>OY728138.1:1708077148-1710675898 GCA_963277665.1 Viscum album | reverse complement strand
TTCAGAGGGGTTTTGGGGTTGAAAAACACGACAGAATCTCTCTTGTGTTGGTTTAGTGCGTAGCTCTCTTCGATGGCTTTGATTTGATATGTGGTAGAGCCCAAATGGACACCCGGAGCGAAAGTTATGGTCGTTTGAAGTTGGAGAACTTTTTTCAACTTTATTATAACGCTAATATCTTCAACACCTTAGACCATCTCACAGTTTTGATTATATGTGCCCTTAGATCTCTTCATGAGCTTCGATTTGACTGGTCTTGGTGCTTCAACGGATGCCCGGATCAAAAGTTATGGTCGTTTTAGTGATTTCAAGGTTTCTCGTGTTTTTTTATTTTTTTTCATTTCATTTCGTGGTGGTTTTACCGAAACCGCCGCTAATCCTTGAATAAAATTAAAAAAAATAAAAAAAAATCAATTTTTTTTTCCGTTTAGCGGCGTTTTTTTTTCATGGCGGTTTTAAAAACCGCCGTGAAACGGCGGCCCGAAACGCGTTTTGCGGCGGTTTTAAAACCCGCCGCGAAAAAACCACTGCTAAACAGCGGTTTTCTTGTAGTGAAAAGAATCATCTAGACATGTAAACCCATTTGATAAACAGCACGAGAAGTAATAAAATAGGGGGAGGTAGTCATATCTAACAAGTTTTGAAAAATGGTAGGATTCAAAAGAATAGTGCCTATCACAATAAAAGGACCAAATTGACCCTCCATGATCAACAACTCATTAACATACAACTTCTTACTTGTTCCCCCATGATCCTTACTTCCTTGTTTTGATTACACTTCCTAAGGAGTCTTGGTGTTCCTAGAATCACAATTTATTTCTGGGTTATGAGGATGAGAGTTACCTTAGTGATTTTTTTCAGTTGAAGCATACAATGTCTAAGATACATAATATGCATATCAATCACTAGACTTTGTAGCACTACAGCAACAACATTGGATATTCCCCCATTCGATTCAAATTGTGAAAAACTCAAGGTGGTGTCATACTTTCTCACTCATGTGATAAAAGAAACTACACTAGAAATATCCAAGATTATCATTGGGTCTTGGAGGAAAGTTTACTGATGTAGTAGTTTGAGCTTGAGGTGTGAGAACTCTTTAAGAGTAGGTGTACCTTTTCAACATATTCCCATTATTATAGTTCACACCTAATACCATAGAGACAAACATACTTCCTCCTATAGGATTTCCAATAATATCCCTTCCACCATAATATCCCTATTAACCATCTCTATATAGTAAGTAATATAGAGTACCACTATTTAAGAATAAATATTTATCCACAAACCCAATTCAAAGATGTGTTCCTTCAAGGGAGCACTAGCAGCAACCTCCAAATAAAATTTAACTATATTCATAAAATTAGCTGCATAATCCATCACTAATTGTTTCTCTTTCTTTATATTGAAAAAATATGTTTAAGCTATCTTTAATGTGGGAGGATATAATTTTTTATTGAAAAATTATTCAAAGTTATCCCACATCATGCCTTGATTATCATTCACATCTAAATCCCACCATTGTTATACAAGATCCTAGAAAATATATTTCACAAAATTGAACATTATATTAGAAAGTGTACCAATTAAAAAAAAGATATAATTAATTCTAATTATCCATACCTCTTCTTTCTCAGGTTTGAAATCCTCCCAAAAGATGGATGGATTCTATTTTTAAAATTGTATTGAGTGATCCAATTATTGAGTTTCATCATTTTGATTTTCTATATCAATGACTTGAAAAGCCTAAATGGTAATTTGGACTAGTTTTTTGTTCATCTATGGGTCAAGTTTAACCACATTTTCCCCATCCTCTTCTTGTTGCTTTCTACAACGTCTACCTGGTTCCATTTTCAATAACCAGAAAAAAACACAACTTAGTTAATACTCACTTGAAACTAAAGGGTTATAAAATTCAAAACTACTTTAATAAATAAAAAATAATTATTATTTTACAAAATAAAACCATTGTATATATTTCTATTAATTTATTAATACAAGATTAACAATGCAGTCCTAGATAGAAGTCTCACTATCCATTTAAGCTATTCATTACTCATTGTCCAAAACAATCATAATGAGATGAAAATACACGAAGAAGTTTATTAGAACATTCTCCATACCTTTTCTCCCTTGTTAACATAAGTTTCATCATAAAATTGTTAGTTATAATTTTTTAAACTATATATTTCCATTTATAGCATTTTTATCTCCATTACACCATTCCAAAATATAGACAGACCGTCCAAGACTAATACTATTTGTAACATCGCAAACCAAGTCATCATTTTTAGGGGATGTATAGATTTTACTAGCCTTAGGTGTCATCCCCAAGACACCCAAGGATAGAAAAAAATTCTAATGTATTAATAGAAATTAGGGGGATGATTTTCCCTAAAGATCCAAAATAACTATAGAAGCGGAATACGACAACAAATCCCACCACATCATGCATGAGTAATAAATATAAAAAAAATACTAAAGCATCAAAGTAGAATTTATAAGTAAAAATAGACAATAAAAGAAACTAAAATACATCCAAAAACCTTAACAATAAAGTTTTATCAGTATAATGATAACATAGAAAGATCTCCAAGCTATAAACACTAACTAAGGGAGAACATCATGATGCACCACTAGAGAAATGAGACACATTTCCTCTACATATATCTTTATATAAAATATCTACAAATTAATTGTTCCCAAGTAGGGGGTAAGAATAAAATCAGAAGGAATTCCCCAAATAATTCCCAACACATACCACTGTGACAAGAATGAGTTAGCACAATTTTATATAAAACAAAAGTGAAGAAGATAAAAAATTTATCACAAATCTATAAGAAGTTCCATGGAAAACATTTAACAAACCTTTAAACCATTTCTCACCACTTGGAATAATCACCCATAATCATACCCACACACACACACACATTTATGTCTACCATGGAACTCTATATACTTATTAGTGGTGAGTCATCCTTTCACTAAGTCATTGATTAGTGAACCTTTTGACGGTGGAACTTCCATCCATGATATGTCCCATATTTCTTTATTAATGGCGTAACATCCAAACATGATCCAACCAATGTTTTATTTATTGATGTTGGAACTTCTAACCATGACCCACCCCAAATTCACATGAAAACTCCACCATGTATTCCAAGTCCCCATATAGAAATCATTTCAATAAAACATCTCATTTTGGAAACCATTTTCTTTCTAAACTTTTATCGAACATCGTGTGAGAAAAATTTCAAAACCAAGGATTTTGGTACTAAAACCAAAAATATTTTTCCAAAAAAAATAAAATGAAAATGAATTTAAACACTAATACTTTAAGTTCTAAAACAATTATAATGTAATATAATCCACCTACCTCATAACTGATAATTAAAATGAATAACTACACTAACTAATATAATAGTTTTAATTTATTTGTAGGGAGTGTGAAAGAGTATATAATTTAAGGGGGTCTGGAAAATGAATCCCAAGGCCATAACCCATAGAAAAGTTAGTAATTCCAATGGGTATGGACCCTAGGGTAAGGAAATCCATGCGGGGAAGGTCCTGAGAAGCCTTCTATGCCAGGAAGTAGCAACACGATTACCTTCATTCCACGTATGGAAGATTTTTTATTGTTAGAGATGAGAGCCTTGAATTTATTAATTAGATTGATAATCTAATATGGGTGATTGAAAAATCATTGAGAGAGCTCCAAAAAAAATTTGTCATCCCCCATAGTAGCCAAAGTGATCTGACATGAGTGGCACAAATCAATCCCACTAATCATGTCCTTAGATTCATCTTGAAAAAAATTACCTTCCCTATAAAACATGATAAAGGCATACAACACCAAATACATAGAGTCACAGACCAATACCCCCCGCATACATGACCCCCTTTCTCCATTCTCCATTACTATTTAACTTTATACCATGGGGAGAAAGATACCATCACACCCAGTTCCCCCACTATTTCTTTCAAGTAACCCTAGAGGGGAGTCTTCTGACTGTATATCATCTAAGAGAGGGAGCCTCCTTCTAGTGTTTCAAATGTCTATTAAAGTCATCCAAAAGGAATCTGGACATCATGACTAGAAAAGTAATATATGGTGGAGGACCATTGTGGCAATCATGGTTGAGAGTATGCCAAATAAACTAATAATCTGCCATAAGGATAATTGTTTGAGCCTTCACAACATGGATCTTTCTGCTCGACTCACTGAACCATCCTTGAAGGAATTCTCCCATAGACTCCACCACACTAGAAAGAGCATTGGATTCCCCTAGATCATTCCAAAACCTATGAACCCATTCACCCTAGAAGAAGACAGTAATTTTAGACTCCTCTTTGGGAACCACACAGCAGGAACATTTAGAGGTGAGGTGGACCCCTTTTCCTTTCATAGTCACGTCCATTAGAATATCTTGGTTATAGACTCTCCAAAATAAGAATGACACTATGAAATTATATATTTGAGAACACAACACCTTACCTTTAATATATCCAACAATATCTCATCAAGATTCCCATCCTAGCACATTGATCTATCTATAGAAGAATAGATATATGAATCTAAGAGAGACGAGAATGGTATATCAAAGAAAAGAGATGAAGAATGAGAAATTACCATTGATTATGAATCTACAACACACTTTGATTCTTTAAACGTTTCTTCCAAATTTAATGGAATCACTTTAGGAGTATAGGAAGGAAAGGATCTTGAGTTTGTAGAAAAATAGGATAAGAATATGGCTTACAAGGACTTAATCCAAATTTAAACAAATTTTTCATAGCATTAACTAAATGTCACATGGTTTGGATATATGGTTTGTTAAACCATGTTACAACCATGAATTTTCTATTACACATCACCCAAGTAGCTATATGGGTTGGAAAACCCTGTTCCAATAGTGTGGTGCTACTGTCCTTAGGCCACACCCATGCACAATTGGATTTCACGGTTTGATAAATATTTCACCAACCACACTTTCCACTCTATCTAAAATTTAAAAATTTATCCTATCACATGTATGATTTAGATCAACTGTTCCAATTTCCAGTGATTCCAAATATGAAGCATGGTTTCATGGTGATGTTTCATGGTTTCTATTAACAATTATCAAACTATGCACCTCCATAAATTCTTATAAAACACTCTAAAACCTTAAGAAAACTTTTGAAACTCAACCCAAGTATTATATAAGCTCAAATAACATAATAATGGTAATGTACCTGAAACTTGAGGTGTTAAAATAGGTAATTTTAATTATTAACATAAAAATTTTAATTTTTATGAAATACATTAAAATGCAATTTTTAAAAAATTTACTTATTGTTTCTTTGAGTTTTTAATCTTGATATTTATTTTAGGGTATTATAATATTTATATTTTATTAAATTTATCATGATAAATATTATTTATTTTACATTTTATTATTTTGAGTCTAAATTACTATTTTAACGATCAGGTTATTATTCCCTATAATCCGATTACTATTCTTAATTGTCACATTACTATTATGATGATCACATTTCTATTCCAACTATCATATTACCTCCTATAAATACCTCTTTGTTACTTCATAAATAAATAACTACACTTCCACCCAATGTTCTATATTTTCCTTTTCTAAAATATATATTGTTTTATAAATATTTTTTTCATTTACATAGTGTTTTTTGTCTAAGTTGTAATTATAGAAGATAGGGTTAATCCAAATTTTCTCATTCTACTCTTATTATTTCTTATTTTTTCAATTGTATTATTTTTAATTTTTATGGGTTTATTTATTGACTAAAGTAATAATCTATAATAATTAAATAATTTTTTTTTTGTTTCTCTATGTGATGAATGTGTATAATACTGTATAATATAATACAACAAACATTTATTTAGTAAATAAAAACCATTAATAAAGTATGGGTTGTTATGGTAAAAGGTAATGTTTCTTGTACAATATAATTTGGAAATGATGGTTCCTTCAAAAATAATAAAGAAAAAAACAAGGCTAGTTGAAGATGACTTGAAGAATATAGAGGTGATTTGTGTGGATAGTCTTCGATACAACCTATTGAGTGTTATCCAACTAGGTGACTTAGGGAATGAATTCACATTCAATTAGAAAGGATATTTTATTAAGGGTCTGGTTTTGAATTCATTGATAATTTTTAGAATAAAATCAATAATTTATATCAAGTGGATAGTATGTAGAACACATGTCTCCTTACAGTAGAATAGGATAAAAATTAATTGTATAAAAGGATCAACTATATAAATCATAAAATTATAGAAAATTTGTTCAAGTTAAAAGAAAAATATAACATTATAAATCAAAAGTGTGATCTAGAGAATAATTTTTATTCTTGTGTAAGAGGGAAAATGGTGAGAAATCCCTACCAACCAAAGAATACAAGGTCATAAAACCCATTGAATGTAATTAACATAGATGTGTGTGGTCCATTGAACTTTAAAAAAACACATGGTGATAAATACTTTAACTTATTTAACAATGATTGTATTTTTATGTGTTTCATCATATTTATATAGGCCAAAATGGAAGTGATTTATAAAATTAAGATATTCAAGAGGGGAGAGAAAAAATAAAACCAAAAGAATGATCAAAATTCTATTATTAGACAATAAGAGAGAGTACATATAAATTGATCAGGAAAGTTTCCCAGAAAGTCATGGAATCAAATATGAGGTCACATCAGCAAGGAAACTATAAAAATAATAATTTAATGGGGATCTATAATTGGATGGTGAACAACATGTAAAAAATATTATATATCAAAATCAGCATTTCAATGAACTATTGGAAAAAGGAAGTTCAAGTGATAGTTTACACACAAAATTGGTCTTTATTAAGATCCAATGAGAAGATGATTCCATATGCAGTGGGAATGGGAGGAACCCAAAACTTAAACACATTAAATTGTTTAGAATCAATTTTTATATCAAGAAAAAATAAGGTAACAGAAAAAAGTATGAAGAGTAGTAGATGAAGGGATATTTCCAGGATACTCATTAAAGAATAAGGTCGATAAATGTTTTAAAATGGGAAAAATAAAATTTTGGAAATTAATGATGTGAAAGTTATTAAGGAGAGGGATGGAGTTAAATATCTAAACTCAGTTTTTAAATAATTTTATAGAGAATAATATGGTTTTCACTCAAATTATAGAGATCTTCAAGGTTCAACAAAATATAAGGATCTGGAAGTTGAGTCAGAAGGCGAATAGGTTTTTGAAGTGTGTCGTCCAATGACTAAATGAAGAATTATATGGGTTTATGTTGATGAATAAAATATAATTAGTGTCTAATTTTATCTAATACATATCCAAAAAATCATAAGATTATAGAACACTACTCTATTATCTCAAAATGATCCAGCATCATTCAAAGTAGTAGTAAAGCATAAATCATGTACCAGGGTCATAAACAAGGAGGTAGGTCAATTAGAAAATAATCATACATGGGATCTTGTGAATATATTAGATTATCATAATGAAATTGGAATGAAGTGGGTTCTCTATAATAAATATGATGATCATAAAAATGTGATTCTAAAAAAAGTGTGGTTGGTGTGAAAGGGTTATACGCAAATATAAGGCATTGATTTAGAATAAAATTTTACACCAATGGAAATACATAAGTTGATAATATTTTTATTTGTTATATAAACTCAAATAGGCTTCAAGATATTTTAAATATAATTGAATATAATATTCATAAATGGAGTGCTCAGGGAAGAAGTTTTCATTGAAAGCCTGATGTTATTTTTAACTAGTGATGATGAATCAAAAGTTTTCAAGCTAAATAATGAATAATAAGTTTTAAATAAAAAACCTCAAGATAGGTTTTGTCTTTTAGAGACTTATATGAAGAAGATATAGTTATTAATGTGTATTATTAATCACAAAAACTATGTGAAATCAACTAATGAGGAGAAATTCTTGGTAATCATCTATGTCGATGGTATAATATTCAGTGGAATAAAGAATAATTTTGTAGAAGAGTTTAAAAAAATAATGATCCTAGATTTTGTGGTATTAATGACTGTAGTGATTATATTTCTTTTCCAAACTACAAGTGAGTTGAAAAAAGGGATAAAAATAATTTATCAGGAAAAATATACAGGGAAGTTGCTATAAAAATTAGAGATGTGTGAGGAAAAATTTCATGAACCAACCGGAGCCAACCCCAAACCAGTCACCCAAGCCGACCCATGATAAGTCCTAGAGGCATTTTTGATCCTCCCCTACTAGAAACTAGTGTATAGAATCATGAATACTCAATTGGGAATGATTTATCCCATAAATGATATCCAAAAAGTAAACATAATAATAGAAAAACTAGTAGTATAATATAAATAAAAATATAACATACCTCCATGTGACCTCAAATGTCACCTTTAATTAAAGAACCATGTTCACTCTATGATTGATCTAGAACTAAGAGAACATAAAGTTGAAAATAGATAAAGGATATAGGAGGGATCACCAAGATTCTCAATACGGATTTCTATGATAAACAACAACTTAATCCTTAAATTTAAAATGAAATAGAATCTTGCAAGTTTAAAAATAGAACATATAAAAATAGGGTTTCTATACTTTAAAGGAAGACAAGTATCAAGATTAAATATTAAAAAAAACTTTCCATCACAACTTCCAAATAGTTTTCAATGCATGAAATAAATTTTAATTAATTTCATTATAAAATTAAGTATTATTAAAACAAATATCAGATTATAAAAAAAGTGTTATTTTATAAAAAACCATTGTTAGATCAGAAAATATCATACATGTAAAACATGTGTCATGAGATCTCAGGCATTGGTTGAGATGGCCTAAGAAAAACATAAAATAAAAACACATAGTCAATCTCTACCCATACTGGCTATCCATAATCATTTTTATAACACCCAACGACACCTTCACTGGTTCGACCAAGATGCACATCCCAAAATCAGCTAGGTTATCTACTCAGGGCCACTAGCGAGCTCGTAATCTCAACTTGTGTGGTAGGTAAACCTAGACTCCCACCTAACAACCCATGTCTCCCCATTATAATAAAATAGAGGCTAGTTTTACCAAGATATCATATACATAGACAAGATACATTTTCTAATAAAATAATATCCCACTTCTCACCTCTAAAATCCCACCTCAAGCATAGAACCTTTTTAGTCACAAAAAAACTAAGAACTAGTTAACACCCCACACAGAGTGCCACTCAACCGTTCCCCAAGGCGGTTGCCCACAAAACATCAAGTGTATATCCCCAAAAACTAGAGGTGTCAGACTATTATCGATGACCTTAGTTAGGTCTATGGGGAGACTATTCCCTCATTGATCAGAGTAGATAAAAATAGTATATATACATAAGAAACAATATAAGAAATAAAAATATCTAGATAGTAGTGGAAACTAATAGTAGAAACATGACATACATTTAATAAAGTGTGGTATCTGAATATATAAGCAGAATAATCTGATGATGATAGTATGCCAAGTGATATAAAAAAATGACCAAGGAGGGGTGAGGGATACAAGAATATACAACATACTGATAAAATAAAAAAATAATCCAAAAACTGCTACAGCTAGCATCTCAAGCATAGGCTCAGTCATCTTCACCCTAATCCATCCAAGATATGTAAATAAAGCATTACAAGTTGTATGCTTCCCGTTTTTAGTACCTGTAATCATAATTCCTAATCAAGTACCAAAGTCACCCGAGTACGGTGTGAGACATAATCTTAGTAGGCTGACACCCATGTAATCAAGGGCTTTCCATTTCATGCATTAGAAATATAACAGTGTTCCATGATAGTTTAAATGAAATAAATAATTAAATAACTAAATCATTGAGTTGGGTTCCACTAGGACACAATCCCAACTACCTACATCGGCTTAAGACAGTGTGTCTAAACCGATTAGACCTACAATGGTAAGGTGAAATTTAATGTGTGCCATAGGATGGAATGTCCCCAAGCTTTTAATTGGGATTGGAGGAAAATCTCTAAATTATATGAAACCAGCTAACAATTTCTCATTTAGAAACATTTATTTTATTGGAAAAAAAATTAATCATACCTTCATAAAACATGTTGAGACTACTTGAGCCCATCCTTGGCAATCTGAATAGACTTTCCAAGTATCTCTCGAAGGGCTTGGACAAGTTCTAATGTCCATAGTCCATCCAAGGTGACCTAAGAATGAATTCCCAAGTGTTACTCTAACATTACGTAAAAATAGTATAAAATAACCTCTGAGTATATAACTAGTATAGTACATAGGGGCTCAAGTCTCTCTCGTGGCATGGTACAAACAATCATGCCCTCGAGACCGTCTAAGGGGTCTCCCCTAGGGTACTGATGTCACTCATCTAGAGGAAAATATAGATAATGTATGAAAATCCCATATGAGGTATAGATTATGTATCCCCTAACATAATTAAAAAACCTATACATTTTATAAAAAATTATCAAGAGTCCGTCTAATGGCTACTTATGTTTGAAACCCCTTAGTTCACCCTCATCTCTATGGAAAATGCACTTCACCAAGCATCACTTATATAACATGTACAAAAATGTTTATATCATTTAATTAAGCATTTAAATTATGAGACCCATTGGTCATGTAAAAACCAACTCTCAATCTCAATTACGTCACAAGGCCAAAGGCATAGATCTTGTCTCTTAAATTCAACCAAACTAACCAGAAGTGCAATGGGGAAGGGGCTGGTCATACGCCTCAAAACCCTTAGAAATTCCAACATAGCCTAATTAATGGTCCTTACATTCTATTAAATCCAATAAATAATAATAGGATTAATTGTTTAAGGAATTTAATTGGGCCTATTTCATTTGACTTATGAGGCACAATACATTAAACACTTGGCCTAAATTATTTTAACTAGATCACTTCATTCATAGCAATGTCTATAGGGGCTTAAGTCACTACTCATCACCCCACACAATTCGATTTACATATCAAGGAATTGATTACATGTAAAAAATGTCTCAAGAGGTGTTAAACCATTTTAGAACAAAAGTGAAATAATGTAATTTAAGGTATATCTCACCAAAAAGGGTAGCATAATCCAAGTAAATCTATCTAGAAGGTGATTCACCATCAAAGGGAACCATAACACATGAGAAAAACAACTCGGAAAAGACTTATTTTAAAAATTGGATGCTTCTTCAGAATATCCTAGTGAGCAGCACGATCTCATAATTTAAAAAATGCAATGAAATTATGGGAGAAGTTCATGACCACCTACCTTAGCGTCATAAAACATATCTCATCCAGTATCAAAGTTTGATTCGTATTGGGTTGGAATAAATCTACAAAACCATCCAATTCTATGAAAAATGGGGTAAATTATCTTAAACCTAAATAGCCCAATGGATTGGGGAAGAACATTTAAATATATTGGATTGGATTATAGATCATACCTATGTCATTCAAATGGATCTAATGGATGAATAATCAGATGATGGATGAACGATCTACTTTGAATCCTAGGTTCTTGAGGGAATAGTGTTTAAAGAGGGAGGAGGAAGCTTAGCTGTTATAAGAAAAAACAATGATTAAGGATGGATTCTTTTAATTCATTAAAGGGGGATACTTTGGTAATTTTACCTAAAAATTGCACAGTGCACGGTTAGGTAGAACGGTTTGGAAAAATAGTGCACCAATCGTGCTCATTTCACTACTGCGTAGGGGCGCCCTTTATGGTTTGTCACACAGTTTGACTAACCATGTGCCATAGAAAAAGAATAACTCCAAGACCCCAGATTCTTGGAGCTAGTGCATTATTTAATTATATTGGCATGATCACAAGAAATAAAATCTTGAAGAACCGGTCAGTTTAGTAGCCTTGGAAAAACTAAATACAAACATAAGTTTTACATTATATCATGAAATGAAAAGTAACATTGTATTTCCATTAAAAACACTCATATCTCTTAGAGTATCATTCCAATTTAGTCATAATATACCTCTTCTCATCCTGGGGGAAATGAAACATAAGAAAGGGGTGAGCTTAGATACTCAACATGGATAAAAAATATAGCAAAATCTATCATAAATAAACATAAAACTTTAATGAATGTTATAAAACTGAAACACAAGAATTTTAAACATAACCTTGAGCATAATATAGAAATAATTGATAAAATAAATTCATTTAAACAGTCACATGGATATTCTACTAGTTTAATAATCAAATGTAATATTAATAACTAATATCATAATGATGGAATGCATAATGTCGGACATCACAACCACACCATCAAACCCTCTTTCCAAGACCATACATAAATGGGTAAAAAACCAAACTAGCTTGTCTCATGATACCTACCGATGCGTCGAGGGGCTAAATCTGGCCCCACCCATGGCTTACTAATTCCAATTCATTCCACTTATGAAAGGGGTAAAATTTAACCAACATAAACATTTTTATTAAAACTAGTATATTAAATCCTAATACATTATAAATAAACCATGAATGGTATAAAAATAGCACATCCAAATTCAAACTGATAATAAACCCTTCAGTAAAATATTATAGTTTATATCATAAGAAATTTACCTCAATAATACATAAGATCCAACAAAAAATGTGGATAGAGATTAAAATAATCTAATAAAATCATTAAAACTCTTTGAAATAAATATCTCTTTTTTACTTTGAAATAAATATCTCTTTTTTACTTTGAAAACATTAAAAACTGATCAATTTTAAGATAATATATTTATTTTAAAAATAAAATTGAAATATTGTAAATTAATCTTCAAAATATTATGGTGTCATAATGGCGGAAAAATCCGCTCACATTGTATAAGTTAAAAAAACATCATTCTCGTACTTTGATAAAAAAATTCAAACAAAGTACCTCGTAAGGAAAATAAAAAAAAGATTAATTTTTATAAAATCAAACATAGGTAAAGTTTTCTTTAACAATTTTAAGATAATAGTATGAATTTTTTAAAATATTTTTAAGAAACATGGACAAGGATGATAAATATTTCTAAGTAAATTCTTACGTAAAAGAAATATCAGATAATAATGAGGTTGCAGAATTAATCATTTCCTCATACTATCCTTCAGTTTAGGGTGTGTTAACCTCTTTTATAGTGGTTAAATAGTTTTATTAATTTATACCATAACTATATCCATTATTTTTTATATCATATATGATCCTCTTATATTGTTTTCCTAATAATATTTAATTAATATCATTATTTTGGGTGTAAACTGATTTATTTTATTTTGTTTATTTTGTCACGTAAGGCTTGTCTTTTTATTCATAGGATATATCTTCTTCATATCCATAATGATAGTAACTTAATAAATATTACGTTAATTTATTATATAAATTTTCATAATCATTCTTAAATGTTTGTAGTGGAGGATGAATCTGATCACGTCGTGGAGATGGTAGGTCATACATAAGCATGAGTGATGGTATCATTCTGTAATGGTAAAGGGAAAGGATTTGGATGGAATATTAATTATAAAATATCATGTTATATTTAATTTTTAAATCGTTTATATTCATCATTATACTCATTTAAATAAAGTATAAATGAAAAATAGTTTACACCACAGCATGGAGATGGTAAGTCGTACGTACGAACACATGGTGATATTATTTTTCATAGGATGGGTAAAATGAGGAATATAGTTTTCCCATAATCATAGAAATATCTTATCATATAGTATATTTTGGAGTTATTGATTTAGTGTGGAAATAACTTTGTAAAAGGATGTAGAAGATGAAAACAACTTTGAGAGAGTTGGTAAAAAAATTACCTCTTCTTTGAGTGTCTCCTTTTCATTTTCACAAAAGGATTCCTTAGGTTGGATTTATGCCTAAATTATTGTAACCCCACAAGATTTCATAGTACGTTATCTCATTAAAGTAATTCAATAGCTTGCGCTACACACAACACCGAGTTGGAGCGCACCACAACTTACCACACAAATCATTCAAAAAGCGTTTATGAGTAGTATTAACTACATTTTGAATCATATATACTCTATATAATTTTAACATTAATATTATGTGTTTCTTAGACATAGAATGAGAACAAATTCATTTTTTTAGATAAAAGAAGTATTTTTCAAAAAATGAAATTTTACCACCTTTTAATGGAGAACCTTTTTTAAAACCAATATTTGGAAATTTTATATATTCAATTTAATGAAATTAAATTCTTTTTCATAATCGATACATAAAAATTTAGTTTCGGTAAATTTTTGGTAGTTTTCTGATAACTGTCATATTTTGATGAATAGTGAAAATACAATGTTTTAATTGAAAACAAATTTTTTTATCAGAATAATTTATAGTGTTCAATTATAAATCTGAATGGTTTGGAAGTATAATTAGATTATATTTTTTTCATTTAATCAAATTTTGGTCATTAGAATTAATTTCACGTTGAAATTTTACATAAATAAGTGTCAATCTTTTGATAGTTATTGTTTCTTAAAAACAAGCTATTTGTTTTGACAACGAGAATTAATTTTTAATTAATTAATAGAACTTATATGTTTTGAATTTGGTAAAATAGACATAATTTTTGAATTTCAAATATCAAATATAGCTTACACTGAATTTTTTGTATTTTTCTAAAAAACATCAATTTTTGATGAATAGTAAAACCACTTAGTAGTAGTTAAAAACTAACTTTTTCATTTAAATGAAATTTTACAGCTTCTGTGAATTGAATTTTGAAAATTCTACATACATGGTTGTTATTAGTAATTAAAATTTGGTTTAATAAGATAAAAATAATTTTGGGTGAATAGTAACTTTTGACTTATTTACCACATTTAAAGGTAAATAGGGTAATTAAAGGTAAAAACAATATTATAATAATACAAAATTATCTTAACACTTGTCCTAAACTTATTTGATGAGTAATGGATGACCTTGGGCATACTTGGGTCTATTTTGGGATCCCATGGAGCCACATAAGTGTGATAATGACACTTTATTTTAATTAACTTAAAGTAAAGACCAAAATGACATTAACAAATGTCTTTTAGTATATAAATTTTTACATAGGGTTATATAAGTCCTATTTTAGACTATAAATATTCATTGGAAAGCTAAAAATATTTCCTACATTATAGTGTTTTTTTATAATTTTTAGACATCATATAAATTAAATTATTTATGACACAATAATGATGTAGTATTCACCTCATTAATAAATGATTTAAATAAATAAGATTATTAATATTAAAAAAATATCCCAAACCTGTCCAATTATTATTGGATGATTTTTTTATAACTTGAGTCATCTTATCTTCTAATTTAATGAGTTTTGGACCTTTTGAAACCGAAGATAGGTTTATAATAAAATAACATTTTCAAACTTTCCAAAAGAGCCCCTTCTCTCCCTTATAAAATGACACCACTTCTAAATCATTCCTCACACCTATCAAGCCTCTTGGATCATCCAAAACCTACCTAAATAAGCTCTAAATATCCCTCTCTTTCACTTAGAAGCCTTAACTTAGGAATAAGTTACTTTAAGAAGTCTATTTGGTTCAATCTAAAGGGAGTTACCCAAATTAAAGGTAATGGTTTCTCTTAACTTCTTTTCTTTTATTTTACCCCTCCAACCCCTAAACTAATTTTATTCCTTTATTTAATAACAAAAACAGTATCCTAAATATACTAGGATGTTTTTATGGGAAATATTTTAACTTCACTTACCCAAACCTCCATCTAATGGGTAAAGAACATATTGTTTCTGTGGATGGAAAACTATCACCTCACGAAACAATGATTGTTCAATTATATCCTACTACCCCTCATGGTGGAAATTAATATAGAAATATATGTATATATGATATATATTATGTTTATTTCTTATTTTTTCTTCTATATTTTCCATTTATATCATTCTTTTATGGATAACATTATGGGTAAAATGCGATAATTTCATTTGAGGAAGTGCAGACTACCACCCCCTCAAAGTGATATGACTCGTTAATGCCTTATGTAAGACGTATAAATAATAAAGTTAATGATATTATATATGATATTATACTCTAATTATAATAAACATGTGTATCACTATGTTTTAATTTCATTAAAATACAAAATAGAAAAGAAAGTAGCGTTCATGCGTACGTACGGCTTACCATCTCCATGAACGGTGCATTTCATTTATTATCTCCAAATGTTATGTATTTTTATAAATAAATATATATATACAGGATATATAATATATATATGATATATAAATAATTTATATCATTATGGAGATAATGTACTTCTGACCACATGGAAAAATTGTTATTATAACATGTTCATTTTTTACTCAAGTTTCGAACATCGATAAAATATCCAATATGAACAAAAATAATTAACTAATTGTTATAGCAAGGTAATAAGTGATATAAAAGGAATAATAAACTTTAAAAATGTTCTTAATCAAGTAGAAATTAACTTAAATTTATTATTCAGGATGAACAAGGAACATACAAGGCAAGTCAGACTTGAGGTAAGGGGTTTCTTATATCACATTTAATTTCGTGATATTTCCATTCTTCGCCACTAATTTATTACATCTGGTGTATTGTGTAAGGACATTTGATATATATTTTCATGATTCTCTTTATATTCATGGTATTCTATGAATTATTTGGTGTTTATTAACTTTTTTTCATACGACTCGATTGATTACAACGTGGTAAGAGGATTTCATCTCACTTCTTATTCCCGTGAGATTCACATTGTATTGCCACTATTTCCTTTTGTGTGGTGTATGTAATGGCCATGATTGTATTCCTTGTGTAATATAATTTAAACTATTGGTATTTACAAATTCATTTAATAATCTTTCTTTCATGGGGTGTATTTTTTGTGAGTTACCAAATCGGTAAGGGTTAATTCCTTAATCTCATTATTATTCGAGATTGTTTTTGGGTAAGTTTATACTGGGACATATTTATTATTCATGTCCATGTTTCATAAAAGAGTTTTCAAATATATTTTTTTAGGGAAACTTTTACTAAAACATCATTTTAAATGTTTTAAATATTTATTCTTCCAAGCCATTCTCATTAATGTCCATACTTTCAAAATGGGTTTAAGTATTTATTTATATGGACGCGAATATATTTAAAATGTTAATTCCTTTCAAAAGTTTCAAAGTGGTATGGGACACGTTGATTCAAAAATGTATTTAAATTTATTCCTTTCTAAATAGTGTGAATCTTAAATTGTTTTAAAATATAAAGTGATATTTCTCTCAAATAGTTTTGATTTCATCTATGTCAACATACTTTGATAAATTTTACAATTGTTTGAAGTTGGTTTATTATGATACAAATCTCCAATATTGTATTTAAGGTTTTGTGATATGTTTGACAGTGGATAAGTTATTTTTTTCCATTCATGGTTTATGGTTAAAGTATTTTCATTTCGTATGCTAGTTTTAATATGAATGTTTATGTTATATTTCAATATATTCTTAAAATGAATGTGTTGGACTAGTATGTTCTGGGTTGGGGACCAGTAAAAGTAAGTTATCCATGTTGGGGTCTGGTTACAGAAGACCCTCCCGGTTGGAGTCCATTTACAGAGGCTCTTTGGTTTAGAGTCCAGTTACAGAGGCTCTCTAGGTTGGGTCCGGTTATAGTTGTTGTCCGGGTTGGAGTTTGGTTACAAAGGCTCTCTAGGTTGGGGTCCAGTTATAGTTAGCCCCTAGATCCTAGCTTGAGGCCTTGACACAGAAATAAAAATCTAGCATTATGTATTCCATTATTATGAAAGTGGCTATTGATATTGCATGTGATTATTTGACTATTAGAATATCCATGTAAATAAGTAAATGGAATTATTTGATTTTATTTTTTCCATATTATTCTGAAGTTTAATTTTAAGAGGCTTTTTTTGTATTAAACAATGCATTAAATGTTTTTCTTATTTATGAATGTTTCTACTATATTGTTATCCTTACTGAGCATCTGATCTCACGCCCTTTATATGTTTTATTTTCCCAGGATGCGAAGAAGTATATTATGAATGACCTGCAGGGATAGTCTAAGGGATATGAGTGTGGCCTATAGAGACAATGTGGTTGTAGTTTTTCATTTTATAATGTAATGTAAAACTTATTAATGTATCTAGTATTTACAAGGCTACTAAACTAATCAGTCATTTGAGACTTGATCTTTTGTGATCATGCCAATGTTATGTAATAATGCATCGACTCTGGGTAACTAGGGTCGGGGCATTACAGTTGGTATCAGAGGAAGTTTATTACAAACCTTGGAAACTAGATTTAGATGAACTCTGAATAGAGCACATTACCCTAAGATAGACTTTGAGGATTAGTATAGAATAACTTCCTAGAATTTTTTTATTGTAGATATTTTTTGAGTTTTCAAAGCAATACATCCCTGTTTGGATATAAGCAGGTAGAGGCGGCTTTGACACAGAAGTACCTAGGGGTAAAACCTGAAAACACCGCTTTGATCTAGACTCGAACGGGAACTGGTGCACGACAATGGAACTTGCTGCACTCTGGGTTACAACACTCCCAGGGGATATTCTTATGATAATTACCATTTTCCTTACAAAACATTACTAAGGATTTATGAGTATATACTTCCTAAAAGAAAACATTTTAATGATTATTCTTTATTTCCATATACTGCTCCATTTATGTTAAGTGATTTACAAGTTTGGAATTATGTATTTCGATTCATAAACTAATCTAGCATATGCCATTGTTTAGAGATGGAGCCTAGTGGAAGGAATAGAAACTGTATCAATGCACGTAATCCATGTAGGGATTTCCCTCCTGCTCAAGATAATTATAGTTGTGATGGTGATGCAACTAGTGTTGATCAGCTTATCACTATACTGGGAAAAATCACTCAGGTTGTGAATAATAACCTTACCCATAAGGAGAACCCTAATCCACAACGCGGAGGATCAATGTTAGACTACTTCATGAGGAAACAACCACCAACATTCAATGGTAGTAAAAATACATTTGTAGATGAGAAATGGATAAGTTCCTTAGAGAAAATATTTCATGCTTTGGGGAGTAGCGAAAGAGAAAAAGTCATCATGGCAGTTTATCGCCTCCCTGGAGATGCTGATAAATGGTGGTCATTGATTCAAAAAAGAAAGGAAGATGAAGAAGTATCAAGTATGGAATTGATGGAGTTTAAAAAGATTTTTAAAAAAAATACTTTCCTCGTGACCATCGAGGGGATATGGAAAGACAATTTCTGAGTCTGTGGTAAAAAGGGGATGAAAATGTTGAAAAGTATGAGGATAACTTTATAAGGTTATCAAGGCATGTAAAAGATTATATACGTAACCCAAGGAGTAATATTGATCAATTCTTTGATGGGTTAAAACCATTTCTCCGGCGAGCATTAGTCTCACAATACTTCTTATCATACGAAGATATTGTCTCATGTTATAACAAGACATAAAAGTAATTCTCTAAATCTTATGACAATAAAGTAAATCAAGAGAAGAAGAGAACGGTGGATCAAAAGATAGATAAAGGGAAAGAAGGATTTTCCATTATCTGATAATTGTGGGAAGAAACACCCCTGTATTTTCCTAAAAGGAATGGGAGTATGTTACAAATGTGGTGAAAAAGGCCACCAAGCTCGTGATTGCAAGGGAAAGAAAGTTGTTTTCAATATTGAATGATACAATTTTAGAGAGATGGGGAATTAGGAAAATGGATGTTCTAAGCACCAAAGAAACTTACCTCAGAAAATGCCAAGGGAGAAAGGTCAAGCTTATGTTGTTACTACAATTGAAGTGGAATAATTAATGTATTTGTGTTTTTGGACTCATGAATTATATTCTGATTATAAGAATAATGTGATATATATAAGGATTGTACTACAGTACTTTTTGTTTTCATTGAGGTTTTAATATTATCAAGGTAATCATATTTTTAGTATGTGACAATAAGAGAAACTTTACATTGTTTTGGGAATCTGATGTCACAATTGATTTTGGAATATAGAGACCTTTTAGAGAGAGTCTGGATAAGGGTATTTTGGATAACTATAAAGGTTGGAATGGATTACGTTGAACTTTGGATAGTATTATTTAAGGTTAAAACATTTCTTAATATTATTTTTCTAATATTATTATACTATAGTTTTAGGAAAAGGACAACCAGTAAGTCGGGTGATAACCCGTCACGTCAGACAAAGCTGCAGGAATCAAACCCACAACCAAAAGTGTGACAAGACTTTATTACCTACCACTAGCCTACAGGAAGTCCCTCGTTATTACAAAATAGTTTTCTTCTTTTAAATGGTATACGTTAAAATTTGGAACCTTATACTATTAGTATAAATAGAATATTTTTGAGTTCTATTATATTTTGGAGTGAAAGATGAGTTTGTGGTAGAAATTAGTTGAAGGATGAAACTATACTTGTCAAGTATATATATATATATATTATTCTAAGAAGAAATTATTTCTTAAACTTTAGGTAAGGTATATTAAAACCAAAAATGTGTTATCCTAATAACTTATGTTTTGTTGAACTGATGATATTTTAAATCATCATAGATTGATGGCTTTGAGGCCCTCAATTTTACACTTGTTTGTGATTGATGACCACAATAACTCCCTATAAATATTTATGTTTTTCCTACAATTATATGTCTCTAATTTCCACAAATGTTCTCCATATCAAGATCATAATTCGGTGGTAACTTTTTCATTATGTTTCCCTCTTATTAAGAATAAATTTTATTAATCCAATTTCCAATGTGGGTTTTCCACAAAGGTAATTTTATATTTTTAACCATTTATTTTCAAAGAAAAAATTAAAATTGTGAGGACACAATTTATTGAAGTAGGGGAGAATGTAACACCCCATGATTTCATATTACCTTATCTCATTAAAGTAATTCAATAGCTTGCACTACACAAAACACTGAGTTCGAGCACACCACAACTTACCACACTAACCGTTCAAAAAGAGGTTATGAGTAGTATTAACTTCATTTTGAATATTATATACTCTATATAATTTTAACATTCATATTATTTGTTTTTTAGACATAGTATAAGAACAAATTCATTTTTTTTAGATAAAAGAAGTATTTTTCAAAAAATGCCATTTTACTGCCTTTTAATGGTAAACCTTTTTTAAAACCAAAATTTAACACTTTTATATATTCAATTTAATGAAATTAAATTATTATTTAGAAGCAAGACATAAAAATTTAGTTTGGATTATTTTTTTTACTTTTCTAATAACTTTCATATATTGATGAATATTGAAAAATACTTTGTTTTAATTGAAAAAAAATTTTTTAATTAGAATAATTTATAGTCTTCAATTATAAATTTTAATGGTTTTTAAGTATAATTATATTATATTTTTACCATTTAATCCAATTTTGGTTATTGGAATTAATTTCACTTTGAAATTATACATAAACAAGTGTCAATCTTTTGATAGTTATTGTTTCTTAAAAACAACCTATTTGATTTGACAACGGGAATTAATTTTTAAGTAAATAAAACAAATTCTATTTTTTTAATTTGGTAAACTAGAAAAAAAAAATTTAATTTGGAATATCAAATATATATTAGGCTGATTTTTTGGTATTTTTCTAAAAAACATCAATTTTTGATGAATAGTAAAACCACTTAGTAGTAGTTAAAAACTGACTTTTTCATTTAAATAAAATTTTACAACTTCTTTGAATTGAATTTTAAAAACCCAACATACATGGTTTTTATTATTAAGTAAAATTTGGTTCAATAATATAAAAATAATTTTTAGTGAATAGTAACCTTTGACTTATTTACCGCGATTAAAGTAAAATAGGGTAATTTAAGGTAAAAGGAATATTATGAGAATAAAAAATTACCTTAACACATGTTATAACGTTATTTTATGAGTCATTGATGACCATGGTCATCCCTGGGTCAATTTTGGGACCCCATGGAGCCACTTAAGAGTGATAATGACACTTTATTTTAATTAACTTAAAGTGAAGACAAAAATGATATTAACAATATTTTAGTATATCAATTTTTACATTGGTTTATATAAGTAATATTTTAGAATATAAATATTAATTGGAAATCTAAAAATATTTCCTACATTATGGTATTTTTTTATAATTTTTAGACATCAAATAAATTAAATTATTTATGACACAATAATGATGCAGTATTCACCTCATTAATAAGTGATTTAAATAAATAATATTATTAATATTAAAACAATATCCAAAACCTTTAAAATTCTTATTGGATGATTTTATTTCAAACATAATTCATTTTATCTTCTAATTTAATGAGTTTTGGACTTTTTTAAACCGAAGATAAGTTTATAATAAAATAACATTTTCAAACATTCAAAAAGAGCCCCTCCCATCCCTTATAAAAGGACACCACTTCTAACTCATTTCTCAAACCTCTAAACCCCTTAGATCATCCAAAACCTATCCAAATAAGCTCTAAGGATCCATATATTATACTTAGAATCCTTAACTTAGGCATAAGTCACTTCAAGAAGTCCTTTTGGTTCAAACCAAAGGGAGTTACCCAAATTAAAGGTAATGGTTTCTCTTAACTTCTTTTCTTATATTTTACTTCTCCAACCCCTAAACTCTTTTTATTAATTTATTTAATAACAAAAACAGTATCATAATTATACTAGGATTTTTTTATAAGAAATATTTAAACTACACTTACACAAACCTCCATCTAATGGGTGAAAAACATATTGTTTCTGTGGATGGCAAACTAACATCTCACGAAATGATGATTGTTCAATTATATCCTACCGCCTCTCATGGTGTCCATTAAGAAGGAAATATATTTATATATGATATATATTATGTTTATTTTTTATTTATACTTCTGTATTTTCCATTTATATCATTCCTTTATGGCTTCCATTATGGGTAAAACACGATAATTTCATTTGTGGACATGTGGACTACCACCCCCTCAAAGTGATATGACTCGTTAATTCCTTATGTGGGAAGTATAAATAATGAATTTAATGATATTATATATGATATTATACTGTAATTATTATATACCTATGTATAATTTTGTTTTAATTCCATTAAAATACAAAATAGAAATGAAAGTAGCGTTCATGCGTACGAACGACTTACCGTCTCCATGAACGGTGCATTTCATTTCTTATCTACAAATGTTATGTATTATTATAAATACATATATATACTGGATATATAATCTATATATGATATCTAAATCATTTATATAATTCTTGAGATAATATACTTTTGACCACATAAAAAAAATTGTAATTATAACAAGTTCATTTTTCACTCAAGTTCCGAACATCGATAAAATATCCAATATGAACTCAAACAATTAAATAATTGTTATAGAAAGGTAATAAGTTATATAAAAAGAATAATAAAATTTAAAAATGTTCTTAATCAAGTATAAATTAACATAAGTTTATTATTCATGAAGAACAAGGAACATACAAGACAAGTCAAACTTGAGGTAAGGGGTTTCTTATCTCACATTTAATTCCATTATATTTCCTCTGTTTGCAACTTATTTATTACATGTGGTGTATTGTTTACTGAAATTTGATATATATTATCATGATTCTATTTATATTCATGGTATTCTATGAATTATTTGGTGGTTATTAACTTTTGGTCATACGACTCGATTGATTACAACGTGGTAAGAGGATTTCATCTCACTTCTTATTCCCATGAGATTCACACAGTATTTCCACTATTTCCTTTTGTGTGGTGTATGTACTAGACATGATTGTTATCCTTGTGTATTATAATTTAACCTATGGGTATTTACAACTTCATTGAATAATCCTTCTTTCATGGAGTGTATGTTTTGTGAGTTACCAAATCGTTAAGGGTTAATTCATCAATCTCATTATTATTCGAGATTGTTTATGGGTAAGTTTTTATTGGGACATATTTTTTTATCCATGTCCATTTTTCATAAAAGAGTTTTCAAATATATCCTTTTTAAGGGACACTTTTACTAAAACATAATTTGAAATTTTTTAAAGATTTATTCTTCTAAACCTTTCTCATTAATGTCCATACTTTCAAAATGTTTTCAAGGATTTATTGATATGCACATGAATGTTTTTAAAATTTAATTCCTTTCAAAAGTTTCAAAGTGGTATGGGAAACTTTGATTTAAAAATTTCTTTAAATTTCTTCATTTCTAAATATTGTGAATCTTAAATGATTTAAAATAGAAAGATACATTTCTCTCAAATAGTTTTTATTTCATCTATTTCAACATGCTTTGATAAATTTTACACTTGTTTGAAGTTGATTTATTATGATAAAAATATTCTAAATTGTATTTAAGGTTTTGTGATATGTTTTACTATGGATGAGTTATTTTTATGTCATTCATGGTTTATGGTTAAAGTATTGAAATTTCATATGCTAGTTTTAATATGAATGTTTATGTTATATTTCAACCTCTTCTTAAGATGAATGTGTTGGACTAGTATGTTCCAGGTTGGGGGCTGGTAAAAGTAATACCTTTGAGTTGGGGTTTGGTTATAGCAGACCCTCTGGGTTGGAGTTTGGTTTCAGAGGCTCTCCAGGTTGGAGTCCGGGTACAGAGGCTCTCCAGGTTGGAGTTTGGTAATAGAGGCTCTCCGAGTTGGAGTCCAGTTACAAAGGCTCTCCGGGTTGGGGTCCGGTTGTATTTATCCCCTAGTTCCTAGCAAGAGGTCTTGAGAAAGAAATCAATGTCCGGAATTATGCATTCTATCATTATGAAAGTGGCTATTGATATTGCACGTGATTATTCGACTAGTAGAATATCTATGTGAATAAGTAAATTTCATTATTTGATTTTATATTTTTCATATTATGATGAAGTTTAATTTTAAAAGGCTTTTGTTTTCGTATCAAACAATGCCTTAAATGTTTATGTATATTTAAGAATGTTTCCGCTATATTTTTATCCTTACTGAGCATCTGAGCTCACCCCTTTCAATGTTTTATTTTCCCAGGATACGAAGAAGTATATTATGACTGACCTGCAGGGATAGTCTAAGGGATATGAGTGTGGCATTTGGATATAATGTTATTGTAGTTTTTCATTTTATAATATAATTTAAAACTTATGAATGTATCTAGTATTTCCAAAGCTAATAAACTAATTGGTCTTTCGATACTTGATCTTTTGTGGTCATGCCAATGTTATGTAATAATGCACCGACTCTAGGTAACTAGGGTCGGGGCGTTACAAGTATAGACTCCATGATTAATTGATGGAATTTGGGAGGATAAAAGGGTAGGGTTTGGCTGATACAAAGGTCTTTATAGGTGTAAATAAAAGACAAGGATATGTTCTCTTTTATAAGAGAGGGGAGGGGCACTTTTGGAAACTCCAAATATATTAATTTAATATAAATTTATTTCTATTTAAAATAGATCAAAAGTGGTTTATTTCTAAATAATACGAGGATGGGTCAAAATCCTCTCAACCAATGATTTTTTGAAATGTTTAGGTCACAAAATTAACTTTATCTTTTATATTTAACCCTTAGTTAAATAGTTTAACTCTTACTGTGTCTACCTGTATTTTATACTCTAGGGTTAATATTATTACTATAAAATACCAAATTAAACCCAATTGGATCATTAATGAAATCATTAACACTATCCAGGTTATTTTTCTAAACCTTACATTTTTATTAATTTTTTATCATTTAAGAAAATAGTATTTATTTTAAAATCCCATTTATGATAATTTTGAAACTATTTAATACATGATTTTTATTAAAGTCACAAAAATTGGATTTATTCAAAAAAAATTAAATAATTTTTAACATGTTAATTTAATATAGAAAAATTCATGGATTTCAAAAAATATTTCAAATTATGTTTATTTTAATATTATTAATACCATTTAATTGATTATTCCTTTAATAAATCAATTACTACATCGTCATTGTGTTATAATTTAATTTAATTATTTATTTCCTAAAATTATAAATAAATTACCATTATTTTGTTAAAAATTATATATTCCTAAAAACTATTTATAATTGACCATATCACTTATATAACTTTATATTAAAAATGATATATTTATTAAAATTTGAAGATGAAATTTTTAACTCTTCTTCAAATAAAATATAATAAATGTTCTAATCTGATAAAAGTGGCTTAAAAAGGATCATATTTTCAACATAAGGTTGATTTTTCTGGAAAAAACATTTTAAATTAAATTAGGACAATTGTTGGGGATATTTTATAATAATATTAAATTAATTGTTTATCTTTAATTATCTAATTTACCCTTAACCGTGGTAAAATAATAAAAATGTACCCAAGTTATTACCCACAAAAAAAACTAAGTTGATCCTATTAGATCAAAAATTTCATACTAATTAAAATGATGTATGTTTGTTTTTTAAAATTCAATTCATATAAGAGGTAAAATTATGTTTAATGCTAGTCCCACAGATGTGTTTAGAAGGCGCGTAAAAGAGATGTTCAGAAGTTCAATAAATTTTTATATCTAATAATATTATAAATATAATTCCAATGAACAAAATTGGAAAAATATATGTATTATGTATATATTGTGACTTTAAAATAATTTTTTGTAAAATAATTATTAAAATTAAAAATTTGAATTTAAAACAACAATGCTATATTTTTCACTATTCATCAAAAATTGAAACATTTCAGAAAAATACCAAAAATTCACCCTAAGATAATTTTGATATTAAAAATTCAAAAAAAAAGTCTATTTTGAAAAATAAAATTTATAAATGTCATAATATTATTAATAATATTCATAACCACTTTTTAAACGACTAGTTTGATAGTCATGGTGCCCTCGAACTCAGAGTTGCATGTAGTGCAAGATATTAAATTATTTAAAAATAATCATACCATGGAATCTTGGGGTGCTAAAAAGTCTTTATCTCATGTCTGCAACAGGCTGCATGGCCATGTACCCTGGGTCGCACGGTTTCAGACAAACTATCTGGCCTAATCTTCTCTGCCTTTTTCGGGTTTATGGGTTCTGAACGACCCCCAGATGAACCCAATGACTCCTTGACTTGATTAAACATCATATTCAGGTCCATTTAAACGAATAATAACCAATAATTAACTTTCTATAACTTATATTAAAGTTGGTATGTTGCAATTTCCCCTCCTTAAGACAACTCGTCCCCTAGTTTCCCTTCAAGGGTAGTATAACATCATCTGAGAAGAGTTTTGGCCATGGAGCATGTACATCGGTCTCCCGCTCCTAGGTATCATCCTATACATGTCCATAATTACATAGCACTTATTCCAGAGGGATTGAACTACCTTAGAGAACCTTTGTTATTTGATCAACAATACGAATTGGATTCTCCTCAAAGGACGCATCTGCTTCTAGTTTAATATCATTAGGGTCAAACGAATGAGAGGGGTTGTCATGATATTGTCAAAGATAAGATATGTAGAAGAAATTATACATGGAATGTTACCTCTAAGGTAACAGTAAATGATAGGCTATTGTCCCAACTCACACTGCTATCCCAAAAGGCCTAAAATATCTCAGAGATAACTTCCCCATTCTCCTGATTCATCTGTGACCCAACCTGGTCGATACACATAGAAATAACTAATGTCCCACATCAAAATATAGAGTTTTATGAAGAATATCGATATAATAATTTTTCCTATAATGAGATATATCTATACACTTCTGAATATGATGGAATTTCTCTAAAGTATCCTATAAAAGATGAGGACCTAGTAGAGCTACTTCACCTACCTCTAGCCAGAACAGAGGTGAATGGGATGGTATACCATGGCGAGACTTGTTTAGAGCCATCTGAATCGTTTCCTGAAATATTTTATTATATAAAAACTCAACCATAGGAATATTATTCTCCTAAGAACCTTTTAAATCAAGAATACAACACCATAGAATATTCTCTAACACCAAAATAATCTTCTCAGATTTCCTATACTTTTGAGGGTGATATGTAGTACTCAAGAGCACATGTGAACCCAATGCCTTCTACAACCCATTCTTGAACCATAAAGTAAAACAAGCAACATGATCTGAAATGATAGAATGGGGTAAAACATGATGTTTCACTATCTCTTGAATTTATATCCTTCCCAACTCATTAACAGAGAATGTCTCTCAGATTGGTAAGAAGTGTGTTCCTTTAGTCAGAATGTCGATGATCACCCATACTGCCATGCTGCCTTAAGGGGATCTAGGAAAGTCCATCACAAAATCCATTGTTATTTCATTAAATTTTCACTTTGGAATGGATAGAGGTTATATAAGTTCAGAAAATATCTAGTGCTCTTCCTTTACCTACTGAAATGTGGAGCATCGAGTGATAAAGCCTACTATATGCCTCTGTATACCTGACCACCAATACTGACGATGCATGTCCTAGTAAATGTTGTTATGCCTAGGATGAACTACCCAAATGGATTCATGTGATTCTCTCATCATCTCTTCTCATGTATCTAAAGGTACCCATAGATGTCCATGTAAGAGAAGAGTTTCACTATCATCGACAACCCAACAAGGAGGTGGGTTCTCTACTGCAATGTTATCTATCAAGATATGGCCTTTGGAAACTAATAATTTCCTCATTAAAACCCATCCTAGAACGAAATATATCACTTCTAGAGCTGCAAGAAAATATTTCCCCTATTGCTCTTGAACATCAATATTCATTTCAGAAAACAAATCCATCAACTTCCACTCACCGATGTCCTCCATGATGTTTTTTTCCTGAGTTTCCCAACTCGAGGAATTAGTTACAACATTTCCCTTTACAAGCATATAAGCAAGATCAATGTTGAATGACTATAGGTATTCCACCCACCTAAAATATATCATATTCAAGTCCCGTTGAGTAGATATGTATTTGAGACTTTTATAGTCTTTGTAAATAATGAACTACTCACCTAACAAGTAGTGCCTCCAATAGTGAAGATCATGAACCACAACTACTAGATAAAAGTCATGTGTAGGATTTTTTCTCTTATAAGGCCTCAGCTAGTAGGATCTATATGCCGAGACTCCATCACCCTACATTAGAACTGCACCCACACCAATTTCTAAAACATCATAATAGACTGTATAACTTATTCACAACTTAGTAAGAATTAGATTCAAAGTTAAGTTGAGTCTTCCATTTAAATCTTGAAAATATATATCACAATATTTTTTCCAATAAAACTTATCACCATTCATGATAAATCTTGTAAGTGGTACTATCATACATGAAAAGTCTTGAATAAATCACTTGTAGTAGTCTGCTAGCCCAAAGAAGCAATGTATGTCAAACACATTCTTGGGTTATTCCCAGAAAACTATGGAGCACACCTTCTCAGAGTCAATTGATATACCTTCCTCATATATGATATGACCCAAGAAGTGAACCTTGTTGATCCAAAAGTAGAATTTACTAAGAATCACATATACTTTGTGCTCTCTCAGTGTACTCATCATGATCTCAAGATGATTATCATAGTCATGTATGGAGTGCGAATACACCATGATGATGTCTTTAAAGACTACCATGAAGGAATCAAGATACGCATGGAAAAATCAATTCATAAGATCCATGAATAATGACGAAACATTTGTCAAATCAAATGACATAACTAGATACTTATACAGACCATGACTTCTCAGGAATGTTGTACATGGTATGTCTGATGGTCTCACATGAACCTGATGGTAGCCCGACCTCAGATTGATCTTATAGAAAATAGTTTCTTCTTAGATGTAGTTGAATAGGTCTTCTATAAAAGGAAATGGATACCTATTATTCACTATAATATGGTTCATTTGGTGGTAATCCATGCACAATATTAAGTGTACCATCCACCTTTTTTGTGAAAAGGATAGTTGAACCCCATGGTGATGTGCTTGGTCATATGAAACCATTAGACTCTAAGTCATCAAGCTGTGTCTTTAGTTCTTGGAGCTCTGTAGATTCCATCATATAGGGTGGAATGGACACTGGTGACACACCTGGCACAATCCCAATAGTGAACTCAATTTCCCTCATAGGAGGTAAGCTGAAGAAATCATCAGGTAATATTTCCTTTAAATGATCCACAATAGTGGGAAATTATGTGAACTCTATCCCCTGATCACTCACAAAGAGACTGGATAGTTGGGTTGTCATCCTACTTAGCCTAGTTCACTTGGGTCTAGCTCAATCATCCTAGAGATATTATTCTCTTTTATGGATATAATTGTTTCCCTTGGGTGATGTGAATGACACTCAGTGGTGTTAGAAATCCACCCAAGCTTGATAAGGCACAATCCAGTCCATGATGAGAATGACATCAAAGCCTATCATCTCAAGGATGTAGAAACTATACATAAAATGATTCCTAACTATCTTAAGGGGGAATCACTACACTGGAATATACCCTCTACTTGACATCCTAATGGAGCATCAAGTGTTATAACACCATTGAAGAATTCAATTACTAATCCTATACTTCTCGTAGTTGTATTAGAAAAAAATGATTGTGAATAACATATATCAAATAAGTGAGATAATAAAGTAGAGGCAACTATAATAGTACCTCTAACTGTATATGGACTTGGGAACTTATCCTCATACGTATATTGAATAGAATGGATATGTCTTGAACTATGGACCTAAGATACTGCCTGAGTAGCATGAGTAGGCCCACTCTACTGTATATCGAAATCTAAAGCTTGACTGCCTCATCCTCAACCACATGATCAACCTAAATGGCCTATAAAAGGATAGATTCATACCTGAAAAGGTGTCACTGACCCTAAAACTGAAGTTGGTGGTGGTAAATAACCTTACTCACCTTGCACTAAAGTAAAATACCTGTATAATTGATGGAGGTGACTCATCCTGTCGCAATCCCAACGCTTGATCAGTTTCATCATACACTGGATATTTTTATGGCTCAGCCTACCACATAGCTGACACACTATAGGATCATAGTATGCCACCTGGATGGTATTTCCCATGCATGTACACTCAAAACATCACATCTTGCCACTAGGTACACCACTACTAGTCTTCCTGGAAGCCAAACTTCCCTTCTTGATGTTGAATGATTCCCTCAGGTTCCACTTAGTGATAAGGTACTGATTTAATATCTTAATAATGGTGGTCATCCAAAAGAAATTCACCAACAAGTTAATGTCATAAGAAATCCCATCCTCAAAGAACCTCATAGTTTTCATATCATCACCAGTAAATTTTGGTTAAAATATTTGCAACTTAGTGAAGTGAGATGAGTATTCCATAATTGACATGTCAACTTTCTCAAGGTGCATGAATTCCCAAACTCAATCTATACTTAGTGTAATAGGGATGAAATATTATAAGAAGGGTGTATGGAAGTCCACCCATACAATACTCTAGTGTCAACCAGACTGTGTCAGAACATCCCACCATCGCTTGGGTGATTAATGAAATATATTGGTCGCAATATTGAGCCTCCACTTTGGAGACATCTCAAGGTTTTTTAATATTGACACCATGTACTCCAAACATGATTCACTAGCCTAGGGTCTGATATACCCTGATAAGGTGGGAGAATATTGTTGCTAGAATTCCTTGTTCATCTGTTCCATAGAAGGTGCAGGTCGAGGAGAACTTTGCACTATTTACATGAAGTGGAGGCAAACATCTTGGAACTGGGAATCAACACTCAGTGGAAGGTCAGTAGGAGCTTCTTTAGGTGTCACTATAGGAGGTATCATAGGTGTATCAGGTCCCACCACCTCTATAGTATGTTCATCTCCACCTTCCTAGAATATGATACGAGGATGCCATGGTGTAATAGCTCTATAGTTTCCAAACATATGCCCCTGACAAGATTTATAACAATTAGAAAAATTTGTAAAGAGGGATAGGTATGATCCCACTAATAAGAATTTAAAACTCCTATCCTGATCCCAAAGTCAGGTCTGGGTAAGTAAAAGAAGCATAAAAAATGAACAAGAGACACAACCTATAATCCACTTCTAAGGTCATGTCAGGCTAAGGTCTCAAACTATCCTTACAAGTAACCATTTCATTCAAGGAATAATATTCATTTATTTAGTTTGTTATCATTATTACCATGATTAATTTAATAGAATCACCCATTCTAACTCATAAAGGCCCATACACCTTAAAATTGTAACTGGTGTGCCAACTAATTACATCCTGACCTTTACACCTAGAATCTGGTGTGACATGCCATATGTGTTCTGATTAGAGGAGATGCACTTGACACTCACCAATAAAAGAAACATATGTGGAATAATTATTTGATTGAACTAATAATGTCATAATATAAAATAAAAGTACACTACAAGGAGTAACTAACAAGTCACATATAATAGTCGCATGTAATACTGGAAATTCCTACTAATAATAGATATGGAGTGGAAAGATGCATGTCAATTTAGTGTTATTGTGCCTAGTAAGATGCATGATTTCAAATTTCCCTCATATGATTAGGCCTGGGCTAAACAACCATATCACTTAATATCAATGTTCATAATAGTATAAATCATGAGAGTCACCCAAAGGTGAAATCCAGTGAAACCATAATGAATGAAAGCAATAATGGAATTTACCCAACCTAGTTAATTTATGTTTCCCCTGCACATGGGGTAGTTACTCCCAAGAATAGTCACTTAACAAAATTTTCATGTCCTAGTCTCCTATCTAAACCTAAATAGTAAGAAAAAAAGTTAAGGGCCTCTAATACCACTTGTAGTGTCCTACTCTGAGTTCCACTCAACAGTTCCCTGAGGTGGTTGGTCATAGGACCTCAAGCGCATCAACTCAAATTCCAGAGACCGCCGACTAGCAGCGAGGGCCTTAGGTAAGTCTGTTGAGAGAATATTCCATCATTTATCATAGTAGAGAGAAGCAGTAGATTTATCTAAGAAACAACATAAGAAATAACGATATCCAGATAACAATAGACACTAATAGCTGAAACATGAGAGACAATGACTAAACTGTGGAAGCAGAATATATAAGAAGAAAGATCTGATGATGATAGTATGTCTGGTGTTATGAAAAAATGAACAAGTAGGGGTAAGGGATACAATCATATACAATATGTGGAAAAAAATACCAAAATAAGACAATAACTGCTACAATTATCATCTTAAGCATAGGCTTGGTCCACTACTCCCAAATCCATCCTAGATATGTAAATGAAGCATTGGAAGTTGGGTTCTTCACCTTTTCAGTACCTGTAATCATAACACCAACATGGGTACCAAATTCACCCGAGAAAGGTGTGAAACATAATCTCAGTAGGCCGGGACCCATGATGTCTATTCCTTTCCATTTCATGCATTATTAATACAATAGTGTTCCATAAAATTTTAAATTTAAGACAGAATTAAATAACTAAAGAATTGAGTTGGGTTCCACTTGGACACATTCCCAACTACCTGCCTCGACCTAAGTAGGTGTGTCTAAAATGATAGGACCAATAATGGAAAGGTGAAATGTAATGTTTTATGTGGGCTAGACTATCCTCAAGCTTATGATTGGTCTTAGAGTACACATGCCTATATTCTCTAAAATAAACTAACCATTTATCATTCGAAAACATTTTTTCCATTTGAAAACTTTTTAATCATATCATTATAAAACATGTTGAGAATCCATAAGCCTTCCCTTGGAAAGCTGAAGATACTTTCCAAGTATCGCTAGAAGGGCTCAGTCAAGGTCAAATTCCTAGAGTTATTCCAAGGTGACCTAAGTATGAAGACCCAAGTGTCACTCTGGCATGATGTAAAAAAAATTATGAACTGACCACCGAGTCCATACCTAGTATCATTCATAAGGGCCCATGTCTCTCTTGTGGCATGTTACAACCAATCATAACATTGATATCATCTAAGGGGTCTCCCCTCGGTAATGGGTGTCACACATCTAGATGAAAAGACATATTACGTATGAAAATACCATCTTAGGCATAGATGTTGTCACTCCCAAAGTATTTAACAAAATTATGCAAAGTTTAACAATGACACGAGAGCCTATCAAAGTGTTCCTACCTTGATACCACCTTGGTTCACCCTCGACACTATGGTAGATGCACTAAACCAATCATCACTAATATAACATGTACAAAAAGGGCCATATCATTTATTTAAGAATTTACATTATCAGGATCTCTGGTCAAATTAACCCGAACTCTCAATCTAAATTAAGTCTAAGGCCAAAGGTTTAGCAATGTTTTATTACATTCAACCAAAATAACCATAAGTGGAAAGGCACAAGGGCTAGTCACTAGACTCAAAACCATTATTAATTCAAACATAAATCAATTAGATGGCCTTATATTCTATTCCTGACATTAGATCATAATAGGCTTAATTGTCTAAGGCATTCCAATGGGAAAATTTCATTTGATAAATAAGGCACAAGACTTTAAATACTTGTCTAAAACTCATTTAGCTAGATCACATCATTCATAGCATGGTGTATATGGGCCTAATTCACCACTCATCACCCTAAAAAAATTAAATCTCATGTTGTTGATTACATGTCAACACGCCTCAAGGGTTGTTAAACAATTTTATAATAATAGGAAAACTAGGGCCTTTAAGGTATAGCTCACCCAAAGGGGTAAAATAATCCAAGGAAATCCACCTTGGAGGTTATTTTTCATCAAATCAAACCATAAAAATTATTTAAATAACTCATAGAGATTTAATTCACAAATTTGAGGCTTTATAGGAATTTACTAAAGAGAGACACAATGACACAATTTACAAAATGCAATGAAATGATGGGAAAAGGTCATTACGACCTACCCTAGCCTCATAATGCTTAGCTCATCCAATATCAACATTTGATTCTGATCAGGTTATAAGAAATAAATGGAATTATCCAATACCATGAAAATAGGGAAAAGGATCGTGAACCTGAATAGTGCAATGAATGGGAGAATAACCTTTAAATATATTGGATAGGATTATAGACTGTACCTTTAGAATACGAATATATCTGACAGTGAATGAATTAGATAATGGGAGGAGGATCCACCTTGATTTCTAGGTTCTTGAGGGAATAGGGTTTCAAGATGGAGGAGGAGGATTATCTACTAGAGCAAAAATAAGAAGGAAGGAGGGATTCTTTCAATTCATTAAAGGTGGGGTACTTTAGTATTTTTACCCAAAAATTGCATTGCGCATTGTTTTACCGCACTGTTTGGCCAAACCATGCGGCAACCATGCTCAGTTCACTGCTGTATAGGGGTTTCCCACATTGTTTGTCAAAAAATTTCAATAAACATGCACAAAACATGCAAACATTATTTATCCCATGTATACAATAGGCCACACGACCGTGCGCCCTGGCTCGCATGGTTGAAGACAAACCATGTGTCCTAGTTTACTCTCCCTTTTTGGGGTTTCTAGGTTTCGAACAACCCTCGGACACATCTGATGCCTCCTTGAATTGATTAAACATCATATTTAGGTCTATTTAAATGAATTAGAAAAAATATATAATGGTATGTACCTTAGATAAAATCGAGGACATTACAAAAATCCTCTTCACTAGGCACAAAATAAAAATCATACATTTATCACACAAATCACACTCCAAATCAAGGGGGAATGACTTAAGAGGGGTTTTTTATTTTTATAAAAGAAGTGAAAGTGATAATCGGGACTCATTATTTTCAATGAAAAACCTTTCCTTTATAAAATAAAATTTCCTATATCTTTATGTATTTCAAAACTACACCTTGTACTTATAGCATACACACATATATTTATATGGATATATAAATATATATGTTTACATAAGTACACTTTTCACCTAATTCACAAATTACACTATTCATGAGTGGGTATGTGCAAAGGAGGAACTCATATATTCATATATATATACACACACACACACATGTTTTTATATGAACATAATTAATATTTTTGAAATTCCTGAAGGATTCCTTAGAGAATAAAATGAAATATTAGGTCTTTTTTATAAAACCCAGTTGAAAAAAGCAAAACACGTTTTTGGAATTTCAATTTCTATTATTAAGACCATTTGAAAAATCATTTGAAAAATTAAGATGTCTTTCCTTTTAAAAACAATATTTAGAAAAAGTTTTAATCTAATGAAATACATGATAAGGTCAAGAGGAATGTTTATAAAACAAAACAAAACCCAATTCCAGGGATCAAAATAATTACATAGAATATACATTTCATATAATAAGAAACAAACACATAAAAACACCAATAAATCATGTAATTCAAGTTAAAATCTTGGAAATATAGAGACCTTCCTAAAATCTTGATTCACGTGGTGATGGAGACTCGAAATCACTTTTAAGAAGCCCAAGGGAGAAAGAGGAACCAAATACAATCCTAAAAGATCAAAACCCCAAATTTAGAATCAAGAGAACATGAACCCTATGTTATGGGAACCTAATGAGGAAGAAGAAAAAGTTGAAAATGGAATAATAAAGAAGAAGGATGTGCATGATGGGCTTACCTTTCAATATTCAACTCAAATCTTAAAGAAATCTCTATATTTCACCATGGTGGAGGAGAATAACTCAAGGGAGAGGTGTTGGAGGAGATCCATGGCTAATAGGGGTCAAATGGGGGAGGAATATTGGAGATTTAAATTAAAAATAGAGATGGTAAAAGTGGTAAATTACAACTTTTAAAGTGTCTTATCATACCACACAATTTGTCCATATAGTCTTCAAGACTATGCACCAACCATGCAGTGGTATTGTCTAAAGGATGAGTGAGATACACAATTTATTGGAGGAATCTCCATGGCCATGTGGATAATATTACGGACTATATAGTGATTTTTCTGGTCCACAAGGTTGTGCGGGAGGATGGTGCACGACCATTTTTCTAATTGTGCAGCCTTGAAAGACCCACTGTCTGGATGGATGTTTTTAAAGGGGTAGAGCAAGGTTTCTACAAGTCATGCACCAACCATGCGCCACTCTCTTTCAAGACAAAAAACTAACATTTCTCTAAAAACACCCAGGAAAACATAAGGAAACAAAAAATAGGTTGAAAATAAGTAAAATAATAGGGTCATTTTGGGTTGGGGTGTGACAATTCTCCCTAAAAATGACACTTTCTTCCCCCATAAAGTCCCAAAATATCTAACCAACCAAAACATGAAGTAAGGAAAAACTCTGGTCAAATGAAGCCTCAATCACCAAAAAAGATGAGAACCAAAAACATGATATCCACCAAGAACCTGAAATTTGAAGACCCCAATAAGATGGTAAGACTATATTCAAGTAACAAACTCGATATCCAAAGAATATTCTAATGAGACCAAAATACTTGAACCACCAGACAAAAGAACCAATAGCTAGGAACTCACATCTCCAAACAGAATCTAAAAACAAAGAACACCCCAACCCCTAACATAGAAATAACCAAGGAATCCCTTAGGGGTTGGGTAGTGTGGGGTCAAATAGTCACATGGGAAACTAGATTTTGGAATTTTCATGAAGGAATGAATAAGGACTAAAAAGCTAGGCTCACCATGAGCTCACCAAGGGTGGTCTTTCTATAATTTTAAAATCCTGGTTAAACAATGGTTTATCAAACAATAAAAAACACACAAATTCAAACAAAAATGAATCTATTATTAATGATATAAAAAACAAGAGACATCACTATCCTATAACTATATTATTCAAAATTTCCAAAAGACATCTCTATTAAGAATAGGACTCTCAAACAGACACATATTTCCACATTCCCAAAAAAAATTCTTCACCTCTATGTTCAACATCCAAAAAAAAAAGAAAAACATTACAACAAAAGAAACTCTAAACTCAATGTACATTAGTAACATGATTCTCCAAACAAGATGATTATTCCTTATAAGGGGTATATTTGGCTCCATTTTTCTTCCTAGCAACACCCTAGAAAAACTATTGCAGATAACACATGAATCCATAGGTACGGTAGGTTTTTGGTGCTTCTAGACATGATGGCTTTTGATGCCCCATCTTTCAACATTGATGGCACAAACAAAGACTAATTATAGATTACTTCAATGAGAAAAAACATATTGACCTCTTCTTCTTCCCTATACTGGATCCATTGCTACTACTTATAGTAATGGGTGATACATTGATCACTTTTGGCTCTCCTACTAAACTAGCTCTGATCTAAACATCCTAACTTACTGCTTCCTCATAGGGTTTGGGGAATGATGACACCACTTGAAATAGTTCTGGATGAACTCCATTTTCCATGAATCAAGCCTTTAATGATTTATCGTAGAAAAGTTATGGGAGATATGACACCAACTCATTGAATCTACTGGCATACTCCAACACCATTGAATTTACTTTCCGGATACTACATAATATATAGAATAAACCAATTGAATAGGGAAGACTCTACTAACCACATAAACATTATAGTTGATCCCCCACATAGATGTCTCTAATAATACATTATGACTTAATGGGGTAATACCTTGAAAACAAGAATTGTGGCCATGTCAAAACACGATCAAAACCCAAAATCTGCATACCAATAACAATTAGAAATCCAAAATCAAACACCACTTAAACATCACATACAATATAACAAAACCATGGATTCAAAATAAATCCTAAAATACATAATGAAAGGATCACTCCACACCCATTTTTCAATGTATTAAATCCCCATTTTTGAAAACCATTTTCAGAAAACAAACAGACCTTACAAACTGAAAACCTTCCATCAATATTATATGAATCCCCACATTTTCATACATCCCTACCAGATCAATAACACTTCTACGCATACCACAAATCACTTACTTTTACACACCTCCATATATCTGATCTTTCATAAGGATAACATGTGTAAAAGATATATTCTCATTTGAAAAACAAGACATCCATCATCAGTTTCAATTTCCCAATTTATTTCTGTTTCATACCCTACAAAAATGTTCCAATATCATACACAGTTTTTTTCCATTTTAAAAATAATATCATTCCATTTTCAAAAAAACCTTTGGTTTTTACTTGGAAAATCCAATGTTAACAAGTTGAAATTTAAGGGGAAACACCTCAAAACTAACATAAACCTGCACCAAGAATAAATAAAAATATTCCCAACACTAAAAGGATCAAACATTCTAAAAATTAAAAAAACACGTGCTACACCCATCTTGGTCACATAGTTTGGTGGATTGTGCACTAGTCGTGTGATCACACTAGAGATCAATAGAGGTAGCTACATAGACTATGCTTGTTTTTCCAAACCATGAATAGTAACCATAAACCCTCCAAGTCCCTCTAATTATTAAATAAAAAATTTGGATTTTCTCAAAATAATCCACTAAATCTAAGAACTAAACAAAAATACAAGGAAAAATAAAAAAACATGAAAAAAAATTAGATCCAGTCATTCATTTTGAGGAATCCCATCCTAGAACACCCTGGAAATTCAAGCGTGCTTCTGCATACGTGGTGATCAAGCACTAACCCACAACTGACCACTTGAATTCAAAATATTCTAGCACTGAACTACCAAACATCCCTAAATAACAATAGATAATTCCCAAATACCATTTTTTCATGAACCAACATAGGTAAACCCTGAACTGGTCACCGGATCCGGCCATTGACAAGTCCTGAGAGGCATTCTTGATCCTCCTGAGTTAGAAACTAGTGGTGTGCATCATCAATAATAAATTGTTAATTATTTATCCTATGAATTACAACTAAAGAAATAAATAGAACTAAATAAAAACTAGAAAAGAAAGATAAATAAAAAGAAAACATACCTCCATGTGACCTCATGGGTCACCTCCAATCAACGAACTGCATTGTGTCCCTGAGAGATCCAAAACAAATAGAACTTGAAGCTATAAAAGGATAAAAAATATATGTGATCACTGAGATGCTCAATATGGATTCCAAGTGTAATTCCCCGACCCCAGTGACCCAGAGTCGGTGCATTATTTTAATACATTGGCATGATTAGAAGGAATAAAGTCCCGAAGAACTGATCAGTTTAGCAGTCTTGGAAAATAGATTACATACATGAATGTTACATTAAACTTCATAACATAAAAAACAACATAAATAATCCTTTATGAATGCCATTATTCCATTGGCTTAACCCTGCATATCAATCAAAATACACTTCTTGGACTCCTGGGAAAAATAAAACATAGAAAGGGGTGAGCTCAAACGCTCAGTAAGAGTAAGCAATACAGTGGAAACTTTCATAAATAAGAATAAACATTTAAGGCAATGTATAACTAAAACAAAAGCATTTTTAAACTTGAACTTCAACATAATATGGCAAAGATAAAATGAAATAATTCCATTTACTTATTCACATGGATATTATACTAGTCGAATAATCAATGAAATATCAATAACCACTTTCATAATGATGGAATGCATAATTCTAAACTTTAATTTCTTTATCAAGGCCTCGTGCTAAGGCCTAGGGGATAACTATAACTGGGACCCAACCTGGAGTGCCTCTAATAACCGGACACCAACCCGGAGTGCCTCTAATAACCGGACACCAACCCGGAGTGCCTCTAATAACTGGACACCAACCCGAAGGGCTTACTTTTACCGATCCCCAACCCGGAACATACTAGTCCAACACATTCATCTTAAGAAGAGGATGAAATATAACATAAACATTCATATTAAAACTAATATACAAAATGTCAAAACATTAATCATAAACCATTATTGGAATAAAAATAACTCATCCATAGTCAAAAATATCACAAAACCTTAAATAAAATATGGATTATTTGTATCATAATAAATCAACTTGAAACAAGTTTAAAATTTATAAAAGGATGTTGACATAGATGAAATCAATATTATTGAGAGAAATATCTCTTTTTTTAATCATTTAAAAGTCGCATAATTATAGAGAAAACCTTTATTTTGAAAATATCTTTATAAGCTTGTTATGGAAGCTTCAAAGGTGTAATAATGGCGGAGAATAACCGCACCCTCCGTATAAGTTAAAAAAAATACATTCTTACCTTAATTTTGTCAAAAGGTTAAAAAGGACCTTGTTTGGAAAACGACAGAAAGATTCTTTTATAAACCTCTTATAAAAAGTAAAACAAGGGTATAAATGACTTTAACCCATATTCTTGTAAATAGTAAAAAAAATTGAAATAAATTTTTAAGAAACATGGATGTGGATGATAAAGAGATCCCAGTAGATTATTACGTATAAACAACCTCGGATAATGAAGAGATTGTGAAATAAACCCTTACCTTGTACTTTTCCTTGGTTAGGGGTAAGTTAACCTCCTGTATAATGTTGAAATAATTGTTATTAAATTATTCAATAATCATATACATTAATATGATATCATATATTATCTTTTAACATTTCTTTGTTAATAATATCTTAGAATTATCGTCATTTCGGGTGTTAACTTACTCATTTTCTTTTATATGTTTTGTTACGTATGCCATATTTGTCATCAATAGGTTGTATCTTATTAATATCCAGAATGATATCAAGTCCTTAAAAATTATTTTTAAATAATCAAATGATAATTATACTTGAATGGATACGATAGATAATGAATCTCATCGCGTTCGTGGAGACGGTAGTCCGTACGTACGCATGAATGCTACTTCCATTTCATTTTTCATTTTAAAAGGAATAAAAAACAAATGATACATAGGTATATAATTATTCCAGTATAATATAATATCTTATATGTGTTACTTAAGTTCACTAACACCATCCTTTATACGTTCCATGTATGGTATTAACGAGTCATATCACTTTGAGGGGGTGGTAGTCCGCACTTCCTCAAATGATATTATCGTATATATATACAACATGAAACGAATAATGGTATGATATAAAATGTAATTACAGAAGATTATATATATAATAAATATCATTAATATCATATTTAATTATAGTTCCATCATAATGGCCACCATGAGAGGTGGTAGGAGATAATTGAATAATCATCGCTTCGTGAGGCGTTTGGTTTCCATCCACAGAAACATTATGTTTATCACCCATTAGATGGATGTGCGTGTAAGTGTTGTTATAATACTTATAATAACAATATCCTAGTATATTTAGGATACTGTTTTTGTTACAAAATAAAATAATAAGAAGAGTTTAGGTGTTGGAGAAGTAAAATAGAAGAAAAGAAGCTAAGAGAAATTGTTACCTTTAATTTGGGTAACTCCCTTTGGTTTGAACCAAAAAGGACTCTTGAAGTGAATTCTGCCTAAATTAAGTCTTCTAAAAGGAGTAGAGGGATTTAGGTAGCTTAATTGGGTAGATTTTTGATGATCCAAAAGGCTTGAGAGGTGTGAGGAATTTGTTAGAAGTGGTGTCCTTTTATAAGGGGGAGGAGGGGCTCTTTAAGAAAATCTAGAAATATTATTTTATAATAAATTCATATTCGGTTTCTAATGGCTCAAAAGTTGGTTATTTAAAGTTTAAGGTAGTTATGGGTCTAAAATAACTCAACCAGTAGAATTTAGACAGGTTTGGTTCACTATATTAACCTTATCTTTAAGTATTAACTCTAAGTTAATTAGTTTCACTTTTACATTGTCTCATTGTATTTTTATATTATATGGTTAATAAACTTACTATATACATCCAAAAGACCCCCAAGTGGTCCATAAATGATACAAATATCATGATATAAGTCTCTTGGCCGAACCTCTGATTTTTAGGAATTTAATATTAATTAATAATATAATATTTGTTTTAAAAACTCTTTTATGTCAATTTTGACACTATTCAATAGTTGATTTTTGTGAAACTCATAACAGAATGATTAATTCAAAAAAAGTAAATTACATCAATCCTAATATGTCATATTAATCTAGAAAATTAGTGTAATTCAATAAAAGTCTCCAATTATATTTATTTGGGTATTTATAATATCAATTATTTTAATTTTTCTCTATTATGGTAATTACTGTATTATCAATGTGTCATAAATAAATTAAATTATTTAATGTCTAAAAATTATAATTAAACTATAATTATGTAGGAAATCGTTTTATATTTCTAATTAATATTTATAGTCTGAAATCCAACATATATAACCCTATGTAAATATTGTTTTTCTAAAATATTTATACTTATGTCATTTTTGTAATTACTTTAACTTAATTAATATAAAGTGTCATTATCACTTACAAGTGGATCCATGGGGTCCCAAAATCTACCCAAAGATGCCCATGGTTGGCCATGTATCAACCAATAGGGTTAAGACACGTTTTAGGGTAATTTAATATTATTATAATATTATTTTTTTACCCTTATTTACCGGATTTACCCTTTAACCATGGTAAATAAAATATTTACCGAAGTAATTATTCAAAATGTATAAAAATAAAAGTTGCCTATTTACAAAATTTGGACATCCTGATTCCAAATATGGAATCCATTTTTCCAAATTCAATACATAGAAGTGGAAGAAATTAATTTAAAATTAATTCCCGTTGTTAAAACAAAAAGCGTGTTTTTAAGAAATAATAACTATCAAAAGATTGACAGTTGTTTATGTTCGGTTTAAATGTGAAATTATGTTCAATGACCCACATTGTATTACATGGTAAAAATATATTCTAAATATAATTTAAAACCACTCAAATTCACAATTTACCACTATTAATTATTTCGATTAAAAAAGTTGTTTTTAATTAAAATTTAGTAATTTTCACTATTCATCAAAATATAAAAGTTATCCGAAAAGTACCAAAATTTTACCCTAGGCTAATTTAGTTATTCCGAATCCAAAAATGAAGTCTATTTTACCAAATTAAAAACATAAAAGTTGAATTTATTAATTTAAAATTGATTCCCACTTTCGAAACCAAAAGGCGTATTTTTAAGAAATAATAACTATCAAAAGTTTGACACTTGTTTATGTCCAATTTCAAAGTGAAATTATTTAAAATGACCATAATTGGATTAAATAGTAAAAATATAATCTATTTATACTTCCAAACCATTAAAATGTATAATTTAACAATATAAATTATTTTGATTAAAAATGTCATTTTCAGGTAAAATATAGTATTTTTTACTATTCACACAAATATGAATGTTATCAGAAAAACACCAAAACATTATTGAAAATAAATTCTTATGTCCCGATTATAAATAAGAAGTTAATTTTGTCAAATTTAATATATAAAAGTTTCAAATATTGGATTTAAAAAGTCTTCTCCATTAAAAAGTGGTAAAATTTCATTTTTTGAAAAATACTTCTTTTTTCTGAAAAAAAATGAATTTGTTCATCAATCATGTCTTATAAACTCATAATATGGATTCTAAAAATATAAGGATTATATAAAGTTTTAAAATTTAGTTAATACTATTCATAACCTCTTTTGAATGGCTTGTTTGGTAAGTCATGGTGCGCTTGAACTCGGTGTTGCGTGTAGTGTAAGTTATTGAATTATTTTTAAGAAATAACACACTATGAAAATATTGGGGTGTTACACCAAGTATAAAAAATTCCCTATAAATTACCTTCAAAATGAAATCCAATCTTGTTAAATTAAAAATAGGACATATAAAAATAGTTTTTTCTACAATTTAAATGAAAACATGTATCAAGCTTCCATATTAAGAAAAAACAATTTACATAACAATTTCAAAATGGTTTTCAAATAATGAAATACATTTCAATTGATTTATTTATAAAAGTAACCATTTATAAAATAGGTATCATGATATGAAAAAAAGATGCAATTTTATAAAGAACCCAGATTAGAGTAGAAAATAGTGTATGTGTAAAACAAGTGTCATGGGATCTCAAGAATTGGTTTATACTACCTAAGAAAAATCTAATTTACTATTTAAAAATAAATCTATACTGTAAATGGTTATCCAAAATATTTTCCATAACAACTGGTGATTCCCTCACTAGATTGATTGTGAGTCACATCCAAAAAGTATTCAGGTTATCTACACAGGGCCACTAGCCAGTGCCTAATCTCAACTAGTGTAGCGAGTGAATATAGACACCCACCTAACTACCCAAGGTTCCCCATGAAAATAAAATAGAGATAATTTTTACCAATATATAATATTAACACACATAATCTATTTTCCACTAAAACAATATCCCACTTCTCACCTTTAAAATCCCACATCAAGTGAAACACCTTTTTAGTTACACACAAACCAAGTATAAGCCTCTTCACTAGGAACAAAATAAAAACCATCTATTTATCACAAAAATCACATTCCTAGTCAAGGGGGGATGCCATAAGAGGGGTTTTCCATTTTTATAAAACTATTAAAAGTTCCAAATGGGCCTCTTTATTTTAAAGGAAGCACTTTTACTTTAAAAAACACAATTCCCCAAAGATTCACCCATTTCAAAACCACACCTCATACTTATATCATACACAAATATATTCATATGAATATGTGTGTGTGTGTGTGTGTACAAAAGTACCCTTTCACCCAATTCACATATTCCACTCTTCATGAGTGAATATGTGAAAAGAAGACACTAATATATATATAAATATAAATACTTATATATATATATACATGTGTGTAAATGAACATAAGTTTTAGTTTTTAAATTACAAAATTATTCCTCAGAGAATTAACCAAACTTTTAGGCCATTTCTGTAAAACCTTTTCAAAAAACCAAAACCCCTTTGTTAAATTTCACTTTATATGATTAATACAATTTGAAAAATCCTTTGAATAATTAATATTTATTTACATTAAAAAACAAACTTGAGAAAAAGTTTGAAACTAATGTAATCTTTGATAATGTCTGAAGAAAATGTTATAAAACAGTATATAATCCAATTCCAAGGTTCGGAACAATTACATAGAATATACATTTCATATAATAATAAAACACACATTGAAAACAACAAGTAATCATGGAATTCAAGTTAAAAACTTATACATAGGGATACCAACCTGAAATACTGATTTTAATGGAGATGAAAACTGAAAATCACTTCTAAAAATCTGAAGGGAGAAAAGACAACTAAAAAGAACACTAAAATATCAAAACTCCCAATTTATAATCAAGGGAACATGAACCCTAGGTCATAGGAACACAAGGAGGATGAAGAAAAATGAGAAAATGGATGAAGGAGGAAGAAGGATGAGTAATAAAGGATTTCCATTTAATACTCACATAAAATATTGAATAAATCCCAATATTTCACTATAGAAGAGGAGAATAACTAAATAGAGAGGTTTAGAAGGAGTTACATGGTTTTTGGGGGTCAAATGGTGGAGGAATATTAGATATTTGGGTTAAAAATTGAGAAGGGAAAAGTGGTAGATTAGTTCTTTCTAAGTGACCTGATAGACCACAAGATTTGGTCGTACGGTCTTCTAGACTATACACCAGCCATGTGGTGGTCCTATCAAGAGGAGGAGTGAGCCACATAATTTATTGGAGGATGTTTCTTGGTTATTAAACAATCCTTATGGAATAGATATTTCTTCTATCTAGGATGCATGGTTGGGAGGGGGATGTTTCATGGATGTGCACCTAGCCATGCAGCCTTGACAGACCCATTATTTGGGGAGTACGATTTAAAAGGGGATGGTGCACGGTTTCTATTAACTGTGTTCCACCCTCTTCCAGACCCAAAACCCACCATTTATACAAAAACACCCAGTAAGACTCAAGAAAATATAGAATAGTTCAATAATAAATAAAATAATAGGGACTTGTTAGGTAGGGTTGTGACAAAAGTTCATTGGAAGGTTTTCTTATTTAATAGTAATAAGTATGGACATCATCTATGTGCCTTTCCTGGTGAATTTATTTCAGAGTATTATAAAGGAGAAGTATCTCACAACTATGTAACAGATGATGAGGCACATTCAAGTTACTCTTAACTATGGTTTTGTGTTTAATGTAGGAAATAACCATGAGTTGGTCACATATTCATATATAAACTAGGTTGGAGATATTGTGGATAGTAAATAAAATATTGAAAGATATTTATTTATTGGTAAAATGTTAATTAGATGGTTAATAAAAATGTAAAGATATTACTTATATTATCATGGATGAATTGGATTATATTCTGGATATAAATTCTTGTACACAACTTATTTGGATAAAGTATAAGTTAAAAGATCTTGTAGATGAATGGAAGTTTACCATGTTGGTTCACTGTGATAAAAAGAGTGAAATAAAGTTAAAAAATAACCAGATACAATACTCATGTAAAAATTACATTAAGAGTCAATATTATTTCATTAAAGAGAAGGTCAATCAAAGAGTGATAAATATATAACATGTTTGAACAAATCAGTAAGTTGTGGATATTCTCACAAAACTAGTGGCCACACTGACATTTAAGTAGCACTAGATGAACCATATTGTTTGACCACCTCCCTTAACAAGTGGAGGTTTAAAAAATTATACTCTCCCCATATTAATTTCATATTTAACATGGATAATAAAAGTATGATCACTCTCACTTCTTTATGTTTATTTCAAAAGTAGGGTATTTGGAAGAGTCGGCGAAATTCATCGATAAAATTCTCTCTTTTCATAAGGTGAGAATTTAAAATATTTTATTTCATATGATAAGTGGATATTCAACCAAAAAGCATATTTGAATGTTATTAATTAAATAATGAAGGTAAATTGAATTAATGAAGAATTTTTTATAGTTTCATATTGTATAAAAAGTGTTCATAAGTGGTTTTCACTAAAGTGACATGGTATTCATGTTTTTCATGGGTTTATCTCTTATATTTTATTTTATACATTTATAATTAATCACATAGAATTAGAGTTATAAAAGATTAATTCCATTTTTATTTTCTTTTACTAAATCCTAGTGTGCCTAAATTTCACTAGACGCCTTATATTTTCAATAAACCCAAAGGGGGAGATTATTTGAACTAAGAGTGTTGATCTTGGATATGATAGAATTATGGAAAAATGGTTCGAGTGTAATGTTGTTCTTTTTAAAATTATAGTTGGATTAAAGTGTTATTAATGATATTTGGATTTGGGTGAGGCTCAGAGATGTCTGGAGAATCATTAATGGATATATAAGAGGTTTAGTTAAATAATACTACACCATGGGTATTTCCGTATTGACTACACCATAGAGTAGGTGAAAAATATAGAGTTCAATGGTCTAATGGGAGTTTAGGTGTTCATTTTGTGAGGTTTAAAGTTCTTTTTTTAAATAGTGGGGCCACTATATTGTAGAAGAAGTCATTTTTAAGACTATTACTTATATATGGAAGATATTTTGACTATGGAAGTTGTTTTAATATAGGATTTCTTCATAGTTCATTGAGTTGTTAGTTAGGTGAAACGACTGTATTATCAGTTGTTTATTTTATCCAAATATGTTTATGAATCCATACAGAAATCATTAAGACCTAGATAAATTGAAAGGGCATGTTTTTATTTTTTATAATATTTTGAGGATACTATGTCACCAAATGGATAAAATAAAATAGAGAGATATTTTTTTACCATTCCATAGTTTAATGTTTTGTTAGATTATGAAAATTTTATAAGAAACAGGGAGGCCCATAATGAGAATTTTTTGGGGAATTGTTTTTAAGTATCTTGATTTCTAGAGATGGATTAAAAATTAGAAAGTCAAACATGGAGTTAGCTATTTTACAAGATTTTGTTTTTGGAAAATAGTTATGACATGATCAACTAAACATTATTCCATGGTCATTCATAGTTCATTAAAAAATTAAATTTAAAATAATTTTCATTTAGGGGAATGGAGTCTGCCATTCCATGTCCCTTGGATGTTGATGTTGAGATAGACACACCAAAATGGGTGTTTTGGGAATCACTATGTTGTAGTGGTTTTTTTATTTTTATAAATTATTAAATTCTATCTGATTTGGTTATATAGTTCAAATTTCCATAAATTTAGACATAGATTTGTTCAAAATTGATGAGTTTAAAGAATCAATAAGGGGGTGAAACATGGCACTCAATGTTGGTAGGTGTAAATAATTAAAAAATAAGATTTATTGGAAAGGATAAAAAAGTCTTAAAATGATACTAATATATAGAGTTCTTGAAGAAATGATTTTATTTTGGGAGAAAATTATCGAAGAACTGGTTTGGGATAGAGGCTCATTGACAACACCCTTGATGGTTTGGTGTTTATCTTTTATGGTGATTCCTATAAATAACCAATGCATTGATAATTTATTATAAATATTACTTAAATTAGTGAGTGAACAAGGATAAAGAGGGGAAAATCCTTGATTTTAAGATTCATCTTCTCATATCCCAGAAACACCCTAATTCATATAACCCTTGTCACTTTTAATATTTTTTATTCATTTAATTTTTACTTTTACTATGTTGCATAAGCATAACATCAATATTGGGTAGGTATTTTGGATAATTATCCTATTATTTAACTTTAGAAAAGTCTTAACATGAAAATAGCTTATTATTTATCCTTATTATCCTCTAAACCCATTCATGTAAATATTCATTCTCATTTTTACCATGATAACATATTTATGATAATATGTTTTTACTTTTATTATATTATGCTAACACTGGGTAATAATTTTCATATTTAACTTGATATTAGAATTATTTTACATTCATTGGATATAATTTATATGATATTTTTAGTATTTTATCATGTAATACTTGTTTTATAGGTTTCCATAATCTTCTCTATCATTATGAATCAAAATATAATAATAATTATAATTCCTTTTGAACTCAAATTTTTATTTTAAAAGGAGTTAAAGTTTTTTTATCAATCTATAATAAATTTAAATTCACATTAGTAATTTAAAAATAAAGTGATTATGTTTCTTAAGTTTTTTAACACATTCCATACCTCTATTAAGTGTTCCATGACTTTTTAGATACACATTTAATAATGGGCTGTAAGGTTCAATTCAAACATGAACTCTTAATTTTTTTTAAAGGAATTTAACTTTATAACTCAACCCCTAATCAAATGGAATATAAATATATAAATATTTAATGATAATATTTTATATATATAATATTCTGAAATGTTACATAAATTTATCAATTTTCATAAAATAATCTATATATTTATAAATTATTTATTAATATAATGCAATTTGAATTCAAACTCTTATTTTTTTTAAGAAGGAATTTGAATTAAAAGGTATCACTAAAATTATAATCACATTAAACTAAAACATTTAATTCAAACATAAATCCTTTAAATCTTTTAAAAACATAAATTGAAATAAAAATATCATTTATAAGATTTTACAAAAAAAAAATTAACGAAAACCATGGTTATACATCACATTTACTATTTACAGTCACACCATATTATTTATAATTTTAATTTTTTTAATCAAATACATTACATAAAATTATTAAATGAAAATTCAAAATTTTCTATTCATTTTATTAAAATTATTTATTTACTTTCTAAAGAATAAATTTTTAAATAATATCTCAAAATATTTTAAAAATAATTTTTTTGAAAAACATATATACTTTTTTAAATTGAAAATCACATTTTTTTCTTCATTACATACTATAATAGTTTTCTAAGATTATCATAATAATAAAAATTAATAAAAATCCATGAAATAAATAAATATATTTATTTAAAAAATATCTAATAATTACATAAATAAATCAAAATGAGAAATCATGTTAAAGATATATACTTAAGCATTAAATAAAAAATATTTTTGACATGAAATAAAAATAATTATTTTTATTATAAAATGAGAATATAATTTCTCATATTTATGGCTACCCTCAATAACTATCATCAATAGTTACTCTAAATATTATATTATACTTTATTTTATTATATATAACCTTAATTTATTTTCTAAAAATCATTCATTTTATTATATCATTTTAATGAAAAAATACCAATCATATTTCTATTACTTTTCCTTATTTTAATAATTATATTTGGTGGTATGATTCTCACAGGATACCATGATGATAAATACATCAAGCTTTCAATATTTTTATTTACTTATTTTTATGATCCCATTGTGCTTTTATTGATGTTATGGGGTGTATTCATCATTAATATTTAATGATATAGTTTTCATTTTCTTTTCTTTTATACTCAAGTTCTATTCCATGGAATATGATTTATTATAAAACAAATATAATTTTTGAAAATATAATATATATACCAATGTTTAGGTTATTACACACCATTCCATGGCACACACTATACCTCAGCCCCACCCAACCCCCACCACAACCCCCATTGTTAGTGGTTTGTTCCCCATGCTATGTATGTGACCCCATCTATGACCCGTCATCAATGCTCCAAAAGTGAGTTGTGTTCCTATAATGACTTTTTGAATACATATAATCCTATTAAAGTTTCTACTAATTGCTATTATGTATTAAATAATGGTATTACTAATGATGATCATTTATAAAAGGTGGGTATTAATCTATTCTATTAATATCTAATATGTGTTTGAAGCACTAAAATTATTGAAAATATTTTTTTTCATTGCAATTATAGTATATAAATATGGAGCTATTTTTATAAATAAATGGGTCCTTTTCTAATAATTTAAAATTATCCTACTTTGAGAGAGTACAACTGTTGATTCCCACCAAATGAACATCAGTAAGTCTAGAATGGAAGAAATACCTGAAACATGGGTATTATTTTTTCTCAAAAAGGAATGGAAGGTGGATGAATTATGTGGAGAGTGTAGCCTTTATAAGTACATGCGATCACATGACCTTCAGAAGGTCATGAGAATGGATCATGCGTAGTGCATGATCTACTATTGATCATGTGAATCCCCTTCAACAAGCCCTACTATTCTTATAAAGGCATCTTTATAAGCATTGATGATCATATAGAGGCTACTAGAAAAGTATCTATGATCATGCGACTTGAAAACCGACTGATGCCTCACAATCATCCAAAATCCCTTTATTAAATACATGCAGAGAAAGTCAGAAGCCTCATGTAAAGGAGAGTTACATTGATATTCATGAGATGTACTCATATGATTCAAAATACCCTATAGAGACCCTGGTGGTATATCAACCTTGTCAATCAAGAGCATGTTGAAGTGTCACCTTCATCACATGAAGGACCTTGACATGTCCATTCAATTATGTGGTTCTCCTTCAGTGCCACAGGCATATGAAAGGGGTTTTAAATGGAAATGATCACATGTCACTGATTGATCCATCAATGATCTCACGACGTGTTGTAGAAAAGGAGAATGATTGTCCTCGACAACATTTACATGACTTCACAAGATATCAAGTCCTTGTATAATAAATAAGGAAATTAAAAGGGGAAAGGTGGGAGCTTCTTGCAAGTGTAAGATATGTTAATCTTCACATGAATGAGGTTATACACCCCAAGAAAACACTATTTAAAAGCCAACTTAGTCTCAAAAAACCACCTTGACAAGCCAACATGATCTCAAGAGCGCCCTTAGACAAGTCATCTTGATCCTACGGAGGCCCCTTAACAAACCACCTTAGTATCACGAATGATCCAAGATGATTCACCTTTGGTCACACGAAAGCCTTTCTACATGAGTCCTGGTCTCACGAAGTCTCCTAGACATGTCGTCATAACCTTATGAATGATCTTTGACATATCAAAATGATTAGGAAAAATCCCTTTGATCGGTCAGGGTAAAATAATAATGGAAATGTTGGAACATTCTCATGGTCATAGTCATCATGTAGCACCATGGATGACCCATGGTAGAATCATCTGAAGTACGTGATACAAATATATCTCCATTGAATCTTGTTCATATTTTTTAGATACGTGCCGCAAAATTTTGTGTATAACTAAGGTGGAAAAGCCTATAAATATCTCTCCCTAGGTGAAAAAAAAGACACACAACGGGTGAATGTTACATGAGAGTGCTGGAGCAGATATCTCAAAGTGGAAGGTAATGCGATCACAAAGGTATTCTACGAGGTAAAATTTGGGGAATGACTTAAGGGGACAAATACAATGAATATGTGAATCACATTAACACTTTATAGATTATACAAAAGACTTATGGTGTGTTATCTAAATTATGCGAAGGAGGTCCCACATGTTGATTCGGTCATGTGAAACCTAAAATAAGATAACACAAGGAAAAATTCGAGGCACATATGAAATAAAGGCCATCATGAAGTCTAAACAAGATGGAAGGCTTATGCAAATATTGATACACTAATCTTCATATTATTCAAAGGACATACCCAGGTCATGAAACAATAATAGGGTATATCTACCAAGTCATGTGATACCCCCCAGACATACCATTTAGATCATGTGATGTCCATTGGAAATGTAAATAAAATTATGTGATTCCCTCTAACCATTCAACTCAAGTCTTGGGAATTCCTCCATACTTTCCAGATAGGTCTTATATAATCCTCCAAACATGTCATTAATGTCATGAAACTACCTCCATACATGTCACTTAAGTTATTAAAAACCCTCTAGACATGTCATCAAGGTCATATGACAACCTCTAGACATGTCTCCCAAGTCATGAGACACCCTCAAGACATGTCATCTAGGTCATGTGACGCTATACGGATATGTTGGCCTTGATCATATGATTTACACTAGACCTTTCATTTAGGTTATGTGATGTTCTTTGGATAAGTAAACTGGATCATGCAATTTTATTTGGGCATGTCCACCAGGAAATTAGGACATGTCAGGACATCCTCAGACATATCATATAGGAACACCAGGCATAACTGGAAAATAATCAGGATATGTCATGTAGATAGTCAAGACATGTCAGGTAGATGTCTTATGACACGATAACCTTGTCTAGTGGACATGTTTGTGCATACCCCCAATGGGAATATGAGAACTCTGATTCATGTCCAAACAATATACGCAAGACACCTTCCTAAGGATTGAGCTCCATTAGTCACCTACTTCAATGTAATCTGCTATATGTCTCTGACATTCAAACACATGGGACCCAAATTCTCTTATGGGTACACCATTATTCCTCATCTATAATATAATTGAGAAGACTATTGAACTAAAATGACTCTAATTCTTTCCATAACTATGATATGTATTGAACCATCCTAAGGCCCGATATCCATATCAAACAACCCATAAGGTCCACCCTGGTGTGTAATTCCGGCATCCATATACAATGAAACCAATCACTTTATATCCATTATTTATCACACTAATCATGGATCATGTGGGCTTTGTAACTTTCAATGATCATGTCATTGGAATAATAAATCTCTCCCAGCTAGGTAAACCTCAATGTGTAAGTCCCATTAAGTGGCTCGATATGAATGCACCCATATAAGGGCATACAACATGGGGAAATTCCTAAGGGAGAGATTGAACAATGATGACTCTAATTCCTATCATAGGTAGGATATGTAAGATTCCTCTATGAGGCTTGAGCTTAATACACGATGCCTAAGAGCCCACACATATATGTCCTTTCCAATTGATGTTAAACTGCATTGTTTCAGCAAACTACATGGATTTTGATTCCATTTACAATAAAGATTTGTATGAAACCTCATAATGGTTCAATCCCATCATCGAGATATTAACCACCTCCCTAGATTTAAGCAAACTACATAGTGATTGATCACATGGATTCAAAATATAATCATATACTCAATAATAGGGAATGGATGAAGAGCCTATGATACATATAGATAGACTCATCAATAGACCCCTCTTTAAAAATGGAAGGATTCAACACTTGATCAATTTGTTAGGTTAATAGGTCTCGTTTTTTGTGTTAGGATGAGATTCATAAACATATATTAAATCTATAAGATAGTATTAGGGTATTCGATAATTCCCTCCTAAAGGGTGTGATGAGCCTATCCTCCCATCCTCTTGACCAATGTGAGTTCCTAAGTGTCACTGGGTCTGAAACCCCAATTGACCATATATCATTGGAAAAAAGTTATGTACTTAGTTATATATGTGGGAACCGTTGAGAGTTTCCATTAAGAAAAAAGATAGTGAACCAAACATCAATGATATACAAGAAATTAAACCCCCTCCCATAATCAACCACTATGTGAAGCTGAATATCACATATTTTCATTAAAAAAATGGTGAACCCAATGTGGATATCTCAAATTATAAAAATTACTGGTTGATTGAATGTAACTAAGTATCTAATTAAATAATTACATCCCCATTGTGATGATTCTACATGAGTAAAATAGAAGAAATGGGAATAAAAAAGGACAATTGTGTTACCTATTCATATCTAAGTGAGCATGTATCATACTTGTGATGATACACTAATTAGTGACATTGTCCCTTGTTGTCTTCATGGCGGTATATACTGATCTCATAAACAACACCCTGAACTGAGATCATGTCTTCATCTAGTTACTATTCTGGAAGATCAGCTCTGGTTGTAACCCCTATGGGTCACAGAATGAGCTCACCTACCAGAGACCTTTAGCATCATGTGGATAATGCAATGGTCTAGGAATACCACTAACATAGTATAATCTCAGCACTCTAGGTTACACTCAAGGGTCTCCAAATTTTGAAACCTATGAGTCTACATCATCCAAAAAAATTAATAGTGGTTGGAGCTTGTTCCCACCACCAATTACTTTGGAAGATTATCCCTACACCGAGAAAATCACTACCTTCAGTATCTAGGGAAGGTGGATCAAGAAGTCACCTACAGATCCATTCTAGTTTAGGAGCTCCTGAGGATGACTCATGTCAGCTATTGTCACCAGCATCATCTATTCGGTGCCACTTAGTCACCTACTAAGGTCACCACCTGACACATTTACACCTTTAAATCTCATGCACTAGCACTAACGAAGTAAAATCAGGCACACAAATATTTGGATAACCCAAGGTGGGATCATATCCCCACTTGAGCTAATAAATCCTGAAAGTATATTCCGGTGGTATCCAGCAAGAAATCTCATATCCTTTCTCACTCAGAGCATATTTGTGGAAATTTTCTTACAGAAAACATGGGTGAGGTGCATATCCCTACCCCTACACATTCAACTCATTGGAATATTCCAATGAAACAAAGTGGAAAAAAGTATTATTATATCCCATCTTCAATCAAATACATCTGCTAGTACATATTAGACATAGAAAATGTGAAGGACTACATTCATGTGCACAATTTGATAAAATGTCACTATATTCAAGAAACACCTAATGAACTCCACCAGAATATTGTGGAGCTGGTATAGTTACAGGGTAATGAAAATATTTCTATCCCTGTAGTTATGGAATCATAACACTCTCATTAGAATGAACATGAGGCTACTCTAGAGCAAGAACACTGTATTTCTCTTGTTTATAAGGATTATTGCTATATTCTAGTAAAGTAAAAGGCACTAGAGTAGACTCATATTTCCATTACAAACAAGGATCACCAAGTGAGATCGGCACATACCTCAGGATAGAAACACATTCTTATCAAAAAAAATATTAGTAGTATATTCTAAAGGCATCGAACTGGGCTCATATTCCCATTCCAACTAGGGCTCACCAAGTGAGAGTAGAACATGCCTCAGGGTAGGTGCACATTCCTATCAAGAAATAATGGAAGAATACTTCAAAGAACTGGATCAGGCTCATGTCCCTCAACTGGAGCCCACCATGTGAGAGTAGTACACACCTCTAGACAGGTTCATATTCCAATTAGTGGAGCCACTTGGTATATTCCAGTATCTCATGGAATCCAAGCTGATATCCTTACAATGATAAATGACTACACTATCATCCTTAATAGGATATGCAGGAGGAGTTTAATATCCCTTCCACCGTTTTAGAGGTCCATTGGGATATTCTAATGTTTAATGATTATTTTTACCTGGCTCATATCCCTTCTTTAGTCATAGTGGTCCATTATATTCTAGAAACCACCCATAGGTAGGTTCATTCTCTTATCAACAATACATAATCACATGGGAATATTTAAGAAACCTATAAGTGGTAAGATTATATTCCCATAACACTATATGGTTATCAAGATATTTCAATAGCCATCATATAGTAGTCTCATATCCCTACACAACCCCAAAAGGTAGGTCGACATATTCTAGCCACAATGTAAAGTGAGGCTCTTATCGCTAACCAGCTTAATGTAAGTTTCCTTTAGGTTCTTTGATTCATATTCATAACACCTCAAGGTTTTGTTAATACCTCGACTAAAGTTAAAGCTGATCATTTTTGTGATAGACCCCTCATGGTAGTGTGGAGATGGATCACAATGACTCTACTCCTGACATCCATCATGGTCAACCTCACCACAGTAATATCACCCTCAAACATTTAAATCCTTCACTTATCCAAACACCTCCATATATAGAGATTCTCAAAACTCATATGACTTATTATAGATAGGTGATAAAAACACTAGGTTTGATCATATATAGTTCCCCATTAACTACTACCAACCCTTCACCACGGTTAGTAGGTGACCTAGATAAGTGACCTTTATTATCAGACCAAGTGGGGGTGTTTAAGTCTGATGAAGATGAATATATAATTGATATATGGATAGAGTTAGCTTGAAAAAACTTCCCAACAATACTATTTCACCTCAGAACTTATGACTATGAGATCCCAGATGAGCTGGAGAAGGATTTTATGCCTTACCTTTTCTCAAATATGTTGGAAACTCATCAATAGTTAATGGATAGACACCTCCCTAATCTAGGATTTGAGGTTCACCTTCATACCATCGATATATTATGTTGTTATCTGAACCTGGATACCATCTCCATGGCCTAGGATCCAAAAATAGAGTAGAACTATGCAGGTCTACAACATACCTTTTGTCATTGCATTAAAAATCATTTGCAACTGGTCTTCAAAGCCTCATCGTGTATTAGTATCTAAGGATGGGAAATGTATGGAGTGCTTCACTTCAATGCACCCCTAGAATTTAAGAACTCTTCAAATATAGAATCTTGTAATGTCATAGATTCCAAAAAGATTAGGTGACTGGGTAACAAGCGAGCCATTTGTTCACTACAATGGAAGTCATATTATTTAACAATGCCAATACATCAAAAAAGGAGGGAGTGTTCCACCAACATATCTTTGAACTGGGCCCCTCAAAACAATGGGAATTCATTTTAGACATGGAATCCAAAAATTTAATCAACCCAATAACTTCCTATAGAAAATGACTCGCATCATGGGATTTCATTACACCCTACTAATACACGAGCACAACTACACCAAATAAAATTGGTCACAATAGTAGATTCCATAGAAACCATCCAAGAGAAAACCTAGCCCACTATGCCAAGGGAATATTTACCACCACCTCCACCACATGGATCATCATTCCCTAAGAGTATTTAGTACAAATTGATGGAAGATACAAATCAACCCATCCCACAGGGCTGGAGGAATTTTTATCTCAATCGTCATCACTAGATTCATCACACCCCGAGATGGCCCTGGATAAATCAATATCAGTTCTAGATCAAACCCATTCCATTAGGATAAGGGAATTTATATCATAATTCATGTACCATGATTCATAAAATACTTGAGCAGCATCATCGTATCCTTAATAATAGGATCGGAAAATGCCAATTGCAACCCCAAAGATTCCCCATCCTGTAAGGTTGGGGGTATTTTCATCATCATCATCACTATGGAGGGAATACATTTTCTCCAGGCTTGGAGGTAAATATCGATGATGGGTATCCCATCTGATCTTCATACCACAAGGTGAACCTTTTTTATTCGAGTCACATTCAACAATCATAATGTAAAATCCCTTAGTTTCATTACTCATAATGTGAGATGGGAGGAATGTATGGAGAAGGAAATTAAACCCCGCAAGGGTCGTAATCCTAAAAGGTCAAATTTGGAAATGGGTTTGAAAAATGTTCCTAATGTAAGAAGTTCAGAATCACCCTATTTCATTTTGAGTAATGAGACAAATAAAATTTCTCAATATACCTCTATGAATATCTTTTCCATAAACATAACAGATAATGTGGATCAAGATGAAAATGAAGAGGAATGAAATACAGAAAACATACCTGAAGAGGAGGGTGATATGGATGCACCAACTGAAGATGCACATACATAAAACTAGAGTAGAATCCAAAACCCATCACCTCTGAATATTGACTTTCCACCTCTACAGTGGAACACTACCAAGGATAAAGGGAAATAAGTGGTCATGTCACACTTGTCACCTATATGAGCTAAAACTAATTCCATTGAGGAGTTGTTTAAATAATATGAGAATGAGATATAGAATCTTAGAAAACTCAAAGAGGATACATTCAGGGGAAATTACCATTGTGTATCATCTTTAGGATGAGACGAATATGCCTCCTCCAATACATTAGGAAAGAGCTTATCCACCTATAAGAGTTAAATCTAAGTGTCAGACTAGCTCCAGATCAAAGAAGTCGGTCTACATAAATGAGTAAGTTGAAGATGATCACTAATCCCTCTTTTACATAAATAGGCTCTCCCCCACCAGGGTGATCATTTAGTCTTATCATGGATCTAGAATCCACGAGAGAAGAAAATGAGGCCACCTTAGCAAGACCCCCAGGATTCATATAGGTGGGAGGTGGCTCAAACAGAAGTACCTCTAGAACTAGTCAATTCCATTGAGTCCCTGACTACTTGAATAGAATCCATGGAAGGTAAACGTGCACCTATGAAGCCTGAGAATAATTCATATCCTAAATGGGTGTATGAAAATTTTCCCCCATAAAATTTTAGAAATAATACCTTATGGGAGACCTAGAACAGTATCTCATACACTTCATGTCTCGATTTATTCTAATGATAGTCTCTTGAGATCAGTAGGAGTTGACCAAGATGAGGTATTTTTTACAGACTCTGATAGGGATAGCCTTTGTTTGGTACAACAGCCTTCCATCAGGATCCGTTGTAGGATGGGAAGACCTTTATTGTTAATTTATTTACCATTTTAATTCTATACTAAGTAAAATGAAAATTTTAAACCTAAAAAACTAAAATAAATATGAAAATGATACGGTATTTGAATTTATATCCAAATGGAAAGTTTTAACCTATTCACTCAACATCCCTCTCTCATATGGGAAATTTCTAGAACTTTGTGCTAAAAATATCCAAGATGAGATGCATACACCCTTGATCTTGATGAAATATCTGGGAGGATTCTATGAATTTGTAGAAATGGCACAAAATTTGTAGGATTTCATTTAGTGAGCCCAAGATAAATGTCATCTCATACCCTTATCACATGGGAAAAGTCTCGATATGGAAAAGGCCACCACTATTGCCCTCTAGCTAGTAGAATTAACCATTCAAGCACCTAAACAGGTTCTAAACCACCCAGTTCCTTCTAATGAGTGGAAACAACAACAAAATATCCCTCATTCAGAATCTAAAAGATATCAGGGTCACCTAATATTTTAGGAGAAGATGAATAAATCAAAATCCTTTTGAAATGAGTAGGTCCCCGGTTATTTCCTTACATCCTGAGAAAATAACATACTCAAAACGCTACATCCTATGAAACCCAATGAGTTTAACCTCACTAATCATCTGGAATAATTCCCTTTTCATAAGAGGCTATGTCACACCATTCATCATTGTTTCATATTTAAATACTTCCACCAAATCATGGTTGATTTCAGATAGGTGATGTTGGAAGATGATATAGTAAGGTTAACTTGTTTAAACACCATCTAGTAAAAATAATATTGAGTTTATAAAAAATTCTTTATCCAAGCATGAACAGAAGTTTGACAAATGGATGACTAGAATGAAAGTTGAATGATATCATGACAACTTGAGAGTATATCTTTGAAAACTCATAATGGTTCCATCACCAAGTTAGGAGACATCTAATATTACTTTTGGAGGTGGACCCAACCATCAGACATGGGAAAAGATAGAAGAGGAAGATTCATATTCATCTCTTATAGAAACTCTAACTCTTGTAGACTTCTTTCACTCAATGTTTAAAGCAAGGGAACCACCCAAACAAATCAGACCCACATCAGATTAAGAATTCATATTTGGTTATATTAACATAATACACATGGCATAGACTTTCTCTTATGATGAATATGAATCTAGGTATTACTTCCCTATACCTAATCGATGAGAGATAGGCAGAAGGAATAGGAGCTGAGGATATAGGGGACAACACGGGTATGGTCGGACCTAATATCTTAGTCGCATCCCCACATAGGAAATATATGAAGTTGAGACCCATGTAAAAGCACTCAAAAAAACCACCAGAGTCATGGAGGTGTCCCAGGACCCTCCAGTGGATATCTATGCCTAGTCGTCTTACGTGACCATTTGGAAAGGGTGCAATTGTGTGATATGCTCAAACAAATGGAAGGATTGTATGACCTATTCCACTAGTAGAATATTCTCCCTCAACCTCTTTGAAATCACTAGTACCTTATACTCTAAATACCTCATCTTATCAACCACATAATAAGGATAAATCCCACCTTGGGAAGCATAAACCTATGGCTCAAAAATATGACATTCTAAAATAGTTGGCAGTTGTATTAGCAATTCTCTCAATGTTGGATGAGCTAAAACTTTCAAAAAAGACTAAGAGAGGCACTCACTGAATGCCTCAAGATCCCATAGGAGACAGATATAGAAGTTTATGAAGATGAGGTTTATCGAGTAGAGACTATTCCATCAAAATTTCATGTCTCATCTCTTTCACAGAGTAAGATCGGGAAGAGTCCTTCTAGGGGCACATCAAACCCTTATATGTTTCTGGTAGACTCAAAAATGTTGACATATGAAGGGCTTTGATTGATAATGGTTATAGGAATGACCTCATCATGATTAAGAAACATTGATGTTTTGGATATAGTGAAGGGTATTTATCAGCCACAAAGTTGAACATTCAAGAGTATGACAAAAGTGAGTAAATACCTCTTGAGAAGGAAAAGTTCAAGGCACATTTTGGGGATCTCACATCTAACATTGGGTTCATGATGATCCATCAAGACACTTCATATAATTTTCTACTCTGAATTCCTTGTCTTTACAACCACATGGAGGTACCTAAAATATTCCAACAATGCTTGAAATACCCCATCAATGGGAAGGTCAGAATACTGCATGGTGATAGTTCTCCCTTTGAGTCTTGAAAAGCCACATATGATGAGGTAGGTTTCTACAAAAGGGAAGGAAAACAACCAATAGTGGATGAAAATATAAAACTTTCATCCCCAAATGGCTTGGGTACTACCCCTAAAAACCCTGGAGTATGCTCAATAGTGATTATGTGATACCCATAAATCTGATTGAGTCAATATACTTAATCCCAGATGTCCATGATCCTTCTGTCCCTAGAGACAGTGTAAAATAAAGTCAACTCTGGATCTCTCTACAAATGACTCTAGCAATAGGGGATGACAATATCTTTTCCCACGACCTCTCACAACTCTAAAATAATGATGATTCCCTTAATTTACCTATACTGTCTAAAAATACTTCCATAGACTCAGAGGTGTAAGAATAAGAGGATGACCTCAGGAACGCTCCTCCCATATTTGAGGATGGAATCTCCACCACCATCGATGAGATCAGGAACATAAATATTGGAATAGAAGAATACCCACAACCCACATTTATTAGTTCCACCATACCTCTTGAGAATAAAAAATTTGTACATATCATTTCTGAAGCAACATTGATTTGTGTTCACTTGGAATTATATATAAATTCCTAGACTAGACCCCAATTTTTTCCACACAACATCTAGGTTTACCCAATGACCATCATGGTTTTAATAATGATTCTAGAAGGATGCTCCCCTCTAATAATACTAATGTGGAGTTGGAAGTTAAAAAATATATCGAAGACAAATTTTTCTTAGAGGTGAAATATTCAAGATTTCACACCAACATCATCCCAATTTATAAGAATAATGGGAATATTAGGATATCCATAGATTTCATAGACCTTAATCGACACTACCCAAAGGATGAATTCTCATTACTGATAATATATCTCTTCATTGATTAAACTACTAGTTTCCAGTCCCTTTCCATCATATGTGGGTATTCAGGGTACAATAAATTAAAAATAGCCCATAAATATGAGGAATACATCGTCTTCAGAGAGCCCTAAGGGATTTTTTTCTATTAGTTCATGCCCTTTGGTTTAAAGAATGTTGGAACCATTCATCAACATTTCATGAATTATATCTTAAATCCCTTCTTGGTACAAATATAATAATGTTATGTCTAAGATATGGTAATCAAATCTTGACAGATACATGATTACCTCATAGATATTTAGATAATATTCTACAAGTTGTGATAATAAATTTTGAAGATGAACCCACTGCAGTGCGCTTTTGGGGTACTGTTTGGGAAATTACTTGGCTTTGTTTTATTTCACCATATCATCAAGGTTAACCCAGAAGAGACAAGTGAAATAATGACAATGTCACCCACTTGGAATATCAAAGAGCTTATGTGGATCCAACGGAACCTCGTGTACATTCATCATTTCATAGACAACCTATCAAGAAAATATCTCACCTCTAAAAAGCTTATGAAGAAGAGAGTCACTTATTAATGTGATGACGATGGCCAAGAATCCTTTAATAGTCTCAAGTAGTACATACTTCACCCACCAATCTTGATGCCACTGGTGGAAGGAAATCCACTCATCTTATATGTGGACACCATGGAATAATTACTTGGCACTCTCCTTGTATAGAAAAACTATTTGAGGATTAATAATTGTCTCTACCATCTAATATGAATGATTCGAGGAACTAAGACCCAATATTATGATGTTGTTTAGAACTTAATCGTGATCATCTTTGTAGTGAAAAGGATGAAGTGTTGCTTACAGCACAACAAATTCCACTTGTTCTCTAATATTTACCCACTCAAGTACATCATGGGCCATCCTATGTTGACTAGGCATTTGGCCTGATGGGAAGTTATTATGCAATAGTGTGACATCCAGTTTGTTTCATAAAATAAATTGAAAGGGTAGGACCTGACTGATTTCCTTGCAGTACATCTCATCCCATAAATTACACTAGCGGACACCAAACTTCTAGATGAGGAGGTTTTCTATTCCCATGAAACTCCCCATATATGGGAGATGTATTTTTATGACACCTACCAATGTCTTCTTATCAAGAGACTAGAAAACCCGAAACTCAATCAAGTTGGTTTAGGGATTGTATTTGTTTATCTAGATAAATAAATTTTCCCTTACTCTTTCTCAATATTCGAAGGCTGCATCAATAATGAGACTAAATACCATGCCCTCGTTATTGGATTTGAACAGGAACTATAACTACAAATAACCACCCTAAACATCAAAGGGTATTTGGATTTATTGATAAAGAATATCAATAGAGAATTTTCCATCAAAAATGAAGAATTTTCCTCTATCATTGGATATGTTAAAGGAATAATGGTAGATTTCCCTTTTGAACATATGTTTCATCATGTCCCCAGATCACATAATGCTCATTCCAATGCACTAGATAATGAAATCAAAATTCCATAAGGATCTGATCAGGATGAGGTGGTCTCTCACATCACTCACTGAAGGATTGTCTTATCGGTTTTCATCTATAAAATGAAAGAAATGAATCATATTGACACTTACCTAGAGTGTGATTAACTGATATCTTCTCCTAGATGGATGGATCCCATATTTGATTATCTCCAAAATATGACTCTCCTGACAAACCAAGATGGATGGGAATATATTCAGAACCGAGTATATAAATGCACCCTTAAATATGGAAAAAATGAGAAAAAAATTCCTTAATGGGTGAGGCTTTATAGAATCCTCCTTAGATGCCTAGCAGAAAGAGATATTATTTTTGTACTGGAAGAAGTCCATGTAGGCTCGTGAAACGCTCATCTTCAGGAGACCTAAATCTCCCACAAAATCAAGAGGCTAGGTTACTAGAAGAAAATAATTATACAAGACTATGTGTAATTTACATGGAAATTTCATTCATTATAGATTCATGTAAACTTCATCCTTAATACCTAGAAATTGATAAATACAACTAAATTTTTCTAGTTGTTTTCCATATGGGGAATGGATGTTGTGGGTCCATATCTCCCAGCCATATCCAAATAGTTTAAGCATATCCTTACTACTAAGGGATTATTTTTCGAATGGTCTAAGTAATTCCCCTCAAGTAATTCAGAAAAAATAATTTCATTAACTTCATTAAGTCCTATATCATCACCATATTTAGAGTACCTCACATGATATTGACAGAAAAAGAACCAACTATTGTTTTACTGAGTTGAAGAAACTGTACTAGGAGTATAACATCTAGTCCAAATTTTCATCCCACTATCATACAATGTAAAATTGATAAATAGAGGCCTTTAATAAGACTCTTTCAAATATACTTGAGAAGATGATGAATACGGATAATAAGTCTTAGATATAAAAGTTCCTCTATGCTTTATGGGCCTACCATACCACCATGAATACTACGACATAAGAAACTCCATATTCATTAGTGTATGGAACCAAGGTAGTGTTTCCCATAGAAGTCCAATTTCCCTCACTACGAATAACTATCTATGAAAAAATCATGGATGATGAGAAATCGAAAAAGTGGATGGATTAATTAGAGTGGCTCGATGATTAAAGGTAGTGTATAGTGAACAACCTTGAAGTCCGTAAAAATTGGATCATGTGAGCCTTCAATAAGAAGGAACATGTGAGCCTTCAATAAGAAGGATCACCTATGTTCATTCCTTTAAAGATAATTGGTATTGTATCTTATAACACCAAAGATACCAGGGAATAATCCACCAAATATAGAACCCAAATGGGAATGGACCTATATCAAACATAATTTCTATCACAATAGAGCTTACTCACTGGACACAATGGATGGGGAACATGCCACGCCCCCTACCAATGATAGGTTTCTTAAGAAATACATTGTATAGTTGTAAGTAAGAATTATGATTTCCTAGTCGAGTGATGTTAAACTACATAAATAAGTTCTGAACACATGTCATTAAATTGAATAGAAGAGGTACCAGCAATAAGAATTTAAACTGTACAACATCCCATTTTCTGACCACATGCTATTAAATTGTATATAACATGTACTTGTCGCATGAATTTAAACTGTATGGAAGACATTTTGACCACATGAAGTTAACCTACTTGGAAGGCATCATCCCCACATGATTTTAAACTATATGGTATAAGTCTTTACCACATGAAATTATACTACATAGGAAGCTTCATATCACCAATGATTCACCTCACATGAGCTAGATCTATGAAAAAGAGAGATGATGTTCCCCCATCCCAATAATAGAGTTAGATCAACAAAGGGGGTATCCTCTTCCAATAACTACATGTGGCATAATTCCTGTCATCACTGGATATTTAGTGATGCCCAGATCCCAAATCCCAAGTTTATCCATAATATATTCATCCCAATCATAAGAAGTCAGAATGTGTGATAACCTTTAAGCCATCTCTTTCATGTCGTGATAAATAGTGACACTCATATCCCAATTCTTGGGTTAAGTTGTAATACTTTTTTTTTCAAATCATGTCAACTTCACCCTTACCACATGATGTCAAACTACACAACTAATTTCCTCACTGCATGACACTAAGCTACACAGTTTTACATAACTATGTATGGATTGATTCTCAATCTAATGAGATATGTAGTTATGCCTAAATCCTATATCTTATCCCAGTAACCACATGATATAAAATTCTCATGCAATTTCTCTTAGTTTCCTCTGTTTCATGAAATAAACCTTTTCCATTCCTTGTTTCTCACACCAAGCATAGCTAATGTGGTCTCAGGAACATTGGTAAAGGATTCCATGCCTGATCAAGACATATCATTTCATGAAAGGTTTAGTATGGTCCTAAATTCAATACCTTAAAAGGCACACCAGGATTCCTTACCACATGACATTAAACGTCATGGTTGATATCTCTTTCATAACCTAAAATTGTGCATTACGATGGACCTCACATGAGAGTACCAATATCCTTACTCTTTCTCTCCAACCGCACATCCATTCAAGATCTACATGTGTCTTTATTCATTCTATTAAAGTATGTGTAGTGACACCCAGATTTCCATTTTTGAGTCTAGCCGCAACATTTTGTTGTCATGTGAGGGAATATGTATCCTTACTTTATGAAGTTTAACTAAATGGTTTCTCAAGAACAATTTTTGGATTAATTCCTATAATCATAGATACATCATGGTGCCAAGATCTCCAATACTAGGTCTAGCTAAAACCATCAACAGGAATAATGACCCCCTCTACATATAGGTCAAACCTATGTGGAGAGTCTCCCATTCAAGAACTACATGTGGCTTGATTCATGTCATAACTGGATACATAGTTTCATTGGGATCTCCAATATAGGTTCCAAATTAAAATAGTTAACAAAAGAAATTCCCCCCAATATATATAAGATTCGGACCTATATAGATTGTCTTACACTCAATAACTACATGTGGCTTCATTCTTATAATCACAAGATATATATTTATGCTTGGATCTCCAATATCGTGCCCAACTACAACAATCAATGGGAAAATGCCCCCCCTCTTCAGATGGGTTAGACCTGCATAGAGAGTTTCTCATTCAACAACTACATGTTGATTGATTCCTGTTATCACAGGATACGTAGTGAAACCCAGATCACAAATTTTGGGTCCAGCTGTAACAATAAATGGGAACAATGTCCCCCTATGCATAATGGGCCAGACCTGTATAAAGAGTTTCCCATTAAAGAACTATGTGTGACTTTATTCCCATTATCCCTGGATATGTAGTAATAATTTTATCTCTAATGTTGGGTCCAACTACAACAATCAATATGAACCATTCCCCCCTATGTGTATGGGTTAGACCTACGTGGAGAGTTTCCCATTCAGGAACTTTGTGTGGATTAATTCCTACTATCATAGGATACATAGTGATGCTTAGATCTCCAATATTGGGTATAACTTCAATAATTAATGGGAAAAATTCCCCCCTATGTGTATGGTTCATACCTACGTAGATAATTACCCATTAAATAACCATGTGTGGATTGATTAATTTCATCATAGGATATGTAGTGATGCCTAAATATCTAATCTCGATCACAGCTGCAACAATCCACGGGAACAGTTCCCCAATCTATGCATGGTTTATACCTACATAAAGAGTTTCCCATTCAAGAACTACATGTGTATTGATTCCTATCCTTGTAGGATACATAGTGACACTCATATATACAATATTGGGTCCAACTACAATAATCAATGGGAACAATTCCCCCCTCTTCATATGACTCTGACCTATGTGCAGAGTTTCCAATTCAAGAACTATGTGTGTCTTGATTCATTTTATTATAGGATATGTAGTGACACCCAAATATATAATTCTATTTCTAGCCACAATATAAAAAAATTCCCCCCTCCCAAAGTATGGGTCAAACCTATTTAAGTAAATTACATGAAAGAAGTATGTATATCTTGATTTATATCATCATAGGAAACATAGAGATTCCCAGACCACTAATTCTAGGTTCAGCTGCAACAATGTCCCATTCGCATGATGTTAAATTGCATAAAAAAATTATTCACATTGAATGGACCATAAAATTATCATATAACAATTTTCAAATAAGTTAAAGTCATATAATCTCATTTTTCTTATGCACGAGTTAGATCTACATACGAATTGCTTGTACACATGACAGACCCATTCAAGAAGGGATCCAACATAATTCTACCCACCAATAATCCCTTGTATAGATAAATGATTCTCCCTATTTATAAATTCCCTTGATCAATTAAAATCATCCCCAATGGTATCTTTCCCAATTTTTACATCGGTTCTCGTATCCTTATCACATGACATTAAACTATAGGGAAAGGAAAATATCTTTTTCATATGACATTAAAATTCCCAAAAGATGCATCCCCAATACATAAAATTGAATTATACAAGACATCACCCATCATCATTCCTTGTCAAAGGATCACAAGAGACTAACCATGGTTAACCAGTGTATGGGGTGCTTCGGCCATATTTGAAGCCCCTTAGCCCATAAGTTACACTTCATGTATTTAGAACCTCATGTTCCAAAAATATTCCATGAACCTTAGAAAGGAAAATGGATCTATTTGTTTGAACTTTTATCAATTCAAATGGGCTTTGACCTACCAAATAAATATTCATTTTCCTTGTAGGATGGGATTTATAATCCTTGTAAACCAAACATTGTTGAGGGAAAACTCAATACCTTTGGGTGTTCTAGGCCATACCTAGTATGATTTACAATATAATAACCCATGTCCTAAGAACATCATGCCATGATTTACAACATTTTAATCTCCCACTCAAAAGGATGATGGATTACTATTGACCATGGGTATCCTAATAAGGCTATTTTGCAACAATCCCCTCATAACAGGTCTATTTGTGTCATGACCTTAAATTGCATACACTTTGGCCAAATTTGTATTACCTTAAAATTTATCCTTTTATGGTCAAAATCAAAAGACCCTAAAACTTCTAGTGAAAGATACATAAAACTTGTTAGGTTGAAAACCATCAAAGGGAGGCCTAAGAAATGGTCAAGTATTCGCTCGCTAAACTCTTCATCTCCAATGTTTAGTAAAAATTTATAGCATAAATGAATGAGGCATAAAGTTTATAAGGCCATTTATGGAACTATTAAAAGTAAATCCATGCTCACTAGACCACCTAGTCCAATAAAATTTTAGATTGGTGGTTTTTTTACATCTCCTCACCATGATAATGAGTTCACTAGGTAGCGACATAACCTTTATGGTTCTCAAACACTTTATAAATATTACATTTTACATGAATCAAACTTCATGATTGGTGATCCTTGGATGACCTAAAACCTTCCATGGACCTTGGAAAAGGATACCCAACTTCAAGAGACCCTTTTTTTGACTATTTATGTATACTAATGGATCCTACATATGTACTCTTGATGATCAACCAAATGAATAATTATCTTTAAAACGGGGCTTTATGATCCTTGTGAGCCCTAATGTCACCCTAGGGGACATTTCACCTTAGGGTGTTTTAGGTCATCCTAAGTATTATTTCCCCATTTCATTCTCATGAACTGAGCATTTTAGACCATGATTTACAATCCCCATAACCAAAATATTAAATAATATTCAACATCCTCAATGTTATGTCACTGTATTTTTGTACCCTTTCTCAAAGTAGAAATGAAACATTCAATTCCTGAATCTTTTTATGGACCAAACCTCATGACTTAAAACCATAGGGAATAGGGAACGAGCTTCCCAATTAAAACATAAACTTCCCTAGGGTGATAGAACCCTTCTAGGATATCATTATCTCTACTTAAAACTTCATCACATATTCATTCGAGTCTCTATAAATATTTTATGGACCGCGGAAAAGGGTGTGGATCCCCTCTACTTGACCATACATGTAATCCTTGTGGGATAATGCATAATGTCTTAGACCAACTAATTAAAGGCATATCCTCCTTACAGGAAAGGATCTCTAGTCCATGTGAGCCCTCGAGACATCGTGGTAGAGCCCAAAACCTCATGTTTATATACGCCATCCCTAATATGTCTTCCTCATTCCATATACATGGATTCAATCTTTTGGGTTATGAATTACACTATACATATTCCAACTATCCAGGTGGACTTGGCTTCACTAATATTTCATCATCCCCTAATAAGTTCTACATAAATATTTCATGTCCCTTGAAAAATATTGGATACACCTCTATTTGACCATGCTGTCAACACATAAAGGCTTTGACCTACCAAACAGAGCCATCTCCTCCTTACATGAAAGGAACTCCAATCCTTAGGAGCTCTAACAACATTGTGGGAGAACTCAACACATTAGGGTGTTTTGGGTCATCCTCGGTATGTATTCCCTATTTCAAATTAATCAATAAATTCCTATAATCAAAACTATAAGATACACAGTATTATATTTCCTATCATTAAGACTTTAAATTGAATAGCATATTTATGTCCTTAACACATGATGTTAAACTGCATGGAAGATGAAATTACAACACAATGTTAAACTACATGGAATATGTCTATACCGAATGATGATTAAACTCTATGGAATATTCCCTTACCTCATGATGTTAAACTGTATGAAATACATCCTCACCACATGATGTTAAACTGCACAGAATATTTCATTACTACATGATGTTAAACTGTACAGGTTATATTAATTCATGAACAGTCTATTTATAACAGTAGAAAGTCCAATATAGAAGACTCTAGAGTATAAACAACATAAGGTTTGAGCTAGAAGAACCTAAACAATATCATAATGATGATCTAGTTTTCATGAACTCAAAATAGCCAATTGAAAAAAAAACACAATACTCGCTAGGTTGAAAACTCGATAACGGAATCCTGGGAAAATTTCACACCCTGCCCCAAATGCCTAGAGTTGGTGCATTATTTTATTACACTATCATGATTATAAGGAATCAAATCCCAAAGGACTGACCAGTTTAGTAGTCTTGCATAACTATTGATATAAATGGCTACCTTATTATATTGGTAAAACAAAAAACATAACAAAGGAAAATAATTTTCATCCTTGAACACATTCAAAATTTCTTCTTCATACCCTGGGGAAAATAGAAAAAATAAAAGGGTGAGATCAAATTCTCAGTAAGGGTAATAAAATTGGAAGAAATAATGAATTAATTAGAATAAATCAACATAGAATGATAAATAACTAAGAACGCATTATGTAACATATTAGGTAAATAAATAATATGATATTTTCATATTTATTAATATTTGTGAATAAAATATTAATATTACTTTAAAGGGGATGATATGTTTGATGGAGTACCCAATACGCATCAATGAGTTTCTTTGAAATCTTATGTTGCACACTAATAATATAATAATATTATTTTAAATGGTAGTAAATGCATTGTCGTTGTAATGGAGGGAATGAATAGAACTAACTAAAAAATTATTATATATGTTTGTTAAATATTTTAACAATTACCCAATAAATGATATAGGCTTAAAATACGAATGAATCCCATTTTAAGCATAAACATTCGAATATTCTTTAAAAGGTTGATTAACCGCCTTTTGATGGAAAACCCTTTTTCAATATACTTTTTTTCACTTTTATATGTTATATTTAAAAAAATTAAATCCTTATTTAGAATCAAGACATCAAAATTTACTTTGTGTAAATTTTTGTTATTTTTCCGATAAAGTTTATTTTTTAATGAATAGTGAAAAATTGATGTATTTTAATTCAAAACATCCTTTTAATATAATTTATTTATATGGTTAGATTATCTTTTTAATTGGTTTTAAAGTGTAGTTAAAATATATTTGTACCATTTAATCCAATGGTGGTCATTGGAATTAATTTCACTTTGAAATTGGACATAAACATGTGTCAATCTTTTGATAGATATTGTTTCTTAAAAACACGCTATTTGTTTTGACAACGGGAATTAATTATAAAATTAATTAATGAAAATTATATTTTTTGAATTTGGTAAAATGGAAATCATTTTTGAATTTGGAATATAAAATTTACTTTGGATAATTGTTTGGTATTTTTCTGACAAATGTTCATTTTTAATGAATATTTAAAAATACTGCATTTTACTTCAAAATTTCTTTTTCATATAATTTAATTATATAGTTATATTGTCCTTTTAATTGGTTTTAAAGTGTAATTAAATTATGTTTTTATCAATTAATACAATATTTTTCATTGGATGTAAAAACAAGTCAATCTTTTGATAAATTTTACTTCTTAAAAACTCGTCTTTGGTTTTGACAACAGGAATTATTTTTTAAATGAATTACTGAAATTTCTATGTTTGTAATTTGGTAAAATGGATTCCGTATTTGGGATCATAAGATCTAAATTATGTAATTAAGACTTTTTTGTTTTTGGACATCATGAATAGTAACGACAATAATTATCTTTAATTATCGTGATTAATTAGTAATCAGGTAGTTAATGGTAATAAAATAATATCATAATAATATAAAATGACCCCAACATGTGTCCAGATCCTCTTGTTTGAGTCATGGCCGAGCATGGGATGCTTTATATCAAACTTGAGGGCCCATGGAGTCACATGGGTGTGATAGTGACATTTATAACATTATTTTTTTTTAAAAGAAGAGAAATATAACAAAGGTTTGTATATCCTAAGTAAAAAAAATTTAATTTTGTTTACATAAATGATATCTTAGACTATAAATATTCATTTTAAAGATAAAAATATTTACTAAATTATGGTATTATTTTATAATTCTTAGATTTTAAATAAATAAATTTATTTTTGACACCATGATGATGTAGTGATTACCTCAGTAATAAACGATTTAAATAAAATGAAAAGATGAGGTAAAATATAAAACATACACTTGTCTAAAACCTATTGTATGGGAGTATTTCTAACCCTTATCACCGTATCCTTAAAATATATCATTGTGTGACCTTTAAAATCCGAAAATCATTTTACAATAAAGTAACATTTCAAGACTTTCCAAAAGTGATCCTCCTCCCTCTTATAAAATCCCCCCATCTCTACCACCTTACCCAAACCTCTCAAGACCTTGAGTCATCCAAACTCTTCTCATATTATCTCTACAAATCTCTCTCTTACTCTTATAAGACTCACTTTGGTAAGAAGTATTTCCAAGGAAGCCTTTGGATCAAATCAAAAAGAGTTACCTGATTTAGAGGTAATGTCTTCTCTCGAGTTTCTTTCTTTTATTTTCCTTCTTCACTCGCCACTATCTTATTATTATTTTATCTCATAATTAAACCAGTATCCTCAATATACTAGGATGTTTTTGTGATAAGTATTCTACCTACACTTACACACACCTCCGTCTAATGGTTAAAGAACATACTGTTTCTGTGGGTAGCGAATTACTGTCTCACGAAACGACGATTGTTCAATCTTATTTTAACACCTATAATGGTGTAAATTATGATGGAACTACATTTATATATTATATATATTATATTTATGTCCTCTATACTCTTCTATATTTTATATTTAAAACATACTTTTATGCTTTTCATGTTGTGCAAATGCGATAATTTCATATGAGGAAGTGTGGACAACTGCCCCCTCAAGTGATGTGACTCGTTCATGCAAAACATGGAATTTATAAATAATGTACTTAACTAACTTATGGTACCTATATAACATATATATTATACTGGAATTTTAATATAACTATATCTCATTTAGTTTTAAATTCCATTAATATAACAAAAAATGAAAGTAGCGTTCATGCGTACGTACGGCCTACTGTCTCCATGAACGGTACATCTCATTTAGTATATCCAAACATTATGGAATATTATTAAATACATATTTACTGTATATATGTGATATTTAAATCTTTAACATCATTCTGGAGATGATGTACTTTTAACTACATGGACAATTCTCTTCAAACAAGTTCATTTTTGACTCATGTATCGAACAACGACAAAACGTATGATATGAACTCACATAATTAACTAATTATTATAACATGATAATATGTGATATGAATTGAATAATAAAATTTAAATGAAGTCCTTAAGAAATTATAAATTGACCATGGTTTATTATTCATAAATATAAGGAAACAAACAAGACAAGTCAGACTTGAGGTAAGGGATTTCTTTTCTCACTTTTAATTCAGGGAGATTTCCATTGTTCGCCACTTATTTATTTCATTTAGTGTATTGTGTACTGAAATTTGATATATATTATCATGATTCTATTTATATTCATGGTATTCTATGATTTATTTGGTTCTTATTATGTTTTGGTCATATGACTCGATTTATTACAACGAGGTAAGGGTTTTTTATCTCACTTTTTATTCCTGTGAGATTAATGCTATATTTGTAACACCCCAAGCTTCCACGGTACGTTACACTTCGAATAATGCAATAGCGTGTGTTGTACGCAACTTCGAGTTCTAAAACACCGCGACTAATCAAAGTAGCCGTTATGAATAGTAATAACCACTTTTTAAAATTATAGAAATTCTATATTTCAAAATGGACTTCATTTTTGTATTCGTAATATCGAAATTAGCCTATGTTGAATTTTTGGTATTTTTCTGAGAACTTCTAATTTTTTATGAATAGTGAAAAATACTTAAAACAACTTTTTTAATCAAAATAATTTATAGTGGTAAGTTATACTATTGAGTGGATTTAATGTATAATTAGAATATATTTTTACCATTTTATCCAATGGTGGTCATTAGAATTAATTTGACATTGAAATTGGACATAAACAATTGCCAATCTTTTGATATAAATTGTTTCTTAAAAACACGCTATTTGTTGTGACAGCGGGAATTAATTATAAAATTAATTAATGCAACTAATATTTTTGGAATTTTGTAAAATAGACATCATTTTTGAATTCGTAATATCAATTATAGCTTAGGATGAAATTTTGGCATTGTTCTGAGAAACTTCAATTTTTGATGAATAGTGAAACCACTAAGTGGTAGTTAAATAACTGATTTTTCGTTTAAATGAAATATTACCACTTCTGTGATTTGATTTTCAAAAATCCGACATACATGGTTGTCATTAAGAAGTAAAATGTGGTTCAATGAGATTATAATAATTTTTTGGTGAATAGTAACTTATTAAGTTCTTAATCGCGATTAGTGGTAATTAGTGTAGTTTAAGGTATAGATAATACTTTAATAATATTAAATGACCTAGACACATGTCCCAACCTCATTGGTTGAGTCATGGCCGACCAAGACAAGCCATGGCCTAACTTGGGGACCCCATGGATCCACTTTTGTTGGGAAATGACATAAATTAGTTTTTATTTAATGTTAAAGTGAAAATGACACTAACATAAATTGTTCTACTAAAACAATTTTTAATTGGGGTTATACAAGTCCAAATTTTGATTATAAATAGTCATTGGAAAGCTAAAAAGATTTCCTACATCATAGTATTTTTTTTATAATTTTTAGACATTAAATAAATTAAAGTATTTATGACATAATAATGATGCAGCGATGACATCATTATTTGACGATTTAAATAAAATGAGAAGATAATGCAAAATCCGAGGCTTACACTTGTCCAAAGCCTATTGGATGAAGATATTTCGAAACCTTATCACCTTAGCCTCGAATTATATAGATGTGGGACCTTTAGAATCCGAAAAGCATTTTGAAATAATGTAACACTTCATTACTTTCCAAAAGTGCCCCTCCTCTCCACTTATAAAAGGCCCCCACCTCTCCCACCTTATTCACACCTTCAAGCCATTTGGCTCGGCCAACCTCTGCCCAAATACTCTCCCAACATCCCTCTCTTACTCCTAGAATCCTCACTTTTGTCATAACTCTTCCCAAGGAAGCCTTTGGCTCAAATCAAAAAGCATTACCCGATTTTGAGGTAATGTCTTTTCTAATGTTGTTTTGTTTTATTTTTCTTCTCCAACCCCCTAAACTCTTTTTATTCATTTCTTTTGTAACAACACCAGTATCCTCAATATACTAGGATGTTGTTATAAGAAGGATTCGAGCTACACTTACACACACCTACATCTAATGGTTAAAGAACATACGGTTTCTGTGGATGGCGAATTTCTGCCTCACGAAACGACGATTGTTCAACACTCATATAACACCTTCAAAGGTGGCCATTAAGATGCCACTATATTTATATATGATATATAATGTGTTTATGTTTTACTTATGCTTCTGTATTTCTCATTTATGGCTTACTTTATGATTTCCATTATGGGTAAAACGCGATAATTTCATTTTAGGAAGTGCGGACTACCGCCCCCTCAAAGTGATTTGAATCGTTAATGCCATATATGGGATGTATAAAGGATGGAGTAAATGGTGTTATACACTATATTATACTGGAATTATATTATACATTTATATCATTATGATTTAGTTCCATTAAATATGAAATTGAAATGAAAGTAGCGTTCATGCGTACGTACGGCTTACCGTCTCCATGAACGGTGCATTTCATTTATTACCTCTAAATGTTACGTGACATTATGAATGAATGTATATACTGTATATATATGATATATATGATATCTACATCATGAATATAATTCTGGATATAATGGATATTTCACCACATGAACAACTTGTAATTATAAGAAGTTTATTTTTGACTCAAGTACCAAAGATCGACAAAACGACCGTTATTAACATAAATAATTAAATAATGTTCATAACATGGTAATAAGGGATATAAAAGGAATAATGAACATGAAAAAGGTTCTTAAGTAAATATAAATTAACTCTAGTTTTTTATTCAGGAGGTTAAAGAACGGTCGAGTCAGGACAAGACGCAAGGTAAGGGAATTTCTTAACCCAACTTCCATTCTTTGGGTTAATCTCCTACTTTCAAATTATGTCATGATATTATTATGTCATATCCTGTATTTGTACATTATTTATGTGTACTTGTAGTGAATACACATAATAGATCTATTTTATTTTAAAAATGCTCTTTGTAAGGGAATTTCTTAACCCAACTTCCATTCTTTGGGTTAATCTTCTACTTTCAAATTATGTCATGATATTATTATGTACTATCTTGTATTTGTACTTTATTTATGTGTAATTATATTGAATACACATAATAGATCTATTTTATTTTAAAAATGACCTTTGTAAGGGAATTTCTTAACCCAACTTCCATTCTTTGGGTTAATCTCCTACTTTCAAATTATGTCATGATATTATTATGTCCTATTTTGTATTTTTACTTTCTTTATGTGTACCTATAGTGAATACACATAATAGATCTATTTTATTTTAAAAATGATCTTTTTAAGGACTTTGTCTCAATCTCCTTTCATTGAGGCATATTTGGCTTTATACACAACTTTCTTTTATACGGTGTATAAACCCCTTTGACTTTTACGGTTATTCAAAAGGAATCTTTTTATATAAAGCGTTTTGCTAAACGAAAAAAGGGAATGTTTTTCTTTCCGTACTTATGCGGCGACAACGACTTCTCCGCCGCTGTGACCATTATTTGAGTTTCGGCTTCCTCTACAAGCCATCACTTTTTTTAATGAAAAATAAATACAAAGTTTTAACTTACTTTTATTTTGGTATTGAAAATGGTTTTGAAAGCGTTTTTATTATATCAATGTGTTGTATTGATATCTTGTGATTGGAATGTGGAAATGTTATGTTTCCTTTATGCATGTTTTATGTGATATGATTATGTTATGGTTTATGATATGTTTAAACCTATTCATATGAGGAATGTATTGGACTTAATAAGTGACGGGTGGGGCCCGCTATAGCTCCTCGATGCATCGGTAGGTCTCATGAGACAAATAGACGTGGAATTGGCCGAGGCCCTTTCCCAATTTGATTTATGGTTTTGGCCGAGGCCTTAATCATTTTAGATGTCTTGGCCGAGGCCTTGACAAAATGTTTCAGAATGTCCGGCATTATACATTCCATCATTATGAAAGTGGTTATTGTTATTGCATGTGATTATTCGACCAGTAGAATATCCATGTGAAGAAGTGAATGGCATTATCTCTTTTTACTTTTGCCATATTATGTTGAAGTTCATGTTTAAAAGGCTTTTGTTTTAGTTATACATTGCCTTAAATGTTTATGTTTATTTATGAAAGCTTCCGCAATATTGTTATCCTTACTGAGCATCTGAGCTCACCCCTTTCAATGTTTTAATATTTTCCAGGATGTGAAGAAGTATTTTATGAATGACCTGCAGGGATAGCCAGCAGAGGATATGAGTGTGGACTATGGAGACTTTGTTATTGTAGTTTTTCACTTTATGATGTAATGTAACGTTTACGAATGTATCTAGTGTTTCCAAGGCTACTAAACTAATCGGTCTTTCGAGACTTGATCTTTCGTGATCATGCCAATGTTACGAAGTAATGCACCGACTCTGGGTAGCTGGGGTCGGGGCGTTACAGTTGGTATCAGAGGCAGTTTAGTACTAACCTTGGAAGCTAGATTTAGATAAACTCTGATTAGAGCACATAGCCCAAAGATAGACTTTGAGGATTAGTATAGAAGAACTTCCTAGAATTTTAGTATTGTAGAGATGTTGTGAGTTTTCCGAGCAATACATCCCTGTCTGGATACGAGCAGGTAGAGGTGGCTCTGGCACAGATGTACCTAGGGGTAAAACCCGAAAACACCGCTTTGAGCTAGACTCGAACGGGAACTGGTGCACGACAACGGGCCTTGCTGCACTCTTGGTTACGACACTCCCGGGGGATATGCTTAGGATAATTTTCATTTTATTTACAAACCACTATGAAGGGTTATGAGTATATACTTCCTCAAAGAAAACATTTCTTTTTATGATTATGGATTATATCCATAAATAGTTCAATTTATGTAAAGTGTTTTACAAGTATGGAATTATGTATTTTGATTCATAAACTAACCTAGTTTATGCCATTGTTTAGAAATGGCGCCTAGTAGAAGGAATGGAAACTGTATCAATGCACGAACTCCGTGTAGGGATTGCCCTCCTGCTCAAGATAATTATTGTGGACCTGGAGAGACAACTGGTGCTGATCAACTTATTACCATACTGGGACAACTCACGCAGGTTATGAATAACAACCTTACTCGTATGGAGCACCCTGATCCGCAATGTGGAGGATCAATGCTAGATCGTTTCATGAGGCAACAACCACCAACCTTTAATGGGAGTACAAATCCTATAGTAGCTGAGCAATGGATAAATTCCTTAGAGAAAATATTCCATGCCTTGGGGAGTAGTGAAAGGGAGAAGGTTGTCATGGCAGTTTACCGCCTCACTGGAGATGCCGATCAGTGGTGGTCGCTGATTCAAAACACAAAGGAAGATGATGACGTATCGAATATGGAATGGAGGGAGTTCAAAGATCTTTTCTTAGAAAAATACTTTCCTCGTGACCATCGAGCAGATATGGAAAGGCAATTTCTGAGTCTGAGGCAGAAGGAGGATGAGAATGTCGCAAAGTATGAGGCTAACTTTACAAGGTTAGCAAGGTATGCTGCAGATTACATACGTAACCCAAGGAGTAAGATTGATCGTTTCTTTGATGGGTTAAAACCATTTCTCCGTCGAGCTTTGGTATCACAATCCTTCTCAACATACGAAGATATAGTCTCATGTGCTATCAAGACAGAAAAGGAATTCTCTAAGTCTTATGACAACAAAGTAAAGCAAGAGAAGAAGAGAACGGTGGAACAAGAGACAGATAAAGGGAAAAAGGGAAAGAAGGATTTTCCATTATGTGATAATTGTGGGAAGAATCACCCTGGTACTTGCCTAAAAGGAATGGGAGTCTGTTATAAATGTGGAGAAAAAGGTCACCAGGCACGTGTTTGCAAGGGAAAGAAAGAGGCTGTCAAAGTTGAATGCTACAATTGTAGAGAAATGGGTCATTACGCAAATGAATGTCCTAAGCGTCAAGGAAACTTACCTCAGAAAAGGCCAAGGGATCAAGGACAATCTTATGCTATTACTACAGTTGAAGCAGAATAACTAATGTATTGATGCTTTCGGACTCATGGATTATATTCTGGTTATTAGAATAATGTGATATATATATATAAGGATTGTACTGCAGTACTTGTTGGTTTCAGTAAGGTTTTAATATGATTAAGGTAATCATATTTTTAGTATGTGACAATAAGAGAAATTTTTCTTTGTATGGGGAATCTGATGCTACAATTGATTTTGGAATTAAGAGACATTTTAGAGAAAGTCTGGACAGAGTTATTTTGGATAACTATAATCGTTGGAGTGGATTAAGTTGATCTTTGGATAGTATTGTTTAAGGTTAAAGAATTTATGAAGATTATTTTTGGAATATTATAATACTATAGTTTTAGGAAAAAGGACAACCTGCAGGGTGGGGCATAACCCGTCGCGTCGGACAAAGCTGCAGGAATCGAACCCACAATCATAGTGCGACAGGACTTTATTTCCTACCACTAGCCTACAGGAAGTCCCTGGTTATTACAAAATAATTTTACTAATCTAAATAGTATGTGTTAACATTTGGAACCTTATACAAATAGGATAAGTATAATATTTTTGGGTTCTATTATCTTTTTGAGTGAAAGGTGAGTTGAAGGTTGAAACTCTAATTTTCAAGCATAAATATATATATACCTATCTGTTATTCAATGAATAAATTAATTCTTAAACTTTAGTAAAGGGATATTAAAGCAAAAAAAAAATGTGTTATCCTAATACCTTATGTCCTGCTGAACTGATGATATTTTAAATCAACATAGATTGAAGGCTTTGAGGCCCTCAATTTGACAGTTGATTGTGATTGATGACCCCAATCGCTCCCTATAAATATTTACGTTTTTCCTCCAATTATATGTCTCTAATTGCCACCAATGTTCTCCTTATCGAGATCATAATTTGGTGGTGACTTTCTTATTTTCCTTTCCCTCTTATTAAGGCTAAATTTTATTAACCTTATTTCCGATGTGGGTTTTCCTCAAAGGTATTTTCTATTTTCAAACTTTTATTTTTAAAGAAAAATATCAAATTGCGAGGACGCAATTTATTGAAGGAGGGGAGAATGTAACACCCCAAGCTTCCACGGTACGTTACACTTCGAATAATGCAATAGCGTGTGTTGTACGCAACTTCGAGTTCTAAAACACCGCGACTAATCAAAGTAGCCGTTATGAATAGTAATAACCACTTTTTAAAATTATAGAAATTCTATATTTCAAAATGGACTTCATTTTTGTATTCGTAATATCGAAATTAGCCTATGTTGAATTTTTGGTATTTTTCTGAGAACTTCTAATTTTTTATGAATAGTGAAAAATACTTAAAACAACTTTTTTAATCAAAATAATTTATAGTGGTAAGTTATACTATTGAGTGGATTTAATGTATAATTAGAATATATTTTTACCATTTTATCCAATGGTGGTCATTAGAATTAATTTGACATTGAAATTGGACATAAACAATTGCCAATCTTTTGATATAAATTGTTTCTTAAAAACACGCTATTTGTTGTGACAGCGGGAATTAATTATAAAATTAATTAATGCAACTAATATTTTTGGAATTTTGTAAAATAGACATCATTTTTGAATTCGTAATATCAATTATAGGTTAGGATGAAATTTTGGCATTGTTCTGAGAAACTTCAATTTTTGATGAATAGTGAAACCACTAAGTGGTAGTTAAATAACTGATTTTTCGTTTAAATGAAATATTACCACTTCTGTGATTTGATTTTCAAAAATCCGACATACATGGTTGTCATTAAGAAGTAAAATGTGGTTCAATGAGATTATAATAATTTTTTGGTGAATAGTAACTTATTAAGTTCTTAATCGCGATTAGTGGTAATTAGTGTAGTTTAAGGTATAGATAATACTTTAATAATATTAAATGACCTAGACACATGTCCCAACCTCATTGGTTGAGTCATGGCCGACCAAGACAAGCCATGGCCTAACTTGGGGACCCCATGGATCCACTGTTGTTGGGAAATGACATAAATTAGTTTTTATTTAATGTTAAAGTGAAAATGACACTAACATAAATTGTTCTACTAAAACAATTTTTAATTGGGGTTATACAAGTCCAAATTTTGATTATAAATAGTCATTGGAAAGCTAAAAAGATTTCCTACATCATAGTATTTTTTTTATAATTTTTAGACATTAAATAAATTAAAGTATTTATGACATAATAATGATGCAGCGATGACATCATTATTTGACGATTTAAATAAAATGAGAAGATAATGCAAAATCCGAGGCTTACACTTGTCCAAAGCCTATTGGATGAAGATATTTCGAAACCTTATCACCTTAGCCTCGCATTATATAGATGTGGGACCTTTATAATCCGAAAAGCATTTTGAAATAATGTAACACTTCATTACTTTCCAAAAGTGCCCCTCCTCTCCACTTATAAAAGGCCCCCACCTCTCCCACCTTATTCACACCTTCAAGCCATTTGGCTCGGCCAACCTCTGCCCAAATACTCTCCCAACATCCCTCTATTACTCCTAGAATCCTCACTTTTGTCATAACTCTTCCCAAGGAAGCCTTTGGCTCAAATCAAAAAGCATTACCCGATTTTGAGGTAATGTCTTTTCTAATGTTGTTTTGTTTTATTTTTCTTCTCCAACCCCCTAAACTCTTTTTATTCATTTCTTTTGTAACAACACCAGTATCCTAAATATACTAGGATGTTTTTATAAGAAGGATTCGAGCTACACTTACACACACCTACATCTAATGGTTAAAGAACATACGGTTTCTGTGGATGGCGAATTTCTGCCTCACGAAACGACGATTGTTCAACACTCATATAACACCTTCAAAGGTGGCCATTAAGATGCCACTATATTTATATATGATATATAATGTGTTTATGTTTTACTTATGCTTCTGTATTTCTCATTTATGGCTTACTTTATGATTTCCATTATGGGTAAAACGCGATAATTTCATTTTAGGAAGTGCGGACTACCGCCCCCTCAAAGTGATTTGAATCGTTAATGCCATATATGGGATGTATAAAGGATGGAGTAAATGGTGTTATACACTATATTATACTGGAATTATATTATACATTTATATCATTATGATTTAGTTCCATTAAATATGAAATTGAAATGAAAGTAGCGTTCATGCGTACGTACGGCTTACCGTCTCCATGAACGGTGCATTTCATTTATTACCTCTAAATGTTACGTGACATTATGAATGAATGTATATACTGTATATATATGATATATATGATATCTACATCATGAATATAATTCTGGATATAATGGATATTTCACCACATGAACAACTTGTAATTATAAGAAGTTTATTTTTGACTCAAGTACCAAAGATCGACAAAACGACCGTTATTAACATAAATAATTAAATAATGTTCATAACATGGTAATAAGGGATATAAAAGGAATAATGAACATGAAAAAGGTTCTTAAGTAAATATAAATTAACTCTAGTTTTTTATTCAGGAGGTTAAAGAACGGTCGAGTCAGGACAAGACGCAAGGTAAGGGAATTTCTTAACCCAACTTCCATTCTTTGGGTTAATCTCCTACTTTCAAATTATGTCATGATATTATTATGTCATATCCTGTATTTGTACATTATTTATGTGTACTTGTAGTGAATACACATAATAGATCTATTTTATTTTAAAAATGCTCTTTGTAAGGGAATTTCTTAACCCAACTTCCATTCTTTGGGTTAATCTTCTACTTTCAAATTATGTCATGATATTATTATGTACTATCTTGTATTTGTACTTTATTTATGTGTAATTATATTGAATACACATAATAGATCTATTTTATTTTAAAAATGACCTTTGTAAGGGAATTTCTTAACCCAACTTCCATTCTTTGGGTTAATCTCCTACTTTCAAATTATGTCATGATATTATTATGTCCTATTTTGTATTTTTACTTTCTTTATGTGTACCTATAGTGAATACACATAATAGATCTATTTTATTTTAAAAATGATCTTTTTAAGGACTTTGTCTCAATCTCCTTTCATTGAGGCATATTTGGCTTTATACACAACTTTCTTTTATACGGTGTATAAACCCCTTTGACTTTTACGGTTATTCAAAAGGAATCTTTTTATATAAAGCGTTTTGCTAAACGAAAAAAGGGAATGTTTTTCTTTCCGTACTTATGCGGCGACAACGACTTCTCCGCCGCTGTGACCATTATTTGAGTTTCGGCTTCCTCTACAAGCCATCACTTTTTTTAATGAAAAATAAATACAAAGTTTTAACTTACTTTTATTTTGGTATTGAAAATGGTTTTGAAAGCGTTTTTATTATATCAATGTGTTGTATTGATATCTTGTGATTGGAATGTGGAAATGTTATGTTTCCTTTATGCATGTTTTATGTGATATGATTATGTTATGGTTTATGATATGTTTAAACCTATTCATATGAGGAATGTATTGGACTTAATAAGTGACGGGTGGGGCCCGCTATAGCTCCTCGATGCATCGGTAGGTCTCATGAGACAAATAGACGTGGAATTGGCCGAGGCCCTTTCCCAATTTGATTTATGGTTTTGGCCGAGGCCTTAATCATTTTAGATGTCTTGGACGAGGCCTTGACAAAATGTTTCAGAATGTCCGGCATTATACATTCCATCATTATGAAAGTGGTTATTGTTATTGCATGTGATTATTCGACCAGTAGAATATCCATGTGAAGAAGTGAATGGCATTATCTCTTTTTACTTTTGCCATATTATGTTGAAGTTCATGTTTAAAAGGCTTTTGTTTTAGTTATACATTGCCTTAAATGTTTATGTTTATTTATGAAAGCTTCCGCAATATTGTTATCCTTACTGAGCATCTGAGCTCACCCCTTTCAATGTTTTAATATTTTCCAGGATGTGAAGAAGTATTTTATGAATGACCAGCAGGGATAGCCAGCAGAGGATATGAGTGTGGACTATGGAGACTTTGTTATTGTAGTTTTTCACTTTATGATGTAATGTAACGTTTACGAATGTATCTAGTGTTTCCAAGGCTACTAAACTAATCGGTCTTTCGAGACTTGATCTTTCGTGATCATGCCAATGTTACGAAGTAATGCACCGACTCTGGGTAGCTGGGGTCGGGGCGTTACAATATTTACCACTATCTCTTTTGAGTGTTATATGTAATGCCCATTATTCTACTATTTTAGTAATATACATCAATTTATGGGTATTTAAATCAACATTGCATGGTCCTTCTTTCATGGGGTGTATGTTTCGTAGGTTACCAAATCGGTAAGGGAACCTTTCTCCCTCCTTTTTTAAAAAGACTTCTTTTTGTTAGGTCTTTTAATTTACATATTCTTATGTTGGGATATGTAATTATATATCCTTATTGATGTAAATTTTATTTCCAAGTGATGAGATACCCCTTTTATCTCTCATCAACTCATTTTCTGAATTTCAAAGTGACGTTATTGGGCTGTCGAATTTCTGTAAGGGAACTTCTTAACCCAATTTCAATTATTTGGGTTAAACCTCTACTTCTTTATTATGTCATGCTATGAATTTGAATGTATGACCTATGATTATTTTAAACTTAATATCCACTTATATTGGGTTTATTTATATTTTTCACACATAATTATGTAATTGATTTATCCTTAATCAAAGGATACCATCTTTGTAAGGGACTTCGTCTCAATATCCTTTCGTTGAGGCATACTTCAATTTATATACGACCTTATTTTATTAATTGTATAATAAACACTTTTGACTTTTAATTTCATTCAAAAGGAATATTTTTACACGAAGCTTTTTACTAAATGACAAAAAGAATGTTTTTGTCTTACGTGTGCGGCGACAATGACTTCTCTGCCGCCGTGACCATTATTTGAGTTTCGGCTTCCTCTACAAGCCTTAACTTTTTAAATGAAAAATAAATACCATGTTTTAATTTTATTTTATTTTGGTATTGAAAATGGTTTTGATAATTTTTTGATTATATCAATGTGTTGTTTAGATATCTTGTGATTGAAATATGGAAATGTTATGTTTCCTTTATGCATGTTTTATGTGATACGATAATGTTATGGTTCTTGGGAATTGTTTATGAAGTTGGGTGGTTCCATGATAAAATAAGGGCGAGTGAGCCTGAGATAGCTCTCCAATGCATTGGGTAACATGAAGGAGTTAAACTCTAAGGTTTGTCTGAAGATATTTAGGGAATATACTACGATGGGTATTCCAAACGTAACCATGAGGGTTACTCCCTATGTAAGAATGTTATGAATGCCTCAAGTTATCTTTATGTCTTATGATTTCTATGAGTTATTCATAAATCTTATGATTTTATGAGGTATGTTAAAGTGCTTATGTTTTATGAGTAAAGTATAATTTCATTGATTCTTATGTATACATGGACTAATGTTTTCTTTTTGTATTTTTATATCCCTTACCAAGCTTTTTATACTCATCCCAAGTTTTTGAAATGTTTTCCACAGGACTTAAACATGAATAACGTCAAGGATGGGAACAAGGAATGACATGCTGCCTAAAACATGGAACTAGTCATGTTTCTTTTTTAAGAGTTTTTATTTTATGAAAAAATGGAAATTGAGTACAAGTGTCTACTTTATAATCTTTTGAGATGTAATAGTTATGTCCTAATTCTCTAAAACTATAAACCTGAAAAGATCATCAATATGAATTATTCATTTAATTCAATATTATGTAATGTTTTAAGGTCGGGTCCTTATAATTGGTATCAATGGTCGGTTTAGATAACTTCAGAGGTTAGGGTATTCTTTAAGATTAAGTGACATTACCAAAATGGTTAGGATTTCAGAAAGAGTCATAGTTTTTTTAGATAAGGGGAACGAGTTTAGGAAAATATCAATAATTGTATCTTAGTATTATATGATTATTTTACTGATATACTCACACTAACCTTTTTGGTTTTAGTAAATGGTTGGATCTAGTAGGCGCCAAAGTAATAGTGGATGTGAAGAAAACTGTGACTGTTTTCTGAACGAGAAACTGAATGATATGGGAGCTACAATGAGAACTCTTGTGGTTATTCTCCACCAACTATCTGGAGTCACGATTGAGCACCTGAACCTTAGTAATTTTATAAGGCATCATATATGCGAGAAACAAATCCCTACATAATTTTAGGTAATAATCATAAAGGTAAGTATGTTCAAAAACCTATGTGTCAAATATTTGGAAGGAAACACGTAGGAAAATTTTTCAAAGGGACAGAAAGATGCTATAGATGTGGAAATGAAGGTCATAAAGCAAGAACCTGCCCTGGAAAAAGGAAGCATCTAGTTGAATCTAGGGAAGGGAAAGAAGTTCTTTCTGAAGTATCAATTGAATGTTTTAAATGTGGTGTGCATGGTCATTATGCAAACACATGTCCTACAAAGAAGTTTCGGGAATGGGATCATCAAGATCTTAAAAATGTTTGTTTACCAAAACCTAATGCCATTCTGATTGAGGATTAAGAAACTTACAATGACCAATGAAAGGTACGGATTATTTCTTAACATATGTTTTCCTATTATTGAATCTTAGGATATGATTCATGATTTTTTTGTAGAAAAGAAGTATTCCAGAATAAGTTGGAAAATAATAGTTAATGGATCATGAAAAATGTTGAATGAGTAAGAATTCAACATATAAGGGATTCAAGAGTTATGGTAGATTTTAGGATGGTGAAATTCATAAAACTATTAAGGCTCTTTTGATGATGAGATTACATTAGAATACTTTTTATAGTATGTGTAACCCTGATGTTTGATATATGAAAATTTTATTCAATGAATAATTATCTTTTCTCTTGTGGATATAGTTATAAAGAACCATTTGGGTTTATATGATCCTTGAATTTGAGGAAATTACCGGTTAATACATTTTGGGTTGCAAAACAAAAGTTATTAGATAACCTTCATGGTTAAATTATGATATGGTTATTTTTTGATGAATTTATCTCTTTTGGGAATGTTATAAAATTATATAGTTTTTGAAAAAGGACAACATGTAGACCGTGTGACAACCCATCGCATCGGATGAAGCTGTGGGAATCGAACCCACAACCAAATTTCAACTAATATTTATCACCTACCACCAGACTACGTGAAGTCCCTAGTTAGTATAAAAATTTATTTTTAGTTAGATGATTTTATTAATCAAGAATAAGTTTATTTTGGGGTGTTTATGGAAATGATTGACCTATCATGGAGGATATGTGATTAGGTTAATTACTTTTCAATATGAGACTTTAAGAGTAACTGATGTTATTTGGAGATAAATGTTAAGATTTATCTTGGAAGACTATGTGATTAAATCATTCAGATATTTGGATTTCAATCTTAGTTTGGATTACTTTGAAGAATTTTATGGATAGCTATTTATTTAATGGTATTTCTTGAACCTTGGGTTCTTTTTATTGAATTTTGGAGATTAAGAGTAGTATTTATTTTTATAAATTATTATCCTTTTAGGGATTATCTGATCTTGTACTAACAATTTGGGTTTTGTTTAAGGTCTAAAGACATGGGAAATATATAGTTCATCTTTTTTGGGTTAGGTGATTCTCAAGAAGTTGATTATAGCGCTCTTAATGTGAATAATTCATCCTAAAAACTCATCTTTTGGAGAAAATATGTGTTTGTGTAAGAAATATAGTAAGAGATGAAAGTCTACATGACAAGTAAGTATGTTTCCTTATGTTTTAGTTAAGCTCATAAATAAATTCCTCAATGAAAAGTAACTTAAAATAAAAATGTTTTCTGTTAACTTTTCCTACTCGGGAATAAAATACCGTTTAACCCATCACAAGTTTGTGATTGTTTGGTGGTTAACTTTCTCCTTGACATATTTCTATCACTATCCATCAGAACTTGACCCTATGTTTTCTCATCCATATCCTTGTTTTCCTGCATGGAATCCTAGTTTGGGTTAACTCGAGTGACCTTTTTTACTTCTCTTTCTTTCTTTTAAAGTGATATTTTTATTGACTCTTTTTCTGATGTGGGACTTTCAATGATGTTTTCGAGCCCAATTTTAAAATTGTGAGGGTGAAATTCCAAAAAGGGGGGAAGGATGTAACATCCCAGGTAAATAAAGAATATGAAATTTTCAAAATTATTAATATTTGTGAATAAAATATTAATATTACTTTAAAGGGGATGCTATGTTTGATGGCGTACCCAATACGCAACAATGAGTTTCTTTGAAATCTTGCGTTGCACACTAATAATATAATAATATTATTTTAAATGGTAGTAAACGCATAGCCATTGTAATGGAGGGAATGAATAGAACTAACTACAAAATGATTATATATGTTTGTTAAATATTTTAACAATTAACCAATAAATGATAAATGCTTAAAATGCGAATGAATTCAATTTTAAGCATAAATATTCTTAAATTCTTTAAAAGGTCGATTAACCAACTTTTGATATAAAACCCTTTCTAAATATAATTTTTCTCACTTTCATATGTTATATTTGAAAAAATAAAATCCTTCTTTATAATCAAGACAACAAAATTTACTTTGTGTAAATTTTTGGTATTTTTCCGATAACGTTCATTTTTTAATGAATAGTGAAAAATGTTGTAATTTAATTCAAAACCTCTGTTTAATCTAATTTATTTATATGGATAGATTATATTTTTAATTGGGTTTAAATTTTAGTTAAAATTTATTTTTACCATTTAATCCAATGGTGGTCATTTAAATTAATTTCACTTTGAAATTGGACATAAACAAGTGTCTATCTTTTGATAGATATTGTTTCTTAAAAACACGCTATTTGTTTTGACAGTGGGAATTAATTATAAAATTAATTAATGAAAATTATATGTTTTGAATTTGGTAAAATTTACATCATTTTTTAATTTTTAATATCAAATTTACATTGGGTAAATTTTTGGTATTTTTCTGACAAATGTTCATTTTTAATGAATAGTGAAAATACTGCATTTTACTTCAAAACTTCTTTTTCATCTAATTTAATTATATAGTTAGATTTTCCTTTTAATTTGTTTTAAAGTGTAATTAAATTATGTTTTTATCACTTAATATAATTTTGGTCATTGGAAGTAATTTCACTTTTCAATTGGATGTAAAAACAAGTCAATCTTTTGATAAATTTTACTTCTTAAAAACTCGTCTTTGGTTTTGACAATGAGAATTATTTTTTAAATTAATTACTGCAATTTCTGTGTTTGGAATTTTGTAAAATTTAATCCATATTTTGAATCATAAGGTAAAAATTATGTAATTAAGAATCTTGTTTTTTGACATTATGAATAGTAATGATGGTAATTATCTTTAATTATTGTGATTAATTAGTAATCGGGTAGTTAAGGGTAATAAAATAATATCATAATAATATAAAATGAAACCAACATGTGTCCAAATCCACTCTTTTTAGTCATGTCCGACCATGGGAAGCTTTATACAAAAATTGAGGGCCGATGGAGTCACATGGTTGTGATAGTGACATTTATGACATTATTTTTTAAAAAAGAAGTGAAATATAACAAAGGTTTGTATATCCAAAGTAAAACAATTTTAATTTTGTTAAAATAAATGATATCTTAGACTATAAATAGTCATTGTAAATCTAAAAATACTTCCTACATCATGGTATTTTTTTTATAATTTTTAGATATTAAATAAATAAACTTATTTATGACACCATGATGATGCAGTGATTACCTTGTTAATGAATGATTTAAATAAAATGAAAATATAAGGTAAAATCTAAGACATAAACTTGTCTAAAACCTACTTTATTGGTGGATTTAGAATCCTTATCACCTTATCCTCAAAATATTTCATTGTGTGGCCTTTAAAATCCTAAAATCATTTTATAATAAAGTAACATTTCAAGACTTTCCAAAAGTGACCCTTCTCCCTCTTATAAAAGGCCCCCAACTCTACCCCCTTACCCACACCTATCAAGCCCTTGGCTCGTCCAACCTATGATAATATTATCTATCCACATCCCTCTCTTACTCCTAGAAGCCTCACTTCGGGCATAAGTTTTTAAAGGAAGCCTTTGGCTCAAATCAAAAAGAGTTACCCGATTTAGAGGTAATGTCTTCTCTCGAGTTTCTTTCTTTTATTTTCCTTCTTCACTCACCACTATATTCTTATTATTTTATCCCATAATAATACCAGTATCCTCAACATACTATTATGTTGTTATGATATGTATTATATCTACACTTACACACATCTCCGTCTAATGGTTAAAGAACATACTGTTTCTGTGGGTGGCGAATTACGACCTCACGAAACGATGAATGTTCAATATTCTTTTAACACCTCTAATGGTGTCCATAATGACGAAACTATATTTATACATGATATATATTATATTTATTTCCTCCCAATTCTTTTGTATTTTATATTTAAGACATACCTTTATGCTTTTCATGTTGTTCAAATGCTATAATTTCATATGAGGAAGTGTGGACAACCGCCCCCTCTAGTGATGTGACTCGTTCATGCCAAACATGGAATTTATAAAGAATGTAATTAATGAAATTATGTTACCTATATAAAATATATATTATACTGTAATTATAATATATCTATGTCTCATTTAGTTTTAAATTCCATTAATATGACTAAAAATGAAAGTGGTGTTCATGCATACGTACGCCATACCGTCTCCATGAACGGTAAATTTCATTTCTTATCTCCAAACATTATGGAATTTTATTAAATGCATCTATACTGGATATATATGATATTTAAATCATTAACACCATTCCTAAGATTATGTACTTATAACTACGTGGAAAATTCTCTTCAAACAAGTTCATTTTTGACTCATGTACCGAACATCGACAAAACATATGATATAAACTCACATAATTAACTAATTATTATAACATGATAATATTTGATATGAATTGAATAATAAAATTTAAAGGAATTATTTAATCAATTTTAAATTGACCAAGGTTTGTTATTCAGGAATATGAAGAAACGAACAAGACAAGTCGGACTTCAAGTAAGGGATTTCTTATATCACTTTTAATTCCCTGAGATTTCCATTGTTCACCACTTATTTATTGAATGTAGTGTACTGTGTACTGAAATTTGATATATAATATCATGATTATATTTATATTCAAGTTATTCTGTGATTTATTTGGTTCTTATTATCTTTTTGTCATAGGAATCGATTTATTACAACGAGGTAAGGGGTTTTTATCTCACTTTTTATTCCTGTGAGATTCATGCTATATTTACCACTATATCCTTTGAGTGGTGTATGTACTTCCCATTATTATACTCTTTGAGTAATATACATCCATTTATGGGTATTTACATCAACATTGTATGGTCCTTCTTTCATGGGGTGTATGTTTCGTAGGTTACCAAATCGGTAAGGGAACCTTTCACCCTCCTCTTTTTAAAAAGACTTCTTTTTGTTAGGAATTTTAATTTACATCTTATTATGTTGGTATATGTACTTATATATATCCTTATTGCTGTAAATTTTATGTCCATGTGATAAGATACCCCTTTTATCTCTCATAAAATCATTTTTTTAATTTTAAAATGACGTCGTTAGGCTGTCAAATTTCAGTAAGGGAACTTATTAACCCAATTTAAATTCTTTGGGTTAAACCTCTACTTCTTGATTATGTCATGCTATGAATATGTGTGGATGACCTATGATTTTTTTACACTTAATATCCACTTATATTGGGTGTATTTATATTTGTCACACATAATTATGTAATTGATTTATCCTTAATCTAAGGATACCGTCTTTGTAAGGGACTTCGTCTCAATCTCCTTTCGTTGAGGCATACTTCAATTTTTATAAGACCTTATTTTATTAGTTGTATAATAAAACCTTTTGAACTTTAATTTCATTCAAAAGGAATCTTTTTACACGAAGCATTTTACTAAATGACAAAAGGAATTTTTTTGTCTTACGTATGCGGCGACAATGACTTCTCCACTGCCGTGACCATTATTTGAGTTTCCGCTTCCTCAAAAAGCCTAAACATTTTAAATGAAAAATAAATACCATGTTTTACTTTTCTTTTATTTTGGTATTGAAAATGGTTTTGATAATGTTTTTATTAAATCAATGTGTTGTATTGATATCTTGTGATTGAAATATGAAAATGTTATGTTTCATTTATGCATGTTTTATGTGATATGATTATGTTATGGTTCTTGGGAATTATTTATGAAGTCAGGTGGTTCCGGTATAAAATAAGGGTGCGTGAGCTCGAGAGATCTCTCCAATGAATTGGGTAATGCGAAGGAGTTAAACACTAAGGTTTCTCAAAAGATATTTAGGGAATATATAGCTATGGGTATTCCAAATATAACCATGAGGGTTACTCCCTAAGTAAGAATGTTATGAATGCCTCAAGTTACCTTTATGTCTTATGATTTATATGAGTTATTCATAAATATTATGATTTAATGAGGTATGTTAAAGTGCTTATGTTTTATGAGTAATGTATGATTTCATTGATTCTTATGTATACATGGACTAATGTTTTCTTTCTGTATTTTTATATCCCTTACCGAGATTTTTATGCTCATTCCATGTTTTTGAAATGTTTTCCACAAGACTTAAAGATAAATCAGGTCAAGGACGGGATCAAGGAAAGACATGATGTCTAAAACATGGAACTAGTCATGTTTCTTTTTGAAGAGTTTTTATTGTATGAAAAAATGGAAACTGAGTAGAAGTGTCTAATTTATAATCTTTTGAGATGTAATAGTTATGTCCTAATTCTCTAAAACTCTAAACTTGAAAAGATCCTCAATGTGAATTATTCATTTAATTCAATATTATATAATTTTTTAAGGGTGGGTCCTTATAGTTGGTATTAAAGGTAATTTTAGATAACTTTAGAGGTTAGGTTATTCTTTAAGCTTAAGTGACATTACCATAATGGTTAGGATTTCAGAAAGTGTCATAGTTTTTTTAGATGAAGCGAATGAGTTTAAGATAACATGAATAATTATATCTTAGTATTATATGATGATTTTACTAATATACACACACTGACCTTTTTGGATTTAGTAAATGTATGGATCTAGTAGGCACCAAATTAATAGTGGATGTGAAGAAAATTGTGATGGTTTTCTGAATGATAAACTAAATGATATGGGATTCTTAATGAGAACTCTTGTGGTTATTCTCAACCAACTATCTGGAGTCATGATAGACCACCTGAAACTTTGTGATTTTTATAAGGCATCATATATGTGAGAAACAAATCCCTATGGAATTTCAGGTAATAATCATAAATTTAAGTATGTTCAAAAACCTATGTGTCAAAGATGTGGAAAGAAACACATAGGAAAATGTGTCAAAAGGACAGAAAGATTCTATATATGTGGAAATCAAGGTCATAAAGCAAGAACCTACCATGAAAAAAAGAAGCATCTAGTTGACTCTAGGAAAGGGAAAGAAGTTCTTTCTGAAGGATCAATTGAATGTTTTAAATGTGGTGTGCATGGTCATTGTGAAAACACATGTCCTACGAAGAAGTTTCAGGAATGGGATCACCAGGATCTTACAAATATTCGTTTACCAATACCTAATTCCATTAAAATTGAGGAAGAAGAAACCAATAATGACCAATGAAATGTATGGATTATTTCTTAACATATGTTTTACTATTATTGAATCTTAGGATATGATTCATGATTTTGATTGTAGGAAAGAAGTATTTCAGAATAAGTTGGAAATGAATGGTTAATGGATCATGAAGAATGTTGAATGAGTAAGAAGTCAGCATATAAGGGATTCAAGAGTTATGGTAGATTTTTGGATGGTGAAATTATTAAAAGTATTATGGCTCTTTTGATGATGATATTACATTATAATACTTTTTATAGTATTTGTAACCCTGATGTTTGATATATGAAAATTTTATTCAAGGAATAATTATCTTTTCTTTTGTGGTTATAGTTATAAAGAACCATTTGGATTTATATGATCCTTGAATTTGAGGTAATTACCGGTTAATACATTTTGGTATGAAAAACGAAAGTTATTAGATAACCTTCGTGGTTAAGTTATGTTATGGTTATTTTTGATGAATTTATCTCTTTTTTGGAATGTTATAAAATTATATAGTATTTGAAAAAGTACAACATGTAGACCGTGTGACAACCCGTCGTGTCAGACGAATCTGTGGGAATCGAACCCAAAACCAACGTGCAATTGGTATTTATCATCTACCACTGGACTACGTGAAGTCCCAGGTTAGTATGACATATTATTTTAAGTTATATGATTTTATGGATCAAGAATAAGTTTAATTTGGGTTATCTATGGAAATGATTGACCAATCATGGAGGATATGTGATTAGGTTAATTACTTTTCAATATGAGACTTTAAGAGTAACTGATGCTATTTGGAGATAAATGTTAAGATTTATATTGGAAGACTATGTGATTAAATCCTTCAGAGATTTGGGTTTCAATCATAGTTTTGATTACTTTGAAGAATTTTATGGATAGCTATTTATTTAATGGTCTTTCTTGAACCTTGGTTTCTTTTTGTTGAATTTTGGAGATTAAGGGTAGTATTTCTTTTTATAAAGGATTATCCTTTTGAGGGTTATCTAATATTGTGATAACAATTTTGGTTTTGTTTAAGGTCTTAAGACATGGGAAATATATAGTTCATCTTTTTTGGGTTAGGTGATTCTAAAGAAGTTGATTATAACGCTCTTAATGTGAACAAGTCATCCTAAATACTCATCATTTGGAGAAAATATGTGTTTGTGTAAGAAATATAGAAAGAGATGAAAGTCTACATGAAAAGTAAGTATGTTTCCTTATGTTTTAGTTAAGCTCAGAAATAAATACCTCAATGAAAAGTAACATAAATCAAAAATGTTTTCTGTTAACTTTTCATACAAGGGAATCAAATACCGTTTAACCCATCACAAGTTTGTGATTTTCGAGTAGTTAACTTTCTCCTAGACATATTTTCTATCACTCTCCATCAGAACTTAACCCTTTGTTTCCTCTTCCATATCCATGTTTTCCTACATGGAATCCTAGTATGGGTTAACTCAGGTGACCTTTGTACTTATCTTTCTTTCATTTAAAGTGATATTTTTACTAACTCTTTTTCTGATGTGGGACTTTCAATGAAGTTTCTGAGCCCAATTTTAAAATTGCGAGGGCGCAATTCCCAAAAGGGGGGAAGGATGTAACATCCCAGGTAAATAAAGAATACGAAATTTTTTATATTAATTAATATTTTTGAACAAAATATTAATATTACTTCAAAGGGGATGCTATGTTCGATGGCGTAACCAATATGCAACAACGAGTTTCTTTGAAATCTTACATTGCACAATAATAATAAAATAATATTATTTTAAATGGTAGTAAACACCTAGCCATTTTAATGGCAGGAATTAATAGAACTAACTACAAAATGATTATATATGTTTGTTAAATATTTTAATAATTACCCAATAAATGATAGAGGCTTAAAATGCGAATGAATCCAATTTTAAGCATAAATATTCTAATATTCTTTAAAAGGTTGATTAACCACCTTTTTATGACAAACCCTTTTTAAATATACTTTTTGTTACTTTTATATGTTATATTTGACAAAATAAAAACCTTCTTTAAAATAAATACATCAAAATTTACTTTGTGTAAATTTTTGGTATTTTCCCGATAAAGTTCATTTTTTTAATGAATAGCGGAAAATGATCTATTTTAATTCAAAACCTATTTTTAATATAATTTATTTATATGGATATATTATATTTTTAATTGGTTTTAAAGTTTAGTTAAAATATATTTTTACCATTTAATCCAATGGTGGTCATTGGAATTAATTTCATCTTGAAATTGGACATAAACAAGTGTCAATCTTTTGATAGATATTCTTTCTTAAAAACAGGCTATTTGTTTTGACAGTGGGAATGAATTATAAAATTAATTAAATAAACTTCTATGTTTTTAATTTTTTAAAATGGACATCATTTTTGAATTTGGAATATCAAATTTACTTTGGATAAATTTTTGGTATTTTTCTGACAAATGTTCATTTTTAATGAATAGTGAAAAATACTGAATTTTACTTCAAAACCGTTGTTTCATCTAATTTATTTATATAGTTAGATTGTCCTTTTAATTGGTTTTAAAGTGTAATTGAGTTCTTTTTTTATCAGTTAATACAATTTCGGTCATTGGAATTAATTTCACTTTTCAATTGGATATAAAAACAAGTCAATCTTTTGATAAATTTTACTTCTTAAAAACCCGTCGTTGGTTTTGAAAATGGGAATTATTTTTTAAATTAAATACTGAAATTTATGTGTTTGGAAAGTGGTAAAATTGATTCCATATTTTTAATCATAAGGTAAAAATTATGTAATTAATACTCTTTTGATTTTTGACATTATGAATAGTAACGACGGTAATTATCTTTAATTATCGTGATTAATTAGTAATCAGGTAGTTAAGGGTAATAAAATAATATCATAATAATATAAAATGACCCCAACATGTGTACAAATCCTATTGTTTCAGTCATGTCCGACCATGGGAAGCTTCATACCAAACTTGAGGTCCCATCGAGTCACATGGGTGTGATAGTGACATTTATGACATTATTTTTTTAAAAAGAACAGAAATATAACAAAGGTTTGTATATCCTAAGTAAAAGAATTTTAATTTTGTTTACATAAATTATATCTTAGACTATAAATAAGCATTGGAAAGCTAAAAATACTTCCTACATCATGGTATTTTTTTATAATTTTTAGATATTAAATAAATAAATTTATTTATGACACCATGATGATGTAGTGATTACCTCATTAATGAACGATTTAAAAAAATGAAAAGATAAGGTAAATTCTAAGACTTACACTTTTTTAAAACCTATTGGATGGGTTTATTTGGAAACCTTATCACCTTATCCTCAAAATATATCATTCTATGACCTTTAAAATCCAAAAATCATTTTATAATAAAGTAACATTTCAAGACTTTCCAAAAGTGACCATCCTCCCTCTTATAAAAGGCCCCACCTCTACCCCCTTACCCACACCTCTCAAGACATTTTCTCATCTAAACTATGGTAATAGTATCTCTCCAAATCCATCTATTACTTCTATAAGCCTCACATTGGGCAGAAGTCTTTCCAAGGAAGCCTTTGGCTCAAATCAAAAAGAGTTACCCAATTTAGAGGTAATGTCTTCTCTCGATTTTCTTTATTTTATTTTCCTTCATAACTCACCAATATATTCTTATTAATTGATCCCATAATAAAAACATTATCCTTAATATACTAGTATTTTTTTATGATAAGGATTCTACCTACACTTACATACACCTTTGTCTAATGGTTAAAGAATATACTGTTTCTGTGGGTGGCGAATTACTGCCTCACGAAATGATGATTGTTCAATATTCTTTTAACACCTCTCATGGTGGCCATTAGGATGGAAATATATTGATATATGATATATATTATATTTATTTCCTCTATATTCTTCTGTATTTTATATTTAAAACATAACTTTATGCTTTTCATGTTGTGCAAATGTGATAATTTCATATAAGGAAGTGTGGACAATTGCCCCCTCAAGTGATGTGACTCATTCATGACAAAAAATGAATTTATAAAGAATGTAATTAATGAACATATGTTACCAATATAACATATATATTATACTGTAATTATAATATATCTATGTCTCATTTAGTTTTAACGTCCATTAATATGACAAAAAATGAAGGTAGCGTTCTTGTGTACGTACGACCTACCGTCTCCAAGAACGGTACATTTCATTTCTTATCTCCAAACATTATGTAATAGTATTAAATACATATATAATGGATACATATGACATTTAAATCATTAATACCATTCCGGAGATTATGTACTTATAACTACATAGACAATTCTGTTCAAACAAGTTTATTTTTGACTCATGTACCAAACATCAACAAAACTTATGATATGAACTCACATAATTAACTAATTATTATAACATGGTAATATGTGATATGAATTGAATAATATAATTTAAATTAAGTCCTTAATAAATTATAAGTTTACCAAGGTTTATTATTTAGGAATATAAAGAAACGAACAAGATAAGTCGGACATGAGGTAAGGGATTTCTTATCTCGCTTTTAATTCCGTGAGATTTCCATTGTTCGCCACTTATTTATTGCATGTGGTGTATTGTGTACTGAAATATGATATATATTATCATGATTATATTTATATTCATGGTATTTTGTGATTTATTTGGTTCTTATTATCTTTTGGTCACACGACTCTATTTATTACAACGAGGTAAGGGGTTTTATCTCACTTTTTATTCTCGTGAGATTCATGATATATTTACAATTATCTCCATTGAGTGGTCTATATAATGCACATTATTCTAATATTTTAGTAATATAAATCCATTTATTGGTATTTACATCAACATTGTATGGTCCTTATTTCATGGGGTGTATGTTTCATAGGTTACCAAATCGGTAAAGGGAACCTTTCACCCTCCTCTTTTTAAAAGGACTTCTTTTTATTAGGTCTTTCAATTTACATCTTCTTATGTTTGGATATGTACTTATATATCCTTATTTCTATAAATTTTATGTCCATGTGATGAGATACCCCTTTTATCTCTCATCAATTCATTTTTTGAATTTTAAAGTGACGTCGTTAGGCTATTGAATTTCTGTAAGGGAACTTCTAAACCCAATTTCAATTATTTGGTTTAGACCTCTACTTCTTGATTATGTTGTGATATGAATATGTGTGGATGACATATAATTGTTTTACACTTAATATCAACTTATATTGGGTGTATTTGTATTTGTCACACATAATTATGTAATTGATTTATCCTTAATCTAAGGATACCATCTTTGTTAGGGACTTCGTCTCAATATCCTTTCGTTGAGGCATAATTAAATTTATATACAAACTTATTTTATTAGTTGTATAATAAACCCTTTTGACTTTTAACTTAATTAAAAAAGAATCTTTTTAAACAAATCATTTTACTAAACGACAAAAGGAATGTTTTTGTCTTACGTATGCGGTGACAACGACTTCTCCGCCGCCGTGACCATTATTTGAGTTTCAGCTTACTCAAAAAGCCTTAACTTTTTAAATGAAAAATAAATACCATGTTTTACTTTTCTTTTATTTGGGTATTGAAAATGGTTTTGATAATTTTTTGATTATATCAATGTGTTGTATTGATATCTTGTGATTGAAATATGGAAATGTGATGTTTCCTTTATACATGTTTTATGTGATATGATTATGTTATTGTTCTTGGGAATTGTTTTTGAAGTTGGGTGGTTCCGTGATAATCTAAAGGCGAGTGAGCCCAAGATAGCTCTCCAATGCATTGGGTAACACGAAGGGGTTAAACACTAAGGTTTCTCCAAATAGATTTTGGGAATATATTGTGATGGGTATTCCAAACGTAACCATGTGGGTTACTCCCTATGTAAGAATGTTATGAATGCCTCAAGTTATCTTTATGTCTTATGATTTCTATGAGTTATTCATAAATCTTATGATTTCATGAGGTATGTTAAAGTGCTTATGTTTTATGAGTAAAGTATTATTTCATTGATTCTTATGTATACATGGACTAATGTTTTCTTTCTGTATTTTTATATCCCTTACTGAGCCTTTTATGCTCATCCCAAGTTTTTGAAATGTTTTTCATAGGACATAAAGATAAATAGGGTCAAGGATGGGATCAAGGAAAGACATGTTTTCTAAAACATGGAACTAGTCATGTTTTTTTAAGAGTTATTATTTTATGAAAAAGTGGAGACTGAGTAGAAGTGTCTACTTTATAATCTTTTGAGATGTAATAGTTATGTCCTAATTCTCTAAAACTCTAAACCTGAAAAGATCCTTAATGTGAGTTATTCGTTTAATTTAATTTTATGTAATGTTTTAAGGCTAGGTCCTTATAGTTGGTATCAAAGGTAGGTTTAGATAACTTTAGAGGTTAGGGTATTCTATAAGGTTAAGTGACATTACCATAATGGTTAGGATTTCAAAAAAAAGTCATAGTTTTTTAGATAAAGTGAATGAGTTTATGATAACATGAATAATTATATCTTAGTATTATATGATGATTTTACTGATATACTCACACTGACCTTTTTGGTTTTACTAAATGGTTGGATCTAGTGGGCACCAAAGTAACAGTGGATGTGAAGAAAACTGTGGCGGTTTTCTGAACGAGGAACTGAATGATATGGGAACTGCAATGAGAACTCTTGTAGTTTTTCTCAACCAACTATCTGGAGTCATGATTGACCACCTAAACCATAGAGATTTTTATAATCCATCATATATTAAATAAAAAAATCCCTGTGGAAGTTCAGGTAATAATCATAAAGGTAAGTATGTTCAAAAACCTATGTGTAAAATATGTAGAAATAAACACATAGGAAAATGTTTCAAAGGGACAGAAAGATGATATAGATATGGAAATGAAGGTCATAAAGCAAGAACTTTCCATGGAAAAAGGAAGCATCTAGTTGACTCTAGGAAAGGGAAAGAATTTCTTTCTGAAGGATCAATTGAATTTTTTAAATGTGGTGTGCATGGCCATTATGCAAACACATGTCCTATGAAGAAGTTTCTGGAATGGGATTACCAGGATCTTACAAATATTCATTTACCAATACCTAATTCCATTCTGATTGAGGATTAAGAAACTGACAATGACCAATAAAAGGTATGGATTAATTCTTAACATATGTTTTCCTATTATTGAATCTTAGGATATGATTTATGATTTTGTTTGTAGGAAAGAAGTATTTCATAATAAGTTGGAAAGGAATGGTTAATTGATCATGAAGAATGTTGAATGAGTAAGAATTCAACATATAAGGGATTCAAGAGTTATGGTAGATTTTAGGATGGTGAAATTTTTAAAAGTATTAAGGCTATTTTGATGATGAGATTACATTCGAATACTTTTTATAGTATGTGTAACCCTGATGTTTGATATATGAAAATTTTATCCAAGGAATAATTATCTTTTCTTTTGGGGATATAGTTATAAAGAACCATTTGGGTTTATATGATCCTTGAATTGGAGGAAATTACCGGTTAATACATTTTGGGATGAAAATAGAATGTTATTAGATAACCTTCGTTGTTAAATTATTTTATGGTTATTTTTGATGAATTTATCTCTTTTGAGGAATTTTATAAAATTATATAGATTTTGAAAAAAGGACAACACACAGACCGTGTGACAACCCGTCGTATCGGAAGAAGTTGTGGGAATCGAACCCACAACCAAAGTACAACTGGTATTTATCGCCTACCACTAGACTACGTGAATTACCGGGTTAGTATGACAAATTATTTTTAGTTAGATGATTTTATGAATCAATAATAAGTTTAGTTTGGGTTAACTATGGAAATAATTGACCTATCATGGAGGATATGTGACTAGGTTAATTACTTTTCAATACGAGACTTTAAGAGTAACTGATGTTATTTGGAGATAAATGTTAAGATTTATCTTGGAAGACTATGTGATTAAATCCTTTAGATATTTGGGTTTCAATATTAGTTTCAATTACTTTTAAGAATTCTATGGATAGCTGTTTATTTAATGGTCTTTCTTGAACCTTGGGTTCTTTTTGTTGAATTTTAGAGATTAAGGGTAGTATTTTATTTTATAAAGGATTATCCTTTTGAGGATTATATAATCTTGTACTAATAATTTTGTTTTTGGTTAAGGTCTAAAGACATGGGAAATATATAGTTCATCTTTTTTGGGTTAGGTGATTCTCAAAAAGTTGATTATAGAACTCTTAATGTGAAGAAGTCATACTAAATACTCATCTTTTGGAGAAAATATGAGTTTGTGTAAGAAATCTAGTAATAGATGAAAGTCTACATGACAATAAGTATGTTTCCTTATGTTTTATTTAAGCTCATAAATAAATTCCTCAATGAACAGTAACATAAAACAAAAACATTATCTATTAAATTTTCCTACTGGGGAATCAAATACCATTTAACCCATCGCAAGTTTGTGATTTTCTGGTGGTTAACTTTCTCCTAGAAATATTTTCTATCACTCTCCATCAGAACATAACCCTTTTATTTCCTCTTCCATATCCATGTTTTCCTACATGGAATCCTAGTATGGGTTAACTTGGGTGACCTTTGTACTTCTTTTTCTTTCTATTAAAGTGATAGTTTTTCTGACTCTTTTTCCGATGTGGGACTTTCAATGAAGTTTCTGAGCCCAATTTTAAAATTGCGAGGGCGCAATTCCCAAAAGTGGGGAAGGATGTAACATCCCAGGTAAATAAATAATATGAAATTTTCATATTTATTAATAGTTGGGAATATAATATTAATATTAATTTAAAATGGATTCTATGTTCGATGGCGTACCCAATATGCAATAATGAGTTTCTTTGAAATCTTACGTTGCATACTAATAATATAATAATATTATTTTAAATGGTAGTAAATACCTAGTAGTTGTAATGGCAGGAATGAATAGAACTAACTAAAAAATGATTATATATGTTTGTTAAATATTTTAACAATTTCCCAATAATTGATAGAGGCTTAAAATGCGAATGAATCCAATTTTAAGCATAAATATTCTAATATTCTTTAAAAGATCGATTAACCGCCTTTTGATGGCAAACCCTTTTTAAATATAATTTTTGTCACTTTTATATCTTATATTTCACAAAATAAAATCCTTCTTTAGGATCAAGATATAAAAATTTACTTTGTGTAAATTTTTGGTATTTTTCCGATAAAGTTCATTTTTTAATTAATAGTGAAAATGTTGTATTTTAATTCAAAACCTCCTTTTAATATAATTTATTTATATGGTTATATTATCTTTATAATTGGGTTTAAAGTGTATTTAAAATATATTTTTTCCATTTAATCCAATGGTAGTCATTTGAATTAATTTCACTTTGAAATTGGACATAAACAAGTGTCAATCTTTTGATTGATATTGTTTCTTAAAAACACGCTATTTGTTTTGTCAGTAGAAATTAATTATAAAATTAATTAATTAAACTTCTATTTTTTTAATTTGGTAAAATTGAAATAATTTTTGAATTTGTAATATGAAATTTACTTTGGATAAATTTTTGGTATTTTTCTGGAAAATGTTCATTTTTAATGAATAGTGAAAAATACTGCGTTTTACTTCAAAACTATGTTTTCATCTAATTTAATTATATAGTTATATTGTCCTTTTAATTGGTTTTAAAGTTTAATTTAATTATGTTTTTATCACTTAATAAAATTTTTCTCATTGGAAGTAATTTCACTTTTCAATTGGATGTAAAAACAAGTCAATCTTTTGATAAATTTAACTTCTTAAAAACTCGTCTTTGGTTTTGACAACGGGAATTATTTTTTAAATTAATTACTGAAATTTATGTGTTTGTAATTTTGTAAAATGGATTCCATATTTGAAATCATAATGTCCAAATTATGTAATTAAGACTTTTTTGTTTTTGGACATTATGTTAGTAACGACGATTATTATCTTTAATTATCGTGATTAATTAGTAATCGGGTAGTTAAGGGTAATAAAATAATATCATGATAATATAAAATGATCTCAACATGTGTCCAAATCCTCTTTTTTGATTCATGTCTGACCATGGGAAGCTTTTTACCAGACTGGAGGGCCCATGGAGTCACATGGGTGTGATAGTGACATTTATGACATTATTTTTTAAAAAAGAAGAGAAATATAACAAAGGTTTGTATATCCTAGGTAAAACAGTTATAATTTTGTTTACATAAATGATCTCTTAGACTATAAATAGTAATTTTAAAGCTAAAAATATTTCATATATCATGGTATTTGTTTTATAATTTATAGATATTAAATAAATAAATTTATTTATGACACCATGATGATGCAATGATTACCTCATTAATGAACGATTTAAATAAAATAAATAGATAAGGTAAAATCTAATATTTACACTTGTAAAAAACCTATTGTATGGGTGTATTTAGAATAATTATCACATTATCCTAAAAATATATCATTTTTTGACCTTTAAAATCCGAAAATCATTTTATAATAAAGTAACATTTCAAGACTTTCCAAAAGTGACCCTCCTCCCTCTTATAAAAGGACCCCACCTCTACCCCCTTACCCACACCTCTCAAGCCCTTGTCTCATCCAAACTCTGATCATATTATCTCTCCACCTCCCTCTAATACTCCTAGAATCCTCACTTTGGGCAGAAGTATTTCCAAGGAATCCTTTGGATCAAATCAAAAAGAGTTACCCGATATAGAGGTAATGTCTTCTCTCGAGCTTCTTTCTTTTATTTTCATTCTTCACTCACCACTATCTTCTTATTATTTGATCCAATAATAACTACATTATACTCAATATACTAGGATATTTTTATGATAATTATTCTACCTACATTTACACACACCTCCATCTAATGGTTAAAGAACATACTGTTTCTGTGGGTGGCGAATTACTGCCACACGAAACGATGATTGTTCAATCTTCTTTGAACACCTCTCATGGTATCCATTATGATGGAAATATATTTTTATATGATATATATTATATTTATGTCTTCTCTATGCTTCTGTATTTTATATTTAAAACATACCTTTATGCTTTCCATGTTGTGCAAATGCGATAATTTCATATGAGGAAGTGTGGACAACCGCCCCCTCAACTGATGTGGCTCATTCATGCCAAACATGGAATTTATAAAGAATGTAATTAATGAACTTATGTTACCTATATAAAATATATATATTACTGTAATTATAATATATCTTTGTCTCATTTAGTTTTATAGTCCATTAATATGTCAAAAAATGAAAGTAGCATTCATGCGTACGTACAGTATACCGTCTCTATGAATGGTACATTTCATTTCTTATCTCCAAACATTATGGAATATTATTAAATACATATATACTTGATATATAAGATATTTAAATCATGAAAACATTTCCAGATATGATTTACTTATAACTACATGGACAATTCTCTTCAAACAAGTTTATTTTTGACTCATGTACCGAACATCGACAAAACGTATGATATGAGCTCACATAATTAACTAATTATTATAACAAGATAATATGTGATATGAATTTAATAATAAACTTTAAAGGAAGTCCTTAATCAAATATAAATTTACCAAGGTTTATTATTCAGTAATATAAAGAAACAAACCAGATAAGTCGGACTTGAGGTAAGGGATTTCTTATCTCGCTTTTAATTCCGTGATATTTCCATTGTTCGCCACTTATTTATTGAATGTGGTGTATTGTGTACTTAAATTTGATATATATTATCATTATTATATTTATATTCATGGTATTCGGTGATTTATTTGTTTCTTATTATCTTTTTTTCATATGACTCGATTTATTACAACGAGGTCAGGGGTTTTTATCTCACTTTTTATTCCCATGAGATTCATGCTATATTTACCACTATCTCCTTTTAGTGGTGTATGTACTGCCAATTATTATACTATTTGAGTAATATACATCCATTTATGGCTATTTAAATCAAAATTGTATGGTCCTTCTTTCATGGGGTGTATGTTTCGTAGGTTACCAAATCGGTAAGGGAAACTTTCACCCTCCTCTTTTTAAAAAGACTTCTTTTTTGTTATGTCTTTTAATTTACATTTTCTTATGTTGGGATATGTACTTATATATCTTTATTACTGTAAATTTTATGTCCAAGTGATGAGATACCCCTTTTATCTCTCATCAACTCATTTTTGAAATTTTAAAGTGATGTTGTTAGGCTGTCGAAGTTCTGTACGGGAACTTTTTAACCCAATTTCAATTATTTGGGTTAAACCTCTACTTCTTCATTATGCCATGCTATGAATATGTGTGGATGAAATCTGATTATTTTACACTTAATATCAACTTTTATTGGGTGTATTCATATTTTTCACATATAATTATGTAATTGATTTATCCTTAATCTATGGATACCATCTTTGTAAGGGACTTCGTCTCAATATCCTTTCGTTGAGGCATACTTCAATTTATATACGAACTTATTTTATTAGATGTATAATAAACTCTTTTGACTTTTAATTTCATTCAAAAGGAATATTTTTACATGAAGTGTTTTAATAAATGACAAAAGGAATGTTTTTGTCTTACGTATTCAGCGACAATGACTTCTCCACCGTCGTGACCATTATTTGAGTATCGGCTTCCTCTAAAAGCCTAAAAATTTTAAATGAAAAATAAATACCATGTTTTACTTTTCTTTTATTTTGGTATTGAAAATGGTTTTGATAAATTTTTTATTATATCAATCTGTTGTATTGATATCTTTTGATTGAAATATTGAAATGTTATGTTTCATTTACGCATGTTTTATGGGATACGATTATGTTATGGTTCTTGGGAATTGTTTATGAAGTCAGGTGGTTCCATAAAAAACTAAGGGTGGGTGAGCCTGAGATAGATCTTCAATGCATTGGGTAACACGAAGGAGTTAAATGCTAAGGTTTCGCCAAAGAGATTTAGGGAATATACTGCGATGGTTATTCCAAACATAACCATGAGGGTTAATCCCTACGTAATAATGTTATGAATGCCTCAAGTTATATTTATGTCTTATGATTTCTATGATTTATTCATAAATATTACGATTTCATGAGGTATTTTAAAGTGCTTATGTTTTATGAGTAAAGTATGATTTCATTGATTCTCATGTATACATGGACTAATGTTTTCTTTCCATATTTTTATATCCCTTACTGAGCTTTTTATGCTCATCCCAAGTTTTTGAAATGTTTTCCACAGGACTTAAAGATGAATAGGGTCAAGGATGGGATCATGGAAAGACATGTTGTCTAAAACATGGAACTAGTCATGTTTCTTTTTTAAGATTTTTTATTTTATGAAAAAATGGAAATTGTGTAGAAGTGTCTAGTTTATAATCTTTTGAGATTTAATAGTTATGTCCTAATTCTCTAAAACCCTAAACTTGAAAATATCCCCAATGTTAATTATTCATTTAATTCAATATTATGTAATGTTTTAAGGTCAGGTCCTTATAGTTGGTATCAAAGGTCGGTTTAGATAACTTTAGAGGTTAGGGTATTCTTTAAGCTTAAGGGACATTACCATAATGGTTAGGATTTCAGAAAGATTCTTAGTTTTTTTAGATAAAGTGAATGAGTTTAAGATAACATGAATAATTATATTTTAGTATTATATGATGTTTTTACTGATATACTCACACTGACATTTTTGGTTTTAGAAAATGGCTGGATCTAGCAGGCACCAAAGTAACAGTGGATGTGAAGAAAACTGTGACGGTTTTCTGAATGAGCAACTGAATGATATGGGAGATACAATGAGAACTCTTGTGGTTATTCTCAACCAACTAACTGGAGTCATGATTGACCACATGGACCTCAATGATTTTTATAAGGCATCATATATCCTAGAAACAAATCCCTACGAAAGTTCAAGTAATAATCATAAAGGTAAGTATGTTCAAAAACCTATGTGTCAATGATGTGGAAAGAAACACATATGAAAATGTTTTAAAGGGACAGAAAGATTCCATAGATGTGGAAATGAAGGCCATAAAGCAAGAACCTACCCTGGAAAAAGGAAGCATCTAGTTGAATCTAGTAAAGGGAAAGAAGTTCTTTCTGAAGGATCAATTGAATGTTTTAAATGTGGTGTGCATGGTCATTATGAAAACACATGTCCTACGAAGAAGTTTCAGGAATGGGATCACTAGGATCTTACAAATATTCATTTACCAATACCTAATATCATTCCGATTGAGGATGAAGAAACTAACAATGACCAATGAAAGGTATGGATTATTTATTAACATATGTTTTCCAATTATTTAATCTTAGGATTTGATTCATGAATTTTTTTGTAGGAAAGAAGTATTTCAGAATAAGTTGGAAAGGAATGGTTAATGGATCATGAAGAATGTTGAATGAGTAAGAAGTCAACATATAAGGGATTCAAGAGTTATGGTAGATTTTAGGATGGTGAAATTATTAAAAGTATTAAGGCTCTTTTGATGATGAGATTACATTAGAATATGTTTTATAGTATGTGTAACCCTGAGGCTTGATATATGAAAATTTTATTCAAGTAATAATTATCTTTTCTTTTTTGTATATAGTTATAATGAAACATTTGGGTTTATATGGTCCTTGAATTTGAGGCAATTACCGGTTAATACATTTTTGGGATGCAAAACGAAAGTTATTAGATAACCTTCATGGTTAAATTATGTTATGGTTATTTTTGATGAATTTATCTCCTTTTTGGAATGTTATAAAATTATATAGTTTTTGAAAAAGGACAACACAAAGACTTTATGACAACCTATCATTTCGGATGAAGCTATGGGAATCAAACCCATAACCAAAGTGCAACTGGTATTTATCACCTGCCACTGGACTACGTTAAGTCCCTGGTTAGTATGACAATTTCTTTTTATTTAGATGATTTTATTAATCAAGAATAAGTTGATTTTGGGTTACCTATGGAAATGATTGACCTATCATGGAGGATATGTGATTATGTTAATTAATATTCAATACAAGACTTTAATAGTAACAGATGTTATTTGGAGATAAATGTTAAGATTTATATTGGAAGACTATGTGAATAAATCATTCTGAGATTTGGGTTTCAATCTTAGTTTGGATTAATTTTAATAATTTTATGATTAGTTGTTTTTTAATGGTATTTCTTAACCCTTGGGTTATTTTTGTTGAATTTTGGATATTAAGAGTATTATTTCTTTTTATAAAGGATTATCCTTTTGGGGATTATCTGATCTTGTACGAACAATTTTGGTTTTGGTTAAGGTCTAAAGACATGGGAAATATATAGTTCATCTGTTGTGGGTTAGGTGATTCTCAAGAAGTTTATTATAGCACTCTTAATGTGAACAACTCATCCTAAATACTCATCTTTTGGAGAAAATATGAGTTCGTGTAAGAAATCTAGTAAGAGATGAAAGTCTACATAACAAGTAAGTATGTTTCCATATGTTTTATTTAAGCTCCTAAATAAATTCCTCAATGAAAAGTAACTTAAAATAAAAACATTGTCTGTTAACTTTTCCTACTGGGGAATCAAATACCATTTAACACATCACAAGTTTGTGATATTCTGGTGGTTACCTTTCTTCTAGACATATTTTCTATCACTCTCCATCAGAACTTGACCCTTTGTTTTCTCTTCCATATCCATGTTTTCCTAAATGGAATCCTAATATTGGTTAACTCGGGTGACCTTTGTACTTCACTTTCTTTCCTTTAAAGTGATATTTTTACTGACTCTTTTTCTGATGTGGGACTTTCAATGATGTTTCTGAGCCCAATTTTAAAATTGTGACGGCGCAATTCCCAAAATGGGGGAAGGATGTAACATCCTAGGTAAATAAAGAATATGAAATTTTCATATTTATTAATATTTTTGAATAAAATATTAATATTACTTTAAAGGTGATTCTATGTTCGATGGCGTACCCAATACACAACAACAAGTTTCTTTGAAATCTTATGTGGCACACTAATAATATAATAATATTATTTTAAATGGTAGTAAACGCATAGTCGTTGTAATGGAGGGAATGAATAGAACTTACTATAAAATTATTATATATGTTAGTTAAATATTTTAACAATTACCCAATAAATGATAGAGGCTTAAAATGCGTATGAATACAATTTTAAGCATCAATATTCTAATATTCTTTAAAAGGTCAATTCACCGCCTTTTGATGGAAAACACTTTTTAAATATAATTTTTTTCACTTTTATATGTTATATTTGACAAAATAAAATCCTTCTTTATAATCAAGACATAAAATTTACTTTGTGTAAATTTTTGGTATTTTTCCAATAAAGTTCATTTTTTAATGAATAGTGAAAATGTTGTTTTTTAATTCAAAACCTTCTTTTAATATAATTTATTTATATGGTTAGATTATATATTTAATTGGGTTTAAAGTGTAGTTAAAATATATTTTTACCATTTAATTAAATAGTGGTCATTGGAATTAATTTCACATTGAAATTGGACACAAACAAGTGTCATTCTTTTGATAGATATTAGTTCTTAAAAACACACTATTTGTTTTCACAACGGGAATTAATTATAAAATTAATTAATGAAACTTATATGTTTTTAATTTGGTAAACTGGACATAATTTTTTAATTTTTAATATCAAATTTACTTTGGATAATTTTTTTGTATTTTTTTGACAAATTTTCATTTTTAATGAATAATGAAAAAAACTGCATTTTACTTCAAAACTTCTTTTTCATATAATTTAATTATATAGTTAAATTGTACTTTTAATTGGTTTTAAAGTTTAATTGAATTATATTTTTATCACTTAAATCAATTTTGGTCATTGGAAGTAATTTTACATTTCAATTGGATGTAAAAACAAGTCAATCTTTTGATAAATTTTACTATTTAAAAACTCGTCTTTGGTTTTGACAACGAGAATTATTTTTTAAATTAATTACTAAAATTTTTGTGTTTGGAATTTGAAAAAATGGTTTCTATATTTGTAATTAAAAGTTTCAAATTATTTAATTAATACTCTTTTTTTGGACATTATGAATAATAATGCCGGTAATTATCTTTAATTATCGTGATTAATTAGTAATCGGGTAGTTCAGGGTAATAAAATAATATCATAATAATATAAAATGACCCCATATTGTGTCCAAATCCTCTTTTTTGAGTCTTTTCCGACCAAGGGAAGCTTTATACCAAACTTTAGGGCCCATGGAGTCACATGGGTGTGATAGTGACTTTTTTTACATTATTTTTTTAAAAAGAGAAATATAACAAAGGTTTGTATATCCTAAGTAAAACAATTTTAATTTTGTTTACATAAATGATCTATTAGACTATATATAGTCATTGTAAAGATAAAAATATTTCCTACATCATTGTATTTGTTTTATAATTCTTATATATTAAATAAATTTATTTATTTATTACACCATGATGATGCAGTGATTGCCTCATTAATGAACGATTTAAATAAAATAAAACTATAAGGTAAAATATAAGACATAAACTTGTATAAAACCTATTGTATGTGTGGATTTATAATCCTTATCACCTTATACTCAAAATCTATCATTTTGTGACATTTAAAATCTGAAAATAATTTGATAATAAAGTAACAATTCCCGACTTTCCAAAAGTGACCATCCTCCCTCTTATAAAAGGCCCCCACCTCTACCCCCTTACCCACACCTCTCAAGACCTTGGATCGTCCAAAATATACTCATATTATATATTCGCATTCCTCTATTACTTTTAGAATCCTCACTTTGGGCAGAAGTCTTTCCAAGGAAGCCTTTGGCTCAAATCAAAAAGAGTTACCCGATTTAGAGGTAATGTCTTCTCTCGAGTTTCTTTCTTTTATTTTCCTTCTTGACTAAACACTATCTTCTTATTATTTGATTCCATAATAACACCATTATCCTAAATATACTAGGACATTTTAATGATAATTATTCTACCTACACTTACACACATCTCCGTCTAATGGTTAAAGAACATACTGTTTCTGTGGGTGGCGAATTACTGCCTCACGAAACCATGATTGTTCAATATTCTTTTAACACATCTCATGGTGTCAATTATGATGGAAATATTTTTATATATGATATATATTATATTTATTTCCTATCTATGCTTCTGTATTTTATATTTAAAACATACCTTCATGCTTTTCATGTTGTGCAAATGCGATAATTTCATATGAGTAAGTGTGGACAACCGCCCCCTCACATGATTGACTCGTTCATTCCAAACATGGAATTTATAAATAATGTAATTAATAAACATATTTTACCTATATAAAATATATATTATACTATAATTATAATATATCTATGTCTCTTTTAGTTTTAAAGTCCATTAATATGACCAAAAATGAAAGTAGCGTTCAATCTTACTTACGGCCTACCGTCTCCATGAACGGTACATTTAATTTCTTATCTAAAAACATTATGGAATATTATTAAATACATATATAACGGATATATATGATATTTAAATCATGAACACTATTCCAGAGATGATTTACTTATAACTACATGGTCAATTCTCTTCAAACAAGTTCATTTTTGACTCATGTACCGAACATCGACAAAACATATGATATGAAATCACATAATTAACTAATTATTATAATATTATAATATGTGATATTAACTGAATAATAAACTTTAAAGGAATTACTTAATAAATTATAAATTTACCAAGTTTTATTTTTCAGGAATATAAAGAAATGAACAAGACAAGTCGGACTTGACGTAAGGGATTTCTTATCTCATTTTTAATTCTGTGAGATTTCCATTTTTCGCCACTTATTTATTGCATGTTGTGTATTATGTACTGAAATTTGATATACATTATCATGATTATATTTATATTCATGGTATTCTATGATTTATTTGGTTATTATTATCTTTTGTTCATACGACTCAATTTATTACAACGAGGTAAGGGGTTTTTATCTCACTTTTTATTCCCGTGAGATTCATTCTATATTTAACACTATCTCCTTTGAGTGGTGTATGTACTTCCCATTATTCTACTATTTGATTAATATACATCCATTTATGGGTATTTACATCAACATTTTATGGTCTTTCTTTCATGGGGTGTATGTTTCGTAGGTTACCAAATTGGTAAGGGAACCTTTCACCCTCCTCTTTTTAGAAAGACTTCTTTTTGTTAGGTCTTTTAATTTACATATTCTTAGGTTGGGATATGTACTTATATATCCTTATTACTGTAAATTTTATTTCCAAGTTATTAGATACCCCTTTTATCTCCCATCAACTCATTTTCTGAATTTTAAGGTGATGTCATTAGGCTGTCGAATTTCTGTAGGGGATCTTCTTAACCCAATTTCAATTATTTGGGTTAAACCTCTACTTCTTGATTATGTTGTTATATGAATATGTGTAGATGACCTATTATTTTTTTACACTTAATATTCACTTATATTGGGTGTATTTATATTTGTCACACATAATTATGTAATTGATTTATCCTTAATCTAAGGATACCGTCTTTGTAAGGGACTTCGTCTCAATCTTCTTTCGTTGAGGCATAATTCAATTTATATAGACCATATTTTATTAGTGGTATAATAAACTGTTTTGAAATATAATTTCATTAAAAATGCATCTTTTTACAGGAAGCATTTTACTCATTGAAAAAAGGAATGTTTTTATCTTATGTATGCGGCGACAACAACGTCTCTGCTTCCGTGACCATTATTTGAATTTCAGCTTCCTCTACAAGCCTTAACTTTTTAAATGAAAAATAAATTCCATGTTTTACTTTTCTTTTATTTTGGTATTTAAAATGGTTTTGATAATGTTTTGATTATATCAATGTGTTGTATTGATATCTTGTGATTGAAATATGGAAATGTTATGATTCCTTTATGCGTGTTTTATGTGATACGATTATGTTATGGTTCTTGGGAATTGTTTATGAAGTCGAGTGGTTCCATGATAAACTAAGGGCAGGTGATCCCGAGATAGCCCTCCAATGCATTGGGTAACGTGAAGGAGTTAAACACTAAGGTTTCTCCGAAGAGATTTAGGGAATATACTGCGATCGGTATTCCAAATTTAACAATGAGGGTTACTCCCTACGTAAGAATGTTATGAATGCCTCAAGTTATCTTTATGTCTTATGATTTCTATGAGTTATTCATAAATCTTATGATTTCATGAGGTATGTTAAAGTGATTATGTTTTATGAGTAAAGTATGATTTCATTTATTCTTGTGTATACATGGACTAATGTTTTCTTTCCATATTTTTATATCCCTTACTGAGCTTTTTATGCTCATCCAATGTTTTTGAAATGTTTTCCACAGGACTTAAAGATGAATAGGTTCAAGGATATGATCAAGGAAATACATTCTGTCTAAAACATGGAACTAGTCATGTTTCTTTTTTAAGAGTTTTTATTTTATGAAAAAATGGAAACTGAGTATAAGTGTCTACTTTATAATCTTTTGATATGTAATAGTTTTATCCTAATTCTCTAAAACTCTAAACCTGAAAAGATCCTCAATGTGAATTATTCATTTAATTCAATTTTATGTAATTTCTTAAGCCTGGGTCCTTATACATTCCATTTAAATAACTGGATAAGGCCTAACCAATATGGCATAATAGATAACTGAAACACATTCCATTTAATAAATAAAATGAAAATAAAATTAATTCACAGATATGTCCAAGAAAAAAATCACATTTATAATAACAATAACTAAATTCTAAATATGGGTAATACTTAATTATTGGACACAATGTTTCCTAGATACAGGTACCTTTACCATCAAGACCTTTCAGATGATGACTTAGCATATTAGATAGAAACCCATATAATTTGGCCAAATGATTAATCTCATGAGACTACTGATGCATCGTAGGGATTACTTTAAATAGTCCCCAATCCATGTCGTACCAATCCAAAGTATTCTGCATATATCGAATTATCAATTTAAAAAATAGATTTTAAATAAAAGTGTCCCATACCAATTTGAAAATTTATTATAACACGAAGACAATGAGATTTATGATATGATATTTAAAAGGGTAGTATATATACACCATACACAAGAAATAAGTGGTGAATAAGACTTATATCCCAAAGAAGTAAAAGTGAGATGAGAAAATCCTTAAGACTTTGTAATTATTTATTTAAAAGGAATTTCATTTATAAAAGAAAATATTTTATTTGAAAAGAACATTGTAAACTTGTAAATTAAGATTAAAAAAATTATTTCTTCGTGATGGTGGAAAGATTTTTTCATTCCATATAAGTTAAAAACAAACAGTCCTTTTACTTTTTTAAGAAATATTATAAAGTACCATATTTTAGAAAATGACAAGAAGATTTCTTTTAAAATATTTTAAAAAGGTAAAATAGGGATAAAAATGTCTTTAGAAATAATTTTATAATAGTAAAAACATTTCTCAAAACATTTTTAGAAAACAATAACACGGAAGAGATAATTCCATGGTAGAGACTTAAACAAAAAAAATCCAAATAACGGTGATATTGTGAAATAAAACTTTACCACTTTATAATCAGCCAAATCATATTCCCCAGGAAAGAAACAAAGTTATATGGATATGAAAATACCATAATATTCAGGATAATACTCATAAAATAAATTTAAGGGAAATAAATACACCACGTATAAGAAATAGGTGGTGAACATGGCTTGTATCTCATAGAAAATAAAAGTGAGATAGAAATCCCTTACCTTACACTTCCTTTTTAATTATACCTGATTTAACCTCATGTATAATGGTTTATAACTTATTATTAATTTATATAATAAAAATATTCATATTTATAATATCAAATATGATCTTCTTATATTATTATATCACTTGTTTGTCGATAATTTTTTATTGTTGCCCTTATTTCGGGTGTTAACTGCTTCATTTTCATGTGCATGTTTTATCATGAAGGTCTCAGTTCTTTTTCATAGGATATATATATATCCAAAATATAAATAATTATATTAATGTTATAAATATCATATTTAATCATTAAATATATTTTTAGATCCATTATTTATTATTGGATATGGAAAATGAATCGCATCACGTTTTGGAGATGGTAGGTAGTACGTACACACGAGCGATTACATCATTACCTTAATAAGTGAAAGGATAAAGAAGTTTATGATATATTAATTTGTTTAGTAATAATATAAATTTATAATTGTAATATATATCCATTATTTTCATCATTATACCCATCCAAGTAAATTGGTAATGAAAAATATATTACACCATGGTGTGGAGATGATAAGTCGTATGTACACATGTGTGGTGATTTTTATTTTCATAGGATGGATAAAACATGTAATATGGTTGTAAAATAACCATAATAACATCTTAGAATATATATGATACTTAATTTATTACTTTATCATAGAAACAACATATGAGAAGTATGTATAAGAAGAAATTAACTTGAATGAGTTAGTAAAAAATATTACATCTTCTTCAATGGACTTCCTTTAGATCTATTCTTAAGATATCTATGGTAGGTATTTAACTTGCATAAGGATCTTTTGAGGATAAATGGATATGACTTATATGGTCTAGAAGGCTCAGACTAGTGTGAGGAAGTGAGGTAGAAGGTTCCCTTTTATATTTGAGGTGAGGGTCCCTTTTGGAAACTGTAAAAATATTAAATTAATATAAATTAATTTACAATTCCAAATGGATATAAATTGATTTATTTAGAATATAATATGATTTTTTGTATAAATAATCTCCAAAAATAATTTTTAGACAAGTATAGGTCACATTATTACCCTTGTCGTTTTGATTTAACCCTTAGTTAACTCTTTTAACTCTTACCACGACATAATTTAATTTACACTGTGAGGGTTAATATAATTAATATTAAATGAAAAAAACCAATTAAATGTGTCATTTATAATATTTTAAGACTTTTCCCAATAAGTTTTTCTAAATTTATATTTTTAGAAAATTTTTATCAGCTAATAAAATATTAGTTATTTTGAAATCTCAATAATGTCAATTTTGACAGTATTCATTACATGAATTTTTATAAATATTTTAACAATAAGATATATTCCAAAAATAATTATAAATCACCTATAACACGTAAAATTTCTCTAAAAAAATTGAATGACATTAATCACCTCAAGTATTTTTTTTGTATTTTTAATGTCATTTATTTGATATTTCCTTTAATTAAACAATTATTGCATCATCATTGTGCAAGCCTTTAATTTAATTATTTATTCTTTAAAAATTAAAAATAAATTATCATGATAAAGATAAAAAAATTAAATTTCAAAAATACTATTTATAGTCGAATATATCCCCTATATAACCCCATATTAAAAATATTTCACTTGCTAAGAATAAAAGTGTGACAAAATTTACTTTTCATTGAATATAATATTATAAATGTCATACACTCTTTTAAGGAGCATAAAAAGGTTATAATTTCTTCATAAGGATGTTTTTGTCCAAACAACTCATATAATGAAATTACGACAAGTGTTGGGGTAATTGTATAGTCTTTATAATATTATTTTTATCCACAATTACCTGATTTACACTTAACCGTTGTAATTAAAATATTAAAAAAATTTCTATTCATATACCCAAAAATAAAATAAACATATTTAAATAATTGATACCCACTAATTCAAAATGTAGAATCTATTTTTGAAAATTAAAAACACAAAATTTTCAGTAATTAAATTAAAATTAATCTCGTTGATGGAATGAGAAAACGGGTTATTAAAGTAAAAAATATACAAAAGATTGTAATGTTTTTGTATTTATATTAAATGTAAAATTGATTAAATGAACTAAATTATATTAATTAATAAAAAAAACTATCTAATTACACTTTAAAACCATTTAAAAATATAATTTAATGCTATAAATTATTTAAACAAAAAATGTATTCAATTAAAAGAAAATATTTAATTATTATTCATCAAAACATGAAACTTATTAGAAAATACCAAAACTTTAAAAAAATAATTTTTTATATTACACATTTAAAGAAGAATTTTATTTAATAAAATAAAATATATAAGTTTCAAAAATTTTAGATAAAATAGGTTCTCCATTAAAAGACGGCAAAACTATCTTTAAAAAAAATATAGGTTTTTAAACATGAAATTGGGTATGTTCTTATCTTATACCTATTAAATATATTATATGAATTTATAAAATATTTTCTTGAATGTATATTACATTAATATCATTTAATAATTATAACTAATTTAATTTCATAGGATAAAATTACTTTGGAGCATAAAAATAGTTTTTTATTAAAACATTACATTTATATTCAATTGGTTATTATATTCATTTCAAATTAGTTTGTCACAAATGAATTCAACAATATATTTTCATAAATTAGTTAATAATGTACATAACCACCAACTTAATGGAAATGTTATATTTTATTATATCAAATAATAATATTTTAATAATATATTATTGTTCAGTAAAACTCAACCCTGTGTATAATGCAAGCCAACTCATTATTGAGTATAGGGTAACTTTAACATGGTGTTACATATAAATAAAGTTATCAACAAAAATATTTTTTTTTCAAAAATTAAATTATTTTAAATTATTGGGGTGTTACACTCTCCCCACCTTAATTAAAATTAATCCATAAAATGTTAACTTGATTTTGGTATTCTAGGATTTGATATTTGAAAATAAACATTTTTTGAAAAACTGACATTGTAAATAGGGTTAATAACAAATATTCTTAATAAGAGGTAAAATTAAATGTGAAGGCCACCACAAAACTATGTTTCAAAATAGAATAAAATTAGTGAGAAAATTTATATGAAATATAAATATAACTATCATGTTCTAATAGAGAATGATAAAGAACATGACCATCAGAAAGTTTACCATCACAAGATGATAAATCTTTGATGCATTAAAGTGTACATTGATTTCTTAGTAAGAAAATCAAACAAATAATGTTTTCATTATAAAGTATTTTCTATAGTTAAATAATTAATTTAATTCCTATACTAATAACACAATGAAACATACTTACTTGATAAGTATAGTTTCATCCTTTAATCGATTTTCACCACAAACTCATATTTTTTCTCCAAATGATGAGTACTTAAGATGAAAATTTTTTTATGCTTGAAGAATTAGAATAAATTTCTATGGAACAGAAATCCATAAAAGTATACTTATATATTCCTCCTATTTTTATACATTAACTAAAACCAAAATGGTTAGTATAATATAAGATAATTCCCCAAAAATAATAAACCCTTAAATGATGAAAAATAACTTTAATCTCTAAAATTCAACATTAATACCCAAATTTCATCATATATCATTCATAAAATAATTATAATTCCTAAAAAATATTTTATACTAATATTGAAACCCAAAAATCATAAGTATTTGATCATATATTCTTCCAAATAACATTAATTACTCTTAATGTCTTATAGAAAAAAATTAATTACATAATCACATAATCTCCAAGATATGCAAACCATTTACATAAATTACCCAAATAACTATAATTCCATAATAAAATCATATATAATTCCAAAATATAATTCAACTTTTAATTCTAAATAAAGTCCCATAGTATTTTATTTACCTTGATCATATAGGGTTCCAAAAGTTAACTTCTTCTAAAATAACATTAATCACTTAATCACCAAATAATTTTCCAATGTCAAGGTAATCTATTTGATGAAAAAATGTCCCTATAATAAAAAATAACATTTATCTATTAGATAGTTTAACTAAAAAAATTTCATACTAATCGGGACTTCAGATAGGCTAGTATTAGGTGTTTCACTCTTGCCTCCCTTCGATTGTGGGTTCAAACCCCGCAGCCTTGCCAGACGTGATGGGTTGTCAACCGGCGTGTGGGTTGTATTTTTTCTATAACCATATTAATAGAGTCTGAAAATATGGTAAGAATCCTCAAAAAATAACCTAAATATATTCAACATTAAAGAAATGTTTTAAACACAAACATTATCTTATATGTTTCATTTTGTATTACCAATAATATAAATACCCATAATTACCTTAAATTCAAAGATTATATAAACCCTAACCGTTATCCTTACCTTTAATCATATTTCCATAAAATTCAAAGGAATTATTCCATAAATAATTTTTTCACATATACTAAATGAATGGGTTGTGTCTTTAATGCATGTTTTCCTAAATCTAGTTCCCAAGGTTGCTACTAAAATTCATTTGATACCAACTATAATGCCCCAACCCAAGAAACCTAGAGCTAGTTCATTATTTTATTACATTGGCATGATTAAAAGAAAACAAATCCCAAAGTACTGATCAGTTTAGTTGTAATGAAGAACTAGATACATAAATGGTTCCCTTTTTAAAATTTTTAAAACAAAAAAAAGGGAAATAATTTTCATCCTTGAACTCATTCAAAAATTTCATCTTCATATCTGGGGGAAAATAGAAAAAAATTGGTGATCTCAAATTCTCAGTAAGGGTAAGTAAAGCTGAAGAAATAATTAATTAATGAGAATAAATCAACATAGTAAGGTAAATAACTGAGAATATATGTCATTTAAATAACTAGATAAGGCATAACCAATATGTAATAATAGATAAATAAAACACATGTCATTTAATAAATAAATTGATAATTAAATTCATATTTAGATATGTCAAATAAAAAAAACACATAGATATTAATAGTAACTGAATTCTCAATAAAGGTAACACTTAATTATTTAACACCATGTTTCCTAGGTAAATGGTACCTTTAGTGTCAAGACCTTTCACAAAGACAGTTTAGCATATTGAGTAGAATACTTCTGATTTGGCCAATTTATTTGTCTCATGATACTAGTGATGCATCTATGACTTACTTAAAATGGTCCCTAACCCCTGCCATACCAGTCCAAAGCATTCTTCATATATCGAATAATTGATTTAAAAAATATATTTAAAATATAAGTGTCTCATACCACATTGAAACACTTTAATAATATGAATACAATTAGATTTATGATATTATATATCAAATGGTTTTATACATACACCACACACAAGAAATGAGTTGTTAATAAGTCTTATATCTCACAGGAGTAAAAGTGAGATTAGAAAATCCTTAACACTTTGTAATTATTTATTTAAAAGGATGCACATTTATAAAATGAAATATTTTCTTTGAAAATAACCATGTAAAATTTTAAATTAATATTCAAAACATTGGTACTTAATGATGAAGTAAAATTCTATTCATGTTGTATAAGTTAAAAACAAACATTCCTTTTAATTTATTAAAAAAAGTCATAAAGTCAATATTTTGGAAAATAACAAGAAGATTCCTTTTAAAAAATTTTGAGAAATGTAAAAAGGGGGTTAAAATGTCTTTAAAAAATCATTGGAGAATAATAAAAACATTTTTGAAAACATTTTTATAAAACAATAACACAGAAGATAAATATTCCCCAGTGGAGACTTAAACAAAAAAAATCTCGAATAACGATGAGATTGTGAAATAAACCTTTACCACTTTATAATTAGTCAAATCATATTCCCCATAAAAGGAAAAAGTTATTTGGATATGAAAATTCCATAATATTTAGGATAATACTCATAAAATACATTCATGGGAAATTAATACACCTCATATAAGAAATAGGTGGTGAACAAAGCTTGTATCTCATGAAAAATAAAAGTGAAATGGAAATCTATTACCTCACACTTCCTTTTTGGTTTTTTCATTATTTAACCTTGTGTGTAATGATTTAAAACATGTTAATAATTTATATCAGAACCTAATTCATATTTATGATATCAAATATGATCTTCTTATATTATTTTATCACTCGTTTGTTGATAAAATTTCATTATTACCCTTGTTTTGAGTGTTAACTACTTAATTTTAATGTGTATGTTTTATCATAAGAGTATCAGTTATTTTGAATATGATATATATATATATACACAAAATATTCATAATTATATTAATATTATTAATATCATATTTAATCATTAAATACATTTTTAGATCCATTCTTTAATGTTGGATATAGAAAATGAATCACATCGTGTCGTGGAGATGGTAGGCCATACGTATGCATGAGTGATTTTATCATTACCTTAATAAGTGAAAGGATAAGGTATATTATGATATATTAATCTTTATTTGATAAATATAATTTAATAATTATTATATATATCCATTATTTCTATCAATATATCTATCCAAGTAAATTGGTAATAAAAAATAGATTACACCACGACGTGAAGATAATAAGTCATATGTAAGCACGCGTGTTGATTTTTCTTTTCCTAAGATGGATTAAACATGTAATATTGTGGTATAATAACCATAATAAAATAGCATCATATATATGATAACTTATTTATTACATTACAATAGAAACAACATGTGAAGAGGAAGTAGAAGAAGAGATGAACTTGAATGAGTTAGTAAAAATGATTACCTGTTCTTCAGTGGACTTCCTTTAGATATCTTATTAAGGGATATATGGTAGGTATTTTAGGAGAAAAAAACTTATTGAACTTGTATTAGGATTTTCTAAGGATAAATGGGTAAGAATTATTTGATCTAAAAGGCTCAAAGTGGTGTGAGTAAGTGAGGGAGGAGGCTCCCTTTTATAATTGAGGTGAGCATCACTTTGGGAAACTCTCAAAATATTAAATTAATATAAATTGATTTCCAATTAAAAATGGATCAAAATTAGTTATTTATAAAATAATATGAATATGTGTATAAATAATCTCAACCAATAAATTTTATAAAAGTTTAGGTCACATTATTACCGTTATCTTTTGTCTTTATCCAATAGTTAGGATAAAACAGCAAAATACCTTCTAGCTTGAGTTTGGATGGGTCCTTGAGCTCTACAGACTTTTTCTCTAGGAAGGTAATGGATTGGTGTAATTGATCAATAGATTCAGTTTCAGCCTCTGTAATCCACTACAACTCATTTTCCCTGGCAACAACATCAGGCCTATACTTCTCCCCCATGTTAAGGATAACATGATGCTCTGATAAAATTTCATATAATATTTTAAGTTCATACTAAAATTGAGATAACACTTCTTTAATACATATAATTTTATATTGAAGATGGAAAATTTCAACCTTCCCACTGTAGACCAGGTCATGGTGAGTTTTTTCCTCCATCGTGCACAGGGAAGATTTGTTCAAGCACTACAACAAAACCGGCCCCTAGCGGCTGTTTTTTTTATTTGGCGGCGGTTTAAACCGCCGCTATAGAGTTTGGCGGCGGTTTACAAAAACCACCGCGAAACTGGGCGTCGGCAATCTATTAGCGGCGGTTTTTACTATTTTTCGGCGGTTTAAGAAAAGCATTGTAGATGCCTCTTTTCGCGACGGTTTTTGTCCATTTCGCGGCGGTTTTATGCGTAGATGATACTTTTTTTCGCGGCGGTTTTAACCGCTGCTATATTCTGGGGTTTGATGCGCCTATGTCGCGGCGGTGAAAACCACCGCTAAATTTAAACATAATGCATTTAGCGGCGGTTATAACCGCCGCTAAATGCTGACCAGTAAGGCATTAGCGGTGGTTAAAACTGCCGCGAAATGTTGACCTAGAAAAAAAATAATTCTGCTCTTACCACACCACTGCCCTGAAAAACAAATCAAACCAGAATATTGAACAGGAGACACCATACAAACAAATAACATGGTAGTATTCATTGAAAAATAGGATATGAGCAAATGTTGTATGTTATGGAGTCCAACCTAAGGAAAGGTATGTATCACAATTTGGTGAGTAACCAATCCATGTGACCCCCAAGATGTATATGTGTTTTTAGCTTCTTTAATTTCTTATGTGTTTTAAGAAGGGTTGATTTATATTATATGGATACTAATACCCTATATAATAAATGGTTATGAATTTTGATACAATTTATGTGATCATGCTAACCATGGTGATGTGTAATGATATGTAATTGGTTATGCTCTAAGTTGGCCGATATAACATCCATGGGTGGATTGTGATATGGGTTGGGTTTTTTTAACAATGGATTTGTGTTATGGGATAGAACAAATTATGTTTATATGGGTATAGAATTTGTTCCAAAGATGGATGTTTGAGTAGTTATAGAATGTATATTATTGTATGGTTTGTTGTGTGTTTTGGGTTGGTTGTTAATGCCTACTATAGAAAATGGGTAACTTATGAATTGGCGTGTGTTTTAGGTTGGACAATACGCTAACTGTGCATGGTGCTTGAGAGAGTATGGTTTATGATCTTGTAGGTTATACATGATTCTTATTGAGGATTTGAGTTATGTCATTGGATATGAGATAAGAGTTTCATGTATACATCCCAAGATGGTCATCATGTTGCAGGTTGGATGGGATGCATCATGATATAGTTGTTATTGACTTCGTTAAAGAAAATAGGTTTGAGTTTTTTAAAATTTCAACAACAACTTATCTAATGTTTTCCTAAATACCTTATTGGTGGAATTATACTTAACCAAACCAAATGATATTGATTTTTCACAATAGTTATTATCATAAGATAATGTCATTAATATATATGTGCATGTATGTGATCTTTATCCTTCAGGGGAAGTATGGTGTGTCTATTTCTAGTTAGGATTAGTAACCTAGATTTCATAGTTGGATTGGGTATGGGATTTGTGATATGCATGATAACCCTCGAGTGGGTATATTGGCCTATGATTTTCCTCGTGATATTTGAGATGGGTTCATAGATGCTTCTCCATGGGTTGTATCCTATATAGGATGTGACATGTGAACTAGGGTTGAGAGAGACAAGTAATATTGAGATGTATCTTGGGATATTGGTGATTGGAGTGTTCTAATCAAGTGAAATAGTGCTTCTCATTTCCACCTGATGAGGGTTTTCTTGTATGTATGTAATCTAAGAGAGGACTTATCCTAGGTCTACGAGTTCATTAAATAAATGAAAGTAAGTTTAGACACTTTGTTCTATAGTGATGGTATATAGGTGGATTGTGGTTTGGTATTCAGTTAGTAATATCATTGTATTTGGTATTGTGAATGTAAAAGCATGGGTAGTGCTTGTGTTTTCTTAAGTCTAACATGAATAATTGACATGGTTATTTGGGGGATAAGTTAAGTTAAACTATTATTATTTGGATGTTATTGTAATGATGCATATTAGGTGTTTTAATAGAGTGTATACATGCTTAGATTCATGTTATACTGATAACGGTTAAATTTAGGTATTGTGGGAGGCTTCCAAGATACACTCTTTCCATGTCAGTAAGAGCGTGAGTTCTTTATCAGCATAATTGGTATGTTGGTTGTATAGTTTAAGATTATCCTTTCAGGTGGGGATTTGGGTAGTTATTAGGTTTAGTTTTACTTAGTTAAAATGTGGTTTATAATAATTGTTGGATTTTCATAGATCTCATAGATAGAGAGATTTAGTGATGAAGGTAATGTGACTATTGGGAATTTGGTCATGGGGACATTATCAATCCATGGTTGTTTCATGTGATGCTTTCCTAATGTATGGGTTTGTTCAATTGCGGAGATGCCAGGTTTCTCAAGATGGTTAGTGCATTGGGATACCAAATGACACATATTTTGATGCATTTTTTATTACAATTAGATGGTCCTTGAACATTCTTCCTATGGTTTATACATTATTCTATGATACATGTGATATATGGTCTCATCGCTTGTTTTATATCAACCTTAAACAAAAAACAAATTGGTATTCCTTGACCCATTTGAGTGGTGTAAATATTTTAAGGCCATGACAGAGCCTTTTATCATTAACCTTTCATGCCTTAGACATTTATGGTCATGGGATTGGCCTTTTAGTGTGATACATATTGGATATGGATCCAATAGGGGTATGTCTATGATAAACTAAAACATATTGGGCCATCAGATAGGTGCTTTATCTTCCACTTAGTAAGTAAATTGATTGAAAAAGGGAGTATCTAGTAAAAATTGGCATATATAAAACCAATATGTTACCTAATAACTTCTGCCTTGTTGAGTGTTACATGGGGTGACTGTTCCTCCCTCCTGAGATTTTATTCTAAGGGGATATACTTTGGTTGTGATTATGGATATAGGTTGGGCATGTGTAGACCAACCTAGCGTAGACCTAAGGATGTGTTAGAATTTATGGAAGCCCTTCAGTGAGATTTTCATCTTCTGTTGTTTTGGTTGTCTTTATACCATTGAATGTTTGGGGCTTTGGTATGTGATAGAATTTCTTCATGTCTGTGTAATGTGTTGTGGCTCATTTGTCCTTGATAGTGATGGTATGAATTGGGCTTACACAGCTAGGATACCTAGGTGATGCTATGGAGAAACAAAGATATGAATGGGACTTACACAGTTGGACTGCCTAGGTACTTCTATGAATCAGTTATGGTATGAATCGAGCTTACACAATGGGGCTACCCGAATGATGCTATATAGTAGAAATGGTATGAATATGGGTTACATATATGGTATTCTCATTGGATGTGGTACCAATTCAAACACATGCCTAAATGGAATGATTTATACCACACTCGAGAAATCAAGACATAAAATGAAACATCATAAATAAATAAAATGCATAGAAGGAAACATGAGAAATCAAGAAAATGTTAGGACATGAAAATGTTTGGTGGCAACTATGTGCCATACATGTTACATATACAAACCAACTGTTCTCATACTTGTTCAACACATCAACAACACTACTACTCATCATCTGATGCTGCATCGTCACCCTCTCCACCTTCATCTCCACTACCGGCTTCCACCTATAAGAACATTATATTAAAAATTAAATATTGTTCCATATTTATAATTAAACTTAAAACCAATAAAAGTGTGCAAACTAAATGATTTTGATTTTTTTGTGATTTACCTGCTCACCACTAGCCGATGCACTACCACCGGGGGCATATCTGCTCCTATGCTGACATATTTCAAGCAACTCTTTCTGCAAAGCAGATATCTGATCCCCCTGCTGGTGAACTATGTTTCGTAGAGAAGACATATCCCTCTGAGTATCTTCAGGTATGAAATGACTATAACCAGGAGTAGATGTAGCTGAAATCCCTGATGGTCTGCCAAAGACCTCAGATGTTATGGGTCCCAAACCCATCCCGCGCACTCTACCAGGATGCTCCTTCCCAAGGACTTTACCAACCGGTTCATCCTGGGAGACTGAGTAGGATTGCCCAAGATTGACATCCCATATTTCATTAATTTTTACCTATAAATCAAATATCAATATATATTAACACAGTAAAAACTGATAATAAGTTATTATAATAAATAACTGACTTCATACCCCAACTTCTCTGGCAGGTTCATTAACAAAACTTCCATCTGTTTTTTTATGAACATCCAGCAATAGTTCTGTTCGGGATGCTTCATTCCCTAAACTCTGTGACTGCATTAAACAAAGATAAATCTACAATTAAATATGTTAAATAGATAATATTGTCTTATAAATATTTAAACTAATTAAAATATTACCAATGATATTCGGCTTCTAGCAAAGCTTTTTGAGCCCGCAGTGTGCGGGATGACTTGCTTTTCCCGGTTTGATGCATTCTGTCTTGAGAGATCCTGAAATAAATAAAATTCAATTTAACAGTAATGTATTCAATGTCTATCTCCTCTTTATGTACATGTATAAATGTAAAATGAGGATAATATAATAATATATATTTCAATACCATCCGTTTCTCATCACGATGGCTATCGACAAAAACTTTCCACTGTTCTTTAGGTACCCCACTGGGTAGCTTCTCATACATCTTCTGCACGGTCAACGAAGTATCATTGACATCACACCACAACCTCCATTTGAAATCTTTCCATTTTTTTCCAAGATTTTTCAATGTCCACTTCCGTGCTATCACATCAGCAACGGTAAAGTGGAAGAACATCTGTATACAGAAATTCATTTTGAATATATTAGTAACATGACATTCAATTAAACCATAAAGTAATAAAATTACCTTTATCTGAGAATCAAAAACTTCATTTTTCTAGTTTGGAGGCATATGCCTCCAATCATCATATGAAATAGGCCAGGAAATGGGCTCCGCTGCCAGCTGACCTATAATCTGACCAAGTAAACCTGCGACGTCATCCGTCAAGACCCCATAAGAATCAAATGGAACCACTATCTTCTCACCATTAATGTTCCAAAAATCAGAACTTTTTAAGTGTTTTTTCACAGTTGCATTTTTTTCATCTACAATTATCAAAAAATTACTATAAACAAAATGTAATAAATTAATTTAATTAAAATTTGTACCTATGACTGTGACCCTCCAGAATGTCCGTGATGAACTGGAAGGGTCGTGTCGCTGCCCCACTGCTGAGGCTCCTGTAGGGGGAGGCGATGACTCATCCTCTATTGAGACATCCACTGATGGTGTCAGAGACGGTATAGGTGGAGATGATGCAGGGATGTAGGCAGCTGCTGCCTCAGATACCGTGGGGACAGACAGATCGTCATCTGTCGCAGAAGTAGATGAAATGGTGTACCGCTTCTTCCTTGGCATTCCTGTCATTTAATCAAATAAAATTAAGTTCAGAATATATATTTCAAAAAATTTATGCAGAAAAAAAATTAAAAATGATAATAGATGCCCAGTACTAACAAACAAAATATATATAACAATGATAATGAATGACTACAGAAATGAAACAAGTGGTTGTTGAATGAATAAATAATTGTACATACAATCGTTTTCCCCTTCAATCATGTCGGTTTCCGGCTCCATTGCTTCATCCACTTCATTCATCCTTGCTAGACTAATATTTTCAATATCATGATGGACAAATAATTCTGCTTCATGTTGTTGATGTAATTCAATTGCAGAGGTCAAATCTTCCACTTCATCACCCATATCATACAAATCTCTTTGTATTACGTGAGTAACTACACTCCACCCTTCATCCACAACATCATTCACATAATATACCAGTTTTTCCTGCGATGCTAAGATATATGGATCATGCAGTTCACGATCACCAACATCCATCAAGCGAGAGAAGTTTACAGAAGTAAATTGCAAGGAATCTCTTTTAACACCTCTGATAATATCGACCCATTTTCATTTGAATAAAACAACAAAAAAATGCCTGTGGTAGTTTAATTCAATAATATCATGCAACTTTCCATAGTATTCCACTTCAGCAAATGTAAATATACCACTATTCTGTGTTTTCAAACCCACTTCTCAATCGACTGTACGAAATCTAAAACCATTCACATTATAAGTGTCGAACTTTCTAACTTTTTTTATAGGACCTCTAGCAAGAAACTTCAAATCTTCTAACAAGTCTGCTCGAGTATCAGTATTCATGATCTGAAGAATAAAAATATAATTTAATAGATTTGAAAATTGTATGTGTCAAACTAATATTCGTATTTATTGAAATATTTATAAAATTACACGTCGTGTGAACCATTCTACCAGCTCTTTATTCACAGCTTTCGTTATATCTTTTTCATTTCGTGTTCGGCCTCTCATTCGTCTCTTTGTTTGTATCCTCAACTCTTCAATAAATGGATCTGCAATTTCACTATTCAGCATCACATATCTATGTGCCTGTAATAACTCCAATTCTACCAGTGTCGCGTATGAGGTCCTCCCAACTGATCAGCCAATAGCAGGAAATATTTTTTATTTCTGATGCATTTGAGATTGAGTTGATGTGTCTTCAACACGTCCAACTCAATTAAATATTGTCTCAATATCATCCAAATATCTGGAACAAAAGGTGAGACACTCCTCGGCCAAATAGCCTTCAGCAATAGAGCCTTCTGGTTGAGCTTTATTTCTCACGTATGCTTTCAAATGCCCAAGATATCTGTGAATAATAATAATAATATTATGCATTTATTTAAATTCCAAATATTGTGCTTACACAAAATATATGATAGTGTAAGATTACAGAAACATAATTTAATAAAGATGAACCATTGATCATAAAGTATGCATAATATAATAAAGATGATTCATTGATCACATTTACCACTTCAGACCAACCGAACAAGTCTGGTCCATAGGAGACAACGTCAACACCGCATTGAGGAGCAATAAGAATATCGGGTTACACACTTATCATAACACTATTGATAGCACATTTATGTTTCCTCAAAAAACACCCCATTGATGTGTGATCGAAACTGATCATAATTCATTTTAAACCTGAGACATTATGTTATTGTTTAGGCTTGACCTTAGATGTCCTCCAAGAGGAATGATGTTTCTCAATGGTTTCATACACAACCAACCATATCAAAGTCGTATTTACTATGACAAAGAAGACTATCTGGGTACCAATCCATGTATTGAATATGGTGTGAGGTAAATTAAGTAGGCCACCACTAGTGGTTTCTAATACATAATCTATTCCATGAATATAAAACAAACAATAGGTATATCAAAATTAAGTGTCACTATAAATATAAATCCATGTCACACTCAGGTTTCTTAGGAGACACTTGGCACAATCTCAAACCTTAGAGATTTCATGTAAACATTGGTAATAATATCCACTTTGAAATGCACCAACCTAGAAAAGTTAGTGGAATACAATATAACAATACATTACCATTTTTATAATGTTAGAAAGTATCAGGTATTTTCCACATGTAACGTTTTAGGATAAAACTATAGTTTATATATTTTCTTGAAGGATTCCCACATAAGATCCTCATAAAATATAGCATGCACAACTGAGCCTCACCATTTCCTTCCCAATCCATCAAGAATATATGTTGACCCCCACCCCTTAGATTCCTTGGGAATCTTTATAATTTTAAATCTCCTACCAATCTACTCAATCCTCTCCTCATATTTCTAGATTCCATTATCACCATGAAAGATAGGTGGATTCTTGTTAGTAAATTATGAGTCATGATCCACTACTCCTCCTGGGTTTTTAATACCTTCATAACCAAAGTATGAATAGTGCATATTATAACTTCCACTAAAGAAGATACCACTAAGGGATTCTCCTATTAAACCCGTCTCACAAATCTATCACTTAGATTCATAAGACCTCTTCTAGTAGGAATCGTCTAACAAATACAAGATGAAAACCCCTTTAGTCATGAGAAAATTACTAAATCATATAACAACTTCCATAATCCATATTAATGATTTAAAATAATAATAATTTTATGAATTTATGAATTTTATTAATGAAATATAAAACATAAGAAAGGAATAGTTTTTTTTAAATAGACACCAAATCTAGTTTATTCAATCAACAACAAAGACCAAGTGACAATATTTTCAAAAATAACTAACCACCCATAGTAACTTGAATTCATACATGGAGGTGAGATGTCTAGGCACCATCCCACACATATTAACTAAATTCTAGTGCTACTAAATCTAGTCTACCAATGAAACTAAACCAAAACAAGGAAGTGTCGTAACATTCTAGGATCAATATTCCTTTTGATATTAATTTATAAAGAACCGACTAGGGAAAACTAGGCAAGTCTCCCAAGAGGGTCTTATACATGGAGATGTGTAATAAAGAGACATGAAAGTAGTATCTTGTTTTAGAGAATAAAGTTATGAAACCAAATTAAAATAAAAAATAAATATAAACATCCATTAGTATAAAAAATTCAATCTAAATAGGCCAAACCATAAAGAATTTAGTCATCCACTTTTTGTGAGAAAACCCATTTTTGAAGAAAGACCTCTTTAAAAACATGTATATTTTCCATAAAATCCATTTAAATCCATAAATTTCATAAAACAAGCCAAAGAAATTAATAAGAATATAAGGAAATTTTAAATTAGAACCGCTTGTATAGATACACCTACCTTATAAACATAAGGAACCTAAGATCCTTCGACAACATAAATTAGAAACAAGCAGATATTCCTCAAATAGAAAAGGAATGAGGTAAAACCACAATGGATTGATTGATAACACATATTATTTATGAAACCATCGAAACCATATCACACAACACTACCAAACCAAGAACATAAATGATAAAGAGAGTGAATGATATTACACGTACCCAAAGGAAGACAACCCACCACACTAGTGAACAAATGCTCCAAGAAAAGAAATCTGGTAGAGAAAGATACCCAATATTATCTAAAATCTTTCTAGGATTTATGAGGGAGGTCTTCACATTGAATGGAAGAAGGGTAATATGTAAATCATGATAAAAACCATTGGTTCTAAATAATTAATGTCATGAACCCCTTTCATGGTGTGAATTCCACGATTTATAAAAATACCCAAAAAAGTATCCTTAGTTTGAGTTAATCCAAATCAACCCATTAAAAACTTGAACATGTTTTATGACTTATAATTCTTCAAGCTCTAAACCAAACTCATAGTATCTACCCTGCATTAGATTCACATTGTGTAACAAATTCATGATTCGAATCAAAGAAACAAGAAATAACTAAAAAATACCAAAATAGATGGTGTTCATGGGGGGCGTCGGGTGGTGTGGGGGTCACTGGAGGCCGCGGGGGGTGCGGGGGTCGCCGGAGGGCACGGGGGGCGCGGAGGGCGTGGGGGGAGCGTTGGGCGTGGGGGTCTAGGGGGGCGTCGGGGGGGTGCGGGGTTCGCCGGAGGGCGTGGGGGAGCGGGGGGTGCGGGGGTCGCCGGAGGCCGCGGGGGGTGCGGGGGTCGCCGGAGGGCGCGGGGGGCGCGGGGGGCGTGGGGGGCGCGCAGGGCGCGGGGGTCGCTGGGGGTCGAGGGGGGCGTCGGGGGGGTGCGGGGTTCGCCGGAGGGCGTGGGGGGCGCGGGGGTCACCGGAGGGCGCGGGGGGCACGGGTGTCGCCGGGGTCGGGGGGGATTGGGGAAGAGGGGAGAGGGTTTGTGGGGGAACCATGGCAGGGGTAGGGGAAAGGGTCGTGGTTTTTTAAATAAAATAGGGTTTTGCAGCGGTTTATTAAAAACCGCCGCGAAACCTTTCACTGAAAATGTTAGCGGAGGTTTTGTGAACCGCCGCCACAAAACCGCCGCTAAACCGAGTTTTTTTTGTAGTGAATTCCTCTTCCTAACTTTGCTTTAATAAAGACGAGTCATTAAATGCTACTACCCTTAATTCAAGGGACCTTTTTTGCCCTTTGATAGATCACCTCATTCACTCTTGTATAAAGAGAGGTATAATGAAAACCCTCATTACCAAGGTTGTTGAACATGAAACAAAGATGACTCAAATCATTCTTAAACCCTTCCAAAGTTCCCTTAAAAACTAAGGTCTAAATCTCCCTCCACACTTGTCACTATATTGACTGATAAAGTGATGTAAACTCTAAACCTTGAAAAATATCATCTTAGTAATAGGAATATATTCTAGGACTAATTCACTAAGGGGGTCTTGTTTTCAATATTCAATTAAGTAGGTAGGGATCCTGCCTCAACATTGGTTGACTCGGTCAGAGGAATTCCAAAGTGATAAGGGACTGGAACCTCCAAGCTCTAGGGTGAAGGCACTACAATAAGAGGCACAAGGTATTATCAGTTAGAGAATATATGTTATGATATCTTCAGGTAACCAACATATATGACCAATGTTGGAAACATACCTTTCTTGGTTGTGTCGATATAAATATTTGTTTCCCCAACCCCATCTTTTGGTGAAGTGTCAACAACCTCTTAGGATGAGTGGATTTGTGGAACCACTGATGATTTCTATGAAGTCATACTTTTCTCTCCACCATAAAGGGATGCAAGAGAACAATAAATTTCATATTTCATGAAACAAGGTGATCCATGTGTACAAAAGTTCTCACTTCTCCAAAACATGCCTCCATCAAATCTAAATTAGTAGTGGAGTTGGTACTAGCATTGGTTTCCTCCAAGATTTCATTCTCTTTTGCAAGATTAAATAGAACTTCTGTTTAAATATCAATATCAGGTGTGAGGCCTAACTGAGCCAACAATTGAACCCTATATACTTCATTATTGGATGGGTCCAGTAGTAAAGGTTCTGCTAAATCAACAGAATTCCCACTCACATCCTCAGAAGCATATACATGATCCTCCAAGTGGGCTTGGTGGGGACCTGCACATTTTTGAAAAATCAAGATATTCTACTTGAATATTCCAAAATAGGGAAATAGTAAAATTATTCACATAAGGATTATGGTGGATAAGGTTATGATATATTTGAGTGCTCCTTTTCCCTTCACCCTCTGAGGAAGGGTCTCCAGAAGGTGACAACACCGGAGGTGTTAAGGAAGGACCCCTAAAAGGTATTTATGAAAATAGAGATGTTCTATAGATGTTAATCTCTACCCTCATCAGATACAGTTGACCTTGGGAATCCTCATCATTATTTTCCCGGTCACCGCTCAATTCAACTTTGATAAACGTACCCCCAAAATAATATACTGGTGATAGGGAGAGAGGTCAGTCTTCTATGGCTTTCCTATATGTAAATATAAATGAAAAATAATTAATTATTATTTTAATATCACAATTTATATTTGAATATGGAAGAAATATAAGCCTTACCACTACCTCAATGATGTTATAACCTAGTTCATCCATGTAAACCTCCATCATTTATGAACAACCATTTACTACACCAAAGGATAATAATGGACCAGACCCTTCATGATTTCCATCATTGCATTAAGGTCTTGGATAAATTCCTTGACCTCTATAGGCCAGTCTTTCAAAGTGTATACCATGGGAGTGGTAACATGAGTGAATCATTATAAAGTTAAATCTTCTTGGAGTAGCATTTCCTAGAGATCAGTCTCTAAGTTCACTATTCTCCAAGTCATCCATTGTTGAAATACGGAAGGAAATAATAAATTAGGTGTGGATTCAGTCATAGGTTCCAAACTCATTGTGACTGTGATAGTTGACACTTTTATTGGAAATGAGAATAATGGTAAATTTCTCAATTCCTTATGAGGTATTAATGTTGTTGTTGGTCCACTAAAAAAATTTCTTTCCTAGCCTCATACTACCTTCAATAGTAAGTAGAAATTCCATACCATCACATACTGATGCATATTATTTCCCATTTGGATACAAGTGGATCCAAATGTTAGTATAATTTTACAAAAACCCAATCATGGAATCACTATAAGGAAAGCCTATCAGGACCCTATCTCCTCTATGGTAAACATCATCGAGAACTATTGAGCTACCATCAGATAATTCTTGGATTGAACATGAAATGGGGAGGATATTTCTTTTGAATAAAATAAAACTAATGGTTAAATTGATAGGGTCAATACCATTCATATATAAGGATTCCTTCAATATGATCATAAAGGGAAACCTCACAAAGTGACACCATGTAATCCTGAGCCTCAATACTTCCCCCACCATTGTCAAAAATACTACTAGTGGGCACTGTCCCAAAGGGTTTAAAGGAAAAACTATCATAGAGGCTCAAGAACACCCTAATATCCCAATCCTTTATTACAATAGGTCTTACTTAATTGATGCACTGTAAGGGTATGAAGTTAACATTAGAGATGTTCTGGATTCTTAGGTATTCATAACCTCCCAGATGAGCCCTCATCCAACCCCATTATACCTGAAAGGTGATAGATATTCTATGTGTGGATCTTCCTTTATACATATGTCATGGGAGGTGATATAGTTTGTATAACATAGGGATGGATAACCCATTACACTTCCCTTATACCATAAAGTTCACTATAATAAATTTATAGACTTTGATTCCACCCTTTTCCTTTTTTCGGAAGCAAGTACCCTCTTAGGTACATGGTAAGAAAATCGACCAACTGAATAATCTGGTCAACATCATGAATAACCTCCCATACCCAGTTGGTAAATTTCTCTTCTTAAATTGTGGTCCAATATGTTCCATAATCACTTCAATAGTCCTTCATGTGGAAAGCCTTTTGCTTCTTAGCCTCTAACTCAGAATGGACTTTCTTGATGAAGTATCTCGCTCATTGATTGAATGGAACATCAGCCCCATAAAGAGGGTCCTTTTAAGGGCCTTCTCATCCAACCTGATAAAATATTAGGAAATAGTAGGGTCCTCTTCACATTTTCCTATACAGATGGTGGGGATAAAACTCATCATACATCTCACCCAATATAGGTGTGGCACAAATCCGATCGACGTCCTAGAGACTGATACCCACCTCATCATATGTCAGGTAGACTGTGTTTGTATATAAACTCTAGTGGTTGATCAAGTCTTTCATAAATCCATTTTTATAGTAGGAAAACGTTTTAAAATATATATAGCCTCATATAACTTTATTTTTTTCAAATTTTTAGAAAATTTGGAGGTGATATACTACACCAATAAGGGCCAAACCCAATCAATAATGAAACTCGTCCTGAGTGAAGGTCCCATTTGAGAAACCACTCAAACCTTTAGCTTATTGAAGACTTCCATATTATTGAATGGTGCATGTGGATGTATGAATCAGGTTCATGATGTTTCTCGTCAAATTATTTGGGCATAAACTTTAGCATATACCTATCTATGAATTTCTCCTCGGTAATGAAATGGCATATACGAGAGATGTTTGCCTGAAAGGTATTATTGGTTTCTAGAATCCAAGTGAGTGGAATGATTGATGAATGTTGTGGAAGGAAAACAGTATTATTACTAATAACAAACCCATAAAAATGTAGGAATTATAATAGAATAAATTCATTAAGGTTCCTCCCCATCAGGTTTGTTAGACTTGTCTATGATGATTCAGAAACATGGTGAAATCCAGTATCCATGCTTGTAACAATGGTGTTCCGATGAGCCACCACTATTGTGGCCTCTTTCTTTGATGACTTATGAGAACTATGATGGGAACTAAAATCCATCTTTACAAACTAAAAAAACACATATAAGAAAAGTAAAAAATATCATCAAAATATATTCATGACTCTAGAATCATTGTGAAAATCACATGAAACATTAGGGGATTCATGACCACAAGACTTGATACAGGTCCCACAAACTGCATGACCCATGGAGATCTCACAGACCACATGACCCACAGAGCATCCCTCCACTGCAAGATCAGTCATATGACTCATGATTGCATGACCCTAAGATGGTCATGTGAACCACATAATGATTGAGTGATTATGTGACCAAGATAGCAAATCAGGTGAAGATTGCAAGACCACTATGCGGATGAGGACCTAGGTCAATATTCAAGTAATTATCGAAGAGTAGTTCATGATTTGTTTGAATAAGTGTTAATGCAAAGTATATCACATGATTAAATCTTATGAATGAATCTTGTGAAGTTCTCTTATAGTTAGTTCTTGTGAAATAGATCATGTGATTGGTTCTCAAAAAGAGGTCTTACGAAAGTGGATCTTGCAACACGGTCTTGTGAAGGGAATCACACAATGAAGGTAGTCACAAGAGATCTAGAGTATCAAGGTCACTAGTGGAATTATCCACCCCTCACCTCACTATTTATAGGTTACTCTGCAGAATACTAAAGGTCAACCAGGAGACCAAAAATCACACATGACACCAATCAGTGGAAACCAAAAATACTCACGTGAGAATTTACATTCCTTAGAATCGAGTCCTTTTACTTGTAGATGTTTCACTTGAGGGGTGGGGGGGGTTGATGCCCACCAAATGAGCATCAAAAAATATATAATAGAAGAAATACCCAAAGCACGGGTATTATTTTCTCCTCAAAAAAAAGAAAGGGAATGTGGCCTAATTACATGGAATGTATAAACTTCATAAGGAAACATGATTGAGTGACCTCTAGAAGGTCATAAGAATGGATCATGCTCAGTGCATGATTTTCTAATGATCACACAGATCCCCTTTGTAAAGACCTCTTATTCTTGTGAAGGCATCCTAACAAGAACTAATGATTATGCGGAGGCTACCAAACAAGTTTCTCTAACCATGATACTTGAAAAATGATAGACTCATGAAAATCATCCAGAACCCTCTTATAAAATAAAGGTAAATAAAGTGAAATCCTCATGTGAAGGAGAGTTACATTGATATTCATATGACATACTCATATGATTTTCAAGACTTCAAGGAAACCCTAGAGGCACTTCAACCTTATCACTCAAGATCATGTTGGTGTGTCAACTTTATCATGTGAAGGTCCTTGACATGTCCATTCAATTATGTGATTCCCCTTTATTGACATGGGAAGATTAAAGGGGTATCCTTTGAAAATCCTCCCTTTTTACCATGAGATCCATCATTGATCACATGACACATTGTATACAAGAATAATGATTGTCCTCAACAACACTCATATGACTTCATGAGATATCTTGTCCTTGTTGAATAAATATAGAAATAAAAAGGTAAAAGGTTGGAGATTCTTATGAAGGGAAAATCTCCCTTGATAATCTTGGATGGTCTCATGAGGTCCCTTATACATGTTAGTATGATCCTATAGAGTCCCCCTTCATAAGACACCTCAGTATTACAAATGACCCCAAACAAGTCACCTTCGATCACATGAAAGCCTTTCTATGGGAATCCTAATCTCACAAAGACTCCTAGAGATGTCAGTCTGACCTTCTGAAATCTCTTTGACATATTAACATTGTAAGGTGAAATATGTTAGATCATTCAGGGTCCAGTAAGCATGGAAATTGAATAACATTCTAATGGTCGTCGTCATCATGTGGTTCTATGGATGACCCATGGTAGGATCATATGAAGTTTAGGATACAAGAATACCTCCATCGACTCCATATCATATTTACGTGATAAGCACCATGTATGGCGTCATATAACTAGGGTGTTGAGGCCTATAAATACCTCCCCATAAACATAAAAAATACACATAGTTGGTGAATACTACACAGGAGTGCAAGAGAAGATTTCTCAAAGTGGTAAGTCACATGATCACAAAGGTCTCCTACCAGGTAAAATCTAGGGAATTACCTAAGGGATCACACAACATGAATATGTTCTTCACACTTTCAATTTATAGATCATGAGAATGACTTTTAGTGTGTCAATGAATTTTTGAAAAGGAGGTCATCTATGTCGATTGGGTAACATGAAACATAAAATAAGATAACACTATAAAACCCTTGAGGAACATATGAAATAAAGGATGGAATAAAAATAAACAAGTTTGAAGGATTATATGAAGATAGGTAGGCTAATATTCATGTGCTTCATATGAACTACCCAAATCATATCACACCACCAAGGTATATCACCCAAGTCATGAAATACCCCCTAGACATACCATTTGTATCATGTATGCCCCTTGTAAATTTCAAGAAACTTGTGTGACACCCTTTATCCATACCACCCAAGTATTAAGAAGTCACCCATGCTTGTTAGGTTGGTCTCACGACATCCTCCATACATGTCAATCAGGCCATGTGACACCCTCCAGACATATCACCCAAGTTATGTATCACCCTTCAGACTTCTCATCTAGGTCATGTGACACCCTCTAGACATGTCACCCATGTCATGATACACCTTACAGACATGTCATCTAGGTCATACGACACCCTTCGAACATGTTAGCTTTGATCATACAATGTCCTCCAAACCTTCCCTTCATATTATGCGGTGTTCTTTAGACAATTAAACTGTGTCATGTGATTTTATTTGGGCATGTATGCTACGAAATAAATACATGTCTGAACATACTCAGACATGTCATATAGGCACCCCAAGCATGTCAAGAAGATAATCAAGATTTTTCAAGCATATAGTCAGGACATGTTGGGCAGATGTCATGGGACATGATAACCTTGTCCATTGAACTTTTTTGGGAATACCCCCAATGTAACTACAAGAAATATTATTCCTGTCCAAAAAACGATATGTAGGATGCCTTCCTAAGGACTGATCTCTAATTGGAACCCAATTTGGTGTAATCCCATCCATGTCTCCAACATTCAAACCCATGGGACCCAAAATCTCTTATAGGTACACCATTCTTCCTCATCCATTAGTGGATTGATAAGAAAACTAAAATATGATGAATTTGATTACTTCCAAAACTAAGATAATTATGATTCTTTATTAAGACTCAAGATCCATATCAAACACACCATAAGGGAATCCTTAGTGTATAAGTCCCATATCTATATGAAATGAGGATAATCGCTTGTTATCCCTTATTTTTCACATTGATCATGGATCATGTGGGATTAGGGACTTTCAATGATCATATCATTGGAATCATGAATCTATACCAGCCAAGGAAGCCTCAATGTGTAATTCCAATTCAATGGAATGATATAAATATCCTTATATATGGGTATCCACCTTAGGGAAAGTCCTAAGGGTGATATTAAACTACAATGAATATAATTCCTATCATAAGTAGGATATATAGGAAACAGCCATAAGACTCAATCTGAATATCTGGTGCCTAAGTACCCATACGTATATTTCATTTCCATTTGATGTTAAACTGCACGGTTTCAATGAAATACATGGGTTTTTATTCCTATTATAATCAAGATTTTTAGCACACCTCATAAATGTTCAATCCCATCCTAAAGATATTAAACACCTCCTTGGATGATAGTAAACTCTAGAGTTCTTGATCGCATGGCTTCAAAATATAAGAATCTACCCAATAACATGGAATGGATGAAGAACCTTGGATACATATAGTTGTATTGATCAATATACCCCTTTTACACATGGAAGGATTTTACACTTGATCATTTTATTAGGGTATCCAATCTTATGTTATTATTAGGAAGAGATTCATGAACATATCTTAAATCTTTAAGCGAGTTTTGTAGTATGCGATAATTCCCCCCAAAAGGGTGTGATGTGCCTGACCTCCCATCCCCTCAGCCAATGTGAGTTCCTAAGCATCATTGTGTCTAAAACCCCCATTGTATATCTCTATTTGGAAACTAGGTTTATACTCAGTTACAGATGTGGGAACCATTGGGAGTTTTTGTTAAGAACAAAAATGGTGAACCTGACGTAAATGATTGTACAATACATTGAACCCCCGCTATCAACTATTAGAAAATAAATGAATTTCACATATTTTCATTGAAAACAACCACATTAAATTATGGGTTCACATTAAAAGATATGAATGGAATGTATGATTTTTTTCAAATAATAATGATTATTATAAGGAGTGGTTGGTACTAATAAAATATATAAATTCATGAAGAGGGAATTTAATTTTCATTATTATAAGAATGAAATTTATTTTAATATATTCACTTAGACTATGGAAAACCCAATAAAATCCCATGCTATGGTAGAATCTTGAGACATTAGATTTAGAATATTAGGTAATATGCTTATGATAAAATTAAATATTTTTTATATTACTTAAAAATATCATTTATGAGAGCTGATTAAAATTAATATGGTTACCTTTTTATAAATAATATTTCAAGAACATCCACTTTGAAAAAATAAATATGAAATATTTAGTTTTATAGACCCTATTTAGAAATAGTCAACATAATGAAATTAATATTCTGAAATGGCTTGAACTCATTCTATTATAGGCTCAAATCATGTACTTTTATAATTTAGAACAACATGACTAATTTATTATATTTTACACACTAGTTTTTTTATTTTATGTAAAAACCATGATTTTAACTAACTGGAACTGGGATTTAGAATTTGGAATTGATCCCTTTAAAGTCATTATAGAGTTTTAAAATTTATTTTAAAAAATAATTTTTTTATAAATAAAACATTTTAAATAAAATTATATTTTAGAATAAAAAATTTTGTTACTGAAAATTTTTATGAAAATTTTTATCATTTAAAAAATAGTATTGTATTATGTTTTTAACAAAAATATATTCTATTATTCTAACATAATTACATATAATTTTATATTTTTTATCTGAGAGCATATGTAGTTAGTTAGTTCTAGATAAAAATTATATTTCATTACCTCAGAACATGCTTCCAAATGTTAAGGTATTGAATATGATCTTAGATTTTTCCATTATAAATTGATCTATGGATGAAAAAATAATAGTATCATGCCTGAATTGTAAATTTAGATGGTGATTGAAGTGAAATGGATTATTTTATAACTTGGTATTGAAATAGTTTATTTCTTAAAATATATGGATTATTTTTCATAGGGAATTGAATGTTATAGAAGGTTTTGGTGGGTATATACACCTTGAGAATAAATAATCTACTGGTATGATAATAAACCATGAAATTAAAAACTTGTTAAACGGTATTTTTTTATTTTCTACGGAAACATCATCAATATCATAACACATAAGTAGATCCACCTATTGAATTTATATATATTATCCTAATAAATGATTCTTTTAGAACTATAGGTTAACCACTTGAAGGTGGTAACATATTATTGGATGAGGCTGAAGAGAGAAATGCAAGGGAAAACCTAACTAATAAAACAAATTCATTTTATGAAGTATTTGAAGATAGAAATCGAGAATTTTATTGAGGATATTCCAAGAATTAAAAAGTATATTTTCTATTAAATTTATACCATATTATGTTCCAACATGAAATTATTTATAAAGAAATTTCCATGATATTTTAATTTTTATATAATGTATATACTGAAACTAAGATCCTTAAATCAGATAAATAAATTCATTAATAAGCTTTTACTTAGTTAGACAAGTACATTTAAATGATTCTATGCTATATTAGGGAGAACATTAGAATATATGAGAGTGTAAAAGGTATTTTACTTCGATATATATGTTAAAAAATGATATACTACCATGAATAAGCAATAAAAACATTTGAATGTTTTATTTTGATTTCCTTCAAAACCTTGATTGAAAATATTATTTATATTATCTAAAACCATTGAGTATATGAAGTGGAATTATTTTGATAATAATAATAATTAGTTCATAATATATCTAAGAGATTCAAAATCATAGAATACATTTAATTCATTATATGTAGATTTATCTTCAAATCCTAGAAATTAATATTTAGAATTGAAAATTGATGAATTCAAATATTTTAGGAATTTAAGTTGTAATTATGGTATATAGATGATTGTTTTGATCCCTTATAATTTACCTTCATAAATATTTATATATTAGAACTTATTCATCATTTCTATGATTATTCTTGGAAATAAAATTCATAGAAATTACTTTTAAATCTAGCTTCAACCTTAACCGAGAATTGTAAGAGTTATTGAATTATGGAGAAACAATATATGATATATCTATGATAAAAAGCTTTAAAATTAATTTCAACTTAATTTTGATTATAAAAAATATTTTTTGGAGGATATTTGTGGTGGAGATATGGGTGATAAGATTAATTTGGATTATAAGGATGTTTTGTACATGTTTATGATCATTAAATTTTTTTATTATTTCATATACTAACCATTACAATTGATGTTAGGATGTGGTTAATCATAAAAAATTATTAAATGTGAAGTTGGAACCAACAATTTTTTAAATTAAAAAAAAATTAAAGAGAATAAAAATTTTAAAATCAATGGAAAAAATAAATGAAAAGTGTTGTTGTGTGTCTTGTACTATATATTAAACGAAAATAGAAATATAAAAATATTACTTAAAATAAAATTTTGAATTTTTATATCAAAATATGAATAATTTAAAATTAGTAGTTAGAAATAGACTACATGATTGATTGGTTTTCTTGAAAATTGATGAATTGAAAAGTTGTTTTCATGTGATTTTTGAAAATTCACTTATAATTGATAATTGTTTAATTCTATTATAGGTGATATTTAAACTTCAATAAGATGGGTTTTATTTGAAATTATGAGGAGGTTAATGCTTATGTACATGAATATTTTGTGTGTGGGAGTATTTTAAAAGTGGATAATATCCTTCATTTGATGGGAAAGTTTTGATTCAATTTTCAGTAGTGTTGAAAAAATAATTTAATTGTTATATATCTTATAAATATTTTTTTAATATTGAAAGTTTTTTATCCTATTAGGAATGAAGAAATTATATCATAGTTTACATGGAATGGTGATAGAAATAACTTTTGGGGGTAGATATTAGGGATGTTGAAGGTAAAAATCATGATGTAGATTTGGAGTTTCCATTTTATAGAGGAAGAAGATACACAGTATCACATCAAGATTTACATTTCATGATTATAGATAAAGTCATTTTGATATACCATGGGTGAATTATATTTTTTGGTTTCATACATATATCATTTTGGATAAGAGACTCAATACCAATGGAGGGAGAACCATGATAGTTTAGAGAGAGTAATTTGTTTTACATGAAATGGGATCATATCATGTCATCGATACATGATAATATTATGGTAGACATGTAATGATAAAAATACATGAAAAAAACATTTATTTTATAATAGAGGTATTCCCTAAATCCATATATACATATGATTTTTTTCTATATATCTATTGGTGGAGAATAAAATATGAAAAAATTGGGGTGAATTTTATTTTAAAATTTAATGAAATAAATGAAAAGGAAAAATTGAAACTAAGATGATTATAATATGAAAATAAAATATAAAGAGATAAATTCAATACATATTAAATTTAATTAATCATTTGATCATAACAGATATCATATGTATCAAATTTATGCACTTTATGTGTATTGATATTAGAATTATTCACGGTGTAAAATAAATGAGAGAGAAAGAACAATTTGATAAAGTGCTTGGAAATAGCACATGAGTTTCCCCAACATCTCCACCCATAAATTAAATAGATATGTATTATAAAGAACATACCTTGGTTTTAACTGGGAATCATGCACCAAAATTTCATTAGTTTTAACAGATACCTGAAAACTAAATTTACTTGGTTTTAGTAGATACCAAATAACAAACTTTACTTAGTTTTAACAAAGGCCCAAGAACCAAAGGTATAAGGTGGGATGAGAAGATAATATTTTCTTAGTGTAAATAATTTAAAAAACTGATATTCTATCTCTATTGAATGATGGGTACAATTAATATAAATACAAGATATATCAATAAAGGTGATATCCTTTTAGATGGATGAAATAAATGTTTTATGTTTAAGAGGATGTATTGGAAAATACTATAGATTCAGCTTCTTGAATCAAGAAGAAAGATATTGCAAAAGCATGGTGATTATTTTTGATAAATATCTCGGCCTCCCTTTTCCTTTATTTATGTATTTTTATGGTGTTTAGGGTCTTTCGAGTTCAAACCAAGTCATTAAGAGTTAATCAATCTCTTTTACCACCATTAATACAACCCATAATGTTTTTAAATGGAACCATCGGTGAGCTACGTGATTCCACTGGCTATCCAGTGCATTGGGAAGTAGACACACTATACCTAAAACCTCTATTGGCTAGCCAGTGAGCCTCTACCATCTAACTAATGGAGAGTTACGAGATAAGATGAGTTTTGGTTAATGCACTGGCAATCCGGTGCACTGCTACTGGTTGGTTGGTGCTATTCTACAGAATTAAATTAGGAAGAGCTCATTTAAGAACACTTTAGATATTTAATTATGCTAGTTTCCTTCCTATCACTAAAACTCAATTGAAAAAATAAAAATACACTTGAAACAATATGAAATAAGTTAGAAACACATTAAAGTGTTTTTGATCATTTAAAAAATACCCTACAAGAGTCAATAATCTCCCAGATTTTGATGACCACAAACAATTTGTATAAAAAATAATATAATAAAGAGGAAAAAGATAAAAATTAATTAGTTACTAAATTTTCATGAAGCTATTTCTCCCCCTTTGTGATAGATTGAAACAGAGGTATCCCCTAGATAAAACAACACTTTAATTCTTTTATATTTTTCCTCTATCTCAAAATCTCCTCCAACTTTATGATTATAAAAAATAAAATTACAAATCACAAGGGTTGGGGAAATAGGATGATAGATATAATTTCAAAGAGGATTTCAACAAAATATTTATAACAGCATGCATAACATTAAAAATCTCCCCCTTAAGAAAAGTAAAAGTTATCAAAGCAAGGTGATTTTCAAATTTTCATGCTTTAACATATAAAAATATAAAAACAATTAAACATAAAAAACTATATAGATATTAGCAATTTCAATGATGACCAAGATAAGACAAGAACATTAAATGAACAAAAAATCCTTAACATAGAAACTTTTGAAAGAAAGTATTTTTGTAACATGTATGAATATTTTCCAAGAATTAAGATATTTGAAAGGAATTAATAAGATCATACCATTAGATAGTCATTTAGAACATTATTTTAATATAATATTTTTAAAAAATCACATTCTTAGAAAAGGATAAATCATTGAAATATTCTTAGATAAGGGAAAACATAGAATTGATCATTAAAAAAACTCACCTTATATAGAACAAGTATATAATATAACATTAAGTTCACATAATTTTAATTAAAAATTAAAATATTAAAGTAAATCTTGAAATTTCAAAAAAAAATATTAAAATATTATAAATATAATTTTGAAAACTATAAGAAAAGCAAATTTTGAAAAATATAACTGAAATTAAGTTCAAGGGGAAAATAAAACAAAAAATATTGAAAATAAATATTTCCCATGTGGATCAAGGTTGATGTAAAAATTTCTATAGAAAGGGAAGATCTAGGATCCACCTCAATTAGATCATATAATAATGAGCTCAAGATAGAAATAGCTGATGAATAAATTCAAGGGTTGGAAGTCAAATTTTTGAGAAGCCTTCATATAATAGATCAATGAAGCTCAATAGTGTTGTAAAGAGATAAATTTGATATATATTAAAGATAATATAAAACCATATTAATCCTTTGAGCACATCAAATTGAATACATATTGAATTTATATACTTTATATGTATCATGATTATAATGGTGCATGTTATAAAATAAATGAGAGAGCAAGAACAATTGGATGAGGAGTTTGGAAGTAATAAATGATGTGTCCCTATATATCCACACCAAATTAGAGATATATATATTATAAATATGTTCCCTTGGTTTTAATAAATATGTTAGAGACAAAATTTCCTTTTTTTTAAATAGATACCCAAGAACCAACTTTCCTTAGTTTTAATAAAGACCTAAGAACCAACTTTCCTTGGTTTAAAAGGAGACCCAATAACCAAAGGTATAATTTAGGATAATAAAAGAATATTTTATTAGCACAAATACTTTAAAAAGTATTTATAATGTATCTATTGAAGAATCGGTACAATTAATTGAGAGGTATAAAGAGATAGATAAAGGTGAGATCCACTTAGGTGGAGAATAAAGGTTTTCAATTTTAGAGGAGGCCTTGTAGAAAACTAGAGATTTGACATCTTGATTCAAGTGGAGAGATGTTGAAAAATCTTGGTGATTGTTTCAGATGAAGATCTAAGCCTCCCATTTCCTCTATTTATAGACTTATAGGGTGTTGTGGGTAATCCAAGGTTGATTTGAGTATTTTAGAGAGAATAGGGGTCATTTTTACCACCATTAATGGGTCCTATAATGTTATAGAATGTTTCCATCGGCTAGTTGTCTAATGCCACTAGATAGATAGTGCACATGGAAGTATCCACTACATACTTGAAACCTCAACTAGCTATCTGATTTAGTGTTGATGTATAAGGTGAGTTCTAGTTAACACACCAGCTAGTTAGTGCTCTCCTACCAGTTGGTCGATACTCTTCTATTGAAATGAACTTTGAAGATATACTTTAAGCCCAATATAAATCTATCCTAATTCTAGTTTCCTTCCTATCACTAAAAGTCAATTAAAACACCAAAAATACACTTAAAACAACATGAACAAGTTATAACACTTTATAGTATTTTTTCATTAAAAAATACACTACAAGAGTCAATAATATCTACATTTCATAGGGTAAAACATATTTAATTCCAAGGGATTTTGTATGCCTTGATAGAGTATATTTATTAAGTTCTTGGGGTTATAATTACATAAAACATACACACACGTCACACATAATCCAGAGAGGTGGTCCATAGCCCCCCCCCCCAAGGGGATATCCCTCCCATCTAACCTTATTTATTTTTTATATGGATGTCCTGAAGGAACATTGGGCACGGAGCCCATTACATGGCCTAAAGACCCATTTACTGGCCTGAAGACCCAGTACAATGACATATCTATATCGTCCTTCTTGTGTCATCACCTTGATAAGAGATATAATTCAATTTCATATAAAGATACTTCTCCACTACTTATTCCAATCATAGTGTATGATATGGCCATATCATAATGTAATTATGAGAGTTAATCATAATGTAAGATTAGCATGGTAAGTATAACATTAAATTTTAACATTTGGTTTCCCTTCACATTGGATATCATTGATCATGGACATTTTAATACTAATAAATGAATTGTTGAATCTAGAATGCATTTAAGTATTGAATTCATGGTCTATAATTACAAACATTGTAACCACATGCCTTACTCAAATGGTATGTAACATTTTAGTTAATAAATAGAATCTCAGGGAGTGTCCCCATGGCCTATATAAAGTGGTCAAACCCATTTATTTGGTTATCTAAGCCTCCAATCAATTCTCCCTAAAGATATCCTCTCATTATTCCTTTTTCACCTGAGAGGTACTAGAATAACATGGTCATAAATATGATCATGTCCATATATTGGGTAATTCTTTAGCCTATGGATAAACCTGGGAGGAAGGATTCATTTTGCTGCTTATCAATGAATTTCTTCAAAACTATGGTTACAGATAAAAGGATCGGATATCATTGATGTAAGATGTACATGTTCTTTGTTTTTTATACATGGTTTTGATTTCATAGCATGAGGATATTTGGTTGTGGTTTATTATTTTCTTTAACTAATTGAATAATTTTATTTGATCCGAAGAAAACTATCAGTGGTATCAAATCTTAGTTAGGTATCTTCGATTATCGAAAGATTATTTAAAAAGAATAAATAATGAAAATCATATTGTTTATCATAATAAATGATATAGATCTTTTACTTTTTCATGTTTTAGGATATAGGATATCATAAGACATGATAAGATTTCCATATATGATATTTGATATCATAATAGGCGATATAGTGTAAAACCTTTGGTTTTGAACATATCGTAATGTGTGATATCAAGAATTTTCTTAGATGATAGGACTGATATGTACTAACTACATATTAAAAACAATCCTAGTATCATTAATATGATGTAGGGTACACTAGAACATAAATTAGTTTTAGCAGTGGTTTATTAGCGGCGGTTTTGGTAACCGCTGCTAAACGTTTTTTTAAAATGGTTTCACGGCAGCTTATTATAAACCGTCGGGAAACATTTTTTTTTAATTATGCCGACGCTTCCCCCCCCCCCCCCCAGCCCGACCCCGCTTCTCCCTGCTTCCCCCGTAACCCCGGCCCCCCATGACCCCCGTGACCTCGTGACCCCGACGACCCCGACCCCCCGTGACCCCGACGACCTCGTGACTCCAGTGACCCTGTGATCCCGCGACCCCGGCGACCCCGGCCCCCCGCAACCCCGGTGACCCCACGACCCCAGGTGGTATTGAAGATTTTTCTCATAAACTTTATGTATTATATGCGTATGTGGTTGTTCCAATTTACTTGTTTACTATGTTTTGTGTTCCTGAGTAAGAAAAGTGAGATTAGGACTCAGATTGATGTATGAAACCCTCTAAGGACTCGGTTGGGTCCATTGATGTTTGAGATCATACCTAGGTCTACCCTTTGGTTATGAAAACCACTTAAGGTTGGTGAAATATTTTTTAAAATGTTGCAATAATATAATTATGAAAGTGAATGGGTAGAGAATTTTAAGTTGGTATGTAGTCAAATTTAATGGGATATTTGAAATATAGAATTGGTATTTTTTTGAAATGCCTAGTTGGATTCTGAAATGGATTAAAATAAGCATTTTTCACTTTGATTTGGTTATGGTTTTCCATGAAGGATAAAAATATTTTGAAATTGGGTATTGTTTTCAAAAGGAGGTGTTAACCTCAATGTTATAGGAAAAAAGGGGTTATCTTAATAGATTTCAAATGGTGATTAGAAATGAGGGTGTGGTTCCCCTTTTTTGAAAATGATTTAAAATCCCCTTTTATGGTTTTAAATAGAAATGAAATTCTTGGGACATGTTGAGTTTTTAAAAGAGGAAGACTCGTTTTTTGAAGGGTGGGTTCAAGAGTATTTCAATTGAGTATCTTAAATTGTGTTTTATTCTATGATTTGATTTTAAAGATATGTTGAGAACATAGTCATTTAAATGATATATGGGTTAGTGAGATAGAACCCCTCGACAATTAGGTTGGCATGTTAACTTGTTTTATTAAATGAAATAAGTGATAAATCTGTTTTGTTGATGATATAACATAAGGGGGCATTTGGTATAATGTGATTGTGTTAAATGGGTTAAGGTGTGGAATTGATATATGTGATAAATGAGTTGCGATTGTAAATGGAATATATGTTAATGGGTTATTCATTATAAATGGGATATAAATAGTCAGTTATGGGAATGATAATTGAAGTAGATTGATATAATATATTATTTCATTCTTGGATGGTAACCTATAGAAATCATTTGTAAAGATGTTGGTATGTCAATCCACTATGATAGGAAGAGTTACATTTCATGTTTCATTGGTAGTAATCAAATTTTTTAACACTAACTAGTCCTTGATTTTTCCAACCACAATTAGTATGTTTTTAATTCTAACTGTATTTAGAACTAAATCCCAAGTGAATTCATGAATATCTCTGTATAGATATGTGAACACTACCTAATAATCTTGGTGGAATATACCAGCTTTAAATCCCACCAATGGTTTTCAAGAATTATTATTTTACATTATAAGTATACAAATCCTTTACAAGTGAGGTATTGAAACAAAATATCCAAAACAACTATGTCTAATCATTCTAGCATCGGGTACTCAAGAATATTCATTCCGACTTTGATGTTTATCTCATCTAGTTTCCCATCAATGTTAAAAAAACTGGACCTGCTATAAGAAAAAACATCTGATTTATTGGGTCTAAAATCCCCTTAAAATGTTAGTGGATTCTATTTTATAAGTTCTATTAAATGGTTTACCTAATGAAGTTCCACATTTACAGGTCCCTTAACAACTTCCACCAAATCATTTTCTATACTCTGAACAATATCTTAGTTTAATTTTTGTCCTAGAGCATCTACATTTTTATTTTCTCTATTTTTGGTTATAGTGGCTTTATGGGGGGATAAAACAAGGAGGATTCTACAGTATTGTTAGCTTCCTACTTACAGAATCAAGTAAATAGTATTTGGATCCCAACATCACTATAAAAAACTAAGCTGTGATAAAATGTATTTGGTACCAATTTTTTTCTATCATCATGGAGATATAGGAGAATATTGATAAAGTGGAGTTTCTTCTCCAACTCTTTTATGGATTGGGCACAATTGGGTTCAATTAATGGAACTTATATGATCTTATCCATCATTTTCTCACTTCCTGAGAGGAATAGGTATTCCAAGAATATAGACTCCTCATGAACTGTGATTCCAACCAAGTTATGCTTATGTTACTTTTTGTTATCTAATATTATATTTTGATGCTATAAGGGATTTCAAAAGTCAAGGGTTAAAATTTTGGAGATTTGGGAGATACATGATAGGAATACAGTTTAACATAACTTTTAGTATTGACCATGTGGTAATTGAGTAATATGGTATTGTTAGCACATTGTTTCTCTTTACCAAAGAAACTTCCCCTATCCCAAACACTAGAGGGTTCATATCTAACTCAAGGGCTCATCTTTATTATATTATGTTTTTGTAATCTTACACTATTGTATATATTAATCTCTTTCTCTATTTAATAGTAACTATGTGTTTTAATTTTTTTTATTATTGTGTAGGCACATTTTGATATATATGGATAAAAGATGGATCACATTACTGAGGAACACACCTCAGTATGTTAAGGGTTTGAATGAGTTTTTAGATTTTGTAATTTCTAATCGATTCGTTGAAGGGATAATAAGATGTGCATGTCCTAAATGTAAATTTAGAACATGGTTGAAGAGATATGAAGTTTATGAACATTTAATACTGAATCAATTCCCTGGTCAATATTTTTGTTGGGTTTGGCATGGAGAATCGAATGTTACATAAAGATTGAGTACTGATGTTAATCCACAGAATGAGGTCCCAAGTTCATCGACAATGGAAAATGAAATAAAAACCCTCATAAATGATGCATTCGATACTACAAGACACCACTATCAACATCAAAACATATCAGAACAACTAGAAGAGGGTGATAAAAATTGCAACATGACAAGTGATGTTTTTGAGACTGTAACACAATCAAGATTGTAACATATCATTGGATCCTCCTCTTGATTCTGTGGAGCCAGATTGAAGATAAAACTTCACTGAGAAAAATGAGTTTCATGATTTAGTTGATGATGGAAATCAAGAGTTGTGTAGTGGGTGTTTAAAATATTCAAATATTTCATTTATGCTAAAGTTGTACCTTATCAAATGTCTATGTAGAATTATAAATAAGTAAATTTTCATGATATTGGAATTGATTCATGATGCATTTCCTGAAGAAAAAATCCCAAAATCTTTTTATGATATGAAAAAAGTTGTTAACAAGCTTGGTCTGAATTATACAAAAATACATGTGTGTCCCAATGATTTTATGCTTTATTGGAGAGAGGATTCAAGTAGACAGAATTGAAAGAAATTTTTTTCTTCTAGATGGAAATCAAAGGGTGATGTTAGAAGTATGAATGAACATAATTTCATGGAGAAGAAGAAAAGTAACACACCTGCAAAGGTTTTGCGTTACTTTACCTTGAATCCTCCATTGCAAAGATTATTCATGACATCGAAAACCACCGAACACATAAAGTGGAATTATATAGATAAAAACAATGATGGGTTAATAAGACATCCACGAGATTCCAAATCATAGAAGACATTTGATTCATTACATCTAGATTTCTCAACTGATCCTAGAAATGTTCGATTGGGATTGGTTGTCGATGGATTCAACCCATTTGGGACTTTGAGTACCAGTTATAACATTTGGCCAGTTTTTTTGATCCCTTATAATCTACCTTCATGGATGTGTATGCAAAAAACATCTTTTATCATTTCGATGATTATTCTTCGAAAACAAATGCCTGGAAATGATATTTATGTATACTTGCAGCCTTTTATTGATGAATTGCAAGAGTTATAGAGCAACAGTGTTGAGACATTTGATGCTTCTTCTAAAACAATGTTCAAAATGCATGATGTTTTAATGTGGACCATTAGTGACTTCCCTGGGCTTGGGAATTTATATGGTTGGAACACATACATGGGTTTGGCTTGTCCCATTTGTAACTTCGATTTTGAGACCAAACGGCTACCTCACAGTAGAAAATGGTGCTTCTTGTGCCATCAAAGATTTTTCGATGCATCTCATAGATTTAGGCTGAACATATCAAAATTTAATGGTTACATTGATTGTAGACCACCTCCAAAGTTGTTAACTAGTTCTGAAATATTGACACAACTTGAAAATGTTCAAACAAAATTTGGGAAGGTTCATCATTTGAATGATAGTGGAAAATGGGTCTGAAGTGCATCGTCAGGTGAAATCAGAACACAACAATAGATGAAAAAAAGTATATTCTTCGAACTCCCGTATTGGGAATTTAATTTTTTGCATCACAATCTTGATGTGATGCATATTGAGAAGAATTTCTGTGATAATTTGATTTTCACATTACTTAATGAGCATGGAAAGTCGAAGGATCATCTTAATGCTCGCAGATACTTACAAGTAATGAACATAAAATGTTATCTATGGCCATATGAGAATGAAAAGTATGCTCTGGTCATTTTTGCAATGAAAAATAGGGATAACAATACATTACTTAGAATTTTAAAGAATGTGAAGGTATCTGATTGGTATTAAAGTAATATCTCGAGGTGTGTTGACTTGAAGAATCGTATGTTACATGGATTGAAAAGTCACAATTCACATATTTTGTTACAACAGTTACTACCATTTACATTGCGTACATTATTACCTAAAAAAGTTACTACTGTTGTACTCCAATTCTGCATATTTTCTAGGAAATTATGTGAGAAGGATCTACATACATTTCATCTTGACAACCTCTAGGAGTGGTTTTTATTGGCCCTTTGTGCAATGTAGATGATCTTTCCTCCATCGTTTTTTACTGTTATGATGCATTTAACTGTGCATTTGGTTGAGGAATCTAAATTAGGAGGCCCCATTCATTATCGATGGATGTATCCAATTGAGATGTATTTTATTTATATGTTTTTCATTTAAGTAAACAGTTTTTGGCATTTAAATAAATTCATAATATTATTATTTTATTTCTTAGATATCTTGGGCATTTGAAAGCATACGTGAGAAATAAAGCTCAACCAAAAGGCTCTATTATTGAAGGCTATTTGGCTGAGAAGTGTCTTACATTTTGTTCCAGATATTTGGATGATATTGACATAAGATATAATTGATTTGGAAATTTTGATGACACATCAACTCAATATCAAATGCATTAGAAATCAAAAATATTTACTACTATTGTCCGATCAGTTTGGAGGACCTCAAATGTGACACTAATAGAATTGGAATTATTACAGGCACATAGATATGTGCTGATGAATAGTGAAATTGTAGATCCATTTATTGAAGAGTTTAGGATACAAAAAAAGAGACTAATGAGAGGCCGAACATGAAATGAGAAAGATATAACAAAATATGTGAATAAAGAGCTTGTAGAATGGTTTGCATGACGTGTAAGTTTATAAATATTGCAATAAATATGAATATTAGTTTGACACATACATTGTGTAAATATATTAAATTATATTTCTTTTTTCAGATCATGAATATTAATACTCAAGCAGACTTGTCAGAATATTTGAAGTTTCTTGTTAGAGGTCCTATAAAACAATTTATAAAGTTTGACGCTGATAATGTGAATGACTTTAGATTTCGTACAGTCAATCAAGAAGTGGGTTTGAAAACATAGAATATTGGTATATTTACAATTACTGAAGTGGGATACTATGTAAAGCTGCATGATATTATTTAATTAAACTACCACGAACATTTTTTGTTGTTTTATTCAAATTCAAATGGGTCGATGTTATCAGAGGTGTTAAAAGAGATTTCTTTCAATTTACTTCTGTGAACTTCTCTCGCTTGATGGATGTTGGTGATCGTGAACTGCATGATCCATATATCTTAGCATCGTATGAAAAGTGATATATTATGTGAATGATGTTGTGGAAGAAGGGTGGAGTGTATTGTTTCATGTAATACAAAGATATTTTTATGATATGGGTGATGAAGTGGAATATTTGACCTCTAAAATTGAATTTCATCAACAATAGGAATCCGAATTATTTATCCATCATGGTATTGAAAATATTAGTCTAACAAGGATGAATGAAGTGGATAAATAAATGGAGTAGGAAAACAAAATTATTGAAGGGGAAAATGATTGTATGTACAATTATTTATTCATTCAGCAACCACTTGTTTCATTTCTATAGTCATTCATTATCATTGTTATATATATTTTGTCTGTTAGTACTGGGAATCTATTATCATTTTTAATTTTTTTTTCTGCATATTTTTTTTTGAAATATATATTCTGAACTAAATTATATTTGATTAAATGATAGGAATTCCAAGGAAAAAGTGGTACACTATTTCATCTAGTTCTGTGACAGATGATGATCCATTTGGCTCCCTCCCCACAGCATCTGAGGCACCAGTTGCCTACACCCCTGCACCATGTCCCCCTGCACCATCTCTCACACCATCTGTGGGTGCTCCATTAGAGTCTGAGTCGTCAACTCCCCCTTCAGAAGCCTCAGTATTGGGGCGGTGGCATGCCCCTTCCAATTCATCACGGACATACTGGAGTGTCACTGTCATAGGTCCAAATTTTAATTAAATAAATTTATTGAATTTTTTTTATACTAATTGTTTTCTCATTGAAGATGAAAAAAATGAAACTGTGGATAAAAACATAAAAATTTTAGATGTTTAGAATATTAATGGAAAGAAGATAGTCATGCCATTTGATTCTTATGGGGTCCCTACGGATGACGTTGCGGGGTTACTTGGCCAGATTCTAGGCCAACTGGCAGCGAAGCCCATTTCCCTTCCTATTTCTTATGATGATTGGAGACATATGCCTCCAAGTAGGAAAAATGAAGTTTTTGATTCCCAAATAAAGGTAATTTTATTAAATTATGGTTTAATTCAATGTTATGTTACTAATATGTTCAAAATGAATTTCTGTATATAGATGTTCTTCCACTTTACAGTTGCTGATGTGATAGCACGGAAGTGGACATTGAAAAATCTTTGTAAGAAATAGAAAGATTTAAAATGGAAATTGTGGTGTGATGTCAATGATACTTTTTTGACCATGTAACAAATGTATGAGAAGCTACCCAGTGGGGTACCAAAAGAACAGTGGAAAGTTTTTGTTGGCAGACATCATGATGAGAAGCGGATGGTATTGAAATATATATTATTATATGATCCTCATTTTACATTTATACATGTATATGAAGAGGAGATAACATTGAATACATTACTGTTAAATTTCCTTTTATTTATTTCAGGATCTCTTAGGACAGAATGCATCAAACCGGGCTAAGAAAGTCATCCATCACACTACAGGCTCCAAAAGAATTTCTAGAAGCCGAATGAAATAGGTAATCTTTTAATTATTTTAAATATTTATAAGATAATATTATCTGTTTAATATATTAAATTGTTGATTTATCTTTTCTTAATGCAGTCACAAAGTTTAGGGAATGAAGCATCCCGAACTGAACTATGGTTGGATGTTCACAAAAAAACAGATGGAATTTTTGTTAATGAGCCTGCCAAAGAAGTTGGGGTATGAAGTCAATTTTTTATTATAATAACTTATTATCAGTTTTTACTCTGTTAATATACATTGATATTTGATTTATAGGTAAAAATTAAATAACTATGGGATTCCAATCCTGGGATGTCCTACTTAGTCTCCCAGGATGACCCAGTTGCTAAAGTCCTTGGGAAGGAGCATCCTGGTAGAGTGCATAGGATGGGTTTCAAACCTGCACCATCTGAGGTCTTTGGCATGCCACCAGGGATTCCAGCTGCATCTTCTCCTTGTTATAGTCAGTCCATACCCAAATATGCTCAGATGGATATTGTTTCTCTATGAACCACAGTTCAATATTAGGGGGCTCAGATATCTACTTTGCAGAAATAGATGATTGATATACATCAGCAGATGAGTAGATATGCCCCCAGTGGTAGTGCATCGACTGGTGGTCAGCAGGTAAATCACAAAAAATCCAAATAATTTAGTTTGAAAACTTTCATTGGTTTTAAGTTTTAATATAAATATGCAACAGTATTTAATTTTCAATATAATTTTCTTACAGGTGATAGTAGAAAGTTGAGATGGAAGTGGAGAGGATGACGATGCATCATCAGACCGTGAGTAGTTGTATTGTTGATGTGTTGAACAAATATGGGAATAGTTGGTTTGTGTATATACCATGTGTGGCACATAGTTTCTACCAAAAATTTTCATGCCCTAACATTTTCTTGATTTCTCATGTTTCCTTTTATGCATTTTATTGATTTCTGATGTTTCCTTTTATGTCTTGATTTCTCGAGTGTGGTAGACATCATTCCAGTTAGGCTTGTGTCTGAATTGGTAGTCAGGATTTTGGATGACTAGGAGTTTAACCCATCATTGATGTGTTGAATAAATTCTCAATGCCTAATATTATAATATTTCATTTCATGAATAAAACCTTAGAAAATAATAATATCTCATAGCTAGCATATCACCCAAGGTGAAATAACATCCAACTATAACATCAAACAACAAGAACAACAATCCCACACCGAGAACCTGGATTTTACCCCATATATGGGTTAGATAATCCCACAAAAAAACATATTACCAAGGACTGAAACACCTTAATATCATATAAAACTTTCAAAAAAATTATTCAATAGAAAATAAAATGGCTTTGATAAAACATTGTGACACCATTACCTAGGTTCCAATAAACTGGTTCCCCAAACCAATGTGCCACATGACCATAGGAATGCCTCCTCATATACAAGAGGCTTCCTACTAGTATTGAGGGTCCAATGAGGTATGTGGGGAAAATATACCATCTTTACTAGTGAAAAAAATAGTATAAATCAATTTAAATGATAACTAAGTATGTTATAAGAATAATTATGCATGATATATTCAATTCCAAAAATTGGGTAAATCCCCGCAACCAATATAGTAAACATGTCAGTTCATACAAGTGTCATGTGTTAAGGAAAAATAAAAATAAAAAACCCCATAAAAATACTAAAATGGGTCTCGATGTCCATCTAGTTCCCTCATACATGCTCCATACCATATCCCAAACCAACCATCTATCAAAAGGATTTTTCCCTTATACTTCCCTATAACCATGAGATCTACTCAGGTATCAATGGCATCCTAAAAAGGGTGTGAGTATAGGTTAATAGGACACCACAAATAGTTTCTAAACAAATAAATATTATAATAACAATAATAATATATAAATAAGTACAATTAAATAATGAACAAGGAAGAAAAGGTAAAAAAGTACCATAATTAAATATCAAGCATTTAACCCTGTATATCCTTTGGTTTTATGATGACATCAAATCCCACCACACCTTCTTCAGCCATGTCAAAATTATATTCCATTAATGTAAATGGGCTTTACATTTTTATTAACAACAACAGTAATTCATTAATCATTTCAAATTCATATACTTTGGTGAACTAATTAGTTCACTCATATCATACACATAGGCTTTAGTTCCTAGAAAGCCATATCAATGAACTATCCAAGCATAGGGAAATCCATATACATAATATCAAGCCCATTATGTCAAATTTTATGTCTAGCCATCTCACATCAAAGATAAGTAATTCCTTGTAAAAAAACTCCTACCCATAGGTGGGATCTACTGTATCCCTCATCATTTACTAATCCATCAATACACATTCCACAAGGTCAAACACACTTGAACTTTTTAACAAATTACAATATCAAGGGTGAACCTATTTCCTTTCACCAATATTCACATAGTTTATCACTTTTACTGCACTTAACGTAATTCCATAACTATTCTATTTTACTATTCATTCATAACAAAAACCATTGTACATATTTTCAATTCCATCTTATAACATGGATATTACCACATTTTCCATTCATTATTTATCCCCTTAGTTATCTCCCAACCCATTTAACTTTAAAATTTATGATAAATAACCACTTATTCCATTTTTACATGCTAAAAATATATATAATTGGTTTAATCTCATAAACCCTTCAATTTATCATTTAATAACTAAATTCACATGTTCAAGGGATTGGAACACCCCATGGGTGGCCATAAACCCAGTCCACTCTTCATCAATATATCCAAAAACATCCTTGAATGGTCCAACACATCATTGAGTTGATTTTATTTTATGAGATTTTGTCTGGTTTGATTTGTTTTTTAGGGCAGTGGTTCAGTGGTGCAGTGGAAGCAGAAATTCTTTTTTTGGTCAGCTTTTCGCAGTGGTTTTAACTACCATTAAGAGTATACAGGTTAGACAGTAGTGGATGTTTTAACCACTACTAAATGTAAGCATTTTTACGTTTAGCGGCATTTTAAACTGCCACTACAGAGTCGCATCACTCGCGTGCATTCGCGATGGTTCTCGTGACTTTAGCGGTGGTTTTATAGCCACTGGATTTTATTTTATTAGCGGTGGTTATAACCGCCGCTAATAAAATAAAATCTCAGGCTCTTAAAAACCACCGCTAAAGTGATGAGAACCACCGCAAAATGAGGCAGCTATGATGCTTTTCTTAAACCACCGCTAAATGGAAAAAACCGCCGCTAAACACAAAAATAACCACCACTAAAGGGAGGTTTTTTTGTAGTGGTATATCATAAAATATAGAATCCTAGGCATTAAAGGTAATATCATAGGCCACTCTATCCCTATATCATAAAGTGAGGTATGAGTTTTGAACCATGTCACAGATTATAATATTAATTCTGTCAAATATAATAGATATTGTAATATATGTGACCTGAATACCCGATATATACCCAAATATAATCACCATAAACATCATGTTCACCTCCCAATCACTGGATGCTAGTATAAATATTGGGTATTGAGTAAAAACATGTGTAATGTGGTTTCCCCCCTTATAAATTATAAATGACTAAGAAAATTGGCCCATTGAAATTTTAGCATGACCTAAGAAATCTTTAGACATACTAACTAAAAACACTATTATCCACCATTAGTGTACTTGTTCATTGATCCATGTGGATAGTGAATGATGAAAAATATTTACAAAACATTCATACATATAAAACCAGACCACAAGCTTATATAAAGTATATAAAGTGAGTGAAATACACTATAACCTACTGTTAACATATCTAGAAACTCAAACATGACATAAGGGATAAAATGAGTAGGTTTCATATGTAAAAACCTTATAAAAACAACTATGTAAATCCCTTGTGAATCTACTCTACAGATCCACTAGAAACTCCAAAAGACACCACCTGAGATATAGACTCAATGGAAATTTGGATCCTATAATATCCATAACCAATTGAGCCACAAACATCCCACAGTTAGGGAGATACCTAAAATACATTAGAAGAATCATTATTTCCACTAAAGTTTATATATATTATGTGAGAGTATACATACTTTATAGGGCACCACTACTGTTCTTAAACACAACAGTGAATGTCTAGGTGTATTCATGAACAAGTTAACTCATTTTCATATATATATATATATAGTAAAATAGTTTTCTAGTAAAACAAAGTCATAAAATATCAATAATGATGATGATAAATGGGATTTTACTATATTAGTTAAAATATATAACAAATCACTCCCTATATAGTTATGTTTTATACCCATTATACCTACTTTGATCCAAGATCTTAACATCTAAGACAACCAAAATAGGGAAACCATGATGTATATACCATAAAATAACAATATTCACGGTATAAAACCTATATTAAGTAAAATCATAGGTGTGTGAAAGGTTTTGTCACTATTTTCACATCTTGTGGGAAGGGGAATGTGATATACAGAAGTCTGGTTGCAACACCCATCATATTCATCCTTTTACATCAATATTCATAAAACCAACTTTCCATTTATATAAAAAAAATTATATACTTACATACCCCTTATAGTATGCTCATAATCTACAAAAATTATATCCATTATTATGAAACCTTTATAATTTAAAGAAACATCATACTTGGAACATAAAATATAATAAAAAAATATGATACGTTATTTATGTTTCCAATATAGCATAATTCCAAGTTGTATATAATCATGGAATAAGACATGAATAATATTAGAATAATATATCATGAATCTAAAACAAGTATAAAACCTATAATACAATCATTAAATAGGTTATGTAATAGAATTTAACTTAAGTTTTTTAATGTTAGGATTATAAATCTCTTTCACATCACTAGATGTTAACTCACCAGAAGTTCAGACTTCGGTAGTTTCTTGTGGTATTATCAGAGAAATAGCAGTATAAACCTTAAACATATGGGTCAAATTACCATAATTTCAGTATTTTCTAATAGATGTGTATATTGGTCTCTAGGAATGGTTAATAGTGTATTGGTTGGGACAATTGATCTAGTGGAAGCCTTAGTTGAACAAATAAATCAATGGATGGTTGATCAAAAATATCAAATGGCAGTGAAACCTATTTGAACAACTAAGTATATCCATAAAAGGAGGTAATACCTTTTATTGTTCCAGGTGTTCTGTAATTAACTATAAAAATTATATCATATGATAATTAAGATACAATAATCCTTTCCCTTATACTACTAAAAATATAATTGTTTTTAGTGTTCTCACAAAGATACAGTATAAAAATATGAACCATGTAAAAATTTTGTTTCTATTTTCCCTTTCCATTTTATTCTTACTTTTTCCATGAGTTGTATCTTGTGTTTGAGTGTTTTATTTTGAGGGGTTATTATATTGTAGTAATTCTTCCTAATTATGGTGCCTTGAGATAGAAGGGAAGAACTGGTAGTTAGTTTTCCAAAACATTGAATAAATGATGGATATGAATTTTTGGTGAACTAAAAGTTCAACCATCTAGTGTTTATATCATTATTTTGGACCCCTCTACCCAAAAAGTGGTATTGAAGGGTACAAGATTTTAAACACTCATAAACCCAGTTGAATTTATCACTTTCCTTAGATTAATATTTATTTCAATTTGTCAAACTATCACCAGGAGATAAGGAAATGGATAAAGGAAAGGTTTGGATCGGTTGGTTAAATAGAACCAACTTTTTTTTATGGAAGATATAGATAGTGTACTATCTCATCCAAAAGGATATAGTTATTCCATTGGGTGAGAAACCTAACCAGATGAATAAATTTTAATGGGAATAGTTTTATAGAAAAGTACTTGGTTTATTGAGGATAACATTGGAAAGGAATATCCCCTTCAACATCCAAGAGAATAAGACCAAAAAATACATGTATGGAGGCCCTAGAGAAGATATTAAAAAACAATAGCCTTAAACAAAGAGTTCATGATGATTAATTTTTTTAACTTGAGGTTATTAGAAGGAGAGTTAGTGGTAGATCATGTGAACAATTTCAACATGATCAGAAGTCAGCTTGAATTGGTGAAAGTGGCCTTTATAGATTATGTGAGGGATATTCAATTACTTTAATTATTACTAGAATCATGTTATGGAAAGGTTATTGTATTATGTAATTCTTGTGTAAATATTGATCTAGTTGTAATGGAAATTTTATGTTTTATCCTCAGTGAGGAGATCAGGAGATGGGAGGTCCAAGTACCTTATGGTAGTGTACTAAATTATAATGGAAGGGTACACTCACCACATCAAAAGAATCATTGATAACAAGGGTAAAAATATAGGGAGAAGATTAGTGGAAATTTGACTGATCTAGGAGATACTTACTGGAATTGCAGTAAATGACAACATCTTTAAATGAATTTTAGAAACTATAAAGAAATTACCAAAATATCGACTACTAAAAGATAAAAATACATTATCACAATGAAATATGGTAGTGATATATTAATAATTGTTCATAACCAGGTGGATTCATGGTTGGTTAACTCTATCATATCATTCCAACCGATGGATGATCATAGATGCATGATAAGCTATGTATCTAAATGATTTGCGAAAAAATTTCCTGGAATATGATGAATATTTGGAAGTGTTTTTAAAGGGATATATTAATATTTAGATTAAAAATGAGAGTATTATTTGGTTAAAATGATTGAGACACATACTATGTTTCTTGATGAGTCTCATTTCAGTGGGTCAATTAGATAATGAAGGCATCAATGCAAATTTCAATAATGGAGTCTACAAAGTGACTGTGATCCATGGTTGTGGAACCAGGAGTAAAGTATAGGACCCTTTATCTAAATGGAAGTTCATATGGGTGTGAAATGGATAAAATTTCAGCCTCTAAAAATCTATATGTTTTTCATTTCATAGTTGGTCTCCTTAATGATAAAAACATGATGGTTCTAGTAGGAAAGGGAATTTTGAAACTCGGTCATGAAACTATTAGAAGTTGTGTGATATGTGTTCTTTGAAAGAAAAATTGGGTTTCATACAACTTGAATGGTTGGAATCGTGGAGGCCAGAAGCTGGAGTTAGTTCACACAGATATCTAAGGACCTTACTTAGTTCAATATCTTGGTTTATGACGATACTTATTTACATTTATTGATGATTCCATGAAGAAGGAATGGGTTTACTTTTGTAAAAATAAATATGATGTGTTTGATGCCTTTTATAATGGAAAGACACGGTAGAGTTGGAATGTGGTAAAAAATTGTGTGTAAAATTATAGAAACATCTAGAAATTTTTTTCAAAATAAGTGTTTTGGCTTGAGATAATAGTACTCAGAATTCCACGACATAATGAATTTGTAAATAGGATGAACTGGAAAGTGAAGGACATATGCCTATGTGTGAACTTTGGTATGCCCAATGATATCTAGGAATAATAAATTAATATGGTAGTATAATTTTTCAATATATTTATAGCCTCTACATTGGGACAATGTCTACTTGAAGAGCTATATTTAGCTAATCTACCAAAATCATCACATCATATCATCTTTAATTACATTTTTTTATTATATTGTTGGTGAAAAGGAAAGAGATAAGCTGAAAGAAAAATAAAAAAACTATTTTCTTTTAGGATGTGAAAATGAATATTTTAGATGCTAACTATGGAGTGATGATTAATGTAAGATCATAAAATGTTGAGATGTAACCTTTCATTAGAATATCTTATGGGAAGATAAGAATTTGGTTGAATCAGAAGTTTAGGGAAAGAGTTTGACTACTAAAGTAGAATTAAATCAACAAAAAAGCACTGATAATTCAAAAATAATGATAATAACATATGTCAACGTGAATACAAAAGAAACTATACTAAGGTTAGATGTTTCAGAATGATCAAGAAATATTGAAATCTTAGGGAAAACTCTAGTAGTAGAGTAATTAGAAGCAGGATCACCATAAGTTAAAGCATTGGAAAATAAAGTTATAATGAATACATAATATTCCCTAAGAATATATTTTATAGTTACATGAACAGTCTAGTGGTATAGGTTTGAAATGAATTTCTTACTTCTAATGAATGTTGGGGGACATGAATTTCCAAAAGTGGTGAAAAATCTGTACGACTCAAAGTAGTTAGAGTCAAACATTGAGAAAGAGATTAATTATTTAAATTTCAATGAAAATTGGGAGCTAACTAAACTACTGAAATGGAAACAAGAACTATAGAAAAAATGTGCCTACCATTTTAAATAATAATCTGATAAAAGAAAAATATAAAAGGCAAGATTGGTGGTTAAAGGATTCCAACAAAAGGATTGAATAAATTTCTCAGAAATATTTCCACCAATATTAAAGCATACTAAAATACAGAATGTGTTTATAAATATTGGATCTAATGGTTTATACTTGTAGTAGATGGATATAAAGGCTTCCTTTATTCATGGTTATTTGGATGAGTAGATCTACATTAAGTAGACCAAGCAATTTAAATACCATTGGAAGGAGGGACTTATTTACAAACTGAAGTGAAGTCTTTATGTCTTGAAATAGACATATTGATAGTGGAATAAGAATTTTTATGCTTCCATGACAAAAAAAGGTTTTATAGGGACTTACTTCAATCATTACCATTATTAGAAGTTGTGTAATGATGAGAATTATATTATAATCTTACTCCTTGTTGATGACATATTACTGGTGAGTCTTAAGATTTAATGGATTCATAAAAAAGAGTACACTTTTAGAATATTTAAAATGAAATATCTTTTCCTTGTCAACAAAATATTAGGGATGAGTATAGAGAGGGATCAAAATATGGTAATCTAGTGTTATCCCGTATGGAGTACAACTGGAAGATTATAGAAAATTTTGGTATGATCAGATTTAAATCTATCAGAAATCCCCTTGCTGGATACTTCAAGTAATCCATGGTGTAGGTACCTATAATAGAATATGGTTTTGGGCACTGTAATGACCCAGAATTTTATCAATGGAATTTTTCTTCTGAATATAAAATTGTGTAATATTTAGTAATATTATAAAATTCACATACTCCACATGATAAAATCAACTACATTTTAATATATTAATTTTAACATTACATTTATAGGAAAAAAATGGCCCTAAGAATTGAAAGTATTAAAATTGAAAAAAAATAGAAAATAAAATAACAATAATAGGAAAATTTGGATCTGCTCGATCCCCCAAAATAATTGCACTCTTGAACAACACTATAGAAATAAAGCAGAATATTAGTAATGAATTATGCATTTAGAAAATGAAAACATATATTTGTATATATATATAACTTTGAGAGAGGATATAAGTGAATGAAGAGTGAATGAAATATTTGGTATTTATAGAAAATCAGGAACCCATATAACCATTACAAATATGAATGGTGGAATAGTAATCTAACTATTGAAATAGTAATATAACCATTAAGAATAGTAATATGACTATTGTAATAGTAACACCACCTGTGTAAATTTAAAATAATATTTAGGTAACTTATAAAATGATAATATGACATATTTAAATCATGATACTAGTAAATAAATGTTTTAAGAATTATACAAAAAGTGTTTATATTTTTATAAAACATATATATTTTAATGTCATTTCATAAAAAATATAATGATTTAAAAAAAGTTTATTTTCAAAAAATGGTTTTATAAGTTAATATAATGTTGTTTTATAATGATAATATAATTTTATGATACCTTAAGTAATTTTTCAAAGGGTCCGAAAATTGATCATAATTTTAAAATTATTATTTTTTAAATAAATGAGGAATCTATTTAAAAATTAAGTTTATCGTATTTAGAATATTATTTTCATAAAATGGATTTAATTTTTCTAATCTATACATAGAGAAAAATTTAGGGTGAATTTTTGGTGTTTTTTAAAATAACTGAATTTTTGTGAATAGTGAAATATGATATAATACAATATTCAACATTATAAGCTAAATACATGAATGTTTTAGTCATGGATGATGTAAGAACACATTAATTTGAACTCTTATGCAACATTTACTGTATATAGTCTCAATAATAAATACTACTGGTATTCTTGATCTAAAATAATAAATCAATGAATAAAATATTCCAAAACACCCCTCTCTTCCCCTTATTAATATCACCCCTCACAACTCATTCTCCTCACAACATTTAAGCCTTGTAGATTACCAAATTTCTAACCAATTACCTTCCCAATAATATCCATCATTTCCTAGTTCTTGTTTCTCACAAAATTATCATTCCATGGGTGCCTTAAGTGTAATCCTAAGAGGATACATCCAAAGGACAAGGTAATTCCCTCAGGCAATTTTTTTAATTTTTATTCATCCTCATCCTCCAAAAAAAATTCCATAAAACATGGGATAATAAATTTATTATCTTATATATAATTTTATTTTATTATTTTTAATATAATATCTACCATCAAGCCTCTTCCATTTCCCTCAATTGATTCTAAAATGAAAACGTTGTTTTCAATATGGTTGGTTCACCACCATCAAGAACAATGTTTTTTTTCACCACCGCCTTCAATGATGATTATAAAAATATTATTAAGGTTAAATATGATTATTATAATTACATTATAACTTATTTAAAGTTATTTAATTTTTTAAAAACAATTTAATTAAAAAAATGAATTTAGTTTGTGGATGTTGGTAAATCAAAGTAAATGAACTAACCAAATAATGTTTATATTTTTAATAAGTTAATTATCCCTATATTGGAATAAATATGGGTATTTAGGAAAATTTAAATTCATATAAATAAATTAATACCATTTAATTTTAATTCTATAGTTTTATTCCCATTTTACAAGAATAATAATAATTATCCATAAGTGTTCCGACCTTGAATCCATAAAACTAATGCTCACAAAAAAAGTAAAATTAAACTTTTTATATCATTGAAATGGTTATAAATAAACATAATAAAAATATAATAAAATAAATATATATGTAAAAGGTTCTTAATTAATTAATTAATTAATTAATTTGTTTTTTCAGGAAATTAAGTGCAAGTGAAGAATGATTCTGAAACATTTCTTTGCGTTATGAACTTTCTCCCTCTAAATAACTTTTTATCTCTCTTTGATGTTATGAAATGATTTTAAATTATTTATATATATCACTTACATATATATACTTATCTTATTCACCCTTAATTTAATGGGTTATTACATGACTTAAGCTCATTTCTCAAAATGCCTTCTTTAAAATAAAACCCAATTAAGGGGAACTTTTCTATCCCTTAATCATATCATTTTTTCAAATGAACACTATATTTTAAGACCTAGGATTATGAAATCAATTATAAATGTCTAAATTGTTTAATAACTTTTTATCTTTGTAATATTTATAAAATTTCATTTGATTATTATTTGAGTAAAGATTATGAAACCCATTTCTTTCCATTGATAATTTAGATGTTTATTCTCTATGATTAGTTTCTTTTAATGTAAAATATAATCATGTACATGTTATGATGGGTGTACCCAGATAGTAATCCAATTAATTGATTAATATTTTTCTCATGATACATTATGTAAGTGGTTAGGGAGTGAACCTAATTCATCATGGGACTTTTTCCACCATGTGAAGTTGTCATGGAAGTTATCATTGACTTATAATTATGTCATGTTTAATTTTGTTCACAAATTAGTATGTTTGCATGATATTATGATTAAATATTTTTTAAATTATGACTCCATATGATTATTCATGATCTATATCTTTTATTATATCATGTTATACCTTTTGACTCATCTGATATATTTTGTTATCATATCTATTTTCTTCCTAAAAAATTTAGATCACCTATTTTTTATGTATTTCCTAGGTTTTCCTATATATTTTTAGGATCTCAAAGTTATTTATGAGCTCATTAAGGAGGATAAAATAAAGATTTTATGTTTCAGCTTTATTTTTATGTATTATGAACCTAGTATTCAAAAGACACTAGGTTTCACAATCTTTGGGTTGTATATATTAGATATTAATGTTAATAAACATGTAATAATATGTATAAAAGAATTGGGTTGATATAGGTTGTATTATAGTGATGTATAGTTATTTTTGTGGATTGGGACTAGAATAATTTAGTGATAACACTAGGGAGAAGTATAAATATAAGAGAATATCCTAAAATTTTGGTGATGTATAGATCGAGTGGTTTTCAAGAAATTGCATCCATATTTTGATACTATAAGTGGATGTGGATATGTTTTAGTTATACTTGGGGGTAATGATCCCAAAAAAAATTCATTAGGTATTAACTTTATCCTCACCTGGTGTATGATAAAGAGGCATTTATACCCACCTAGTTTGACACTCCTAGGGGATATGCTTCAGAAAATTCACAAACTCTTTATGAACCATTATGAAAAAATTGAATAGATCATTAGGTTAGAAAACCTAATGTAAAACATTACTATGGATATCCTATATTCAAACCTAGATACTCATAAGTCAGTGTATACTTTTCATTTATAATTTATTCATTCTAAGTTCATATTTTACTTTTTATATGTTTATTAGTTAGAGTATTCTCTTCTAAAAGTTTATTTTGGATATAGTAAATGACTAGAGCCAGAATCAAATAGTGAAAGTGCAATAATTATACATTCATGAGATTAAAATGTACTATATGATTATATTTTTATAAATTCTTTCATGTCTCTCATGTTTAGTAGAACTATTCAAAAACCACCTTAAAAGATAGAGGTTGGTCTATCTATGTGTATAACAAATGGGGAAATTATTGCATCTCAAGTATATAACTCCTTTGTGGTCAATGTTTGTGGATTTAACCTCCTATAAAATCTCATATTACATACTTTATCATAGTTTCATGATATATCAGGCATGTATTTTTTTCCTTATATAAATAAAATAGAAACTATTTGGAGAAGGATATCACTTTTCCTATCACAAATCATCTTATGATTCTGTATAAGTGTGAGTAGGGGGATGAATATAATTTGGAATCTTCATCTCAAGTGTGGATATTATTTCATCATAATAAATAATCTCAAGTTCAAATGAATGATACAAATGAGAGAATCATAATTGAAGACATGTCTATTGTGATGGATTGTATTGATGTATTCTCTAAAGAGTTTCTTGGTCTTCCTTCAAACTGAGAGGTTTATTTCTCAATTAGACTTATAATTGGAACTTTGCCCATATCCAAGAATCCCTACATAATGGTCATCATTGAGTTATAAGAACAAAATAGTTACAATAGAATCTAGGAAATTGTTTTATATACTCAATTGCTTCATAATGGGGTGTCTTGGTCATATTTGTTATGTAGAAGGATGGGTCAATGCACCTCTTCAATGATTATCATGAACTAAACAAAATCATGACAAAGAAAACGTGTCTCCTACTATCGATAGATTACTTGTTTGACCAACTATATGGGGCCTATTATTTCTATAAGGTGGTTCTTAAGTCAATATATCACCAATTATGGGTTAAGAAGGAAGATATTCCCAATAACTTCTTTTAAATAAGGTATGGACACTATTATTTCTTAGTGATTACCTTAAAACTCACTAATTCCATTGAAATATATATATACTTAATTAATAGAGTCTTTACATATTTCCTCAAAAAAATTATGGTAGTGTTTATATATCATATTTTGATATACTTAATTACAAAGGAGGATCATGATAAGAATTTGAATAATTTTCTAAATACATTGTGAAGGGAGAATATTTATGAAAAGTATAATAAATGTGAGTTCTAAATGGAGAAATAATCATTCTTGGGGAATGTTATCACCAGAAAAGGGATATAAGTGTACCATTATAAGATAAAATCAATTAATAAGTGTCTTAGACTACTATTTTTAATGGATATCCACAATTTCCTTTGACTAGCTGGTTATTACTGACAATTTTTGAGAAACCTATTTTGATGAATGTGAAAAGATCTTCAAGGAATTAAAAAATAGGTATATCACAACATCAGTGATCACACTACCCTCAAGTGGGAAACATCTTGTAGTATACAGTGATGATTCAAATAATGTTTTTTGATGTGTACTAAAATAGAATGATAAAGAGATATCTTATGCCTTAATGAAGTGGAAATTTCCTGAGAAGAACTATATTGTGCATGATATGGAGTTGACTACAGTGACCATCACATTGAAAATATGGTGGAATTATCTCTATGGGGATAAGTGTGAAATATATATATATATATATATATATATATATATCATAAGAGACTCAATTATATATTCATAGATAAGGATCTTAATATGTTCCACTAAATATGGTTAGAGATGATCAAGGACTATGATTCCCCAATCCACTACCATCCTTGGAAATAAAATAAAGTGGAAGATTCTCTAAGTAGAAAGGATCTATAAACTTTATAAATGATGAGAATTGATAAGGATCTAATATTATTATACTTTCAAAGGATGGATATGGGGATCATAATGGAAGGAATATCATCATTCATTTCTTAAATGATTTCTCAACCATCCCTTATAGAGAATATGAAGGATTCTTAAAGATATGATGTGGAAATACAAAATAAGGTGGAAACTATAAGAAAATAAAAATACTCAGAGTTAAATATTAATGAATAAGAAGTTGTAATATTTGGGTCATGACCATGTTTATCATCAAATACTGAGTTGAAAATGGATTTATTGAATAATTCACATAGCTAAACCTTCTCCACCCAACAAGGGAGCATGAATATGTATCAAGATATATGATGTCGCTATTGGTGGAACAATATTAATATGGATATCACATAATATACATAAAATTTGTATTATTTCAATAGGTGGAGGCTAAAAGGAAAAAAGTCTAAATGGATGTTGTAATTATTACCTATACCTACATGTAAATGGGAAAACATCACTATGGATGTTGTTACTGGTATTTCAAATAAATCAAGTGGAAATAATTATATATGGGTTATGGTAGACCATATTACAAATACTCCTCATTTCATTACTATTCTATTGGACTTAGCACTCGATCAACATGCCAGGGTATACATTAGAAAAGTGTTGAGGCTGCATGGGATATCATTTTCAATTGTATGTGATAGATATATAAGATTTACCTTTATGTTCTGGAAGATTCTCCAATACACTATAAACACTGAGTTAAACTTCAGTACATCTTATCACCCCCAAACTAATGGCCAATCTAATCATACTATCCTGACACTGGAAGACATTTTGAGAGTATGCTAGATGGAATTAAAAGTAGGATGGTATTAACATCTTACCCTGGTCAAGTTCTCATATAATAATAGCTTTCACTAAAGAATAAAAATGGATCCATATGAATCCCTTTATGGTAAAATATATATAACACTTTCTTGATGTGATGAAATTGTAAAACTTAAGTTGTTGGGACCCAAAATGGTAAAGGAAATGTTAGAAAAGGTCAGGACCATTTAGTAGCACATCAGGGCTGCTCAAAGTTTACTAAAGAGCTATGCTGACTATCATTGAAAATACTTTTAATTTGAGTTTAGAGATAAAGTGTTCCTCCATTTATCTTCATGGAATATAGTCATAAGATTTTGGAAGAAGCGTAAATTAATTACCAGGTACATCGACCCCTTTGAGATTCTTGATCGCGTCGGAGTTGTGACCTATCGACTAAAACTCTCAACAAACCTTTCATATATTCAAGAACTATTCCACATATCTCTCTTGAGGAAGTACATACCATATCTCTCACATGTACTGAGTTCATAGGTGGTATGTTTGGAAAATAATCTCTTTTATGAGATGCGGTTGGTGAAGATCTTATAATGTAGAGATAAAGTTATATGCAATAAGATAGCTCACCTAGTCAAGGTATTATGATGAAACCACAAGTATGAGGAGCCGGCTTGGAAACTAAAGGAAGACTTGAACCTACGTATGCTCACTTTTTCACCTTAGTTTGTAAAACAAAATTTCAAGGCTAAAATTTCTTAAGGGGGAATAATATAATGACTCCAAATTTTATCAATAGAATTTCCCTTCTGAATATATATCTATGACATATTTAGTAATATAATATAATGCATACACACCACATGATAAAACCAACTAAATTTTATTATATTAATTTTAACATAACATTTAGATAATAAAAATGGACATAATAATTTATAGTATTATAATGGGAAAAAATAAAAAATAAGATAACAATAATAAGAAAATTCAGATCTACTTGATCCCTGAGAATAATCAAACTCACAAACAACACTATAGAAATGATGAAAATATTTAGTAATGAAATATTAATTTTGAAAATGAATATATATATATATATAACTTTGAGAGATTATATAAATTAATGAATAATGAATTAAATATTAGGTATTTATAAAAATTAGGGAACCCATATGACCGTTACAAATCTGACAATTGGAACTGTAATATGACTATTAGGAATAGTAACTTGATTATTAAAATAGTAACCTCATCTATGTAAATGTAAAATAATATTTATGAATCCTATAAAATGATAATATAATATATTTAAATCATGATACAACTAAATAAATGTTTTAAAAATTATAAAATAAGTGTTTGTATTTTTCATAAAGCATAAATGTTTTATATTCATTTTTAAAACAAATATATTGATTTAAAAAAAGTTTATTATCACAAAATGGTTTTATAAATTAATATTATGTTTTATTATAATGATAACATAATTCTATGAGACCTTAATTAATTTTTCAAAGGTTCAAAAAATTGATCATACTATTAAAATTGATATTTTCTTAATAAATTACGACTTTTTTTTAAATTAAAATTTTCATATTTAAAATTTTATTTTCATAAAATAGATTTAATTTTTTGAATCTAAAAAATTAAAAATGGTTAGGGTGAATTTTTATATATTTATAAAATATTTGAATTTTTTTAATAGCGATATATAGTAAAATATGATATTTTACATTGTAAGTTAAATACATGAATTTTTTAGTCATAAATGATATAATCATACATTATTTTAAAATCACATAAAAAACATACTAAATATAGTCACAAGAATCAATAATATTGTTATTCTTTAACTAAAATAATAAACTAATGAATATAATATTCAAAAACACCTTACTCTTCCCCTTATAAATACCACCCCTCACTGCCCCTTATCCTCACAACTTCAAAGACTTGGAACTTGAAAATTTTATACCTAATTTACTTAATATTCCTATCCCCCAAGTCCTAGTGGTTTTGGTATCACAAAAACACCATTCCTAGGGTGATTTAAGTGGAAGCCCAAGAAGAGATATCCAAAGGAGAAGGTAATTCCTTCAACTGATTATTTTAATTTTTCTTCCACCACATCCTCTAAAAAAATTCCATACAACATGGAATAATAACTCCAGTATATTATATATAATATAATTTTATTTATTTAATATAATATCATCATCCATCCTCTTCCCTTTCCCTTAGTTGATTCTAAAACAAAACTGTTGTTTACAATATGGTTGGTTCACCGCCTCCATGACCAACTTACTTCATTTTTCACTACTTCCTTCACAAATAGTTATAAAAATATTATTATGGTTAAATATGATTATAATAATTTTGTTATATCTTATTTAAAGTTATTTAATGTTTTAATAATCATTTAATTAAATAAAATTAATCTATTTTGTGATGGTCGGTAAAATAATCTAAATGAACTAACCACATAACGTTAACATTTTTACTAATTTAATCATCCATATGATAGAGAATATATAAATGTTTGGGACCATTTAAATTTTTTTATGTACATGAATACCTTTCCATTTCACTTCTATAGTTTCAATCCTACTTGAAAAGAACATCAATAATTATCCACAAGTGATCAGACCTTGAAACCATAAAATGAATGCTCTCAGAAAAAATGAAAATGAAATTTATATCTCATAGAAATAGTTATAAATAGACACAATAAAATTATAATAAATCAAATATGGATGTAAAAGGTTCTAAATTAAGTAATTACTGAAATTAATTTGATTATTCATGACATTAGGTGCAAGTTCATAATGATTTTCGAACGTAAGGTAAGGGGTATCTCCAAACCAAATTTTTCTTTAGGTTATGACCTTTATCTCTATAACTCACTTTTCTTCCCTCTTTGATGTTATAATATTATTATAAATGATATATATATATATATATCTTACATATATATACCTAGCTTATTCTCCCTTCCTTTAATGAGGTAATACATTCCTTAAGTTCATTTCTCAAAATGACTTCTTTAAAAAAACTTGATTAATGGAAACTTTTCTAACCCTTAATCATGACGTTTTTTTTCAAATGAGCACCATATTTTGAGAAATATACTTATGAACTCAAATATTAATTGAAAAAATATTTAATTCTTTCTTCCCTTTGTAATCTTTATAAAATTTTCTTTGGTTATGATTTGAGGTAAGATTATGAAATCATTTTACTTCCATGGGCGATTCATATGTTTATGCATTATGATTAATTTCCTTTTTTGCGCATATATGCATGTACATGTTATGATGGGTGTACCCAAATAGAGCTCCATTGTATTAGGTAATGTTTTTTTCTCATGAGACATTATGTTTGGGATTAGGGGGTGAACCTAATATATGATGGGAATTTGTCCACCATGTGATGTTGTCTTGGTAGTTACCCTTGACTTATGTTTATGTCATACTTCATGTTATTTAAATATTCCTATATTTACATTGTATTATGATTACATTTTATTTATATTATTCCTCAATATTATTGTTAATGATCCTTTCCTTTTATTATATCATGTTCCTCCTTTTGACTCATATGTTATTCTTCGTTGCCATGTTTATTCCCTTACTAGGCTTTTTATCTCACCCATTTTTTTATGTATTCAGTAGGTTATCCTAGTTAGTTTCAAGATCTCAAGGGGATTTAGGAGATCATTAATGAGGATAAAATACACATCTTATATTTTTTTCATTTTTATATATTATTAACATAGTCTTCCAAATAGATTAGACCTCATGATATTTGGGTTGTATTTTTGGATTTTTATATTAAAAAACAAGTAATAATATTTTTGAAATGATTTGGTCACTATAGTTACATAGTGAAAGTAAAACATGCTTTAGTTATTGAAAGATTGATATATGTGATGATATGTATGCAGCCAGACATTACCTTTGTATTGGGAGTGGTGATTTGGTTCATGTCTAACCCTTATAAGGAGTATTCAAAATCTATGAAGTGGATCATATATTAATTGAATGGATTAGTAGATACAGAATTGTTATTTAGGGAATAAAATCCTTTATGAGGTTTTGTTGATATGGATTAATCTGGTGATCTTGAAACTTGAAAAAGATCAATTGGATTGGTATTTTATTTTGTGTGATAGAAATAATCTATATGTCACCACTATAGTTAGTGGTGAATTTTTCTACGATAGAAGAAGAGTATGTAGCAACTAAAGGGGCTAGAAAATATTTTTTTGGTTTAAAGTACTTGCTGAAGAAACTGGTTAAAGCATTAGAAGGAGGAATGTTATTCTATTTCATTCAGAGTGTTTTCCACCTTTCCAAGAATCCAGTGTTTCATGAAATAATGAAAACCAATGGTGTATAGTTCTATTTCATCCAAAATCTACTGGAAGACAAGGTGTTGGAGCTAGAAAAGATCCCAGGGAAGAAAAATTCAGCAGACATGTTCACAGAATTTTTAAATCATGAAATTTATAGGTGGTATTATGACTCAGTGGGACTCAAATAAATGAATGGAAGATGTAGAACACTACAATGAACATGAAATTAGGAGTTATTTTCCAAAAATTATTATAGTATTTTGAAGAGATTCCTTGAATAAATCTTCAAGTGGGAGATATTTGGGATTTTGAAGCTTCTTTAAGTCACTGGAAGTCCAAGATATAGTAGTTTTGTTTGGTATTTCAAAGAAGTGGGAGTAGGAACCATTAATATATGGGTAAGATTACCATATTTTTTCTAACTTCTAAGGGATGTGTAGACTAGTTTTTTGGGTTTGGTGAATAGTGTTGCATTTGGGACGGTTGAGTCGGTGGAAGCCTTAATTGAATGAAGAAGTCAATGGATATCTAAATGCAAATTTCAGATGGTGGTGTGACCAATTTGAAATTTTAATTATCTCTATAAAAGGAGATGCAGACAGTTTTTTTCTATGTGTTCTATAACAAACTATGAAAAGTGTATCATTGGATAATTAAGAAATAGTGATTATTACCATTAAAATTCCAAAAATATAAGAGTTTCTTGTGTTCTCCCATGGATGTAGGATTAAATTATGAACTATATAAAAATTTTGTGTCCATTTTTCTTTTCTTTTGTGTTCTTAAGTTTATCTTCAGTTAGATTATTTATGTGCATCTAATCTTTGAATGGTGTTCTGGGTACAACAAGTCTTCTTAATTTAGATTCTTCAAGACAGAAGGGAAGAATTTCTAGTTGGTAATTTATATCATTGAACTATAAATGGATACGAATTTCTGGTAAACTCAAGTTTCAACCATTGAGTTTTTGTATATTTTTTTAGGTCCCCTATTCCCAAAATTTAAATAAAAAACGAGGCCAAACATAGGCAATAGAGTGGGTGACCTCTATAATTTATTAGTATCTATCCAAAAAAGTTATTAATCATGTTGTGGGTGTATCCAGTACAAATTAGTGATAAAAAGTATGTGATTAAGTATGAAAATGTTCATATCCAATAAATTCTTGTATTGACCCAAGTAAATAATAAAATGAGATATTTAATTTTAATTAAATCATTCATTTACAAGTAAATTTTCTTTCAAAATAAATTTTCCATTATTAAAACATAATTTAATAAAATCACACTTTTATTGAAACACATTTATACTAAATAAAACCTTATACTTTAAAAATTATTATATAAATATAATCACATTAGTTTTTATTTAAATAGATACTTTATTTAAAATGGATAAGGGTTTAAGGTTCTAAAGAAAAGGCGTGGGTTTGTAAATCAGAATTATAAGTTAAAGGATTTGAATAAAGTAATAAAACCATAATAATTTTAAAAAATAAACATTAATTTATTATTTAAGTAGATTAGTTTTATTTAGGAAAACACGTAGTTTAGGAAAAACAATATGGGTAGGAACCATCTCATTAACTTCCACCTAACTAGCTTATCCATCACCTCACAAACAGTGCAAATCTTGAATGGGGGTATGTTTGTATTATTGTTTTATATATCATTCAAACTATAGTATTAGAAAACTGTATCTTTAGTAAAACATTACAAAGGCATGTAATGTTAAACATGGGTGGAATAAGGTTGAGTTATCCATGATTTAATGCTTAATTATATACTATATTAAAGAGTTAAATGGAAGTGGTCATGTCATTAGAGACACCATTTATGTCTTATCATCTAAATAGAATCCTACAAAATTTCTAGGACTCAAATAAAATATGGAATGACATTAGCTAACAAGGATATATAAAGTTCCCAAGTTCATGCAACCTTATAAATTAAAGAATTATGATATGTTTGACAAACATCATCAAATAATTTCAATGTTTTAATTCTAGGAAAATATGTTTTCCTAACACAAAAAATACTTTATAATAATCTAAACAATAATGAATAGGGTTTATTATTAATATTATAATTCAAGAAAAAGGAATGTTTCAGGCATAATATCGAAATTCACTAAAGTGTTTAAAACCCCCTACCTTATTCATTGGTGATCCTTAACATCTCCATCAATCACCGATAATTTACTAATGGATACTTAATATCCCCTATTAATCATAATTAAATAATTTCATAAACAAAGAATCCAATAAATACATCCACCATAATCAAATAACCACTAAACCTAAGAAAACCGAAGAAGATAACTCTAAAAATTAATCTAACATCATCTCTACCAAACCCATTAATTAAAACTACCAAATAACTTTATAATTTATTCCCCAATTCATGGAAACCTAAGAAAAAACCATACCAAAATCATTTAGAATAAAAGTATCCATTAACAGATGATATCAAACCATAAGAAATTACTTTACACAAGATAAGAGGAATCCAAAAGGGTTCGGATGAATTCCACCATTCTCTAGTGGAATTCATCCTGGAATACCTAACCAAAACAATAGGAATCAAAGGAAAAGTTAAAAGAAGAGGATAAGGAGAGTATAGAGAAGTTTTACCTTGGATTTGATGGAATGAGACCCCTTGGATCACCCTTGGTTGAAGGAGGTTAAAGAAAGTGATAAAGGAACCCACAAAAATCTTAAAGGGAGTCCTTTGAATGCATGGAGGAAGAATGGCCTGAAGGGAACCACTATTAGGGGTTAATTAATGGAGGAAAAAAGGAAAATTTCCCTTTTAAAAAATAAATTAGGCCTAAGTATACTGGGTACCCACTACATGTCCATTGAGTGCCCAAAGGTCCCTCCAAACCACCCCCACTTCTGTTAGCATCATCAGGAACCCAGTACTACCCACTATGTAACCTATAGTTGTATTAGATCTAGAATACATGCAAACACATGAACCTTATACTAAACCTCAAAATATACCCATAAACATCTAAATTATCATTCTAAAAATTTAGAATTCAAAATTGAATCCAAAACTAAAAAATTACCTCCCATTCTAAACCAAAAATTCAAATAAACCCTCACTTTAATTAACTAATTCCTCAAAATTATCAAAATTTTATCTTTAATTATTTATATATATATATATATATTGATCTTTACAGATAAAGACTATATTATCTATTATAACTCACGACATACCATTCATAAGTCTCAATATTAGTTTTGAACGGAATTACATTATATGATATCAAGATATCATAGAATATGATATACAAAATGAAAATAATTTTTTTAAATTTTGAATTGAATTAGATAATTTATAAAATGTTTATAAATTATAAATATTGTATTTTTTTATATTTATTTAATTTATAGAGTGTTTAAAATTTAATTAATTATAAAGTGTTTATAATTAATTACCAAATATTTATGAAACATTTAATTAATAAATATCCATAATATTTAATATTAGTATTAAAATACCTTTTATTTGTATGGAATGACTTATAATTTGATATGAAATGTTAATATATAAATTATAAGGTGATTTATAAAGTGTTTATAAATTAAAAAATAATGAAAAATATATGAGAGTTATATTAAATTATGAATTGTTCATAATTTTTAATTAGAAATATTCAAACTAAATACCGTGTTTGAGAAATTATTTTAACCATATCAAAAGTATTTTTTTCGGTTGATACAATCGAGGTTCTAATAATATTAAATATGTGATATTTTTATTATGTAAAATGTTTACGTAATGTATGAATTGTTCATATGAAATGTAAAATGTTTACATTTCAATTAAACATATTATATTTATAAATTCCATATAAAGGATAACCTAAAGAGGTTATATTCAAAATAAATATAAAGTGTTTATATTTATTTAATTATTTAATGTATATAACGAATGGATAAATTAAAAAGTGATTATAACTTCTTTATTTATGAATTGTTTAAAAATATATATCACATGTCTAAATTTATGAATTTTTCATTTATTTAGTGTTATTCTATAATTTTATTCATAAATATAAACATTATATTGTGAATGGATGTATACATTAGTTTAAAGTGTTAAATTACTTCTATAAATTATCATACAAGAATCTAACGAGTTACATGCTAGGTATGATAATTTATTTAGTATTATTTTTACTTTAATTGTGTTTTATTGGGTTATGAGCTTGAATAAAGAATTTAATTATAGTTTATACATATTAGGTGTTGTAATTTTGATGAAATTTTAGCCTCTATTGAGTAAAGAATCATGGTTAGAGAAAATTTGGGCCACACTACTCACTATCCTGAGAGCTTAGGATCTATATAGAAAATTCAGGGTTAGAAACATGTCTCTTCATACTTACTCTTTTGGAGATTTTTCATTTCATATGATTAAAAGACTTTACATAAAAGGGTTTCATCTAACTTATACATGGGATTAATTTGGATATGTGTAGTGACCTGAACTTTTAAAAATAAAATTCCCCTTGCAATGCTTTATTAAATATTATGGATATAGAAAACACACGAACTTATTTGGTTTAATTATATCCTATATGATTTAAAATACCATTAAGTATCATTATCATTGATAATATAGTCATTTAACAGTGATTATATGATTAGTATAAATATTGGGTTTTGATAAATCCAATTGAAACAAACAAAGGAATTAATGGCCACAACAAGTAGGATTGTACCCTATGAGGCCAATTTATCAGAGCTTCTAAGGGAGATATTATCACTGGGATTTTCCCTTAACCAATCTCAAGTTGAGATCCAGAAACTTAATCATAAGTGAAATAGTTTACAGGAGAAGTCCAAGCTCATTGATATCACGACCCAAACCATGTACACTGAACCACCATATGAAAGTCTTATCATCGTTCACCTTATTCTTAGGGTGTTTTCTATTGTATTCGTAAGATCATGGATTTCTATGTAAGGTATGTTCTTATTTATATTTTAGTTTAAGTCCTTGTTTGTGGTTAATTAAGTGTTTTTCCAAGTCCTTGAGAAGACTCGAGGGTGTTCCTGGGATTCGGGACATGAAAAAGGGTGAAAGGGGGCTTTCTAGGCAATCCGCATGGTTTGGAAAACCATACGAGGGGAGACCATGCGGGAAGTAGCAATCTGCACGGTTTGTGCATAGTCTGGAAAACCGTGTGAGAGAAGGGTGTGTGGGAAGTAGCCTTCTCATGGTTTGCACAGGGTTTGGAAAACCGTGTAGGTAAACTGTGTGGCCTAGAAACTTTTAAAAAATTATAAAAATCCATTAGGGGATTTTAAGTTCCACTCGGTATTTTCCTTCTTTCTTCTCCCTTGAACCCTAATGACGCCCCAAAATCTTCAAGAGATTCCATGGATCAATATCTCTCATCTTAGGGTCATTTGGAGTGTTTTTTGTTGAATATTGAAGATCTGGGTAAGGTTAATCGCACTCTTGCTTCTCTTTTTGGTTTAGGGTCTATAACTCTTCCTTCTCTCTATCTGAAGCTCTAAAACCCATCTTTTTTAGTGAGATTTAGGTTGGTGATTCATGGTTTGGTTGAATTGGGATCTAATTTTTTGGTTGAGAGTGTGTTCGCTAACAGATTCAAGGTAAGTGGTCTACAAGTTGTATCCCTTGGGTTTCAAGTGGATTTGTGCATGTAGGGTTATGTTCTTAATTTTCCATTATTGTGTTCTTGGATCCCTTAATTTATTTGTATATGTTGGGTGTATAAATTGTTAAGTTTAACTCTTCATGATCCCCTCGGGATGCGTAGAGGATGGCCAAATTATATTAGGGCCACCCATGGGGTGTGCTGATATTCCCCGGACATAGAGTTTAGCTAAGTAAGTGTAAGACTGTTGTGCGAAAATATAGAGCCCATGATGAATATGTTAATAATGTTGAAGGATGTGAAATTGGTGTTTATTAGTACACTTAGGTTGGGTATTGGCCTAAGGGGTTGTTTTGTTGGCATGAAAGAGGGTTAAATGGATTAATGGGAAATGTTAGGGGATTATCATTATACTTGAATATGCTTAGTGATATAGGAATGGGAAATTGGAAATGGGGATAAAGTATTAAGTAATATAAATGATGAATGTGCTAATGGATTGAGTAAATAATATTAATTTCTCATTTATTGATATTGTTGTGATTTTGTAAATGATATTGGCTATTCTTATTGTGATATAGTTAATTGTGGTGAATGATAAATAATAATGTGCACATGGCTTGGTTGAGTGGGGTATTGACTTGAGGTTCTACACCCATAGGTTGAGTTGGATTGAGGTAATTTCTCCACACCCAAATTCACAGGTAAGGGAAGGGGGTGGAGTTCTATTGCCCTAACGGTTGCATTCCACCCGGACTAAGGCTTCAAGGTGAGGATTATGAGGATGTTATAATGCGATTCCTAGTGAGATAGGTCTTGTTTTTATTACCATATACTTGAGAACATTGAATATGCATAATCCATTGAACACATGAAAAGGGTAGATTGAATCATAAAATTCCTAAGTAGTGTACCCAAACTCAATAGTAGTATAATTAAAAGGAACATAATCTAGAATGACCTATTAAACTGTTCACATTTACTTGCCATTATTTGTCACTTGCATGCACTATCTTCTTTTTCTGGATATTTTGTAGACAATGTTGCTGGTGGCCTACTGAGTTATACTCACACCCTACTTGGGCTGCCATTGGGTACTCGAGATGATTTCATGCTTTCAGGTTAGGACAGGGGAAAGGGCCCTATGCTAGGGTGTTGTGTTGGACATGAGGCATGTATGGTAGAGGTTCTAGACTTGGAGTCCAGACCATTTTGGGGATCCTGTTGTTTTCCTTTCTTTTGGGTTTTTCACTTGGAACTATAGCATAGATTGACATATTTACGGTTGTATATGGTTGTACCCAATTTTGGGAATTGTTTATTTATGAATGTTATCGATTTTTTCCTATTTTTTCATTATTTAAATTATTATTTGTTGTGGTTTACTCTGGTAATGAGGGTATGGTCTCCCCACGTGATTTATTAGACCATCACTACTAGTCGGAAACCTCTGGCATATGGGGAGGCGCGTTTGAGGTCATGTAGCAACCCAGATCAGTGCACCATATTAGTGGCTCTTGAGTCGGGGACATTACAAATTGGTACTAGAGGAGTTCTTTTATCTTTATTACTATTTGTGGATGGTAGATAGGAGGTTAAAAAAGTATCAGTCCTTGGTAATGAGATCGTTCTTGGAAGTAGCTAACCCATGTACATGGGAAAACCCAAGTCTCCCTAAGAGGGGATTGTTGTTCTTGTTGTGCGTTGTTATATTTGATGATATTTCACCATTGGTTGATGCACTTGTTGTAAGATTTTACGATTTTGTGATATTTCTCTCATGGATGGAAGTGTACGAGGTTGTGAATTCATGCATCATTCTTGGAACCTGTGCAGATAAGTGACATACATCACGATAGGAACACACACAGGATGGGTGTGCGGGGTATTAAGGTTAGGATGCATATGTTTTCTTAAAATTAATGAAATTATTCCTAATGGTATTGTATGAATGGTTAAAAAGGAAAGTCAAAAGGGGTAGTAGTAATTAGAAAATGGTTCTTAATAAAGAAACAAAAGTGGATTAATTTGTTGTAAGAGTAAATTGGGATATGGAAATGGTTTTTAATGGGAGTAAAAGATAAGACTTGTGGACATGTGAATTAGATACCGTGTTAGCCATGACCATAGGAGAGATGGATAAGGGTAGTGATTCAGTAGTGAGTGGGATATTTTGGGTAGTGTATGAGAACTAGTTCGGTTGTGTAAAGTGATGAGCCTACCTATATCTCTTCCTTCTCATAAAAGCGTCATGGTTGCAATCTAAAACTAATGTTTGGAATTGTAGATAAATACCACCTCAAAGATGTGTGTTGGTTGGGTGATATGAGGATGTTTTTTAGAATGATCTTCCAGTAGTGGAGAAAGAGAACATGGTGATCTATGAAAATAGGTAAGAACAGTTCCATGAGAACATCACTCATTTTATACAGATGATTGAATGAGAACCAGGGTGGGTTTCACCGAGTATATTTGAGCTGACCAGACTTTCTGCTAAAACACCCTTCGACCTTTACTAAATAGGGTGGTCCATAAGAATATGAGTTCTTGATAGTGTCCATCCAAACTGTTATTGACCATCTAAAGACTCCTCTCAAGAATCGAGTCAAGTTAGAGGCCTATATGCTGAGGGGTCAGGAAAAACATTGGTGGGACATCATGGTCCAGATAGATCATGCTGAAGGAATGATGTGGAAAGATTTTCAAAAGAATTTTCTTGAGAAATTATTCCTAAAAACCTTTAGGTAAGAGAAGGATTCCTTTTTTATGAGGTTGAATAATTGGATAATGTCGGTGATGGACTATGCTAACTGTTTCACTAATTTTAGATGCTTCTTTTCGACGTTGACGGGAGATGAGGCAGCTGTGGAAAAATGCTTCCAAGATGGACTGAGACATGAGATCGAGTCTCAGGTGAATATATTTCATCTGAAAAGGTTTTTTAATGTGTTGGATTTAGCCCTTATCTCATAGGGGAACATAAAGGGAGCTTCAGGTAGTGAACATGTGGTGCTAGCTGGGCGAGCAAGTGGTGCAGCTTCTGGTAGTAGGAATCACCGCTCTGGAATCTTTTAGAATGGTGGAAGAACATAGAGTAGTTAGAAGAGGGGGACATCTTCTCATTGTGGTGACTGGGTCTTTTGTTATCAGTGTGGAAATTCAGGTCACAAGCATGACCAGTGTCCCTTCCCATCAGTCGAGTGTTGAGAATGCAGAAGGTTAGGCCATGTGCATAGGTTCTGTAGGAACCCACGATAGTCAAGGAATGATGGAGGTCAGAGGTAGATGTTGAGTGTATCAAGGGGGTTGGTTACCCTCTATCAGGCAGGCAGTTGGATCTCTATAGGTTTTATGGGTAGAGGCGGGGGACGTGGAACTCTAGGGTGTGACCATCCTTAACAACAGAGAAATGCAGTGCAGGGTACTCATGCTGGAGCCCAGGGAAAAGGGGCAGGTCATCTCTATGTAGTTCAGGCTACACCTGAAGGATGTGAGACGTTATCATATACTTTTTGAGGTATGGTTCTTATAGCTTCCACACATTCTAGTTCTTTATTTGATATAGATGATACACATTCCTTTATTTTTACTCAATTTTTAGTTGTGTAGGTTTTAACTGTGTAGACTGCATGTGGTGTAATGTCGCTTGATACTCTATTAGGGGTACAAGTTGAGGACATCGGTCAGTTTAAGGGTTGTTCTCTGGAGTTTGGTGGGTATCATTTTCTATGGGATCTGTTTGTCCTATAGATGTCAAGTTTTGACCTAATCTTAGGTATGGATTGGTTGGCATTATATCAAGACCATATCGATTGTTACCGACATCTATTAACATTCACATCTCTCAATGGGAGCACTTATTTATTTCTTGGTGAGTGGGATACTCTAGCGGGCCGTGCAGGGCCGCTACACCAGCAGTTGGGAGAACTCATGGCCTAAGTGGAATACCTTATGTTAGATTATAGAGATAAAGGACAGACGGTCTTCCCTTTTGTTGTGGACCAGTTTCATGATTTTTTTCCTGAATATTTCTTAGGGTTACCACCTGATAAAGATGTAGAGTTTATGATCAAATTGATTTTATGATTGGATCCAGTTTCCATTAAACCCTACTAAATGGTTCCAGTAGAGTTCCAAGAATTGAGGGTTCGGTTAGAGTAATTGGATCGTAAGGGGTTTATACATCCTATTACACCACCTTGGGGATCTGCATTGTTATTTTCTAAGAATGATGATGGATCACTAAGGCTATGTGTCAGTTATAGGAAGTTGAACTAGATCAAAGTTAAGAACTGATACCTATTTAATAGAATTGATGACTTGTTGGATATTCTCAGAGGTTCCTTGGTGTTTTCTAAGATCTATTTGAGATCAGGATACCATCATTTGTGGGTGAGACCTTTTGACATACCCTGAACAACTTTCTGAACCATGTATGGGTTTTATGAATTTATGGTGATTGTGTTTGGTTTGACCAATGCATCAGCATTGTTCATGGCATTGATGAATTGGATATTCCACCCATATCTATATTATTTTTTAGTTTTCTTCATTGAAGACATCTTAGTGTACTCCATAACTCATAAATATCATGACAAACATCTTGTCATCGTATTGAGTACACTAAGAGAGAATAGGCTTTATGCCAAGCTATCAAAATGTCAGTTTTGGATTAATGAGGTGAATTTTTTCAGACACTTCATTTCTATGTCAGGTGTGTTAGTGGATCCAAAAAAGGTGTAGGTTGTGGTGTCTTGGGATCTTCCCAATAATTTCTCTCATATTTTGAGTTTTCTGGGTTTATCTAGTTATTACTGAAGGTTTATTAGAGATTTATCTCATTTGGAAGCACTACTCACATGACTAACCAAGAAGGTAATTAATTTTTATTGGTCAGAGGATTGTGAGAATTATTTTTAAGAGCTGAAAAAGTGGTTGACGACCACATCGATTTTGATCTTACCCAAACCAGGTAAGATGTATACCTTGTTCTATGATGCATCTGTTGTCGGACTTGGGGCAACGTTGATGTAGGATTATCATTTTTTAGCTTATGGGTCGATATAGTTGAGGCTGCATGAAAGGAATTATCCTACTCATGACCTGGAGCTAACTGTTGTGGTTCATGCCTAAAAGTGTTGGAGGCATTACTTGTTGGGAGAACCTTTCACTGTGTTCACCAACCATAAAAATATTAGGTATATATTCTCTTAGAAGGATTTGAATCTTCAACAGCAATGGTGGTTTGAATACCTACAGTATTGAGATTTTGAGTTGGTGTACACACCATGGAAAGGGAATAGTTTTGTTAATGATCTGAGCCAAAAGGCTTAGAATCAGGTACTTCAGAAATCCATTTCAGAGTGGGTGATGATGGACTTATTTACTAAGATGCATTTGAAGGTATAGGATAGGCATGGGAAGATGACCCTTTCATCCATAGAAGTTGAGTATGTGCTTGTGATCCAAGTTAAAGAGAGTCGGTTGGTGGATCTAGAGTGTTTTTCTATGAAGTAAATTCATAAAGGTGAGGATTCACCTTATGGTTGGACTTTCAATGCTGATAAAGTTTCTAATGTTCATGGTTGTGTTGTGGTGCCGACAGATGTACTAGAGGAGTTGGTGTGTGAGTTCCACCCATCGAAGTGGGTAGTGCATCAGGGCTTGACTAAGATGTATCGGGATCTTCATAGGCAGTTTTTGTGGCTAGGAATGAAGAAATAAGTTGCGAGTTTTGTGGTTTGATGCCTTACTTGTTAGCTGGTGAAGGTTGAACATTAGTGTCCAGGTGGGTTGTTGCTATCATTTCCCATTCCAAAATGGAAGTGTAATGACGTCATAATGGACTTTGTGGTGGGTCTTCCAAGGAAGCCTAGGAAGAATGATGAAATTTGGGTGGTGGTAGATCGGCTGAACAAAGTGGCCATTTTCTTTCCAATTCTGAAGACTTACTCATTCAACATGTTAGGGTAATTGTATGTTCAAGAAATAGTATGGTTGCATGGAGTACCGATAACCATAGTTTTGGATAGTGATCTGTGTTTCACCTCGCACATCTGGAGGGGACTATAGAAGTCACTTGGTACCCAGGTAATTTTTAGTATGGCTTACCACCCACAGACTAATGTAAAGGCAGAGCGTACAATTTAGGTATTAGAATACATGTTGAGATCATGTGTTTTGGATTTAGGTGGTTTGTTGGAGAAACACTTGTCGCTTGTTGAGTTTTCTTAAAACAATAGCTTTCAGGCTACAGTTCAGATGTCACTTTTGATTCACTTTATGGGAGGCCATGTAGATCACCATTGTTTTGGTTAGAGGTCAGCGAGTCTGAGCTGTTAGGACCGACTCTTGTGCAGGAGACTTCAGAGAAGGTTATTTTGATTCAAAAGTGTATGATGACAGTTCGGAGTAGCCAGAAGTCATATGAATATCGGCTTTGTACCTCTTGAGTTCATGGTGGGTGATATTGTGTTTCTTTATGTGTCTCCAAGGTTGGGTCACTACTGAATTCGGAAGAAGGTCAAGTTGGCACCTAGATATGTGGGGTCATTTGAGATTTTGGAGAGGATCAGTCTAGTGTCATACCGATTGGCTCTTCCACAGTGGTATAGTGGTATTCATGATGTTTTCCATGTTTTAAAACTCTAAAAATATCATCCTGATCCATCTCATATGATAAATTCCAAAGATTTCATGCTTGAGGTTGATGCGTCCTTTGAGAAGCACCTGGTTCATATTTTGGATCATAGTGAAAAAATTTTGCAGGGAAAGGTTGTGCCCTTGGTTCATGTTCTATAGCATCATGGAAACATTCAAGAATAATCTTGGGAGAGAGAAGAGATATGTGAGCCCAGTGGCCCAATCCCTTTTCTTTGGGAACCCATTGATGCTCAGGAAGAGCGGCTCGGGGATGAGCTATTATAAGGTGAGGAGGTTGTAAGATCCCAAATCTCTTTGAAAGGTATTTTCTTGTTTATGTTTCAGTTTAAGTCCTTGTTTGTGTTTAATTAAGTGTTTTATCAAATCCTTGAGAAGGATCGAGGGTGTTCCTGGGGTTTGGGACATGAAAAAAGGGAAAAGGGGGCTTTATGGGCAATCTTCATGGTTTGGAAAACTGTACGAGGGGAGACCTTGTAGGAAGTAGCAATCTGCACAGTTTGCACATGGTCTGGAAAACCATGTGAGTTAAAGGAGTGCGGTTAGTAGCCTCTACACGGTTTTCACACGGTTTGGAAAACTATGTGGGTAAACCGTGTGGCCTATAAACTTTAAAAAAATTAAAAAAAAAATCATTATAGTATTTTAAGTTCCACTCAATATTTTCCTCTTTTCTTCTCCCTTGAACCCTAGTGACACCATAAAAGCTTAAAGAGATTCCATGGATCAATCTCCCTCATCTTAAGGCCATTTGGATTGTGTTAGTTGCGGATTTAAGATCCGGGTAAGGCTAATCCAACTCTTGCTTCTTTTTTTGGTTTAGGGTTTGTATCTCTTCCTTTTTTTCATATGAAGCTATCAAATCCCTTTTTTTGTGAGATTTAGGTTGGGGATTAAAGGGTTGGTTGAATTGGGATCTAAGGATTTAGTTGAGAGTGTGTTCGCTAATTGATTCAAGGTAGGTGGTTTTTTCTTAGTTCCTTGAAATATGTGTTCTAGTTTAAGAATCGCTGCTTCCATGTGGTTTCCATTATATTTATTAATGGAACTGGAAACATACAACAGTTCTTTATCCAAAAGGGACCCTCTTTCCAAAGTAAGGTGTTCATTATGTTTGAACTTTATGATACATAATAACATTCATTGGTTGAGAGGATGGTAGGTCAAACTCATCACACCCTTTTGGGGGGAAATTATTGTCTACTCCGGGACTCTATTTATAAATTTAAGATATTTTCATGAATCCTTATTAATTAACTAAGTATAACATAGGTTTCCCTTGGAATTTTAAATCACTTATTAACATGTGTGAAATTTATAATCATCTGTATGTATTTTAGGTTCTTCATTAATGTAGATATTTGTATGTATTCTAGGTTCTCCATCAATGTTATCCTCTCATATACTATTTCGAGATTCTTTTAATCATAATTATGATGATACTAGTTTTTAAGCCACTCGGTGGGGCAATATGGAATTTATTGTCATCCAAGGAGATGAAGGTTTGTTTTGATATTGGGATCGTACCCATAAAATAGGCTACTTATGTATCCTTGTTAAAGGAATCATAACCCATGTCGTTCAGTGCCACTTAATGGGACACATCATAGCTTTTAAGGTCATGTGATAAGGACCTCTAAGTGAAAGTTACTTAGTCAAGGTTTGGTGTGATACTTAAGCCTAATCATCCCAAGGAACTTGGAAATAATATGGGTTTCCAAGTAAGATTAGACCTTGTTGGGAATATGGCCCAAGGAGAACAAGGTTGATTTGAAGTGTTGGGTTTGAACCTCAAGGAGGCTTCCTATGTATCCCATTTGGATGTGAATCAAAGCCTACGTAGTTCAATGAGTCTAATAGGATAGTATAGTCCTTTGAGAGAAATGATTTTGGGATTACTTATTAAAAATGATTCCTTGATGATTTGGGGGTTCAATTTGGGGATTATTCCTATAGAGGATGTCCAGATTAAGGTAAAAAGGGGTGGATTCTTGAAGAGGATATCCCGTGAGTTCGGGCTCTGAGAAGGCATCCTACGTATTCCAATTTTGGTTGGAATAAAAGTTCTCATAGTTCATTCACCGTGGGTGTTTGTGTGTTTGTGAAAATTTTCTAATCATCATGAATCTCTAAGCCCACATGATTTAATCTTGGTGTTAGAAATAAGAGGATGTGAAAGATTCAACAAACACACCCACACTTTTCCTTCTCCACTGGTAGAAGTGGTCGTGTCTATGGCCGTGATGGTGGATGAGGGTGAGGCAACCGGGGAAGAGGGAGAGACAATGATCCTTCCCTCTATTCTTTTTACATTTTACAAGGGTCCAATGTAAGGAAGGAGTGAAGGTGAAGGAAATAGAGAAGAGCAAGACTTCAACCTCCTACTTGAAATGTTAGGGGATTACACCAAGACGGTTGCCCTAGTGGATCCTGGTAGGGGAGGGAGACTTCTCCTTTTCTTACATTAAAAATCAATTGTGAACCATACCTTCCCTACCAGATATCTGAGATTTTGGGTCCTAGAGATGAAAAGGGAAGGATAGAACCCAAACCCTAATCATCCATACCAAGAACTTCCCAACATTGTTCCTAGGATAAAGGTCCATGTGAATATAGATATACAAATCCACAGACACTCCATGAATCCTAACCCCATTGTGAAACAAATTTGGAAAACCTATAACTTAAAATATACAAAACCTAATAGGAGACACGTTGATGTGCCTTTACGAAAGGTTTGATAATTCAGGAGGTTTTGGTGGAGGCTTCAACTTAGTCCCTTTCAGATAAGGGAACCAAGGAAGGAGATAAACTTACATTAGTGGCCTTAAAGAGGGTACTTAATTTGATATGTAGGACTTATACATAGCTATTCCTCATAGTTACTCTGTGTAGGTGTGCCGCATAGGTACCCCGCGTAGGTACGCTGCGTAGATGTACCACGTAGGTGTTCCGTGTAGGCCTTTATGATGACTGAAAAATGATTCGCATAGGTAAACCAAGCCTATGTAAGCTTAAAATTGTGAAAGACTTTAAAATAATTTTTATCCCATCTAATTATCTCTTCTATCATGTTTTTTAGAGAGCTACTTGAGACAATGAGGGATCTGGGTGAAAGAGCTACGCAATGAGAGCTTCAGGAAGTCTTTCAACTTTTTTCAATCCTTAAATGAGGAGCCCAATGGGTCATATTTATAGGCCAGGATGGGGGCTCTTCAAAGTCAATTTTTTGGTGGAGTTCCACCATTAAGTCCCTCTGCACAGGTCAACCACACATGGGTATAAAAAGTATACCTCTACAGAGGGTCGTCGCGGAGGTCAGTCGTGCAGGTCTTCCGCACAGGTTTGCCGCACAGCACTTTGAAACTTTTTTCTTTCCTTTTAATTATTCAAACTTTATCTTGGAATTTTGAAATATATAGGTTCCACCTTCATAGTATTTTTTTATTTCTTAGTAGTTTCAAAAAAATCCCCCCCCTCAGGATTGGATCCGATTAGAAAGAGGGTCATGTCCTGAGGTAAAATTATGGAGAAAAGACTATGGATTAATTACTAAATCACGCAAGTTTTCCATGGAACTACTTCACCTAGGTATTCTGTGTAGCTTTTTCATGCAAGCATGTTGCATAGATTTACAACTGTCTATAAATAGGTCTAATCCTTTGCGATTTTCTTCACCCGTGCTTTCAGATTTTTCATCTCTCATTGCGTAGCTCGTTCATCTAGCCTCAATGTGTTGGCTCTCGCGTAGTTTCCTTGAAATTTTCTCAATGTAAAATTACTTGACCAATGGATGAAGTAGTTTCACTTGGACCCTTATTTAAGGACCTGCATGATAGACCTCATTGAAGGACCTAAGTGAAGAGTTTCTTTTTACAAATTTTTCAAATTCTTTTAAGTTGAATTTTTAATTTTTTAAGTCAAAATTCCAACCTAATATGGGAAGTTTGGTAATTCTTTTGTAGGAATTGGCTCACTTGATAACCTCTACTAAAGAAGCTAAGGCTATCCAAAATGAAATGATTAAGATCTTTGGACCAGATTATTATGATGTTGTTGAAAGTACTCTTACTGGACTATAGAAAGGTTTAATTCCATATCAATGTGAATATCCGCAAAGTCACTACATGCCCTTGTATGGACATGGGCTTTTACAAGATGCCCACATTCCATATATTAAGAAATAATTCCCAAATAATTGGTTTCTTCAATACCCCAACTTTCATTGCATTAATATTATCACAAGGGGTATGCCAGTTCATAAGGGAAAAGTCCCTATTGGTTGCATCCTACATCATAGTGGTTATACTCCTGATATAAAATATCATGTTGTAGAGACAAGGCCACATTGATATGATTAAACCTTTTGGGATTCTCAAACAAATCAGTCTAATTGTTGGAAGGAAGAGTGGGATCTTCATTCTGGAGGAGGTGTTAAACCTGAATGGATGTGGGCATTTTGGGTATGTCGGACTTGTGTAGAATTTAGGAAAGAGCTATCAGATGTTTATATTTAAGAAGCTGTCTGGATGGGACAAACTTATGTTTATAAAAATGATTTCATTCCTGAATTACTAAGACGATGGAGTCCACAAATGAATTATTTCCATTTGATGTATGGTGAAGTTGGCATTAGTTTATGGGATATCTAACAAATAGTTGGGGTTCTCATTCTTGGGAAAATGTATGACAAGTTTATTCCTCTAGTTACAACATGGGGTGATGTTACTAGAACACCACAATTGGCTCATTAACTATTCAAAATAGCAAAGAAATTACCCAAATAAAAGAAATATATTCATTCTATAGTGTGGATGGAAACCTTTTTAGAACCAAAAATAGAGAAAGTCCCACCTGTAGACGTCCTACTATTTTTCCTTCTACATATAACTGGGGTAGTTCAAGCACATATTGGAATACATTGGAGAGAGGTGACTATAAGAATTGGGGATATAAATTCAAATCTAATATTGATGCAAATATACGCTTAGCCACCTCCATTTCCATGTGGCTAAGAATTTACTTACTTCCACTCTGTGAGTCCAGAGGTGGTGTATGGCCAAGGACATTTTTCATCGCAGCTAAATTTGAAGAAGGAAGGTATATTGGGTTAGAAAATTTTGTATTGGAAAGAATTTACTATTACATGCTACATTTATACAATGGTAAGGATCCATTTAGAATTACAGGTCCATTCCAAGTGTTGTGGGGATGGATTAAGGAACATTTTTCGTCATACTCAGTATTGAATGCAATTAGAGTCCCCAATGGTCGATTCACCCCATTTTTATAGAAAATTTATGCTATTTAGCCTCAGAACTTGAGACCTGGTGTAGTGCTAATGGCATTGAATGCCTCATGAGAATTCAGCTTCTTTTCTTTTGGTAACCCACCAACTAGAACATTTATTGATGATGGTAAAGAAGAAAATTATGAGCTGAGGTCTTATATGATGGTGTTCAGGGATAGTGTATTATCATCCATGATTTATGGTGAAATTATCTATGAGTCTTACATCCAGTATAGGTTTTCTTGTTAGTTCAAATGTATTCAACAATCAATCACTTTTCCACCCACATATGTTAGACATAAGAAAAACCCAATGGTAGAGAGACAATTGTGGATTCTAATGGATTTAGATACATCCAAATTGTCAATTATGTTACCTCCATCAGATGCATCAATTGGATTGGAAGCTGGATATGCCAAAGATTGGTCTTCTTTATACCCTAAAGGGGATTTCAAAAAAAAATATCAAGTGGTAGCTATAATGACTGTTGTGAATATCAATCATGATAATAAGTCTAAAGCCAAAGATGGTGCATAAGTTTCAGAGGTTTTAGAGATTTCAAAACATCTTCGCAAAATGTATACTAGGAAGAGTAGTTCTAGAGAAATAATACCTCTAGTGCCAAGGTGATTCAATTTTCGCCATCAGAAAGAGATTCCTATTATATCTGTTGACCTTTCTGAAGAAGAAGAAGAAGAAGGGAGGCCTGAATAGGCTCACTAGTTAGAAGGTGTTGAATTTTCTCCACAAATAACCATACCAGGATTGAATTATGTTTTACCTTCATCCATTCACTTTTAGGATGGATTGGCCCATGAACTTAGGGATTCATGGGAATTCCTCCAACATGGAATTCAAATACCAGATGTGGGTGACATTAAGGATCCTTCTAATTACAATCCGGATAATAACATGGCTAAAGTACAAGAGTATATTATGGAGCTGGAGGATTTTATATATGAAACTGATGAAAAAATCCCAACCTCTAAATGAGTATCCCTTATTATGGACTTAGGAATACATGAAGGGGTAATTATTGACCATGAGGATGAATGAGATATTTATGTTAATACTGAGAACGTATTTTCCTTTTCTTTTATCTCAATTTTGATTTATTATTCATCATCATTAATCTTGATGAAATGCATTTTTCAGCTTTTATTCAGGGAAGGAACCTCCAGACAGGTTCTCGGGTCACCAAGGTATGGGCCTAATGGTTCTCCCATCGATGTATCAAATTATTCTCCCAAGTCTCTAGAACTTTCTACAAGAGCGAGAATCATGACTGGGGTAATGTCAATAGATAATCCTTATCCATTAACTCAAGTTTTTCCTGCCAGGAGGATTATTTCGATATTTTCTCAAGCTTATGAAAAGAAACTTAATAGAGCAATGAGATTGGTCCAAAGTGTTTTCCAAAGGATTAAGTATCTATACTGTCCTCAGGGAATTATGACTTTCTTGATACACTCTGGTAATCATGTTTATCCTCTTGTAGAATTTGTATCTCTCTCCTCTCTCAAGGGATTAAGAACTGATTATTCAAGACTAGAGAAGGAAACCCCAAGAGAAACCTAGGTTCATATTGATGGATCTGCTACCTTAGTAGATAAAACATCAAAAGATTAATATGTACCTACTCCTAGTTCTATTAAGAGAGAGAAAATCCATGGTAATATCAAATACATTTCTCTTGAATATTAAATTATTTACTTATATTCTTCTTTTCAACATATCTTAGATCAGTTGAATTTTCCAATGGATATTGCTATAATCAATGTTGATATTCCTATTACTCTAGGAGGAAGGAATGAAGACCCATAGAAGTCTAACATAAATACTAATGTTGACCGAAACCTAAAAAGATCTGATGATGTTGTACCAATTGAAGAAACAACAGAACAGAATGTTAGAAGAGCTGATTTGAGCATCAACCAATATTTTTTGGATACCTTAAATGGTGAGGATGCTATAAAATTCCAAGTCTCATACACTAAAATGATGGACTCCCTTAATCCAAATATTGATATTCTAGGTTCCATCAAGGAATTTGGGGATTTTCAGGAGGAATTTCAAGGATGTAAGTTCTTCTTATTTCATTTTCCATACATAATTGTTCTTCTTTTACTTGATATGTCACATAAAAGTTCACCTTATACAGCTTTGTTTGCAGAAAATGTAGGTAAGGCTCTTCATGAATGGGAAATTCCACTCTATCCTTCTTCTACTGAAGTTGGAGAAATACCTACTGAGGAGCCCCTATTGAGAGACATTCCAGAGCCTTCAATTATGACAACTGGGAAAACTCAATAGAATTCCCCTTATCAAGAAACATTTTCTCAAATTGTTGAAGTTGAGAATTCTGGGGATGAATCCAATCAAGTGGTTGACTTATTATTTGGTAAATGTTATCGGCTATTTGGATCATACTCTATTTCTTCCATTTTTATGAAATTGAAAATGATCTTGATTTATCATTTAGGGTTATCAGCTCCCACAATTAGATCAAAAGGTGAAGCTTCTATATTGGCTCAAGCATCAACATAAGGTAAAGATTCTACTATTCTTATAGAAGCAGAACAAGGAAACTCTTTAAGTGATCTATTTCTAGAGTACATTTTACCCCATGGTAGTGACTCATATTTAGACTTAGATATGCAATATGATATTGGAATGGCACTTAAGAATACATGGCGACATATATGGAGCATAATTGCTGAGAAGCCTTTGTATGAGTTGTTGTTCCATTTCGGCAGACTCCCAGCACTATTCTGCATATTGGAATTTGGTGGATTTAATTATCGACCAGTCTATGATGCAACAAAAGAGACCATTCTCAAGTGAGAGAAAGAACATAAGTTGTGGAAAGATTTGGAAGAGGCTAAATGGCTTATTGATATTGAGAGCTTCCAAGCTGCAGTATCTGAGGAAGAGGTCGATCAGAAAAAGAAGATGATTTTATGATCCAAATCATCCAACAAATTAATAAAACCACAAAGGAGTTGGTATATCTTCAACATAAACTAAATTTTGTTCATAACAAACTCGATAAATTGAATCAAACACTGATATAAACCCAATTGGAGGGGATAACTTCCATTTTAACTGCTAAAGAAGCACTTCTTCAAGCTGAGGAGGCTAGAGTTTCTCAGCTATCTCAACTTCAATAGGCATTTTATAGGGCTCATGAGGCCATTCAACAAATTAGGAGTCATATTAAGAGCTTATTTTAATACATCATAGAGAGGATCTATTTTTTGGATGTCCCTCTGATTTCATATGAATGAAATAAATTTTGTCTCCAATCATATATTTCTTCATTCTTGCTTTCTATGATTTCAATATTAAAGGTAATGATGATGGTGATGATTTTTTTAACATCAAACCTTCATGTCAGATAATCATGATTACAATGACAAGAATGGGGGTGCTCATAATTTTCTTATTAATCTAATAGGCCTAGTGATCATAGTTTTATTTTTTAATAAGGTTATGTAGACAATCCCGACAAACATTGTATCTTTTGACTTTCAATTGCTCAATATCACCTAAACCATACAAAAATGTACGTTTAGTGAGCTGGGATTTGACTTTTGTCCAGAGTTCTCTTTGAGGGTTTCCAATCTGCTGAGTACCAAGTCTCTTGTTGTTGGTAGTTCAGATTCATGCATATTGGACTATAAAGGGCTAGTGTTTAAGGTCAAACAAATTTTACCATAAATTTTGAAATTAGATCCCAAATAATACTCAGTTGCTAAGAATTTCTCTAATATTATTTAAATATTTACAAGGGGAATATTGAGTCATGATTTATATGGTTACCAAATCTAAAACATGTATAAACATAAATGAATTCTATTACAAGAATGAGGTTACCATTATTTGAAAAAACTGTTATGGGAGTTATAATATGTAAAGCTAATTGGGGAAAATGCTGCATAGTAAAATAGTGGTATCCTTTGACTGACAGGCCCTTTATGTAGGAAACTTATTCAATGCCAACTAAGGGCACGTACTGCATAGTTGGGAAAAAGAGTTCTTCGGAATTTAACATTTTATTGTTAATAGACAAAAGATAATAATATTTGGGTGACTCAAGACCACAGTAGGTGGTTTTTCCAAGGAAAGGTATTTTAAGAATAGAGAGTCTTCTATGCCGACATATTTCATGAATAGGAAAACCACTTCTACACAAATTTTGTGTATAAGGATTGGTTAAAATTTTTAAAAAATTATAATTTATGATATCGTGTTATGTAGTTTTAATTTATGCAGTGAGGAAATTGTAATGTGTAGTTTTAAGTCATCTAGTGAAGACATTGTATTGTACGGTTTTAATTCATGCAGTGAGGACATTGTATCGTGCAGTTTTATGTCATGCAGTGAGGATATTGTATGGATTTAATTTAACATCTTTAACTTTGACCAAATTTATGAGACTTTCCCAATTTCTAGATAATTTTTTTGAAAACATACTCCCATATGTAGGTATGGAAGGGAATAATTATAAACTCTGATTTAGGAATTCCTAAATTTGAAGAATGATATAGGAAAAAAGGGATAAAGGCATTAGAGGAAGTCTTTTTCAATAAATAAGTTAACATTATTTAACAAACCTGTTATGGGGGATGTGTTATGTAGGGCCAACTGGGGTATATGCTGCATAGCCAAATAGTGGAATCTTTTGACTAACATGCCCATTATGTAGGAAACTTAAGCAAGGCCACCTAAGGGCACGTATTTCATAGTCAAGAAAAATAGCTCTCAAGAGTTTGACATTCTATTGCTAAAAACTGAAGAAAGTTTATGAAGATTCGGATTTTCCAGATAACAAAGTTTGGTTTATAAATAAATATACCTGAATATAGAGAGAGTATTTCCAATCATGATTTCCAAAGAATTAGAGAAATAGGATTTTATGAAGGTCTGACTCAAACATAGGAAGTATGGTGTCTGTAGTTTTAGGTTATACAACTAGGGCCAGAAATGGAAATAGTATATGATATGTGGTTAAGTGATCCAAGGTTATTTCATATTGCTTTGAACACATGGAGAGGGAAATGTGTAAACCATGATCTTGAAGACTTTCAGATTGAGAGAAAGGTAATGGGACAAATATACATGAATGACTGGTTTAAAATAAATATTCTTGAATATTGTTATCAAAGTTTGAAGGGGAAAAAAACTTTAACCAAGAATGAAATTACCATGATTTAACAAACCCGTTATGGGGGCTGTATTATGTAGGGAAAATTGGGGAAAATGTTGCATAGTCAAATAGTGGTATCCTTTGATTGACAAGCCCGTTATATATGAAACTTATGAAAGGCCAACTAAGGGAATGTACTGCATAGTCATGAAAAAGAGTTATCATATATTAGAAAATTTGTCACCAGAAACTGTAATAAAGATTATGAAAATCTGAAAATATTCAAGATAAAGAGTGTAAATTATGGAAGGGGGTAATGCTCAATGAATTTGATAAATATTTGAATCAATATTATGCTATGTAGTTTAGAGTCATGTAGTGAGGATCTAAAGTGATCCTCATGTAAAAAAGGGAATATTGTGGCTAGACTAAGGAATTAAACCCAGGTGTCACTGCGTATCTCATATGGATGAGAATCAAGCCACACGTAGTTCTTTAAACATTCACTATACAGGTTTGATTCTTACACAGGGAATAAAGGGTTTTTTTATCATGGTTGGGCCCAATATTGAATATCTATATGTCTCTACATATCTCATATAGATGAGAATCAAGCCAAATTTTGTTCTTAAAAAATCATTTCTCACACCAATTGAGTTTAATGTGGGAGACAAGGGGATTTTAACATATTCTAGAAGAATAGTTAAACTTAAGACACAAAAATGGTATGAAAATCAAACCTTGTATCCTGAAAGAACGCTCTGTAAAGATCTGGTTCATATATAGGAGGAGAAAAATAAATAAAGATTGTGTGGTTGCGGCTGGGCCCAAGATTTGAGATCTCGACGTCTCTACGTATCTCATATAGATGATAATCAAGCCACACGTAGTTCTTGAACAGAGGTCCTTATGCAGATTTGACTTAGACATAGGGAAGAAATGGACTCATGTGCCACTAAGGATTAGCAATGATGTCAATGATTCTTGCATATGGAAGCCCTTAATGTCAAATAGAGAGTACGTTAAATGTATAGTTTAATTTCATGTAACAAGGAAAAATGATGTCATGCATTTTAACGTCGTGCGACAAGGAAAAAGATGCAACGCATTTCATCATAATACAGCATGAACTCTTATGATTGTTATGCAGTTTAAAGTCTTTCAACTAGAACTTTGTGTTGTGCAGTTTAGAGTCATGCAACAAGGACATGTTGTGCAATTAGACAAATTATTTCTTCAAGAATCTCACATTGGTTGGAGTTGTAATAAGCTCTCCATCAATTGATATTAGGGAATAAGATCTATTTAAGTAGACCTTATGTATGGAATAAGGTCCTCCCCACTTTGGTTCACGATTTGGAGGTTTCATTCCTGGTATCATTGTATTACTAAGGACCAATAAAAATTCTCCATGAATAAATGAACGGAGGTTAAATTTCTTGTTAAATGCTCATGCTATTTTGTTTTGATATACTTCTAAATGATGCAAAGTATGCAATATGTTTTTGTCTAATTGTTCTAACTCATCAAAACATTTCTGAGACTTTTCATATATATAAAAATAATCATATATTGAAACTATGAGTAAAGGAAATTGAATTTAAATTGGAAATACTTTTTTTGTGTCATACAATAATGAGTATGGAGTTACTTGAGTAGCAGTACGGGTAGTTGTCAGACAAGCCTATAAAGCGTGCAAAAGTTTATCAGGCCAATATTTCTTATATTTATCCACCATCTTCTGAAGAATGTTTGATATGGTTTTATTTAAATTCTCTATTTTTCTATTGGTCTCCGTATGATATCAAGATGAATGGATGGATATGATATTATGCTCCTAATATAACTTCTTTACCTCAACATAATATAAATTGGTTCCATTGTCCATCAATATAGTATGAGGGACACCAAATATGGTGATGATGTTAGTTTTGAAAAAACTAAAAATGTTTTTGGCTCTGATTTCTTTGAGAGGAATTGCCTTAGCCCATTTGGAGAAGAAATCGGTAGCAGTAAGAATGTACTTGAACTGCTTAGCCGTAGCTAGAGTATAAGGTCCTACGATATCCATTCCCCTTGTGGAAAATGGCCAGAAGTATTTGGGTGTATGTAACAACTCTGGGGGTTGATGAATGAAGTTGGCATGCACTGGTCATGGATGAAATTTCATGGTGAAATATGTGCAATAATGCATCATTAAAGGCCAAAAGTATCCAATCCTTCAGATTTGATCAGAAATCCTATGCCCAGACTAGTGTGCACCACAAGCTTCTGAATGTACTTCTTTCATGACAACTACAGTTTCTTCTCCATTAATACACCTGAATAGGATTCCATCAAATCCTCTATTATAGAGGATATTCTGGTGATTTGGACTATCATAAAGAGTAAAATTGGCCACCCATCGTCAGATCTGTTCTTTTTCAGCTCTATCTGGTAGAAGTACTCTATTTTGATGGTATTCCATAATGGGTTTTATCCATCCCGTGGTATGAACATATGGATTATAAATAAGGATAATCTCATTAATTTCCTCTATTATAGTTTTAAAGAAAGGTGAGACCACACGAAGATGGGAAATACTGATAATTGTCTCATCCCGATTCGGATCTACCAGGGTTGTGGTTGTATTAGTCAGTGCATTAGCTTGGGAATTTTGTGATCGAGGGACATAAGACAATATTGGCTATGAGGGAAATTCATCCATTAACCCTCTAATGTAATCACACAAAGGTATTAACTCTTCTTTTCTGATATCATAATCCCTATTGATTTGTTTGATAACCCAATCTGAATCACCTTTCACATTCAGGTGATTCACTTGTACCTAGAGTGTCAATTCCAAGCCTGTGATGAGAGCTTGATATTCTATCTCATTGTTGATACTTCCTTCTAACAACATGAATGAATATGGAAACACTACCTCTATGGGGAGATAAGTAAAATTCTTAACACAAATTTTTTGAGTTTAGGGTTTTCCATTAACTTCCCTGTTAGATTTCTGGAGGCACCATCAAAGTACATTTACCATGTTTGGGGATTATCTTGAATAGAGAAGAACTCTTCATCAGGAAGTTCAATATTCAATGATGTATCTTCCATAGTTGTATGTTCAACAAGTAAATCCACCAAAGGTTGTCTATTTATTACCTTCTGAGGCACAAACTGGATATTAAAATATTGCAAAATAACTACCCACCGTTCCAAACACCCTGTAAGCATAGGATGACTAAGGATAAATTTGAGTGGGTTATTGCGAGACACCAATTGGACCTCATTATGTTGAAGTTAGTGCCTTAATTAATGAACTGCAAAGATTAATGTCAAGCATCACTTCTCGATACCTAAATATTGAGTCTTTGTGTCAATCATAGTTCGACTGAGATTGTAAAGGTTGTTTTCATTCCTAGTATCATTTTTTTGGGAAAGAAATCCACCCAGTGATCGCTCTAAAGCTGTCACATAGAGAATAATTGGTCTTCCTTCAATAGGTGGAATTAATACCAGTGGACTCAAGAGATATTTCTTGAGGGTATCAAATTCCTCTTGGAAGTCTCCAATACATTACTAGGTGACTGCCTTCTTCATTAATCTGGTGAAGGGAAAACACTTTCCTACAAAATTCACGATAAAGTGCTGAATATAGGCCAGGGGTCCTTGGATTCCTCTTAATTATTTAAAATTTCAAGGAGTTGACATTCCAAGGATTGCTTTTGTTTTCTCAATATCAACTTTGATGCCACGATAGCATACAATGAAGCTGAGAAATTTTCCTGAGGTTAACCTGAAAGAACATTTCAAGGGGTTCATCTTCAAATTGTGTTGTTGAAGTTTATTATATATGGTCTCCAGATCATCCAAATGATTATAACATTTTCTGGATTTAACCACCAAAGCATCCACATCACATTCGACAAATTTTCCTAATAGGATGTTGAAGATATGGTGCATGGCGCGTTGATATGTAGCACCTACATTCTTTAATCCAAGGAGCATCGCCTGATATAAAAACATGCCTTGAGGGGTTTTGAAGGCTGTAGACTCTTCATCCTATAGGTCCATGAAGATTTGATTATTCTTAGAGTATCTATCCATGAAGGAAAGAGTTTCATATCCAGTTGTTGCATCAATTAAAAGATTTGTGATCAGAACTAGAAAGTCATCTTTGGGGAAATACCGGTTAAGATCTCTGAAATCAATGCAAACTCTGATTTTACCATTCTTATTTTTCACTATGAAAATATTGTCTAGCCACTTGGGATATTGAACCTCCTTGAAAAATTTAGCCTTGATAATCTTATCGACTTCATCTTAAATTTTAGAGGCATGAGTCGGGTGTGTTCTTTTTGCTTCATGCTTGGATCCTCAATGTTCTTCTAGAAAACCTAAATGATGAGTGCCTAAATCAGGAATAAGAACCTAGAATTTATGTATATTTCTAAGAAAATATATCTTGATTTTTCTTTATAAATTAATTATACATCTCTTTCTCTTTACAATTCATGGCCACACTAATTATGGTGGGGTGTAGATCTTCTTCTATAACCAGATTTATTTCTCTAAGCTCATCCATAGTGGTAGAGACACCTTCCTCAAATGCTGGAAGAGTGTCCCTGAGATATTATTCTTCTTCTTCCTTACATGCCACTTCTTCTGTTTCAACTTGCATAGTAGGTGATAAAGAAAAAATTTCAGATCTAGGGGAGAATTCAATATTTGAACATCCTAAATAAGAAGCCACCATTTCTGACCATACTAATAATGAAGGGTCTTCATAGAGTAATAAAGAGGAGATGATTGTAACGCCCCGACCCCATCTTCCCAGAGTTGGTGCATTACTTCGTAACATTGGCATGATCACAAAAGATCAAGTCTCGAAAGACCGATTAGTTTAGTAGCCTTGGAAACACTAGATACATTCATAAACATTACATTACATAATAAAAATGAAAACTACAATAACATGGTCTCCCTAGTCCACACTCATATCCTCACTGACTATTCTTGCAAGTCAGTCATAATACACTTCTTCACATCCTGGGAAAAATAAAACATTGAAAGGGGTGAGCTCAAATGCTCAGTAAGGATAACAATATAGCGGAAACTTTCATAAGAAAACATAAGCATTTAAGGCAATGTATAACTAAAACAAAATCCTTATTGAACTTGAACTTCAGCATAATATGGCAAAAGTAAAATAAAATAATGCCATTACTTACTCACATGGATATTCTACTGGTCGAATAATCACATGCAATATCAATAACCACTTTCATAATGAGGGAATGTATAATGCCAGACATTCTGTAACATTTTGTCAAGGCCTCGGCCAAGACGTCTAAAATGATTAAGGCCTCGGCCAAAACCATAAATCAAATTGGGAAAGGGCCTCGGCCAATTCCATGTCTAGTTGTCTCATGAGACCTACCGATGCATCGAGGAGCTATAGCGGGCTCCACCCGTCACTTATTAAGTCCAATACATTCCTCATATGAATAGGTTTAAACATATCATAAACCATAACATAATAGTATAACATAAAACATGAATAAAGGAAACATAACATTTCCACATTTAAATCACAAGATATCAATACAACACATTGATATAATAAAAACGCTTTCAAAACCATTTTCAATACCAAAATAAAAGAAAGTTAAAACTTTGTATTTATTTTTCATTAAAAAAAATGATGGCTTGTAAAGGAAGCCGAAACTTAAATAATGGTCACGGCGGCGGAGAAGTCATTGTCGCCACATAAGTACGGAAATAAAAACATTCCCTTTTGTCATTTAGAAAAATGCTTCGTATAAAAAAGATTCCTTTTGAATAAACGTAAAAGTCAAAGGGGTTTATACACCGTATAAAAGAAAGTTGTGTATAAAACCAAATATGCCTCAATGAAAGGGGATTGAGACAAAGTCCTTAAAAGATCATTTTTTAAAATAAAAATAGATCTATTATGTGTATTCACTTATAGGTACACATAATGAAAGTATAAATACAAAATAGGACATAATAATATCATGGCATAATTTGAAAGTAGGAGATTAACCCAAAGAATGGAAGTTAGGTTAAGAAGTTCCCTTACCTTGCGTCTTGTCCTGACTCGACCGTTCTTTAACCTCCTGAATAATAAACTAGAGTTAATTTCTATTTACTTAAGAACCTTTTTCAGGTTCATTATTCCTTTTATATCACTTATTACCATGTTATGAACATTATGTAATTATTTAAGTTAATAACGGTCGTTTTGTCGATCTTCGGTACTTGAGTCAACAATAAACTTCTTATAATTACAAGTTGTTTATGTGGTAGAATATCCATTATCTCCAGAATTATATTCATGATTTATATGTCATATATATCATATATATTCAGTATATACATTTATAATATTACGTAACATTTAGAGGTAAGAAATGAAATGCACCGTTCATGGAGACGGTAAGCCGTACGTACGCATGAACGCTACTTTCATTTCAATTTCATATTTAATGGAACGAGACCATAATGATATAAATTTATAATATAATTCCAGTATAATATCATATATAATATCATTTACTCCATCCTTTATACATCCCACATATGGCATTAACGATTCACATCACTTTGAGGGGGCGGTAGTCCGCACTTCCTAAAATGAAATTATCGCGTTTTACCCATAATGGAAATCATAAAGTATGACATAAATGAGAAATACAGAAGCATAAGTAAAACATAAACATATTATATATCATATATAAAAATAGTTACATCTTAATGTCCACCTTTGAAGGTGTTATATGAGTGTTGAACAATCATCGTTTCGTGAGGCAGAAATTCACCATCCACAGAAACCGTATGTTCTTTAACCATTAGATGTAGGTGTGTGTAAGTGTAGCTCGAATCCTTCTTATAAAAACATCCTAGTATATTTAGGATACTGGTTTTGTTACAAAAGAAATGAATAAAAAGAGTTTATGGGGTTGGAGAAGAAAAACAAAACAAAACAACATTAGAGAAGACATTACCTCAAAATCGGGTAACTCTTTTTGATTTGAGCCAAAGGCTTCCTTGGGAAGAGTTCTGCCCAAAGTGGGGCTTCTAGGAGTAAGAGGGGGAAGTTGGAAGAGTATTTGGGCAGAGGTTGGCCGAACCAAAAGGCTTGGAAGTGTGAATAAGGTGGTAGAGGTGGGGGTCTTTTATAAGAGGAGAGGAGGGGCACTTTTGGAAAGATTGAAATGTTACATTATTTCACAATGCTTTTCGGATTCTAAAGGTCCCACACTTATATAATTCGAGGCTAAGGTGATAAGGTTTCTAAATCTCCTCATCCAATAGGCTTTGGAAAAGTGTAAGCCTTGGATTTTGCATTATATTCTCATTTTATTTAAATCGTTAAATAATGAGGTCATTGCTGCATCATAATGATGTCATAAATAATTTAATTTATTTAATGTCTAAAAATTATAAAAAAATACTATGATGTAGGAAATATTTTTATATTTCTAATGAATATTTATAGTCAATATTTGGATCTGTGTAACCTCACTTAAAAACTGTTTTAGTAAAACAACTCATGTTTGTGTCAATTTAATTTTAACATTAAATAAATATATATTAATGTCATTTTCCAACTAAAGTGGTTCCATGGGGTCCCCAAGTTGACCCATGGGTTGTCTTGGTCGGCCATGACTCATCCAATAGAAGTAGGACAAGTGTCAAGCTCATCTCATATTATTAAAACATTATTTTTACCTTAAACTACACTAATCACCTCTAATCGCGATTAAGAACTTAAAATTTACTATTCACCAAAAAATTATTTTAATCTCATTGAACCACATTTTACTTCTTAATGACAACCATGTATGTCGGATTTTTGAAAATCAAATCACAGAAGTGGTAATATTTCATTTAAACGAAAAATCAGTTATTTAACTACCACTTAGTGGTTTCACTATTCATCAAAAATTGAAGTTTTTCAGAACAAGGCCAAAATTTCACCCTAAGCTATAATTGATATTCCAAATTCAAAAATGATGTCTATTTTATAAAATTCCAAAAAGTAGGTATTACTATTCAAAACGGCTAGTTTAATTAGTTGTGGTGTGTGTTAGATCTCGAGGTTGCGTACAACACACGCTATTGCATTATTCGAAGGGAAACGTACAGTGGAAGCTTGGGGTGTTACATTCTCCCCTCCTTCAAATAATTGCGTCCTCGCAATTTCTAGGGTATTACTGCATAAAAAGACTCGGGTGGTTTTTCATCATAAATTCCTCAGGTTCCCACGTTGCCTCTTCCATTTTATGATTTCTCCACAAAACCTTCACCAGACGAGTCGTCCGGTTTCTCAGCACCTGCTCCCTCACATCAAGAATCCTGACGGGCTCTTCACAATAGGAAAGATCGGGTTCCAGTTCTAATTCCTCATAGGTGAGTACATGCGTTGGGTCAGGCATGTATTTCCTCAACAGAGATACGTGGAACACATCGTGAACTTTGGAGAGACTTGGCGGCATTGCCAAACGGTAAGCTACAGCCCCAATTCGTTCTAGAATTTCGAAAGGTCCGATGTACCTGGGACTCAATTTACCTTTCTTACCAAAACGTATGACTCCCTTCCATGGAGATACCTTCAGGAAAACATGATCACCGACTTGAAATTCCAAATCCTTCCTTCGATTATCAGCATAGCTCTTCTGCCTACTTTGAGCTGCTTTGATGTGATTTTGGATTACTTTCACCTTTTTTACCGTTTTCTCCACCAGTTCTGGGCCTACAAGTTTTCTTTCACCAACGTCATCCCAACAGGTTGGTGTACGACATCTCTTTCTGTATAACGCTTCATATGGTGCCATCTGAATACTCGAATGGAAGCTATTGTTATAGTAAAATTCTACCAGTGGTAAATATTGATCCCACATACCCTGAAAGTCAAGAGAGCATGATCTCAACATGTCTTCTAAGGTTTGAATAGTCCGTTCTGATTGTCCATCTGTTTGAGGGTGATAGGCAGTGCTCAAACGAAGTTCAGTATCCAAGGCCTTTTGAAGACTTTTCCAGAATCTTGAAGTAAAACGAGGATCACGATCAGAAACAATCGATAGGGGTACTCCATGAAGTCTTACAACTTCATTAATATATAGTCTTGCTAGACGTTCAAGTGGTAGATCCTCCCGTATAGCCAGAAAATGTGCTGACTTAGTAAGTCGATCAACAATGACCCATATTGCATCATTCCTTCTAGGAGTCTTTGGTAGTCCCATGACAAAGTCCACCGTAATATTATCCCATTTCCACTCAGGTATGGGAAGAGGTTGCAATACTCCACCAGGATGTTGCCTTCCAGGTTTCACTTGTTGACAAACCATACACCTCGACACAAAATCAGCAATCTCCCTCTTCATATTGTCCCACCAAAAATGTTCCTTCAAATCTCTATACATTTTGGTGCTCCCAGGGTGTATAGAGAAGTTGGAACTATGAGCATCATCCAGCAATTCCCTTTTTAGATCAGGTATATCGGGAACACAAAGTCTCTTCCCGAATTTCAAAATTCCATCCTTATACACAAAGTCCCTCAATCTTCCATCATTCACACCTTTAATCTTCTTCTGAAATTCTTCATCATTGGTCTGAGAACTCTTAATCCTTTCTATTAATGATGGTTTGGCAACCATTTGAAAAAGAATTGATGTTTCACCTTCCCTAGTTATTCCCATGTCCATATTCACTAGATCCAAGAAAATTGGATCCCTTTCAATTCTCATCACATTCAAAACTCCATGGTATTTTCTACTCAAAGCATCTGCCACCTTGTTTGCCTTCCCCGGGTGGTAATGTATCGTGCAATCATAATCCTTGAGTAGTTCAAGCCATCGCCTTTGCCTCATGTTGAGTTCTTTTTGTGTGAAAATATACTTCAAACTCTTGTGATCAGTATAAATCTCACATTTTTCACCATAGAGGTAATGTATCCATATCTTTAAAGCAAAGATCACAGCTGCTAACTCAAGATCATGAGTAGGATAGTTTTTCTCATGAATTTTTAGCTGTCGTGATGCATAGGCAATGACCTTATCATTCTGCATAAGGACACAACCGAGTCCTTTCTTCGATGCATCACTATAAATAACAAACTCATCATTCCCCGATGGTAGAGTCAATACAGGGGCATTGACTAATCTTCTCTTTAGTTCTTCAAAACATTCTTCAAACTCTTTTGTCCAGACAAATTTAATCCCTTTACGTGTGAGCTTTGTCAATGGGTTAGCCAATCTGGAAAAATTCTGGACGAAACGTCGATAATAACCTGCTAAACCAATAAAACTGCATACCTCAGTTATACTTGTCGGTGCTGGCCATTATTGGATTGCCTTGGTTTTAGAAGGATCAACGGAAATTCCATCCTTAGAGATAATATGGCCAAGAAAATAAATCTCATGAAGCCAGAATTCACACTTGCTAAATTTCCCATACAATTCATGTCTTCTAAGAGTCTTCAGGATAATGCGTAAGTGATTTTCATGATCTTTGTGGCTTTTGGAGTATACCAAGATATCATCAATAAATACCACTACAAAGTAATCAAGATATTCCTTGAAAACTCTATTCATTAGATCCATGAAAACAGAGGGTGCATTAGTCAATCCAAAAGGCATTACTGTAAACTCGTAATGCCCATACCTTGTTCGAAATGCTGTCTTTGGAATGTCTTCCTTCTTCACACACAACTGATGGTATCCAGACCGAAGGTCAATCTTTGAAAAGTATTGAGCTCCATGCAGTTGGTCAAACAAATCATCAATGCGAGGTAGGGGATACTTATTCTTTATTGTTATAGCATTGATCTCCCTATAATCAATGCACAACCTCATAGATCCATCTTTCTTCTTAACAAAAAGAACAGGGGCTCCCCAAGGAGAAACACTAGTGCGAATAAATCCCTTATTACTCAATTCCTCTAGTTATTTATTTAGTTCAACTAATTCCACAGTGGCCATTCTATAAGGGGTCTTCAATATGGGCCTTGATCCAGGAATTAAATCAATGGAAAACTCAACTTCTCGTTCTGGAGGATGTCCAGGTAAATCTTCCGGAAACACATCAACATATTCTCTCACAATAGGTACATCCTCTATTTGAATATTCCTTTCCTAATCCTCAGTAATTTCCTTCTCTTCCTCCCCAATAATTGAATTTAGTTGAGCTACTGGGGGTGGATCTAGATAAGAATTATGTGGCGATGATTCTGCTCTAAAGATAAGGCGTTCCTTATCATCATCATCAAGAATCGTAACCTCTTTCCTCTTACAATAAATTTTTGCATCATGGTCCGAAAGCCAATCCATACCGAGGATTATATCAAATTCAATCATGGGTATGGCGATGAGATCAGCAGGTAAAGAACATTTAGGTGCTCTAATGGGAACTAATCGACAAAACATTGTTGCAACAATACTTCCCGTAGGGGTTTTGACTGACAACTCCCTTGTTAAATCAAATTGGAAATATCTAATTTTCTTAGCAAACTGGGAAGATATGAAACAATGCGATGATCCAGAATCAAATAATGCATTTGCTAAACTTGAGGAAACCATTAAATTACCTGCCACCATGTCTTTCGGAGCTTCCACCTCAGCAGTAGTGATAGCATAAGCCTGGACTTGATCCCTTGGCCTCTTCTAAGGTAAGTTCCCCTGACGCTTAGGACATTCATTTGCATAATGTCCCTTCTCTCTACAATTATAACATTCCATGTTGACAGCCGCTTTCTTTCCCTTGCATTCATGAGCTTGGTGGCCTTTTTCACCACACTTGTAACATACTCATTTTCCTTTTATACAGGCACCAGGGTGCTTCCTACCACAATTATCACAGGGTGGAAATTCATTTCTACCCTTCTTCCCTGTTTCCTTATTTCCTTTCCCAGAGTTTTCAGCGGATCTCTTCTTATCTTGCTTTGATTTAAAGTCATAAGACTTAGATAATTCCTTTTCCGTCTTGATAGCGCATGAGACAATACCTTCGTATGAAGAGAAGGTTTTTGATACTAAAGCTCGATGGAGAAATGGTTTTAACCCATCAATGAAACGATCAATCTTACTCCTTGGGTTACGTATATAATCGGCAGCATGTCTCGCTAACCTTGTAAAGTTAGCCTCATACTTTGCGACATTCTCATCCTCCTTCTGCCTCAAACTCAGAAATTGCCTTTCCATATCTGCTCGATGGTCACGAGGAAAGTATTTTTCTAAGAAAAGCTCTTTGAACTCCCTCCATTCCATATTCGATACGTCATCATCTTCCTTTGTGTTTTGAATCAGCGACCACCACTGATCGGCATCTCCAGTGAGGCGGTAAACTGCCATGACAACCTTCTCCCTTTCACTACTCCCCAAGTCATAGAATATTTTATCTAAGGAGTTTATCCATTGCTCAGCTACTAATGGATTTGTACCCCCATTAAATGTTTGTGGTTGTTGCCTCATGAAGCAGTCTAACATTGATCCTCCACGTTGCGGATCAGGGTGCTCCATACGAGTAAGGTTATTATTCATAACCTGAGTGAGTTGTCCCAGTATGGTGAGAAGCTGATCAGCACCAGTTGTATCACTAGCTCCACCATAATTATCTTGAGCATGAGGGAAATCCATACACGGAGTGCGTGCATTGATACGGTTTCCATTCCTTCCACTAGGCGCCATTTCTAAATAATGGCATAAACTAGATTAGTTCATGAATCAAAATACATAATTCCATACTTGTAAAACACTTAACATAAATTGAACTAATTATGGATATAATCCATAATTATAAAAAAAAATTCTTTGAGGAAGTATATACTCGTAACCCTTCATAGTGGTTTGTAAAGAAAATGGGAATTATCCAAATCATATCCCCCGGGAGTGTCGTAACCAAGAGTGCAGCAAGGCCCGTTGTCGTGCACCAGTTCCCGTTCGAGTCTAGCTCAAAGCGGTGTTTTCGGGTTTTACCCCTAGGTACATCTGTGCCAGAGCCGCCTCTACCTGCTCGTATCCAGACAGGGATGTATTTCTCGGAAAACTCACAACATCTCTACAATACCAAAATTCTAGGAAGTTCTTCTATACTAATCCTCAAAGTCTATCTTCGGGATATGTTCTCTAATCAGAGTTTATCTAAATCTAGCTTCCAAGGTTAGTACTAAACTGCCTCTGATACCAACTGTAACGCCCCGACCCCATCTTCCCAGAGTCGGTGCATTACTTCATAACATTGGCATGATCACAAAATATCAAGTCTCGAAAGACCGATTAGTTTAGTAGCCTTGGAAACACTAGATACATTCATAAACATTACATTACATAATAAAAATGAAAACTACAATAACATGGTCTCCCTAGTCCACACTCATATCCTCACTGACTATTCTTGCAAGTCAGTCATAATACACTTCTTCACATCCTGGGAAAAATAAAACATTGAAAGGGGTGAGCTCAAATGCTCATTAAGGATAACAATATAGCGGAAACTTTCATAAGAAAACATAAGCATTTAAGGCAATGTATAACTAAAACAAAAGCCTTATTGAACTTGAACTTCAACATAATATGGAAAAAGTAAAATAAAATAACGCCATTACTTACTCACATGGATATTCTACTGGTCGAATAATCACATGAAATATCAATAACCACTTTCATAATGAGGGAATGTATAATGCCAGACATTCTGTAACATTTTGTCAAGGCCTCGGCCAAGACGTCTAAAATGATTAAGGCCTCGGCCAAAACCATAAATCAAATTGGGAAAGGGCCTCGGCCAATTCCATGTCTAGTTGTCTCATGAGACCTACCGATGCATCGAGGAGCTATAGCAGGCTCCACCCGTCACTTATTAAGTCCAATACATTCCTCATATGAATAGGTTTAAACATATCATAAACCATAACATAATAGTATAACATAAAACATGAATAAATGAAACATAACATTTCCACATTTCAATCACAAGATATCAATACAACACATTGATATAATAAAAACGCTTTCAAAACCATTTTCAATACCAAAATAAAAGAAAGTTAAAACTTTGTATTTATTTTTCATTAAAAAAATGATGGCTTGTAAAGGAAGTCGAAACTCAAATAATGGTCATGGTGGCGGAGAAGTCATTGTCGCCACATAAGTACGGAAAGAAAAACATTCCCTTTTGTCGTTTAGAAAAACGCTTCGTATAAAAAAAGATTCCTTTTGAATAAACGTAAAAGTCAAAGGGGTTTATACACCGTATAAAAGAAAGTTGTGTATAAAACCAAATATGCCTCAATGAAAGGGGATTGAGACGAAGTCCTTAAAAGATCATTTTTTAAAATACAAATAGATCTATTATGTGTATTCACTTATAGGTACACATAATGAAAGTATAAATACAAAATAGGACATAATAATATCATGGCATAATTTGAAAGTAGGAGATTAACCCAAAGAATGGAAGTTGGGTTAAGAAGTTCCCTTACCTTGCGTCTTGTCCTGACTCGACCGTTCTTTAACCTCCTGAATAATAAACTAGAGTTAATTTCTATTTACTTAAGAACCTTTTTCAGGTTCATTATTCCTTTTATATCACTTATTACCATGTTATGAACATTATGTAATTATTTAAGTTAATAACGGTCGTTTTGTCGATCTTCGGTACTTGAGTCAACAATAAACTTCTTATAATTACAAGTTGTTTATGTGGTAGAATATCCATTATATCCAGAATTATATTCATGATTTAGATGTCATATATATCATATATATCCAGTATATACATTTATAATATTACGTAACATTTAGAGGTAAGAAATGAAATGCACCGTTCATGGAGACGGTAAGCCGTACGTACGCATGAACGCTACTTTCATTTCAATTTCATATTTAATGGAACGAGACCATAATGATATAAATTTATAATATAATTCCAGTATAATATCATATATAATATCATTTACTCCATCCTTTATACATCCCACATATGGCATTAACGATTCACATCACTTTGAGGGGGCGGTAGTCCGCACTTCCTAAAATGAAATTATCGCGTTTTACCCATAATGGAAATCATAAAGTATGACATAAATGAGAAATACAGAAGCATAAGTAAAACATAAACATATTATATATCATATATAAAAATAGTGACATCTTAATGGCCACCTTTGAAGGTGTTATATGAGTGTTGAACAATCATCGTTTCGGGAGGCGGAAATTCACCATCCACAGAAACCGTATGTTCTTTAACCATTAGATGTAGGTGTGTGTAAGTGTAGCTCTAATCCTTCTTATAAAAACATCCTAGTATATTTAGGATACTGGTGTTGTTACAAAAGAAATGAATAAAAAGAGTTTATGGGGTTGGAGAAGAAAAACAAAACAAAACAACATTAGAGAAGACATTACCTCAAAATCGGGTAACTCTTTTTGATTTGAGCCAAAGGCTTCCTTGGGAAGAGTTCTGCCCAAAGTGGGGCTTCTAGGAGTAAGAGGGGGAAGTTGGGAGAGTATTTGGGCAGAGGTTGGCCGAACCAAAAGGCTTGGAAGTGTGAATAAGGTGGTAGAGGTGGGGGCCTTTTATAAGAGGAGAGGAGGGGCACTTTTGGAAAGATTGAAATGTTACATTATTTCACAATGCTTTTCGGATTATAAAGGTCCCACACTTATATAATTCGAGGATAAGGTGATAAGGTTTCTAAATATCCTCATCCAATAGGCTTTGGACAAGTGTAAGCCTTGTATTTTGCATTATCTTCTCATTTTATTTAAATCGTTAAATAATGAGGTCATTGCTGCATCATAATGATGTCATAAATAATTTAATTTATTTAATGTCTAAAAATTATAAAAAAATACTATGATGTAGGAAATCTTTTTAGATTTCTAATGAATATTTATAGTCAATATTTGGATCTGTGTAACCTCACTTAAAAACTGTTTTAGTAAAACAACTCTTGTTTGTGTCAATTTAATTTTAACATTAAATAAATATATATTAATGTCATTTTCCAACTAAAGTGGCTCCATGGGGTCCCCAAGTTGACCAATGGGTTGTCTTGGTCGGCCATGACTCATCCAATAGGAGTAGGACAAGTGTCAAGCTCATCTCATATTATTAAAACATTATTTTTACCTTAAACTATACTAATCACCTCTAATCGCGATTAAGAACTTAAAAGTTACTATTCACCAAAAAATTATTTTAATCACATTGAACCACATTTTACTTCTTAATGACAACCATGTATGTCAGATTTTTGAAAATCAAATCATAGAAGTGGTAATATTTCATTTAAACGATAAATCAGTTATTTAACTACCACTTAGTGGTTTCACTATTCATCAAAAATTGAAGTTTTTCAGAACAAGTCCAAAATTTCACCCTAAGCTATAATTGATATTCCGAATTCAAAAATGATATCTATTTTATAAAATTCCAAAAAGTAGGTATTACTATTCAAAACGGCTAGTTTAATTAGTTGTGGTGTGTGTTAGAGCTCGAGGTTGCGTACAACACACGCTATTGCATTATTCGAAGGGAAACGTACAGTGGAAGCTTGGGGTGTTACAATGATGGGTTGGGAATCAACATCCTTGTATTCCTCTAGTATTACTACAACTTATTCTAATATAATTGGAGAATTAGAGGTTTTCTGAAGTTTAGTTTATGAAAGGAAGACATATACATTTAATATTCCATCACTGATTGATAAATCAAAAATTTGTCCTATGTTGTTAGGCTCGATTGCCGCAATTGACATTATGGAAGTCATGAGATGAATTCTCAGATTTTTTTTATCCTTTGGATTTTATCGATAGAAAACCAATAATCTATACTCAAATTCTTGAATGGGTTTGCGAGGATCTTTTCTTGACCATTTAGATCATTGATTCTACTTACCTTCTTTGTCACAGACCTTGTTCCCTTTTTGTAATAAAATTATTCTTTAATGTATTGAGATTCAAACATTTTGAGCAGATCCTTGTCACCATAAAATGTTCTAATTTGACCATTGAAATAGTACTTGAGACATTGGTGGTATGAAAAAGTTATGGTTTCATGTTGATGTAGTCAAGGCCTTCTAAGTATAATGTTGAAGGTTGTGTCCCAATGAATATCCATGAAACCTGAATTAGACACGAGATCTTCAAACTAAGTTCTGAGTGTAATATCTCCCATAGATTCTTTCTCATTCTTGTCATAAAATTGCTACATTAAAGTGGACAGAGATAATTTAGATTCAATGTGGCCCAATCGATGAAGTTTTTAAATAGGAATGAGGTTGACTCTTGAGCCATTATCAATGAAGGCTCGTTGGATGTCTATGTCATTGACCCTGCCAGATAGATATAAGGACCTGATATGTCCATGCACAACATCATCTTAATCTTCATCCACAAAAGATATAAATTCATGACATTATTCAGGATCATTCTCTATATGGTAGACCTCAGTAGTAACAAATTCAGTTTCAAACTCTTGAGGACTTGAAAAAGCCTCAATAAGTGCTTCTCGAAGATCTTTTGACAAATTCAAGGCATCCAAAATTGATAACTTGTCCAGTACATGGTCCAACTGTTTCAAAAAATCATTATTTTGGTCTAGAGGTCTGTGTTTCCTAGCATGGAGATGCGGTTTTGTAGATTCCTTGGAAGTTGAAGCTCCTGATGTATATGTACCCTATGTCAGAGCAGAAGCCATAAATACCTCAGGTTTTGGTAGATTAGACTAACTAGGTGTAGAGACCCGAAGCCTGACGGACATGGACATTACATTACATTTTCGGAATACTTAGTACATAACAAAAACACACACACAAGGATCGTAATAGTTTAGTGTCTTTGGAAACTTGGAACGTAATCTTCTAATCGTGGTGAAAGATCTTCAATATATCCCATAAAGATCTTCCCTTTTTTTTTACCTAGAACCTTTCTTTATATCCTGGGGAAAAGAAAACATAAAAGGGTGAGCTCAAATGCTCAGTAAGGGTAAACAAAAGAAATATCAATCACATCGTATTCATAAGAACATAACATTTTTGAAATCATAACCTGCAAAAGAGAGCATAATTTCATAACATGGGATAAATCATGGTAGTGAAATGAAATCACAATAATCATAAGATAAAACATGAAACTTTGTGGCATTCACACATAATCATAGAGAATCATTTCTTGTTAGTCAAGACTCATTGCCAAGACTATCTTAATGGACAAAGTCCCTTTCTGAATTGAGTAACCCTCATTTCAGTCCTGTTTCACTGAACCGGTATAACCTACCGTTCCAGTCCTGTCTATCTCATGAGATATAAAATCTTTACCCAATGCATTGGAGGGAGATATAGGTCCCACCCATCTCATAATGATACCATTCTTATGTGTTCCACAAAATCATAAATCATACATCATTTCATAACCCATGTAGTAAAAATGGGATTCGTAAACATCGTGACATCATAAAACAATTCATATAAGATAAAGGAATTCATAAAAATAGTTCCATCACAACATAGTCAAATCAATGTAACAATAGGGATAAAAACAGAACCCTTTATTATCTTAGATGGAAAATAATTTTGATAAAACACTTGAACTCCATTCTTGAGGAAAATATCCTTTCTTATTCAAAAACACTTTTCTTTTCTTAACATGTCATACAATTATAAACTAAAAGAAGTTGATTAAAAATAAACTTGAAAACTTGTAAAGGAATCTTCTTGGAAATAATGTTTTAAAAATCCATTCATGTCGAATAAGTTAAAAAAAACATTCTTCGTACTTTTGTCGGAAAAGTCAAAAAAAGTACCTCGTACGAAAAACGACAAAATATTCCTTCCATATCTTTTACTAAAAACTCACCGAAGGGTAAAATAGGTTTTAAAAAATTTTAGGTGAATGGAAATAATATTACATATTGAGGAAACATGGATGTGGATGATAAAATACACCCCAGTAAATTTCAAAGTATAAACAATTTCGGATAAAAATGAGATTGTGATATTTCCCTTACCTTAGGTCCGATTTGCTTCGTAAGTGTCCGAACCTCCTGTATAATGATTTAAATAATGTCATTGACTTATTCCATAATCATAGTAATTTTTATGATATCATATATGGTTCACTTGTGACTTTATTTTACCCGTTCTTTTGTAAATTCCATGTTAAAGAGCGTTTTGGGTAAAATCGTTTCATTTATCGTAGGTGTTTTGACTTGTTGTTCTTGACATTATTATTACTTATATCATGATTAACTTACTTACAGAATATAAAATATGATTTATATATCATATATATTCAGTATATATATATATATAATAGTTAGATAAATGAAATGAAAAACACCGTTCATGGAGACGGTAGTCCGTACGTACGCATGAACGCTGTTTTTCTTTCCTTATTGTCTTGAATGGAAGTAAGTATATGACATATATATATATATATACATAAATCCAGTATCATTATTATGTCATATATTTCATTAGTACTTATTATATATACTTTATAATCATTCATGAATGGTTAATCATTAAGAATGAATCTCATCGCGTCGTGGAGACGGTAGTCCGTACGTACGCACGAGCGATGATATCATTTCCATAATTATTGAATTGAATTGGAGTGGATTATAAAATATATCAGAATAAATATGATGTTGTAATAACTATGTATAGTTATTCTTTACACCATTATACCCATCCATGTAAGGTGGTGGTGGAAAATAGATTACACCACGGCGTGGAGACGGTATTCCGTACGTACGCACGCGCGGTGATTTCATTTTTCCGTAGGATGGATAGAAGGTGAATTAGGGTTGTTTCATATTTATAATGACATATCAGTATTTAAGTAATACTGATGTTATTACTTTATCATGAAACAACTAAAGAAGAAGAAGTTGAAGAAGAAAGAAATTGAAAAGATCGGTAATGGATATTACCTCTTCATTGGAACGCTTCTTTGAATCCTCCACTTAGGGAACTAATATTGGTCTTTGAAGAAGACCAGGACCTCTAGGATTATTCTAGGGAATTGGATAGGAGAAAATGGCAGGGGTTGTCCGAGCTTGAGTGCTAAAATTGGTGTGAGGAGGAGGGGGGAGGAGGTACCCTTTTATAAGGGAGGAGAGGGGCACCTTAGGAATATCTCAAAATATTATTTTATATTAAAGTCAAAATCGGTTTATAATGGTTCCAAAGGGTATTATTTCGAAGATAAAGTGGGTATGGGTCGAAATCATATCAACCAATAGGATTTAGACAAGTTTAGGTTATTAATTTAACCTTATCAATTAGATTTAACTCTAAGTTAAATAATTTAACTTTTACCGTGTCTTTTTGTTTTCTTACACTATATGGTTAATACACTTACTATAACATGCCAAACGAACCCCAAATTGTTTATTATTAATATATATATCCTTATCTAAGTCATTTGGCCGAACCTTAGATTTTTAGGAATAAAATAACAATTAATAATATAATATTTGATTTAAAAACTATTTTGTGTCAATTTTGACACTATTTGATATATGATTTTTGTGAAAGTCATAACAGAATTATATGTTCGAACAAAGTTGATTAAATCAACACTAATATATCATAGTAACCTAGAAAATTAGTTTAATTCATAAAAAGTCTCAAATTACATTCATTTGAGCATTTATAACATCAATTACGTTAATATTTCCTTAAAAGGGTAATTACTGCATCATCGTTGTGTCATAAATAAATTAATTTATTTAAAGTCTAAAAATTATAAATAAAATATAATTATGTAGGAAATATTTTTAGATTTCTAAGGAATATTTATAGTCGAATTTATCTTATGTATAACCCCATATTAAAAATATTTTAGTTATTAAACTTTGATTTTAACTATTTTAACTATTCATTAAATAAAATAATATTAAATGTCATAATCTAATCCAAGTGGGCCTAAATGATAATATTTTACACTTAAGGTTGTTTTTGGTCGAGATACACTTGTCCAATATAATTAGGACATGTGTTAGGGTAATATTAATATCATTCTTACCCTTAATTACCCTATTTACTTTTAACCGTGGTAAATAAAAGTAAAAAGTTACTATTCACCAAAAATTATTTTCATCTCATTGAACCACATTTTACTTACTGACATCAACCGTGTCTCTCGGAGTTTTGAAATTCCATTCACAGAAGCGGTAAAATTAAGTTTTATGAAAAATTCAGTTTTTAACTACCACTTAGTAGTTTCACTATTCATCAAAAATTGATGTTTTTCAGAAAAATGCCAAAATTTCATCCTAAGCTATATTTAATATTCCGAATTCAAAAATGAAGTCTATTTTACCAAATTAATAACATAGAAGTTGCATTAATTAATTTTATAATTAAATCCCGCTGTTAAAACAAATAGCGTGTTTTTAAGAAACAATATCTATCAAAAGATTGACACTTGATTATGTCTGGTTTAAATGTGAAATTACATTCAATGACAAACATTGTATTAAATTGTAAAAATATATTCTAAATATACTTTAAAACCACTAAAATTATTAATTTATCACTATTAATTATTTCTATTGAAAAAGTTGTTTTTAATTAAAATTTAGTAATTTCCACTATTCATCAGAAAATAAAAGTTATCAGAAAAGTACCGAAATTTCACCCTAAGCTAATTTCGATATTATGAATCGAAAAATGAATTCCATTTTGAAAAATAAAATTACAAAATTTCAAAAAGTGGTTATTACTATTCATAACGGCTAGTTTTAATAATATTTTAATAGCGTATTGTTTAGTGAAACTCGTTATTGCGTACTACACAAGCTATCGAGGAAGGTCGTGATTGCGTGTAATGCAAGGCAAATCAAGGATGCGTGTTGTGCAAGCTCCTTTTGGTGTAGCATACAACACAAGACATTAGTGAAATTAAAAAGAATATTTTTCATAAAATCTCGGGCTGTTACATTCTACCCCCCTTAAAATGAATTTCGCCCTCGAAATTCATCGGGTTTATAAATGGTTTACTATTCGAAAGTTTCTTTAATAGAAATCCACATCATAAAAAGGAATATCAAAACCAATCTTTAAAAACAAAAGTATGAAACGTAACGGTTACCCAAATAAACTAATCACTGGGTTTCCACATAGGTGAAAATATGGATATGGAAGAAAAATCTAACCATCATGTTCTGATGGAGAGTGGTAGAGAACATGGCTATGGAAAAGCCAACAATCACAAATCCATAAATTTGTGACGATCTAAGGTACCATCTGATTAATCAGATATAAGAGCACTAGGACAACATTTTTGGTTTTCAAGATCATTTCCCTAATGTTGAAGAATTTGAATTAGAATAAATACTTACTTTATTTTGGTACAATCTCACTGTTGTTCGTGCCTTGAACAATTTCCACTTCATCTCTTAAATAAATGAAGTTGTTATTCGTGAAGTGTTAGCAGATCATGTGATAGAATGACGGGTCATTCCATCAAAAGGTTAGCAAAAGTTATTAAATATACATAAGTCATTCTATAGTGAGATTAATCATATATGGTACCTAAAATGGTCTTATACTTCATATATCATACTGCTTAATATAATAAAACTAGTTTCTACTAAACAGGGACTTCCTGTAGGCCAGTGGTAGGCGATAAAGGCCAGTCGCACTTCGGTTGTGGGTTCGATTCCCACAGCCTTGTCTGAAGCGATGGGTTGTCGCCCGTCCTGCAGGTTGTCCTTTTTCTAAAACTACATTACTATAACATCCCATCAATAATATCGAATAAAAAAAACTTCTATCCTTAAACAATACTCACTTATGTCCAACATAATCCATTTCAATCTTTAGGCTTATCCATAATACTGCAGTCCACTCTCATAACATAGTGAAAACGATTACCAGAGATTTAATACCATTGTTGATCCCCATACATCATAAGATATGTTTTGTTGGTCACATTCCAAACATTCAAATTCCTTAATCATGTATTCTCTTGAATACCTTAGTGAAAACATGAATGCAGTTTAAAGTTAACACTTTCCACATACCAAAATCCTCAAAATTCTATATACTCAAACCATGATATCACTTAGTCCTTATATCAATCATTAGCTCATGAATACTATTAACCATTTCATTTTCTTGTTTTCCCTTCATTATGCGCATATCATCTTATTTCCAAAAAATATCTCAATCACTTTGAATACCACATCAATAAATATTGCAATATTCAATGATACAACATTATTTTGGAATCCCATTACATAAACACTTAATCATTCCACCACATCGTTGTCATATTCAACATTGCCAATAGTGATCGCATGTGACTTCCCTTTGTCCTTTGCCTTCAGTGGTTGCTCATGTTGATCATCACTAACCCTTGGATTAGGGCATTTATTAGCATAATGCCCCATTTCCTTGCACTTGAAGCATTGAAGTGTTGGTGGTGCGTTCTCTGCAGTGTTTGCTTTATTCACATCATTATAAACCCTTTTTCCATTACTTCGACACTCAGCTGCTCGATGAACTTCTTTTCCACACTTAAAACATTTTCTAGTCCCTTTAAGACAATCTCCACCATGCTTCTTTCCACACTTTGTGCATAAGGAAACATTCATATTCTTTTCACCACTATTCTGAGATTTCTCCTTGAACTCCATCTTTCGTTTCTTTTCAAAACCATGAGATGGATATGTAACACCAACTTCCATTTCAACCTTGATAGCACATCGCACAATTTCTTCATAGCTACTGAAGTCTCTTATAGCTAATGCCCTTCGAAGACTTGGTTTTAAGCCACTGAAAAATCGATCAACTTTACTTTCAGGTTGGATGATAATGCCAGATGCATACCTTGCAAGTCTTGTAAAATTCGCTTCGTATATACCAACAGATTCATCATCCTTTTGATTTAGTTCAAAAAAATCCTTCTCCATCTTTGTTCGAAGAATACGAGGGAAGTACTTATTGAAAAATAAGTTCTTGAACTCGTCCCATTCCATGGAATCAATTTCATCCCTTTGCCTCGTATTCTTAATAAGATTCCACCATTGATCAGCATCACCTTCCAAACGATACACTGCTAAGATGACTTTATCATGTTCAGAACATTGAAGAACTGAAAATATCTTTTCAGTGGTACTGATCCATTGTTCAGCAACTAGTGGATCAGAAGACCCACTGAAAGAAGGTGGACGTTGCCTCATAAAGGACTCAATAGAATATTGTTCCCTTCTCTGCTCATTTGGAAGTCCAGAATGATTCATAGCTTGTGTAAGTATAGAAATAAGATTTTTCACTCCATCTCGCATAACATTTGTTTGTTCAGGAGGGCAATCATTGCATTGTCCATTTCATTGATCAACACGGTTCCTTTGGGTTCCAGCCATCGTCTAAAACCCAAAAAGAATAGTGTGAGAGGCAAAAATCATGCTAGGGAAAACAACATAGTAAAGGGGGAGTACCCTTAATATCTAACATCCTAGGTTAAATTCTAAGATCGTTACCATAGTTCTAGGACCATATCCTATACGTATACTTATCCTTAGGGACATCCCTAGACATACCTTAGAAATATCTCTAGGGATCTCACTAACGTTTTCGCATCCTAGTTTCCAAAGGTTGACTAAACCTCCCTCTGATACCAACTGTAGAGACCCGAAGCCTGACGTACATGGACATTACATTACATTTGCGGAATACTTAGTACATAACAAAAACACACACACAAGGATCGTAATAGTTTAGTGTCTTTGGAAACTCGGAACGTAATCTTCTAATCGTGGTGAAAGATCTTCAATATATCCCATAAAGATCTTCCCTTTTTTTTTACCTAGAACCTTTCTTTATATCCTGGGGAAAAGAAAACATAAAAGGGTGAGCTCAAATGCTCAGTAAGGGTAAACAAAAGAAATATCAATCACATCGTATTCATAAGAACATAACATTTTTGAAATCATAACCTGCAAAAGAGAGCATAATTTCATAACATGGGATAAATCATGGTAGTGAAATGAAATCACAATAATCATAAGATAAAACATGAAACTTTGTGGCATTCACACATAATCATAGAGAATCATTTCTTGTTAGTCAAGACTCATTGCCAAGACTATCTTAATGGACAAAGTCCCTTTCTGAATCGAGTAACCCTCATTTCAGTCCTGTTTCACTGAACCGGTATAACCTACCATTCCAGTCCTGTCTATCTCATGAGATATAAAATCTTTACCCAATGCATTGGAGGGAGATATAGGTCCCACCCATCTCATAATGATACCATTCTTATGTGTGCCACAAAATCATAAATCATACATCATTTCATAACCCATGTAGTAAAAATGGGATTCGTAAACATCGTGACATCATAAAACAATTCATATAAGATAAAGGAATTCATAAAAATAGTTCCATCACAACATAGTCAAATCAATGTAACAATAGGGATAAAAACAGAACCCTTTATTATCTTAGATGGAAAATAATTTTGATAAAACACTTGAACTCCATTCTTGGGGAAAATATCCTTTCTTATTCAAAAACACTTTTCTTTTCTTAACATGTCATACAATTATAAACTAAAATAAGTTGATTAAAAATAAACTTGAAAACTTGTAAAGGAAGCTTCTTGGAAATAATGTTTTAAAAATCCATTCATGTCGAATAAGTTAAAAAAAACATTCTTCGTACTTTTGTCGGAAAAGTCAAAAAAAGTACCTCGTACGAAAAACGACAAAATATTCCTTCCATATCTTTTACTAAAAACTCACCGAAGGGTAAAATAGGTTTTAAAAAAATTTAGGTGAATGGAAATAATATTACATATTGAGGAAACATGGATGTGGATGATAAAATACACCCCAGTAAATTTCAAAGTATAAACAATTTCGGATAAAAATGAGATTGTGATATTTCCCTTACCTTAGGTCTGATTTGCTTCGTAAGTGTCCGAACCTCCTGTATAATGATTTAAATAATGTCATTGACTTATTCCATAATCATAGTAATTGTTATGATATCATATATGGTTCACTTGTGACTTTATTTTACCCGTTCTTTTGTAAATTCCATGTTAAAGAGCGTTTTGGGTAAAATCGTTTCATTTATCGTAGGTGTTTTGACTTGTTGTTATTGACATTATTATTACTTATATTATGATTTACTTACTTCCAGAATATAAAATATGATTTATATATCATATATATTCAGTATATATATATATAATAGATAGATAAATGAAATGAAAAACACCGTTCATGGAAACGGTAGTCCGTACGTACGCATGAACGCTGTTTTTCTTTCCTTATTGTCTTGAATGGAAGTAAGTAGATGACATATATATATATATATACATAAATCCAGTATCATTATTATGTCATATATTTCATTAGTACTTATTATATATACTTTATAATCATTCATGAATGGTTAATCATTAAGAATGAATCTCATCGCGTCATGGAGACGGTAGTCCGTACGTACACACGAGCGATGATATCATTTCCATAATTATTGAATTGAATTGGAGTGGATTATACAATATATCAGAATCAATATGATGTTGTAATAACTATTTATAGTTATTATTTACACCATTATACCCATCCATGTAAGGTGGTGGTGGAAAATAGATTACACCACGGCGTGGAGACGGTATTCCGTACGTACGCACGCGCGGTGATTTCATTTTTCCGTAGGATGGATAGAAGGTGAATTAGAGTTGTTTCATATTTATAATGAAATATCAGTATGTAAGTAATACTGATGTTATTACTTTATCATGAAACAACTAAAGAAGAAGAAGTTGAAGAAGAAAGAAATTGAAAAGATCGGTAATGGATATTACCTCTTCTTTGGAACGCTTTTTTGAATCCTCCACTTAGGGAACTAATATTGGTCTTTGAAGAAGACCAGGACCTCTAGGATTATTCTAGGGAAGTGGATAGGAGAAAATGGCAGGGTTTGGCCAAGCTTGAGTGCTAAAATTGGCGTGAGGAGGAGGGGGGAGGAGGTACCCTTTTATAAGGGAGGAGAGGGGCACCTTAGGAATATCTCAAAATATTATTTTATATTAAAGTCAAAATCGGTTTATAATGGTTCCAAAGGGTATTATTTCGAAGCTAAAGTGGGGATGGGTCAAAATCCTATCAACCAATAGGATTTAGACAAGTTTAGGTTATTAATTTAACCTTATCAATTAGATTTAACTCTAAGTTAAATAATTTAACTTTTACCGTGTCTTTTTGTTTTCTTACACTATATGGTTAATACACTTACTATAACATGCCAAACGAACCCCAAATTGTTTATTATTAATATATATATCCTTATCTAAGTCATTTGTCCGAACTTTAGATTTTTAGGAATAAAATAACAATTAATAATATAATATTTGATTTAAAAACTATTTTGTGTCAATTTTGACACTATTTGATATATGATTTTTGTGAAAGTCATAACAGAATTATATGTTCGAACCAAGTTAATTAAATCAACACTAATATATCATAGTAACCTAGAAAATTATTTTAATTCATAAAAAGTCTCAAATTACATTCATTTGAGCATTTATAACATCAATTATGTTAATATTTCCTTAAAAGGGTAATTACTGCATCATCGTTGTGTCATAAATAAATTAATTTATTTAAAGTCTAAAAATTATAAATAAAATATAATTATGTAGGAAATATTTTTAGCTTTCTAAGGAATATTTATAGTCGAATTTAGCTTATGTATAACCCCATATTAAAAATGTTTTAGTTATCAAACTTTGATTTTAACTATTTTAACTATTCATTAAATAAAATAATATTAAATGTCATAATCTAATCCAAGTGGGCCTAAATGATAATATTTTACACTTAAGGTTGTTTTTGGTCGAGATACACTTGTCCAATAGAATTAGGACATGTGTTAGGGTAATATTAATATCATTCTTACCCTTAATTACCCTATTTACTTTTAACCGTGGTAAATAAAAGTAAAAAGTTACTATTCACCAAAAATTATTTTCATCTCATTGAACCACATTTTACTTACTGACATCAACCGTGTCTCTCGGAGTTTTGAAATTCCATTCACAGAAGCGGTAAAATTAAGTTTTATGAAAAATTCAGTTTTTAACTACCACTTAGTAGTTTCACTATTCATCAAAAATTGATGTTTTTCAGAAAAATGCCAAAATTTCATCCTAAGCTATATTTAATATTCTGAATTCAAAAATGAAGTCTATTTTACCAAATTCATAACATAGAAGTTGCATTAATTAATTTTATAATTAAATCCCGCTGTTAAAACAAATAGCGTGTTTTTAAGAAACAATATCTATCAAAAAGATTGACACTTGATTATGTCTGGTTTAAATGTGAAATTACATTCAATGACAAACATTGTATTAAATTGTAAAAATATATTCTAAATATACTTTAAAACCACTAAAATTATTAATTTATCACTATTAATTATTTCGATTGAAAAAGTTGTTTTTAATTAAAATTTAGTAATTTCCACTATTCATCAGAAAATAAAAGTTATCAGAAAAGTACCGAAATTTCACCCTAATCTAATTTCGATATTATGAATCGAAAAATGAATTCCATTTTGAAAAATAAAATTACAAAATTTCAAAAAGTGGTTATTACTATTCATAACGGCTAGTTTTAATAATATTTTAATAGCGTATTGTTGTTTAGTGAAACTCGTTATTGCGTACTACACAAGCTATCGAGGAAGGTCGCGATTGCGTGTAATGCAAGGCAAATCAAGGATGCGTGTTGTGCAAGCTCCTTTTGGTGTATCATACAACACAAGACATTAGTGAAATTAAAAAGAATATTTTTCAGAAAATCTCGGGCTGTTACACTAGGTCTAACTACTTATTGAGATAAATATGGTGTAACCTCTAATTGGTCCTCCAAAATAATCATTTCATGACCAAACCTTTCATGCATGGAATAATCTTCTTGTTCTTATTGAGCCTACTGAAGGTCTCTCCCATGAGCTTCCACTGCATATATGGTTCAAGAAGGGGTAGATTTAAAATATTGGATTTTATAATACCCACATCTTTCCATGTATCCTTGACTGTGGATTCTTCCTCTAATTCCCTAGTTGGGTACAAGGAACTCAGGCTCATCATAATAAGAATCACCATCGACATAGGGATCTGTTAAGTGCATAATGTTAATGGAACCAAAGATCAATTCTTCATATGATGAGGATTCTTCTTGATAGGATGGTTTTGGTTGTGTTGTTTGGTGGGGCGGTGCCCATCCTTTTGAAATAGATGACATGATATCTACCAAATACATTGACAACTTTGTCCTTGACATGATCTCATCTTCTTCTGACTGCTCTTTGTCCTTATGATCATGTCGCTTCTTTGAGGATTGGCCTTTGGAGGACTCATCTTTTGATAAAAGTGGTTGTGGAAGGAGTAGAAGAAGACCCAATCAGTTGATTCAACTGTTTTTGTAGAATGGAATGAGTTTGGTTGATCATTTTCCTGATCATCCAATCATCATATTTCTGTACATTTTTACTTTCGACTTTTTTTCATTTGCCTTCTTCCTCTAGATCAGTAGCAATAACACCTGCTACTTGGGTTGATGAACTTTTCAACTTCACTTATCCAGAGTCTCCCATTTTTTGTAGGAGGTACTTAAAAAACACTCCTGAATGGGATACCCCAACATTTGGTTAAAAGGGACAATAATTCAGAAGATCTTCATCTCTTTCTTTTTTGTGGTTTCTTCGACCTTGGAAACTAAACCAAATTGTTTTCCAAAGATGATATGAAGTAACCAGGAACCTGTTCATTCCAGAAAGAATAAACTTTGTTCTTTAACTCCTAAAATTGTTTCTGCACTTGATCTCTTTGACCATCTTGACGAGTCGGTCTTTTTTGCTGATGCTCAGGAGGTAGATCCCTTTGATATGATGAAGGTTTTGAAGTGGATGCAGGTACAAATTCTTGATTGAGTGTGACTATAGAAGCCTCTTATTTCCATTTTCTCCTTCCCGGAGCTAATGGAATTACATGAGATTTAGCTTTAGTTTCCACAATGTAATCCTCCACATGTTGGGAAATTGAAGAAACGTATTGAAACCCTCTTGTGTATTTCAGAGGGATCAGTGGTGTGCATAACTCATCATGTAGATTTTCTAAAGAAATTGGTAGCAAATCTTCATGAGGGAGTGTCAGATTTAAGGAATATGTTAATCCTTTCCATCGAGAAATGAAATCTAAAACTCTTTCATTTTCCATTTTCTTGAAATTTTTAAGATCAAAAACCTTTGTCTTCGGCAGCTTTGATCTGAATTGAAGAAGAAATTTCTATTAGAGATCTTCCCATCTAGTAATTGATCAAGATTGCAAACTTGTATACCATAAAAAAGTTGGTCCCTGTAATGAATGAAAAAGTACCTAACAATTACTACTTATTGTTGTGGAGGAGTCCCCATAATAGGATAACAAGGAGAAATGAAATGTGTTAAGTGTTTTTACATATCTCCCAAACCATTAAATATTGTGAATGTAGTATTCACAAAATTTGGTGGGGGAGGGATCGAATCCACCAACTCATGGTAAGCTCTAATTTCTAGCTGAACTAGCACACACCATTCTTCTATTGCTTCCAATCAAGTTTTTAATGCCTCAATTGTGTTTATAAGCACTTGAGGAATTTTTGGATGAGTTGGGACCTATACAGGTATAGAATCTAGAGCTTGAACTGGTGCAACGACTAGAAAAACCACTGGTGGTGGTGCTTCTAGTATTTGTCTTGGATAACCCATGGGAACAAGCCTATAAGGATTTGTTTGATCATGTCCTAGCTGTGTACCCAATGGAGGGAATTCATTATCCACATCTGTAGTTACCAAAAATCCTATTTGCTGAGGAACTCCTACAAGTTGTGCAAGTTGAGGATCTTTCTGGAGAGTAAGTCTGGCAGAAATTCTACTTTGAAGTAACTCTATATTGAATCTTTTTAACTATTTCATATCCTCTTCTTGCTATATGAATCTTTTGTCAAGTGAAATAGATTGACCTTCTCCATTGGAAAATTTAGATGTGATTTTACTTTTACATTTCCCCTTGTTAGATGCCTTTCGAAGGAGTGGGAGTTGGTTATTTGAGGGAATACCTAGATTCTAGGTAAGCCTCTGATTTTGGGTATACACGCCTTTTTCATTTTCTTCAGTGTGTACCATATTATGGATAATAACTTCATATTCTGATTCCCCTGAACTAGAATCATTTTTTGGAGGATCTTCTGAAATTGTGTTAATGAAATTTACTAATGCATAATGTATTTATAAAATTCTATCAGTATATTTGTAAGATCATATCCTTTTGTATCTTCCATGAGACTCTGTTCTCCTATATGTTGAATTCTTGAGAATTTTTTGATAGATAGTTACCCAAAGGGAATCCTTGGATAGTTCAGTTGTGTGCTCTCTGTGGCTTCTTCCCTAATCAGAAGAAAATTGACTTCTATTAAGGAGAGGATTTTAGATGTGAAAAATCCCCCAACCTTGCAGGCTGGGGTTATTCCTATTCTTCTTCTTCAAACCTCCAAAATTTGTTTATTGAATTAAAAGGTTGAATTCAAAAAGCCCCCATCCCAGTAAGATAGGTTGGCTCTTGACCTGCTATAGCTGAGATTCGTACAGCTGCTCTTCTGATTTTGAGAATTTTGGTTTGGACATTAGATGAGTGCATTATCTGAAATCCACTCACATCACCTATTTTAGAAGATCGTTGTGCTATTTCATACATTTTCATCATATGATAGTTGAAATCTTCTAAGCGGGAGGATTTCTTAAGATTCTCATATACTTGATGCAAAATTATCTCAACAGCTTTCTTTATTTGGGCGTGGCTCTGATGATAGCTAGTTGAGGCATGTTCTGGAGTGTATACTTGATTACATACAAAATTTGTTGATTTTAGCCATTCTTGGGAAATAACATTACATGAGACCACTTTTTGAAGGCTTTACTGATTCTGGAGTGCAGTGAAATATAGTGCTCCATGTGCACCCCATCCTCTAATATGAACACAAAATGGGATATCAGAAATTAACTGGTGTAGCCTCTTTCGATCATTGAGGCATGCACATTGAAGGGTTCTCTACTTCTTTTCAACATTTGGATGTTGGGAAAATGAGAGACATTCCATGTCAATTTGGTGTTGAAACCCTTCTATTACCTTTACATGACTTTGATATTCATTATATAGTAATACTTTGGTTTTCAAATGATGAAGAGTTTTCCACAAGTTGAGGCGGACATCATGAATGCAATCTTCTGCCATCAATTCCAAAATGTTGTATTGAGAATTTTCTAAAGGCCATAACATGACTGGTACTTATCCTTTAGCCAATTGTTTTCTCATGTTTAACATATCTTCAACATCTTTCACTAGAGGTTTCTCCACTTAGTCTGACCAAAATGGACGCTTCTCGATTTTTTTGTTAAAAACAATGGAATCAGTGATTTTTACTCTACTGTATTAGAAGAAAAATGACCCAAGGTAGGTTTGGAGAATGATCATTCCCTTAAGATGTATTCCGGTTGAGAAATTATTTCACCCATTAAGGAAAAGGTATCAGACATGACAGGACTTGTGTTGTAAAGTGCCTTGGGATAATAGGTCATTCTCATTACTACAATTTCAATTATATAATTATCTTGACAATGAGAAATACTACTGCGGAGATAACTTTCACAGCAAATTCCATCATGAGGAGGACCACCATGGTGGATTACATCAAGGGATAAATCCTCCTTATCCTTGGTCTTCTGACCACATTGAGGGTTGTCGTGGCTCTCATCTAGAGATAGGATCTATGGATTGACTGAGTTTTCATTAAGAAATCCTTTATGATGAAGTGTCTGATGGGGAGCTTCAGAATTACTAATACTACTCCCATAATTTATTAATGATAGAGTGGGATCTTGAGCTACAATAGATAAATTTATGAGGGCTTCATGAACTCCAGCATTAAGAGGATCCATATCGTTGCTTGACTCTTAATTTTCCAACTTTGTTTGGCAAGACTTCTTCTTGGATTCTATCTTACACTTAGTTGGATCCACTTGTTGGTATAAGTGGTTTCCATGGGCATTTGTATGTGCCTACCTTGGATTGGTTATCAGAATTGGTTGTTTACCTCTAATTGGAAAGGTTGTATGTTCCCAATCAGGTTGTCCATGTGATATGGAGAAGTATACCCCCATAACCCTCATGGATTAGATCAGAGGTATGTATCTACTCTGGGTTGGCATACTGATGTGTCATTCCATGTGTATAGAGATATTTATGTGTCTATTCCCCTAGTACTATTGAAGTTGTTTTTATGATATTCTGGCATGCTTCCAAAATATGGGTAGGAATTTGTGTCTGCCCTTCCACCATTGTTAAGATTTTTTTGGACACTTCAGTGGATAAAATGAGAATATAATTCCATTACGTATCGGGATTAGGTGTAAGTACCTACTCATGTTCTCCTTTTACTATCAATGGGTACTGGCAGTACTCGTGTTTGAGGGTAGAGAGTTGAGTCCGCCCTAGATTTATCATCGGAGCTTTCCAACTAACTTATCCGGGTGCTGCCAAATGAGACTGTTGGAAGGCTTGATGAATGATGGAAGGTGTATGTACCTACTAGATGTTTTTTTCAATCATGGTTGATAAACTTCTTTCAATAATAGCAGATGAGACTACTGGCAGAATTGGTGAGTATAAGAAGGTGTATGTTCTTATTTACCAGTGGCCACCACATTTTATTGGCGGGATTCCTTAAATGCAATCAGAAAAGACTGTTGACTGGATGATAATTTGTAAATAGGTGTATATTCCTATTCATGGTACTCCACCAAATTTTATTGGAGGGATTGGTGGGTCGCTGCCAGACGAGTCTTCGGGGTAGAAAAATTAAGATGGACGGGTGTATGTGCCCACTCATTGTTTTCCATCAAGTTAGGTTGATAGACTTATCAGAATGGGTAAAAGGTAATAATATGATCTCTATTGTCCGAAATTTGTCCATGGATTTTTTTTTCTTGCATGTCTGGGTCTGAGAGACCTAGGATGAATGTCTAGAGGCAACACCCCCATCATGTTTGGGGTTCACTGTCGCGCGATTCTGCTGGCGACAATTGTTGGTGGGAATCCTCAAGAAGGATCCTTTCATCTTCAAATTGAGGCTATGAGTGACCTCTTGATCCAACTCCCTATATTATGGGAGGTAATGGTTGTTTTGTTCTGGGGATAAGGACCTAAATTGGTTGAAGACGATGGTTGGAACCATCTTCTTCATGATCATCAGTCATCGTTACCCAGATGATCAAGGGTTGTTATTAACCTGGAGAGCTTGTCAGGTAGCCTCTAGGGTTGGGATATTACCATGATGATGTTACTCCCTTATCAGAACATTGGAGACCCAACATTGAATATGTTGAGTGGGTGATGACGTCCTTCCCAGGGATGAGGATCCAACATGAGCAGTGACTGGGAAATTCACAAATGTCATCTGGAAGAAATCCATTTTGGAGTGAAGGGATATTTGAGAAAAAAACTGAGAAAAACAATAAACATCATTAAATCAACATATTTTAAATGGATATATGTGTGATTGATTCCTTTGTATGGAATTCCTTTATCTATTTATAGGGGCCTAACAAGTGAGTAAAATTATTAACTTGGTTAAGGATTCTCGTTGGGTTCACCATTTTTGTTTCGTAGTTCCTTGAAATGTGTGTTCTACTTTAAGAATCACTACTTACAGGTGGTTTCCATTGGATTTATTCATGGAACCAGAATTATCCAATAGTTCTTTATCCAAAATAGACCTGCTTTCCAAAGGCATCCATTTGTTAAGTTTGAACTTTACGATACATACGAACATGCATTGGTCGAGAGGATGGGAGGTCAGACTCATCACACCCTTTTAGGGGGAATTATTGTCTACACCAGGACTCTCTTTATAAATTTAAGACATTTTCATGAACCCTTATTAATTCACTAAGTATAACATACATTTCCCTTAGAATTTTCAACCACTTATTAACATGTGTGAAATTTAGAATCATCCGTATGTATTAAAGTTTCTTCATTAATGGAGATATCTGTATGTATTTGAGGTTATCCATCTATGGTATCCTCTAATATACTATTTAGAGATTCTTTTAATCATCATTATGATGATACTAGTTTTTAATCCACTCAGTGGGGCACTTTGGAATTTATTGTCGTCTAGGGAGATGAAGGTTTGTTTTGATATTGGGATCATACCCATAAAATGGGATACATACGTATCCTTGTGAAAGGAATCATAACCCTCGTAGTTTGGTTCCTCTTAATGGGACACATCATACCTTTTAATTTCATGTGATAAGGACCTCCAAGAGAAAGTTTCTTAGTCATGTTTTGGTGTGGGACTTATAACTAAGTATCCCAAGGAACTTGGAAAGAATATGGGTTTCCAAGTAATATTAGACCATGTTGGGAATATGACCCAAGGAGAATATGGTTTATTTGAAGTGTTGGGTTTGAACCTCAAAGAGACTTCCTACGTATCCCATTTGGATGAGAATCAAATCTCACGTAGTTCAATGAGTCTCATAGAAGATTATAGTCTTTTGAGAGAAATGATTTTGGGCTTACTTACTGAAAAGGATGCCTTGATGATTTGGGGGGTTTAATTTGGGGATTATTCTTAAGGAGGATTCCCATATTAAGGGAATTAGGGTTGGATTCCTAAAGAGGGTATCTAGGGATCTCTGGCCTTGTGAAGGCTTCCTACATATCCCAATTATGGTGGGAATCAGAGTTCTCATAGTTTATTCCCTGTGGGTTTTTGTGTGTTTGTGAAAATGTTTTAATCATCACGAATCTCTAATCCCACATGAGTCATGCTCGGTGTGGAAAATAAGAGGATGTTAAAGATTCAACAAATGCATCCACACTTTTCCTCCTCAACTGGTAGAAGAGGGCGCACCTACGGTAGAGATGGTGGATGACAGTGAGGTGACCAGAGAAGAGGGCGAGGCGATGAGACTTTCCTCTATTCTCTTGTCATTGGACAAGGGTCCAATTTAAGTAAGGAGTGAAGGTGAAATAATTAGATATGATCAAGACTACAATCTTCTACTTGAAAGGTTAGGGGATTACACTAGGATGGCTTCCCTAGTGGATCCCAATAGGGGAGGGAGACTTATCCTTCGCTTTCATGGAAAATCAAGTGTGAATCGTACCTTCCCTACCACAGATCTAAGATTCTAGGTCTTAGAGATGAAAAGGGAAGGATAGAACCCAAACCCTAATCCTCAAAACTGGGAACTTCCCAACATTGTTCCTATGAGAAAGGTCCATGTGACTGCAGATATATGGCACGCGCGTCGCAACACGTGCAAATTTGCAATATTTATTATCTTACCAACTACTGTAGAAGTGGTGAGCAGGTTTGAACCATAGAGAGAATGTGAGTAGACACTAGAAATGTCCTTTTGGAGGAATGTTTAGGCAGATAAGCTTTAATTTTGTGATTAACAACTAAGTTATAAAAACTAAATGACTATTTTAATAATGACTATTTAAATTAACTAAACTATCAGAGTGAATTAAGATATGAAGGAAATTGGCAGAGATGGAAGTGTCAGAGTCGTGACGTACGTTCAAGTGCATGAAATTTCAATTATTTAATTCCCACATTTGAATATTTATTTATTCAATTATCATCGATTCCAAATTTAATCAAAATACTATCTGGTCTCTTTCTCTGATGTTAGACAGTATTTTAATGTTTACACAAATTATCCATCATTTTGTTCTCTATCCTGATGAATAATTCTGGCGTCATTATAGCACTGAATCACATGGTGAAATACGACGACTTGTTTCTCAAAAAGTCAAAGTATCTACCTCCGTCGGTTTCACTCACATGAGATCACTTATTCAGTATCACTCACACAAGTTTGAAGAAGCGCACACACAAAATATTAATTTTCCCATTAATATATTTATTTATTCAAAATCCGCTCGTACGCTTGATCGAATTCCGGATAAATAAATTCTCGGATGAACTCCCGTTTGTGATTACTTATTAGGTATCACACGAACGGCACCAAAGAATGTGTGCAGAGCCCAAATGACAATTAATTTAAATGTAGATACAATTAATTAAATAAACATTAAATTGAAATTAATTCAAAAGCAAATCAAACATAGGAATAAATTAAAGACATGCATTCACCATCACTTTTGTCACAACTCCGACATAAAAATGATTAGCCTTCCATCATGACGACACGACGCATAAAATAATAAATAGAAGATATCACCATGATCGTGTCATTGTTGTGATCACCGCGAGACACCGTCAACGATCGCAAAATAATAATCATCGCTCTGCTCCATGAATTCGCTGAATCCACTCCCGAATCAAACCACCATGCTGCTGAAAATATGATCTGATCTATGCTCTCTCTCGTCGTGCAATGTCAATCTATAGAAGTCCAAGTGAACCACCGCGAATGTCGATGATGTGTCTGAACCTCCGCTGTGCTCCTTCCTAACAAGGGGGAAGATGGGGTGAGTGGGTATGGCCGAGAGGGGTGAGGGGAAGAGGATGGAGCGGTGGGTGGAAAGTGGAATGGCGGAGTCTAGCGGGGATGATCGGGGATGGCCGAGGGGTGCAGGGCGAGAGGGGGAGCCAAGGGGAGGTGCTGAAAAAAAAAGGATCTGAAGGGTTAAGGGCGGTGGGTTATTTAGGGTGTGAATAGGGAGAGGTAGGGGTATGAGGGGCGACGGATAGAGGGAGGGTATGAGGGGCGGCGGATAGAGGGAGAGGAGCGGGTGAGAGTGGGGAGGCGATGGGTAGCGTGGAGGGGAAATAGTGGAGTGGTATTGGAGAGAGAAAAAATGAAAAAAAATGAAAAAGGGGTTGGGAAGGGGTGAGGCATGGGAATATGGGGAGGTTGAGGAAAAAGTCAAAGGGGAGGGTGATTGGTGAGAGAAAAGGGGGAAATGGGGAGGAGTGTGGTAGGTCAAGGGGAGGGGAATGGTGTGGGTAGTTAGGGGGGATAAAAAAATAAAAATTGTTAAATTCAAATTAAAGAATAAAAAAAGAATCTATTTTCTAAAATTTAATTAATAATAAAAATAATATTAATTGAATATTATTAAAAATTAAATATTAATGCACATGTAATTAAATATAATACTACTATTAAATAATAATAAACAAAAAAAATTATTTTTTTAATACAACAAAATAATGAAATAAAATTAAAATACTAAATTACTAATATAAGTGTGTAAATTAAATAAAAATTATCAATATATCTAAACCACTAAAAAACTACAAAAACAAACTAAAAATATCAAAAATGGTTAAACTAATTAATTAAAACTAAGTTATAAAATTATACAAATACATGTGAAATACATTTACATCAAATCCCCCACACTTAAACTTTTGCACTCCAGGGTAAAACAATCAGAAAAAAACACAAGTGGACCCGTAGACAAATCAAAACATCAAAATTACAAGTTCAAAATTCTTCAATCACATTTATCCATAAAATATTATGCTTTATTTAAAACTCCAATTTTCAAAAATAATTTTTCTTTCACTTGCATTCTTTTAAAAACAAGTACGTGCACTCATGTATCATGTGACCTACCTCGCCATCACTCTCATCTCTCAGAAAATTTGATCAAAGTTTTTATCAGTTCTCATACACATGCATGCTTACCATAGGCTTGCCATGAATTTTACATCTCCACTAGTGGAAATCAAAATAATACACCAATCTCGAGGACTTTACATGAGTTTCAAATGTTTCTGAAGCTGTGGGACGGTGGGTTAAAAAAATTGACATCTTTTTGGTAAAAAGGAGGGTTGAATCTTGAAATAAATGCATGATATATGTCAATCAAAATGTCTCCCTCAAATTTCTCCCTCAAAATCTCTCTCCCCACACTTAAAACATTTATTGTCCCCAAGCATACCATAATCCAATATTTCGCTCTTTTTTCACTCTTTTTTTTAAGACACAACTCACTCAAATAATATGGTCAGGAAAAACTGGTGAGTATCAACTCAAAAACCCCATGAAATAAATATTAGACAATGATCCCAAAGAATGGTGCACAAGTAGCGTATACGTTGTAACATCTCAGAAAAAGTAGGTCATATAGAGAACTCTCTAGCTCCTGGAGTAATGAATCATCACTTTTATAGGTATCCCCAAAAGGGAGGGTTACCGCGTAATGATCACCAATGTACTCATTATTAGAACCAAAATGATTCTATATTCCTATATCAAAATATATGTAATGAATGTGTCTACTGTGAAAAATAACTCATCTGGTCAGGATGGGATAATGTCAATCCATGTACATCAAATGACTCACTGCCCCTCAAAGAACCCTCTCCATGAGTAAATCTATCCCCCACACTTAGATTGAAAATTATCATGCAGAAATTCAAGAAATGGGTAGGGAAGGGTATCAGTTATGGGTTTATCCTAAAAAGGATTCTTCATGGATTATAAGGGCTACACGATGGAGAAAATATATGGGTGGATCAGTGGGTCAACAGGGCTAAAATATCAAACAGATTCCTTGATCATTTTAGTGAAACTTTCAAAATTCATGTCGCTTTGATAGAAAATTATGGCAAGTTCTAGGAGACATAACATGGTTGACATTCCCTCAAGAAAAAGATAAATAATAGATGGCGTAAGGGGGGTCAGAGTCCTCACGGTTATGGAAATATAAAGTTGGACAACATAGATGATCATGAGTGAAAATAAGTGTCTCAAAAATATACAAGTTTTTGAAAAACATTTTTGAAGAATTAAATAATATCAACAATCATATAAGTCATGAGATCAAGGGTCAAAGAATTACAAACAAGAATCAGGTGCTCAAACTGCCTAAGGACACAAGTGGTATGTTCCCGACTGTGTTGCGAAAAAAAACACAGTAACTTTCATGTGGTTTCATCAATGACAGGAATGTTAGTTTTTTTTAAAAAAAATTATTTTTTTTTCTTAGTTTACATGGTGTTTTTGGAAGCATAAAATATGGAAAAAATAAAACACGTCCCTGTGTAAGTGCAGATAGACGCGGAGAGGCTATTTGTATCCGATGAAGCTCCAGAAATGGTATACCTGTAAAACCTACACATTAACAGCACATAATCGCATCATATCAAATAATTCACACCATAATCAACAGAATGTGGATGATAAAAATATTTATGATGAATTTAAATCCACTACAGTGCTAGGAGAAAACAGATTGCAGTAAATGCATGCCTTTTTATTTTATTTTATTTTTAAAGAAAACTAAATGAAATTAAATTAAATACAGTGAAAAGAAAACAAAAAAATGATGGGTTGCCTCCCATTGAGTGATAAGTTTACTTCGTATTTAGCCAAACATTATTGAAACTCCACTAGGATCAAACGGAAATGTAAACCATGCATCTGCTTCTTTTTCAGTAGGAGTGTGGAATCAATTTGTTGAAGATGAGTTTATCCTGCAAGCTGCACAAAATCTCAACGAAATCTTGTTAGAAGAATGGATGTGTGGAATTAAATGAAAATAGACCAACCCACAAGGGAATGAATATACCTCTCCTTAATAAATACTCATCAAATAATTGAATTTTGGGAAAAGGCTGTCAGTGGAAAGATCAAGAAGATTACCTCCTTGAACATACACAGGTGAAAAAGTGCCTTTAAAAGACTCCTTCAGTGGTCGGATTATATCCATCCCATCCTTGAATGTAGTATCTGGGTTGATGATGTATCTAAATTTGTTTCTACATCCAACCACTAACACAGGGAAATACACTGGTTTCCAACTCAATTCATGCTCTATGGTTTCATTGATTGTGCCAAGGTCAACAATATTGTTCACATATGTAGGTATTTCAAGTGAAGTGTTTCTAACCTCAACACATGGAGCAAGTGGCGTAGGATCAATTGGAGAAGATGACTCCATTGTGTCAAGAATGACATATCTTTCAATATTTTCTTCTATACCTCCATCGTCATATTTTTCTATTGGTATATGTTTCACCACAAACTCAGGATCCTCCAGATAATCCCACTCTTCCATTGTTTCTAGAAAATTATGAGTGTTATCTACCACCAATGTTGATTGATTCTCCAACTCCAAAAATATTTCAAATGTATCTATTTTAGAAAAAGTTTCAGACTCACATAGATTTTCAGAAAGAGGCGATTCGATGTCATTTGAAGTGATGTTCTCTTGAGTGTGGCAATCCACTCTCTCTTGGTTCAATTTTGAATCTATCATGGTAAATAATGGACCTAGTTCAATGTTTTCTTCATCTTTAAAAGGTGAAATTTGATAGACATTGAATGTGTCCTTTTTCACTTTGGGATGACTAGGTTGTGAATTCATAGAATAAGAACATGACATCACATTTTTTGAGGGACCATTATGCTCAACACGGCAGAAGACCAAGATCTGATATTCTTGAAATGTGATTATATTGGAAGAATTATTTTGTGATGGAGGGGAGTCATCAATTTTATGATAAGAAGGTGGATCAATCTCATTACTAGACTGGGGACATAGATGTTGTTCAAATGGAACCTCTATTCCACTCGCCTCAAAAGAATTGTTTTGAATTAGATCATCAAGTGATAATGAAGCAGCTAGTTTGGAAATATGATTCATTTGATTTAATAAATTCTTAAATTGATTTTATAGATCTTTTGTTGAGGAAAGAAACTTTTCATTGCGTTCATCTTGAATTTCAAACCTCCGATTGGTTTTGGTGATAGAACAATGCAACATGTGCTCAATTATTGAATCATTTGTTTGACATGAATTATCAAGTTATAAATTTTCAGGAATGCATTGACTTTCAAAATGATCAACAGATGTATAAGGACTTGTTTCATAGCATGGGGAAATATTTTCATATGGATCATAGCATGGACTTGAATAAAGATCATTGAAATAAATGAGATTACCTGGATAGCTCATGTGTGGTGAATCATTATACGTCATAACTTGATTCAGGGCTGTATAGGGAGGATACTGGTTGTAATTGTGTGGTGCAGCCCACGTCATTTTGAACTTCTCGGTGTCTTGAAAATCCCTGCAATGAAAAATTCCCATAGTAGTAAACTGTTTTTTTGTTGGTTTAGTTTTTTTTTAAAAAAAATTGACCTAAATCACTCTTTTAAAGGAACTTATAATGCTACTATTCTCCCTGGAAACAGTGCCAGAAATTTGGCACGCGCGTTGCAACGCATGAAAATTTGCAATATTTATTATCCTACTAACTACTATAGAAGTGGTGAGCAGGGTCGAACCACAGAGAGAATGTGAGTAGACACTAGAAATGTCCTTTTGGAGGAATGTTCAGGAAGATGAGATTTAATTGTGTGATTAAAAACTAAGTTCTAAAAAATAAATGACTATTTAAATTAACTAAACTATCTAATTGAATTAATCTATGAAGTAAACTGGCAGATATGGAAGTGTCAGAGTCGTGATGTCCGTTCAAGTGCATGCACTGTCAATTATTTAATTCCCACATTTGAATATTTATTTATTCAATTATCACCAATTTCAAATTTAATCAAAATACTATCTGGTCTCTTTCTCTGATGTTAGATAGTATTTTAATGTTTACACAAATTATCAGTCATTTCGTTCTTTGTCCTGAAGAATAATTTGCGCGTCATTATAGCACTGAATCACTTTGTGAAATAGGACGTCATGTTTCTCACAAAGTCGAAGTATCTACCTGCGTCGGGTTTACTTACATGAGATCACTTATTCAGTATCACTCACACAAGTTTCAAGAAGCGCACACATAAAATATTAATTTTCCAATTAATATATTTATTTATTCAAAATTCACTCACACTCTTGATCGAATTCCGGATAAATAAATTCTTATATGAACTCCCATTCATGACTACTTATTAGGTATCACATGAACGGCACCAAATCGTTTGTGCAGAGCCCAAATGACAATTAATTTAAACATAGATACAATTAAATAAATAAACATCCAATTGAAATTAATTCGAAAGGAAATAAAACATAGGAATAAATTAAAGACATGCATTCACCGTCACTTTCATCACAACTCTGACACAAAAAGGATTAGCCTGCCATCATGATGACACAAAATATAAAATAATAAATAGAAGATATCATCGTGCTTGTGTCGTTGCTGTGGTCATCGTGAGATGTCGTCAACGATCGCAAAATAATAATCATCGCTCTGCTCTATGCATTCACTGATTCCACACCCGAATCAAACAACCACGCCGCTGAAAATATGATCCGATCTGCGCTCTCTCTCACCGTGCGACGTCAATCTCCGGAAGCCCAAGTGAACCGCCGTGAATGTCGATGATGTGTCCAAACCTCCGTTGTGCTCCTTCCTAACAAGGGGGAAGATGGGGTGAGCGGTTATGGCCGATAGGGGTGAGGGGAAGATGATGGATCGGTGGGTCGAAATTGGAATGGTGGAGTCCAGTGGGGATGATCGGGGATGGCCGAGGGGTGAGGGGCGAGAGGGGGGAGCCAAGGGGAGGCGCTGGAAAAAAAAGGATCTGAAGGGTTAAGGGTGGTGGGTTATTTAGGGCGTGAATAGGGAGAGGTAGGGGTATGAAGCGCGGCGGATATAGGGAGGGTATGAGGGGCAGTGGATAGTGGGAAGGGAGAAGGTGAGAGTGGGGAGGCGATGGGTAACATGGAGGAGAAATAGTGGAGTGGGATTGGAGAGAGAAAAAATGAAAAAAAATGAAAAAGGGGTTGGGAATGGGTGAGGCGTGGGAATATGGGGAGGTTGAGGAAAAAGTAAAAGGGGGAGGGTGATTGGTAAGAGAAAAGGGGGAAATGGGGAGGAGTGTGGTGGGTCAAAGGGAGGGGAATGACATGGGTAGTTAAGGGGGATAAAAAAATAAAAATTGTTAAATTCAAATTAAAGAAGAAAAAAATAAATCTATTTTCTAAAAGTTAATTAATAATAAAAATAATAGTAATAAAATAGTATTAAAAATTAAATATTAATGCATATGTAATTAAATATAATACTACTATTAAATAATAATAAACAAAAAAACTATTTTATTAATACAAGAAAATAAGGAAATAAAATAAAAATACTAAATTACTAATATAAGTATATAAATTAACTAAAAATTATCAATATATCTAAACTACTAAAAAACTACAAAAACAAACTAAAAATATCAAAAATGGTTAAACTAATTAATTAAAACTAAGTTAGAAAATTATACAAATACATGTGAAATCCATGTACATCAATATACAAACCCATAGACACTCTATGAACCATATCTCCATTGTGAAACAAATTTGAAAAACCTCTGACTGTGGATATACAAACCCAAATAGGAGACATGTTGATGTTCCTTTCTGAAAGGTTTGATAAGTCAGGAGGTTTGGGTGGAGGCTTCAACTAATTCCCTTTCAGATAAGGGAACCAAGGAAGGAGATACCCTACCATGAGTAGCCTTAAAGAGGATAATTAAGTTGATATGTAGGACTTATACATAGATCTACCATATAGGTACTCCACACAGGTGTGCCGCGTAGCTACCCTACATAGGTATGCCACATAGCTGTACCGTGTAGGTGTGCCGCCTTGGCCTTTATAATGACTGAAAAATTATTTTTATATGGGAACCAGGCCTATGTAAGCTTTAAATTTTGAAAGACTTTCAAAACATGTTTATCCCATATAATTATCTATTCTCTCACATCTTTTAGAAAGATAACTAAGATAATGAGGGATCTAGGTGAAAGAGCTACGCAATAGGAGCTTCAGGAAGTATTTCAACTTTTTTTAGTTCTTAAATGAGGAGCCCAGGAGTCCTATTTATAGGCCAGGAGGGGGCTATTTGAAGTCAATTTTTCAGTGGAGATCCGTCGTGCAATCCCTCCAAGCAGGTCTACCGCACAGGGGTATAGAAAGTATATCGTTGTGGAGGGTTGCCGCGTAGGTCGGTTGCATTGGTCTTCCGCGTAGATATGTCGTGCATCCCTTTGAAACTTTTGGCTTTCCTTTTAATTCTTTGAAAATTGTCTTGGGATTTTGAAATATTTGAGGGCCACCTTCATAGATTTTTTGTATTTTTAAGTAGTGTCAACAATGGTCTATAGGTTGTATCCCTTGGGTTTCAAGTGGATTTGTGCGTGGAGGGTTATGTTCTTAATTTTCCATTTTTGTGTTCTCGTTTCCCTTAATTTCGTTAGATATATTGGGTGTCTAAATGGTTAAATCGAACTCCTCATGATCCCCTCAGGATGCATGGAGGATGGTCAAATGAGATTAGGGCCACCCATGGGGTGTGTCGATATTCTCTAGACTTAGAGTTTAGCTAGGTAAGTGTAAGAGAATTGTGTTTAAACATAGATCCCATGATGAATATGCAAATACAATTGAAGTATGTGCAATTGGTGTTTATTAATACACTTAGGTTGGGTATTGGCCTGATGGGTTTTTTGGTTGACATGAAAAAGGGTTAAATGGATTAATGGGAAAATGCTAGGGGATTAGCATTATACTAGTATATGATTAGTGAGTAAGGAATGGTAAATGGGAAATGGGGATAAATGATTAAGTAATATAAATGATTAATGTGTTAATGGATTGAGGAAATAATGTTAATTTTCCCTTTATTGATATTTTTTGATGTTGTAAATGGTGTTTTCTATGCTTGTTGTGATATGGTTAATTGTGGTGAATGATAAATAAGAATGTGAACATGGCTCGGTTGAGTGGGGTGTCAACTTGAGATTGTATGCCCATAGTTTGACTTGGACTAAGGTTCTTGCTCCACCCCAAAATGCACAGGTTAGGGAAGAGGATGAATTTCTATTCCCCCAACGGTTGCATTCCACCTAGACTGAGGCTTCGAGATGATGATTATGAGGATGTTATAATGTGATTACTAGTGAGATAGGTCTTGTTTTTATTCCCATATACTTTAGAACATTGAATATTCCAAATCCATTGAACATATGAAAAGGGTAGATTAAATCATGGAATTCCAAAGTAGTGAACCCGAACTCAATGGTAGTATAATTAAAAGGAACATAGTCTAGAATGACCTATTGAAGTGTTAACATTTACTTTCCATTATTTTTCACTTGCATGAACTATCTACTTTTTCAAGATATTTTGTAGACATTGTTGGGGGTGGCCTACTGAGTTATACTCACACCCTTCTCAGGCTTCCTTTGGGTACCTGAGCAGATTTTATACTTGCAGGTTAGGACAAGGGAAAGCGCCCTATACCGGGGATTTGGATTGGATATGGGGCATGTATGTTTAAGGTTCTAGACTTGGAGTCCATACCATTTTGGGGATCTGATTGTTTTCCTTTCTTTTGGGTTTTGTTCACTTGGCACTGTAGAATATCATTACATATTTATTGTTGTATATGGTTGTAACTAGTTTTGGGAATTGGTTATTTATGCATGTTATAGATTTTTTCCTATTATTTCCATTATTTAAATTATTATCTGTTGTGGATTACTCTATTAATGAAGTTATAGTCTCCAAACGTGACTTATTAGACCCTTGTTTCTAGTTGGAAACCTCTGCAATACGAGGAGGCACACTTGAGGTCATGTAGCGACCCAGCTTGGGGCGCTGGATTAGTGGCTCTTGGGTCAGGGATGTTACATTATTTAAAGGGATATGTATCAAGACACTAATAATATGAATATGTATATTTTATATAATAGTTAATATATTTTCATTTTATTATTGTTTCTTTATAAATGATTTTTGATTTTGATAAAATAAATAACCAATTATATTTTTGGGTAATATTCAAATTCAATTAAAAAATTTATGAATTAAATAATTTTTTAAATAGATAATATTTTATTAAAATATTATTATTAAATAATTTTTATTAAATATAAATTATCATATAATTTTTATGAAGTCAAATGTGATTTTTATAAAGGTTTGAAAACTATTATTGTCAAAAAACCTAGCATTTCCCAATAAATGAAGATTCTATTTTAAAAGTGAAAATTCATATATTTATAAAATTATTTGGTTAAAATAAATATTATTTTCCTAACCATAATGTTGAAATTATCCAATGGTGAATATTTCATAATTTTCTGGGACAGTCTAATTTTCGAGTAAAAATAAAATAGGGTATAAATATACAATGTGTATTATGACATCATAATGAACCAAAAATGATGTAATAAATATTATAAAGGGTATCCATGACCAAATATATTTTTTCTATTTAAAATACTGTGATTTTAAATTTATTTTATTAATTTTATAAATCCTTTATGAATCCTCCAAAACCTATAATATATTCTAATGTTTTATAATCATTTATTTAATGAAATTACTCACTTACATGTCTTCATGGGTATTATTTTAATAATTTCATCCCTTGGACTTTTAAAATAATTAAATTCACCCCTATTTGTCATAAAACATTGGCAAAACACATGGGATATTTTTCGGTTTTGGTTATGTCATTATATAGAGTCCAAAACCTAAGTTTGAGAAATATAAAAGAATTCCCCAATCATTCCCTATATAAATCCACACAAGATCACATTTATCTTCACTAAAAAACCTTGGATCAAATACTTAATCGACCCTAACCTCTCTATAGTCCTCCCAAGGTTCCTATAAACTCTCAAGAAGCTTCTTCCAATCATTTGGAATCACCCTATCAAGTTAAGGGACCCTCTCCTTCTCCACTTTATTCAATAATCTCAATTTTATTATGCCTTATATCTCTATTTCATAATGTTTGGATAAATTATCACATTTCCCCATTACTTTACTTATGATTCATAAATTATTAGGGACCCCTTTAACTCACATTAATCCCTTCCATTGACATTTATACATCCCTGTTATTCTGCCAAAATTTCACTGTGGTTTTCTATGCCAAACAATTGTGTAGTGAATAAACATACCCATTTCCTATCAAGGGTGTTCACCTTTATGAACCTAGAATTCATTTATTGGGTACTTACATGTATTAATTCTTGACTCCTTTATCATGGAATAAAATTTTATGATAAATGATTACATTCTTTATGATCAATGTGGCATACTTAAGAATTAGAATGAAATGAAAGTGACGAGTGCACCTGGAATTATATAGTGCTCCAATGCATTGGGTAATGTTTTAGTGTCATGAGATGTAATGAAATGGATCAAAGAGTAAACATAATCCATCATGGTACTTTTTCCATCATTATTTCTTGGAAGTTATCTATGACCTATGTTTATGATGCAATGTTTCACGTTTTTTCCACAATTCTCATGTTGACTTTATGATTATCATGTTATATCATTCATTATTGATCATGTTTATGATTATCACTCCTTTAACTTCCCCATTTATATGCCTATTACATAACATGTATTACTTTATTCATGTTATGACATGTTTATTCCCTTACTAGGATTTATATCTCATCCCTTTCTTATGTATGTCCCTAGGTTATCCCATGTAATTTTAAGTATGATGGAATAATATAAGACTATCGAGGAAGTTTTCAATAATATTGTTATATCCCATGTTTTATGTTGTTATATAATGTAACTAATTACAAAAGTTACTAGACTTTTTGATCTTCTGGGTTGTATTATGTGTAATCATATGTAATAAATCATGAATTAATGTGTTATAAATATTAGGTTTTCCATAGTAAGTATCAAAATAAAAGTTTAGTTACTTTGGGATTAGGATTAGAAAATTATTGTGAGACCCTTAGGGATCAAACTAAGTATAATAAAACATACCTAAATTTTTGTAAAGTATTGATTAAGAGGTTTATCAAGAAAATACAATTATTTTTGGATATAATAAGTGGATGTGCCTCTATCACAGATTTACATTGGGGTAAAACCCAAAAACACTATGGTTAGCTAGACTCCACTGAGAACTAGTTCAAAACAATGATCCTTGATGCACACCCAGTTGGAAATTCCCCCGGGATATGATTTGGTAAATTTACAAGATCTTTATGAACCATTATTAAGGGAACAAAAAAATCTCATAAGATTATATGTTAGGAAATAGATCACAGATAACATATATTGAAGCCTATAAATTCCTAAGTTAAGGAGTAAATTTCATTTATAAGTTATCACTTTAATGCCATTTAATTCCCATTTATGTGTTTAATAGTTTAAAAATACTCATCCCTAATGTTTTCTTTATTATATCCAATGAATTAAAATAGTAGGAATTAGGTAAACAACCAATATGAAGAGAAATGTGATGACTTCCCAAACAAGATGCCCAACCTGATGGGATCAGAAATCACAAACTTTTTTATGACACTCTCTTAGCTGACTCATGTTCTAAATAGAAACATTGATCAAGATGAGTGCCTAAATCCCCTTAATAATGAGCAAGATACAATTGAAACCTTTATGTGACAAAGGCCTACAAATTTTAATGGGTCATATTATCCCTTAATCATGGAACAATGGATCAACTCCATTGAGAATATATTATCCATCCTTAAATGTATCAAGAAATAGAAGGTTCTACTAGTTTTTTATCATTTGGAGGGAGAATCTGATTAGTGGTTTACATTGATCAAAAATACAAAGCCTGAGAAAGAGATATAAGCGATGGGGTGGAAGTAATTCTAAAAAATGTTTTTTGATAAATATTTTCCTCACACTCTCTGACATAAAATAGAAATGTATTTCCTGACCCTCAAGTAAAAAAGATGAATAATCTATCTGGTTGTACAAGGAAAACATCACAAGACTTGCATGAAACACCCCCATCTTTGTCATTACCCCCAAATGAAAACTTGACCTCTTTTTTGGTGGGATAATACCTAGTCTATAGAAAGTCATGGAAATCTAAGTATTTGATAGCTATGAGGAAATTGCTCGATATTCCCTCAAAGTTGAAATAAATATTGGTGAATCTCAAGGTTATCATGGGGATAAGAATTGGAAAGTGGAGTTTAATTCTGGTGGTCTAATGGAGAAATCTAATGGTGTTATGAAATTTCAACATCCAACTTGTCAAAATTAAGTAAAGAATAACCCCAAAAATTTCCAAATGGGACAAGGAAATGTTGTTGGTGTAGAAAGGAAGGACCCCTATCTAGAGATTGTCAATGAGAGAATTATACTAATGTGACGGAGGAAAGGAATTCTCTAGTCAACCCCCAGTGCATTGTTCATTATTTCAACTACAAGTAACTAGGGTACTTTCCAACCCAATTCATTATGCTTAGGGTTTTCAAATACAACCAACAACCTCCAAGTAAGAAAGGGTGAGCAATTTCCAACACAACCACTAAAGTGGATCCCGAAAATGAAGTGGTGATAGATAAACTAGTTATTCATTTAATAATAATGAATGTAATTTTTTATTCTAGTTCTAAATATTCCTTCATATCACCCAAGTTTAGTAGAACTATTAAAACATTACCACAAATAATGTAAGTATAGCTATCAGTGAAAACAGAAAATGGAAAAATTATTGCATCCCAAGTATATAACTCCTCCCGTATCAAATATTTTTTTACTTTAAAGAAATCCTTATGATACTACCTTTATTTTAATTTGATTCAATTATGGGCATGGATTGGATTTCTGTATATATATCCAACATAAATTTTCATGAGAAGGAAATCACTCTCTATATCGCGAATCTTCCTGTGATTCTGTATAAATGCAAGGAGAATGATGGATCTTCTTTAGCACAAAAATCTAAAGCATGGAAATTATTTCCCTATAAGAAATTGTATCTATCTCAAATGATTGAGTCTAAGGAAATATCACCCTTGAATAAATTCCCATTGTGTGGTAATATGTTAAATTGTTTTCGAAAGAATTTCCAAGTCTTCCTCCTAGATGAGAGAATGAATTTTCAATCGAGATTATACTTGGGGAATTACCATTATCTAAGAATCTATATAGAATGGATGTTTTGTAATTTTAGGATATAAAGAAACAACTATATGAGAATCTGGATAATGGTTCATACACCCAAGTACATCACCTTGGGGTGCACTATTCTTCTTCGTCAAGAAGAAGGATGGGTCAATGCGCCTTCGCATTGATTGTCATGAGATAAACAGGATCATGATAAAGAACAAGTACCCTCTTCCATGAATTGATGAATTGTTTTATAAACTATGTGTATCACAATATTTCTCCAAGGTGGACCTTAGGTTGGGGTATTATCAAGAAAGGGTGAAAAAGGAGGATATCCCCAAGACTACTTTCTGAACAAGGTATAAGCACTATGAGTTCATAGTAATGTCATTCATACTCAATAATTATTTAAAAATCTTTGTCAACTTGATGAATAGAGTATTTAGATATTACCTCGATAAATTTTTTGTAGTATTTAGTGATGATATTCTAATATACTCCAAAACCAAGTAGGAACATGAGGAACAACTAATCACTGTTTTAAAAACCTTATAAAAGGATAAGATTTATGAAAATTACATCAAATGTGAGTTATGTTTTAATTAATTCACATTATTATTGAATATTATAAAAAATAATGGGATATTTAGACCCTTAAAATATAGAAGCAATTGAATGATAGTACAGTCCAACATCTATGACAGAAATCAAAAGTTTCCTTGGATTAGCTGGGTATTATTGTCGATTTATGAGGAATTTCTCAAGATTTTCAAACCCTATAACCAAGATAACTTGGAAAGGAGTCAAGTTAGTTTGTAATGATAAATATGAAAAAAGATTCAAGGATTTTAAAAAGAGTATTATCCTACAATTGTACTCACACTACCCTTAAGTATAGAAATTTTCATTGTATTCAGTGATGCTTCGAAGAAGGGCTTGGGCTATGTGTTAATGAAAAATGAAAAAGGTGATAATTTTTTATTCAAGGAAATTAAAATTTCATGAATAGAACTACCCAATTCATGATATAGAGTTGGATATAGTGATATTTTCTTTGAAAATCTATCATCATTATCTCTTCTGGGATAATTTTTAAATATATACAGATAAAAAAATCCTCAAGTATATATTCACAAAAAAAGAGATTAATATGCATAAATGAAGATTATTAGATCTGATCATGGACTATAAATTCTCAATATACTATCATTTTAATAAATAAAATAAAGTTTTATAGGCTATAAGTAGAAAATATCCCTTAATTTTATCATTTGAGAGAATTGAGAAGGATCTGATCATCATTGACTTGAAAAGGTTGGACAAAGGAATCATAAAGGAAGGAACATCATCAATACTTTCACAATTTATTGCTCAACCATCCATTATGGAGAAGATAAATGATAATCAAAGAGATGATGTAGGAATTAATAGGAAAGAAGAAGATATAAGAAAAGGAAAATCCTCAAAGTTAAATGTTATTGAAGAAGGAGTTGTAACATTTGGGTTAGGACTATATGTGCTATAAAATGTTGAGTTAAAGAATGGGATATTTTATGATTCTTATAGATTGACCTTATCCATCTATTGAGGAAGCAAAAATATGTATTTATATCTCTAAGAGAAATATTGGTGGGACAATATGAAGAAGGAGATCGCGTAATATACATAAATATGTCTTGTATGTTAGCAAGTGAAGGTGGAAAGGCAAAACTAAAAGGGGATGATTCATCCATTACCCATACTTGTATAGAAATGGGAAAACATATCCATGTAATTTGGCACTAGTCATATGAATAAATCAATAGGAAATAATTATATATCTGTTATGGTGGATTATCTTATAAATAATTATCACTTCATTTTGATTTGAGAGTAATTCTCACTCAATCAACTTTCAAGGATGTACATTAGAGAAGTGGTGAGGCTATATGGAATACCACTATCAATTGTATCTTATCAAGATCCAATATTTACCTCTATGTTTGGGAAGAGTCTCCAACATGATTTAAATACTGAGTTTAACTTTATCATGGCTTATCACCCTCAAACTGATTTCCAATCTAAGTGGACTATCCAGACACTTGAGGACATTTTGAGAGTATGCTCAATTGACTTCAATTTATTATGTGATCAACATATTTCTTTGGTTAATTTATCATACAATAATAGTTTCCACTCAAGAATCTAAATAGATACCTATTAATCCATTTATGAGAAGATTTATAGAACACCTACATGTTGGGATGAAGTTAGGTAATGTAAACTTCTAGGTCCTGAAATGGTCGAGGAAATGGTGGAAAAGGTCAAGTCTATTTAGTAACACATCAAGGATACTCAGAGTATACAAAATAGTTATACTAACAATCATCAATGAGACCTATATTTCTTGGTTGGAGATAATTTATTCCCCTTCATATCTCCATGTAAGAAATTCATGAGATATGGGAAGAAGGGAAATCTTAGTTCAGGATACATCGCTTCCATTGAGATCCTTGATCATATTGGAGCGGTGACCTATTAACCAGAACTCCCACCTAAATTATCTAAAGTGAATGATGTATTCCATGTATCATTCATGAGGAAGTACATACCAGACACCTCACATGCACTCAATACAAAGGTGGTACCATTGGAGAATGATCTCTCATATGAGGAGCAATCGGTGAAGATCATAGATCACAAAGACAAATTTATATATAATAAGACAATTAACCTTGTCAAAGTGTTCTAGAGAAACCACAAGTTTGAAGAAGTGATGTCGGAATTGGATGAAGTGATGAAACATAATTACCCTAATTTTTTTAGTGGGTGAAATGAAAATTTTGAGGCTGAATTTTTTGAAGGGAAGTGATTGAAATGACCCAAACTTTGTAAATAAAATTACCCTTACAATGATTTATTATATATTATGGATATAAAAAACACATGCACTTATTTGGCTTCATTATATCCTATGATATTTAAAATATCATTAAGTATCATTACCATTTATAATATATTCATTGAAGAGTGATCGTATGATTAGTATAAATATTGGGTTTTGATCAATCAGGTTGATAAGGGTAAAGGAAGTAATGGCCTCAACCAGTATGATCATACCCTAAAAAGACCATTTATTGGATCTTATGAGGGAGATATAATCACTAGGATTTTATCTTAACCAATTTCAATATAATATACAATAAATTAAGCACAATTGAAATTATTTGTAGGATAAGTTCAAGCTCATCGAGATCACGACCCAAACCAGGTTTGTTAAACCACACCATGAATGTCTCACAATCGTGCACCTTACTCTTAGGGTATTTTCTGGTCTATTAAAGGGATATGTATCAAGACCCTAATAATATTAAAATATATATTTTATAGAATAATTAATATATTTTCATTTTATTATTGTTACTTTATAAACAATTTTTGATTTTGATACAATAAAACACCAATTATATTTTTTAGGTAATATTCAAACTAAATTAATGAATTTATGAATTAATGAATTTTTGAAATATATAATATTTTATTAAAATGATATTATTAAATTATTTATAATAAATATAAATGATCGCATAATTTTTATGATGTCAAATGTAATTTTTATTAGGGTTTGAAAACTATTATTGTCTAAAAACCTAGCATTTCTCAATAAATTTCGATTCTATTTTAAAAGTTAAAATTATTATATTTACAAATTATTTTATTAATATAAATATTATTTTTGGAATCAAAATGTTACAATTATCAAATGGTGAATTTTTTATTATTTTCTGAGACAGTCGAATTTTCAAGTAAAAATTAAATATGGTATAAATATACAGTGTGTGTTATGAAATAATAATGACCCAAGATTATATAATAAATTCTATAAATGGAATCCAAGACCAAAAATATATATTTTATTTAAAATGATTTTTTATTTTATTAATTTTTATGAAGAGTTTATGATTCCTCCAAAACCTAAAATATATTATAATGTTTTAAAATCATTTCTTTAAGGACATGACTCACTTACACATTAGAAAGGGTATTATTTTAATAATTTAGGAACTTTTACATATAAAATAATTAAAAGTACCTCATTTTTGTAGAAACAATGGTAAAAAACCATGGTAATTTTTTTGGTTTTGGTTATTTTATAATATAGAGTCCAAAACCTAAGTTTGAGAAATAATAAATAATTCCCCACACATTCCATAAATAAACTCACCCAAGATCCCATTTACCTTCACTAAAAAACCTTGTATTGTATCCTTAATCTTCCCTCCCCTCTCTATAGTCATCCCAAGGTTCCCCCAATCTCTCAATAAGCTCCTCCCAAGAATTTTGAATCACCCACCATGGTAAGGGATCATCTCCTTGTCCTATTTATTCAAGTATCTCCATTTTCTTATGCCAATTATCTCCATTCCCTAATGTTGGGATATGTTCTCCCATATCCACCTTAATTAACCTATGATTAATAAATGATTATGGACCCATTTCATTCTCATTAATCCCTTCCATGAAAATTTATACACCCCCATTATATTGCTGAAATTTCTCCACAATTTTCCATGCCAAACAATTGTATAGTGAATACCTATACCCATTTCCTGCCAAGGGAGTTCACCTTTATTCACTTATAATTATTTTATTGGTGACATACATGTATTCATTCTACACTCCTTGATCCTTTAATAAAATTTGATGATAAATGATTCCATGTTTTATGATTTACGTGTCAAACTTAATCATGAGAATGAAATGAAAGTTAAGGTTGCTCTCAGAATTATATAGTGCTCCAATGCATTGGGTAATGTTTTAATCTCAATGAAGTTTTCAATAGTATTGTTGTATCCCATGTTTTATATTGTTATGTAATTTACATAATTATCAAATACACTAGACTTATCGACCTTCTAGGTTGTTTTATGTATAATCATATGTAATCAATCTAGAATTAATGTGTAATAAATAATAGGGTTTCCATAGTATGTGTGAATATAAGTTAGAATTTAATTCAGGTTAGTAACACTAGATATGAGTTGTGTAAAGACTTATATATCAATATGATTTTACTATATGGAATGAATATGATTAAAAATTAAATCATTATAATTATTTTATGTAAAGGTAATACATGTGATAAGATGTTGATATATGAAAACCCCCTAAAAATAATGAGTATGATTCCTTCCAAAGAAAACACTTTCCAAGACCTCAATAATCCAACCACGTAGGCTATAATAAATTCATATGCCCATGGATTATCATGTGTAATGAAACTTAGTTTTAGGTAACCCTAATATCATTAGGTTCTCATATACAAGATGATATTAAGGTCATGCTTAACTTGAAAATTATAATAGTATTAGGATACCATATAAATAATTTTTTGTGATTCCATATGATGGGTTAGTATAATGAGTTTTCACCTCAACTATTCAATATCCATATATGGTATGATTAATATGATTTTATTCATTTATAACTAAGTGTTAATAGAAATGTTAATGTAACAAAATATTATAAAATAAGAATCTTGTCCCACTAATGGTTTTGATGTAAAATTTAAAAGGGTACATCATTTTAGTGGGAGAATATTTAATAAAGACTTTATTAAATGAAGGTAAAAATGATATTCATTTTATAAAAAAATATTTTCTATAAATGGAATCATAATAATCTAAAACTAATTTAATATCAACCCTTGGTAAGGAATATCCCAGTATAATAAACTTACTTAACTAATATAAAAACTTAAGAATCATTCTTAAGAATAAGTAAAATTTTATATATTGGAGAAACCACTTTCTAAAAATAAAAAATGTGAACTTATTCAACAAATAAATCTATATTCTTATGATAAGTATTTAAAGTATTCATTGGATGTATCCACTCTCATGATATTATTTATGGAGTACCTAAGTAATAAAAATGGAATGATAATGTGGACATGTTCAAGATGATAGATAGCCTGAAAAGTATCTACCAATAATAGGCTAAGAATAAGAGGTGTGAGGTTTTAAAGGAATTGTTTAGATAAAATATTACTAAATTAACTTTACTCTCAACTAATATTCTCAATGTTATTGGGTAATTTAATGACTTATAGGTGTTTGGATTTCCTTTTAGACTTTTCTTTCTTTGAAATTCATTCTTCAATTATTATTGAAACGATTTAAGTGGTTTATATTGATTTAAAATATTAATGAGATTAAAAAACATTACCCAATATCCTCAATATGATGAGGATAACTGAGAAAGACATGGGAGGTCTAGGATAAAGTACTATATAATTATTATTAGATAATAATATATCAAATTGGAAGAATAAAATGTGGGTTTGAAAATACAAAAATATTTATTTTAGTAACTAGAAAAAGTATTTGAATCTTAAGGGAGGATTCAGGAAGGATATGGAATACTTATATTATAGATATCCTAGTCACTAAAGGATGAATTTCTCAAAATACCTGAAGGGTTGAAAGAAACCTAGTGGATATTATATAATAGGTATAATGTTATAGAAATAAATTCTTAGATTTTAAAGTGTACATGATACAAACTTTATTTTTTACAAGTGTGGAAAATATGCTGGAGTTTAAAATTGATGAAGAGTTTATGGGTAGATCTTAAATTATTCATTAAAAGAGTTGGATATATTTGATCACTTCAAAACTCTATAAGATCAAAAATAAATATTTTGTATTATAATTTTTTCTTTTTATAAAATAATAGGTGTTCTTATAAAACAATTTTTTGTTATCAATAAATATGATTATGTTTTTATACACATGGTTATGATTTGATCTAATTTTATAACATCTTTTAAAAGAGACATTGATAAAAATATTTTATCTTGGATAAAATATTTTATCCAAAATATTTATTAAATTAAAAAGGGAAGAGTTTACACTACTCATTAGTGGGATATTTTAAATAATAAAGTATTCCTTTCAGAATAATTCTCCAAACACTTATAAAACCATATAATATATTGTTGTCAATGGTTTATTTGTAAAATATCCCCACTAAATTAAATGAGTGTTTCTTTTTTAAAAAGTATTTTATGTTTCTGAACATGATATTATGGAGAGAATGTAGTTTCTATGATTCAATTGGTAGTGTGTTTGGACTTAGATAAGTTCAAATGTAACAAATAAAATATTATACTAGCCAAAATTCATGATGAATGTCACTTTATATCCCAAAATAGTTTAGGGAATTTTGGTAAAGATAAATAGTTTAAAAAGTTTCATTTTGTTACCATGATTATCATAAAAAAATTTCAAAAAATTTCAAAATTATAATGATGATAAACAAGGAAATATTTCTAACTAGATGATATAATTTATTAACATCATAACATTAAATTTTGTGAAGAAAATAAGTTTTAACATTTATTCAAAAGTTGATCATTGGGAATATGACTCCTAGTATCACCATTATTCAAACTATATTTCTTCATTTATGTTACCCATTAAAGAAGTTTATTGGTATGGTTTTATCATTTGGTCAAATTGAAATGTGTAAGGAATTAGATTGAGATGTAATGAGTCAAAAGGATCCTAAAATATAGAAACAAATAAGGAATTCGGAAGTCTTTTATATGATATATGTGACTCGTTCTTATGTATGATGTTGTTATTATATTCTAAAAAGATTCTAATAATATATAATGTATTGTTTTATAAAAAAATAGTATCAAATTTATCATTCATTTATGTTGGTTGTACATATACATGGAGTGAAATGGTAATTAACCTATCAAAGTGTAGCACCACCTATTTCACGTAAGAAACCCTTTATTTATGATTTTTAAATATGTAAAGTGTATGGGTGATGTTTGGTAGGGTTTGGAGAACTTTTGGAATTTTTTGGGGACTTTCTAAAGGTGAATTGTTTGAGAATGTTTAGTAGAAACTATGAAACTCCTATAAGAAACCATGTAAAGTGAAAAAGGGGCTTCTGGGTACGCGCATGGTTAGGTGCATAGTTTTGAAAAACCGTGTAGCCACATATGAGTAACCATGCAATGTAAAACAGAGATATTATAAAAGGTTGACTCGTGGCTTTTCTAACCAAGCGATGAAACCACGTGAGGTGCTACTTATGGCAGAGGTTGGCATATAGTTGGCACACGATTTTTCTAAACATGTGATCCATCCATGCACAATTAATTTTTTTGATCCAAAATAAGTTTATCTCACTCCTTTTCACCTCAAAACCTCTATTTTTTTAATATTTTTGACCCTAACTTGGTTTTTACTCCTCCCAAAGTTTTTGGTGACTTTCCCCTTTGATCCATAAGCATCCATTGAAAAATCTTAGTGCGTTGAATCCTAATTCCCATCGTAAGACATTGTTTTAGGTTTTTTTCCTTATATAAGAACATCTTTCCTCCCTTGGTTTCATAGATCTAATCCATTATGTATATATATGATATTTTATGCTAATAATGGTCACATATGGTTGTTTTGATGTTAGGGAACAAGATCTAAGGTGGTTTTTTGGAGATTCAACTCAGTTTTGTTGAATACTTCATGTCATTCTTCATTTTCGCCATAATTACCAAGGTATTTTTTCTTCACTCTATACTCTTATGATTATAACTAGAAGTCTTGTTTTTAAATTTGTTAAATTGAATGAATTTTATTGTTAAATTGATGTGAAAATCAGGGTAAAAACCTTATTTAGTGATGGTTTTTGGATTTTAGAAATTGTTGAATTTTTATGAAAAGTGCCTTGATATATGGTTTTTTAAATTATGGTTTTAAAAATAGTTTTTTGGTTTGATTCATGGAAAAAGGTTTTATGGAAATGTTTTCAATAAAATATTTTTATTATTGAAATGGTTGTGGAATAATTAGTTTAGACTGGTTTTGGAATAATGGGTTTGTGTGTGTTCATTTTCATTTACATAACCTTGTGGAAGGGGCATGTTCCATTAGGGTGTTGGTATATGGTTACCTTATAATGAATTGGTAGATTATAGAGAGACCACTCATGAGTATGGAACTATCACCTGGGAATGCATGTGTAGATGTGTGGATGTGTGGATTGGAATGGGTTATTCCAAATGGATTTGTGACATGGTTTGGAGAAATTTCTTTGTTTCTTTCCATGGAAAATGGGTTTTCTTTGGAAAAAACTATTTTCCTTATAAATAGTTTTGGTTTTGAGATAAAATATTTTAAATTTTTGTATATAATTTTTTTATATAAATTGTATTATATAAATGTAACAACATATTCTATCCTAGTGGCTCGAGTTGGGAAGTTATTTGGGGAAAACCTACTAAGTTTCATTACTCACCCCTGCTATAAAACTTTATTGTTTATACTTTTTTTTGACAAAATAAGACGGATCCATTAATGATGGAGATCAGCAGAAATACAGTCGCATAACCACGATGGAAAATGATTAAACCAGAGAAAATCCTCGTAAGGAGGGCCAACAGCTTCCATCTTGTGAGCGGCTTCATTCACTTCCCTTTTAATAAATGAGAAATTGCAGGATGTGAAGCCTTGTCTCAGAGAGTGAATACACCGAGTAATGGAGTCGAAAGGTTGAAGCCCGCCGTCAGTGAGATTGATGGCATTGATTACGGTGAGACAATCAGATTCGATGTGAATGGAATCCCAACCGCGGTCTTTTGAGAAGTTTAACCCAGTAAGGATGGCGGCGGCCTCCGCGACTGAGGACTCCCAAAGTGCGTAGCGTGCTTTGTATTTGGCTGCGATAAGATTTCCCTGGTTGTCTCGGGCCAGCAAACCTAGTCCAACTGGGCCATCCTTAGGGAGAGAGGCATCCACATTGATCTTAATAGTCCCTTCCGGTGGGGGGAACCAATGTTGGGAATGAGGAGAGGGGGTGGAAAGTCTTTGCTGCTCAGGGTGGTTCTACCAAACCGCAATCCATGATGATGCCCGGTCAATCCAAAATCTGGGGGGGCTCCGAAAAAGATTGAAAATGGCCTCGTTCCGCCTATCCCAGATAATCCAAGTCAGAATGCACAGGGCGCCTGCTTTAGCCGGTGAAAAGGAGGAGCACCATCGCATCAGGAGAGAGGTAAGATCTGAGGCGACGTCCAGGGACAGCTCCGTAGTAGATCCTCAGCCATTCCAAACCTCCTGAGCCCCGGGGCATTGAATGAGAGCATGGAAAGGGGATTCGGGTATAGTAGGGCAGAAGGGGCATGAGTTGTCGTTTGAAAAGTGTCTGTAGGCTAGGAGGCTCTTAGTAGGAAGGATACCGGTGCACACCTGCCACCAGAAAAAGTGGACTTTAGGGGGAACATTAAGCTTCCAAATTGATGTCCAGGGCCTCGCATCTCCTTCTGTAATTTGAGCAGTGAGAGCTCGCCGGTAGCCAGCTTTCACCGTGTACTCTCCTGAGGTGTCGTTTGTCCAGTAGAGATGATTTGGCCCTACATCTGGCACATGGGGGATACTCAGAATAATTCTCCTATCCCTCTCATTAAACCATGAAAAGATTTTTTCCAGACACCATCCCGCCCCTTGATTATCAAATAGACAACAGACTGTGGCGTGTTCGGAGCCTGGATAAATAGGGGATGATGCCTTCGCGCCTGACTGATCAATAAGCCAGGGATCAGTCCAAATCTTGACCGTTAAACCATTCCCAATCCTCCAGCCTAGTCCTTTCCTCAGAAGATTGCGAACACCCCAAATGCTTCTCCAGAGAAAACTGGGTCGATAGCCAAGATGGGAATCCAAGAAATCCTTATGTGGGAAATATTTAGCCCGGAGAACTCACGTGCATAGGGATGATGGGTTATTAATCATATGCCAACCTTGTTTAGCCAGCAAAGCATCATTAAAAAGGGAAAGGTCCCGGAAGCCCATTCCGCCTTCAGATTTTGGTTGGCAGAGAGCAGGCCAGGCGATCCAATGGACTTTATTTTTGCCGTCCTTTCGACCCCACCAGAAGTTAGATGTGCTGGATTGAATCTGTGAAAGCACCACGTCAGGAAGTTTAAAAATAGACATCAAATAGCTTGGGACAGATTGAAGTTCCGCCTTGATGAGGATTTCCTTCCCGGACTTGGAGATTTTTTTGGGGGTCCAACCTTGTGTTTTTCTTTCAATTCGATCCACAATAGCTGAACAAATTTCTTTCTTTGCCCGTCCAACCACTGTCGGGAGCCCAAGATACTTCTGGTGCTTATCGACCCCAGGGATGCTTGCTAAAGTGCAGAGTTCTTCTCTTTTCGGATGAGGGACTCTAGAGCTAAAAGAAATTTCTGATTTACTCTGGTTGATCATTTGTCCCGAAGCCCGTTCATACTGTTGAATCGCCTGGCAGATTGAAGTACACTCATTAGGGGTATCTTGGGAAAATAGAATTCAATCATCGGCGAAGAAGAGGTGGGAGATCGGAGGGCCCTTGCGGCACACTTTCGCCCCATGAATTCTGGAAGACGAAGCTGCCCTGGAAAGGAGGTTAGAAAACACATCAGCCACTAAAATAAAGAGGAAAGGTGAAAGAGGATCTCCCTGGCGAAGCCCATGGTACGGGGAAAAGCCTCGGGTGAGCACCTCATTGACATTAATACAAAAGGACACTGACGAGACGCATTGCATGATCATGTCAATCCATTTGGTTCAGAAACCCATCTTGAGCATCACAAATTCGAGGAAGTTCCATTCCACTCTATCATAGGCCTTAGCCATATCCAATTTCCAGGCCATGATCCCTCTCTTTGCTCGTGTTCGTGTTTTCATGGAATGAAAAATTTCATGAGCAATAATGGCATTATCATTGATTAACCTTTTTTCCACAAAAGCACTTTGGTTCTCTGAAATGACGTCGAGTAACCATGGACGCAACCGATTCGCCAGGATCTTTGAAAAGATCTTATACGAAACATTGCACAGACTGATAGGTCAAAATTCCGAAACCCCTTGTGGATTTTTCATCTTCGGAATGAGGGTAAGAATAGTTTCATTAAGAGAAGACAGGTCCGTTTTCCCTACCCAAATATCCCTCATCAGATTGCAGATGTCTGGACCAATGATGTGCCAGTAATTCTTGAAAAAGAGGGCATGGAAACCGTCTGGTCCCGGGGCCTTCGTAGAGTGGATTTGCTTTAAGGACTTGAGAGTCTCGTCATTCGTCACATCTTTAGAAAGCTGTCTATTCATATCGTCAGATATCACGGGTGTGATGCAGTCCTCAATCTCAGGAGAAATGTTAGATTGGCCTGCAGAGAAGAGCTTCTGAAAATAGCTCAAGAATGCTTCTTGGATTCCCCCTATGTTAGAAACTTTACTACCATCTGATTTTAAAATTCCAGAAATAAAGTTTTTTCGGCGTCTTGCTGAAGCCTTCTGGTGGAAATAACGAGTATTAGCATCCCCTTATGCTATATGAATATCACGCGCTCGCATATCCCAGAAACCTTCCTTATTGCGCAGAGCAACATCCAGCTCTCATTGGGTTTCACTAATTTTGGAGAGAATGCTGCTAGAAGGGGGTTTTCTAAGAAGATAGCAAAGCTTCCTTTCAAGAAAATTGCAGTGCCGATCCGGGTGATGGAATTTAGAGTAGCTCCATGTCTTCAGATCAGACGCCACTCGGTGAAGGTTGGTTCTCAGATCAGCTTGCCCATTCTTCCAGCCTGAACGGATAACCTCCTCGCACTCGGGATCTTTTGACCAGAAGCTTTCGAATCTGAATGGTTTCCTGGGACTAGTAGCGTGCTCATGATGGGTGCAGTTAATGACAATTGGGCAGTGATATGAGCAGTTGAGCGTGAGGTGTATGATATGGTACATTTTGAAGAGATTCATCCAATCCATTGAGCCAAGGAATCTATCCAGACGTTCAGCGATTCGGTTCCCATCTGAACTGCCTCGGAACCATGTGAAAGGATTACCCGTGTAACCCAGGTCCATCAGCTCTACCTTAAGGATAGCGTCATTAAAATTAGACAAAGACGTGGAGGAGCGCACATCTCCACCTTTTTTCTCCTTCTGAAAAAGGATCTCGTTAAAGTCCCCTCCAAACAGAATGGGGCTTGGCAGATCACGATGGAGTTTACAAAGGAGATCCCAAGATTTCCACTTTTCAGACTGGGAGGGCCAGCCATAGAAGCCCACAAAAGTCCAGGGGGGGTTGTGGGAATCATAAATGGCTGCATCCATGTGGCTCTGGGAAATATATAGGAGCCTAACATCAACATTATCCTTCCAAATGAGACATAATCCCCCTGAATGACCCTGTCGGGGAACCAGGAAACAACCCTAGAAACCGCATTTTAGAGCAAGATTTGTGATGTCCTTGTTTTCCAATATGGTTTCGGACAGGAAAACCATATCAGGGCAACTTTGAGCGCAATGGCGCTGGAACATACGAACCGTTCGTGGGTTTCCAAGACCACGGCAGTTCCAGCATAATGCAATCATTGCTCTAGGTGGGGTCGGGCCTGACCCGCCTCCGCCTTTGACTCTTGTGGGGTTAATTACGTACCTGATGCTTTCCTCCTTTTGGGAGGACTGGTGTGCAAACCACTGGACTCGCTTTGCCATTTCAGATCTCCTGGCTTGAGATCCCCTGGGAAATCGCCTCTACCACCGACACGTGCCCTTTTCAACGTTCTACGAGTAACATGTCCTGAACGTGAGGCTTCAGTCATCCCAGAATCAGATTGCAGAAGGGCATCAGTTGGGATCATATTTGGAGTCGGCTCAGCTTCAGGAGGATCCAAGGAAACATGTTTCTGCATCAGAAATTTCTCTGGAGGTTCTTTTGGTTTGGGTAGTGGCCCAGTTGAAGTAAAGTTCGTTAAATTAGGTGCAGTTGAAACGAAGTCGGAGTTGGTGTTACCCTGAATCGGGTGACTGTCCTACCGAGCCCCATCATTGCATCTGACGATAATATCTTGGGAGGTGTTTCCAGTTCCCCTAAGCTCAGTTGGGTATTCTTTAGGGAAGACAGGTGGTCCCATCCTTATAACAGAAGGTTGTCCAGATTTCGGTCACCTTAGATGAGCTGCAATGAGACGATCCCGATCCATTTGTCTCTCCGCCTCAGGGATATATGCCTCTCTATGTGATTTGGCCCGGAGCCACGGACCATATTGAAGGGTAATATTTTCAGCGGTATTCTCTGACTTTGAATCGCACGCTTTCTCAATGTGGCCAATACGTCCGCAAAGGAAGCAGAATATTGGTAGTTTTTCGAATTCGAACGAGATCCAGGTGTTGGAATCATCAATTTTCAGGAACATACCTCGCATTAGGGGTTCTGACACATCGATCTCAGCCTTTATTCGAACCCAGGGGCCCCATTGGATTGGGTCCGAGAAATCCCACTCTAGGAAGTGACCGATCCGGTCTCCAATTTCTTTCATCACACGTGTTGATCTCCCATGAAACGGTATTCCTTTAATTCTTACCCAGAACGGGGATCGGGTAAGTGTGCAATTCTGGATCTCATCTCCCCCTTTAAATTCCTCCATCAGGATGAGATGATTGTCAAAGGACCAAGGTCGTCCTCTGAGGACTTTATCTTTGTCTTTATCACAGAAGAATTCAAAAACTAGGAGTTTGTTCTCAATTTCCCAGATGGCTACTCCAGCTTCCAATTTCCAAAGATTTTGAAGGGTGGTCCTGAGGCCCTTTAGATTAATTGGTGCCTTGGTCGCCAGTCTTCCGATAACCAATAAAGCCATACGTTTTTTCAAAGTGTTGTCTTCATTTCTACGGGTTGCAAGTGGCTAGGAAGTTGGGTACATAAATTTTTTTAGACACTTATAAAATTTTTAATCTCATTGTCATGGGTTTGGCCAATGAGAAGAGCATGACATGCATTGATAGAAATAACTTCCCACTATAAGTGAATATTTAATTTTGAGTAATGATTTATCATTTGGTTCAAATATATTGATTTTTGAAAATTGTTGAAATTTTTTTCAAATGATTTTTTTTTGAAAAGACAGTGTAGTGTTATTTTGAAAAGAGTTTGATTTTTAAAATATTGGTGAAATTTTCAAAAATGGTTTGAAAAGGAAAAGTGTGGAATTTTGGAAAGCCTTTTTGTGATATTTTTGATGTGATAATTTAAATTTATATTCCTTTAGTTGATATTTAGTGAGTTTAATTGAAATTTTCTTCTAGTTATAGAAAATAGAACTATCTTGGTATTATAGAAACCAACTAAAATAAGATATTGAGAATGTGGTTTCACCTAAGCCACAGGTGAACCAACAGATATTTTAGAGTATTTTCCAAGATTTTTAGGTTGTGGATAGATGGAACTGAAGGGATGAACCAAGGAAAGTGGATAATTTCATTTAGTTCAAGAAGAAAAATCCACCCATCCTTCAGTGGGATTTCAAACTAGAGATGGTAGATGTGTGGCTGAATAGAATTAATCGTATCTTTTAATTCCTCAGATCTCCTGCTAAGATGAAAGTCAAGTTGGCGAATTATATGCAGGAGGATTTTGCACGCCAATGGTGGGATTTAGTTGTTCATTCTAAATTAAACAAATTCATTGCATAGGAGGATTTTGAAGAATTGTTTAACAAATAATTCAATCCTAATACATTTTGGATTTCAAGAATGATAGACTTCTTCAGCTTAAAGTAGGAAAGATTCTTAGTAAAAGATTATGTGGCTAAATTCATGAATTTATCCCAATTTACACCCAGATTTTCTACTGGTGCATCTTTAAAGGCATTCATTTTTGAATCGAGGCTAATATAAGAGATTATCTTGAAGATTTCTATGCTATGTATAATGAATTATACAGATATGGTAAATAGAGTGAAAATGGAAGAAAGGAATATCTTATGATAAATAGGTGGAGGAATCATGTTGATACATATAGTAAATGATGGGAATTCTAATACTGGGAACAAGAAAAATATGGAAACCTATTTCCAATGTCATGGGATGGATTAAAATTAGATGGCTGGATCAGTGACTCTTCCTCCAAGACCCAAAAGTAAAGTCGGATGTTTCTAGTGTGGTTTGTTCAACCGCATAAAGTGAGAGTGTCTGTAACCACCTAGAGCATGCCATAATTTCAACCAGATGAAGCATCTTCAGCACTATTATTGTAGTGATCCAAGGTCAGGTGTTTGAGACACATCAAATGTGTCTCAGACATCATATGATTTGATTGGATGAGGGCAGTAGAATACCTCTCTTCAGTAGAACTAAACTATCCATAGGTATTCTAGGAATACCATGACTCCTTAGGTAGTGAAATCTCAATAGAGAAATAAAGAACTAAGTGCAGCGAGTAAGAAGTTATATGGAGCTGGTAAAGTTATAGTGGATGATCAGTCTAGACAATAGATGGTGAGAGGTATGATTATTTTGAATTCTAACCTTATGAAATCTTTGTTTGATATTGGTGCTTCCAATTCATTTATTTCTTCTCATATTATTGATTTTTGGGTTTATATTATGAGATAATTCTTTCTGTTTTGAAACTTTAAACTCTTCTTAGTCAAAGAGAACATCAATACTTTATGTTTAAATCATTCTCTATAACTATTGATGGAGCTGAGTTGATATGATATTTCTCTATTCTTGAGATTGATGTCTATGAGATAATCCTAGGTATGGATTGGTTGACTATGTTCAAGTCTCACATCAATTGTTATACCCAAAGTGTTAGTTTTACAAATGATGATGTTGTCAAGAATATATTTAAAGGAGAAAAGGAATATGAAGGAGGGTGAAATGGGATTTTTAATACCAGAAGTCATAATTATCTCATACTAGTTGGTAGTGTTAACCTTACCATTGGTGGATGAGGTCAAGAATAAAAATTTTCCAGTATTTTTTTACCAATTTTTAGATGTTTTTCCAAAAAAAATATCAAGATTTATACCCACAAGAGAAGTTGAGTTTACAATTGATCTTATTATGAGGACCATTCCTATTTCTCTTCCATATTAATTGATTAAACCAAAAAAATTAAGAGAATTTAAATTTTAGTTGGAAGATCTGAAAAGTAAGGGGTTAATTCAGATTATAATGCCTCTATGGGAAGTACCAGTGTTTTTTTCAAAAGGAAGATGGAACTCCAAGGCTTTGTGTGGATTATCATAATATTAACCAAGTTATGAAAAAAGAATAAGCATAAACTTCCACTCATTTATGATCTTTTCGATCAATTAAGGGGAGTTCATTGGTTCTCTAAGGTTGAATTACAATCAAGATATCACCAATTGTAGGTTTGGAAGGAGGATATTCCAAAAATAAATTTTAGGAGTAGATATAGCCATTACGAGTATATGGTTATAACTTTCAGTCTTACAAATGAACTTGAAGTATTTATAGTATTTATGAATTGTATATTTTAGAGATATTTGGATTTCTTTTTGGTGGTTTTTGTGGATGAAATATTGGTGTATTCAAGGATAGGGTCTGAGCTTGAGCAACATTTGATGACAGTGTTGGGAATCTTAAGATATCATCATCTGTATGCTGAATTATCAAAGTGTTGTTTTTGGATATAAGAGGTACATATTTTATCACAAAGGAATTTGGATCAGAGATAAAGAATATGGATAGATTATATCAAAATGTTTGAATTTGACTTGATGTATACATTAGGTAAAGGAAATTCAGCACTATATGCATTAAGTAGAAATTTATATTCTTAGTTTGTGAAAGAGGCTTCACATCAGTGGCAATTTATGTCAGAAAAAGATGAAATGCACTTGGAATGTGAAGACCAAGGTGATGTTTTGGTTTTATTTCCAATTTCTTTCATTCCTTGTTTGGTTGATATAGTTAAAGAGGCGTAGACATCAAATTCAAAATGTGTGTCTATGAGGTTAAAACACAATGGTGGGGAGACTATTGAAGGATGGAGGCTAGATGTGAGTTCATTTTCATGGTTTTAAAATTGAATGTTGGTACATATGGATTGTTAAGAACAACTTATTCATGATTGATACCATTCAAGATGGGTTTTTCATCCAGGAATACAGAATCTATATAAGGAGTTGAAAGCACAGTTTTGGTGGGTTGGTATGAAAATATAGGTGACTGAATTTTTTTAGATGTTTAACTTGTCATCAGGTTAAAGAAAAGCATCAATGACCAGAATGTATGATATAATATTCACCTATTCCTATTTACAAATAGGAGAATATAGCTATGGATTTTGTAATAGGACTTCCAAGAATGGTTCAGAAACACGATTCCATATGGGTGATAGTGTATTGGCTCACAAAGTCATCCCATTTAATTCCAATTCATTAATCTCATGCGATGGAGAAATTTTCAAAAATATATATCCAAGAAGTGGTAAATAGGCATGGAGTAAAAATTTCGATAGTATCAGATAGATATTTTAGTTTTATGTCTCATTTTTTGAAATCCTTACAACAATCCCTTAGGACTAAGTTGAATATGAGTATGGGGTATCATCCTTAGATAAATGGGAAATCTGAATGGATGATATAAATGTTGGAATATATTTTGTAGGCTTGTGTAATGTATTTTTCATGGGAATGGAACGTGTCGTTAATGGAGTTATCATATAACAACAGTTATTAGGAATCGATACATATGGCTTCTTTTTGAATCATTGTATGGGAATCCTTTTTATTCTCCAATTTTTTGGGTGGAAACAGCTGAGGCTTCACTAGTTGGGTCGAGCCTTATCCAAGAGACAATATAGAAGATTAAGTTGATTAGGAAATAGATGAATATGGCTTAGAGTCATCAGAAATCATATATAGATCATCTTTGATGGTCATTTTCATTCAAGGTGAGTGATCATTTTTTCTTGAGAATATCTCCAGGGCTTGTGTATTATCGTTTTAGAAATTAGAGAAGGTAACCTCCACAATACATAGGCCCTTTTAAGATATTGGAGAGAGTTGATGTGGTGGATTATAGGTTGGATTTTCCACTATGGTTTAGTGTAGTGCATGATGAGTTTCATGTATCTTAGTTGACAAAGTATCAGACTGATCCTAACCATGTGATTTGATGGGGTCACATTGACCTAGAGCTGGATTATTCATTGGTGAACATGCCAGTATGGATTGTGGATAGGAAAGAGAAAGTTTTCCATGGGAAAAATATCAGTATAATGTGGGTTTTATGGAAACATGGTTAGATTTAGGAAGCAACTTAGGAATACGAGAAATAAATGATTGAGAAATGGCTAAGAATCTTTCATGGAAATGGTGGTTTTATACTTTCTGGGGATGGAAACACCAATGGTGGGGAGAATTTACCCCCCCCCCCCATTTCAAGTAAGTAACCCTTTATTTATTCTTTTTATGTATGTAACATGTATGGGTGAAGTTTGGGTGGTTTTGTATAGATTTTGGAATATTTTTGGGGATTTTGAAAAGGTTCACAATTTGATCATGGCTACTAGAAACTGTGATACTCCTATAAGAAACCCTAAAAAGTAAAACATGGGCTTCTGGGAAGGCGCACGGTTTGTCCAAACCATACAGCCTCCTAGGAGTAATTGTTCAATGTGTGTTAGAGGGATTCTACATGGTTGGAATATTATTTTTCGAACTGTGTGAGACAACCATGTGAGGTTCTCCTTGTGATATTGGATGGCATATAATTAGCACACAGTTTGTCTAACCGTGTGACCCTACCATGCATGGTTAAATTTTTAGATCCTAAAAAAGTGTATCTCACTCTTTTTCACCTCTAAGACTCTCATTTTTAACTATTTTTTACCCTAAAAGAGTTTTTACTCCTCCCAAATGATGTGGAAACTTTCCCCTTCGATCCGGAATCGATCCGTTGGAAAATATTGGTGCATTGAAGCTCGATTACCTTGGTAAGTCTTCGTTTTTTGTGGTTTTCCTTATATCTACTCCTCTTCCCTCTCTTAGTTTCATTGATCTAATTCCTTAGGGATAGATCTATGATATTTGATTCTGATCATGTTGATATATGGTTGTTTTGATGTTAGGGAATGAGATTTAAGGTGGTTTTTTGGATATTTAACTTGGTTCTATTGAAGAATCCATGTCATTATATGTTTTTTCCATAATTCCCAAGGTAGGTGACTTCACCATTGGCTCCTCTTATTAGAAATATAAGGATTAATTTAAAATTGGTAAAATTTCATGAATTTTATTGTGAAATTGATGTGAAAATCATGGTAGAAAACCTCTTTAGTTATGGTTTGTGGATTTGCGAAATTGTGGAATTTTTGTGCAAAGTGCTTTGATAGATATTTTTTAAAATGACAATTTTAAAAATATTTTTTTGTTTTGATTCATGTAAAAGAGATTTGTGGAAAGTTTTTAAATAAAATATTTTTTACTGAAATGGTTGTGGCATAATTGGTTTGGCATGGTTTTGGAATAATGGGCTAGTGTGTGTTCAATTTCATTGGTGTCACCCTATTGAAGGGGTGTGTTTCATTGGGGAAATGGTATATGGTTACCATGTAATGACTTGGTTGATCAACAAGAGACCAGTCATGAATTTGGAACTATAACCTGGTCATACATATGTGGATGTGTGGATTGGAATGGGTTATTCTAAATGGATTTGTGAAATGGTTTGGTCAAATTTCTTGGTTTCTTTCCATGGAAAACAGTTTTGGTTTGGAAAAAAACTATTTTTATTAGAATTAATTTTTGTTTAGAGATGAACTATTTTAAATTGTTTAATATAATTGTATTATATAATGGTGATAGCATGTTCTATACTAGTGGTGTGAGTAGGGAAGTAATTTTGGGAAAACCTACTGAGTTTTATTACTCAACCCTTCTTTAGAACTTTGGTGATTTTATAGATATTTTTTACCAAGACATATGTAAATGGAATGTATTGAATTTCTTTAGTATTGCATCTTGATATATGGGATGTGTTATGGAGTTGGATCATGGAGCATGTTTGGAGCTACGGAGTTATGTCTTGGGAGTATTTGAGTTTTGTTGGTTTTGTCTTTCGCTTTGTAGTTGATGTTGATATTGCTTTCTACTGGGTACATTGATATAGTTGGTTGGTTCACTATTATAAAATGCGTGTTTAACAGCATTAGTATTTATCAGTGCTAGAAAAAAATGATGATAAATGACATATTTATCAGTGCTAAGGAAATCATTGATAAATTTAACCTTTTATCAGTGCCTTTTTTAGCATTGATAAATATTTCTTTCATCAGTGCTTTTTTAGTGCTGATAAAGGTGTGAATAAATAAAATGAAATAATTAAATAAATAAATAAAATTAAAAAACTAATTTTATTAAATAAAATATTACAGATTTTATTAATTAAATAATTATTGATAAAAATGAATAAATTGATTATACATTATTAAATATTAAACATCTTATTAATTAGATAATTTTGATAATTAATCTTATTAAATTGTATATATTAAATATATATATATATATATATATATTAATGTATATAAATATGATTTATATATTAAAAAATATTTATTCGCTTTCGATTAAATACTCATATATTTTCTGAACAATGGTTTATAATTAAAAATTAATATGAATTAAAAATATTGACTAATTACATTGGACTCAACATATAATTGAATGTCATTTTATTTTTCAATTTAACAAAGATCAAATCTATGTTATATTGATTTCACATATATGTAGTTAATGCATTTTTATATACAATGCACACACATAAAACTTATCCATTTTTTCAATATTTTTAAAGTGTACATATTCTTAATTTATTTAATTTAACTCATTTTTAACACATATGCATGCACTTAAAATTAGATATTCATTAATAATGTTAAAAAAATATTTGAAAAAATATATTTATAAATATATATATTTATTAATTTACATTTACTATATTTATACAATTATATATTTATAATTATAAATAAATAATTTTTTTAAAATTATTTATATAATTATAAATAAATAATTTTTTTTAAAATAATTTATATAATTATAAATAAATAATTGTATATATTTAAATAATTATTAAATTTATAATAAATTTACTTATATAATGAATATATTTACTATATTTATATATATTTATTAAATATATATGTGTATAATTATATATATATAATGATATAAATATTATTTTTTTAAAATATTTCTACAATTATAAATAAATAATTATAAAATCATAATAAATATATTTAAAAAGGAATATATTTACTATATTTATACTAATATATATTTATTAAGTATATATAAAAATTTACAAATTTTTTATAATTATAATTATAAATCCTTTATTTGCGCTTAAGTAATAAGCGTTGATAAAAGTATCTTTATCAGCACTTTTTTCGCACTGATAAAGATTGATTTTATCATAGCTTTTTTAGCATTGATAAAGACCTACCTTTATCATCACTTAAGTAATAAGCGCTGATAAAAGGACTCTTTATCATGCCTATTTGTATGTTTTGATAAAAGTGTCCTGATCTAATTAAAAAACCCAAACCATTTGCAAACCCATCACGATATCTGAAGCCTTCCATAGAAGAAACCTGCTGTCAGCAATCCTCCTCAGTGAATCAAACCTCAAATCACACCACTCAACTACATCTCAAACATCTCATTCGACATTCAGTAATTGATTGAAGTTAGGGTTTCTGAAGAGGGTTTTGGATTTTCTTCATCCTGGCGAGGTAGGCCTTCTAATGTCCTTTCAGTATTTTTTGTTTTATTTTTTATTTCTTCTTTGATAAAGTTATTATTTGTGGTCCGGTGATTGTATACTAGTGAGTTAGGCCTTATAATTTTCTAAATTTCCAATTTTTATTCAATTCTCTATCACTCATGGAGAGTTTATTGTTTCAAGACTCAATTGTGACACAAGGAGTCACATGGAGTTTAGTTGGTTGTTTTATTTTATTTACATTTCCCAAATTGATCACCCAAATATATCATATATATTTTTCAATATTTATTTTATCCATGGTATTCCATACATGTGAAATTTTAGAAACAAAAACTAGGGCTTTTTTGTGTGAGGGAGTTGATGGTAGGTTAAGGGATTTCTTTTATATTATATTAATTCATATCTTATTTTTTTTACTTATCTGGGTTGGTGTAGGAATACAATGTATGGATGCATCATAAAATTTTTTATTTACAATTAATTTCTACTAGTTTTATTTATTCTTTGGGCCAAATCATTCTCACTGTGTTGTTTTTCGTGCCCTGGTGCTTGTTTCCAACCCAAGGGTGATTGAGAATGTCCCCTGGCCAGTATCATGGGCCATCTCGGGAGTTTGATATATGGTCATCTGAGGTTTTTTTAAAAACTATATCTATTTTTAAATGTTTTTTACTTTTTCTAAATAATCCAACTTCCTATGTTTCTACACTTTTAAAAAATATATTTTATTTTTCTCCCTCTTTAGATTAATCCAACATTATTTGTAAGTATTTTTAATAATAATATATGAAATATTATACATTGATGTTATGTACTCTTTTCTAACTACATTATAATTTTTCATCATAATCCTATTGTCCCTCTCTCAATAATTTACAAAAAAAATATCCTTTTGAGATTACCCCTTCTTAGTTATATCACTTTTTTTGAGACCTATATACCACTATAAGACATTATAATTTCTTGCTCAGAAATATAGATTTTCAAGAATTTCTCCCCCTTTTGAGCATTTATTTAACTAATAAAAAATGTATTTCCATGTAATCACTTTGATACATAACTATATTACATGTAGAAAAATAGTATGTCAGACCTTTTTACTACCAAAAAAGTTAGCATATAATGAATCACCCACACTCCATGATATAGATTGACATTCCATCCAAAAAATTTAAAAATTTTATTCTATTTTCAATGGGTGTCAACATGGGTTTTCAATATTAGTTTTGAAATATATAAAACACTTCCCTCACATACATGGATTGGGAAATAAATATCCCAAGAATTACATGAGTCAACTATAAACTAAGGAAAATTTCAACTCACTAATCATCAACATTTAAACATTGGTCATTGTTAACGTAGAAAATTATTATCATCCTTCATCTCTTGAAAATATAAATATTATGTCATCCATATTGATAAACACTTTAAATATATCTATAAATTTATTTTTTATGTAATGATTATGACCAATTATTTATTTTTTAAATTAAAGTTTCTTTAATAATTCATCTAACCTTTAATACCAAACTATTAGTTCTTATTTTAATTCATACATCACCTTTATCAATTTACTAACATTATTCTCATATTAAAGAATGAGAAAAATAAATGTTTGTTTGATGTAAACTTCTTATTTGTGTAATCCATTGGTAAATACTAATTTTACATTCAGTTGGATTACCTTTAATTTCCTTGGGATGGGTCGGTGAGGTGATATGACATCCTAATGTTCTTGAGTTGTTTTAAAATGTTGATATACCTTTAATTTTAAATTTAATAATTATTTAGGTTGCTACATCACTTGTTCTAATACATTTTTATATCTTCTATTTTATTGAATGAGAGTTTATTATTCTTGTTTATCATATTTGAGTTTATTATTACTTATTGATTTCCTATATTATATTTTCATTTTTTAGGGGATTTAAGAAATATTTTATGTGTAGTAATTATTTTCTTAAATTCAATTACCATTTTATTCAACAAACTAAAATTCATTGAAACAATCAAATATTGAGTTTCCCTTATTAGAATTGTCTATAACTTTCACTTTTTATCATGAATAACTTATGTGTATTTATTTATACATTGTATAAAATTAATCTTTTATGAATCTGATAAGATGAATATGAACCGAAAATGGATGAATTCTAATCTTTTGATAAATGAATATGAAGATGGAGTTAAATAGTTCATCAAGTTTACAAGAGAGCATGGAGAAGACCCTTTTAAAATCCTATGTCTGTGTTTACGTTGTTGTTATTCAAGACACATTAGTCTAGAAGAGTTGGCAGAACATTTTATTTTTCAAAGAATAGATCAAAGATTTAAATTTTGGACTAAGCATGAGGAAAAATGAATGTGTATATTGATTGGGATGATGCTACTATTTATAAATCATTTTATATGGATACCTTTGTAAACGATGATGGAGATATCATAGAAGAAATGAAAATGGAAATTTAATATGACCTTCGTGATTGTCTAAAGTGGTTTGAGGAGTTAAATAGATGTTCTAAGAAGCCATTGTATACTGATTGTACTAAATATACAACATTGTTAGCTGTATTGAAGTTTTATAATTTGAAAGCTGGTAGTGGATGGAGTGACATCAGCTTTACAGAACTAATTGGTCTTCTGAAAGATATGTTACCAGAAGAAAATGAACTACCATGATGAACATACGATGCTAAAAAATGTTATGTTAAATATAAATTATCACTAAAAAATAAATTCTTTCCAAAATGATTACATATTGTTTTGTAAGGACCATGAATCACTCATAAAATTCCCTAAGTGTGGTGCAGATCGATGCAAGAAAAATGAATCAAGTCCTTTGAAATATGTATGGTAGTTTCCTATAATTCCATGATTCAGAAAACTATATGGATGTCAGTAAACCACGAGTTAATTAACATGGAATGCAGATAAATAATTAAAGATGGGAACCTACTCCATCCAGTAGATTCTCCTCAGTGGATGAAAATTGATTATGTGTTTCTAGAATTTGGATATGAGCCAAGACAGTTTTGTCTTTCATTATCTACGGATGGAATAAATCCTTTTTTTGTATAGAGTAGTTCTCACAGTACATGGACTATTATGTTGGTAAATTATAACTTTCTATTGTGGTTATGCATGAAGCACAAATACATTATGTTTTCTCTGCTTATATCTGGACCAAAGCAACCCAGTAATTATATTGATCTCTATTTGGCTCTATTGATCGAAGATATAAAATTGATGTGGGATCAGGGTATTAAAATTAAATATTCTCATATAAGTTAATAATTCACATTGAGGTCCATTTTGTATAGAATGATAAATTACTTACCCATTTATGGAAATTTATCAGGCTATAGTATTAAAGAAATGTTGGGGTGTCCCATTTGTGAAAAACACACATACTCGGTTAGGTTGAATGTAACATACCAAGATTTTAAAAGGAAACACTATGTGATTAAATGAACTACTGAGTACTATGTGAAATTTATAATCAAGCTGTTAAACTTAATTTTTTCACTTCTGTGTTTTGAATTTTGAAAATTTGACATAAATTGTTGCGATCAGTAAATTATTTGGAGTCTGATGTAACCAACTTGTTATTTGGTAAATAGTAACATACCCTTATGAATAGTAATTTGAATAGTAATATAACCCTAATTAATAGTAAATTTTATTATTATTTTATTTTCTTAGTGATTTAAGATAATGACATCTTGGTTGATTTTTCAATGTGATATAAAAGCAGTTATAGTATTAAAATTTTTAATTTTTGAATCAAGTATAATTTTACTTAAAAACTAAATTAATAATATTTAGAGAATTATTTTCAAAAAATGGAGTTCATTTTTTAATTCTAAACATTGAAAAATTGTTTTAGTGAAGTTTTTATTAATAGTAAAATACAGTAAAATAGCATATATTCAAATTATCATTTAAATACACTATTTATGACATCATAAGTGATGTAAGACCACTTTTTTAGAACTCACATGCCATTATTACTATTTGGGGTCACAAGAATTAAGATTATCCACAGTCTTGAGAAAAAATATTATAATAATGATTTAAATAATGTAAAATACCTCCTCTCCTCCCCTATAAATACCACCCTCATTCTCCTCTTCCTCCCATGCCTCTCAAGCCTTGATCTTTACCTAAGTTTTGTCCAATAAAACTCCCAAGGATCTTACCCACATCCTAGACCTTCTGGTCTTTCCCAAAGGCCAAAATCAAAGTCTTTAAAGAGAATCTCAAGGAGAAGAGATCAAGAGGTAAGAAATCCTCTTTCTTTTTCATGTGTTTTCCTTTCCTTTCCTTTTCTTTTATTATAGTCTATTCCCCTCCTCTTATACAATAAGAATGAAATCTCCATAAATCTTGTATATTATATATTTTCTCATTTTCATGGAAAATTCATCATCATTCTCCTTCTCCTCTCCCATGTATTCAAGGAATAAAAACATTATCCGTGATGTGTCAAATTACTGACATCTTGGACGATGTGATTTCAATTTTCTTTAATTCCTTCAGATCTGTTCATGAAATCATTTTTATGGTTGAACCAGATTATATTATATGTATTATATTCTATTTAATTTTCTTTAACTAACGTATGTACATATTACTAAATGATTAAACAAAACAAGTTTGTTCTGGTCGAAAAATCACCCGAATTAACCCAAACGATCATCATTAAATTTTAACTAATGATTCATCCACCTGGTATATAACATAATTGAATATAATATAATTTAAAATCATATAATATAATTAATAACATGTAATATTAGTTCTGTATGTTTATCCATATTCTACATGAACTTCCATTTATGAAACTAGTGAACCATTCAAGAAAACCATAAAAACAAACATTCCCAAACAATGGATTTAAACCCTATAACTCATCAAAAGGCCCATAAAATAACATAATGAAACAAAAATTAACCATATTCATGTAAAAAAGTTTCTGTAATTGTTAATTAATTAATTTAATGTGGTTATACTGGACTTTAAAGTAATGAAAGCATTCAGATACAAGGTAGGCGAAATTCTTGAACCCAACCTTCTTTCTTCGGGTTCTCCCTCTTTCACTCCATGTTTGGTATGGGTTCTCCATAAAAATAATTTATTCATCAATATATACCCTTTTCTAGGATATAGATGTTCTCTACTTGATTTTGTGAAAAAATCCAATGTTTTCCAAAGGAACACTTCCTTCAAATAAACACGCCCTTTTTACGTCATGAATATTGTTTCACTCTTCACTCATGGTTAATGGTTCTATGTCAAGAATGATATTCCCTCTTTATTTTGGGGACCAAATGTTTATGAAATTATGATTTATTATTTGAAACCCATTTCTTTCCATGGGTTATGTTAAGTTCAAGTTTTATATATTTTTTTATGTGGTATGCATAATAATGTAAATATTATGATGTGACGGGTGCGCTCAGAAAAGGCCATCAACTATATAATTTACTGTGTATTTTTCTGTTATCCTTTATACAAAAAAACACATAGCATGTTTTATTACTGAATCTAGAAGTGAGGGTTTAGGGATTTACAATTGGTATCAAAGGAATGGTCTAGACAACTTTGGATATTAGACGTTGTCATTTTAAAATTAACCTTTAAACTTATGGTTAATTAGGTACACATAAGAAAATAGTTTTTCTTAATTATAAATATATAAATTCAGAATTATAAGTACAATGAACGAATTGTGAGAGCACAATTCATTTAAGGCGGGAGGAATGTAACATCCAAATATTTTAAAATAAAACACTATGTGCTTAAATGAAGTATTGTGTACTATGTGAAATTTATAACCAAGATGTTAAACTTAATTTTTTCACTTATGGGTTTTGAATTTCGATAATCTGACATACATGGTTGTGATCAGTAAGTTATTTGGATTCTGATTGAACCAGCTTGTTTTTTTGATGAATAGTAATATACCCTTATGAATAGTAATGTGAATAGTAATATGACCCTGATGAATAGTAAATTTTATTATTATTTTATTTTCTTAAGGCTTTAAGATAATGACATCTTGGTTGATTTTTCAATGTGATATAAAGGTAGTTATAGAATTAAAATTGTTTTTTTTTTAATTAAGTATGGTTTTATTTAAAAATTAAATTAATAATATTTAGAAAATTATTTTCAAAAAATGGAGTTCATTTTTGAATTATACACATCGAAAAATGGTTAGGGTGAATTTTTTTGATTTTTCTGAAATTCTTGAATTTTTTATGAATAGTGAAATACAGTAAAATACCATATATTCAAATTATCATTTAAATACATTATTTATGACATCATAAGTGATGTAAGACCACTTTGTTTGAACTCACATCCCATTATTACTATTTGGGGTCACATGAATTAAGATTATTTATAGTCTGGAGCAAAAATATTATAATAATGATTTAAATAATGTAAAATACCTCCTCTCCTCCACTATAAATACCACTATCATTCCCCTTTTCCTTCTGCACCTCTAAAGCCTTGAGCCTTACCTAAGTTCTATCCAATACACCTCCCAAGTCTCTTAATCACATCCTTGACCTTATGGTCTTTCCCAAAGGCCAAAATCAAAGGCCTTAATGAGGATCTCAAGGAGAATAAATAAAGAGGTAAGAAATCCTCTTTTTTTCATGTGTTTTCCTTTCCATTCCTTTTCTTTTATTATAGTTTCTTTCACTCCTGTTATCCAAGAGGAATGAAAGATCAATAAATCTTGTATATTCTGTATTTTCTCATGTTTATGGAGAATTTATCATCATTATTCTTCTCCTCTCCCAATTATTCAATAAATAAAAACATTGTCTGTGATGTGTCGAATTACTGACATCGTGGACGATGTGATTTCAATTTGCTATAATTCCTTCAGATCTGTTCATGAAAAAATTTATATGGTTGAACCAGATTATATTATATGAATTATATCCTATTTAATTTTCTTTAACTAACTTATGTACATATTACTAAATGATTAAACAAAACATGTTCATTGTGGTTGAAAAATCGCCTGAATTAACCCAAACGATCATCATTAAATTTTAACTAATGATTCAACCACCTATAATGTAAAATAATTCAATATAATATCATTTAAACTCATATAATATAATTAATAACATGTAATATAAGTTATGGATGTTTATCCATATTCTACATGAACTTCCATTTATGAATACAAGTGAACCATTCAAGAAAACCATAAAAATGAACATTTTTGAACAATGGATTTGAACCCTATAACTCATAAAAAGGCCCATAAAATAACCTAATGAAACCAAAATTAACCATATTCATGTAAAAAAGGTTCTTTAATTGTTAATTAATGAATTTAATGTGTTTATATAGGACTTTAAAGTAAATAAATCATTCGGATACAAGGTAAGGGTAAATTCTTGAACCCAACCTTCTTTCTTCAGGTTATCCCTCTTTCACTCCATGTTTGGTATGGGTTCTCCTTAAAAATAATTTATTCATCATTATATACCCTTTTCTGGGATATACATGTTCTCTACTTGATTTTGTGAAAAAACCCAATGTTTTCCAAAGGAACTCTTCCTTCAAATAAACACACCCTTTTTACTTTTTGAATATTGTTTCACTCTTCACTCATGGTTAATGGTTCTATGTCAAGAATGATATTCCCTCTTTATTTTGGGGACCAAATGTTTATGAAATTATGATTTATTATGTGAAACCCATTTATTTCCATGGTTTATGTTAAGTGCAAGTTATATATATTTTTATGTGGTATGCATGATAATGTAAATATTGTGATGTGACGGGTGCGCTTTGAATTATATAGTGCAAGATGAATGTTTGAATGTAAAGGGTGCGCCCGGATTTATACAGAGCTCCAATGCATCGGGTAAAGTGATAAATTTCATGAGTTAAAGTGAAATGATTTGTGAACAAGATTATATCTTTGTTCACAAGTATGTGTGGTAGTTAACCACTAAGACATGATGTTTCATTTTTTATGCATTGCCCCATTTCAAGTCTTTTATTTATTCTTCCTCTTATGTTCATGATCCCTTGCCTATGTTATGTTTATGCTCACCCCATGTTATATTGTTCTTATCTATCCTCTTACTGGGATTTTATCTCGACCCTTTTTGATGTATATTCTCATGTGATTATGTGTACTAAAAAATTTTCAAGGGACAATAAGAAGTTGGAGAAGAAGGAATTAAATAAATGTAAATGTTTTGGGTTGTAAATGTTTATGTATGGTCTATCTAATACTCTAGAACCTATACCAGAAAAGGTCCTAAACAATATAATGTAATGTGTATTTTTCTATTATCCTTTATACAAAAAATACATAGCATCTTTTAGTACTAAATCTGGAAGTGCTGGTTCAAGGATTTACATTGAAACATTCCTCAAAGACTATGTTTTTAGAACTTTGGAAATTTTTACCTTGATGACATAAATACTGATCATGGATGAAAACATTATATGGTAATATTGAACAAGGTACAACACCGTCTCCAGCAATGGGCGATCAACTGTACAAAAAAGTAAAAAATATTGACTTTTTTTTTTGTAAACTATTTTAGAAAAACCTTAAAAAATAATGTTGGAAGAAGAGATCAATTTTCATGAATTACTGTATTGAAATTACTTTTATGTAAAACATTTTCTTAATGTCATGCATGTAGAAAAAATGTATTTTTAGTGTTATTATCACATTACTAAATGTTCCTGACAAAAAAAAAGATGGAATCAAGGCCAGGTTGGACTTGATTGAAATGGGGATAAGGGAAGAGTTGGCATAGGTGATGGATAAAAGCTTGATTTTTCTTCCTTTGTCAGCTTACACTCTATCCAGATAGGAAAATTTTAAATTTTTCATTTTCATTACTATTTTAAAAGTTCCACATGGGTATTCATCAAATATTAATAATGTCATGTCAATGACTAATTTGAAGTTACGGGAATTAAAATCACACAAATGTCATGTTTTTATGCAAGATTTAATGTATGTTACTTTTCATTGCATTCTGCCACAAAATGTATGACATACATTAACTAGACTCTACTTATTTTTCAAATCCATATGCAGTAAAGTAGTAGACCTGTCAATGTTTCCCATCATGAATAAAGAGATTTTAGTCATATTATGTGAATTATAGATGTTCTTCCTACTATCATTATTTAATATAATGGTCCACCTGATGGTTCACTTGGTCAGAGAGGTTCAACTATGTGGTCATGTCCAATACAGATGGATGTACCTCATTTAATAGTATATGAATATTTTGAAAGGGTATTTCAAGAATCAAAGTCAGAAAGAATGTTGTATTGCAGAATGATATATTATGGAAGAAGATATTGAATTCTATACTGATTACCTATCAGATGTTGAAAGAATCAGTCTCCCAAAGTCTCATTACAATGAATGCCTTATGGGTGAAGGGATTTCCAGAAGAGTTGTTTTTAAAATTACCTTGACAGAACGGGAGAAAGCACATATTTACATATTATGTAATAGTGAAGATGTTTATCCATACATTGAAACCCATAAATAAATTATTAGAGATTTTAATCCATTAAGGGATGAAGGATGGATATGAAATACACAAAATCAATAGTTTATAGGATAGATCAGAGATAAATTTTATAAGGATTTATATGAAAATATGAATTCAATTGTTGAACGACTTCAATGGATAGCTATAGGACCGAATGAAAATGTTATATATTACACTGGTTTTGTAATCAATGGTTATACATTCTATAAAAAAGACATTTATGAATTCAGTATGATGAAAAAAAGTTGTATTACACTTGTAGCTGAAGCGATGCATGTGTCTGGTTCCAAGGATAGAAATCTAATTTATGCAAATATGTCATATTTTGGCATTATCGAACAGATATATGAGTTAGATTATAAAAAATTTCAATTGATTATTTTCTATTGCAAATGGGTTAACAATATCAATGGAGTTAAATTTTATCAAATGGGCTTTATGAAGTTGACTTTTAGTGTAGATGTGAAAAAAGATGATCTATTTATAATGGTTTCACAAGAAGTGTAAGTATTTTATGTCTTTGATCCAACAAAAAAGAATTTTTCAATTATCTTGTTAGTGACTAAAACAAATGTTGAGTCAGATGAAAATTCAATCGAGGATGACCCTTTAATTGGGACATCACAATATGATCATATTGGTCATAATGTAGACAATGTATTGTATGTTAGAGAGGAACACAAAGAGGTGATTTGGATTCTCAATAGAGGAACCAAATACTTGAAAACTTTAAAAAATAAAAAGGGTTCAATGATAAGGTAAAAGTGTTTTTTAATATATTATGTTTTTTCTCATAATATTATATATTCTCTTCGGCATTAACATAATCTAAATTAAATTTTTGACTTATCATGTAAAAAATGTATTATTCACATGATGGAAGAATAAACTATAATCAAGGAAACCCTTTGGAAATATTTCAAGGTAACATTACAATATACTTTCTATATTTTACCAAAAATTTATATAATAAAACGTTGATTTAATTTTCATTATTTCGTACAGAGTTTGTTTATTTTGTAATATTTAATTCCATGTGTCATGACTTTTCAAGAAGAGAAAAGACATTATCTCTACTCAATCAAAGAGGTAATAATGATGTTTTCATAGTAAAATCATTTTCCATAGAATTAATATATTGTTTCATATCTATGTTTAATTTATTTCTTTTTAGTATTACTCACATAATAATTTTTTCTTATAGATGTTGATTCTTTTGTTTGAGTTGGGGTGCTATGTCCAAATTTCATGTTTCTTCTCCCTTAAAACCTTTTCACCCATACAATGGTGTATTTATCACTTTCTTTCAAGTTACCTCCACTCCATTTTCAAGAAGATAAATTATGTTTCATCTTCTCAACTACAAAGGTAATCTTGATGTTTTCACATTAAAATCATTGTCCATATAATTAATGTATTATTCCATATTTATTTTTAATTTATTTATTTTTAGTATTACACACATAATAATTGTTTTTTATATAGGTGGATTCTTTTGTTAGAGTTGGGGTTCACTTTCCAACTTTCATGCTTCTTCTCCCTCAAAACCTCTTCACCCCTATAGTGTTTCATTTATCACTTTCTTTCAATTTATTTCCACTTCCTTTGAAGGAAGAGCAACGACACTGGCTCTGCTCAATTACAGAGGTAATGTTGATTTTTTTACAATAAAATCATTTTCCATGAATTAATATATTGTTTTATATTTATGTTTAATTTATTTATTTTTATTATTACTCACATAATAATTTTTTTCTTATATAGGTGGAACCTTTTGATCGAGTTGGGGTTCTCTATCCATCTTCCATCCCTTTCTGCACCAAAACTTCTATAAACTTCTTCTCCCTCAAAACCTTTCACCCCTACAGTGTTGAAATTTATCACATTCCTTCAAATTCCCTATACTGATTAATCACATAGGTAATCTTGATATTTTCCTAGTAAAATCATTGTCCATATAATTAATGTAATATTTCATATTTATGTTTAATTTATTTATTTTTAGTATTACTCATAATACTTTTTTTCTTATATAGGTAGATTCTTTTTCTAGTTGATGTGGTTTTTTTGAAGTTTCTCATGCATTGTTGGTAGTTAGGAAAATAAATTCAATAGAAATCATGGTAACATTGATTGTTAGGATTTTTTTTGAGACTTTCGGACGTGAAGGAATCAGCCACACCTCAATCCAACATATTATCTGACTAGTATGACTCCAAGTAGTTATTCCTATTTTAAATTGACATTAATTTTAGTCAAAAATATAACTCACTCAATGTTTCCATTATCATTTTAAAATCAATATTTGACTTTAAAAAGTTTCACTCACTCAAAACAGAGCAAACACACTTGGATTTTCTTGATAATTTAGGGTATCGATTCATAAATTATTTGTGACATGTAAGAATTTGTCTCACATCAAACTGATACATGATGTGATCTGTATGATTCAAAGTGCATGTTTCAAGTTTAAAAGGATATTTTAGTAAAAAAGACAAGTGACATACTCAAAACCAATAAAACAAATTCAGATTAGTATGCTACTTTAATAAAACAATCCATAAGTGATTTGTAACATGTTGAAATTATATGCACCTCAATATGATGTATGGTGTGACTGGAATGACTCTAAGTGTGTATTTACTTAGAATTGACATAAATTTTAGTAAAAAAAACTGACCTACTCAAAACTAAACAAACACATTCAAAAAAATTTGATACTTTAGGAAAATGATCCGCATGTGATTTGAGATGTGCATGAATAAGTTTAACCACAATTCGACACATGGTGTGGCTGATATGACACCAAGTGCATGTTTTTATTAAAAATTAACATCAATTTTAGTAAAAAGGCCAACTAACCTACTTAAAATTGAGAAAAATCATTCAAATTGTTTAAATAATTTATGAAAATGATCCATAAGTCATTTTTGATGTGTAGGAATTAGTTTCACCAAAATCTGATTCATGGTGTGACTGGTATGACTCCAAGTGTGTCTTTTTATTTAAAATTGAAATCAATTTTAGTAAAATTTACACTTTCTGTTAATTTATTTCTTTATATTATTAAAAACATAATAATTTTTTTCTTATACATGTGCATTTTTTTCTCGATCAAGGGTGTTTTTTCGGAAATAGTGTGAGTCAATTCATGATTAAAAGATAAAGGTACATTGATGTTTTTAAATATATTTAATAATTTGTACTTATGTAATTGTAAGAACCAATGTTTGAAAAGTCTATAGTATAGTGTTTTTTTCTTGTTTTTATGTTGTAAATTTCATTTCATTTAAATCCTATATTGGGACTAATTTTTGTTGATATCTGGTGTGTTTCTGGTGTTTTGGTGTGTTGTTACAGCACACAATAGTGGTGTTGCAGTGTGATCTGATATCACATTATAGTATGGCCCTTTATCAGTGCTTTTAAAAGTGATGATAAAGTCTTATTTTATTAGTGCTTATAAAAGTGATGATAAATGGTTCCTTTAGTGGTACTAAATTAAAGCACTGATAAAATACCATGACTTTTAACCTCTCTCATGTAGTCATCAATTTTCTAGCACTGATAAAGTCCATTTATATCATTGTTAGAGGTTAGTTTTGTAGTTTTGGTTGTTATAAATTGATTTCTATTACTTTTTTATCATGCATCATATAGTTTTTGTTTGGTTTTGTATACTTGTTTGTGGTTTTTTTATTTTAAAATAGAAAATCACCACCCATTTGTTAATGAATCTCTTGGCATTTATTGTTAGTATTTGGAATCTTGGGGATATCACCTAATTCCAAGTAGAAATTCTTCCTCGAATCAATCCAATGAGGAAGAGTGGGATGTTACACAATGTATGACTTTAAGTTATCCCTAACCAATGTTTATTATGGATTATTATAGGTTTTGATGCAATATTTAGGTTATCTTGCATTGGATTTTATATCTAGATACAAAATATTCTTATGGGACACAAAACTAGTTTTTTATGCTGGATGACCCATGAAGTATACCAAATGAGGTGTAGTACACTATGTCTTTGTTATTCTAGGGGTGAATGTTTCATATTTGGATTTCCATATTATTTTAGGTTAAACAAGATACATAGCAATAAAACCATCATAATTTGATACCTTTCTTATTTCATCCTTAAGGCTAATAAAATCAGTGTGGTTAAGTATTTTATTGATCATTTCATCAATTGAGTTTAATCAAGATGGGATTTTTCCTATCATGTTATGAGTATTATATCTAATCCCTCAATCGACATAGACTGAAGGAGTGTATGGTTTTTTCAAGATAAGTGACATTTGATGTTATTATATATAAGATTAGGGTCATGTGATGTTCTCATATATTAGGATGAATGACATGTGATGTCTACATATTTTTGGTTAGTCTATACTTGGAGAATAAAGAAAATATGAGTATATAATGGCCTAGGATTTTTTGGTCGGTAATTTGAGTCTAATTTTCACTAGACCATGTGTATGCTAATGGTTTTGGGATTTTGGAGGTGTTAGTGGAGTCCATGGGTAAGTATTTCAGGAATTGGCCTAGGGAACATGCTGAAATTTTACTGAAAGCATAAAACCATTCCACAACATAGGGAATTTTGAGTGGAAAAGGGATTCATGAGATTAAGTTTTTGGGATAGTAGTTAATCATGTTTCCCATGAATATTTTCATGAAGGGTGGATGAGGGGGAAGTTATCACACCAAAATATTTGGAGGTTTTACCATGAATCCATGATCATAGAGGGTGTTTCACTATAATGTATAGGGGTATTCCAAAATGTGACCTTGGGATTTGGTGGTTGGGTTTTCTGGTTCTTATTGGGGGTGGTGCATTATGTCATGATGTAAAGGTTCACGATGAAATGTGACCCTAGGTAGTGGCATTGCACCATCACCCATATATCAATTCCATAATGAACTTTCTATGAATTTTTTTAATAATTTTAATTAATTGTTTTAAAATTATATTGAATAAGGGTTCTCCTCATTTTAGATGGGTGGTATCCACTAGAGTCTTACCCTCTCCCTCTCATTTTCATATTCATCCATGGTGATATCTTCCCCATTTGTTGGTCATTCATTGTACTATATGTTCCCAAGGATTATTTTCTATAAGTCTTATGAACCTCTTGATTATTTTCTCCATATCTATCATAATTTATTTTTTTCTTTTCCAATTATGCTCTAAATTGGGGGGTTTTATAGGTTTTTTTATTTCATCTTATTTAAGCTGATCCAACTAGAAATACTCCAAAAGAAGGCTATTGTGAGTTCTAGGTATGTGGACCCTAAATTTTATCCACCATTATATACAAGTTTGTGTGATGTTTTATAGTATGGGTAGTTTTCTAGTGGGAAAATTTCCAAAATGGAACCAACATTAGGTTCTAGGGATCATGTGGGATCCCAAGGCGCTTATTAGCATATGAGAGGTCTAAGTAAATTGGTATAGGGTCTAGGACATCAATTATAGCAACATTAATCAATTAAAGTGAGGGTGAAAAGTGGTAATTGGGCACTAAATAGTTTATCCAGGTTAAGTGTGGGTGGATCCATTGTAAAAAAATCATTTATGGGGTGTAAGTAGGTTGAAAGTGGAATATTGAAAGTGAGTGATAATCAGATATAAATTGGGTAATCAAGTCGGGTATGGGTACATGAGGTAGTATATGTAAACCACTAAAATGTGTATTTTATGGGATGTGAGTTGTAATCATGAAGTGGGATGGGTATCAGTGTTATATAAGGGATTATATATTCTATTGTGGGGAATCTATGGGTGCATAGCATATAGTGTCTTAGACTTGTAGAGCCATGGGTATGGAATTATGACTAGATGATAGTGGGGGAGACTTATGGATCATCAGGGATTGAGGAATGTGATTTCATGGTTAAGGGATGAATCATTCCTTGATTTTGGGGTGACATTGATTCACCCGGGATATGTGGGGTGATGAAGTTCACTGATAGGGGAAGAAACTATGTTTTTTTTTATTTTTGTGGTCATAGGTTTTTAGTGTTGTTACACATTGGTAGGGTCGAGGTTAGTAGGTTGTGTGAATATGGAAGAGGAGTGGTGATGAACCCTGTAATTTTAGTGGGATCCTCTATAGATGTGAATCATAATTTGATAATATTTTTCATTATATTAGAGGATAGATATATTGTAAATGTTGTGTGAGGTTTGAGGTGGTGTTTTGAAACCAGTTGGATTAGGTCCATTGGGCCTGATATGTGGAGAGGGTAGCACCCTGTAGTGGTGATCAAAGGAAATAAGTAAGAGGTGAATTGAGATATTTTTCTCAATTGTAGAGAAGACTATATTGTGGATATCTATGCTACATCGTAGTGTGGGTTGATGTGGTGTAGAGATCCAGGTTGTGTTATAGGGTCCTGGGAGATGTTTTTTAAGGCTACTACTTGTTTAGACACCACTACGGAGTGAAATGGTGGTTATGGAATAAGGTATCAAGAAGGGGTTTTTGAAGTCACTTCCATTATAGGTATAGCTATAGCATGGTTTTTTCATCTTCGACTTGGTATGCCTCTAGGTTTATAAGATCTACAACATACAATCCATTTTGGATCTTGGTCGTGGTCTTCTTTTTAGCATATTTTATATAAATAAACATGATCCCTATAAACTACTTTAGATATAATCCTTTCCTTTCAACCACTAGAAACCCTGAAGATCTTTTCGAATACTTTTGGACCACCTTTTCATGGGATTCAAACCCCACATTCTAGACATCAAACCTTGGTGTTCTGATCCAAGATCTTGAAGGTGAGACTTCCATTGTATCTTCTTCTTCCTTTAATTTTTTGGTTTCCTCTTTTAGAAACCTTATTTTTAGAATTTATTTTCATCAAAAGATGGATATGAAGAGGATCCAAGCACTATCTTGGACATTGGGAGTTTGTCTCTATCTTCTTCATTTGAGGTGGGTAGTCTGGAACTTATCACTAATGGTTTGTTTTCATTTTTTCTAGTGTATAAAATACATGTCATCATGTTGGTATGACATCCAAACAACCTAAATAATTGAATCATCCTCTCCATAATGATTTTCTCTTGTGTAGACATCCTATTAGATCCCATCAGGCCCTTTTCTATTGAGATCGAGACATGCAGCCACCTGATTTGTGTACCAGCCATTGACATTTCTTAAGGCTTTGTTAGATTGAAACTTTCCCCTAGGACATGTTGGTTTTAGTTGATTATTTTCTTGTATTAATGAATTTACATAACATGTGATAATGGTGTGATTTATTGATATGGGATCACATAGACTAATATTTTCTTAATTAATATATTAAATACTTGGTGATTTAAATGATAAATTAAAATTTAATGAATTGACCATAGTGGCGTGTGAGATTTTGTAATTATTATAGGAATTTTCTAGGATGCTATAATTCTTATAGGTATTTTCCAGGATGTTTTAATGATTATAGGGATTTTCCTGGATTTTGTAATTATTAAAGGGATTTTCCCGGATATTGTAATTCTTATATGGATTTTACCAGATGTTGTGATGATTATAGATATTTTCTCTGAAGTTTTAATTCTTATAGGTCTCTACATGATTCTATAGTAATTCTTATAGGTATCTAACATCTCCTCTTATGATTATTTGGGGGCTATGCCTTAGGAGGATTATGGTTATGGTGGGTATAGTTCTGTGACATGCTTAGAGATATCTAGCTTGGTGCTCAAGCAGGTTGGGGATGACCCTGAGTTTCAACTCAGTGCTCTTGGGGAAATGTATTTATTTCATGTACAGTATTAAATAATTAAGTTAATACCCTATTATCACTTTATTTCATGCATTATATATCTCATATAGTATTTTTTTAGAAATGGTGGTGCCAAACTACTGAGTTGTAATCACACCCTAGATGGGATTCCGTTTGGTACTCAAATAGATTTTATGGATATGGGTTTAGACAAGAGAAAGGGACTATGTTGTTGATTATTATTTGATTTATGTGTTGGGTATTGTAGATGGGATCAATATGGGGCTCAGGTCTGGGAATCTTGGAGTCTTTTATTTGAGTTTTCTTAGTCTTTTATTATTTAACTTGAACCATGTCATTTAGTTTCATTTCAACCTATCATTACATGGATTATTATTATTTGGATTATAGATTCATATCCTCTTCCAACTATTATTGTTTATTGATCTTTTTTAATTGTTTATTCTATACTTCTGCAACTCTGGTTATTATTTAATCTATTATTATTACTCCATGCTAGAGGGTATGGTCTCCCCACTATATCCTTTACACCCTCACTACTAGTTAGAAGCCTTATAAATATGGTGAGGTGCAAATAATATCATGTATCCAACCTCAATTATGTCACGTGAGGGAGTATCGGTCTGTGGGGATGTTACAAAGTGGTATCAAAGCTTTAGGTTTTTCTTTTCTATTACATTACTATTTTGGAAAGTTATAAAGTATACTAGGATGTTTCTAGACTTTGTAATGAGCTTGTTCATGGGAGTATCAAACTCATGTATTAGGGAAAATTAGAGTGCCTTGGGATGGGTTTATTGTTCACCTTGTTCACTTGTTATAGTTTCAATGTTATTTTACATTGAGTGATTCACTTGTTGTGTGATGTTATTATTATTGATATTTTTACTTATGTCCTGGTATGGAATGATATGATTATTCATGAATCATTATAGGCACATATGGATATATGTTGACATTTATTGTTCGTGATAGGGACATATTTACCACATGTTACATACTTTCACATGTGAACTGTGAAATAAAATATTTTTATATACCTGATATAAAAGATGAAAAGAATTATTATGTTATGACAATTAACATATTAATATAAGTATACTGGAACCTTTAGCCAATGGTTCTTTATTATTATCACCTATTAATGTTAGTCTTATTGAGTTATTGTGTTATAAGGGGTGCGTTGGTATTTTAGAGAAAATGTCCCTGCATCATCTTCAAGTTGATCATTAGGAGAGTGGTAATCAGCATAATCCTAATATAGATGATCTGAAAATTCCTATGGATCTTGATAATCTAATAGAAGATCATCTTTGATGAATCTTCTTGAGGTTCATGCAGTCTATGGAGAGGGACAATATTTATAACACCCCCAAGGTTTTAAAAAAAATAAATTAAATGCATGAAACTTTGTTTTAAGTAGATATTTATAAATATCCTTTAAACATAATTTTGTAGCTTCTATGTTTTGAATTTCAAAAAATAGTCATCTACAATTTTGTTCAATAAGTTATTTAGATTCTGATGGAACCAACTTGTTTTTTGTGTGAATAGTAACATGCCCTTATAAATAGTAATATAAATTTTAATATGACTTTAATGAATATTAAATTGTATTATTATTTTATTCTCTTAAGGCTTTAAGATAATGACATCTTGGTTAATTTTTCAATGTGATATAAAAACAGTTTTAGTTTAAAAATTGTTAATTTTTGAATTAAGTATGGTTTTATTTAAAAATTAAATTAATAATATTTAGAAAATTAGTTTCAAAAAAATGGAGTTCATTTTTGAATTTTACACATTTAAAAACGGTTAGGGTGAATTTTTGGGATTTTTCTGAATAGTTGATTTTTTGGTGAATAGTAAAAATACCGTTTGGAATTTTGGTGTGTTAATGACATCATTAATGATGTAATAATGGTGTAATAAAACTAGTCGACTTGTGTACAGTAAACTAAGATGTGAGGTGTCCCAAGTGGTTAATAACTTGGGCAAATAACATGGGAAAGCCCATGGTTTTGCAAATACCCCTAATGAGGTGTCCATTGGAAATTATTAAAATATTCCCTCACTTTTGCTATAAAAACCAACCCATTATTTCATTAAATTCATTCCAAATATATTATCAACGAATATTTGACCTCCTTACCTCCCTATTAGTACTCCCAAGGTTTTCTCAATCCCCTAAGGTCACAACCTTCAAGTTCTAGGAGTTACTCTACAAGGTAAGAAAATTCTCAACTTCTTTCTTTTTCCATTCAAGTTCTCTTTTATGTGGTATAGAATTCAATAATCCATACCATGTTATTTTTTTCATCTTATTCTTTCTCTATTCTATTTTATGATTCATTTCTGGATGGGTGAACCTTTTTACCTCTCTTTTTTATGATTTCTAAAACCATGTTGCATAGCCATTGGGCTGCCAAATTTTTGTAAGGAATTTCTCAACTATTCTTTTGTTTTGAGTTCCTTTTTTTCTTTCCTAAAATCCTCTTATCCAAGAGACATTAAAGCTATATAATCTTTTATATTATTTATGTTATCATGTTCATGGAAAAATTCTCATCAGTCTTCTCGTCCTCCCCCACTTATTCAAGGAATTAAAAACATTATATGTGATGTGTCGAATTACCAACATCGTGGACGATGTGATTTCAATATGCTTTAATTCCTTAAATTATGGTAGTGAAACAATTTTTATTGTTGAACTGGGTTATAATATATATATTATGTCTGGTCCATTTTTATGTAATTATTTTGTACACATGGTTTTAATTTATAAAACAAAATGAGGTCATTATTATCAAAGAACCACTAAAATGATCTAAATGAACATCATTAATGTTTTAACTTATGAATCATCCTCATGTAAGAATTGAAAATGATAAGTGGTATAATTTATGGTTCTATAAATATTTAAATACTACTTCATTCCAATTCTGGAGTTTCACTTACAATCAAAAATAACAATCCTTCATGAACCGATCATGAAAATCATGTAAAAAACTCACCCAAAACGGTGCATGGAACAAAATACTAACAATTAAAGGATTAAATGGTGTAATAAAATGATACTTTAAGGAATTATAAATATTGATATGTTTCTTTAAGATATTAATAACATTTTTTCAACCATTATATAAGAGTTTGAAACAAGTTTTAAGTAAGACAAACCCAAGGTAAAGGAATTCTTAACCCAATTTCAATTATTTGGGTTGACCTTCTTCTTTATTCATTATGTGGTATTAAGATTATTGGTGTGATTAATTTTTGTTTATATTATGTTTTATTATGTGTATTTACATTTCATACACATATCCAATCCATTCTATTAATTCACATACAAATTATATTTTTAAGGGAATTTCCTTTTTAAATATTTTTAAAACTCTCTTTAATAAATTTCAAAAGGATTGTTTTTTTATGTTTATGGAATGAGAGGTTTCTCCTAATTTAAAGATACTTAATTACCATGATATGTTCCTTGGACATTATTTATGTTGTTTTGAGCCCATTATAGCTCAAGATATGATGGGTGATCCCCATTATAGCTCTCCAAAGCATTGGGTGCTCCAAAGATGGAAGTTGACCAAAAGGTTATTCGATTTGTAAGGGTGAATGTAAGATTGATATGGTAAATATTTCCCAAGGAAACAACATGAGTATTATATGCATTCAAGTTTTTATGGTATGGGTTTTATTGGTTTTTATGTTATCACTTGACTAACGCCTTCTATATTTATATCCCTTACTGAGTTTTATAATCATCACATGTTTTTAAAATGTTTTTCATAGGATATAAGGATGAGTAAGATAAATAAGGTATTTTTTATGTTTGATATGGAGTGTTTTCAAAGAAATCATGCTTTATGTTTTGATGTTTTATATTTTGAAAAAAATGGAAACTGTTTTTAGTAGTATCCTCTTGTATGATTATGGTATGTTATGTATGTAAGGTATCAAAATTAAATAAAACTCTAAACTAAAAAATATCCTCAATGTGTAATAATTTATATTCTTGACTAAAATTCAAGATTAAATAACGTTTTAAGGTTGGGTCCTTATAGTTGGTATCAGAGGGTAGTTTAGATAACTTTAGGGGTTGGGATGGTATTTAAAGAAAACCATAAATAGTTTTTACACTACGGTAATTTGAAATGTTATAGAATTTAAGGGTTAAAATTTTTATTCATCCATTTAATTTATTTATATAATGGTTTTCTACAGAAGAAACACAAAAGATAAAGTAGGAAGGCCCCAAGAGGCTGATGTCTGTTCGAATCTGCAACCTGAAATGGTGGGAATCGGAACTGAGAAATTTGTTGCAGCAATGGCTCAGTTGATTCTAGTAATAAACGGTGATGCTATCCATGATATATAATAAGATGATCTACCATGAATAAACATTCCTTTTGTGGGGAATTTTATGAGGCAACATCCTCCAACATTTAGTGGAACCGTAGATCCAGTGATAACCGAAGGATGGAACAATGCTCTAGAAAATATATTTGATGTCATGGGATGTTCAGAACATTAAAAGGTAATACTAGACATTTATTATTTGGAAGGTGAAGCTGGTCAATGGTGGTATCTGGTTAAGAATATGTGAGAAATAGATGATCTTGACAGTTTGGAATGGGATGATTTTAATATTCTTTTTCTGGAAAAATATTTTCCCAAAACTATTCAACTCAGAATAGAGAAACAATTCTTGGAACTGAATTAGAAATATGATGATTCTATAGAAGTATACGAATCTAATTTTACAATAATGTCCAGGTATGTACCGGATTTTACTCGGGATTTGGAAAGTAAAATTAATAGATTTTACTCTGGTTTGAAACTGTTTTTTCAGAGAGATTTGGCCTCATGAGAGTCTAAAAGCTATAAGAAGCTTGTTTTTTGTGATAAAAATTTTGAGATGGAGTTTTCTGATATATATGTGACTCATGATGACAAAAATAATAAGCGTTTAGGTTGTAAGATAATGGGGAAGAACTCATCAAATAAGTATGGAGGTAAGAAAATGAATTTCCCATCTTGTGAGAAGTGTGGTAAAAGGCATCCTGGTGAATGTCTTGTAAATTCTGGGAAATTATAAAGATGTATAAAGTTTGGACACATGTCTCATGAGTGCAATTTAAATGATCTAAAAATTAATGATAATTCGATGGTGATATGCTTTAATTGGAAGGAATTGGGTCATTTTTCTAATGTTTGTTTGAAGTTACTTACTCAAGTAGAGAATCAGTAAGATAGGAAACATAAGGGTTTGGAATTTGCAACCACTTTAGTAGATGTTGAGTCGTCAAATGAGTTATTCTCTATTACATTTCTTGTTTTTACAGATTTCGCAAATGTGTTGTTTGATTTAGGGTCTACACATTCTTTCATTTCTGAGAAATTTTCAGAAAACTTGGGAATTCAACCTCATTAAATGAAACCATATATCATGGTGAAAACACCTAGAGGAAATTTTGTGGCAAAAAGAAATTAAAGGAATCTTCATATCCTTGTCTATGGAAAGAGTTTAACTATAAACCATGTTGTGTTTCTTCTAGTATAGTTTAATGTTATTATGGGTATGGACTAGATTTCTTTTTATCATGCTAAAATAGATTGCAGAGAAAAAGAAGTTTTTTTAGAATGAATTTTAGTTTTTGTACAAGAATGAAACCATACCATTAATAACATATCAGGAAGCTAAGAAACTGATAAAGTATGGGAATGAAAGTTATCTTGATAATATTTTTGAAGATAAGGTGACTATTTAGCTTAATGATGTACCAGTGGTAAATGAATACCTGGATGTTTTTTTCAATTATTTTCCTAGTGTTATTCCTAATCAAGAGGTTGAGTTTGCTATTGATTTAGTTCCTGATGTTAAGCCAATTTATAAACCTTCTTATCGAATGGCCCAAATTGGACTTCTGGAATTAAAAAATAGTTGAAATAATTATTTGATAAAGGCTTCATCCGACTTAGCACTTCACCATGGGGTGCTCCTATCTTTTTTGTTAAGAAAAACAATGGTTCAATGAGACTTTTCATCAATTATAGATCCTTGAATAAAATTACTATTAAAAACAAGTATCATTTTCCTCATAACAATGATTTTTTTGATCAGCTCCAGGGAGCGCAATATTTTTTGAAGTTTGACCCGAGGTCAGGGTACCATTAGTTGAAAGTAAAAGATGAAGACATCCCAAAGACTACATTCCATATTAGATATGATCATTATGAGTTTTTAGTTATTTCTTTTGGGTTAACTAATGAACCTTTTGTATTCATGGATCCTATTAATAGAATATTTCATGAGTTCTTGGATAAGTTTCTGGTTTTATTTATTGATAACATTCTGGTATATTCTAGAAGTAAATAGGAGCATGAAAAACATCTACGAGTTGTTTTTCAAACCTCAAAAGAAAATAAACTGTATGGAAAATTCAACAAGTGTAATTTTTGGTGCAACAAATTTATTTTCTTGGGAACATTTTAAATAAGGATGGAATAATAGTTGATCCTTCTAAAACAAAAGTGGTTGATGAATGGACAAGACAAACAAATGTTACAAAGATTCGTAGTTTTCTTAGATTATTAGGTTATTACTGGAAGTTTGTTAAAAACATTGCATGGTTATCTATCCCGCTAACTAAGTTAACACAAAAAAGGGTTAAATTTGTTTGGACAGAATAATGTGATGTGTTTTTCAGGAACTGAAGAAGAGATTGGTGAATGATCCTATTTTGGCATTTCCTTCCCGAAATGGTGAGTTTTTCATCTATAGTGATGCTTCATTGAAGGGACTTGGTTGTGTTCTGATACAGAATGATCAGGTAATCACTTGTGCTTCAAGAAAATGAAAACCTCAAGAGTTAAATTATTCCACATATGATTTAGAATTGGCAGCTATGGTTTTTTCTTGGAAAATTTGGATTCACCATTTATACAGAGCCAAATGTCAAATATATACTGACCATAAAAGTATGAAATATAATAACTCAGAAGGAATTATACATGAGGTAGAGAAGATGGATTGAAATAATAAAGTATTATGATTTCATGATCAATTATCATCCAGGAAAAGAAAACAAAGTGGCAGATGCCTTGAGTTGAAAACATCATTCATCATTAACCATGTTACATTTGGAACGTGATCCCTTGATTAATGATTTTATGAATTTTGTATTAGAAGTTGTTTTGCAGGGAATACATCTATTTTTCTTTAGGTTTCAATGCATTCATATTTATCAGATAGAATTAAGAGAGCACAGAAATAAGACTACGAACTACAAAAAAAAGGTAGAATTGATTAAAATGGGTAAGATGTCAGAATTTAACCTTTAAAGGATTGTGTTTTAAGATTTGAAAAAAGGTTGTGTGTGCCTTGTGATTCCCAGTTGAAGAATGATTTATTATGTGAAGCTCATGGTTCTCCATTTTTAGTTCATCCTAGAAGTACTAAGATATATAGAGACCTTCAAAAATATTACTGGTGGGATGGAATGAAAAAAGATACTGATGATTTTACTATAAAATGTTTGATATGTCAACAGGTTAAAGCAGAGCGGAAGTTATCGAAGGGGATTCTTCTGAATTTTCCAATTCCAGAGTGGAAATGGGAGAATATATCCATGGACGTCATGGTGGGACTACCTAAGACATCTCGTGGTAACAATGCAATTTGGGTTATTGTTGATCGGCTAACAAAATTTTCATATTTTCTTTCTATTCGAGATACAATGTATTTAGATCAGATTTCTTGATTATACCTCAAAAATATTGTCAGGTTACATGGACTTCCTATTTCCATTGTATCAAACCAGGATCCCAAGTTCACTTTTAACTTTTGGAAGGGACTTCAGAAGTCGTTGGGCACAGAGTTAAATTTTAGTAGAGCTTTTCATCCTCAATCAAATGGGCAGTCCAAATGAATGATTCAGACTTTGGAGGATATGCTTTGATCTTGTTAAATAGACTATCCGGGAATTTGGTATCAACATAGTTCTTTAGTTGAGTTTTTTTATAATAATAGTTTTCATTATAGCATATATATGGAACCTTTTGAGTCTTTGTATGGAAAGTGGTGTTGAACTCAATAATTTTGGGATGAATTCGGTGAAATAAAGTTGATGGGGATATAATTAGTACAGGATGTGGCTGAGAAAATGAAGATGATCCAGTAGAACATGAGGACAGCTTAGAGCAGGCAAAAAATTTATCTAGATGACATAAGTAAAGAATTGTCTTTCATGGTAGGTGACCATGTTTTCCATAAAATCTCTCCTTAGAAAAGTGTAATGTGTTTTGGTAAGAAAGGGAAGCTAAGTCTGTGGTTCATCGGTATCCTGTAAAATGTTTGAATAGTTGCATACCAAGTATCTTTTCCTCCGAGTTTGTCTCAAATACACAATTTTTTTCATGTTTCAATGTTGAGAAAGTATGTGCCAGATTCATCACATGTCTTGAGTCCATAAGTAGTTCAGCTGGAAAAGAACCTTTCTTATGAAGAGAAACCAGTTCAGATTCTTGATCGAAGGGAATAGGTATTACGGAATAAAGTAATCCACTAGGTAAAGGTTTTTTGGAGAAACCACATGGTTGAAGAAGCAACAAGGGAATCTGAAAATGTTATGACGGGAAGTTACCCTCACTTGTTTAATGAGTAAATAAAATTGAGAGGACACAATTTCTAGAAGGTGGGGATAATGTAACGCCCCAAGGTTTTAAAAAAATAAGTGAAATGTATTAAAAATTCTTTTAAGTAGATATTTTTAACAATCCTTTAAACATAATTTTGTAGCATCTATGTTTTGAATTTCGAAAAACAGCCATCTACAATTGTGTTTAATAAGTTATTCGGAGTCTGATGGAACCAACTTTTTTTTGGGTGAATAGTAACATTCCCTTATGAATAGTAATATGAATATTAATATGACCCTAATGAATAGTAAATTGTATTATTATTTTATTTTCTTAAGGCTTTAAGATAATGAAATCTTGGTTAAATTTTCAATGTGATATAAAAGCAGTTATAGTTTTAAAATGGTTAATTTTTTAATTAAGTATGGTTTAATTTAAAAATTAAATTAATAATATTTAGAAAATTATTTTCTAAAAATGGAGTTTTTTTTAATTCTAAATGTTGAAAAATGGGCAGGGTGAATTTTTGGGATTTTTCTGAAACAGTTGATTTTTCGGTGAATAGTAAAAATACAGTTTTGAGTTTCGGGGTGTTAATGACACAATTAATGATATAATAATGATGTAATAAATCTGGTATAATTTTGTATAGTAAACTAATATTTGAGGTGTCATAAGTGGCTAATATCTTGGGAAAATACCATGGGCAAGCCCATGGTTTTTTAAATAACCCTAATGTGGTGTCTCTTGGAAATTATTAAAATATTCCCTCACTTTTTCAATAAATACCAACCCATTCCTTCATTAAATTCATTACAAATATCAAATAAAAAAATATCGGGCCTCCTTAGCTCCCTATTAGTCCTCCCAATGTTTCCTCAATCCCCCAAGGTCCCAACCTTCAAGTTCTAGGAGTTACTCTACAAGGTAAGAAAATTCTCATCTTCTTTCTTTTTCCATTCAAGTTCTCTTTTATGTGGTATAGAATTCAATAATCCATAACATGTTCTTATTTTTATCTTATTATTTCTCTATTATGTTTTATTATTCATTTCTGGATGGGTGACCCTTGTCCCCTCTCTTTTTTATGATTTCTAAAACCAGATTGCATAGTTGTTAGGCTGCCGAATTTTTGTATGGAGTTTCTCAACTATTCTTTTGTTTTGAGTTATTTTCTTTTCTTTACTCAAATTCTCTTATCCAAGAGGAATTAAATATCCATAATCTTTTATATTCTGTATTTTATCATGTTCATGGAAAATTCCTCATCAATCTTATCCTCCTCCCCCACTTATTCAAGGAATTAAAAACATTGTCCATGATGTGTCAAATTACTGACATCGTGGACGATGTGATTTCAATATGCTTTAATTACTTCAAGGCTGGCCATGAAAACATTTTTATGGTTTAACTAGGTCATAATATATGTATTATTTATCATAAATGGTTTTCAAATTATTTTTTACACTTGGTTTTAATTTATAAAACAAAATCAGGTCGTTATTATCAAAGAACCACTAAAATGATCTAAACAAACATCATTAATGTTTTAACTTATAAATCATCCTCATGTAAGAATTAAAAATGATATATGGAATAATTTATGGTTCTATAAATATTTAAATACTAATACATTTCAATTCTGGAGTTTCACTTCCAATCAAGAAGAACAACCCATCATGAACCGATCATGAAAATCATGTAAAGAACTCACCTAAAAACAGTGCGAGGAACAAAATACTAACAATTAAAGGATGAAATGATGTAATGAAATGATCATATAAGGTATTATAAATATGGATATGTTTCTTTAAGATATTAATAACATGCTTTTAACCATTATTCAGGAGGTTTAAACAAGTTTGAAGTAAGACAAACCCGAGGTAAGGGAATTCTTAACCCAATTTCTATTCTTTGGGTTGACCTTCTTCTTTATTCATTATGTGGTATTAAGATTATTGGTGTGTTAAATTTTTGTTTATATTATGTTTTATTATGTTTATTTACATTGTATACACATATCCAATCCATTCTATTTTTTCACATTCCAATTATATTTTTAAGGGACTTTCCTTTTAAAATCCTTTTAAAACTCTCTTTAATAAATTTCAAAAGGATTGTTTTTTATGTGTATGGAATGAGAGGTTTATCCTAATTTCAAGATACTTAATTACCATGATATTTTCATTTTACATTATTTATGTTGGTTTGAACCCATTATATCTCAATAAATTTTTTTTGAGCCCATTATATCTCAAGATATGTTGGGTTGAGCCCATTATAGCTCAAGATATGACGGGTGAGCCCCATTATAGCTCTCCAATGCATTGCGTACTCTGGATATGGAAGTTGAAAAAAAGGTTATTCCATGTGTAAGGGTGAATTTAATATTGATATAATAAATATTTACCAAGGCAACAACATGAGTATTCTATGCATTCGAGTTTTTATGATATGGGTTTTTTTTGTTTTTATCTTATCACTTGACTAACACTTTCTATCTTTATATCCCTTACTGAGTTTTATACCCATCCCATGTTTTTAAATTTTTTTAATAGTATATAAGGATGGGTAACAGAAATAATGGATTTGTGATTTTTTATATGGAGTGTTGTCAAAGAAATCAGGCTTTATGTTTTAATGTTTTATATTTTGAAAAAAAAATGGAAACTGTTTTTAGTAGTATCCTCTTGTACGATTGTGGTATGTTATGTATGAAAGGTATCCTAATTATCTATAACTCTAAACTCAAATAATCCTAAATGTGTAATAATGTATATTCTTGACTAAAACCCAAGATTAAATAACATTTTAAGGTCGGTTCCTTACACTGTTTACACCGCACCTTCAATGTTTGAGATGATAATATATTTCTAGCTATAGCATCTGCATGCATTAACTGGGGAAGAAGGTCCATGGGAATATAAATTATGGATTGAGTCAGTCTATATGATCTTTAAGAACCTTGAGACACCCACTTATACAAGGTTTAATCTTACTACTTATATGCTTTGAGGACCATCCAAGCATTGGTGGGACATCCTAGAGAAAGTTGTGCAATATAAAGAGATATCTTAAAAGGATTTTTAAGTGAATTTTATGAGCCACTTCTATCAAAATATTGTGAGGGATGAGAAGTCTCATGAGTTCATTCACTTTACATATTAGGTTATTTCATTTATATACTATGATGGATGCTTTCACGGATCTACATCTCTTTTCTCTATCCTTAGTAGCTGATGAGGTTGCCAAGGTGAGATGATTTCGGGATGGACTTTGTTATGTGGTCAAGTCACAGGTGAACATCTTTTTTCTAAGTAATTTTGAGGATGTGATGAATTAAGATCTCATAAAGGAAGTAAATATGGAATATACCCTAAGTGGTGGCTTAATAGTTTCAGTAGGGCAATCTAGGAACTCTTCGTCTAGCAGGAGGAAGCATCGCTATGATAATTACCATCAGGGTAGTAGTGGGTAGAGTAGCCAGGGAAGTGGGTTGTCATCTTAGAATTGTGGTCTATTGTAGTGATTTTAGTGTGTCATGTTTGGAAAAAAGTTCCATTGGTTTTCTTACCCCACTATTTTGCATCATTCTTGAAGTAAGTTTGTTCATATTTAAATGTTTTATAGAGTCCAAATGCAATAGATCAATGGTGGGAGATCAGGATAGACACTTGATTTAGGAAACGACTCAGCTACTCCTTAGCGGACCAGTAGCTCGAGTTCCACCAGATGTTTAGGATGATGTAGGGTATATGGAACCCCATCATATGATTGATATTAACTTTCAAAGGGAATATCACAGTGGAGTCAGACTAGAGCCTAGGGAAGAGGGATAAGTTAGATGCACTCTATGTAGTCTACTCCAGGTAGTTTGGATATATGACCTTCTACCTTCAAAGGTATGATTCTTATATCATATACCCGTACTTTTGTTTTTTTTAATACATTATCATCACATTAATTTTTATCTACTCATATTGAAAAAAAATAGGTTTGTTTTTGGAATTTTCAGATGTCATTATGATCATTGACACGCCATTGGGAGTTCGGTAAAACGATATCAAAAGTTGCAAGGTATGTTGTCTAGAAATTGTTGGCTACTATTTTCTTTAGGATCTGATTATGATGGAAATGATAGGCTTTGATTTGATTATTGGTATGGATTTTCTAGTTCTATTCTAAAATCATATCAACTTTTTTCATAATAAAGTTAACTTTCTCTCTCCGGAAGGGGTAGTTATTCTCATTAGATTGAGTGGGATCTTTAAGGTAGTCATACAGGAACAATTCAATACATATTGGATTGTCTCACAGCTTAGAAAGTAATAATTTCTCTAGATATTTCAGTATAATACTTTTCCTCTAGTGGTATACCATTTCCAGGAAGTCTTTATTAAATAATTTTCTATCTTACCACCCAAGCGATAGATCGAGTTCACAATTGAGTTGGTGTTGGGAGCTAAACCAATTTCTAAGCTACCTTACATAATACCACCAATAGAGCTTTTTGAGTTCAAATTTAAATTTTAGTTCCTAGAAGAAAAATTATTTGTATGATCTAATACTTCTCTATGGGGTTCTTCCATGCTTTTTACTAAGAATGTTGATGGTAATTTATGCTTATGTGTGGATTATTGGGGATTGAGCCAGATGAAAATCAAGAAACGGTATCCCCTTCCTTACATCAATGATCTATTTAATAAAATGAGAGGTTCCAAGATCTTCTCCAAGATATTCTTGATGTTAGGGTACTATAAGTTGAGAGTGAGACCATCTGACATACATTAGACTTCTTTTAATATTAGTTATAGCTTGTAAGAGTTTGTAGTGACGTCATTTAGTCTGATGAGCATGAAGGAGGTATTCATGGCCTTGATGAATCAAATATTCCATCCATTTTTGGAAAAAAAAAATTGTATTTTTTTGGATAAAATCCTAATTTACTCGTAGTGAACATAGGATTATGACCAACATCTTGACATCTTTATGAGTACCTAGAGAGAACATCAATTTTACACCAAGATGTCAAAATGAAATTTCTGGATTGATAGAGTAAACTTATTGGATCGTTTCATCTCAGAGGTTGGAGTGGAGATGGACCTAGAGAAAGTTACAATTGTTTTATCTTCAGAGCATCCTAATAATGATTTTGATATTCAGAGTTTTCTGGGTTTATTGGGCTATTATCTTTGTTTCATCCAGGACATCTCCCATTTGGCAGCACCGATGTCTGGGTTCTCTTAGAAATCGGTTAATTTTTTTTAGTTTGATTCTTTTCTGGGTGTTTTCCAGGATCTAATGATTAGGCTGATCTCTATATTGATACTCACTTGGCCTATACTAGGTAAGGAGTATGTCATGTACTGTGATGCATCAGAAATCAAACTGAAAGTAGTTTTTATGTAGGATGGTTGGGTGGTTTCTTATGGCTCTAGAAAGATTAGTCTACATGAGAGGTTTTACCATACTCACAATCTAGAGTTAGATAAGTTGTTACACACCCTAATATTTTAGAGACTATAGCACACCAATATTTTATGATATGTATCTTCTTAAATAAATTCAATTTATTAGATAGTATACATTTCACACAACACCAAACTTAAACAAACCACGATATAGTATAAAATATTATTATTTTAACACTAGTCGTTAAATTGGAGATTGTGAATAGGATTAAATAAATTATGAAAATATATTTTACACATGTTTATAAAATGAATTCATTGAAAATGAAAATAAAAACCAGTTGAATATAAAGGGTGTGTTTTTATTAAAAAAATATTTGTATGCCCATAATGGTATTTTATCAGAATAAAATAAATTAATCACTATTAGTGAAATATATTAATAAAATATACATTTTATATAATTAAAAATAATTAAATTTATCTAATAATTTTTATAGACTTAAGATAAGAATAAAAACAATTTTATGCATAAAATGTTATATTTTTTTAAAGGTAGTTTTGTCTCATTTTGATGGTGCACTTATTTTAAATATATTTTTTGATACTTTTATAAATTATATTTGAAAAAATAAAATTATACTTTTAAATTTAAATATAATTTTTTTTATTTTTTTGATAACTTTCATGTTTTTATGAATAGTAAAAAAATATTCTATTTTAATTGAAAACAGATTTTTTGTCTAAAGAATTTATGGTGTTAGCTTATATTTATAATTGGTTTTAAAGTATAATTAGATAAAAATAATTTAGGTTATTGGAATCAATTTCAAAATTAATTTGGATATAAAAACATTTCAATATTTTGAACGTTTTTACTTTAAAAATGTTTTTCTCATTCTGTCAACGAGATTAATTTAAAATTAATTTTATCAAATTTTTTGTTCTGATTTTTAAAAACTAAATTCCATATTTGGAATCATAAGGTCAAAATTTAGTAAATATGCCCCTTTTATTTTTTGAATAATAGGTATAGTAACTTTAGTATTTTTTTAATTGTCATGATTAAGGATAAATCGGGTAACTAAGGGTAAAATTAATATTATAAGTGTTATAAAATTACCCTATCACTATTTTAGTTTAGGAATTATGATCAAACAAAATAATACTTGTGATGATTTTGTGGAAACTTGGAGCCACTTAGATGACTTTATTCCTTTTATTATATTTTATTCTAATGAAAGTCAAATATGGCACACTTATGTTTTTAATAAGTGGTACATTTTTTATAAATGGTTATTTTGAAGATAAATTAGACTATAAATATTAATTTGAAATATAAAATATTTATATTCGTTATGAAAATTTATTTTTAATTTTTAGTAAATAAATAATAAAATTAAATTCATGTACAATGATGATGTAGTAATTGTTTAATTAATGGACATATCAAATAAATGTTGTTAAAATTTTTAAAATAAATATAATTTGATATAATTAATGTCATAAAATAATTTTCTAGATTACCTAGAAATATTGTGGATTTAATAAAAAAAAATTCTAAGTTATCATCTTTTTATGATATTTTTAAAAAGTCAAGTAATGAATATTGTCAAAATTGACAATAATGATATTTTAAAATAAATAATATTTTATTAAATGATATAAAATTAATAAAAATATTAAATTCCTCCAAAATATTGGCATAATGTTAAAAATATCTACCATTAATCATTTAAGGTTTTTTTGGTATTTTATAGTAACTATATTAACCTTTAAAGAGTAAAAATACATGTTATCACGGTAAGAGTTAAAGGGTTTAAGTAAGAGTTAAAAACAAAAGATAATGGTAAGAATGCAACCTAAACCTGTCTAAAAATTATTATTTGAGATTATTTTGACCCATACTTATCTTTTATTCTAAATAACTCGATTTAGAGCCATTTTTAATTAAAAATTAATTTATATTAATTTAATATTTTTAGAGTCCAAAAGTTCCCCACACCTCAATTATAAAAGGAAACATCCTCCCTCACATATTCACACCACATTGAGCCTTATAGATCATCCAAAAACGTCACATTTATCCTTATAACATCCTTATATAAGTTTTGGAGATCCTTTTCTTCCAAAAATGACAACTCTAGATCCCTTTGGAACGATTTAAATGAAGTCCATCAGAGAATAGGTAATTGTTTTACCAATTTATTCAAGTTCATTTCTTATTCTACATCATCTTCATGAGTTTTTTATATGATAAAGTAACAAATTTTGTATCATATACATGTTGATATTTTATTATTATTATGGTAAAACTATATTCTATGATTTATTCATCCTATGAAAAACGAAATCATCGCGTGTGCGTGCGTACGGCTTACCGTCTCCACGTCGTGGTGTAATATTTTTTTATAACCAATTTACTTAGATGGGTATAATTATGGAAATAATGGCTATATATAGTTCTTATAAAATTATATTGATTCTGTATAATTAATATAACATCCAATTTCTTACCCTTTCACCTTTAAGGGAATGATATTGTTGATTGTGAGTACGTACGACCTACCGTCTCCACAATACGATGCGATTCATTTTCCATGTTAACCATTAAATAATTATTATAAAAATGTATATAATGAGTAAATATGATATCTATAAACTTAATATAATTCTGAAGATGAAATAAATATATATGTTATTTCTAAGAAACAGGACATACTAGACAAAACATGCATAGGAAAATGAAGTAGTTAACCCCCGAAACAAGGGTAATAACGAAATGTTATCAACAAATGGGTAATAAAATATTATAATAAGTTAACATATAATATCATAAGTATAAATAATACTATAATATATGTTAATAACATACATAAAACCATTATACAAGAGTTTAAATGATATTCGACTAAAGGAAGCATAGGGTAAGGGACTTCATCTCAATCTCCTTTCATTGAGGCATAGTTTTATGTTATACACCCATCTTATTTTATGAGTTATATATATAACCCCATTGACTTATTGTGTAATTAATTAATTTATTATCATGTTCTTCAATGTTATGTTAAATTTTATTCTTTCATGGGGCTTATTATTTAAATGGTCAATGTGTTATGGGAAACCTTGATTATTTAAATATTTTTCTCAATGTTAATATTTTTTATATTATTTTATATATTTATTTATATGGATATAAATGGGTTATAAAGGAAATTTAATGTCTATTTTTAATTTCATTCAAAGGATTTAAAAATTAATCTTTTTTCATTTTCCAAATAAAATTATTTATGAATTTTTATACAAAATATGAAAGGAATGTTTTTAAAACTTATATGGCATGAGAGGATTATTTCTCTATAATAAATCCTTAATGTTTTGATGCTTTATTTACAAGTTTAAAATGTTTTTTTCAAATAAAATTTTTTAATTTATAATTTTACAGGTTTTTAAATAAATTATTCCAAAATAAGAAGTTTATTTCTCTAAAAAATCAATGATTTTATTAGAGTATTTTCATCTATGTCTACATCCTCTGTGGAATATTATGCTTAATTGAGATTGGTATCTTAATATATAATTTACCATATTTCATTTAATGTTCTATGATTCAATTTGACAGTTGATGTGTTATTTTGATACCATTCATATTTTATATTGTAAGTATTCACATTTCATATTCTAGATTTTCAATACAAATATTTTTGTTAATTATGTTTCACTCCTTTAATAAGAGGAATTAATTGGACATAGTAAATGTTAGGCAGGGCCCACTATAGCCCCTCGATGCATCGGTAGGTCTCATGAGACAAACTAGTTTGGGTTTCGGATAATGTCTTACCCAATTATGTATGGTTTCTAGGCCGAAGCCTTGACGGTATGTTTATGATGTCCCATATTATGAATTCCCTCTTTATGATATTAGTTATTGATAATACATATAAATATTTGACCAGTAGAATATCCATGGTTAAGATTCATTATCATGTGATTATTTATATGGAATTATTGAATCATACTCCATTCCTTCCATATTATTTCCACGTTATTGATTAAATGGAATGTGTTTCAGTTAATCACCTTGCCACAATCATTTATAATTGTTTATGATATCTTTCATTGTATGTATACCCTTACAGATCATTTGATCTCACCCCTTTCATATGATCATTTTTTCCTAGGATTATAAGTATTATATTATTATTGATATTGAGGGTTACACAAATGGGGAATAAAGGTAGAATAAATGAAATTATTTGTGTATTTTATGTTTTAAAATGTAATAGAAATTTTAAATATGTATCTAGTTTACCAAGACTACTAATCTATTTGGTCCTTTGGGATGTGATTAATTTTATCTTATGCCAATTTAATAAAGTAAGTCATTGACTCTAGTCTACTGGGTTAGGGTCATTATAATTGGTATCAGTGAAAGTTTAGTAGAAACCTTGGGAACTAGATTGAGTAAATCATGGACTATAAAACATAACCCTATGTCTGAATTTGAGAATAAGTCTAAGTATAGGACATCATCATATATATTTGGTAATACCATGGATAACCAAGGTTGAACTTATGGAATCGTATATTGAGAAAAAACATCATCATTTTGATATCCTATAAATGATTCTTCATGACTATATCACTATGATTAGTGTTTCTCACATTGTGATTTGGGTTTTGGTCAATGGTTAGAATCAAAAATGTTATACAAGTAATGGTTATACTACTGATGATGAAGAGACTATAAGATAAAAATAAAAGGAATGAGGTATTAAGGAATAAGATTTTGAAGCGTAGTTAAGGGTTTAAGGATGAAGTATAATTGTTAAATTTCTTGTATATTTGGATTCAATAATTATTTAATCAATGGTGTTATGTTTATAATAATCATCAGATATATAAGGATTGTATTGTAGTACTTATTTTTTAAGTATTTGGAAGAAAGAAAGTTTTCATTAAATTTTTTAAGGTGATCAAATATTTGGTATGTGATAATAAGAGCTACATTACTTTTTTTGGGTAATCTAATGTTAAGATTTATTTTTGGAAATTTTGAGACCTTTTTGGATGGTGAATTTAGACATATGTATTTTTGATGAGTTTTAAGGTTGTAATAGATTAAGTGGAACATTAGATATTATTATTTGAGGTTAAAGTATGATTTATTGGATACCGTTTTCTAATGTTTTTGGTTTCAATAAAACATTAGAGTGTGGATTTAACATACCAAGTAAGTAATTAACAATATATATTTTTATCTATGTCTATTTATGAATTATGTAGTGTTTAGAGGCTTAAAATGAGAATAAATCCAATATTAAGCATGGAATACACTAATATTTTTAAAAGATTGTTTTACTGCCTTTTGATGTCAAACCATTTTTAAATATATATTTTGACAATTCTATAAGATCTATTTGTCAAAATGAACTTATTATTTATTATTGGGACATTGAAATTTACATTGGATAATTTTTTGGTATTTTTCTGACAATGTTCATTTTTTAATGAATAGTGAAAATACTGCATTTTACATCAAAACTATTTTTTCATCTAATTTAATTATATGGTTAGATTATATTTTTAATTGGTTTTAAAGTTTAAATAGAATATATTTTTACCATTTAATCCAATGGTGGTCATTGGGATTAATTTCACTTTGTAATTGGGCATAAACTAGTGCCAAACTTTTCATAGATATTGTTTCAAAAAAACCCGCTATTTGTTTTGACAACGGGAATTATTTTTAAATTAATTATTTCAATTTATATGTTTTTAATTTGGTAAAATGGATTCCATATTTGGAATCATAAGGTCCAAATTATTTAATTAAGACTCTTTTGTTTTTGGACATTATAAATAGTAACAACGGTAATTATCTTTAATTATCTTGATTAATGAGTAATCGGGTAGTTAAGGATAATAAAATAATATCATAATAATAAAAAATGACACCAACAGGTGTCCTAATGTTAATGGTTGTCTCATGTCAGACCATGGGATGCCTTGTTCCAATCTTGGGGACCCCATGGAATCACTTTTGTGGGAAAGTGACTTTTTATCTTTTTATTTTTAAAGAATGTAAATATAACAAAGAATGTATCACCTGAGTAAAAATTTTTTAATTTTGTCTACATAGATGATATTTTGGACTATAAATATTAATTGTAAAGATAAAACGATTTCATAAATCATAGTATTTTTTCATAATTTTTAGACATTAAAGAGATTAAATTATTTATGACATCATGATGATGCAGCGATTACCTCATTATTTAACGATTTAAATAAAATAAAAATATAATGTAAAATCTAAGACCTACACTTGTCAAAGACCTATTGGATGAGTATATTTCGAACCCTTATCACCTTATCCTTAAAATACATCAATGTAGGACCTTTAAAATACGAAACCCATTTGAAAATAAAGTAACATTTTGTAACTTTCCAAGAGTGCCCCTCCTCTCCTCTTATAAAAGGCCCCCACCTCTACCTCATTACCCACACCTCTCAAGCATTTTTCTCAGCCAACCCCAGCTCATTTTGTCTCTCCATATCCCTATATTACTTCTTGAAGCCTCACTTTGGGCATAAGTCTTCCCAAGGAAGCCTTTGAGCTCAAATAAAAAAGGGTTACATGTTTTTAAGGTAATGTCTTCACTTGTGTTCTTTTGTTTTATTTTGCTTCTCCAACCCCCTAAACTCTTTTTATTCATTTCTTTTGTAACAAAACCAGTATATTCCATATACTATGATGTTGTTATAAGAATTATTCGAGCTACACTTACACACACCTACATCTAATGGTTAAAGAACATAATGTTTCCGTGCATGGCGAATTTCTGCCTCACGAAACGATGATTGTTCAATATTCTTATAACACCTTCAAAAGTGGCCATTAATATGTCACTATATTTATATATGATATATAATATGTTTATTTTTTCCTTAAGCTTCTGTATTTTTCATTTATGTCATACCTTTATGGCTTCCATTATGGGTATACGCAATATCTTCATTTTAGGAAGTGCGGACTACCGCCCCCTCAAAGTGATATTATTCATTAATACCATATGTGGTATGTATAAAAGATATATTTAATGATATTATATATGATACCATACTGGAATTAAAATACTATTATTTATCATTTTGTTTTAATTCCATTAAATATGAAATAGAAATGGAAGTAGCGTTCATGCGTACGTACGGCTTACCGTCTCCATGGACGGTGCATTTCATTTCTTACCTATAAACATTATGTAATATTATAAATGCACGTATATACTATATATATATGATATATATGATATCTACATCATGATTATAACTCTGGATATAATTGATACATGAACAACTTGTAATTATAAAGAGTTTATTTTTGACTCAAGTACCAATGATCGTTAAAACGACCATTATTAACTTAAATAATTACATAGTGTTCATGACATGGTAATAAGTGATATAAAAGGAATAATGAACTTGAAAAAGGTTCTTAAGCAAGTAGAAATTAACTCAAGTTTATTATTCAGGAGGTTAAAGAACGATCGAGTCAAGTCAGACCCGAGGTATGGGACTTCGTCTCAATCTCCTTTCATTGAGGCATATTTTGTTTTATAAACAACCTTCTTTTATACGGTGTATAAACCCCTTTGAATTTTACGTTTATTTAAAAGGAATCTTTTTATACGAATCCTTTACTAAACGACAAAAGGGAATGTTTTTTTTGCCGTACGTATGCGGTGACAACGACTTCTCCGCCGCTATGACCATTATTTGAGTTTCGGTTTCCTCTACAAGCCATAACTTTTTTGAATGAAAAATAAATACCATGTTTTACTTTTATTTTATTTTATTTTGGTATTGAAAATGGTTTTCATAATGTTTTTATATCAATGTGTTGTATTGATATCTTGTGATTGAAAAGTGGAAATGTTATGTTTCCTTTTTGCATGTTTTATGTGATACGATTATGTTATGGTTCTTGGGAATTGTTATGAAGACGGGTGGTTCCATGATAAACTAAGGGCGGGTGAGCCCGATATAGCTCTCCAATGCATTGAGTAATGCAAAGGAGTTAAACATTAAGGTTTCTCCAAAGAGATTTAGGGAATATACTGTGGTGGGTATTCCAAACGTAACCAAGAGGGTTACTCCCTACGTAAGAATGTTATGAATGCCTCAAGTTACCTTTATGTCTTATGATTTCTATGATTTATTCATGATTTTATGAGGTATGTTAAAGTGCTTGTGTTTTATGAGTAGAGTATGATTTCATTGATTCTTATGTATACATGTACTCATGTTTCCTTTCCATATTTTTTATATCCCTTACTGAGCTTTTTATGCTCATCCCAAGTTTTTGAAATGTTTTTCACAGGTCAAGGGAAGGGTACATGATATGATGATAGTGTCAAGGAAGTGTCAAGAAAGAATCCATGTTTTATTTTAAATATGTTTCTATTGATGGGAAAAAATGAATACTATCTTTTATTGTAACCACTTTGTTTAAATGTGGGATGTAATGCAAGTTTTATGATCCAATTCTCTAAAACTCTAAACCTAAAAAGATCCTCAAGGTGTATTCTTGAAATATCTCAAAATTAAGTAATGTTTAAGTTCGGGGCCTTATAGTTGGTATCAGAGGTCGGTTTACATAACATTAGGAGTTAGAATTTTATTAAATGATTATCCAAAAATATTTTTTTATGGTATGATTGAAATGATATAGCATTTGAAGATTACCATGTTGCTTCATCTAAGACATGTTTGTTCAGAATGGTTTTCCGCAGAATAAATAGGGAAGCAGTGCTAGGAAGGAATACAGAAGGAAATGACCTTCCGAATCAGCATCCTGAGATGGTCAGAATTGGAACTGAACAGTTTGTTGCAGTAATGGCGCAGTTGACTCAAGCGATAAATGGTGGTGGTATCCATGCATGAGATCAGCCAGATCAACCGCAGAGGAACATGTCAGTGGTGTAACACTTCATGAGGCAACATTCCCCATCATTCAGAGGATCATCTGACCATATGCTAGCTGAAGGGTGGATTAAAGCACTGGAGAAGATTTTCGATGTCATGGGGTGTTCAGACAATCAAAAGGTTAGTCTTCTTATTTACCGTTTGGAGGGTGAAGCAGATCAGTGGTGGTCGATGGTTAAAAATATCAGGGACGCTGATGAGATTGATGCTCTCGACTGGGATGAATTCAAAGGTATGTTTCTTGTGAAGTATTTTCCTAAGGCTGTTCGACTTAGGATGGAAAAACAATTCTTGGAATTGAGGCAAGAGGAAGACTCAGTGGCTGCCTATGAAGAAAGGTTCACTCGATTGGCAAGGTATGATCCAAATTTTATCCGAGACCTTGATAGTAAAATCAATCGTTTTTACTCAGGATTAAAGCCAAAATATCTAAGGGCTTTAGCTTCTCGTGAGTTCAAAAGTTATGAAAAGCGTGTTCAATGTGCTGAGAAGGTGGAAATGGAGTTTTCCAATGATCAAGTGTTCTATAACAACAAGCAGAAGAAGAGACCGAGGTGGCAGGAGAAAGGAAAAATTCTTCAAAAAGGTATGACGGTAAGAAAACTAAGTTTCTAGTTTGTGATAAATGTGGTAAAAGGCATGCTGGGGAATGTCTTCTGAATTATGGAAAGTGCTACCGATGCGGTAAGATGGGACATAAGGCTCGTGATTGCACTGAAAAAGATCAGGGTGATTGTAAGACCAAATTTTATTTACAGTTAGTGAAATGTTTTAAGTGCAATGTGATGGTTCACTATGCAAATGAGTGTCTGACAAAGAGCTTGAGTGATGGGAAGTAGTTAGACTACAAGCAGAAAGGGGTGGTGAAATCCTTTGCAACTACTTCAGCAGATGTAGGGCCATCAAATGAAGTTGTATCAGGTACTTTGTTTGTTTTTTCAGATTATGCCAGTGTGTTGTTTGATTCGGGGTCTACACATTCTTTCATATTTGAAAACTTTTCTAGTAAAATGGGAATACCATCTCAAGAAATGACTCCTGAACTTGTGGTAAAAACACCTGGGGAAAATTTTGAGGCAAAAAGAATTTATAAGAATCTTCCTATCCTTATCCGTGGAAAGAACCTACTTGCAAACCTAATTGTTCTACCTCTAGTAGAGTTTGATGTTATCCTGGGTGTGGATTGGCTCTCTATTTACCATGCTAAGATTGACTGTAGATCTAAAAAAGTTTCTTTTCAGAAAGACTTTCAGTTTGTGTACAATAATGAACCCTTACTGTTGATAACATATCAAGAGGATGAGAAACTTGTAAAAGATGGAAATGAATGTTACCTTGCACACATCATTGAAAAAAAAGGAACTGTTCAGATTAATGATGTGCCAGTGGTAAATGAGTATCCTGATGTTTTTCCTGATGAGTTGACTGGAATAATACCATATCGGTAAGTTGAATTTACTGTTGACTTAGTTCCTGATGCTAATCCAATTTCAAAACCCCCTTATCGAATGGCTCAAATTGAACTTTCAGAGTTGAAGGATCAATTGCAAGATTTATTAGAGAAAGGTTTCATTCGACCTAGCACGTCACCATGGGGTGCTCCTGTTTTATTTGTTAAAAATAAAGATGGTTCTATGAGACTTTTCATTGATTATAGAGCCTTAAATAATATCACTGTTAAGAACAAATATCCTTTGCCTCATATCGATTATTTGTTTGATCAGCTCCAGGGAGCTCAGTATTTTTCAAATATTGACCTGAGATTGGGGTACCATCAGTTGAAGGTAAAGGAAGTAGATATTCTGAAGACCGCGTTTCGTACAAGATATGGCCATTATGAATTTGTAGTAATGCCTTTCGGGCTAACCAATTCACCAGATGTATTCATGGACTTAATGAATAGAATTTTCCATGAGTTCTTGGATAAGTTTTTGGTGGTTTTCATTGATGATATTTTGGTGTTTTCTAAAAGTAAAGAGGAGCATGAAATAAATTTAAGGGTTATTTTTCAAACCTTAAAAGAAAAGAAATTTTATGGGAAATTCATCAAGTGTGAATTTTGGTTGCAACAAATTTCTTTCCTTGGTCACATTGTTTCTAAAGATGGGATAACCGTTGATCCTGCAAAAACAAAGGTTGTTGAAGAATGGCCAAGACCCACAAATGTAACTGAGATTTGTATCTTCCTTGGTTTGGCAGGCTATTACCAAAGGTATGTTAGAAATTTTTCACGGTTATCTAGTCCAATGACGAAGCTAACTCAGAAGGGTGTGATGATTGTTTTCAGGAACTGAAAAGAAGATTAGTTAATGCTCCAGTTTTGGAACTACCTTCCAGGAATGGTGAGTTTGTTTTCTACAGTGATTCTTCATTGAAAGGACTTGGTTGTTTCCTAATGCAGAATGATCAGGTAATTTCTTATGCTTCACGTCAGTTGAAAACTCATGAGGTAAATTACCCTACACATGATTTGTAATTAGCTGCCGTTGTTTTCACTTTAAAAATTTAGAGGCATCATTTGTATGGAGTAAAGTGTGAAATATATACCGATCACAAAAGTTTAAAGTATATATTCACTCAGAAATAATTGAACATGAGACAGATAAGATGGCTAGAATTAATCAAGTATTATGATTGTACAATTCATTACCATCCGGGAAAAGAAAATAAAGTGGTTGATGCTTTGAGTCGAAAAAGTAATGCTTCATTAACAATGTTGCGTTTGGAACATGATACTTTGGTTAAGGATTTGATGAACTTTGGAATAGAAGTTTTTGGTGAAGGATGTTCTTCTGTTTTGTTTTAGGTATCAGTGAAATCTTCTCTATCAGACAGAATCAAGCAAGCACAGAAGCAAGATAGTGAGTTGCAGAAAAATGTAGAGCTAGTTCAGAAGGGTAAGTTGCCTGAATTCAACATTGATAATGATTGTGTTTTGAGATTTGGGAAGATATAGTGTGTGCCTTGTGATTCACAGTTGAAGAGAGAGTTTTTATGTGAAGCTTATAGTTCTCCATTTTCAGTTCATCCTGGCAGTACTAAGATGTACAGAGATCTGTGGGAGTATTACTGGTGGGATGGAATGAAAAGAGATATTGCTGATTTTATAGTGAAGTGTTTGACTTGTCAGCAGGTTAAAGTAGAGTGGCAGTTACCGAAAGGGATGCTTTAGCCTTTACCAGTGCCAGAGTGAAAATGGGAAAATATAACCATGGACTTCGTTGTGGGATTGCCAAATACACCTCGAGGTAATAATGCAATCTGGGTTATTGTTGATCGCTTGACTAAATCTGCTCATTTCCTTGCTATACGAGATACTTTTTCCCTAGATCAAATTTCCCATTTGTATCTTAAAGAGATAGTCAGGTTACATGGAGTTCCTCTCTCCATTATATCTGATCTTGTTCCCAGGTTTACTTATAACTTTTGGAAAGGCCTTCAGAAGTCGTTGGGTACTGAATTAAATTTTAGTACAGCTTTTCATCCTCAATCAGATGGGCAGTCAAAACGCACAATTAAGAATTTGGAAGATATGCTATATACTTGTTCGATGGATTATCAGGGAAGTAGGGACCAACATCTTTCTTTGGTTTAGTTTTCTTATAATAACAGTTTTCATTCCAGTATATAGATGGCACTATTTGAGGCGTTATATGGGAAGCGGTGTCGAACACCAGCTTTCTGGGATGAAGTGGGTGAAAGGAAGCTGATGGGACCAGAATTGGTAGAAGAGTTGGCAGAAAAAGTTCAGTTGATACAAAAACACATGAGAACAGCTCAGAGCAGGCAGAAGAGTTATGCGGACAACAGGAGGAAGGATCTATCTTTCGAGGTAGGTGATCATGTTTTTCTCAAAGTATCACCATGGAAAAGTGTGATGTGATTTGGTAAAAAAGGAAATCTGATTCCAAGGATTATTGGACCATATGAAATTCTAGAGAGAGTTGGATCAGTTGCTTATCGAGTGGCTTTACCTCCGAGTTTATCTCAGGTACACAATGTTTTTCATGTTTCGATGTTGAGAAAGTATATTCCAGATCCATCTCAAGTTTTGAGTCCAGAGGTAGTTCAGTTGGAAGAGAATATATCTTATGAGGAACAAACGGTCCAGATTCTTGACCACAGGGAGCAAGTGTTGCGGAATAAGGTGATTCACCAGGTAAAGGTTTTTTGGAAAACCATATGGTTGAAGAGGCAACATGGGAATCTGAAAATGCTATGAGGGATAAATACCCTCACTTATTCGTTAAGTAAATAAATTGTGGGGACGCAATTTTCTAAAGGGGGAAAGGATGTAACATCCAAAGTAAGTAATGAATAATAGATATTTTTATCTATGTCTATTTATGAATTAGATAGTGTTTAGAGGCTTAAAATGATAATAAATCCAATCTTAAGCATGGAATACACTAATATTTTTAAAAGATTGTTTTACTACCTTTTGATGTAAAACCATTTTTAAATCTATATTTTTACAATTATATAAGCTCTATTTGTCAAAATAAACTTATTATTTATGATTGGTACATTGAAATTTACATTGGATAATTTTTTGGTATTTTTCTGACAATGTTCATTTTTTAATGAATAGTGAAAATACTGCATTTTACATCAAAACTGCTTTTTCATCTAATTTAATTATATGGTTAGATTATCTTTTTAATTGGTTTTAAAGTGTAAATATAATATATTTTTACCATGTAATCCAATGGTGGTCATTGGGATTAATTTTACTTTGGAATTGGGCATAAACTAGTGCCAAACTTTTCATAGATATTGTTTCATAAAAACCCGCTATTTGTTTTGACAACGGGAATTATTTTTAAATTAATTATTTCAATTTATATGTTTGGAATTTGGTAAAATGGATTCCATATTTGGAATCATAAGTTCCAAATTATGTAATTAAGACTCTTTTGTTTTTGGACATTATGAATAGTAACGACGGTAATTATCTTTAATTATCTTGATTAACGAGTAATCGGGTAGTTAAGGATAATAAAATAATATCATAATAATAAAAAATTACACCCACATGTGTCCTAATGCTAATTGTTGTCTCATGGACGACCATGGGATGCCTTGTTCCAATCTTGGGGACCCCATGGAATCACTTTTGTGGGAAAGTGACTTTTTATCTTTTTATTTTTAAAGAATGTAAATATAACAAAGAATGTATCACCTGAGTAAAACATTTTTAATTTTGTCTACATAGATGATATTTTGGACTATAAAGATTAATTGTAAAGGTAAAATTATTTCCTACATCATAGTATTTTTTTCATAATTTTTAGACATTAAATAAATTAAATTATTTATGACATCATGATGATGCAGCGATTACCTCATTATTTAACGATTTAAATAAAATAAAAAGATAAAGTAAAATCTAAGACCTACACTTGTCAAAGAACTATTGGATGAGTATATTTAGAACCCTTATCACCTTATCCTCAAAATACATCAATGTGGGACCTTTAAAATCCGAAACCCATTTGAAAATAAAGTAACATTTTGTAACTTTCCAAGAGTGCTCCTCCTCTCCTCTTATAAAATGCCCCCACCTCTACCTCCTTACCCACACCTATCAAGCCTTTGGCTCATCCAACTCTGGCTCATTTTGTCTCTCAACATCTTTCTCTCACTCCTTGAAGCCTCACTTGGGGCAGAAGTCTTCCCAAGGAATCCTTTGAGCTCAAATCAAAAAGGGTTACCCGTTTTTAAGGTAATGTCTTCACTTGTGTTCTTTTGTTTTATTTTGCTTCTCCAACCCCCTAAACTCTTTTTATTCATTTATTTTGTAACAAAACCAGTATCTTACATATACTAGGATGTTGTTATAATAAGTATTCGAGCTACACTTACATACACCTACATCTAATGGTTAAAGAACATATTGTTTCCGTGCATGGCGAATTTCTGCCTCACGAAACGATGAGTGTTCAATATTCTTCTAACACCTTCAAAGGTGGCCATTAAGATGTAACTATATTTATATATGATATATAATATGTTTAAGTTTTCCTTAAGCTTCTTTATTTTTCATTTATGGCATACCTTTATGGCTTCCATTATGGGTATATGCGATATCTTCATTTTAGGAAGTGCGAACTACCGCCCCCTCAAATTGATTTGATTCGTTAATACCATATGTGGTACGTATAAAGGATATAATTAATGATATTATATATGATACCATACTTGAATTAAAATACTATTATGTATCATTATGTTTTAATTCCATTAAATATGAAATAGAAATGGAAGTAGCGTTCATGCGTACGTACGGCTTACCGTCTCCATGAACGGTGCATTTCATTTTTTACCTCTAAACGTTATGTAATATTATAAATGCATGTATATACTGGATATATATGATATATATGATATCTACATCATGAGTATAAATCTGGATACAATGGATACATGAACAACTTGTAATTATAAAGAGTTTATTTTTGACTCAAGTACCAATGATTGTTAAAACGATCGTTATTAACTTAAATAATTACATAGTGTTCGTGACATGGTAATAAGTGATATAAAAGTAATAATGAACTTGAAAAAGGTTCTTAATAAAGTATAAATTAACTCAAGTTTATTATTCAGGAGGTTAAAGAACGATCAATTCAAGTCGGACCCGAGGTATGGGACTTCGTCTCAATCTCCTTTCATTGAGGCATATTTTGTTTTATACACAACCTTATTTTATACGGTGTATAAACCCATTTTACTTTTATGTTTATTCAAAAGGAATCTTTTTATACAAAGCCTTTACTAAATGAAAAAATGGAATGTTTTTTTTGTCGTACGTATGCGGCAACAACGACTTCTCTGCCGTCGTGACCATTATTTGATTTTCGGCTTCCTCTACAAGCCATAAATTTTTTTGAATGAAAAATAAATACCATGTTCTAATTTTATTTTATTTTATTTTGGTATTGAAAATGGTTTTCATAATGTTTTTATATCAATGTGTTGTATTGATATCTTGTGATTGAAAAGTGTAAATGTTATGTTTCCTTTATGCATGTTTTATGTGATACGATTATGTTATGGTTCTTGGGAATTGTTATGAAGATGGGTGGTTCCGTGATAAACTAAGGGCGGGTGAGCCCGATATAGCTCTCCAATGCATTGGGTAACACGAAGGAGTTAAACTTTAAGGTTTATCCGATGAGATTTAGGGAATATACTGTGATGGGTATTCCAAACGTAACCAAGAGGGTTACTCCCTACGTAAGAATGTTATGAATGCCTCAAGTTACCTTTATGTCTTATGATTTCTATGATTTATTCATGATTTGATGAGGTATGTTAAAGTGATTATGTTTTATGAGTAGTGTATGATTTCATTTATTCTTATGTATACATGTACTCATGTTTCCTTTCCATATTTTTTATATCCCTTACTGAGCTTTTTATGCTCATCCCAAGTTTTTGAAATGTTTTTCACATGTCAAGGGAAGGGTACATGATATGATGATAGTGTCAAGGAAGTGTCAATAAAGAATCCATGTTTTATTTTAAATATGTTTCCGTTGATGGGAAAAAATTAATACTATCTTTTATTGTAACCACTTTGCTTAAATGTGGGATGTAATGCAAGTTTTATGATCTAATTCTCTAAAACTATAAACCTAAAAATATCCTCAAGGTGTATTCTTGAAATATCTCAAGATTAAGTAATGTTTAAGGCTGGGGCCTTATAATGGAGGAATTACTTGTGGACCTTATGATTCATCAAAACTATTTTAGGAATATAAATCAATCTTGAATATCCATATACATGTGTATAAACTGAAGTAAAAATAGATCAAAGCACAACCAAAGGATGAGATTATTCTCAGGACATGGAAAGTAATTGAGTAAGTTTACTTCGTTAAGTGTTTATCTCGATATTAAAATAATCCCTCAACTATAGAAATGTAATTTGGAATGAAAATGTTATTCATTTAATTTTCTTACTGAGAAATCAATGGCCTCTTTCACCCATCACATAATTACAATTTTGTGATGGTTGACTTTCTGATGATCATGTTTCTACAAATCTCCATTAGAACTTGATGGTTTGATTTCTCTTCCATGCCCTATTTTTCCCTTTCCACTAATTATTTCCTTTTCAAAAGACTATTTTTTTGGCAACCCTCACATTTCCATTTTTCTCTTATTAAGACGATATTTTATTAACCCTGTTTTCGATGTGGGTTTCCCATAGAGAAATTTTCAAGTATCAACCTTTTATTTTGGAAGTTCAATTTCAAATTTTGAGGACACAATTTATTGAATGAGGGTATAATGTTACACCTCAATATTTTACGGTATGTATCTTCTTAAATAAATTCAATTTCTTATATAGTATACATTGCACGCAACACCGAACTTAAACGAACTGTGATATAGTATTAAATATTATTATTTTAACACTTTTTGTTAAGTTGGAGATTTTGAATAGTATTAACTAAATTATTGAAATATATTTTATACATGTTTACAAAATTAATTCATAGGAAATGAAAATAAAAACCAATTGAATATAATGGATTTCTTTTTATTAAAAAACTATTTTTATGCCCATATTGGTATTTTGTCATAATAAATTAAATTAATCACTATTAGTCAAAGATATTAATAAAATATATATGTTATATATTGATTTTTTTTTAAATTCATCCTATATGTTTTATATAATTATGATAAGAATAAAACCAATTTTAAGCATAAAAGGCTATATTTTTCTAAAACTAGTTTTTCCACCTTTTGATAGCGCACTTGTTTTAAATTTATTTTTTTATAGTTTTATAAATTATGTTCGAAAAAATTAACTTCTCATTTTAAATAGGAATATGAAATTTTACTTCAGTTAAATTTTTTATATTTTTCTGATAACTTTCATGTTTTGATGAATAGTGTAAAAAATGTTTCATTTTAATTAGAAATAACTTTTTCATCTAAATAATTTAAGATGTTAAGTTATATTTTTGATTGGTTTTAAAGTATAATTAGATAATTTTTTATCATTTAATATAATTTAGGTCATTGTAATAAATTTCACATTGAATTTGGATATAAAAACATTTCAATCTTTTGAATGTTTTTACTTTAAAAACTTATTTTCTCATTCCATCAACAGGATTAACTTTTAATTAATTTAATCCAATTATATGTTTTTAATTTTAAAATATTGATTCCATATTTTTAATTATAAGGTAAAAATTTAGTAAACAGTGCCCTTTTATTTTTTTTAAAATATGAATATTAACTTTTGTATTTTTTTCAAATTACCACATTTAAGGGTAAATCAGGTAATTATGGTAAAAATAATATTATAAGTGTTATAAAATTACTCTAAAACTTGTCATGATTTTATTTGATGAGTTATTATCAACCAAAATCATCCTTGTGATGATATTATAGCCTATTGGATAAACTTGGATGAATTAATTCCTTTTATAGTATTTTATTCTAAAGAAAGTCAAATAAGTCACACTCATGTTTTTAATAAGTATTACATTTTTTATATATGTTTATTCAGAAGATAAATTCAACTATAAATATTAATTTGAAATATAAAGTGTTTATATTAATCATAATAATTTATTTTTAATTTTTATATAAGAAATAATTAAATTAAATACTTTCACAATGATGATGTGGTAATTGTTTAATTATTGGACATATCAAATAAATATTATTAAAAATATTAAAATAATATAATTTGAAACAATTAATGTCATACATGAATTTTATAGATTAACTATACGTATTATGGATTTATTAAAGGTTTTTTTCTAAGTTATCTTGTTTTTATGATATTTTTAAAAATCCATGTAATGAATAGTGTCAAAATTGACACTAATGATATTTTAAAATAAATAATATTTTATTAAATGATATAAAATTAAGAAAATATAAAATTAGCCCAAATTATTTGTATAAAGTTAAAAATATCACCCATGAGTCCATTAAGGTTCTTTTTGAATTTTATAGTAACTATATTAACATTCAAAGTGTAAAAACACAAATATTGTCACTATAAGAGTTAAGGGGATTAAATGAGGGTTTAAACCAAAAGATAAGGGTAATAATGTGATCTAAACATGTATAAAAATTATCGATTGAGGTAATTTAGACCCATAATCAAATTATATTAGAAATAAATCACTTTTGATATATTTTAAATTTAAAAATAATTTATATTAATTTAATATTTTGCGGGTTTCCAAAAGTGTCCCTCACCTCAATTATAAAAGGGAACCTCCTACCTCATATATTCAAATCACATTGAGCTTTCTATATCAACCAAAACCTACCCATTTCTCCTCATAACATCCTTATCCAAGTTTTTGAGGTCTTGGTCTTCCAAAAAGAGAAACTCTATATCCCATAGGAAGTGATTTAAAGGAAGTCCTCTGAAGAAGAGGTAATTGTTTTACCAATTTATTCATGTTCATTTCTTATTCTACTTCCTCTTCAAGAGTTTTTTCCATGATAAATTAATAAATAAATTATCATATATATTCTTAGATTTTATTTTTATTATGGAACAACCATATTCCATGATTTATCAATACTATGAAAAATGAAATCACCACACATGTGTACGTACGGCATATCGTCTCCACGTCGTGGGGTAATTTTTTTAATAACCACTTTAATTGAATGGGTAAAATGATGTAAATAATGGATATATATTAATTATAACATGATATGGATCCTTTATAATTAATATACCATATAATTCCTTACCCTTTCACCATTAAGGGAATGATAATGTCGCTCGTGCATACGTACGGCCTACCATCTTCATGATGATATGTAGTTCATTTTCCATGTTAAACATTCAAGAATAATTAAAAAAATGTATATAATGAGTAAATATGATATCTATGATCTTAATATAATTCTTTATATGAAATAAATATATTCTATGCACAATAAATAGGACATACACAATAAAACAAGCATAGGAAAATGAAGTTATTAACACCCAAAACAAGGTTAAGAACAAAATGTTATCAGTAAACGGGTGGTAAAATAATATAAGAAGATAATATATGATATAATAAATATGAATAATATTCTTATATAAGTCAATAACATGATTAAAACCATTATACAGGAGGTCAAATCATGTTCAACTAAATTAAGAATGACGTAAGGGACTTTATCTCAATCTCCTTTCATTGAGATGTGGTTTGATGTTATACACCCACCTTATTTTATGAGGTGTATATACATACCCTTTGACTTACCATGTCATTAATTTATTTATTATCATGTTATTAAATTTTATGTTAAATTTTATCCTTTCATGGGGCTTATTATTTAAATTTTCAATGTGGTATGGGAAGCCTTGAATGTTTAAAGATTTAATTATCAAATATTTTTCTTCATGTCAATAGTTTTTATATTATTTTACATATAAATTTATATGGATATAAAATTATTATAAAGGAAATTTCATATCTATTTTTAATTTCATTCAAATGTTTTTAAAAGGAATCTTTTCTCATTTTCTAAATAAGATACTCTATGAATGTTTCAAAAAAATATGAAAGGAATGTTTTTTAACTTATGAGGCATGAGAATCTTCTTCCACCATCAATACAAATTAATGTTTTAAATATTCATTTACAATATTATAAGGTTATTTTCAAATAAAATGTTTTAATTTATAATTTTGTGGATTTTTTAATAAATGATTTCAAAATAAAAAGGGTGTTTCTATCAAAAAATTAATGATTTTATTAGAGTATTTTCATATATATGAACATCATCTATTGAATCTTGTGATTAATTGAGATTGATCTCTTATGATGTCATTTACAATATTTCATTAAATTTTTTATGATTTAGTTTGACTATGGATGTTCTATTTTGATATCATTCATAGTTTATGGTTTAAGTATTTGTATATCATATTCTCTCTTTTCAATATGAATGTTTATGTTGATTATGTTTCACTCCTTTCATAGTAGGAATAAATTATACTTATTAAGTGTTGGGAAATCCTATATATATCCCCTAGAAGCATCAATAGGTCTCATTAGACAAACTTGTTTGCTTTTTGGATAATGACTTACCTATTTATGTATGGTGTCTTAGACAAAGCCTTGAAGGTATGTTTATGATTTACCATATTATGCATTCTCTATTTATGAGATTAGTTATTGATATTCCCTATGATTATTATACTAGTAGATTATACATGGTTAAGTCTCATTTTTATAAGATTATTTATATGGCATTATCTGGTCATCTTTTATTCTTTCCATATTTCACCTAAGTTATTAATTAAATGGAATGTGTTTCAGTTAATAAAAATCCCATAATCGTTTATTCTTTTTTATGATAGCTTCCTATTTTTGTATACCCTTAATTAGAATCTGAGATCACCCCTTCCATATGTTTCATTTTCCCCTAGGATTCCAAGAAGTATGTTATGACTGATATGTAAGGTTACACAAACGAGGAATATTGGCAGACTCAATGAAATTATTTGTGTATTTTATGTTTTAAAATGTAATTTGAATTTTAAATATATATCTAGTTTACCACAAATACTAAATTATACATTCCTTTAGAATACAGTTTCTTGTATATTATGATAGTGTAATAAAGTAAGGCACTGAATCCAAGCTACTGGGGTCAAGGTCATTACAGAGACACTATCTATTGGGTAAGAGGTTTATAGTGTTCATGAGACACAAGAGCCTCAAGTACATATTTTCTCAGTGGGACATAAACCTTTAGTAGAGGAATTTAGTTGAGTATCTACAATATTTTGAATTTTATTTTTCATACACACTAGGAAAATGAAACATCTTGGTTAATTTTTTAATATAGAAGATGTATATAGAGGTGGTGTGGGAGTCTTGTGATGAGCGGTAACTGATGAAACTGTTTACAGATATGCATCTTGATGTTCAAGTGACCTAGGGATGGGTATCACTAAATTTGACATTGGTTATATCCATAATTTTTTATTTGATTAAGGCTGAGAAATTATAAAATTATTAGGTCTTATCTATAGGGGATATATTTTATAGTGGAGATACACCATTAGGATGATATCTTGGTAGTAGAGATGTTCTTATTTTCTAAGGACAGTTATAGGTTCCTATAGTTTTTCACAAGGAGATTATGAGAGAGTTTCATGTTTCTAAAAGGTAAATACAACCAGTTCTAAAAAATATGTATCAAGATCTTTGTAATAAATACTGTTGGTCAAGGATGAAAAGTATATAGGTGGATTTATGGTGAGATATATCACCTATCATTAGGTGAAGGTCAAGAATCTAAGGATCCCCTACCCATTTTTTAGTGGAAATGGGATGATGTAATTATGGATTTTGTGATAATATTACCCAAGAAACCCCATAATAATGATGATCTATAGGTGATTATGGATCTACTGATGAAGGTAATCCACTTTTTACCAATTAGGGATACCTTCACCATTGATGATATGGGTAATCTATATGTATGGGTGATAGTTTGATTGTATATTTTTCTAAGAAGTATCCTTTCTAATCGAGATCCTCAATTCACATATCGTTTCAATTAGGGTCTCTATAAGGATCTCAGATCACAGGTTCTTCTAAGTATGGCATGTCATCATCAAACTGATAGCCAATCTAAGAAGATGATTTATATTTTTGAGGATATTTTTTGATCTTATGTCTTAGATTTTGGTGGTTTCTAGGATCATCATATAGCACTCATGGAGTTCTCTTATAATATAATATTCTATGAATCAATCCAAATGGATCCTTTCAAAAAAATTATATAAGATCTTATTTTTTACCTCTTTTTTGGTTATAGGTAGGAGAGACATTGCTTGTTGTACCTAGTCTTGTGTATGAAATTTCTGAGCAGGTTCAGTTGATTTGAAAGGCATTGGTTACTATGCAGAACCAGCAAAAATATTACATTGACCAATGAAGATGAACTCTAGAGTTTTAGTTTATTAATTGTCTTTTCTTTTGGGGGTATCCTAGGTTGGGGAAATTTTGTATCAGGAAAGAGAGGAATCTAGTTTTTAGGTTTGTATGAATATTTTAGATAGTGGAAAAGTTTGGTCTAGTGGGGTACCGTTTAGCCCTTCTAAAGTGAAATAGTTCCATGCATGATGCATTTCACATACCTTTTCTTTAGAGGTATCATCATGCCTATTCTCACATGATATATTCTGATGAAATTAAGATGGATGTTGATGTGTCCTTTGAGGAGAATCCAATTCATATTATGGACCATAGTGTAAAGAATATCTAGGGGTAGACTAAACCTCCAATGCGAGTGTAATGACAACATGGTCATTTATAAGAGGATACCTAGTAGAGGTAGTCATATATTCAGACATAATGGATAGTATTTTTCGTGTATAACCCATAATGATTCATGGAGTATCTTAGGTATGAGCTATTATATAGTGTGTAGGTTATAATATCTAGTCTTTTCTAGGTTTATCCTTTTCCTTTTAAGTTTTTTTAAACCTATTTGATCCTATTTTTTCAATTAAAATTTAGTTTTCAACTTTTATTCAGGGTTAGTTGATCAAAGGAAGGAAATAGGAGGGTATTTAAGCTATTTATCTTAGTTTCAAGGCATACTATAGTGTGGATCTCTATGTTATGTCATAGTGTGGGTTGTTATAGTGTAGATATCCAGGCTATGGTGTAGGGTCCGAGGGGAGGTTTTTCAAGGATACTACCAATTTAGAAACCCCTATGATGTGGAAGGTTGGATACTATGTAAGGCCTCAAGAAGGGGATTTTGAATCCACTACCATTTTATGAATAGATACAGCATGGTTTATTTGGTTGTGGTGCGGTTTACCCCCAGGTTTATAGGATCTATGAGGTAGTAGTTTTCTTGGATCTAATATGTGGTCGTCTTATTAACATCATGTCTATAAATACCCCTAATCACTCCTAACTCATTTGAATCCAATATTTTTCTTTTTAACTCTAGGTGACCTTGAGATATTTTCAAATAATTTTGGACCACCTTTTCATGTAATTTAACCCCCACATTATAGAGATCAACACTTGGTGTTCTAGGCCTAGAGACTGAAGGCAAGACTTTTGGTGTATCTTCTTTTTCCTCTCGTTTTTTGGTTTCCTCTTGGATAAAACTTGATGATATAATTTATTATCAATAATGAACGGATGGTAGGATGATCCAAGATCCATATTATACTCTTGGAGTGTGTCTACATCTTCTTCATTTGAGATGGGTGGTCAAGAAATTATCCCTAATGGTTCGTTTCATTCTTTCTAGTATGTAAAATAAATTCTATCGTGCTGACATATCATGTGTGTGACGTAAATATTTGAATCAACCTCTCTTTAATGAGTTTTAATTATGTATACCTAAAATTGGATCCTTTCAGTTCCTTTGGTGTTGATACTGAGAAATGCAGCCATTTGTTTGGTGTCCCGACCATTGACCTTTCTGGAGACTTATTTAGATTTAACATTCCTCCTATGACATTTTAGTTTTAGTGTATTTTTGTCTTGGATTAATGAATTGGAATAACATGTGATAGTTGTTTGATTAATTTATATGGGATTATAAGGACTAGGATTTGGTTAATTGGCATGGTAACAACTTGGGGGTTTAAACAATAAATGAAAATTTGATGAATTGACCATAGTGGCTTGTGTGATGTTGTAATGATTATAGGTATTTTCTCAGATGTTGTAAGGATTGTAATGATTTCTCCATATTTTTTAATTTTTATAGGTATTTTCCTGGATAATTCAATGGTTATAGGTCTTTTGATGATACTGTAATTCTTATAGGTATTTTGCTAGATACTGTAATTATTATCGAGCTTTGTCTGGTTATATTTTAATGCTTATAGAGATCTTCCCAGTTATCCTATAATAATTTATGGGTTATACCATTGGAGGGTTATGGTTATGTTTGGAATGGTTCTATGACTTTCTTAGATATATTTGTCTTGTTGCTAAAGCAGGTTGGGGATGGCCCGAGGTGTCAACCTAGAGCTAAAGGGTCAGTGTATTTATTTCAAGTGTAGAATTTATTGATTAAATTAATACCTTGATATCAATTTATTTCATTCACTATATATATCATATTGAATTTTTTTATAAATGGTGGTATCAGAATACTGAGTTATACTCGCAACTAGGATGGACCATCATTTGGTACCCAAACAGATTTCATGGATCTAGGTTTGGACAAGGTTAAGGGACCATATTGTTGATTATTACTTGCTTGATGGGTTAGATCTTAGAGATGAGATAGACATGGGGATTGGTACTAGGTAAATTTGAGTCTTTTAATTTAGTTTTATTAGTATTTTATTTTTTGACTTACAACACTTCATTTAATTACATTTAAACCTATTATTTCATGGATTTATATTATTTGGATTATTGGTTCATCTTCTCTTCCTGTTATTGTTTTCTACTGATATTTTATATTTTTTCTTCCATATTTCCACTACTATTATTATTATTTCATCTATTGTTGTAGATCTATACCATAGGTTATAATATCCCCACTATATTCTTTACACACTCTTTGTTGGTCAGCATCCTTTGGAATATGAGGAGGTATGCCTAGGTCGCTTATCCAACCACGATTCAGTTATATGGGGGAGTACCAAGATGGGGGTACATTACATGATGTGTTGTGTTGGAGGGTTATTTGAGCCTCAATGTGTTCATAGACCATGAGTACATAATCCCACTCTGGCACCATCCAAAGAAGGTAGGTTGATGCATGTGGGTGATGGTATAGTACCACATATAACAATAGGATTCATGGATGATTGTTTATTATCATTTCTTTTGATGTATGAAAATGTATTATATTGGATCCATTCAAGGGAACATTATTGGTGGCCTGATGAATTTCATACTCAAACCCTACACAAGAATCTTGGTGTGCATGAAATTCCTATATTTATTATTTTAGTTTAGGGTGAATCCTTGAGGTTGGAGTTGGATTAGGTCAGTGATGAATATATTAGATAGATGGGTTTCTTAACAGTTATTGGAGAGGGAACAAGGTAGATCATTGGTGTATAGTTGATGTGATTTCTAGTTTTCTTTATTTTTTATCTTGATGTATGAGATTAACCCAAGTTGGGTTATTATTTACAGTATGTCTACTTTTATGCTTGTGATATATTTTATTTGATATAGAATGGGTTTTCCTATTTTAATAATCCAAAAATATGGTTTCTTTTATCTAGTAGTTTATCCAACATATTTTCTTTTTTAATGAGGTTATTATCTCCCAACTATCACCTTAGAACCTCACTACTTGTCAAAAACCTCAATTATATGGGGAAGCATGCCAAGGTTTATGAGGTGCCACCTATCTTAAATCCATGTGGGCTGACTAGGCTGAGATTGTTGTAGAGTAACTATATTAAATTAGAATACTTCATGTCCTGTGGTCACTCGATGTCTTAGAAAAAAAGATCATGTGATTATATATTCTTATATATGATATAACTGGTGGACACAAGTATTAAGATACATGTTTTTGATCACCAAATACATTTATAGATTGAGAATTATTGATGCTTTTCTAGAGGATACACTTTTCTCACATTAATAAATTCCCAAATTTATATTTGTGTAAAACACAAAAAATACCCATGGGTTCACACTTTGTAGTTTACTAAATGGAGATTGAGTTTTAAAAAACATAGAGAGACAGAATAAAAATGGTTTAGAGTTTATCTAAAATTATTATGGGTATTAAAAAGGTATTGTGTATGAATACATGGTGAATATGATGATGGTTTTCTAAAAGTGTTTTAGAGATATAAAAGGATTTATGGATATGGTTTTTCAAGTTATTATAAATGATATAGTATAAGATAGAATATAAAAAACTCAATAAATATTTAGTGAAAGTGTTTGATTTATGGTGATATTTCCTAAATACGTATATACATATAATTTATTTTGGATATATCGATATGCTATAGGGTATGACATGAGTGAAACCTCTAGGTCAGGGGAAAGATGGCATAAGGGGGTGAATTTCTTTTAAAAATAATTTTAAAATGATGCTATAAAATAAAAATTAATTATCATGAAAGAAATTAATTTAATAATAAAACAATCAAAGTAAATATAGAGTAGTGGAAATAAAAAAATCAAGCATAGTGGAAAATAAATTATAGAAATTAAAAGGGCACACTTTGATAAAGGAGTTCATAAATATCCCAAGAATATTCCCCTATGTCTCATCTGCTAAATAATTATTGGGAGGGTTATATTTCTCCATTTTTAGTATAAATTGATAACCAAATAACAAAAACCAAGAACCAAAGAAGAAGAAATGAATCCATTTGTTTTTATCAAAATCGGGAATCAAATAATAATATCCCTAGTTTTAATGGAAAAAAAGAGCCAAGAACCCTTACTTTAATGACGGTGATCACCTAAATAAGAAGATGAAGAAGATAGAAGTTTATTTTTACAAACCCTTTAAAAATAACTCAACTATATCTACAATAAATAAAGAATATGAATGATGGAGAGAGAGAGAATATAGAAGAGGAGCTTTAAGAATTACAATAAGGTAGTAATAAGCTCAAAGTGGAAAAGAAATAAATGATTGAAGAAGATGAAACTCGATTTCATTTGAAGATTGGAAATTAAAATTCACTTTTAATTACATTGAAAATTTTCATCACAGATTTATTAATTGCCATAGTTTTATAGTTGTATTAAGTTGAGATCCAAGCCTCCATTGTTGTAAATTTATAGCCTTCATAAGTGCTGGAGGATCCTTGGGTCAAGTCAAATTATTAATGATCTGAATCAAATATTTTAGACCAAGAAATTAATGTTTTCTGACTGTTCTTGATCAAAGTTCCTTATAGTGTTTTATATTTAATTGAACCATGGAGGCGTATTTTTTAGAGTGGGGATTTGGGTAAAAACATGGATTCTTATAGGATTGTTTTTGTGGTTCTGTTGATTTCAAGGTAGTTATGGCATGGTGATTCAGCTGCATCATGGATTACTCTGGTATAGAAGTTATGAAACTTGGTTATTCACCTTATAATGTGTCTTTACCCAAGTTTATAGAAACATAGGTTTAACCACTGTGGTGATTCTATGATTTAATCATGATATTAAGATAGTAATTTGAACCACTATATAGTGTGATTTGTTCCTTCTCATTACATTGTGGTTTCTATTTTTCATCTTTTTATGGAATGGATTAGATTGTTATGGCATGGTGATATTGTGATGCTAATTTACTTAAATAAAAAGGTAATAAATACATTTAGTGATTTTGATCATAAAAAAGTTATAGGTTCAATAAAATCCCCCATTTTAATGATCACAAAAACTTATTTAGGATTTAAAAATAGATAAGAGATAAGGAGGTGAAGAATAAATAGAAAAGAAGAATATGTAAAAGAAATAAAAGATAAAATATTTATAAATACTATTTTTGTGAAAGCATATATCTCCCCCTTGGGTCAATATATTTATCTTTATTTGAATAAATTCCATTTTAAAGTTGAGATATTCCTCCTTTTTACATTCCCATATACATTAGACTTATAAGGACCTAGCCTTAAAACATTATATAATCTTGAGTTTTAGTCAAAAAATTACTTTATGTCACATTAAGGATCTTTTCAAGTTTATAGATTTAGAGAAATAGGACATAATACACACATAACATCCCATATTTATACAAAGTGGATACTAATAAAATAGAATTCATTTCTTACTAAATATAAAACATTAAAAACATGTTTTCTTAGAAAAATATTAATAACATTTAACTTGACTTCATTATTTCTATTATATATCCTTATAACCTATGAAAAACATTTAAAAACTTGGGATTATCACAAAAAGCTCAGTAATGGATATAAATAAGGCAATCATTAATCAAGTGATAGCATAAAAACCATTAAAACCCATTTCATATAAACTCATTAGCATACATAGAAACATCGTAAAGTTAACTTGGAACATATTTACTGTATAAATCTTACATTTACCCTTATAAATGGAATAACATTTCGGTCGACATCCATCTCTAGATTACCCAATGCATTAGAGAGATATAATGGGGATCACCCATCATATCTTGAGCTATAATGGGCTCAACCCAACATATCTTGAGCTATAATGGGGCTCAACCCATAATATCTTGAGATATAATGGGATCAACACAATATAAAAAATTTCCGAGGAACATATGTTGAAATAAAACACTTTATCACTCATTTAAACTTTTGATCAAAACACTTTCATATTTAAAATACCCTTTTTTGTAAAAAACACTTTTAAAATATAAAAATCATGCACACAATAATGAAATCATATTATTCAAAAATAACTATGTAAACATGTGATTGAAACATTGTAGTAATAAAGAATCATAAAATCAGGAGAAAACACTCATGAAATATAAAAAAACAATAATCTTTTTGAATTTTGTAAAAGAGACATTTAAAAGGATTTTAAAAGGAAAGTCACTTACAAATACCATATCATTTAAGAAATAATTAATCAAATTAAAGTAATATATATTCACTATAAATCCACATAATATAAATCAAATTAATTTTACAAATAATAATAGTATAAAAAATAAATTAAGTATAAGTTTAACCCAAATAATGTAAATTGGGTTAAGAATTCCCTTACCTCAGGTTTGTCCTACTTTAAACGTGTCCAAACCTCCTCTTGAATTATCTTCCTTGAGAACCTCATTAAGGCCTTTTATTTTGGCCTTTTGGTGAGACCAGTAGGTCTTAAACATGGGGAAGAGGCTTGGGATGAATCTTGGATAGAAATTGGACAATTCTTAAAGCTTGAGATGTGTGAGGAGAAGAGGAGGTGAGGGTGGTATTTATAGTGGAGGAGAGGAGGGTTTTTCCATTATTTTAATCATTATTCTATAATTTTACAAAATACAAGTAATAGTGTTGGTTATGGTGACCAAAAATAGTAATTAGTGAATATGACTTCAAAACAAGGGTGATTACCTTAGCAGAACATCATCTGTGACTCAATAATTCATGTATTTAGCTTATTTCGTAAATTATCATATTTCACTATTCACCAAAAATTCAAGTATTTCAGAAAAATCTAAAAAAATAACCCTAACCAGTTTTTGATGTGAAGAATTAAAAAATGAACTCTATTTTTATAAAAAAATTATAAATATGATAAAATTAAATTTTAATTAAAATCACAATTTATTTGAAAAATACCAGTTTTAAAACTATAACTGATTTTACAACACTTTAAAAAATTAATTAAGGTCTCATAAAATTATCTTAAAATAATAAGAAAATAAAATATTAATTAATGCATACATTTTCTGAAAATATATTTTCTTTTAAATAATTATATTAATTATAAAATTGTAAATAAATATTTATATTTTAAAAAAATAACACTTAATCTATCATTTTAAAAACATTTATTTTCTCATTCAAATATATAAATATATTATATTTTCACATATAAGATACATTAATTTTATTTATACTTTCATAGGTGTGGTTACTATTTTATTGGAGGATTTACTTTTCATAAGGGTAATATTACTATTCCTAAGTTCAAGTTACTATTCCATTAGAAAAATTCCTTAAAATACCACTTATTTAATTATATATTTGTAATGGATTTAAATATTTAATTTAAAAAATAAAAAAACATTATAATTTCCTAGGTTATTACATTCTCCCCACCTTCAATAAATTGAATCCTCGTAATTTTTATTTACTTATTAAAAAAGTGAGGCTATTTTTCCCTCATAGCATTTTCAAATTCCCATTTTTCTTCTTCAACCATGTAGTTTCTCCACAAAACCTTAACCTGGTTAATTACCTTATTCCACAATACTTGCTCATTATGATCAAGAATCTAAACAGGTTTCTCTTTATAAGAAATGTTCTCTTCTAGATGAACTACTTCTGGGATCAAAACATGAGATGAATCTAGCACATACTTTCTCAACATCAAAACATGAAAAACGTTGTATACCTGAGATAAAATTGGAGGCAAATATACTTGGTAGGAAGTTGGTCCAATTTTCTCTATGAATTAAAAATGTCTAATGAATTGTGTACTTAGCTTTCCTTTCTTACCAAAATGAATATCACTTTTCCAAGGATATATTTTAAGGAGAACATGATTACCTACCTCGAATGAAAATTATTTCCTCTTGTTATCTGCATAAATTTTTTTCAGCTCTGTGTTATATTCATATGCTACTACATCATCTTCACTTTCTTAGCCACTTTCTCTATTAATTCTAGTTCCATCAACTTCATTTCCCTGACTTCATCCCAAAATTCTAGAGTTCGACACCATTTCCCATATAATTCCTCAAAAGGTTCCACCTATATACTAGAATTAAAAGTATTATTATAAGAAAACTCAACTAAAGAAATATGTTGATCCCAAATTCTCTAGTAATCCATTAAACAATCTTGAATCATATTCTCCAATCTATGAATTGATCGCTCGTTCTATCTACCAGATTGAGGATGAAAAGCAGTGCTATAATTTAATTTAGTTCCCAATGACTTATGAAGGCCTTTACAAAATTTAGAATTGAACCTGGGATCATGGTAAAATACAATGGAGATAGGAACTCTATGAAACTTGAAAATAGTTTTGAGGTACAATCGAGAAAGATGATCCAAAGACATATTATCTCAAATAGGAAGGAAATATAAAGATTTATTCAATAGTTAAAAAATAACTCAAATCACATTGTTGCCTTTATAAGTCTTTGGTAGTCCCACCATGAAGTTCATGTATATATTATACCATTTTTTCTTAGGTATAGGAAATGGCTGAAGCATCCCCTTCAGTAACTACCACTCCACTTTAACCTATTGACAAGTCAAACATTTCACGGTAAAATTAGAAATATCTCTTTTAATTCCATCCCACTTGTAATACTTTGAATGGCCTGAAGACCTTCTTTTTTATTTTATTATGGATAATCCCCATTTTAAGGGTTGAAGGGGAACCCGTACATGACCCGTAGGCCTAAGGCACAAGCCCCAACTGACCCACAATACATGACCCAAAGGCCCGGAGGTATACCATGCCCAATACATGACCCGTAAACCTAGCCCACTTGAACTGCCCCTCCCCAGCTTCTGCGTCATTGATCACCTAGCTCCCCACCTTGAATTTTTGATCGTCTAGCATTAACCCGTACAAAGTTGCATGGTGCTTAGTCTCGATGGTGGCTGCCATACCATATCATTCTTTCAATCTGGTTAGCTTTGCTTCTGGTGGTTACTACTCATGTTGCTCTGATCCTCTTCTGGGGCCTGTTATATGTGAACTAGGCTAATCCATGGTCTCGGTGGCCCGAAGGCCCTATGGCCCGAAGGCCTTTGATGATCCGAAGGCCCTTGAGACCCATAGGCCCAAACCGGTTGTCTGAAGGCCCAAATCAGGAGAATAGTTCTAGCTACTATAGTAACAAATAGTAAATGCTACAGTGACTACAGTACCCCATAAATTCACCTCCACCCGGTTTTGAACCTGGGTCTCTTGGATGCCAAGCAGAAGACCTTACCACTCGGGTACGGACTCATTGGCACTTGTAATACTCTTGAAGGTATTTGTACATCTTTATGATACTAGGATGAACTGAAAATAGAGAAATATGAGCTTCACACAATAATTATTTCTTTTTTTTTGGAATCACAAGGCACACATAATCTCTTTCCAATTATCACAACACAATCTATTTCAACATTAAATTTAGGTGACTTACCTTTCTTTACCAATTATAAATTTTTTTGTAACTCTTCATCTTCCTTATGCGCTTGCTTAATTCTTTCTAAGAGATATTACTACACTAACACCTAAAACAAAGTAGAGGAATTTCCTAAACCAACAATTTCTAAGCAAAAATTCATTAAATCATTAACCAAGGGGTCATCTTCCAAATGTAACATGATTATTGTAGCATTAATTTTCCGACTCAAAGCATCAGCCACTTTTTTTTCTTTCCCTGGATGGTAATAAATCATTTAATCATACTCCTTGATTGGTTCCATCCATCTTATCTATCTCATGTTCAATTTCTTCTAAGTAAATATATACTTCAGGATTTTATGGTCGGCATATATTTCACATTTTAAATTATACAAATGATTCCTTCAAATTTTTAATTCAAAAACAACATTAGATAATTCCAAATCATGTGTAAGGTAATTTAATAAATGATTTTTCAACTAATGTGAAGCATAATCAAATACCTAATCATTATGCATTAGGACACAACCAAGTACTTTTAATGAAGCATCAATGTAGATGATAATTTCACCATCTCTGGATAGTAGGGCCAAAACTAAATCATTCTCCAATCTTTTTTTCAATTCCTGAAAAAAATCATCACATTATTTTGTATAAATAAAATTAACACCTTTTTTAGTTAACTTGGTTAGTGGGATAGATAACCATTCAAAATCTTCAACAAACCTCTGGTAATATCCTGTCAAACCAAGGAAACTACGAATCTCAATTATATTTGTGGGTCTTGGCCACTCTTCAACAAATTTTGTTTTAGAAAGATCAATATGTATGCCATATTTAGAAACAATGTGACCAAGGAAAGATATATAAATATAGTAGCTTTTATGATCCTCTTTACTTTTAGAATATACCAGAATGTCATCAATAAACACAACCAAAAACTTATCCAAGAACTCATGAAATATTCAATTCATAAGATCCATAAATATAGTAGCTTCATTAGTAAACCCAAAAGGCATAACTAAAAATTCATAATGTCTATATCTAGTATGAAACGTAGTCTTTAGAATTTCTTCTTCTTTTACTTTCAATTGATGGTACCCCGAACTCAGGTCAACTTTTGAAAAATATTGTGCTCCTTGGAGATGATAAAACAAATCATCGATATGAGGTAAATGATACTTTTTCTTAATAGTGATTATATTCAAGGCTCTATAATCAATGCAAAGTCCCATTAAACCATCTTTCTTTTTAAAAAATAAGACAGCAGCACCCCATGGTGATGTGATAGGTCAGATGAATCCTTTATCTAATAATTCATACAATTTTTTTTCAAATCTAGAAGTTCCATTTGATCCATTATATAAGGGGGTCTAGATATTGGATTATCATTATGAACTAATTCAATAGTAAAATCAAATTGATCAGGAACAACACACGCCAAATCATCAATAAAAACATCAAGATACTCATTTACCACTGGAACATCATTAATCTGGATAGTTCCTTTATTTTCATCAATATGTGCAAGATAAATTTCATTTTCATATTTTACTAGTTTCTTGAATTCCTCATATGTTATCAATGGTATGGGTTCATTATTTTACACAAACTAAAACTCTTTCTTAAATACAACTTCTTTAGATCTACAATCAATCTTAACATGATAAACAGAAAGACAGTCCATACCCAGAATAACATCAAACTCTACTAGAGGTAAAACAATAAGGTTTTCAGGTAAACGCTTTCCAAAGACAAATATAGGTAGATTCTTATAAGTTATTGTTTTCCTCAATATTTACTCCAAGTTTTTTTACCATATATTCTGAATTCATTTCTTGAGGTGCAATTTCTAATTCAGCAGAAAATTTCTTAGTAATGAAGGAATGTATAGACCCTAAATCAAACAAAACATTAGCATATTTGGTAAAAACAATCATTGTACCTGATACCAATTCGTTTGATGGCTCAACATCTACTGAAGTAGTTGTAAATGATTTTTCCACACCCTTCTACTTCTAAACTTATTGATTTCTTACCTTAGTGACTAGGTTTGGACACACATTAGTAAAATGGACTAATTCCTTACAGTTAAAGCATCTTACCGTCGACTTATCATTGTTTTTATAATCATTTTACTTATAATAATGAGACGTGTGCCCAAACATTCCACATCATTAGTATTTACTATAATTTAGAAGTCATTATCCATGATACTTTTTATCATACTTTTCATAAGAAGCAAAATTTATTTTCTTACCTCCAGATTTCTTTGATAAATTCTTCCAAAAAGTCTGCCAACCTGGCTGATTCTTATTCTTGTCATCACAAGGCACTTACATTTCATCAAACACCATCTCAAATTTTTTATCACAGTGGGAAAGTTTCTCATATATTTTAAACTCTTGTGAAGCCAAAGCTATTCAAAAAAATGGTTTCAAACTAGAGTAAAATCTATTAATCTTACTATAAAAGTATCGAGTAAAATCGGGTACATACCTGGCCAGTCTTGTAAAATTGGCTTCATACACTACCACAGAATCATCATCTTTCTTCTTTAGTTCCAAGAATTTTTTCTGCATTCTGAGTTGAATAGTTTTAGGAAAATATTTTTCTAGAAAAAGACTCTAAAAATCATCCCATTCCAAAGTATCAAGATCATATTTTTCTATGGTATTCTTAACCATAGACCACCATTGATCAGCTTAACCTTCTAAACAATAAATATATAGGGTTAACTTTTGGAATTTTGAACATCCCATGACATAAAATATCTTTTCCAAAGCATTGATCCATCTTTTAGCTACCACTGGGTCAGATGATCCATTGAATGATAGGGGATGTTGCCTCATCAAATGCTCCACAAAAGACATGTTCCTTTGTGGTAGATCAAGTTCCTCTATATCATGGACACCACCACAATTTATCACCTAATTAAACTGGTCCATTATTGTCACAAATGTCTCGGTTCCAATTCCCATCATTCTAGGTAGTAAATTCAGAGAGATATCAGCCTCTCGGTGCCTTCCTGTTTCATCTTCTCTATTTCTTCTATAAAAAACCATTTTGAACAGACATATCTTAGATGAAGAAACATGATAATCTAAAAATTCTATACCGTTTTAAATTAACCATAAATTAAAAAATCATTTATAGTATTCTATTAACATCATTCTAACCCCTATGTTTATCTAAACCATCCTTTGATACCAACTATAAGGACCCAACCTTAAAACATTACATAATCTTGGGTTTTAGTCAAAATTTTACTTTATTTCACATTGAGGATATTTTTAGGACTATAGATTTAGAGAATTAGGATATAATACAAACATAACATCCCATATTTATACATAATGTATGCTACTAAAATATTATCCAATTTTTCCAAAATATAAAACATTAAAAAACATGTTTTTTTAGATAAATATTCATAAAATTTAACTTGACTTCCTTCTTTCTCTTACACATCCTTATAACCTATTAAAATCATTTAAAAACTTGGGATGAGAACAAAAAACTTAGTAATAGATATAAATAAGGAAATTGTTAATCAAGTGATAACATAAAAATCATTAAAACTAATTTCACAATAACTCATTATCCTACATAGAAACATCATGATGTTTCCTTAGGGCATATTTACCATATCACTCTTACATTCACCCTTAAAAATGGAATATCTTTTTGGTTTAATTCTATCTTCAGAGTATCCAATACATTATAGAGCTATAATGGGGCTCATCTGTCATATCTTGATCTATAATGAGCTCAACCCAACATATCTTGAGCTATAATGGGGATCAACCCTTCATATATTGATCTATAATGGGATCAAACTAGCATAAAAAATGTCCAAGGAATATATCATGAAATAAAACATGTGATAACTCATTTAAACCTTTGAGAAAAACACTTTCATATTTCAAAATACCCTTTTTTGTAAAAAATCACTTTTAAAATATAAAAATCGTGCACACAATAATGAAATCATATTATTCAAAAATAACTATGTAAACATGTGATTGAAACATTATAGTGATAAATAATCATTAAATCAAGAGAAACCAGTAATTCTATATATAAAAATAACAATCCTTTTGAATTTTGTAAAAGAGACATTTAAAAGGATTTTAAAAGGAAAGTCCCTTACAAATACCATATCATTGAAGCAATAATTAATCAAATTAAAGGAATATATATATTCACTATAAATACACATAATACAAAATAATATAAATCAAATTCATTTTACAAATAATCATAATATGACATAATCAAAGAAGTATAAGGTTAACCTAAATAATGGAGATTGGGTTAAGAATTCCCTTACCTCAGGTTTGTCTTGCTTTAAATGTGTCTAAACCTCCTCTTGAATTATCTTCCTGGAGAACCTCTTTAAGAACTTTGGTTTTGGTCTGTTGGTGAGACCATTAGGTCTTGGATGTGTAGAAGAGGCTTAGGAATAAACTTGGGTATAAATTAGACAAGGCTTAAGGCTGGAGCAATGTGAGGAGAAGAGGGAGTGAGGGGTAGCATTTATAATGGAGGAGAGGAGGGTTTTCCATTATTTTAATCATTATTTTATTATTTTACTAAAAACAAGCAATATTGTTGGTTATTGTGATGAAAAATAGTAATTAGTGCATGTGATTTCAAACCAAGTGTTCTTACCTCGGTATAACATCATTTATGACTCAATAATTCATGTATTTAGCTTATTTCATAAATTATCGTATTTCACTATTCACAAAAAAATCAAGTATTTCATAAAAATATAAAAAATACACCCTAACCATTTTTTAACATGTAGAATTCAAAAATTAACTCCATTTTTTTAAAATAATTTTCTAAATATGATAAATTTAAATTTTAATGAAAATCATAACTGATTTTACAACACTTTAAAAAAATTAAGGTCTCATAAAATTATATTATAATCATAAGACAATAAAATATTAATTCATGAATATATTTTATAAAAATTTATTTTCTTTTAAATCATTATACTAATTATAAAATTATAAATAAATATTTATGTATTACAAAAAAAAACAACACCTAATCTATCTTTTTCAAAACATTTATTTACTCATTACAATATATAAATATATCATATTTTCATGTATAGGATACATAAATTTTATTTATACTTTAATATTTGTGGTTACTATTATATTGGCCAATTTATTATTCATAAGGGTAATATTACTATTCCTAAGGTCAAGTTGCAATTCTATCAGAAAAGATTCTTTAAAATACCACTTATTTCATTATACATTTGTAATGGATTTAACTTTTCAAAAAGAAAAAAAATTATTGTATAAGTACCTAGGTTGTTACAAGACTTTTTCTCATACACATTACACTTTTCTCTACTTAAAACATTATACTTTTCTCCATTTAAAACATTAGAATTTTCTACCCCTTTGAGATTAGAAAAATATACTTATAAACTAAAAGGGTTAGATAAATAAGAGATAAAACATGCAAAAAATAATCAAAGTGATCATAAAAATGTGATTATTTAAATTTGAATAAGAAAAATAAAATAATTTCAAAAAAACAGTATTTAAAATAAGAAACAAGAAAAGATAAGAAAAAGAGTTACAAGAATTACATTCCTAACTCCCTCTTAATAAAATTAAAATGTTCTAAATTAAGAGGTTTTATGAATATATCAGTTAATTGAAGATCTATGATAATATTTTCTATCATGATATCTTCTTTTTGGAAATGGTATCACAAAATTTGATTTCAAATATCATTGTGCTTAGTACATGCATGTTGAATATCATTTCTATAGATTCTTATAGAACTAGAACTATCACATTTAATTGGAACATAAATAAATGTTAGCCCAAAATCTAATAAAGTTTGTTTCATCCAAATAATTTGGCTGTAACAACTCCCTGCACCTATATATTCTACTTTGTTTATAGAAAAAGTTATTAAAATTTTCTTTTTTATACTATAAGTGATTAAGGAATTTCCAAGAAGGTGACAAGTCATACTTGTACTTTTCTTATCTAGTTAACATCCACAAAATCAGTATCAGAAAAACTTAAATGATTAAAATATTTTATTTTAGGATAAAATAAAACAATATTTTTAAACCTTTAAAAAATAAAAAATTCTTTGAATATATTTTAAATTTGATTATTTATAATTATCTTGGAAATGAGAAAAAATAAAAACACTAAACATAATTTTATGTTCAGACCATTGTAAGGTAAAAAATACTTCTAATCATACTTTTATAAATATTTATTTTAACTAGTTTACCAGTTTCATCCAATATTATCTTACAATAAATACTCTTAGGTGCACTAATTTACTAATAATGATCCATGATAAAATTCTTTAGTATTTTATTAGTGTATTCACTTTGTCTTAGAAAAGTGACATCCTTATTTTGAGAGATTTGAAAACAAAGAAAAATTTTAACTCGCCTATAAAACACATTTTAAATTAATTTTTCATAATATTTAAAAAATCATTAAAAATAGATTAATTTTTTGATTCAAAAATTACATCATCAATATATATTTTAATGATTAAAATATCATTTGAAATATTTTTTAGAAATAATATCAAATCCACTTTTCCTATTTTAAAATCATTTGTTAGAAGAAATATTTTAAACCATTCATACCAAGACCAAGAGGATTTTTTAAAGCTATATAAACCCTTGGATTACTTGAAAATAAAATTTGGAAAATGTGGATCTTCAAAACTGGGTGTTTTTCAACAAAAACATATTCAAAAATAAAACCATTCAAAAAATCACTTGTAAAATCCATTTTAAAAAAATTGTAATTAATATGGGTGGTAAATTCCAAAAAGATTATTATTTATTATAGATGATAAATGGGTGTAATGGTTTCACTATAATAAATGTCTTATTTTTTATTGTAGCCATGAGATATGATTCAAGATTTTTTACGTGTGTTGTTACCTTTATCAACTAATTTATTTCTAAAACCCATTTTGTATAAAAAATAGTATGATCATTAACTCTTTCAAAATGATTCCAAAAATTATTCTATTTGAATTGATTTTAATCTTATTGTATAAAAAACCCATTTTTCCTTATTAATAGCATCATCGTGGTTTTAAAGTTCTAGAAAATAAATAAAATAATGATACTCAACTTCATTTAAGATATAACTTCTAAAATGATTACCAGATTCAAAATCAAAAATAATATTTCCAAGGGATGGTCTATAGATTTTTTTCAAAGATTTAGTTAAAGTATTAGAAGGATATTACACATATATAGGCTTCTTAAGAGAATTTTGATGATTCAAAATCAAAGGTTCAAGGTAATCCACAGCTTCTTTGAATTGGGATGAAGGTTTAGGAAGATTTTTAAATAACTTGATATGAATGGATTATTCAACGATTATGGTTTTTTAATGAATACTCAAAAGGATTTACTTGAGTTTGAGTAGCCAATAAATATTATTTCATTGAATTTTGGATCAAACACTTTGAAAAATAAAACTTTAATCATTTTATTTTTCCAAATTTCATAAGGTTTATTTTGGAGGATGGGTCTTACAGGAACACGGTTTATGATATAATAAGCGGTATGGACCATTTTGGCCCAAAATTATTTAGGGGTTTAAAATCATTATGTATTTTGATATTTATTTAATATTTTGATTCCATATTTTCATAACCCCATTTTTTGAGGTGTTCTAGGTGCAGAAAAAGGATGATTATAACCTTGTAAAGCATAAAGTTCATCAAATTATTTGTAATCAAACTCTACCACATGATCAATTTGAATGGAAATAATTTTTTTTTCTTTAAAAATTTCAATATTATTGGTAAATATTATAAATACTTCACAAGCCACATTTTTTGTTCCAAGAAAAATACCCGAGTAAATCTTGTATAATCATTGACAATCATAAAGGACTATGATTTTCCTCTCATGATTTCAAATTTAGTTGGTCCAAAAATATTAAGGTAAATAATTATTAAGGTATTTAAATATAGATACTTATTGTCTATGTTAAAAATAGGTTTTTTGGTTCTTACCAATATATAAGTGTTCATAAACAACTTTATCTTTGAAATGAAATTTTATTAAATCTCATACTAGACGAAGTCGGTTGATCTTCACAAGTGTGTGTGATAAATTGGCCAAATAATCTATTCTAAATACAATAATCACTATCTTGAACACTGAAAATTTTAAATTTTTTAGAAGAAATGTATTTTAAATTAATAATATAAACATTTTGAAGATAAAAAACAATGAATAAAAGTTTTCCATTAGAATTAGAAACTTTTCAAAAATAATTTTCAAAAGATATTTTGAAACCATTATCACACAAATGGTTAATTATTATAAAATTATTTCTTAAACCATATAAGAATAAAAAATATTTTATAATCATTGAATTGAGAAAACTGATTGTACATATATAGATGATTTTACTTCATGAATTTTCACTAAAATTTACATATCCCCGCTCAATTTTTTCAGGTTGATTAAATATAGAGGGGTTTCTACACATGTTCTAAGATAATCTATTATCCATGGAACATATTGATTTTTTTTTATTTACTATTTAGACATGTTATCTACAAAATTAATAAATTAAGCTTTTGGTACCAGGATTTTGGGTCAACAAATGTTATCTAAGATAGATTTTGGTATCTAAATTTGTTTTGAATATTATTGTTGAGATGATATATGGGATGAAATATGGATAATTTTTTATCTACCATATTAATAATTTTTTAAATTACATTCATAAATAAGATAACTAGTTTTACAATGATAATTACAAAATTTATCGTGAGAGAACCAATTTAGAAAAGTATTTTTTTGGAAGAACTTGCATTATTTGAAAAACAAAATACAATTTTTAAGATGTCATTGAAAACCCAAAAAATTATTTATAGTTTGTTATCCTTGGGTTAATTTCATGAGATGTTTTTATATCATTGATAGTTAGTTGTAAATCTTTCACATCCAATTAATCGTTCAATTTTTTTGATAATTCATCTTTTTCAATTATGAGTTGATCATTTTCTTTAAGTACTTGATTATAATTATTTTTAAGTATTTTTTTACATTAAATTTAGTTTGAAAAACCTAATTTAAGTTGATCATGATAATATTTTAGATCTTTTTAGCTTAGGTTTTTGGAATAAGGAGAGGAAGATGATGAATTTGATGAGGAATAAGAATAGGATTTGGATTTTACTTCATTAATAACAATTACTTTAACCATGACACACTTGAAACTTTTGTTTCTTGTCTCAGTTGAGGAAAAGGAATCATATCTTGCACTCCAGGTTGAAACCTTGAATAATTTGTTTGTATTTTTATCCAGATGATCCATTTAATCACCATCATAAGAGTCGTAATTAATTTTTTCAAAGCAATCATATTTTTTTCCTTGAATTATTTTGCATCTATATTATCTTTTCACTTCATTATGATCTCATATTTCATGAGAGATCTAATCATATCCTCAATTGATATATTCCTTATATTCTTTTCTTCTTGTATTTTAATCACTTTGGGTTCTTAATTTCTTGGTAAAAACCAAATTATTTTCTTGAATAGTGTTTTTAAATAAATATTATCACCAAGATACTTTCTACCATTTCATATGTCAATAAATCATATAAACATCTCAGTAATAGATTCATCAAGATGCATACTAAAATGTTAAAAATCTTATCTATACATATCATGTCTAGTATATATAAATTTATTTGTTTCTTCATGACTAAATTTTATGATTTTACAAATTAAATGATTATTTATATATATATAATTAAACTCATTTTTTTCTAAAAAAATGTAGTTAATTTATATCTTTACCATTTAATACAAAAGTAATAATATCATCAGGAGTATATTTTTCTTATTTTTCACTCGTAGGAATATAAACATGCACAAAAATTTTCCATACTAGATAAATAATACTTCTAAGAGAGTTTGACAAGATTTTATTCCAATAACTATAGTTTTAACCATAAAAATAATTTTCATGACTCATATATTTCCCTTTGGGACTAACATGGGTGTTAGAAAAATATACCATATTTAAAAAAATATTGAACTTTTAAATCTGTTAATATTTGGAAAACAAAAAATAATTTTTGAAAATAATAATATTTTAAGAAAAAAAATATCTCATTTGATACCAAATGTAGGTCAGAGAAAATATAGAAAAGTGGGGGTGAATTTCCTTTAAAAATAATTTTAATACCATTCTATAAAATAAAAGTGGTTATAATGAAAAAAAAAATCGTTTTAAGAATAAAACAATCAAACTAAAACAAGTGTAGTGTAGATAAAAACTTTAAGCGTAGTAGAAAATAAATTATGGAAATTCAAATACATACACATTGATAAAGTTGATCAATAATAGCTTAAGAATTATCCCCTATATCGTATCCCCTCAATAATGTTTTAGAGGGTTATATTTCTACCTTGATTTTAACAGAAATAAAGAACCAAAGAATAATACCTTTAGTTTTAATAGGAACTAAAAACCAAAGAAGAATAAAGTGATATTTTGGTTTTAATGGAAACCAAGAACCAAAGAAGAAAAACCATGGTTATAATAAAAACTAAAAACAAAGAACCCTAACTTTAATGTTAGTGAGAACCTAAAGAAGAATATGAAGAATGTAGAGGATGTTTTTTATACCATTACAAATAACTCAACTCTTCTATAAGAAATAAATATTATTAAAGATGAATATAGATATAGAGAGAGATGGTAGAATAATAACCTTTAATAATTACAATAATGTATCAATAGGGTCAAATCAGAGATACAAGAAAGGATTAAAGAAGATAAATCTTGGTTTCCTTCGAATATTTGAAATTCAATTTCACTGGTAAGTCCTCTTCAAAATTTCATCATATTTGTAATCATTTTTATAGTTTTTGTTGTTTTAATTAGTTGAGATCAATTCCTCCTGTTATTTATATTTATATCCACCATAGGTTATGGAGGATCCTTGGATTGATTAAATCCATTGATGAGCTGAACCAAAGCTTTTAGACCAAACAATTAATGTTTTCTGACTATTATAGATCAAATATCCTTACATTGTTGTGTATTTTGTTGCATCATAGAGGTGAACTTTGGTGTGTGGGTATTTAGTCTATGGTGTCGAGTCTTGTAGGATATTTTTAGTAGTTATGTTGATTTAAATGGAGATATGGTGTGTCCCTTAAGATTCATCATGGATTAATCTAGCATATAATTTTTGTGATGTGGTAATTCACATTGTGGTGTGGCCTTACTTGAGTTCATAGAAACTATGTTTTGACCAAAAAAGGGATTCCAGGATTTCATCATGATCTTTAGAGATGATGTTGGGTTGATCTATACTATGGTGTGGTCCTTCTCATTACATTGTGGTTCATTTTCTATATCATTCAATGGTGTGGAGTATAGTGGTGTGGTGTTGTGATGTTGTGATGGTAATTCACTTAAATAAATAGTTTATAAATACCTTTTGTAATTGTGATCATAAAAACAAGTTTTAGGTTCAAAAAAACCAAGTCATGTCATATTCCTTTATAGGGGATATTGTTCAGGGTGTTATAGAGATATTTCACTACTTACTATGCCAATATTAGTATACAATATGGTCATATAATAATGCAATAATGTGAGTTAATCATAATATAATATTACCAATGGTCATTAGAACATTAAATTTTAATGTTTGGTTTCTATTTTATATTGGATATCATGGAACATGGATGTTTCATATAACCAAAAAATGGGAGAATCTAGAATGAATAGCTGAGGGTTATAAATATTGGAACTTCATGCATTACTAAGACACTATGTAACATTAAAGTAAATTCATAGGGGGTCTGAGAGTATCATCTATCCCTATATAAAGACGTCAAAACCATTGATTTTGTAATATAAGCCTCTTACTGATTCTCCCCAAAGATCTCTTATTATTCCTTTTCTACTTGAGAGGTACTAGTATATTGTGGTTATAATGAGGATATTGTACAAATATTGGGAGATTTTTCAACCCATTGATTTACCTATAAGGAAAGAGTCTAGTGGTTTTCATAAAAACCATGGTTGAAGATAGGAGGCTCATTCATCATCAATATAAGGTACATATTTTCTTTTTTTTTATTTATATTTGTTTTCAAATTTATATCATAGAGATATTGGTTTGGATTTCATTTCATCTTCCATTGGATAAATAATTTTTATTAGATCTTAATAAACCCATAATTTTAGACATGGATGAATCATGGTAAAAGTGATCAAAAAATATGAATCATGATAAGTTACTCCATATCGTAGAGTTTAGTTAAACTTTCAACCAAAAAAAAGTTATGACATAATTGAAGGGTAAAGTAAGATAATGGGATGAAAAATACCAAAATAGCATGGATATATTATTATCATAAAAGGAAAAAGGATTTGTATCACAAATGTTGAGTACACCTTATTCTTGGGGTATATACTTATAAACATTGAGGGTTTATACATGAGATATGGTAGTCTTTAAATACCAATGACCCATTCTCATGTATCTACTATGTTTCTAAGGTATCTAATAAAAAAATTTAAACTAGTTAAATAAAATAGAAACCCAGACCATGATCTAACCATACTTAAATAAATGAAATCACTAAAAATAGAAAATAAAGAAACTAAAAAAAAATTGTACCTTACATCAAAGATGGTCACTGCATAATTATTTATCCATGCGTGATAAAGTTCACCAAAGGGAATTAAATAAACTCCCCTATATATGATGTATCCATGATTTGAACTTGAATCACTCATCGCATGAGTGAGATCCTCAACCATCCATGGCATGAAAGTTCCTTAACATGAAATTGAGGTGGGAGAAGGGAGATAGAGGTAAGGGAGTTTCATCCAAGGCTTGGGAAATCCAACTTTCATACCATCGCATGGCATTGTATCTTTATAAATCCTCTAGGGATTCTCCTAGATAGTTCATGAATTTTTATCATGTGTTATAATGCATGAGTAAATGTATCGACTACTTCATGAATCTCATTCATGAATTCATCTAACTCTCATGAATTATATCTTCTGAAATGGCCTTTTAATGATAAATTATGTGGAATAATTCCTAAATATAATCATTCATTTTCCACTTTGATCATAGGTAATATCATTATATCAAATAAAACACCTTATGATATGAATATTTTACACTATTATTATATGGAAATATAACCTTATGATATGATTAAATCATATAATATGATTGAGAATATAGTGGAATGGTTTCTCTAAACCATTTCATATGATATACCTATATCATCAAATATGATATCTCCAAATTGTGTCACATGCATGTGGATTTTGAGCATATCACATTCAATCTCCCACTTACACTAAAGTTAAAAAGACTTTGTGCCATTTAACCTTATATTGTATTATATACAATAACTTGTGAAAACATATCCAAAACTACTTTTGGATATCTTCTATAACATTTTTAAAAATTTATCATTAATTTCATCTCATATCTCATCATATGTCATACCTTGTGAATACCCATCCAAAACTCTTTTTAATTGACTCTAAGACACTTTTAGAGCACTACTTTGAGTCAAAATCAATCCTTGTTTAGTTAACCAAAAAATTTAACCACATGTCACTTTGTATCATTGATAGAAAAATAGGAATCTATGGATACATGTATATAATAAAACATAATCCTATATAAAATATTCAATGGTACTCAATATATAAAGGTATATGACATGATATCCATCATACACATGTATCTCTATACCTATGTCCACCAATCTCATCAAATTTTAGAGTTTTCTCTCATACATTCCATTTATCCAAACCATCAAGTGAACAAGGGAAAAACGTATGTTAATCCCATATGGACAACTCATATGTTCTATATTCTCTAAGTATATACTAACCTAGTCGATGAATATATTACATATAATTCATCTTTATGGGTGATAAAATCGCATTCCCCTAATCTTAATTGATAAAAACATCATATGTATTATCTAGGTGTTACTGAACACTCCTCAGTCTATCTCAATAGAGGTCTCAAGTGTTATAATCAACATATGAGATTAAAAACCCCATATTGATTGATCTCTAATCAATGACATCATCAAAAACATACCCAACCACCCCTGATTAGCTAAGACTCAAGGATTTCATAAGAAATGTATCAAATTATGAAGGTATGATATATATATCACCAAATTCAGATATTTTGGATTCAAAATATGATCCATGGACCCCTGGTATACCAAATACATAGTGTATGACACTTCATGTCATATACTTAGTGGGTCATCTAGTGCAAAAAAAACTAGTTTTGGGCCTTGTGATCATATTATATATCTCATACAAGAATAAAAACCATGTGGAAATTAAAATTTTATCACAACCTATAATATGCCTTTAAAATAATTAGTGAGGGAAAACTTAAAGTTTCACTTTCAGAGGTCAGTTATCATAAAATGTCCCTAAATTTATTTTTATATATACATATATGCAGTCGACATGAAATAATCATAAAGTTTAGATTTTATTTTACATGATACATTATATATTCTTAAAACTTTTAATAACACTTAAAATAAGCCTATATAAGAACCTATCTGTCATATCATATATGATATACTATCAGATTGTCCTTATGTTGGTTGTACTTTATAGGTTTTTTTGACTTATTACTTCTATATGTAATTAATGTCACATATCTAAGTTACCACCTAACTAAACCATCCCATTAAACTCTTGAGTTAGTAACATATATGAAGAAATCTAGTTTGAATAATTATGAGATTTAGGAATCATATTCTTATTGTTCAACTCCTTTAATATATCCAAACTCATTAACCCAATAACATCAAATTGTCCAACGTTAATTTCTGTTGTCTACTTATAATTTTTTATAATTTTAACATCAGCATCCATGGAACCCATTATATCCAAAATATTTCTAGAAATATAATGGTAAATAATTATTTATAACACTTTCATCATGGTGTACCCACCTGCGTGTTAATGTGTGCTGGCTTAAATTCCTATGGCCCCACATTCCAAAGGTGGGTGGCATTCATCACTTTCATCGGTGATGTATACTCTTTAATCAAAATGGGATGATGGAATATAGATTCATCCTTCCTTGTATTCCTCCTTGGAAATTTTCACCTAGTCCAGGTATCCCTCATAGATTTAAGTTATGTTTTGGAACTCATTCCTTATGTTATCTCTTTGTGGACACTAGTTAATTATGTTTCTTTTTTCTGTACATTCCAAAGGGTCTTGACAGGGCAAAAACCTTAGGTTGGGAGAGTAGTCATGTTGAGAATTATTGGAATTTCTAGATGCTGTGAAGATTAGTCAAATGTATTCTTCCTCATAGGGGGTACCTCATAGAGTCATCTTGAGTGGGGAACATGAGTCGTATTGTGTCTATCACAAGGTAACTAATTCCAAAGGCATATCTTTTGAGAATTTTACCTCATTCATACCATGTTTGGCATGAGTTAGCTAACTTTTTAGGCACATATTTTCCAAGGGTTTCACCTAGAACATCCCAAATTTATCATAGGGTGTCATTATGAGTCAAGTCGTGAGTTTAATGTATTGTGGTGATGGGAGTAAGTTGATCATAATTCCCTTGAAGGAAGATTAGGAAGGTGTATCTATAGGAGGGAACATCTGGAAGGTTTACTGGTGGATGGATCAAAACGTCCCATAGAGGTAGATCTGGGGAGGTGTGTTACGTAAAGGGAATATGTCACGCTGTAAAGGTTGATCTGGACACCCTTGGGGTGGATTATGGAGATTAACCCCTAGGAGGGAACACTTGGAAGGTTTTCTAATGGATGGATCATAATGTCCCACGGTGGTTGATCCAAGGATGTGTGTCCCATGAAGGGAATATTTCACACCATGAAGGTTTATCTAGACACATATAGGGGTGGATCAGCAAGGTGAACCCCTTGTAGGGGGGAACCAAGGTTTACCATTGGTTAGTATTTAACCTCGGGGAGGTTTCCTACATACCATGTTTAGAAGACAGGTATCAAAACCCATGTAGTTCGAGAAGTTGGGGCTTACACCCATGAGGATACAGATTTAGAGGGATGTGATTGGGGCTTACACATGGAAGCTTCTCATGGAGGTGTCATGATCCTACTAGGATTTGGCAGACCAAGTAAGATCAATATGGATGTGGATGGAGTGTTGGGAGTGGATGGAATGGATGGAATGTTGGTTTTGAACCTTGGTGATGCTTCCAACGTATCCCAGTTGGTTGGGAATTTAATCCCATGTAGTTTGATGAGGGGCATTGGGGCCTACACTTGAGGAGGAGGCCCATGAAAATGGAGCATGTGGTTAGGTATTAGGAATGAAAGCTTCCCATTGAGGGGATATGATATAGTTTTGGATTTCGCATGGAATATTACTGTAGGAAGGTAGAGACTAGGTATTATTCTAGGAGGGATTCCCATAAATGGATATGGATAGGTGTTGGGGTCACAACTAGCCTCTAATCCCACATGAGTCATACTCGGTGTGAGAAAAAAGAAGAAGTAGTAGACTTGAAATCCGTGTAGCGAAAGATACACCAATGAAAGATGATGTGGGGATTACACATGTAAGCTACCTGAGGATGATCTCATTCCATTATGGGGAGGATCTCATTCCATGTGAGTGGGGCTTACTCAAGGAAGCTACTCAAGGAGGATCTAATTACATGCGAGGAGGATATTATTCTATGTGAGGAATATCTCATTCCTAGTAACTCATACACAAAACATCTTGTGCATTTTTCATAGGGTATGTTCAAATTTTAATGTCATTTGTTCAGGAAGTTGGTATTATGCAGTTTTACATCATACGGATTAGATGCATGGGACTAAATCCTAACCCCTAGGGCTTATATAAACACCACACATGAAACCGTAGGTGGTAAATGGATTCAACAATGCCAAGTACTAATGGTGTAGAGGAGTTTTCAATCATAAGGACCATGTTAGTGTTCATATGCTGAGAAGAAAAGGGGATTAGCATGCATATGTTGAGAAGAAAAAGGTAAATGGGAATCTTGGGCCACACTTTAAGTGGAGTGGGATATAGTAATGGGTGTCACAAGTCACATAAGGATTGAACGTAGATCCTTACAGAGAGGGTATTCGTGAAGAATATATCCCTATAGAGAGGTGATTCATGAAGCTCTATTTCTTCGTAGAGGATAGGGGATTTGTTAAAGAATGGGCTTTGTGAAACATGGATACCCTCCTCGGGATGAATTCCTCATTTGGGAAAGGAGTGCTTCGTGAAGTCTTAATTATTTTTTAAGCCTCAAGTTCCTTGGAGGTACTTCTTCCTCCATGAAGGGTGTAGGCCTTCATAAAAGGCATCCTCACCATAGGTGTAGGTATTCAGGTACCTATAAAATGTGGTTCTGTAAAGCTAGTATACCTTGGATGATCCATTTCAGTTTGGTTTGTGATGCTAAGGGTTCTTTATTAATTGGGAGAAATTCATAATTCATAGAGTTGGGTAACCATTATTTTAAGCCAGAATTAACTGGTATTTATAGGAAAAATGGTTTCATGATTTTTGGAAGTGGTTTGTGAAGTATATGGGGGATTCATGAATGGTTTTTTATTATTTGGATGCACAAAGCATAGAATAAAACCTTAGCGTAGTTGCGAAGTGCCTTCAGACTTGTGGATCATTCCATCAAGGCCTCATGCATTCACATAGGGGAGGAATCTTCATGATAGGGATTCGCAAAGCAGACCCTTAAGATTATTTTTGGTCAATTTTAGGTTATTTTGAGTTTTGGATTTTCTTCTCATTGGCTATGGCCTCCTCGACTAATCCCATGGCACATATTTCAACACAAAAAAAATGCCCCCCCCCCATAATGGGAGATGATGAGAAAAGGAGGATCGAATTATGAGGGAGAGCATCCTAAAATTTTGATAATATACTCCCTTTCATGAATATCATTTACAGTGCTCTTTCATGATGCTGGAATGTGGAGGTATCTGGTGTGAAGGTCCTTACAAACTGTAGGTTGTCGTATGCTAACAAATAGAACAGGTGGGGGCCCTCAAAGGAACCATTCTTCATACAAAGAAAATCTCCAAAGCTCTTGTTCATGAAGATCTTAGACTCTATAATTCTTTCCCCATGAATGCTTCATTAATAACCAAACTTCTATACCTTTTCTCCACGAACGCTTCTTAGAGAACCTGAAATCATGAACTACATTTTCACGGACCAAGTATAGTAACTCAGAGCTCCAAGAACCAGGCTCTGTGAATGAGTTTTGTGAACAAACTTTGTGAACCAACTTTAAAAACATTTAACTAGTGAACTAAATGGCCACTCATAGAGTCACTCAGGAAGTCCTTATAGATGATTCTCAAATATAGGAAATATAAGATGACATCATGATTAGGGAATATGATCAAAGCACCTCAAACCATGAATCATTACTCGATATATTTTCATAGGCTCAGAAGGATTATCCTATATGAAAGGGGATTCCACTGTATGTCTTTGGTTTTAGGAACTACATCTTTATCTTTCAAGAAATTAGGGATGATCCAGCCTACTGGTTCAATGCATACTAGGGAAATACCAGTGGCACAAGGCTGTTACAGTCCATATCTGGAAGGATCATGTACCCATTATGGACAACTTTCTCTACAACCACATAAAAAATATTTATAGGGAGAAGATATATGGTGAGTATTCTCTTCCTCAATACCAAAAAATCATCAAGGTGGGATTAGGGAACCCAGACAATAGATTTATTGATGGTTGGGATCTATGATAGGGTGATAACTTCACTAATGAATGGTCCTGGACCTACTGGGTATGCATGTCATGCGCTAAATTTTGAGAAAACTGAGGTGGTGGTCCTCTAAAAATAAATATAGTCTTCTCAATTCCACATTTATTGCCCATAGAAAATCATGCTAGAATAATGGATCAGGTGGTTTCCAGGGACTAACACGTTGCACCTGCACCATGGGGATTTTGGTTTCATCCATTGGGATCTTCATCAGATTTCTAGCATCATGATTCTAGGGGTGATGTATGATAAATTTATCCCTATGGAGAATGTTTGGGAAGATTAGGATAAGCTTCTAGTTTTGTATAAGGAGCTACTAGATCTGGTTTGGGACACCAATAAATAGAATCTGGGGATGAGGGATGTCTACTTCAAGCAATGGTTCGATTATTTTTTGAATTGCCCGATAGAGTATCCTACTGAAGAGGAGGATCCATAAGGGGATGGTACAGTAAGGAAATTTCCAAAGAGGTTGTGTACATGACCTAGGGGGTCCAATAGAGAAATGAAGGCTCCTACTACTTGATCCTAGAAGCAAGCCAATAGAAACTATGGGGCTACAGCATCAAGATAGAGCCTCAACCTATATTCAGGTTGGAAGGATTCATTGTGGCGCTTATCTATGGATGGATGCTCCCATTTAGAGATTCACACATGGTAGTGTGGATAAGAACCTTCATAATGGTTGCAATACTGTAAATAGGTAAGTTCATCAATCCCATAATCTCGGTGTTGGTGAAGTTGTACAAATTACTTTGGAACATTAATGATGGGAGGACGTCGTTGCACCTATGTGAGCCACTCCACTTTTTGTATAGCTATTTTTTCACACACATGGTGGGATACAAATATCCAAACCCTATTTCCCATCTTGAAACAAAACTTTTAGATGGTGATTATGAACATCACGAGAAGTTCCCCCCTCAATTTGGGTCTAATAGAGGTGTTGATCAAGGTCGGGTTGGAGGATTACTTTACCTTTCACCTATTTCCCCTTATCGATAGGGGTGGTGACTGATGGAAACATAGGGACTAAGGAGTAATGATCATATATCATGGCCTTCTAAGGTGGGTTGTTGGTGGAAAGGGTTGACTATGATCTGGTCTGCAAACCATATAACCCGCATCGGTTTATGAGGCAGTTCAGGAGCCTACAAAGGTTGACCCTGAAAGTGTACTCAGATGTGCATCGTGAGTTTCATCCTTTGATGATGAGGCATATTTGGCTCATGTTCACATGGTAATATGGAAAGATGTGTAATGAACTTTCGCTGCCCACTGTAGCATATAGGTTAACCCATGAATATGAAAAGAGTTGGGTGGTTTCCTATATAGGGGTAACACTAAGGAAATAGACCCTCTAGACCATTGGAGGGATGATCCCTCTACTATAGGACTAGGGAAGAGTGATGGTCAGAGTGTTTCATGGTATTATAGCTCACCCAATGGGTATGGAAGCAATAGTGGAACCAGTAGTTCATGGTCCCGCACAAGCAAGTGGTGGTGAATAAATAGAATCATTTATACTAGGACCAATGCTCTTAGGTAGGCAAACATGGGAGGAAGGGGAACAATATAGGGGGTTCCTTAGGACATCTTTCCAATCTCCTAGAAAACGGTTACATCGTGTGGATATTCCGAATGATTTTTTCTTTCTCGAAGCCTTGGAAAATTGGGATGTCTTCATGTAATTATTTGGTGTTTAAGGGATGTGGAAGAATCTCAATAGATGAGGGATGAATCTCTCCAAGATCATCCATGCCAAATTCAATTTCATCATGTCTCAAGAATATTGGGATTGGTAAGTGGTGGAGCTGGTAGACCTAGTGCACTCTCCGAGAATTTCACATTCGTTAACAGACTGGGTGAGAGTGCTTCTAGACATGATCTCTCCTCTGCAACTATTAGTAGCTGATTTGTATGTTCATTATCACTTTCTCAAGGAATAAAATGAATCATGGGGGGACGATGCTTATGAAGGGATCCTCCTAGAGAGTGGTGAGATCAAAGCCTCTATCGGAGAACTAGATAAACACTTCAAGGTAAGATTTACCTCACTTTCCCATGTTGCACCTTTCCCATATTATCTAGGTCCTCTAACTGAAAATTGTTATGTATGGGATAATCTCAAACAAGGAACCCATGTTAGCAGGAATGAAGGTAAATTGATAGGTTCAAAGGAGTTCACTCGGATCTTGCACCCGGGACAGAAGCGGCTGGTGGTTTGACTGAAGTTGAGGGGGTAGGGAAACCACCTATGAATCTCCAGAGCTCCCAGACATCTATAGGGGTCCATACCCTAGCATTACTATGGTGGTGACCTAGGATATCTAACTTTCACTACTCATATCTCATAAGTATCTTGTCTAAAAATAGTTACACTCATTATTTGTTAATAAAACAGATTGACATGTTCCTTTCCTAAACAGTGCTAGAGGTACTAGGTGCTCATCTATCAGAAGATATCAGGGTATCTGGGGTCCCTGTTCTGATATGGGTGTCGGTCCATGCAAAGATGTTAATTAGATGTAACGACCCAAACTATTTAAATAGAAATTACCTTCTTAATAATATGTCATAAAATCACATGAAAACACAACATAATGAACTACTAAGTGCTAGGTGACCTTTAAACAAAAGTTTGTCACTTCTGTGTTTGGAATTTTGAAAATTTGACATACACAGTTGTGTTCAAGATGATTTTTGGGGTCCAATAAGAAAAACTTAATTTTTGGTGAATAGTAACCTACCCCTATGAATAGTAAACTACCCTTGTGAATAGTAGTATGACCGTTATGAATAGTAAATCTTCCAAATAAAAGTAACTAAATAAAATATAAGCATCTTAGAAAGTGACAATTTGACCATAGTAAACGTTTTGGTATTTTTGTAAGTTATAAATAATTAATTATAATTAAATAATTCTTTTAAAAGAAAATTTATTTTCTTAAAATGTGTTCTTAATTTATCAAATCTATTTCTTCTAGTTTTTAGATAATTTTATAAGATCCTATGTAATTTTTGAAAGCATTATAAAATCAGTTTTAATTTTAAAAATTGTATTTTTCAAGTAAATTATGATTTTAATTAAATATTAAATTAATCATATTTAGAAAATTATTTTTGAAAAATGGAATTAAATTTTGGATTATACATGTCTAAAAATGTTTAGGGTGAAATTTTGGGATTTTTCTGAAATACTACAATTTTCGGGTGAATAGAAAAAAAATACAATTTTTCGCATAATCGGTGTATCCTAAATTGCATCATTAATGATGTAATGATGACATAAAAATTCTAGAACATTAGGTTCATCCAAATTATATTAAATTTCATAAATGGTTCCTTAAAATACAATAAACTCAATTTTCAAACTAAAAAGAACTTTCCAAATCCTAAAGTCAAAAGGTGATTTATTAAAGTGTCTTTTTCTCTTTCTTTCAATTTCCTTTTAATAAATTAATTAATTTAAATTATAAAGATGATTTAAATCCTAAAACTAATTATATTATATTAATATTTGATTTAGGATTTCAAAAAAATGCTATTACAAGTCTAACTTTTGATATATTATTTTATTTAATATTTTATACTAAAAACACCTCCCTCCTCATGTATAAATAACCCCTCCCCCTCCCCTTGCCAAACCACACCTCTCAAGCTTCAATAATTGTCTAAACTCTGCCCAATAATCTTCCCTATCCTCTCCCCCACGACCAAGAGCTTCTGGTATCATCAAAAGACCAATCTTAGGCCCCTTAAAGAGGATCTCAAGAGGAGGATTCAAGAGGTAATTTCTCTTCTTCTTTCCTTTAATTCCTTTTCAATTTTAAGTCCTTTTCTTATTCTCTCTCAATCTATCTTTGTCCAAATGTTATGTTGACTATATTATAATACATATAATAAAATTTTATGATACTAATGGGATATTATACCATCCAACCCCCTTCTCCTATTTCATTTATTTTATAAAAGAAAACGTTGTTCGTAAGGTGTTAATCTATCACCTTCAAGAACGACATGTTTTCTTTTTCCATTTCTACCTACAGGTCTGGTCATGAAACCATTTTTATGGTTGAACCAGAATATTATATATTTATTATGTCCTATTTTAAGTTCTTGAACTAACTTATGTACATATTACTAGATGAGTAAACAAAACAAGTTCGTCGTGGTTGAAAAACCGCCCAAATTTACCCAAACGATCATCATTAAATTCCTATCTAATGATTCATCCACATGGTATAAAATGTAATTCATATTAAGATAATTTTAACTTCTGGAATATCATTAATAACATGTAATAAATTTTCTAGATGTTTACCCATGTTCTACACAAACTTCAATTCATGAATACATGTGAAACTCTCAAGAAAACCATAAAAACGAACATTCCCGAACAATGTTTTTAAACTACATAACTCATCAAAAGGCCCATAAAAAACATAATGAAACAAAAATGACCCCTATTAAGGTATAAAAGTTTATTTAATTTCTAATTAATTAATATAATGTCATTATATAGGACATTAAAGAGAAGTAAGCGTTCAGATACAAGGTAAGGGGAAATTCTCGAACCCAACTTTCATCCTTAGGGTTCTCCCTCTTTCACTCATTTTTGATATGGTTACTCCATAAAAATATTGTGTTCATAATTTTCTATCCTTTTCTGGGATATAATTGTTTTTCACTGGTATTTATGAAAACCAAATGTTTTCCAAAAGAACTCTTCTTTCAAGAACACACCTTTTACTTCTCATTCAAGATTGATAGTTCTTATAACATATATGTTATTCCCTCTTTCTTTTGGGAACCCAATGTTTATGAATGTGTTATTATGAGATTAAACCCATCCATTTTCATGTATTAGTTATTTTCATTTATGTTTTATTTTCATTTATGTTTTATTTTCATTGTGGCATTCATGGTAAATGATAATGTTATGATGTGACGGGTGCGCCCGGAATTATATAGCGCAATATGAATGTTCAAATGTGATGGGTGCGCCCAGAATTATATAGTGCTCCAATGCATTGGTTAAAGTGATGAATATCATGAGTAAATTTTAAATGATGTGTGAACAAGATGCTAGATTTTTTCTCAAGCATTTTTGGTAGTTAACCACTAATACATGATGTTTCATTTTTATGCATTGCCACATTTCAAGTCTCTTATTAATGTTTCCTCTCATGTTATTGATTCTTTGCCTATGTTATGAATATTCTCACCCCATGATATATTGTTCTTATCTATCCTCTTATTGTGCTTATATATCACCCCTTTTTATGTATATCCTTAGGTGGCTACATGTACTAAGGAGAGTCCAAGTGCCAATAAGAAGCTAGAGGAGAAGAAATGGACAAAAAAGTTTATGCTCGATGTTGTATTTATTATGTATGGTCCTAGTTTTCCCAATAAACTAAACCGTTGGATCCTCTAGGTGTAATACTATTATGTTGTTTATCATTAAAATTATGTAATGGTAATTTAAGAAAATTTTGGGTCACTATAGTTGGTATCAGAGGAAAGGTTTAGTTAATTTGGGAATTAGGATTAGTGAACCCTAGAGAAAACCTCTAACATGAGTCTAAGTACAAATATGCACACAAGAATCTTTACATAGGGATCCCATATGTTATTATTTCTTTAAATGAATAAGTTATTCATGACTTATTGACTTATGTTTTGATCTAACTTTTTCTATTTTAGAAAATGGTGGGAACTAGGAGAAACCAGGCCAACAACTCGTGTGAGGGCCAATGCAACGATTGCCCGAACAACATCCCCAATAATTTGGGAGGTGGAGTTCAAAACTTCATGGAGATGATTACCCAATTATCTCAGGTTATGAACAATAACCATAATAATTGGGATCATCCTCCTTCACAAAAGATAGATAAATTGGCTATCAAATGTTATATGCGGCAACGACCACCAATGTTTAGTGGATCTTCTGATCCACTAGTTGTAGAAAAATGGGTCAACTCCATGGAGAGGATCTTTTCTGTTCTTCACTGTTCTGAGACGGAGAAGGTGACACTAGTCATTTATCATCTAGATTGAGAGGCCGATCAACGGTGGGCTTTGATTAATAACACCAAGCCAAGGTAGGAAATTGAGGAGATGGAATGGGAAGACTTTAAGATCATGTTTATTAATAATTATTTCCCACGAACTCTTCATATGAAGATGGAGAGAGAATTCATAGAGCTCAAGAAAAAGGAAGGTGAATATGTCACAACCTACGAAGTAAATTTCACAAGTCTTGCAATGTATTCTTTGGGTTTTGTTATCAATAATGATTGAAAAATTGATAGATTCTTTAGTAGATTAAAACCACACCTTTGAAAGGATCTTGCAATTAGAGACTTTGGGAGTTATGAATAAGTTGTATGGTGTGATTGCAAAGTGGTGATAGAGTTTGGAGAATGGTCTCATGGCTATGGTTATAAGAAACTAAAGATGGAGTTTCAAGATAGTGGATCTAATGACAAAGGTGGGAAGAAAAATCAAAGACCCACATGCCAAAAATGTGGGAAGTTACACCATGGGAACTGCCTTAAAGGTACGGGGGAATGTTTCAAGTGTGGGAAAGAAGGAAACCTTGCTCAAGAGTGTTGGAAATACATAAAAATGAAGGATAAAGTGGTATAATAAAGGAGAGAACCATTCATGGTTCAATTCTACAACTGTAGGGAGCTAGGGCACTATGCAAGCCAGTGCACTAAACTTTGAGTTCTCAAGGGTAATCAGTGTCAGCAGCCACCAAATCCAAAGAAATAATGGAAGGATTATGTCATTACTACTGCGGAAGTGGAGCAAGATAATGAAGTCATACAAGGTACACTTCCTATTCACTCAATAATGGAAAAGGTCTTATTTTATTCTGGTTCTACACATTCCTTTATATCTTACAAGTTTGCTAGAACTATAGAATCGAAACCCCGAAACATTGAAGTAGAGATATCTATAAAAACACCAAGTGGTGCAATAATTTCAACCTAAGTGTTTGACTCTTCTCTTGTTGGCATATGTGGGAAGATTATTCTAGAGAATCTCATAATACTTACCTTGTTATAATTCGATGCTATAATGGGAATGGATTGGATCTCGTTATATAGAGCACATATTAACTGTCAGGTAAAGGAAATATCTTTTCATATTCCAAACCATCCCATTATCCTCTACAAATGAAAGGAAGATCATGAATATCCTTTGAAAAATCCTTCCATGTTGTGGGTGTTGATTCCCTATGAAGAATCATACCTCTCCCAAATGGTTGAGTCAAAGGAAGGTTCCAACCTTGCCGAAATCCCCATCATGAGGGAATACAGTGATGTATTTCCTAAAGAGTTACTCAGAATCCCCCTCGGATCGTGAGGTAGAGTTCTTAATAGAACTCATATCTGGAGCTACTCCTATATCAAAGTGTCCCTATAGGATGGATCCTATTGAACTGGAGGAGTTAAAGAAGCAGTTGCAAGAGAATCTGGACAAAGTGTTCATATGCCCTAGTGCATCACCTTGGGGTGCACCAGTGCTCTTTGTGAAGAAGAAGGATGGAAAAATACGGCTCTGTATTGACTATCAAGAACTCAACAAGATCACCATATAGAATAGGTATCCTCTTCCAAGGATTGACAACTTGTTCAATTAGTTAAAAAGAGATAAATACTTCGCAAAGGTGGATCTTTTTTCTGGATATCATCAGTTAAAGGTGAAGAAAGGGTATATTCAAAATGTTGCCTTCCATACAAGGTATGGGCACTATGAGTTTCTAGTGATGCCCTTTGGACTTACTAGTTCCCCTACAATCTTCATGTATTTGATGAATAGAGTCTTTATACATTACCTCGACAAATTTGTGGTAGTGTTTATCGATGATATTCTCATCTACTCCAAGAGAAAGGAGAAACATGAAAAACATCTAAGACTTGTGTTGGCGACATTGAGAAATGAGAAGTTGTACGCCAAGTTCAGAAATTGTGACTTTTGGATGAAGAAAGTCACATTCTTGGTACATGTGATCACAAGTGAGGGAATTTATGTGGATCCTTCAAAAACAAAGGCAATTGAGGAATGGCCCAAGCACTCTAGTGTCACCAAAATCTGTAGTTTTCTTGGATTAGCTGGGTACTACCGACGTTTTTTGAGAAACTTCTCACGATTGTCAATCCCACTAACTAAGTTAACAAGAAAAGGGGTAAAGTATTTATTCATGGAAGAATGTGAGGGAAGCTTCAAGGAGCTAAAGAGAAGGTTGATCACTGCACCTGTACTCACACTACCGAAAAGTGGAGAAAGTTTTGTGATATACAGTGATGCTTGAAAGAAAGGCTTGGGTTGAGTACTCATGGTAAATGATAATGTGATAGCCTATTCCTCATGACAGTTGAATATCTGTGAGCAGAACTACCCGACGCATGATCTAGAGCTGGCATCCATGATTTTTGCCTTGGAAATATGGAGGCACTACCTTTATGGTGAGAAGTGTGATATATACACCGACCACAATAGTATAAAGTATATATTCACACAAAAGGAGCTCAAAATGAGTCAAAGGAGATGGTTAGAGCTAATAAAGGATTATGATTGCTCTATTCACTACCACCCTAGAAAGGCGAACAAGGTAGCTGATGATCTAAGCAGAAAAGAACCTGTTACTCTATCCATGTTGTGGATTGATAGACCCTATCTTTATGGATATGCAAAGTGTGGATTTAGAAATCATAAGGGCAGGGGATACATCCTACTTTACCCAAATGATTGCGCAACCATCCATACAAGGGAAGATTAAATAAGCACAAAGGGATGATGTGGAGATACAAAAGAGGGTGAATGCGGTAAAGGAAGGGAAGCTGCATGAGTTCCATATCAACGATGATGGTGTGATTTGGTTTGGAACACGGCTTTGTGTGCCTTCATCACCTGGGATAAAGAAGGATCTATTGGACAATGCACATAGATCAACATTCTCTATCCATCCTAGTAGCACCATGATGTATTGTGGTCTCTAAGAACACTTCTGGTGGGATAACATGAGGAAGGAGAATGTAGAATATACATCAAGGTGCTTGGTATGTCAGCAAGTTAAAGTAGAGTAACAAAAGTCCAAAGCGATGATGCATCCATTGCCTATACCCATGCGGAAATGGGAAAATGTTACTATAGACTTTTTCATGGGTCTCCCAAAGACGTCGAAGGGAAATAATGAGATATGGGTTGTGGTTGATCGACTCACCAAGACTGCCCATTTTATCGCTATTCAGGAAGATCTCTTTCTTGAACAACTTTCAAATATATATGTAAAGGAAGTGGTGAGACTGCATGGTGTTCCACTCTCAATTGTCTCTGATCATGATCCAAGGTTCACATCTAAATTCTGGAGGATCCTTCAACTTGCTTTGAATACTGAATTAAATTTCAGCACGGCCTATAACCCCCAAATCGATGGCCAATCTGAAAGGACTATTTATACACTTGATGATATGCTAAGATCCTAATCACTAGAATTAAAAGGTGGATGGGATCAGCATCTCCCATTGGTTGAGTTATCATATAACAATAGCTTCCACTTGAGTATTCATATGTCTCCATATGAAGATCTATATGGAAAGCGATGTAGAACTCCAACCTTTTGGGATGAAGTTGGAGAAAGAAAGCTAATTGGACCCGATCTTGTGGAAAAGATGATAGAGAAAGTTCAATTCATCCAGAAACACATCAAAGCTGCTCAAAGTCAGAAAAAGAGCTATGATGACAATCGTCGAAGGGATTTGGAGTTCTATATTGGAGATAAAGTCTTCCTTTGAATATCACCAAGGAAAAGAGTCATGCAATTTTGGAAGAAAGGAAAGTTAAGCCCAAGGTACATTGGCCCCTTTAAAATCCTTGACCATATAGGAGTCTTGGCCTATAGGCTTTCACTTACACTGAATATGGCTCAAGTTCATGATGTTTTTCACGTATCACTCCTAAGGAATTACATACATGATCCCTCACATGTACTAAACTCAGAGGTGGTACAGCTGGAAGATGATATCTCTTATGAGGAGCATCCAGGTGAGATTCTGGACTGGAGGGATGAGGTTCTATGCAATAATACAACCCACCTTGTCAAAGTGTTGTGGAGGAACCATAAGTTTGAAGAAGCTACTTGGGAACCAGAGGAGGCGATGAAGGAGAAGTACCCTCACTTGTTTGTGTAAAGTGAAATTTCGAGGGTGAAATTTCATAAGGGGGGAAGAATGTAACAACCCAAAGTATTTAAATATAAATTAACTTCTTAAAAATATGTCATAAAATCACATGAAAACACAACATAATGAACTACTAAGTGATAAGTGACCTTTAAACATAATTTTTTCACTTCTGTGTTTGGAATTTTGAAAATCTGACATACACAGTTGTGTTCAAAATTATTTTTGGGGTCCAATAAGAAAAACTTAATTTTTTTTGAATAGTAACCTACCCCTATGAATAGTAACCTACCCTTGTGAATAGTAGTCCAAACCTTATGAATAATAAATCTTCCAAATAATAGTAACTAAATAAAATTTAGGCATCTTAGAAAGTGACAATTTGACCATAGTAAACGTTTTGGTATTTTTGTAAGTTATAAATAATTAATTATAATTAATTAATTAATTTAAAAGAAAATTTATTTTCATAAAATGTGTTCATAAATTATCAAATCTATGTCTCCTAGTTTTTAGATAATTTTATAAAACCCTACATAATTTTTGAAAGCATTATAAAAGCAGTTTTAATTTTAAAAACTTTATTTTTCAAGTAAATTATGATTTTAATTAAATTTTAAATTAATCATATTTAGAAAATTATTTTTGAAAAATTGAATTCATTTTTGGATTCTACACATCTATAAATGGTTAGGGTGAAATTTTGGGATTTTTCTGAAATACTTCAATTTTCAGGTGAATAGTAAAACATACAGTTTTTCGCATAATCGGTGTATCCTAAATTGCATCATTAATGATGTAATTATGACATAAACATTCTAGAACTTTAGTTTTGTCCAAATTATATTAAATTTCATAAATTTTTTCTTAAAATACAATAAACTCAATTTTCAAACCTAAAAAGAACTTCCAAATCCTAAAGTCAAAAGGTGATTTCTTAAAGTGTCTTTTTCTCTTTCTTTCACTTTCCTTTTAATAAATTAATGAATTAGAATTATAAAGATGATTTAAATCCTAAAATGAATTATATTATATTAATATATGATTTAGTTTGTCAAAAAACTATTATTACAAGTCCAACTTTTGATATATTATTTTATTTAATATTTTATACTAAAAACACCTCCCTTTCATGTATAAATAACCCCTCCCCCTCCCCTTGCCAAACCACACCTCTTAAGCTTCAATAATTGTCTAAACTCTACCCAAGAATCTTCCCTATCCCCTCCCCCACGTCCAGGAGCTTTTGGTATCATCAAAAGACCAATCTTAGGCCCCTTAAGGAGGATCTCAAGAGAAGGATTCAAGAGGTAATTTCTCTTCTTCTTTCCTTTAATTCCCTTTCAATTTCAAGTCCTTTTCTTGTTCTCTACCAACATATATTTGTCCAAATGTTATGGTGACTCTATTATAATACATATACTATAATTTTATGATACTAATGGGATATTATACCATCCAACTCCCTTCTCCTCTTCCTTTTATTTTATAAAAGAAAACGTTGTCCGTAAGGTGTTAATCTATCACCTTCAAGAACGACATGTTTTCTTTTTCCATTTCTACCTACAGATCTGGTCATAAAACCATTTTTATGGTTGAATAATAATATTATATATGTATTATGTCCTATTTTATGTTCTATAACTAACTTATGTACATATTATAATACGAGTAAACAAAACAAGTTCGTTGTGGTTGAAAAACCGCCAAAATTAACCCAAATGATCATCATTAAATTCCTATATAATGATTCATACACATGGTAAAAAATGTAATACATATTAAGATCATTTTAAATTTTTTAATATCATTAATAATATGTAATATATGTTCTGGATTTTTACCCATGTTCTACACAAATTTCAATTCATGAATACATGTGAAACTCTCAAGAAAACTATAAAAATGAACATTCTCGAACAATGTTTTTAAACTATATAACTCATTAAAAGTCCCATAGAAACATAATGAAACCAAAATGACCCCTATTAAGATATAAAATGTTCTGTAATTTTTAATTAATTAATATAATGTCATTATACAGGACATTAAAGAGAAGGAAGCGTTTGAATACAAGGTAAGGGGAAATTCTCGAACCCAACTTTCATCCATCGGGTTCTCCCTCTTTCACTCATTTTTTATATGGTTAATCATCAAAAATATCTTTTTCATAATTGTCTTTACTTTTTTGGGATATATATGTTTTTCACTTTTATTTATGAAAAACCAAATTTTTTCCAAAAGAACTCTTCTTTCAAGAACACACCTTTTACATCTCATTCAAGATTGATGGTTCTTGTAACATATATGTTATTCCCTCTTTATTTTGGGAACCCAATGTTTATGAATGTGTTCTTATGGATGAAACGAATCCATTTTCATGGGTTATTTATGTTTATTTATTTTATATGTTCATTGTTTCATTCAAGGTAAATGATAATGTTTTGATGTGACGGGTGTGCCCAGAATTATATAGCGCAATATGAATGTTTAAATGTGACGAGTGCGCCCGGAATTATACAGTGCTCCAATGCATTGGGTAAAGTGATTAATCTCATGATTAAATGTGAAATGATGTGTGAAAAAGATGCTATCTTTTTTCACAAGCATGTGTGGTAGTTAACCACTAAGACATGGTGTTTCATTTTTATTCATTGCCGCATTTCAAGTCTCTTATTAATGCTTCCTCTCATGTTCTTGATTATTTGACTATGTTATGAATATGGTCACACCATGATATATTGTTCTTATCTATCCTATTACTGGGATTCTATATCACTCCTTTTTATGTATATCCTCAGGTGGCAACATGTACTAAGGATAGTTCAAGTGCCAATAAGAAGCTAGAGAAGAAGAAATGAACAAAAAAGTTTATGCTCGATGTTGTAATTGTTATGTATGGTCCTAGTTTTCCCAAGACACTAAACCATTGGATTATATATGTGTAATAATATTGTTTTTTTATCTTTAAAATTATGTAATAGTAATTTAAGAAAAGTTTGGGTCGCTACATTAGAGATAATCAGGCCATGGTCCCATGTTAACATTTGGTTGTGGCTGGGAGTGATGCTATGGGCGGGGAAGAACTCAGTGCTGGAAGGGATGATATTATTGAGGTAGGATCAAGAAAATATGACCAACCTCATGACATGGAGCCTATCTCATATAATAAGATTTTATAATAGGATACTAATGCTAAAATCCTCACAGAATTTCCTGAATATGATCCTACAGATCCTAAAGAGTTGGAAGATTCTAATCCTGACATAGATGAAGAGAACTGCATTATCAGTTGCAAGGTATAGAATTGTTTTCAACATTTCATTGACCAGACTCCAGTTTCACAACTAGTTGATTGGATGGGGTCTCTTTTCCACTGGTTGTACAATATGTGTGTTGTAGGGGCAGATCTTGTGTTCTTCATGCGCTAATTCACAACTACCTTGATAAAAAGTTGCATAAAGGAAGTTAATACATGGATGTCTCTTGGAACCAGGAGAATTATATCAACATATGAAAGCTCTATGAATTAAATAAGGAGATCCAATGCCTAGTATAGAAATCATATGATCATTCCTCCTTTATCACCACTCAATCAAAACTCATCATACAATTGAGGACCTAGTTGGTGGAGGCCCTATAGGAGATAAGGTAGGAAACACATTAAGTGGCTGATCTCCAAGATAAGTGGGGCCGATCACATATTGGGGCTGGTCAGCTTCATCTGGTGACTAGTGAGGACGAGAGGGAGCTTAGAGGGGAGCAGAAAACCCTAGAGGCCACACACCAGAGGTTAGCGGGACTGTAGTGACCGATCATCGGAGTAGAGCTATAGGGGCAAGAAACCCCATGAGAGGCTCCAACATGTGGATGTCCCTTTCTACTACCACAAATTCTTACCTACTTCTAAAATTTTCCTAGTTAATGGAGACATTTCTTTTCATTTATTTAATTATCACACTTTGACCATATTTTTTAGACAACCAATGATCAATTCCTAAGCTCGCATTGGTCATTCCCAGTGTGAGAAACAAGAGAAAACCACCTGATTGATCATTTGTATGAGTGTGTAAGATAATCATCGAACACTCAAATTGTGATATTTTTGACTGACCGCTAAGAGTGTTCATGCTGAGATAGGTTGTGGCTAGAGAACAGGTATCTTAGAACAGTTAACTTTCTTTTCCAACTACACTAATTCCCAAATGAGATAACATCAGGGGCGTTATAATCTACTCGAACAAATGGGAAATGGGAAGTGTGAATCATAATGCCCAATATTTGGAACAAAAGGAGAGTGGAATAGAGATACTAGATAACTGATGACCATGTTAAAAACATATCATTTTTTCCGTTATCCTAGAATGGGGAAAAACAAATGAGGGTTGACTATTGACCATGTTTGAAACATAGAACCTGTCTCATAATGTTGTCTAAATTCTTCTAGGATATTGGACCAAGATGGCTGGTGATCCAAAATGACATAATACCAAACCATTATGGGGTCCCTTCGGACATGGAAGGGGGTGAGGATCCAAATGAGGGGCACACAAAGCAAGGGAATGGAGTGATGAAACGTTTTAATGGATTCAAACACTCTCAAAATTATACCACCATGACTTAGAATACATTGTTGTAAGTGCATTGGTTTAAAAAAGATCAAACCCATCTTCTAGGGGAGCATCATCTCAGATTTTTAGTGATAGCTAAGAATGCAAATAATGTAGTAGATAACCAGCACTAAGGAAAAGGACCTCTAAGAAGAGGGCCTGGGATGTTTTGAAGTTTTACATCATGAAATTGAGGATGATAGACACGCAGTTTCACATTGTACAATAAGTAATTTTCATGGTACAATTTAATGTCATGTGATTAGGACGTGTCTCACAGTTTGGCATCATGCAACTGGGATGTTGCACATAATTTAAGGTCATACTTTTTGGACCCTTTCCAACTATTTAAAGTCATGCCTCATGGTCTATAGGCTCTTAGTTTAGGGTCATGTATTTCAGACCAATGAAGAGTTTCTAAATAATATATGTATTGTGGTGTTGTAATAAACCCAACATAAATGAGGACCAAGAAGGCCCAATACTATACAATACATTCCCCAGGAAACTTGCATACAATTTAAATTTGTGATTCTTGGACTATGGAAAAGTTCACTCCAAGGGTATATACATGGAAAACATTAGGTAAAACCTCACATGAATGGATCCAAGTAGTCTTACGTACCACATAGACACCTTAAGATTAATTGAATAAATTTTAAGGTCATAATTTTTGGACTATGGCTGATTCCAAGGGGACGAAAGGTTGATAGACCTATGGTTGGGCCTAAATACAAAACTTCCAGGCATCACTACATATCCCATAAGGATGGAAATCAATCCACACATAGTTCTAGAACATAGCGTGATAAAATACCAACCCTGGTGGGAGAAATCCTCCCTGGAGAGGGAGCTGAAGTTCTCCATGATTATTATGAGGCATCCCAAATTGGTTTAGGATGGGGACTCAATTTAACATCATGCATTGATAATTTTATCTCCTAGTTTATGGTCATAGATTTCAGACCAAAATGGGTAGGGTCTCTAATGGGTATGTGTAGTGCGGTGGTTTGACTAACCTGACATGACTAAGGACCTGGGGGACAACACCACATGAAACATTTAAAAGAAATTTCTTCATACAATCTTAATTCTTGATGCTTAGAATATGATGAGTCCAAGGGGATAAAGGTTTGATGAACTTTTTGTTGGGTCCAATGATAAAATTTTTGGGTGTCGCTATGTATCCCTTAAGGAAGAGAATCAATCCACATGTAGTTCTTAAAATCCTATGTAATTTAATCTCATGTGGTTAGGATGAAGTTGAATTGACGTGAAAGAAAGGCAACATCATAGTTGGACCCAAGATTGAATATTTCAACATCACTATGTATCCGGATGAATCAAGAATCAATCCATGCATAGTTATAGAGGAAAATATCCCTGCATAGTTTTGATCTAAACATTGAGGGGGTCATTATTTTTTTTCTTTATTCTCTTTTTTAGGTGGTTGGACCAGGGTATAAAACCCAAGAATTTCTACATATCATGTGTGTACAAAAATAAATCCACACATAGTTCGTGAAATATCATGATATTTAATTTCATATGGTTAGGAAGAATATGAACTAATGTGAAAGAAAGGGAATGTCACAGCTGGACCTAAGATTGAAGATTAGGGCATCACTATGTATATCACTGAAGCAAGAATCAATCCATGTGTAGTTATAGAGAAAAATATCCCTTTATAGGTCTGATCCATACATAGAGATGTGGGATCATTCTTTTTTTTCTTTCTTCTTCTCTTTATTTTGGTTGTTAGACTAGGGTATAAAACTCAGGACTCACTACATATCATGTGTGTACATTAATCAAGACATACATAGTTCTTGAACGTGGTATGGTATATGAAAAATGTAGGTGGAAATGTCCTCTTGGGTGAGAACATTATGATGTTGTTCATTTTATCATCATACGGCTAGGATGATGGTTGTTATATAGTTTATCATCATGCAACTAGGACACTGGTGATGGGAATAAATCATTCCAAGGGGAATGTTCATGGCATGAAAATTATATCCTAACATGAATGAGGACCAAGTAGGCCCATTCCACATCACACGCTCCCAAGGAAAACTTTAACACCATTTAAATTCATGATTCATAGACCTTAACTTTTAGTTTAAGATCATAAATCTCGAACCATAATATGGATATAAGTTTAAGGTCATAAAGCTTGAACCAGGTGCCCAGTTTAATGTCATGTTCCTTGGATGTTGATGTTATGTTATTTAAATTTGTGCATCTCAGAATGTAAGGGATGAAAATAGTTTAAGTTCATAATTCTTGGACCTACTGAAAATAGTTTAAGGTTGTGATTCCTAAACCATGGGTTCTTAGTTTAAGGTCATAGAATCCAGACCAAATAGGGGACTTGTTTTAGAGTAATATGCATTGGGTGATGGAGTAAAAAAACTTGATGTGAATAAGGGCCTAGGAGACCCATTCCACACAACAAATTTCAAATAAAATCCACAAAAAGTTTAAATTCATGATTTTTAGACTGTGGATCTATAGTTTAAAGTCATATAACTCAAACTATAGCATCACAGTTTAACATCATGTTGTGGGGACATTGAAAGCTCCTTATAAAAATTATTTTTCATGGAACATGGCATTGGTTGGAGGAGTGATGTGATCTTCATCCATAGAGATCAAATAGTACGTGACGTTAGGATAAACCTTATTAATGATATAAGGTCCCTCCCAAATGGGCTCCAACTTTTGCAGCTTCCTGTTGGGTATCATTGGCATCTTGAGATCTAGTATTGTGTCACCCTAGTGGAAGGAGCTGATGAAAAATTTATTATTGAATGCACTTGCTATCTTATTCTGCTTCTTCTCTAGATTTTTCAAGGCCTGGAGGATATTTTCTTCAAGAGCTTCCAGTTCAGCTATATGTTCTATATGGAATCTTCTAGTCATAGATAGTGATTTAGAGTGATGGAAACTAAATCTTGATGGGAGGGACTACCTTTGTTCCATACCCCAGGAAATATTGAGTCACCTAGGTGGAATTTCGAGTCATCTGATAATCCCAGAGAGAGTTTGGATCTTTATTAGCCAAATTTTATTGTTATGGACCACAATATTCTATAGAATATTGGAGAGGATTTTTTTGAACGCCTCAATATTTCCATTTTCCTGTGTATGGTAGCAGGAATTATGGTTTGACCAGATGTTGTACTTAGAATTCAACCTCTTCATCTCAACTGCCTAGAAGTTGGTGCCATTTTTTGTGAGAATAACTTGATGGATTCCAAATCGATGGATGATATTGGAGCTCAAGAATTCAACAATGGGTTGGGTCTTGAATTCATTAATAGGAATCATCTTTTCCCAATTGTAAAATAAATCTATCATGGTCAGAATGAACCTACACTAGCGAGTGGTTGTTGGTGGATATGATCCCATGAAATCGAGTCCCCAGACTACAAAGGGATAAGAACACTTGGTAGTATGAATGGTCTCTAGTGGTCGATGTGAAAAGTTTTCATGAATCTGAAAATCATGAATCCTCTTGGTGAACTTGATGTGGTCATTGACCATGGTGATCCAAAAGTAGACCAATCTTTGCATTTAGTGGGAGAGTTTCAGTCCTGTCTGATGAGAACCATATGAACTAGTATGAACTTCCTACATATCCTAGGTGATCTCATATAATTGTATGAAACATAGGATAAATCCATCAAACCCATTCCTGTAGAGAGTGTTCTCAAGGTTGGTCCTACTCTGGAGGGTGAAATACACTGTGTATCAAAGGATTCACTCATGTTCAGCTTGATCTCGAGGTACAATTTCAAGCTGGAGATACTCAATGAAATGACTTATCTAATCGGTATCTTATTCCGCTATGGGGAGATCTAGAGGACTTGTTGTGGAATCACCAATGTTCAGGTGGTTTACCTAAGAGCTTTCATCATCATAATATGGGATGATAGTTATATCATCCCACCTTTTTATCACATAAACTTTCATTACATTATACCAAACTGAGGATCTTTAAGGTTTAGTGTCTTGGAAACCAGGAACTTATTACATGAGACAAAAAAAACATTCTTCTTAAACACTTGAAATTATTCTTCATTTGTTCATCCTAATTTCATTATAGTATCTCATAACTTGGGAGCATACATCAAAAGAAAGGGTGATCAGAATTCCCAGTAAGGGAAACAAGGGAAACATTTTACATGAGAACTTGAGACACATTAAAAGTCATGAAAAATAACTTTAAGGAATTATAAAGATATCATGAGGCATATAATAATAAAAATAATGTGTTTCATAACTTGAAGATGTGGATAAAACATTTAACATAGACAATAATTTCCATTTCACCAAGTTCCATCCCCAAGGTGTCATTAAAAATTACCAAGGTTATTCACCAAGGCGTCGTTAAAAATGGTCATCTCTAGAGATTAAGTCTTTACTCAATGCATTGGAGCGATATCAGGGCGCACCCTTAAATTTGTCTTTTTTATCATGTGAGCCACATATATAATCATCAAACATTTCATAAATAACCCATATAGAATAAAAGAAATGGGTTTCATTTCATAATCATAATGTTTTAAAAACTGCTTTAAAGACATGATCTTTATGTCACTTTAAACCCACGGAAAATGAAAGCGGGTCTCATGTATGTAAATCCCAGAATTTAAAATAGAAAATTTTGGTATATATGTGAATACCCCTTTAGAAGAAATATCTTTGAGTATTCACTTAAAAAATAAAATAATTCGAGAAAAAGAGAGAGACATTTTTGAGACGGAAATTCGGTAGCATAACGGCTATGTTGTAGGGTTTTAGAAAACATTGAAAAGAGAGGGGACATGGGTCACCCACTCATAAATGATCCATAAAACAGTAGGGAGACAGAATATAAAGGATTTAAGAACATGTTAACTAAATTTGAAAGATATACCATATGAAATGAAGAACATGAAAGGAAGACAAAAATAAGATTTCTCTTATGAAAATTTGGCAGCCTAACGGCGTAACTTAAACTTCAAAAAATGAATTGACGAGATCAAATAGGGGATCTCATAATATGAATATAAAAGATCATTATGATAGATATATATATCATACCCCAACATAATAAAAAGGAACTTGAAAGACTTGACAAGAAAATAGAACTTGAAAATGAGAAGGGTGAAAGAATCCTTTAAAAATTCGGCAGCCTAACGGCGTCACTTAAACTTTAAAAAAATTAATTGATGAGATCAAATAGGGTCTCTCATCATATGAAAATAAAATATCAGTATGATAGATATAGAGATCATACCCCAATATAATAAAAAGTAACTTGAAAGACTTGACAAGAAAATAGAACTTGAAAATGAGAAGGGTGAAAGAATCCCTTAAAAATTCGGCAGCCTAACGGCGTCACTTAAACTTTCATAAAATGAAATGATGAGAGAAAGAGGGGGTCTCTAATCATATGAACATGAAAATGGAAGTAGTATGAATATAAAAGAACATACTCAACATAAGAACATGGAGCATAAAAGAAATGACATAAAAGAGAGTACTTGGAAAGAAAGAGAGAGGTAGGATCCCTTACCTTGAAGAGTAACTTAGAAATCTTGAAGTTTGGGACCTTGGGAGGCTTGAGGGCACCTTGGGAGGACTCCTTGGGAGGTAAGGAGACCAGAAATTCGTTGAGAAGGATTTTTTAATGGAAAGGATGAGAGAATGGCTTGGTATTTATAGGGAAAGTGAGGGGACAAGTCATTAATGGCCAAGGGACACCTCATTGGTGGTATTGGCAAAACCATGGGTTTTCCCATGATATTTTACCATGGTATTGGCCACTTGGGACACCTCATACCTTATCTTACTATTCATAAGCCGACCATATTGATTACATACTTAATACACCATTTAATGATGTCATTAAACACCCGTAACTTAAAAACTGTATTTTTACTATTCACTGAAAATTCAACTTTTTCAGAAAACTCCCAAAATTTTAACTTAACATAATATCAATGATCTTGATTCAAAAATAAACTCCATTTTATAAAAATATTTTTCTAAATATTTTTAATTTAATTTTTAAATAAAAACACTATTCACTGAAAATTTATTTTTTTCATAAAAATCCCCAAAAATTATCTTAACATAATATCAATGCTCTGAGTTCAAAAATGAAATCCATTTTATAAAAATAATTTTCTAAATAATTTTAATTTATTTTTTAATTAAAAAAACACTATTCACCTGAAAAAACTAATACTTGACTAATAATTTCTGAAACATTTATTTACATATTTTATTGAATCACATTACTTAATCAAGGTGCCTAGATTATATTAATACTTTCTTTAAGTGAGATTACTAATCCATTTGGTCACATTACTAATCCTAAGCATAAAAGCACTATTCATAATTTACTATTCATCAAAAATTAAGTTGATCTTATGAGACTCTAAATTTCGTACTGAACATAATTTTAGAAGACCATTTTTTGAAAATAATTACACATAATTAATTATTTAAGGTTTACATAAATATTTTCAAATATCCTTTTTCTAGAATTCATCAAAAATATGCATACCGTATTTATCCGGACATTTGAAAACTCACAAACTTCATCATAAGAAGAAATCAAAAAATTTATTTAAGTCAAAGGATTACACAAGGTTGTTACAGTCTCATTACATAGCCATGTATAACACCAGCATAGGACCTAAGAGTAAGGTGTGCTAAGGTGAGAGAATCTTGGGGCGGCTCGGCCAACATTGCATGAGTAGTAATTTCTATCATTTTGAACTTCTCATTAAGGTGATTCTATTCTTGCTTCACACGATGAAGTTCAGATTGGGTTTGGTCTAGAGAAAAGCCCAGTGGTGCTACCTCCTTCCCAAGTTTTGTTAGATGGGCTTCGATTGGCCCGAGACTACTGGATGAGGCCATCGAATCTTCTTTCTATATTAATTAACCAAGATCACTTGTATTTAGAGACAATAATCGCAACATTTAGTTTCCAAAGGTCATATTGACTAATGGTCATATAATAGTCAAAACCCTACAGTCTCATTTTAATTATAATCATTTTATTAAATGAAAAAGTTTTGTTGAGTATGAAATAAAATAACACACAAAATTTAGGAAACAAGATTTATTCAAAATTTCGGGTCATTACAATCTTCCCCCCTTAATAAATTGCGTCCTCACAATTTTTAAAATTTGGCTTGGAAATTTCATTGAAATTCCCATATTAGAAAAAGATTCAGTAACACTAATACTTTAAAAGAAAGAAATGGAAGTACAAAGGTCACCCGAGTTAACCCATACTAGGATTCCATGTAGGAAAATAGGGATATGGAAGAAAAACAAAGGGTCAAGTTCTGAGGGAGAGTGATAGAAAACATGATTAGGAGAAAGTTAACCACAAGAAAATCACAAACTTATGATGTGTGTAAATGGTATTTGATTACCCAGTAGGAAATGTAAACTAAAAACGTTTTTGTTGTACGTTCCTTTTCATAATTTTGAGGAATTCATTTACTACATAGAACAAAACATAAGGAAATATACCTACCTTCAAGTAGAGTTTCATCCTTTAATAAGTTTCTACCAAAACTAATATTTTCTCCAAACGATGAGCATTCAAAATTACTTGGTCTCATCAAAGCACAAAAATCGTCTTATAGACAATCACATAATCCATAAAAGATTAACTATCTATTTCTTCTATCTTTAAACATTATCCCAAAAATAGAAGGGGTAAGATAAAACAACTCTTCAAAAAGAATGAATCTCATAGGAAGGGAAACTTCTTTAAATCTTCAAAATTCCACAGTACTACCCAAATTTCATCATAGACCATTCCATAAATAACTGTCCTTAAAATTCCTCAAAATAAACCAAACTAAGATTGAAACCCAAATACAAGAAGGATTTGATAACATAATCTTCCAAGATAAACTTTATCGTTCATCTCCAAACAACATCAACCACTCTTATCATCTTATAACAACAGTGACTAACCTAATCATATTTTCCCCAAGATAGGTTAATAATTTCCATAAGTAACCTAAATTACCATAAGTTCGCCTTAAATTCATCGATTCTTCAAAATATAATTCAACCTTTACTCCTCAAAAAAAATACCGTAGTAATCTATTTACCTTGATCATATAGGGTTCCCAATATAGTGAACGTCTTCCAAAATAATAATCATCTTTTAATCCCCTAATCATCTCTTTTTTTTTCAAGAAGAACAGCTTCATAACATCAACATGTGGTACATAACAATAGTTGTTTTCCTTAATTATATAAAACCATCTTAAGTAGTTACTCGATGTTCTTATAAAACATTAAAGATATGATCATAGGGCACGAACTAAAATACAACATGACATAGACAATTATTGTGAAGAAGTTTCATGTACTTTAGTCATCATGATCCATCTCATCATAGGACTTGCATTGTTCCCTTGTCCTTGAAGATTGTTGATGCTCATCATGCTTCTCATCCCTTCCAAGAGAGCATTGCCTTTGATAATTTCCAACTTCTCCACATTTACGATATGGAAAAGTATAAGGTACATTAGATTGAACCTTATCTCCATTCATCACATTATCCTTTTTTTAAAGCAATTGGCTACTTTATGCCCTATCTTCCCACACTTAAAACATCTCCCAGTTCCTTTGTGACATTCTCCTTGGTGCCTCTTCCCACACTTTTTGCAAAAAAGAAATTGGGTCTTCTTTCCCTTATCAACTTTATCAGATGAACATCCTTGAGACTTTGTCTTCTTCTTCCTTGATGAATTTGGGCATTCAACTAGGTACCAATTATTAATTGTGATTTTTGATAGCTGGTTTGGCATAATCACAATATGTTCAACTTGATCTCTCGTCATCTCTGTCATATTAATAGGGAAATTGTCACATTTCCTATCACATTGGTTGTTGGGACATGTTCTTCCATTTCCTACCATTAACTAAGAAAAGAAAGTATAATTAGGGGCTTAAATACTTAGCCAATAATCATTAAAAGGAAACTTTAAGCATAGAAGGATAAACTAGTAGAAGGAAGGTATACCCTAACTTGTGATGCCCTAGGTTCCAATCTAGGTTATCCATGATCATATATTCTTATGTGGATCTTTATTTTATTTTATCTTTGTTCATTTAATAATGGTTCATACAAAGCTTATGAATTTACCAAAGCATATCCCTCGGGAGTGTCGTAACCAAGAGTGCAGCAAGGCCCGTTGTTGTGTACCAGTTCCCATTCGAGTCTAGCTCAAAGCGGTGTTTTCGGGTTTTACCCCTATGTACATCTGTGCCAGAGCCACCTCTACCTGCTTGTATCCAGACAGGGATGTATTTGCTTGGCAACCCCTTACTCAATAATCACCAAAATACCAGGAATATTTCCTATATTTAAACTTTTCTATAGGGTTCTTCCTAAAGTTTTCATATCTTAATTTCTACAAATAACTAAACCATCATTTGATACCAACTATAGCATCCCGCCTTTTTGTCACATAAAATTTCATTACATTATACAAAACTGAGGATCTTTAAGGTTTAGTGTCTTGGAAACCAGGAACTTATTACATGAGACAAAAAAACATTCTACTTAAACACTTGAAAGGCTTCTTCATTTGTTCATCCTAAGTTCATTATATCATCTCATAACCTGGGAGCATATATCGAAGGAAAGGGTGAGCAGAAGGCCCAGTAAGGGAAATAAGGGAAACATTTTACATGAGAACTTGAGACACATTAAAAGTCATGAAAAATAACTTTAAGGAATGAGAAAGAGATCATGAGGCATATCATAATAAAAATAATGTGTTTCATAACTTTAAGATGTGTCTAAAACATTTAACATATACAATCATTTCTGTTTCACCAAGGTCTATCCTCAAGGTGTCATTAAAAATTACCAAGGTTATTCACCAAGGCGTCGTTAAAAATGGTCATCTCTAGAGATTAAAGCTTTACCCAATGAATTGGAGATCTATCATGGCGCACCCTTAAATATTCCTTTGTTATCATGTGATCCACATATATCATCATCAAAAATTTCATAAATAACCCATATATCATAAAAGAAATGGGTTTCATTTCATAATTATAACGTTTTAAAAACTTCTTTAAAGACATGATTTTTATGTCACTTTAAACCCATGGAAAAGGAAAGCGGGTCTCATGTATGTAAATCCAAGAATTTAAAATAGAAAATTTTGGTATATATGTGAATACCCCTTTATAATAAATATCTTTGAGTATTCACTTAATAAAATAAAAGAATTCGTGAAAAAGAGAGAGACATTTTGAGACGGAAATTCGGCAGCATAACGGCTATGTTGTAGGGTTTTAGAAAACATTGAAAAGAGAGGGGACATGGGTCACCCACTCATAAATGATACATAAAATAGTAGGGGGACATAATATAAAGGATTTAAGAACATGGTAATGAAATTTTAAAGATATATCATATGAAATGAAGAACGTGAAAGGAAGACAAAAATAAGATTTTTCTTATGAAAATTTGGCAGCCTAACGGCGTCACTTAAACTTCAAAAAATGAATTGACGAGATAAAATAGGGTCTTTAATCATATGAACATAAAAGATCATTATTATAGATATAGATATCATACCCCAACATAATAAAAAGGAACTTGAAAGACTTGACAAGAAAATAGAACTTGAAAATGAGAAGGGTGAAAGAATCCCTTAAAAATTTGACAGCCTAACGGCGTCACTTAAACTTCAAAAAAATGAATTAACGAGATAAAATAGGGTATCTCATAATATGAACATAAAAGATCAGTATGATAGATATAGATATCATACCCCAACATAATAAAAAGGAACTTGAAAGACTTGACAAGAAAATAGAACTTGAAAATGAGAAGGGTGAAAGAATCCCTTAAAAATTCCGCAGCCTAACAGCGTCACTTAAACTTTCATAAAATGAAATGATGAGAGAAAGAGGGGGTATCTCATAATATGAACATGAAAAGGGAATTAGGATTAATATAAAATAACATCCCCAACATAATAAAATGGATCATAAAAGAAATGACATAAAAGAGAGTACTTGGAAAGAAAGAGAGAGGTAGGATCCCTTACCTTGAAGAGTAACTTCGAAATCTTGAAGTTTGGGACCTTAGGAGGCTTGAGGGAACCTTGGGAGGACTCCTTGGGAGGTAAGGAGACCAGAACTTCGTTGAGGAGGATTTTGGAATGGAAATGATGAGAGAATGGCTTGGTATTTATAGGGAAAGTGAGGGGACAAGGCGTTAATGGCCAAGGGACACCTCATTGGTGGTATTGGAAAAACCATGGGCTTGCCCATGGTATTGGCCACTTGGGACACCTCATACCTTATCTTAATATTCATAAGTCAACCATATTGATTACATACTTAATACAACATTTAATTATGTCATTAAACACCTGTAACTTAAAAACTGTATTTTTACTATTCACTAAAAATTCAACTTTTTCAGAAAACTCCCAAAAATTTAACTTAACATAATATCAATGATCTGAATTCAAAAATAAACTCCATTTTATAAAAATAATTTTCTAAATATTTTTAATTTAATTTTTAAATAAAAACACTATTCACCAAAAATTTATTTTTTTCAGAAAAATCCCCAAAAATTATCTTAACATAATATCGATGCTCTGAGTTCAAAAATGAAATCCATTTTATAAAAATAATTTTCTAAATATTTTTAATTTATTTTTTAATTCAAAAACACTATTCACCTGAAAAAACTAATACTTGACTAATAATTTCTGAAACAGTCATTTACCTATTTTATTGAATCACATTACTTAATCAAGGTGCCTAGATTATATTAATATTTTCTTTAAGTGAGATTACTAATCCATTTAGTCACATTACTAATCCTAAGCATAAAATCACTATTCATAATTTACTATTCATCAAAAATTAAGTTGATCTCATGAGACTCTAAATTTCGTACTGAACATAATTTTAGAAGACCATTTTTTGAAAATCATTACACATAATTAATTATTTAAGGTTTACATAGATATTTTCAAATATCCTTTTTCTAGAATTCATAAAAAATATGCATACTATATTTATCCAGACATTTGAAAATTCACAAACTTCATCATAAGAAGAAATCACAATTTTTATTTAAGTCAAAGGATTACACAAGGCTGTTATAGTCTCGTTACATAGCCCCTTATAACACCAGCATAGGATCTAAGAGTAAGGTGTGCTAAGGTGAGAGAATCTTCGGGCAGCTCGGCCAACATTGCACGAGTAGTAATTTCTATCAGTTTGAACTTATCAAAAAGGCGATTTCGTTCTAGCTTCACACGATGAAGTTCGGCTTGGGTTTGGTCCAGAGCAAAACCTAGTGGTGCTACCTCCTTCCTAAGTTCTATTAGATGGGCTTCTATTGGCCCGAGACTACTGGATGAGGCCATCGAATCTTATTTCTATATTAATTAACCAAGATCACTTGTATTTAGAGACAATAATCACAACATTTAGTTTCCAAAGTTCATATTGACTAATGGTCATATAATAGTCAAAACCCAATAGTCTCATTTTAATTATACTCATTTTATTAAATGAAAAGGTTTTGTTGAGTATGAAATAAAATAACACACAAAATTTAGGAAACAAGATTTATTCAAAATTTCAGGTCGTTACAATAGGAGTGATGAACCTTCAATTCACCACATGAATGAACATATCATCATGGTCATTATCTATAAGAGATGTGGATATACTAGCCAGGGCATTGGATCGACCATTCTACGACCGGGGAATATGACTCACCTCCAGCTAATAAGGGAACCAGGCCATTAGATGTCAAGTGCACTCTAGAAAGTGCACATGCTCTGGATTCCTAAAAATATAGTCACCATTTATTTTCTTGATGACAAACTTGGAGTCTCCCTTCACATGAAAGTAATGTACAGTAATCTCAAGGGCCAACTCAAGACCAATAATGAGATCCTGATACTCAAACTTGTTATTGGTGAAGCCTTCTGATAGTAGGAATAAATAGGGTAGTAAATCATGTGTTGGGGTGATGAGGATGATCCCCAATCCTACTTTATTGAGTTTGGGATTGTTTATCCTTCTACTGGTTGGGATCCATGAGGCACCATCAAAATGAATCTTGCAACATGGCATAGCTTGATTCACTGAGAGGATAGCTTATTGAGGAAATTGACATCCAATGGTGATTCTTGAAGGGATGAATGGGTGTCCAGAAATTATTCCAATACCTAAACCTTAATGGAATTCTATTGAATGAACCTGATTTCAAACTACTGAAGGATCACTACCCATTGTACCAAACATCCCTTCAATATCAGGTGATTTAGATATACTTCAGTGAATCCACACGGGACTCCAGCTGTATCCCATGATGCTGTAAATAATGCCGCAAATTTTTCACTGTAAAAACTAGAGCAAGGAAGATCTTCTTGATAGGAGAGTATCTATATTCTGTTTCAAGGAGCATGATACTAAGATAGTACAAATTTTTCTCTTTCTCTTCATTATTCTTCTAGGAAAGAAGGGTGTTGAGAGACTATTCCAAGGTAGTCACATAGAGGACTAGAGGATTCCTTGAAATGAGTGGCATCAGAACCAGAGGTTGTACCAGGTAACACTTTATTTCCTCAAATGTGGTTTTTCTCTCTTCATCCCACTAGTATATGGTAACTTTCTTCATGATCATGGAGAAGGTATTACACTTACTAAACAGATTCACAATAAATCAACATATTAAGTTTAAGTGTCTTAGAAAGCCTCATAGATCCTGGAGGTTTCTCAAAGGAGGCATCTAGATAATGGAATTTATCACATATGGGTCAATTTTGATGCCTCTATATCTAGAAATGAAGCTGAGAAACTTCCTTTTGGTAACCCTGAAGGTACACTTTAAGGGGTTCATCTTTATATGTCGAAAGCGGAGGAAGCTAAACACTTTCTCAATATCTCTGAGATAGTCCTGAAGCTATAGGTATTTTACAACTAAGTCATCCACATATCATTCCACTAGAGTCTTGAGGATCATTTTCAATATATATTGCATGGATCTCAGATAATTGGCTCTTGAATTCTTCAAACTGAAAGGAATTACCTGATAACAGAAGGTTCCTTATGGAGCTCAAAAGGAGGTAGACTCTTTATCTTCATGGGCCATATTAATCTGATTGTATTAGGAATATTTACCCATAAAGGAGAGATCTTGGAACCTAGATATGTCATCGATCAACACCTTTGTCACCGGATTGGAAAAATCATCCTTTGGGTAGTGGTGGTTGAGATCCCAAAAGTTAATACAAACTCTAATCTACCTATTATTCTTTCTGACCAGAATTATGTTAGCTAGAAACTTTGGGAATTGGACCTCCTTGTTTAATCTGGATTTGATGAGCTTATCAACTTTGGCCTTGACCATGGAATTATGAGAAGGGTGCATTAACCTATGAGGCTACTTGAACTCATGATGATTCACTAGGATACCAAGATGGTGGATGGATACCTGATGGTATAGTCCTGACATATTTTCATAATTCTAGGAAAATAAATCATGATGTTTCTATAAGAAATACATGTATTTTTTTTATTCCTCTGGATTTATAGTTGCATTGATTAGCGTCAGACTTGAATCTACCTCGATGCCAAGGTTCACCTGAACCAACTCATCGATGGTGGTGGAGACACCCTCTTAGAATGTGGGAGGAGCATCTTCCAAATCCTCTTTATTTCCAGTTATAGGAGAACTGATAGGAGGAGATGTATCATCTAGGCCAATAGATTCTGGGGGAATACGGGTGCCCACTTAGATAGATATAGAATCCTTACTAGAGTACTCCTTCTCTACTGAAACCATGATGACGAAGGTTATCATGAAAATCCAGTCAGACCTTCAACTATGAGGTCCATGTTTGAAGTCAAATAAATGGTGGAAATTTAGGTTATGTCAGTTCAACCCAACCCGGTGTAACAGGCATGTGTGATGTATAGTTGTAGCCATGGGGAGAACATCTCAGTACCTTACAAGGGTAGGGGTTTCTAGTATTACCCAAACCTAACCTATATAATATTATGAGGTAATATTCCGATGTTATTTGTACTTAGGGATACAGTTACCTTTTCTCCCAAAAATGATAAATAAATTCCCCAAGTCCATCATCATGGCCTATAACCATTGAATCAGTAGGATGAGGCATATTCCAAATCTATCCATGGGATGGATTTAATGGTTGTGTGCTCAACCTCATTGGTTTGAACCTATTTTTTCATTCTTTTGTAATATTCAGAATCCATATAGTGGACCTCATAAGAGTATAAGGGATATGAATCACCCAGGAGCATGCCTACCTAACCATTGAGGGAGTACTTGAGGCATTGGTGATACGAGGAGGGAACTACTGCATGAAGATAGATCCAGGACCTACCCATCCACACATTGTAGTCTATATTCTATGAGATAACCATGAATTCAGTGTTTTCTAAAAAAAACTACTAGACTGGGTACTTAAATGTATTATTTTACATGGTCTCTACTCAGTCCTATCATAACACTTAATTTTCATGTTAGGGTGACTTGGATCTACTTCAGTCAATCCTAATCTATAGATCATCTGGGTTGGTATGAGATTGATCCCACAACCTATGTCCACCAGGCAGTGGAAAACTTCCACACCATTGAACTAGTTGTTGATGTACAATGGGTGGATGTTCTCCTATATGAGGGATCCCTCGTATTCTCTATAGAATGAGATTATTTATTGGAATTTTTATTGCTCGACCACTCCTCAACATAAAAGGTATTTATGGTTGATACCTCTATTTTGAACCGGAGGGGGTCTTCAAAGCCTCTATGAGGGACTTTCACATCTATTTTGACATTATTAGGTCCTTTAGGATAGATAAAATCATAGTAATTATAGATATGTGCTTTAACACATCATACTTTTGTGACAGATGCACATTTTTCCCACAGGGGGTTTCTCTTTGGCAGGAGGCATGATAGGAATCACTAGATAAACCACTGGATTCTAGATGGTACTAGAAATGTCTTTATACTCATCAAAAAATAACTAAGAAACTTCACTGGTTGATTATACACTGATTGAGGTCTAGATTTAGCTATATGTGACTAATCATGGTGTGTTCATGGATGTTAAGCCTGGTCAATTAGCATGGCCAGCTATAGTGGAATTTCTAATGGAGTGGGCTAAGAGGATTGTGTCTGTTGATCTCTATAAAGAACCTACATTCTGGTCTCAGTATCATTAACATCTTGGATTGAAGTGCTGTCTAGACCATTTTGGAGATTCACATGTCCTTGGATTCTTATTTGATGATATCAACCTGAGCCACTCAGAGGAATTTCCTGATACTCCTCATCATTATAAACCATGTAGGGATTTACTAGATCGATGGTATTCATGTAGGAATACTCCTGGAAATCATTAAAGGGGTCTTTCAATGCTGTAGGGACTCTGGGATTGATTCCCAACTATAGAGGTATAAATTCACCGACCATGTGGGATGGATTCGGTGCCAACAGGGGAATTTTTTTCCCTTGATCCATCAGCATATTCTCTTTCGAGATAAGGAAGGTTTTGAAGTGGATGAAAAAGTTTTATTTGGAGAAGGTGAAGCAACTTCATGTGGCTTAGGATGTCCTAAGTGAGCACAAATGACACTATGGGTGTGGGAAACTACTCTGTGAGCCAACCAGTCATCATACTTCTAGGTCCCGTGGTTAGAAACCTATTTCCATTCTCTGAAATCCTCTCTATCACTATCAGGTTTCATGGAGATGCATGTCACCTATACCAAAATGTGGCCCAAATTGACCACACCATTATCCACTTGGTTCTAGATCCAGTCCTTGAACACATATCATTTATTAATGGTATGTCTAATAATCCTATGGTAGGAGCAGTTTTCAGGGTGATCTATGAGCTTAGCCTCATGGGGCTTCCAACATTCTTGCAGTTTCAAAACCCATTGTTCCAAGGAACTGTGGAAATAATTGGAAACTTGTGAATACTTGAATGAATATTTATGTTCTCTCCTATCTTGGAAGGTATCTCTAGGATCTAGGTACTGATGAGGGGATAGATCCTAATGAGGGTCTAGATCCACATTCTCTCTTCGAGGTCATAGTGCTTGCTAAGGTGGTTCCTTCTCATTCTATGTTGGGTGAGGCTGATCATGATGAGTATATTGTACTTAGTGAGGAAGTACTAGGTAAGGCTCATCTAGAAATAGTTCTAGCAGCTCTGGATCCTCCACTAATATTTTGGTTGCAGTCTCTACCTTGGTGGGACTTCTTACAGGAGCTGGAAGAGGAAGCTGATGCTTCTGCTTAGCCTACTACAAGGCTTCTTCCAAGAATTGGGCCTTTTCAAAAAATCCCAAAACCCACCTAGGGAGTTTTGAGTGGTGAGGGTAGGGACCATATCAGTATTAAAGTTCCTCATGCACATATTCATCATCTAATATTGGGTTAGTATCATATTAAGTGAATATATGGGGTAGTTCTACCAGGTGGAAAAGTATTTGACACACTCATCTGGTATTTTCTTGTACTTTTAGAGGTCAGTAATACTTTTCTTATATATGGTGGATCTAAACTGGTAGTTAAATTGCCTGTGGAGATCTTCCCAACCAGCGATGGACCCAATGGGAAACTATCTTCACAAGAACAATGCTAAACCTTCCAATGTTTCAACAAACATTAGAGCTTACCTGCCTCCTACTACTCTAGGGTTCCCAACATGGGTCCACACCTTGAGATAAAGTGGGTGAGATGTTGTAGCAGGTCTCTCGTCTCATTGAATGGGGAAAAGGAAGGATTTCCAAAATCTGAGGGTTCTTACATTTCATCCACCTATGTTATATATGGAATTCCGTCAGGTGGTATTTCCACATGTTGCATCTCTAAGGATTCAATCCAAGAACTGAGAGTAGTTATCATATCATCTTTATGAGGGTTCCTATCTTGATGAGGATCCCTAACTACCAATGTGTTGATAGGATCATTAACATGGTAGGTAGACCTAGAGGCTCATGGTGCGGCCTGTGGAGCGGCTTGAGGAGTAACTTGTGGAGCGACTTGTGGAGTGGCTTGATCCATCTCCCGAGGAAGGTTATCACGATCCTCGGTCATATTTGGAGATGCATACCACATTTGTTTTCCATAAACTCTAGTCTCTACCCTATTGGGATGCACAGGATCACCAGGGTCATTCAGGTGTAACTGGTTGAGGAGGACTTATGGTTACGCCTACTTTTCCAGTGGAGGAGTAAAATGATCTTATCTAAGAGTTACATAATATAGGAACTGATCAATGAGGAGCTCATCAATGATACTTTTCAAATCTATGTTCTACTTATACAAGGTAGTGAATACAAGATCGACCTCTATATTCTGTGCAATATCAGGTGAATCAGATGGTCCAAATATTACAATCTTCTCATTTCCCTGGTTGACATTTTTAACTATGGGAAATGACATGGAGGGATCCCTAAGGCCAAGAATATACCTTTTCAAGTGAGTGAGGACGCATGTATAAGGTTACACCTAGCACTTGACTTCCCCGAGGAGCGGGTTATCTTTGTCCAACCCTGCACCGATGTCCCCATATTTAGAAGATATATCAAGGACAACCATGTTCACTGTGACGGTACCTGGAGTCATATACTCGATATCAACGAGCAGGTTTGGTTGTCGCAGGATAATAATGAAGTGGAGAGCAGTATATTATCCCCAGCCCCAAATCTACACGTTCAAAGATACCTCCTCAATGATTTTTTAGAGCACTGTAAAGATCTGAATGCATATATATTGGAGGGTCTGATGGTAACCAGGTGATGTAGGGTGTTGAGACACTATTATCATGGCCAACTCAACCATTCAGCACTACTGATCAATGTCAAAAAAGTGTTCAAGGATTCCTGGGTAGGCCAACTAATAGTCACAGAGGTGGAAACATGTCGCCCAAATGTTTTGGCAGAAGCACATGACATGGTCCTAGGAAAGGGACTCCTGGATGTCAAATTTGGGAACCATATTTAGAAAAAACACCATGGATAATTGATCATCATCTAGAGTTTCCCACAGGATTACTTGTTTAAAAGTAGGGCCTATCTCTTGGTTAGCCCAAGTTTTGATAAATGCTTTCTGGGAGACTAGTGGCAACACCGATGTAGATTGATGTAGGGGTGGGATGGCCGATGGTGGATCCACTATATAAGCTAAATGTTTGTTTCATGTTGGGTCACCTCTTGAAGGTGGAACTGGCTACATCATCACATCCCTATAGAACTAGGTGTTTACCACTGACTCATGTGCAAGGGAAGAGGCTTTCATTAGATGGTATGTCGGGCTCTCTTCGTCTATCAAACTTTATAATAACTCTCTATGATCTTGGGTAGAGGTAGATAATGAAACTGATAATGATAGGGATGAAAGCACTGTGAGACTCTTTAAGGGATCCAAATCTTCCTACACCTGCATGTATCTGTGATGGGATTTGGGAATCTTATAGATCTCACCTTTTGGGATGATGAATCTCACCTAATGAGATCCTACCCTATACTCTAGTGTAGAGAACCGGGGTGAAGGCTCCATCATTGAATCTCATTTTTCTTTGGAATATAGTAATCGAATGGGATTGACAATGAATTGGTTCTTCACAAAAATTTTCGTTTGGCAGCAACAGTTCTATCTTCTACCCTAGGATGGTTCTTTAAGGAAGTAAATATCTTCAGTGTGGGGGAGACCTTTGTGCTGATGGGTGATAGTGCGGCGAGGACCTCCTCTTTAATCTTCTAAGATACAAGGAGGGCCCCTACATTGGATGTTATCAGATTGGGGAGGACCTCCACTCTGGTTATTGATATAGTAGGGAGAACCTCTTCCCTGGTCATTGGGAACCTGGTTAGGACCTCCATATTGATTTTGAGAGTGGGTAGGACCTCCATTTTGATGGGTTGAAATGTGAGGATAGCATTTTCACTGATATAACTAGACATGGTGAGGACCTCTATGTTGAAGATAATGAGTATGGGGGAATACCTCCATATTGGTTTTTGGGTGTGCAGGGAGGACCTCCATTGTGGTTAGTTGAAACATGGGGAGGGCCTCCATGTTGACTATTTAAGGAGTGGGTGGGACCTCCACCTTAGTTGGTTGGGCATGGGGAGGACCTTCATGGTGGATAATGGTTGAATAGGGAGGACTTCTATAATGGTAGTTGATGAAGTGGGGATGACCTCTTATTTGGTTGGTTATGGAGTAGGGAGTAACTCTGCTTGATATGGGAATGATGTGAGTAGTACCTTCATGTTGGTGGTATATGACATGGGGAGGACCTCTGTATCAGTAACCATAAGTATGAGGAGGGCCTCCATGTTGGGTCTCCTCGTCACAGGCTAGCCTATAATGACTTTTAGTGGCACCAATGGCTAACAGAGTCTACTCAGCCTTCCTGTTTGGTGAAATACGTCAGGGGTGATAGGAGTCATGGGAGTTGTGGAAGATGATTCTCCTTATTGGGAATCCTCCTAATATTGGTCCCAATGTTGGATACGAGTCATTTAGATCAGGGCCGACAGATTAGGGGTGTAGTCCACCTGCCCCTCATCCTAGAGAATTGATCATTGTTAGCATTGATGAGGCATGGTGGGATCTGTCCTTGGCTGCTCCTAGGAAGTAGTCACAGGTGGGATGACTCGGGTATCCCCCACCTCCTCGTCATAGGGAAATGAGTCATAGGATCTCTCTAGGGATAGACTTCCAAAATGGTTCGTCATGGGAGTGGGGAACAGTGGATCCCTATGTGGCCCTTAGGGGTGGCGGTGTAAGAGAGGTACAGTAGTCTCAAGGTCCTGGATATCCATATCCCTCATGGGGATTATTCCCTCCTACTCATACTAGTGTATGAGGGTGTCCATATACCTCCTCTGAATGATTTCTAAAATTGAGATGGGTTGTGGGTTCCTAATATCCATGTCCACAGCTAAAGTCTTAGAGGAGGTGGAGTTGTGAGGGATTACCACATTGACATATCTCTTTCTCCTATGTCGGCGAGTAGTGATTGGTTGGTTTACATCATCTTGGGTCTTACAAAACATGAAGATTTAGCTATCAACATAAATTATAGGAAATCAATTTCCAATTCCTTAGTTTCATCCAATATTCTATTAAAGGAGATATAGATCCTCACTGATGATGTCATTGATAGGAATGAATAATTTTTAGCTGCCCCAAATTCTGGTGAGTTCCATTCTAGGCCTACTATTTCATTTTTGGGTCCTATAATTTGATAGCTTCATATGGTGACATTATAATCTATTGATGTGTCAAATGATACTAGTATCCATATTGAGGAGAAGAGTTTCACATTGGGTCCACCATTTTTTAATGATTCTTTCATCAGGGCATGGTATCTTGTGTGTTATTGTGTGCTTGTTTCACTTCATATTTCCCCACATTCTTACTTTACAAAGGCAGGAGGCATTCATAACTTTCTTTGGTGAAGTCTTCTCCTTGATAGAAATGGTCTGATGTGATGTTGGTTCCTCCTTCCTTGGATTTCTCCTTGGAACATGTTGCTTAGTACAGATCTCCCTCATAGATTTAAGTTATGTTTATGGAACTAATTCCCAGTGTCAACTCTCTATGGACACCGGTTAATTGTGTTTCTTCTATATAGACATTCCAAAGGGTCTTGATGGGCTAACAACCTTCAGTCAAAATATTAGTCATGTTGTGCATCGCTGGCATGTTTGGAAGCTAGGAAAATTAGTCACATGTATTCTTCCTCATAATAAGGTACCTCATGGAGGCATCTCAAGCATAGAACCTGAGTCATCCCATGTCAATCATGAGGTATCTAATTTAAAAGGCATGTCTTCTAAGGCTTTTGCCTCAGGCATCACATGTTTGGAATGAGGTATCTGATGCCATAGGTTCATATATTCCAAGGATTTTACCTCAGGAATCCCAAGTTTATCATAGGGTAGCATTGTGAGTCAGGTCATGAGTTTAACATCTTGTATATATGGGAGGAGTTTGATCAAAACACCCTTGAATAAGGATCAATAAGGTGAATCCCTATGAGGGAACACCTGGAAGGTTTACTTATGGATGGATCAGATGTCCTGTGGAGGTGGATCCAGGGAGGTGTGTCCCATAAAGAGAATATTTCACACTGTGAAGGTTGATCTGGACACCCCTGGGGGTGGATCAGGGAGGTGAATCCCTGTGAGGGAACACCTAGAAGGTTTACTGATGGATGGATCAGAACTTCCCATGGAGAAAGATCTAGGGAGGTGTGTCCCATAAAGGGAATATTCCACACCATGAAGGTTGATCTGAAAACCCATAGGGTTGGCTCGGGGAGGTTCACCCCTTAGATGGGGGAACCAAGGTTTATCATTGGTTGGGATTGAACCTTATGGAGGCATCCTATATACCCTATTTATAAGATAGAGATCAAAACCCATGTAGTTCAAGAAGTTGGGGCTTACACCCCCAAGGATTCCCGTTTGGAGGGACATTATTGGGGATTATGCATGGAAACTACCCATAAAGGTGGATTGATCCCATCAGGATGTGGATAGCTAGGTAAGATCAGGATGGATGTGGATAGAGTGTTGGGAGTGGATGGGATGGATGGAATTTTGGGATTAGACCTCGGTGAGGCTTTCTATATATGAAAATTGGTTGGGAATCAAAGAACACATAGTTCAATGAGGGGTATTGGGCTTACACCTGAGGAGAAGGCCCATGAAAATGGAGCATGTGGTTGGGGATTATGCATTAAATATTCCCATTGATGGGACATGATATATTTGGGGCTTACTCATGGAATCTTCGTGTGGGAAGGTGAATACTAGGGATTACTCTAAGAGGGATGGCCATAAATGGAGATGGATAGCTGTCGAGGTCAGTACTAGCCTCTAATCCCATAGGATTCATGCTCAATGTAATAAAAAAGAGAAAATAGTAGTTACTTGACACTTTTTTTGAAAAAGATATGCCAACGAGAGATGATGTGTGGCTTACACATGGAAGCTTCCCAAGGAGGATCTCATTCCATTGTGAGGAGGATATCATTCCATGTGAGTGGGGCTTATGCATAGAAGCTTCCATAGGAGAATCTCATTCTATGTGAGGGGGATATTATTCCATGTTAAGAAGATCTCATTCCCTATCACTCATACACAGAACATCCTATGTTTTTTTATAGGTCATGTTCATAGTTTAACATCATGTGTTGAGGACATTAGTACTAGGTAGTTTTACATCATGCAGCTTAGGTGTTGGGGAACTCAATCCTTACCCCTTGGGATTACATAACCATCAAACATGAAACCCTAGGTGGGATATGGGTTTGATAATCCCATGTTTTAATGGTGTTGAGGAGTGTTCAATCACGATGTTCAAGAAGTATCTAGGGAAAGACACGCCCAGGAATTCTAATGAATCCACATGTCGTATTACCCTATGTACACACTATGTACTTTTTTCAAAAAAAATAATCCTTTCATATCTCCTCCTTAGAGACTCGTATTTGGTCATGTGAGTAGCCTATCCTAATTTTTGTTCCTCATATGGTGTGTTGGTAGCCTTCATTTTTGTGTCAGAGATGATATGTGAGGTGTTAAAAGTGATATACTCTTTCTAATGATGCTTGGAAGATGATAGTGATTGGGTTTGACTATCATAGAGATATCAAGGTTAGTACTCTCATGACACACTAGGTCTTAGGTCCCCCATACTATTTATACATGTAGATTCAGTACATCTTCACACTAAAGAGATTGTTTTTACTCTATCTATTGAGTGTCACTCTCTCGTTATCGAGCTCTAGTGGGGAGCGGGTCCTCCATTGGAGTATTACTCCCTTGACTATGGAGTGTAGTGGTGAGGATCAAACTCTCCACTGGATTATAGTAAGGTTGTGCATAATGCTTGGAATCATATATGGGACCTTTATAGATATGAGAAAACTCATCATCATCCTTAATGGGATATGGTGATTGATACATATCTCCTCTTAAAAATGGGGTTTAGTATTATAATATCTGATATTGGGTTCCTTTTTTCCTCTATGTCCATGGGTTGAGCTAACTATTTTATTATATTTATTCCATATTTCTTTTTTTGTAGAATTATACTAGTTATGTTTACACTCACCCATTAATAGTATATTCCCACATGTTTTGTGTCTTATATAGATGAAAAATAGATCAGTAGTGACTTTGGTGGACCTAGTATTAGAGTAACATAGTGGTTATTAGAGGTTTTATCCATGTTTGGTGGTTAGCCTCAGAGATATGAGTTAAGATCTCTCTAGTTTTTCCATATCCAGTTATAGTTAGGTGTGGACCTTTTTTTCTAGTTGGGTGGTTATTTTTCTCATTTATATATTTTTCATTACCTTACTACACTTTGATGTTTTTCCTAGAGGTTATTTCATTCATTTATTACACTCTAAATGTTTCAGTTTTTATATATCCATGTACCGTTGCAAAGATCAAGTCAAGTGAATTTTTATAGGTACATTAGTATAAGGAATCTTATTTAAATGATGATTCCCCTTTGTTATTATCTATATCCACTGTTCTATTGAAGGTGGGCATGGGGTGTCACTCATGGATTATTTATGACCCATGAGAGGTCCTAGTGGATTGGGTTGTTCAAATTTCACTATTGTCTAACATTTCTATAAAATAACAAGAGAAACCCCCCTCTCCAACATTGCTAATAAATCCATTATGTTGGTCCATTTTGTTATATGATTCATTATCTCTAAAATGGAATATATGAAAGCTCTTACATGGTGGATCACATTCCTAAAATCTTCTATATCATTATACTTGCATGTATGAATCCTCACATGGACATAATGTCTTTATATCAATAGATTTTCATATGTGGTTTTCTACTTTTCAAAATTAACCTATGTTTCAAATTTTTAATAAGTGAACTCCCTCATGTAGCCAAATTAACTTACATTTCCAAAATTCTCTTACATAAACTATATAGAAAGATCCAACACAGCCCTTTAGCCATAACATCTATTTATCAAAAAATCCAACATGTAGATGAATGAAGATCCATTTTTTCAAAAACTTCAAACATCTCCTTAGACACATTTTCAAAAAAATACAAAAAATTTATCCATTTCTTAACCATTTTCCACTCATCTTTTCACCACACCCAACACACAATTAGGGGTGTCCAAAAATCCCCCCATCTTTTCAACAAATCAACTTCGGTTGATTCCTCACATATTATCAATAAATATAATACAACCCAAGTGGTTTCTAATAGTTTTAGACTACTATAATTATTTATTTGTTAACTTTGAACATATCTAAGTCCAAACAAACTCCCACTAACCACTTAGTCATAATATTATTTTTAGAGTGTCATTCTAAGATACACAAACTCCTTTGTTCTTATGGAATAACACATATTTTCATTTAGTATTAATACTTAACAAATAAAATATTAATTACACATTATATATGATATTATATATGTTTTTATTGTTTTAATATGAAAATAAGGCTTTATTTTTTAAAATATACCATTTATGGGTGGGGAGAACATATTCCCTCATATTTTAACAAATATCTGTATAAAACATTTATCCAGGATAAAACAATTTTATCCTTATCACCTACTAAAAACATGTTATAGAATTAAATGAATCATAAACCAATTGTTTTTAATTCATTAACATAAATTTTTTATAATAACTATTTGTTAATAAACTAATTATCTTATAATTTAAGAGAAATGATAGGAATATATACATCCTTTAATTAGATTTATATGATCCTAATGGATAAAAATTTTAAAAAAATATTATAAAAAGGAAATGTTGAGTAAGAGAAACATCGTGAGGATCTAAAGTGTGTAATACCAATGGCATCACCGCATATAATTTCTTTATATTCTATAGAAAAAGAATAAAAAATCAAGTATATAATCTACTCCTCTTCCTGGTATCCTTTGGATACTAAACAAGACATTGAAAAATTCCCCTCATGATAGGTGTTAAGTATATCCACTCCTTGTTAGAGAATACCTCTAAAGGCTCTGATTATATAGGATATGCTCTAGTAACAAATATAATGACTTGATGGGAACTTTATAACCAAATGTGAATCTAATTCGATCACAAATAGCATAATATTTTTCATAGTACAAAGAGTCAATCTAGTTAATATTTCATGGGCTTCAATAATGAGAGAATTACCCACACTATAATAAGATGATAAATCCATAATAATAATTCCCATTGGATCTCAAATAAGACCTTCTTCATGCATGATTTCTTGTAAAAATAATCCATCTGAGTTGAGTATGAGGTCGTGTCTGGGTTCTTTCTAGCACTCCCAGTGTCTGAATCCTTCTCTACTAGTAGATTCATCTAGTTATGAAGAACATGGAATTTGAATCTTGGTGTGATGGGGGATAATAAAGTTCCTAAAAATTGGAAATAGTACCATAACCAAGGAATAAAATTTAACTTTGAAGTGGCCTTAAGTAAGTGTCACTCCATTGTGTCGATCTTCATTACATAGCTCCTATATCACCCAGCAACAAGCTAGAAAGATGGTACATTGGGAAAAAGAATCTATGGAACCACCTAGATTGATCTAAAAACATTTATCAACAAAATGTTCTATAAAAAATAAATATAAGTTGGCCCATGTGAATCCTATAAGGTAGAACTAGATATACATTTCCCACTCCCCTTTGATAAATAAGTACAGGATTGATTCCACTTTTTCCCTAACACAACACATACATTTTGATGTTAGATAGATACATTTATTCTTTAATTATATATATATATATAGTATTTTCTTAACTTTTTATATGATAAATAAGGAATCTCATCTTGAAAATAATATATTTTCACCAAATAATATTGGCCCAATCATCCTCACTACGCTGCACATAAATAATTTTATATAAATCAGAGAAGCTAAATAATCCTGAAGATAAAGGAGTGAAAACACATACATAGTGATCCTAAAATAGTTTAATGGAGGAATTTAATGACCTTTTATTATAATCCAAAATAGATTCAATGAAATCCATATGAGAACTAGCCTTCCTAAAGCTAATGTTTGGAATTGGGCTCCCTGTGAAGAAAATGGGTTTTCTAGTCTAGTTGTCTCTTTAAAAAAATGTTGTCTCCCTTGTCAAGGATCTATTTGGAGTTCACATGGATGATTTGAATAGTTTTATAGAGGTTGTTCCATAGTTAATAAGCCTTATCATTTAGCTTGAGACAGCATAATAGTGAATTCCCATATTTTTTACAAGTGAATTTTTTTAAAATATATTTTTTGAAATATGCATCCCAGGATAATTTTTTATACATGAATTACATGTTCTCATAAATTTTTATAAGTTTTTTACATCCTTTCTCAATGGGTTTTTCCATAATAGACCACTTCCATAGTATTGTATTCCATATTACTAATAATCCCATGTGAAACTATTTAGAATGATCTTGATTCTTCTAATAATAGATTTGGGATCTTGAATGATAAATAGAACATACATGGGTATATATGTAAGAACACTACTAACAAGAGTGATCCTGCCTCCAAATGAGAGAAATGACTCTTCCTATTAGTTATTCTTCCAATAAGTATATTTATAATTCTATCAAATTATTGAATGAAAACTCTTTTATTCAATAGTGGGGAATCGGTATGTTCCATTAGTAATTTTTTTCTAGTTATACTGATCCAGTATTTAATAACTTTGGTTTAACTTACCATGATTTTCTTAGAAATATATGCACTACTCTTAGATATAATGATGAATTTCACACTACTCTTACTATAATATTTTAATATCTCTTTAAACCTTTGAATTGAAATTCTTCTACCATTGATGAAGAATAGCATGTCATCCACAAAGAAAAAATGAGATATTACAATAAACCCATACCTAAATATTAATAGATGCACCATGCATTTTAAAATTCCAGAGTTAATATTTCTACTTAGAAAATCTTGGTTGAGGATAAATAATCTTGGATAAAGAATATATCCTTGGAAAATACCCCATATATACTTGAAGAACCTGGACCTTTTCCACCTAAGGGATATCATAAACCATGGTGAGGAGAAGTAGTAAAAGAGGAGGTTGTAGACTCCTTATAAGAATTCATACCACATAATAACTTCTGAAGTGGTGTTACATTCCATTTTTTCACAATATTTATCTATGTATATATTGATCACTATGTTGGATCCAACCAATCTCTTATCAAAATCTACTAACATTTCTTGGGCTAGGCCAATCACCCCCTAAATTCTCCTACTTTAAATAATTCATGTTGTTCATCCAAAACTTGGTGAGGTAAGAGAATATATAACCTATTGATAATGATTTTTTCAAGAACCTTTTAATAAAAATTAAACAAACTAATGGGATAAATTTGGATAAATTTTATAGAATAGTTCACCATGGGTATGAGAAGAGGGACAGTTGTAGTGATAACTCTAGGGAGAAGGCCCCCCTTGAATAATTATTTCAAATCCACTTTAAAATATTTGTTTTATATTTTCCAATGTTGAAATATAGAATAATCATAGGTATCCATTAGGACCTAGTCTGCTATTAGGACTAAGACCACTGACCGCTTCTAAGATCTCTTCTTCCTAAAGAATGGATTTCATGAGTCATTGTATCACTCCTCAACTGAGTTTTGGAATGTTTTCAGATCATTATATTCTTCTAGTTCTAATGATTTAACCTCCCTTACTCATTTATGGGAGTCTAAAAGAAATGGAAGACCACTCATGGACCAACAGTTTCAATATCTCTGGTGAAAGATCCATCCTCAAGTTGTAAGTTAAGATTCCCTAAAAACTTATTATCCCTTATATAATTTTGGAAATACTTTTTATTTATATATTCTTCCTAAATCAACCTAATTATTTATATTTACCATTCCTACCTCTCTTCAATAGGCCACGTCTCTTCCAAATATATTTGTTTACTAGATAAAAGCATAAATATATCACCATCCCATTAATCTGATAACCTGCCATCAAGATAACTAATCATTGATTGAATATATAAACCTAATATATTCCTTTACATTAAAATATTTTATGTGCCATATCTTTTCTTCATCACTTTAATTAAAACTAAAAGATCTATCAATCCTTCCCTTTATTTTTAAATATTTTATATTTACAACATTTGTAAAGTGTGCATTTGGTATCATATACCATTCAAAATCAAATAATTGATTTCTATAATACTAATACTCAACATGGATAATCCATGGAGTTTCATTAACCCCTTTAGTTATCTCAAAAAATCCAATCATATTCAATTTTAGGTTTCAATGGCCTTAATTGGATACTTTAAGAAACATTTTTGGACTCTCCAACTAACTTTTATTCTTCCAATTTAAAACATTACCCCCTTATACTATCATCACAACACCAAAACCTAGACATTACATGCCCGGTTTATCTATTATCAACACTTTTAAAGTATTGGGTAAACCTTGAATTCAATCGTATTTTTGGAACATTTCTAAAGATGAAAACATAATGAATTCTTTAACCATAACATACCTTATAGGAAATACTCGGTATTACCAAGTCATTAACATACTCAAACATATTGAGTTTCATTGACATTCCCAATCATATTGAGTATATGAGACTAAAATTCCTTAGGTAATATTTCAAATAATTCCTTTTAAATCCTAATTGAATCATTTTATGATTCTCATAATTATCTATATTTTCCTATTGAATAACTTTAACACTTGGTTACTCAGGAAGTTGTTTCTCTAGCACATAGAATTTATCCTTAGAACTTTTCTTAAATTAACTATCATAGGATTTGATTATATTAAGCTTCTCATTTCAAGGATTGATCTCAAAGTTAAGTTTTATAATGATTAAAATGATGATATTTATCTACAATAGAATAATTTATCAGATGAGTATCATGTATTACTACTATTTAGTAAGAAAATTTATTAAATAGGCTCCCAATAAAATGATTGTACCTTTTAAACTCATAATATCTATTAGTTGAACAAGATCTATATTTCACTAAGAAATGAGTTTTATTTTTTTTCCTATCACCACTTAGTTATTTAGTTAAGGAATCACCAAAATCATATAAAATATAACTCTTGGATAGTCGAGCATACAACTCTTTATCCAATCTAATATATGGATAAACACAACTTTATTCCTCTGGTATACTTCATAAGGGTTTCCCAAATAAGTGTAACATAAATAAAATTGTGGTATTTATTTACATAACTCTTATGGTTATCTATTTACACCATTCCTTCCATGATATAATTCATGTGCATCTTTTTTGGAAGAACCTACCTTATTGAATGACCAAGGTCCTGACATGTTCCACTTTGGAAGGAATTTAACACTTTTTATTTTAAATGGGATTTAATATCACTATATTATATCATGTTATTCCCTTTACATATGCATATTTATTATGACTTAGTTTGAAACAATATCCCTTACACCAAATCAATATGTTTAAACCATATTAATATATAACTCTTTACATAACCCAAAGTTTGTGTTACTGACCCAAAAAAAGAAAGCAAACATATTTACACACATCGAAATGTATCACATACATAAGGAAAAATAAATTTTTATGTATTAGTTTATAATTATATTATATTAATAATATTTATATGAGTAAGATTGGATCCATAAATAGTCAACCCCAACCTTTCTAGAATAAGGCATAAGCCTCTAGGCCATTGGAAGTCTGACTCAAAGTACCTCTACCCATGGATACTTTACTCAAGAGAGAATATAATTTATTATAATTATAATACCAAATGTTTATAAACTACATTCAATAACTAAATTCAAGAAAATAACTTTAATTACAAACCAAAGTTAAGGTATATGGAAACTAAATCCATTATCATAACTAGAATGTTATTACAACTGGTCTGTTCTATATTGAAATTATTGACAATCACCGAATAGGTTAATGGGAAAGGTTGTTTGATAAAGGTTGTGTATTATAGATTTATATTTTCAGGAATTCAAGAACTAGGTTGATAATCACTAACTAATGATGATAGATTAAAGTAGAGTTTTTCTATTGTAAAGAAGTTGTAAGTTGGTTTTATTGTTAATTAGAAGGAATATTTGGAAGTCATTTAAAGTTTTTTTATATGAGTGAAGAAGGATGAAAGATGTAATGATTTAAAAATATTTAAGATGTAGTAACGGGTCATTCCATGAGAATATAGGTCGTACCATGAATAGAGTATCATTATAAAATCACACCATGGGAATAGAGGTTGCATCATTAATTGAGGTAAAATAAAAAAAATGGAAAAGTATCTTACTCTCTCATAAAGGTAAAGAAAATATTTTTTAAGAGTCACCAGGAGGAAACATAAGGTTTCTTACTTTTATAAATTTAAATAACTCGAATCACTCCATGGAATATCAATCGTACAGAAAATGAGACTTGGAAAAATTCAGTGATTCTATTTATTTAAGGGTAACTATGATATGGAAGCAATGAAAAACTAAAATTAGTTAAAGAATAAAATATTATTAAAGGAATCATGTTGTTCTTGTATATTTTATAAATGTTACAGGACTGTGATTCTTAAGTTTTTGGCTATTTTAGTGACACAAATAAGATTACACTAAGAATCCTTATGTCGCATGATGACTCACCTAAAATTGGGGAGAGTTGAAAAAGAAACTGATTGATCATGTCATGAAGTATGATTCCACACTATGATTTCTATATTCTAAAGAAATTTGGGAAGACTTGATAATTTAGTGAACCCAATAAGGTTTGGTGGTTTTTGGACATCCATTAATTTCATATTTTAATTCCTATAGTGGGGATCTATTTGAAGAAGATCCAAAGTATGGATTTGAATTGAAATATGTTTAAAGTTGAAAGGTGAAATTAGTTATCTATTTGAATTTGAATTTAAAATTCACTGGATAAGGAGAAACCGGATGTGTATATGGAAGGTAAGAGAGCAGAGAGAAAATAAAATAGAGTATGTAGAGGAATTTTGTGTTATGAGAGTAGAAGAAGGAAGATAGAAACATGGACCTTGTTAAATATTTGAATTGAATAAGATTTAATTATTGTTAATTTAGGAATATACCAAGATCTATTTTTAGGAGTAAGAGTGTTGTGAACTAATGAAGATTAATTTAAGAGAATATCAGTAATTCTATTGATCATGAATTTGAGTAGAGTTTCTGACTATATAATTTCTTGTTAAATATTTAAATTAAATAAGATTCAATTGTTTATGATTAAGGAATATACTTAATATCTATTTTGAGGATGAAGAATATTCTACCCTAATGAAGTGTGGGTTAAGAGAATACCAATAATTCTATTGATCGTGAATTTGAGTAAAAGTAAAGAATCAGGAATTTTGGAACTTCATGGATAAATTAGGTACCTTAAATTAATGTAGACATAAAATATTGAAGAATAATTCCAGTGCTGGAATTGTTCTACCGAGATCAATTGTTTTATCATGAAGATTGATTAAATATTAAAGGATCAACTCTTCTCATAGAGATTTTTTTATATCTAGTAGTTAACTGAGAAGTAGAACATGTATTCCATTGGAGAATCAACATCTAGAAGTATGATGCAGATTACATATGTTGATCTTGCAGTATCCCTCGTGTCAATAAACTGAGAAGATACTTAAAAGCCAATAAGCTTATTTCTTTTTAAGTAATGTGAAAAGAGGGATAAACACAATAAGCCTTGGAAAGCAGTGAGCCTTATCTAAACCATTATATAGTAAGTGACCCTTGGTGAGGATTGACTTCACCTAAACATTATATTCACAAAAATATTGAGTTATAGTAGATTTTGGTACACCAATCCAATATTTAGTACATTCTCCTTGGATGTATCCCAGTGAGGGTGAACCAAGTAAAATTTATGTTCCCTTTCATGATTTACATTCTTTACATATACATGATATTTTTGTGGATTTTTTTAATAAATATAGGATAATAAAATATTAAATAAGTGTTCCTTAAAACAAGGGAATAAGATCCAAAGGGAAAGAGTATAAGTGAGAAGGTTTAATTTTGATAACACCATGATTCACCCCCATATTGTCTTGAGTTGCAAAAAGTTGTATCAAAGATAATAGGATATTTTATAGATTCAACCTAAGATATTTTTTTGTGAATATTAAAATATTTAGAAATATGTGAAATCAATAGTAAATGGTCATTTATTTGGTTGAAATAATTTTTATAAGTAGAATATGGATTTTATATTATATTTGGAATAAAATATTAGAATCATTCATAATTACTTGTTGATTGGATTTTTTTGGGAATCTGACATGGAATTTTGTATGATATGGATCAATGAAATATTAAGATTGATTGTTTTTTTAATAATGCCTTAAAGGATGATCAGTAATAAGTTTTATTCAAGAAGATAACTCGTTATAATTTTTTAAAGGACATGTGGATGAAGTTAGAAGAGTTTTATAGTGAAGAATAAATGTTGATATAATATAAATAAGTTTCTTTAAGTGATATACATGAATCAATTGATGATTTGACTATACATTATATTGAAGAAAAATTTCATATGTCTAGAAGAAAGAATAAGAAGAAAAAGAAGAAGGTAGATAAGAAATTGAGTATTCCTAAGAAGGTGAACAAAATAGATTCTTTATATATATTTAAATATAACTTTACAGTAGATATTACTTGTAAATATGAAGATATGGTTTATATATCACCTAAATTATTTGAGTATGGTGGTTAAAAAGAATAAACCATATCATGTGTTAAATTTGGAGTTTTTTGTAAAATAAACAAGAGAAGCGTCAATCCTTAAGGAGAGAATTAAAATTATAATGCCCCAGACCTACACTCTTGGATCTAGTGATAGTAACATATTATATTTCTATACTAGCTTTGAAAATTTTATTAAAGTGACCCAAACTTAACCAACTATAATTATAATATCAATAAAAAATATTGAGTTTGTTATTTCCACTGGGTTAGATAACCTGAGAGGGGGGGTGAATCAGGGTATGATAGATTAAAACAACTACCCCTATTGATCTTGTTTCGTTGTTAGACAAAAATATCTTCTATATTCTTCCTGTTGAAGAGTATGAACAAATCTTAAAGAAAGCACAGGACACAATAATTTTACTTGGTTCACCCTCATGGTTCTATGTCCAATGATCATACACTGGCGATGTGTCGATGTACCAAATCCACTAAAAGCGCACTATTGTTTACAAAGTTTAGATCGGACTCACTGTCCCTCTTGGTTTAAAACCAATAAGAATTTGAAAGCTCTCTACTCTTTCAACTGAAGAGATATCACTACTACTTTAGAATATCCACTTATAGTTTAAAGACATGTAGGTCCTTTCATTGTCATAAATTAATGCATCTTCTTATGTGTAGATGCTCTATTAAAGTTCAACTTTCATCCACTGATGAATACAAATTTACTGCAGTTGTATTGGGAAATATTTCAACTTTCGCACAACCCTATAATGACTAATGTGCTTCTCCAATCTTGGAACATTGGTGTCACCAACCCACTTGTGTGGCACTCTCTTCTTCAAAACTAAACTTAGGCGACTCACAGCCTTTTACACCCAAAACAATATTGGCACACAACTATCAACTGGAGCACTTTTATTATCCTAGCATGCAAGTGTCACCTAATCACTTGTGTGACACTCCCTTCACTAACTCAGAACTTGTGTGACTCACACCATTTTATTCCCAAACCAATAATGGTGTGCAACTATCAATTGGTGTGAAACTTTGGAATAACTTAAAACTTTTGCGACCAAACCACCACTTGGGCGCCCAAACCATCTGCGTGACTGGAGTTTGAATTTACCCTAAGTTTTGATATTCATGTAAAATGAGGAAGGTTTGACCTCTATTTATAGGAGTTTTTGGAACCTTGAGCACCGCGCGCAAGCCTCCTCTCGGCGTGCAAGTCTAGCCGCCTTAGCCTTTGTTGCCCTAGTCACCTTGCATGCCCAAACCAATACTTGAATGCCACTATTTCCTTTTACATATTTTGATGTTATGGTCTTGAAAAACATATGGAGTAAATCTTTCCAAGTCTCCATGACACTAGCGCACAATTCCCTTTTCAAAAAACACTTTTCTCCATTTGTCGATTTTAAGGCCCAAACATTTGGCAAACACTGGAAAATGACACCACCTTGTATCTGTTATTTTTGTACCACCTATAGATCATCCATTCCTTTGTCAAGGTTTTTCAATAAATCATGGATTGTTGACAACATCCCTTGAACTCGAAAACTCACCATGAAAACCCTCCTTTGTTAACAATTTGAACATCGTGGTCTGCTTTGTCAACAAACAGAGCATGGAGGCCCACTTTGTCAACAAACACAATCACTTCAACAATGATTCAATGATACCTTGAGAGATTTTTTCCCAACAGAGTGAGTTACATATCAAGGACCTTTTAGGTTGAAATATTTAGAGAATTAAGAAAAAATATTTAACTAAAAAAACCCATATCTTTCTCATCCAATGGGATTATTTTCCCATTAAAATAAGGATTCCTAATTTTATAACATGTATTTAACATATCCCACAAAATTCTCAATACATGATACCCCTATAGACATATCATTTTTAATACTCTTCTATATTTACTTATGGAATGGAGAACAATATAAAGGGTGATATCAACGCTTAATAAGGAGTAATGTACATCAAAATCTATCAAAGAATAAGTAAGGCATGGGTAATATGGTATGAATAAATAATAATCAAATAATTACATATAACTGATAATATGATCATGTAATAAACCCATAGATAACATAATAATTTAAATAATCACATGGATAACATTAACTGATTCATAGTGGTGGAATGCATGATTCTGAGCATCTTAATCTTACTGCTAAGGCCTCATTCCAAGAAAAATTATATACCATCAAGGCCTCATGACTAGACATTATAAATAATTAGAAAAGAATACACCAAATACCCAAGAAATTTTATCTCATGAGACATACTAATGCATCAAGGGGATATATAATTTCAGTTCCCACCTATCACTTAATTTATTTTAATACATTTTTCATATGAAGGAATGAATAAACAATAAAACACATAACCAACATACTTCAATAAACATCTATATTAAAATAAAAAGTATATATAATTCCATTACCCAATTAATAAATGTAATAACTTTCTTGGTAAGCACCATTCAAACTTACATCATATAGGGTAATGGGTATATGAATAATTCAATACTAGAAAAAAATCTAGAAATAGTGGGAGTGATATAGAATATATCCATGAAATTAAATAATATATACTTGAAGGAGAAAAATAAAGTCAATAGAGATATGAAGAGACGTATAGAACATAACCCTTATGAATAAGGTTATTGATGTGCCCAATTTTTGTTTACTTATTTCATGCATTTTATAGATTATTAAAACATTTTTTCACCAAATATACATTATTTTATGGATCAAATGCTTTAATTTGGCGTCTGTGGTGATTTTTAGGTGTTTTAAATCAAATTCAAAAATCATGAATGATCATATAAAAAATTAAGATATACATGGTGTGTACTTTATAAACACACATTGCATACTATTTCCCATGCACAGATCGGCCAGCCTGAGTACATACCCATGCATCCAAGAAAATATCCAAATGTCATGTAATCTTAGTTCGCATGTTGTGTATGCCCTTCCAGAAGTGATTGGTGGCTAATAGAGCTTCTACATTCCATGTATGTCACCACAACACACCATGTACCCTCACCTACCAACCGTCGACACTTCGAATTCAATGGGAAGCGTAGCAGATCAGCTATTAGTGGAGAAAACAAGGCCAAAGAAAGTTGACCCAAGTACATGTTATATACTTTTGGATACACATTTTTTAGTATATATCTCTATAATTAGAGAGTCAAGAATCCTAGAATGAGGTTGTAAATTTAATGGGGAGGTTTTTTCTCTTCCGTTCGATCTCCCTTGAATCTAAATTTGAGTTTTCTTTCTGTTTTCCTTTATTTTTTAGTGTAATTATCCCCTTTCCCCCTTCTCCCCTCTCATATATATGGTAGGGGTTGAGTTTATACTCAACTTTTACACCATGACCATGGTCATAAGAAGATTATTTTCTTGTGTTGGGTTTGTAATAAAGATTAAAAGTATGTTTTAATTCCAATTCTAATGAGTTTATTTTATTATGATCTTCATCTTCAATTCATTTAATGAATTAATCCCAAATTTTACTATTGGTGTTGCATCGGACCAAAACCGATACCAATAGAGAAAACTAAAGGATATATAATGGGAAAATACATGACCATTGGGTGATCCTATTACCAATGTTTTAGGGGTAAATAACCCAGAAATTGTTTTAAGAAATTAACCATCGGACCAAGGGGTTAACATTTTAATTACGTAATTGATTGTTATCAGACTAGGAAGAAACAATTGAATTGAATACCCATGGTAAAAAATCATCATTAATAAATTTAATTCTAAATAATGATTATTTTAATAAAACTTAATTGAGTTACAACCCTGAAAAAATTGTTTCTTGATTTTTTTATCCCTTCTTTTATTTTAATTGAATTTTTTCAAATCATTTCACATTTTTATCATTTTCCATTTGTTCATTTTTTCTAGAATATTAGCTTAAACTCATTGGCTTACACTGATAGTTTCTTATATTATTTCCCTATGGGATCAACCCTGACTGGTTCTAGATACCTATTTATTCAGATTATAAGGGAACAATACTTTTCAATTTTTCATGCCTCGCAATGGGAACAGTCAAATTTTGGCACTTCTACTATGGATTGCAGAAAGCAGCAGTGTGAGTCTGAGTTGAGGTTGGTTTACCTGGAATTTTCCTTTTTCACTTCTTGACTCTTTTATTGGGACCCTTGACCCCACATTCTTATGGATTTTTATTTGACTATAGATTATCATAATTCACCTAGAGAGTTTTTTTTATCTGAATGATCCAGCATTGTTGTAGTAGTATCCAAAAGAGTATTATCCATACATGGATTATGGGTTATAATATGAGGACTAACCATGTATATCCTTCACCCCACCCATTCTTTATTCTCTTCCAAAACCATATTTGGGTAATATCGAAAAGTTAATATCAACTATAGAATCTGTTACCACATGCCAGTTAGACCAAACTGAAAGATTAGGATGACTTGGAAATATGGTAGAGTAGCTTTTCGAGATAATTTCCTATATGGATAATCTGGTTGAGTTTGAGGCTGGGTTTTTTAACCCTATTTCAACTAATGAAGCATGTTATGACATGGTCCCCACTTGTTGTACCCTAAAAAAAATTTAACATGATTTTCAATACAAAAAAAATTAATATGGTAACATTTAATATCATGTTAATACTGAATTTTATCACACATTTATTTCAGATTCCTAAGTTGATTTCTTACCTTCTCTAGAGGATGCCTATGATTATTTTTAGGTTTTCGGCATCATAAAGCAGTAACCTAAGGAGGCTAAGGACGTACATGATTAGAACAAGGCAGAAGTCCACTTTTAGAAACTACTGGACATGGAAAAACGATTCTTTAAGTTGCTACCTAAACCACCTGAAGGCAAAAACAATTATGTGAAATGAGGGTTTTGGACATATGTGGTGGTTCATGCAGTGGAATCCACATCCGCCTTCCGATTATGGGTAAGTATGGTAACCCAAGTCAATATAAAAACCTAAAACAAAAGCGCTTGCTAGGGGGAAACCCAGCCACTCTTCTCTCTCTTCCTTTTTTGTTTTTAATAAACACATGGCATGTACTTTTTCTCCACATTCCATGTATCACCCTTTCCTTATGGACACTATTTGAATAAGAATAAAATGAGGCTACACATTGTGAGTTACCTCACAAATGGAGTGTACTTTCATTTTTTGTGTATAAAATGATAGTAAATTTTGTATAATTAAACATTTATTAAGTTAATAAATAGTAATTAAGCATGTGTTGATGGTAGGTTCATCAGAGTGTATCTAATACATCACTGATTCGAATCTCTCTGCACCTACCATTGGTATAGGATTAATTATTTCTAATATTGTGTTCTAATTAAATGGAATGAAATATGTTTTCAAAAAGTAAATAAAACCATTTCAAAATAAAATAAAAATAGTGGTGGGGATGAATTGGTAAGAAAGGTAATAGCCCATGGATCCAAAATACTTGGGTTTTAATACTTATAGTCGGTTCAGTTCCATCCTTTTAAATTGAAATAAAACATCATAGTGTATATTTTAGTAAACATCGTGTGTCAAGTTTTTATAATAATTAAATTTTTTTCAAAAATAATAAATCACACAATGTTATGTGGGTTTATTAGAAGATTCATAACCCAAGGTTCAAAAGATGTGGGTTTGAACTCAGATAATCTCCCTACATCATCCCAATATTATATAATTAAAACCACACATCATGTTTTCTTCCATTCATCATGTAGTATTACAATTATGATTTAAATATTAAAAGATAATAAAATTTTCATTACTATAACCTTCACTCTAGTGGTTGAGGGCATGCATTTGGATCAGCCCAGTTGCTAGTTTGAATCACACCAAAAGCACCAAATAGAAGGTTATTGTTATCTTTTTTGAATTTTAGAAAAAACAGGGTGTATTCATATGATACACAAAGTGTATAGGTTTATTTTCATGTGTAAATATATATTTATTTTTAATTAAATAATTATTTATATACAGATTATTATAATAACCATACATTAAATATTAACAATTATTATACTTAAAAAATAATCTTACACAGTGCGTATGTCCACACACATGCCATGTGTCCTGGCTATAAAAGCTGAGAACCCTAATTGGGATGATGTGTTGAGCCCCCCAATTTTAATCCTCTGTTATGGTACATTTCAGACCGATTTCACTTCATCATTTAGTTAATCGATCCAAATTATGTAATATGGAGATCACGCCAATGGGAAGAGTCCCATATCCACTACAGAGGGGAGTGGATCACACTCCCTTGGATCTAGCTCAGGGTGATAGGGGCGCCTTTGGTGATAGATCTCCCGGTGTCTTAGTTGTCAACCTTGGCGATACTCCCTCTATTACCTCTTACTACTCCTTCCACCACTATTATTGAGGGACCTAGTTCCGTATCACCATCCATATATTTACCTTCTAATAAACCCATTTTGGTGAACACCATGACACCTTCCCTAGGTGACTCTACGTCAGAGCCATCCTCGATAGCATTTGGTGTACCTCCACCCATTTCCACTTCATCAAGACCTTCTTGTTCAGTGGCCTAATCATCAATCACTGATGCTCTAGCATATCCATCACCAACCGTAGTCTGACCCTATCCACACCTCTACCTAGTTTTCAATGAGAAATATCCTACAGTAAACTGACTATAGCAATTTTCATGGTGCACTATCCAAATGAGTATCTAATTATTGTACATCACTATTATTAATCACCTAGGAATATGGAAGGATATCGAGGAGCTCCTTGGGTGCACACATCTCATTGACACACTCTAGGATAGCACTTTTACCTTAAAAGATTTATTTTTGGAGTTTTCTACTACTTTAGAGTTTGATGAGCCTACATACTGAGAGATTCCCAGTGACACGATGACCCCGGTCAGATTTAAAATAAGTAACTAACAATTTTCCCTCACCATAGAATATTTTGGATGAGGGTGTGGCCTCTAACATCATCTATCCACCCCACCATCTATTGGATCCCTCACTCTCCCTAACCCCTCTAACCTCATTTATATGTGGAAGGATCTTGTTGGACCTAACCACAAGTATGCTCCCACCTCATAAAAGAGAACCCTCATCATTTCACCCACCCTATATTTCATCCATAATTGGTTTTATGCCATACTTTTTCCTCACCATGATGACATTGGTGTAATTTCCATACATGATATGGAGATCCTTACCAGCATCATCTAGCATGATTATCCTGACCTACCCTACTTCATCGCCTCCTATTTCCACTCCATGATCACTAACCACTAGGGAAAATTAAATGGTGGATTATATCCACCCAGTTGGTACACCATATAGGGGTGTTTGATATATATATCCCTAATTATCACTTAGGTCCTCCCCAACAAATGGACTTCATCATTCTTATTCACATAAGGATGGTCGAGAAGCAACAAGACACCTTTTTACTCCTGCAGGATTCCCCAGCACCACTTGAAATGAGAGATGACCCACTTTCCCCTGATGGTACCACTGCTCTGATCCCACACCATCCACTAGTAGACATTATTTATCCATACCTCCCCACTTCTTCCTACCTTCCCTTATCTTATTTCATTCTATCTTTTTCTAGGACATCCACAACCCCACCTCCACCCAAAACTTGGCCGATCTCTTGGTTTCTCTCTGCCTGACCATATTAGATGACACCAAGACATCATAGAGTGTATTCAATCATTCATAGATCAAAGACTAAGCCATATTGAGGGGATGTTGGGCCTCATTCTTCATCACATGGGCATTCAGTTATCCCCATCACTTTCTCCTCGATCAGATCCTCATCCTTCGGAACTACAGACCCCATTTATAACTCTGACCATAGATTATGTACTACTATCTACTACTATACCAGATGAAACTTATACTATTGTGGTCAATAATATACTGGCCATGCCCACCCCATAGAGAGAGTACCAAGCACCAATATCTACCACATCCCTCTTGGATCCCCCTATAGAAAAAAGTTCCTCTCTTGAGGCTACATTTTAACTCTGTCTAACACATTGTTCTTTCATTATATATATCTATTTTGTGTTTTTTTCAATATGATGGTTTTTATGCATGAAAAAATTCTTTCTCCATATCATCAATAGTCACAGGTACTCTAGAACATCATGGGCATCTTTTTTCTACCTATTTCCACCTTTTTAATATTGTAATGAGGAGAGTATTATTTTGATGTTTATTTTCCTTACCATTATTTATATTACTTCTTTTATTTCTCTCCCTCCCCCTATCTTAGTTGTGTATTTTTTTCAAATCCACTTCTCTTCCTTAGTGTTTCACTTTGAGGAACATGTGAAATATTAAGTGTGGGGGAGATTCACTTGACTACACTGATATTTTCCCTTAAACTAATATAGGAGACATCATTAAATAGATGAAATATTTTAAAATGTGGAAATTTTTTATTAATTATAACTATAAATAATAAATACATAGATGGGATTTTTAAAATTTACAGTCTTATTTTAATTTTAAAGTATTTTAAAAATTATTGCTGATATAATTTGATATTTTGATTTAAATTCTTGGTCATTTTCATTTATTAGATTGGTCATTTTTATTCATGTCATGACCTGATTGACCCATTATTATCCTTGTTCCTGAGAGGTATTCTAATCCATTTATCCTATTATTTATTATACCCACTTTCTTGGGAGATTCTTAGGATGTTCATGAATACTATAACTTGTGATTTTTTCTCTTCAAAACATAAAAAATTTGAATCACATTAAAATGATTGATGCATTTGATTGATTTTTCAGCCCCTTTAACCTTAATACCTACCCTGCATCTACCCTCCATAAAACCCATAGAAACTAGGAACTGCCTTGATAAGAAGACACATTACAAGCCTATTTATCCTTCTTACACTAATTATTTGATAATAGTGAATGATTATTAATTTTATCTTTAAAGATTTAATTTGTCAATTAATGGTATATTTTTGTGATAAAATATGAAATTAAGTGTGGGGAGAGCGCCTCTTATTCATTTTGGAATAAGGGTTCCAAAACCACTATTCATTGTATTTCTATGTAGTCCCTCTTACATTAAAAACGTACACAAAAAAACTCAAAAAGGGGACCAAATTAATTCTTTATACTTATTGATGGTTTATTAACCTGTGATGGCAAGGGAAGAACATGGTGATGTTGACCTTTGAGATATCTTTATGTGAATGCATTTTCATTAATATTTGTTATTGAATGTCATTTTTTATCATTTAAGAATTGAGCCTCCTTTTTTAATCCTCTGAGCTTATTTTCACATCATTACCTACCTATCCTTAGCCTTAGAAACATATTAACCTTATTGAAAGACCTTATGATTTTTTTAATTAATTTCTAATTAAAGAATGAGAATACTTGAAAGCCTATAGATATATTGTATATACTTTATATTGATCATAACTATGATTAAATAATATTGAGTGATGAGTGTATTATTTTCTGGTGAGGTAAATCATCAAGTGGCATGTATATTTATGAAAAATTGGAAAATGTAACTAAAATAGGATAAAAATATTGAATTAAATTATATATGAGGAATTATTAGAATATATTTGGAATAAAAATATATTTTATGACTTTTTAAATCCTCTTTTATGGCTATAATATTTATAAGTATAGTTAGTTAAATGATTCCCTTTTTGAGTATGGATTATTTTGATTAGATGTTGAGATTTTTCTTAAGGGAAAGCAAATGACTAATTATGGGGGAGTTTTATGTGCTTTATTTGTTTTTACCTATTTTATACATTTTATAGATTATTAAAACATGTTTTCACCATATATACATTATTTTATGGATAAAATGATTCAATTTGATGTTTTTGGTGATTTTTAGGTGTTTTCAGTCAAAGTCACAAATCGGGAGTGATCAGATCAAAAATTAAGATATACATGGCATGTAATTTATAAACACGCACTGTGTACTATTTCCCATACATGGATTAGACAGCCCAAATGCACACCGATGTAGCCATGATAAGATCCATGTGTTGCGTACTCTTAGTTCACACATTTTGTATTCCCTTATATAAGTGGTTACTAGTTGATAGAGCTTATACATTTCATGTATGTCGGTGCAACACGTTGTGTACCCTCGCCAACTAATCGTCAATGCTTCTAATTCAATGGGAAATGTAGAATATCACCTATCAGTGGAGAAAACAAGGAAAAAGATAGTTGACCCAAGTATATGGCATATACTTTTGTATACACTTTGTCCATTCTATTTTTCTATAAATAGAAAGGTAGGACTCTAAGAATGAGGTTTGACATCCAGGGTGTTCTACCATTTGATCACCCCCAAATCCAAAATTTGAGTTTTCTTTCTATTTTTCTTTTTATTTTAGTATAATTCTCCCCTTCCCCACTTCTTCCCTCTCTTATCCATAGTATGGGTTGATTTTATACTCAACTCGCACACCGTTACCATGGTCATAAGAGGCTATGTTTCTTTTTTTTAGGTTTTAATAAAGATTACGAGTATGTTGTAATTCCAATTCTGATGTTTTCCTTTTATTATGATCTTTATCTATAATTCCTTTATTAAATTTATCCCACATTTTACTATTGGTGTCACATTAGACCACGAATGACACCAATGGAAAAAACTAAAATAGTCACAATGGGTGAATCCATGACCATTGGGTGAGCTCATTGCCATTGTTTTATGGGTAAAGAACTCATAATTTTTTTTAATCAGTTAGACACTAGGCCAAGGTGTTAACCCTTTAATTATGTAATTGATTGTTATCAGAATAAGAAACAATAATTTAATTTAATCCCTATGGTAAACAATCATCATTAATAATTTTAATTCTAAATAATTATAATTATAATAAACTTTAATTGAGTTCCAACCTTGACACATTTGTTTTCTGATTGTTTTATCCCTTATTTTATTTTACTTGAATTTTCGCAAATAGTTTCATGTTTTCACCATTTTCCCTTCATTCAGTTTTTTGGATAATCAGCTTAGACTCGTCAACTTGCACTAATTGTTTCTTCTCCACTTTTCCTAGGGGATCAATACTGACTGCTAATATCTACCTAGTTATTCGGAACTAAAGGGAATAATACTTTTCAATTTTCCATAGTGAGGTATAAAATATAAATACATAAGAGAATTTAGAGGGTAATACATGATACATAACTCTATAGGAGATGTATATTTTATATTTTGAGAGAAAAATGGAGGAAAAATTTTAAAAAAAAATCATTAATCCTTTTTAATATGGTTTTAAAAAAACAAACTTCTATGTCACTTTCATAAATTTCATTTCAAATGGTGAAAATAGTATATTTAAAACCTTAATTTAAAAATAATTTTAAATATTAAAACCTTGAAAAGAAATGAAGTTAAATTAGTAAATTTGTATTGAAATATAAAAATGTATATAGTGGAATGAAATCTATGTATTTATTCTTCTAAAACATCAAATTTTATTTTCAAAATAATGGGGGTTTTATTTTATTTGAAAAACCTTAGAAACTTTTAAAAAAAATTAATTATGAATAACTATCATCATAACATGAAAATACATTCATGCAGATGACTTTAAAAACATTATTTCCGTGCTTTATTAAATAAAGTAAAATATGACCCGTGTAGAAAACATTAAAAAGATTCAATTTAAAACTTTTGTAAAGAAATTAAAAAATAGTAGAAAATTACCTTCAGTATTTTTTGAATTATATAAAAATAATGATTTTGAAATAATATAAATAATATGGATGTGTAAGATAAATATTTCTATATATGAATAAGAGATGAGGATGGGCCCATATATAAGAAATAATTTGGTTGAATTGTGAAACAAATGAAGGTGAATTGTCAAGAAAACTTGTAAACCCAAGAAAATAAATAGGGTATACAATATAATACAACCATAGGGTAGATTAAACCAAACTTTTAATGATTAATTTTAAGAATTAGTATTATTACTTAATGAAAGTAAATTAAGTTAAAAACACTCAGGACTTAGGTTATGTATGAATAAAAGGAAAAATAATCAGGAGATATTAATTAAAGTGAAACTACCAATAATAAAAAATTATTTAAGATGTAAAAATTAAATGAGGTATAATTTACACTATATAAAATAAAATTAGTTCATAATAAGAAACATGTCTCAAGGAATTGAAATTTGAGGTAAAGAACCCTTAACTTAGGTCTTGTTTTATTTTATCACACTTACACCTCCTGAATAATAAAATTATATTTATCAAAAAATTAATCAAGAAATTAATTATATTAATTTTTTATTATTTATCATTTTTGATCATTTTAAATTATTTGTTACTATTTTTTTGAAGAGATAATATCCTGAAGATATGTTTTCTAAATTATATTTTTTTGTTTTGATTTCATGAATTTGACTATTTATAATTTATCATTAGAAATAATAGGACATTAATAATGTAATATAAAGTACCCTTAATAAAGTAATGATAATAATGTAGTAATAAATATTACTTTCATTGTGTGGGTACATCGGTAGAAAACAATTCTTTAATATGGTTCATAAAGATCCAAAAAATATCCCTTAGGAGTGTCAAAACAAGTGTGCAGTTAGGCTCTCTTGTCCTGCATTGTGAAAGGATCGAGTTAATATCCAAAAATAATTTTTCAAGTTTTCTAACCCTATTTGCACAAAATATAAATATTTAATCCACTTTTTTATCCAAATATGTATTTTATTACTAGGAAACCATGCACTCTTTACCAAAGTTTTATGATGTTTTATGGAAACGGGAATGTTTGAGCATTATAATGGATTATAAAGGTATTATAGTGTAATTTAATGGTGATATATCATTAAAAATATAATAAATAATTTATAAAAATGAAACATAATAATTTTACTCATTGAAATTATATGGAAATGGAAAGATTTCAAAAATAAAGGTAAATAAGAGGTTAGGAACCCTTACCTTGAAAAATAGCTTCTTAAAGCATAATGTGGGAACCTTAAAAACTTATAAACTCCTTGTAGAGACTCTTTAGAGGTATAAATAGAGGTAATTAATGTTTAATGGATTTATATTGGATAGGTAATGGATAATTGGTGGGTATTTATACTTGAGGAGGGGTATTTAGGGTTAAAATGTAGATTATTTTTTTATTAAGGCCAACTACTTTTGGGTGAAATTAATTATAAAGAATTTAGTGTATAATTAATGATAAATATATTATGTTAGGTTTTTAAATACCTGAAATTCCTATTTATAGGTAATTTTTTTAGATATTTTAATCCCTTTTCAATTAGTTTTTACACTTTACCTTATTTTACCTTTACCGTGGTAACTTGTTTTTTATCTTGGTAGATTATTTTTGTGCCTAAAAATAAAATTTACCATATTATATAATTTTTCCTTATGATTAAAAATATATAATCCATTTTTATTGATTAAAATTATAAAATTGATAAAAATAATTCTAAAATAATATATGTATATCAAAAACAGTTTTTAGAAAAGATATAACTTAGGTTCCAAAATATCAAATATAGGTTTCTAAATGAATCTTAATATTTTTAAATGTGTTAAATTAATCCATAAATACATTTTTTATCAATAAAAATTCCTTGTAATGTTTTAATTTATGCATATATCATAATGATTTCATAAAATTTATTGTATTTATAAAAACTCTAATTTTTACTTTTCACCAAAAAAATCAACTTCTTTAGAAAAATCCTAAAAATTCACCCTAATATAATTTTTATATTATTATTCCAAAAATAAATTCAATTTTATAAAATTAAAATTATAAAATTTGGAAATTTATCTTTTAAATAGAAATATATAATATAATGAAAAATTATTTTTATTAAAGAAAATGAATTTTTAAACTTTAAGTATACTTAATAATATTTCATATCAATGAATAATTAAATTAGTGTTAATATATTAGTTTTCTTATTAAAAAATTTAATTATAATAATCCTTTAAAAGTTTTCAATTTAATTTATTAAGACAAAAATAAATAATATATAAAAATTATAATTCTTTGAAAAATATGTCTTTTTAACACTAAATGATTTTAATCATATATAACCATTAAATATATTCAATTAATTGTGATTAAAACATATAAATATATTATTTAAAATAATAATATTAATATGTAATATTAATCATTTTAATTATCTTTTTATTTACTTGAGGTTTTAATCTTCTTGGAATTTTCTTATTGATATTTTACATTTTATTCTCATGATGTATTAATGTTTATCATGTATTGTAGAATATATCATGGTTATTTTTTTTTGTTACATTTGATATGATTTATTTAACATATTAATTATTTAAATAAAAACCGGTACTCGATCTTAGGGTGCTACAATAATTCTTTAAGTCTGAAGGTGAAAAAAACTCTTCTTACATAACAGGTTTGGAGGACGCTACTAGAAAGTTGATATAGAAATTGGGATATTAAAAGGAGTACATTGCAATAATTAATAAGAAAATTAAGGAACAAAGTGATATAATTAAAAAAAACTTATTTATGATTTGAAGTTAAACATGGAAAAGAAGAAACTCTATGAAGCATTAATGTATTCTCTAAGAGTGAAATGTAAAGAACAAGTAAAGGTTGTACATGATGAAAAGAATTATCACCTTGAGAATTTATAATTCCAACTAAAGAATAAGGGGTTAAATATTGAAATTCTTGAGGGAGATCTTCATGTTTTATGGAAGAATTTAAATTGAGTAGTTTCTCACATAGTGACTTTAGATAATGTCAAGAAGAATAAAAATTTGAATTAAGGAGAGAATAAAAACCTGAATGAAATATTTAGAATGGAAAAATATAAAAGTAAAATGTTGAATAAGTGGTATTTATATGGAATCATTGGACACATAATGGATGTGTGTATGGGGAAATTGAAGATGTGAAATCATAGGATACCTTCTAATACATCACATCCATGAAAATATATTGGGAGGTATAAATATTTCCTTAGGATGTGTTTTTTTGTGATAATATTGGTCATATGGAAAGTTGTTGTAGAAATAAGAATAATTAAGGTGCCCATATGAGACCCCCCACTCCTATTATAAGGAGACAAAAATGGAATAATGATAAATTTGTTCCGCTTAGAAACAGATTCATGGATTTGGATGATTATGAAGTGGGAAGGAAAAGGAGAATACCTCATGTATCATTGATTTCTTATTCACAAAATCCATGAAAGTCTATTGGGAGGTATAAATATTTCATTATGAAGTGTTTTTTTTATAATATTGGTCATATGGAAAGGTGTTGTAGAAACAAGAATAATTAAGGTGCCCATATGAGACCCCCCCCCCCTCCCACTCCTATTATAAGGAGACAAGAATGGAATGATGATAAATTTGTTCCGCTTAGAAACAGATTCATGGATTTGGATGATTATGAAGTGGGAAGGAAAAGGAGAATACCTCATGTATCATTGATTTCTTATTCAAAAAATCCATAATAGATAGTAAATAAGATATGTAGTTATTATGGAAGTATTGTACACACTCTATATGCATGTATAAAGGATATGAAAACAAAAATTCAAAGAAGAACTCATAAGTTAGACTAATATGTCTCAAGATAGAGTAGATTCATGGATTTGGAATATAGTAATGAAGGAAGGAAATATTGAGTGCATCAAGAACAAAAGGTTGTTTAATCATAATAATCTTCTTGGAAAGATAAAAATTAATCATTTGGGGAAAATAATAAATAAGATATTATTATTATAGATATCAAATAGGTTTTGAAAGTAGAACGATTATTGTTTAAGATAGAGATGGTTATTCCCATCAATATATGTAAAAATAAAATATCATCAATAATATAAAAATATAAAGTAGGTTTAATGGTAGTCATGGAAGATAAGAAATTTTAATTCTTAATTAGTTTCATTCGTACCAAAATTAATCAAGATCAAAAAACTAGTTAATTATCCCTTCATGGATAAATAATCTTAGAAAATAAATCAAAAATGATGCATTGAATAGGAAAACTTTTACTAGTGGGATGATTCTCACAAAGTAGATGAATACCAATCTATGTAAGAAGAAGGATTCAGATCAAACATTCAAAGAGGATTTCACATTAGTAATATTATCCATATAAAATCTTAGAAGAAAATCAGAAGTCAACGGTTGGTTCAGAATGGCCAACCACATTCATCAACTTGTGGATATCAAATTTACCCCTATCCTTATACACTTAATTTATATATTTGATGGTTGGAGTGATACATTATTAGAGGATAAGATCTATGGGGAATATTCACTATGTGTGAATTTAAATAATATGAATAGATAGTAAGAGGATAAATTCATTAATATGGATTTATTGCATTGTGCATGGATAAAATGTAATAAGAGGTGTTTTAAGTAGCCATTGTGAATGTGAAAGATGGAATATATTCCAACAAGTGGTATCACCAATGATAAAAAAAGTCCAAATAAATTTAGAGATACTTATAATGGTGAATAAATTCAAGTGGTCTCAAGTCTAAATATGATCAGTAAGTTATATCATCCATCCATCTATATTTTTTTATTGTTTTATAATGAAACTTTTAAGGGGAAAGTGTGAAACCTCACAAAAGCCCACCATTTTCGACCCATCAAGAAAGTAAAACTACACTTCCCACATTAGAATTCAAAAATCGTGCCTGAAAGATTTTCAAAAGTTAAAATACCAAAAATCTGTCAAACAGAACTGGATCACGTGTCGTTGCGCCTCTTGAGAGACCAACCCTTGATCTCCTCACTGACATCATCAAATCTCTAGCGTTAGTCATCATTGACAACCACCGTCATCATCTAGCCGGATCTTAACAAAGACACCCCGTCTACGGTTGAAACGTCATCACCATCCACCTCCCTATGCTACCCAATCAGACTCACATCCCAAAGACCCTTACAGACCACCACGCAGCTCCACCTCAGAGAGAATGATAGAATCTGGATCTAGAGCAGAGAGAAGAGTGGGATTTTGCAGGAGACAACGGCTAGAACCTTGTAACCATCGACGTTGAGGAAAGCTAACACCGATGACACCATCATAGGAAACCTCAAAACAACAACATCACACCATGGATTCATACCCAATATCCACATCATCATCCCTTTACCTTCGACATCACTATCCATGGCGATAACCAACACCGCGGAAAAAAAATCACCAAAACCATATACCAAACCAGATACCAAATCGACTTAACCACCAAGCTAACATTAAATATAACAATCAATCGAAGAAAAACATGATAAACCTTTGTCAATAAAATTGAGAAATAATCACTAAGTAGATATGAAAAACCAAAAACCATCTTCATCAGAAAAAATCATCCTGCACATGGAGCACCGAAGGTCGTTGAGTTGTACATCCCAAAACGTCAATGTTACCCCCACGCCAGCTCCGACTGGGAGAGTCGTAGAGGAACCCGAGGTTAGAGTATGGCTATCAGCGCCAAAGGAATCTTAATTCCAGCAAAGTTGAAGAGGCATAAGACCAAAATTTGTCCAATCAAGAAGAATCTGACTCTGGTAGTGCTTGAAAACCCATCATCCGCCGAACCACAGAACCTAAATCCTATTAGAAACCTATTCTCCATCACCGACTTGGATAGTCATAGATAATCGTGAGGCCAGAGTAGGGTAGGGAATCCAAGGTCTTCCACAGCACACCAAATAACAAAAAGGAAAAATAAAAAATAGTAGGAAGGCTGAAGAAGGAGGAGAGGGGAAGATCCATCACTACCGAGAGGGGATCAGAAACCCTAGGGGAGGAGCCACCGAGAGTGAGAAAGACCAAGAGAATTAAGTTCCATTCAATAAATATCTCTCACTTTAGAAGAATATAATTATGATTCCCCTACTAAGACTGATTCTCTGATTTTATTGCATGTAGTAAGTTATATCAAGTAGCTACCAAGAAGAATCAAAGATAAATCTAGTTATGCATACTGGAATGATGAAGTGTAGATGGTATTAATCCTGATTTGGAGTAAAAAGGGTATGAAAATCATATTTTAGTTTTATAAATGGTATTAGTCCATTTTTTCTATACTATTAATGGTATTAAGATTTTCCAAGTATTTTTTGTCCCTAAATAAGTAGATAGACATCCTATTGGAGAATCATCTACATTCATGGAGGTATACATGTTCTATTTTTTAATAAAATAACCATTTGGTGTCAATTAGTTTCTTTCGATGATACTAAGATATACTGAAAATATAGTATTGTAACCAACTAGTGATTTCCCTTTGATAATGATGATTATTTTTATTGGTGTCAAGATATGATAAAATTAAGTTAAATTTATGATGAGAATTCAAAGGATTATTAGTCTTATTTGAGAATGAATATATCCTCTGAAGAAATTAAGATCACTAATATAAATTTATATCACTATCAAGTGATATTAATTGGTTCAATTTATGGTATGTCTCATATAATTTGTGCTTCATTGCTTATACAGTGATATTTTTGTGTTAATGTGATTGAGATCATGGGTATTTTTCTCATGTTGTAAGTGTTTACTAAAAATTAGTGAGTTATATGGATATAATTGATGTTATAAACAAATAATCTTGTTTCCTACATTTATTTCTAACTCATTAGGATTATAGGATTTTTTTTATGGATTACTTCTAAGTGGTAAATTCACTCATTGGAATTTGTTGCAAAGAATGTAGTTATCAATGAAAGTGAGTTGAAACGGGTTATAATGAAGGATAATTGAAATAAGATCAAAGGTTCTGAGGATATTCAAAAAGTGGTAAAAATAATCTAATGTTTTGATAGTTTAAATAAGTGTACGAAATATTTTAAGGGTTTCATTAGAAAATAGGAAAGTTCTAACTCTCAAAATATGGAATTTCTGTTCTAGTGGTAAAAGGAGTTCAAGGGTCATTCATATGGAATCATATAGAGATGTGAAATGAATATGAAGAGGGATCATATTCTTAATTATTCTATAATTCTTAGAGGTATGAAAATATATTGATTTATCTTATAAATCAAATGCAATAATTATATTACCAAAGGGGGTTAAATTGGTTAATATAACTCAGTCACTTTTATAGATAAAAGGAGATAAAATAATTAAGAATCTAGTGAAGATGGACCCTTTACATTTCATTGGAAAGGTTTGGGAGAGAGAGATATGTCCATAATAAAAATATTAAAGTTTGGAATATGTTTTATTGAAAGATAAAGGGGAGATATTACTTTTATCTCCTGATGGTTCCTAGATTTTATAGATGTATTGTAAAAAAAATCTAAAGGGGGTGTTTTTATAAGAATTTGGTTGTATATTGTATTTATTGACAATCACTGAAGAATTTAATGGTATAGGTTGTTTGATAAAGGTTTTGTGTTCTAGAGTTATATGTTATGAAATTATAAATCTCAATTTACAATAAATTTCTAATATTGATAAATGAAATTATAGGTTGTGTATTGAAAATAGGTTGTAACTTGGGTTTTTTTCAACTGGAAGACATATTTGGAAGTCATTTTATTTTGTTTTAGATGAGTGAATAAGTTTGGGTTGAAGAATTTTAGAAAATATATAATTATTTGAAGGTATTAAAGTTATAGGAACTAATCACACCATGAGCACAGAGGTCTCATAGTAAATGGAGGTGAAATAAAAAATTGGAAAATTCCCTTACTCCCACATAAGGGTAAAGAATATATTCAATAAGGATCACCAGGAATAAATGTAATGTTTATTCCTATATTAAATATTAATTACTTGAATCAGGTCACGAAAAGTTTATCACACCATGAATGATACTTGTACTATCACAACCCCCTTCCCCAAAGGTACCCCTCATGGGTCGATATTAAAGGAAGGGAGATAATGACCCTAGAGACCCATCTTCAGTAGTCCTCGAGTTAGACACTAGCACCGAGGGTATAAAAATATCACATATGGAAATAATTTACCTCATTTATAAAAGTAATATTAGGATATAGAATTAAAACTACCAAGAAACTACAACTCATAGGGGGTAAATGAAAATCAAAACAATCCCATGATGCATGTATAAAGTAAAAAAATAAAAATAAATCCTCCAAATAAATACCAAAATAAAATTATATGGAAATGACTCAAAAATAGCTCCAATGTTTGGGAAAGTAATATTCAAATCAATCCTAAAAGTTCTCTTGTAAACTTACAGTTTTAATCTACATAGGGTGAGCATAACATGTATACCTATTATGATCATTACCAAGGTCTCTCATGCATATATGAAAAGAGAATGCTAATGCACTAGTATAAGAATAGAATAACCAACATGTACCTAAGAATGTCAACTAACCAATTCCATTATCTCCAAATAAATATCACCAAATAATTCATCTAATATTTTAACATAATAATAAGTATATCGATAAAGGTTACCCTGTATATATTTTTCACTCGTGCTCCCCAATGTCATATGTCTTGGTTATCTTATCCCTTCCATAATATCCATACCAAAAGAAACCTGAGAAACTACATTACATAACACCCAATAACACTTGAGAAACCTCATTATACCATGAAAATCTTGAAACATATCATCACATCCACATACTCCCATAACCACGGTCATATAACTAAGATAGTTGTGTATCGTGAGCATGAAGGAAATCAACCTCATTACCTCCTCCTATGATGCATGACCTCCACTATAAACCACCTCATAATATCATCAATAACCAACTCTAGTGCACTTTTGACTTATGTACATTACTGACCATGCATAACAACCTCACCTGGAAGTGGGATTGGGGAAGAGAGGGTAGCCATCCATGTATCCTCGCCACCATGGATGTCCGAAAAAACACTTGGAACCAAAAACCTTTTGAGAATCGGTGTAAACACATGACTCGGGTTGTTGTGTATATAAATAAAATAAAAGTACATGATATATAAGTACTACATAATCCCAACCTAGGGGTTCAAAAAAAGGGTACTAACATATCTCTCCACATCACCATAAGGTCTTAAAAACACCACTACTATCATTACCACCTCTAAACACATCACAACACACAATCAAGCCACACACAGTCCATGTACCATCTTTCCTTTCAAAACAACCCATTTACAGATTCTTTTAATTACCAAACATCTTAATTGAACAATCTCATTCAATTGATATTTAGATCCATCTCATTAATTATCCATTCCATGCATTACTTCATTTAAAACATTTTAATTTCCACCCAAATTCAATCTTATGTCAAAATTCCAAGTTAATTCCATAGTTACTAGGAAATTAAAAAACACAATACCTCATATCCATCTCATGCTAATGAACTTCGCTTCAAAACCACCACATATCAGAACCACAACACATCGCAACCTCCATACATCACCACTTTAGTTTTAATAAAGTATTTCATAATAATTAATTCATTATCTTCAAGGGGATTCTCACACAAATTTTTTACTACATGGGAAACCAATTTATTAGCTAGATATATGTTCTTAGACTTTTACATGTGTGGTGATTTTAATCAAACAATCACAAAAACAAACCAATATAAACATAATCCAAAAAGAAAAAGTAGAAAGTAAGCATAACTATATAGGAACAACACAAGAATAAGTAAAACTCATACAATTTCTCCTCTTCCCTTCAATTTAAATTAATCCAGTTAATTATAATTGTTAAGTAGATATTAACCATCCACCCAAAGGAATAAAAATCCATTATATTCCCATATATACATCTAAATAAGGAGATACAAAGGATCCCCTTCCTTGATTATAGAATCAAAGAGAACCACCACTCGTAATGAAATAAATAAGATATCAAGCCACACTAAGCTCAAATGAGAACTCACAAAAACCTACCCACATCAAGATATCATAAAACAATACACAGGATATGCCCAAAATAGATCCTCCTACAGTTGTGACCCTCCTAGAAAAGAATAAAATTATAATAATAGTAAAAAGATAATAGGTAATATCATACCTCAATCCATAAGACTTGATTCAACAATAAAAGGGGTTAAGATTCACAAAGTAATGTCTTAAGGGGGATAGGGAGGCCTGTAAAATTCCTAGAGATCAAAGAGGTAACAAAAGAGTTGAATAAAGGGATTATTATTCTCCTATTTATAGATGAAGCCTTCTGGAATCCACCATGGCATGGTGAAAATCCAAAACATCTATAGTGGTTTTGTTCAAAGAAAGATCTGAAACCCTCAGTTGTTTCCCCCTTTTTCTACTCATTTTAAAAACAATATTTTCTTCCACCATAGACTAGACCATGTCATGTTCCAATATTTTGTAGTTATTATATGTTTTTCCACATCCATACATCATGTTATGGTTCCAATTACCTAGTTTTTTTACCCTCACCATGACCATGGCCATGACATGGTGAGTACCTCTTCCCCATTTTGGATAGGAGGTCCCACAAAACACCATGCTTGGAACTATACCCTTAACTAGGACTTTTGTGGTTGTTCACTTTACACTAGGTGAGTCCCTATCTAACTCAACCTACACCATGACCAACACTGGGGTGTGGTGGCCCCCATAATAGCCTAAGGACCTCTCCTATCTTCAAGAACACCCTCAAACTCCTTGACACCACTGAACCTCATGAAACCAAAAAGGAAAGGTTAGGGATATATAATCCATTAATTAGATACCTCTTAAAATATTCTCATCTATAAGAATCAAAATTTAACCCAGACACAAAAAAAATAAGGGGCCTAAACAACCTTCCTATGAGATACCACTTAGATATCTCATTAAAATCGAAACTCTGCCATCATCCCATGCCAGCCTTAAGCTATATCTATTTCAAAAAAACATCTACACCACCATTCCAACCACAACACATCCTGAGACAAAAACTACCTCATTTGTCACAAAACACTACTTCAAACACACAAATCAAGTAAACCCATCCTCCATGTCAAGATATTTTCCACTTTGGGTGTTAGTAACTCACCTTCATGGTTTTAAAAAAGTCATAGTACAGTGAATATTGATTGGGAAGGGTTTTTACCTTATTTTTATGATTGAAACCTAAAAACATGACACTATAAAGATAAAAGGAACATCTCATAAATTGTCAATATTTAGGCATCACATCATCAAAACAAAACAAAGATAGGAAAAACTAAAAACAACTCTGGGTACTAAGCATGAATATGTTCCTCACACTCCTAAGTACACTCATACAATCCACCATGCCTCCACAGCACATGAACTAAAGGAATGGTTCATTCATGTAGCATCTTCTCTCAATACTCCTAGATCTCTACCGATCGCTCCACATATGTTGCATCATCCTTGATATTCAACTCTCCCCAATCAATGACATAGGAGTAATTGTGAAGATATCTATAGAGATGGGACATGTGGAAGACATCATGGATCCTATCTAGCTATGATGGGATCACCATCCAATACACCACCATGATAACATGCTCCAATACCTTCAAGGGTCCAATAAATTGGGGAGAAATCTTACTCCCCCTACCAAAACTCAACTTTCCTTGATGAGGGGAAACCTTTAAGAATACATGAACCCAAACCTCAAACTCTAAGGGTCTCCTTCTACGATCAACATGAGATTTTTTCAGTCTTGTTCCACCTTCATCCATGCATGAACTACCTAAAAATTATCTATCATGCTCTATAACACATTAGTACTAAAATAATATGGCTCTCTAACCTCATCCCAATATAGCAGGGATCAACATGGCTTCCCATATAGTGCCTCAAATGGATCCATGTAGATGGATAAGTGGTAGCTATTTTTATAAGTGAACTCAGTAAAAGGAAAGTTTTTTTACCATGATTTTTCAAAATCCAAGATGCACACTTGTAACATATCCTCCAATATTTGGATGGTCTACTCTGTTTATCCATATGTCTAAGGGTGGAAAGCAGTGTTGAGTCATAACTGAGTTCCAAAAGAATAATATAATCCTATTCATAATAATGAGGTAAAAATCATCTCATTCAAATATAATAGAACACAAAAACTCCATGAAACCACATAAAATCATCTACATACCTTCTTTCCAAAACATCCATGTCACTCAACTCTTTAATTGGTAAGAAGTGATCTGACTTCATCAATTGATCCAAGGTCACTCAAATAGGATCATATCCTATATGATCCTAGGGTAATACTATGATGAAATCAATTATGATGTAGTCCCACTTCCACTCAGGGAAATCTAAGGTTTTTAAAAAAATGTTAGAAACATGATGTTTTATCTTTACCTGTTGGAAAACCAAACACAGATCCACAAACTTTTCCACTTCTTGTTTCATCCCAGGCCACCAAAATAATATCCTCAAATGATGTTACATCTTAGATACTACTGGTTTCATTGAGAAATTTGATATTTTAAACTCAATAAGGACTCCCTTGCACATCACTATAGGGATGAAAACCCTCCCCTAAAACAACATCCATTTATGACCATCCTCCAACCATCCCTATGGGGAATCCCCATGGCCAAAACAATCAAACTTCACCTATGCCTATGAGTCTCCCCACTGAGACTCCTCCACTAGCTTCAATAGAGATTACTACACTATCATCTAAAATATGAAAACTCCACCATCAATCACCCCTACATCTTTTTTATGGATTCCAACTCCTCCATCACCCTCTAATCATCCCCATAATTTTAAAAAAAATCCATTTATGACTTAATAATTAGTGAATTAGCCACAATAATCATCTTCTTTGAGATATAGTAGATCTCAAAGTTTTAGTCCTGAAGAAACTCCATCCACCGTCATTATTGTTAGTTCAGGTCATGCTAAGAGAAAATATACCTCAAGAAATTTTGATTGGTAATGACTGTAAAGGCTTCTATGATGAGTTAATTTCACCATAGCTTTAGCAAAAACATAACAACCACTAGCTCTAGATCTTGGGTGAAATAGTTAACCTTGTGGGGATGTAACTTACTTGACCTATAAGATATCATTTTCTTTTGTTTCATCAAGAAACGTCCCAAGCTCAAAAAGTAAACATCATAGAAAACCTCAAACATCACCCCTTCTTCTAGAAACAAAATAACCCTAGCATTGATCAATCACCCATTTTTGTATTCCAACACAGCCTAACACTGATTAGTCTATATGAAATCCTGGTAATTCTTGGTTGGACCTATAAATGGGGATGAAAACTATGAAAATTATAACAAAAACCTATGGTAATAGCTTGTAAGACCAAGGAAACTATGAACCTTTACCACATTATCAGGTGATAACCAAGAAAAAACTACCTAAATATTTGACATATCTATGGATACACCCCATTAGGACACCAAATTCTTAATGAAATTTACCTCCCATGTCCAAAACTTTCACTTGGAAAACTTTCCATATAGTTTATGGTGTCTAAGGACCTGTAGGATAGCTCTAATATGTTCAAAATTATCCTCCTAAAACTTTGAGTAAATAAATATGTTATCAATGAACATAACTACAAATTGTTCTAGGAATTAATATAATTAATATTTCATGAGTCCCATGAACACAACTGGTGAATTCATGACACTAAATGGAATGACCAAGAACTCAAAGTGGCCATACCTACACTAGAAAGCAGTCGCCAGGGTACATTCCCCATTTACAAATAGCAGATGATATCCTAGCCATATATTGATCTTATAAATACAAATCTCCTCTAAACTATGTGAAAATATCATCAATCCTTGGAATAGGGTAATGATTCTTGATCATCACCTGATTCTTCCTTTGGCAGTCTAAACATAGCCTCAGACTACCATCCACCTTCTTAGAAAATAAAACTAGAGCACCACATAGTGATACACTAGGTCAAATGAAACCTTTTTTCATCAGGTCATCTATATAAATATTCAAATCCCACAACTCATAGAGTTTCATCTAATAAGGATCCATTGAAATCAGAGAATTTCCTAGCTATAAATCTATCTCAAACTCAACATCATGTTGAGGGGGAAATGTCACAAACTACTTAGGAAATACATCCAAAAATTCCCTAAAAACTATTGGACTTTACACCATCCTAGAACCCATTGAATTCACTAAAAAATTCACCATTAGGGAAATAAGGTGATCCACACCACTACTTCCCATCTGAAAACTTTTTTCACTAATGAAAAATGCATGATGATCATCCACATCTGAGAAAGAGACCTTCCTTTAGAAGAAATAGATAAATGCAAAAACAAAATATAACCAATCAATGTGGAGGAATACATCATATTAGAAGTATTTATAGAAATAATATATCCCTACATGATTGATATTTCACTATCATCCTCCTAAAACCCCAGAACACATCAAACAAGAAGGTCTAGCGTCCTACTGGTGTAGTCAACATAAGGGTAATGGAAATCATCTCCACATCTAATCCTAAACCACAAAACAAAGTAGTATTAACAAAGGAGTTTAGGTATCCTAAATAAAATAATTAATAAATGATGGTATATAATAAATTAATCGTAACTATGATGATTTATGGCCCATCTGGTGTCGTCTCCTCCATAGAATGAAACTGTTCAGGATTGGATCCTATGCCTCACTGATGATGAACACCTATATATCCACACTCTATACTAGGTACCTAAGGATGAGTTACATCATAATAAAAACCTATAAAATTTTCATATCTCCTCATCCACTGAACAAATGGTGGAAACCTCTGTTTATTTCACAGTTGGGCCGGACCACCCAAACCAAATTTTCCTCCTTAAGCATTCAGTAACTGATCTTGAAAGTGAACATAACCCCCATAGGTATAGAATGAAAATGGAAAGCCTATGATAGATGCTCAGGAACTATTATCCCCAAGAAAATTCATAGAATATGGTTATGGATGACTTTTTACTAGTTGAAACCTTGAACACCCCGGCATTTGAGATATGATACTAACAACTCTAGTACTTAAGGAAACATGTTGGATCCCCTCTCATGATATCCCTCCTCATGAGTTCATACAATTGATCACATATTCCTTATTCTGCACCTCCAAATATATCAGTAATGTAAATAGATTAAATGTATACTAAATAGAGAGATGAAGTGCCTCCTTAAGATGTCATGTAAAGGACTCCTCATCTGAAAAGAATTAGGGGAAAATGTAAAAGATCCTTGAACTTGATACCAATCTCTTACATAGTGTTTCATAGTTCCTTGAAACGTGTGTTCTAATTTTAAGAATCACTGCTTCCAGGCAGTTTCCATTGGATTTTTTCATGGAACTGGAAACACCCAATAGTTCTTTATCCAAAAGGGACCTTCTTTCCAAAGGCAAGCATTCGTTAAGTTTGAACTTTATGATAATTAGGGACATGAATTGGTAGAGAGGATTGGAGGTCAGACTCATCACACCCTTTTGAGGGGAATTATTGTTTACTCTGGTACTCTCTTTATAAATTTAAGATATTTTCATGAATCCTTATTAATTTAACAAGTATAACATAAGGTTCCCTTGGAATTTACAATCACTTATTAACATGTGTAAAATTTAGAATCATTTGTATGTACTCGAGGTTCTTCATTAATGGAGATATCCATATGTATTCGAGGTTATCCATAAATGGTATCCTCTCATGTACTATTTAGATATTCTTTTAATCATTGTTATGATGATACTGTTTTTTAATCCACTCAGTGGGGCACTCTGGAGTTTATTGTTATCTAGGGAGACAAAGGTTTGTTTTGATATTGGGATCATACAAGTAAAATGGGCTTCCTACGTGTCCTCATGAAAGGAATCAGAACCCTTATAGTTCAGTGCTGCTTAATGAGACACATCATACCTTTTAAGGTCATGTGATAAGGAACTAACAGTACAGATTAATTTCAAGTGGTAAGTACATCTAAGTGAAAGGTGCTTAGTAAAAGTTTGGTGTGGGACTTATTCCAAAGCAGCCCAAGGAACTTGGAAAGGATATGGGTTTCCAAGTAAGATTAGACCCTATTGGGAATATGGCCCAAAGAGAACAGGGTTGATTTTAAGTGTTGGTTTTGAACCTCAAGGAGGCTTCCTACGTATCCCATGTGGATGGGAATCAAATCCCACATAGTTCGATGAGTCTCATAGGAGAGTATAGTCCTTTGAGAGAAATGAGTTTGGACTTAATTCCTGAAAAGGATGCATTGGTGATTTGGGGGGTTTAATTTGGGGATTATTCCTAAGGAAGATGCCCAGATTAAGGGAATTAGGGTTTTATTTTTGAATAGGATGTTCAATGAGATCAGGCCCTGAAAAGGATTCCTATGTATCCTAGTTTGAACAAGAATCAGAGTTATTGTAGTTCAAGTGATTGTGTAAATGTTGTGATCATGAAAAATCTCTAAGCCCACGTGATTCATGGTCGGTGTGAGAAACAAGAGGATGTCAAAGATTCAAAAAAGGTACCCACACTTTTCCTCCTCCACTGGTGGAATAGGTCGCACCTACGGTAGCAACGATGGATGAGGGCGAGGCGATGAGCCCTCCCTCTATTTTCTTTACATTGGACAAGGGTCCAAATGAAAGGAATGAGGGATTAAGGTTAGGGGCTTACACCAATATGGATACCCTAAAATTTATCCTAGTAGGGAAGGTAGACTTCTACTTTCTTTCAAAAGGAAAAGTAGGTGTGAACCATACCTTCCCTACCAGAGACCTGAGGTTCTGGGTCTTTGATAAGGGAGAGGTCGGGACCCAAACCCTAATCCTCCAAACTGGGAACTTCCCAGCACTGTTCCTGGGAAAAAGGCCCATCTGACTATGGATATACAAACCCACATAAACTCCATGAATCCTAACCCCATCAGGAAAAAAAATTGGGAAACCTCTGACTGTGGAAATACAAACCCAAATAGGAGGCATGCTGATATGATTTTCTCAAGGGTTTGATAATTCAGGAGGTTCTGGTGGAGGCTTGAACTTAGTCCCTTTCAGATAAGGGAACCAAGGAAGAAGACAACCTACTATGAAAGGCCTTATAGAGGGTATTTAATTTGGTATGTAGGCCTTATACCAAGTTATGTCGCATAGGTACTTCACACAATTGTGTCGCGTAGGTACCCCGCGTTACTGCGCCACGTAGTTGTACTGTGTAGGTGTGCCACGCAGGTGTTCCGCACAGGTTTGTATGATGACTAAAGAATATATTTCACATAGGGGAACCAAACCTATGTAAAAATTGTGATAGACTTTCAAAACATTCTTATCCCATTTAATTATCTATTCTCTCATATTTTAGAGAGCTACCTGAGACAATTTGAGGGATCTGGGTGAAAGAGCTACGCAATGGGTGCTTTAGGGAGTCTTTCAACTTTTTCAGTCTCGGAAATGGGGAGACCAAGGGTCCTATTTATAGGCATGTATGAGGCCTGTTGGAAGGGAATTTGTTCACTCAAGTCCTCTGGGTAGGTCCTCCGCATAGGTCTGCCACGTAGGGGTTTATAAAATATGATGTCGTGCAGGTCTGTCACGTAGGTCTACCGTGCAGGTTTTCCGTGCAGGTATTTGGAGGGTTTGGATTTCCTTTGAATTCTTTGAACCTCACCTTGGGATTTTAAAATATTCAGATCTATCTTCATATTATTTTTGTATTCTTAAGTAGTTTCAACAAAATCCCCCCTCAGGATTGTATCCGATTAAAATAGGGTCAAGTCCTAAGGTAAAATTGTAGGGAAAAGACTATAGATTAATTGCTAAACCGTGCAGGTTTTCTACATAGCATTTTCACATAGGCATGTTACAGAGATCTACAGCTGGCTATAAATAGGTTCGATCCTTTTTTATTTTCTTCATCTGTGCTACCAAATTTATCGGCTCTCGTTGCACAGTTCTTTCGTCTATCCTCAATGCATTGTGCTCTCATGTAGTCTCTTTGAAATTTTCTCAAGGTGAAACTACTTTAGAAATGGAGCTACGCAGAAGGACTTCTTTGAAGGAGTTTTTCTGGGACCCTTGTCAAAGGACCTACGTGACGGACCTCATTGAAGGACCTATGAGAACAGTTTCCTTTCCCAAATTTTAGATTTCCTTTTCCTTTAAGTTGAAATTTGATTTTTCTAAAGTAAAAATTCCAACCTAATAGGGGGAGTTTGGTAATTATTTTTCTGGAAAAATGGATCATATGATAACCTCTACTGAAGAATCTAAGGCACGTCAAAATGAGATGATGAAGATCATCAGACCAGATTATTATGAAATTATTGAAAGTACTCTTCCTGGACTATGGAAAGGTTTAATTACATATCAAAGTAAATATCCACAATGTCCTTACTTACCCCTATACAGGAATGGGTTTTTACAAGATGTCCATGTTCCATCTATTAAGACGTAATTCTAAAATAATTGGTTTCTTCAATTCTCCAACTGTAACTGCATGAATATTAGTGAAAGGGTGTGCCAGTTCATGAAGGAACAATATCCATTGGCTGAATCCTGCATCACAGTGGTTTTACTTCTGATATGAAGGATCATGTTATAGAGCCAAGGCCACATTTCTATGATTAAACCTTTTAGGATTCTCAGACAGATCAGTCTAATGGTTGGAAGGAAGATTGGGATCTTCGTTCTGGAGGAGGTGTGAAACCTGAATGGATGTGGGAATTTTGGGTGCATCAGACTTGTGCAGAATTCAGGAAAGAGCTATCAGATGTTTATATTTATGAAGCTATCTAGATGGGAAAAACTTGTGTTTGTATAAACAATTTCATTCCTGAATTTCTGATCCAATGGAGTCCACAAACTTATTCTTTCCATTTGATGCACGGTGAAGTTGGAATTAGTTTGTGAGATATCTACCAAATAGTTGGGGTTCCCATTCTTGGGGAAATGTATGATGAGTTTATTCCTCTAGATACAACATGGGGTGATGTTATAGAAACACCACTATTGGATCATGAACTATTAAAACTATAAAAGAAATTACCCAAAGACAAGAAATATATCCATGCCAGGGTGTGGATGGAAACCTTTTTAGAACCAAAAATAGAGAAAGGCCCCACCTATGGACGTCCTACTATTTGTCCTTCTATAGATAATCGAGGTATTTTAGGAACATATTGGACTACATTAGAGATATGTGACTATAAGCATTGGGGATACAAAGTCAAATATGATATTGATGCAAATATATGCTTATCCACCTTTCTTTCCATGTGGCTAAGTATTTACTTTCTTCCAGTTTGTGAGCTCAGAGGCGGTGTAAGGCCAGGGACATTTTTAATCATAGATAAATTGGTATAAGGGAAGTATATTTGGTTAGAAACTCCTGTTTGGGAAGAATTTACTATTCCTTTCTGCATTTATACAATGGTAAGGCTCTATTTAGAATTTCAGGTCCATTCCAAGTGTTGTAGGGCTGGATTGTGGCACACTTTTCTTCATGCTCGGTGTTGAATTCAGTTAGAGTCCCCAATGGTCAATTCACTCCATTTTTATAGAAAGTTTATAATATTCAGCCTTAAAATTTGAGACCTGATGTAGTGATAAAGGAATTTAATGTCTCAGGAGAATTCAGTTTATTTCCTTTTAGTAACCCACCAACTGGAACATTTATTAATGATGTTAAAGAAAAGAATTATGTGTTGAGGTCTATATATGATGGAATTCAGGGATGGTGTATTATCGACTAGGATTTATAGTGAAATTATATGTGAGTCTTACATCTCTTATAGGTTTGTTTGGCAGTTCATATGTCTTTAACAATAAAACACTTTTTCACGAATGTATGTTAGACATGAGAAGCCAACGAGCTCGTACCTGAGTGGTAAGGGCTCCTTCTTGGCATCCAAGAGACCCAGGTTCAAAACCGAGTGGAGGAAAATTTTTGGTGGTATTGTAGTAGTACTGTATTAGTTACTATTCGATACTGTAATAGCTAGAAATATTCACCCGATTTGGACCTTCGGGCCACCGGTTTGGGCCTACAGGTCTCCAGGGCCTTCAAGTCATCAAAGTCCTTCGGGCCATAGGGCCTTCGGGCCACAGAGAACATGTAGTAGCCCAATTCACATAGAACATTCCCCATAAGAGGATCAGAGCAACATGAGTAGCAGCCACTAGAAAGAGAGCTAACCGAATTGGAAGAATGAGAGGGTATGGTAGCTGCCATCGGGACAAGGCATTGTGCATCTTTGTACGGGGCAATGCTATCTGATCAGCAATGCAAGGTGGGGAGCTAGGTGATCAATGACACAAAATCTAGGGAGGGACAGTTCTAGTGGGTTGGGCCTACAGGTCATGTAATTGGCATGGTATGCCTCTGGGCCTTCAGGTCATGTATCGCGGGTCAGTCGGGCCTTGTGCCTTGGGCTGACGGGTTATGTACGGGTTCCCCTTCAACCCTTAAAAGGGAGATTATCCATAATAAAATAACAAAAAGGACTTCAATCCATTCGGTCTATGTTATACATGAGAAACACCCAATGGTAGTGAGATAATTATGGATTCTAACGGCTTTAGAGAAATCCAAATTGTTGATTATGTTACCTCCATCAGATTTTTCAATCGGATTGGAAGCTGGATATGAAAAAGCTTGGGATTCTTCATATCCTCAAGGGGATTTGACAAAAGGAATATATCAAGTGGAAGCTACAATGATTGTTGTGTGGAAATCATGGTAAAAAGTCCAAGGCCAGAGATGATGCAGAAATTTTAGAGGTTTTAGATCCTTCAAGACATCTTTGCAGGAGGTATACCAGGGAGACTAGGGCTAGAGAATCAATACCTCTAATGCCAAGGTGGTCCAGTCACCGCCATCAGAAAGAGATTCCTATTTTATCTGTTGAACTTTCTGAAGAAGAAGGGAGGCCTGAAGAGGCTCACCGGTTAGAAGGTGTTGAATATCCTCCATATCTAACCATACCAAGATTGAGTTATGTGCGACCTTCAGCCATTCACCATTGGGAGAGTGTGACCTGTGATATTAGGGATGCATGGGAATTCCTCTATCATGGCATTCGAATACCGGATGTGGGTGAAATTAAGGAACCTTCTGATTTCAATCCAGATAATAACCTAGCTAAATTATAGGAGTATATTAAGGAGTTGGAGGCTTTTATATGTGCAACTGATGAAGAAATCTCAGCCTCTAAACGAGTATCTCATATGATGGACTTGGGAATACATGAAGGGGTAATTATTGACCCTAAGGAGGAGTGGGATATTTATGCTAATACTGAGAATGTATTTTCCTTTTCTTTTAGTCTCAATTTTGCTTTACCATTCATCATTATTAATCTTGATGAAATGAATTTTTGCATATTAAATGTAGGGAAGGAAACTCTAGATCGGTTCTTGGATCACCAAGGTATGCACTTGTAGGTTCTCCCATTGACACATCGAATAATCCTCCTAGATCTCTAGAACTTTATCCAGGAGCAAGAATCATGACTGGGGTAATGGCAACAAATAATCCTCATCCATTACCTCAAGTTTCTCCTACTAAGAGGAGTGTTTCAATTTATCCTCAAACTTATAAAAAGAAATGCAAGATAGAAATGAGATTAGTTCAAAGTGTTCTCAAAAGGAGTAAGTATTTATTATATCTTCAGGGAATTATAATTTGCTCAATACACTCTGGTAATCACATTTCTCCTCTTATAGGATCTGTATCTCTCTCCTCTCTCAAGGGACTAAGAGATGATTCTTCAAGACCAGAGAAGGAAACCCCAGGAGAAACCTAGGTTTATGTTGATGGATCTGCTACCTTAGTAGATAAAACATCAAAAGATTCAATTGTACCCACTCCTAGCTCTATGGAAAGAGAGAAAATCCATGGTAAGATCAAATACATTTCTATTTAATATTAAATTCTTTTTTAATATTCTTATTTTCAACATATCTCAGATCATTTGCCTTTTTCCAATGGATCCTGCAATAACCAATATTGATATTCCTATCACTCCAGAAGAAAGGAATGAAGAACCAGGGAAATCTGAAGTAAATACTGATGTTCACCCAAACCTGGTAAGATTTAATGATGCTGCACCAATTGAAGAACCAATGGAACAGAATGTCATCAGAGCCAATTTGGGAATCAACCAACATTTGTTGGATACCTTAAATGGTGAGGATGCTATAACATTCCAATCTGCATACACTGAAATGATGGAAGACCTTAATCCAAATATTGATATTCCAGGTTTCATCAAGGATTTTGTCAATTTTCATGAGGAATTATAAGGATTTAATCCCTTTTTCTTGAATTTTTCATACACAATTGTTCTTCTTTTACTTGATACTTTACATCAAAGTTCACCTTATGCAGCTTTTTATGTAGAAAATGTTTCAAAGGATCCTTAGGAGTGGGGTATTACACTCTATCTATATTCTGATAAAGCTGTAGAAATACCTATTAAGGACCCCCTATCAATATATTTTCCAAAGCCTTCAATTATGAAAATTTAAAAAACTCAAGATAATACACCTTCTCAAGAAACATCTGCTCAAATTGCTAAAGTTGAGAATACTGGGGATAAATCCAATCAAGTGGCTGACTTATTATTGGGTAAATATTATCAGCTATCTGGATCATACTATGTTTCTACCATTTTTCTGAAACTGAAAATGATCATGATTTATCACTTAGGGTTATCATCTCCCACAGTTAGATCGAAATGTGAAACTTTCGTGTTGGCTCAAGCATCAACATAAGGTGAAGCTTCTACTATTCCAATAGAATCAAAACAAGGTATCCCTTTAAGTGATCTGTTTCCAGAGTATATTTTACCCCATGGTAGTGACTCAGATTAAGACGTAGATATCCAATATTCTCTTGGTATGGAACGTAAGAAGTCATGGCAGCATATCTGAAGCATAATTGTTGAGAATCCATTAGATGAACTGTTATCCCATTTTTTCAAACTCCCAACATTATTCTGTGTATTAGGATTTGGTGGATTTAATTATCGACTAGTCTACAATTCAGTGAAAGTGACCATTCACTGACAGGAGCAGGAACATAAGCTACGGAAAGATTTTGAAAAGGCTAAACATATTATCAATATTGAGAGCTTTCAAGTTGTAGTAGCTGAGGTAGAGGCATGTCATAACAAGAAGTCGATCGAAATCAGCCAAAAAATTAAATAATACATGAAATAGTTGTTATATCTTCAACAAAAATTGGATGATATTCATAACAAACTCGAACAATTGAAACAGCCATTGGGAGAAACCCAATTAGAGGGAATGACCACCATTTCATCTGCTAAGGAAGCACTTCTTCAAGTAGAGGAGGTTGGATTTTTTCAACTATATCAACTTCAATAGGTGGTTGAAAGGGCTCATGAGGTCTTTCAACAAATGAGAAGTTATATTGAGATTTTATTTTAAATCATGATAGAGAGGCTCCATTTTGTGTATGCCCCTATGATTTCATATGAATAAAAAAAAATTTCTTCAATCATATATATATTTATTCTTTCCCTCTTTTTCTTTGATTACAATATTAAATCTGATGATGATGATGCTTTTTTCTTAAACATCAAACCTTCATGTTAAATAATCATGATTACAATGAAAATAATGGGGGTGCTCATAATTTTCTTATTAAGACGATGGGCTTAATGAGAAAAGTTTGATTTTTACTAGGGTTATATGGAAAACCCCACAAACTTTGTATCTTTTTACTTTTATTGCTCAATATTACCTAAATCATAAAAAATGTATGTTTAGTGAGTTGGGATTTGACTTTTGTTCAAAGTTACCTTTACAAGTTTCTAATATGGTGAGTACCACGTATCTTGTTGTTGGCAGTTTAGATTCATGTATGTTGGACTATAAATGACTAGTGTTTAAGGTCGAACAACTTTGACCATAAATTTTAAAATTAAATCCCAAAAAAGACTCAGTGGCTAATAATTTCTCTAATATTCTTTAAATATTTCCAAGGGGAATCTTGAGTCATGATTTTTATGGTCACCAAATCTAAAACTTGTATAAACATAAAGGGAGACTCTTCCAAGAACAAATTTACCATTATTTGAAAAACTTGTTATGGGGGTTGTATTATGCAGGTCCAACGGGGGCATATACTGCATAGCCAAATAGTTTCATCTTTTGAATGATAGGCCTGTAATGTAGGCAACTTATACAAGGCCACCTAAGGGCACGTATTGCATAGTCAGGCAAAATAGCTCTTAGAAGTTTGACATTTTACTGTTGATAGACAAGGTAAAATAAGATTTGGGTGACTCAAGACCATAGTGAGTGGTTTTTCCAAGGAAATGGATTTTGAGAATAAAGGGTTATTTATGCCAACATATTTCATGAATAAGAAAACCATTTCTATACAAATTTGGTGTATAATAAATGGTTAAAATTTTATCAGAAATGAGAATTTATAATATCATATTGTGTAGTTTTAAGTCATGCAGTGAGGACATTGTATTGTGCAGTGTTAAGTCATGCAGTGAGGACATTGTACTGTGCAGTTTTAAGTCATGCAGTGAGGACATTGTACTGTATAGTTTTAATTCATGTAGTGAGGACATTGTGTGGCTTTAATTTAAGGTCTTTATCTTTGACCAAAGGTATTAGACTCTCCCAATTTCTTGATAATATGTTTGGAAACATACTACCATATTCAGGCATGGAAAGGAAAATTGTAAACTATGATTTTGGAATTTCTAGATCTGAAGAATGATATGGGAAAAGGGATAAAGGAATTAGAGGAAGTATTTTCCAAGAAAAAAGTTACTATTACTTGAAAAAACCATTATGGGGGTTGTAGTATGCAAGGCCACCTAAGGTCACATACTACATAGTCAAATAGTATCATCTTTCAACTAAAAGACTTGTTATGTAGGAAACTTATGCAAGGCTACCTAAGGCCACATACTGCAGAGTCAAGAAAAATACCTCTTAAAAGTTTTACATTCTATTGCTAAAAGCCGAAGAAATTTTATGGAGATTCAAATTTTCTAAATCACATATTTTGGTTTATGAAAAATAGTACCTGAATATAGAGAGGGTATTTCAATCATGGTTTCCAAATAATTGGAGGAATATGATTTATATGAAGGTCTAACCCAAACCTAAGAAGTATGGTGTCTGTAGTTTTAGGTCATACGACTATGACCAGAAATGGAAACAGTATATGATATGTAGTCAAGTGATCCAAGGTTATTTCATATTGCTTTGAACACATGGATAGATATATGTGTAAACCATGGTCTTGAAGACTTTCAGATTGAGAGAAAGATAATGGGAAAAATATACATTAATGACTATTTTAAAATGAAAAACATTGTATATTTTCATAAAAAATTTAAGGGTACAAAGACACTATAACCAAGAAAGAAATTGCCATCATTTGAAAAACCCGTTATGGGGGCTGTATTATGCCGGGCCAATTGGGGCATATGCTGCATAGCCAAATAGTGGCATCTTTTGACTAGAAAGCCCATTATGTAGGCAACTTATGTAAGGCCACCTAAGGGAACATATTTCATAGTTAGGCAAAATAGTTCTCAGATATTAGAAACTTTGTCACTAGAAACCGTAATAAAGATTATGAAGATCTGAAAATATTCAAGATTAAGAGTGTGACATATGGAAGGGGGTAATTCTCAATGAACATGAGACATATTTGAATAAATATTGGCCATGAGTTTTAAGTAATTTACATAAATATAACTCACATGTAAAATGGAGAATCTATTTTTTCCTTTAAATCAATATTATGTTATGCAGTTTACAGTCATACAGCGAGGACATTGTACTGTACAATTTTAATTCATGCAGTGAAGACCATTGATAACCCCATAAGAAATTGATACACCTTATTTATATAGAGAATATTTTTTCCCAATTCATAAGCCCATGTGAGCTATTCTTAATGTGAGAAACAAGGAGCAGTAAATTCTTCTTCTATAACACAAAGGTGACATAAGTGAAGAGTAGGGGTATTATGATTAATTGATGGTTGAGCCAGGGCATAGGATTCGGGCTTACTACATATCTCATTGGAGAAAAAATCAAACCAAATTTAGTTCTTGGATTTCCGTTCATTTTAACATAATTTGGTAAGGACAAAGATGAACTGATGTGAAAAGAAAGACATGTCATAGCTGGTCTAAGGGAAAAAACCCAAGTGTCACTACATGTCTTATTGGGGGCAAGAATCAATCCATATGTAGTTATTTAAACATTCCCTATGTAGGTTTTGATTCTTATATAAGGAATAAAAATTGTGGGTTTATCGTGGATGGGCCCAAGATTGGAGATCTGGGCGTCTCTATGTATCTCATATAGATGAGAATCAAGTCATATGTAGTTCTTGAAACATTAATTTCCCACACCAATCAAGTTTGACATGGGAGACAGGGGATTTTAACACACTCTAGAAGAATGTTTAATTTTAGAAACAAGTTGGTATGAAAATCAAACCATATATCTTAAAAGAGCACTATGTATATATCTAGTTCATATATAGGAGAATAAAATTGAAATAAAAATTTTTGTTTCTTGTGGTTGGGCCCAAGATTAGAGATCTAGGTGTCTCTACATATCTTATATGAATGATAATCAAGCCACGCGTAGTTCTTGAAATGAGTTCCCTATGCATATTTGACTCAAACATTGGGAAGAAAGGGACTGTGCCACTAAAGAGCATCAATTATGTTAATGATGCTTACATATGGAAGCTCTTAACATCAAGTAGATAAGATGTTAGTCATACAGTTTAATGTTGTGTAACTAGGAAAAATGATGCCATGCAGTTTAACATCATTCGACAAGGACAAGATGCTACGCATTTTATCATCATGCAGTATGAACACTTATGGTTGTTATTTATTTTAACGTCTTGAAACTAGGACCTTGTGTTGTGCGGTTTAGATTCATGCAGCGAGGATGATATGTGCAATTACATAAAGTATTTATTCGATAATCTTGCATTGGTTGGAGTTGTAATAAGCTCTACATCCATTAAGATTAAGGCATATTATCCATTCAGTATAACTTATGTATGGAATAAGGTCCTTCCCACTTTGGCTCAAACTTTGGAGGTTTATTTCCTAGTATCATTGGAGTCCTGAGGACCAATACCAATTCTCCTTGAATAAATGAACAGAGGTGAAATTTCTTATTAAAGTCTCACACTATTCTATTCTGATAGGCTTCTAAATGATTCAAAGTATGAAATCTTTTTTCATCTAATCATTCCTACTCATCAAACTATTTCTGAGACTTCTCATCTATAGACAACTGATCACAGATTTTAACTCTAAGTGAAGGGAATTGAATTTCAATTGGCAAAACTACTTCTGTTCCATACACCAATGAATAAGGGGTTACTTGGGTGGCAGTACGGGTAGTAGTCCGATAAGCCCATAAATCATGCAAAAGTTTATTAGGATAATATTTATTATCTTTATCCACCATCTTCTGAAGTATATTTGATAGGGTCTTATTGAAGGCCTCTATCTGTCCATTGGTTGCTGCATGATAGTGAGATAAATGGTTGGATTTGATATTGTGCTCCTGATATAACTTTTTTACCTCAACATAATATAAATTAGTGCCATTGTCCGTCAATATAGTATGAGGGACACCAAATCTGGTGATGATGTTAGTTTTGAAAAAAAAAATAACAATGCTTCTGGCTATGAATTCTTTGAGAGGTATTGCATCAGCCCATTTGGATAAGAAGTCAGTAATAGTAATAATATACTTGAACTACTTAGCCGTAGCTAGAGGATAAGGCCCTATTATATCCATTCCCTATGTGGAAAATGGCCAGGAGTATTTAGCTGTATGTAACAAATCTGAGGGTTGATGAATAAAGTTGGCATACACTTGGAAGGGATGACATTTCTTGGTAAAATCTATACAATCCTGCAACATTGAAGGCCAGAAGTATCCAAGCCTTTGGATTTGATCAGAAAGCTTATGCCTAGACTGGTGAGCACCACAATATTCGGAATGTACTTCTTTTATGATAGCTGTAGTTTCTTCTCCATTAATACACATAAAGAGGATTCCATCAAAGACTCATTTTTAGAGGATCTTATGGTGATCTGGACTATCATAAAGAGTAAAATTGGTTGATCTTCATCAAATATGTTCTTTTTCAGCCCTATATAGTGGAAGTACTCCATTTTTAAGGTATTCTATGATGTGTGTTCTCCATCCCGTAGTATGACCATATGGATCATAAATAGGGTTGATTTAATTAATTTCCTTCATTCTAGTTTGAACAAAAGGGGAGACCACACAACGATGGGATATACTGATGATTGTCTCATCCCGATTTGGATCTACCAAGGTTGTAGCTGCATTAGCCAATGCATTATCTTGGGAATTTTGTGATTGAGGAACATAGGAAAATATTGGATCTAAGGGAAATCCATCTATTAACCCTCTGACGTAATCACACAAAGGGGTTAACTTTTATTTTCTGATGGAATAATCCCCATTGAATTGTTTCATTACCAACTCTGAATCAACTTTTACTTTTAGGTGATTCACTTGCACCTGAAGTTCCAATTCTAGGACTTCTATGATAGCTTGATAATCTGATCCATTGTTGGTACCGCCTTCTGACAATAGGAAAGAATAAGGAAACACTACCTTTTTTGGGGAGATAAGTACAATTCATAACCCAACTTTGTTGAGTTTAGGGTTTTCCATTCTCTTCCCTGTTGGACTTCTAGAGTCACCATCAAAGTACATTTCCCATGTTTGGGAACTATCTTCAATATAGAAGACCTCTTAATTAGGAAGTTCAGTATTCAATGATGTATCTTCCAAAAATGGGTGTTCATCAAGGAAGTCGGCCAGATCTTGGCCCTTTATTGCCTTTTGAGGTACAAACTGGATATCAAACTATTTCAAAATAACTTCCCACCATGCCAGATGCCCTATAAGCATAGGAAAACTGAGGATAAATTTGAGCAGGTTATTGTGAGAAACCAATTAGACCTCATGATGTTGCAGGTAGTGCCTCAATTTTTGAACTACAAAGATTAATTTCATGCAGCACTTTTCAATACTTGAATACTGAGTTTCTACATCAAGCATAGTTCAAATGAGATAGTAAAGGTTTTTTACATTCCTGGATTCATTCTTTTGGGAAAGGAAGACACCTATTGGTCTCTCTAAAGCTGTCACATAGAGAATAAGTGGTTTTCCTTCAACAGGTGGCAATAATACCGGTGGACTTAAGAGATATTTCTTTAGGGTATCAAATGCCTCTTGGTAGTCTTCAGTACATTGATAGGTGACTCCCTTCTTCATTAATTTGGTGAAGGGGATACACTTGTCTACCAAATTGGTGATAAAGCACCGAATATAATCCATGTGTCCTTGGATTCCTCTTAATTATTTCTAATTTATAGGTGGTGACATGCCAAGGATTGATTTTTTTTTCTCAGGGTCCACTTTGATACCATGATGGTGTACAACGAAGCCAAGTAAATTCCCTAAGGTTACCCTAAAATCACATTTCAAGGGGTTCATCTTCAAATTATATTGCCGAAGTTTATTGAATATGGTCTCTAAATCAGCCAACTGATCAGAACATTGTTTGGATTTAACCACCAAATAATCTACATAACATTCTAGAAATTTCCCCAAAAAGGGTTTAAAGATACGGTGCATGCCATGTTGATACATTGCACCTGCATTCTTTAAGCCAAAGGGCATTACCCGATAGAAAAACACGCCTTAAGGGGCTCTGAAGGTTGTATATTATTCATCCTATGGGGCCATGCATATTTGATTATACCCAGAGTAACCATCCATAAAGGAAAGAGCTTCATAGCCAGTTGTTGCATCAATTAAAAGTTCTATGATCAGAACTGTAAAGTCATCTTTAGGAAAATGCTAGTTAAGATATCTAAAGTCAATGTAAAATATGATTTTCCCATTCTTCTTTTTCACTGGGACAATTTTGTCCAACCATTTGGGATATTTAACCTCCATAACAAAGTTATCCTTTATAATCTTATCAACTTCAGCTTTAATTTTAGAGGCATGATTTGGGTGTATTCTTCTTACTTCCTGCTTGAATCCTTGATGTTCTTTTGGAAAACCCAAATGATGAGTAGCTACATGTAACGACCAGAAATTTTGAATAAATCTCGTTTCCTAATTTTGTGTGTTATTTTATTTTTCATACTCAACAAAACTGTTTCATTTGATAACTTGAGTATAATTAAAATGAGACTATTGGGTTTTGACTATTATATGACCATTAATCAGTATGACCATTGGAAACTGAATGTTGCGACTATTGTCTCTAAATACAAGTGATCTTGGTTAATTAATATAGAAAGAAGATTTGATGGCCTCATCTAGTAGTCTCGGGCCAATCGAAGCCCATCTAACAGAACTTGGGAAGGAGGTAGCACCACTGGTCTTTGCTCTAGACCAAACCCAAGCCGAACTTCATCGTGTGAAGCTAGAACGAAATCGCCTTCGCGAGAAATTCAAACTGATAGAAATTACTACTCGTGAAATGTTGGCTGAGCCGCCCTCAGATTCTCTCACCTTAGTACACCTTACACTTAGGTCCTATGTTGGGGTTATAAGGGGCTATGTAAGGAGACCGTAACTTCTTTGTGTAATCCTTTGAGATAAATAAAATTGTGTTTTCTTCTTATGGTAATTTTTTTTAAATTTTCAAATGTTCGGATAAATGTAGGATGTATATTATTGATGAATTTTAGAAAAAGGATATTTTAAAAATGTTTATGTAAACCTTAAATAATTGAAAATGTGTAATGATTTTCAAAAAATGGTCTTCTACAATTATGTTCAGTAAGAAATTTAGAGTCTAATAAGATCAACTTAATTTTTGATGAATAGTAAATTATGAATAGTGATTTTATGCTTAGGATTAGTAATGTGACCAAATGTATTAGTAATCTCACTTAAAGAAAGTATTAATATAATCTAGGCACCTTGATTAAGTAATGTGATTCAATAAAATTGGTAAATAACTGTTTCAGAAATTATTAGTCAAGTATTAGTTTTTTTGGGTGAATAGTGTTTTTTAATTAAAAATTAAATTAAAAATATTTAGAAAATTATTTTTATAAAATGGACTTTATTTTTGAATTCAGAACATCGATATTATGCTAAGGTAATTTTTGGGGATTTTTCTGAAAAAAATGAATTTTTGGTGAATAGTGTATTTATTTAAAAATTAAATTAAAAATATTTAGAAAATTATTTTTATAAAATGGAGTTCATTTTTCAAATTGGAGCATCGATATTTGGTTAAGGTGAAATTTTGAGATTTTTCTGAAAAAGTTGAATTTTTGATGAATAGTGAAAATACAGTTTTTAAGTTACGGGTGTTTAATGACATCATTAAAAGATGTATTAAGTATGTAATCAATATGGTCGACTTATGAATAGTAAGATAAGTTATGAGGTGTCCCAAGTGGCCAATACCATGGGTAAATACCATGGGAAATCCCATGGTTTTTTCAATACCACCAATGAGGTGTCCCTTGGCCATTAATGCCTTGTCCCCTCACTTTCCCTATAAATACCCACCCTTCAATCCTTTAGTTTTCACTCCCAACTCTCCCCCAATGAATCTCTGGTATCATTACTTCTCAAAGAGTCCTCCCAAGGTTCCCCCAAGCCCTCAAGGTCCCAACCTTTGAGTTTTAAGAGTTACGTTTTAAGGTAAAGGATCATACCTCTCTCTTTCTTTCCAAATACTCTCTTTTATGTCATATCTTTTATGCTCCATGTTCTTATGTTGAGGATGTTCTTTTATATTCATCATACTTTCCTTTTCATGTTCATATGATGAGAGATCTCCTCTTTCTCTCATCAATTCATTTTAAGAATGTTTAAGTGGCGCCGTTAGGCTGCCGAATTTTTAAGGGATTCTTTCACACTTCTCGTTTTCAAGATCTATTTTCATGTCAAGTCTTTCAGGTTCCTTTTTATTATTTTGGGATATGATCTCTATATATATCATAATGATATTTTATGTTCATATTATTAGAGACCCTATTTGATCTCGTCAATTCATTTTTTTGAAGTTTTAAGTGACGTCGTTTGGCTGCCGAATTTTCATAAGAGAAATCTTATTTTTTTCTTCCTTCAATGTTTTTCATTTCATATGTTATGTATTTCAAATTCCATTAGAATGTTATTATATCCATTATATTATGTCCATCTACTATTTTATGGATCATTTATGAGTGGGTGACCCATGTCCCCTCTCTTTTCAATATTTTCTAAAACCCTGTAACATAGTCGTTATGCTGTAGAATTTTCGTCTCAAAATGCCTCTCCCTTTTTTCTCAAATTATTTTATTTTATTAAGTTAATATTCAAAGATCTTTATTCTATAGAGGTATTCACATATATATCAAAATTTTCTATTTTAAATTCTGGGATTTACATACATGAAACCTGCTTTCCTTTTTCTGTGGGTTTAAAATGAAAAAAAGATCATGTCTTTAAAGCAGATTTTAAAACGTTATGATTATGAAATGAAACCCATTTCTTTTATGCTATATGGGTTGTTTATGAAATTTTTGATGATGATATATGTGGCTCACATGATAATAAAGGCAAATTTAAGGGTGTGCCCTGATAGCGCTCCAATACATTGGGTAAAGACTTAATCTCTAGAGATGACCATTTTTAACGACGCCTTAGTGAATAACCTTGGAATTTTTAATGACACCTTGGGGATGGACCTTGGTGAAATGGAAATGATTGTCTATATTAAATTTTTTAGCCACATATTCAAGTTATGAAACATGTTATTTTTATTATGATATGCCTCATGAACTCTTTCTCATTCCTTAAAGTTATTTTTCATGACTTTTGATGTATCTCAAGTTCTCATGTAAAAGGTTTCCCTTGTTTTCCTTACTAGGTCTTCTGCTCACCCTTTATTTTGATGTATTTCCCCAAGTTATGAGATGAAGTAATGAACCTAGGATTAACATAAGGATAAGCCTTTCAATTGTTTAAGAAGAATGTTTTATGTTTTCATGTTTTAAGTTCTTGGTTTCCAAGACACTAAACCTTAAAGATCATCGGTTTTGTATAATGTAATGAAAGTTTTTGTGATAAAAAGTCGGGATGTTATAGTTGGTATCAAAGTATGGTTTAGTTATTTTTAGAAATTAGTATATGAAAACTCTAGGAATAATCCTATAGGAAAGTTTAAATATAGGAAATCTTCCTGGTATTTTGGTGAGTATTGAGTAAGGGGTTTCCAAGCAAATGCATCCCTATCTGGATACGAGTAGGTAGAGGTGGCTCTGGCATAGATGTACATAAGGGTAAAACCCAAAAACACCACTTTGAGCTAGACTCGAATGGTAACTGGTACATGACAATGGGCTTTGCTGCACTCTTGGTTACGACACTCCTAGGGGATATGCTTTAGTAAATTCATAATCTTAGTATGAATCATTATTAAAGGAAAAAAGATAAAATAAAATAAGGATTCACATAAGAATGTATGATCATGAACCTAGGGGATCACAAGTTAGGATATACTTTTCTTCTACAAGTTTATCCTTTTATGCTTAAAGTTTCCTTTTCATGATTATTGGCTAAGTATTTAAGCCCCTAATTATACTTTCTTTTCTTAGTTAATGGTGGGAAATGGAAGAACATGTCCCAACAACCAATGTGATAGGAAATGTGATGATTTCCCTATTAATATGATAGATATGACGAGAGATCAAGTTGAATATATTGTGATTATTCCAAACCAGCTATCAAAAATCACAATTAATAATTTTTACATAGTTGAATTCCCAAATTCATCAAGGAAGAAGAAGACAAAGTCTCAAGGATGTTCATCTGATAAAGTTGATAAGGGAAATAAGACCCAATTTCTTTTTTGCAAAAACTGTGGGAAGAGACACCAAGGAGAATGTCACAAAGGAACTGGGAGATGTTTTAAGTGTGGGAAGATAGGGCATAAAGTAGCCAATTGCTTCAAAAAAATGGATAATGTGATGAATAGATATAAGGTTTGATCTAATGTACCTTATACTCTTCCATGTCATAAATGTGGAGAAGTTGGACATTATTCAAGGAAATGCTCTCTTGGAAGGGATGAGAAGCATGATGAGCATCAACAATATTCAAGGACAAGGGAACAATGCAAGTCATATGCCAAGATGGATCATGATGACTGAAGTATATGTAACTTCTTCTCAATAATTGTCTATTTCATGTTGTATTTTAGTTCGTGCTCTATGAGCATATCTTTAATGTTTTCTAAGAACATCGAGTCACTACCTAAGATGGTTTTATATCATTAAGAAAAAAATATATTGTTATATACCACATGTTGATGTAGTGAAGCTGTTCTTCAAGAGTGATTAGGGGATTAAAAGATGATTATTATTTTGGAAGATGTTCACTATTTTGGGAACCCAATATGATCGAGGTAAATAGATTACTATGGTATTTTCTTTGAAGAATAAAGGTTGACTTATATTTGGAAGAATCTATGAATTTAAGGTGAACTTATATTAATTTAGGTTACTTATGAAAATGATTAACCTATCTTGGGGAAAATATGTTTAGGTTAGTTACTTTTGTTATAAGATGTTAGGAGTGCTTGATGTTGTTTGGAGATGAATGATAAAGTTTATTTTGGAAGACTATGTTATCAAAATCCTTCTTGTATTTGGGTTTCAATCTTAGTTTGGTTTATTTTGAGGAATTTTAAGGACAGTTATTTATGGAATGGTCTATGATGAACTTTGGGTAGTACCGTGGAATTTTGAAGATTTAAAAGTAGTTTCCCTTCCTATGGGGTTCTTTATTTTGGAAGAGTTGTTTTATCTTACCATTTCTGTTTTTGGGATAATGTTTAAAGATACAAGAAATAGATAGTTAATATTTGGTGGTTATGTGATTCTCTAGAAGATGATTCTTGTTCTTTTGATGAGACCAAGTAGTTTTGAATGCTCGTCGTTTGGAGAAAAGATTAGTCTTGGTAGAAACTTATTAAAGGACGAAACTCTACTTTAAGGTAAGTATATTTCCTTGTGTTCTTATTCTATGTAGTAAATGAATTACTCAAAACTATGAAAATTAACGTAAAGCAAAAACATTGTCTGTTAACGTTTCCTACAAGGAAATCAAATACCGTTTATCCCATCATAATTTTGTGATTTTCTTGTTGTTAACTTTCTCCTAATCATGTTTTCTATCACTCTCCCTCAAAACGTTACCCTTTGTTTTCTCTTCCATGTCCATGTTTTCCAATATGGAATCCTAGTATGGGTTAACTTGGGTGGCCTTTGTACTTCATTTTCTTTCTTTTAAAGTAATAGTGTTACTGCCTCTTTTCCCAATGTGGGACTTTCAATGAAATTTCCAAGCCCAATTTTAAAAATTGCAAGGACGCAATTTCTTAAGGGGGGAAGAATGTAACGACCTGAAATTTTGAATAAATCTTGTTTCCTAATTTTGTGTGTTATTTTATTTTTCATACTCAACAAAACTGTTTAATTTGATAACTTGAGTATAATTAAAATGAGACTGTTGGGTTTTGACTATTATATGACCGTTAGTCCGTATGACCGTTAGTCAGTATGACCGTTAGTCAGTATGACCGTTGGAAACTGAATGTTGCGACTATTGTCTCTAAATACAAGTGATCTTGGTTAATTAATATAGAAAGAAGATTCGATGGCCTCATCTAGTAGTCTCGGGCCAATCGAAGCCCATCTAATAGAACTTGGGAAGGAGATAGCACCACTGGTCTTTTCTCTGGACCAAACCCAAGCCGAACTTCATCATGTGAAGCTAGAATGAAATCGCCTTCGTGAGAAGTTCAAACTGATAGAAATTACTACTCATGAAATGTTGGCCAAGCCACCCTCGGATTCTCTCACCTTAGCACACCTTACACTTAGGTCCTATGCTGGGGTTATAAGGGGCTATGTAAGGAGACCGTAACTGCTTTGTGTAATCCTTTGAGATAAATAAAATTGTGTTTTCTTCTTATGGTGATTTTTATAAAATTTTCAAATGATCAGATAAATGTAGGATGTATATTATTGATGAATTTTAGAAAAAATGATATTTTAAAAATGTTTATTTAAACCTTAAATAATTGAAAATGTGTAATGATTTTCAAAAAATGGTCTTCTACAATTATGTGCAGTACGAAATTTAGAGTATAATAAGATCAACTTAATTTTTGATGAATAGTGTATTTATTTAAAAATTAAATTAAAAATATTTAGAAATTTATTTTTATAAAATGTATTTCATTTTTGAAATCAGTTCATCGATATTTGGTTAAGTTAAAATTTTGGGATTTTTCTGAGAAAGTTGAATTTTCGATGAATAGTGAAAATACAGTTTTTAAGTTACGGATGTTCAATGACATAATTAAAAGATGTATTAAGTATGTAATCAATATGGTAGACTTATGAATAGTAAAATAAGGTATGAGGTGTCCCAAGTTGCCAATACCATGGGAAAATACCATGGGCAAGCCCATGGTTTTTCCAATACCACCAATGAGGTGTCCCTTGGCCATTAATGCCTTGTCCCCTCACTTTCCCTATAAATACTCACCCTTACCTCCTTTATTTTTCACTCCCAACTCTCCCCCAACGAAGCTCTAGTCTCATTACCTCTCAAAGATTCCTCCCAAGGTTCCCTCAGGCCCTCAAGTTCCCAACCTTTGAGTTTTAAGAGTTACGTTTTAAGGTAAGGGATCCTACCTCTCTCTTTCTTTCCAAATACTCTCTTTTATGTCATATCTTTTATGCTCCATGTTCTTATGTTAAGTATGTTCTTTTATATTCATCATACTTTCCTTTTCATGTTCATATGATGAGATATCCCCTCTTTCTCTCATAAATTCATTTTAAGAATGTTTAAGTGGTGCCATTAGGCTGCCGAATTTTTAAGGGATTCTTTCACACTTCTCATTTTCAAGATCTATTTTCATGTCAAGTATTTCAAGTTACTTTTTATTATGTTGGGATATTATATCTATATCTATCATACTGGTCTTTTATTTTCATATGATGAGAGACCCTATTTGATCTCGTCAATTCATTTTTTTGAAGTTTTAAGTGACGTCGTTAGGCTGCCGAATTTTCATAAGAGAAATCTTATTTTTTTCTTCCTTCAATGTTTTTTATTTCATATGGTATGTCTTTTAAATTTCATTACTATGTTCTTATATCCATTATATTCTGTCCCTTTACTGTTTTATGGATCATTTATGAGTGGGTGACCCATGTCCCCTCTCTTTTCAATATTTTCTAAAACCCTGTAACATAGCCGTTCTGCTACAGAATTTTCGTCTCAAAATGCCTCTCCCTTTTTTCTCAAATTCTTTTATTTTATTAAGTGAATATTCAAATATATTTCTTCTACAGGGGTATTCACTTATATATCAAAATTTTCTATTTTAAATTCTGGGATTTACATACATGAAACCCGCTTTCCTTTTTCTGTGGGTTTAAAATGACATAAAGATCATGTCTTTAAAGCAGTTTTTAAAACGTTATGATTATGAAATGAAACCCATTTCTTTTATGCTATATGGGTTTCTTATGAAATGTTTGATGATGATATATGTGGATAACATGATAATAAAGGAAAATTTAATGGTGCACCCTGATAGCGCTCCAATGCATTGGGTAAAGACTTAATCTATAGAGATGACCATTTTTAACGATGCCTTGGTGAATAACCTTGGTAATTTTTAATGACACCTTGGGGATGGACCTTGGTAAAACGGAAATGATTGTCTATGTTAAATGTTCTAGACACATATTAAAGTTATGAAACATGTTATTTTTATTATGATATGCCTCATGAACTCTTTCTCATGCCTTAAAGTTATTTTTCATGACTTTTGATGTATCTCAAGTTCTCATGTAAAAGGTTCCCCTTGTTTTCCTTACTGGGCCTTCTTCTCACCCTTTCTTTTGATGTATGTCCCCAGGTTATGAGATGCAGTAATGAACCTAGGATGAACATAAGGATAATCCTTTCAAGTGTTTAAGAATAATCTTTTATGTTTTCATGTTTTAAGTTCCTGGTTTCCAAGACACTAAACCTTAAAGATCCTTGGTTTTGTATAATGTAATGAAAGTTTATGTGATAAAAAGGTGGGATGTTATACTACATCAGGATTAAGTCCTGGAATTTCTGTATAATTCCAAGAAAATATATCTCAATGTTTCTTTATAAATAAAGTATGCACTACTTCCTCTTCAAGAGTTATGGCCACACTAATTAGAGTGGGGTGTGGATCTTCTTATGTACCTAGATTTAATTCTCTAAGCTCATCCACAGTGATAGAGACACCTTCCTCAAATACTAGAGGATAATCCTTGAGATATTCTTCTTCTTCTTACTCTTCTTTATGTGTCACTTTTTTTGTTTCTGCTTGCATAGTGGATGACAAAGCAAAACTTCCAGAGTTAGGGGAGGAGTCAGTATTTGAACATCCTGAAGAAGAGGCCAACATTTCTGACCCTATTGATGATGAAGGGTCTTCTTGGGGTAATAAAGAGGATATGATGTATTGAGAATCAACATCCTTGTCTTCCTCTAGTATTGCTACAACTTCTTCTAATCTGATTAACGAAGTAAAGGATTGCTGAAGTTCAGTGGATGAAATGAAGACATTTCCATTTAATCTTTCACCACTGCTTGGTGAATCAACAATTTCTCCCATGCTGTCAGGCTTGATTTCTGTGATTGACATTATGGAAGTTACTGGATGAATGCTTGGATTTGGGTTTACCCTTTCAATTTTATTGATTAATAATAAATAATATGTTCTCAAATGTATGAATGGGTTTGTTGGGATATTTTCCAAGCCATTCGGAGCATTAATTATGGTTACCTATTTTGTTATAGACCTCATTCCCTTCGTGTGATAAAATTATTCCCCAATGTATTGAGATTCACACGTTTTGAATGGATCCTTGTCACTATACAATGTCCCAATTTGACCATTGAAATAATACTTGATACATTGATGGTATGACGAAGGTATGGTTGCATGTTGATGTAGCCAAGGCCTACCAAGCATAATGTTAAAGTTTCTGTCCTAACGAACAACCATGAAATCTGAATTAGACACAAGATCACCAAACTGAGTTCTGAGTGTAATATCACCCATAGGTTCTTGATAATTCTTTTCATATACTTGAAACATTAAAGTGTAAGGAGATAAGTCAGATTCAATGAGGCTCAATCGACAAAGTGTATGAATAGGAATTAGGTTGACTCCTGAGCCATTATCAATGAAGGCTCATTGGATGTCTATGTCATTGACCTTGTCAGATTGATACAAGGGCCTAATATGTCTATGTACAATATCATCTTTATCTTAATCCGTAAAAGATATAAATGCATAACATTCTACAGGATCATTCTCTATACAGTAAAACTCAATATCAATAACTTCGGTTTCAAACTATTGAGGACTTGACAAAGCCTCAATAAGTGCTTCTCGAAGCTCTTTTGATAGATTCAAGGCATCCAAAATTGACAACTTGTCCGGTACTTGGGATATCTATTTCAAAACATCGTAATTTTGGTCCAGAGGTCTACATTTCTTAGCATGGAGATACAGTTTTATAGGTACATTGGAAGTTGATGCTCCTGATGTAGATGTACCCTTTGTTGGAGTGGAAGCTATAAATACTCCTAGATTTGGTGGATTATACTAACTAGGTCTATCTACTTACTAAGAGTAAGATGGTGTGACCTCTAATAGGTCCTCCAAAATAATCATTTTAGGACCGAATCTATCATACGTGGAAGAATATATTTGTTCTGATTAAGCCCGCTGAAAATCTCTCCCATGAGTTTTTGTCGCATATATGGTTTGAGGAGGGGTAGAGTTAAAATAGTGGCTTCTAGAATACCCATGTATTGCCCTATATACTCGACCTTGGCCTCTATTTTTGGTTCCCTAGTTAGATATAGGGAATTCAGACTCATTATAATCAAAATCACCATTGGCATAGGGATCCGTTAAGTGAATCACATTGATGGAACCAAAGATCAATTCTTCATCTGATGAAGATTCTTCTTGACAGGTCAGTTCTGATTTTTCCATTTAGAAGGGAAGTGTTCATGCTTTTGAAACATATGGCATGAAATCTTCCATAGTCAAAGACAACTTTGTCCTTAACATGAGCTCGTCTTCTTCTAACTACTCTTTGACATTCTGATCATGTCCCTTCTTTGAGGATTGACCTTTAGAGGAATGATCATTTGATGAAGGTGGTTTTTCTATAGAGGAAGTAGCATAAGACACAGTCGGTTGATTCAACTATGTTCATAAAATGTAATGAGTTTGGTTGATCATTTTCATGATCATCCAATCATTATATTTCTACGCATTTTTACTTTTGACTTCTTTTCATTCTCCTTCTTCCTCTGGATCAGTAGTAGTAACACATGCTACTTGGGCTAAAGAACTTTTCAATTTTACTTGTCCAAAGTCTACCATTTTTTGCAGGAGGTCTTTGAAAACAAAACACTCCTGAATGGGATGCCCTAATATCTAGTGAAAGGGAAAATAGTTTAGAAGATCTTCATTTCCTTCTTTTTTTGGCTTCTTTGGCCTAGGAAACTGAACCAAATTATTTTACAGAGCTGAGATGGAGTAAATTGGAACCTGTTCATTCCAGTAAGATTAAACTTTCTTCTTTAACTCCTCAAATTTTTTCTGCCTTTGATCTCTTTGATCATCTTGATGAGGCGGTCTTTGCTGCTGACGCTCGGGAGGCATAGCCCTTTGATATGATGAAGGTTTTGAAATGGAAGAAGGTATAAGTACTTTCTTAAGTGTGACTATAGCAGCCTTTGATTTCCATATTCTCCTTCATAGAAATGATAGAATTACATGAGTTTTATCTTTAGTTTCCATAATATAATCTTCTATCTATTGAGAAATTGAATAAATTTCTCGAAACCCTTTTGTGTATTTCACAGTGATCAGTGGTGTGCACAACTCATCACACAGATTTTTCACACAAATTGACAGCAAATCTTCTTGAGGGAGTTCCAAATTTAAAGAATATGTTAATCCTTTCCATAAAGCAAAGAAATATGAAACTCTTTCATTTTCCCTTTGTTTTCAATTTGTAAGATCAAAAACTATTTTCTTCGGTAGCGTTGAGCTGAATTAAAGAAGGAATTTATTATGGAGATCTTCCCATCTAGTAATTGATTGAGATTTCAAACTTGTATACCATACAAAATTTGGTCCCTGTAATGACTGCACAGAACACCTAATATTTATTGCTTCTTGTTGTTGAGGAGTTCTTATCATGGGATCACAATGAGAAATGAAATGTGTTAAGTGTTGTTCTGGATCTCCAAAACCATTAAATATTGGGAATGTGGTATTCACAAAATTTGGTGGGGGAGGGATCAGAATCACCCATTCAGGGTAATCTTTCTTTTCTGGATGAACTAGCACACTCCATTCTACCATGGATTCCAATAGAGTTGTTAATGCCTCAATTGTATTCATAAGAACTTGGGGAATATCCGGATGAGATGGAACCTATATAGGTATATCAGTTGGAGCTTGAACTGGTGCAACAATCAAAAAAACCACTAGTGGTGGTGCTGGTATTTTCCTTGGATAACCCACAAGAACAGGCTTATAAGGATGTGTTTGATCCTTCCCTATTCGTGTACCTAATAAAGGGAATTCATTATCCGCATCTGTAGTTACCACAAATCCTCTTTGTTGAGGAGATCCTACAGGATGTGGAAGTTGAGGATTAACCTGAGGAGTAAGTCTAGTAGAAATACTGCTTCAAAGTAACTCTATATTAAGTCATTTCAACTCTTTCATTTCCTTTTCTTGTTGTGAAAATCTCTCTTCAAGTGAAAGAGATTGACCTTCTCTAGTGGAAAAGTGAGATGTAATATAACTTTTACATTTCCCTTTGTTATATTCCTTTTGGAGGGGTGGGAGTTGGTTATTTGAGGGCATACCTTGATTCTAGGTAAGCCTCTAATTTTGGTTACGAACACCTTCTTCATTTGCTTCATTGTGTACCGTATTATGGATAAGAACTTCATCTTATGATTCCTCTGATCTAGACTCATTTTCTGGAGGATCTTATACAATGGTGTTAATAACATTCACTAACGCATAATGCATTGATGGCATTCTATCGGTATCTTTGTAAGATTGTCTCCTTCTATATCTTTCATGAGACTTTTTTCTTCTATATAATGATTTCCTGGGAATTTCTTGACAAACAGTTACCCAAAGGGAATCCTTGGATAGTTCAGTTATGCACTCTCTTTGTGTCTTCTTCCCTGATCGAGAGAAAACTGACTTCTATTGAGAAGGGGATTTAAGATGTGAAAAATCCCCCATCCCTATAGGTTGGGGCTGTTCCTATTCTTCTTCTTCAAACCTTTGAACTTTTAAAGAATTTGAAGGTTGAATTAAACAATACCCCATCCCTACAAGCTAGGGTGGATCTTGAACTGCTATAGCTGAGATTCATGCAACTTCTCTTCTGATTTTGCGAATTTTGGTTCAGACATTAGCTAGATTCATTATCTGGAAACCACTCAAATCACCTATTTTAGAAGACTATTTTTATTTTTCAGAAATTTGAATTATCTAACATATTAATTCCTCTAAGAAGGAGGCCTACTGAAGATTCTTAGATGCTTGATGAAAAATTAACTCAACAACTTGTTTTCTTTGGTCCTAACTCTGATGAGAGATATTAGAGGCTTGTTCTTGAGCGTACATTTGATTACATACAAAATCTATTGATTATAGCCAATCGTGGGAAATAACATTGTATGAGACAACTTTTGGTGGGTTGATTCTAGAGTGCAGTGAAATGCAATGCTCCATGTGAACCCCATCCTCTAATATGAACACCAGATGGGGCATCAAAAATTAACTATTGTAGCCTCTTTAGACAATTGATGCATGAACACTAAAGGGTTATTTGTTGCTTTTCAACCTTTGGATGTTGGAAAACCAAGAGATATGCTAATTCAATTTGGAATTTCAACCCTTATATTAGATTTACATGATTTTTATATTCATCATATGGTAATACTTTGTTTTTTAAATGACAAATAGTATTAGATAATTTGAGGCGGACATCATTAATGCAATCTTCTACCATCAATTTTGGAATGTTGTATTGAGAATTTTCCAAAGGCCAGAACATGACTAGTACTTCTCCTTTATCCAATTATTTTCTCATGTTTAACATATCTTCATCATCTTTCACTAGAGGTTTCTCCACTTGGTCTGACCAAAGTAGACGCTTATTGATTATTTTATTAAAAACAATGGAATCAGTCATTTTTTCCTCTATTGTATTGGAAGAAAAATGACCCAAGGGAGGTTTAGATAATGATTGTTTCCTTAAGATGTCTTTTGGTTGAGAATTTATTTCACCTATTAATGACAAGGCATCAAACATGATTGGCTTTGTGTTAGCAAGTTCCTTGAGATAAGATGGATTTCTCATTACTATATTGTCAATTATAGAATTATCTTGACAATGAAAAAAACTGTTGTGGAGATAACTTTCACAGAAAATTCCATCATGAGGAGGACCACCATGGTGGATTATAGTAATGGATAAATCATCTTGCTTCTTGTTCTTCTAGCCACACAGAGGGTTTTTGTGACTCTCATCTGGAGATAGGCTCTATAGATTGACTTAATTTTCATAAATCAAGCCTTCATGATGAAGTTTCTGATGAAGAACTTCATAATTACTACTACTACTACCATAATTTGGTAATTATAGGGTAGGATCTTGAGCTAAAACAGATAAATCTCTTAGGGCTTCAAGAACTTCAGCATTAAGAGGAGCCAAATTGCAGTTTGACTCTTGATTCTCCAACTGTGTTTGGAAAGACTTCTTCTTGGATTCTCTCTTACACTTAGTTGGGGCCACTTTCTAGGAGAAGTGGTTATAATGGGTAGGTGTATATGCCTTCCTTGGAATGGTTATCATAACGGGCTAATTACCTCCAATTGGAAAGGGTGTATGTTCCCGATCCGGTTTTCTGTGTGATATGGGGGAGTATGCCCCATGACCCTCCTAGACTAGAACAGAGGTGTGTATATGCTCTAGGATGGCATGTCGATGTGTCATACCAGGTGTGGGGATAGATTTATGTGTCTGTTCCCCTGGTATTTCTGAATTTGTTGTAATGATGTCCTAGCATGCTTCCAGAATATGGTCAGGAATTTCTGTCTTCCCTTTCACCATTGATAAAATATGTTTGGTGACTTCAGTGGATGGAACTATAATATACATCCATTTTTTATCAGGAGTATGTTTATGTGCCTATTACTTTCCTCCTTTTCCTATTAATAGGTATTGACAGTACTCATGTATGGGGGCAGAGAGTTGAGTCCGCCCCAGATTTGTCATGAGAGCTTTCTGACTGACTTCTCTGGGTGTTGCCAAATGAGACTATTGTCATGATTAATTAATTCTAGAAGATTTATGTTCCTACTGGTTATTTTTCCTCAAGAAAAATTGATGAAATTCCTTCAATAATGACAGATGAGACTGCTGGCAGAATTGGTTATTGTAAGCAGGTGTATGTTCCTATTTACCAATTGCCACCACATTGGATTAGCGAGCTTATTTAAATGCATTCAGATGAGCCTATTTACTGGCTGATAATTTGTAAACATGTGTATGTGCATGTTCACAGTTTTTAACCAGATTTTCTTAGAAAGATTGGTAGGTTTCTTCCAGACGAGTCTGTTGGGTAGCAGAATTAGGACGGATGGGTGTATGTGCCTGCTCATTGTTCGCCATCAAGTTAGGTTGATAGACTTCTCCAGAGGGGTAAAAGGTGATAACCTACTCCCTATTGACTGGATGTTGTCCTTGGTGGTTTGTCTTGTGTGCCCGATCTGAGGGACCTGGGCCGAATGTCTAGAGGCAACACCCTCATCATGTTGGGGGTTCACTACCGCGCGATTCTGCTGGCGGCGATTGTTGATGGGAATCCTCAGGAAGGACCCCTACATCCTTGAATTGAGGGTTTGACTAACCTCTTGATCCACCTCCCTATAGTATGGGATGGAATGTTTGTTGTGTTCTGGGGATAAGGACCCAAAACAATTGAAGATGGTGGTTGGAACCGTCTTCTTCTTGATCATCGATCATCATTCACTAGATGATCGAGGATTGTTATTGACTTGGAGAGCATGTCGGGTAGCCTCCAAGGTTGGGATTGTACCGTGATGACAGTACTCCCTTACTAGCACATTTGAGACCCAGTTTTGAAAATGCTGAGTGGGTGATGATGTCTTTCCTGTGGATGAGGATCCAACTTGAGTAGTGGTCGGAAAGCTCACAGATGTTTTCTTGAAGAAATCCATTTTAAACTGAAGGGAGTTCTGAGAAAAAACTAAGAAAACAACAATAAACTCCATTGAAGCGACATATTTTAGATGGATACATGCATGATTGATTCCTTTGTCTATCCTTCCATTATCAATTGATAGGGGCCTAATATGTGATTAACATTATTAACTTGTTTAAGGATTCACGTCGGGTTCACCATTTTTGTTTCGTAGTTCCTTGAAATGTGTGTTCTAGTTTTAAGAATCACTGCTTCCAGGCAGTTTCCATTGGATTTATTCATGGAACTAGAAACACCCAATAGTTCTTTATCCAAAAGGGGCCTACTTTTCAAAGTCATGAATTTGTTAAGTTTTAACTTTATGATACTTAGGAATGTTCATTGTTTGAGGGGATTGGAGGTCAAACTCATCACACCCTTTTGAGGGGAATTATTGTCTATTATGGGACTCTCTTTATAAATTTAAGATATTTTCATGAATACTTATTAATTTACCAATTATAACATAAGTTTCCCTTGGAATTTTCAATCACTTATTAACATGTGTAAAATTTAGAATCATATATATGTATTTGAGTTTCTTCATTAATGGAGATATCCATATGTATTCGAGGTTCTCCATCAATGGTACCATCTCATGTACTATTAAGAGATTCTTTTAATCATCGTTATGATGATACTGGTTTTTATGCTACTTAGTGGGGAACTCTAGAGTTTATTGTTGTCTAGGGATATGAAGGTTTGTTTTGATATTGGGATCGTACCCATAAAATGGGCTACCTACGTATCCTTGTGAAAGGAATTAGAACCCTCATAGTTTGGTGTCGCTTAATGGGACACATCATACCTTTTAAGTTCATGTGATAAGGACCTAACCTTATATTTTAATGTCATATGGTAAGGAAATATAAGTGAAAGGTGCTTAGTCAAATTTTGGTGTGGGACTTATGCCGAAGCATCCCAAGGAACTTGGAAAGGATATAGGTTTCCAAGTAATATTAGACCCTATTAGAAATATGTACCAAGGAGAATAGGTTTGATTTTAAGTGTTGGGTTTGAACCTCAAGGAGGCTTCCTATGTATCCCATGTGTATGGGAATCAAAGCCCACATAGTTAGATGAGTCTCGTAAAATATTATAGTCCTTTGAGAGAAATGAGTTTGGACTTACTTCTTGAAAAGGATGCCTTGGTGATTTGGAGGTTTAATTTGGGGATTATTCCTAAGGAAGATGCCCAAATTAAGGGAATTAGGGTTGAATTTATAAAGAGAATATCCAATGAGCTTGGGCCCTGAAAAGGCTTCCTACATATCCTTCTTTGAACAGGAATCAGAGTTCTCATAGTTCAGGTGATTGTGCAAATGTTGTGCTCATGAAAAAACTCTAAGCCCGCATGAGTCATGATCGGTGTGAGAAACAAGAGGATGTCAAAGATTCAAAAAAGGAACCCACACTTTTCCTCCTCTGATAGTGGAAGACGGCACGCCCACAGTAGTGATGGTGGATTAGGGAGAGGCGATGATCCCTCCCTCTATTCTCTTTACATTGGAAAAGGGTCCAAATGAAAGGAAGGAGGGATGAAGGTTAGGGTATTACACTAGGATGGTTGCCATAAAATTGATCATGGTAGGGGAGGGAGACTTCTCATTTGTTCGAAAGGAAAATTATGTGTGAACCATACCTTCCCTACCAGATACATGAGGTTTGGGGTCTTTGATAAGGGAGATTTCGGGACCCAAACCCTAATCCTCCAAACCGGGAACTTCCCAAAACTATTCCGGAGAGAAAGTTCCATGTGACTATGGATATATAAACCCAAAGACACTCCATTAATCCTAACCCCATCATGAAAAAAATGTGGGAAACATATAAATATGGAAATAAAAACCCAAATAAGATACACACTGATGTGCCTTTCCCAAGGGTTTGATGAGTTAGGAGGTTTTGGTGGAGGCTTCAACTTAGTCCCTTTTAGATAAGGGAACCAAGGAAGAAGATAACCTCCCATGAATGGACTTAAATAGGGTATTTAAGTTGGTATGTAGGCATTATGCCAAGTTATTTTGTGTAGGTACTTCACGCAAGTGTGCCGCGTAGGTACCCCATGTTGCTGTGCCGTATAGCTGTACTGTGCAGGTGTGTTGTGCAAGGGTGCCATGCAGGTGTTCCACACAGGTTTGTATGATGAATAAAAAATATATTTCACATAGGGTAACCAATCCTATGTAAAACTTTTTAAATACTTTCAAAACCTGATTATCCCATTTAATTATCTCTTATCTCATGTTTTAGAGAGCTACCTGAGACAATTTGAGGGATCTGAGTGAAAGATCTATGCAATGGGAGCTTCAAGGAGTCTTTTAACTTTTTCAGTCTTGGAAATAGGGAGCCCAAGGGTCCTATTTATAGGCATGAATGAGGAATGGTCGAAGGGAAGTTGTCCATGTAGGTCCTCCGAATAGGTCCTCCACATAAGTCTGCTGTGTAGGGGTATAGAAAATATGATGTCGCGTAGGTCTGCCGCACAGGTCTGTCACGCAGGTCTACTGTGAAAGTCTTTAGAGGGTTTGGATTTCCTTTGAATGTTTTTAACCTCACCTTGGGATTTTGAAATATCCAGGTCTACCTTCATATTCTTTTTTTATTCTTAAGTAGTGTCAACACATAGACATATTCCCTAATAACACTACTGGAAAACTAACCTATACCAACGGTTTGGAACCGTTGGTATAGGCCTCCAAACCGTTGGTATAGCCTATACCAACGGTTTGGAGAACCGTTGCCAAGTAAGCCGTTGGGATAGGTCTATACCAAAGATTTTGGGAAAACCGTTGGTATATACCTATACCAACGTTTTTGGAAACTGTTAGTATAAGTAATATAGAAATATATAGCAACAATTATGGAATCGTTGGTATATGTATTTCAAAAAAAACATCCGCTAGGATTTGATCCCAGGACCCCTATATTATCATTGAACGACTTAACCACTAACCTAACATGACTTTTGTGAATATAATTACATAAATATATATATGTATTCTCATAATTATTTAAAATTTTGATTTATATAATGTTCTCGGTAAGAAGAACTGATAAAAAATCAAAGGATCTATACCAACGGTTGTCAAAACCGTTGGTATAGATTTTGATTCTGGATTTTTATGATGGGCGAAGGTTGATTCCTGGGGGACCCTTTCCCAACGGTTGGGAAAGGGTATGGCTTTCCCAATGGTTTGGCCAAACCGTTGGGAAAAGTGGCCACAAAGGGAACTTTTCCCAACGGTTTGGCCAAACCGTTGGGAAAGGTGGCCACAAAGGGGACTTTTCCCAACGGTTTGGCCAAACCATTGGGAAAGGTGGCCATAAAGGGGGATTTTCCCAATGTTTTGGCCAAACCGTTGGGAAAACCATACCCTTTCCCAACGGTTTGGCCAAACCGTTGGGAAAAGTGGCCTCAAAGTGGGCTTTCCCAACGGTTTACGGTTTGGCCAAACCGTTGGGAAAGGGAACCTATACCAATGGTTTTTACAAACCGTTGGTATAGAAGAGTTGGGAAAAGTCATATTTCCAGTAGTGTAAAGAGAAATTAGCTCCAACCACTTTACTACCTTCATGATCGATGGTGGGAAATAATCTCAAAAATCATTCTATAAATATTCCTAGGAAACATCTACCACCTGTTGATCACTAAATACAACATCCACCACTAAGGTGTAGCACCCCTCATTTGAATGACATCCAAAAGAACCTAGAACTCATCCTAAGTATGGATCAGTCTAAAATCAATCTCAAACTCCTCTAACCAGTATTCTATCTATAGATCATAGAAACTCCACCTCATACTTTGTCAAGCCATGTTGTTGAAAAGTACATAACGCTCGCTACCATACTTAAGCCTCCTATGTTGGGTTAATCCTATGATGATCAACCATATTAGCCTATTGAACCTTTACTACCTAATATTTACATGTACAATGACCAGGATTCATCATTAAAAAATAAGGATAAATCCTAATCCGAATATCATGGAATTTTTATTAAGGTTTGATTAATTAATTCATTTTAATTTTCTAATTATCACCCAATTCAAACATGTAAAAAACCAATAATTATGCATGTACCTCTCCAAAGTATCTACCCTGAAAGTAATATCACCTCACTTGGTTTTTTGGTAGACTCAGGGTCCTTGCATCAGATCATGGGGGCCCTAAAATCTCATGTCCTAGTTAGTATTTACGGACTATGTCGTGCACCAAGATCAACTGACACAATTTCCCTACCCACCCATGAAATCCTCAAAATTCCTAACTATAAACTCCATCCTATCTCTCAGCATAGACCTTTGATACTAATATTTAATGACCCCCTCCCTCCAAAGGTACCCCTCCTAGTCCATTAATGAAGGAAATTAGATAATGACCCCTGATTCCCACCTTCAATAGGCCCTGAGTTGACAACTAGCACTGAGGGTAGAAAAAATATCACATATAGAATACATTACCCTCATTTATAAAATTAGGATCACGAGATAAAATGAAAACCAAAAATAAACTCCAACTTATAAGGGAAAAAGGAAAAACAAAACCAGACAATAATGAATGTATAAAGTCAAAAAATAAAAATAGAGTCTTCAAATAAATACCAAAAGAAAATATTGAGGCAATAACTCAGCAGTAGCTCCAACATCTAGGATAGTAGCCTCTAGATTGGTCCCTGAAGTCCTTATAGAAACCTAAAAAATAATTTGTATATATGTAGGTTGATCATAACATGTATACTTAGTAGGATCATACGTGAGGTCTCTCATGCACATGGGAAAAGATAATTCTAATATACCAATGGAAAAATAGTAGAACCAATATGCACCAAAATTGGTCAACAAACCATTCCTATCCTCACTATGGCAAACTCACCAAATAAGACATCCAATATAATAGCATAATATGAATCATATTGATAAAGGTTACCTTACAATGCTTTCTCGCTAATTTTTTTCTCTCATTCCCAAACATCAAACATCCTAGAACTCCTGTACCTTCCATAATAACCATTCCCAAAGACACTTGGGAAACCACATCACATCCCACCTAAAGACACATGGGAAGTTTCATCATACCATGCATCACATGAAACATATCATCACATTCACATCCTCTAATAACCACTGCCATATAACCAAGATAGTAGGTCATCATGAACATGAAGGACATAAACTTTGTGCCCTCCTCCTACCATGCATAACTCCCACTATGAACCACCGCATCATCCCATAAATCACCACATCTAGTGAACTTTTTACTTCTGGCCATCATATCTTGTGCATAACAACCTCACCTTAAAGATATTGTGGGGAAGAGGGGGTATCCAGTGAGCCATCCTCACCACCATGGATGTTGGGAAAACACACAGAGCCCAAAACATTTTTGCATTAGTGTAAACACGTGACTCGGGTGGGGTTTATTTACAAATAACATAAAATTATATGATAAATAAGTAACATACAATCCCAACCTAGGTGTTTGAAACATGGATACCAACATGTCTCACTATATAGCTACGATGTCTCATAACCTCCACTACTATTATTTCCACCTATAAATGCATCACACCACACAATCAAGACACACATAGTCCATGTCCCATATTTCCTTTAAAAATAACCCATTTATATATTCTTTTAACTTCCAGCCATATTTATTTAATAAGTCCATTCAATTCATATTTAGATTCATACCATTAATTATCCATTTAATTCATTACTTCATTTACTACATTTTAATTTCCACCCATTTTCATTCCCATGTCAACATTTAAAGTACATTCCATGGATATTGGGAAACTACACAACACAACACCTAACATCCATCTCATTCCAATGAACCCAACATCATAACCACCACACATCTCACCCACCACATATCGCCAATTTATTTTTAACAAAGTCTTTCATCACAATTACTTCATTATTTTCAAGGTTATTCCCACACAAATCTAAGATTGCATGGTAAACTAATTTATTAGGTGGATATACATTCCTAGATTTTTCCATGTGTGGTGATTTTGATAAAATAATCACAACAACACACCAATATCAACACAAGTCAAAAATACAAAGAAATAACTAAGCACAACTATATAGGTAAATCATAAGAACAAATAAAGCTCATATGATTTCACCCCTCCCCTTAAATTTTAATTGAGCTAGTTAATTATCTTTGTTAAGATAGTGCATACCATCTACCCAAAGGAAGACAAAGGCGTGATATTTCTATATATATCTAAAGAAGGAGAGATGTAGGATCCCCTACCTCGATTAAAGCTTCAAAGAGAACTATCACTCACAAAAAAATAAATAAGAGATAAATCCCCACCAATATTGAAAGTGAACTCGCCAAAACCTACCCACAACAAGATATTATGAAACCACATTAAAGATATTCCCAAAAAAGATCATCCCGCTGTTGTGACCCTCCCAGGAAAAAAACTTAAAAGAATAGGAAAAATGGAAAAGGGAGTATCATACCTCAATCCACAAGACTTGATCTAATTATCCAAGGGGTTAATCTTCATAAAGTAATGGATGAAGGGGGATAGGGAGGCCTAGAAAATTCCTGGATCTCAAAGGTATAATAAAAGATTCAAAAAAAAAGGATGTTGATCCTCTTATTTATAGATGAATCCCACTGGACTCCGCCATAGCGTGGTGAATAGCCAAAATGCATGTGGTCGGTATGATCAAAGAGAGATATGAAACCACCATACATTTTCCCTTTTTTCACCCATTTTAAAAATGGGATTTGACTACCACCACATCCTAGAACATGTCATGGTTCAAGTTAGAGTGGTTCTTCTATCATTTTCCACTGCCATACACTATGGTCTGATGCTAGTTACCTGACAGTTTTACCTTCACCATGTCCAAGGCCATGAAATGGTGAGTCCCTCTTCCCCATTTTGTATAGTAGGTCCCCTGAGATGACACACGCAATGTCATTCCATTCACTAGGAATTTTAGGTTTGGCCTCTTTATGTAGGGAGAGTTTTTAGCCAACACACCCTGCACCACACCCACTACCAGGGCGTAGTGACCCCCAGAATGGCCCAGGGACCCTCCTAGCCTTCAGAACACCCAGAAACTCTTCCTTAGCACCTCTGAGCCTTAGGAAACCATAGATTAAAATATAGGGAGGCTTATACCATTACATGAATGAATTTAGTTATTATAGTTATTTGATGGTACCCATATTGTGGATGAAATGTAATTCCATGATAGTTTCAATCATAAAATATGATTTCAAGAATCATGTCATGACTCCCTATTATAGAAATGATACAGTGTTGTGATTCTTAATTTTTTTACTATTTTAGATTCACAAATCAGATCACTCCACAAAGCCTTATGTTCCACCATGACTCATCTGAAATTTGAATAAATTTGAAGAAGAAACTGATTATCCATTTCACAAAGTAAGATATCATATCATGATTTCTATAATCTATAGAAATTTGAGTAAACTTGATGATTTAGAAAATTAAAGGAGGTTGGGCAGTTTTGGGGACATCTATTAACTGGCCAATTGAATTTTTATAGTGGAGATCTATTTTAAGAAGATATAATGGATAGATTTGAATTAGAATATATTTTAAGTTAAAAGTTATTTATTTTTTTGAATTTGGATTTCAAATTCACTAGATATAGAGAAAATTTTTGTGTGTATTGAAGATTAGAGAGAAGAAAGAATAGATAATAGAGGCGGAAGGGGGACCATGTGTTCTGAGAGGTGAATAAGAAAGATATAAAAATAAGACTTATTAAATAAATTAATTAAAGAAGATTAAATTATTAATGATTAGTACTGAATATTTGTTTTGAGGAGGAAGAGTGTTTTACACTAAATAGGAGGAAGTAAAGAGAATATTATAAATTATGTTGATCATAAATTTGAGTATACAAGAATAATTTAGAATTTTGGAACTTTATGGATACATCAGGTTTGTTAAATTAAGGTAGAAAAAACATATTAAAGGATAATTACAATATTGGAATTATTATATCTGGAGTAATTACTATAATGTGAAGATTGATTGAAGACTAGATACTCAACTCTTATTATAAGTAGTTATTTACATCTAGTTATGAAATTAAAATAATCACTTGGAACCCATTAGAGCATCAACATCTATAAATATGATGAAAATTATATATATTGATCTTGGAGTGAATCTCATGTTAATAAACTAAAAAGATACCTACAAGTATATAAATTGATTTCTCCTAGAGCAGTACACAAGGGAGTAAGAAACACAGTGAGCCTTGGAAAGTAGTGACCTATCCCTAAACCATTATATAGGCAGCAATACTTAGTGATGAGTGACTTAAACTACATATTTTATCTATAGAAATAGTGATTTATAGTGTATTTGTATACACCAACACAATGCTAATTGTTTTCTCCTTGGATGTACACCAATGCAGGTGAACCCAGTAAAATATGTGTCATCGCATGTTGTACATTATGTATATATTCATTGTATATATTTTGGATGAATTTGATAAATATAATATAATAAAAGTTTAATTAATTTTTCCTTTTAACAAGGTATCAAGATCTTAAGGGAAATAACATAAGTGAAAAGGTTCAATTCTTCTAACACCATGATTCACCCCCACCCCACTTGGGGTGTATTGGGTTGCAACACATGAAACTCCTTGTATGCATGTATGATAATCTATATAATTAGTTTAAAAACTTTAAACTAAAGTATAAAAATATTCAAAATATAAAAAAAATTATATCCATGAATAATAAACAAGGGAATAATTTTTAAATAAATTAATAATTCACATATTTGAACATGAGATAAACATTTATGAACAATTTATAAATAAGATATAATTATAAACACTTTGTAATATTTTTTATTCATTATATAAACTCTATAATCTTGAATATAGACATTTTGTATTCATTTAATAAAATGAACTACTTTATATTATTCATTATATCACATTTCACTTTAAATATATAATATTTCCTGAAATATAAACATTTTATATTTCAATTTATATTATGTAAACATTTTACATAATCTCAATATCACACATTAATATTATTTAAACCATGATCAAATCAATCATCAAAACTCTTTTGATTTGTTCTAAATAATATATAAAATAAGGCCCTTAATTTGAATAATTAAAATTAAGTATTATGAACATTTCATAATCTTAAAATATAAACACTTTATATTTAGTCGTATTTTGTAATTTATACACACTTTATAAACTAACCTTATGATTTCAAAATAAACACTTTATTTATAGGTCATAAGGCATGCCATAAAATTTTGGTAAAAGTTATTTTAAATATTGACATCTAATATTAATGAATATTTAATAATAAATTGTTCATAAACATTTATTAATTAATTATAAACTCTTTATAATTATTTAATTTATAAACACTTTATAAATAAACAAATATCCTCAAAATAACATTTATCATTATTTATAAACACTTTATAAATAATGAGATTCAATTATATACTAATCTTATTTTATGGTTCAGCCTGATTTATAGGCTAAGATAAATATGTTTCTAATTTATGCATTATCAATCATATTTTATAACTCATATAAATTTCATCCCTTATGATATTATTTATCATATTTTATGATTCACAAATATATACTAATGGTGATATGATATTCTTTTTTATAACACGATGTAGTGATATCATACGATATGATATCTAATAGTCATACACAAAGACTAATAAAAATAAATGAAATGTACATTGAGTTTATGCTTATGATATATTTATATTGTATTCCATGATTCAATGATCGAGGAAAAAAACTGAATTGTGCTTTATGATAGTAATGATATATAAAATACGATAGTGAATTCTTCATTTATTCAATAAGATTTAAAGAATCAAAATGCATAGTAGGCTCTAGAGCACTATTTGATTTTAAAGGTATCTAACAAAACATATTAAATCAATGGGAGAAAATATAAACCCAATCCAAGATTTAATTATTCTAGAATAAATAAAATCACACAAAACTATAAATGAAGAAATTAAAAAAAAAGTGTGTTATTTACACCAAAGATGTTCAATGTATCATTATCCATCCATGACTGATAAATATCACATGTATTCATTAACATTATCCTTATTACCTTCCATGTAAAGTGTTAGTGGAAAATGAATCACATCCCTTTGCGAGGTCGTAGTCCGCCATACACACAAGCGACGTTATCATATCTCTTACAGAATGGAAAGTAAAAAAAGGGTATATATGATATAATGACTCCATAGGTATAATTATGTTATAGATATCATATATATACATAAGTTCCATCATAATACCCAACCATGATAGGTGGTAATAAAAAAATTAATGACATCAGTTTCATGAGGCAGTCGTTCATCGTACACACGAATGATGATTTTGTAACACTTTTGATGGAAGTGGAGATGGATAAATATTATGTCATCAACAAAATAACATCTCATTGTATTAGAGATACTATTTTTATTATATTATAAGTATTAATAAATAATTTAAGGTTGAAAAAATAAGAAATAAAATGAAATATCTTTGTTAATAAAATTATCTTCTCTAAGAGAAACCTCCTTTGTATCTCCTCTTAATGACCCTAGGGATGGTCTTTTGGGAGTACCAGAAGATCTAGAATGTAACTAAGGATGTTAGGGAGAGAATTTTTTAGGGGTTGATCGATCAAAAGGGATTGGGAGGTTTGAATAAGTGAGAGGATTGATTCCCCTTTTATGAGTGGGGAAAGGAAACCCTCTTGGAAATTACTTGGAAATTTTAACACCTTGAAATTTATAAAAGAATAACATTTTATTCAATTGTGTATATGACACGCAACACCAAACATAGAATAGAATATAACAAACCAAGACTTTATGATATATTCATATTTATATAAATTCAATATCTCCAGTAGTGTATATTACATACAACACTAAGTTTATCTTGCATTACACACAACACAAAGGTTAGCTTTCTATATACGTAACACCGAGTTCAGCTTCTGTTACACGCAAGACTGAGTTTTACTAAATAATATTAATATTATTATTTAAAATTAAAATTATATAATATACATTAAATTTGTGGTAATGAATAGTATTAACTAACTTATAAAAATATATGGTTGAATTCATTGGATACTAATAAATTTAAATGAATATAAAAACCAATTTAATATAAAGGAAAAGTTTTTTTAAACTATTTTTATGTGCCAAAGGAATTTTACCTTAATAAAATAAATTAATTACTATTATTGTATGATATTAATGAAATTTATATATTCATTAAAATGTTTTTAAATTCATCCAATAGATTTTATAGGCATAAGATAAAAAAATCCAATTTTACGCATAAAAAGCTATATTTTTTTAAAGGCAGTTTGTCGCCTTTTAATGGCGTACTTGACATAAAACTAAATTTTGTCACTTATATAAATTTTATTTGAAAAAATAAACTTCATTTTTTAAATATTAATGTAAAAAATATCTTAGGGTTATTTTTTGGTATTTTTCTAAGAAGTTTCATTTTTTGATGAATAATGAAAAATACTGAATTTTAATTGAAATATGACTTTTATTTTAAATTATTTATAATAATAAATTATATTTTAATTGGTTTTAATATAAAAATATATATATATTATAAATATATTAATCCAATTTAGGTCATTTTATTCATTTTTATATTTAATTTATATATAAAAACTTTGTAAATTTTTGAACATTTTCACTTTAAAAACCCGCTTTCTCATCCGGTCTGTGGAATTAATTTTAAATTTATTTTTTACCAATTATGTGATTTTAATTTTGAAAAATGGATTAAATATTTTTAATAATAATAATTTCTAATTTATAATAAGTTAAACTTAATTTATGACCAAAATTATTAGTGAAAGCAGTTAAAATTAATTGTAGTGATTAAGAGAAAATCAAGTTTTCCAAGGGACTAAACATTAAACTTTAAGGGCCAAATAACCTATAAAATTTTACAAAAAACATTTTATGTATATATTTATACCTTATACCTTATATTATATAAATTTTTATATTATTTGAGCCACTTTACATGTAAAAAATATGGGTTTATTTCCCTCTTTTAAAAATTTACAAGTTTGTCACTCACCCCACTTATAAAAGGCCACCCCCACTCCCCCTTCGTCACACCTATCAAACCACTTTTATTCAGCCAATAACAACCCAAATAACTCCCCAAATTACCTAAAATCATCCTATAATCCTTATATTTTTTATAAATCCAACTTAGGAAGGAATTAGTGCAAACCAAAAGAAAATACCCGAAGAAGAGGTAATGTTCTTCTAAAAGCGTTTTTATTTTATTTTCTTCTCAACCTACTTAAATTATTCATATATAATGATTATATAATAACCAAATTATATTCAATATAATTATATATTTTTATTTTAATGTTATTAACTAAAACCAAACACACTTACATCAAATGGGTTATGAAATCATTGTTTGTGTGTACGGCGGACTACCGCCTCGTGAACTGATGTCATTCGTTTCTCCATTACCACCCATCAAGGTTGGAAATAATGATGGGGAACTATTTGTATATAATATTTATAATATTTATTATTTATTTATTCTTTATTATTTTTTATATAACACATACCTTCATGCTTCTCATTTTGTGGGAATATGATAACATCACTCATGTGTACGGCAAACTACTGCCTTACGAAATGATGTGATTCATTCACGCTTAATATGAAATGTATTAAGGATGGATTTAATTAAAATATTTTATATAAATGAAATAAAATTTAAACTTTAATTATATTATATATATACATTTACTTTTACTTCTTTCAATGTGATAAGAAAATGAAAACAACATCCATGCGTACGTACGACCAACCGTCTCCATGAAGGATGTATTTCATTAACTATCAGAAAATTTTATAGATTACTCTAAATAAATATATAATGAATATATATTATAGTTACATATTGGTATAAATTCTTATTATTATTAAATCATGATCAAATTAATATGAACAAAAAATATCAAGTCAAAATATGCTCAAAAAAAAAATAAAGTTATTACCTGAAACGAGGAAAATAATGAAAGATTATTAAAAAACGGGTAATAATATGTTATAAAAGGAGAATATATGATATCATAAATATTAATATGGTTCTTTAATAAGTTAATAACATGTTCAAAACCACTATATTTTAGGTTAAATCAAGTACGACCAAAAGGAAAGTATAAGGTAAGGGATTTCGTCTCAATTTCATTTCATTAAGGAATATTATAATTTTATACACCTAATAACTTTTATATGGTGTATATATTTCCCCTTGAAATGTAATATAATTAATAATTCATTTTTCATGGTATTTTATGTTTTAATTTTAAGTATTTCATTTAAGTTTATTTGAATTAAAAGTTACCAAGTGGTAAAGAATTTTATAACTCAATTTATTTTCATTGGGTTATATCACTTCTTTATTGATGTTAATATTCTATGATTATATGTAAAATGAATTTTGACTATATATTTTTGTATTTAAAAATTTTTTATGTTTATTTATAGTTGATATAAATAATCAATTCATTGATTAATTCTCACTTCAATGTTATGATCATTTTAAGGTTTATTTCACAATATCATTCTAATCAAGATTATTCATTATTGAATTTCCATTAAATTAAATTATATAATAATTATTTAATAAATATTTTAATTTTATTTTCCTTTGGTTATTTATGATATTTTTCAATTGATGATACCATTTTTTCACTCTTTGGTACTTAAAATTATTGAGAATTTTTTTTAATAAAATTCGACTTCATTTATATCTTCGGTCAGAAATCAGTTTTCTTATAAACCATGTTTTCTAGAAAAATAATTTTTTTTTATTTAACCATCTAAAAATGATATATTAAAATACATTTTTACCAATTTTTTCTTTTTACAAAAATTTTTCAAAGGAATATTCTTATCTCTTTCCAAACAAGGCACTTTTATAACCTTTTTACCATGCAAAAGGAATGTTATTTACGGAACTTATAGAATTACCTGTTGAAATTTCTTTAAAGATTACTTTGTGATTTTATGTGGTTATTTTTATAGAATTTTTTTAAAATTTTATTTTCAAAGAAATGGATTTTTTTTAAAAATTAAAATGAAAATGATATATTCCTCGAGAATTATTTTAAATATCTTTTTATGGAATTTATATTCATTAATGAAAAAAAACATTTATTCTTACTCCAATGCGTATATATATTTTATTGATTCCATCCTTAATATTCCTCTTGATGTTTTATGATCATTTTGACCAAGGAAAGTATTGACCTTCACTTCTTTGATTCATTCGTGTATTCATTATCTTCCTTTTGAATTATTCACTTTCTTGTGATCATTGGTAATTAATTTCCCCTAAATATCCATATTTTTTATCATGGATATGATTATTTCTTAAATTGTATAACATTTTTACATATGTTATTTACTTTGAATAGTATTTGATTATCTTGGGAAATATTGATAAATATATATCCTTTACTCAATATAGATATTTTGTAAGGCACATTGTTCAAGAATTAAATTGATTATTCAATATATTAGGAATGATTTAGACTGGTATAACACGGTTTTTGGACCATTTAAAGTAATCCCCTAGATGCATCAGTAGTCTCATGGTATGAAATCAGTTGGAAACAAACTCTTCACATTTTAACCAAGAAGTTTAAATTTTCTTGTGAAATGTCTTGATAGTAGTATGTTTTAAACCATCTTCTAAAAGGTCTTAATGGTAATGGTTTCATGTACCTAGAAAACATGACATCTGAAAATTAATAATTTTCTTCATTTTTGTATTTTAGTTATTATTATCCATGATATTTTCATTATGAAAAATCCATATATGCATTTTATTCTCAGTTTATTGATTAAATGGCATGTGTTTTTAGTTATTTACCTTTTCATAATATTACACATGTCCTTATCAGTTTATTGATTATATGGGATGTGTGTTCAGTTATTTACCTTTAAATATTAATTATTCTCATTGATTGATTATTAATTATATTATACTTAAACCTTACTGATCATTTTATCTCACCATTATTTTTTTCCCTTTCCCCAGGATTTCACAAAGTTTACTATGAATGATATGTGGGGATACGCTGGATGGAATAAATTTATTCTCAAAAAAATATGTTATAATTTATGTATTCAATTGTAATTAAAAACTCATGTATGTATCTGGTTTATCAAGACTACTAAACTATTAGATCCTTTGGGATTTGATTCCTTATCATCGTGCCAATTTAATGGTATAATGAATTGGCTCTAGGCTTCTGAGGTCAGGGTCACTATAGTTGGTATCAGAGGAAGGTTAGTAGAAACCTTAGGAACTAGATTTAGGAAAACATAGATTAGGTAACATAACCCTAATATTGAATTTGAATATGAGTATAGAATAACATCCTAAAGTTTTGGTAAGGTAGAGATTATGTGTTTCTTCCTAGAAATAAATCCCTAATCAGATACTACAAGTGGATGCGGTTCTAGAACAGATGCACCTAAGGGTAATTACTCTGAAAATGGTGTGTTATGATTAACCCAATAATCACCTAGTGAATGAAAATGGGCCTTAATGTGCACCTAGTTTGACACTTCTGGGGGATATTCTTAGGATAATTCACATTTATTTACAAACCAATATGAAGGATTTAAATAGATAATGATAATTAATGACCTAGATTAAACCCTAGACCAAGGAAGGACCTATATAGAAACAAAATGGATGATTTATTTATATATATATTCAAGAATTTAATTTTTGAAGTATTTTTACCAATGGTATTTTGGTTATAATAATCATGAAACAACTAAGGATTTGGTGAAATTTTAGAATCATGTATTTCTTTAATAACTTGAGAGTTATGGATACCATAATGTGTTGATGAGTTTAATATTGATCATATGTTAAAAGTCTTAAACATCGCTTTTTGGGTTTTAAGAGATGGGAGTCTGCCAAGATTAAAGATATTTTGGAATAATTTTATGGAAATAATACGTTTTAGTGAAAAATTTATTTGAGGAATAATTCCTTTACATTTTATAGACATAGTTCTAAAGGAATTGATATCCTTTAGGGATAATATGATCATTAATGAAATTGTAATAATGGTCAAATAATATTACTAAACTTTGTAAAAAAATATGTTGAAAACATTAATAAAAAGGTTATTTAATGATTAATTTTATTTCAAGGATGTCCATCTTATTTATTTTAGGAATATTATAATAATTATATTAATAAAACTTTATAAAAAAAGACAACCTAAATATCGGGTGAAAACCCATAAAGTCTATAAAGGTGGTAGGTATTGAACCCATAACCAAAGGACGATAATGGTTTCATGCCTACCATTAGGCTATGAAATTTCCTAGATAATATGTCATTGTTTTTAGTTGAAAATTTTGATGAATAAGTATTAATGATGAAGCAATAGTATTGATTTTGAGGTTTAGAGATTAATGTATTATCCATATTGGTTTTAGAAAATATTTAGAGACAAATAAAAATATCAGTAACTCTTTTATGGAACTTAAGATCTATTAAAAGTGAATTTTAGTGATTCGAGTATAAAAAATCATTTTTGTATATTTATTTCATGGAATAAGTGATAAATTTAAAATTGATCGAAGCACAACCAAAGGATGGAATTTTACTTATGAAATAAAAATATATGAAGTTAGTATATTTCCTTATATTATTAGGTAATAAAATAATTCCTCAAATTTAGGAAAAATGATATTGAAATAAAATTTTATCCTATTACCATCATTTTTAATGATATTAATAACCTTTTACACCTATTAGATTTAAGGTTTTGATCCCCTCAAATTTCCATTGATCATTCAGTTTTTTGTGATAAATAACCTCAATCACTCTCTATAAATATTTACACTTTTCCTCTATGTTTGTATCTTCACTTTCCACCAATTTTTTCCTACTTAGAAACCTAGTTATGTGTTATTTCATGTGACATTTCTACTTCCCATTCTCTCTTATTAAGAGGATATTTTATTAAATATTTTATGATGTAGTATTTTAACAAAATAATTTTCAAATATAAAACCTTTTATTACCAAGATCAAGTTTAAATTATGAGGGTGAAATATATTTAAAGTGGGGAGAATGTAACACCTAAAAAATTCTAAAAGAGTAACATTTTATTCAATCGCATATGTGACACGCAAGACCAAACATAGAAGATAATATAACATCTCAAGACTTTATGATATATTTATATTTAGATAAATTAAATATCTATAATGTCATATATTACACACAACACTAAGTTTATCTTGTGTTACGCACAACACAAAGGTTAGCTTTATCTACACAAAACACCAAGTTTAGCTTGTATTACACACAAGATCGAGTTTTATCAAATACTATTAATATTATTATTTAAAATTACAATTATCTCATAGCCATTAAATTGGAAGTAATGAATAGGATTAACTAACTTATAAAAATATGTGGTTTAATTCATTGGTTACTAATTAATTATAAATTAATATAAACCCCAATTTAATATAAAGAAAATGTTTTTTTTTAATTATTTTTATGTGCTAAAGGCATTATGTCATGATAAAAATTACAATTAGTGGATGATATTAATAAAATTTATATATTCAATAAAAATTTTGACATTCATATGATATATTTTATAGGAATAATATAAGAACAAATCCAATTTTACGTATAAAAAGCTGTATTTTTTCTAAAGGCGGTTTTGCCTCCTTTTAATATAGCACTTGATTTAAAACTAAATTTTCTTAATTTTATAAATTTTATTTGAAAAAATAAACTTTATTTTTGAAATTTTAATTTAATAATTAATTTAGTTTGATTTTTTGGTATTTTTCTAAGAATTTTCATTTTTATATTGAATTTAGATATAAAAACTTAGTAAACTTTTGAACATTTTCACTTTAAGAACCTGCTTTCTCATCTCGTCTGCAAGGTTAATTTTAAATTAACTTTTTAAACTTATGTGGTTCGAATTTGTAAAAATTTATTTAATATTTTGAATAATAATAATTTATAATGTCTAAAAATTTCAACTTAATTTTTTACCAAAATTATTAGTGAAATAAGTTAAAATTAATTACAACAATTAAGAAAAAAATGAGTTTACCGAGGGACTAAATTTAAACTTGAGGGGTTGAATAACCTATAAACTTGTCCAAAATCACTTTTTTAACCCTATTTAGACCTTATTACTTACATTATTTATATTTTTCCATTATTGGATCCACTTTACATGGAAAAAACATGGGTGGAATTCCCTCTTTCAAAAATTTACAAGTTCGCCACTCACCCCACTTATAAAAGGCCTCCCCCTCTCTCTATTCTTTACACCTCTAAAAACAATTTAGTTTATACAATAACTAGAAAAAATAACTCCCCAAATTTCATACCCTAATCCTATAATCCTTATATTGTGCATAAATCTAACTTAGGAAAGAATTAGTGCAAACCTAATAAAGATACCTGAAGAAGAGGTAATGTTCTTATAAAAGCATTTTTATTTTATTTTCTTCTCCAACTACTTAAATTATTCATATATCATGATTATATAATAACTTAAATATATTAAATATACATAAATTTTTTTTATTTTATGTTTACAACCTAAAAACACACACACTTCCATGAAATGGTTTATGAAATCATTGTTTGTGTGTGCGACGGACTACCGCCTCATGAACCAATGTCGTTCATTTTTTCATTATCACCTATCAAGGCTGGGAACAATAATGTACATACTATTTATATATTATATATATTATATTTATGATATTTATGGTCTATTTATGTTTTTGTAATTATTATATAACATATACCTTCATGCTTTATATTTTGTGGTAATATGATAACGTTGTTCGTATGTACGGCGAACTACTACCTTTCGAAGAGATGTGATTTGTTCATGATTTACATGGAATGTTTTAAGGATGGTTTTAATAAAACTATTTTATATATATGACATAAAAATTGTACTATAATGATAATATATATATATATATATCATTTACTTTTCCTCCTTTCAATGTGATAAGAAAATGAAAATAGCATTCATGTATATGTACAGCCTACTATCTCTATTAATGATGTATTTTATTTATTATCACCAAATTTTATAGATTAATATAAATACATGTATACTGAATATATGTTATATTTATATATTGGTTTACATTTTGGAGTGTATTAAATCATGATCAAATTAATAGGAACAAAAAAATAACAAGCCAAAACATACTCGAAAAAACAAAGAAATTTATTACCTGAAACGATAAAAATAATGAAATATTATTAATGAAAGGGTAATAATATGTTATAAAAGGATCATATATGATATCATAAATATTAAAATGGGTTTTTAATAAGTTAATAGCATGTTTAAAACCACTATGTAGAAGTTTAAATCAAGTACAACCAAAAAGAAAGTGTGAGGTAAGAGATTGTGTCTCAATTTCATTTCATAGAGGCATATTGTAATGTTATAAACCTAATAACTTTTATATGGTGTATATAATTCCCCTTTAAATTTAATATCATGAATACTTCATTACTAAGGGTATTTTAATTTTTAATTTGAATTATTTCATTTAAGGGGATTTTAATTAAAATTTACTAAGTGGTAAGGAATTTCATAACTCAATTTCTTTTTAATGGGTTATACTACTTACTCGTTGATGTTAATATTATATGATTATGTGTATAATGACTTTTGACTATCTATTTTTGTATTTAATCTTTTTTTATTTGGATATACATTTGATACAAACAATTGATTCATTGATTAATTCTCACTTCAATGTTATAATAATTTTAGGGTTTATTTCACAATCATATTCTAATCAAGATTGTTTATTATTGAATTTAAATTAAAGGAAATTATATGATAATTTTTTATTAAACCCTTTCATTTTATTCTCCTTTAGTTATTAATGATCTTTTTAAATTGATATTACCATTTATTCACTCTTTAGTACTTGAAATTTTGGAGAAAATGTTTTAATAAAATCTTATTCCATTTCTCTCTTCGGTTAGAAATACTTTTTTCTTAAAAAAACATGTTTTATAAAAATGTTTTCAAAAAAAATATTTATCCTTTTCAAAATGATTTATTAAAATTAATTTTTACCCATTTTTTCTTCTTAAAAAATGTTTTCAAATGAATGTTCTTATCACTTTCCTAACATGGCACTTTTCTAACCTTTTTACCATGTAAAAGGAATTTTATTTATGGAATTTATGGAATTACTCAACAAAATTTATTTAAATCTTCCATTATAATTTTATGAGTTTTTTTTAAATAACTTTTGTTAAAGTGATTTTCAAAGAAAAGGTATTTTCAAAAAAATTAAAACTGAAAAGGATATTTTCCTCAAGAATGATTTTAAATATATTTTTATGGAATTTATATTCATCAATAAAAACAACCCTTTATTATTACTCCAATGGGTATATATATTGTATTTATATCAAACTTAATCTTCCTCTAGATGGTTTATGATCTTTTTGACCAAGTAAAGTATTAACATTCACTTCCTTAATTCATTCTTGTATTCATTAACCTCCCTTTTAATTATTCACTTTTCTGTGATCATTGGAAATTAAATTTCCCCTTAATATCCATATTATTTATCATGTATATTATTATTGCCTAAATCATATACCATTTTTATATATAGTGTTTACTTTGATAATTATTTGATTATCTGGGGAAATATTGATAAATCTATATCCTTTACTCAATATGGATATTTGATAAGGTGCATTGTTCATGAATTAAATAGATTATTCTATATATGAGGAATTATTTGGACTGGTATGACACAGTTTGGGGACTGTTTAAAGTAATCCCCTCTATGCATCAGTAGTCTCATGGGATTAAATCAGTTAGAAACAAACCCTTCACGTTTGTAACCAAGCAGTTTAAATTATCTTGTGAAAGGTTTTGAAAGTAATATTTTTTAAAACATATTGTGAAAGTTCTTGATATTAATGGTTTCATGTACCTTGGAAACATGACATCTAAAAATTAAGCATTTCCTTTATTCAATATTTCTGTTATTAGTATCCATGATATTTACACTGTGAAAAAATCTATTGATGCATTTTATTCTCAGTTTATTGATTAAATGGAATGTATTTTCAGTTATTTACCTTTCCATATTGATTCTTTCTTATCTTATCATGATAATAAAGTTATTTAAATGGAATTTGTTTTCAATTATTTACCTTTCCATATTATTTCTACACTTCCTTCTCAGTTTATTGATTGCATAGCATTTGTATTTAGTTATTTACCTTTCAATATTGATTATTATTTTTTATTCATTTTTTATTCCATTGTACTAAAATATTACTAAGAATTTTAGCTCAACCTTATTTTTTTTCTTTTTTCTAGAATTCCATAAAGTTTACTATGGCGGATATGTAGGGATATTCTAGATGAAATAAAGTTATTCTTAAAAAAAATATGTTGTAATTTTTTTACTCAATTGTAATTAAAAACTCATGTATGTATCTAGTTTATAAATAATATTAAACGATTCAGTCCTTATGGATTTTATTCCTTATAATAATTCTAATGAAATGGTAGCAAGTACTGGATCTAGGCTTCTGGGTTTGGGGTCACTATAAAAATTTCACAAAAGAATCCAAAATGATACAGTCATTCACATACCAAAAGCATCCAAATGACCCTATATTCGTAATTGGTAAGGATAAGGTGGAAATATGGCTATAAAATAATATTTTTAAAAGTTTTTAGGTTATTTTTAACCCATATCTTCTTATTTTAACTCTAGGGTAAACCCATTTTTATCTTAACTATGGTAAATAATTTTTATTTTTTTCACTATTAAATTTGTTAAAAAAACTAATTTGACCATATTAGATAATATAAATTATTATAAATACAAATATAGAATCCATTTTTTAAAATTCCATTCAAAAAATTGGAAAAAAATAATTTAAAATTAATCCTGCAGACGCGCTGAGAAAGCGAGTTTTCAAAGAGAAAATGTTCAAAAGTTTAAAATGTTTTTATATCAAAATTCAATATGAAAATGATTTGAATGACCTAAATTGGATTAATAGATATTTAAATGAACTAATTTTACTTTAAAAACAATTCAAAATATAATTTAACATTATAAATAATTTAAATTAAAAGGCAGTTTTCAATTAAAATTCAGTATTTTTCACTATTCATCAAAAAATAAAACTTTTTAGAAAAAAAAAGAAAAAAATCACCCTAAGATAATTTTTATATTATTATTTCAAAAATTAAGTTCATTTTATCATATAAATTTTCTAAAATTTGTAAATTTTAATTTTAAATTATGTGCGTAAGGAGCGACTAAACCTTCTTTTAGAAAAAATATATTTTTTCAGAAAGCATTTCTTTTTATTTTAAATGATTATATTTTTATTTTTAATAAATATATAACCATAATTTTAATAATTTTGTTAGTAATATTCATACCCACAAATTTAATGATTATGTATGCTATATTACGATTCACTTCGACTCAGGGTTGCATGTTCCTCAAGTTATCAAAGATATTAAATTTAAAGAAATATATTTCATGGGTTTTCTAAGATAAGTGTTTCATGTAACATATTCTATCAAAAATAATGTTCTTATTTTATAATATTAGGACGTTACATTCTACCCAACTTAAATAAATTTTTTCCCACAATTTAAAATTGTGCTCAAAGATCAATGCTTTGATATTTTAAAATTATTTCATTGAAAACCACATCATAAAAGGGTTAATAAAACATCCTCTTAATAAGAGGGATAGGTAAGTAAAGAGGTCATATGTAATAACACATAACTAGGTTTCTAAGTATGATAACATTGGTGTAAAGTGAAGATATAGATATGTAATGAAAGTGTAAATAATTATAGAGATTTATTGAGGTCATTGATCATAAGAAAGTGAATGATCAATGGAATGTTAAGGACCTAAAAACCATAAATATGTGATGATTTATAAGATCCTCTAATTCATCAGATATGAATTTAATAGGATAAAATTTTTGTTTCAAGATCCTTTTCCTAAATTAGAGTAATTCTTTTACTATCTAATAATATAATAAAATATACTTACTCGATATGATTTTATTTCATAACCATAATTTCATACTTTGGTTGTGCTTCAATAAATTTCCAATTCATCGCTTAATCCAAGAAATGAATATCCAAAAATAAAAATTTTATGTATAAAGCTCTAAAATACACTTTTAAAATATCATAAGATCTATAAAAGAGTGAAAAGTCTTTTCATATATCTCTAACTATTTTCAAAAATCAATAGGGTTAGCATAAGTTATCTAATATAATATATTAATCTCTAAACCTCAAAAGTAACACCACTGGTTCATCATTAATATTTATTTTTTCAAATTGTTTAACTAAAAACAATGACATATTAACTAGGACATCACGTAGGCTAGTGGTATGTGTTAAACCTTTATCATCATATGGTCATCGGTTCAATCCTCGTGGTATGTCAAACATGATAGGTTGTCACTCGACATGTGGGTTGTCATTTTTCTAAAACTATATTGATATAAATCATATAACATTCCCAAAAATATAATGGACACCTTTTAAATAAAACTAATCATTAAATAAAATTTTTACTAAGGTTATCGATATTACTTTTTTTTTAAAGTTTAATAATATTATTTGGATATTATTACAATGTCATTAATTATCATATTAACCCTGAAGGTTTTCAATACCTTTAAACTTATGTCTATAAAATGTAAAGGCATTATTCCTCAAATAAATATTTCATATACTAAACCCAATGGTTTTATTCCCATAATTTTTTTCCAAAAATATCCTTAATCGTTTTATATTCGTACCAAAAAAAATTCAAAAGGGGTGTTTGAGACTTTGAACATATGATCAATATTAAAATCATAAATCTATGATGGTATTCATAACTTATAATTTAATGAATACACATATTTTTTTAAAATTTAACACAATCCTTATATGTTTCATGATTCTCATCACCAAAATACCATTGTTAAAAATGATTTTAAAATTTAATTCTCAAATCCCAATACATAAATACTTCATCCATTTTATTTCTACATAGGTCCTTCCTTGATCTAGGTTTTAACCTTTAGAAGAGTGAATTGAGTCTAATAATTCATAGGTTCCCCACATTTAATACAATAAAATATAAATGGATCCCTAGGATGATATTTATTTCCTTCCATATTTCCCTTCATTTTTACTCATAAATTCATTTCTTTATGCCCTTCTTTTCCACTCATAAACATTTTTCCATTACCTTGAGATACCTTCTTTTCAATATAATATACCTTAGGTTTAACCTAGGTCATTCATTTTCATCATATATTCAAATCCTTCATAATGTTTTGTAAAGAAAATGTGAATTATCCTAAGCATATCCCACAGAAGTGTCAATACAGGTGCATAATAAGGCCCATTTTCATTCATCAAGTGTTAATTGGGTCAAGCCCAATGCACCTTTTTTTGGATTTATTACCCTTAGGTACATCTTTTCCAAAACTACATCCACTTATTGTATCCAAACAATGATGTATTTGAAGTAAAAACCATATAATCTCTACCTTAACAAAACTTTAGAATGTTCTTATATAATTATCCTCAAATTATATCATAGGGTTATGATCCCTAATCTATATCTCCTAAATCTAGTTCCCAAGGTTTATACTAAACTTCCTATGATACCAAATGTAGATACCCCAACACCAGTATCCCATAGCTAGTGTTTACTTTATTATATTTTCATAAGATGTAAGGAATTTCATCCTAAAGTACTGAATAGTTTATTAATGTTAGTAAACTAGATACATACTTGATTATTTCATTACATTTGAAAACAAAAATTACAACATAATTTTTTTTGAGAATAAAATTATTAACTCTACCATATCCTCACATATAATTCATAGTACACTTCATGTATTTATAAGAAAATAAACAAAATAAGAGTAAGTTTAAATTCTCAGTAAGGGTTAAGTACAGTGGAAGCAATCAAAAATCAATAAACATAATCAATATGGAAAGGTAAATATCTGAACACACATTCTATGTAATCAATAAACTGAGAAGAAAGTGAATCTATAGATAATATAAATATAAAAATCTCATGTATAATAATCAATATATAAAGTTAAATAACTAAACATATATTCCATTTAATCAATAACTAGGATATCATAATTAGATAAGTCATAATCAATATGGAAAGGTAAATAATTGAAAACTAATTCCATTTAATCAATAAACTGATAATGAAATCCATCCAGAGATAATATCATTGTGGAAATATCATGGATAATAATTGTAACGCCCCGACCCTAGTTACCCAGAGTCAGTGCAATATTTTAATACATGCATGATCATAAGGGATCAAATCCTGAAAGACCGATCAGTTTAGCAGTATTGGAAAATAGATTACATATGTTAACTTTACATTACAATTTCAAACATAAAATACAGTATAGATATTTTTTTTATAACTCCATTATTTCCTTTATATTAAACCTACATATCAATCATAATACACTTCTTGTAATCCTGGGAAAATAAAACATAAGAAAGGGGTGAGCTCAGATGCTCAGTAAGGGTAAATAATTTAGCAGAAACTTTCATAAATAAGTATAAACATTTAAGGAAATGTATAAGACTAAAACAAAAGACTTTTAAACTTAATCTTCATCATAATATGGCAAAGATAAATCAAATAATTCCATTTACTTATTCATATGGATATTCTACTAGTCGAATAATCACATGTAATATCAATAGTCAATTTCATACTGATGGAATGCATAATGCCAGACTTCATAACCACATAGTCAAGGCCTTGTGCCAAGACTAAAATTAAGATTTTTTTCAAGGCCTTGTTCCAAGACAATATTTTGTCTCATGAGACCTACCGAGGCATAGAGGAGATATAGCGGGCTCCACCCATCACTTACTAAGTCCAATGCATTCCTTATATGAAAAGGTTTAAACATAACATAAACATTTGTATTAAAACTAGCATATGAAATGTAAATACTTTATCCATAAACCATGAATGGTGTAAAAATAACACATCCATAGCCAAACATATCACAAAACCTTCAATAAAATATGGAAGTTTTGTATCATCATAAATCAACTTCAAACAATCTTAAAATCCATCAAAGGATGTTGACATAGATGAAATCAAAAAAAATTGAGAAATATCTCTTTTTATTTTGAAATCATTTAAAAGTCATATAATTATAAAATAAAACATTTATATTGAAAATATTTTTAAAATCTTGTATGGGAAGATTCTATGATGTTATAACAGATGAAAATAACTGCACCCGCCGTATAAGTTAAAAAAAGATATTCTTACCTCAATTTTGTCGAAAACGTCATAAAGTACCTTGTTTGGAAAACGACGGAAAGATTCCTTTCAAAACATATATGGTCAAATAATGGTATAAATTACTTCAAACTGCAATCTATTAAATATTAAAAAAAATTAATTACATTTTTAAGAAAACACATATGTGAATGATAAAGAGGTCCCAGTAGATACTTACGTATTAACAACCTCGAATAAGTAAAGAGATTATAGAATTAACCCTTACCTTATACTTTTCCTTGGTCGAGGGTACGTTAAACTCCTATATAATGGTTAAATAATTGTTATTAAATTATACAAGAACCACATACATAATTATGATATCATATATGATCTTCTAATATTTCTTTATTAATAATATTTTAGTAATATCATCATTCCGGGTGTTAACTGATCTGTTTTCCTTTATATGCTTGGTTACATAAGCCATGTTTGTTATGAATGGAATGTATTTGATTCATATATAGAATTATATTATATTCTTAAACATTATTTTTAATCATAAAATGAAAATTATTCTTGAATTATTACAATGGGGAATGAATCTCATCATGTTTGTAGAGACAGAAATCCGTACGTACGCACGAGCAACAATATGATTATATTGATGGTGAAGTAATATGTAATTGGATGGTATATCATATATAAATAATCATTAAAATTTTATATTTATTATTTACATCATTTATACTCATTATTATACCCATCCAAATAATGAAGTGTTTGAATAACAAACTACACCACGACGTGGAGACGGTAAGTCGTACGTACGCACGTATGGTGACTTTGTCATTTATAGGATGGATATAATAATGAATATGGTTGTGCCATATTTATAATAAAATAAAAGTATATAAAAGGTACTGGAGTTATTATTTTGGTATTTAATCAAAGAAAGGGGAAGTGTAAGAAGAAAAGAACTTGAAAGAGGGTGGTGAAATTATTACCTCTTCTTCGGGTATTTCCTATTGAGTTGATCAAAAGGGATCTTTAGGTTGGATTTATGATCCAAGTAAGGAATCTAGGTTAATGTGAGGAGATTTGGTAGGATATTTGGGCAGGTTTTGTCCGATAAAAATGGCCTTGGAGGTGTGAAATTAAGAGAAGGGGAAGTACCCTTTTATAAGAGAGGTGAGGGTCACTTTAGGAAAATATTGAAATATTATTTTATAATAAAATCATTTTCGGTTTATAATGGATCCAAAATGATTAATTTAGAGGATAAGTTGGGTATGGGTCAAAACCCTCTCAACCAATTGGTTTTACATAGGTTTAGGTCACCATATTAACCTTATCTTTTAGATTTAACTCTTAGTTAAATAGTTTGACATTTGTCTCTTTGTATTTTTATATTATATGGTTAATAAACTTACTATAAACTGTCAAGAGAACCACAAGTGGTTCATTATTAATATATATAACCTTATCTAAGTCATTTTTCTGAACCTTAGATTTTTATAAATATTATATCAATTAATAATATAGTATTTGTTTTAAAAACTCAATTATGTCAATTTTGACACTATTTAGTATTTGATTTTTTTGAAAGCCATAAAAACTTTATCACTTAGAATAAAAAAAAATTAATGAATACTAATATATCATATTAATCTATAAAATTATTTTAATTCATCATAAGTCTCAATTTACATTTATTTGGATATTTATAATATCAGTTATTTTAATATTACATTAATAAGGCAATTATTGCATCATCATTGTGACATAAATAAATTAAATTATTTAATGTCTAAAAACTATAAATAAAATAAAATTATGTATGAAATCTTTTTATCTTTATAATGAATATTTATAGTCTAATTTATCTTATGTATAAACCTATATTAAAAATGGTTTAGTTATTAAACTTTGAATTAAACACTTTTAACTCTTCTTTAAATAAAATAATAATAAATGTCCTAATCTAATCCAAGTGGACCAAAAGGATCATATTTTATTCATAAGGTTATTTTTTGGTCTAATTACACTTATTAAATAGAATTAGTACATGTTTTGGGGTAATTATAATATCATTTTTATCCTTAATTACCCTATTTTTAATCGTGGTAAATAAAAGTCAAAAGTTATTATTCACCAAAAATTATTTTCATCTTATTGAACCACATTTTACTTACTAATGTTAATTGTGTCTCTTTTATTTTTGAAATTCAACTCGCATAAGTGGTAAAATTAAGTTTTATGCAAATTTGTAAATGCTCCTAGAAGGTGGGTAAAAGACGGTAAAAAGTTCAATAAAATTTTATATATCTAAACTTATTATAAAATGACTCCAATGAATTATATTTAACATATATAGGTATTATGTATCTATTTTGACCTAAAATAAATTAAAATAAAAAAACTAATTATTTAAATAAAAAGTCGGTTTTAAACAATAACGCAGTGTTTTTCACTATTCATCAAAAATTAAAAGTTATCAGAAAAACACCAAACATTTATCCAAAATAAATTTTTATATCCCACTTCTAAATAAGAAGTTTATTTTTTCAAATTTAATATAAAAGTGTCAGATATTTCATTTAAAAAAATTAACCATTAGTAAGCAGTAAAATTTCATTTTTGAAAAATACTTCCTTTATCTGAAAAATTGAATTTGTTCTTATATTATGTCTCAAAAACACATAATATGGGTGTTAAAATTATATAGACTATATAAGATTCAAAATGAAGTTAATATTATTCATAACTGCTTTTTGAACAGCTATTTTGGTAAGTTGTGGTGCGATCAAACTCGGTGTTGCATGTAGCGCAAGCTATTGAATTACTTTAATGAGATAACGTACTATCAAAATCTTGGATGTTACAATAATAATTGAATTATTAATGAATTAAATGCTTAATTATTAGATATTAAGAACTTAGGGTCATGATACCTCTACCATCAAGACCTTTCATGAGATAGTTTAAAACTATTGGGTACAAACTCATTTAGTTTGGTCAACTGATTTCATGCTAGATTATTTATTTTCCTCATGATACTACTGATGTATAGAGGGGTTATCATTTACCAAGAAAATCATTCCTCATACATCAAATAATAAATTTAATTCATGAATAATGTAACTTATCATCAAATATCTATATTGAGTAAGGAATATATATTTATCAATATTTCCCCAAATAAACAAATAACTTTCAATGTATAACACCATATGTAGAAATTATATATGGTTTAAGCAATAAAAATATTCATGAAAAATAATATGGATATTTAGGGGAAATTTAATGTCCTATGATCAAAAGAAATTGAATATTCAAGGGAAATTTAATGACTACAAAAATAAATCCACAAAGTGAATGCCAATACTTTCCTTAATCAAAATGATCATAAATAATCCATAGGAAGAATAAGGATGGTATCAATACAACATATACCCATTATATTAAGAATAAAGGGTTGTTTTCATTCATGAATATAGATAACATAAAAGATCTTTAAATACATTCTTGTGGAAATATCCTTTTTATTTTGAAAATAACTTTTTAAAACTAAAAGTTCACAAAAAAAATTGAAAATAATTTTATTTGAAAATAATATTTGAAAATTATAAATGAGTCTTTAAAAAATATTAGTGGTCATGATGGCTATAAATTTTATTCCTATCATACACGTTAAATAAAAGATTCTTTTCACTTTTTTGGTAAAAGACAAATGGTATTTATTTTGAAAATGAAATGAAGATTCCTTTAAAAAAATTAAAAAGTAAAAATGGGTAAAATTTTATTTAATAAATCTTTTTAAAAAAATTTAAATTATTTTTGAAAATATTTTTTGAAAACAAGGTTTTGGAAGAAAATAGATTTCCGACCAAAGAGAGAAATGAAGTCAAATTTTATTAAAAATGGTTTATCAATTATTTTAAGTACCAATGAGTGGTGAAATAATTCTATTAATTGAAAATATCATGAATAACTAGAGGATAATAAAATTAAATTGTTTTATAAGTAATTACCAAATAAAAACTTTCAACTAAAATTAAAGAATATACAATCTCGATTAGAATGAGATTGTGGAATAAACCATTACAATGATCATAACGTTGAAGTGAGAATTAGTCAATGAATAGATTATGTGTATCAAATTTAAATCCAAATGAAAAAAAATTAAATACAATATAATATAATTAAAATTCATTACACACACAATATTATAATATCAAAGTCAACTAAGGAGTAATATAACCCAATGAAAAGAATTTGAGTTATGAAATTCTTTACCACTTGGTAACTTTTAATTCAAATCTCATTAGATGAAATAATTCATATTGAAACTTAAAATAACATGAAGAATGAATTTTTTATGATATTACATGTCAAATGAAAAATATATACACCATATAAAATAAATTAGGTTCATAACATTATAATATGCCTCAATGAAGAGAAATTGAGATGAAGTCCCTTATAAATATAATATCATTGAAGTGGGGATTAATTAATGAATTAATTATGTGTATTAAATGTAAATACAAATAAAACAAATATAAATACCATATAAAATAATAAAATTTCATTACACGCATAATTTTCTATGAAATAATCAATGAAGTAGAAGTTTAACCCAATGAATGGAAATTAAGATAAGAATTTCCTTACCTCGTACTTCATTTTAGTTGAACATGATTTAACATACTATATAGTGGTTTTAAACATGTTGATAACTTATTCCAGAAATATATTAATATTTATAATATCATATATGATCCTTTAGTAACATCTTATCACCTGTTTGTTATTAATCATTCATTATTTTCATTATTTTGGATGTTAATTGCCTTGTTTTATCATTTGTTCTTTATTATGAAAGTTTTGGTTCTTGTCTGTATTATATAGTTACATCATATATAGAATAATAATCATGAAATAATTATCATATCTTTATATCAATTATAATTTTAAAACCAATCATGAAATACAGTTATGAAAAATGAATTGTGTTACAATCATAGAGATAGTAGGTTTCACGTATGCATAAGTAACATTTCCATTTTCCATTGATCATTATGGAAAGGAGGTAAATAATATTTTATCTTTAAAAAATGATCATAATATCATATATATCATATTATTATTTAAATATATATATATATATTATTCATGTGGTGTGGTGATGAAAAGAGAGTCACGTCGCTTTGTGAAGGCGATAGTCCACACATACATGAATGATGTTATCATTTTTCAGTTTAAGAATTTGATAAGTCAAAATTTTATATACATTTTGGATAAATTTAATTAATTTTAATCATGATTTTGTTGATAATACAATGGGTTTTAATACATTTTTTCATTGATTAGGAATTCAAGTCTCAAAGGAGGAATGTTGTAAAAATAGTAGAAATCATCCTTACACATCATGAATCTGAAGTACGTGATGTTTACTCCTAGAAAAAACCATATAAAAGATAAAATTACAATACATGAAACCCAAATACAAGGCATGAACCAAGTACATGACATGTATCTTTATTACACATCATGAAATATTTGAATTCCAAATCTAAAGATTACAATGCATGAAATCATTACACGGTATGAGAAAGTTAAAACCTAGTTGCCACTAAAGATTCAAGCTGGAAAACCCATGAAGATTCAAAATATTTGGAGGTTTTGGTAGATTTGAAGTACACTATGTGAATACCATTTACAATTCATGTAAGTTTCTAAGAATAAGCCACTTAAAATCAGTACACGATGTGAACCATTTACACATCGTGTATATTTCAAGCTCTATAAATATTTCAGCACCCTCAATGTGAAAAGTAGCACTCAGAACCCAAAACTCTCTTCTTTTTTCCTTTCATTATTCTTCATTTTTGTTCTATTTTTAATTCCATATGTCTCTATTTCTTTATTTTATTATTTTAAACATTCCTTTATTACTATTTTCAATTCCACGACATGTTTTTTGATAATAGATGTTCCAATATTCCATTTCCAATCCTATTTTCCCTAAAAATTTGATTAATTCTACATTATTCATTGTTTCTTCATCCAAGTTAGTATTTAATTTCTTTTTAATAATTTCAATTGTGAACTTCTCTAATTTCTATCCTTTATTTGTTATTCTAATCTTGTTGTGATCTATTTCACCACTTTCATTCAAATCCATCATGCATATCTAATCCACTTAGGGTTAGGGGTCAAAATTAGGGGTAGTTGAATATAATTAATATCAAAATTCAAAACTAGGTAAACCTATGGATATTAACCAGGTTTAAATAAATTTTAAATCTCATTATCTTACATTATCCCTAACCATCGGAGGTGCAATTTGAATGACCATGACCTAGTTGGAGAAGATCAGGGTAAGACCAATAGTCTATAATTATTTATTCCTAGAATCCAAGATTCATGCACTTAGGTTTTCAATTAATCTAGGACAAGGAGTCTTTTCTAGATTAGGTTAATCCAATTGGTTTGATTAAGATCAATTGGTGTCTTCTTCACCACTTTATATCATACTTCATAGGTTTATCCCTAGTTAGATGGAGGATTACCCTTTTTTGATACCCTAAAATTGACCTAAATCCCTTAATTTAATCTATTTTAATACCCAATATACATATTTTTAGTTTAAAAAAAAGAAATTAAACATAAAGAATCCCCCAAAAGGTTCTGACTGCTAGGTTTCTTTTCTAAACAAGTTATCTCTGTGGGTTCAACCATGAATTTCCATGTATTACACCTTAGTATCTTAGTGTAGTTTGGGAAATAAATGTTTAATTTGATCAATTCCTAGAGGATTCAATGATTTCTTTAGGGAACATAAAATTTTGGCATCATTTCCGAGGACTATTGTTCTTAGTCATAGTGACCTATCAAATGAACCTCATATTTTTTCACCCCCCCCCCCTTCTTCTTTTTCCTTCCCCTTTCTCTTTTTACAATTTTATGCTTATAGACTAGAACTTGTGTTAGATTATTTTTAGCTTAGTGCATGTGCCAGGGTCCCATAACTTTCTCAAGGATCCTAGATTCACATGAAATGCTTATTTTCAATCCTGAGATCAATAGAACCTTAGAATCATGTCGACATTTCACAATAGTTGAGTGCAATGATATTGAACTACCACACCTTCAGAACCCCCATTATGCACCACCAAAACTTTAGGCTGAGTGACCAGCATTACAGGATCACATTGTAATGGATTATGGATTTCCATCCATTAGTAGTGTTTCACCCAGCATTGTGCACCCACCCATTTAGGCACTCACATTCAAAATTAAACTTGGACTCATTCTTATGATCTTGAATATAGTAAAATTCAATGGGCTTTAAAGTGAAGACCCCCATGAACACATTTCAATTTCTTAGAGGTTTCCAATACCTTGTTCAACCAATTTGTTTCCTCTGATTCAATAAGATTGAGATTTTTCCCATTCTATTTGCACAATAGAGCCATAGATTGGCTAAAAAGTCAATCTCTTGAGTCTTTCATGACTTAGGATAAACTAGAAAAGAATTGTTTGATAAACTTTCCTATGATCCAAACTTTGAATCTGATAAATAAAATTAAAAATTTCAATCAGGAGGATGGAGAATCAGCCTGGGATAGATTCAAGGATCTAATCCAAAATTACACACATCACGGACTAGATGTGTGGCTTAAATTGTAAAAATTCTACCAAGGACTCCAGCCTACAGCTTGTTCTATTATTGACACCTCCTCTGAAGGTGGTATCATGATAAAGACACTAGAAGTTGGTAGATCCATTTTGGATGAAGTTTCACATAATGCTAGCCTATGGAAAAGTAATAGAGGACCTCCCTAATGTGGAATACATCAAGTAGAGGAGAATACCCACCTAGAATTCCAAGTTGAGGCCCTAACCAAGAATCTTGATTCATTTAAGCTACATGTTGTACCTTCACCCCTACTTTCACCTATGATGGAAATACAATCATGTGAGATATGTGGAGGCCCACACCCATACCATAACTACAAAGCAGGTATAGAGGAACCCCAATTCCAAGATTTTAATTAAGTCAATTATAATCAACAAAATTAGAAGTACCAAAATCCATATCCATATCAATAGAAAAAATATCAGCAGAGACTATCTCAAAAGCTACAACAACAAAACCAATGTTATTTTTAGCAGAGGAGTGGACAGGTTCCACTAAGGAATTAGGGACCATTTGGGTACCCACCACAATGTTTTTCTCCTCGAACACATCAACAATTTAAACAACCTTTTCCTATAGCTTAGTAGTTTCTACCATCTCAGTAGTAATAGTATCAATAAGATCCACTAAGACCACTGTAATAATCCTAATATCTCTAATCCAATCTTGAAAACATGCTCACTAACTTCATGTAGAAAGAAAACCAAAGGATGAAAACTCAAGAGATTGAAATAAAAACCCAAAAGGTTTTCCTACCCAACCTTGAGCATCAAGTGGGGTAGATCTCTAAGAATTTATCTAATCAACTATTGAGTACTTTTCCCAGTAATACCAAAGCTCATCCAAGGTATGATGCTAAATCTATAGTTTTCAGGAGTGGAAAGATGATAGACTTTTAGCATCCATGTAAAGATGATAAAAACATTTAAAATAACATGATAAAGCTAGTCAAGAGAGAACTCAGAAGATAGAGGAAACTAAAAATTTTCATTTATAGGGAAATCCTAAAAAAGAAAAATGTATATGTGGTGCAACCACTATATAATACCCCTCTCCCCTTTCTTGAAATGATTAAATAAGCATTAAAATAGGGACAATATAAAAAATTCATTGAGATGTTTAAATAACTGTAAATAAATATTCTATTTTTGGATAAAATTTCTCTAATGCCTAATTATAAAAAATTATTTAAATACTTACTCTAAAGTAAAAGGAATATGGAGGACTTAGGGGTCATCTCCCTAAATTAAGAATGCTCCATAGTTTTCCAGTGGAAGATACCACCAAAAATTTGAGACCTTAAAAGTTTCTCAATTCCTTGCACCATAGGAACATGCAATTTAGAGAGATCTGTTTACGATCTCATCATAAGTATAAATCTCATGCCTATGAATGTATTCAAGAAGAAAAGTCTTGGTGAACTAAAACCAACAAGTTTGTTACTCCAAATTTATAACCACTCTATCAAGTATCCTCAAGGAATACATAATTAAATCTTAGTAAAAGTTGGAAAATTTATATTCCCTACAAATTTCCTTATTTTGGATATGGAGGAAGAAGTAAACTTCCCCTTAATCCTAGTAATTATATTTATCTCTATTGGAAAGGCATTGATTTATGTTAAACAAGTGATATTAATTTTTAGAGTCATTGAAGAATAGGTAGTGTTCTATGTGGTGAAGGCCACTAAGAAAAGAAACAAGTCATTGAATTATCAATATATCTCTCTTAATGATAATAAAAATGATCATATAACTAGTGAGGATGATGATAACAAACTACCTCCTTTAAAAATGAATCTAATGCTTAGAAGAACATGAATTCCACTACACCTCTGATGATGAATGTCATCCCACCTTTTGTCCCCTCTGTTTTTAAGAACCATTCTATAAAGGGTGTCTCCTCACATTTAAAGTCATCTGAATGAGAGCACATATATCTGTAGATAATAAATAAAGAACTGAATGGGAGAAAAACTAGGTGAGTTTATAGAATTAATAAAATTTAAAAAACATCAGGTATAGATTTGAAGACACTTTCAAAAAAAATTAAATTTTGAATTCAAAAAAACACATGTCGTGTACTGAATATACATGACATGAAAGTTTTAGGGAATGGAAAATTTCATCCCACATTTTACACGTCATGTAAATAATACACGATTTGAAACTCTTGGGATAGTTTTTAAAAATTGTGAACCTAGGGTTCATGGTCGACCCCCCCACCCTCTCCCGCTTGATTCCTCTCCCACACGACCCCCCAACTCTCAAGCGCCAGCCTCCCACTCGTCATGCCTCCCCTCCACTCCTGCTCTCATCCCATGTTCATCCTTCCATGCCCTCTGATCTATTACTCATCCAATTTTCCACCTCTATTATCAATGGAATGCACCAAACGTGTATCACAGGGTGACAATCCTCCACCACCCAAGCTTCATGTTGTTTCATTGCCTCCACCACCCACAGATCTGACTTCCTCACCCTCAGTATCCATTTCTACCACATCTACTGCTTCATAAGTGTCCCAGTACACTTCTGCCTCATCCCAAGGCAATACCCCATACTTGAACCTATATTTTTTCCTTCATTTTTCTAACCAGAAACATTAGATTTTCTTAGTACACTTGTAGTCCAGGCTGATGAGGTCTAACAAGACATTAGACCTAGTCGTGCTTGAGTACATTCACATGTACAAGGAGGTCCTTGAGATGATATACCAGATGCACCTCTCAACCATCACCCAAGTGTAAGAGGAGAAATTATGGGATCTCTTTATTAAGTTATTTTCCACTTTTGAGGTTGATGTGGCCCATGCCACCTTTTGACTGGGTAGAAGACCATGGGAGATGACCCTCAGTGACTTCATCATCAGAATTGGTATCTACACCAATGATTTTTTTTCTCCCCCACATATTCAACCATGCGACTGGACCTGTCCAAGGAGGATGTAGCTAGGCATTAGGACTGATTTCCCGAGACCCATAGAGATTCCATGACCCCTTTATGGTGAATATCATCCAATTGTAGGGTGCCACCTTGTAGGTTCTTCATCAGGCTATAGAGCATGCTTGGTTAGTAAAATTAGAAGATCATGGAAGCATCATCCAGATAGAGGTACTTATTCTCACCTTATCCATGGGTATCCCATCCATAAACATGGTCCACCAGTTTACACTTTACTATCAGACTCAGGTATAGCAGGTCGGAGGTACTCTCATGGGGGGGAGTTTCATCACCCACCTATTGTGCCATATTAGTGCCTTTAATGTGAATCATCCTCTCTAATCTCTTAGAAGTATGGATCCTATTGATATCCTCATGGTCCACAATATGGGGATCTTGAGGAAGGTTGATGGTACATATCAATGGGCCATAGAGTATGTGGATGACCCTGCACTAACCCATGCCCCAACCCAGGATCCCCTTACCTCTATAGATCCTCCATCTCCCTATACCACCACTCATGCCACTATCTATACTAATATCAGCACTTTCCTAGCACCCACTACCAAAAATAACCCTTTTGTATCTCCACCTACCCCACCACTTCTTGGTGACTACTTTATATTTCTCCAGACCATCTTAGAGAACCAATGATAGATTATTTGTCGTCTATGTGTTCCATTCACAAACCTATATCACCTCACCACACCCACACCACCATTATCCCCTAATAATACCCATCCAACACCTGGAATAGTCCCCTATTCCTTATCCATTCCAACCCCACACACCACCCATGTCAACCTCCCTCCTAAGTTCACGGACCCTGTTGCCCAGCAAGAGTATCTTGCGGAGAAGACCTGATGGGGCAAGGGCCCCACCCAACTATCTTTATAAAAGGTTCCACTGATTGATCTAGCTACCAAACACATGGACACCATATAGACCAGAACCTCACATCCTCTACACTCAACTGAGCCTACTACCAGCACCATGGCACCCGATATAGTGGTTGATCCACCATCTTCAGTATCCACATATGATATCGATAGGGTGGGACAGCTACAGGCACCCACTGTTTGGGAGGGGACTCTTAATGTGGATATTAGTGACATTTATTTTACTGTCTATTTATTTCCTAGTACCCTCCCATTATATACTTTTTCTAGGTTCTATTTTTTCAGTGTATTCCCATTTTCACCGATGTATCATTGGTTATACATATGGATGATATATAGTTTTTGGATTTACTACATGTTGGCTTTTTTCTATTTTAATACTACATTATTTTAGCAATGTATAGAATTGTTTCCTCTTCCATGATCACTGAAATTCCTTTCAAGATATCCTATGGCATCCCACTTGAGATCAATCAGTATATAGCTAACCTATAGAAACAGGTTGAGGAGCTTCATATTGAGATATGTGCTCAGCAGGAGTGCCCTCCATGACATTTCTAGATGCTCTTCCTACCACATGAGATTCATGATTGATACACTAATAAGGTGGGTAATCCTACCAAGAATCCTCGTGAGCTCGATGAAATTACCACCAATTCTTGTAGGAGGCAGTGAACCTCTAAGAAGATGGACGACACTGACTAATTTCTTTGTCTATTTATCAAGATAATGATGACATTATTAGCATTTTATGGGTGGAAACCCGTATTTTTTGCTTCCTTTATTTCATTCAATCACTTAGGATCATTTTTTTCATTAGTATTCTTCTATATTGTTTTAAACCTATGGAATAATGTTTTATAAAGTATAGGTATTTTTTTTCTAAAAATTTAATCAGGTATCCCAATTTCAAATCACCATCCACCAAGTTTCCCCATGGAATGACATTCACTACAGGGAGCTCTCAATTCCTTAATTTAAATTTCAAATTTCCATTTCATCATTATATATGCTTCTATTGATATCTCTCTCATGATTTCATACTAAAAAAATTAGACACTATCTCATTTTAAGTATAGGGGAGTCTTTATTGAGAATTATTATCAATACACTTGGACTATTGCTTGTTTTCACTGATCTAGGATATATTTTTCATTGAAATCATGCTTTAAACTTGAAATCTTGTTACAAAAATTTAAATAGAAGAAAAATTTAGGCTGGGGATGTGGGAAATATTTTCTCTATTCCTATTTATATTTTTAGTATGATTATTGATTTGGGTATTGTTTCTGACACTTTTGTTGGGGCTTGCGTATCTGTCTGTTTCGGAGGACTCATGGTTATTGCCCCGTATTCTCTCTTTCCAAAGGCGAGCGGCATTCGTCGCGTATTCAGGGACATTTTCTCCTTGATCAAAACAGGATGATGTCATTTTGGTTCTTCTTTCTGTGGATTCCTCCTTGGAACTCGTCACCTAGTTTGGGTCTCCCTTATAGACTTAAGATGTTGTTCGTGAAACTCTTCCCAGTGCCATGTCTTCATGGACACTGGTTAATTACACTGCTTCTTTCAAGACATTCCAAGGGGTCCAGTCAGGGAAATAACCTTTGGTCGGGGGATCAGTCATGTTGGAAATCACTAGCGTGTTTGGACGTTGGAACAATGGAACATCTAGGTTTCTTCCTCTTATGATAGGGATTCTTGAGGGTGCAGAATCCTGAGGCATCTCACGTCGAGTGAGGGGAATTATATTCCATAGGAATGTCTCTGAGTTTTTCCCCATCTTTCCATGTTTAACACAGGGTATTCTGTAAGTTTAACGTCTAGCGGAGACGGATCAGACTGATCAGAACACTGACTGTAATGGATCAGATGAGTGCAACCCCAAGAGGGAACACTGATGTTGGGGATAACGCGTGGTTAGTTACCTGGTTGTTGTTGGGAACAGTGAAGAGGTGAATGGCATGATCTTACCGGGATGTTGTGTCCTGGGTAATAATTAGGATGGATATGAAGAGTTAAATGAAGTGCTGGGAATGATATGGAACCATCGTGAAAGTGACGGTAGTGTTGGTCTTGAGCCTCAAAGAGACTTTCTATGTATCCCCGTGGAATGGAATCAAAGTCCACATAGTTCAGGATGGGGGTATAGGATCGGGGTGTGCGTAAAAGACAATGACCTGATGATATGTTGAGGCTTACACATGGTTAGTAGCCTGGGTTAGTCTGACGCCACTAGGGCAGACCAGAGATGTGGGTCCCAATTAAAGGGATGAAAATGGCTTACCATTGGATTGGGGTTGACAACGGCTTACCGTTGGATGGGGTCACAAAGGCTTACCGCTAGATAGGGGTCACAATAGCTTACCGTTGGATAGGGTCACAACAGCTTACCGCTGATTGGGTTTGACAATGGCTTACTGCTGATTGGGGTTGAAAACGGTCAACCACTAATTGGGGTTGACAATGGCTTACCACTGGATGGGGTTGACAATGTCTTACCGCCGATTGGGTTTGACAACGGCTTAGCGCTGATTGGGGAACACAATGTCTTACCATCGATTGGGATTGAAAATGGATTACTGCTGAATGGGGGATAGTTTAGTGTCATGAGGGACAAAGAGGGGCATACAGTTTAATGTCAGTCAAGACGGGGTTGGAATGATGTGAAGTAGTCAGGACTGATGGGAGTTGGGCTTGAACCTCAGGGAGGCTTCCTACATACCTTGTCTTGGCAAGGATCAAAGTCCACGTAGTTCGGGATGGGTGTTAGTGAACCTAAGTGAAGGGGGTTGAGACCAATGGTTGTTGGGCTTGAACCTAAGTGAGGCTTCTTACGTACCTTTCCTTGGAAAGGATCAAAGTACACGTAATTTGGGATGGTTTGGGGTTTACACTCTAGAGTGGCCTAGAGAGGATGTCATGGTCGATGCTTGCTCTAAGCCCACATGAGTCATGTTCGGTGTGAGAAATAAGAGGCAGCAAAGACCTAACGATCACGTTGAAAAAGGTGCGTCTATGAGAAGTGGAGTGGGGATTATGTGTGGTTCGTAGCCCAAAGAGGAAACAGGGGATTAATCTTGGATGGAGTCTCAGGTGGTGACAAATCCCAACGGGAGAGGAATGGGATAACAAAGTTCTCATTTCCCATCTCTCCTTTGGACTTTTTCACAGAAGAAGAAAGGATGAGTAAGGGTACTACCTTTTGCAAGAAAGACTGGTAGATTACACCAAGATGGTTGCCCTTCCCTGCAGACTGACATCACTCTAGCAAAGAGGATCTCATTCCATGTGAGGAATATCTCACTCCCGTGGAGACGATCATGCATAGAGAATGTCTGATATGGGTCTCCCCGACTAGAAGGCACATGATGAGGCCATATATTAACGTTATGTACTGAGGATGATGACGCTTGGCAGTTTAACATCCTGTAGCTCGGATGATGCAGGTTCACTCCGCACCCCTAGGACTTACATAATTGATACCCCCCTGCCCTTGGGGAATGGAGGGCATCAATAATGTCGTGGTGAGGGGGTTTCATGGAGTGATCCATTGAGGGTCCCACATTAGTGTGGCTATGCGAAGAATCAATAGCTGTTAGCATGTTTGATTAGGGATCATGTGGGACTTACACATGGAAGCAGCCCAGGTTCTGTGAATAAGCGGTAATGGTGGATGAGTCTTACATATGTAATTTTCCCATGTGCCATGAAGGAGCGACAATAGTGGATGGTGATTACTCATGGAATCTTCCTAGGTTCCACAAAGAAGCGGAAATGGTGGATGTGGATTACGCATGGAATCTTCCCAGGTGCCACTAATAAGTGGTAGTTATGGATGGGGCTTACGCATAGAATTTTCCCGTAATGGATTCCTCATGTCTGGACATGAGGGCATCCCAAATCACTGGTGGGTTGAGGCATATAATTGAGTCATACACCTATGAACTAGTTCACAAGTGGGATAATGACAAGTTCATTGGAATCAGTCCGAACAAAGAGAGATAAAAACTGTGAATCACATGCCTGAAATTCGAAACGTGGTGAGGGTGGCGTGATGATGGAGGATAACTATTGACCGTGTTCAAAACACAACATCCATATCGCATTATCCTGAAATGGGGACAAACAAATGAGGGTCGACTGTTGACCGTGTTTGAAACACAAGACCTGACTTGAAGTGTCATCCAAAGTCTTCTGGGGCATTGGCCCAGAATGGTAGGTGAGCTGATGCGACATGGGACCAGGCCATTAGGGGTCCCTTCATACATGAAAGAGGATGAAGATCTGAATGAAGGACATTCAAAGTGTGAGGTGGAGTGATGGAATGTTTGAAGGGATTCCAACGCTCTTGAAATTATTCCATTGTAATCATGGTATGAGGTATCTTATGCTTAGTGCATAAGTCATCTCTTGTTTGGAGTAAGAACCATCCTATGTTTAGAATATATGGTGTACTATAGTGTATAGTCATGTAGAGAGGACTATTTGAATATTATGCTTGGCACATAATTCATCTCTCATTTAGATCAAGAGGCATCCTATGTTTGGCACATAGGGTGTACTACAGTTTATAGTCATATAGAGAGGACCATTGGCATCTTATGCTTGGAGCATAAGGCATCTCTTGTTTGGAGAAAGAGGAATCCTATATTTGTCATATAGGGTGTACTACAGTTTATAGTCATGTAGATAGGACTGTTGGCATCTTATGCTTGGAGAATAAGACATCTCTTGTTTGGAGTAAGAGGAATCCTATATTTTTCATATAGGGTGTACTGCAATTTATAGTCATGTAGATAGGACTGTTTGCATCTTATGCTTGGCGCATAATGCATCTCTTTTTTGGAGAAAGAGGCACCCTATGTTTGTCAAATATCGTGTACTAAATTTTATAGTCATGTAGATAGGACTGTTGGCATAAGGTTCCTAGCAATGGCTAGTGTTGGGACTTACGCAAGAGCGGCCCTTTCTGGTTCAACCTGGTATAGAAGTCAGGTGATGGGGTTTGGATGAGTAGCATGAGGAATGGTTCGACTCAAGGTACTCGAGGAATTGATGATGAGAATATCAACTCACAACATGGGGAATGAACCAAGAGGAATATGTCAACTTAGGGAGTTTCATGGTGTGTGTAGGAGTATCTCAAATCATGGTCTCCAATAGGTGGAAGGTGGCTGCGCATAAGGGCGCAATGGAAAATGCCGACATCCTGACCAGAAAAGTTCGTGGTTTGAATCTCCATTTTTCATGGGGGGTCAGTGGGGGTGCAGGGGAACAGCCCCCGTAGTATGGACCAGTGGGTGCAAGCATGTATACTGTTGCGTGTAAGATGGGTTATACACAGGATGGGTTGCGCACAAGATTGGACTGGGCGGCATAGGTGCGTGCAAGATTCGGTACCTTGTTACTGTTTCATGCAATATTGAAGTCTTGCATGAAATATTGGAAGTTTTTCATGCAAGATTGGAAGTTTTGTGCACAAGAATGGAATCTTGTGTGCACATGAATTAGGTAGAAAAGATTTTGGGTGAGGATCAAACCACTGTGAGCCCACGCGAAAGCAGACCAATATGGGACCTATTGCGAAATATCTCACATGGAGGGTTCCATTCTTCCACGTAGTCACGGAAGAGGTAGTCTTACGCACGACAGAGTGATGATTGTCCTCTGGAGACCTCCCCTAAGGGGTTGGGGCTGCACTTGTATTTATAAGCTGGGAGCAGTTGCGCATAATATTTCGGGCATAGAAGTGATATTCCACGTAGCATGCGGTGGGTGAGCATGCAAAGGGGTGTTTGATGTCACATTGGGGGTGTAAGAATATTGCGTGTAGATTTTGATCTTGCACGCACATCTCAAAACTTGTGTGCACCTTCTTTAGACGTTTTTTGGGTGGCCTGGGAAAAAGATGACATCCATTGGGTGCGTAAAAGGTTTGCGCGACATGTTTTACGCAAGATTTCACTTTTTCATGCAAGATTCCATTCTTGCATGAAAAACATACATTCTTGCGCACAAAATTTTACTTCTTTCGTGCAAAACCATACTTTACCCCAAAATCATCTTGGATGGCCATTTCCAACAGCCTGACTTCGAACGGCCATAACTTATGATCTGTAACTCCATTCAGGCTCCACGACCAATAAAATCAAAGATTTTGAAACAATCTACACTCCAATATCATGTTCGGAATCATTCTATGAATTACATGGACACATTTTCCAGTACCAAAAAGTACATTAGTTCTAATTTTATACACTTAAAATTGATTTTAATTGACTTATTACTATATATTATTCTATAAGTAATTTCCAATTATTTTTGTACTCTCATTCCTGAGAGAATTCTAGACTTACACTATCATATTATTTTCCAAACATATTTCTTGAGAGATAATTGAGACATGTAAACCTATTAGAACTTTCATTGAGATCTTATTGAGGCTATGATTAAAAAAATGCACTATTAAAATACACTATAATCTTTGATGAGTCAGTTTTTATGAGACCCACCTATACACCTTTCCTTATTTTTCCAATAACCTTATTAGGATGGAGTAGTTTCAAGCCTATTATTCCTTCATACCCTACCCTTGGTATGGTGCATGATTTTACTTTGAATAAGTGTGGGGGGATTTTCACTACTAATGGACACGGGATGTGATACTGAGGAGATGTACGGTGGAACTTTCACCAAATTGTTATGATATTGCATATGGTTACCTTTTTCATTTTATATTATTACCCTATTCCTTTAAAAAAAGAAATGAAAAATATAATATATATATATATATATTGGGTTTTGTATTAAGAAGGTCAAGAATTATCATTACCAGACCTATGAATCCTATGATGGATCATATGTGATTAGGTGATGGATGTGAGACTTGGCCTAGATATGATTGTCAAAAAATAAATAAAATAAAAAATAAAGGAACAAGGGTACATTCTTGATACTTACTTGATAAACTCAGAGACCCACTTTGAGTTGTTAGAGCATGGATACATTTTTTTCCCAGAGGAGTTACTTCATTGAACTCTTAACGATTTTCATGTATTATACCTTAGATATTACCCTACTTTTGAGCTTGATTTTAATTTTCTACCCACATTCCCTCGGCCTCAAATAAATTTTCACCTTATTGTTGAATCCCTTGTGGTTAATTTTGTATTTTTCTTTACAAAGTGAAGATGTTAGAACCAATGCAAGATTATGGTTAAGAACATGTATTTCGGGTATGATCATAACTCCAGCTATATTTTACCTTGAGTGATGAGAGAAAATTCATTGTGAGAAAAATTGAAAAATGTGTATATATTATGAGGAACAGTTATGTAATTGTCATTGAAGGAAGAAATAATCTGAATAAAGAACTTGACTATGAGGAATTACTGATTTTCTTTGCAGTATTGATTCTAGAGGACTTTATTTTTTCATTTTCACTTAGTTTTATTTTCCTAGTTGTAATTAATGTTTTCTATTTAAGGATTGTTTGATTTGGAATCCTTATTGAAATGATTTTTTCTTGAGGTTAAGTAATTTTTCAAGTGTGGGGGAATTTGATAAATTGAATTTGTATATACATTATGGATACATTTCATTAATAATTAATCATTCTTTACTTAATAATACATTGGGTTTTGATTCATTTTTGTGGGGATTATGAATTCAAGGCTCAAAGGATTAATGCTTGAAAAAATGGTATAAATCATCCTTACTTGTTATGAATCTAAAGTACATGACATGTACTCCTTGAATAAACCATATTCCAAATGAAATTACAAGTCATGAACCCCAAATACAAGGCATGAATCAAGTACACAGAGTGTATCCTGATTAGAAGTCATGAAATAATCAAAATACAAATCTAAATATTACAAGTCGTGAAATCATTACACAATGAGAGAAAGTTCAAACCTAATTACTGCCAAAGATTCAAGCTGAAAATCCGTGAAGATTCAAAATATTCAAAGGTTTTGGAAGATCTAAAGTACATGATTTTAAGACCATTTAAACATCATGTAAGTGTCAAATAATAATCCACTTAAAATTATTACATGATGTGAACCATTTATACATCATGTATCTTTAGATATCTATAAATATTTCAGTTCCCTCGATGTACAAAGTAGAACTCAGACCCCAAAACTCTCTTCTTCCTTACTTTAGTTCTTCTCTATTTTTTTATTTTCAATTTTTTATGTCTCTATTACTTTATTTTATTATTATAAACATTATATTGTTTACATTTTAAATTCCATGGATTTTTTGTTGATCATCATTGTTCCAAAATTCCATTTTCAATCTCGTTTTCCCTATAACTTTTATTTTTTCTATGTTCTTCATTGTATTTTCATCCAAGTTAGTATTTAATTTATTTTTCATGATTTTAATTATGAATTGCTCTACTTTATATCATTTATGTTTTATTACAATCATGGTATGAACTATTTCCCCACTTTTATTCAAATCTATCATGTGCGTATAATCTTCTTATGATTAGGGATCAAAATTAGGGGTGGTTGAACCTAAGGAATATCTAAATCAAAACTGGGTAACCTTATGGATAATAACTAGGTTTAAAACAAATGTCAATATCATTCTCATGCATTATCCCTAACCATCAGAGGTGCAAGTTGAACAACCATGACCTAGTCAGAGAATATCATGGTAGGACTAATAGCCTATAATTATTTCTACCTAGAATATAATATTTCTATGATAATGTTTTAAATTAATCCAGACCAAAGAGTCTTTTCCAGCTTAGGTTAATCCAATTGGTTGGACCAAGATAATTTGGTTTCTTTTTCACCACTTTACAGCCTACATCATAGGTCTATCCCTAGTTATATTGAGGATTTCCCTTTGTCGATACCCTAAAATTGACCCCAAACCCTAACTTTAATCTATTTTAATACCTAGGATACTTAGTTTTAGTCAAACAAAACAAAAGAGAGTAAACATGAGGAATCCCCCAAAAGGTTCTGATCACTGGGTTGATTTTCTAAATAATATTTATTTATGGTTTCAACCTCGGACTGCCACTTATTATACCTTAGTTTCTGGGTGTAATTGAAAAGGGGTAAATGTATTGAATTGGAAATTTTAAATGAATCATCATTTGGGAATTTATTATTGTGTATGGTTTGTTCTTTTATAATATTCAGATATAACTTGTTTTTATAAGAATAATAGTTTGAAAATTCACTTGTTGATATATAGACACTTGGTGTTCCAATGTTGAATTTTTTCTTAAGGATGAGAAAATATTTGGGTGTGGGGTATTTGATATCTCTATTTTATATCTATATATTGATGGATTTTTATATATGAATTCATTGAATATTAATTTATTAAAGTTTAATTTCATGGAAAATATTTATGTTTTGTGTATTCTTATATAGAACCATCATTTGGAGCAAATGATATAAAAAATGGAATTAAGGAACATAAAGGCACTTCATGCCGAGTTGTGAAGCATTTTGGCACGACACTGGAAAATAAAGATGAAGCGAAGATCGAAAATTATTCAAAAGGATTGAGTTTTTTAATGGAATAACACTTTACATGATGTTGGGTAATCACATGATGTTATGGAGGCTCAAAATTTAATAACCATAGAAAAATAAGGCTTTCAGTGATGTAGATTGACATTACATGTCATGTAAATATTACATGATGTGAAAATATTACAAGGAATGTAACAAGTAAATTATGTGAATTGAATAAAACAAACCATATTTCATCCCAAACATTACATGTCATGTAAACATTACACGGTGTGAATAATTTGGATATACCCAAAATATGATGATTTTTAACATATCTTCAATGGTATTTTTATATTTTGACTGGATCAGCCATTAAACACTATCTTTGATCCAAGGGAAATCATGTAAGACCACCAGACTTATAAATATTGGTTCCAAAAAATATATTATATTTCATTCCAGTCATGGAGAGGCTCGACTACTAAGAGGTTTCCATAGGTTTCCAACCCTCCATTCTTCATAGATAGTTTTTCTTTTTTATTTGTTGTTTTCCTTTTATTTCCTTAATGTAATGTTGAATGATTTATAGTTTAATTATAACCTATTGCTTTTATCCATTCTCCTTTTCATTATTTCTCTTATAATCACTCCACTATGGGTTATTTTTTATTCATCATTGGCGGCCACACAACTATGATCAGTTAAACCCATAGGGGTTAAGAGTAGGGTTGGTTTGAACCTAATGAATATCTAAAATCAAAACTAGGTAACCCTATGGCTAGTAACCAGGTTTAAAACAATTTTCAATCTCGTTCTTTTTCACTATCTCTAACCATAAGAGGTTTAAATTGAACAACCATGAACTAGTTAGAGAATATTAGTCTAGGACCAATAACTTGGAATTCTTTCTACCTAGAAACCATTCATCCTATGCTTAAGTTATTATTTACTCTAGACCAAGGAGTCTTTTCTAGATTATATTGATCCAATTGGTTGGACCAAGATCAATTGGTTACTTTTGCATCACTTTAAAACCTATGACATGGGTCTATCCCAATCTATATTTTGGATTACCCTTTTTCCTAAACCTTGAAATTGACCCTTTTCTCTCTCTCTCTCTCTCTTCCGCCCTTTCTTTTATTCTGTCTGTATTTTAATTATTTAATTTTCATCATTAGTTTAATAAAATAAAACTAAAATTGGTTAACTTGAATTTTTGTCGAAATAAATATTTTCATTCTCTTCTCTCTATGGAATCGACCTCAAACTTCCACTTTACTTCACCTTTATAGTTAGTGCGGTTTGGGAACATATAAATTTATAATTTTATCACACCCAGAGGATTTAACGATGCCTTCAAGTTCATCTAAAATAAAATGATATATTATCCTTTTAAAATGATAAATATTTAATAAATATAATAATGTAATGAATTAGTAAAAAAGAATTGGATTGCTTTGTGAGGTGGTAGTCCTCCATACACACGAGTAACATTATCATATCCCCTAAAAAATAGAAATTAAGAAAGGGTATATATTATATAATGAAACTAGAGGTATAATTATTTTATATATATCATATATATACTTTATATCCATAATAATACCCAACTATGAAATTTACTAATGGAAAAATGAATGACGTCGATTCGTGAGGTAGTAGTCCATCGTACATGTGAATGATGATTTCGTAACCCATTTGATGGAAGTGGAGATGGATAAATATTATGAAATCAATATAATAACATATCAGTATATTGAAGATACTTTTTTATTATATTTGAAGTGTTAATAAATAATTGAATGTTGAAAAATAATAAATAAAACTAAATAGATTTGTTAAGACAATTGCTTTCTCTAAGAGAAACCTCCTTTGGATCTCCTCTTAAAGACCCTAGGGATGGTATTTTGAGAGTACCAGAAGCTATAGAATGTAACTAAGGATTTTTTGTAGATAATTTGGAAGATTTTGGTTGATCCAAAGGGCTTGGGAGGTGTTAAGAAGTTAGGGGAGGGAGTCCCCTTTTATAAGTGGGTAAAGGGAGCCCTCTTGAAAATTACTTGGAAATTTCCCAAAAGAATCCAAAATGATAAAGTCATTCACATGATAAAAGCATCCAAATGAACCTAGATTAAAAATTAGGAAGGAAAATGTAGAAATATTTCCATAAAATAAAATTTTTACATGTTTTTAGTTTATTTTTAACCCTTATCATCATATTTTAACCCAACGGTAAACCCATTTTTACCTTAACTGTGATAAATAATTTTTACTCTTTTCACTATTCATTTTTGGTCAAAAATTAAGTTGAACTTTTAGATAATATAAATTATAATGATTATAAATATTTAATCTATTTTTCAAAATTTAATTCACATAATTGGGAAATTGTAATTTAAAATTAATCCCACTAACATGACGAGAAAGCAGGTTTTCAAAAAAATAATATTCAAAAGTTTAAAATGTTTTTATATAAAATTTTAATATAAAAATTATTCCAAAGACCTAAATTGGATTAATATATATATAATTTTACTAATTTTACTTTAAAATAAATTCAAAATATAATTTAACATTATAAATAATTTAAACAAAAGGCGGTTTTCAAATAAAATTCAGTATTTTTTATTATTCATCAAAAAATGAAACTTTTAATAAAAATAAAAAAAATCACCCTAAGATAATTTTTATGTGTTGATTTCAAAAATTAATTTCATTTTATCAAATAAATTTTCTAAAAGTGGTGAATTTTAATTTTAAATTATGTATGCAGAGAGCGACTAAACCGTCTTTTAGAAAAATACAATTTTTCATAAGACATTTATTTTTCTTTTAAATGATTCTTATTTTATTTATAATAAATAGATAACTGTAACATTCATAATTTAGTTATAAATATTCAAACACTCTAATTTAACAGCTAGGTATACTATATTACAGTTCACTTTGACTCGGAGTTATGTGTTCCTGAAGCTATTAAAGAGATTAAATTTAAAGAAATATATTTCATGAGTTGTTTAAGCTTAGTGTCCCATGTTACATATTCTATCTAAAAAAAATTATTATTTTATAATATTGGGTTGTTACATTCTCCCCACCTTAAATAAATTTTATCCCTATGATTTAAACTTGCGCTCAGAAATTAACAGTTTGATATTTAAAAATTTCTTTATTTAAAACCACATCATAAAAAGGGTTAATAAAATATCCTCTTAATAAGAGGGAAATAGAAGTAAAGAGGTTATATGGAATAACACATAAATAGGTTTCTAAGTAGGATAACATTGGTGGGAAGTGAAGATATATCCATCGAAGAGAAGCATAAATAATTATAGAGAGTGATTGAGGCCATTGATCATAAGAAAGTGAATGATCAATGGAAAGTTAAGGGCCTCAAAACCATAAATATGTGATGATTTAAAAGGTAATCTGCTTCATTGGATATGAATATAATAATATAATACTTTTGTTTCAATATCCTTTTCCTAAAGTTGAGTAATTCTTTTATGATCTAATAATACAATGAAATATACTTACTTGATATGTTTTTATTTCATAAGAATAATTTCATCCTTTGGTTTGTGCTTGGATCAATTTCCAATTCATCTCTTACTCTAATAAATGCATATAAAAAATTATTTTTTTATTCCTAAATCACTAAAATTCACTTTTAATAGTTCTTAATATCTATAAAAGAGTGAAAAGTCTTTTTTTCTATCTCTAACTATTTTTCAAAACCAATATGGTTATCACAAGTTTTCCAATATAATAAATTAATCTCTAAACCTCAAAAGTATAATAACTGTTTCATCATTAATATTTATTTTTTCAAATAATTTAACTAAAAAGAATGAAATATTAACTAGGAAATCATATAGGCATGTGGTAGTCACTAAACCATTATCGTCTTTCGGACATGGGTTCAAGCCCAGCAGCCTTGTTGGACATGACGGATTTTCACCCAGCATGTGGGATGTACTTTTTCTAAAACTATATTAATATAATTAATATAATATTCTTATAAATATTATGGACATCTTTGAAATAAAATTAAACATTAAATAACATTTTTATTAAGTTTTTCAATACAACTTTTTTTCAATGTTTAATAATCTTATTTGGATATTATTACAAAGTCATTAATGGTAATATTAACCCTAAAGGTTACTAATTACTTTAAAATTATATCTATAAAATGTAAAGGAATTATTCTTTAAATAACTCTTTCATATACTAAACCAATGGTTTTATTCCCATAAATGTTTTCTAAAAACATCCTTAATCATGTTATAGTCCTACCACACAAATTTCAAAAAGGGAAATTTGAGACTTTGAACTTATAATCAATCTTAAACTCATAAACCCATGATGGTATCCATAACTCTTAAGTTAATTAATACACAAGTGATTCTAAAATTTAACACAATCCTTATATGTTTCATGATTCTAATCAATAAAATACCATTGGTAAAAATAATTCCACAATTTAATTCTTGAATCCTAATACATAAATACTTCATCCATTTTATTTCCATATAGTTACTTCCTTAGTCTAGGTTTTAACCTTTATAATAGGGAATTGACTCAAATAATTCCTAGATTCCCCATATTTAAGAAAACTAACTATAAATGGATCCCTATTATGAGATTTATTTCCTTACATCATGCTCTTTATTTTTCCTCAACAATTCATTGCTTTATTCTATTCTTTTCCACACATAAAACATTTTATAGTTCCCTTGATACACCTTCATTTCAATCTAATATACCATGGGTTTAACCTAGGTCATCCATTCTAATCATCTATTCAAATATTTTATAATTTTTTGTAAATAAAATTAGAATTATCCTAAGTATATCCCTCAGTAGTGTCAAACTAGGTGTGTAGTAAGTCATGTTTTCATGTACTAGGTGGTGATCTAGTCAATCCCAATGCACCCTTTTTAGATTTATTACCCCTACGTACATTTGTTCTAGAACCACATCCACTTATAATATCCTTACAAGGATTTATTTCAATAAAATACCATATGATCTCTACCGTACTAAAACTTTAGGATGTTATTATATAATTATCCTCAAAATATATCATAGGGTTATGATCCCTAATCTATGTTTTCCTAAATCTTGTTACCAAGGTTTCTAATAAACTTCCTATGATACCAACTATAGAAACCCCGACCCTAATAACCTGAATCCAGTGTCTGATTTATTACATTGTAAAAAGATATAAGGAATCACATCCTGAAGGACTAAATATTTTAGTAGCTTTAGAAAACTAGATACATAATTGAGTCTTTCATTAAATTTGAAAACATAAATTACAACATAATTTTTTTTTTCAAGAATAAAATTATTCCCACTAAAATATCTTTGTATATAATTCATATTACACTTCATGGATTCATTGTAAAACAAATAAAATAAGTGTGAGCTCAAATTATTAGTAAGGGTAAATTATATAGGAATATATCATGAATCAATAAGCATAATCAATATGGAAAGGTAAGTGACTGAACACACATGCCATGAAATCAATAAAATTAGAAGGAAGTGCATCCATAGATAACATCAATACAAAAATATCATGGATAATAATCAATATGGAAAGGTAAATAACTTAATACACATTCAATTTTATAAATATCTTGTCTATAACAATTTTATAAGGCATAATCAATATGGTAAGGTAAATAAATAAAAACACATTACATTTAATCAATAAACTAAGAATGAAATGAATACAAAGATAATATTATTGTGAATATCTCATGGAAAATAATAATTGAATTATTAATGAAGGAGATTCTTAATTATTGGATGTTCTAAACTCAATATCCTGATAACTCTACCATTAAGGCCTTTCACAGGATAGTTTAAAACTATTGGGTACAAACTCAATTGTTTTGGCCAACTAATTTCATCCTATCTTACTAATTCACCTCATGAGATTAATAATTCATAGAGGGGATATCATTAAATAAGACCCACCTATTTCTATATGTCCAAATCATTCCTCATATATCAAATAATCAATTTAATTCATGAAAAAAATTCTTATCATCAAATATTCATATTGTGTAAGGAATATGGATTTATCAATATTCCTCCAGATATAAAAATAACTTTAAATATATAACACAATATGTAGAAATGATATACAGTTTAATAAATAAACATATCTATGATAAATCATATGGATATTTAAAGGAAATTTAATTTCCAATGATCATAGGAAAGTCAATATTTCAAGGGTAAGTTAATGACTAAAAAAATAAATCAATAAAGTGAATATTAATACTTTACTTGGTCAAAAAATCATAAACCATCCATAGGAATAATAAGTATGGTATCAATACAACATATACCCATTAGAGTAATAATAAATAGTTTTTTTCTTTGATTAATAAAAATACCATAAAAATCATTTAAAAACATTCTTGAGGAAAATATACTTTTCAATTTGAAAATCACTTTTTAAAACTAAAATTACAAAAAACATTTTGAAAATAATTTTCTTTGAAAAATAATACTTGAAATTATAAATTAATCTTTAAAACATTTTAGTGTTCATGACGGCTATAAATTCGGTTCATGTCATACATGTTAACAAAAATATTCCTTTTACTTTTTTGGTAAAATCCAAACGGGCATTGTTTTGAAAATGAAAAGAATATTACTTTAAAAAAATTAAAATGTAAAAATGGGTAAAAGAATTATTTAATAAATCATTTATAAATGGTTTAAAACTTTTTTGGAAACACTTTTTTGAAAACATGGTTTTGGAAGAAAACAAGTTTTTGACCTAAGAGAGAAATGAAGTTATATTTTCTTGAAAACATTTTATAAATTATTTTAAGTTCCAAAAGTGGAGAAATGGTAATATTAATTGAAAAAATCATGAGTAACCATAGGATAAAAAATTTAAATGGGTTTATTATACAATTATCAAATAATTTTCTTTAACTGAAATTCAATAATAAACAATCTCAATTAGAATGAGATTATGGAATAAACTCTTGCAATGATCATAACATTGAAGTGAGAATTAGTCAATGAATAAATTATGAGTATAAACTATAAATCAATATAAAACAAGTGTAAATATATAATAAGATAATTAAAATTAATTAAACACATAATCTTATAATATCAAAGATAATGAAGGAGTAATATAACCCAATGAAAATAAATAGAGATGTAAAATTATTTACCACATGGTAACTTGTAATTCAAATCCTCTTAGATGAAATAATTCAAATTAAAAATTAAAATACCATGAATAATGAATTATTCATGATATTATATTTCAAATGGGTATTATATACACCATATAAAATAAATTAGGTACATAACATTACAATATGCCTCAATGAAGAGAAATTGATATGAAGTCCATTACAAAGATCATATCATTGAAGTGGGGATTAATCAGTGAATTAATTGTGTGTATAAAATGTAAATCCAAATAAAAAAATTGAAAATAACACATAAAATAATAAAATTTAATTACAAATATAATATTATCATGACATAATTAATAAAGTATAATTGTATCCCAATAAATGGAAATTGACTTAGGAATTCTCTTACCTCACCCTTCCTTTTGGTTGAATGTGATTTAACCCCCGATATAGTGGTTTTAAATATGTTATTAAATTATTATAGAACCATATTAATATTTATAATATAATATATGATCCTTTAATAACATATTATCACCTATTTGTTATTAACCTTTCATTATTTTCATCATTTTGGTTGTTAATTACATTATTTTTTCATTCATGCTTTATTATGAAAGTTTTGGTTCTTGATCATATTATAAAGTTTAATCATTTACAAAATAATTATCATAAAATAATTATCATATTTTTACATCAATTATACTTTTAAAAACAATAATTAAATATGTTTACGAAAAATGAACTATGTTACAATCATGGAGATGGTAGGTCATATATACACACGAGTAACATTTCCATTTTTCAATGATCATTATAGAAAGTAGGTAAGTGATATTTTATCTTTAAATAATAATAATAATATCATATATATAATATTATTTATTTAAATATACTTATATATCATCCATGCATTGTGGTGACGAAAAGATAGACACATCACTTCATGAGAGTAGTAGTCCACACGTACACGAATGATGTTATAATTTTTTAGTGTAAGAAAGAAAATGACATATTATATTTTAATAAGGATAAATATGTAATTAATATCATAATTATTTCATTTATATCACATATATTCATTAAAATTATCCTTATTAACTTCCATGTAAAGCGTTAGTGAAAAACAAATCACATTGCTTCGCGAGACGGTAGTCTGTCGTACACACGAGCGATGTTATCATATCCACTATGGAATGAAAAGTAAAAAATGGTATATATGATATAATTAATCTATAGGTATAATTATTTTATATATATCATATATATACTTTATACCCATCATCATACCCAACCATTAAAGGTGGTAATGGAAAAACGAATGGCATCGGTTCGTGAGGCAGTAGTATATCGTACACACGAATGATGGTTTTGAAACTCATTTGATGGAATTTGAGATAGATAAATATTATTACATCAACATAATAACATATAATTATATTTTAGATACTTTTTTATTATATTTTAAGTGTTAATAAATAATTTAATGTAGAAAAGGAATAAATAAAATGAAAGAGATTTATTAAGACAATTACCTTCTCCAGGGGAAACCTCCTATGGATTTCCTCTTAAGGACCCTAGGCATGGTCTTTTGGGAGTAAAATAATCTCTATAATGTAACTAAGTATGTTTGGGAGAGAATATTTTAGGTTTTTATTAATCCAAATGGCTCAAGAGGTGTGAATAAGTGAGTAGAGGGAGTGCCTTTTTATAAGTGGGAAAGGGGAACCCTCTTGGAAATTACATAGAAATTTACCAAAATAATTCAAAATGATAAAGTCATTCACATGAAAAAAAATTTAAATGACCCTATATTATAACTTAGGAAGGATAAGGTGGAAATATTTCTATAAAATTAGATTTTTACAAGTTGTTAGGTCATTTTTAACCCTTATCTTCTTAGTTTAACCCCAAGGTAAACTCATTTTTACCTTAACCGTAGTAAATAATTTTTATTATTTACACTATTCATTTTGGTCAAAAATTAATTTTAAAATATTAGATAATATAAATTATTATTATTTTAAATATTCAATCCACTTTTAAAAATTCCATTCATAGAAGTAGAAAATTTAAATTTAAAATTAATCCCACATATGAAATGCGAAAACAAGTTTTCAAATAGAAAATGTTCAAATGTTTAAAATGTTTTTATATAAAAATTCAATATGAAAATTATTACAATGAAATAAATTAGATTAATAGATATATAATTTAACTTATTTTACTTTAAAATAAATTCAAAATATAATTTAACATTATAAATAATTTAAACGAAATTACGGTTTCAATTAAAATTTAGTATTTTTTATTATTCATCAAAAAATGAAAATTTTTAGAAAAATCCCAAAAATTCATCCTAAGATAATTTTGATATTATGATTTAAAATTTTAATTTCATTTTATAAAATAAATTTTATAAAAGTGGTTAAATTTAATTTTAAATTATGTGTGCAAAGAGCGATTAAACCATCTTTTAGAAAAAAAATAGTGTTTTCAGAAAACTTTTCTTTTTCTTTTAAATGATTATTATTTTATTTATAATAAATAGATAAAATTTTTATAATTTATTTATTACTATTCATTACTACCAATTTAATGACTGGTTATACTATATTATAGTTCACTTCGACTCGAGGTTGCGTGTTCCTCAAGCTATCAAAGAGATTAAGTTTACAGAAATAAATTATGTTGGTTGTTTAAGCTTAGTGTTTCATGTTACATATGATATCAAAAAATATGTTATTATTTTATAATATTTGGGTGTTTCATATAAAATGTCCTTTCAATGATATCTTATGTTGAATACTTCCTGAAGATAATCATTCATCTTCCACTTCGATCATAGGCGGTATCATTGTATCAAATAAAATACCTTATGATATGCATACCATATACTATGATTGCATAGAAATAGAACCTTATGATATAATTCAATCATGTAATATAGTTGAGAAGTAAATGGAATAGATTCTCTAAATCATGTCTTATGATATACTTATATCTTCAATTATAATATTTCCAAAGTAAATCACATGCACATGGATTTAGGGAATATCTCATTCATTATCCCAACATTATCAACACACAGACATAGTTTCTTTACATAAATTAGTTTTATCTAGAGATAATTTTATTAAATAAATCATAACCACATACTCCCAATATAAACCCCAACAATTTACATAAATAATATTTATCCAAATATACTTTTAGAAAAGTAATCAAAATCACATATGATAGTATTTATATAAAGTTGATTCTCTTCATGGTTTGTATGATTTATTAAAGTTGGCACCGACATGATTCTCTATCACTCTAAATATCCATAATTAAGTGAGTTAAAAAAGGAGGATTTATAAGACCTAAATGTGACTTAGTTAACATGGCATTGATCTTTACATTAAGGAATATATTTCTCTATAAAAAATTACACTATCCAAAATTTTTTGTTTAGATAACTCTTACATTGATATATTCTTATATCTAGTTTCTTGATATAATGATTCATTAGATTTGAATAATTTGTCATGTTGTATTTATTATTATCATTCTCATGGATTTATTAGAGATATTTTTGGGGATGAATAAGTTGTAAAGTAATGAATAAATTTTGAGTAAATATAAACTACATTGGGGTATTATATAAAACATGTTGTGGTTTAGTTATAGAGAAAAAAAAGTTATAAATATTTTTAAAACAATTCCAATAATGTTGACTATAATTTTTATAAGAAGAATAATATATTCCATGATGGTCATTTAGATAAGAAAAAATTATATTGGTTCTTAAACCACATCATAGTTTCTAGAAAAATGATCTTTTTATCATTAAATCTTGAGGATATGGTTAAAGAAGTTTGTTGAAGTACATATTCACCATGAACAATGAAGCTAAATTATATCATGGTTTATGACTAAATTATTGTTAAATATAAAAAAGATTGTGGTTGGTATCTATAGTTTATGATGAAGACTAAGGATTTCTTTTATTTATCAATTTTCAGGCTGAGAAAAACCACACTGTGGTTTAATTGATTATGTCGTGGTTAAAAGGAAAATGATCATGGTTTAGTGCCCATGTAATTATGAAGGAGTTATAAAAGAAAAACATTTCATGGTTGGCATAAAACATGTCATGGTTTAATTAAAAAATATATCTTTAAATATATAAATGACCTCCAATATTTAAGGGATTTACATATTATAGTCATGGTTTTTAGATCTGCCATTGACTAGACAAAACAATTTCATAAAATAAGGTGCCACATCATGCTTTAGAAATAAATATATACCTATGGGTTTTTTCTTGATGAGATATGAAAAAACGTTTAGATAGATTCCCATATGGTTTTATAAGTGTTCTAGAGACTTATGGTCTAGGTTTTAGGAGAATAATAAAGTTCACACTTAATCCACCATTTATAGGCACTTAAAGAGGATTAAAGAAGATCGATCATGGTTGTTTGAAATATTTGATAAACTTTATTCTTGGTATTATACACTACATAATTTTAGTAATTTATGACCATCTTCTAACTCCAAATCCATTATTATTATTTTATAACAAAAAAAATATGTGAAGTAGGATCAATACTACTTATCACCAAAGATGTAGTTGCTTAAAAAAAGAGTTGGTAAACCTTGTAAAAAACTCTTATATTTATGTGTTATTCTATATATCTCTATATCTCATCAAAAAAAATATTTATCATCTTTGAGGTTATACGCACTAACAAAAAATGGTCATATTATGATATTTATAGGAAAAAAATTTCTCATGTTGATCCCCCCAGTGCTTCTCACTTTTCTTTCTTCGGAACATCAATTGGTATAAGATCATGGTATGAAATCATTAATCATACATTAATTGGTTCCAAATTAGTGGTTCTAGTATATTATTAAGTATTTGAGTTTGTACATTATTGGTATATTTTTAATTAAATAATTTTCATGGAGAGTACAAATTTAATCAACAACAAGGGTTTTTCCATGTTTGATGAAAAATTATTTCACTTATAGATGGTTAGGATGACTATGTATCTTCTCTCATCAGTATTAAATATTATTTATTTCATTAATAATAGAATTATTTTACCCAAATAAGTAGTATATTTGAATTTATGAGACAAGAATAATATGAGGCTGGTGGAAGAGCTCATAATGAAATATATTCATCTCATTCTAAGAATGAAATTACAAGAGTGATTGGGTTAAAAATATAAAACATTGTATGAAGGAAACTTCATGATGTTAAAAAATAAGAAAATAAAGTGAAAGATTCATGAATCTAAAACTTTTATGCTCAATTTTGAGATATTCATATAGTTGAGGATGAATTGGTAGATAAATTCATTATTTGGGTGAAGAAAATTTCAAGCTTGATTTCGAGTCATGAGGAATTTTTTGAAGACTCTACCATTAGATTTGGTTTTCAAAAACATGTGGGGAAACTATTTTTGTCATTAAAGTATTCTAAAAATTATATTATAAAGCTAATTCCTCCCCTAGAATGATTATTTTTCTTCTATTGGATAGGGATCTTGAACCTCATTATTCCTTTGGGAGATTTTGGCAATTCTCTTCGCTTTGGAACTCTATCTCTTGGAATCTAGGAGAGGTTGTCCTAAGAATCAAAGTTAGGGTTTATTATTATCCTTATCCTATTTTACCATCACATTTTCTCTTATGTATAAACCCTAAATTAGTATTTTAAGATCAAATATTATGGTTAGGGTGTGTTTTGATGAGGTATTTTGTTGTAAACCATCATAGGAAGGTTGTGAGAGCCCAGATCTACGAGGGTGTGGTGTGATTTTATCTTCAAAACTATGTTTGAGGTATATGGATTCTATCTTAATCTAATTTTTTGAATAACTTTAAAGCTTATTATTTTGATATTTAAATTCTTGTCTTAACCATTGATAATGATTTGGAAAAATCTCAGTTGAACATTCTCTTAGTGAAAAATGGTTTAGAAAAAGGTTATGGGTGATTCCTATAACATATTTGATAAAATTACAATTTGGTGATTTGGTTTTAAAAATAATAATATGATAATATGATAAACATTTCTTTGTTTTGGTATTGATGTGAGTTGGAATTTTTTCATGTTTCATTTGGATTGAGCCTTGTTGGGACAGACTTAGCTTCCAGTGTTGTTTAGGGGCACATGGTTTTTTGAAAATGGTAATGTGGAATTAGTGAGAATGTAGTGTGTGTGTGTGTGTGTGTGTTTATGATTTATATATAATGGTCCTTGTTGACTCATATTTGTTCGTCGTGTTGAAATGGGGGCACATTGGTTTGTACCACCAAGTGATGACTTAGGTCTAGAGGGATGGGTTTTTTCTCTCAAATTGGTTTGTCCAGTTAGACCCACTTTGATGGGGGTGTATTGGGTTGGTAAATTAAATGGGTGTATGTGTACATGATATGGGTGTGTGAGTTATGGTGTGGGGTGCTTAATGGAAATAATGGGTTAAAATAAAGGTGAATTTTTTGTGTGAGTTATTTATATAGTTTTCTCTAACTTATTTATTATATTATAATTATCATATTTTATATAAAATATGATCTAATTTTTTATTTATTTAGTGGAGTGTGTGGTAAGTCTTTGGGATATTTCCTACTAAGTTTTTATAATCACCCCACCCCCTGCATGTGCATCTTAGAACATGTGTAGATGTTATTTTGAATGAATTATGTAAGGAGAGAAATCTTAACTTTCTAGAGGTGTGAATTGTTATTGTGGTCCTTAGTAATAGAGCTATAATATTGGAAGTAATACTCTTGTGAAGCATGGGAATATTCCACATTGGTACTTTGTTCTTCCATTTAGTCTTGGTCGTGTGGTCTTATTAGATTTTTTTATGCAACTCTAGTTATTGGTTATTGATGTTATTTATTGGATATTGATATTGTTTTAATCATGCATCATAATTATATATTGTATTAAAATTAATTATTGAAGTTGTTATTTTATATAAGGTTAAATCATCCCCCAATGATATTTCATACCCTTGTAATTTATTTCCAACCTTTGGTGTTCGAGGAATACACCTAATGTTAGTTTCATTCTAGTCATGTCCAAGAAAATAGTTTACGGTTGAGATATTACAAATGCTACTATTTTGGTATGATATTCCAATTGGAATGGTAGGTGTATATATAGAATGTTCCATAACTTGAAATATAGAGTATAAAAATTCATATTTAACCTCTTTATATTGAACAAGTTACAAGGGTATTCTAGATATTAAAAGTGTTGTAAAACACTTCTAGGACCATTGTCTCCTCATATTTGTGTGTTTAACTGATTATATTTATGTATCATGCATTATTAAAGATACTTCCCACTATGATTTCACTATTCGTAAGATATTTTATTGGTTATGATTTAGAAAATTTTGACATGATAACTTTTCTTACTGAAATGGGTCATTGTGTTTATGGGTGAAACTAAGAGTTACTAAGAAATGGTTTTAAAAACATATTAAAATACACTTTATATTTGTTTTGTGTAATGATTATTTCTAGAAATTATTTTTGTTTATGTCTTTATTTTGTTTTTATGGTTTAAAGGAATAGGAAATTTGATTATAATTATAACTAAAATTTTTAATAACTATAATTAGAAATAATTGATTAAATGATAATTGAATCTCTGTTACTGGAATGAAATGTTAACAAATTCCGAATGAGTGCTTAAAATCTTGATTACAAGTTTTCTCCCATACTTACTTAATGACTGGATACATGCTTATATCTTTAAATACCTTTTAACTTGATAAAGTGAATTGCTTCAGCCTTATACTTCCATATTTTCATGCCATGCCATGCATTGATTTAAATTTCATGATTTTAAAGTATAGTTCATGATGACTATAATTAGACAAAAATCATTCTAGAAGTTTGAATATTTTTTCTTGTTAATTTTAAGATATAATAATGAATATCATGTTGTTTTTATTTCATATTGTGTATAAAATTAGTAAACCATGCATAGAATAATGTGTATCATATAAAGTAAAATTGTTTTATGTTAAATGGGATAACCTATTGTAATATTTAATTTGTTTTGATATTCTTACAATTGTCAGGTTACTGGTCGTGAGAGAATTCTAAAACCTACAACATGTTAACTATGGGTGTTTAATTTTGGTATTAATTGAGCATGATTAAGTTATAACAAAAAAAATTTGGTAAACTATTACATTAGAGAATTATGACATGAAATATGATCATAGAATATGATCAATAAAAAGTTTTTTTCTTCTTAATTTAAGATAAATGAATATACTTTAGGTTTTTAGAATATGATATAATTTTTCTTTTTATTAAACTATTTTATTGACCATGGTTTAATAATGAATTTGGTAAGATTTTCATGTATATGAAATGATATGTTAATATCATTAAAATTGTTTTTTATTGGTGTTTGAAAGTTTTTTTTAATGGTGTTTATTTGATCTCATTGATAAGGATATGTTTTGTTGACAAAAAGATTTCAAATTTTAAAATTTAGTTAGAAAGTTTTGTTTTATAAAAGTTTTATTTTTGTTTGTTGGATTTTATAAAATATTTTTTGAATGGTTTTACTATTAAACAAATTCTATAAAGTATTTAAATATTCTATTTAACTAATTTTTTGGGATAGAAAACTGGTTAATGACAACCTTTTAATTATTTTGGAAACTCTAGAACATTGAGTATAATTTTCTAGGAATGTTTTAATGTAGTGAATTGGTGGGTGGAAACATTATGGTTTCTTGTTGGAATTTGCATTATTGATTTATTATTTCAAGGAAATATTTCATTGAATATTTTATTGGTAGGATTATTCTTTTGGTTGTGATTTTTATGCTTGTTATGCTTTTTGGGATTGTTGTACCATTTTTATTTGTGTTTGTTGTGCTTATGTGGGGTAGAAATGATATTGGGAAATAGAAATAGTGGTTTCATATGAAAATATGGATCATGGGATGATCATGAAGACACCTCATGGGTAATGAAATATTATGGAATTTAGATTGGTCACCATGATCAATTACCATTGACATAGTCTAGATTTTAATGAAATTAACTATATTATAAGTGTCTTTGTTTTAATATTGGTAATGAAGTGTTTGGTAGCATTTAATGTCACCTTAATTTTAATTATTTGTAAGTCACTCTCACATATTTTGATTGAATTTTCATATTTTCAACGGAGATGGGATGTAAATTTGGTGGGAGTAGGGTATTTATGGTAAAATTTTTGAACCACCTATTGTTAGTAACTAACTAAACTATGTTAATTGAGGGTCCAATTTTAGTAATTAGGGAAACAAATTTCACCTTCTTTTTTGGTAACTTACCTATGTTAAACTTTATAGTTAAGTATGTGTGGCCTATAGTAACTCAGGGAGGGTAACCTCCTCCTAGAAGGTTCCCCAGGTTATGGGTGATTACATGATCATATCCCATGATTTATCAATGTGTGATTTGTTTTCTTCACATAAAGGAATTGTATCATTTTTAGATACCTCTAAGACTCTTACCCTTTGTACTTAGTGGGTCATTTTTAGTGACTTGTTTAGGTTTTCTCATGTTTAGTCTCATCGATGAATTATTAGGCTAGGTCTTATTCTTTATGGTATATTAGGTAGTGAATGTATTAACTCACATGTCTATAGATTATATGTTAATGAAATGTTGAATCAATGATGATTCATGGGTTAAATCACTGGCATGCACTTTGGTCATATAGACCAAGATAATTCCATGGTTTTCTATTGGGTAACTCTCATACCTAACTTGGCTGATCAAGTCTAAGGAAATTTAGTATAAAAACTATAATAGTATTAACATTAAGTTAAACCTTAGTGGTGGGGATATATTTATGGATTGATCCTATTAGATCGGATGTCCATTCTACTCTAGCATTGCCTTTTGTTAGCAGTGTCAGTTGTGTTTTGTGATTAGTAGTTCTACTGGTTTATCGAGTGGACCATGTTAGGTAGGGAGTCATGGTCAAATATGGTTTGAATTAAAATTATGTTTGTTTATGGTCTTATCAGTGTTGATATGGGCCATATTGGAATTTGATCAGAACACCTTCTACTCTAACTACTATACATGCAAGGGCTTGAGTTTTTAGTACCCACCCAACTATGGATGATCTTATGGGCTTGTGGTAGTGCCATTTGGAATTAGTATGGGGTTTCATATAGTGTTGGTAGTATATAAAGGTTAATGTGTGTTTAAATATTATATTGATACCCTTTTACACAATTGATAGTGTGATCGGTCCCTATTAGAAGGGGTTCCAAGGGCAGTAGAATATAGGGCCACCCAACCTCTTGGAGTTGGAAATGGTAGTTCGAGCTCATAAAGCAACATTTTTGAATTAGAAACTGTAGTTTTTATATTGTATATAAATTTGTCACACATTATCCAATAAACCCAACTAAGTGGTCAGGATTTGATCACACCATCATGTTCGCCCATTTTATTGGATCAATGGTGACCAAACAATAATAGATATGTCTTATTTTATCCATCATTGCTATCATAATAGTGATTAATGTTCTATGAGTCATACAAGTGTAGAGACTTGATTTTACCAAGTTTTTCACATGTGATTAGGCCTCTTGGAATTGAAATGGGGGTTTAAATAGAAATTTTCATTGGTGGTACTTTCCAATCCCAAAGGTACCTAGGATAGCAATGGATCATGGATGCCTCATATTGAGAATGTTGGGGAGGGATGTAATCACCAGTTTCATTATTCATCTAAGGCTGGAATTCCTAGAATTAGTGAGGGGTTTGATCTTCCAGAATCATGGGACCCATGCTCTACTTTTTCAAATGGCCATTGACTAGTGGTTGTTTTGTAACCACATAACAATCAGGTCTAGAAGGGGGTTCAATCCACTCGAGGGGTTGTTTTTTTATGGTATTGGTGGAACAATGGCATATAGTTCCTATTAATGGATTTAAATGATCTATTGAGAGTATTGGGGAACATATCATATGGGTCAAACAGGGTGGGAAGTGATTTGAAGACTCGTAAGGGGGTCGCCTAATGCAACAATGTGGATCACCAAGGCACAACAAAGGGATATATAGGAGTGCATGGTAGTGAGTGGAATGGATCAATATGGTGGTGTCCATTGTTGTTAAATTTCTAGTTTTTATTCACATATATCCAAGTTTATAAGCATGAATGGTTTAACTCCAATTGTTTTTTCTCCTCCTTTTATCCCTTTCGATTATTAGTGGCATAGAAGCACCCGTACTAGTGCAATGGATTGTATGTAGAGATGTTACGAGTGGTTCAATCCTATCTAATGATTCCATTATTCTAATTACAATATCATCCTTTCACTCATTATTCACCTACCTATCTCATATCCCTAGTCACTTAGTAGACCTTCCTATTCGAGCATCATTCCCAATATGAAACACTCATTTTATTTTCAGTGAAATAGGTGGACACTCCCTAGTAATTATATATATTAATTTCATGGAAATGGTTTGAGAATTTAGTGACACTAGGTATCTCATTACACTATGAGAAAGAACCCCCTTGACATTCCAACCCATGATCGAAACATTGCACTTTTTCTGATATCAAGTAATGGACAAGTTACCTCTTGTTGCTTGCTGGGAACCCAAATAGTCAAGTATGGAGCTTTAGTACCAAATTATAATATTATAATGAGATCCATGGAACATTGGAACCCAAGCACACCACACACCAAAGAGAGAATGGAGCAGTCAAATAATAACATGAGGTTGGACAGAGGTTGAATGTCTTCTCTATCATTCTACGGATTCAATTCTATTTCCCCTAGTCTAAAATAATTTCTCTGAACCCATAATATACCATGTGGGTGACCCATCTAGTTATTAGAGAGGGATACAAGGTAATAAATACTAAACACTAACTACTAGTGGGGATGTTATGACTATTACCTATGCCTATAGTGTAGTGGTAGTGAACTACCCTAGACCTTTCCACTAGCTTGAATTATATAATTTAGAATAATGATGTCATTTTGGATGATTATTTACCGACTCACCAAGTTCTCACATTTTATTCCAATTTGATGGATGAATTCTATAAAATATTTGGAAAGGTTGTATATATGGAAGTGTTTTGGTTTCATGGGGCACTAATTCCCATGGCCTCTCATAGAGAACCTAGTTTTCCATTATGGGTTTTTTTATAGACGCGACATATGGTTCTATTTTGATCATTATATAGTTATCCTTGTAAACCCCAACTTTTTTGGGTAGATGATTAGAAAGGTGTGATTCTTGGATTGAGTTTGGTGTGGGAGATTACTAACAGGATCGACTACTATAGATATAATGGCTATATTATCAAGTTATCATGTATCTTAGTCAGTATATCATTGTTTTCCATTATCATTAGTGGTGGGGAATCATAGATTTTTTTGGGTATATCCATGATCAGGAAGTTCTCTTATGGGTATGAAAGGTTCGTTGTCTCCTTAGTGTGTTGGGAACTTTGAGATTATCAAGCATGACATTGAGCTTGATTAAGGTTTAGTGTTACCTATCTGATTCATCATAGTGAATGGAATCCTTCTTCGCATATATTATTCAAGGAGTTTGAGCCTGACACAGTTCACATAATTAGTTGGGATCATGTTGCTCTCAAACCATAAACTCCATTGGTTTTTCACCGTGTTTCACATTTTGGATTAGGAAAGATGATATTATATGAGATTTATTTATACCTACCAAATTTGTGTAATGACAATAGTACCAAGGTGGTAAAAATACTATGTGCTACATGACTCTATATTAGAGCTAGGCCCTAAACTTTTACTTAGCATCCCCAAACTACATATTTCCAAGAATGGAAATCATGATTGTGGGGAGAATGTACCACCATAGTTTTGAGGTATTTTACTATATTATATTGCATTTTTAAGGTATTAAATGGTTTGGGTTAGTTTTAGATGTTTTATAGGGTTTTATATTTTTTGGAGGGATTCTAGAGGGTGCACAATTGGTGAGAAGTTAGGGGAAATCATAGAAAACTATTAGGTAGCCTTATAAGAGTGGATGGGGGTGTTTGGGTAAGCACACGGTTGTCACACAGTTTATAAAAAACATGAATCCTTGAGAAAATTTTTAGTGGTATTGATATGCATGGTTAGCACACGATTTTCCAGATCATACAACCAAATAGTGCATGATATTTAAGGGTTCCAAAAATTAGATTTTAGACCCAATTTATCCCCTAGAAAACTCATTGTTTCTATTGTGTCTAAGGGTATCAAACATTAAGGGCACTTCAGGTGATTTTTGTGATTCTCTTCACTCCAAAACTCAATCTCTAGGAATCTAGGAGTATTTTTTCCAAAAATCAAAGGTAAGGTTTCTGCTTCTCCTTCTACTCTCTTCTCATATCATTTTATCTCATAGAGAAACCCTAAATAATACTTTCATGAAAAAATATTGTGCTTAGGGTGTGTTTTGATGAGGTATTTTATGGTATTTACCTTTGATAATGATTTGAAAAAACCATGGTTGAACGTTCTCTTAGTGAAAATTGGTTAATAAAAAGGTTATGCATGATTCCTACAACATGTTTGATAAAATAACCATTTGGTGATTTGGTTTTAAAAATTATGATATTGGCATATGATAAACTTGGATTGGTTATAGTATAGGTGTTAGTTGACATGTGTTAATTTTGTATTTTGATGGGGCATTGTTGGGATGGACTTGGATGCTGGTGTCATTTAAGGGAACATAGTTTTTGGGAAATGGTAAGATAGAATTGGTGTGAGTTTGGTGTGTGGTCGTGATGTATATATAATGGGTCTTGTTAACTCAAACATAGTTTTCATGCTGAAATGGGGCCATATTGGTGTGTACTGCCAAGTGATGACTTGAGTTTGGAGGGATGGTTTTTTACTCATGAGCTAGTCTATCAAGTTTAGCTTTCTTTGATAGGGGATTCATTGGGTTGGTTCATTACATGGGTGTGTGTGTGTGTGTGATATAGTTGTGTGAGTTATGGTGTGGGTTTCTTCATCAAAATAATGAGTTAAAAGAAAGTTTTATTTTTTTAAGATATTTATACGGTTTATTATAGCTTATATATTATATTCTACTTCTCTCCTATTTATATAAAATGTGGTATAACTTTTTCTTATTTTATTGTAATGTGATTGAAGCCTTTAGGGGATTTCCAACTAAGTTTTTATACTCACCCCCACCCCTAGATGTACATCTTGGTGCATATGAAAAATTTGTTTTGTATTTTTTAGGTAAGGGGAGACCTCTTACCTTTCTAGAAAAGTGAATTCTTGTGTAGAACTAGGTAATATAGTTTGGGGATTGGAGGTAAAAAATTATGGAGCATGGGAGAGTTCCACATTGGCTATTTATTCTTCTATTGATTCTTGTTATTGTAGTCTTATTGGATATATTATTTTTAACTATGAATCTAATTATTAGTTATTGATGTTATTTATTAGAGATTGATCTTATTTTAATCATGCATCATAATTATATAGTGTCTTATAATGATTTTTTGTAGGTGGTATTGTACGTAAGGGTAAATAATTACACAATGATATTATATACCCTTGGAATTTATTTTTAGCCTTTATTTTTTGGGAGATGAAACTTAGATTAGTGGATTTCTAGTCCTACCAAATCCAATGGGTTGGGTTCATGATGTTGAAAATGGTATTAGTTTGGTATAGTCCATAATTTTTTATGGTAAATGTGAAGATATGATGTGTTAGGAATTGAAATGTAGAGTATAAAAATCCATATCTAACCTCTTTATACTGAAGTTCAAGTTACCAGTGTGGTTTGGGTAAAAAAAATTAATCACTTCAAGAACTATTGTCACCTTATCATTGTGCGTTTAGTTGATGAGATTTGTGTATCATACGTTATTAAAGATACTTCCCACTAGTATTTAACCATTTATAAGATATTTTATTAGTTATTATTTGGTGAATTTTGTTCTTATGAATGAAACTAATATTCCCTAAGAAATGGTTTTAAGAACAATTTTAAATACGCTTTATCTCTGTGTTGTGTGTTGAATATTGCTATAATTGATTTTTTTATGTGTTCCTTTTAATTTTATGGTTTAAAATAATAGGAAATTAATGTGTAATTATAACTAAAATGGGTAATGACTATGATTATAAATAACTGATTGAATGGTGCTTGAATCTTTATTTCTAAAATGAAATGTTAACAATTTTACAATGAGTGCTTAAAAGACTAAGTAATTGTTTACTCCCCTTATTAATTAATAATTGGAGACATTATTATATCTTATAATACCTTTAAACTTTATAGAGTTAATTTTTTAAGCCTTATACTTTCGGATTTTCATGACATGCCATGTGTTGATTTAAATTTCATGATTTCAAAGTATGGTGTATAATGACTCTAATGAGACAAGGGCATACTATAAGCTTAAATATTTTATTTATCGTTAATTTGAAGATATAATAAGGAATATAATTTTTTTCTATTTCATTTTTTGTATGAAATTAGTAAATTATGTTTATAATAATGCATAGCACATTAATTAAAATTATTGTATGTTAAATGGGATTCCCTACTGTAATGTTTAATCTATTTTGTAATTTTTACAATTGTTAGGTTATTGGTCTTGATAGGATGCTAAAATATATGAAATGTTAACATTTTGTATTTAATTTTGGTATTAATTAAGCATGATTGAGTGGTAAAAGAATTTTTTTTGTTAAAATATTAAGTTGGAGAATTATGACATGAAATATGACTATAAAAGATGTGTCATAAAAATTTGTTTACTTCTTATTTTAAGATAAATGAATATGATTTAGATTTTTTGAATATGATTTAATTGGTCTTTGTATTAAATTGTTTTATTTATCATGAGTTAATAATGAATTTGGTAACATTTTCATGTATATTAAATGATCAGTATATATCATTAAAAGTGTTGGTTATTGGTGTTTGCATGTTTTTTTAATGGTTTTTATGTGATCTGGTTGAGGACATGTTTTTTTTATAAAGAATTTTTAAAATTAATTAATTCTATTTGAAATTTTAGTCTTATGAAAGTTTTATTGTTGCATAATGGGATTTATAAATGTTTTATAAAAAGTATTTTTGTGAATGGTTTTACTGGTATTAAAAATCCATAAAGGATTTAAAGATTTTCTTTAATTGATTTTTTGAGATAGAAAACTTGTTAATGAAAGCCTTATAATTTTTTTGGAAACTTTAGTACTTTGAGTACGGTTTTTGGGAATTTTTGTAACATTATTAATTGGGGGTATAAACCTTATAGTAGTTTGTTGGAATTGTAACAACTGAGCTATTGTTATAGAGAGAGATGTTGCTGAATATTTTCTTGGTATAATTATTCTATTTGTTGTAGTTTTTATGCTCATTATACTTGTTTGCCCTATTGGGAAACTTGTGTTTGTTTTGTTGGTTGTCCCTGTGTGGGGTAGACATTATATGGGGAAAGTGAAATAGTTCTTTCATGGGAAAATGATGTCTCATGGGATGATCATCATGATACCCCATGGGTAACACAATATTCTAGAATTTATATTGTTCATCGTGCTAAATTATCATTGACATGGTCTAGATTTTGGTGGAATACTCTATCTTAGAAGTTCCTTTGATTTAATATTGGTAATTAAGTAGTTGGGAGCATTAAATTTCACATTTATTTTTATTCCTCATGAGTCACTCTCGGATCTTCTAATTGAGTTTTAATCTTTTTAGTGGGGATAGGATGCAAATCTAGTAGGAGAATGCTATTTACAAGATGACTTGTGAACCATATCTTATTATTCACCAAATGAAGTGGGTGAACTAAGGTCCCAGTTATAGGAATTGGGGAAATAAGGTTCACCTCACTTTTTGGGAACTTATTAGTGTTTAAATTCATGGTTAAGTGTGTGTAGTTTAGTGTGACTTGGGGTGAGTGACCTCCTCCTAGAATGTTCCTCAGGGTGTGGGTGAGTACATGATCATTATCCTAGCTTCAAAAATGTGTGAGTTGTTTTCTTCACACTAGGGAATGGTATATATTTTATTTATCTTGAAGACTCTTACACTCTATACTTAGTGGGTTATTTCCAATGCCTTATTCATGTTTTCTCATGTCTAGTATCATCAATGACAATGCTGGTTAGTTTTGATTCTTCATGATCTATTGGGTGTTTAATATATTAGATCATATTTATATGGATGATTAATTAATGAAATGATGAATAAATGATGATTCATGGGTTAAATCACTAACATGAACTTGATTCGTATAGACTAAGATGATGCCATGGTTTTCCATTAGGTAACTCTCATTCTTAACTCAGCTAACCAAGTCCATGGAAGTTTAGTAGTAAAACACTAATATCATTTCCATTAAGTCAAACCTCAATGGTGTGGAGTTTTTGATGGATAGATAGAGGTTGAATATCTTCTATGGCATTCAAGGGATTAAATTTTGGTTCCTTCAGTCCAACACAATTTCTCTAAACCCATTATCAACCATGTGGGTAACCCATATAAGTATTAGAGAGATATATAATGTAATGAATAGCGGACACCAATGAGCAGTGGGAATATTGTGACTGCTACCTATACCTATATTGTAGTGGAAGAAAAATTCCATGGACCTTATTACTAACTTGAATTATATGACTTATAATCATGATTTCATTTGAATGATTGTTGAACAACTCATTAAATTTCCACATTTCATTCCAATTTAGGAGAAGAATTATAGAAAATATTTGGAAAGGTTGTATATCCGAGAAGTGTGGTAGTTTCATAGTGTATTGATTCCTATATCCTCTCATAGAGGCCCTAGTTTTTCATTGTAGGTTTTTCTAGAGATGTGTCATATAGTCCTATTTGGAGCACTGTATGTTCATCCATATAAATACCTACTTTTCTAGGTAGATAATTGGAAAATTATTTTTCTGTGACTGATTCTAGTGTGGGATATTACTGATGGGATTAATGGATACAGACAACATGGCTATGGCATCGAGATTTCAGATATCTTAGTCTGCCTATATTTTTTTCCATTATTATTAGTGGTGTGGAATCATAGATTTTTATAGTTATATCTATAATTAGGGAGTTTTATTCTAGGTAACTAAGGGTGTTTAGCTCCTTAGTGCATTGGGCACTTTGAGATTATTGATCATATCATTGACATTTCTTAAGGGATAATATTACCACTCTAATTCAGCATAGTTAATGGTATCCTTCTTCACATATCTTAGTTTAGGAGTGTGATCCTAACTCATTTCACATAATTTTTTGGGATCACATTACTCTCAAACTAGATATTTTATTAGATTTTCCCCATGTTTCATGTTTTGGATTAAGCAAGATAAGATCTTTAGAGACTGATACATACCTATAGAACTTTTTTAATGACAGTAGGACCAGAGTGGTGTAGAGACTAGGAGTGACATAACACTATCTTGGAGGTCGAACTCGATATTTTTCTAAGCACCACCAACCTCTAGGTTTTAAAGGATGGAAATCCCAATGGTGAATAGAATATAACACCCCTATATTGAGGTATTTTACTATTTCATATTTTATTTTTTAAGTTGTGAAATGGTTTGGTTTGATTTCCATATGTTTTTAAGGGTTTTTAGAAGTTTTAGATGGATTTTTTAGGGAATATGGTTGGTTCGTGATTAGGGGAAACTGTGTGGAACTCCTGAATAATTTTGTGGGATTTAATGAAGGTATCTGGGTGGGTTCATGGTTTGAAAACTCATGAAGTAACTATGTATCCAAACCATGAGTGTTTTTAAAGGGTTTAAAAATTAGATTTTAAACTTGATTTATCCTCTAGAACACTCATTTTTATTATTTTGTCTAGGTATATCAAACCTTAGGGGGACTTCGAGAAAATTTAGTGATTCTATTCACTTTATAACTCAATATCTTGGAATCTAGAAGCATTTTTTCTAAGAATAAAAGGTAAAGTTTATGATTTTCTTTCTCTTATTTTATCATCTCACTTTTTCTTGTGAAAAACCCCTAACTGAGTCATCTATGCTCAGATCCTATGGTTAGAGTGTGTTTTTATGAGGGACTTTGTCATAATCCATCGTTTAAAGTTTGTGAGAGCCCGTATTTATGAGAGCATGGTGTCATTTTTTATTGTAAATAGTGTTTTGAGGTAGGTGGCTCCTCGTTTACTCTACTTTTATTAAGAACTTGAAATATTATTGTTTTAAAAGTTAAATACATGTCTTAACCTCTAATAATTATTTATAAAAACCTTAATTTAAAATTCTCTTAGGGAAAAATGGTTTAGAAAAGGTTATGGGAGACACCTATAACATGTTTGATAAAATTCCCATTTAGTGATTTGGTTTTAAAATGATGATATTGGCATACAATACACTTGTATTTTTTACGGTATTTGTGTGATTCATCATGTGTTCATGTTTCACTTCAACAAGTCTTTATTAGGATGAACTTGGTTGTTGGTGTTGTTTAAGGGAACATGGTTTTTGGAAAATTGTAACATGGAATTGGCATGAGTTTGGTGTATATTAATGATACATATGGAAGGAGACTTTTTGAATCAGAATTGGACACTATGCTGAAATGGGGTCACATTGGTTTGTACTGCCAAGTGATGACTTGGGTTTCAAGGGATGGGTTTTTTCTCATGATTTTGTTTATTGAGTTAGTAGTACATTAATGATGGGTGCATTGGGTTAATTCATTTAATGGGTGTGTGTGTGTGTGTACGTACGCGTGTATACATGATATGGGTGTGTGAGTTTTGGTGTGGATTTCTTCATGAAAATAATGGGTTAAAAGAAAGGTGGGTTTTTGTATAAGTTATTTATATGGTTTTCTTTGGATTATTTATTGTATTTTTCTTCTCACATGTTTATATAAAATTTGAGATAACTTATTTTTGTTTTAGTGGGATTTATGGGAATTCTTTGTGAGATTTCCCTATAAGTTCTTATACTCACCCCCCCTGAATGTGCATATTGATGTGTATGAAAAATATTTTTCAGCATGATACATGTAAGGGGATACCTATTACCTTTCTATATGAGTGCATTGTTTTTATGGTCCTTAGTGATTGAGTTGGGATCATGTAGGTAGTATTCTTGTGGAGCATGGGAGCGTTCTGTGTTGTCGCTTTGTTCTTTTGTGAGTCATGGTCTTGTTATTCCCTAGATCCTCAACCAGGGGGCATTCACCCCTAGAACCCCCAATGACCTCACCATAAAGGCAAAACCACAAGATTTTTGGCCTCATGTATATTATATGATTCTATAAGTTGGATTAAATTTATCTAATGGATTGGGATATACCATTCCAACTACAAGTGGTCGCACCAAAAGAAAAATATCTTAAGGAAACGGTAAGGAAAATTAAGTTAAGAAGTGAACTTTTCTTTAAAATCATGATTTATAATATTGTAAATAAGTGTATAATAAGAGGAAGATTCAAAGAACAAACATGTTCAAATTTTTCCTCTTGTGAAGAAGGAAGCAGTGGAGAGGATGATGAAGAAAAGGAAACAATGATAGGGTTTCAATTGGGGATTAGGCTCACGGTTTTTTTAATTTTAAAAAACTTGATAAGGATAATGAATTATTGAGGAAAACCATGGACACATAAAACATAAAAATGGGTGAATAAAATGAATTTTTATTCTTGATAAAAATTAAATATATTAATGTTATTATAAATTTAATTGATAAAATGTTTTATGAAGCAATTACTTCATTGATAGAAAAGAAAGTGGATACTCACTTACTCAAAGATAATTTGAATGGAGTAAAACATTTCTTGAATAAATTTAGTCTAAATTTAATAATTCTATTAATGAAGTTTTATAATTATTAAAATAATTGGATAAAGTTTTCAATGCCACTAAAAAACTTAATTATTATCCTAATAAGTAGTTTAAACTCATATTAGACACCTAAGGATGCAAAAAAAATCAATGGTAATGATAAAAGAAAGAAAAAGAAGGTAGTAGTTTCATCAATAAACGGTGATACATGCGATGTTACTTTAAAATCATGTACTGAAAATCACAAAAGTAAGGATATGTGTAAGGAGTAGAGTCTAAGACTAATTGAAAGTACACTATGATAGAAATATTAATAAATCATGATATGGTGGAATAAAAACAAAATACCCCTCAATTAAAGAAAAATCACTAAGAAAATTTTAAAGAACAAAATTTGTGACCAATGAAGAAATTTAGATTTGAAGGGATATATTGGTGTTCTCGTGTGTATGGTTACAATGTGTATTTTTTAGTATAATATATATTTCTATAAATTAATAAAATATAATGATTTTAGGGGGATATAATCTAAATACACAATAGGAAAACCAATACAACATCCCAAATAGAAGGTGAAAGTGAAAAATAGATTTTATGTTCATGAGGAAACTTGTGATAAGTATTATTAATAGGGACATGGAAACAACAATTATCTTACATTACTAAAAGGTAAGATAAAACAAAAAATGTAAATTTAAATATAATAAGAATATGAGTGATTAAGAGCATGAAATGGTGTTTGGGGTTTCATACAAAACTTCAAAGGGTGAAAAACATTGGTTCTTGGACATTGGTTACTCTTCCCACATGACTGATAACAAATATATTTTGAATCACATTCAAAAATAAAATGAAATTGTTGTTACCTTTGAGAATTATGGTTCTTTAAATTTAAAATTCAAGGGAATCACCTAAATTATAGGGGAAATATTATTGAAAAATATGTTTTTTTGTTGATGGATTGAAACATAATTTATTAAGAATATTTTAGCTATGAGAAAATGGTAATAAAGTTATTTTTTAAAGTAATGGATGTATCATTGGGATATTAAAATATGGGACAATGATCATGAAAGGAAATTGGGTAAGTAAAAATTTATTTCATATTAACAATGATGTAAATGTGTGTTGTTTGAGTGTGAATGAAGAGAATGAACTATTGAATAAAATATTTGGTTATTTGGGATAAAATAACATGACTAGAATTATCAAATATAATGTTTTGAGGAACATACCAAAACTTATCTAAGAAATAAATAACTCTTGTGATATTTTTCACCAAGGAAATATGGTAAAAAAGAGTCAGAAATTAGTGGAGATCAAAACCAATAGTATCACATCCTGAAATCCAAAAAACCAGAGTTAGTAGTTATATTACATTATTGGTACATAATACAATATTTCCCAAAGTATACAATAGTTTAGTTGTATTGGAAGACTAGATACATACATGCATTACATTTCAAAACATAATATATAGGATGAACTTATTATGAGAACATTATTATCCCTTCTATTATATCCTTAAAAATTACACATAGTCCACCTTTAGGTTTCCTAGGGAAAGGAAAATAAATAAGGGTGTTCTCAAATAATTAGTAAGGAGTATCATATAGTGGAAAAATTCATAACATAAACATGTAATGAGTGATATGGTAAGAATAAATGAATAACATGAATCTATAATCAACTAAAACTGGGGGCATGATATGTCCATGATAATAAATGAAACATGGATAAAAATAATAATTGATCTCATATTGATTTAATGCATAATTTCATACATCAAAACATGTTGTCAAGGCCTTATGCTGAGACACTATCCAGTTATGGGAAGAGGTATACACTAAAATCCAACTTTTTTGTTTCATGAGACTTGTTGATGAATCAAGGGGATATATAATTTTAGGCCCCACCTGTCACCCAATTAAGTCTAAGGAATTAATTATAAAAATAATCAAGGCCTTCTATGTCATTCCCTAAAGAAAATCTTACTAAATAAAACTTGGATATCTGTATAATGTGAAATATGGAAGTCAAATACTTTTCCATTCAATATAATAATGTGGATGTCTAAAAGAACATACCTTAATAAACTTGGAAATTGTGGAGTATCATAAAAGTAACCAGAAGTTCCCTTATCAAAGAAATATACATGTGGTTGTTGTAACATTCTGACCTAGGTGCCACATACTGATGCCCTGATCTAGTTCACTATTTGACCTTAGGCGTGCCTCCCCATATGTCACAGGCTACCAAATAACAATGAGGGTCAAATATATAACATGGGGAGATTATACCCTCTTTATCAAAGTAGCACAATAGAATAAATAATAATAAATATCCAAATGATAATAACCATAACTAGAATAATACCAATATCACATGATGACAAAAACAGGAATACAATATCCAAACCAAAACAGTAGATATGTCATTCCATATACATGTCAAGTGTCAATATGAAAAACCCAAAATAAAGACACACTAAAAACTCCCCAAATAGGTCTTAACATTAAATATGGTCACCTCATCCATGATTTATCCCAACTCATCCATCTAATATAGGGATCTTTCTCTTATCTTGTCCTGCAAACATGAAGTCTATTTGAGTACCAATCAGACATCCTGAGTAGAGTGTGAGTACAACTCATTAGGCCACCACCAATGGAATATAAAACAATATCTAGTATATAATAGTGTATGAAGTTTTATAAAGAATAAAATACATGTAATAAAGTAAATAGTTTACATATTCAATTATTCTATATTTAACCACATAAATCCATGGGTTCATGATGACTGCCGAATCAACAATACCTGCTTTGGCATGTGTCAGGGTTTGAACTATCCCCAAGGGATATCACATAACTCATGGGTTTTCATTTATCATTGCATTTAAATTTAAATGTCATGTCTACTTCGAACCATAGTCCAATGTCGGCATTTTGGGCCTAGAACACCATGTCTATCACCCCGTGGTTATTTGAAGCATCAGTTTGTGTCCCACAACCCATGGTTATTTTAATAATTAGTCCTTTTCCCATAAAAGAATATTCACATTCATGCATTTGGGCCTAGAATGTCATGTATAGAACCCCATGGGTATTTTAAGCATCAGTATGTGCCCTACAACCCATTTATCAATCAATCACACATGTATCACATATATCATACTCATCAAGGTTAAGAATTATTAACACTATTATCAAACATTCTCATCATGGTTACCATTTCAACTTATCAAACAATCATGGTTCATCAATTTAATTCACATTAACAATTCACCATTAAACCATTTATCAACATTTAATCATATAATCTATTAACCCTTCAAGTTTAATTCAAACATACCTTAATACCCATTATCAACCAATTCATAAAAAATTTAATCAACTAATTCCAAAATCCCATTAACTAACCAATTGCATGATCCCATCAATTGATCAATTTCATAAACCCATTGATTAATTAACCAATTAATTAATTCAATTCAAGATTCAATTTCCAAATGTGGCAATTGAAATTCCACAATACATACATGTGCTTTTAATTCAATACTATGGGAATTGACATTTAGACCACCTACCTGGATCGTTGATGAATGTTTTCCCAACCTCAACCCTCAATTGATGTAGAACGGTCATAATTAACAATGGTAGAAAATATCTAGACGAACAACTAGGATCAAGATCAACCCCCAAACCCACAACTTTCAAAAGGTTCCACCACTTCATGAGGAGAAGGAGTAATAGAAGTAAACCAAAGAAAAAAAATCTTATCGGGAATGAAACACCAAACTATGATGATCGAAGATGGATAAATTGCTCCAAAACCACTAAGAGTCTCCCTAAGGTTGGTATAATGAAGGTTTCATGAAGGAATGAAACCAAAATGAACCATGTTTCACCTTTTAATTTGATGCTTAGGGAATTACATATCATGTAATTCCATTACACTTCATGTAATTCTTTTTAATGGTTTGCTCTGAAAAACCTATCACCCTAGGTGATTTTATCCTAATTAAAAATTTACATGTAGTGTAACCCATTTACATGGCATGTAAATTTTCTACAGACTATTTTTTAGTATAAAATTTTACTTTAAAGATCATAACTACCTTTAAATCCTCCTAAACCAAATCAAACTCTTTCCCATCCTAGAAAAAAGAGAAAACTCAAAATGGAACATACCTAGAAAATAAATGAGATATTACAATATCCCCACCATATAAAATCTCATCCTTGAGATATACTCATAAGAATATATATGATTCTGAAGTAAAAAGGTTGGGCCACTGATCATGTATATCTACTTCTCTCTTACATGTTTCCTCCGGAACACAGTCATGTTTCAACAATACTCAAACTCACAGCATAGTATTTCCCCACAACACTTTATTACTGTGATCCATAACACATATCGGATGCTCATCAAAGGAAGCATCAATATCAAGATCAACATCACTAACATCGATCACATGAGAAGGGTTGGGGTGATACTGTTGAAGCTGTGACACATGAAAAACATAGTACATAGCAATGTACCTATATAGAAGAGCCAATTAGTACACCGCCAGATTGATTCTCTCCACAATATCAAAAGGTCCAACATACCTGGGTTCCAACTTTCCCTACATCCAAATCCTGTAGTGACCTGATCTAGGAGACACCCAAAGGAACACATGATCACCCATTGTAAACTCAAGGGGTCATCGACATATATCATTATATGACTTCTATATACTCTAAGCTATAGTTATATTCTTTCAAATCAACTGAACCTATTCTAATGTCTCCTACATGAGACTCAATCCCAACAGCTCTAACTCACCTACCTCTATCCAGTATAGAGATTATATGTATTTCCTACCATAAAGATCCTCATACAGTGTCATCTGAATTGTTTCCTGATAACTTTCATTATAGGAAAACTTAATGATCACCAATTTCTTCTCCCAAGACCCACCAAAGTCAAGAACACATGCTCGTAGCATATATTTAAGTTCCTAAATATTATATTCTAACTACATGTCTGTCTGTGAGTAGAAATTAATACTCAAAAATACCTTTGTACCAAGAACCTTATACAAGCCTTTCCAGAAGAGTGAAGTGAAATGTGAGTCATGGTCTAAAACTATACTCTATGGAACCCCATGAAGATGGACTATCTCTTGAATGTACAAGTCTCCCAATTGATCCAGTGAGAAATTCTCTCATATAGGCAAGAAATGTGCTACTTTCATCAGTCAGTCTATAATCACCCATATTGCATCATTCTTCTAAGGAATCCTCGGTAGAACCACCATTAAGTCCATGGTAACATTATCCTACTTCCATTCCAGAATGGTAAATAGTTGTAGTAAACCACCAAGTCATTGATTCTCTCCCTTCACCTGTTGATAGGTGTAACATCATGTCACAAACCCTGCAATCACTTTTTTCATGTCAGACCACCAATACTATCAACATAGGTCATGGTACATTTTATTCAAACCAGGATATACCACCCACTTTGAGGCATGAAATTCGCGCATCATATCTTCTCGCATACTCATAGGCACAACAACACAACCTCGAACATAGATGATCACATACTCATCTATAGTCTAATATGAAGATGTCTCCCCACCTTCAAGGTTTTCCCTCAAGTATAAACACTCTAGATTCTCATACTTCCTCTCTATAGTCTAGCTCAAAAAGTGTATACTCCACTAAAACTGATACTAGGGTCATCTTCTCCTGGCCCTCCCAAACCACAACATGAATCTCATCCAGCATATTCATCATCTTCTACTCAGAACTAGACTCCTAAACTTCCTGATTTTAAGTTTTCATACTCAAAGAGTTAGCAACATGGTTTTCCTTCCTAGGAATATATTCTAGATTAAAATAAAATTACTGCATATACTTAATCCATATTCACTTTCAAAGATTCAAATATCACTGTGAAAAGATATGATTTAACCTATTGTGATCTGTATACACAAAAAACTTTTCACCCAATAGATAATGATTCCAAAACTTTAAGGCACAAACCACAACAGCTAACTTGAGATCATTCATAGGGTAATTTTGTTCATGTGGCCTCAAATTTCATGACTCATACACCACAACTCGATCCCCATACATTAGCACTACTCCAAGAATGGTCCCATATGCATCAAAAAACACCGTATACTCATCACCCGGTTCTGGTAGGATCAAAATGGTGTGGTTTTCAAACACTTCTTAAACTCTTGGAAAGAATTCTCACATGCTCCATACCATTAAAACTTTACTCCCTTATTTTTCAAGCTTGAAAGTTATGCTGCCAAGTGGGAAAAGTCCTAGATGAAAGTCTGATAATAACCTTCCAACCATAGAAAGTTTTATATATCAAATTCATTCTTAGGATGCTCCCAAGAATCCATTGCCTGAACTTTCTTTAGGTCCACTGACACACCTTCCTCTGAGATGATATGACCTAAGAAATGTACTTGATCGGTCCATAATTGACACTTAGATAGATTGGTGTATAGTTTATGCTCTCTCATTGTACTCAAGACGATGTGAAGATGTTGGTAATGATCTTCATGAGTCTTGGAGTAAACCAATATTTCATCCACAAAAACAACCACAAATCAATCTAGGTAAGGGTGGAATATTTTTTTCATCAAGGCCATAAACATAGCCAGAGTGTTCTTTAGCTTGAAAGGAATCACAACAAACTCATAAAGTCCATACCTCTGAAAGTATATCATGATATATCAGAAGGTCGAACTCTCAACTAATGATACCCTGATCTCAGGTCAATATTTAAGAAGACACAAGATCCTCTCAACTAGTCAAATAGATAATCAATATGTGGAAGAGTATATGGGTTCTTCACTATCATCCAGATCAACTTTCGATAGTCAACACATAAGTGCAAATTCCTTTCAATCTTATTTGTAAACAAAACTAGAGAACCCCAAGGCAATATACTTGGATAGATAAATCCCTTATCCATCAACTCTTATAGTTGAGTCTTGATATATTGAATCTCAATTGGTGTCATTATATATGGTTGAATAGAAATTTTCTTAGATCCAAGCATGAGATCAATCGTAAAATCGACATCCCTCTCAAATGGAAACCCTGAGAAGTCCTCAAGAAACGCATCCTGGAACTGGTCCAATACAAGTAGAAAGACATCATGATTTGAACCCCCATCATCTAGAAATAGACTTGCAACCTGGGCAGTGAGCTCCCCCATTTGTTGATGAACTATCCCTACATAGCCCGCCTGGATATTCCACTCTCCAGGATGAATATAACTATCACCCTTAGGAGACATAAAAGTCACTTGCCTACATTAACAATCTATGTGGGATTGGTATGATACAAAACAATCCATACCCAAACCAATTCAAAGCCTATCATATCAAGTATGTAGCAATTCCATATAAAATGATACTCCCCTACCTCAAAGTGATGTTTTCTAATCTCAGAAGACATACCTCCTAGAATTCCATCATATACCACATGCATTCCACTGGAATCCTTCTTCAGGTTCCCTTATGATATGAGATATTGATTCACCACCTCATAGAACTTATTTATTCTAAAGATGTTGAACTGGGACTTAATTTAACATTTAATAACATCCTAAAAACATTTTTATGCAATAACCTCATATCCTATCAACTCTGGAACAAATAACTTCAAATTTATAAAGCATCTAGCATATTCCATCACAGACATGCTCCCCTAGGTCAACCTCATGAGCTCAGCTTCCCTTTCCTACCTAAGCATCTCTAGGTAAAATTACTCCAAGAACTTATCCTTAAATCCCTTCTACACCATATTCTCTAGCTTTCCATCCAAACTCTAGATGTCCCTCCAATTATTTGCTTGACCACATAACATTTAAGTATCCAATTTGACTCTCTTCTCAGCAGGGCTCTCTAGGTGGTCAAGTATTATATGGATAGACTCAATCCAGAACTCTACTTCCTCAATTACAACCTCTCTGGTAAAAGTTGAAGGGTGTTGCAACTAGAACTCCCATGTCAAGTCTGACATACTTTTCACAACCCTCCCTGGGTCTCTTTCCAATAACTACATAAATTGAGAAAAGTTATCATGGAAATTCACTTTGTCTTCCTTGCCCAAAAATATCAGATTATCTAGTTATTATACTAGAGGCACATTTCCATCCATGTCCTCATGTCATCCTATCAATAAGTGTTATCATGGAGTAATAAATCTACAATGTCAAACACACATCTTAGGACACATAAAACAACATTATCACATTTATATAAGAGGTATTTTTCATGACCCCCTCCCTCCAAATATAACGCAATAAGGGAAGAGAGATAATGAAATCTGAGTCTCGCCTCCAGTAGGCCCCGAGTTGGTGACTAGAAATGAGGGTAAAAAAATATTATGTATGGTAGGTATTTCCCTCTATAATATAAATAGGAATCACATTGATAAGGGTGCCCCACACCACTTTCCCACTGGTATGCTTCTCTCACACCCAACGTTGTACGTCCTGGCATTCCCATCTCTTATGTATACCATAATGTCCCACAAGCATGGTCACAACACACCATGCCCAAAGACACATGGGCTTGTTGCCCCATAAGCACATCCATTTTACACCTCACCTGAAGATGCCTAGATTACTGACCCACAAGCATGTTCACGTCTCGCCTTAAAACACCTAGGTCATCATACCTCACACGCAAACACCTGGTCTATCACAACCACTATCTAATGCACTAACAGACCTCTGGACATCATATCTTATGCAATACCTACCTCTCCTAGAAGAGATGGTGGGAAAGAGAGGGTACCCAGCCATCCATACTCCTCACCAGATGTTAGGAAAAACACCCCTCATGTGACTATATGGATGTCGGAACATAGTGCTCGATGTGGGTGGGGTGAGTATAGAAATCACAAGAATACAAAAGTATGTATATTTAGTATCAAACACTCAATCCCAACCTATGGGTTCACAAGCTAACTAACCAACTCACAAAACTTCCACCTTTACTACCACCTCTAAATGAATAACACCACACAACAAGTCATAACCCCATTCCACATTTCCAACTAATTCCATTTAATCATTCCATTATTTTCATTATTTATCATCAACCAAGATTAACCGCAAAACCCACCATTTAATTGTTCATTAACCATTTTCATCCCATTAACCAAACCATCCCAAGCCATTTCAAACATTATCAAATAATTATTTATTTATTCCATCACTACTCAAGAATCTAGCACAAATCAACCACCACTTTGCTACCCTAAAAGCACAACCAAACAAACCACCTCATCTACCTAAAAGAACAACCAAACAAGCCACCTCAATGCCCCAAAATCATGACAAAACAAGCCACCTCGCCACCCCAAAATCATGGACAAACAAACCACCTCACCCTCCCCTCCAAATCATAGCCAAACAAACCACCTTGTCGCCCCAAAATCATGGCACACAAACCATCATCACCTCATTCCACAACCACACATAGTTGTCCCAGAAGCACGAACACATGTCACAACACATCAAGATCATTTTATAGATTTACAAAGGTCTTTTATCACATTCCAGCTTATTTTAGGTACGTTATCACACAATTCATTACCTCAGGAAACCGTTTTATTTTCCAAATATAAGTGGTTAACCAATTTTTATTTTAGGGTGATATCACAACAATCACAACCAAAGAAGAAATCTCAACACATATATCCAGCACAAATAAATCCCCTAGTGGCCACAATTTTTAGTGTGGAATAAAGCCCGTACAATTCACAATATCACAATAACAATAAAGCTGCAAAAACATGCGAGTCAAACCCCTTTTTACCCTTCAATTTAAATTTAACCAATTCTTAATATTTAATTAAGATATCACAACCATAACTTATAGCTAAAAAAAATCAAACCCCTTATACATGATACACAATAAAGATAAACAAGGGATTCCCCACCTCAAAGAAGGTTTGCTGACTTGTTGTGCACCGTAGGGTGAAGAAGAATGCCCTCAAACCACAACCGCACCATGAGAAAACATGGATAAAACTACACTGCAACCAAATACTATCAAAACTAAACCTAACACACACCCAAAACCATAAAAACATCACCACAGTGAATCCCTAGAAGAATAATGGAAGAAAGACTACCAAGAAGAAGGAAGGTATTACCACAAATTTCAAAAAAAACAACCACTAAGACCAACCAATCAAAGAGGGAGAGAGGAATTGAAGAACTCCTCACGGAACCTAGGGTTTTTTCAAAATGATAGGAAGAATAATCCACAATATAATGAATAAAAATTCATCTAGAAAGAACTTTTAAAATTTCACTACATCACATATTTACATGAAGTGTAATCCCCTTTCACATCATGTAATCCTTAGGGTTTGGTTTTGCCAAAAAATGTGTAACATTTTTATTATTTAACCCCAAAAATCTATACATCATGAACCAACCTCGCACAAGCTGTGAACCACCATTACATGTCATGTAATAAAATTACCCAAAGTGTATTTCTATAAATAGTTTTTTTGTACCTCTAGCTTCCACTGAAAACTCCCGGGACCTCCCCCAAACACCACCAACAACCAAAATTGGCAAAGTAATGGACCAGGATGGCACATAGCATTACATAATATACCTATCAAATGATTCTCTCCATCAAGAATACAAAACCAATCCCAGAAGAAAAGGTGTCCAAACAACCACCTAGTGAGATACCTTTCAAGGGTCTCATCATACCTCAAATGTTATGACTAGCTAAACACATCAACCCAAATGACCACAAAACACATTGCACAACCATGTAACCACAACCACAAGCCACCTCCTCTCACACAACCATACTACCACAAAACCACTTCACAACCATCTCAACCTACACACAGCCCAAACCAACAACTGATACAACCAACAAACCACACTGTCTCAAACACATGAATCGGGGAATTCCATATTCCATGTTAAGATATTATCTGCTCTGGGCGACACTAACTCAACTACATGGGTTTAATTTCAACGTAGTTAATGCATCTAGATTATGAATCATTTTCTCCCCTTTTCATATGTCAGGAATTTATCACACATCACTCCACACACATCAAAAACCAAGGAAAATAGGTTATCTCATAAAATAAAAGGATCCAAACATCACATCACAAAGTAAAACATAGTAGAGAAAAACTCAAAACAACTTTGGGTACTATTCATTCATTTGTGTCTCTCACTCCCAAGTACTCTTCTCTAGGATACCATGCCTCCACAACACATGAACCAAAGAAATGGTCCATCCATATAGCACCTTATCTTAGTGATCCTAAATCTCTACTAGTCATTCCACAAATGTCGTTTCATCCTCAATATCCAACTCTCCCCAATCAATAACATGGGAGTCATCATGAAGATACCAATGAAGATGAGATATGTGGAAGATGTTTTGGATCCTCTCCAACTGCAATGGAAACGCCAACCGATATGCCAACTCGCCCCAACACCTAAAAGGGCCCAACAAACTAGGGGAAAAGATTACTCCCTCTGGAAAACATCTACTTTCCACATTGAGGGGGAAACTTCAAGAAAATGTGGTCCCTAACATAAAACTCTAAGGGACTCGTTCTATGATTGACATAAGACTATTGTCGGTCTTGTGCTGCTTTCATACTCTCACAAACAAGATTAACTTTATCTATCATGCTCTACACCACATAGGGACCAAGAACGGATGTCTCCCCAACCTCTTTCCAGCACAATTGATAATGAAATGGTATCTCATATAAAGACTCAAATAGGGTCATACCAATGGAAGAGAAATATCCATTACTATAAAAAAAACTCTACCAATGGAAGGTGTCATGCCAAAGATCCACCAAATTACAAGATGAAATCTTGAAACATATCCTAAAATGTCTAGATAGTCCACTCTGTCTACCCATCTATCTGAGGGTGGAAAGCAGTACTGAGGTGTAACTGAGTTCCAAAAGCATGCTGCAATCCCCTCCAGACTCAAGAGGTAAAATGTATATCCCGATCTGAGACAATGGACCTTGAAACTCCATGAAATTTTACAACTTCATCCACATACCTCTTAGACAAAGAATCTACTATACCTGACTCCTTGATCGCTAAGAAGTGGGATGATTTCATAAACTGATCAATGACCACCCAGATAGAATCACAACCCCACCTAAGTTCTGGGTAACCCTATGATGAAATATATTGATATGTCATCCAATTTCAACTCAGGAACATACAAGGGCTGGAATAAACCACCAAGAACACGATGCTTAGCCTTTACTATCTAGAAAACCAAGCACTTTTCCACAAACTCTGCCGCTTCTCATTTTATCTCAAGACACCAAAATTGCATCTTCAAGCCATGGTACATCTTGGAAACTTTTAGGTGTAACACCAAAGGTGAGTTATGAAACTAATGAAGGAATCCATTGTGCATTACTACCATAATAAACAACCACCCACAAAACAAAATCTAGTTATGACTATCCTTCGACCATCCCTTTGGAGAATCACAATGGCCAAAACGATGGAACATCACTTCTACCTCTGAGTATCCCCACTAAGACTCATCCACATGTTGAATCAAAGAATAATGCACCATCATATGAAAAAAACATCCCACACCATCATCCACTCTTGTATCTATGTGCAAGGATACAACTCATCCATTACTCTCTAAGTATCCCCAAACTCCCAAACAACACCCTTCCACAACTTCATACTCAAAGATTCGGCCAAAACATTCCCATTTAGGTAATCGAACACTACCTAGTATTGATAATTCCATAAAAAAGCTTGGTATTTCCTAGTCAAATCTATCAATGGGTCTGAAACTTGAGATAAATAAGGTAAAACCCTTCGATAATAGCCTGTAAGACCAAGAAAAATATAAACCTATTCCAAGTTATTAGTTGCTTCCCAATAAACAACTACTTCAACCTTCAATGGTTCTACTACCACACCCCACTGATACACCACATTCCCAATTAAATTCACCTCTTGTGTCCATAATTTACACTTGGACAACTTTCCATAGAGCTGGCGATGTTGAAGAACATGCAATAAAATTATAAGATTATCAACATGATCCTCCTTTGACTTCGAGTAGATTAAGATATCATTAATGAATATGATGACAAACCAATCCAATAACTCATGGAAAATGGATTTAATAATCCCCATGAACATATATGGTGATTTTATAACACTGAATAGAATGAATACAAACTTAAATTTCCCATACCTGCATCTAAATGCGGTCTTTAGGATATCACCCTTCATCACCCTCAACTAGTGATATCCAAACCATAGATCAATCTTAGAAAACCAATTCATCCCTCTCAACTGGTCAAAAAGATATTCTATCCTTGGAAGAGGGTAATAGTTTTTTACCATTACTTGATTCAAACTATGGTAGTCTATGCAAAACCTTAGACTACCATTCGCCTTCTTTGAGAACAACACTGGAGCACCCCACAGTGACACACTGGGCCTGATAAAACCCTTCTACATCAGATAATCTATTTTAATTCTCAACTCTTAAAACTTAGAAGGTCTCATTCGATAAGGATCCATAAAAATTAGAGAAGCACCGGGTTGCAAGTCTATCCTGAAATCAACATCACGTCGAGGGGGTGGAATTTCAACCTCCTTAGGAAAAACATCCAGGAACTCCCCAATGACCCTAGTAACCTATACCATCTCAATGTCCATCGATTCCATAGACAACTCAACCAATAAGGAAATAAGGGGATACACACACTGACAACCCACCTGAAAACCCTACTCGCCAACAAAAACCACATGTTGTCCATCCACATCCAAAAACATGACTCCCCTTCACAAATATTCAATAAAATCACATATATAATAAAACCATTCGATGTTGATTATGAAATTGTATATATGTATCTATATTAAGAAAAGATCCCCATGGGATTGATGCAGCTCCATCATCAGTCTACACCCCCATCACACATCAAACAAGCTAGTCTGGGCTCTGACTAGCGCAGTCAACACCAGGGGATTAGAAATCCTCTCTAAATCTATTCTCAGATCATGGGATAGAGTATGTGAAACAAAGGAGTGTGAAGCTCCTAAATCAAAGAAGGCACAAAAAAGGTACTAAACAAACTGGGCGTACCTCTGACGATCTCTAGACCCTCTAAAACTACTACCTAAACTACATGAAACTGACCATTCCTAACTCCTATACCTCTATATTGATGAAAAACTATATGAATACACTCGATCTAGGGTCCTTGCATGTAAAGATCATCCTGGTGTCAACCTCTACCTACTCCATATCCCCTTGGTGGAGAAAAAACTTGATACCCATACTGCTAAAATGATCTCACTGGAAACTGCTATTAAGGCTGGTTTTGAACCTGTACACTTCCACAAAACTGAGCTCAGGGAACCACTAGGAGTTCTAGCCATGTCCATGAACCCCATAACCAAAACACACTAGAAAAAGGTTCCTGGGAGAATCATCGAAACCACTGGCCCCAAAAGGCCAGAAAGGAATTTGTTGAGGTTGACTCCCTTCTGGTCAAAACCTCGAAGGTCCTGGTACATGATACCTACCACTAACAACTATTCTCCTTGAGGAACCCTCCTAGTTCTCCTAATGTGGAAAACCTCCTTAAGAGTTAATCCACTCAATCACCTTCACCTTCATCTAAACCTCAAGATACTTCAGCAATATAAAAGAAGTAATTTCATACTGGATAGAAGGATGGAGTGCCTAATCAAGACCTCTCACATGAGACTCCTCATTAAGAAAAAGATCTAGGGAAAATGAAGTTCCTTGAACCTATTTCTCAACTCCCACACTAACATTATCCCCTACTGAAGAGAAAGAAGCTTCTACCTATTTAGTGCCTTCATGGTCGATGAAAGGAACACTAATCAGAACTTCTTATGGAAGTCTACTCATAAAACATATGCCTCCTTCCACTCTCCCAGATACAGCATCCACCATTGACACACAACTCCCCGCATTTGACTGACTGCCAAAGGGACCTAGTACTCTATTTAGGCCTGGATAAAACCGAAAGTGATCTCGAGCTCCTCCATCCATATCTCTATCTCCACATATGAGACATTGTACTTGTACTTCCCCAAAGCATGTTGTTGTAAAGCACACAACATCCTCTACCACTGATCATCCTCCTCAACCAGATCAACCATGTAGCGATTAACCGGATCAGCCTGCTGAAACTCAACTGCCTGATCCGCACATGAATGATGAATAGGATCTATAGCTGAAAGGAAAAAAAACAAATTCCTATTCTCATTAGTGTGTAATTTTATTAAGATTAATTTTAACTCATTTAATTCATTTTGTTATCCATTTCAATCTTCCCAAAACAACCTGATTCAAACAAGAATGAAAGTCATCATGATGCATGTACCTATCCTAGGTCTCTAACTTTCAAATGGGTCAACCTCACTTGGTCATTCAATAAGATCAGATTTTGTGCACTAAATCATAGAGGGGATAAAACCTCGTGTCCTAGTTGGTCTCTCTATCCTATGTCATCGCCAAGGTCAACTAGAATGGTTTCCATACCACCTCATGAAATCCTCATTATGCTTAACTCCAAACTCCATCCTATCTCTCAACCACTCCTCTTATACCACTCTGTCATGGCCCCCTCCCTCCAAAGATACCGATATGATGGGAGAGAGATAATAAACCTCAAGTCCTGTCTCCAATAGGCCTTGATTTTGCGACTAGCACCAAGGGTATAAAAATCTCATATATGGGAGGTATTACCCTCTATAATATAAATAAAAATCACATAGATAAGGGTACCCCACACCAATTTCCCACTGATATTCTGCTCTCACACCCAATGTTGTATATACCAGTGCTCCCATCTCTTCTATATACCACACCTACCCACAATAATATTCACAACACACCATGACTGAATACACCTAGGATAACTACCCCACAATCACAGCCAAATCACACCTCGCCCCACTAGTGGAATTCCAGCCTATACCAACACTTATTTCCCAAAGGTTTGAAAAAACCATTAGGATAAAGAACCTATACCAAAGATTCTAGTAAATTCTTGGCATAGGCTATTATATGTTGGATTTTCCCAACGGTTTAACAAAATTGTTGGGAAAGAAAAATATTACCCATGGTTTTTATTAACTGTTGGGAAAAAATACACCCAATTTAGGGCTCCCTCCCAACTTTTCATCCCCGCATGAACCCTCCCTGACCTCCACCTATCGACCCCCTCCTCCCCTCCCCAATCTAGACCTCCTCCTGACCCCCACCTCCACCTCCCGGCCCCCCTCCCTCTCCTCTAGCGATGTTCCCCCTTCCCCTCTTGGCTCCCTCTCTGACGACGACATCCCCCTCCCCTATCATCTCCTGGAAACATTCCCCCCTCCCCTATTGTCTCTCTCTCCTACATACATCCCTCCTACCCTATTGGATTACTCTTCTATGAAGACATCCCTCAGCCCCCTCTCCAGTCTTGCACGATACCCCCCATGGCCGAACACCCCAAGCGACGTCCCCCTCTCTCGACTCCCTCTCCTCCCACCAGGGTTCTTGATCGGTACTTCCAGGTAATAATTAGTCTTATTTTTTAAAAAATGGGGCAATATGGAATGCATTGTTAGTTTCATAGTTAGGATAACCATTCATATTAATTGTGAATTTTCTAGAGTTTTGGGTAGTAACTAACTCATGGTGTGGTGAATTATTGGGTAAATTGTTAATTTTTTCAAAATAGAGTCTTCTAGAAATGTAGGGTTAGATTCACAGGTTGTATTTCATTCATTATAACAATGCATTCAATAAAAAGTTCATTATTTTTTAAAAACCTCATATTGTCCTCTATAGACTTTTATTAGACCTGATATTATGTTTGATTTTTTTTGTTAATCATGATATATATGAAATGAGGTTGTATTGTCCTTAAGATGTGCAATGATGTGGGTTAATTGGAGGTGAGTGATTCTATATGAGATTTTATGGGTTATTGTGAGGATTTTATTTCCCATTAATTGATTGGTTCATAAAACATAAGTTGGTGCTACATATATTATGTAATTGGAATTGGTAAAGTAAAATTTTGGTCTTGAATTTCCGAGTTGGTTATTTGAATGGTATTCTCTATCAAAAGTGGGTATATCTCTGTTGAATATGGGTGTATTTTTTAATTGACCAATGTATGTATTAAACTGACCATGAAATACACATTTCCCATAATATGGAAGCACCACAAAAATCATATATAGACACTACACACCACAAGACACCCATGGGAGACACCCCTTGACATCTACGGATAGTTAAGGGGCCATTAACTTAGGAACTAAAGTTGATTGGAACTCAATCCTTGAGAAATTCCCATTGATGGTAGAAAAGATACCAATACCTTTATTCTTAGTATAGTATAATGAAATGGTTTACACCCTCATGACCAAGTAGACCATCTGGTTCATGGACTGGTGCCCAACTAGGTTCAAGAGTAGGATCAACTACTAAACATTGATTGTGGTCCCTGTGAGGTTCTTTCCATAGTGAAGAGGGTTATGTGCACAATATTCAACTAAACTAATGTAGCATAGGTGCATATTCATTGGATAAATGTACTAGTATGGTGTTTCCAACAACGTGCTATATAAAGAACATAATGAAAAATGAAGAGATTATTAAATGGAATTGTTTACCCCTTGCTTGCAGGAACATGATTTGACCCATGGGGAGTTGTGGTTCTTATATATTGGGCAGTGACATGTATAGTCACATGATACAGGTATGTTTTTGTTTAGTTTTTATTTTATTTTTTTTATCACATTGGCCACTTAGGTCTTTTACTACTTTATATGGATAGAGGGTAGTGATGCTATCCTAACTAGTTGATGTAGATTACTTGTATACTTCAATACCATGAGGTGTGAGTGTGAGGAAACATTAGAAGCTAGAGGAGCCTTGGGGTCTTCCATGAGATGGAATTTTTTTCTAAAACATTGTGTGGGAACATTTCTGGAGTATGTTGGAGTTATGAAATAACCCCAAGTGTCTCTATGAGATAGCATAAATAACCCAAGTGTCTCCAAGTGTCTCCATACATCGTATCATCCTCGCATGGGTTGGACACTCACCCAATCCTATCAAACATATCCTAGTCTATCTTCTCAGTCACATAGTCTAGAATCATCTCTCTAGGATTATCCCATGCCTCTATGCACATATCATCATCCAACTAGACAAAGAGGATTATTCACCTCATGATTGTCCTAGTCACAAAAGCACACCATGTCAAACCCATCTACATTCTTATTTCATCTACATGGGAATCCTCTAGGGTCCCTCGGATCTGTCCTAGTCTCTACTCATTTACCATAATCCTCATACCACACACTATAGTCTTCTCTCAGCATGTCGACCATTACTTAATTATATTCTCAATAATCCAGTCAAGAACCTCATCAAAATCATGTATTATAACCCATCCCCACTAACCAGGTTCCATCCTAAGCTAAATCACACCAATCCTCTTGGCGTTATAATGACAATCTGTCCAAAAATACCCAATACCCATACTAGCATTTCATTCCTTCATCTCTTTAGTTGAACTCTTGAATCATTAAATGGAGTAAAACCTTTCATAATACATTTTATAGACTCAGAGGGACCATCCCACTCTATATGTACAATTACCACACCTATCACTACAAGGCCCAATCCTCTTAGGAATATTTTACTTGATCTAAATCCTCATCTAGTCCACACACATATCATCCCAATTTTAAGACGTATTTTAGACCACTCATATCCCAATTTATATCTTATCCACTTAGAGACCTAGTGATAGGGTGATTTCATTTCCATAAAATCACTAAATAGCCTTCTCTAAACCTAGGTGGCATGTGAACACCATATCCATAGGTCTACTATGTTAATCTATTTCCTTTCATTTACCGTCCTTAGAGTCCATGACTCCCATGGAACACAGTTATAATAAATCCCTTGGAAATAAATGGATGAATAATCATGTTAGTGTTTAAGGGTCTATAAAGGCTCTTAATACTTTCTTTATACAGGAATAGATACTTAAGAAATTTGATGATTAAAGTCAGAAAAACACACTACTTACTTGATGAATTTGGGTGGTGTTTCTTAGTTGACTACCTCACACATTTCCTCTTGTATGTATTATTTGAGGTAAGTCCTTCATAAGGGGATGGAATTTGATGTTTTGGAGGTTGAACTAATGGAGGTATACATCCCTTGCATGGTGAGACCACATATTAGATTCATATTAACAATATGCATAAACCATAGAGAGATGTTCCAGGATTTCCTATATTATATAGTGATAATCTAGCCATCAATCTTGACCTACTTAGATCATTAATTTATAGATAACTCATTGAATATTATCTTGTAATATCAAATGATTGTTGGCTCTGTAATCACAAACACTAATGACTAGTATTCACCAAACATCAAAATCTCTACTCATCACCATAGTTAATATCAAAATAGTATGGAACCACACCCATCTATCCCAAGACAACATTGTATCATAACCAGTTCCTGTACTGACCCACCAAGGGTCAATATACATCCCTTTCATGGAGAGACTATATAGTCATCATCAAGTAAAATCTCACCATATGATCCATAATACCATTAATTAGAAGTAATATTATGGTTCAACTATGTATAATACTTACAAATAGTTATATAAGAAAACACCATATGGGGTTTTTTTTAATTTAAACAGTTGATTCCTCATCATTAGTGACATAAATCACATTAAAGCACATAAATGTCAACTGAACCCTACATTCCAAGAATTATTCATGTGGACAGGCCCCATGACAATAGGATAAAAACTAAAACCATAAATAATAATGCCAAATACATGCATCATTTTTAAATAAATATCTCAATTGTAAACATAAAAACCAATAATAGTAAGACCTCATCCCTTGTATCGAACAAAACCAAACTAAGTTGAAACTCGGGCCAAATTGATTATATAACATTAATAGGAAGATTAATTGTTAATTAATAGGAATATACTATTTTATAGTATTATTTTGAAACATTGATCTATTTCCCCCTTGCTTGTAGGAACATGATTTGACCCATGGGGTGTTGTGGTTCTTATATGTTGGCCAGTGACATGTATAGTCACAGGAGATAGGTATGTTTTAGTTCAGTTTTTATTTTATTTTCTTTATCGCATTAGCCACTTAGATCTTTGACTTCTTTCTATGGACATAGGGTAGTTATATTCTGCGAAGGGGGATAGAAGGGGTTCAGATTTATTCAGTCCACCGGATTTGATCTGAGGTAAGATTCTATGGTTACTAATTGTCTCGCACCTCATGTATTTGGGGCTTTTAGTATTTTTGACTCCATATTATGTTTTCAGTAGGGTGTTGGATCATTTCGTGTTGGTTCGGGTGGATTTGGTTCTCTGCTTCCAATATAGGTAAGGTTTTAATGTCATTGGTTGGTTTCTCACTGGTTATGTAGCGTCCTTCATGTGTTTTAAGGTTCTTAATATCTTTTGTGTAGTGCGTTGATCCCTACTCATTGGTTTTGAGTTTCCAAGTCAAGGGCGACTCACCTGCGTGTGCATAGGTAAGTAAGTATATGTATGTGGGTTCCCCCATTACGTGTATAGTCACCCATGGCAGTGATTATGCACGTATGGGGCTAGGTGTTCCCATGTATATATATAAAAATTCATACGCGGGTGAGTGGACACTGGTATATGCATATAAGAATATGTGCAAGGATCCCCTTGCACATGCTCATGGCCATGCGGGTGTGTGCATAGGGGCTAGGTGTCCTTACATGTGTGTGAAGGTGCGTATACCCAGTGGAGGAGCAGCAGCTTTTAGTCAAAAATCTCCAAGAGCCAAAGTGGACGGCTTGGTTCCACCTTGAGGTAGAGTCCCTCTCCTAGCCTCTTTAATTCAAGAAGGATTTAAATTAAATTTATCTACTTTATTAATTATGCTTAATTATATTGAATTACATATCTTGAATATCTGTTCTTTAATATAATTGTTTCATTTGATAAATAAAGTCATTTTTTTATAATAAAACCCCTCCAACAGAGGTGTGTTGTCTGCAAAAACTCACAGTGATAGTTATGTTGATCTAGTTGCTTAACTTATTACATTTGATTTGTGTTGAATGAGTTTTAGAATAAATGTTAAATATAATTAAATGAATTGTGTGATAAATCAATGCCATGATTTTATAATAAAACCCCTCCAACAGAGGTGCGCTGACTTCTAAACCAAAGAATAGTGGTGGTTATTTGTATCATGTTTAGATTTGGTTTGATTTTTCCATATGTCTCTTGTTGGTGTTTGTTTTGTGGCTAGTTAGTTTTTGTTTTCTTTGAATAATATAAATTGGATTATCATACCTATTTATCTCAAATGAAATTTCCCGAGTAGGCATATGCCTTGACCATGACACTTTCCTTTTCACCCTTTGAATATTATAAATGAAATTTCCATGTTTAAGCGAAGTGAATGAATTTGTAAATGGTTTGTGTAGGGTGTATGATTCTTTTTCGTTGTTTTGTTTCCCTTTAGATGTTGCGTCATTGTGCCACTCGCTACAACCTTCATGTGATACCTTGATATAGCATATTAAATAGTTGATTTGTTATATCATGTCTGTTGTGACCTTATCTTATGGAGAAACCTGTTTGGGGTGTTTTCCTGGCCTCTTGGCCACCCCTTTGGGTGTTTACCTGAGCCCATATATCTAAAAACACATATGGTGTCATTTTTTAACATTTGTCGGGCTGATGGTGCTCCCCACCATAAGTTTCATCTTACCACCACCAATTCATATGATTTAGTGCCTCCTTTTAATATTCATATTGAAACATTTCTCCCATGTTCTAATTAAAAGAATTATAGTGGGGACACTCACTAAATGCATTCTACTCACTATGGTGGACCTGTGTATAGCGAAGTATAGAAAGATTCTGGAGAAATCCCTATGTCATTTCCCAGATCATTTTTGGAAAGATGTTACCAAATATATTGGATTCTTACTTAGTATATTTATTTGAATTCAAAAACATTTTCTTTTGAATGAACACTTTGATAAGAAAGAGAAGATTATAGAAGCCAGGTGTGATCCACACCATTCATAGTTGTGCATAAAAATGGATAGCATATATATATATATTGCATGAGTCTTTTATGATAAGGTGATATACCTACACAACATTGCAACATATATTTCTTCAATAAAGAATAAGGGAAGGACAGACCTAGGCTATATTGATATATTTGTTTCAAACAAGAAAAAAATGTTAAAAAAAGAGGGTGAACATGGTAATAGTTTTTCCAGTGAATAGATCCAGGTAGCCTTTGAAGATAGAAGCTTACCATTGTTGCATTTCAAGTGAATATAAAGACATAACCCTCACACATGAGGTGTTGGTCTCATCTAGTTTAAAGGAAGGGGCAGCAAGCATTGAAGATCAATGATCATATATTTGGAATCAAGGGTGCAAGGTTTGTCAGTGACCCATGCTAATTTAAATAAGACCATCATGTCTATAAAATACATATTTTATCCCTTGAATGTCATGCTAAATGTGGTTTCCAACCAACTGAATCTGATTCTAATTCTGATAGGCACTCAATAGTCTTATACTTTTTGATAATCACAAAAAACGGAATGAAAAGTAACAAATAAGTAAATTTAAATTAAATAAAATAAAGTAGAAAAATCTCTTTAACTTTTGTAAAATTTTATCTCCCTTGAGATATAAAATAAATTTTTAGAAAAAATTTATCCCCTTAAATTCTTCTAATAGTATCCCCCTAGCTAACACTTCTTCTAAACTTAATAATTCCCCCTAGGATATGCTTTCTTTATCTTTTTTAATCAATTAGGAACACAAAATCATTCTCCCCTTAGAAAAAATTATTCCCCCTTTGGGATGAAATAATTTATCTTCCATTTACCCCCTTACTGAAACAAAAAAACACATACAACCACGATCCCCTTTGGTATTATTAAAATGAAACACCAAAGAAAAAAATTATGACTATGAAAGAAACAACAGAGGCCACACATGGACCTCTTCCATAGTTTCAATTGGTATAAAAATAATTGGAAATAAAAGATAATATTGAGTATTCTTCTATTCAATCATGGGAGTCAGTGTGTTAATAGATTATCCAACATAATAGTAAAAATTAAAATAAAACAATAGAGATAAAAGTAAGAAGATATGGAAAAGGCAGTATCTTGAATAGTTTCTTTATAAGTTAGATAAAAATAGAGTATCGTGAAGTTCTATTTTCTATTCATAGGAAAGGATCTTGATCTTCAATGTACTCCACTCTTCCATAGTCAAATGTATCATCATGTAATATCTCATGTGATAATCAGTTTCATCATTCTACACTCTCCACCTTCTAACCGCATGTGCATGAGGGAGATCCTCTGAAATAAATATAGCACTGCATGCACCCATTGAAGGATAATCATCAAGATTTTTTGGATCCTCTTACTGAATCTAACATTGTATTCAATTCATATATGCAAAGGGTTAGGGATAATCATTAATTAATCTCTTTTCATTAACTCTTATAAAATATCTATTGGAAGTATTTAATTCAAATCAAGAAAAATAATGGTGGAAAAAGATGATGGTGAATAAAATATGATGGTAGAAAAGATAAACAGTATAAAACAGATGGTTGGACCCCTAGAGGTAGCTCATCTAGAGGTAGTACGATCTTAGTGGTGGAATTTCTGGTTGTAGCATGATCCTGGTGATGGAACGCGTGGCAGTGACATGAACCTGGTGGTGGTATGTTCAGTGGTGGTTAATTCTAGTGGTCGAATATTCTGGTGGTAGCATGATTTAGTAGTAACACACTCCAGTAGTAGCACACACTAGTAGAAGGTAATCCCAATGATGGAACACAAATAGTGGTAGAAAATTCCTGCCATTGGAAAGATCTAGCAGTGGAACAATTTGAACTAATAGTGGGTCTTTTCAATACTCGGCCTGATATTCTTTATAAAATGACATACTATCATAAAAAACTAGATTCATTATAATCATAGGAAACTTTATTTGTGATAATTAAAGTAATTAGGTTCCAATAATCTTCCCCTTTTTGATGATCACTAATCAAAGAATTTTATAAACCATGTGTAAAACACAATTAGGAATAAATTTAAAAGTTTGAAGAGTAACAGTCTGCTCAAAATTCCAAAAAGATAATTTGATATTTATAAAATACAATTAGGAATAAAACAAAAGTTTTTGAAATTGATCTGGTATCAAAGGTATGGTATCAAATCAAAAAATATAATTACTTAAATTGCATCCAAATAAGTACAATATCAAAGGATAAAATCCATATAAAGAATTTTATATCAAATAATAACATACAAATGGTTATGGGATAAAAGATAACATATTAGAGGATAAGGTTGGTGTCATGGGTAAATTACATTACTGTTCTCCCCATTTTGGGATTATAAAAAAACTAGAAATAGTAAATACAAAAATGAAAGAGATTAATAATAAGAGAGAAATTCCAATAAGGACAAAAGTCATCTATACAAAAAAAATCCCTATAAAAGACTGGCTAATTCAAATCACTCTCATCCTGGGTGGTGTAATTAGTAGGGCTCTTTCCCTTTCTAGAAGAAGGAGGCACTAAGGTAGAGGCTAAAGATATAGATGTAGAGGTAGGAAGTTTTTGGATCACAATAGGTTGGAGATTCCAGACAGCTTCAACCAAAGACATACCAAAATTCTAGAATTAAGGAGGTAGAGGATCAGAAGAAGAATCAAAGTTGAAGTATGTCATGGGAATCACCTCTGGAGAAGCCACTAAAGTATTGGATACATATAGTAAAGGCTTAATAAGATTTAAAAAGTCTATAATAATGTTTCATAATCTCTCCATACTATTAAATAAATCTTTCTTCTTCTCCATTAATAGCTTAAGTAGAGTTGTCATCACTTTCAACTGGTCAACCTATTCCTTGAAAACCCATTATACAAAATTTGCCTTAATTAATCCTAATGAGATGGATGTACATCACCTATAACAACATGGAGATAATATTTGACTATATACTAGATCAAATCAGCATCAACTAAAGCTGAGGGAAGTGAAGCACTAGATATAGATGCAACAATAGGAACATTCTCCAATCTCTTCCATGAGGAATCCTGACTGGAAACAAAGTAGGTACTCATTTCCTCTATAACAGATCAAATGGTTTCTATCTCACTGTCCAACCTTCAATTTTAAATATTAACTTTTTGAATATGAAAACTCATCTTGGGATGAATATGACATACAACCATCTCCAAAAGGTGTCTAGCATCAGATTCACTAAGCTGAGTGACAGGAGGTTCCTGATAACTCAAAATTACACTGAAATCTAAAATAAGTCTTTCTTTGAAATATTATAAATATAATATGGATACAAAATCTGAAGGTGCTGGGGAAACAACTCTCTCAACACTAGGTAAAGCAGCCTCTATAGGTTATGATTTGGTAGGTACATCTAAGGGAAAAGCCTGAAGATCACCTGCTTGGTCAATCTGCTTAACTAAGGATCCCTTAGGATATGTCCCAACTCTAAATGAGATAGTAGGTTCACTATTCTCTAGTGTAATACTATGGTCATCACCATCACTATCTCCATATGAGTCTGGATATGATAGTCTAGGCAATTTGGAACCAGAGGAGGGATCCCCCTTACATGATACCTCATCCACTACCAAGGTAAAACCACCCTAAGAATCTCTATGCTCTCAAGAATATTCTTCAACATATTTAGACTTTGAATAGTCTAAACCAAGATGGAAAAAACCTAGTGACTTTTCCCACTCATCATGTGAAGCTACTTCCATATGATGTGTATGATGGTGCAGGTTTACAGGTGCTTTGGAAGACTATTAGAGGTGCGGGTTTACAGTTACAAGTGCAGGTTTATATGTGTAAAGTGTACTTTGGAAGATTGTTAGAGGTGAAGGTTTACATGTTCAGGTTTTACAAGTTTAGAGGTGCAGGTTTACTGCTCGAAGTGGGTTTACAGGTCTTCCCAGCTTTGATGTTTGCTGGGGAGTAGAGGATATACCAATGGTTCATATAACCATTGGTATTCAATATCTTGGACAACATATGCCAATGGTTCACAGAACCGTTGGTATTCAAATGCTGTAAAACATATTCCAATGGTTCACAGAACTGTTGGTATTCATTCTAGACAACATATATCTCAACGGTTTCAATGAAACCGTTGGGATAGAATACATACTGAATATATACCAATGGTTCAAAAACCGTTGGTATGTATGTTGTATGGTATGTATACCAATGGTTCTTGAACCGTTGGTACACATATATACCAATGGTTTTACTTAAACCATTTGGGTAGATTAATTTCAGACCACCTATAACAATGGTTCTCTAGAAACTGTTGGTATAGAGCTACTGCAATGCCCAACATACCAACGGTTCATGAAACTATTGGGATAGCATATCCCAACAGTTTCAAGGGATATCCCAATGGTTTTAAAATGTTGGAATAGGTGAAATTTATAGTAGTGCCCAAAGACACCTGGGCTACTGCCCCACAAGTAGAGCCACATCTCACTTAAAAACACATGGTTCATCACACCTCACTCGAAAACACCTAGGCTATTACAAACACCATCCAATGCACTAACAGACTACCATCCATCACAGCATGTGAAATACCTACCTCACCCGGAAGAGAGTGTGATAAAGAGTAGGTTCCCATCCATCTGTACTCATCATCGAATGTTGGAAAAAATACCCCATATGTGACTATGAAGGTTTCATCACATAGTGCTCGATGTGGCTAGGGTGCGTATAGAAATTGAGAAAATATACAAGTATATATATGTAGTATCAAACACTCAAGGACAACCTATGGGTTCAAAAAATAACTAACCAACTCACAAAAATATCACCTTTGTTGCACCTCTAAATGCATAACACCACACAATAAACTACAACCCCATTCCATATTTCCAACCAATTCCATTTAATCATTGCATTATTTTCATTATTTATCATTAACCACATTTAATCACACAACCCACCATTTAATTATTCATTAACCATTTTCATCCCATTAACCAAACCAGCCCAATCCATTTCAAGCATTATCAAACAATTATTTGTTTATTCCATCACTACTCAAGCATCTTACAAAAAGAAACCACCACCTAACTGCCCCAAAATCATAGCCAAACAAACTACCTCACCACCCAAAAATCATGGCCAAAAAACCCACCTCACTTCCCTAAAAGTATAACTAAACAAGCCACCTTTCCACCCCAAAAACACATCCAAACAAACCACCTCACCACCCCAAAATCACAGCAAAAAAAACACCTCTCCACCCTAAAAACATAACACGTGAACCATCATCCCCACATGTCCCAACCACACATCATCTTCCCACAAGAACGGACACACATCACAACACATCAAGATCATTTTACAAATTTATGAAGAGATTTTCATCACATTCCACTTTATTTTAGGGACATTATCACACAATTCATTATCTTGAGGCAACCATTTTATTAGAAAAATATAATTGGTTAACAAATTTCCATTTTAGGGTGATATCATAATAATCACAAATAAAGTAGAAATCTCAACACATATATCCAGCAAAAGAATCCCCCAATTTCCACAATTTTCCATGGGGAATTAAGCCCATACAATTCACAATATCACAATAAAAATAAAGCTATAAAAACATGCAATTCAAACCCATTTTTACCCATAAATTTCAATTTAACCAATTATTTATCTTTAATTAAGCTGGAAAAATTGTAACCCATAGGTAAAAAAAGAAAACCACTCTCTCAAGATACACAATAAAGAGAAATGAGGGATTATCTACCTCAAAGAAGCTTTGTCAACTTTTTGTGAACTATAGGGCGAAGAAGAATGCCCGCAAACTACAATTGAACCATGATAAAACACTGATCAACCTACACCTCAGCAAAATACCATCAAAACACAACCCAACACACACCCCAAACCATAACAACATCACCACAGGAAATACCTAGGATAAAAACAAAATAAAACCTACCAATAATAAGGAAGGGATTACCGTTGATTGTAAATGAATAACCACTAGTTTAAATTTCATGCACAGGATTTTAACACCCAGATTCACTAAATCTTCAATTTTTGACCAAATATTCAACATGGGGACCACCCAGACCATTCCTGTATGGAATTAATTAATACAGGAGCCCATATGAATCCTATAAATAGAGATGCCAAGTCTCCACTCAATGGATTCATTTTGGAGCTACTGTTGTTGGGATCAAGGACCGCTACTGCCATGATGTGTAAAATAGGTTTTCTATTTTTGTACCCCGTCATGGATAGAGTGAGGGGGTATACCTTATGTAAATAGATTATAATGACAAGGTATTGATTGTAATGAGGTGTTTTATTTTTGAATTCAATTCATTTGGTTGTTTTTCCACAACCCTAATTTCTCAAATCTCTTCCTCGCTTTATCATTCATGACCATTGCATGATCAGTGAGGGATTGATAATTTCAATGCATTGACTAGAGAATGATACACACCATGACCATTGGGTGGATTTTTTTTCAATGTTTAAATATAGTTCCAAGTTACCAATTCTCTGAATACCTAAATTAACGTGACCATTGTGAAAATGGGGCATCGGTGATTTTGGGGTTGTCTACCATGACCATTGGATTCGACTAAACTCGGTTTCAACACCTATGATTTCTTTCCAATTATTTTATACCCTAATCAATCATGAACCTGGATTTTCAATTACTGAGCACATTTTTTCATTTTATTAAAAATAAAAAACATACATCATCTTTTCTTTCATAAAATAGTTTAGGTTTATTTTATTAAATTGATATTTTCTCAAGCCCTATCTTTGTGGGTTCGACCTCAAACTTGAAATTACTATACTACCCTATATTTTAGTGGTTTTTTTATTTCATATTTTTAAATTTCTAAATTCGATAACCCTATGGGAAATAAAAACACTCGTGGGGATATCAAAATATATAACAAGTCATCATCTATACTCCACCACATGGTCAAAATTAAGGCACTATCACTACCCTCAACCATCCCTCACATGGGTCATGGTTCACATGGTGTAAAAAATTCTCATATTTCAAAGTTCTATTTAGACATCAATTTATCCATTCCATTTACCATATTTAGCATCATTTACAATTTCCAAATTCATATTAGGAACCTTTTTATTTAAATTACACAAACAAGAAAAGAACTTTTCATTTAAACAATTTATCCCAAAACCTACTTTTTTGTGTGTTCCTAAAAATCATGCATGTCACAATAATTCCTGAGTGCCAAGAATGATGCATTCTCATACAAATCTCATGTCATTCTGATCCATGATGCAAAAATATTATAAAAAAATAACATCACACAAAAATTGCATCACTTAATGTGAAATAATATCCAACTATAATAACAAGAATAAATAACAACAATCCCACCATGATTACTTGGATTCACCCTAATACATGGGTTAGCTACTCCCATGCATGAGATCTTGAAAAAGACCCAAATCATCTTAGTATTCTGTCTACCTTTCCAAAATAGTAAGGCAAAAGAAAAGAAAAGAAAATAAACATACATTTTATACCACTTTGTAGCATCCCAACCCAGGTGCCACATATCGGTGCATTAATCTAGTTCATTGTGTGACCTTAGGCGTACCTCCATGTATGCCAGAGACTTCCGACTAGCAGTGAGGATAAAATATATAACATGGGGAGACTGTACCCTCTTTATCAAAGTAGCACAATAGTAGAAATAATAAGAAATAGCCAAATTATAATAACCATAACCAGAATAATACCACTATCACATGATGACCAAAACAAGGTTACAATATCCAAACCAAAACAGTAGATATGTCATTCCATATACGTGTCAAGTGTCAATATGAAAAAACACAAAATAAAGACACACTGAAAACTCCTAAAGAGGGTCTTAACATCACATTTGGTTCCCTCATCCAAGCTCCATCCTAAATCAACCATCTAACATAGGGCTCTTTCCCTTATCCTATCCTACAAACATGAAGTCTATTCAGGTACTGATTAGGAAGCCCAAGTGGGGTGTGAGTACAACTTAGTAGGCCACCACAAATAGAGTCTAAAATAATATTCAGTCTATAATAGTGAATGCAGTTGTATAAATAATAAAATAAACATGATAAAGTAAATCGTTTACATATTAAATTAGTCTTTATTTAACCACATAAATATTCAGGTTCATGATGAAACCCGAACCAAAAATACCTACTTCGGCACATGCCAGAGTCTAAACTACCCCCAAGGGATATCACATATCACATAACTCATGGGTTTTTATTTATCAATTCATTTTATTTTTAATATCACGAATAATTGAAACCATAGTTGAATGCCAACATTCTGGGCCTAGAACGGCATGTATAGCACCTTGTGGGTATTTAAAGCATCAGTCTGTGTCCCACAAACCATGGGTATTTGTAAAATCATTCATTTTCCTATAAAATAATATTCACATGTATGAATTTGGGTCCAGAACATCATGTCTAGCACCCCATGTATATTTGAAGCATCATTTTTCACCCCACAACCCATTTATCAATCAATCACACATATATCACATGTATCATATTCATTAATATTAATCATCGTTAACCCTCTTATCAAACATTCTCATCATAGTTTCCATTTAAATTTATCAAACAATCAAGGTACATCACTTTAATTCATATGAACAATTCACCAATAAAACATTTATCAAAATTTAATCATATAATCTATTAACTCTTCAAGGTTAATCCAAATGTCCCTTTATCCCCATTATCAACCAATTAATAAATATTTTAATCAAAAAGTTACATAATATCATTAACTAACAAATTGAATCATCCCATAAATTGACCAATTTCATGAACCCATTAATTAATTAACCAATTAATTAATTCAATTCAAGATTCAATTGCCAAATGTGGAAATTAAAATTCCACAATACGTATATGAAATTTTAATTCAAGACTATGGGAATTAACATTTATACCACTTGACTCAATATCATTGATGAATTTTTTTCCTAACCACAACCCTCAATTGATGTAGAATAGTCATAATTAACAATAGTAGAAAAGATATGGACCAACACATAGGATCAAGATCAACCCTCAACACTATAACTATCAAAAGGTTTCACTGCTTCATCAAGAGGAGGAATGGAAAGAAACCAAAGAAAAAAATTCTTACCTGGAATCAAATAGAAAATTATAGTGACTAGAGATGAAGAAATCACTCTATAACCATTGAGAGTCTCCCTAGGGTCTAGATAAACAAGGTTTCATGAATGAATGAAACCAAAATGAATTGCACTGCACCTTTTAATTTTATAATCAGGGAATTAAATGGCATGTAATTCCATTACACATCATGTAATTATTTTTAATGATTTATGAGGAAAAATCCATCACCCCGGGTGATTTTATCCCAATTAAAAATTTACACATCATGTAACCCATTTACACGGCATGTAAATTTTCTACAGACTATTTTTTAACCCAAAATTTTACCTTAAGGATCCAAACTACCACCAAAGCCTCCTAAAACAAATTAAAGCCTTTCCCACCCTATAAAAAAGAGAAAACTAAAAAGGGAATGTACCTGGAAAAAGAATGGGATATTACAAGGGTATTTTCAATGTGTTGGGTTATCCATGGATGATAGTAATTGGTTTCAATATTTTTCATTGGTGTTAGAATAAGTAAATGGTAAGAAAAATCCTTTATCATAGTTCATGAAGAGAGAATGGATATTCTAAGGAATATCCCTCGAGGGTGGCTATCCAAGTGTGAAATATTAGGCCCATTAATCATGCATCAGGGTGATGATTGAGTCGCTATCCAATCAACCCTTTTCAGGGTGATTAACCCTAGGTGAATTTGTTCCACAATCGCATCCACTTTACAATATCTAGAGAGGTATTTATTTTCTAGTAAACTACACACACTTTTACTTTACCAAAACTTAGTATGGTTTTTCCACCATGAAAATGATTGAGTTTTACAACGGTTTTGATAACTCTTAAATCAAAAGAATATGAGATATGGATAACAATATAGACTTTGAAATCCCTTAAATTTCATGATTAATATGGTAAAATTATTCCATGGTGATTTATGCACCATACAAAAGAAAATATATGGTGAATATAACATGAGTCCCAAAGCATGAAAATTGATATGGAAAACCCCCACTTATGGATTGGGTGGAAATTCAATAAAAACCCCTTGAAATATAGGGCTTAAAATTGATCTTAAAATTCCATGAATAAATTCATTTCATGATATAACATCTCAAATATTCATTATATATAACACGTGAATGAAATTATGTGCATAATACAAAACTTATCTCAAAGAGAAGAATTTGAGACAGAAAAACCTTACCTCTTGTACTGACTTCCTAAAAAATGCTTTAAACACCTATATCCCAAACATATATATATTATTAAATTAATTAATAACCTTAATCATTTTCATTTTCATTTATAATCTTCATAAATAGTCATTCTCTATATGAATTCTACTGATTTTCCACATCGAGTGTTTATAGTTTTGATTATTTGTACTAGTTTCATAATATCAGTGTTTGTATTCATTATTATTAAAAGTTACATCATTACTAGGTATTTTTAGGGATTATTTATAATTATTTATTATTTTTAAAACTCCTTTAATTAGTTTCTCAGTCTTTATCCTTGAATATGAAATCGATAACAAGCATGTTTCGGCGATTCTTGTCGATTGAAGAGTGTTTTATTAATTAATGAATTAAATATTTATATAACATATCCAGAATAAAAAAACATTATTTAAACATTTATATTATATTATATTAGTATTTATGTTCTCATATTCATTAATATTATAAATTCATATTATTGTTCAAGTGGGTGGTTAAACCGACCCAAACATGAACATACCCTAGTTTAATGAATGATTATGAGGTGGTTTTGTTGTAAAATAATAATAATAGAAGAATAATGATCATATTTAGTGTTTATTAGTGTGATATATCAGAATTTTAATTAATTATAAGAATAATTAATGTATATGAAAATATTACACAATTTGAGTAAAACATTATCCTCTTAGAATACTTATTTTAAATGATTAGATTAACGATGATCGTGTGTTGATCATTTCATTAATAATTTCTCAAATTTATTATACCATAACCTTAATGATATCATAAACATCATATTTATCCTTTAATCTCATTATTATATTCATCCTTTTAATTCAGTGAAGTAAAACAAAACATGTTGCATCTTGGAGGCGGTAGTCCACACAATGCACAAATAACGGATTCACTTTTCTTAAGGGAAGGGAAAAGGTGGTTAGTGTTTATCTCTATAATATAAAAACATTGATTATATTATAAATAATAATCATATAATATTTGGAAAAATAAGTTTGAAATGTAAAGATAAAAAGAATATATGTTAGTGAAAATATTGAACTTTTGTTGAGATATGTGGGTTTCTCTTAGAGGATTCCTTGGAAAGGAATGGCTTAGGCTAATATCTTGTGACCAAAAGCTCATGAGAGTGAAATTGGATTCTATGGGAAGTACAGAGGGAAAATTTTTATGAGGAGATATAATTTTTAGAGTGTTATTAAAAGGGTGGTGAGATGCCCCTTTTATAAGTGAAAAATAGGGGATTTTTCATATAACTTAAGTTAGGTAAGGGGTAGGAATGGAATCACATGGGTGTTAGGTGGGATTGGTGAGTTTAGAGAATTAGGTGGAGAAATTTTAGGTGAGACATGTGGGTATGAATTTCATACCTAAAAAGTCTTTATAAAAGGTGTTTTTACCATTTAATTATTAAAAATTTGAGATACCTCATTTACCCATTTTACCTTTATTGATCATGATTAAAAATTAACCATGGTAATTATTTTATTTCTAAAAAATAAGATGACCCTTATTATAAAATTTTGATGTTATGAATCTGAATTTTGGATCCATTGATATTAATTAAATTTCTAAATATAATAAAAATAACTTTTAAATTAAAACATGAAATATAGGAAAACTTTTTTTATAAAAAAATGTATTATATATTAAGTGTTTTTTATTCTTATTTCCCATTAATTATTAATTTATTGAGTGTTTATATATTTTTTATGTGTTTAAAATCATATTAGAGTCGTATTTTAAATTATATTAATATAATTTATTTAGATGAAAATTATATAACTCTTATAAAATTAAATCTTTGAAAACAAACATTTTTCTTTTATTATGGTAATTAATCTTTATACTAAGTAATTTATGACTAAAAATAATATTTTAATAGTTACATAATTTTGACCTACTGATTCTAAATATAAATTTCATTTTATCAAATAAAATTAATATGTATAGGAAAAAATTAATTTTAACATTTGCGCGCATAAAACCAGTTTTTTGGAAAAATCCAAAAAAAAATATCTTAAGATAATATATTTATGAAGAATTCAAAAATAAATTTTATTTTGTTAAACTAAAATTCTAGAATTCATAAATTAAATGTTTAAATATAATTATAGATAAAGTCTCATTAGAGTATGCATTGAGTAATAGTTCTTGATATGGTGATTGTCACGACCCCCTCCCACCAAAGATACTATAATGAAAGGGAGAGAGATAATTACACCTGAGTCCCACCTCTAGTAGGCCTAGGGTTGGTGACTAGAACAAGGGGTATAAAAATATCATAAATGAGAGGCATTTCCCTCTATATAAAAATAAGATTGAGAGATAGGATTAATCAACTGCAAGCAACTCCATGACATAATATAAAAGAAATCCAAAACCATCCCATGATGCATGTATAAATAAAATAGATAAAGATAAAAGTATACAATTTAAATATTCAAAAGTAAAGCTAAAGTAGTGACACAACAACTATCCAGAGGTTTGGGCTAATTATGTTCATCATGGTCCATGTAATCCTCCTAGAAACCTGAAATAGTTTTATATGCATAGGATGAGCATATAAGTATACTTAGTAGGGTAACCAAAGTATCTCATGCACATGTGAAAGAAGCATACTAATAAACTCATGAGTAAATAGCAGAACCAAACAACACCTAAGTAGGTCAACAATCCAAACTCATCCTCACCAAGGTGTGTTCACCAAATAACGCATCCAAGTATAATAACATAATACGAAACATATCGATAAAGGGTATACTACATCACTTTCCAATTTATTTTCCTCTCTCACACCCCAACATCGTACATCCTAGTGCTCCCATATCTTCCTTATAACATATATCACCACCCCACAATATGGTCACATCACGTCTCTCTTAAAGACACCTGGTCCACCACCCCATAGTATGGTCACATCACATCTCACCTAAAGACACCTGGACCATCACCTGGTGCACTAATAGACCTTCATCCATCATAGATTATGCATATCTACTCTCCTAGAATAGATAGTGGGAAATAGTGGGTATCCATCCATCCATCCTCATTACTGAGATGTTGTAAAAAACACCCCCTGTGTGAATATACGGGTGTCGGCACATAGTGCTCAATGTAGGTAGGGTGCATATAGAAATAATAAAAAACATATGAGGTATATATATGACCACAAACACAATCCCAACCTATGGATTCACTACAAATATAACAACCAACTCAAAACAACACCACTTTTCCTGCCACTTCTACACGCACCACACAACATCACAAGCCACAAAGTGCATGTCACTTTCCATCTTCTCATTACAATCCAATCCAATTTCCATATTCTCATTACCCACCCATTTCAATTTAAAATATCCATCTCATTATTCATTTTCTAACCCATTAATTTATATTTAACATCCCACCATTTAAAACACAAATCTTGTTACAATTTAATCTTCTATTAACCAATTCATTTTACTATTTTCATAAAATTAACCAAACCTATTAATTTTGATAAAACTTGGGAAAGTAGCATAACATAGCACATCGCAACATCAGACAGCCCATAATTCTCATGCTAACAAGCCCACATAGCCACCATCATAGCCATATCCACCTCCTTGTTGTAACCACCACATTTCCACCACTTTCAATTTTAATTCATTCATTAACCATTTCCATCCCATTAACCAAACTAGACCAAGCCATTTAAAATGTTATTAACCAGTTATTTCATCACTACCTAGGCATCTAGCACAATTAAACTATACATCACAAGTATCTCATGATTCCTATTGAACCATCACCTCGCCTCCCCATAAGCACTGCCAAACAAACCATAACCTTACGAACCCAAAAGCATAGTCAAACAAATAACCACCTCACCATCCTAAAAACACGGTCAACCAAATAACCACCTCGCCACCCCAAAACTACAGCCAAACAAACCACACATCACCCCACATCGCATCACAACCACACATAGTCATCCCACAACATTTCCACACATCACAAACCATTTTTATAGATTTAGAAAGGTGATTTTTATCACATTCCACTTATTTATTTAGGGAATTGTCATACAATCCATATCCAAATATAAGTGATTAACTGATTTCCATTTTTATGGTGATGTCAAACAATCAAAACAAGGTTCCATAATCATAACAAACACTGCACAAACAAATCCTCCAATATCTATGATTTTTTTCTAGTAAATAAGTCTGTACAATGACAATATCAATGACAATATCAATGAAAATATCAAAGCTATAAAAACATATGATTTTATTCCCCTTCCCCTTCAATTTCATTTAAACCGGTTAATTATATTTGTTAAGCCATATGTAAACCATATTCCCAAGAATAAAAATAATAATAAACCCCTCCTGCATGATACAACTGATGAGAAACAAAGAAATACCCTACCTGGAAGAAAGAATCTTTACACAATCTGTTGCACCAAAAACAAGGGGTGTGTGCATAGGAGGAAAACACCTACAGGGAACTCAAACCAACTACAGAAATGGAGTTCCACAACTCTAAGGGAAAAGGCTTTAAGACCTCCAGTCTTGAGAGAAAGAAAGTAGGAAAGAACAAAGGAAATATCTTCACTTTAAAACTAACAGATTCAAAACCAGTGGGATTTTAGATCGTGGATAGGATTTTAATTAACCATAAATGTGGACCTCATTAATCTCTACATTAAAGGACTCATTTATAACCTTGGTCATCATGGAAATTTGAGGATATAATTATACTTAATAAAAAAAACTTTCAATGACCCTAGTTCACACCGTCAAAAGACCTTCATGATTGTTTTCAAGAAACAGGTAGGAAACTCCACATGGATGATTCAACGTATCTGAAAGCCCCATGTAGCCAAAATATCCACGTAACCATTTTCACATAGAACACTTAGCTACATAGACGATTTTTTTACGTAGCTGATTCGCATAGTCGATCACTCACGTAGCTGATCCATATAGTTGATTCACATAGTTTATCCATCCACATGGCCGATTCACATAGCCAATTTGTGTGGCTAATTCATCCAAGTAGTCAATTCACATAGCTAATCGCTCACATAGTTGATCCACATAGTCGATCCATCCACGTATCTGATTCAACTGCTCGTGAGAACAAACAACTAACCATGCCAACCAACCACACGACCAACCACCCTACTGCATATAGACAAGTGAATGTGCCAAATAACCACATGACCAACCACCCTACCACATGAACAAACAACTGAATGTAAGAAGGGAACTTAGAAGAACCAGAGGAAAAGACTCTTAACACCCTCTCGAATTCACCAAGTCTAAGAAAACATAAAAGAAAAAGGTTTTAGAAATCAGGGACCATACATTAGATACCTATCAAACAATTCTCATCCTCGATAATTAAAACAAAACTAGAAGGAAGGGATATGGTGGTCCGAACAACCAACCCACAAGATACCACTCAATGATCTTGATATATTTGGAACACAACAACTATTAGGGAAAAGAAGTGTAAAGCTACACAATACTTCAAAATAATCTATCGGGGTTGTTACCTCTCAAATAGTAGTAAAGCCATTAATAAATCATTACATTAAGGGTGTAAATCCATATCATATATCAACATGAGATCAAATAATTTATCTCAACAAAACAAGCTTTAAAAAACTTAGAATTTTGAGCACACGTCCATGATTCTCATTCCCAAGTAAGGTCACATAATCACATCATAGGCCACACGAATGGACAAAATCAAACAGTAAGAAAAAAATATTAATAAATCATGGGAAAAATTCTTTTTAATCTCAATTCATCATTCACACTTTAAATTTCCAACTCCAAGTTCAAAACCAAATCATGGTTTTTTTAAACAAGATCATGACTTCCAAAATCGTCCTTCATTTAAATATTTTTTTTAATATTCATCAAAAACACTTCATTAATTCACTTTTCATTTCAAGTCATTATATATATGTATGTATATTTTTTAAATCCACTCAACAATCACAAAGATTTTGAAAAAAAGTCTTATTTCAAAATTCCACGCCTTTCATTTCAAAACAAACATTAAATGTTTTTTTATCAAAAATTCATGCCTCTCATTTAAAATCATCTCAACTCAAATCACAAAACATTTCACACCCTTTTCATTTAATCAAAAAATTTATTTAAATCATTATTTCAACACCTGAACATTTTCTAAAAATCAATAAATAATATTTTTTTGTCACTGATATGGGTTTTCATCACACACAGCATGTCATTTCAAATCATTTGTGAAGAGTCCTAAATTTTTAATGTTACATAAAATGTAAACAAAACATGAGTTTGGAAAAATCTATTTTATCTAGCTTTAAAACTTTTCTAAAGTTTGTTAACAAATTTATTCATCGAGATTATGTCCATGAAAAATTTTATATATCATTTCTCAACTGACACAAGCACTAATATCAACATAGTCAAAGGTTTTGCAAGCATACAAATCAAAGGAACCCATCCACCACACCATGATATTTTCCACTTTGGGTCGATCTAACTCACCTGCATGTTTTTAAAACATGTCATAATATAACGTGTCTTGATGTGGGAAAGAGTTTATCTCTCTTCATATGTTTGATTCCATAACACATGTCATCAATATAAGATCAATCACAACAAACCCAACCAAAAATACAATAGTCAAACATTCCCATCACTTCATAAAAGGATTTAGGTGTGGGAGACAATACCATATTTATTAATTTTATGATTTTCCAAACAAACCTTTTCTTTTATTACTAACTATAAGTGATTAACATTTTTATGAGAGTTGGGTGATTTCATTAATACAAACATGTCCCAACACAACACAGTCCATATCACCATGAAAAATGCATGTCTCAGCCACCGCACATCACCACCACTGCACAACACAACCACTAGCTAAACTTACCAACCAATGAAAACATCCACCCGACATTTCACACAACCATATTACCTCATCACTTTACCATCCATAGGAAACCGCCCTTTTCACATAACCACCTACTTCATTTCATCCTCCACATTTCCCCAACCAACAATCACCACGTTTATCACACATCAAATCCCCAAGCACACAAATCAAGGATTTCTCTCTCCTATGTTAAGATATTATCCACTTTGGGTGGCACTGACTCACCCGTATGGTTTTAATCATGTCAAATTATAATGTGTCTAGGTTAGGGATTGGGGTTCCCCCTATTTATATATGTTTGAATTTTTTTTAATCATGCATCACATAAGGAAATGAAACAAGAACAACCACACATATAAACAACACAGTCCAGCTTCCATAATTATTCTAGGGCTCACATTACTTCACCTCATTATTTAGTATGGGTATTCTCACACAATTTCAAATTTTCCATGGGGAACCAGATCATTAACCACATATAAGTGATTATCCTTTTAATACATGGTGATCTTAATCAAACAGTCACATCAAGGGTCTCATAATCCATAATAATCATAGTGCAAGCAAGTTTTCCAACAACCGTTATTTTCAACAAGGCATATCAACACTTCAATGAAATAATAACAATGTAACCACAAACAACACTCAATATTTCCAAGTCATTTTTGCTAAAACATAATGCCTTGCATTTAAATAGCTCTAACATGTGTCCAAGTTAAATATGAAACTGCACACGCATTATCTCACATATCATGTTTAATGTTCTTAAACAAGACAATCTAGGTCCATCTTATTACTGAGTAAATATGATTCCAACTTCATTTAAAAATTAGTACATGCTAGTTTCTTGCGCACAATTCAAATACCACATTACATACAAAAAATGATTTCAAAATTCTCAAAATAAAACATGCTCTCTAATCATAAAATTAAAATTGCACATGTTGTATTACTATGATTCATGCTTTATCATGATCGAACTAAACATTCTTTAATCATTTCATTTCTCAGGAAAACATGATTATACAGTATAATAAGTGTAAAATGATTCTACTTTTATATTTAAATATTAAACATTCCACGTGATCAAGTCCCACATACTAGAAATTTCATAGTTACCACACAAATGTTTTCAACTTTGACATGTTTCCCATAACAAAATACTTGTGACTTAACATGTGAGGAAAAAATTATTTCATCACTAAAAATTATCATCAGCCTTAAAAGAATAAGTTTAATCATTTTAATAGTTTCAAGTCTCAATAGTTTACCACAGAGCATGCTTATAATTTTCCAACATTTAGAAATAAATGTCACAATAATTTCCAGCCTAACACATGCTTATTACATATGGTTATATCAATATTTCATAACTGCAACCATTCCATAAATAATGGGGAAAGATATTCTTATTGAGGATTCCAAATTTGAAGGAATTTTCAATAATTAAGATGGTCATTTTAAGAAATTTCAGAATTTAAATGTCCAAAACCAAGTTTTACCAAGAATCCATAACACATGCTCATGATAAATTACAAATTAAAAGCAATTCATGACATATAATTCACATGGGAACCAGAATACTTACAATCATGGTTTCAAAATAATTCATTTTATCATGATGTTATGAAATATAATCAAGGTAACATGCTTCATAAGGGTTTTAAAAATTAAACAGTAATTCACAACAAAATATACTAAAATTATTCTCTAACAATTTAAAACATTAGGAAATCAAGATGGAATATTATACATTTTAAGAAAGGAAATAAAATTTAATTAATTAAGAATCATGCTATAACAGACAAGGAAACAACACATTAAATCCTCAAAAATGTTTCAAAAAAATATTGGTCCAGTTAACTATCATTTCACTCTTTCCATTCAGGTTATATGATTAATTAATCAAATAATAATTTTTCATCAGCAACTATAACATGGTAAAAGTTAGAGAAACACATGTAAAATTTCATTATTTATTTAATTAATTTCCTTAACTTCCCAAAACCACTTTGTTCGATTATAAATTCAACCAATCGTGATACATGTACCTATCCTAGACATCTACCCTTAAAGTGATGACACCTCACTTGGTTGTCTGGTAGGCTCTGAGTCCTTGCATCAGATCATGGGGAGCCCTAAAATCCTATGTCCTAATTGGTCTTCCCTAACCTATCATGCACCAAGATCATCTAACATCATTTCCCTACCAACCCATAAAATCGTCATAGTGCCTAACTCTAAACTTCATCTTATCTCTCAACCATTATATTTTGATAACACTTTATCATGACCCCCTCCCACCAAAGATACTACAATGAAAGGGAGAGATATAATGACCCTAAGTCCCACCTCCAGTGGGTCCCGAGTTGCTGACTAGCATCGAGGGTATAAAAATATCATAAATGGGATGTATTACCCTCTATATAAAAACAAGATCGGGATATGGGAAGAATCAACTGCAAGAAACTCCATAACGTAATATAAAATAAATCCAAAGCCATCCCAAAATACATGTATAAATAAAACTGATATAGATAAAAGTATATAATGTAAACACCCAAAAGTAAAACTAAAGCAGCGACACAAAAAAAATCCAGAGGTCCAAGCTAGTAATGTCCAGCACGTTCCAAGTAATCCTCCTAAAACCATAAAAATGGTTTTATATATGTAGGTTAAGCATGAAATTATACTCAGTAGGGTAACCAAAGTCTCTCATGCACATGTGAAAGAAGCATTCTAATGCACCCTTGAGAAAACATCAGAACCAAACAGCACCTAAGAAGTTCAACTATCCAAAAAAATCCTTACTAAGGCATGCTCACCAAATAATGAATCCAAGTATAATAATATAATAAGAAACATATCAAAAAAGGGTACCTTGCACCTCTTTCCCACTGATTTTCAACTCTCATGCCCCAACGTTGTACCTCCTAGCGCTTTCATCCCTTCCATGTAACCCACAGTATGGTCACATCACATCTTGATCATCACATCACATCTCACCTGAAGACACTTGAGCCTCCAACCCACAGTACATTCACGTCACATCTCGCCCAAAGACACTCGGGCCATCATCTAGTGCACTAATAGACCTCCAATCATCACAGCCTGTGTGTATCTACTTTTTTGGAAGAGAGAGTGAGAAATAGTGGGTAGCCATCCATCCATCCTCATCATTGGGATGTTGGAAAAAACACCCCCCATGTGAATATACGAGTGTTGGTACATAGTGATTGACATAGGTGGGGTGAATATAGAAATCACAAGGAACATATAAGGTATATATATATATCCACACACACACAAGCCCATTATATGGGTTCACTACAAAGGAAACAACCAACTCACAACAACACCACTTTCGTTTCCACTTCTACATGCACCGCGCAACATCACAAGCCACAAAGCACGGACCACTTTTCATCTTCTCATTATAATCCAAGCCAATTTCAAGTTTCCCTTTATCAACCCATTTCAATTTAAAATAGCCAGTTCATTAATCATTTTCCAACCCATTAATTTATATTTAACATCCCACCATTTAAACCACACATCCTGTTACAATGTAATCTTCTGTTAGCCAATTCTTTGTAGTATTTCCAGCACAATAACCAAACCATGTTAATTCCAATACAACTCGAGCAATTAGCATAACACAACACATCGCAGCATTGGAAAACCCATCATTCTCACACTAACAAGCCCATATAGCCATTATCATATCCACATCCGCCTCCTCATCACAATCACCACATCACCACCACTTTCCATTTTAATTCATTCATTAACCATTTCCATCTCATTAACCAAACTAGCCCAAGCCATTTAAAATGTTATTAACCAGTTATTCCATCACTGCTTGGGAATTTAGAATAACGCAACCATACATCACAAGTTTCTCATCATTCCCAGTGAACCATCACCTTGTCACCCCACAAGCACGACCAAACAAACCATCACCTCACTGCCCCAAAAGCACAACCAAACAAATGACCACCACTTCACCCCAAAATCACGGCCAACCAAAAAACCACATTGCTACCCCAAAATCATGGCCAAACAAACCACACATCACCCCACACTGCATCGTAACCACACATCATCATCCCATAGCATGGACACACATCACAATGCATCACAATGCATCATAAACCATTTTTATAGATTTATAAAGGGTATTTTTATCACATTCCACTTATTTATTTAGGTAATTATCACACAAGCCATAATCTAGGGGTAATCATTTTATTAGCTAAATATAAGTGATTAACCAATTTCCATTTTTAGGGTGATTCCAAACAATCACAATAAGGTTCCATAATCACAAAAAAAACTACACAAACAAATCCCCCAGTAGCCATGATATTTAGTTATGCATTAAGCTCGTACAATCATAATATCAATGATAATATCAAAGCTGTAAAAACATGTGATTTCATTCCCTTTACCCTTCAATTTCATTTCAATCAATTAATCATCTTTGTTAAGCCAGATGAGAACTATCTTCCCTAGAATAAAAAAAGTATAAACCCCTCCTGCATGATACAACTGATGAGAAACGAAGGAATCCCCTACCTGGAAGAAATAATTTTTATACAATTTGCTACACCAAAAACAGGGGTGATCGCATAGGAGGAAACCGCCTATAGGGAACTCAAACCAACTACATCAACAGAGTTCCACAACTCCAAGGGAAAGGGATTCAGGAGCTCCAGTATCAATAGAAATCAATCGAGAAATAATGAAGGAAAGTTCTTCACTTTTGAATTAATATATCCAAAACCAGTGGGATTTTCGATCATGGATAGGATTTTAATTGACCATAAATGTGGAACTCATTAAAATCCATGCAGAATTAATCGTTTATAGCCTAAATCATCACATAAATTTGAGGATATAATTATCCTTGTAAAAACATCCTTTGAATGCCCCTAATTCATGCTGCCAAAAGACCTACATGGTTGTTTTCACACAACTGATGAGAAACTCCACATGGTTGATTCTATATAGATGAAAGACTCGCATAGCCAAAAGATTTATGTAGTTGTTATCACATAGAAGACTTAGCTATGTAGTTGATTCATCCATGTGGTTGATTCTCATAATTGATAGCTCGTATAGGTGATCCATCCACATAACTGATTCACACATTCGATACATCCATGTAGTCGATTCACGTAGTTGATCCAACCACATACCCAATTCACGTAGTCGATCGATCTATGTAGCTAATTCACATAGTCGATCCATATAGCCAATTCATTCATGTGGTTGATTCAACTAATCGTGAGAACAAACAACTAACTTTTTAAACTGACCACACAACCAACCACCCTACTGCATACAGACAAGTGATCGTGCCAACTAACTGTGTGACCAACCACCTTACCACATGAACAAACAACTAATCGTAAGAAGGTAACTTAGAAGAACTAGATGAAAAGACTCATAATACCCTATCAACTCCACCAAGCCTCGAAAAACATAAAAGAAAAAGGTTTTAGAAATCTGGGACCTTACGGTGTTTACCTACCATAGTAGGGCCTCAGGTATTACATTCTCCCCCCCCCCCAAATAATTTATTTCATGAAATTGGGGTATATATCAGATATTAAAAAATGTGGGTACTCCTTTATTATAGATTCTCCAGGCTCCCAGGTTTCCTTTTCTAAATTGTGATTTCCAAGGACATTCACCAATCAAGTTATCCGATTTCACAATACTTTCTCTCTGGTATCAAGAATTTGGATAGGTTCTTTATTATAAAACCAGTCAAGCTCCAAGTCTATTTCCCTCAAATTTGAGCACATGCATTGGATCTGGCATGTATTTCCTCATTAATGAAACCTAGAATATGTCGTATACTTTATAAAGGTTGGGAGGCATGGCTAATCGGTAAGTTGCATCTCCAATTCTTTCTAGTATTTCAAAAGGTTCGTTGTACCTAGGTCTTAACTTCCTCTTTTTACCAAATCTTACAACTTCATTACATGGTAAAACCTTTAAGAATACATGGTCCCCAATTTTAAATTCCAGTTATTTCCTTTTATTATCAGCATGGCTCTTTTTTCTACTCTAGACTGCTTTAATATGATCTCAAATAGTTCTTACTTTAACGATTGTCTCCTTAACAAGATCTAGGCCAACTAACTTTCTTTCTCCAACTTCTTCCCAATATGTTGGAGTAAGAAACACTTTCCCATGTAATTATTCATATGGTTCCATCAAGATGCTCAAATGGAAACTATTATTGTATGAAAATTCCACCAAAGTTAGAATAATACCATATACCTTGGAAGTCAAGAGAATATGATCTTAGCATGTCTTCCAAATTATGTATAGTTTTTAGACTACCCATCGGCCTAGGGATGATACACAATGATTAAATATATCTCAATGTTGATATCCCTTTGAATGCTCTTCTGGGATTTCAATGTGAACCAAGGTTCATGATCAGATACAATCGATAGAGGTTCCCCATGAAGCCTTGCAATTTCATTGATATAGATTCAGGCAAGGCACTCAAGGGGTAGATCTTCTCTTATTGCTAAGAAAGGAGCGTACTTAGTAAGATGATCAAATATGAACCATATAACATCATTATTCCTTGGAGTATTTGGGAGTCTAGTGATAAAATCCATTATAATATTTTCTCTCTTCCATATAGGTATAGTCAGAGGTTGCATGACTCCCTTAGGATTTGGTATTTCAGCCTTTGTCTGCTAGCATACTAATCATCTAGACACATAATCTACAATTTCTCACTTCTTACCATCCCACTAGAAATGTTCTCTTAAATCCCTATACATATTTTTTCTACCAGGGTGTATAGAGAAATTTGAGCTATATGCTTCATCTAGCAGTTCTCTTTTCAACTTTGGTATGGATGGAACACATAAACTCTTCCCAAACTTCAACACTCCATCACTATAGATAAATTCCTTCAGTTTCCTATTAGTTTCTACTTTAATCTTCCTTTATAAGTCTCCATCATCCTACTGAGACTTCTCTATATTTTCTAGTAAGGATGGTTTAGAAATTTATTGGAAAAGGAATGATGGATCCCCTTTCCAAAAAATAATCATATCCTTCTTTACTAGATCATTGTATATAAGATCCTTGTTAATCTCTATCATTGTCAGATTTCCATGGTCCCTCCTACTCAATGCATCATCCACCTTGTTTGTCTTCCCAAGGTGGTAGTGTATCGAGCAATAATATCCCTTGAGTAGTTTCAACCATCTTCTTAGCCTCATGTTGAGATCCTTTTGAGAGAATATGTGCTTCAAACTCTTATGGTCCATTATATATCACATATTTCCCCATAGAGGTAGTGCATCCATATTTTCAAAGCAAATATTATGACTACCAGCTCAAGGTCATGAGTTGCATAGTTATGTTTATGAAATTTCAATTGCCTTAATGCATAGGAAATCACTCTATCATTCTGTATAAGGACACAACCAAGTCTTTTCTTATATGCATCATTATATATTACAAATCCTTCATTACCTAATGATAAAGTTAATATTGGTTCATTAATCATTCTCATATTCATATCTTCAAAACTCTCCTATCATTCCCTCAAACATGTAAATTAACCCCTTTACATGTTAACTTGGCTAATTAGTTGGCCAACCAAGTGAAATATTAGATGAACTGTCGATAGTAACTAGCTAAACCTAGAAAAATTTGGATCTCCGTTATGTTCGTTGGTGTAGGTCATTCTTTGAATACCTTTGTCTTTGAATGGTTTACATATATCTCATCCTTAGAGAAAATATATCTAAGAGAAAAACTTTATTGAGCCAAAATTCAAACTTAACATATTTCTCATGTAATTCCTTTTTTTAGGGTCTCTAGAATTATTTGAATATGACTCCCATACTCTTCATAGATCTTATATTACATCAAGATATATTTAATGAATACCACCACAAATTTATCAAGATACTCCTTGAACACTCTATTTATCATATCCATAAAGATATAAGGTGAATTAGTCAATCCAAAGGGGCATCACCATGAACTCATAATGTCCACACTATGTTTGAAATGTCATATTTGGTATGTCATCCTTCTTCACCCTTAGCTAATGATAACCAGAGAAAAGATCGATCTTTGAAAATCATTGGGCTCCTTTAAGTTGATCAAATAAGTCATAAATTTTTGTAAATGATACTTATTCTTTATAATAATGGCATTGATCTCCCTATAATTGATGCACACCCTCATAGACTCATCCTTCTTTTTCATGAATAAAATAGGGTCTCCCCATTATAAAACACTAGGGTTTATAAATCCCTTATCACGCAACTTCTATAGTTATTTTTTCAACTCCACAAAATCCACTAGTTCCATTATATAGGGAGTTTTAGATATAGATCTTGTATCAGGAATGATTTTAATAGAGAACTCAACTTCATGCTCTGATGGATGACCAAGTAATTCTTTCAGAAAAAAACAATGAAATTTTGTACTATGGGTACATCCTCTATTATTAGGATACCTTCCTCTTCCATAGATTATGTTTTATCATCCTCTCTACCCATAATTCCATTAAGGAGAGCTATTGGAGGAGGATCCATACATGATTTAGATGGTTAAATTTCCCCTCTAAAGATAAGAGATTCCACTTCACCTTCACGTATTGTAATATCATTCTCTTGGAAATAAATTTATACATTGTACTTTGAAATATAATCCTTACCAAGGATCATATCAATGTAAACCATAGGTATAATAACCAAGTTTGAAAATAGGGTATGTCCATGCATCATAATTAGAAATTCCCAAGACATCTTTGTTGTCATAAGATTCTCACTCGGTGTCTTAATTGATAACTCCCGTATTAGGGTGCAAGGGAAATGTCTATTTTTTTTAAAACATGGAAGATATAAAAGAGTGTGAAAATCCATAATTAAATAAAACATTATATAACATTAAGTTTATGATTAAATTACCTCCCATCACATCATTAGGAATTTCGACTTTGGTTGTGGTAATCACATAAGCTCGATCTTGCTCCCTTGACCTTTTATGAGGAAAATTCCCTTGATGTTTGGGGAATTGGTATGCATAATGTACCTTCTCACTATAGTTAAAGCATTGAAAATAAACAATTTATGCATTTCCCTTGCATTCATGATCTTGATGGCATTTTTCACCGTACTTGTGACAAACTCATGTTCCCTTCCTACAAGCCCCAGGGTATTTCTTCCCACAGTTATCACACATGGGAAATCTCATCCTTATTTTCTTCCCCTTTTTTGCATTGTTCTTCCCATGATTCTCAGTCAACCTTTTCTTCACCTGATTTACCTTGAATACATACGTCTTGGAGAACTCATTTTTTGTCTTAATACCACTTGAGACTATATCCTCGTCTGATGAAAATTTCTAAGAGACCAATTCCCTTTAAAGGCTCAGCTTTAACCCATCAAAGAAATGATAAATATTAATTTTTTATCTATGTACATAGTCTGTAGCATGTCTATCTAACCTTGTAAAGTTATCCACATACTCAGCAACATTTTCCTCCTCCTTTTATCTAATATTGGGGAATTTCATTTATATTTCTGCTCTTTGCTCACGATGAAAAAAAAATTCATAGAATATCTCTTTAAAAGTTCCCTATTCCGTGCATTTGATCACATCTTCCTCTTTAGTGTTTTGAATTAGTGACCACCATTGGTTTGCATCTCCCTTGAGACAATAGACTATCATGATGACCTTTTCCTTTTCACTACTTCCCAAATCAAGAAATAATTTCTCTATGGACTTGATCCATTGTTTAGCTACTAATGCATTAGTAGTTACACTAAATGATAGAGGTTTTCATCACATAAAGTGGTCCATCATCGTTACACAATATTGTAAATCAGTAGGTCTCTCTATGCGAGTGATATTATTTTTCATAACCTAGGTCAACTACCCTAATATGGTTATGATCTGATTAGCCTAAACTCTAGAGTGTTCCCTATAAATCTTGAGGGTTTTTATATTTATTATGCTGTCTCACTTGGTTTCTTTAAATATAATCTCAAGGTTCCTACTAAACTTCCTTTGATACCAATTGTAACATCCCAAATTCTAGAAACCCAGATCCGGTAGTTATATTACATTATTGGTACAGAATACAAGAGTTCAGGAAGGATCCAACAATTTAGTAGTCTTGGAAGACTCAACACATACATAAATTACATTTAAAAACATAAGATACAACATGAACATATTGTGAGAACATTATTATCCATTCCATCATATCCCTGAAAATTACACAGTCCTCCTCTAGGTTTCCTGGGGAAAGGAAAACACATATGCTCAATAAGGAGTAGCATACAGAGGAAACTTTCATAACATAAACATGTCATAAGTTATATGTAATGAATAAATGAACAAATTAATCCATAATCAACTAAAATTAAGAGCATGTTATATTCATTAAAATAAATGAAACATGGATAACAATAATCATGGATCTCATACTGATGGAATGCATAATATCGAACATCAAAACATATTGTAAAGGCCTTATATCAAGACATTATCCTATAATGGGAAGAGGTATACAACAAAACCCAACATGTTTTGTCTCATGAGACATGTCGACGCATTAAGGGGCTATATAATTGTGGGCTCCACCCATCACCTGATTAAGTCCAATGAATTCATTATAAGATTCATTAGGACCTTTCATACCACTCCCTAAGGAATCTCTTACTGAATAAAACTTGGTTATCCATATAATGAGAAATATGAAAATCGAGTATTTCTCCATTCAAAAGAATAATGTAGATGTCTAGGAGAATATCTCTTAATCAACTTGGAAACTATGGGGTATCAAAGTAATGGGAGGTGCCCTTATCAAAGAAATATAGTTGGGAAGGTAATTTCAATGTACTGGGTTATCTATAGAAGATAGTAATTGGGTTCATAGTTTTCATTGGTAAGAGATCAAGGAAATGGTAAGAAAAATAATTTATCATGGTTTATAAAGAGAGTGTGAATAGGGAGTGTCTAGCTAGGTGTGCAGTCTTAGGACCATTCATCATGCATCAAGGTGATGATTGAGTCGATGTCTAACCAACCCTTTTCAGGGTGATTACCCCTAGGTGCATCTATGTCACATAGGAATAACTTTCCAATATCCAAATAGAGATATATTTACTAGGAAACTGTATACACTTTTACTTTACCAAAACTTAGGATGGTTTTTCCACCGTGGAAAATATTGAGTTTTACAACAGTTTTGGTAACTCTTGAGTCAAAAGAGTATGGGAGAGGGATATAGACTTTCAAATCCCTTAAATTTCATTATTAATATGGTAAAAGTATTCCATGGAAATGTATGCACCACGCAAAAGGAAATATGTGGTGAATATAACATGAGTCTCAAAGAATGAAAATTGAGAAAGAAAAAACCCCACTTATGGCTTGGGTGGAAATTCAATCAAAACCCCTTGAAATTGAGGGCTTCAAATTGATCTTAAAATACCATGAATAAATAAATTTCATGATATAACATCTTAAATATGCAGTATATATATCACATAAAGGAAATTATGTGCATAATACAAAACTTGTCTCAAAGATAGTAATTTGAGATGGAAAACTCTTACCTCTTATCCCGAATTTCAAAAATGCACTTTAACCCCATGTATCACAAATATAATTATCTTAATCACTTAATTTAGAACCTTACCCATATCCATTTTTATTTATACTCTTTTTGTAAATAGTCATTTTCTATATGAATTCTATCGATTTTTCAAATCAAGTGTTTATAGTTTTGATCATTTGTACTAGTTTCATAATAGCAATCTTTGTATTCATTCTTCTTCCAAAGTTCACCATTACTAAGTAATTAAAGTTACTTTTATAGATGATTTATAATTATTTATGATGTTTCAAATTCATTTCATGAGTGTCTTACTCTTTATCCTTGAAGATGAAATCGATAACAAGCATGTTTCGGTGATTCTTGTCGATCAAAGGGTGTTTTCTTAATTAATGAATTAAATATTTATATAACATCTCCAGAATCAAAAAAATCATTATTTACACATTTATATTATATTATATCATTACTTATGTTCTCATAGTCATTCATGATATAAATTCATAATATTGTTCAAGTGGGTGGTTAAACCGACCCAAACATAAACATACCCCGATTTAATGAATGGTTATGAGGTGGTTTTGTTGTAATATCATTATACCAAAATCATAATGATCATATTTAGTATTTATTAGTGTGATATATCATAATTGGAAGGAAGTAGAAGAAGAAATAATGGATATGAAAATATTACACAATTTGAATAAAACATTATCCTCTTCGTATGCTTATTTTAAACAATTAAATTAACGATGATTGTGTGTTGATCATATCATTAATAGGTTCTCAAATTTTTTATACAAGAACCTTAATAATATCATAAAAATCATATTTATCCTTTAATCTCATCCTTGGATCTAGCCTTGTAAGTCAGTGAAGGAAAACAAAACATGTTGCGTCATGGAGGAAGTATTCCACACAACAAACGAATGACGAATTCATTTTTCTTAAGGGAAGGGGAAAGGTGGTTAGTGTTTATCTTCACAATATAATTTTCAGTATACTATAAATAACAGAGTCATCATATATTATTGGGAAAAATAAATTTGAAATTGAAAGATAAAAGGAAAAGATGTTGGTGAAAAGATTGAACTTACGTTGAGATATTTGGGTTTCTCTTGGAGGATTCCTTGGAAAGGAATGGCTTAGGCTAATCTCTTGTGACGAGAAGCTTATGAGAGTGAAGGGGTGATAGGGAAGAAAAGATGAGAGAGTTTCAAGAGAAAACCGGATTTTTAGAGTGGTATTATTAAAGAGGTGGTGAGAGACCCTTTTATAGGTGAAAAAGAGGGGATTTTCATGGAAAGTAAGTAGGGTAAGGGGTAGGGATGGAATCACATAGGCGTTAGGTTGGTTTGGTGAGTTAGGTGAATTAAGTGGAGAAATAGTAGGTGAGACATGTGGGTATGACGTTCATACCTAACAAGGCTTTCTAGAAGGTGTTTGTGAACTTTTAATTTTTCAAAATTCAAGATGCCTTATTTACCCATTTTACCCTGATTAATCTTAATTAAAAATTAATCATGGTAATTATTTTATTACTAAAAAATAAGATGACCCTTACCAAATTTCGACGAACTGAAACTGAATTTAGGGTCCATTTAACCTATTTTAATTTCTAAATATGAGAAAAGTAACTTTTAAATTAAAACATAAGATATAGGAAAAACTGCTTTTATAGAAAATGCCTTATTATATATTAAGTGTTTTTTATTCTTATTTCACATTAATTAATAATTGAAAGAGTGTTTATAATTTTTTTCTGTGTTTAAACGTCATATTAGAGTCATGTTTTAAAATAGATTAATTTGATTTATTTAGATAAATATTATAATAACTCTTATAAAATTGATTTTTGAAAACAACTATTTTACTTTTACCGTGTAAATTAATCTTTATCCTAAGTAATTTATGACTAAAAATAGGATTGAAATAGTTACATAATTTAGAGCTACTAATTCTAAATATAAAGTCCATTTTATCAAATAAAATTAATGTGTAAGGAAAATTAATTTTAACATTTGCACACATAAAACCCATTTTTTATAAAAATCTCAAAAATTCATCCTAAGCAAATATCTTTATGACAAATTCAAAAATGAAGTTTATTTTGTTAAAATAAAATTCTAACATTCAGAAATTAAACATTTAAATATACTTATGAATAAAGACTCTTTAGAGTGTGTATTGTGTGATAGTTCAGAATATGGTGTTTGCCTGCAACAGTAGGGTCTCAAGTATTACAAAGAGGTCACTTGAACTTGCGCATTTAGATGTGATGATTCTGAAATCAATTGATAAAGATAAGCATTTCATTACCTTTGATGATGATTGCACTGTTGGATTAGTGTAGCCCGATCCGGTTTGGATGATGTTTGGGTCGAATGCTTGTGGTTCGTATTGCGCACCAGGTCGCAACTTTCGCAGGTTGAGCTCCGCGGTCAGCTTGTTGGGGGTTACAGGGGGCAACGCACCCTTGTTCTGGGGGTCCGGGGGTCGAAGGTCCCCGGCCTAATTTTTTGGGGATTGTAGCAATGCTGACCACTGTAGCAGAGCTGACCAACCAACACCGACATAGTATTGTAGCAACATGGACTTCTAACCGCCATTCACTGTAGCTTCTTGGATTTCCAACCGGCACCCACTATAGCACTTTTGACTTCGTCTTTCATTGTAGCAAGTATACTTTCTACGGTTTGTTGAATAGTGTTTCATCCTCCTTATTAGCATATTCCGGACTAGGGTTAGAAACTCGAAGAAATCTCCCTGTAAAATTGTGCTCTCGACATATAGTGAAAGTCTGTCTCTCCGTGGACGTAGGGATTATTCCCAAACCACGTAAATCTCTGTGTTCTCATTTCTTTTTTTTTTCTTTTACTCTTCTGTGATCTGTGTTTTGTTTTGTTGCTCCCAACGTTTCCGCATCATGTATTCATATGACTTATGTTTATTTCATTGTAAACCATGTGCTCTTGAGAGATTTAAAATGATTTAACAAGTTAGTGAATATCAAACAGGGTGTGCTATCAAGAGATTTTTGTCCAACAATGGATCTAATATAAAAATGAAAACTTTAAACGTATCTTGAAAAGCATAGAATAAGGCATGAATATAGGGCTCAATACAAATCTAAAAAAATGGAGTACTGAGCGAAAAAATAAGAGATCGGTTGACATGAGAAGAACCATGTTATCAAGGCATAAAACCTCAAAATACTTTAGAAAACAAGCTATAATATTAGTTTTTGACATTCTTAACTAGTGTTTGCTTCGATCAAATTTAGTCAACCCGTCTTATGAGAAGTGGTTCAAGAAGAAGCCAAACTTGAAGAACTATAGAGTGTTTGACAATCCATGTTTTATCAAGATCAAAGGAATACACTTGGGAAAATTCAATAAATGAGATGATGAAGGGATATTTCTTGGTTATACACTCAGAGGAAGGAGTTATCAGTGTTACAAAAAAATCTCAAGATAGTTGACAACCATGATATTATTATGGAGGATCATAGTGCATCATGAACAACATTACCATTAAATGATGAGATTGAGGAAGCTCATAGAGAATATGATGATTAGTAGGGTACAACCACAATCGTAGCAGTGGATTTTTAAAATTCCTAAGTTGATTTAGAAATATTAAGTAATGAAGAAGGCACAAAACAAGGTGGATCTAAGTTCTCAAGACTTAGAAAACATATGAAGCCCAAAAATATCACTATCAAACTCAAAAAAAATTGAGGAATTTTAATCACACAATCCTACTTTCATATGTTGAACCAAAAAGTGTTGAAGAGGCTTTGCGGCATAAATATTAGATCACTATTAAAGAGGAAAAAAAACTAAATTAGATTGAAAAGAATGACACATATGAGTTAGTCTCATCTAGTTTGCAAAGGTTACACTCAAATTGAGGGTGTTGATTTTGATAGGGGTTTTTCCCTGGATACAAGGCCATAAACGATAAGAATTTTTCTTATGATTTATGCTTAAAGAAAATATAATGTTTTCTAAATGGATGTGAAGTCAAGATTTTGAATAGAGATCTTGAAGGGCGGGTCTATATTGAACAACCAAAGTAATTTATTCTTGATGGTGATGGTTCTCATGTATGTAAGCTAAAGCAAGCACTTTGTGGGCTTAAACAAGTGCCCTGACCATAGTATTTGAAGTTGGATAGTAGCTTGAAGAGCATGAAGTTTAGGAGAGGCAAGGTTGATATAAATATCTAGGTCAAAGAAGATAACACAAACTCACTCGTTATGATTGTGTATTTGACAAAATCATTTTTGTCATAAATGAATTGGAAACTTCAGAAGAAAAAAATTGCTCAAATGATGAAATTTTTTGAAATGTCAATGATTGATGGAATGAAATCTTTCTTAGGTTTTCAAATTTTGAACCTATAAGATTATATCTCTATTTTACAAGAAAAAATATGTTTGTGAGTTGAAGAGATGGAATGAAAGGCTAAGAGAAGTTTCAACTGTCGTTAAATTGTCCAAAGATGGAGTGCAGATCAAAAGGTGTTTTAAAGTATGACCTGTAGCTTACTCTACTTAACAATATCAAGATCAGACTTTGTGTTTGTTATTACACTTTGTGAAAGTAACCTGAAGGAGTCGAAGTGGATTTTGTAATATGTCTAAGGAACTCTTGGTATGGCTTAACTTTATGGTTTTTAAATTGTTGATTGGGTGGGTAACGTCGAAGTTTGAATATTTACTTTTGGTGATGCATTCTTCATTTAAGGTGCATTTTTGGCACTCCAAAAAGTAGAATTTTATCACTTAAGCACAACAAAAGCTGAGAGTATGTTGCACCATCACGAGCCATGACTCAAATGATTTTAATGAAATTGCATCTTGAAGACATGAGTAGAAGCCACGTATCCTTTGATGATTGGGCATAACCAAAGTGAAATCAAGTTGTCAAAATCTGGCGCAACATTCAAAGTCAAAACATAATGACATCAAATAACATTTGAAGCCTTTGATAGTTGTGGCTTCTCTTTCAAAATAACTGAGTACATAATTCTTATTTTCCCTTCATTCCTTTTCATTTATTGACAAAGAAGAGGAATATATTGGGAGTTTTTCTTTGCAAAGGGGGAGGATTCCTGATCATTGAAGGTAAAGACAACGAGGGAGAAGATGTTCAGGGGTGTTTCCTCGCATGGGAGACAAGAGACCATGTTGGTGTTTGAATAATTTGCAAGTAATTTATATGCTTCATCATTTGGACTTGAGAAGGATTGAAGAAGTTCAATCTTCGTCCTTCGCACTCAATGGTGATCTTTTTTCCTTACATCGCACACTAGAATACAAATAAAAATTTGCTTGTTTCTAAGTTCATGTCATTAGTATAAAAAAATGTTTAAATTCACTATCTGTGAATAAGTAACATTTAATTTTACAAATTAGGCTCAAGAAATAAGGGCGGGGTGGCCAGCAAAGTCACATAAAGCAGCAAAATAATTAGATTCAACTCACATGATCGCAAGCAGCTGGCCAAGACATCGCACACATCATGCCATCATCTCTTTTGAGAGTGCCGAACGCCCAACTGTGGGTTTCCCATCAGAACATACTCCGAGAGCTTGGCTTGGTCAATACCTCGAGAAGCCTATACATCCAACGATCCAGCATCCCTGCAGGAGGAGCTTTCTTAATCAACTCAACAAAGGGAACTCAAGAATCATCATCTTTTCTGTGAGGCGCGTACCGGTCAAGGCAAATGTACCGCCTAATACCGCACAGAGCCGGGTGATGAAATGGAGAAAACTCCGTCTTTCTTCTCTAATGCTCACAGTGATGGGTGACAAATCATACAAAAAGTACACCGCTGACATTTTTAAAAACAAATATGAGAGTCCCCACACCAACCTGTTCATATTATTCAGTTTTAAACAAAAAAAATAACACTAAATATTTTTTAATAAAATCACACCAACCTGGCCAGGTTCTATCAAAATCGCTCATCGGAGAAAAATATTCAGTGACAGAAAACTGGTTGGTCGGCAAGACTTCCTTGGATAAATATCTGTATTCTGTCGGAACGATCTACATTAAAGTAATCAAAGTTAGGGAGAAGAGGAATGAAAGATGACCCAAGTTAACTGCTTCCACAGACAATACTTCCTTTTATAAATATCTCATGTTTTTTATATTTCATAATAGATTTTATGAACCAAAAAAAAGGTTGAATAATTATTTTAAAAACAACATTAAAAAAAACTACAATATTTTGTACTAGTTTATAATATTTTCATTAATAAAATAAATTATTATTGTATCTTGGCGCCCTTCTGAACTGTAGAAATAATCTATGCTTAAATTTTTTATTTCTCAATAACATAATCCTGGTTTTCAGGTTTTAAAAACAAGCAAATTCCACTGAATTATATTGAGATGAAGCAAATTTTTAAAAAATCAGTCTAGGGGAGAAAAAGCCGCAGGAAACTAAACAGGTAAACGTTCAACGTATTGTATATATTTGTGCATAAAATCCTCAATATTGAAACATTACAGAGCAACAAAGTTTCAAACCTTTATATAATATTTGAATGTCCCGCTTGCCCCATGAAGAATCCGGCTTGTCCCATCAAGTGGATTGTGAATTCCAGGATACTTCGACCCAAAGGATAAGTCATGAATGATGTGACTAACATTCACATGATTATTACCTTCAAATATCTGAAATAAAAAACATAAAAAGAATGAGACCAGTGAGCAGGCGAGAAGAAAACATATGAATCACATGATGAGCCATAACTCTACACAGAAAATTGTAGACAAACAAGATGACCATAAATATTCCCAGTCACGAGGTTTAAAACTAAATGATTAGATTAAATATCAACCTCGTTTGAGAAACCCAAAGGGAAAGGGACGCAGGCCCATTAATCACTAAATGTATGGAGGATTCACTAATGGAGAGCCACATAACACCGAGATGAAGTACTTACCAAATAAGGGTATTTCAATCCTTGCACTACACTAAATACCTTTAAAAAGCTTTAGCCAACCCGATAACTTACTCATCTCCCATAGTGATTTAAAAGGTATCAATTCAACTACCAAAAGAAAAATCCATGAGAATCTTATCTAGAACCACATCATATTAAAATTCAACTCAACCAGATTGATTGTTTCACACCCACAGCATCACAAAAAAAAGGTGACATTGATGTTAACTTAGTAGATTAAACGAACCATTTGGGCAACAAAAATATTCAGCCCGTGAATTGAAATGTGAAAGTTGCCAGCAACCCTTTGGACATCGAGAAACCCATAGACCTGAGGAGAAATTTAAACCAAATGATTAGCTGACAATCATACTATGCCAAGAATGAACTCAATGGAAAGGTATTATAGACACACCCGGCATCCTTCTCCATCGGCCAATGCTTGCTTGACCTTCTTGACCATATTTTCAGATGATTCGTCAAAGCTTGCATGGATCTTATGGTCTGGATTGTGATGACTTTCATGATCACCTTATCAAATTAAATTGAAATTAATCACCCTAAAATAATATATTATTAAACTTATATTTTGATTTGGTGGATACATTTGTCAATAATTGACTTGGTTGCAGTCAGTGTTTTATATGATGCCTGCTGTAGAAAGAGTGGACCCAGAATCCCTTCCTCATGTACACTTTATTTATAGACAAATAACAAGATATAAGACTCGGGATAGATATGAGATGCCTGATTCAAACTAGAAAAAAGAGGAGATCAGACAGACCTAGTCGATACCAAATTCAAACTAGGGGAAAAAGAGGAATCCGATAAAGTTAGTCGATACTCATATCCTAAATACATAGATACTCTCAACACTCCCCCACAAGCTGAAGCATGCTCCAACTTGCTACACTAATTTAAAAGACATCAGAACTGGCAAAAATATTTCTTAAAACATGATGCCTGAATTGTCACGGAAAATCTATCATGATCATCTCGGTCATCGAAAAAGGTGTTGGAACAAGCACGGAGATGATGTCTGAAAAGATCATCTGGAAAAGGACATCTAAAACAACCGTCTGAAGAGGACGCCTGAAACGGTTGACTGAAGAGGACACCGGGAAATGTTCATCTCGAGAGAGGACGCTGGAAAAAAGTCACCTGAAATACGACGCAACACCTTTAAAGACATTGCAAAGTGACTGTGTGACTTCAAATGTCAAGCATAAGAAGGTCCAACATAGGGTGCCTGGGCAATGACAGAGAGGCCTGACAAGGACCTAGGTAGAAAACCCAGAAAGCAAATCCGGCTCGTCTGGAGATGCAGATTTGGATGGAGTCTGGAGAAATCATATCTAGAGAAGCAGATCTGACAGCGGCAGCAGGGTGCCACTTGGCCTGCAGAGGAGCGTGAGCAGAGAGACGCCAAGCAGTGCGCCAGATCACAGGGCGAGTAAAAGCTGCACGCGGCTGGGACACCTAGATTGCAACAGCAGAGGGGGCTGCACACATGGAGCAGGGGGTCAGGCGGTGATAGCGGGAAGGATGCATGACTCATGGATTGGGATGGTAGACGCATGCTTAGAAGAGATCATGCCAAGAAAAAAGGGCTGTGCCAGGAGGAGGCGCACCTGGAGGCCAGGCAAGAGAAAGGAGAAAGTCATGCCTGTAAGCAGCAGAGACGCAAAAAATGAATGGCATGCGGCAGCAAAGGCAGGCGTCCATGCAGGGGGGCACAGCCAGGCTAGAAAACAACGACCATGGATGTGGCTCGCTTGCAGGGTGCGCACGAAATGGGTGATGTCGGGGCTGATGCTCTTGGGGCCAGTGAGCATGGAGAACCTCTCAAAGGAGCGTGACGGCAAGATATGGGAGGAGTGCACCTAGGGTGGCAGCTGGCCGGGACACGCAACTGAGTAGCTGCAGGGCTGCGCACGGGGTGGTAGAACTCGCAGATCTGCAACGACTTGGAATGGATTCAATCACAAGAGAAAGGGCACACTGCTGGGAGTACGCCTCACCTGGGAAAGTGACCCGAGCAGGCGTTGGACAGACGCCGGCTTGGGCACTGAGAGGGGGGGGATGGAAACCTGGAGTTCCATGGGCTCTGATACCATGTATAAAGAGTAGACTCAAAATCCCTTCCTTGCAAATGAGGTGGGTAAACTTAAAATAAAGAGACAAGAAGATACAAGACTCGAGATAGATGTGAAATAACAAATTCAAACTAGAGAAAGGGGGGATCGGATAGACCTAATCAACACCCATATCCCAAATATCTAAATACTTAACACCCACCATTCCTGAATCTCCTTAGCACATACAGAGGGTGAATGGTAAGGTAAGGGTTGAGAGACTCATGCATTGAAGACATTACCTTGTTTATGATCATGATGATGTTCTTTCTCAACAAGATCTGACAAGTATTCCGTGCCAATGATATGACCAACATTATTCAAGCGAAGCTGAAAAAACTCTGCACTGGTTAAAATAATAACAGACTATGACTGGCAAAAGGGAAAAAAATAGTATAAAAATATACATTTTAAAACAATTGATCAGACTAAAATTTGTTTGATGCGGCTGATAATTCACCAAATGATTCTATTCAATATAAGTACACGCTTGATTTCAAAACCATCTTGTTTGATGTGTCAGTCCCAACCGAAGCTAACTAACAATAACAGCATAAGCATCTGACAGTGTTTTGATCCTGAAGACATTACTAGCAAAATTTATTGAAATTACAGTTTCATTACAATTAGATCATTTATAAAATGTTCAAAACAGGAAGGACAAAGCGAATAAAAAGCCGATAAACATTCCATTCTCAACAAACTGTAAATGAATTTTCAAAACACAACCATAGCTGAAGCCAACACAAACACACGTAATAAATATAGATATATAAGAAGCTGAAAGAGCTGGTTTCACAGAAGCAGAAATACATCCAAGAACAGGAATTTATCGGCTATATAAATGACAAACGCACTTGTCTTTATCATGCTTCCCAAAAGATTCATACAAGCATCATGTGCCATGCTTTGTGTATCGAACACCTTCACTGAAAATTAAATGTCTATAAATTTTCAAAATTTTCAGTAATATTCTATCATTTTGGAAAGCCAAATTTGTGCTTTTAATGTGTAATTAATTCTTGCTACTCAGAAAAAGAAACAACAATAATCACGCTAGACCCAGACTCTCATAACATCCCAAGTAAATCACAATTGGATGAGTAGGGTTCCATTCCACCAGATCATCAAAAATTAAAATATTTCTTCTCATTAGTCCCACAGATCCCTGGTGCATTTATTTTGATACATTAAATTCAAATGTTCCTTATTTTCTATTTCTATTCCAGTTGAGAAGACAGTGTTCCTCATAATACACCAGTAACTGATCTTTTCTTTTTATTCCAAGACACGAGTCCATTGGGTTGTCATATAAAAAACAAAAAATTGTCTTACCTTCCATATGTTTGTATCAAGATCCACTTCATGCTTTCCTGACATATCAATAGCATCCACGCTTAATACTGCGAAGGAAACGCACAAATGAATTCATTTTAGCGAAGACTGATAGAGACTTGATCAGTAACAGGAAAGAAAAAGAAATATGCTAACCGTCACAAGGCAAAGCAGGAAATGTCATATTTATGTGGATGGGAAGGGTCTCTCCACGTTTCAAGTCAACGGACATCTGTCAGAGATACGTTTCATTGTTATTGGAACAATCCTTAAAACATTCACATCCTCGAAAAAAAACACTAATCTGGTAAGTTTAAAGACCAAACCAAATCTGGTAAGTTTAAAGAGAACAACTCCAGCCCTCGCCATAAAAGCTTCCCAAATTATTGAATTGTCATACTACTATAGTTCATCTTTAGAAAGAATATAATGGCCTAAATTTGGACCAAACCAAGGAAACAAAGAAGTAATTTATCATAACTGAGGTATAAAATGTAGCCAGTTATTCAATTCTTCAAAACATTTATCTCATTACCCCTTCATTTATAATTTTTGATTTAATATCATTTTATCCATAAAAATCATCTGTATATAAAAAATAAATATTTTCAACCATATATTAATTTATCCTTCATATTATTATCTAAATCCATTATTAATTTATAAGTTAATAGCATAATAATAATATAATAATATAAATATTATAAATACAACAAATAATTCACCCAAACCATAGAAAAAACATTATCAGTGGACATGCAATCGGCCAATTTTACCGATTTTGGCTGGTTCAAAATTGGTTTGACACTCCCAGTCCTGACACTGGTTCAGCAGTTTTCCACTTTAGCCAACCAGTCCAGACTTGCTTTTAATGCACTGGTTACATAGGATGCCAGAAATTGGCTTTGCATTGAATTTTTATTTCCTTCATTCAGCCTGTTCCCTTTCATTCTTTTCAGCTTTGAGGACTCTTAATGTTTTAGTATGACTTTGCATTGTTACTTTATTAAAATTCATTGCTTATTCAGGAAAAAAAAACTTATGTGGGAGTTTTGAATTTGCAGGGCCACAAAAAATTGGTTCAAATTTACAATTACATATAGCTAAAAAAGCAACTGAGCAAAAATATAAAATGATGTAGAAAAGATATACCCATCTAATTATATAAAATTGAAAAGTCAAAAAAAATCAATTCCGTGTATTAATAAGAAAAATAAAAATAACAGACTTGACCTCAAGATTTTGGGATCAACCACATGAAACCAAAATAAAAAAGCTTTTGGTACAGAAACCAAAATTGCCCAATCCCAAACCAAACTCAGATGCATGTTGTTGTTGTTTTTTATTTTTATTTTGCTACAGACTATGTAAGGCACACTTCAGTTCAATGCTCAATTTTTTCCCTAATTTTATTAGACCTATGTTAACAGGTGATATGATGGTTGAGGGAAAGAAGATGCCAACAGTCTAGAGGCCATAAAGACAAAACAGGGATCCCATGGAATTTTTAGTTTATTGATACATAAAAAATCATATTGGACCTATGCAGCAATATTTTTATTTTTATTTTTGTCATATCTCCATGCTTTGGTCAGTAATATATGTCCGTTATCAGTGTTCTCCTATCACCAAGGCCAGCACCTTATGGCTTGTATGGTCTCAAGTGATAGGTAACCAAAACACCCAAAAAGAGTGGGTAACAGAAGAACCAGTGAAAAAAGGGAGTGAATCAACATGAACTAGGGCAATGGATATATTAACATTATTAATGAAAGAAAATAGACCCGTCATAGACCTCAATATGAACAAAATTTCTATATATTATAATATCCTTGACCAAATATGATCCAGTGTCAAGCTCAGATAGAATAGTTTCTCAGAACTAGAAAAAATTTATCCCTGGAATCCCATCCCAATGATTAGTAACTAGAGTTTACAGTACTCAAAATACACATCGGTTCAATTATTGCCAGATTATTTTTTGTTGGAATTGAAATGTCAAAGGTTGGACAAAGAATAACAATAATGGTTTTGGCATATCTAAATAGGCTTCTAATCTCTCAGAAAAAACCCAGCACTCACTTTTTGGAATTCTACCTCACCTCCTCTTGGAAAATGAGTACATAAACTTGACAGCCAGCTGCTTTCAGTTTCAAGTAAGATAACACAATTAAGACGTGATAAACATCAATAAAATTATAAACAAACCTCATGTACTTTATTTGTCGTTAGATAATATCCCAATTCATGCACAAACAGTGTCCCCATTATGACAAGGCCAAGGATAGAAACTGCCAAATGAATCAAGAAAATCAGAATATCTCAATTACAAGTGAAATTGCCTTAGTAAGGAAAAAGGATAGCATGACATATTAAAACAAAAACTTAAATGACATGCAATAAATAAATGAGCCCATTTAATGAAAAAGGTATTTTAGGAACCATTTACAAACACAGTTGCACACAAATGTTCATTTCAGTACAAAACCAACCAAAACAAAACTAGCCATGCAAAGATACCAAACAAATCAAAACATATTTGAAGCCTTTGTTATGGCATGAATTATAATAAGCGCATAAAAACTTGGTTGTGCGCACCACACAATTGTCCAGTGACATGCTAAACCAACCAACACATAAACAAAAATAAACATGCAAACATTAGAAACAAACTAAAACATTGATGTGGAAATGTCGGGAGTCGCAACGACAGAAAGAAACAATTCACGAAAGAGTAAAAGGAAAAAAAACAGAAGAAAATCTTGAACACAGAGATTTACGTGGTTCGGGAAATAATCACGTCCACTGTTCCACCAACCACGCAGGAAGTCCGCATCGCTACAGTGAAAGGTGGCTGGGAGTCCGGGTCGCTACAGTGTCGCGGCCATCCAAGTCAAAAGTGTTACAGTGGTGGCCGACGGCTGGAAGTCTGAGGAGCTACAGTACTGTTAACTCCAAAGTCCGGGCTGCTACAGTGCTATATCGGTGTCGGTCGGTCAGCTCTGCAACAATGGTCAGAGTTGCTACAGTGCCCCCAAAAATGGGTCAGGGACCTTCAACCCCCGAAGCAAGGGCGCATTGCCCCTTGCAACCCCCAACAAAATCACCGCGGAGCTCGACCCACGGAAGTTGCGGCCAGGTGCGCAGTATGGGCTGCAAGCATCCGGCCCAAACATCATCCAAAAAACGGATCGAGCTACACCAATCCAACATTTTGGTACAACATACATTAATCAAGCTAATGCATGTTGAAACAAATGGTTTTCATGCATTAACCAAGCCAATGTATACGTTAATCAAGATATGTTTGAAGCCTTGGAGGTGACTTCAATTAATTTAACCCAATGCACAACAAACTAGATTTTGGCTGCCTTGACCATGAAAAAGTGTTCTGCAGCCAAGGCAGGCACTTTTGGACTCTGATTTGATGATATAATTTCAGCCAATGAAACAACCTTTTCCATACAAAATTTTCAAGACTAGAGAATGTTCCGCAAATAAATTCAGTTTTTTTAATTTCCATAAAGGTTCACAAAATCCAGTATTTTGGGGAAAAAAGGGCGCAGCTCTGCATCCCCTATACAGTTTACTCGAATAAGGTATTTATTCACCATTATGCTTTTCTTCTCGACAAATAATCAATGATTAGGATTCTTCAAATAACATTCTTGTAGAGACCCTGATTTTACCTTGTGAGACTTTGAAATATACCTTGAAATATTTTCAGAGTCGGGCGCTGAGGCGGCGTGCGATTCTGAGACCCAGTATTCCCGAAATTAATTTTATAAAAATATTAAATATATTTTATAACACACGAGCACGATTTCTTAAAGGAAATAGGATAACTCTTAAACGGAGTTTTAGATCGAAAATCTGAGACCAGCGTTGAATCTGGAACATGAGGTTTCCCCTAGGCGCAAACTAAAATAGATCGGCGCGAGGTGTTCGGATAAAACAGCCGTTGGCGGGTGCATTCAATGGATTAATTAATTAATTGTTTAATTAATTCATTAAACCCCTAAAAACCTAATTTCGTCATTATAACCCACGTTATGGTGGATCGTCAGGGTTAGTCACATAACCCTGAGATCATTGGGAGAGTTTTACCACCTCTCGCTGGCGGATCGAAATCAGACGACAACGAGACTCTGAATCCAGGCGAATCGAAACGCAGCGAACGCAACGACTTCTCTTCTCCGTTGTCAATCGCGATCTTCATCGACGAACGATTCAATCTTAAGGTAAGACTCGTCAATTTGTGGATTTTGCTCCAATTGATTAAATAGATTGAGCATGATTGAACTTATCTCTTGATATGCGTTAAATCAAGCCTTTGTATGCGCATATGTATCGGTTTTCAATTGATTATTAAATTAATCTATGATATGTTATGTTTCTCACCCCGGGCATCCCAAATTGTGTTCGTTGACCAAGAACGTTTGGCCAACAATTGTTAAACATTTGTTTTGGTGTTTTTCTCCCACTTGTTCTTCGCGTTCTTCGTAATTGGGCAACGGGGCCATGGTTTGACATTGACGGGCAGAATCTAGCCGATCAAACCCTTGGATTCACGTGCGATGAATGGATCGGCGATCAGAGGACGGTTTGGGATGATTTGAGGGATGTGGGTAATTCCACTGAGGATCAAAATACCGATGAGGTGACGGGAGACGACAGGAAGCGCGGCAGCGCGAGGCGACCTCATGCGGGCTTCGTACAGATCAACAAAATCCGTTTTCCGGCCACCAGATAGCCGGAAATGACGAACGGAGACTTCCCCTTCGATTTCAGGCGGCCTGGAGGTGAGTTTCAATGCGGCAGACGTGGATCTAAAATGTCGGAAGCAGATTTGGGATTCTGCAAAAAACCCGACTACTTGTCGTGTAGTCCGAAGAACACACGGCATGTAGCCCCCTGGTTGTGGCGGTTGGAGTTTCTAGTGAGTTAAATATCACACATCATGTGGGACACCCACGTCGTGTGACTCGGTGCAGGCAACCCGGCGTGTACTCCGGAAGTACACGAACACGGGCACAACCAGGCACATGTCGTGTACCGGAACACAGCCCGAAGGACACGGGCGGAACCCCGTGCGGGAGGACACATCATGTACACAGACACGAGCAAGGTTACACGAACACGCCCAAAAGCACGAGCAGGACCCCAGGTGGCTGAGACACGTCGTGTAGTCCCTCTACACGCCGTGTAGGGTTACATGGGCAGTGAGTCGTGTACCGACAGGGACACAGCTAGGCAGTGGAGTGGGACCGCACGCCATGTGGGTCCCTTTACACGCCGTGTACCCCTCGTTTCCTTTTTAAGGAAACTTCTACCTCTCGTATCTCATTCATTTGAACTCGGATTTTGACCCACGCGTAGCTCATTCCGAGTGTTTTTCCACGTAGAACACGATGGTGGCCTTCGTGGTGACTTTAGAGCTATGGTGCGAGATGTTCTGAGTGTGACGCTTCTTTAGGCGGCGCTCGACGACGGCAATGATCGGGCAGAATCATTAGAGTGGTACTCCCCTATGGCGTTAGGGCGTGGGTCCTCTATCTACTGAGTGGTATCCCCCTATAGCGTTAGGAGGCAGGTCCTCTATCTACTGAGTGGTACCCCTATGACGTTAGGACGCGGGTCCTCTATCTACTGAGTGGTACCCCCTATGGCGTTAGGGTGCGGGTCCTCTATCTACTAGGTGGTACCCCATGTGGTGTTAGGGTGCGGGTCTTATTTCTCCTGAGTGGTACCCTATTAGTTGTTCGGGTTCTGATTCAGGGGTGTTTCCCAACATGTTTCCCAACAGTGTCCACGCCCACCTATTTTACACTTACCAGCGTAGGGGTAGAAAGGGGAAAGAGACATAAGTTAGTGGGGTGGGGACCAGGTGGGGTCCAGCGAAACGTTCGGCCGGTATTAGTAGCAGAGGCTAGTGGGATGCAAGGCAATCGGTTCGAACTCCAATTTTTGTTGGAACAGAACGGGCGGGAAGTAGTGGACTGACTCCTGATTCTCTCCACATCTACAGCACGCGGGCGACCAGGAGGAGGACTCTCCATTTGTTTATTTCTTCTTTCCATAGTTGTAATACAGAGAAACCAATAACATCATTCTTAGACTCCTCTACAGTTTATGTTCCATTTGCTTGTTCGACACTCACTCACAGGAATAGTAACATCTTTGGTGACTCTGTTGGGGATAATCGAGACCGAGGCAGGAGTAGCCGAGCTTGAGTTGATCAAATTTCTCTTCTCTAATTCGCTTCAGCGCTGGTAGTAAGATACGTTGAATTCTTTTATGCAAACTAGAATGGAGCACCGAGTGGCATCGATCGAATCTTCTATAGATAGTATTAAAGTTGTCATGGCTTCGATACAAGAAAACATGGAGAATATGATGCGCGGACAGAATGATAGCCAGCGTGTAGCTCTGGACGTGGCGCAGCAGACAGAGGAGCGAGTCATGCTGCAGGTCCGAGATCTGAAGGAGCAGACTTTGGAGACATTGAAGGGAATCGAATCGCATATTGAGCGCGGTTCAGAAAAAAAAACAAAGTCGAAGCAAACTGAAAAATAAAGAAGGGAGAGATACTGGCAGCATGGAGTGTGGGGAGCGTTTGCAGAAGTTCCTGAATGTTGAGGTGATTGATCAGCCTGATGAGCTGCGTAGCGTTACAAGAAAGGTGGAGTTACCAACATTTTCTAGAGATGAACCTTTGGGATGGATTACGAAGGCAGAAACATACTTCCTGATAAATTGGACTCCGGAGGACATGAAACTACACTACGCACAAATCCGAATGGAAGGCACGGCATTATATTGGTTTCTATCCTGGTACAATGTTACACCAGGTACGTCTTGGAATTCTTTCAAGTCAGCGTTTCAGGACCGATATAGTAGAAACACGGATGGAGATCCATTGAGATTTTTGAAGAATTTGAGACAAACAAGCTCGGTGGACGAATACATAGAAGAATTCGAACAGATACCCTTGAGACTACCCGATTTTCCAGAGTCCTGGTATATGAGTCTGTTTATGGGGGGGTTGCATCCTAAAATTGGAAATCGGATTTCCACACACGAGCTAGCAAATAAATTTTGAATGATGATCTTGGCGTGGAAGGTTGAAAGGGAGTTGATCGGCAAGGGAGTATTACGGGGTACTCGTTCTCGGCCATTGGTGCCATTATGCCTCAACACCCCGACGTTACAGCAACAAATTTTCTTACACCCCGCCTTGTTACTGAACGTAATCGGCGTGAAGGGTTGCGGGGGGTGATCGGAGATGACGGATGGAATGGAGTGCGAGCTCTTAGTCGACAAGAACGAGAAGAACGAAAGCAAAAGGCGTTATGTTTCCGTTGTGGCCAACTATTCGGACCAAAGCACAAATGTCCAGACAAACACATGCGGGTATTGGTTTGGAAATATGAGAAACCTGAGAGACAACCGGAGGAGGAAGATATGGCAAGGGTTGAAGAACTAAGCTTAGAGGCGGGTAATGAAGAGCCCGGCGGGCTGCCAGGAGGGCGGACAGGGGAGCAGGTGGAGTTGCGCAACATGGGCGAGGTAGGGGCAAATTCAATGATGCTTGCCGGTTATATATCAGGAGTGTCGGTACAGGTGTTAGTGGATAGCGGTGCCAGCCGTAATTTTATCTCTAGGCGACTTACCAAACTCGCAAATGTGAAGGTTCACCCAACCAAACCATTCAGGATAACTCTCAGCAACGGCTCTCGAGCTCTCTCACAAGGCCTATGCAAGCAGATTCAACTCGGTCTAGAAAATTTTAATGTTACTGTCGATGCTTTTGTTTTTGATACATGGGGACCTGATGTAATTTTGGGAATGCAGTGGTTGAAGAACTTGGGAAGTGTTTTGACGGATTGGGGGCATAAAATGATGGAGTTTCTGCGGCAAGGACAGGAAATCAAATTACAAGGAAAAATGGCAGGCGACGTGAACCCTTGGAAGCTGCAAAACCAAGTGCAAACAAGGACACTGCTAGTTGAGGGTTGGGCTTGGATGGCACATATCAAGCTACGAGCAGCAGAGGCGAACAGTCGGTTGTCTGTCCAGATTCAACTGGAAGAAGTTTTAAACAAATTCCAGGCTATATTCGATAAACCACGGGGTCTTCCTCCGCAGCGGGAAACGGACCATGCAATCAATCTTGAGCCCGGAGCAACTCTAGTAAGTATTCGACCCTACAAATTGGCTCATAGCCTTAAAGATGAGGTCGAACTACAAGTTAATGACATATTGGCTCAAGGGATAATCCGACATAGTTGCAACCCATTTGTTAATCCCATAATACTTATTGAAAAAAAGATGGAAGCTGGAGAATGTATGTTGACTGTCGGGCGCTTAATAAACTTACCATTCCGGACAAGTTTCCTATTCCCATTATTGAGAACTTGTTGGACGAGTTGCAAGGAGCATCGTATTTTTCCAAATTGGACTTGAAGTTCAGATTCCACCAAATTTGGCTTCGTCTAACAGATGTTACTCACGAGGGACGTTATGAATTTCTTATCATGTCATTTGACTTAATGAATGCGTTCGCCACCTTTCAGTCTACCATGAACCGAATGTTTAAGGAGCACCAGAGAAAAATTGTCTTGAAATTTTTCAATGGCATACTAGTTTTTAGCAAAACCTGGGAGGGCCACTTGCAGCACTTGAAAACAGTTTTTCAGGTGTTACAGAAAAATCAGCTCCACCTTAACCAAAACAAATGTTTTCTGGCTCCACAGTCCGTGGAATATTTGGGATGTCATCTCTGCTAAAGGTGTTTCGGTGGACCCCTCGAAAATAGAATGTGTGTTCGGCTGACCACGACCACAAACTGTTAAAGGAGTTCGCAGGTTCTTGGGATTAACCAACTATTATAGGAAATTTGCTGAGGGTTATGGCAAGATAGTTAAGCCTCTTACGGAATTGACCAAAAGAGATAATTTACATTAGTCGCCAGCAGCTGAACAATCTTTTAATGCCCTTAAAAAGTGTTTAATTTCACCCCCCTTCTTGCCTTACCTGATTTCCAACAGCTGTTTACTATTGAATGTGATGCCTCGGGTCAGGAAGTCGGGGCCGTTCTCATGCAGTTTGGACGACCAATTGCATATTTCAATAAGGCTTTAGCAGATGCCAACCTTTCAAAGTTAGTGTATGAAAAAGTGGTCATGGCTCTTGTCCTAGCAGTACAACATTGGAGACAATATTTGGACGGGAATCATTTCTTTGTCTATACAGATCATAAGGCTCTAAAGCATCTCATCAGTCAACGCTTACACACAACGAATCAGCAGGATTGGCAAGCAAAGCTCTTGAGATTCACTTCGAGATTATCTGCAAGTCTGGCCGCTTAAATAAAGCAGCGGATTCTCTGACCCGTCAGGCTGTTGATGCTCTCGACTCCTGTTCTGGACCTATTACTTTAGGTTCAGCAGTTTCTGAACCTCTCTGGCTCGAATTAGACACTATCAAAGCTGAAAACCAGCAAGATCCGGTGTTGAAGAACCTTATCTGCTGTCCAACTTCAACCCTCTACCCAGCCCCGATACTCAGTGCACAATGGTCTGTTGTATTACGAAGACAGACTCGTTTTGTCTCCTAAATCCAGCTCAATACCAATGTTCTTACATTAATACCACACTTCTCCTGTAGGAGGTCATGCTGGATTTCATAAAACCTATAAAGACTTTTCTGGAAGGGCATGACTAAACAGATTCGGCGATATGTTCGGGAATGTGACATTTGCCAGCGACACAAAACTCAGACTCTGTCTCCAACAGGACTCCTCCAACCTCTTCCGATACCAGCACGGGTTTGGGACGATATTTCAATGGATTTTATTTCCGGCTTGCCAAAATCCCAGGGATATAGTGTAATTTTAGTGGTTGTAGATCATTTCACCAAATATGTCAACTTTTTACTATTGCGCCATCCCTACACAGCCAAGGTAGTAGCAGAATTATTCATTAGAGAGGTGGTACGTTTGCATGGCATTCCTAGTTCTATCCTAAGTGACCGAGATCCAGTCTTTGTCAGTAATTTTTGGAACGAGCTATTTCGTTCGGAAGGCACCACACTCAAGATGAGTTCTTACCACCCTCAAACGGATGGACAAACAGAAATTGTTAATAAGTGTCTTGGTACCAATCTACGTTGTTTTGCCTCCGAAAGACCTCACACTGTCTCGATGGATGTCATGGGCAAAATATTGTTACAAGCTTCCCACTCTTCTACCAAGATGACTCCATTTGAAGCGGTTTATGGCTGACCACCCCCTGTTGTGCAGTGTCTTGTACAGGACACCACCCCGGTTGACACAATGTCAACTCTCCTTGCTGAACGTGATCAAATGTTAGAACAACTCCGGCATAATCTCACCCGTGCACAGCAGATCATGGTTCAGGCAGCTAACAAGCATCGACGGGATGTTACTTATAATGTTGGCGACCTCGTTTTTCTCAAACTCCAGCCACATGCCCAACCTTCCAAGTTCCATAAACTCCCTCCTAAGTTGGCAGCCCGCTATTATGGCACATTTCCAATTGAAGCCCGTATCAGACCCAGACCCACAATTTATAAGCTGAAATTACCCTCTACAACTCGAATACATCCAGTCTTCCATGTTTCCCAGCTCAAACGAGCAGTGGGAACTTCTTCGGTACACTCCGAACTACTGGAATTGTGGGACAGTGCTTCTTTCGTCGGTCCCTTGCCCACGACAATTTTGGCTACCAAATCCGCGCCTGGGCACCCTCAGGGCATCTGGCTGGTTAAATGGCGGGTCGACCTTCTGAGGAGTCCATGTGAGAGGATGTTGAACACATTACGTCCCAGTTTCCAGACTTGCACCTTGAGGACAAGGTGCCCATTACCGAGGGAGAAATTGTTAGTTGTTCGGGTTCTGATCCAAGGGGTGTTTCCTAACAGTGCCCACGCCCACCTATTATACATACTTACCAGTGTGGGGGTAGAAAGGGGAAAGAGACATAAGTTAGTGGGGTGGGGACCGGGTGGGGTCCAGCAAACCGTTCAGCCGGTATTAGTAGCAGTGGCTGGTGGGATGCAAGGCAATCAGTTAGAACTCCAGTTTCTGTTGGAACAAAACGGGCAGGAAGTAGTGGACTGACTCCCGATTCTCTCCACATCTACAGCAGGCGAACGACCAGAAGGACTCTCCATCTCCATCTGTTGTATTATTTCTTCTTTCCATAGTTGCAATACAGAGAAACCGGTAACATCATTCTTAGACTCCTCTACAGTTCCATTTGCTTGTTCGAACACACTCACTCACACAGGAATCGTAACATACCCCCTATGGTGTTAGGGCGCGGGTCCTCTATCAACTGAGTTGTACCCCCTATCGGTTAGGGGGCGGGTCCTCTATCTACTGAGCGGCACCCCCTTGACGCACTAGGGCGCGGGTCATCTACTTGGAGATTATACCCCCTCAACTGTGCGGCATAGTGACGAGGCGTGGACCCTCCACACGGTTACTCCTATGAACAGACACGCGAGATGCTAACATCGATGATAGACCTTCTAAAACTGACGGCACTCTTTTCCTGAGTTGGGTTGTGAGATGGAGATCCTCTTTCTCTCTCGCTTGGACTTCTTTTGCTGAGCATATGTATATACATATATATATATATATATATTTGTATCCATGTCGTTGAATTTTGTTACTCTCTTGCTTTGGGTTGAGCTGTCTATTCCTATCGTGTCTCTTAGTGCTCCCCCTTCAGCTTTCAACGGCGATTACAGAGGAGCATAGGGATATCTTGGTGCATTTAACCGCATACAGTGGTTGGAGCTTGGAGATTCAGAGTTGGGTTCTCTCAACACTTTACTTTTTCAGTTTTGTCAGGTTGGAACATCTTTTTGATTGGGCGTGTATTTTGCTCTTTTTATTTTTTAGTTTACATTGTCATACTCTTGTGCTCCCTAGAGGTTTTACATGCATGGTTTGTTCTCTAGATGTAGCATTTTTTTTTCTCTGTACTTCTGGGAGATGGTCGGATGTGTGCGTACAAGTACATTAGGCAAAGTCCTCCCATATTAGTTATGCATTTCAGCGCTTGTCGCCACCCCCTGACCTATAGAGGCGAGCTTGGAGTAATTGCAGCTCGAGCCACATTGGGTCGGGTCGTGACAATTCTCACCCAAAAACAAACTATTTTTTGAAGCTCAATTTTCCTCATAACCCAAATAGCTTTTTCTCATTCTCGTTGTCTTCCTCATTTGACTATCTTGTTGTCTTCCTCATTTGACTATCTTGCCAGACATCCCTCCTAGCCTGTTGGCATGTATTCAATAAAAAAAAATATTTAAATACATTGTTTCCCCAACATCATATGAAAAGTTTTCAAAAATCAAATATCACTTTTTCCGAATGGCACACTGTCGGTGCACCCACGGGTGCACCCATATGCCACTCCCAGCCATACAAATGCCTTTCTCACCTACACTTGACAATCATTCATATCAGTTCATGATTGGCCAAACAGTCAATGGTGCGTACATAATAATAAAAAGTTCACAGAAGTCCTACAAAACTTTATTTTAAATCATTAGGGAGTTTTATGATCACAAATGATATTCCACCACAGCACTTGAAAAAACAACTTCCCAATGTCCACGAATGTCCTGATAAGTCATTTTGTTGTATATCATGATGAGAAACATAAAAGTACTATAATATAAATTACGGTCCCGGAAAAAACATCATCAATCGTGCACTGGCTAACATTACGTGTTTAAATGTACAGAGCATTTTAATGCTGATGGATGTCGGAATGCCTTTAGGAATAATAATCCTACAGATGGTTGGCATGAACATATGAGTGTGCGTTATCTTGGCCTTGGACATGCTCTTTTATTTCTCAATCATGTTAAAGTTTTACTCAATGCCTCGTTAGGGCTTGGAAAACCTGCACCTTGTGCCCACCATCCAAGGTGGAGCCTTATTTAAGTATGGAGCACAAATGAAGACAACTGTCTGTTTTAGAGAATAGTGGACTGCTGACATAAAAAATAAAATAAAATTTAAAAAAAAACAATAAGAAAAAAATTAACGATTCAAGTTTCTTACCAAGTGCCCCGGATTGGGTCTTCTTCAAGAGGTGATCCTCAGCACGGGGAAATGCATCCAGGCGCTTTATCGCTTGTATAGCTTGTTTTGCACCCATTTTCATCATCAACTTGGTCCTCACCTAAGCTACGCGATAAAGCAAAAACAATGTGTTCTAATGATGTCGAATTCACGACCAGCCCTACCAAGACAATTGTCAAATGATGCATGCAAACATTTAAGAAAACACATATTTTCTAACTGGAAATGAAAAGACTCGCTTTTAAGTCAGGTAAAGTAGTAGTCCTCTAAATCGAAACAGAAAATTCTATCAAGGAGAAAGGCAATGCATACACACGGATATAAATTTCCTTATTTTTTTCGTTCAATTAAGAACAATTTCACATTCCAGAGCTGAATTCCATCAAATCGAAAATACCCTAAACCCGTTGATGAGGTAGGCAGGAACAATTACGAAGAGAGATTAAAAAAAATACGACGATTGCCTTCAGACATATGAAGATGAAACTTCCATGAAATAAGAGTTTGGCGTCGAGCATCAGAGCTTACCAGACATAAAGTTCGTAGTTTCGGGTTTCGAATCGTCGGCGATAGAATCCGTGGAAGGAACGAGAAAGAGAGAGCGCAGGGGGGGCTGGAGGATTGGCGCCCTGGCCGGTACTGGTCGATGGACAAGGGGTTCACCGGCATAAACGGGGGATCATCGGATGTCTTCGATTACACGGACGATTCTGCGGAGATCTGTGCCGTTGACTTGAGGTCCTTGCGTCTCTAATTGTCCTGTTAAAGTACACAAAAAAAAGTATTTTTATTTATCATCATTTATTTCTCCGTACCTCCCACGCGGAACATAAATCTTTAAAACAAAAATTGTATTATTTAATAATTAATAAATTCATGCGGGTGGAATTTTCAAAGAATACAGTATCCTTGTGACCGAGAGGTGTGGTGTGAAGTGAATATCGATCTCACATGGAACAATGGTGCACCTCTGAGCGCTTGAAGTTTCTCTCTTCCATGTGGTGCATATTAAAATTGAGGGGAGCATAAGTATTTAAGCGGACAATATATTTATAGGTGTCATGTTCGTAACATAATTATACAATACTACACATTTGGATTTGATCACCGCTAGTCTTTATTACCGCAAGATAAAAGTGTTGACAAAGGTTGTTTTTATCACCACTAAAAAAATACACTGATAAAAGCGGTCTTTGCCAACGCTTTTTGTAGCACTGATAATGTGACATTTATGTGTCCTATAAAAAAATGATGATAAACGTCACCTTTATCAACACTAATAAAATGTATCGTTTATCATTGTTAAATAAACGTTGATAAAAACTACCATTCAACGTCGTTTTTTATTTTAACACTTGGATGACATAAAAAACCAATAAACTAATGAACGATCTAAGATGAGTTAAAAACATGACTTGAATTTCAAACGGCCGTAACTTTTGATTTGGGTGTCCGTTTGAGTTTTACCATATATCAAATCAAAGTTTATATCTACGTGGTTTTTGACCCGAGGGGGACCTTGGCCGCTGTTTTTTAGTTAAAAAAAGGTCTGGAAGACCTCCAAAACTGGTTTTTTAGTTGGGATGTCCTATTTTTTTTAATAATCGATGAGATTTCAACTTCATTTAAGAGCATCTTCTTATCCCTTTTTAGTGGAGATTGAATTTATTCTCAAAACTTATATTCATATAGATGTCATGGTTTTGAAATTGTATCATTTTTCATATTGTAGTTTTATTTATAATTAAATATATTCATAATTGCTTGTATTTACATATAATAAGTCAATTGTACAAATAAATATTTAAACATATTTATATATAAACATTTCTTATCTATATACATACATATACAAGTAATGTTTATATATAAATATGTGTATGTCGATAAAATATATATATATATTTATGTGTATATTGTAATATATGTAAATAAATACATATATGTAAATATTTGTGTGTGTATGTACGAAATATAAATGTGAACGTGTGTGTGAATATTGTGTAAATACATCATATATAAATATATTTTTATAAATATATAATCATCATTAAATATAGTATATAAACATATTTACAGTAAATATTTATAAATACGTTATAAAAAATTTACATCTAAATATACAATTATATGTAAATATATAGACATATAAACATATACGTAATGTATAAAATTTATATCTAAATACAAAATACACACTACTACAAAATGCACTTTTAACAACGCTAAAAATGATATTTGTCAACGCTTAAAAGTGATGACAATCTAAGCGATATTAAAAACCCACAAACTTTACCATCGCTAAACATAGCGCGGATCAATATACCCTTTATCAACGGTTAATCTAGCACGGATAAAAGGTATCTTCATCAGCGTTAGATGAAGCGCAAATAAATTGATCCTTTATTAGTGTTAAATGAAGCGTTGATCCCTTTATCAGCCCTTCATCTAGCACTTATAAAGCCAATTTTAGCTACTACACAGCTGCAGCCCTACAACAGTCATGCAACACCCCTGTAAAATCAAACTAAATCAGAATACATAAAAAGGAAAATAAATATACATTAAACCAGATTGGAATACAAATAACACATTGCACTATCATTTCAATTCATAATTCACATACGAAAAAATACATTAATGTCGTATTTACAATTAACCAAAAAAACTACAACCCATATACAATGTTAAAACCACCATACTCTTTTCAACGATCAATCTTTATATAAAAGTTTGTCCCTGCAATAAAACCAATTTTTATTTTAATAATATTAAATAAAAAAATAAACAAATTACAATTTTAATGTTATATAATCCACATATGATAAGTTATATCGTTAATTACTGTATATATTAATGATATTATCTACTAACCGTGTGTCGGATTGATGTGTGGTTGATTTCTAAACATCAGAAACATATTATGGATCATCATCCTAAAATTTGAAGATAATCTGAGCTCGTTTTCAGGTCATATCAACCACATCGCGTTTCAAATTGATATGTGATTAATTCTTACACGTGAAAAATAAATTATGTATCATTGTCCTAAATTTTGAAAACAATACATGCTCATTTTCTTGATTTTGGCTATTTGACGTGCATTTTAAACTAAAATAACACCTTTCTTTTGAAAACACACACTTCTCGTCATATTGACCACATCGCGTCTCGAATCGATGTGCGGTCAATTCCTACGTGTTACAAATGAATTTTAGATCATTTTCCTAAAGTTTGAAAACAATCTGATATTGTTTTCTCAGTTTTGGCTATTTGACACGTGTTTTAAACTAAAACGACACTTTTGTATTGAAAACACGCACTTCAGGTTATATCGACCACATCATGTATTAGATTGATGTGCGATCAATTTCTAAATGCGATAAATGAATTATGAATCATTTTCCTAAAGTTTCAAAACAATACTAGCTTACTTGCTTGGTTCTGACTATTTGATGTGTGTTTTAAACTAAAATGATGTTTTTGTATTGAAAACACGCACTTCGGGTCATATCGAGCACATCATGTGTCAGATTGATGTGCGGTCAGTTCTTACACGTGAAAAATAAATTATGGATCATTATCCTAAAGTTTGAAAACAATCCAATCTTATTTGCTCATTTTTGGCTATTTGATGTGCGTTTTACACTAAAATGACTCATTTCTATTAAAAACACGCACTTCGGGTCATATCGACCACATCATATCTCAGATTGATGTGTGGTCAATTCTTGCACATGAAAAACGAATTATGGATATTTTTTCTAAAGTTTGAAAATAATCTGAGCTCGTTTACTCGATTTTGGCTATTTGACGTACGTTTTAAAAGGAAATGTCACCTTTCTATTGAAAACACACACTTCGGGTCATATCGACCACATCGTGTCTTAGATTGATGTGCGGTCAATTCCTACACATGAAAAATGAATTAGGGATCGTTGTCCTAATGTTTGAAAACAATCTAAGCTTGTTTGCTCAGTTTTGGCTATTTGATGCGTTTTAAACTAAAATGACACTTTTGTATTGAAAACACACATTTCGGGTCATATCGACCACATTGTGTATCAGATTGACGTGCGATCAATTCCTATATGTGAAAAATGAATTGTGAATCATTGTCCTAATTTTTTAAAACAACCTAAGCTATTTTTATTGGGTTTGACTATTTGATGTGTGTTTTAAACTAAAATAACATTTTTGTATTGAAAACACACACTTCGGGTCATATCGACCACATCACGTGTTAGATTGATGTGTGGTCACATGTGGAAAATGAACTATGGATCACTGTCCTAAATTTTGAAAACAATATGATCTCGTTTTCTTGGGTTTGGCTATTTGACGTGCATTTTAAATCAAAATGACACTTTTCTATTGAAAACACGCACTTTGGGTCATATTAACCACATCGTGTCTCGAATTGATGTGCAGTCAATTCACACACATGACAAATAAATTATGGATTGTTATCCTAAAGTCTGAAAATAATATGAGCTCATTTTCTTGGTTTTGGCTACTTGATATGCGTTTTAAACTAAAACGACACATTTATACTGAAAACACGCATTTCGGGTCATATCGATCGCATCATGTCTCAGATTGACGTGCAATCAATTCCTACACGTGAAAAATGAACTATGGATTGTTGTCCTAACGTTAGAAAATAATTCGACCTCGTTTTCTTGGTTTTGACTATTTGATGTATGTTTTAAACTAAAATGACACCTTCGTATTAAAAAACATGTACTTCAAGTCATATCGACCACATCGGGTGTCAGATTAATGTGCAATCAATCTCTACACATGAAAAATGAATTATGGATTGTTTTTCTAAAGATTGAAAACAATTTGAGCTCGTTTTCTCAGTTTTGGTTATGTGACGTGCATTTTAAACTAAAATGACACTTTTATATTGAAAACATGTACTTCGGCTCATACCGACCACATCGTGTGTAAGATTGACATGGAGTCAATTCCAAAACGTGAAAAATAAATTATGGATCGTTTTACTAAAGTTTGAAAACAATCCGAGCTCATTTGCTCGATTTTGAGCATGCGACGTGTGTGTTTTGAACTAACGTGTAAATTTATCAAAATAAGTGTCAGATAAAAATGCTAAGGAAATTAACTAAAAAAGTAGATAAAATGATAATAAAAACAACTAAATAAGTAGTAGGAAGTCGCCTCTTCCTGACGTCTGTATACATTCTGACAACATATATTTTGCCCATTCGTTTCTAAACAAATCGATTTCCTCTATTATACTTCTCACTGAGAAACATATAAAAATAACATATAAGCATTATGATACTAATTCTTCACACCCCAGATATATTTCTAAGGTCATAACCCATAATAGATCACATACATAGTAGGTCATCACCAAAATTTAATGTCGGAAAACATTATGACACCATGTATGCTGCCCACTCATCTCTAAACAAAATTACCTCTTATTTTGAGTGCGCAGATTACTGAAAATCTCGGTAATACTGAGAAAATATAGAAAAAAATGATTAAGAAATATTTTTAATGAAATTTTAATTACCTTTGGAAATTACCCGTTCGGAGATTCCAGTCATATGATGGTGTAACACCCCGATATGTTTATGAAATATATTTTTTAATAATTTGATTTCTCTGATAGCTTGTGTTGCACGCAATAACAAGTTTAGAAGAACCGTGGAATATTATTAAAATATTATATATTCATTACAACCAAGCCAATAAATTCGTGGGAATGAATAAAAATAACTAATTTATGAAATAAACATCCAACTCAATATGAATGTATTGGTAAGTGCTTAGAAAATGACCACACAATTTTTTTAGTAAAGTCATTGTATTCTTAAAAAATACGTTTTCTTCAGAAATGAGTTTTCTTCCTTTTATGAGTGAATACTAATTTATAGAATTCCTAGAAAATGTATTTGATAAAATTAATTTTATTTTTGAATTCATACTTTCAAAATTATCTTAATTTTTTTTAGAGTTTTATGAAACCATTTATTTTTCAAGAAATAGTGAAAAAAACTGATTTTTATTGAAAACTGTATTTTCTTTTAAAGTTTTTACAAGGTAAAATTATGTTTTGGATTAGTTTTAAATTTTAATTAGTTCATTTTGATTTAAAATAATATAATTATTGGGTTTTAAGTGCATTTTATACTTGAATTTAGTATAAAAACATTTTATATTTAAAAAAAGATATTTTATGAAAAACTATTTTTTCGTTGCATTTTGCCGATTTAATTTCAAATTAAATACCGCAAATTATGCATTTTTAATTTTGAAAAATTGATTCTATATTTAGAATCAGGAGGTTAAAAATTTGTAATTAAACCCCTTTTATTTTAGTCAATATCAATAGTAATTGTGGTAAAATTTATTACCTCGGTAAAGGGTAAAACGAGTTGATATGGATTAAAAACAAGTGATAAGACCATACATTTTCATCCTATTTCTTATTTGATGAATTTAATTAGACTCTTAACACCCAAGGTTCAAAATTGAGTTGTTTAATGGACACTTTTCCATGAATATGACTTATATATTATTTAAATCAAAGAAAGTAAAAAAATGTCACTTTATTTGTCTTAAATATCTCTTATGTATCCACATGGAGAAAAAAGTAGGTTATGAATGAATATAAGTGTCTATTTTGAACTTAATAAACTTAGTTTCATGATATAAATTTATTTATGACTTGAGGCTACTTGGATGTGATAAAAACCTTTATAATATTTTATTTAAAAAATCCAAAGATGTGACATTCATGTTTTAAATAACTATAACATTTTTAATACGGGGTTATCTAGTGGATATGTTAATCTATAAATAGTTTTTTTAAAGATAAAATATTTATCCTCATCATGGTAATTTATTTAATTTTTTTAGAAATTAAATAATTGCCCTAAATGCCTACACAACGCTGATGCAATAATTATTCAATTGATATAAAAATAAAATAAATGATATTAATAATATTAAAAGTAATATAATTTAAGATATTTAAGGCAATACATGAATTATATACATTACCTTGACATTTCATAGATATAATAAAATAGTTTTTTGAATTTGACACGTTGTCTTGATATTTTTAAAAGTTAATGCAATGAACAATATCAAAATTGACAATAATGATATTTTATGGAATTAATATTTTATAAAATTATTTAAAAATAATAAAAATATTTAAAAAATAAAAAGAGATTATGATATGATAAAAAATGTCATAAATTGGCCATTTATAGCCCACTTAACTGTAAGAACCCATACCTTCTTTTCATGTATATGACCATTGTTTGATGCTTTTCATGGTTACAAAGTTAAGGGTGATGAATGAGAGAGTCCGAAGAACTTTGAATGAAGTTTTGAGGCAAAGGGGAAGTCGCACGGGCGACGCACGGTTTGTCTAACCGTGCAGCCAAACCATGCGTGGAGGGTCTGCCGAGGCAGTGGTTAACGCGCGGTTAGCGCACGGTTTGTCTAACCGTGTAGCCAAACCGTGCGTGGAGGGTCTGCCGAGGCAGTGACTAACGCACGATTAGCGCATGGTTTGTCTAACCGTGCGAGTAAACCATGCAGACACTTAAGTGAGATCCTAAAAAAGTGGATCTCACACGTTTTTGCCTCCAAGTGGCTCGTTTTTCCTCATAAGCGGCCATAACTCGGGATTATGCTTCTCCTAAGGTCAAAGAAGGTTCTCCCATTGACCCGGAAGCGATTCAAAGGCTTCTCTGGGCGAATCGAAGCCGAATTCTTGAGGTATGTAGACATTCTTCTTCGTTCTTGTTCGGTTTCTTAGATCTACTTAGATTTACTTCTCATCTTCTCTCGGTTTCTTAGATCTACACCCGTTATGGGTAGATCTAAGTGTGTGGGTGACAAGTTTGATGAGTTTTGGTCTTGGTCTTGTTAGGAGAAGAGATTTAAGGCGAGTTCTTGGAGAATTAACCCGGTTTTCTTATGCGTTCTTCGTTTGTGGGGTTTTTTGTCAAAACCTTTGAGGTAGGTGGTTTGTGCCTTTCCGTTGAAAGTCATTAAATGTTTTGTGAAAATTCCACCAATACCCTTGAACGGGGTATTGCATGTTTACCGTTTTAGCCCTATTGTTGCCTGCTTTGCTTATATAGTAGAGTAGATGATATTGTTTGTGAATAGGATGAATTGTTGTGCTTTGGATGTTTTGCCCATGCATGTTTGCCTGTTTTGACCTTTGGGTCTTGTTGCCCGTTAGGCTTCTGTTTACTTTCCATGCCTAGTATTGTAGGATGGGGTGACTATAGTTCTAAAGTACTGATATGCCATAGAATTCTAGCCAAGTAGTTACTAAGGTTTACCTTGGCCGTTGCATGCGCTATACTTATTTGACTTACACAGGGCCGTGAGAACCTAGTGTAGTAGACTACATAAAGAATGGACGTAAGGGATTCTCCAGAGAGTCTTTATAATTTTACGATGCGAGACCATAAGGGGAATTGACGTTGAGTGTTTCCTCAGAGTGTCTATGGTTTCTCGACGCGGGCCACATGGGGAATGAGACGTTGAGTGCTTCCCCAGAGCGCCTTTAGTACGATACGAGACTATAGGAGGAATTGATGGTGAGTGCTTCCTGAGAGAGTTTATTCTTTAGCTGAACTAGAGGGGCGAGACTATGTGTGCCTCCCAGAGGGTTGCTAGTACTTGTTGGTTGAATCATAGGGGTTAAGCTATGAGAACTACCCAAAGGGTTACCTGTTTGTTTATACTTGCTTGAGTAGCTGATTACTTGTTTGTGAATTAAATTCTTGAAACTTTGGATTGTTTTCTATTGAATACTTTCCTTGTTTACTACTTTCTTTATTTTTACCTGCCATATATTCACTGACTGTTAGGCACAGATCTTGTGGTGGTTACCAACTGAGATTCAGTCTCACACTCTGTTTGGGCCATGCTTTTGGGCCCAAACAGATTATATTACTACATGTATAGACAAGGACAAGTGCCCATTGACTTTAGGTACTTGATTGCATTGGAGCTGGAGAGCATGGGACCAAGTTGAGGCTTGCGATGCTGAGGAGTTGCTTATCTGTTTTCCTTTTTCACTTTGGTTTAGTACTGTATTCAGCATTGTGACTTGTTTGGCTACTTTCCTAGACATATATGTATCATGCATCTTTATATATATATATGTGCTCCATTTGTTTACACTTTTAGTCTTCTGTTGTTTACTCTTGTATGGATGTTTACTGCTTTCGCTATTGCTTTTGTTTATCTTCCGCTGTGTACTTTGCCAATGAGAGCATAGTTTCCCCACTGCCACACCCAAGGCCCTCGCTGCTAGTCAGCAGCCTCTGGCATTTGGGGAAATGCGCTTGAGGCCATGTGACCAACCGGGTACGGGGCGCCTCTGGGTGGCTTTCGGATTCGGGACGTTACAAAGTGGTATCAGAGGGTTTCTTTTCTCTTGATTTAATGTTTGGAGCCTATAGCCAGGGATATGACAGAATAGGTACTTGGTAATAAGCTGTGCCCAGGAGTAGCTAACCCGTGTACAAGGAAAAGCCATACTACCTCGTTTATTGCAATTTTACTGGTTTGCAATTTTACAGTTGACTTGATTTCACCGTTGGGTGATTCACATGTTTTGTGTTGTTACCGTTGTTGATATTACGGTTCTATTTCTGTCGCAATCTGATGAGATGAGGGTATGCCATCTCATGCATCATATAGGCACTTGCTAGAATTCACATGCCATGCATTCTTGCCATGCTATCTAGGATGCATTAGCAATTTCATGTTGTTGTGATAGATGTTGTGTAGAATATGCATGGTGTTGTGATAGATGCCTTGATAAAAATACCTGCTGTTTGATAGGGTATTGTTTGTGAAGGTTTTATTTGAATAAACACCAATTTTTGGTTCCTGAGGTGTTATGGGCCCTCATGGACCGGAACTTGGTGGATCATCTCCTTATCTTTTCTTGTTTTTAACATGTGTAAGATGCCAAACTTTGATTCGTGGTGAGTATGGGCCCTCACAGATCAAAATTTAGCATGTTCAATGTTTGTTTCAGTGTTTCTCTGGGTCCTGAAGTAATTTCTGAGGCTTACTGTCCGGAAAAACTCAGAATGCACGCCGTGTAGTTTTGACTACACAACTTGTGTTCTTCTGTTCGGGAAGAAACGATCTTTCCCTGTACACGCCTTGTACTCCTATGTTTCAGCCCCTGTCAATATTGATCTGAGGGTACATTTGATCTTGCAGAGTCATGCCACCGAGACGTCCTCTGGTTGTACGTCAGCCACAAGGCGGTGATCAGACACTAGATATGGCTGATCAGAGACCTTCTGCAGATCCTCCTGCCGTGCCGCCTTGGCACCAGCAGTTATACCAGTTGAAGGCACCGATACACAATTTAGGGAAGGCTTTCTGAGGATGATGCAGACCTTCCATGATGCACCGCCTCCTACCTCATCTATGGCAGACTTGACGCGGTTTTTCCAGCAGTAGTATCCTCCCACCTTCACAGGGGAATGATGACCTCAGGCTGTAGAGTCATGGCTAGAAGCCATGCTGACTATCTTCGAGCATCTGGAGACGCATCCAGAAAGGCGGGTCAAGCTCGCTACCTATATGCTACGAAACTCCGTGTCACGACCCGTCCCCCGGGACCCACATCATGACTACCCCAAACCCGCCTTCCATAGGCTAGGGGCTGACAACTAGCACCAAAGGCGTAATTGTTGGGAAAAAATCCCTCAAGGTAACATTGCAGTATTTTTGGGTTGATTGTGTTTGTTGACAAAGCAGGTTTTCATGGATATTTGTCGAGTTCCCAAGAAGTTGTTGACAATACTTGTTGACAAAGAACGATGACAAAGGAAAGGATGATCTGGAGGCGGTACAAAAGAGCAGTACAAGGTGGCACTGTTTCCCAGTGTTTGCCAAATTTTTGGGTCCAAAATTTGGAGTTTGGTGAGCATCACGATAATAGGATTTCCATGAAGAGAATAATTTAATATGGAAAAGGCATGAATTTCGCGAAGATAGGATGCATGGTTTGGATTTCGCGAAGACCAAAAAAATGGAGGCGGTGATGCTTCACAATTACGTCAAAGCTTCGCGAACGTCAGAGTTGAAGCGCATCGTGGCAGTGAAGGGATTTGCGAGGGAGCTTCGCGGCGAAGGCGCGAAGGAATGTTGACGGTGATCCTTCGCGATTACGACGAGCTCCGCGAACGAAAAATTGCCGTGGTGCTTCGCGATTTGGACAGAATTCCGGCAGAAACTTCGGAGCTTCGCGATTTGAGATGACGTGGTGTTGACTTCGCGCGGAAAGTTCGAGGGTCGGTGGAATCGCCTATAAATAGAGGCCGACCCCCTCGAGAGAAAGAGAGAGAATTTTCAGAGAAGATCATTTGCTCTCGATTTGCGAAGGTGGTTTGCGGAGCCAGTGTGCTTTGCGAAAGAGGAGCTTCGCGACGGCTATTGTAGCTCCGCGAAACCTGCGAGCTCCACGTTGTCTTAGTAAGCTTCGCGAGGGACGTTGCTTTGCGACGGCTTGAGCATCGCGAAAGTGCTTTGCAAAAGTGCTTCGCGAAAAGGCAGGAGCTTTGCGAAGGCTTGTTTGAGTTTCGCGAAATTGGGAATCTCGCGAAGTAGGGTGCTTTGCGAAGATACTTTCCAAAGGTAGTTGCCCAGTGGTCAGAGGAAAAGTGGTATTCATCAGTGGATGAAAGTTGGACTTCAGCAGAGCATCTATCAACAGTTGAAGATTCATTATTTCATGCAAATGAAGAGACCTACAGGTCTATAAACTGTGAGTGGATTCCCTTCTAGAGCAGTGAGCTTAGGAAGAGGAAGAAGGTGATCCTCTCCATCGACAGTGAGCCAGAGAGAGAGAAATAGGGAGTGACCCTTGGGAAGTAGTGAGCTGACCCTAAACCTTGTGAAGGCAGTGAGCCTGGGAATAGAAGTGCTCTATCCCAAATTTTGTATCCACATCTTATGAAGACTAGTGGTATTTGGTACGCACGACAACTTGTCGGCGTATGCTCCTTGGACATATCCCAGTGAGGGTGAACCAAGTAAAAATCTTTGTGTCTGCCTGATTACTTCCCTGCATTGCATTTGAAGCATTATCATCAGACAAAGAAGAAAATAAGTGGTCATAATAAACACACAAGTGCAAACAAAGTGACCATTGTAATAAATTGGTCAAGATCCAGTGGGGCAGGAAGAACATTGAAAAGAATATTCATACCCTGATTCACCCCCCCTCTCAGGGTATATAGGCCCCTATTGGCCCTAACAGTAATTCCCTAAAACTGGGAAGGCGTTGCCTTTATAAATCATAAACACACACAACCAGAGTACAAGCGGAAGCAAACACTAAGTAAAAGCTGTATAACAAGAGTAATGAAAGGAAAGGGGGTCAGAATACAAGCTCAACTGTAAAGTAAAAATACAACTGAAAGCAAGTACAACTAAAAAGAGACAAACTGCTGAAAGGTGAAAGCAGCTCCTAGATCGTCCTACGGGGTTCCTACCTGAAGGGTAGGTACAGATGGACTCCTCAGCACTCCACGTTCGTCATACTCCACTGTGTACCTATACGTCGTAAGGTCCTCCTCTAGGTACCATCCAGTCCTGGCGCTCTTGGCCTCCGTCAGCGCTGTCCGTCGTCTGCATCCAACACAACGAGGTGCGGGCATAAACCGTGCAGGGGTGAGTATAACGATACTTAGTAGGGACCCCGAGACCCTCAAGGTCTCACAAAATCCAACAAGGATAAACCACAAGTAAGATTTCAACAGATAACCATTACTTAGGTATATGTCTATACATATACCTAAGTTATCAAGTAACTCATCTCAATCATGAGGAAAACACAAAGGTCATTGACTCAGCTCAAACCAGGATTTTCATTAACGAAACCACGACTGCTGGAGAACTCCTCCTCTGTCAAGTACAGTGGTCCTGTCACAACTCCGAGGTGCTACTCACTAACCTTAGACTTATGAGGTACTCCTCCTGTCGAGTACCGTGAGTCTGCTGCCAAACCGGGCGCTCCTCCGCCGTGGGTCTGCCGCCAAACCGGGCACTCCCCCTAATATCCGTCATAAGTACTCCTCCTACCGAGTACTGCAGGTCTGCTGCCAAACCAGGCAATCTGTCCTCCATGGGTCTGCCGCCAAACCGGGCGCTCCGTCCACTGGGCTAATCGAATCACTCCGAGTCGAATCGGTCAAGCAGTCGTCAGGTCTACAGTTACAAGGTCTCCGCATTCCGTCTGCTCGTCTCCGGGAGGATCTACTCCACGAGCTACTGGTCGATACTCCAAGTGTCATGAAGTCTCAGGTGGAAGTATCTCAAAGGACCGCCACATCATAAGGGTCTCAACGCAACAAACGACGCATGAATCGGACGCCCGGTCTGTGAGTTATTGACATTTCCGTTCCAGGGGCCCGATTGGTTTTTAGGCTCAAACCAACCCAAACGTACTCCAACTATGTCCGAAACTCATGTATATTATTCCAAAAGAACATTCTCATCAAAAGTAATCCAACTTAGTTGACGACACATCAATCGGACGTCCGATCCTTAAGTTATAAGAGTTTCCGTTCTGAGGGTCCGGTTGGTTACGGGATCGAACCAACCTGGACATACCAAAAATTCTCCAAAACCTTGAGTGTGATATATCAAAATTACCGTCTCGATCCAAGGAATACAACGCAACTTACAGTGCGTCGATCGGAGGTCCGTAGCTTAAGTTATGGGTGAAAAACCGAAAGTAGCCCGAAGAGGGGGGTCTGGGTCCGGTCTGACCCGGTCCAACCCGCCCCGGGTCGGCCCGAACAGGGTCGACCCGACTCGGGTCCGGGTTTGGCCCGGTAGGGTGCGGTCCGGCTCGACGACTGTGGCCCGACCCACGCGAGGGCAACCCGGCCCGCGCGGCAGGCGGCCCGGCCCGCGCGCAGGCGACCCGGCTGGGGAGCCAGTTGCGGCTTGACCATCTGGACGAGCGCGGAGCGGGGGGGGGGGGGGGGGGGGGGTTCTTTATAACGGCGGCGCCGCCTCTCCTGCTCGGCCGGCTGAAGCCGGACGGTTTCCTCCAGCGCGAGCGGCCCGCGGTTGTGGGCCGCAATCCCTCTGCACGCGGCACCCTTAGGCGCCGCGGTTTCTTCCGCCCGCCTGGAAGGTAGCCGGTCGGTTCGCCCGCCCAGCGCGACCCACAGTTCCTCCGCAGCGCGGCGCCTCATGGCGCTGTGGTCTTCTGCCCGACTGGCCTTAGCCGGCCGGTTCGGTTCGTCCAAGCGGCCCGCGGATGTGCGCCGTGGTTTCCTCCACGTGGCCGGTGCGCGGCTGCCGCCTCCGATCGCTGCCGCCTCCGGTCGCCACCGCCTCCGGTCACCATTACCTCCAGTCGCCACCAAAATATCACGAACCAACGGAGGGTCGTCGGGCCGTGTTCGTTCGGCCCGCGCCCTCCGTGTTAGGCGGTAACAAAAGGCCATAGACGATCACTTGCATTCATCAATGACGAGAGTATAATTTTATTGAACTAAAAATTATACAAACCCCCTACCTCGATTTGACGTTTTACATCGACGAGCCGCGGAAGACGAGCTTCACGGTAGTCGGGCGTCGTGGAAGACAACGTCGCGTAAGACGGATATCGTTCCATCAACGTCAGAGGAAAAAAAACGCTGTCGTTGGCGACGGTCTCCGCGGTCGACGTCTTCTCCCTTGACGCGGAGGAAGAGAAAAATAGGCGGCCGTTCTTAGTGGGCGTCACCATTCTTTTTCGAGAGAGAACATCCTTCATCGTTGGAAGAAAGATCTCCCTCCTCTCCTTCTCCTCCTTAGCTCTTGTTGGGAAAAAATCCCTCAAGGTAACATTGAAGTATTTTTGGGTGATTGTGTTTGTTGACAAAGAAGGTTTCCATGGAGAATTGTCGAGTTCCTGATAATTTGTTGACAATCCTTGTTGACAAAGAATGATGACAAATGAAAGGACGATCTGGAGGCGGTACAAAAGAGCAGTACAAGGTGGCGCCGTTTCCCAGTGTTTGCCAAATTTTGGGGGTCCAAAATTTGGAGTTTGGTGAGCATCGTGAAAAGTGGATTTCCATGAAGATCATAATTTAATATGGCAAAGTCATGAATTTTGCGAATATAGGATGCATAGTTTAGAAATCGCGAAGACCAGAAGAATGGAGGTGGTGATTCTTCGCGATTACGTCAAAGCTTCGCGAACGGTAGAGTTGAAGCGCATCACGACGATGAAGGGCTTCACGAGGGAGCTTCGTGGAGAAGGCGCGAAGGAATGTTTATGGTAATGCTCCGCGATTACGACGAGCTCCGCGAACGGAAAATTGCCGTGGTGCTTCGCGATTTGGACAGAATTCCGGCGGAAACTTCGGAGCTTCGCGATTTGAAATGACGTGACGTTGACTTCGCGCGGAAAGTTCAAGGGTCAGTGGAATCGCCTATAAATAGAGGCCGACCCCCTCGAGAGAAGTAGAGAGAATTTTCAGAGAAGATCTTTTTCTCTCGTATTGCGAAAGTGGTTCGCAGAGCCAGTGTGCTTCGCGAAAGAGGATCTTCGTGGTGGCTATTGTAGCTCCATGAAAGTTGCGAGCTCCGCGTTGGCTCAGTGAGCTTCGTGAGGGAAGTTGCTCTACAACAACTTGAGCTTCGCGGGAGTGCTTCGCGAGGTTTCTTCGTGAGAGAGCTTCGTGAAAAGGCAGGAGCTTTGCGAAGTCTTGTTTGAGCTTCGCGAAATTAGGAGCCTCGCCAAGTAGGGTTCTTTGCGAAGGTGTTTCCAAAAGGAATTTCCCAGTGGTCAGAGGCAAAACGGTATTCATCAGTGGATGAAAGTTGGACTTCAACAGAGCATCTATCAATAGTTGAAGATGCATTACTTCATGCAAATGAAGAGACCTACAGGTCTATAAACTGTGAGTGAATACCTTCACAGAGCAGTGAGCTTAGGAAGAGGAAGAAGGTGATCCTCTCCACCGGCAGTGAGCCAGAGAGAGAGAAACAGAGAGTAACCCTTGGGAAAGCAGTGAGCTGACCCTAAACCTTGTAAAGGCAGTGACCCTGGGCATAGAAGTGATCTAGCCCGAACCTTGTGAACATTATTGACAGTGAGCCTTAGTGGATTTGGTACAACGACACATCGCCGTTGTATGCTCCTTGGACGTATCCCAGTGAGGGTGAACCAAGTAAAAATCTCTGTGTCTGCCTGCTTACTTCCCTGCATTGCATTTGAAGCATCATCATCAGACAAAGAAGAAAATAAGTGGTCATAATAAACACACAAGTGCAAAAAAAGTGACCATTGTAATAAATTGGTCAAGATACAATGGGGCAAGAAGAAATTTGAAAAGAATATCCATACCCTCATTCACCCCCCTCTCAGGGTATATAGGCCCCTATTGGTCCTAACAGCTCTCCACCAAGAAGTTAAGCCCCCAAAAATAATAGAGATTGTTATCTATTATTTTTATGGCACAAAACCCAAGAGTCATCCCTCATAAAAGTGACAACACATAGATTAAATGTGGAGAGATGAATTCAAAAAGATTTGAATTAAAATTGAATTAATTCACTTCATTAATGGTGGAGTGTAGGCAAAAATTAAAACATGAAATTCTAAGAGTTCAAGGGGGTTTCAAGGGAGTTTAAAGGGCTAGTGTTCATGTGGGCCCCACAAACATTATCCTCCCATGGGATGTTATGTGGGGGTGGCCCCACCATCAACCTCCCTTTGGAGATAAAAACTACCAACTAAATAAAATTGTGTAACACATCAATTTTATTTAATTTATTATGAAACCCCAAAATTAACTTCCGCTCTGTATAAAACGCAACTGCGGTAAAGGTCATCTTAAGCGAATACCGGTGCTGCGAGTTCATTAGTGTCCTCAGATTTCAATTCTAATCACCGGTTCAAAAGATAGAAAAATCCGCACGTACGTTTACTGAACGTACCTGAACAAAACTTCAGAAATTGATTCCGGGCACACCGGGCCTCGAAATCAGGCGCCGTCAGAAACTGAAGACTCGTAAAATTCCAAATAAATTAAGAAAAAAAATTTCCTTAAAATTTAAGAGTCTTTACATTACCCCCACCTCAGGTCTTTACGTCCTCGTAAAGCTACAACACACACTAGGTAAACTAAAGGGGGGTACTGAGCACGTATCTGAGCCTCCCGCTCCCATGTGCTCTCCTGGAGGTTCCCATGCTGCCAGCGAATGTGCACCAGAGGAATCGACCTTCCATGCAGGACCCGCTTATGTCGATCCTCAATCTCCACTGGAACCTCCGTAAAAGTCACCCCATCATCGATGTATAGCTCCCCGTGGTCGATGATGTGGGACGGGTCGTGCATGAATCTCCTCAGCTGAGATACGTGGAAGACATCGTGCATTCGGTGCAACTGAGGTGGAAGGGCTAGGTGGTAAGCCACCTCTCCTACTCTGCTGAAGAAGTAGAGGAGTGACTGTAAGATACTGTAGATAGGCTACACCATCTCTATCCACAAAGGATATATGTAAGGCAGCTAGCTACTCCGTCGCCTATCCTAGTAGCTGAATACCAGTCCTCCTGGTGAGCGCATCTGCAACAACGTTCCCCTTCCCAGGAGTATAAAATATCTCGTAGTCATAGTCCCGGAGGAACTCAAGCCATTGCCTTTGTCTCAAGTTCATATCCTTCTAAAAGAAGACACACCTGAGACTATTGAGATTAGAGTAAACCGTAAACCATTCGTTCAACGAACTATGGGTGAGACTAGACAATTGTAAAAACTATACTTCAACCTTCTTATCCTACGTTCTACAAGAGTTTCTAAGATTTCTCCTTTGCTGAAAAGGGAAAACCGGACTCATCCCCTGGATGAACCACGTCCTTTGCCTAATATAGTTAATCCTGACATGAACGGTACTATTTCATGCCATGGACGACGTCGTAAGGCCTCAACGCTACTACCAAGAGATCCAACCATTACTCTCACCTCCAAGGGTTGAGTCAGACTGTCGGCATCAATATGTGGTCACTGGGTATCCTCCAGTAGAAATTTCAAAAGTGAGGGTCAAGTCAATAGTTTTAACCGGAACCTCTTAGTATTAACCACACAAAAGGTCAGGAAAATAAACGTCACAAGGACACGTGTTTTTTATTACCACAGTTCAAAGTACAAAGACACAAAGCAACCAAAAACAACGACATCAACAAAGCTAGAAGCATCATGAACAAAGGCCTCTAAGACTGGAACTAGTCCCACTTCTGTCTATCTGATTCCGGAGCTCCATGGTCGTATGTTTCAGCTGCCTGAAGCTGTGCTCTCCCCTATCCACCCGTTCCCTGCGGTTGGGGTGGACCTCCTAGTGGCGGTGGTGGCAACACCTCGAAGCGTCGTCCACCACCAGCTACACGACCAGCTCCCCTTCCACGTCCGCCTTCGCCTTGCGGATCATCTCGATCGAACCTATACCTTTGCCTGGGAGGTCCTTCATCTATGACAACCCTGCTTTTATTACAAACTTAAACATGATTTATTACATAAAATATTCACTTGATATAACATAGAAGATAGAGAGGTCTAGTGTCTTTGGGTCTTAGGATCATTACATAACAACTTAAAACAACCGCATAAGACCTAAGGGTAAGGTGTGCGATGGTGAAAGACTCTTGGGGTGGCTCAGATAACATCGCTCGAGTGGTAATCTCTATCAACTTCCACTTTTCCTGTAGATGGTCCCGTTCGAGCTTGACATGATGAAGCTCAGCTTGGGCTTGGTCAAGAGTGAAACCCAAGGACGCCACCTCTTTTCCGATATCCGACAAATGGGCTTCGTATGAAGCAATTCTACTGGATGAGGCCATCACTTCTTTTGTCTGAGTAAATTGGATTTGTTAAAGCCCCATATTTATACTAATCATGTGATCACTATTCAACGACTATATTAGCAATGATAAAAATTCTTAACATAAAACTAAAGAAGTTGACATTTTATATAAACATTTTATATAAATAGACATTTAATTAGATCAAGTGGGATTTCCATTAATGAAACTTTGGGTCGTTACATCATCTATCTGCTGATCATCTGCACGACGGGTCGGACAGTCACATGCAATGTGACCAAGCCCGCCGCAGGAGTAACACTGTCCGTTCCTGGTATGCCTGGTTCTATCTCCACTTTGGGTGCCCCGCACAACCGATCCTGAGTCGTGAGGTCGATCACCTATTGGTTTGGTCCTCTTGGACCTCTGCGTTATCTGTCTACTGCCAGCTGTAGAAGACTCCGCTGCATATCGGCTAGTGGTGGGTCTCGCTGCTGGAGACTTCTCAACAAGGAAACTCTCTACTAAGAGGGCTCGCTCTAACACCCCTGTCTGCATTGGGATGCTGCGAGAGATAAATGAAGCTTTGATCTCTCTCCTGAGTCCCTACTCAAAGGTTCGTGCCCTGAAGAACGGGTCCCTTACCATATCAGTGGAGTAGCGCAAGAGGTCGGTGAACCTCGCTGAGTAATGCACCATCATCATGCTACCCCGCTGTAGATTCAGTAGCTCCTATATATGCACTGCTCGAAGGGTGGCTAGTACAAAATATCACCGGAATAGGCTCTCGAAGTCTGCCCATAGAAGTGACGCCTCGTCATGCATTTGGAGAATCGGGCTCCACCATCTGCCTGCTGCTGCCTGAAGGAGGATGGCAGCAAGGATCACCATGAAGTCGGATGGTGTCCCTACCAGTCTGAAGACTCTCACCACAGCCTCCAACCAATCCTCAGCCGCCTGCGGGTCCGTATCTCCCCTAAACCTGGGTGGCCTTTGGCGCTAGAACTCGTGCAGCATGCTCAAGCGGCATGCACTCTCTGCTGCTGGGGCTAGTGGCATCGGTGGCCCAACGGGAAGTGGTATCGCTGGTGCCTCCTCTGGTGCCTCAATTGGAAGAGGGTCCTGTACTGAGGCCTCGTCACTCGACGAGCTGTCAGTACGTACAAATCTCAGGGCTCTAGCTGGTCGTCCGTGGGGAAGCATCCTGAAAGACACAGATGCGACACAGTTAAAAGACTATACCTAGTGAGCTGACCTGGTTTGAGCTGATTTAAATAAAACTTTTGAAAACACACACGCAATCAGTGTTTTCGTGCACTGAGTCAGAAATCAGAAGTCAGGGTCCTGGTGTATGGATACGTCGGCCGCCCGCACCAACACTGGACTCCCTGGACTGAAAACCACACTTAGTACTATTAACACTATTGCTTCACAAAAAAGAAATATCAGAGTCCAAAGTTCTGCGGTAGAACCGACGTCCTTTGATACCAATTTGTCACAACCCGTCCCCTAGGGCCCGCATCGTGACTACCCCAAGCCCGCCTTCCATAGGCCAGAGGCTGGCGACTAGCACCAAAGGCGTAATTCCCTAAAACTGGGAAGGCGTTGCCTTTATAAATCATAAACACACACAAACATAGTACACCCGGAAGCAAACACTAAGTAAAAGCTGTATAGTAAGAGTACTGAAAGGAAAGGGGGCTAGAATACAAGCCCAACTGTAAAGTACAAATACAACTAAAAGCAAGTACAAATAAAAAGGGATAAACAACTGAAAGGTGAAAGCATCTCCTAGATCGTCCTCTGGGGTTCCTACTTGAAGGGCAGGTATAGATGGTCTCCTCAGCACTCCACGTCCGTCAGACTCCACCATGTACCGATACGTCGTAAGGTCCTCCTCCGGGTACCGTCCAGTCCTGGCGCTCTCGGCCTCCGTCAGCGCTGTCCGTCGTCTGCATCCAACACAACGAGGTGCGGACATAGCCCGTGTAGGGGTGAGTATAACGATACTCAGTAGGGACCCCGATACCCTCAAAGTCTCACAAAATCCAACAAAGATAAACCACAAGTAAGATTTCAACAGATAACCATTACTTAGGTATATGCCTATACATATACCTAAGTTATCAAGTAACCCATCTCAATCATGAGGAAAACACAAAGGTCATTGACTCAGCTCAAACCATGATTTTCATTAACGAAACCACGGTTGCTGGAGAACTCCTCCTCTTTCAAGTATAGTGGATCTGTTGTGAATCTGAGGCGCTACTCACTAACCTTAGACTGCTGAGGTACTCCTCCTGTCGAGTACCGCGGGTCTGCTGCCAAACCGGGCCCTCCTTCGCTGTGGGTCTGCCGCCAAACCGGGCACTCCCCCTAATAGCCGTCAGAGGTACTCCTCCTGTTGAGTACCACGAGTTTACTGCCAAACCAGGCACTCCGTCTACCGTGGTTCTGCCGCCAAACTGGGCGCTCCGTCCATTGGGCTAATCGAATCACTTCGAGTCGAATCGGTCAAGTAGTCGTCAGGTCTACAGCTACAAGGTCTCCGCACTCCGTCTGCTCGTCTCTAGGAGGATCTACTCCACGAGCTACTGGTTGATACTCCAAGTGTCACGAAGTCTCAGGTGGAAGTATCTCAAAGTACCTCCACGTCATAAGGGTCTCAACGCAACAGACGACGCGTCAATCAGACGCCCGGTCTGTGAGTTATTGACATTTCCGTTCCAGGGCCCCGGTTGGTTTTTAGGCTCAAACCAACCCAAACATACTCTAACTATGTCTGAACCTCAAGTAGAGTATTCCAAAAGAACCGTCTCATCAAAAGGAATCCAACGTAGTTGACGACACGTCAATCAGACGTCCGATCCTTAAGTTATAAGCGTTTTCGTTCTGAGGGCCTAGTTGGTTACGGGATCAAACCAACCCGGACATACCCAAAATTCTCCAAAACCTTGATTATGATATACCAAAACGACCGTATCGATCTAAGGAATCCAACTCAACTGACGGTGCATCGATCGGAGTTCCGTAGCTCATGTTATGGGTGAAAAACTAAAAGTAGCCCGAAGAGGGGGGTCTGGGTCCGGTCCGACCCGGACCAACCCACCCTGGGTCGGCCCGATAGGGCGCGGCCCAGCCCACGCGGCTGGCGGCCCGACCTGCACGCAGGCAGCCCGGCCAGCACGGCAGGCGGCCCGACCCGTGTGCAGGCGGCCCGACTCGGTAGCCGGGCGCGGCTCGGCCATCTGGCAGAGCGCGGAGCGGGGACAAGCCATGGTTTCCTCCAGTGCGAGTGGCCTGTGGTTGCGGGCCGTGATCCCTCCGTACGCGACACCCTTAGGCGCCGCGGTTTCTTCCGCTTGGCCGGCAGGCAGCCGACCGGTTTGCTCGCCGTAGCGGCCCGCCCAACGCGGGCCGCGGTTCCTCCGTAGCGCGGTGCCTCATGGCGCTGCGGTCTTCTGCCCGGTCGGTTCGTCCGACAAGCGGCCCACGGATTCGGGCTGCACCTCCTTCACGGCGCGACACCTGTGTGTGTCGAGTTCACCAGCCCGACCGGCTACGGCCGACCAGTTCAGTTCGTCCAAGCGGCCCGCAGATGCTGGCCGCAGTTTCCTCCATGCGGTCGGTGCGTGACTGCCACCTCCGTTCGCCGCCGCCTTCGGTCTCCACCGCCTCCTGTCACCACCACCTCCGGTCGCCACCAAAATATCACAAACCAACGGAGGGTCGTCGGGCCGTGTTCGTTCGGCCCGCGCCCTCTGCCTTGGGCGGTAACAAAAGGCCATAGATGATCACTTACATTCATCAATGACGAGAGTATAATTTTATTAAACTAAAAATTATAAAAACCCCCTAACTCGATTTGATGTTGCACGTCGACGAGCCGCGGAAGACGAGCGTTGCGGTAGTCGGGCGTCGTGGAAGACAACGTCGCGTAAGACAGATATCGTTCCATCAACGTCGGAGGAAAAAGAATGTTGTTGTTGGCAACAGTCTCCGCGGTCGGCGTCTTCTCCCTTGACGTGGAGGAAGAGAAAAGTAGATGGCCGTTCTTCGTGGGCGTTGTCATTCTTTGTCGAGAGAGAACGTCCTTCATCGTTGGAAAAATCTCTCCCTCCTCTCCTTCTCCTCCTTATCTCTCCACCAAGAAGTTAAACCCCCAAAAATAATAGAGATTGTTCTCTATTATTTTTATGGCACAAAACCCAAGAGTTATCCCTCATAAAAGTGAAAACACATAGATTAAATGTGGAGTGATGAATTCAAAAAGTTTTGAATTAAAATTGAATTAATTCACTTCATTAATGGTGGAGTGTTGGAAAAAATTAAAACATGGAATTCCAAGAGTTCAAGGGGGTTTCAAGGGAGTTTAAAGGGCTAATGTTCGTGTGGGAACCACAAACATTATCCTCCCAAGGGAGGTTATGTGGGGGTGGCCCCACCATCAACCTCCCTTTGGAGATAAAAACTACCAACTAAATAAAATTGTGTAACACATCAATTTTATTTAATTTATTATGAAACCCCAAAATTAACTTCCGCTCTGTATAAAACGCAACTGCAGTAAAGGTCCTCTTAAGCGAATACTGGCACTGCGAGTTCATCGATGTCCTCAGATTTCAATTCCGAGCACCGGTTCAAAATATAGAAAAACCCACACGTATGTTTACTGAACGTACCCGAACAAAACTTCAAAAATTGATTCTGGGCACACCGGGCCTCAGAATCAGGCGCCGTTAGAAACTGCAGACTCATAAAATTCCAAATAAATTAAGAAAAAATATTCCTTGAAATTTTCAGGTCTTTACACTCCACCAAGAAATGGTGGGACGTGATCTCACATGCGGGTCATCATCAGGTTCTGGCGTGGGAGGAGTTTCAGCGCGTCTTTTATGACTACTTCTATCAAGAGATCCTGAGGGCCGACCGAGCCCGGGAGTTCATGATCCTAGAGCAGGGTACTTTTTCTGTCATGGATTATTCCTCTCGTTTCACCAAGATTCAGCGTTTCACACCCCTCTAGGGCGGAGATGAGTTGTTCTTGGCAAGGAAGTTTGAGGATGGTCTCTGACGGGAGATCCGCTCACATGTGAATATCTTCAGGTTGACTTCTATCACTTCCATCGTCAACCAGACACTAATTGTGGAGCACAATCTGAGAGATTCTGGAGCTGAGATCTAGGGAAGTTCCACTTCCAGAGTTCGTGCTTCACCAGCTGACAGCAGGAAGCACCGTAGGGAGTCTACACACGGTGATCCGAGACAGCGAGACACATCTTCAGGTATCCAGGTGGTATGCTACCAGTGTGGAAGGGCTGGGCATACGAGGCTGTAGTTCCAGAGAGACCCAGTGGAGTGCTGATCTTGCGGCAAGATGGGCCACCTTCAACGCTTCTGTCAGGTTTTCTCACCAGCAGCTAGTGATAAGGGTTCATCCGTGACTCCTCGTTCAAGAGAAGCGCCACCGGTTTCTCACCAGTCTGGGAACTAGAGTTCTTCCGGTTGTTCGGGCCGAGGTGGAGGTCGAGACCATGGTGGTCAGTCACCGGTCTTTCAACAACAGCAGGGTGGATCATCTTAGAGCGGTCAGGCAGGGTCACAGGGTCGTGGTACATGTTAGGCTTTTGTAGTAGAGCAGACCCAGCAGGAGCAGGATCCTGGACCCTCTACAGTTCGAGGTACGATCTTAGTAGCCTCAGTTTTATCCTCTACTCTTTTCGATATAGGGGCTTCCCATAGCTTTATTTCTGTTACTATTGTGGAGAGCCTTGGGCTCTGTATCTTTTCCTCTACCGATACTTTGACTCTAGACACACCGTTGGGGACTAGGATGACTAGTGTACATCAGTGCAAGGAGTGCCCTCTAGAGGTGGCTGGGTATCACTTTCTATGGGATCTCTATGTCCTAGAGACGATAGGCTATGATGTCATTATTAGAATGGACTGGCTAGTTCCCTTCCAAGCAGTCATTGACTGTTATCACTCATGGTGAGTTTCATATCACCAGAGGGTGGACCTTTTCTTCATAAGGGTGAGTGGGATGTCCGGGCGAGCAGAGCGGGTCTAGAGCATCATGGGTTGGGGACAGTTACAGCCCAAATTTCTAGTCTTTATCTGGATGACCAGGGGACATCACAGTTATACTTTCCTCCAGTGGTGGATCATTTCAGAGATGTCTTTCCAGAGGACTTTCCAGGTTTACCTCTAGAGCGTGAGGTATACTTTTCTATTGAGATCGTTCCAGGAGTGGAACTAGTATCCATTCATACTTATAGGATGGCTACACCTAAGTTATAGGAGATCAAGAAGCAGTTGGAGGAGTTTCAGACAAAGGATTTCATCCAACCCAATACTTCTCTATGGGGTTCACCTGTTCTGTTTGAGAAGAAGACAGACGGTACCCTCAGGCTTTGTGTGGGTTATCGGAAGTTGAACCAGTTGACGGTCAAGAACCGATATCCCTTGCCTAGGATTGATGACCTCTTTGATCAGCTTCGAGGAGCTTGGGTGTTCTTAAAGATCGACTTGAGGTCTGATTATCATCAGTTGCATGTTAGACCATCGGATATACCTATTACAACCTTCAATAGTAGGTATGGTCTATAAAAGTACACAGTTATGCTGTTCGGCCTCACGAACGCGCCTGCAGTTTTCATGGCACTGATGAACCGAGTGTTCCATCCATACTTAGACTCTTTCGTGCTGGTATTCATGGATGATATCTTAGTGTACTCTTACACTCAACACGACCATGCTACCCATCTTGAGATCGTTTTGAGTACACTGAGGGAGCATCAGTTATATGCTAAGCTCTCGAAATGACACTTTTGGATGGATCAGATTCACTTTTTGGGCCACGTTATCTCAGATACAAGAGTATCAGTGGACCTAGAGAAAGTGAGAACATTAGTTTTTGAGAGCATCCAAAGAATGTCTTTGAGGTGCAGAGTTTTCTGGGGATGGATGGATACTACAGACGCTTCATACAAGACTTTTCATGCTTGACAGCACCGCTGATAGGTCTAACTAAGAAGGATGCGAAGTTCTTATGGTCAGATTCTTGTGAGTCAGCCTTTCAGGAGCTGAAAGGGAGGTTGACTTCAGCACCGATACTAGTCTTTCCAGAGCTGGGAAAGAGCTACACTATTTACTGTGATGCTTTAGGTATCGGGCTGGGATCTATGCTTATGTAGGGAGATGAAGTAATTGCATACGGGTCTCGGCAGTTGAGGCCACATGAGAGGAACTAACTGACACACGATCTTGAGTTGGCATCTGTTGTTCATGCCTTACACTGTTGGAGATATTACCTTCTGGGAGAGCATTTTTTGGTTTTTACTGACCAAAAAAGTCTCAAGTACATCTTCACTCAGCATGATCTGAATATGAGACAACACAGGTGGGTCGAGTATCTTCAGTCCTTTGACTTTGAGCTTGCCTATACACCTGGGAAAGGCAACACAATGGTTGACGCATTGAGTAGGATAACTCAGATACAGGTAGTTCAGGAGGCTAGTAGTGAGTGGAAACTTATGGATCTGTTCTCTGAGATGCATCTGGAGGTGCATGACAGACAGGGGCAAACGTTTCTTTCTTCTCTAGCTGTTACCTCTATGCTTCTTGACCGAGTTCGAATGAGGCAACTATCAGATTATGAAGGCCTAGTCCTACGGGAAAGTGTGTTAGGAGAGGACCCTATTCCTGGGTGGACCATAGGTAAGGATAAGATCTTGCGTTTCCAGGGATGCGTATGGGTGCCAGCAGACATACGCGAGGAGCTGATACGAGATTTTCATTCCTCAGTTTGGGCAGTTCATCCTGGTGTCACCAAGATGTATCGTGATCTTCACCACTAGTATTGGTGTCCAGGTATGAAGAGAGACGTTGCTAGTTTTGTCTTGAGGTGTTCCACTTGTTATCAGGTTAAAGCGAAGCATCAGCGACTAACATGTCTTTTGTAGCAGTTACCCATTCCGGAGTGGAAGTGGAACGATGTCGCGATGGACTTCGTGACCAGTTTGCCGAGGTCGCCCTGAGGGAATGATGCAGTATGAGTTTTCATTGATAGGATTACGAAGGTCGATCACTTATTTCCGATCAAGGAGACCTACAATGTTGATGAGTTGGGATAGTTGTACATCCGAGAGATTGTGCGCTTACATAGAGTTCCACACTCCATCGTTTCAGACAGAGATGCATGTTTTACTTCTCAGGTCTGACAGGGGCTTCATAAGGCGTTGGGCACATAGGTAATTTTAAGTACAACTTACCACCCCCAGACAGATGGCCAGTCCGAGCGTAAGATTCAGGTGCTTGAGGACATGCTTCGAGCATGCATTCTGGATTTTGGAGGTTCTTGGGAGAAGCATATACCTCTTGTGGAGTTTGCCTACAATAATAGTTTTCAAGTAACTATACAGATGGAAACTTATGAGGCTTTGTACGGTAGGCCATACTGATCCCCCTTATGTTGGCTAGAGGTAGGAGAGGCAGCTTTGCTGGGACCTCATCTTGTTCAGGAGACCACATAACAGATAGAGTTGATTCGGAAAAGGATGGATACTGCAAAGTCCCGTCAGAAGTATTATGCTGACCAACAAAGACGACCTATGGAGTTCGAGGTCGGGGATCAGGTTTTTCTACGTGTCACACCGAGGTTGGGGCATAAAAAGATCAGGAGACAGGGTAAGCTTTTTCTGAGGTACGTAGGGCCGTTTGAGGTGTTAGAGAGGGTTGGGCAGGTTGCCCATAGTTTGCAGTTACCTCAGAGGTACCGGGATATGCATGACGTCTTCCACGTTTCTCAACTTCGACATTAGTTCTTAGACCCATCTCATGTCTTTCAACCCAAGTAGTTTGAGTTAGAGGTGGATGGATCATTCGAGGAGCATCCTATCCGGATCGTTTATCGAAGTACGAAGGTTCTCCATGGCTGGTCTGTTCCTCTGGTACAGGTGCTAGGGCAGCACGGGCGGGTGCAGGATTAGACTTGGGAGAGGGAGGCTGATGTATGAGCATAATGGCTGGAACTGTTTGGGGTTTCTTCTTCTGCGCCGTCTTATTAGGGAAATTCGAGGACTAATTTCTTTAAGGGGGGAAGTTTGTAAGAACCCAGAACTTCTTTTCAGGTATATGACCCTTGTTTGATGCTTTTCATGGTTATAAAGTTAAGGGTGATGAATAAGAGAGTCAGAAGAACTTTGAATGAAGTTTTGAGGCAAAGAGGAAGTCGCACGGGCGACGCATGGTTTGTCTAATCGTGCAGCCAAACCATGCGTGGAGGGTCTGCCGAGGCAGTGTCTAACGCACGGTTAGTGCACGGTTTGTCTAATTGTGCATCCAAACTATGCGTGGAGGGTCTGCTGAGGCAGTGACTAACGCACGGTTAGCGCATGGTTTGTCTAATCGTGCGAGCAAACTATGCGGGTACTTAAGTGAGATCCTAAAAAAGTGGATCTCACATATTTTTGCCTCTAAGTGGCTTTTTTTTCCTCATAAGTGGCCATAACTCAGGATTTTGCTTCTCCTAAGGTCAAAGAAGGTTCTCCCATCGATCCGGAAGCGATCCGAAAGCTTCTCTGGGAGAATCGAAGCCAGATTCTTGAGGTATGTAGACATTCTTCTTCGTTCTTGTTCGGTTTCTTAGATCTACTTAGATCTACTTCTCATCTTCTCTCATTTTCTTAGATCTATGCCCGTTATGGGTAGATCTAAGTGTGTGGGTGAAAAGTTTGATGAGTTTTGGTCTTGGTCTTGTTAGGAGAAGAGATCTAAGGTAGGTTCTTAGAGAATCAACCTGGTTTTCTTGTGCGTTCTTCGTTTGTGGGGGTTTTCTTCAAAACCTTTGAGGTAGGTGGTTTGTGCCTTTTCTTTGAAATTCATTGAATGTTTTGTGAAAATTCCACCAATACCCTTGAATGGGGTATTGAGTGTTTACCGTTTTATTCCTATTGTTTCCTGCTTTTCTTATATGGTAGAGAAGAGGATATTGTTTGTGAATAGGATGAATTGTTGTGCTTTAGATGTTTTTCCCATGCGTGTTTGTTAGTTTTGACCTTTGGGTCTTATTGATCGTTAGGATTCTGTTTACTTTCCATGCCTAGTATTTTAGGATGGTATGACTTTAGTTCTAAAGTTCTTATATTCCATAGAATTCTAGCCAAGTAGTTCTTGAGGTTTACCTTGGTCGTTACGCACACTATACTTATTTGACTTACATAGGGCCGTGAGAACCTAGTGTAGTAGACCACAGAGAGAATGGACGTAAGGTCTTCTCCAGAGAGTCTTTATAATTTTACGATGTGATACCACATGGGGAATTGACGTTGAGTGATTCCCCAGAGTGTCTGTAGTTCCTTGACGTGGGCCACATGGGGAATGAGACATTGAGTGCTTCCCCAGAGCGCCTTTAGTACAATACGAGACTATAGGGGGAATTGACGGTGAGTGATTACCAGAGAGTCTATTATTTAGCTAAAATAGAGGGGTGAGACTGTGTGTGCCTCCCAGAGGGTTGCTAGTACTTGTTGGTTGAACCATAGGGGTTAGGCTGTGAGAACTACCCAGAGGGTTACCTGTTTGTTTCTACTTTCTTGAGTAGCTGATTACTTGTTTGTGAATTAAATGATTGAAACTTTGGAATGTCTGCTATTGAATACTTTACTTGTTTACTACTTTATGTATTTTTACCTTCCATATATTCACTGAATGTTAGACACAGATCTTGTGGTGGTTGCCTACTGGGATTTAGTCTCACACCCTATTTGGGACATGATTTTGGGCTTAAACGGATTATATTGTTGCAGGTATAGACAAGGGAAAGCGCCCATCTACTTCAGGTACTTGATTGCATTGGAGATAGAGAGCATGTGACCAATCTGAGGCTTGCGATGCTGAGGAGTTGCTTATCTATTTTCCTTTTGCACTTTGGTTTAGTATTGTATTCATCATTGTGACTTGTTTGGCTGCTTTCCTAGACATATATGTATCATGCATCTTTATATATATATGTGCTCCATTTGTTTACACTTTTAGTCTTCTTCTATTTACTCTTGTATGGATGTTTACTGTTTCTGCTATTGCTTTTGTTTATCTTTCGCCGTGTACTCTGCCAATGAGGGCGTAGTTTCCCCACTACCACACCCAAGGTCCTCGCTACTAGTCGACAACCTCTAGCGTTCGGGGAAATGTGCTTGAGGCCATGTGACCAACCGGGTACGGGGCACCTCTGGGTGGATTTCAGAACCGGGACGTTACATTAACACCACATAAGTAAAGATTACAACATTTTAATATTAAAAAAGTTATTGTCGTAGTTAAAATTTAAATAGGCCAACTAAGGGTTAATCAAAATGACAAGGTTTAAAATAACACCAAAAGATGTATAAATTATATTTTTTAATGAAATTAAAACCTTATATTATCATAGATTCGAATACATGACCATTTGGTAGTATTCAAATAGAAAATGAATTTATTATAATTTAATCTTTTGAGAAATTCCAAAAGTGCCCCTCACCTCAATTATAAAAGGGCATATCCTCCCTCATATCTTTACACCACTTTTAGCCTTATATCTCGACCATAATATGTAAATTTATCTTCTCCACTTACCTATAAAAATTATATAGGTGATGGTATTCTCAAAAATACCAACTCTAGAGACCTTTAGAGGAGATCCAAAGGATATGTTTCAATGAAGAGGTAATCATTCTAATCAATCACTTTCTTTTTCTACTCTTTATTACCTCCTATAAATATATGATGTTTATAATAAAACAATATCTTTATTATTATAAATATTATTAAATATTATTATGATTATTAAAACATAATTATACACCATCTTTCCCATCAAATAAGAAGTGAAAGTATCGCTCGTGCGTACGTACGACTTACCGTCTCCACAAAGCAATACAATTCATTTTTCATCGCCATATTTTATGGATGGTTATTATGATGGGTTTAATGAATATATATTAAATATATGATATAATAATTATTCTATAAATATGAATTATTCTTTACCTTTCTTTCATTCCATAAATCTAAAAATGAAAACAACGTTCATGCGTACGTACGACCTACCGTGTCTATGAACTATGCAATTCGTTTTTCTATTTCTACTTTCTATGAATGATTATAGATATGTATATAATTATTATATATGATTTTTATAACATGATCAACTATCTTTAAATGATGATTCCAAGATCAAAGTACAAGGACCAAGACCGCCGAACCGAAACATGCTTGTAAAACGAAGCAGTTATGACCCAAAATAGTGATTTTAATAACAAATTATTAATAAATAGGTGATAAGATATAATAAATAAATAATACATGGTATGATAAAATTAAGGTTAAGGAATAAATTTATAATAAATCAATATTTATTATATAATAGGTTTGAACATTAACAAATAAAGGCAAGACATGAAGTAAGAGTTTATTTCATAATCTCATCATTATTTGAGATTGTTTATGTTTAAGTCTCCACTGAGGAATATTTATCTTCTATGAAAATGTTTCCTAAAAATGTTTTCAAAAATGTTTTAACAAATCTCATACAATTTTTAAAGTTATTTTTACTCATGTTTGACTTTTTATAAAATGGTTTGAAAGAAATATTTTTATCATTTTCCAAACAAGGTACTTTGTGACTTTTTCGACAAAAATATGGAAGGATTGTTTTTTAAATTATATGACATGAGTGGATTTTCCCACCATCATGACACCTTAATACTTTGAATCTTCCTATAAAATATTAAAAGGTTCTTTTAAAAGAAAATGGTTTCCCTTGTAATTTCATGACTTTAAAAAAATGATTTCAAAATGGAAATGATATTTCCTTAAGAATTATTTTAAGCGATCTTTTAAAATCATTTTTCTATATAATACAACATTATTTGATGTTACTTATGTTTTAATGGGAATAAAACCCAAGTATATTATCCTTATTTTTTCTCTATATGGTTTATGTTTATGATGAAATTATGTTTATGAATCCTGTTACTTTTCTATGGGTTATGAAATGATAAAAAGTTTATGAAACACATTTATTTTCATGGGTTCTGATATGATGAATGATTTATGTTATTACGAAACACATATGTATAAGTTTCATTATGTGACAGGTGGGACCTATATCTCTCTCAAATATATTAGGTAAAGATTTATATCTCATGAGATAGATAAGGTTGAAGCGAGGAGTGAACCGGGTTCAGTAATATAGAGCTAAAATGAGAAGTGAACCTAGTTAAGTAATATAGGGCTGGAATGAGAAATGAACTCATTTCAGCAATACATGGATGGAATGAGGAGTGAACCTGGTTCATTAATGGACTTTTTCTACTATGATGGTCTTGGTAGCAAGCCTTTACTAAAATGGAAATGATTTTATATGCTTATGTGTATTCCATGAATTCCATGTCTTATGCCGATATTATGCTCTCATGGTTTATGTTCTTTGATTTACTTATGATTCATTTCTTATAAACTGATAAGATTTATTCCATCATTCAATATTATGATCTTTTATATGTAGTGTATAATTTCTAAATGTTGTGTTCATGTTCTTATACCCTTATGCTTGTATTATGCTTCTAAAATCATTATTATCTCCCTTGTTTATCCTTACTAAGAACCTGGGCTCATCCTTTCTTATGTTTCTTTTCCCTAGAATATTAATAAAGTTATTAAGTATGATATGTCAAAAAGAGTTCTCATTATAAAGTAATAAGTGGTAGATGATGTAGATATTTTATGAACAAGTTTTTTATGATTCTAAGTTTCCAAATAAACTATAACTATACAATTATAACATGGATTTCTTATGTTATGTAATGAATATTCATTTAAAAAGATGTAATATCTATGTATGAAAATCTTGGTCCATTATATTTGGTATCAGAACAAGGTTTATTTAACCTTTGGAATCTAGGATAAGAAAACCTTAGTAAGAACCCTAAGGATAAGTCTAAGTATAGGTTACAATCCTAGAATTTTGGTAACAATAATGAATAACCTAGGATTAAACATAAGATTCCATAAATTGAAATTTTATAAGTAATTTCCCTTGATTATGTGGTTTTCCCACTATGATTAACACTGATCACACTATGCTTCTTGGTTTTAGATAATGGATGGAACCAAGATGATTCATTTTAATGATGAATGTGATGAACAATGGAATGATCTTCCTCATGAGAAACCAAATTAAATAAGAGTAGGAAGGGAAAACATTATTATTATGACTAATTAGTAATCTCATAATATGATAAATAATCTCAACTTTGGTGAGTTTCCTAACCCATCCAATAAGGCATCAAGGAGAATGTTTCAAAAGAACTGGAAGATGATTTGACTATGGAAAAGTGGGACATAAATAAATAATTGTAAAGGAAAATTGGAAGGTTTAGTTAACACAATGGAAAAAATAATGCCATTCCTAAGGAATCATTGATAGTTAAATGTTTTAAATGTGGAATTTATGAGCAATATGTAAATTGATTCCCCATGGAGAAATATCATTAAGATATTAGACAATGTTATATGAGTAATGGTTATATTACTGATAATGAAGAGACTAAAAATGACATATGAGATGAAACAAGTGTTAAGGAATAAAATGTCAAATCCCAGTTAATAGTTTAATAAGGCAGTGTAATGATTGAGTGTTTATGTATTGGAATTCAAGAATAATGTTTAAGAAGTACTTTTATGGTATTATGGAATAATGAAACATCTAAGGATTGATCCACTGTAGTTTTTTCTCAAGGATTTGAAAGCATATGTTAAATGGTACTGGTAACCATGAAAAGTGATTGAGGTGCTAAGGTGATATTTTTGGAGAACACATGATTAAGGGAAATATAACCCTCAATATGTGCATGATGAGATAAAAAGATGTTTGATTATGATAAAATAAATGGGATGGTATTGATGACCTTGGAACTGATTTGTAATATGTTGATAAGGTGGTTTATGATATTGTAGATTGAGTTTATAGAATTTTTGGATTTATGGTATGAGGAAAGAGTTAATTTTTGAAAGCATGCATGTTTTCACTAAGGTTTTATGGTAATTTAGGTTATTACCATATTTCAAGAGAATACATGATAATGGCCATCCCATGTTTGGTGTGTGACAATTAAGAGCTATTCTAAGTTGTTTGGGGGATTAATGATAAGTTGATTTTGTAAATTTAGTGATTGTATTTCAAAAGTTTTGGATTTTAATATTTTAAAAAGTTTATAAGGGTAACTATTTATGATTTTTTAATTTGAACTTTGGATGAGGTTTTAGAGATTAATGTATTACTTCACCATATGAAGATTTATATTGAATTTGGTGCCCTAAAAACGACTTATGTGTACTTTATGATAACCAGTATTCATAGTTTCGAATATCAATAAACCACTTATCACATCATGATTGTTCTTTTGCATAACATAGTATGTGATAATGTCTTAAGATTAGTTGTCAAACTAAAAGGTCATAATAGTTCCCCGTTATGATGAGAACCTGGAAGTGTTATGACACTATTCTTAAATATATGTTCTATAGCCAAATGATATCATTTGAGGGATATAAATGATACAAGATATCATGGGTGTAGACTCATAGGACTTTGAGGAATCTTCTCATTGTGTACGCCATTGGTAATATCTAGTGTAGTATATTATGAGAACAAGACCCGTCGGTAGGAAATCCACATTTATATATGTCATTGGATGTTCCTGTCTGCAGATGTGTGTATTGATATTTATACTTTAAGATTATTATTAATGAGTATTATGAGTTGCGTACTTTGATGTATTTATGAAAACTGCAATGAAATATGTTTGCGGTGATGTAGGATACGTTGAGTGCATCGCAAGTAATATTGCATTAATGAATAATGCGATAAAGGATTTTTATCTCCTATTCTTTAATAAAATTTGATATCTTAGGCCCTTTTATGGAAATTATATATAATAAATAAATCAATGGACATGGTGTTCTATAGGAAAGTTCAATTTCAAGGAAGTTAAAGAAAGAGACATCGAGCATATAGGTTGATGGAACCAACAAACAACTTGCTTGATTAGATATATCATGATAAATGGATTATATTACATAGTAAGCGTCTGTATGAGGTATTATGTTGTTGTGACATTAAATTCTTTCTCTATGGGTACCTTAGTGTGTTTCTAGATTCTAAACTTATACTTTAGGCTACTTCACCTAATTCCACTGAGAAATTGGCCTAGATGGTCACATACTAAGTGTATCCAAAATCTCAGTTAAATAATATATTATTATTTATTATTTAATAAGTTAAATAAATATTATTCCCGTACATGGTTTAATAATTATTCATGGTTGCTTGATCACATATATCCTGCCACCAGTTATTTGAAAGAATATAATGTGAGCAGAATATTTAATAAATATTTATTTTCTTTTTAGTGAATATAATATCTATTTATTTATTGGCGAATAATATAGTGATATTTATTTGTTAAATAATTTTTCATTATTCAAGGATTGATAAATATTGTGGAGGAATGATGAACCAAGTTTAATGGTCTAGAGAGAAATAATATATATGAATATTATTTGAATAAATAATATTTAATTTTAATTTTCAAGTTAAGCACATGTTGAGACATAATAATAATAATATTATTATAGAAATGAGGTCTTACAAGGGATTAAATAAATAATAAGGGGAACTTGTGTAATTATTTATTTCTAACCCTATAAATATATAAAACCAATTATATTATTTTCTAAGAGATTAAATTCATTTGTTTAGTTGTGTACAACAAATTTGAAGAATCATCTCAAGACCTAGAGAGCTCCCTTCTCCAAGAATTATCCTAAGAACGGAGAGCGGTATTCCTCCACCATTATCACTCAAGTAAAGATAGATCAAGGAGAATGATTTGGAAATGATTCTCATGTAGATCAAAGGCGAATGACGCAAGTGATAGGATCTTCTGTGCTAGCACCTAGATATTTCTATGACGACGTTCAGAGATTTGTGGAACACATGTGGATCACCACTAGAGGGAATCTACTCTTGATTCCTACAATGCAATGATGGTACAATGAATATTTATTTTCAGAATCATAAATGAGGAAATAATTTCAAAAGACAATTATTTAATTGATTAAATTAATTATAAATAATATGTGATGATCCTCTCTCTAGTTCCTATGTTTTATCCATTGTCTGTTTTCTTTGATTCAATTTCATTAATCATAACGTTTATCACAACATTAACTTTATATCTTACCAAAGGATTTCCTTTATTACATGCTGGAAATAATTCAACAAATCTATATCAATTAACACATTCATCCTCATTGTGACCCCAACATAACTAATGAACATTGACTTGTTGGGGTCAACAGGTTGGTCATGTTGATTCCATACAACCTCAAATTTTATAACCTTACCTATTGCCTTGATAATTTTAGTAAACACTATGATGTTGTGTCATTATTTTTTTCCATAAACATGTTGTTGATCCCCTAATAATTCTGCAGTTTCAGCATCAACCGCCTGTTCTTCCCCAAGTTTGGTAACATCATCATGCGCAGAAGACGTTGTCTGCATGAGCAGTCAAACATTTATTTTAGATTATGTTAATACAGTGGAGAAAACATAATATTATGAGGAAAATAATAGTATATTAAAAAACACTTTAAATTTCTCATTGAACTCTCTTTATTTTTTTAAAGGTTGAAGGGATTTGGATCCTCTATCAAGAAACTAAATCACCTATTTGTGTTCCCCTTTAACGTATAAGACATTATCTACATTGGGACTACCATGAACTAATTGTGATTTTATAATGAAAGGGTCATCCTTGATTGAATTTTCATCATACCCTATAGTTGTTTTATTTTTCAATAGGACAATCGACTAATTCTTGTTGTTGGATCTGAGTCATAAAATACTCATACTACTTGTGATGCTATTATGAATGGCTCATCCTTTTTCTCCTTCCATACTAAAATTCACCTTCATGAATCCCATTTCATCAACTTTCCCTACAATCCTGTTGTCAAACCATTTTCAATGGAAAATCAACACTTGAAATGTTGTATAATCCAACTCGTATATCTGTTTAATAATGATGAAATATGGAATATTTACATAAATTGGATTTCTATCCTTGGAACCAAATATAGGAATCACTTCTTCCATAAGCGTAACTCTAATATTTTTCATTGTACTATAGTCATCATGTTCTTTTGTATAGAACTTATAACCGTTGATTACAAAACTAGTATAAGATATAACATTTTCATTTGGTCTCCTAGATAGCCATCGAAGTTGTTCAATGATTGAATTTGGATTTTCAGATAAATTCTTATAAATATGATCTAGGATCCATATTATAAACTATTGATTATGTGTATTGGATATCCATCCTTCAACCCTTGATGGATTCAAATATCTAAGAATCGATTTTTAGGCTTCAACACATGGATTAACATCTTTACTATTATGTAAAATGTAAAGGTGCACTTACTCCCGCTCTGTGATGGTAATTGTAACAACATCTCTTCTGGAAATCCCTTTTCTCATAAGGTGGTTGTTGTGACAAGACTTTGGGTCACTGATTCTATCACTATTTGATAGGTAATTAGTACAAAATTCAACAACTTCTTCAACAATATACCATTATGCAATTAAAACTTATGGATGACTTTGATTCTTGACATACCTTTTCAAAATCTTCATATACCGTTTAATGGGGTACATCTATCTGTAATGGAAAAGACCACATGGTTAGACCTATCTAACCAAGTGAACTATCAGGTAGACTATTATATCAAATAATGATGGTGGGAATAACATATCTAATTCACATAATATAACTACAACCTACTTATTCATGATTGAAAACTTCTTCAGGTCTATAACTTCATTGTATATGACTTTGAAAAAGAAGCAGAGTTTGGTTAATTTATGTTGCACATTTTTAGGCAGAATGAAATGTAAAGAGACGAGCATCAAATCTTTAATAAAGACATGAAATTTGTGTTATTTTATTCCCTTTTACTTAAAATTAGTCATTGACATGGCATTCTTGATATTTTATGAATACCCCTATGGAACTTTTACACCATAAAGGAAAATGAAAAATTGCAATTTTTTCTATCTGGATAGAGTGTAAGCTGCTAGAGGAAGAAAATTACACCCTTTACCCTTCACTGGTTCCAACTCTTCCCTTATCCCCATGTTAATCACGTACAACCTAGCCTTGATTCCATATTTTATTTTTTCATGAACATTTAGTAATGTGCTAATAACACTATCAAATGCATTTTTTTCTACATGAATGACATCAAGAAAATGTCTAACATATAAACAATTCTAGTATGGTAATTTAAAGAAAACTGATCTCTTTGTCCAACCTGATTTCACAAGGTTTTTCAAAAATGGTTTACCAAAAATAGTGTCAATGTCTTTTAATTTATTGAATAGTTGACCACACATTGGTAGAGATGGCATTGTACCTTATTTGGAATTATCATCGGATGCTGCCATCAAGGACTGGTATTTATGTGGTCGAGGTAAAAAAATTTGATGTCCTAAAAATGTTTTGTTCAAGGAATGTTTTAACCAAACTGAGTGTGTGCATTATTTACAAATGGGACACCCCAAAATTCCTTTTATTTTATAGCCTGAAAAATTTTCATAAGTAGAAAAGTCATTTATTATGTCATACAATATAGACCTCAATATGAATTCTTCGCTTCTATGAGCATTATAAATTATAACACATGTATCCCACATCAATTTTATATCTTTGATAAATGTATCCAAATAGATATCAATATCATTACCGGGTTGTTTTGGTCTAGATATAAGCAGAGACAACATAATGTATTTGTGCTTCATGAATAGACATGGTGGTAAGTTATAATTTACCAACATGACTAGACATGTATTTTAAGTACTAATTTGTACACCAAAATGATTTATTTCATCTGTAGATAATACAAACTTGATTTTTCTTAGCTCATTTCCAAATTTAGGATACTTGTAATCAATTTTATTCCACTGAGGAGAGTCTTATAGATAACATAGTTTCCCATATTTAATTCTTGTATCTATATTCCATGCCAACTATCTCATAGTTTCCTGACATCTATATAGTCTTCTAAACTATGGAATGATAGGAAATTACCATACAACTTTTGAAGTAATTGATTTATCTTTCATGTATCGATTCACGCCACACTTAGGGTATTTTATGAGCGATTAATGGTCCTTTAGAAACAATAAGAAATAATCTGGACAAACATGATTTTTTTTAGAGATCATGAACACTGAATATAGTATTATTTTAGTATCATATGTTCGACAGGGAAGTTCATTTTCTTACGGTAGCATATCATTCAGAAGACTAAATAGTTTTGTAAATCTGGTGTCACTCCATCCACTACCAGATTTCAAATTATATAACTTCAATATAGCCAAAAATATTGTGCATTTAGTATAACCAATATAAAATGGTCTCTTATAATAGATATTTAACTTCTCAAACAACTTTGGACAATCACAAATGTCATCTTTAATTTCCACTTTCATTTCTTTTATACTATGTCCATCATCATTCACACTGGTATTCATATCAAATGATTCATAAATTACAGTATCATCCCAATTGGTGTGAACATTTAGTTTTTTCCCATGTTTATTCCAAAATTTATAGCTTTGATCTATTCTATGACAAATCAAATGTTCTTACAACTCTTCCAGACTAATTTTTCTTGAATAAAAACAACGTAAACACAGAAAAAGGATTTTAGAAGAGTCTTACACATGATCTATTGAAAACTTGATGAACTCTTTAACTCTATATTTATACTCTTTTATCATATGATTAGATTGTATCCATTTTCAATTCATATCCATCCTATTAGGTCCATAAAATATTTATTTTGTATAAAAAATAAATAAACACACATAAGATATTCATAATCAAAGGAGAAAGTTATAGATAATTATAATAAGAGGAACCCAACATTTGAATGTTATCGATTATAATTCCTGACAAGTTATCATTTTACACAAGGGTGAAATTAAAAGAAACAACCTAGGGTAAACATGTGGTTGTTGGTATAGATTCTTGAATTGATATTGTGTGGAACAAAAAGGCAGTAATTCTAGGATGGTTTATGTAACCTTTCTAGGTGGGAGTCCAAAAAGTGGGAGGAGTTGATGTTTATTCATTTATTCATTTGGTATGTGGTGGTCCAGGTGGTGTTTCATTGACAGTATGAGTGGAGATTTAAAGTAGCAGGAAAGTTTAGGTGACCGTTACTTGTTAGTGGACAAATTTCACATATGATTAATTCAAAGATCCAAAAAAAGAAATGAAAAATTGAAATCATATGGGGAATTTAACCAATAACAAGTATTGATCAACCCTTGACCATTCTTTCATTTAATAATAAAATTTTACCAATGATAGATATCCACTTTAAGAATAAATGTTTCCTCTCTCATTTATTCCCATTTACCATGTTTTGATACACTTTACATCATAAATCAAAGGATTTCGAATCATTATTTCACATATAATTATAAATTATATTATTAAAAATGTTAATAAAATGGATTTCTTACTCAACTAAATCACTTACAGACACATATTAATCTAATCATTACTAATAAATATATTGTAAAACAAAATTTATTTATTATTGGATGGAATAATTCCATTATAAATTATTGTATATTGATTTCCATTTAATTGTAATTTGGATTTCTAAATTTGTGTAAAAATATCTTTCCTTAGAACATACAAGATCATGTAATCACCAGATTTTGATATAGGGTCAAGGAGATTGGAATTTCATGAAATGAATGGATGAAACTAATATTGATGAAAGAAGTGAACTTGGATTCCATGTTACTCTATTTTTCAATATATTATCCCAGACCATGTATTATAGGAATACCAACAAATATATTTGTACTATAACCCACTAACTAACCACTATTTCAAAAATAGTAGAGTTATCAAGCTTAGGTATATTTTGAATATCCTACAATATCCAAAACCTATATTCAATTTCCTTAAAAACACCACAAATACTTTCTATTAATAAAAATTTCAAAAAATTCAGTTAGTATGTCACATCATTGAGATCCAAATCATTCTGATTCCACCTCTAACAATGACACAAATTACTATAATTTATCTCCCACATCTAGTAGTAAAAACCTTCATAGGTATATGTAAAGTAAATTGAGTCTATAATGAAACCATATTTAATTATATCTTGGTTTCCTGAAAATAAAACAATATTGAAAGATGATACTCTAATGATCACTAAAAATAAAACACATAAGGTAATGACATGTTTTAAAAAAAATTATGGTTTTAATACATAAGAGTAGAAGAGATACATGGAAGAAAATGTGAAGAATTATTTGATTTTAATCCATGGGAGCAAGAGGGATACTTGAAACCCAGAGCTGATTACCAACTGTGCACCAAAAAAATATTACCTACTTATCATTTGTAGTCACCACCTTACATGATAAGTGGACAATGTTTTTGCGGTGAACAACTAAGATCTCTATGCAATCAGAGTGATAAATAATGATGAATGAGTGAAAATGAATGTGAAGGTGAGAGAGAGGGTGAACCAACAATGGCTTGAGGCAAGAGAGATTGAGTGAAACATGGGAACATGAGGGATACTTGGAACTTGGAGCTGATTACCAGTTGTGCACCGCAAAAACTCTTTATACTTATCATTTGCATTCACCACCTTACATTATAGTAGGCGGGGTTTTTGAGGTGAATAACTAGGAGCTCCATGCAATCTGAGTGATAAATAATAACGAATGAGTGAAAATGAATGTGAATTCGAGGGATAGGGTGAACCAACAATGGATAAAGGTGAATATTAGAGTATAATGGATAACACCCATTATAGTTATGGGTTAAATATTTAATTGATATCTTTGTGAGTTCGACCTATATATCAAATATATCTTTCTAACCCTCTTGAAAAAAATTGAGTGGATTAGAAGAAGAGGATGTAGACCTTGGACGAGAAGTTATCTTGTTATAAAGATTGTAATCACATAATAGTGAATAAGTAGATAATTAGAATATGAAAACATCATTAATATGTACTCCTTGGATATATCCCATTAATGGTGAATTGTGTAAAAATTTCATTTCATTTTCTATATACTATTTCAGCATTTGATTCTACCTACATGATAGATTTAAAGTGTCTTATTTAAGATGAATACAAGATACAATTTTTTTTAAAGATAAAGAGAATTTTTCAAGACAACCTAATTCACCCCCTCTTAGGGTGTACAATAGAGCTATAGTTTATAACATATGGTATCAGATACACACGTTATTTCTCGGAGAATCTATCAAAATAAATCTTCATGAGAATATTTTGAATACAGAGGGATTAGTCTTGTTTGATGGGTGTAATTTTCAAGAAGAGGATGAGATATAATTTAATATCTCATGGGAAAGATGTTTACTTGGCAATAATACATGGGACTCAAGTAAGTGATCCTTTTAGATGGTCAATGATGGAAGTATGTAACATGATGTGTAATGATGAAACTAAATATCTGAATGCTTTAGGCAAAGCTTTATGTAATCATATTTAAATGAAGTTTATTAATGACACAACATCCAAAGAAGTCTGGGACGAGATTAATAATATCTATGAAGGTGATAGAAAATTGAGAAAAGAAAAGGTGAATGTTTTGTAATGAAGATTTAATGAATTTAAGATAAATTCAAATGAAAATTTGGATTAATTATTTAATCATATTACAAAAGTTATTGGAGATATTCATGAACTTAGTTATGTGTTCAATGATTCAATTTTTTTGAAAGAAGATAATATGGAGATTAAAATAAACTAAAAATTTGAAGGTTTTAGCACATGATGAAATAAATATTGTAGAATTATATCCTTATGATTTATATAGTAAACTATTTGTATAATAAATGTGAGTGAATATGGAAATATCTTTATAACATTCATATAATGTTATGGAATTTAGAGATATGGAGAACCAAGATGTTTGGGTGGATGGAATTGAAGAAGTGGTAAGTGATGATTTCTTATCACTTTTAAAAAGGATGTTCAAAATAGGTAAAAGTGGATTTGAGGGTATCTTAATTTTTTATTGCATTCATTGTGGAAATATTTGGATCTTTGCTGCTAGATGTCCAAAGAAGTTTAACGAAGAGGATGATGAGTTTGAATTTTCACAAAAACAAAAGTAGAAATTTTCCCCTATAAAGAATTTCAATTCAAGAAATTCAAGTGTATAGAGCTTTTAGAGAAAGGTGGTGGTGAGTGATGAGGTATAAGATTCCATGGAAGATCCCTTAGAATGTAATGAAAAATATTTTATCTTAGAATTAGAAGATGGTATGTTAGAATCACTAGAAAAATCAAAAGCTATTATTTAGAATGATGTTAAATAAGAAGAATTTATATATCTTAAGTTGTAATTATAAGGTTCTCTCTTGGTGCTCAATCTAAAAATAAATATTAATATGAAAATTTTAGGGTTTTTTGAAGGATTATTCAGGTTATGTTGATAAACTTGAATCAAAAGTTGATCATATGGAAAAATTGGCGGAAGAATGTGAAAAAAATATTATTAAATATAAATTAGTTTTGAATTAATAAATAAATATTAAGGAATAGGACAAGATCATTAATTATCATAATATATTTTTAAGGAATATGAAAATAAGATTATGACACTAGAATTATAAGTTGTTTAATTGATAAAGAAAGTTGATTTTGAATGTAAAACTGATGGATCAAATAATAAGTTACAATTAAGAAGGTTTTCACATGAAGTGTTAAAAGAAAGAGCTGATCAAGGCACAATATCAATTTAGGAAGTGTTAAATGCTCAAAGACCCAATTTCATGAGTAAATATACTCTTGGATATGAGACGCAAACATAAAAAACAAAGACATCCAATTTGAAAAGTATAGAGAAGAAGATGAAATGATAAATTTCTCAACCATAAAGAATTTATAAATAATGAAGGAGTTGTAGAAAAGTCATAGATATGTTGAGATATATAAGCAATAATATATTTAAACTTATTATGGTGAAGTAGAAATCTATTTGTGAGCTGAAGAGACCGGTCACCAATAGATCAGAAGAAAAAAATGCATCCTTTTGTAGGGTCTCAAAAATTCGGCAGAGGGAAGAAAATATTTATACAAGTCCAACAAGGTAATGGATGAAAATTAGATTGAAAATTTGAGAAAAAAACTTGAAGCAATCAAATTTTTCAAAGGGTTTTAGGCTGACCATGTACCATCATCGGGAAAGGTTCACGGGGCACATGAACCGCGAACCATCGGTACACGGAAGGACCTACGAGGCGCTGACTTGTGGGGTTGTGGCCAGTAAACCCAGGATGCCACGAACCATGTCATTGGAAGAATCGAACACAGAAAAGTCATCGGAATACCATCCTGCAAACTAAGAAGTTCGCAGACAAAGAAAACTGGTAGGGTTTCGCGAACCACATCCGCAAACCACAGCCTCCACAAACCCTAGTTGACTGAGTCTTCCGTGGGTTGAGATATATCTTCATGGGATTCTACAAATGGTGCTGCATGACCACATATATTATTTCCCCAATTCTCTATAAAAGGATCAAAAGAGGAATTGGAAAGGGGATGGGTGGAAGAGAGCATGAAGGAGACCCTAAAGGTTGAAAGAGAGAATTCACATACGTAGAAGATTCCGACTTCGGTTTCGAATCATCAACGAAGTGCGAACCCCAAACCACTTTTCTGCAGGTATAACCAGCCGTGAACCACAAAAATAAGGAACTTAATAATAATTTGTGAACTACGAACCTAATTGGTGTAATTGTAAACCATAAATCCCTCATGGATGAATTCCCCGCAAACCATAGGCTCCAGGACCCTTCTTCAATTCGGCGCCCCACACAGCGCATCGCTATGCAGATCAAACCCTACGTCGTGTACTGCATCGGTATACAGATGAAACCCAGAGCATCATGGCGAACCACATCTAGGACCACACACCACTTTGGTATGCATTGGTCCATACCCACATCCGCATACCTCTTTGGTATGCGGACGACCCCTCTACCCGCATAGCATTACGCTACGCAGGGCTACCCCCATCCTATATGAGAAAAAAGTATGTGGAATGGTGTGTCTTTGGGTGTACTTACCTCTAGATCCAATCATGCCCCTCCATTAACATCCAGTCCTCCATAGATCCTCTGTGAACCAGTTCACTGACATTTGGCCAAAACCTCCTCTAAAGCCACCAGACTCGTGTGATCAGATCATTAGGTGCATTAGTGCACCTTTCTGAATATACATACCTAAGGTAAGAGGAGTCATGAAGGCTATCCCCACAACGGTTTGGACCCCCAGAATGTCTCTAAGTCTAAATTCCCAAGGTAACCTGAGGACCAACTTTGGGATGCCTATGTGAACCTCCCCATTCTAGGGATTAGGGGTAACCATTGGCCTTTCCCTTTAATGATTGCCAGTGATAAGAAAAAAGTTCACTCTTCCTCCCCCTTTGACTAGGGATGATTCTCCTACCCTATCCCAAAACCCCTAAAAGGGAACTCCTCCTAAGATAATCCCCTAGATTTTTTTGCGAGATGCATCACTCTTCACCCTCTTTGCCTCATCTCAGGATGTGTCCAGATAGATCACAAAGATATGACTATCCTGGATATCAACATGGGTGAGGGTTGCATGCTTAAAGCTCCCCTTTCCCTCTCCCGTTAGGCTCATAGCCATGGCCTCTTCCACCATCAACATACTCCTTTTCCATCAGCAGAGAAGATAAAGTGCATCTTTATTGAATCTGTCACATCCTCTTGTTTCTCAAACTTATAATGACTCACATGGGATTAGGGGTTTGTGACAATACAACATTTTCCCACTCATAATGAACTATGAGAACTCTGATTCCCACTATAATTGGGATACATAGGACACCTACTTATGACCTAATCTCGAATAGGTACCCTTTTTCAAAAGGTTCACCCCAAAAATGTACACAACAAAGGGGAATCCTCTTTAGGAGTAAGTCTCGATTTTATTCTCTCATATGGGCATCTACCATGCACAAGACCCAATCAAGTCATGACCCATAAACAAAATATGAGAACTCTGGTTCCTACTCTAACCATGATATGTAGGATGCCTTTCTAATGCCTGATCTCAAGGAATGTTCTCCTCAGAAGTCAGTCCTGATAAAATGATCCCCCAAATTCGAAAGGGATTCCTTCTAGGTGTAAGTCTCGATAATGGAACTATGGAGAATTTGATTCCCCATTTGATCAAGATACACAGGAATCCTCCCTAAGGTTCAAATAAAACCCTCAAATCAACCATGATGTTCTCTGGGATGTATCCCTGGCAGGGTCATGTTCACCCATAATATCATATCTTTTGTGGGACCCTCATTCCACTTCGGCATAATCCCCACACCAAGTCTTGACCCAGAACCTTTCACCTGGATGTCCTCACTACATGATGTTAAACTGCATGGATGGGTCCCTGTTATACAACCTTAAAAGATGATGTGTCTAGTTAAGCGACACCAAACTACGTGGGATCTAATTCTTCTCCTAAGGATACATAGGAAGCCCATATTATGGGTATAACCCCAACATCAAACCACATTCCATCCCTCTTGGATGAATATAAACTCCAAAGTTCCTCATTGCATGTCTTAAGTTAGAATTTTCTCTGTAGCATCAAATCCATGTATATCCATGATGATCTTTCAAACGAAGGGTAACCCCTAGATACACTCTTTGGGAATAAACCAAGGATTCAAAAACATATGAATATGGATTAAATATATAAGGGAGTCTTAGAGTAGGCAATAATTCCCCCCAAAAGGGTGTGATGAGCCCGACCTCCCATACTCTCGGCCAATGGAGTCCTTAAGTGTCATTGGCCAAATCGTCATCCAATGAGCACCTTACTTTGTAAATCAGGTCCATGAATCATGGGTACCAGGGCTATTGGGTGTTTCTATCTCCATGAATAAACCTGCTGGAGACTATCTGAGGAAATCATATCCTAGGAGGACTGATTGCACAAATACGTAACCCCCTGCAATCGTCTGTTGGGACCATTCGACTGTGGAACATCCTTCATAATGAAAAAGGGATAAACTACCCAATCCCTACATGGCCCCTCCAATTACCTCTAAATTATAATGGCATGAATCAGGTTGAAAAAAATGGTGAACCCGACGTGAATCCTTAACGAAGGTGGCAGTTTTACCTCACTCAAGCCCCTTAACCTCATAAAAAGGAAGGTGGATAAACAGAATCATCAATTATGCATGTGATCAAGAGATGCTACTTTAAAAGAGGTTTTGTTGTCTGTATATGCCATATATATATATTGAAAGTTTCTAGAGAAAACTTCAATCCAAATAAAATCTCTATAACCAACGAAGACACACACCTCAACGATCCCACAAGCATCTGGGGCCCCGACGAAGAGAAGGACCCCCTTGCCTACCCAACATCTTCAATGCTGGGTATCCAAAATGTTGACTAGGGAGTACCACAAAAATGGTACTCTCCCCATAGTGGAGGCCACAAGACAGGCCCTCAAATATAAAAAATCTTGTCAACCTCCTCCTCAACTGCAACCAACACCCCAACACAGGGCGACCTCACTGGCCGTTTCCAACCACTTCAGGAGCTTGTCCCCAAAGCATGATAAAAAGTACCTCCCGTATCTCAGGGAGGAAAATGAAGTCGATGCTTATAACTTCATCCCAGCTGCACAAGGGTCTTAATCATGGGCCCCTATTGGATATCATCACCTCCAACACCAAGAAAACAAGTATCCTCTCTCTAGATATGATCTCATGCTAATGGAACCTTTTGAATTCTAAAGGATATGGGCCCCTCAAACTGCCCACCGAGGACAGAAAATATAAAATCAGGAGAAGGTAATCACCCTGATTCTTGAGGAGGAAATCCGCCATACAAACACATTGGAGTTCAATGGGAATACATATAACTCTTCCCCCACCACTCAATCCCACCACTGAAATAGGGTGCCACAATATGAGCACATGAACATTCGTGCCAGTGCTCACCAGTCCCACCGTGCAAACAGAGCGACGAATTATAGACAGATGAAAATATCTAATGATGCACAAGAAGCTCATCTTCCAAATAGGATGAAAACCAGCTATAGGTAGACATAAACACCTACTGATGCGTATCAAGTCCTCCATCCAAATAGGGCGACAAAAAAATATGACCAGAGTAAAACTCTTGCAGATGCATAAAAATCCAATGAGACAAATACAATGACAATCAAGCAGATGAAAATTACTAATCATAAATATGAATCCCACCAGTCAAATACGGTGGAAACCAGAGAAGAAAACTGGTGGTAGACTCGTTCTTCTGTCCCGATATAGTAGGACTGCCAACATCCTCTGGAAACCTACGGAGGATAGGAGAAGGCAGAAAAATCCTGCTCTAACATCAGAATAGGCCTTCATACTTGTTCTATCCAAAGATGAATCTTAGCACATCCTGACAATGATGGAAGATCGGATGTCAATCCCATACTATATACTCCAGACATGTCATGAAATCATTGAATCAATGGAAAAAGTGAGGATTCGGTCCCACGACCTAGTCTCCTCGGGCAGCGTGATTCAACCACAAAATCAGGTAATCACCCAAGAGCAGATCCACATCCCTACCCCAGTCTAGGAGGGCCGACAAATATATCCTGTAATACACGAAAAAATGGATCGGGAACAAATACCCATTCCAACTGGGGGATGTTGGTCCAATATGGTGGCCACTCCAGGGTAGGCATATATCCCTGTCAAAACTCAATATTTTTGTTGGCGTATCCTAGTGGCATCATGGGAACCAACAAAATAGTGACCCATATATGAAGGTTGTTACCAACAAAAGACGACCCCAATTACCCACAAGAGAGTGCCTAAAGATGAAAGGCTCCAAAGACTACCAAAAAATGAAGATAATATTCATGATTCTTCTCTGCTGGAAGCTAGAGTTATTGAAACCCTTAAGCATATATCAATAGAGTATCAAGATCCTGTTAGTCCATTACCAAATTATAGAAGTGAAAGTAGCAGTTGCAAAGGCCCTCCCCACAATGTTGCTACCAGCAGCTCTGAAGGCACTCCCCAAAGCACCCACGAGGGATTACTCCATGGGCTAGGAATGATTGATCACGAGAGCCTATCTCCTAATGCGTGTCATAGTATACCTACCCTTGAACAAAAGATCAAACATATAGAAGGCCCTCCCCTTGCTGTCATATTCCCTGATGGATCTCCCTAGGGTATACATTTCAGATATGCTTCTCCTTGGAGTCAGACATCAACCCATGATGGTAGTCCTCTCCGTGATGGAAGCCACTTTGAAGGCCCTCCCCGCAATGGAAGTTGCTGTGAAGGCCCTCCCCACAACAACATCAAGCACTGAGAAGGTCCTCCCCTCATTGCAGTACATCCTGAAGGCCCTCCCTAGAATTTACACTGCAAAAATTCTCCCTGCAGCCAGATATTAAGCTATGATAGTAGTCATCTCCATCATATCACTCATTTAGAAGGTCCTCCCCCCAGTGAAATCAAGTAGAAAGAAGGTCCTCCTCCTGCCATAGCCTACCCTAAAGGTCTTCCCCAGGGTATAAAGTGTAGGGAAATTCCCCGAAATCGGACATCAAGTTGCAATGGAAGCTCTCACCATTGTAGCACTGATTGCGAAGGTCCTCCCCGAAGTCAAAATTTACACTGGAAAAAGGTCCTCCCCTTGCCGGGGTAAATGCAAGGAAGCCCTCCTACACTGAAGCACTTAGAAATATGGAGTCAGACATGTCAGACACTCTGTCTATGCCGAGTGATATCCTTTATCAACCTAAAGATGGCCCAGGGCCACAATCATCTTTCGAGCCACCCCCGTGCCGCTCACATATCAATGAGGCTCTTACCATCCCTGTTTCTTGGAATGAAATCATTAAGAATTAGTCAAGATGGACATATCAAGTAGAGGAGTCCCTAGAAGAAAAATAACATGATATGTTTATCGTGAGAAGAAAACTAGCTAGGGATGACATACCAGTCATATATTGGCCCATGAACACGTCTCACTTCGACATACCAAGGGAGTTGTCTAAGGAACATATTCATAACATTCACCTCAATATATAGAAAACTCTACACCAGTTAAAATAAAATTTCTTACCCTATGAAGGGTATTAATACCATGTAAACATATTGGGAGAGCTTAGCCATCTAATTGACCTAGAAGCCCTCCCGTATGCATGAAAACCAAAATCATAAAGGAAAAAAAGACCTTGAATTGGCTTGCCTCCATGCACTGCACAAGTTGTGTTGCCTTATCAGCGATGTCCCATTCAAAGTTCACACTTAGGTATGGGGATAACATGGAGCTCTAGAATCCACCCAACATCCCATCCACCAGAACTCATGGGAAGTGACATCTTGGAATATCATTACCCAAAGGAAGAAATCAAATGGAATCCTGACTCAGGAAAGGTGGAATGCTCAACAAAAACTGGCATTGAGTAAGTCTCAAAAGTGTCAATCCTGACAAGAGCAATCCATCGAGAATCTTCTGAGTCAGGAAACCAAGAACATCCAACAGGATTCCCACCTAAGGGAAGCCAACCAAAAAACAATGATCATGTCCTCAAAAGAAAATAAATACCATGAAAACTCAACACCATACCTGGATCAAACCCATGTGGGAGTGAACGAGATTAAGAAGGAGGTGATAGCGACAACTACTATTTCAATACATAAACAGCCCCAACCTGTAGGGCTGGGGGCATTTTTAACTCAAAATGCCTCTGTAAGACCAATGAATCCGGGCCATAGTGAATCAATGGAAGAATGGGAGTAACCCCAGCCCATAGGACTGGGGACATTTTTACCTCAAATTCCTACACATTAGACGTTTGTCTTCTCCCGTCTGGGGAGAACGATGAGTAGAGAGGTCACCCGTTTAGTCCCTTCTCATGGTTTATACCCCCCGGGATGAAGGCATATTACGAGGTTAGATCAGGGTTCCCTTCGGATCACTCTTCGCCAATAAATATGAAGAATACCACATAATGGAAGGAGAAAGTCCAACAAAGGACACAAAAAGCTATCATACCATTCGACACAGGGTACAACACCCCCAATGCGGTATAAATAAGTGAACGTGGTGGATGTCAATTACAAAAAACTCAAGGGAAATGATAAAAATAGAGATTATTCAAGAGAATATGGTTCCCTTCTAGAGGCGGTCCACACTGAGCCTGAGGGTGTGCATACCCAGAGCCAGAGAGATGCCCTAAATTTGGGTTCAACCTCAGAAAACCCATTACTACTCCCTTGAGAATCCCCCAAAAGGATAAGAATGAATTCTAAGTCATATATGACCACCTCCTACTCCCCCTTATAATGTGTCTCTCGCACTCAAGGAAAGATTCACCAAGTAGGATAAAGAAATGAAAGAGCTCAGGTGAATCAATGTTGAGATGTGTCAATGGAGCTATCTTGTTGGGTGTGTTCCTTAAGTAGAACATAAACAAGTGTTCCCAGAAAAGGTGCCTATGCCACATTCACTCATCCCGATAAATGAAATTAGGCTCAAATTCCCATCCAATCTAGTACTGGGACCATCAGTCTACTTGAATTCGACCCTGGAAGGATATCAAGACTTCCCTACATTGGGGAAGTAGCCATAATATATTCAGGTGAACCCATAAAGGATACCCCCAGATGGGTATCTACCCTAAATTCTAGTAGTGTTGGCACATCCAATTTTTCCCCTACTGCACCCACCCAAGATCAAGTCTAGCAGGATATGCATCAAGGGTTCTTGAATACCATTGAGTAATTGACAGCTCGACTGGAATCTATGAAAGGGTGGCACACTCTGATAAAACTAGAATGAAAACCTTAACCTGATTGGGCGAGAAACGTTCTACCACTGCCAAAATTCAAAAACATTGTATCCTCAGTGTTCAATGGTTCAGGAGACCCAGAACAACATCTAATGCACTATGCATCTTACTGTAACCCCATGATGGGAACCCCAGAGCAACTAGAAGTAGTGAAACTTAGGTTCTTCGTGCGAACTCTACAAGGTTCATCCTTTGTGCGGTATACTAGTTTGTCAGCTAACTCAATCACAGGATAGGAGGGCCCCCAGTGACAGTTTCTCTTCCAGTTTAGTTCAAAATTTCCTAAGACAATAGTGAGTGATCTCATGAATTTTAAGCAGCGAGAGAATGAAATATTTTCAGACTTCATCACCAGATGGAAAGACTTGACTTACTCCCTGAACTGGCCACTCCCCCAGGATAAAATGCTCACTATGTGAATTGATAATCTTCATGACTAATTACGGACTCCACTCATCCTAGTAAAGTAAAAAATTGGGTTTAGAAATTTCTATACCATTTCCCAAAGGATAGAAGAATATTTGTAACAGACCAATATCAAGTCTCGAGTGGCCCCAGGAAAATGAACGGGAAAAGATGAAGTGACTTCTGTCACACTTAAGCCACCCCAACACCAAATCCATTTGCAAGGCCTCCACCAAACTGTGCAGGCCCCCCCTAGGCACCAACAACCACACCCACCTCATTAAGACGAGTGGAGGGGTTCCAAAAGAAATCAGTTCGAAGAAAAAAGAAATAAATTCTAATCGTTCCGAGATGAACAAGTCCATGTCTACTTCGTAGATACCATGAATTTCAATTTTCTATGACTACTAGAGCCAAAGAGATCTGATGAAGTGGGTCTTGATGACCATCCAAATTATTTTCCCTACCACTGGATACTAGGAAACACCATCCAATAGTGCTTCGTCTTCAAGGATCTCCTTCAAGATATGGTGGATTCCAGAAAAGTCAATTTAGGGCCACTGTCAGCACAAGTGGCGTATTTCTCCACCTTAGATCCAAGAGAGAAAGAGGAGTGAAAAAAATCCATAAAAAAAAGGAGTTTTTTTTTGAAATTTGGATGAATCAAAAAATAGTCAACTGATCTCATGGAATCCTCCAGGAATAGTTGAAGAAACCAATCGTGCCCCTAATAACTCCTGATGCAACAAAACCAACATCCTCAGTCCCAAAATTCTCTAAGGTCCAAAAAGACAGAAAATAGGAGCAAGAAGATGAGCCTACACCAAAGCTGTAACTGGTTTTGACACTTTTGGACTTCATGCCAGTAGACTTGAAAGCACAGGCACCACCCTGAAAAACGGTACAACATGAACCACCCTACCAAATGGGACAACATGCTCCACCCTACCAAATTACACCATTAGAAGAAGGTAGGAAGAAAAAATTATTGTTAGATCAATAACTGATCTTCGACTCTATTAATGTCATTAACTTAATGGATCCCTTCTCTAATGAAGACTATGGATACAAACCCAAATTACCCACTTCCAACCACAGAGCCAGAGAAAGAGGCTACAGAGGTTGAGGGTTTCTTAAAAGGCATGATCATGGTAGGAGTCAAATTCATGGACACACCTTAACTCAAACTGTTAATGTTGCAGAAAATTGCAGAAGGACCCTCCAGAAGACACAATAGGAACCAGAGTGTTTCTCTACCCCTTCTAGAAGAAATCTGACCCCAATCATCCTGGAGTATCTGTCAGAGGAAGAGAAGATGTATAATCACCCAAGGCGTATAGGCAGACCAGTTTGGACAAACTCAGAAAGTATAGCAGCACCATCATCTCCTATCATAGAGGATGAACCATCTATATCCAAAGATCAATCCCCTAAAGCGTCCATGAAAGAGCATCCCCAAGCTGAGAAGCATCATACTTTAGAGTAGAAATATGATATTTTGAAGTATCTAGTCTCAATACTGGAAAATCTATTGATCCTAGATGCCTTGAATATGTCAGCAGACCTTAGGGAGGCACTCATCGAATCTTTACTAAGTCCTCAGGAATTTGAGGCCAAAGTAGCAGCTACCGAAGTCTATCGGATGGAGACCAATCCTATAGAATGCCACATTGTCATCTCCTTCATAGATCAAGATGAAGACACCATCATATAGGGAGACATAAACCTTTATATGTGTTTGGCAAGATAAATGGAATTGATGTCTAGAAAATTTTCATCAAAAATGGCTCTGGAGTTTACCTCCTCCCGTTGCGAACACTTCTTCGATTAGGCTGTAGTGAGGATGATCTGAAACCCTACACCACAACTCTACTGGGACATGAAAAAAGTGAGCAAGAGATTTTGGGATGAATCAAGATTAAAACTTGGCTTGGTGACCTCATGTATGATCCTGAGTTTCTAGTGGTGTGGCAAAATATAGCCTTCAATGTCCTGTTGGGGAGGCCCTGGCTTCTTCAGTGCGCTACGATTCCCTCATCATACCATCAGTACGTCAAATATTACATTAATGGAAAAAACGGGACATTGCATGCCGATAAATCTCCATTAGAATCTCGTGAGTCACATTACATCAATGTAGGGTTCTATAAAATGAAAAAGAACCAATCTTTGTCCAACAACGTTGGTTGGATCACCGCCCCAAATGGATTGAAAATGGATCCCGCCGATCCCCTCAAATAGATTGGGAAAGAGTATATATTACCCATCAATCAGGTTGAGTGCATAAGTTTAAGCTCTGACGTGAACTCAACTGTCTTCATGATATCCATTATGGATGCCAAGTCCAAGGATGCTGAAAATAATGCTAACCCCCATGATGATGATGAGGGATAGAAAAATTCTCCCAGCCCTTCCTTGGGGCTCCAGACAGTTCCTGACTTACTCACTAAGGCAGAAGACGATGTATTGTAACTAAAAGAAAGCAAGGAAACTCCTCCACCCCCATTCCATCCTCTTCAGAAAATTCACCGTAGTCAACCGGGGTAAAAGGAGCTGTTTCAGTTTCCCGAAATCAGAGTTGTGATTCCTCTCCCAATGCTAGAGAGTTAATCTTGAGAATCATCTCCCTATAAGAAGAAGAATAATATGACGAAGAGGATCATGAAGAAGATGATGATGATGATGAAGAAGATCTCAAATATGCCCCTCCCACATTCGAAGAAGGCATCTCCACCATAATCAATGAACTTAGGGAGATAAACCTGGGCACTGAAGACGACCTGCGGCCCAATCTGATTAATGTGGATATGCCTTTCAAGGATCAAGAGTCATATACCTAATTTCTAAAGAATAATCAATATGTTTTTTACTAGAAATAAATATAAATTTTAGGCCTCGATCCTGAGGTCTCCACTCATCACCTAGGTCAGCCAGAAGACCATCGTGGTTACAAGCAGACTGCCAGAAGGACCCACCCAACACATGCTGCCAAAATAGAGGCTGAAGTTGACAAGATAATCAAACATAACTTCATTTAGGAAGTCTAATATCTGATCTAGATGGAAAACATATTCCCTATCAAAAATAAGAATGGACAGATCAGAGTCTACATTGACTTCAGGGACCTCAATCGGTACTGCTCGAAAGATGATTTCCCAGTCCTGATCATGAAATTGATGATTTATGTGACCACAAGATATAAGAATCTATCTTTCATGGATGGATACTTTGGATACAACCAAATTTGAATGGCCTAATAATATGAAGAAGCCAATTCTTTTAGGCCCCCATGGAGTATTCTACTCTAAGGTGATGCCCTTTGTTTTGAAAAATGTTAGCACTACATACCAGCGCACTATGCATTGCATTTTCAATCCCTTCTTAGGAAAATTCATCGAGTACTACGTCGACGACCTAGTGGTTAAATCACGATAGCGCTCAAAACACCTAATAGATCTTGAAACTATATTCAATAAACTGCAATAACACAGTCTAAAGATGAATCCCCTGAAGTGTGATTTCAGCGTTACCTCTGGGAAATTCCTCAACTTTATCATACGACATCACAACATAAAAGTCAACCCTGAGAAGACAAAATCCATTCTTTGCATGTCACCACATCACAAACTCATTGAGTTGAGTGGTATCTAGGGTTAACTGGCCTACATTCGACACTTCATAGCCAACCTTGTAGGTAAGTGCTTGCCTTTCACCAGGTTGATGAAGAAATGGGTCACATACCAGTGGGATAATGATTGTCAAGAAGAATTTGAAAATATTAAAAGGTATCTCCTAATACCACTGGTGCTGATGCTTCCAGTTGAGGGAATACCACTCATTTTGTACGTGACAACCTTGGAATGGTCACTAGGTACTTTCCTCACACAGAAGAATGATGTCTGTAGTGAGAATAGTCTCCATTACCTCATCTGAACAATGATCGATGTTGAGACTCGATATTCAAGGATCGAAAAGAACTTCCTAGCCTTAATCTTTTTGGTTTAGAAGCTCAGGCATTACCTGCAAAACCACGAGATTCATCTGTTCTCCTACTACAACCCGCTCAAGTATATCCTCATTCATCCTATGATAACTAGATTCCTATAACGGTGGGTAGTCATCCTAAAATAGTTTGATATATGGTACGTGCCCAAAAAATACATCAAAGGCTAGGTGTTAGAATATTTCCTCACAGAGCACCCCTCAGCAGAAATGACCCCATTAGATACTGAACTTCCTGATGAAGAAGTATTCTCCGTCCAAGAAGGCCCCCAAGAATGGGAAATGTATTTCGACAGTGCCTCTAAAAGACCAATAGGGAAAAGGATGGAGGACCCCAAGATCAACAAAGTGGGGCTGGGAGTTATACTCATATCTCCAGAAAAGTCCATCTTGCCTTACTCTATCCTTCTTTCATAGGGGTGCACAAATAATGAAGTAGAATACTAGTCCCTCATTGTAGGCTTGGAGATGGAACTTCATGCACAAGCCAAACTCATGAAGATAAAAGGTGATTCAGAGCTGGTCATCAATCAAGTCAATGGTGAATATGACATTAAGAAAAAAGTATTAGTTCCTTTGATGAACCATGTATGAGAACTGATGAAAGAATTTCTATCATAACCAACACTGACTTATGTCCCCTAGTCACAAAATACTCAATTTTATGCATTGGAAAATGAAACCACAACCCTAGATGATCTAGACCGAGATGAAAAAATCATCATCATTGCCCACCATCAGATAGTATTAACGTTCATTTAGAAAAAAATGGAAGAAATCGACAAGATTAGCTCCATTTATGAGCCTTATGGTCACACCACCGACTGGATGACTCCCATTAAAAATTACCTCGAGAGGGGGGAACTCCCACCAGATAGGGCTGGAAGAGAAAAAATCCGGAGGTGGGCAGCCAATTTTGTTTTGTATAATGGTGAAAACCAAGAAAAGGTTCTCTATTAGCAAGGCCTTGATAGAGTTCTTCTCAAGTGCATCGATGGAGAAGAGACTGTTGCCATTATGAAATAAGTGAACACCAAAACTTATAGAGAACACCAATTAGCAGCCAAGATCTCCCATCAAATTCAAAGTCTTGGATACTATTTGACTACTATGATACATGATTGTTCCACATTATCCAATAAGTGACATCCCTGCCAAGTTCATGCCAATTTCATTCACCAACCCCTGGGACTACTTCACATAGCTAAGTACTCCTGGCCATTTTCTGTACGGGGGGATGGATGTCATGGGACCATATCATCCCACCACAACCAAATAATTTAAGTTCATTCTCACAAAAACTAACTTCTTCTCCAAACGGGATGAAGCCGTACACCTTAAATAGGTTGGGGAAAGAAGAATTTTTAGCTTTGTGAAAGCCAACATCATCACCATATTTGGTTTCCCTCATACAATGCTGAAGAACAATGACACCAAATTCTTCTCTACTAAGTTGGACAAGCTATACAAGGAATATGGAATCAAATCCAACCGTTCATCCTACTACCATGTAGCATCCAACGGGTAGATAGAGGCTTTCAACAAGACTCTGTCCAACATACTCCAGAAGATGGTAGACAAGGACAAGAAATCATGTCTAAACAAGTTACCCCATGCTTTATGGGCTTACCAGACCACGAACCACACTTCCACCCAAGCAACCTCGTACTCACTAGTATATGGGATAGAGGCAGTTTTTCCCATATAATTTTAAGTTCCATCGCTCTGCGTTGCTGTTTGTGATCAACTGTCTATGGATGGGAAATCTCAGAAACAGTTTGATGAGTTGGAGTGACTGGATGAGAAAAGGTTGCACACTTTGAACCATTTTAAAATATACCAAAATTGGATTGCATGAGCTTTCAATAAAAAGGTTCAACTTCAGTATTTCCTCAAAGGAGAGATGGTGTTGGTCCCAATAACCTTGATGATACTCAGGAAGAAACCCCCAAATCTTAAGCCAAAATGGGAGGGACCATATATCATACATAATTTCTACTCCAATGGAGCCTATGCCTTGATATCAATGGACAGACAACTCATCACAACTCCCACCAATTCAAGGTTTCTGAAGAAATACTTTTCATAACAGTGACGCATATGTCTTATTTGTGAGATGTTAAACTGCATAGTGACATAAATCATCCTAATCGCACGATGATAAAATGCATGATAGATTCATCCTTACTGCAATATGTGAAACTACATGGTGGGAATTGTGTTCCATCTAGAAATCTGTCACATATAAGTCAAATTCATGCAAGAAAAATATATCAATACCCTCCCTCTTTTTGTGCACAGGTCAGATCAACACAGGAAGGGAATTATATAACTACGTATGGCTTGATTTCCATTCATCAGTGGGATATGTAGCAATGCCTTGACCCTAGATCTTGTCCCAACCATCACATGAAATAGAATGCCCCTGTTATATCCTCTATCACCCCATACTATGAGGGAAATACTTATCACTCCTTGTTTCTCACATCGAGTATAACTCATGTGATATTAGGATTGGTGGTAAGGGTTCCCTTGCATAAACAAATCATAGAGGAATATGATAAAACTGACACCCGTAGAGGATGAAACCAAAATTCCCTTACTCCTACACTCAAGTCAGATAGGAACATGGAGTATATTGTGTGCAAAACTACATATGGCTTGATTCCTTCCCTTTCAGGATACATAGTGATGCCCAGATTTAACATCCTGGCCAAACCACCAATCAAAGAAAAATGCCCTCTTGTTTCCCTACACATGGACTAGACCTCTATAGGGAACTTTTAGAACTACATATGGCTTGATTTCTGCCCTTGCAGGATACGTAGTGATGCTGGGATCATCTATCCTGGCCCAACCATCATCACCAGATAAAAATTCCCCTCCCTCCCTATATATGGACTAGACCTATATAGGGAGGGCATCTACTAGAACTATGTATGGATTGATTCCTATCTTATTGGGATACGTAGTGATACCCGGATCTCATATCCCAGTTTAGACATCATTAAAAATGTCTTCCCGCTCTCTGGGCATGGACCATAATTTATAGGGAGGATATGTTTAGAACTACATGTGGATTGATTCCGACCCTTGTAGTATACGCAATGACACCTTGAACCCAAATCTTGGTCCAGCCACCAGGAAAAAAAATGCCCCTTTTCCCTATGTACGAGCCAGACCTATATAGGGAATTACTTTTCAAAACTATGTATGGATTGATTCATTCCCTTGAAGGATATGTAGTGATGCCCAAATCCTCCATCTTGGTCCAACCTCCATTTAAAAAAACCCCCCCTTCTTTGTGTATAGGTTAGAATTGAATAGGGGAATCCGTGAAAGGTCCTAACCACATGGAATTTAACTAAAAGGTTCGTCAAGAATCATGTGTGGCCCAATTATCAGTCTTATGAGATCTTGAACATGCCCCCAATTTCCTAAAAAAAATTAAAAGAGATGATGAAAATTACAATTCTGAATTCCGACACCCAGAAGAAGTCAAAAGATCATGATTCCCCTATATATAAGTCAGATCTATGTAGAAGATTTCATAGTTCATAGTTAATCATAGTCTGGATATTTCATATGTTCCCAGACACATATTTACTGTTTTTCAAACTCCATACTCCGGGAAATATTGGGTCCCCATAAAAATTCATGGCCATCGGAAGTAGAAGGACAGTGTCTTGTGGACACCTTTTTTTTGACTATGCACATCATGCTCCAGTGGCTATGCATATGTTTCCCACAAGACATTCCTTTTAATCAAAGGAAAATTCGTCCTTATGAGAGGATTTTCCTATTTTCATATGCCCAATGGATTCCAAGCCCCATTCCATTCCTCCTGATCTAAGCCCCACCTTGGGACTATGAATTACACCTTACATCATCGCTCATGTCTAAAGAATACCAGAATATCCCAACCATGATTAACTCAAATATATTTATGGTCTATTTGAAAATTTGTCTCTGCAATACAATGGTAAACTATACTTCCAACATACTTACCGTACAACACTAAACTGTAAGTCCAAAAGTGTCCTTTCTGCACAACATTAAACTGCACCACACAATGGAAATGCTTAGATTCTTATCTTGGATTGACCTCATAAAAAAATGACTTTCCTTCCTGTATATGGGCTAGACCTCCACAAGGAATGTTCATTGGGAATCAAGCGTGACTTTGTTTCCCCCTGATAGATGTATGGTAGACTCAAACCCTAAGATCCGATCTCATCTATAGAAATTATTGAAATGTCTCTTTCTCTACACATGAATTGAATCAAATTAGAGAATCCCCAGATAATTCCTATTTACAGGGATGCTCAAGGGTAATCATATTTCCCTTCTTTCATGTCAGTATTACCCTACATCCACCCCACATGACAATAAATTATGTGGAATTTTTCCTTGTTTCACGACGTTAAACTGCAAAGTGTTGGTCTAATCATAAAATTCTCCCTACCATTGATTATTCCATTCTTAAGAGGTGACTAGAAATCTTTTTCATCCCTTGTTTCTCACACCGAGCATAGCTCACGTGAGCTTAGGGACCTCAGTATGAGATCCACCATGGTGTCATGGCAAATCAATCTAGGATTTTGGTCTTAGAAATAGGCATGTTATGGTTCCATTCCCTATAAGGAACCCTAGGTCCTGTCCATACGACGCTAAACTATAGGGTACTCCAAATATGGATTAGATGCCTCACCCTACGTATGAGCTAGATCTATGCAGGGGATTACTTGATCCCATGGATGAATCACAGCCTGAACATTTCTAATGTATCCGAATACACTCCTTACACACATTAAACTCTGTGCTTTGAGTAATCTCGGATCCCCATAACCCTCCACGGGCATCGGAGATGTAAGGCTGGTGTCCTACAGACACCTTTGTTTGACTATTCACATCATGCCTTGGTGGATCTACATATGTTGCCTATAAAATGTCCATCAATCAAAAACAAAATCTTCCTTAGGAAATTCCTCTCCTACCTTGGTATTTCTAATAGATCCCAAGCCCCGTGACATCCCTATGGATTCAAGAACCCTCAAAATTATGGTTTACATTCTCTTTCCTACCAACGTCTTGGATATATTAGAACATCCTAGCCCGATTCACCTCCAGTCTCTCATGGATTCTACAAAATAAATATGTACCATCCATATGCATGTAGTTGATCTGCATACAAAAAACAAAATGCCCCCACTTATTTCCAGTTTTCCCAGTAAAGTTCAGCCAAATAAATACCCCTTTCATGTTTAGGTTCACCCCCTTTCATAATACATAAGCTGTGTTCAGAAAGGTCTGAATCCCCATAATTCTCCATGACCATTGGAAATGGAAGGTCGGTGTCCTGTGGACACCTTTGTTTGACTATACACATCATGCCCTAATGGCTCTGCATATGTGCCTACAAAACGGCTGTCAACCAAAGGCAAAGTAATCCCCAGTAGAGTCCTTTCTTGTTTCCGTATGCCTGAATGAAATTTATGTCCCATATCACTCCCCAGATTCAAAAACCCCTTGGATTACAATTTACATAATTTAACCTTTTCAATTGCCTAAAAATGAAGAACATTTCTGGTCAAACTATTGAATCACTCTACCCTCTCTTGGTCAGGGTAGAATGAATCTGCAAAACAAGATGTCCTGGATGTACAACGTTAAACTACACCATACTTTAAACCTCCCTTACATAATAAAAATTCACGTGGGAGTGTTTTCTCATTCAAATACAATACAAATTTCCCTAATACTTTCATACATCATCCCCTAGATATTCCACCCACTGTGGTATTCAAGACACAAAACAAATCCAAAATTCTTATAAATATCCTAGTCCATCGTAAATGGAATGCCAGTGTTCTGCGAACACCTTTGTTTGACTATGCACATCACGCCCTAGTGGCTCTGCATATGCTGCCTACAAAGTAGTCATTAACCAAAGGAAAATTCATCCTCAGGAGAGTCCTTTCCTACCTTATTGCACCTAAAATGGATCCCAATCCCCAAATACATCAAAAACTCTCAAATTCAGGGTAAAGAAAAATCCTTCATTCACGTCTGAGAGTTATTAGAACATTCTCGGACGATGAATCCTAAATTGGGCCCTCAACCCCATCAATTTTGGTCAAAGCCATTTGACCTAAAACATCAATAATAATTCTGATTGGCAAGACCATAAACCGCCAACGAAAAAAATGCAATACTTTCCAGAGTGAAAACCTGCAAAGGGCACCCCTGGATAAAAGTTGAGTACCCACTCATTAAACCCATACTATGTATGGTTTAGGCAAAAATTTCAAGAAATAAAATATTCAAAAGACACATAAATCCTATTTTGTTGAAAACCCACAAAGGGAGGCCTAAGAAAAAGTCAAGTTATACCCGCTAAGTCTGTACCAAAGAGGCTTAGGCAAAAATTAGGGCAAAAATGAAAAAGAAAAAAAGTTTGTGTGGGGGGGGGGGGGGGTCATGTAACCCCATAAATAGTAAAACTACACTCGCTGAGTCCCTTGGTCAAGCAAAAATTAGAGCATTATCTTACTATTCAAGTTTGGACCACTTCTACATTGGAATAGCCTCATATTCATTCCGATCAGACCCCATTCCGATGTGGGGAATTTGTAGGGTCCCAAAAATTCAGAAAAAGGAATTAAATACTCCCAAAATCACTTTTCAGAGGGAAGAAAATATTCCTAAAAGTCCATCAAGGTAAATGGATGAAAATTAGATTGAAAATTTGAGAAAAAAACTTGAAGCAATCAAATTTTAAAAAGGGTTATAGGTTGACCATGAACCATCACCGAGAAAGATTTTTGGGGTGCATGAACCACAAACCATCGGTACGCGGAAGGACCCAAGAGGCACTAGCCCATGGGGTGATGAAAAAAAACCCCAAGATGTCATGAACCATGTTGTTGGTAGAATAGAACATATAAATTCCATAAGCATACCATCCCAAAAACTAAGCAGTTCACAGACGAAGCAAGATGGTAGGGTTCCGCAAACCACGTCTCGCGAACCACAACCTCCGCAAAACCTCAGTTGACTGAGTCTTCCATGGGTTGAGATATATATATTCATGGGCTTATACAAATGGCATATCATTCCCACATATATGATTTCCCTAATTCTTTATAAAAGGATAAAAAGAGGAATTGGAAAGGGGACGGGTGGAAGAGAGCACAAAGGAGACCCTAGAGGGTGGAAGAGAGAATTCAGATATAGATAAGATTCCAAATTTGGTATTGAATCATTGATTAAGTGTGAACTAAAAACCACTTTTTTGCAGGTATAATCCACCTCGAACCAAAAAAATAAGAAACTTAATAATAATTGGTGAACCACGAACCTAATTTGTGAAATCATGAACTATAAATCCCTCTCGGATAAATTCCCTGTGAACCATAGGCTCCAGGACCCTTCTTCAATTTGGTGCTCCGCATAGCGCATCGCTATGCAGATCGAACCCTACGCTGCGTACTGCATCAGTACGCAGATGGAACTTGGAGTGGCATGGAAAACCATATCTAGGACCGCATACCAATTTGGTACACAGTGGTACAAACACACATCCTCATACTACTTCAGTACGTGGACGACCCCTTATCCGCATAGCATTACACTACATGGGGCTTCCCCCATCCCGCATGAGAAAACAGTATGCAGAATGGGGCATCTTCAGGTGTCCTTCCCTCCATTTCCAATCATGACCCTCCATTAATGTCCAGTCCTCCATAGCTCCACCACAAACCAGTTCACCGACATAAATACAAAGCCTCCTCTAAAGCCACCAGATCCATATGATCAGATCATTAGGCACACCTGCGTGCCTTTATGAATCTACATACCTAAGGTAAGCAGAGTCACGAAGGTTGTTCCCACAATGGTTTGGACCCCCATAATGTCTCTAAGTTTACATTCCAAAGGTGACCTGAGGACCGACTTTGGGATGCCAATGTGAACCACCCTGTTCTCAGTCTTAGGGGTAACCAATGGCCTTTCCCTTCAATGAGTTCTAGTGATAAGAAAAAAGGTCACTCTTTCCTTACCCTTTGACCAGGGATGATGCTCCTCCCTTTTCCCAAAACCCCTAAATGGGAAATCCTCCTGAGGTAATCCCCTATCCTTTTGCGAGAGGTTTCACTCTTCACCATCTTTACCTCATATCGGGATGTGTCCGGATAGATTACCAAGATATAACTATCATGGATATCAACACGGGTGAGGGTTTCATGCTTAAAGCTCCCCATTTCCCTCTCCCATTGGGTTTGTAGCCATGGACTCTTTCGCTATAGTCGTCCTCCTTTTCCATCAGTAGAGAAGATAAATTGCACCTTTGTTGAATCTGTCACATCCTCTTATTTCTCACACTAAGCATGACTCACATGGGCTTAGGGGTTTGTGATGATATAACATTCTCTTTCTCATAATGAACTATGAGAACTCTGATTCCCACCATATTTGGGATACATAGGATACCTACTTAAGGCCCGATCTCAAAGAGGTACCCTTTTTCAAAAGGTTCACCCCAAAAATGTCCCCAACAAAGGGGCGTCCTCTTTAGGAGTAAGTCTAGATTCAATTCTCTTAGATGGTAAACTCCCATGCGTAAGCCCCAATCAAGTCATGAACCATAAAAAAACTATGAGAACTCTGGTTTCTAATCTAACTGGGATAGGCATAACACCTTTCCAAGGCCCGATCTCAAGGGATGTTATTCTTCGAAGTCAGTCCTGATAAAATGTTCCCCCAAATTCAAAAGAGCTTCCTCCTAGGTGTAAGTTCTGATAATGGAACTATACGAACTTTGATTCCCCATTTGACTGGGATATGTAGGAAGCCTCTCAGAGGTCCAAATATGACCCTCAAATAAACCCTGATGTTCTCTAGGCTATATCCCCGGTAGGGTCATGTTCACCCAAAAGATCATATATTTTATGGGACCCTCGGGCTGCTTCAGTGTAACCCCCACACCAAGTCTTGAATAGGAATATTTCACCTATATTTCCTCACCACATGACACCAAACTGCATGGATAGGTCCCCATCACAAGTCCTTAAAAGGTGACGTGTCTAATTAAGAGACACCGAACTACGTGGGCTCTGGTTCTTTACCCAAGTATATGTAGGAAGCCCATATTATGGGTCCGACCCCAACATCAAACCACCTTTAGTCCCTCCTGGATGATGATAAACTCTAGAGCGCCTCATTTCATGGCTTAATTCAGCATTTTCTCCGTAGCATCAAATCCATGTATATCCATGATGATCTTGCAAACCAGGGGTAACCCATGGATACACTCTTTGGGAATGAACCAAGGATTCATGAACATATGAACATGGATTAAATATATAATAGAGTCCTGAAGTAGTCAATAAATCCCCCCAAAAGGGTTTGAGGAGCCTAACCTCCCATCCTCTCGACCAATGGAGTCCTTAAGTGTCATTGGCCAAATTGTCATCCAATTAGCACCTACCTTTGGAAAGAAGGTCTATGAATCATGGATACAAGAGCCATTGGGTGTTTCTGGATCCATGAATAAACCTGTTGGTGACCATATGAGGAAATAATATTCTAGGAGGACTGATTTCACAAATACTTACCCCCTATAATCACCCACTGGGACCATTCAACTGTGGAACCTCCTTCATAATGCAAAAGGGATAAACCGCACAATCTCCACAGGGTCACTACAATTCCCCCTAAAGGATAATGACACGAATCAATTCAAAACAAAAATGGTGAACCTGACATGAATCCTCAACCAAGGTGACAATTTTACCCCACTCAAGCCCCTTCAACTCATACAAAGGAAGGGGGCTAAGCCAAATTATAAATTATTCATGTGATCAAGAGATGATAATTTGAAATGGTTTTGTTGTCTGTATATTATATATATATATATTTCATGTTTCCAAAGAAACCTTTGATCCAAATGGAATCTCGACAATTAATGATGACATGCACCTCAGTGATCCCACAGGTAGCCGAGGCCCTAACGAAGAGCATGACCCCCTCGCCTACCCAACGTCTTCAATGATGGGTATACAACACGCTGATTAGAGAGTACCACCAAAATGGTACTATCCCCACAGTGGAGGCCATAAGACAGACCCTCCAATATGTAAAAGCTTACCAAATGCCTCCTCATCCACAGCTGAAACCTCGGCATAGGGCAGCCTCACTGGTCATCTCCAACCGCTTTGGGAGCTTGTCCCTAGAGCGCGATAAAAAGTACCTCTCGTATCTCAGAGAGGCAGATGAAGTCGATGTTGATGACTTCATCCAAGCTGCATGGGGGGTATACTCATGGGCCCTTGCTGGAGAGTTTCACCGACAATTCTAGGCGACCAAGTATCCTCGCTCTGGAGAGGATCTCATGCTGAGGGAACCTGCTGAAGTCCAAAGGACATGAGGCCCTAAGATCACCTTCCAAGGGAGAAAACATATAATCAAGAGCAAGTAATAACCCTAATTCCTTTGGAGGAAATCCACCATAAAAACACAGGGGAATTAAATAGGCATACATACAACTCTGCCCCCTCTAATCAAGTCCACCACAGAAATAGGGTGGCACAATACGAGCATGTGCACATTCCTGCCAGTGCTCGCTGGTCCCACTGTGAAGACAAAGTGGAGAATTACAGGTAGATGAAAATATCTATTGATGCATAAGAAGACCATCATCCAAATAGGACAACAACCAGCTACATGCAGACACAAACACCCACTGATATGTATCAAGTCTTCCATCCATATAGAGCGGAAAACAAATATGAGCAGAGTCAAATTCTTGCAAATGCATAAAAATACCATGAGAAAAATACAATGACAAGTGATCAGATGAAAATTCATGCTTGTAAATATGAATCCCACCAGTCAAATACAGTGGCAACTAGAGAAGACAACCAGAAGCAGGCTCATTCCTCTGTCCCAACACAGGAGAACTACCAATATCCACTGGCAACCTACGGAGGATTAGAGCAGGCACAAACTCGGGCGGGGTGATTCAACCAAAATATTAGGTAATCACCCCAAAGAAGATCTATGTCCCTACTCTAGTCCAGGAGGGTCGGCGACTATATCCCGCAATACACGGACAACCGGACTGGGAACAAATACTCTTTCCAACTGGGGGACATTGGTCCGACGTGGTGTTCGCTCTAGGGTAGGGATATATCCCTGCCAAAACTCAAGATGTATATTAGCATATATTGGTGGCATCATGGGAACCAACAAAAAATAGAACCATATATGAAGGCCATTACCAACAGAGAACAACCCCGGTTACCTGTAAGAGAGCACCTAATAATGAAAGGCGCCAAAGACAACTAGAAAATGAAGAGCATATTCATGATTCTGCTCTACTGGAAGCTGGAGTTCTTGACTCCCTTGAGAATATATCAATAGAGTCTCAAGATCTTGCCAGTAATTTACCAAATCATGGAAGTGATAGTAGCAGTTATGAAGGCCCTCCCCACAATGTTACTATTAGCAGCTTTGAAGGCCCTCTCCAGAGAACCCACAGGGGGCTTACTTTGTGGGCCAGGAATGATCGATCATGAGATCCTATCTCTTGATGTGTGTCAGGGTAGCCCTCCCCTTGACAAGAAGATCAAACAGCAAGAAGGTCATTCCCATGTTGTCATCTTCCCTAATGGATCTCCCCAGGGTATACACTATATATATGATTCTCCTTGAAGTCAGATGTCAAGCCATGATGGTAGTCCTCGTCGTGACAACAACCACTGTGAAGACTCTACCTACAATGGTAGTTGCTGTGAAGGCCCTCCCCATAGAAACATCAAGCAATGAGAAGGTCCTCCCCTCATTGTAGTACATCCTGAAGGCCCTCCATAGAATATACACTGCAAAAATTATCCCTACAACCAGATATTAAGCTGTGATGGTAGTCCTATTTATTATATCAGTCATCAAGAAGGTCCTCCCCTCAGTGACATCAAGCAACAAGAAGGTCCTCCTCTTACTGCAGCCTATTCTAAAGGTCCTCCCTAAGCTATACACCATAGGGGCATTCCCTGAAGTCGGGCATCAAGTTGTAATGGTATCCCTCACCATTGTATCATCGATTGCGAAGGTCCTCCCCACAGTCAAAATTTACACTGGCAAGAAGGTCCTCCCCTTGCCGGGGACAATGTGAGGAAGCCCTCCTATGCTGAGGTGCTCAGAAATATGGAGTCAGACATGTCATACACTCTATCTATGAAGAGTTATATCCTTTATCAACCCAAAGATAGACCAGGGCCACACTCATCTTCTGAGCCACCCTCGCACTGCTCACATATCAATGAGTCTCCTACCAACCCTACTGCTTGGAACACAATCATTAAGAAGTAGTCAAGCTGGTCATATCAAGTAGAGGAGTCTCTGGCAGAACAAAAACAAGATATGTTGCTCGTGAGAAGACAACTACCTAGGGATGACATACCAATGATGTATTGGCCCATGACCACTTCTCACTTCGACATACAATGGGAGTTATCTGAGGAATGTATGAATAACATTCACCTTAATATATGGACAACTCTTTGCTAGTTAAGAGAAAATTTCTTACCCTATGAAGGGTATGCAGACCATGTCAACATATTAGGAGAGATTCACTGTCTAATTGACCTGGAAACCCTCCCGTCTACATGACGAACAAAATTAGAAGGGCGAGAAAAAGACCTTGAACTTGTCTACCTCCATGTGCTGCACAAGTTGCATTGCCTTATCAGCGATGCCCCATCTGAAGTTCACACTCGGGGATGGGGAGAGCATGGAGCTCTAGACTTCACCCCACGTAATTTCCACCAAAACTCACGGGAAGTGACATATTTCAATATCATTACCCAAAGGCATCAATCAAATGGAATCCCAACTCAGGAAAGGTGGAACGCTCAACAAAAACTGGACTTGAGTAAGTATCAAAAGAATCAGACCTGACGAGAGAAATCCATCGAGAATCTTTTAATCCAGGCAACCGAGAACATCCAGCAAGCATCCAACAAGCACCTGCCTTTCAAAAGCAGGTCTATGAATCATGGATACCAGGGTCTTTGGGTGTTTCTAGCTCCACAAATAAACCCATTGGAGACCATCCAAGGAAATCATATCATAGGAGGAATGATTTCAAAAATACTTAACCCCCTGCAATCTCCCACTAGGACCATTTGACCGTGGAACCTCCTTCATAATGAAAAAGGGATAAACTGTCCAATCCCTATGGGGCCACTCCAATTCCCCCTAAAGGATAATGATGCGAATTAGGTTGAAACACCTTTATATAAAAATATAAATTCATTTTATAGATATTGTTTTAATTACTAATTTTTTTGATAAATAATTAGATTGAAGGGATATTAAAGGTAGGTATTTTTATAGAAGTCAAAGTTAAATGGGTGAAAGACAATCCTTTTTTTTTTGAAAAATCGGTTTCATCCGCTTGAAGAAGAAATATTCAGTCTAATTTATTATGCTGTAGAAAATTGGTAGAGATCAAAAAAAGTCACAACTCATTTGGGAATATATTGGAAGTAATGAAAGAAGATTTGGAAATAAAATTTGGTTTAGATTTCCATGAGATAATTAATAAATAATAGAACATAGATTCTGAATTTTGGGTGTTCATCTTATATGATAAGTAATTTGAATTTTTTAAATAATACAAAGGGAGATGTTGATGGAACAATACATTTTGGAAATGATGTACCATTAAAGATTACAGGTAGTGGAAAGAACTAGTTGGCAAGAGATGAATTAGGAAATACAGTAGTCCTCTATGTTGATGTACTTCATCAAAATTTATTGATTGTAAGTTAGATTTGTGATTTGGGATTGGAAGTCACATTTAATCAGAAAGGCTACAATATCAAAGGAATGGTTGGGAATTATCTTATAAAACATTAGAGGAAAAATGAAAATCTATATCATATAGATAAAAAATATAAAACTTTTATTCTAATATTGCAAGGTAAAAATATCTTGTAGAACTATAGGTTAGGCCGCATTAATCAATAAAAATAAAGAACTTGTCCATTTTAGGAGTTTTAGTTGAGATTCCTAACTTGAAGTAAGACTGAGAAAAGAAGGAACCGATGACAGCTATAGTAGGGTAAAATCAAGAACACAAAGACCCACAAACAAGGAACCGTCAGAGGAGGATGAACGATGGTATAGAACTTATCGATAGAGCTCTTAAACATGGAATCATGAGACCACCGAGCCAAGAAAATGCCACACTAACGCACACCACAGAACCCAAACAAGCAAGTAATGAGAGAGGAGAAAAAATAACATACCTTAGATTCAAGACTTGATTTGTCTAAGAGAAGGTCAAAGGGGAGTGGCGACAACACTGGACTTATGCAAGAGTTTGAACGGTGTGATGAAAATCAGTTCAGTTAGGGTTCTTTTAAAATGATCGAGGATAGTTTTATTAGCGCTTCCAAAAAAGCATTGATAAAGATGAGTTTTATTAGTGCTAAATTAATAAGCGTTGATAAAAGACCTGTTTATCAGTGTTTTTTAGTGCTGATAATGATATATCTTTATCAGTGCTAAACAAGCACTGATAAAATCCAACTTTATCAACACTAAAACATTAATGCTGATAAAGATTTATAATTATAATTATAAATAAATATATTTGTAAATATATTTATAAATACTTATATAATTATAAATATATTTATATGATTATATATGTATTTAAAAAATATATACAAATATAAATATGAATATATCAAATATATTCATTATTTAAATATATTTATTATAATTTTATAATTATTTAAATATGAAATTATTTATTTATATTTATATAAATACTTTTTAAAAAACATTATATCTATTTATTTATAATTATAAATATATAATTTTATAAATATAGTAAATATACATTTGTAAATATATTTATAAGTATTTATTTATAATTATAAATATATTTCTATCATTATATATATTTAATAAATAAATATAAATATAAATATAGTAAATATATTCATTATTTAAATATATTCATTATAATTTTATAAATATAAGTATATTCATATAATTATATATATATATATATAATAAATATAAATATAAATATAAATATAAATATTGTAAATATATCCATCATTTAAATATATTTATTATAATTTTATAATTATTTAAATATATAATTAATTATTAATAATCATATAAATAATTTTTTAAAAAATTATATTTATTTATTTATAATTATAAATATATAATTTTATAAATATAATAAATATAAAATTATAAATATATATTTTTTTAAATATTTATTTACAAATAATTTTTTAACATTATTAATGAATATATAATCTTAAATGCATGAATGTTAAAAATGAGTGAAATTGAATAATTAACAATGAGTATTTTTTAAAAATATTGAAAAAATGGATAAGTTTTATTAATCATACAAATTATTAAAAAATAAAATATGGATATATATTGAAATGAAGATGAATATATATTGAAAATATTAAAACATAGTAAATAAATTTGTATAAATAAATATTAGAAAATGATTAAATTTCAAAAAAATAAAAAATAAAAAATATGAAAAATGAATAAATAATACTAAGTGTAATAATATTAAAAAATAAATAAATAAAATTTACCAATTAAAAACATAATATATTAAATATATTATGTTACTAAATGAAATTCTAAAATGAATATTAAAATTTGAATAAATTGCATCAATATTAGGTATATGTGTTTCTATATAAGATTTCATTAAATAAATATGTGTGTGTGTGAAATTATTGTGTGTATATATATTTACAAGTTGAATATATGTTAAATTGAACAATGACAATATATAATATGTAGTGTCTATTAATAAAAATAATAATAATAAGAATGAATAAATTTAAAAAATGAATAACTATTATAAATTCTATAGATAATTAAAAAAATTAAAAAATGAATATTTATATATGTTAATGAATACATATTAATTATATAAAATACAACCATATTAAAAATATTAAATGTTAATGAATATACATTTATATATAAATATTGAAAATGGATAAAATTACAAACATATTGAAAAATGAAAAATAAAAAATGAATAAATTATAAAAAATATTAAAAAAATTAATATTATTAATTAATAAATAATATTAAAAATGAATAAATTCAAAAAAATATTAAATATAGATATATACCAGGAAATTTCAGGATCCGAGCGTGCTCGGTCATAAAAATTTACTCATTTTTAATATTTATTTGTTTATTTATTTCAATTTATCTCAATTTATTCATTTTATATATCTATATTTATTAATATTTATAATTTATATATATATATGAAATTTAGTAATAATTATTTAAATGTCCATTACTCGATACAATTAGTCAATATTTTTAATTAATATTATTTTTTAATTATAAACCATTTCTCACTAAATATATGACTCATTTAATGTAAGCATAAATATTTCATATTATATAAATCATATTTTATGAATTATTATATATATCAATGTATATATATATATTAATATATTTCTATATTAAAAATATTAATTATATTAATGAATAATTATGTATAAAAACCATTAAAATGAGCATGACATTAATATGTTTTTAATTATCACATTTTATCCATTTTCTATATTTATATTTAATATATATTATTTATTACTATTTATTACTATTTATAATTTATATATATGCATATTAAATTTATTCATTTTTATTAATAAATTTTTAATTGATAAAATTTTTAATTTGCTCATTTTTAATTTTTATTTGTTTACTTATTTCAATTTATTCATTTTATACATCAATATTTAATATATTCTATTTATTAATATTTATAATAAATATATATATATTAAAGTTAATAATAATTATTTAATTAAAAAAATTAATATTTTTTTAATTTATTCATTTTTAATTTTATTTGTTTAATTATTTCAATTTTTTAAAATTTTAATACTTGCATTTTTTTGTATATATAAAATATATGGGACATGGCCCAAATGGGGAGGTGGGTCGAGTTGTGTAGAACCCATTCGTGCATGTGGGAAGCATACGATGTGCCAAAGTGTGTATGTGGGCGGGTTAAAGCCCGCAGGAAGCATATGGTGGGCCAAAACTCGCATGGGCCCATGGGCCCATATGGGCGTGTGATGTGTATGTAGGAGCCCATCCCCACAACATGATTATGAGCTTAACTTGTGGCAAAATATTATACAAAGAAGCGGCCGAACAACCAATATTTCGATGTGGTATGAGTATGTGCGATCGAGAACTTTATCAATGCTAAAAAAAGCATTGATAATTTATCAGTGCTTTTTACTAGCGCTAATAAAGGCTAACACTATTAAAAGTGCATTTTGTAGTAGTGATATAGTCATATTTTAAAAATATATTTAAAAATAATCATGTCAATTGTATGGAATTAGATATTATCCATTTTATTTAAAATAATATCTAACCATATTTTTTACATTATAAAAATATATGAATACATATATATATACTTATACAAATTTATATATAATGTTTATATATACATATGCGTGTATTAATAAATGGATATATGTTTATATTTATATTTGTATTAATATATGTTAATGAATATTAATATATAATATATTTAAATAAATATAAGTATATATAAATATCACATACACGCACAAACATATATTTTATAAATGTATTTAAAAATAATTATACAAATAAATGAATAAAAAAACTCATGTAAATATATATATAAATAAATAGAAATATCATAAAATATAGAATGAAACAATTTTGGTGTAGTAGTAAAGACGTTCAATTTTCAACAGGGAGGTCCAAGAATCAAATTCAGGTGCCCGCGCACGGGTGAACAAGAGGCAGGGTAGTGGAAAAGCGCTGATAAAGGGGTATTCTGAGCACTAATGGGGGGGGGGGGGGTTATAGGTGGGGTGTAGTGCGGGTGGCTTAAAAACACTGACAAAGGTGAGGAAAAGTGCTAACAAAGGGGGGGGGGGGAGGGGGTGGAACTACAAAAAATATAAATCTTTTTTTTTCAAATTTTATCAGAATTAAAAAAAGGCTAATAAAAGCCTCCATTAGTAGCTCTTTTTTTAGCGCTGATAAAAGCTGGCTATTAATGACGCTTAGATAAACAATGATTTTTAGCATTGATAAAATCTGTCTTTTAATGGTGCTTAGATGAACAATGTTTTTTTAGCACTGATAAAGCTCATTTTAATGCTTTTAAAAGTGAGATATGTAGTAGTGATAATATATGAATGTAAACAGATTTTTAATAAGAATTAAAATATCAGTATTGAAATTGTAAATACCATCTAGTTAATACTTCTCTTTAATGTGCAAGATTTATAAATTTTTAAATATATTAAATTAAATCCTTATATTATTCTTGTTTAAAATCCAATATAAAATTATCCTTGAGAATGCGGATGACTACAAGTATACATTATATGAAAAACCGATGCCACTCGATCTGATTAAATAAGATTAATGTAGCATTTAATTGATTTTTTATAGGATTAAGATAGTAAAATAAAAAACCAATCAATTTTTGGATCGAATTTGGAGAATCGATTATTTATTATTATTACATTGACTATATATTTTTAAATAATAATAATATAAAATAAAATTATTTGGTTTGATTTCGATTCATATGAGATATATAAATGAATTTTAAATCTAAATTCAATTTAATTATTTATAATTAATTTATAAAACACATATTTTTAAATGATAATAAAATTATAAAATATATTTATTTAATTTTTTTATTTATTTTATAGATGAATTTTAAAACACAAATGAAAGTGAACACCAAATGATGGTTTCTTCTAAGGGTTTTAGTGCCCGTTATTTGGCGGTTTCTAACTTAAAAAAACTTAATTATCTCCTCTATCGTAATCCTTTCGATGTACACAACCCCAACATCCACTCACAATTATTTCTCCCCTCGCACCTACATCCACCACCACCCATGTTTGTCATTGTTGTCACTACCCATGACTTTTTTCTTGCACTCTTACTTCCCTATGGATTTTTTTGTTAATGTTTTTTATTTCATTTGAGTTTCATTTGAATATTTTTTAAATCGATCATATAAATTTTTTTTCTTGATGTAGCTATATGAGTTATTCTATGTTTCCATTATTAAATTATTTTCAAATTGTTTAATATTTATTGTGTGGATTTGTTTTTTGGTTATTTTATAGTTTATTTTGTGATTAAACTTTTATTATTACTATTAATGTTGAGAGGATTGAAATCTATGCATGTATTTTAGTTGAGTTTGTGTTTTTAACTAAAGGTGTATTTTTATTTTTTGGAAAATTGTTTATTTCTCATGTTTTTATTATTTTAATGAAATTGTTTTTATTTTTAATTAATATCTATACTTGGATTTTTAATAGGCCCAAAGGGTGTCATTAAATCCTCTGGGTCTAAATCAATTTATAAATTTATAAAAGTCTCAAACAATGCTACTACTAACTAAATGGGCATAATATGTGATAAGTTTGTGGTTGAACCCATGAAACGATTTTAGTTGAATTTATAAAATTTAAGTGAAATGAAGTTTGATTGAGAAAAAAAGAAAAATCGAGCTAAGGAAAATACCAATGTGAGAAGATGTTCCATGTTTTGTAATTTTTAGGTTTGTGTTCAAGTGAAGTGGTAAATTTAATTGATTAGACATGTTTTTTGTTAGAGTTAAAACCGAGAGGATCTTTGGTCTTGGTATTCCCTCTTCAACATGAAAATATTTATTTCCATATGGTCAATTAATTTGGGCTATTAATGAATTAAGTGTCTCAATATCATATCAAATTACACAATGGTCATGCACAATTTAATATGATCAATTGATTCATTAAATTTTACTTTCTTATTCACATTGACAATGGTCATGCAACGAAAATGAGAAAGATATGAAGGATGTGATGGAACCTGAGGTGCAATGAAAACATGAAAAATATGTAATTTAAAATTTGAGGTTTTAATTCATGTTAAAAAACATTTAATCCAAAAAACCTAATGTCTAGATTTCTCAAATTATAGCATACAATTCAATTTAAACATAAATAATAAAACCAAATGAAACTGTAAATGATACTTGGTTTGTTTGAAATCGCTGATTTGATTCACTCACCATCAGTATTTCATGGATCAAAGACATCAATCTATGCATCCTCTAGATATTCCCCACATGCACTACAACTCTCAGATTGTGGATCTTTGATTTATTGGTTCTAGCATGAGAAATTGAAGAGCTATACGACATCCCTTCAACCGCATGAAGAATGCAAACACGATCAAGAAAGTGAGATTGAACTAACCTTGTTCTTTCTTTAGTTTCTCACTGTATAACTTTATAGATAATGTGAGAGCACTCAAAAATTCATCCAATTGGTGGAACATTATTCCAGAGTCTAAAATTCACTTATACACTTAGGTTATATTTTTCAAATATTTACTTTGGTCCTTGGAAAGTTATAACCTTCATTTTAGACCATTGTAAACACTTTTGAATTAATTTAACTGGTCATAAATGCTATAAACATTTTATCACTCACTTGAAACACTTTAAACATGTTATGTGATAAATTATGAACCATTAACTCGACTCAATCCTCCCTTAATTATTTAATTAACCTCGAACAAACTATGGTCATTTGAAAAATCATATCTTCTCATATTCACTTTTATGATCAAACAACTTTTGAATAAATTGGGAAATAAATTCAATCATCATTATTATAAAATTGAATAATATAATTGAATTATTTTTACTTGTGATCATTATCACTTATATGTTCACCAACCCCTACATACGGGGCCCGCTTCATCCTAAAATCCAATTCATCAGAATAGGTGAAACTTGTGGATACACTTAATGTGTGATTTCTTTATCTCAATAGCAGTGAGTCTAAATCACAGACCAAGAGCGAAGTCTAGAAACTCACTATGGACCATAAGGTGATAAGTAATTTCATAGCTACGACTACCTCCTATGAATACACTATGTGTAATATATTCTCTTCATCTCACAATATCTCATAAAGAGGGACATACACTTATGCCATCACCCTTTTGATGATTTATATATTTTGAGACCTTACTGGACATACTTACCTTTTTGTACCATGGGTATGGATTTAATGAACTTACTATCATCCTGGTCAACCTGAGACCATGAGATATCTCTTCTTCAACTCAAAAGATACAATTTCTATCTTGACCATTCAACCAATGTCATACCACTAACAACATACCCAACACAAGATACCTCTCCCTGAATTCAATGTCATGGTTTTTTACTTGAATTAAAGTAAACAATCAAATGACTTACATTGATAATAATCTCAAGTAGAGAGACCAATACACATGATCATAAATAGGAAAAATCAATGACACCTAAAACATTTGGTGTTCCTATTGATGGGTCAGTCCTCATGATCTCATCTACTCGAGATCACCAAATATGAACTTCATGAAAAGAAGTATCAATGATTATGAGCCCCCAACACCTGATTTTTAAACATCATCCATGTCCCGTCAATATTATTTATCTAGAATATAAGACATATATTTTATATTATTGTCATAGTATATTTAGGTTCTCATTATAGTTAAGAACTGCTATAACCTTTTGATACGACATGTAATCTAAGGAAATTACCATGTAAGTAGTGGATACAAAAATATCATCACTATTATGGTAATAATAAACACATGTATATATCAAAATGTACACATGTAATATTAATCAAAGTAAATATAGAAGTTGGGGCTAGGTCACCCACTCACAACACTCTCACTTACACTATATCCAAATGCTAGCAACTTTCAACCCACTAGCTCTCACGTGATAATCATGCTTCTACTAAGATATGAATTTAGTCAAGGGGTATACCATGTTTTCCTCTTTGAATAATCTACTAACAATGACTTAACCTCTCTAATTAAAATCCCTTATGAGATGAAACTTTCAAATTATATTGTTTATCCTCTGGTGCAACCCAAGCTCTTTGGCAAGCACCACTACTGCAATATTATCACAATATACTATAGTAGGTTCCACAATGATAGGTAAATTTCCAAGATTAGAAAAAAAAATTTGAATAAAAATTGCTTACTTAGCTACATCACAAGCTTCTATATACTCAGATTATTCTATAGAATCATCTACCATAGACTGCTTCGATCTCCTCCAGCTCACTTCACCACTATTTAGAAAAAATACATAGCGTGACTATGATTTCAAATCATCTTGAGCTATTTGGAATCTAGAATCAGGGTATCCCCTCATGAATAACTCCTCATATACTCCATAAATCATGAATATATCCTTTATATGTGTCAATTAATTTAGGATAGTTTTTATATCTTCCAAATACAACTCTTTTGGATTAGATTGATATCTTCCCACCATGATTAAAGAAAAGGTAACATAAAACTTAGTACATAACATGAAATACATGATAGATACCACTGCTAAATCATAAGGTATTCTACTCATTATTTTAATAACCTCCTTTTTTTGTGGATATATATTCTTAGAGAGATTAATTCCATGTGACACTAGAAACAATCCTTGCTTGAATTGTTCCATATTGTACCTTTTGAGTACCTTATCATTATATGTACTTTGAATTATCCAAACTATCCTCTTATATATATCTCTATAGATATTGATCCCTATAATATATGATTATTTACATAATTATTTAATAGAGAAACATTCATTTAACCAAGCCTTCATTGACTGTAATAATTTCACTTCATTTCCCATTAATAATATGTCATTAACATATAATACTAGGAAAATGATGACACTCCCACTAAACTTATTGTATACACATGGATCACTTTAATTCTTAATGAAACTGAATTATATTATGGAATTATAAAAATGAACATTAAATGATCATGATTCCTTCTTTAATCCATAAATGGATCTCTATAATTTTCATACTTTTTTGGCACTCTTTAACTAAATAAACCCTTCAGGTTGTGTCATATAGACGTCGTCAACCAACTTCCCATTTATAAAATCAATTTTACATCCATTTTACAAATTTAATAATCATGGAAGGACCCTATTATAAGTAATATTCTAATGGATTTTAGCATTGTAATTGGTGAGAATGTTTCATGATAGTCCATGCCTTGATGTTTCCTAAAACCCTTCACAACTAATTGTTCCTTATTGGTGCTCACTTGACCATCCATGTCCAAATTGTTATTAAATACAAATTTTCACACAATATGTTTTACATTAGTTGGTGGGTCAACCAAAATAAAAACTTCATTTTGGTACATGGGATCCATTTCAGAATGCATAGCTTTGTGTTATTTAGCATCAAACATTAAATCTACTATTTCCTTATATGTTAGAGGTTCATAATTCTCTAGGAGTAATGTGTCACTTGTATTGGTGATAATAAAACCATATCTATTTGGTTCTCTAACCTATCTAGTATATCTATGCAATAATTATGTCTTGGGAACTTAATCCTCTCCCACTATCTCTTGTGGAGTATGTTCTCATACCAAATCTTGTATATTTGGAGCATTAACTTCATTGAATTAATATTTCTCTCATTATTTTCATTATAAATGTGTTGTCTTTATATAAATGTAGAATGTATTTCTACAATAACCTTTATTTATGAAGGGTTATATGGGTAATATCCTTTAGTATCCTTATTATAACCTATAAAGATTCACTTCGTGCTATGAGAAGCTAATTTTTCACTCGGTATAGTCTTGACAAAAGCCTCACATCCCCATACACACATGTGTGACAGGTTGAGCTTATTTCCACACCAAAACTCATATATAATCATATCTAATGCTTTAGTTGGTACTCAATTTATTGTATATACTGATGTCTACAATACATATCCCTAAAAGGACAATGACATAATTTCATGATTCATCACAGATATTACCATGTAAAGTAAGGCACAATTACCCCTTTCACTAACACCATTCCAATGAGGTGTATAAGGAGGAGTGATTTGGGTGACTATATCACAATCCTTTAAGTGATTAATGAATGATTGGTTTAGATATTCCCCACCATGTTTTGATTAGAGATTCTTAATATTTTTACCAAGTTAATTCTCTACTTCATTATGATATTCCTTAAACATGCTAAAAGAATTTGAATTATACCTCATTAATTAGATATATACATATATACTATAATCATTGGTTAAAGTAATTAAAAAGGCACACGATTCTCATATATAAACATTATAACTTTTTAGATGAATATTCAATACATTTCACAAACACACAGCCGAGGACCATAAAGGTTTAGTGTATTTGGAGACTTGATACACAATATTTTTATCTTATGAAAGAACTTCAACATCTTCCACAAATACCTTCCCATTTAATACTCTTCATAGAAAAACATTATTTAAAAACTTTCTTCATAACTCAAGGAAAAGAAACATAATAAAGACTGAGATCAAATACTTAATAAGGGTAAACATGAGAGATATCAATCGATTATCATATGAAATAATAAGGGCATGATATCATGACTATAACTTACAAAGTTCATACCCAATATTTCAAGGATCATAAACATTATTCATGGTGTAAATATTTATCATTTCAAAATACATGATTCATAAGAGTGAGAAAACATCATAAATCAACCATGAACCATAAGTTCATGACATATAAGTATAAAACCATAATATATATAAAAACCATTTCATATTTCAAGGTTAACTACTAAGACCATAGAATCACAATGGACCAGGCCTCAACACCTGTTTACCATAGTGGATCAAGCACATCAACTTGTTTCCCATAATGGATCAAGCACACCGACTTATTTCCCATAGTTATCTCATGATATATAAAACTTTTCCCAATGAATTGGAGGGAGATATAGGTCTCACCCATCCTTGGTTATAACATGAACACCATACTTGGTTATAATGTAACCACCATCATTGGTTATAAAGTAACCACCATCCTTGGTTATAATGTAACCTCCATAACATAATTAAAACCATACATATGTGTGACACAAGATCATAAAACATTCATCATATCATTACATCATAACCCATGTAATAAAAACGGGTTTCATAAATATTTCATCAATTCATAAAAGCATAAACCATGGAAAATAAACGGGGTTCATAAATATCTCATCAAAATAAACATTAACCATCCAAATAAAGAGTAAGAATGGTACCAATGGATCATATCCCTAGTAAATCAAAATTAACATCAAAGGATTTTATCATAGATGAAAATTCATTTAAAAGACTACAAAAATATTTCTCGAGGAAAATAACCTTTCTATTTTAAAAATCACTTTTAAAATAAAAATATTTCCAAAATATTATTTAAAAAATTTTATTTGAAAATAACCTTGTAAAATTATAGAGTAATCCTCAAATCATTGAGCGATCATGATATCAAGAAATTATATTCATGTCGTATAAGTTAAAAGAAAATATTCCTTTCATACCTTTGCAAAAAAATTCAAAAAGCATATCATTTGGAAAATGGAAAGAAGATTCATTTTAGAACATTTTTTAAAAATTCAATCATGGGTAAAAATTAATTTAAATAATCATTTTAGAATATTAAAAACCTTATATTTAAAACATTTTTAGAAAAAATGGATATGGAAGAAAAAATATTTTCGACCGAATAGATAAATAAAGTCGATTTTCCTTAAAAATATTTTTTTTAATCTCTTGAGTTCTCAAGGTGGGGAAAATGAAAGGAACAAAATGTATTCCTAAGAAATAACCAAAGAAAAATAAAATTCATGAGTTTATTTAGAGGTTTATCATAAGATTTCATTATTAGAAACTTGATCATAAATAATCCTGAAAAATAATGAGATTGTGACATAAAACCCATACCACTTGGCTAACATTTGAATTGAAGACCCATGAAATAAATAAAATAATATGGATATGTAAATAATTTCATAAAAATTACCATAAAATACATTCATGTTCTGTATATACACCACATAAAATAAACAAGTGGTGAATATGACATGTGTCTCATTGTCACGACCCGACCCATACCGGGGCTCGAGCTGCAACTACCCCAAGCCTGCCTCCATAGGCCAGGGGCTGGCGACTAGCGCCGAAAGCACAACAAACTTGGGGAGGAATTTGCCTAAGAAAATGAATACACACACATAACTAACCCAATGAAAAAGTGCAGAGAAAAGAGAGAAAGATACAACACTGCTACAAATGGGAAACCAACATACATGCATCGACCTCTAACCAGTACAAGTAAAGTGAACAACAAAAGGGGAAAAACATGCGCCCAACCAGAAAGGTGCCACAACCTGGAAATATGTAAAACAAAAGTAAATAGCTGGTGAGTATCACACCTGGAAAGTCCTACTATGTCCACTAAACGTGGACCAAGCTCCTGTGTCCTCTACACTCCTCCGTAGCCTCGACTGACCTGTCCATTATTTGCAAGGGCACACCAAGTGCAGGCAAAGCCCAAGCAGGGGTGAGTATAAAGATACTCAGTAGGATGCCCCGAAAGCTTGAGGGAACAACAAAGGAGGTACTAAAATGGTGAGCAGTAGAAAAATCAAAGAACAGTGCAAGAGTACAAAATATAGAGTGCAGCTCAACCCAACAAGAGAAAGGAAGCAGACTCATCCAGATGCAAGAATCTAGAAACGGTGAGAATATGAACTTCTTGTCGAGTCTTCGATGCCTATAGTAGGAGAGTAGACTCGTCCAACCAAGAGGATCTAGACACGGAAAGCACGTGGCATACCTTGTGCGTCTTCGATCCTCCTAGAAGAAGAGTAACCGAATCCAAGGAGTGGGAACAAAATTAAGGTGTATATATATGCTCGACAAGAAACCTGAAAGAGTGTGTAAGGGGATATCTATCTCCAAGATCAACCTAAGAAGAGTCACCGACAGTTCAAAGGATGGCCATCACTGAATACCAACAATCCCGCACGCCAAAGCTGCCTCATCGCTGAACCGTACAACCAAGGGTCCCGCTCCAGTAATCACGGAGAAAAGTCACTAACTAGCCTCATAGAAAGAGTCTGAAATAAGTCATTGGGTAACCCACTGCCCAGCCACGCTGGAGGGTAAACCACAAGTGGTCATCAGGTAACCCACTGACCAGCCCTGCTGGAGGGTAAACCACAATAGGTCGTCAGGTAACCCACTACCTAGCCCCGCTAGAGGGTAAACCACAAGAGGTTGTCAGGTAACCCACTGCCCTGCCCCACTCGAGGGTAAACCACAAGAGGTCGTCCGGTAACCTACTGCCCAACCTCGCTGGAGGGTAAACCACAAGAGTTCATCCGATAACCCACTGCCCAGCCCCGCTGGAGGGTAAACCACAAGAGTGCGTCCGGTAACCCACTGCCCAGCCCCGCTGGAGGGTAAACCACAAGAGTTCGTCGGGTAACCCACTGCCCAGCCCCGTTGGAGGGTAAATCACAAGATTTCGTCAGGTAACCCATTTCCTAGCCTCTCTGGAGGGTAAACCACAAGAGTTCATTGGTTAACCCACTACCCAGACCTGCTGGAGGGTAAACCCAGAACTGGTCCGACGTCTCCACACTAACCGTTCCATCACTGGGTGTCACCAACAACGCTACCATGCGTAGGTTCGGAGTGTGTCAAAGGAACCTCCAACCAACTCCCTTTCATGTTTCCACATTTAATAAGATCTAGAAATAGGATCCGCTCTCCCAAAAATATTACCCCGTTGTAATCCTCGTGAAAAAACACGCGATATAGACTACTTACTCGCTAGAAACGGGCTCCCAGTGGAAAAGTTATTCAACACCGCTTTATGACCATACAAAGTCTCATGGGGCCCACACCTCGGTCCTGAAAAAGGTCGGTCGAACTGCTCCATTGCGATGCTCTCGAAAAAACACGCCGAATCGACTATTCATACGCCCCAAACAGACTCTTGATGAAAAAGTCGCAGTACGCTGCACACAGTTGAAAAGACGGCCCATGGGGCCCAAGCCTCAAGTCTGAATTCAATGCCCGAAACCACCCTTGTCGACTTCGTCTCGATGCCAGGGTCGTAACGCCGCTAACAGTGCCTAAAACAGACTCTGGATGCAGAAGCGACAACCTCCCGCGTTATATGCAAATGGGGCCACATGGGGCCCGCACTTCGACCCCTGAAACACTTCATGTAGATCAAACCATTACGTTCCTTGAAGATAACCACACAACATAGGCTATTCATTTGCCCTGAATGGACTTATGAAGCATAAGTTGTAAAAATACAGCATGCGTACGAAATTTGCCTCGTAGGGCCCACGCCTCGGGCCTAAATTTAGGCGGGCGGATTGCGCCTTTGCAATCCCCTTAGAAAAATACTCAGAAATGAGTTCTCAAACACCCCAAACGGATGACCGATGAAAAAGTGGCGTTTCACCGTAAAACGTGCGAACTAGGCCCTGTGGGCCCCACACCTTGTCTCCAACCTGAATGCTTCAGAGAGTATCTCAAAAAGTCCGCATGAGGACTGGGGTCACACTGCCGCTGACGACGCGTCAATCGGACATCCCAAGCAGGAGTTAGGTCCGACGCAAGAATAAATAAATAATTAATTAATTAATTATTCACATTAAGCGTTTAGTGCCACCAAGCAACGAAACCAACCCAAAAAGGTTCTGAACTATATTTGTAAGGATCGTCTCAACTCTAGGGCCATCACGCCTCTGACGGCACGTCAAACGGACGTCCGGCTCGCGAACCACACCTGTCACTACTTTAATAATAATTTAATATTTGCAAGTAAAGTGCTTCGGGGAACCCGTCTTCGGGTGTAGAACCCAAAAACCCTGAAACATACTTTAAAAATTCCATCTTTCTAACACGGATCCACAGCCGCAGACAGCGCGTCAATCGGACGCGCCGTTTAGAAGTTACGGCCCCCCGAACGCAAGGGGGGCCCAACCGGGCCGGTTCACCCCCGGCCGACCCGGTCCGAACTGCCGGCCCATGGCCCAGCCGTGGGCCTGGACCGAACTGCTGCGGCCCGCTCTAGCCGCACCGGACCCCTCGGGTCCGGTTCTCCCCAGAAGACTGACCAAAAGGCCGGTCTTCACCGCGTCGCGCAGGACCCGCAAAGTGCGGGTCCTTGTTTCCTCCGCACCCCTGAGGTCACCTCCTCGGGTTCCGCTTGCTGAGCGCGACAGGCCGCCTACGCCGTGGCCTTCCTTCGAGCTCCGCTACGACGCCGCCGCACACCCGACTCCCCCTCAAATCCTCCCTCTCCGGCTCCCCGCTCCGGTCGCCGCCTGCTCGACCGTACCACGGCTGCCCCGCTCGCCGCTCCGCCGACCGAGCGCACCACCCGACCTGGTCCCCCGCTCCGCCAAAGCTGCCCCGTCCGGAAACCACCGTGAACCTTCCACGAGCCTCCTCTCTGCCCGAACCCCTCCGGCTCGACTGCACTGCCTACACCCGACCCCGCCACCTCGTCCCAACCCCCAGCCGCACCCGCTGCCCAACGCCCGACCTCCGACCACCGCCCTTGCCGGAGCTGGGAATTCTGATTGCCGCCGCCACCGCTCCGGTGGCCCGATTTCAAAACCGAATGTGGGTTCGGGATCCTCGGGATGATGCCTTCACAGCGCCTTCCCCCGACCGTCGATCCGACAAGATTTAGCGCGTTCGAAATTTTTGGGACGAAGAACGCTCAAGAATGGTTCTAGAACGGGGCTCGGGCGATGGCCGTGTTCGTTCGACCATCGACCCAATTCAAGAATTATAGAAAAAAAATAAACAAATAAATTGAAAAAAACTTGAGAAATTGACGAAGGTGAAGAAATTAACCAGAATCCTACCTCTATCCACCCGTTTGCTGCTAGCGACGCGTCCACGACGCCCCCGCTTCGATCCGCCAAGATTCCGGTGGGGGTCACTCCTCGATTCGGTGAAGAATGATGAATAACACCGAAGAATAATAGAGAGACATAGAGAGAGAGAGAGAGATAAGAGAAGGGAAAAATCCCAACTCAAAGCTCATATTTTCCTATTTATAGAAAAATCCGCTTAGCGCGGAATCCGAAGCTGTCGCGCCATCTCATTTTATATCGCGCCTAGGCAAAACGCCCCATTTCAAACTCAAAGGATGTCTTGGATTTTACATCCGAGGCTTCGTTCGAATGTTATTTTAATTGAACACCAATGATAAAAATCACTAAGTCATTATTTTAAAATGATGATTTTTCCCCTGGGTGACATCTCTCACAGCAGGCCCGCGCCCGCAACTTTTACACCCCACCTAGGGTAAAAGGCACGCTCCGGACACAACCGTGCCATCAGATTTTCAATCTGAGCTACCGTTTAGGAGAAAATACAACCCCGCCACGTGTATAGTATATAAACACTCAACATTTTTATAAAATTTATTTCAGGCACACCGGGTCTCGGAATCGCACTCCGTCTTCGCGCCTAGCTCTGGAATTATATGTAGAAATATTGAAAAGTCTTATAGGAAAAAAAATCGGGCCTCTACATCATTACATCATCCAAGATTTTCGTCCCCGAAAAGAAAAACTAGGAAAAACAACTCGGGACACAAAGCTCACACCTAGCTCTCCCACTCCCAAGGAAACTTGCACAACACCATGCTGGCACAACACGCGAACCAAAGGGATGGTTGGTACTTATAATGTCTGCTTCTCTCGAGGACATGCGTAGGAATGCACAAACACCTCATCATTTGCGACACGTGGAAGACGTCGTGCGCCCACTCTTACTATTGGGAGGGTAGGGCAAGGCGGTAGGCAGCCCCCAAACGCTTGCATGATTCCCGAACGGCCCAAAGAAACTCGGGGGACTTCCCCAGAAAAACCTCTACTTTACACATCACAACCAAAATCATGATTTGTTCCTGGAACATGGCCTCGTGATTCCCTCCTTCAGAATACCCATATGGTGAAACACCCAAGGATATTCGGTCACACAAGATTTCATAGTCGGTGCATCACAACCGAGGCTCTCTTACACGCTCAACAAACGAAGGAGTCAGCATCATCAACCAAAAAAAATTAATACCCTCCTACAGAAAATCCAGCCAACACTGTCATCTCAGGTTCAAGTCTCTCTGGGTGGGGACGCACCTGAGAAAATGGTGGTCTGAGTAAACCACAAAGCGCTATCCCAGAAGATAGCATCTCCACATTCTCAGGGAAAAGATCACAACCAACACCACATAGTGAAACACATAGTTCTGTTCATGGGGTTTCCATCACCTCGACCTGTACTTGATAACAGTATCAAGATTGATGTTGAGCACGCAAGGTACCAACGAACAGGGCATGTGAGAAAACTCATCCAACCGCCAGAGGCTAGACACGAAAAGCACGTGGAATACCCCACGTGTATTTTCCCCTCTTGTAAAGAGAGTAATCCCCAAAACAGGCACTCTTCCAAACCCACTAGTGGCACCTTAAGCAAAGGGAGGTCAAGCAGAAAAGCCCTACTGGCAAACCCAGAACCTGCTCTGACACTCCTCCGCACCACCCCGCCATGAGTGCACATGTCAGAGGGACTCATCCACCACACCTCAATATTATCTTCTTTGGGTGGTACTGAATCTCCCTCACAGTTTTGATCGCATCAAAGAAACACGTATCAATAGGGGAAGAACCCCTCTTTCCTGTGCATTCAAAGCTACGTCAGACAACACCAACACAAGGTTATGCCGACGCCCTACATCACCCTTGGTAACCCCTCGAACAAGGAGTTAAGAAAAAAGAGTACCTCAAATAGTATCTAACAAGTTCTATTGAGAAAAGTAGAAAAAGACACAGAGAGTACCCCTCATCATCTCATGCGTTGCAGGATTGTAGACATACATAGCACAAAACCACCTATGGCCCCGTCTGTCATCTCCCTGAGCCTAACGTGGGCCGCCTAGTAGTGGTGGAAGGACCTCGAAACGTCGTCCGCCAACCACAATTTTTTCTGCTTTTCTACCAACACCGCCTCCCTGGGGACCACCCTATCCTCACCTGGGAGTTCTCTGATCACGACACTACCTCTGTCGTGGCGGTGCATCTACCAACTATCTGGAAAACTCAGCACATCTAGTCGAGTAGTCTCACGCCACATGACCTCACACATCACAAAGATAGCACTAGTCCCTCATGGGATATCTCAATTCTCTACGCTGTCCTCAACCATGTGCCTGAGTCCCATCAAGGGGAGACTTCCGGCATCGAGGCCCTGCCAATTGACGTCCCCCTGACAGAAATTTATCTGTCACCAGTGCCTGCTCCAGCACCTCGAGATGGGTGAGGATGCACAAGGGCACTACGCTGGCACAAATCTCATCTACATAGATCTCGTTCAAACTTATATGCTCAGAATTTTCCATCATGGACCATGTCCAAAGAGTACCGAGTAAGGTCTGCGAACCTAGTTGCGTACTCAGGCACTTCCATCACTCCCTGTTGAAGCTCCAGCAGCTCCCAAAACCATAAAAAGCGTAATTAGGAGGGGTAGTACTCCTCACGAAACAGCTATTAGAAGTCTTCCCATGGGAGTACTGAATCATCATGCATCTGAGTACCCTGGTTCTACTAACGCCAACTGCTTAGTGGAAAAAGGTTGGCTATCAAAGCCACCACCTAACCTATCAGTGTCCGAACCAGCCCGAAGAGGCGGACCACCGAATCTTGCCAACCCTTCACTGTCTGAGGGTATGGCTCACCATGGAACCTTAGCGGTCTCTGATGATGGAACTCACATAGCACACCCAGTATGCGCTTGTCATCGGCCTTTGCTGCCGGTACTATCTGCAACTCCACAGGTGGAGGTGCTACTGCCTATCCTCCTGGAGAAAGGTTAATCATACGATGGATCTTGAACTGAGGCCTCGTCACTCACGGAATCGTCATCACGAACCAGAGCTAGTATCATAGCTGGCTATCATCACGGAGACATCCTAAATCCGATCAAGGAGTACCGTGGTCAAATGAGCATATATATATATCAACAATGATGGGGAGCTGACTCAAGAAGGACAGTCAAAGACTCAATCCTATATGACGCACAGACCAAATTCCCTGTAACAAGTGTCTTAGTGTGCCGAGTTGACAAGTGGGTTATCAGGGTCCTGGTGAATGGATACATCGGCCGCCGCACCATCACTGGATTCCCTGTCCTGGGAGCCGCTCTTGAGATACGTTGACACTATTTCCCCAAAACTCAACCAATTCCTTTTTAGGGATGTCCGAACAATGCCCCAGAGAACAAACCACATCTGATACCACTTTGTCATGACCCGAAACGTATCGGGGCTCGAGCCGTAACTACCCCAAGACCACCTCCATAGGCCAGGGAATGGCGACTAATGCCAAAGGCACAAAAAACTAGGGGAGGCCTTTGTCTAAGAAACTGAACACACACATGCAGCTAACCCAATGCAAAAGTGCAGAGAAAAGAGAGCAAGATAAAACACTACTACAAAAGGGAAACCGACATACATGCATCGACCTCTAACCAATACAAGTAAAGTGAACAGTAAAAGGGAAAAAACATGCGCCCAACCAGAAAGGTGCCACAACCCAGCAACAGGTAAAATGAAAGTAAACAGCTGGTGAGTCTCACACCCGGAAAGTCCTGCTATAGACACTGAATGCGGCCCAAGCTCTTGTGTCCTCTACGCTTCTTCATAGCCTCAACCGACCTGTCCATCATCTGTAAGGGAACACCAAGTACGGGCAAAGCCCAAGCAGGGGTGAATATAAAGATACTCAGTAGGATGCCCCAAAAGTTTGAGGGAGCAACAAAGGAGGTACTAAAATGGTGAGCAATAGACAAATCAAAGAACAATGCAAGAGTAAAAAAGAGAGAGTGCAACTCAACCCAACAAGAGAAAGGAAGCAGACTCATCCAGATGCAAGGAGCTAGAAATGGTGAGAAGATGAACTTCTCATCAAGTCTTCACTGCCTATAGCAGGAGAGTAGACTCGTCCAACCAAGAGGAGCTAAACACGGAAAGCATGTGGCATACCCCACACGTCTTCGCTCCTCCTAGAAGGAGAGTAACCGAACCCAAGGAGTGGGAACAAAAGTAGGGTGTATATATATGCTCGACAAGAAACCTGAACGAGTGTTGTAAGGGGATCTCTATCTCCAAGCTCAGCCCAAGAAGAGTCACCAACAATTCAAAGGATGGCCATCACTGAAGCCCAACAATCCCGCACGCCAAAGCTGCCTCATCGCTGAACCGTACAACCAAGGGTCCCGCTCTAGTAATCATGGAGAAAAGTCACTGAATAGCCTCATAGAAAGAGTCTGAAATAAGTCGTCGGGTAACCCACTGCCCAGCCCTACTGGAGGGTAAACCACAAGTGGTCGTCAGGTAACCCACTGCCCAGCCCCGCTAAAGGGTAAACCACAAGAGGTCATTGGGTAACCCACTGACCAGCCCCACTAGAGGGTAAACCACAAGAGGTCGTCAGGTACCCCACTACCCAGCCCCGCTCGAGGGTAAACCACAAGAGGTCATCCGGTAACCCACTGCCCAGCCCCGCTAGAGGGTAAACCACAAGAGTTTGTCCGGTAACCCACTACCCAGCCCCGCTGGAGGGTAAAACACAAGAGTTCGTCCGGTAACCCACTGCCCATCCCTACTAGAGGGTAAACCACAAGAGTTTGTTGGGTAACCCACTGCCCAGCCCCGTTGGAGGGTAAACCCGGAACTGGTCTGATGTCTCCGCACTACCCGTGCCATCACTGGGTGTCACCAATAATGCTACCGTGCATAGGTTCAGAGTGCATCAAAGGAAGCTCTAACCAACGCCCTTTCATGTTTACACATTTAATAAGATCTCGAAAGAGGCTCCTCTCTCCCAAACAGAATACCCCATTGTAATCCTCATGAAAAAACACATGAGATAGACTACTTACATGCTGGAAACGGGCTCTCAGTGGAAAATTTATTGAACACCGCTTTATGCCCATATGGAGTCTTGTGGGGCCCTCACCTTAGTCCCGAAAGAGGTTGGGAAAACTACGCCATTGTGATGCCCTCGGAAAAACACGTCGAATCAACTATTCATACGCCCCAAACAGATGCCTGATGAAAAAGTCATAGTACGCTGCACACAGCTCCAAAGACGACCCATGGGGCCCACACCTCAAGTCCAGCTTCAACACCTAAAACCACCCTGGTCGACTTCGTCTCGATGCCAGGGTTGTAATACCGCAGACGACGCCTAAAACGGACTCCGGATGCAGAAGCTGAAACCTCCTGCGTTCTATGCAAACGGGGCCCTGTGGGCCCCACACCTCGACCCCTGAAACACTTCACGCAGATCGAAACATTACTTTCCTTGCAGATAACCATGTGGCGTAGGCTATTCATTTTCCCTAAATGGAATTATGAAGCATAAGTCTTAAAAATGCAGCATGCGTCCGAAATTCGCCTCATGGGGCCCACGCCTTGGGCTCGAATTTAGGCGGGTGGATTGCACTGTTGCAATCCCCTCGGAAAAACACTCAGAAACGAGTACTCAAATACCCCAAACAGATGACGGGTGAAAAATGGCGTTTCATCGTAAAACGTGCGAACTAGGCCCTGTGGGTCCCACACCTTTTCTTCATCCCAAATTCTTTGGAGAGCATCTCAAAAAGTCCACACGAGGATTGGGGTCACACTGCCGCTGACGGCGCGTTAATCGGACATCCCAAGCAGGAGTTAGGTCTGACGCAAGAATAATTAATTAATTAATTAATTAGTTAATTATTCACATTAAGTGTTTCGTGCCACCAAGCAACAAAACCAACCCACAATGGTTCCGAACTATCTTTGGAAGGAACGTCTCAATTCCAAGGCCACCACGCCTCTGACGACCCGTCAAACGGACGTCCGGCTCGCGAACCACGTTTGTCGCTACTATAATAATAAGTTAATATTATGAAAGTAAAGTGCTTTGGGGAAATTGTCTTCGGATGTAGAACCCAAAAACCCTGAAACATACTTCAAAAAGTCCGTCTTTCTAACAAGAACCTGCAACTGCAGACGGCGCGTCAATCGGACGCGCCGTTTAGAAGTTACGACCCCCTGAACGCAAGGGGGGCCCAACCGGGCCGGTTCACCCCCGGCCGGCCCGGTCCGAACCGCCGGCCTGCGGCCCACTCCAGCCACACCAGACCCCTCGAGTATGGTTCTCCCCAGTAGACCGACCAAAATTCTGGTCTTCGCTGCATCGCGCAGGACCCACAAAAGTGCGGGTCCTTGTTTCCTCCGCACCCCCGAGGTCGTCGCCTCGGGTTCCGCCTGCCGAGCGCAACAGGACGCCTACGCCGTGACCTCCCTCCGAGCTCCATTGCAACACCACCACACACCTGACACCCCCTTGAAGCCGCCCTCTCCGTCTCCCCGCTCCGGTCGCCGCATGCGCAACCGCACCGCGGCCGCCCGACTCGCCGCTCCGCCGACCGAGCGCACCACCCGGCCTCGTCCCCCACTCCGCCGAAGCTGCCCCATTCGGAAACCGCTGCACACTGGCCACAAGCCTCCTCTCTGTATGAACCCCTCCAGCTCAACCACACCGCCTACACCCAGCGCCGCCACCTCGTCCCAACCCCCGGCCGCACCCGCTGCCCAATGCCCGACCTCCGGCCACCGCCCTTGCCGGAGCCAGGACTTCCGACGACCGTCGACACCGCTCCGGTGGCCCAATTTTAAAACCGAACATGGGTTCAGGATCCTTGGGACAAGGCCTTTGCACCGCCTACCCCCGATCATCGATCCGAAAAGATTTGGTGCGTCCAAAATTTTTGGGACGAAGAACGCTCAAGAATGGTTCTATAACGGGTCTCGGGCGATGACCATGTTCGTTCGGCCATCGACCCAATTCAAGAATTATAGAAAAAAATAAATAAATGAAGAAATTGGAAAAAACTTGAGAAATTGATGAAGGTGCGGAAATTAACCATAATCCTACCTCGATCCGCCCGTTTTCCGCTAGCGACGCGTCCATGACACCCCCGCTTCGATCCGCCAAGGTTCCGGTGGGGGTCACTCCTCGATTCGGTGAAGAAAGACGAAGAACGTAAAAGAATAAGAGAGAGATAGAGATAGATAGAGAGAGAGAGATAGATAGATAGAGAAGATAAGGAAAAAATCCCAACTCAAAACTCATATTTTCCTATTTATAGAAAAACCCGCTTAGCATGAAATCCGAAGCTATCACACCCTCTCATTTTATATCACTCCTAGGAAAAATTCCCCATTTCAAACTCAACAGAAGTCTCGGATTTCCATTCTGAGGCTTCATTTGAAAGTTATTTGAAAAGAACGTCAGTGATAAAAATCACTAAGTCATTATTTTAAAATGACGATTTTTCCCCTGGGTGACATCTCTCACAGCAGGCCTGTGCCCACAACTTTTACACCCCGCCTAGGGTAAACAGCATGCTCCGGATGCAACCGTGCCCTCAGATTTCCGATACGAGCTACCGTTTAGGAGAAAATACAACCTCGATACGTGCATACTATAAAAACACTTAACATTTTTATAAAATTTATTCCGGGCACACTGGGCCTTGGAATCGCACGCCGTCTTTGCGCCTAGCTCTAGAATTATATGTAGAAATATTCCAAAGTATTATAGGAAAAAAACCGAGTCTCTACCCTGAGAAATAAAAGTGTGAAAAAAATCCCTTACCACTTTGGAAACTTTTGAATAATAAACCCAATTAAAGAATGAAATCAAATGAAACTTTAAATATCCTGAAAATAAATTTATTCATGATATAAAATTTCAAATTTTTAGTATATACACCACACAAAATTAATGAATGGTGAATATGACATATGTCTTCAGAAATGAAAGTGAGACTAGAAATCTCTTACCTTAGGCCCAACTTCGTTTGTACACATTGTAACCTCATGTATAATAAATAAATATTTATTAAAAATATATTATATATTCATAATAATATATATCATACCATATATGATTTACTTATAACATTTTATCACCTCTTTTTAATAATTTATTTTTAAAATTATTGTTCCGAGTGATATCTGCTTCGTTTTTCATGTATGTTTTGGTTTGGTAGTTTTTATCCTTGTATATCATGGTTTTATAATATAAATAATTTTTATAATGATATAAATATCAAATATATATATATATATTAATTATATACATTTTATATTTATTCATAAAAGTATAGATAGAAAAATAAATTACACTGTTCACAGAGATGGTAGGCCGTATGTACGCATGAATGTTATTTTCATTTTTCAAAGGATGAATAAAAGAAATATAAATAATAAATAAAATTTAAATAATAATTATTATATCATATATATTCATTAAATCCATCCTAATCACCACCCAAGTAAAATAGAAATGAAAAATGAATCACATTTCTTCGTGGAGGTGACAGTCCACACATATGCATGAGTGAAATTATCGTTTCCCGATGAATTGGAAGGTAAGAAGGTAGATATGATATTGTAATTATAGAAATATAATTATGTCATAATTATTTTATATAAACATTAAAACCATCATAATACCCATCCATAAAATATAGTGATGAAAAATGAATAGTATCACTGCGTGGAGACAGTAAGTCGTATATACGCATGAATAATACTTTCATTTCCCATTTGATGAAAATAGGGTGGATAATGGTGACAAAATAATAATAATATAATTAATGTATATTTATTATACTGAATTTATTATTTTATGATATATACCATAGATTTATATTAGGTAAAATAAAAATTAAAAGAAAGTGACCGGTTAAGGCCATTACCTCTCATTTGAAAGAACTCATTTAGATATCCTCTTAAGGATCCTAAAGTTGGTATTTTGGGAATAAAAACACCTCTATAATGTTACTAAGTAATTTTATAAGGTATTTTTGTAGGTTATGGTTAATACATAAGGCTAAAATTGGTGTAAAGAAGAGAAAATAAGGGTTCCCTTTTATAATTGAGGGGAGGTTCACTTTTGGAATTTCTTAAAATAATTAATTAATATAATTTAATTTTAATGTCTAAATGGATAAAAATTGATAATATTAGAATATTAGATATTTAAGAGTATAAATAATCTTATAAAATAAATTTTTTACAAGTTTGGATCACATTTTTACCCTTTTATTTTTGTTTTAACCACCCATTAACTCTTTTGATAATTACAGTGATATCAATATTTTTTACTCTTAAGGGGTTAATATAGTTACTATAAATGAAAAACATACCATAAATGGAAAATGGTTTATTTAATAAACCATATAAAATTTAATTTTCTAAAGATATGTTTTTTAGTAATTTTATTTCATTTAATAAAATACTATTTACATAAAATATCAATAATGTCTATTTTAGAACTATTCATTTAATTTGAATTTTATAACACCAAGAAAACAAATGAAATTAAAATAAAACCTATTAATAAATTCAAAAAATGTATTTTTATCTATAATTTTTTTGGTTCACCTTAATTCTTTTAAATTATGCTACTTTTAATATTTTTAATATTATTTATTTTATTTTTCCATTAATTAAAAAATGACTGCATCAGCGTTGTGTAAGAATTTAATGTAATTATTTATAGAATAAAAATTAAAAATAATTCACCATTATAAATTTAAATAATTTATATTTAAAAATACTATTTATAATCAAATATATAATTTGGTTATCCCTATTTTAAAAATATTATAGTTATTAAAAACAAGAGTGTGGCATTTTTGACTTTTCTCTACATAATATATTATAAAGTTTATCATCACATCCAAATGTAAAAAAAGATTTATAACTGAATATTGAATGATTATAGAAGAAACAAACTCATTAAATAAAATTATGGAAAGTTGTAGAGTCATTTTACAGTCCTTATCTTTTTATTTTTAACTTCAATTACATGATTTACCCTTTACCGTGGTAACAAAAATTACTAAAGTTACTATTCATATTGACCAAAATAAAAGGGTCCTATTTAGAAAATTTTTAAATACTAATTCCAAATACTTAATCCATTTTTTAGGATTTAAAAACACAAAAGTGGAAAAATTTAATTTAAAATTAAATTGAAAAAACGTGATGAAAAACGATTTTTCATAAAAATACATATATTAAGTATAAAATATTTTTATACTAAATTAAAGTATAAAATTAATTTCAAAAAACATAATTGAATTATAATAAATAAAAATAAACTAATTAAATTTTAAAACTAATCAAAAATAAAATTTTACTTTGTAAATACTTTAAAATAAAACACAATTTTCAATAAAAATAAGTATTTTTCAATATTCAATGAAAAATCATACTTTTCAAAAAATTCTCAAAATTTTACATTAAGATAATTTTGATGTTATGATTTAAAAAAATAATTTAATTTTATCAAATAAATTTTATAATAGTTCCATAAATTAATTATAATATTTTCTCACAAAAAACAATAATTTTTTTTGAGGAAAACATATTTTTAGAACATAAAATGACCTTTCTAAAGATTTGAGTGCTTATTTATGAATCATAAATCAATAAATTTATATTTATTAGGAATTTTATATAAATATTTCATAATTTAGTTTATTCTATTTATACCCATCAATCTAAAGACTAGGAGATAACTATCACTTTAATGAATAATATTTCAATAGTATATCACAGTTCGTTTAAACTCGGTGTTGCTTCTAACAAAAGCTATTAAAGAAATAAAATTATTTAAAGATAAATATATTTTAATATATCAGGGTGTTACATTCCCCCCTTAAATAAATTTCACCCTTTTAATTTTTCTCGGCCATCAAAGGTTTAATATTTGAAAATTAATTCATCGAAACCCACATCATACAAAAGAATAATAAAAAATCCTTTAAAAGGAGAAAGTGGGAAATATAAATGTTACCTAAAATAATATAAAATTGGGTTCCCAGATAAGGATAAAATTAGTTTGAAGTTAAAATATAGACATGGAATAGAAAACTAACTCCCAAGGACTAATAGAGAGTGATAGAGAAAATGGTCATGAGAAAGTTAACCACTACAAAACTATAGATATGTGATGAGTTAAAAGATCATTGATTCCTCAGAAAGAAAATTAAATAGAGAACATTTTTATTTCATGGTAATTTTCATAAATTTGAGGGATTATTTTACTATCTAGATTTAACACTTGAGAAAATAAACTTACTTGATTTCTTTCCATGTCATAAGAATAATCTCATCCTTTGGTTATGATTCGATCAATTCTAAATCCATATCTTACATCAGGAAATGGATATTCGAGATGAGTTTTTCATACTTTAAGCACTTTTAATCAATCATAAGATCCATAATTCATTCCTTCAGCCTTTAAACATTTACCAAAACTAAATGGTTAGCACATGTTATACAATATAAAAAAAATCATACTTTAATCTCTAAAACCTGATCCAAAGTTCAACTTAAACCATTCCATAAATTGTTAACCTTAAAATCATTCCAAAATATTCCTGACCAAAATTTAATTCCAAATATTGGAATAATATTACCACATATACTTTCATGATCAACTTAAAGATTATCTTGAAATAATTTTAATCACAGATAAATTCTCATTCCAAAATGTATATACCCTAATTATTTCCCAAATGGAAGCCATAATAAAATCATATATGCCTCAAAAAGATAATTAACCTTTTATTCCTTAAATAATATCCTATCTTAACCAAAAACATTTCCATTGGAATTCTGGGTTCAACCTTACACCAATAGATGATCATAAGTTGATTCGGAATATGAAATTTGATTTCCTTTTTCTAGAAATTAAATAGAGAGGAAATCAATCCTCAAAATCACATCAAATTTCACTAAAGTATGAAAAATAATATTTTCATAGGGTGCATTCACACAAACATCAACATGAAATACACAACCCTAGAGTGGAGGGTAAGTGTGACCTAATTATCATGATTCACTTCAACTATTGTGATTTCATAAGCATTACCTTTATCCTTGGGATTAAGAGCACATTGAAACTGATCATAAAAACCTTCTGATTTATGCACTAATTGGAATAATTCCCATATTCCTTACATTTTAAGAATTGGAGTGTGGGAGATCTCTTAGTTGGCATATTATTTTCATCCACTGTATTATTTGGCTTATTAATCCCCTTTTGACATTCAAATGATTTATAACGCACCCTTTTATATTTAAAGAACCTCCCAGTTCTATTCAATCAATTCTATTGATGTTTCTTCCCACATTTTTGGCATGTAGATGGATAGAATTTATTTCCACCATGTTATTTATTTGAGTTTTCATGAGACTCGATCTTCCTTTTCTTATCAAAATAATGGGAATTATGGGAATCTCCAATTTTGATTTCTACCATGATAACACATCGAACGATTTCTTCATAGCTACCAAAGTCTCTTTTGGATAATTCCCTTAAAAAACTTGGTTTTAATCCACTAAATAATCAATCAACCATACTTTAAAGTTGGATGATAATAATAGAATCTTACCTCACAAGTCTTGTAAAATTTACCTCATTGGTACCAATAGATTCATCATCCATATACTTTAGTTCAAATAATTATTTCTCCATTTTCATGTGAATAATATAAGAAAAGTAATTATTTAAAAACAAGATATTAAATTCATCCCACTCCATGGAGACAATTTCTTCCTATTGTCTTATATTCTTGATTAGATTCCAATATTGATCTACTTTTCCTTACAAATGATAGACAGACAAAATGACATTTTCATACTCCAAACACCAAAGAATGGAAAATTTATTTTTAGTGATACTGATCCATTCCTCAGTGACTAATGGATTAGTGGAACCAATAAAAGAATGTGGATACTAACTCATGAAGGATTCAACAGAATATTGTTCCCCCTTTTCTTATTTGGAAGTTCAACATACAATGAGAATTTTCATTCTAGCTCCCATAAAATTTGGTTTCTTAGGAGGACAATTATTTCATTGTCTATCAAATTTTCCATTAACATGTTTCTTTCGAGTTCCATCCATTGACTAAAAGAAAAAGAAAAGTGTAAGTATCATACTATAATAATCAGAGTGAGCTATCATATAATCATGAAATATAATTCATAGGATTTATAAATCATGAAATATTATTCTCAATCTATGGGACCTTAGGTTTAACCTAGGTTATCCATGGTAATTACCAAAAATTTAGGATATCATCCTATACTGAGACTTATCCATAGGGTTTTCACCAAATTTTTCTAATCATAATCTCAAAAGATTGACTAAAACCTCATATGATTCCAAATGTAAAGGCCCAATATTCTCATACATAAATATTATATATTTTATATGAATATTCAATACATTTAAAAAACACACACCTAAGGACCATAAAATGTTTAGTGTCTTTAGATACTAGATACACAATCTTCTTATCTTGGGAAAGATATTCAACATCTCCCACAAAGACCTTCCCATTTAGTACTATTCATAGACAAACCCTATTTAAAACCTTTCTTCATAACCTAGGGAAAGGAAACATAAGAAAGGGTGAGCTCAAATGTTCCTTAAGTTCATGTCATAGAAGTGTCCCACCATTATAGATATAAAAACCATTTCATATGTCAAGGTTAACTACCAAGACCATCAAATCATAATGGATCAGGCCTCAACACCTATTTCCCATAATGGATCAATCACATCGACTTGTTTACCATAATAGATCCAACACATAAACTTCTTTCCCTTAGTTATTTCATTAGATATAAAAATTTACCCAATTCATTGGAGTGAGATACAGGCCCCACCCGTCCTTGGTTATAACATGACCACCATCCTTGGTTTTAAAGTAACCATCATCCTTGGTTATAAAATAAACAAAATCACATAATTAAAACCATACATATGTGTACTACAATATCATAAAACATTTATCATATCATCACATCATAACTCTTGCAAATAAAATGGGTTTTATAAACATTTCATCCATTCATCATAGCATAACCCATGGAAAATAAATGGGTTTCATAAATATCTCATCAATACAAACATTAACCATATAAATAATTATTAAGAATGTTACCAATGGATCATATTCCCATTAAATCATAATTAACATCAATGGATGTTATTATAGATGAAAATTCCTTTAAAACATCATCGAAATATTTCACGAGGAAAATAAAATTTACATTTTGAAAATCAATTCCAAAATAAAAAATATTTTCAAAATATTATGGAAATATTTTTATTTGAAAATAAACTTGGAAAATTTTAAATGAAGATTCAAATCATTGAGTGGTCATGATTATAGGAAATTACATCCATGTTGTATAAGTTAAAAGAAAATATCCCTTTCACACCTTTGCAAAAAAAGTCAAAGAGTACCTTTTTTGGAAAACAATAAGAACATTACTTTTAAAACATTTTGTAAAAATTCAATCATGGTAAAAAAATAATTTAAAAAATAATTAGAGAATAGTAAAAACCTTTAAAACATTTTTAGAAAACATGAATATGGAATAAAAAAGCTTTTTCATTGAAGAGATAAATAATGTCAATTTTTATTAAAAACATATTTTCAGTATCTTGAGTACTTAAATTGAGGAAAATAAATAGAAAAAATGCATTCCCAAGAAATAACAAAAGGATAAGAAAATTAATGAGTTTATTTAGAGGTAGCTCATAATATTTCATCATCAAAAACTTAATCATAAATAATCCCGATAAATAAGAATATTGTGATATAAAACCCTTACTGCTTTGGTAACATTTGGATCGCAAGCCCCATGAATGAAAGAACCTGACATGGATATGTAAATACACATAAATTTCATAACTAGTGTTGGTTAGAGTGAGTAACTCAAGAGGGGGGGGGGTGAATTGAGTACCCAATGAATTTTTTTTGTTAAAAACGAGTTCAAATAAAATCCACCAATTAAAATAAATTCACCTAGTTAATCAAAATAGCAGTTTAATATAAGTTTGATCTTTTAAAATATTTCTCAAAGATTGATTAAGGATTAGTTAAAACAATATGAAAAATTAGTTTAACTTTTGAAATTAATTTAATCAAACAAATCATTTTATAAAAACTATTTAAGACTAACTATCAAAGTACCAATTTTGTTTACAGATTAAATCTAAACAGAGTTGAAATATTTGAAATGTAGAAAAAAAAACAACAACCATGCAATGAAATAAATAAGGGATTTAGTCTCAAGTAGAGACCTAATCCCCTCCACTTAGAAATTATCCACTACTAAGAATATTATACAACAATAATATAATCCACAACTTGAATCAGGTATACATACAACAACTCAGCTATCCAGGCTCAAAGACTCTTCCACAATTATACATGGGTAGAACAACCACACATGACACACATGGACCTCTTCCAAAAATATTGTGGGTATATAAATAAAAGGAAATAAAATAGAATATCTATTATTCTCTAGTTCTAGCATAGGAATCAGTGTATGTTAATAAATAGATAAAACAACACCCTACTTGAATGTAAAATCAAACAATATAAAGAGAAATAAATAAGATATAAAAAAGGTAACGATGCTTGGTCTGTAGTGCTTCAGATGCTCAAGTGTCCTCAAATGTGGCTTGGTGAGGAGATCAAACTATTTCTCTAAAAGTTGCAGTAAAATAGAGCATTGGGAAGTTTTCTTTGTTGTTTCCTTAGGAAAGGATGTTGATCTTCAATGAGTTCCACTATTTCACAGTTGGGAGATAGTAGGTATGTAGCATGTAAGTTCTCGTGTGATGATCCTTCCAGTATTAATCAATTCATGCACTTATTCGATCACATAAAAATGAGGGAGTCTTCTATAAATATAAATCATTGTAGGAAGGAGTCCCCATTGAATAATAATCATCAAAATCTTATGGATACTCATACTGAGCATCGAATTATAACTTCTTCTTTAATGTTTCCATGCAATAGTTTAATGAATAATCATTAAATAATCCTTTTAAAATAACTTCAATAAAATAACCATTGAATAATTTAATTAAAATTAGTTAGAACAACAATGGAAACACTCCTAGTGGTGACTTAGGGTTAAAGGTGACTCATATTTGGTAGTGAGTCAGTCTAGAAGTGACCCATTCCTGGTGGTGAATCATTCCTAGAAGAAAGTCATTCTGGTGGTGATCCATTCCTAGTGGTGAATCATTCTTGGCAGGAATTCATTCTGGTGGTGACTCATTTCTAGAAGTAAGTCATGTCTGGTAGTAAGTCATTCCTGGTGGTGGCTTAAGTCTGGCAGTGAGTCAAGTTTGGCAGTAAGTCATTCTTGATGGTGACTCAAGTATAGTTTTGAGTCAAGTCTTGTGGAAATTCATTCCTGGTGGTGACTCAAGTCTGGTGATGAGTCAAGTATGGTGGTAAGTCATTCTCGGTGGTGACTCAAGTCTAGAGGAGAGTCAAGTCTGGCAGTGACTCATGTTAACACTTATCCAAATTTTCATCAAATTACCTTATAGAATAAAATGCTATCATAAAACAATAATCTCATTAGAAACATAATAAACATGATTTGTGAGCATTAAAATAAGTATGTGACAACAATATCCCCCTTTTTAATGATCATAAATTATGAAATTTTTATAAACCATGTATAAAATAAACTTAGGTATACAGAGATGAAGTTAAAGGATAATAGTCTGTTTAACATTTCAAATGTCAAATGTGAGATATAATGAAATGTGGTATTAATGATAAGTGTAATTAAGGTTGTTAAAGGTAAATTAAATCACATCAAAATAATGATCTTATCAAAGGATGAGTCCAAACAATCTAGGTATCATAGGAGGGGTATTAAAGGTAAATTTAGTATCAAAGATAACTTATCAAAAGGGTAAGAAGAGTGATATCAAAGTGTAATCTAACAAAGTAAACTCCATAACCATTATCCCCCTTTTGGGATTATCAAAAAGTTAAAAAAAGAAACAATAAATACATAGATATAAATAATCATAGAGATATATTTCATTAAGCATAAAAATTCATGATATTACAACCCAAAAAATATATAGGGAAAAGTAAAACAAAATCCCTATCAATGAATATGGATAATTTGAGTCACTCTCAGACTAGAAGGTAGGATCAATAGGTCCCTTACCCTTTTCATAGGAAGGAGGAACAAATGTAAAGGCTAAGGGTGTTGTGGTAGAGGATGAAGGTACTAAATCAGGATGAAGAAGCTCTCTAATGAACATGGGTTTGAGATGCCTAGTGACATCCGTTAGAGACATACTGAAGGTATGGTACCGAGGAGGTAAAGGGTCTTAAGAAGGATTAAAGGCGATGACTATAGTGGGAATCAATTATAGAGAAACCACTACAGTGCTAAATAAATACAGAAATGGATTCATGATATTGAAAAAATCTAGAATAATGTTTCCTCATCTCTCCACAACACTAAATAATTCTTTCTTTTCATCCATAAATAACTTGAAAATAGGGGTCATCACCTTCAACTAGTTGATTTATTCATTGAAATCCCTAGTTACAGGTGGAATCCTTAGGTTTTCATCCAAAAACTTGAAATGGGAATTCAAATCATGTTTTTTATATATCCTAGAAAGGTAATATTTAATGTACTTGGTGATGGTTTCCCTATCAATTTGAGATTCATTTAAACATTCCCTTATTTATTTATATATGTGATCACCATAATGTCAAATTATGCCTTAGATCTTCCTGATGAGAAGTATGAACATCTTACAAAATAGCATGAAGCTCCTCTTTGACTATAGACTGGATCAACTCGGCATCAACTGAAACCGAGGGAGGTGGATAATTGGATGTAGAAGACACTGTAGGTAAACTCTCCAACCTCTCCATCATAAAAAACTGTTTGGAAGTAAAGGAGGTCCTCATATCCTCCATAATTGATCTCATAGAATCTATATCAATGTCCAACACATGTTTCTAAATTTACACTTCCTAAATATGAAAATTAATCTTATACTAGATATGGCATACAACCAACTCAAAGAGGTTCCTATAATCAACTTCACTAAGTTGACCGACTAGAGGTTACTAAGACCTCAAAATCGTACTGAAGTCAGAAAGAATTCTCCCTCTGAAAGATTCTAGATCTAACCAAGAAACAAAATCTGAAGGCACTAGTGAACCAAGTGTCTCGACATTAGGAATAACAGTCTCTATAGGCCCTGGTTTAGCAGTAAGTACATCTGAAGGGAAGGATTAAAGCTCACCAGCATGGTCAATCTACTAAACTAAAGATACCTTAGGATCTATCCTAACTCCAACTGAGACAGTAGGTCCACCATGCTCTACTAGACTTCTATGGTCATCACTACTTCCATCATCATCATAATCCACATAAGATAGTCCAAGAAGTCCAAAACTAGGGGAAGGATTCCCCTTATATGATACCTCATCCTCTACCAAAACGAAATCACCTTGATAATCTCTATGATCTCCAACATATTCCTCAACATCCTTGTAATTTTAATAGTACAAACCAAGTTAAAAATATCCTGGGAATTTCTCCCACTCATCATGAGAAACTACTAAAACTCTAAAAGAAGTCACATCAGCAGGGTCAACTCTGAAAAATCTAGGGTATTTCTCCCCCTCAGCAGATACTCTGGTATCACCTACAGTAGATGAAACATCACCAAAAAGTTTATTTGAAACTAATCTCTCCAAGGACTTAGATCTAGATGAACCAGGTCTCTCCACACTTGCAGATCTAGCCGAACTAGGTCTTTCCAGAGACCTAACTAAAATAACAGGAGAAGGGTTATGTGATTTATTCCTCTTAACATCATCACTATCATCATGATCAGGTCCTCCACCATCACTATCCTCATCATAATCTCAATTTTTTCCATTATTATCATCATGAGAACTATCTAATACCTCTACTACTTCTCTAGAAGACTTAGAATAACTCTTGATATGTTCATCTCTAGAGAACTCAGCCTCCTCCTCCTCCTCATATATTTGAATTAAGATACTTTCTATGGTAGTTAGAGAAACTAGACGACTATAAGCTCCAAAAGATATGGTAGGGATCTTAGGGATGTTTGGGTTACTACCCTCTTCCACATAGGCTTCCACTTCCTCTTCATAAAATTATTCTTCTTCATCAGAGTAACTCATAATATCATCTGGATTCAAGCTAGGATCCACTAAGTTCTTAGGTTTGGTAGGATGATATACATGATTAAAATCCTCACAGATCTTATCATTATCTCTAACCAAAATTTTCATCCAAGGGTTATAAGTAACTCTCATCCTTCAAAATATAACCTTAGTTAGGCAGTATCCACCACATTTGACTTCATATTTCTCCTCCTCATTAATCAAAAACTTAGTTTCCAATATGGTCAAAATTAACTTAGGATAAATAAGAGAATTGGACCTAGAGGATGACTTACACATTCCCATCATGTGTACCATGAGGTATCTACAAAGGTTAATTATATCCCCTCATTTCATAAGGAATAGAAGGAACACATCATGATATCTCATAGTATTAAATTCACCATTTCTAGGATATAAAAAATATTGAATAAACATAAAAAGAAGTTTTAATTCTCCATATAACTCAATAGAAATAGGTCTTCTTAGAGTATGACTGCCAATCAGATCCAGAAGTGCATATTTATAAACAAACAAATTACTATAAATGGATATTTTATCTTGATAATCTTCAAATACTCCATGATGAGGAAAATTTAAACACTTTTACCATTATTTTTAAGAGAAGGTAAACTTTTTACCATCTATCATGCTTCGAATCAAATATTTATTCTTACCAAATCTAAACTTGGTGTACTAATAAAATTGATGAAACAACCTAGGATATAAAGGTCTGTCATTTATAGAGAACCAGTCCACCCATCCTTGGTCCTAGATCACACCGAGCACTAACTACTTACTAGAAAAAAACCATTTGTCATCCACTTCTTTTTTGGAAACCACTACATGATTCACAAGATAAAAATTCTTCAACTCGATAAAAACTCATCTTGGTTCTCCTTTCGACTTATTTTTTGGCTGAAATTCTTCAGGAGATGACATTGCATAAGGGTTAACTCTCACTATTTTATAAAAATGAAGGCTGAAGAAAAGAAATGAGAAGGTTTAATGGTGGGAGAGAAAGGGAATATTAAATATCTCAAAGGGATAAGGTGTGAGTGAGAGTGACTCGAATTCAGACTTTAAGCCCGATTTATCATTTAAGGATTAAAAAATATAAATATAATAAAATAAAAAATAATAAATTGAATAAAAATTAATATCAAAAAATAATAATGGTAGAAACACTCTAAACAAAGACTGATGGTAAAACAAAGATAGGTGACTCATCCAATGATGACTCGCTAATGGTGACTCACCCAACATTGACTTGCTAATGGTGACTCACTAATAGTGACATCCCAATGGTGACTCACCAATGGCGACTCACCAATAGTGACTCACTAAAGGTGACTCACCCATTGGTGGCTCTCCAATAGTGACTCGCCAATAGTGACTCACAAACAGTGACTCATCCAAGATTGAAGACTAACTGAAATTTATCATTCCTAATTCTTGTTTGATGTATCTTAATCTATCAGAATTAAATGGTTTTGTAAAAATATCAGAAAGATGATGTTCAGTTCCTATGAATTCAAGAGTTATACCCCCCTTTTGGAAATGTTCTCTCAAAAAGTGATGTATTACATAAATATGATTTTTTCTATAATGGGACATAGTATTATTAGAAATATTTATTGCACTTGTATTGTCACAATTTATAGGGAAATGTTTGAATTGTTATCCATAATACAGTAATGTGTGTTTCATCCACAAAATTTATGCACAACAAATCCCTGTAGCTATGTACTTAGATTCAGTAGTAGACAATGCAACATAATTTTTCTTCTTACTACACCAAGATACTATAGACTTGCCTAAAAGATAAAATATTCCAGAGGTTATTTTTTCTATCTAAATTGAAACCACCAAAATCAATATCTGAATAACTTACTAAGTCAAATACTTTTCCTCTAGGATAAATCCTTCCTAATTTGATTGTATATTTGATGTATTTGAAAATCCTTTTAATATAAAGTAAATTAGATTCTTTAACAATAAGTAAATGAGATTATTTAGTGCACTTTCTTTGATTTAAAATAATTCCATATTTATTTTGAAAACTTTGAATACCAAGAAAGAATTTAAGTTCACCCATTAAACTCATTTTAAATTCATTTGGATCATGTTTGAAAAATTAGTACATAAATAATTTTTAGAATATCCAAAAATAATACCATCAAAATATATTTGAAATACTAAAACATCTTTCAAAATTATTTTTAGGAAAAGTGTAGGATCAGATATACCATTTTAAAAACCTTCAGAAATTAAAAAAGAGTTGATCCTGTCATACCAAGCTCTAGGGGATTGTTTTAAACCATATAAATCCTTTGTTAATTTGAAAACATGATTTTGAAAATGAAGATTTTGAAATCTATGGGTCTGTTCAACAAAAACATCCTCAACTATGTAACCATTTAGGAATGAACTTTTGACATCCATTTGATATATTTTAAAATTTAAATGTGCTTCATAGGAAGAAATATTATAATGGCTTCAAATATATCTGCTGGTGAAAAAGTTTCCTCATAGTCAATACCCTCTTATTGACTATATCCTTATGCAACTAATATGAGCTTATTTCTAACTATAGTTCCTGAACCATAAACTTTGTTTCTAAAAACCCACTTAGTGCCAATAGTCAGAGTATTTTTAGGTCTAAATATATGTTCCCAAAATCTATTACTTTCAAAATTTAAGTTCATATTGCATTCCATTACCCAAAATTCATCATTAATTATATCATTTATGTTCATAGGTTCAAGATGTGATAAGAATTTCTAATGTTCAACCTGATTTCTAAGTGAATATCTAATTTTTGTACCTATATCTAGGCCTCCAACCATAACATCAAGAGGATGGTATTTATGATTCCTAACAACTCTTTTAAAATAAGGGCTGGACATATCATGATCATCTACAAATTTGGGTTCTAGTTGTTCCTCAGAACTGGATTTTTTTTGCTTTACCGAATTTTTAGAGGGTTTAGCATTAATTTTTGGAATTGTAAAATCATCCTCAAGGTTTTGTAAAGGGGTCTTCAACTAATGTGGATCTATCTCATCAAATTTTACACAAAAATACTCTTCTATAGTCTTGGTTCTTTTATCAAACACCCTATATGATTTAATAGATGTTTAATAACCAAAGAAAATTCCTTTATCACTCTTGAAAGAAAATTTGTCAAGATTACCCTTAGTGTTAAGAATAAAGACTTTACAATAAAAAATATAAAGTAATCAACCTTTGGATTTATACTATTCCATAATTCATAAAGAGTTTTATTTAATAGAGGTATAATTAAAACCCTATTAATTATATAATAATATGCATTCACAGCCTTTGACCAAAAATAAATAGGAAGGTCATACTCAGTGAGCATAGTTTGGGAAATTTCTTGGAGGGTTCTATTTTTTATTTTTATAACACCATTATGTTGTGGAATCCTAGAAGAAGAAAATTTATAATTATATATATTTTTTTGGGAAAAAAGAGTCAAATTCTTGATTTTCAAACTCCTGAGCATGATAACTTCTTAAGGTCTTATTCATAAGTCTATTAAAATTTTATAAACATTTAGTATAATTGGTAAAATAAGAGCATACTTCACTTTTTTGAGCTAAAAATAATACCCAAGTATACCTATAAAATTAATCTACAAGGGAATAAACATAATTCTTCCCATTTAGGACAGAAACTCTAGATATTCAAAACAAGTCCATGTGAAATGACTCTAGGGGATGAGAAGTTGAAACTTCTTTCTTTGACTTGAAAGATATCTTATGTTGTTTCCCTTTTTAACATGAGTTGCAGACTTTATCATGTTAGAATTCTAGTTTAGGTAGATCTTCAACTAACCCTTCCTAGTGAGATTTCTAAGTGAGTTAATATTAAAATTGACTAGTATCTTATGAAAAATCAAAGATTAGTTGTAAAAGGCACTTAGATAGGAAATATTTTGAGAAAATAAAGAATCTAAACTAACAATATAAAAATTGTCATTTCTCAAAGAAGTAAACATTAAGGCATTTTTATAATAAAAAACATTACAATCATTATTTTAAAATTTCACATGAAAAACATCATCAAATAACTCAGATATTCTAAGAATATTGTGTTTTAAACCATCTATAAATAATATTTTATAAATTAAAATAATATTATAATTTCCAATTTGACCAAGGCCAATAATATTCCCTTTGAAATTGTAACCAAAAGTGACATGTCCACCATCCAATTTTATCAAATTCTTGAAGATTTAATAATATCCAGTCACGTGTCTAGAACAACCACTATCTAAGTACCATAGGTTCTTATTAGAGCTCTTTAATAAGGCTCTATACAAAACAATTTTTCTGAAAAAATGATTTTGGTACCCAAATATTTTGGAGTCTATAAATGTTAGTAATTAAGGCTTTAATAACCCATATTTTATTTAAAGGTTTCCTATAATATGATTTTAAATTTTTATAAATAAATAAATTTTTAAGTCCATATGAATAAAAACTAGAATAAAGTTTTCAATAACTAGAACTAAGAATGAAAATATTTTTGATTATTCTTCTCTGTCTAAAGTTGATATCCCATACCAGTAGTGTATTTAGGTGTTGCCTGCATTCCAAGAATTTGTGTGAGAGTATTTATCCCATTAGTAAATCTTTTTAGATATTTATTTAGTTGTTCATTAGAAAATTTTAATTTGTTTTTCTCTTTTAACAGTTGATAATTTTTATCTTTTTTAACAATAAGGTCAAACTTAAGATTAACAGTTAAATCATGTTGTTTCTTTAAAATATTATATTTATCCTTAAGCTCATTGAATGTATATTACATCATGTTATAGTACTCAAACATATCTTAATTATTCATGTTTCCATCATTGTATTTCTCATTATTTTCATCTCTAGAATGATTATTAATATGTACAAGAGAAGTAGGAAAGACATTTGATTCCTCAAACGTGATTGCCATAAAATACATGTTAGCTCTATCATTCTTATCCCCTTGGGTAGTATCTAAATCACTTGAGATGTCTTCATAAGCACTACAAGTTGATTTCATTGATTTATTATACCTCTTATCCTTGTCATAATATTTCATTTTGTATTTCATTTTAGGACAGTAAACTTTGACATTCCCTTTCCTTTTACATTCGTAGCACACTATTTCATTTGAAGTATCATCTCTCCTCCAATCCTTTCTCTAGTTTCCTCTATTGACATATTTACCTTTATATATTGGTTTCATAAAGATATTTTTATTCTTATATAACTTTTTAAATCTTCTAGATAGATGGGATATCTCTTCATCACTATCAGCAGGTGATTCTTTATCACCTAAACTATCAGCTTTAACTTTAACTTTATGTTTTGAGGCAGTGTATTTGAAGGATAAGAACCTTATTTTTGGTTCATACTCATCTTCTCTATTGACCTTGATTTATTCTTCATACACCATCATCTTTCCAATCATATCCTTAATAATTATCTTATTAACATCACATGATTCTATGATTGATACTGAGGATCCTCTCTATCGTTCTGGTAAACACCTCAATACACACATCACTTGGTATTTATTAGAAACAAGATTCCACAAAGAGTGAATTGGATTCATGATCTCATTGAACATGATATACATATCAGAAATAAGATCATCATGTTTCATTTTAAAAGTATAATATTTAATAGTATAGGTATTTAAATTCATTTATTTAACATTAGACATTCCTTCATGAGAAACAACTAAATTGTAACAAATTTAAAAAGTAGTTGTGCATACATATATTCTATTGAATTACTCATCACCTAAATCACATTACACACAATTTATATATTTATATTTATTATTTTAAGTAGTTTTGGTAGGATCATCCCAAGTATTTCTAGTAGTTTTTGGTATTTTATATTTGTCTACAATATCATTCCAGATTTCAAAACCCTTGCTCTCAATATACATTTTCATCTTGATCTTACATTGATCATAATTAGTTCCATTAAAAAAGGAGGTCCATTAGTAGTATAACCTTCTTGTCTATTATTCATAAAGAACTAAATTTATAATTAATAGAAATTTTATATCTTTAAAGGAAAGTTTAAAAAAAATTGAAAAGATATTTGAAATAACCTTTGATAAAAAATGTTGGTTAGAATGAGAAACTCAAGATGGGGGGTGAATTGAGTATCTAATAAAGTTTTTATTAAAAATGAGTTCAAATAAAATCCCCCTGTAAAGACTCATAAATTTCAAGGATTTTTTTTAAATTCTTTGGGATTTTATGAGTACGCAGTTTCTAAAGGTGCTTGATTCCGAGGCTCGGTGTGCCCGGAATCAATTTTCGAAGTTTAGCTCGGGTACGTTCAGTGAGCGAATGAGCGGATTTTTATAACTTTTGAACCGGTGCTCGAAATTAAAATCCAAGGGCACTGATAAATTCACAGCGCTGGGATTCGCTTAGGTGAAGTTTAAATTCAACCAACAAGGGTCGGACAAAAAAGATAAGTTTTTAGACATTTAGAAAAAGAATTATATATAATAAAATAACTATAAGTTATTTTATTCTTTTTCTTACTCTGTTGAGTGGCAGTTGGTGGAGTCACAGTGTAATGACGATCAATAAATGGGGGCCATATAATGACTCATCCCTTTGGTTGTGTAATAGAAATGCCCGTGTGTTTAATAGGCTCATTAATTAAGGATCATTAATGAACCATAATAATGAACACAACACGGGGATTAATTATTTTATTAATCACCCCTTTGGAAAACGAATTGAGAAACCGTGGGAGGAAGCTCTGATGAAACACTGACGATGCCAGCCTCCAATGAAGAATAACGAAGAATGCTGGTTCCTCGGAGATTGACGACGCGCCACCAAACCTCTTCCTTGTGGCCAGAGAGGAGATGCCGCTTCCTCCTTGGCGTGCCCCGACGACGCCTACGATCCTCTTCTCTGCGACGTTGTGTACCGCGACGCCGACGATCGTCTTCCTGGTTGAGGTAGGGGTTTTGGTTTATATTTATTTACGTGATTTATACCCTCAGCACAACGTATAATTTTTGGGAGTTGTTTGAAGCACTAACGCGGTGGGTGCGGACCAACGAACAAGTCCGAACCCACCGCTATTCTGTTCTTGATGCGCGGAACGTTGGGAGACGATGAAACGGGACTACAATGGCATTTGAAGGATGTCGCAGTGAAGAGAAGGTCCCGAGACGACCACAGGCACAGAAGGGAGCAAGAACGGACCACCAGAATGACTCTGGTGGCCCGCGGACATCTCCGGTAGCGCCGGAGGCCGGCACCGGCCGACCGCCCGGAGGCGGCAGCGCCCCGGCGCGCCGCCGACAGGAGCCTTGGTGGCAGGGGACCAGATCTCGCAGCCACGTGGGATGCAGAGGAGATGCGGCGCTGGCCGCCGCGTCCGCGGGGCGAAAAGGGAGAGGGGACCGCGACCCCCCTGCTCAGCCACTGGCCGAGCCAGCGCACCCCCCGGTCGGGCCGGGGCGGGTCGCGCGGACCGGTCCGGGCCGCGCCCAGCCGGGCCGGGCCGCGCCAGCTGGGTCAGGCCATGCCCGACTAGGCCGGACCCGGACCCGGGTCGGGTCGACTCGGTTCGGGCCGACCCAGGGGGGTTGGGCCGGGTCGGGCCCAGACCCCCAACTTCGGGCCATTTTCGGTCTTTTCCCCATAACCTGAGCTACGGATCTCCGATCGACGCAACGTCAGTTGCGTAGGAATACTTGGATCGATACGGTCGTTTTAGTATATTACACTTGGGGTTTCAGAAAAGTTTGGGTATGGCTGGGTTGGTTCGAACTCGAAACCAACCGGGCCCTTGGAGCGGAAACACTTATATCTCAAGGACCGGACATCCGATTGACGTGCCGTCAATTGTGTTGGGATAATTTTTTTGAGATGGTCCTTTTGTATTACTCCGATTGAGGTTTGGATGCAGCTGAAGTATAGTTAGGTTGGTTTTATCTTAAAAACCAACTGGGCCCCTGGAACGGAAAAGCCAATAACTCTCAGACCGGGCGTCCGATTGACGCACTATCTGTCGCGTTGGGTTTCTTTTGATGAGACAGAACTTTGGGATACATCAACTCTGGACTTCGTGATAGTTGATGTATCTAATCTCTATCTCTCTCTCTTGCTCGAGGAGCGGACCCTCCCGGAATCGAGCATGCTGTGTGCGGGAACCCTAGAGCTGGCTGTGACTGTGACGATGACGACTATACTTGCATCCTCTGTGGGTTCGGCAGCGATGAAGACCATACTGGAATCCTCCATGGGTTTGACGGCGATGACTACTGTTCTTGTATCCTATGCGGGTCCGACAGTATTGACCTATATACTTGTATCCTGTGTGGGTCCGGCGGAGTAGCTGGTCTTGTATCCTTTGTGGGTCCGACAACTTAGCTGGTCTTGTATCCTATGTGGGTCTGACAGCTTAGATGAATCAGTGGATACATCTGATCATATCTATCACCTTAAGAAGTGTATTCCTATGTGATATGAGTCTTGATTCTCAATCATTATCATTGATGTGGTTGACTTTCTTTCCTTTGTGGGATGGGTTGTGTTTTTCCTGTGTGGACTGAGTTGTGCTATCCTTGTGGACTGGGTTGTGCTTTCTTTTGTGGACTACGTGGTGCTTGGGAGTTGGAGACGAACTATAACTGATGACTTAGGTATATGTATTGGCATATACCTAAGTAGTGTTTTTGATACTTCGTGATTGTATCTTTCCTTTGTGGTTTATCCTTCGTGGATTCTGAGAGACCTTCGGGGGTCTCGGGGTCCCTACTGAGTATCTTATACTCACCCTTGCATGAGCTATGCCCTCAATATGTTGTGTTCATTGCAGATGACAGACAGCGCTGATCGAGGTGGAGGCTTGAGGAGCTGGACGTTACCCGGAGGTGGACTACTTGACGGGACGTACACGGAGCGGTCGACCGGACCCGAGGAGCTGAGGAGACTATCTGTACCCACCCTTCAGGTGGGATTTCCAGAGGATGACTCAGTGTTGATATTTTTCTTTCTTTTGTTGTACTTTCCTTTCAGTTGTACTATACTTTCAGTTGGGTTTGTATTATGGCCCATTTACTTTTCCAGCACTTACCTTGTACTCAGTTTTTCTTAGTGTTTACTTCGCTTTTGTACTCTGTTGTGTATGTTACTTCTTAAAGGCAATGCCTTCCCTACTTTTGGGATTTACGCCTTTGGTGCTAGTCACCATCCCTTGTCCTATGGAAGGAGGTCTTGGGGTAGTCACGGCATGGGCCCCGAGGATGGGTCGTGACAAATTGGTATCATAGGAGTCAGTTCTACCGCAGAACTCAGGACTCTGATAATTTCTTCTCTGTGGAAGCAATAATGTTTAGAGTAATGAGTGTGGTTATCAGTCCAGGGAGTCCAGTGTTGGTGTGGAGGCCGATGTATCCATACACCAGGACCCTGACTTATGATTTCCGACTCAGTGCATGAAAACATTGATTGCACGTGTGTTTCAAAAGTTTTCTTTGTGATTACTTTGTGTCAGCTCACCAGGTATACTGTATTAACAGTGGCACACCTGTTTCTTTTTAGGATGACCCCATGATGGCAGCCAGCTAGGGTTCTAAGATTTGTGCAAGAGGACAGCCCACCGAGCGATGAGGCCTCGGTGCAGGGCCCCATTACAGCGAAGGCACTTGCGGTACCTCTACCTGCCGAGCCACCGATGCTACTAGCCCCAGCGGCGGAGAGTTCATACCGCCTGAGCGTGTTGCACAATTTTCAGAGGTAGAGGCCGCCCAGGTTCCGTGGAGAGACGGATCCTTAGGCAACCGGGGATTGGATGGAGGCCATCATCAGAGTCTTTAGGTTGGTAGGGACACCAGCAGACCTCATGGTGTTCCTCGCCGCGAGTCTCCTACATGCATCAGCTGGTAGATGGTGGAGCCTGATGCTCCAGGTGCACGATGAGACATCTCTACTTTGGACGGACTTCGATAGCCTCTTCCTCTCGGAGTTCGTTCCAGCCACCCTTCATGCGGTGCGCATCCAGGAGTTACTACAGCTGCGGCAGGGCAACATGTCGGTAGCCCAGTACTCGACGAGATTTACCGACCTCTCGCGCTACTCCACAGACATGGTACGGGACCCATTCTTCCGAGCTCGGAACTTTGAGCAGGGGATAATGCATGAGATCAGAGCTTCGATGATTCCAATCAGCATCCCGACCTAGGCGGGGGTGCTGGAGAGAGCCCTGTTAGTGGGGAGATTTCTCTCCGAGCAGCCATCAACAACGAGACCCACTGCAGGACGTCACAGAGTGGAGTCTTCTGCAGCTAGAAGTCGACAGATGACGCAGGGGTCCAAGCAGACCTGACCAATAGGTGGGAGAACTCAGGATTCAGTTTTGGCTGTGTGGGGCACATGGCATAGAGCCAGCCTTCTGAGGAGCAGACAATGTTATGCATGCGACGGGCAGAGCCACATGGCTCGTGACTGCCTGACCCGCCACACAGACGAGCAGTAGACAGTGGAGGGACCTCCCTGGCAGAGGCAGAGGTTCGACCGTGGCGGTCCGCAGGGAGTAGGCGGATGAGGCAGAGGAGCTGGCCGAGCAGTGGGTGGTGGACGACGCTTTGAGTCTCCACCACCACCACCCCTAGGAGGTCCACCCTGACCACAGGGAGCTGGCGGGTAGAGGCAGGTTCAGCTCCAGGAAGTGGAGGCTTATGACCACAGCGCACCTGAGATGATTCAAGGTACTATATGTGTCTACTCCACCCTTGATGCAGTTCTTATAGACACAGGTGCGAGTCATTATTTTATTGCCGCTGCCCTTGTTCGGAGCTCGGAGATTCCGATGGAGCCGTTGGCTTGATCCTTGTGGCTAGAGACTCCTAAGGGATCAGACTTGATGATTACGCACTAGTTCCAACAGTGTGAGATTACTCTAGGAGGCGAGATCTTCGGATGTGATCTTCTTGTAGTGGCGTCGAGGCCTTATGGCATCATCTTGGGTATGGGCTGGTTATCTACAGTCCATGCTCAGATCGACTGTATTAGGCTCTAGGTGCGGTGTGTCTGCACGGATGGGACCAGGTTCACCTTCACCAGTGAGAAGGGAACTTTCGCAATACAGGATGGACTCATGTAGAGGAGAGGGAATCCGATCACACACCAGTTGGCTAGTCTCATCCTCGGAGTAGTTGATGTGCAGAGTCCGAGTTTTCCTGTAGTGGTGGATCAATATGCGGATGTTTTTCCTGACTATGTTCTAGGACTACCTCCTCGCAGGGAGGTAGATTTCTATATAGACTTGTACCCCATGACATCACCGATATCCACTCCAGCATATCAGATGGCTCTTGCCGAGCTTCATGAGCTGCGAGTACAACTGGAGGACTTACATGGGAAAGGTTTCATCCGACCCAGTGTTTCACCCTGGGCTTCTCCGGTCCTATTTGCCAAGAAGGCGGATGGGGGCTTGAGACTGTGTGTCGATTACCATCACCTGAACCAGGTGACTGTGAGGAACAAGTATCCGCTTCTGAGGATTGATGACCTCTTTGATCAGCTCAAGGGAGCACGTTGGTTCTCGAAGATAGACCTTGGGTCAGGCTATCATCAGCTCCGAGTTCAGGATGAGGATGTGCAGAAGACAACCTTCAAGTGTTGGTATGACCACTATGAGTTCTTGGTCATGCCCTTCAGTGTGACCAACACTCCAGTAGTTTTTATGAGTCTCATGAACATGATCTTCCATCCCTACCTCGATCGGTTTGTCGTAGTCTTCATTGATGACATACTGATTTACTCGACCACTAAGGAGGAGCACGCCTACCACTTATGGGTTGTACTATATAAACTCCGAGAGAACCAGCTTTATGGTAAGCTCTCGAAGTACTGGTTCTGGCTTCGAGAGGTTCACTTCTTGGGGAACGTCATCTCAGAGGCGGGAGTTGTAGTGGATCCTGCGAAGGTAGAGGTAGTACTTTCTTGGGAGCCACCCAGGAGCGTGACAGAGGTGCGGAGTTTCCTAGGTCTGGCTGGGTACTATCAGAGATTTGTGCCAGAATTCTCCAGAGTTGCAGCACTGCTTTTAGCTTTGACAAAGAAGGGGAAACACTTTGTGTGGTCAGATAGATGTCAGCAGAGCTTCCAGGAGCTGAGGCAGATATTGACCAGTGTGCCCATCTTGAGGCTACCAGAGGAGGGCGTAGGGTACGTAGTTTACTTCGACACATCAAGGATTGGAATCGGCTGTGTCCTGATGCAGGAGTGAGCAGTGATTGCTTACGATTCACAATAGTTGAGGCAGTACGAGCAGAACTACGCTACCCATGACCTGGAGTTAGCAGCAGCGGTCTTTGCCTTGAAGATGTGGCGAAACTATCTGATGGGAGATCTCTTTATAGTCTACTCTGACCACCAGAGTCTCAGGTATATCTTCTCACAGAAGGACCTGAACCTGAGACAGCGGCGATGGCTCGAGTTCCTCCAAGATTATGACTTTGAGATAGTTTATACTCTTGGGAAGGGGAACGTAGTAGCTGATGCTCTTAGTAGGAGGTCAGGCATCCAACTACTTGGAGAGGTGATAGAGCAGTTATCTGCTTTGCGGATATCCTTCATGGATAGTGATGGGACAACCTATCTTCAGTCCCTCATAGTCACTCCTCCACTACTTCAGCGGGTCAGAGAGGCACAACGTGGGGATGTGGACTGTGATACGCGACGTGCACAGATATCCTCAGGACATGCACCTGAAGGATTTTCTATAGGAGGAGAGCACATCATCCTTTTTAGTGTACGTACCATGGTACCAGTTGCATTGCAGGAGGAGGTGCTGAGGGAGTTTCACACTTCCCCTATAGTGGTACATCCTGGAGTAGCGAAGATGTATCAAGACCTCAGACGACAGTACTGGTGGCCGAGTATGAAGAAGGCTGTGACGGAGTTCGTTTCTCGATGCCTCACTTGCCAGAAAGTGAAGGCGGAGCACCAGGTACCAACATGCTTGGTACAACCCTTAGAGGTCCCGGAGTGGAAGTGGGACGGGATATACATAGATTTCGTGACGGGGATTCCACGTACTTCCAGAGGACATGACGCCATCTGGGTGATCATAGACCGACTTACCAAGTCGACCCACTTCCTACCGATTAGAGAGAAGGGATCAGTAGAGAGCTTAGGATGCCTCTACATTCAGAAGATCGTACGACTTCATGGTGTACCATCGACTATCTTCTCCGATCGAGACGTTCACTTTACTTTCCAGCTTTGGAAGGGGTTGCAGGAGGCGTTTGGGACGCAGCTACGCTTGAGCACCACCTTTCACCCACAGATGGATGGTCAAACGGAGAGGACCATTCAGACACTCAAGGAAAAGCTCCGTGCATGTGTCCTTGACTTTGGTCACAGTTGGGAAGATCACCTACCCTTGGTGGAGTTTGCGTACAACAACAATTACCACTCCACCATCAGGATGGCACATTATGAGGCACTGTACGACCGACCTTGCAGATCACCTCTATGCTGGACTGACCCTGGGGAGTCAGCACTCGTAGGACCAGAGATGGTTCAGGCTATGACAGAGAAGGTGCAGATCATCCAGGAGCGGATGAGGACTGCTCAGAGCCGACAAAAGTCCTATGCTGATAGGAGGCAGAGACCACTATAGTTCGAGGATGGCGACCACGTTTTCTTACGGGTCTCACCTCGACATGGATTACAGAGATTTGGCCGGGGCGGCAAGTTATCTCTGTGCTTCATCGGACCATTCCAGGTTTTCAGTAGGATAGGCGAGGTGGCTTATTGCCTGGAAATTCCACCTCAGTTGTACTGGGTGCATGAAGTTTTCCACGTATCTCAAATGAGGAGATATGTGCATGACCAGACACATATCATCGATCATGGGGAGCTGGACATCGATGATGGGGCGCCTTTTGCGGAGGTCCCGGTGGAGATCGAGGATCGATAGGAGCGGGTCCTATGTGGATGGTCGATTTCTCTAGTGCACATCAGGTGGAAGCACGAGAACCTCCATGAGAGAACATGAGAGTGGGAGGCTCAGATGCATGCTCAGTAACCTCATTTGTTTCCCTAGTTTATGATGTAGCTTTATGGGGACGTAAATCCCTGAGGTGAGAGTAATGTAAAGACCCATAAATTTCAAGGATTTTTTTTAAATTCTTTGGGATTTTACAAGTACGCAATTTCTGACGGCGCTTGATTCCGAGGCCCGGTGTGCCCAGAATCAATTTTCAAAGTTTAGCTCGGGTACGTTCAGTGAACAAACGAGCGGGTTTTTCTAACTTTTGAACTGGTGCTTGGAATTAAAATTCGAGGGCACCGATGAATTCACAGCACCAGGATTCACTTAGGTGAATCTTAACTTCAACCAACAAGGGTCAGATGAAAAAGAAAAGTTTTTAGACTTTCAGAAAAAGAATTATATATAATAAAATAACTATAAGTTATTTTATTCGTTCTCTTTCTCCATTGAGCGGCAGTTGGCAGAGTCACAGTGTAACGACGATCAATAAATGGGGGCCATTTAATGACTCGTCCCTTTGGTTGTGTAACAGTAACGCCCATGTGTTTAATAGGTTCATTAATTAAGGATCATTAATGAACCATAATAATGAACACAACATGGGGATTAATTCTTTTATTAATCACCCCTTTGGAAAATGAATTGAGAAACTGCGGGAGGAAGCTCTGATGAAACGCCAACGACGCCAGCCTCCGACGAAGAATGAAGAATAACGCCGGTTCCTCGGAGATTGACGATGCACCACCAAACCTCTTCCTCGCGGCCATAGAGGAGACGCTGCTTCCTCCTCGGCGCGCCCTGACGACGCCTACGATCCTCTTCTCCGTGACGCCGTGTACCGTGACGCCGACGATCGTATTCCTGGTTGAGGTAGGGGTTTTGGTTTATATTTCTTTACGTGATTTATACCCTCGGCATGATGTATAATTTTTGGGAGTTGTTTCAACCACTAACGCGGTGGGTGCGGACCAACGAACAAGTCCGAACCCACCGCTATTCTGTTCTTGATGCGCGGAACGTTGGGCGACGATGAAACGGGAATGCAACAGCATGCGAAGGCCGTCGTAGTGAAGAGCGGGTCCCAAGGAGACCACAGGCATAGACGTGAGCAAGAACGGACCACTGGAATGACTCCAGTGGCCCGCAGACATCTCCGGCGGCGCGGGTCAAGCCACCACGACTTAAGCCGCGGTGGCAGGGGACCGGATCCCACGGTCGCACGGGATCCAGAGGAGATGCGGCGCTGGCCGCCCCGTCTACGGGGCGAAAAGGGAGTAGGGACCACATCCCCCCTGCTCAGCTGCTGGCCGAGCCAGCGCACCCCCCGGCTGGGCCGGGGTGGGTCGCGCGGACCGGTCCGGGCCGTGCCAGCCGGGTCGGGCCGCGCCCCATCGGACCGGACCCGGACTCAGGTCGGGTCGAACCGGTTCGGCCTGACCCAGGGGGGTTGGGCCGGGTCGGTCCGGGCCCAAACCCCCCACTTCGGGCCATTTTCGGTCTTTTGTCCATAACTTGAGCTAAGGACCTCCGATTGATGCACCGACAGTTGCGTAGGAATCCTTGGATCGAGAAGGTCATTTCAGTATATTACACTTGGGGTTTTGGCAAAGTTTTGGTATGGCCGGGTTGGTTCGAACTCGAAACCAACCGGGCCCTTGGAGCGGAAACGCTTATATCTCAAGGACCAGACATCCGATTGACGTGCCGTCAATTTTGTTGGGATCCTTTTGTTGAGATGGTCCTTTTGGATTACTCATCTTGAGGTTTGGATGCAGTTGGAGTACGGTCAGGTTGGTTTTAGCTTAAAAACCAACCGGGCCCCTGGAACGGAAAAGCCAATAACTCTCAGACCGAGCGTCCGATTGACGCACCGTCTGTTGCGTTGCATTTCTTTTGACGAGATGGAACTTTGGGATACATCAACTCTGGACTTCGTGATAGTTGATGTATCGAATCTTTCTCCTTCTATCTCTCTTACTCGAGGAGCGGACCCTCCCGGAATCGAGCATGCTGTGTGCGAGAACTCTAGAGCTGGCTGCGACTACGACGATGACGACTGTACTTGGATCCTCCGTGGGTTTGGTAGCGACGACGACCATACTGAAATCCTCCGTGGGTTCGACGAAGATTCCTATTGTTCTTGTATCCTATGTGGGGCCAGCAGTATTGACCTCTGTACTTGTATCCTGTGTGGGTCTGGCAGAGTAGCTGGTCTTCTATCATTTGTGGGTCCAACAGCTTAGCTGGTCTTGTATCCTATGTGGGTCCGACAGCTTAGATGAATCAGTGGCTACATCTAATCATATCTATCGCCTTACGAAGTGTATTCATGTGTGAGCTGAGTCTTGATTCTCAATCATTATCATTGATGTGGTTGACTTGCTTTCCTTTGTGGACTGGGTTTTGTTTTTCCTGTGTGGACTGAGTTGTGCTATCCTTGTGGACTGGGTTGTGCTTTCCTTTGTGGACTGCGTGGTGCTTGGGAGTTGTAGACGAACTGTAACTGATGACTTAGGTATATGTATGGGAATATACCTAAGTAGTGTTTTTGATACTTCGTGATTGTATCTTTCCTTTGTGGTTTATCCTTCGTGGATTCTGAGAGACCTTCGGGGGTCTCGAGGTCCCTACTGAGTATCATATACTCACCCCTGCATGGGCTATACCCGCACTACGTTGTATTGGTTTTAGACGACAGACAACGCTGATCGAGGTGGAGGCTTGAGGAGCTGGACGGTACTCGGAGGTGGACCACTTGACGGGACGTACACGGAGCGGGCGACCAGACCCGAGGAGCTGAGGAGATTATCTGTACCCACCCTTCAGGTGGGATTTCCAGAGGACGACTCGGTGTTTCTGTTTTTCTTACTGTTGTTGTACTTTACTTTCAGTTGTACTGTACTTTCAGTTGGGTTTGTATTCTGGCCCATTTACTTTTTCAGCACTTACCTTGTACTCAGTTTTGCTTAGTGTTTACTTCGCTTGCGTACTCTGTTGTGTATGTTACTTCTTAAAGGCAATGCCTTCCCTACTTTTGGGATTTACGCCTTTGGTGCTAGTCGCCATCCCCTGGCTTATGAAAGGCGGGCTTGGGGTAGTCACGGCACGAGCCCCTAGGATGGGTCGTGACACCCCCAATTAAAATAAATCCATCTAGTTAATCAAAGTAGTAGTTTAAATAAGTTTTATCTTTTAAAATATTTCTCAAAGCTTGATTAAGACCCAGTTAAAACAATATGAAAAATTAATTTAACTTTTGAAATCAATTTACTCAAAAAAATCCTTATATAAAAATTAGTTAAGACTAATTATCAAAGTACCTTCTTTTTTACAGATTAAAACTAAACACAGTTGAAAGATTTAAAATGTTGAAAAAAACACAATCATGCAAAAAAATAAACAAGGGGTTTAGTATCTAGATAAGACCTAATCCCCTCTACTTGAAAATCACCCAATACCAAGAATATTATATAAAAATAATTTTACCCACAACCTAGATTGTGTATACACACAACAACTTAGCTATCCAGGCTCAAAGCCTCTTCCATAGTTACACACGGGCAGAAAAACTACACAGGTCACACATGCACCTCTTACATAAATATTATGGATATATATAAAATAAAATAAAAGAGAATATCTAGTATTCCCCAGTTATAACATATGATCTATTGTGTGTTAATAAATAGAGGAAAAAACACACTGCTCGAAAGTAAAAGTTAACAGTAGAAATAGAATGTAATAAGATATATAAAAGGTAAAATTTCTCGGTCTGTAGTACTTCAGATGATTGAGTTTACTTGGATGTGTCTTGGTGAGGATATTGAACTGTTTCTATAAAAGTTGCAGTAAAACAGAGTGTCACAAAGTTTTCTTTGTTCTGTCCTTAGGAAAGGATCTTGATCTTCAATGAGTTCCACTCTTTTATAGTTGAAATATAATAGGTATTAAGTGTGTAATTTCTCATGTGACGATCCTTACAACATTCAAAAATTCATAAACTTCTTTTATCACATATTGATGAGGGAGTCTTCTATAAATATAAATCACTATAGGAAGGAGTAATCATTGAATAATAATCATCAAAATATTTTGAATCCTCATACTGAGAATTGAATTATTCTTTAATGAATCTATGAAATAGTTTAATGGATCATCATTAAAAAATAATTCTATATTAACTTAAATAAAATATTCATTAAATAATTTAATTAAAATTAGTCATAAAAACAATATTTTTACTCCTAGCGGTGAGTCAGGGATCATGGTGATTCATATATGGTAGTGAGTCAGTCTGGCGGTGACTCATTTATGGTGGTGACTCATTCTTAGTGGTGACTCATTCCTTGCGGTAATTCATTCTGGTAGTGACCCATTTATCACTGTAAGTCATGTCTGATGGTATGTTATTCATGGAAGTGAATCAAGTTTGATGGTGATTCAAGTCTGGTGATGACTCAAGTCTAGCAGTGAGTCAAGTCCGGAGGTAATTCATTACTAGTAGTGGCTTACTTTTGGTGGGGAGTCAATTTTGGCGGTAAGTCATTATTGGTGGTGACTCAAGTTTGGAAGTGAGTCATGTTTGGTGTTGACTCATTTTGGTGGTGACTCATGTAAACACTTAGCCAAATTTTCATCAAATAAGGAGGTTATAATAATAAGCATCATAAAATACATTTATGGGTCACATATAAACCACATAAAATAAAAAAGTGGTGAATATAACATGTATCTCACAGAAATAAAAGTGAGATGAAAATCCCATACTTCTTTGGTAACTTTTGAATCGTAAGCCCTATTAAAGAATAAAATAAAATGAGAATTTAAATATCATGAAAAGAAATAGATTCATTATATAAAATTTCAAATGGTTAGTGTATAAACCACATAAAATTAAATAGTGGTGAATATGGAATAACTCTCCAGAAATAAAAGTGAGACTAAAAATCCCTTACCTTAGGTCAGACTTCTTCCATACACATTGAAACATCCTATATAATAAGTATAGATTTATTATAAATAAATTAAATAAATATAATCATATATATCATACCATATTTGATTTACTTATAACCTTTTATCACCCGTTTGTTAACAATTCATTATTGAAATTTCTGTTCTGGGTGATATCAGCTTCGTTTTTCATGTATGTTTTGGTTCAGTAGTTTTATTAATTATAATTTGATCATGGTTACATCATATAATTTTTTTTAATAATGATATAAATATTATATATATTCATTATATAAATTTTTATAGTTATTCATAAAATTATAGATATAAAAAGGAATTACACTGTTCATGGAGACGGTAGGTCGTACACACGCATAACACTATTTTTATTTTTTGACAGATATAAAAAAATAAATTTATATAATAAATATAATTTTAAGAATAATTATTATTTAATATATATAATATATATTCATTAAATATATCCTTATTAGTATCCAAGTAAAACAAAAATGAAAAACGAATCACATCGCTTCGTGGAGGTGGTAGTCCACACGAATGCATGAGCGACATTATCATTTCTCAATGGATTAGAAGGTAAGAAGCCATATATGATATTATCATTAAAGAAGTAAAATTATTTCATAAATATAATATATAAAAATTAAACCCATCATAATACCCATCCATAAAATTTAGCGGTGAAAAATGAATAGTATTGCTATGTGGAGATGGTAAGTCGTACTTATGAACGAGCAATAATTTCACTTATCATTTGATAGAAAGAAGTTAGATAATGGTGGTTTAATAATCATAATAAAATTTTAGAACATTTAGGATAATAAATTTATTTTTTTATGATACATATCATAGATTTATAAGAGTTAAAATAAGAATTAAAATAAAGTGACTGATTAAGGCGATTACCTATCCTTTGAAAGAACTCCTTTTGATATCATCTTAAGGAACCTAAGGTTTGTTTTTTGGGAAGAAAAGAACCTTTATAATGTTTATAAGGAAGTTTATAAGGTATTTTTTATGTAATGGTCAATATATAAGGCTCAAAGTGATGTAAAAAAGAGAAAGGAGGGGTGCCCTTTTATAATTGAGTGGAGGGGCACTTTTTAAATTTAATAAAATATTAAATTAATATAAATTAATTTTGATGAAAAAATGGAAAAAATTAATAATATTAAAATATAATATGATTATTAGTCTAAATAATCTCATCTAATAAAATTTTTACAAGTTTGGATCACATTTTTACCCTTATCTTTTTGTTTTAACCCCCGTTAACACTTTTGACAATTACGATGATATCAATATTTTTTACTCTTAAGGGAAAAATATAGCTATTATAAATGAAAAAACGACCCATAAATGGACCATTATTGGAGACATAAACTGTATCCAATTAACTTGTCCAAATATAGGTTTTTTATAAATTTTATATCATTTAATAAAATATTATTTTCATAAAATATTAATAATGTCAATTTTAGAAATATTCATTTACATTGACTTTTATAATACCAAGAAAAAAAATGAAATTTGAATAAAATATTTTAATAAATAACTAGTTTTTTTATCTATAAAATTCATGGGTCACCTTAATTATTTCAAAATATACTACTTTTAATATTTTTAACATCAATTATTTTATTTTTCTGTTAATTGAATAATTACCGCGTCAGCGTTGTGTAAGAATTTAAGGTAATTAGTTATTCATTAAAAATTAAAAATAAATTACCATTATGAATATAAATAATTTATATTTAAAAATATTATCTATAACTGAACACATATTCTGTTTATCCCCATGATAAAAATATTATAGCTATTGAAAACAAGTGTGACATTTTTTACTTTTCTTTACATAATATATTATAAAAGTCACAATCACATCCAAATGGAAATAAAGGGACATATAAACGAATATTTAATTATTATTTATGAAATTAAATCATCTAATAAAATTAATTCAAGTGTCAGAGTCATTTTATAGTCCTTATATATTTTTTTTAACTTTAATTACTTGATTTACTCTTTAGTGTGGTAACAAAAATTACTAAAGTTACTATTCATATTGACCAAAATAAAAGGGAACTATTTAAAAAATTTACATCTTTTAATTCCAAATATGTAATCCATTTTTTAATATTTAAAACATATAAGTTTCAGAATTTAATTTAAAATTAAATTGACAAAACATGATAAAAACATTTTTTCAGAAAAAATGTCTATTTTAAGTATATGACGTTTTTGTACTAAATTAAAGTATAAAATTAATTTAAAAACCATAATTTAATTATTATAAATAAAAATTAACTAATTGAATTTTAAAAATAATCCAAAATACAATTTTACTTTGTAAATACTTTATTATAAAATCTAGTTTTCAATAAAAATAAGTATCTTTCACTATTCACTGAAAAATCATACTTTTTTGAAAATTATGAAAATTTCACCTTAGGATAAATTTGATGTGATGATTTAAAAAATTAATTTAATTTTGTAAAATAATTTTTCTAAGAGTTATATAAATTAATTATAATAGTATCTCATAAAAATAAATAAAAATCATTTTTGAGGAAAACATATTTTTGGAGCATAAAATGACTTTCCTAAAAATTTGAGTACTTATTTATGAAGCATAAATCAATTAATTTGTATTGATTAGGAAATTTATATAAATATTTAAAAATTCAGTTTATGCTATTCATACACACCAATCTAACAACTAGACGATAACTACCACTTTAAAGAATAATATTTTAATAGCATGCTGTGCTTTATTTAAACTCAGTGTTGTGTGTAATAGAAGCTATCAAAGAAATAAAATTATTTAAAGAGAAATATATTCTAAAAATATCAGGGTTTTACAGTACTAAAGTAATAAAAACCACCCCTTTCCTCTACTATAAGTGGACCACATACATCATTATGAAGCAATTACAATTGTTCTTTGTCTCTTTCTCCCTTCCCACTAAAAGTTGCTCTGGCCATTTACCTTGTAACAAGCATGACATGCATTCAAGGATTCTAACTCAATAGAGTCCAAATACCCTACTTGATATATCTTTATTAAACACTTCTCATATATATGACCTAGCGTAAAGTTCTATAGGCAAGTGGGATATAAGTCATTCTCACAGGACTTTTCATTAATTTCAAAAAATGGATTTTCTAGTTCAAGTATATATAATATATTGTTAATATGTGTCATAATATAACATAAGTTTTCCTTATATATGAGACAAAATTTATTTCCAAACTTGAAATAAAATCCCATAGTTTCTAAACTTGACACTGAGGTTATGTTTATGGTGACAAATAATACATAATAATAATTATTTAATACAAGAACTATTCTACTAGGCAATGTAAGATGATAATATCTCACTGTTAGTGTTTCTAGTATCACACCATTTATTTCTCAGAGATCTACCTTATATTTTCTAATTATATTTAATCTACTTGGTTCATGTATTTGAATAAAAAATGTGTGATCCACATGAAATATCTAATACCCAACTTATAAAAATAGGCAGATTACATTCAATGACAATATACCTGGAGTAGAAGCATAACCTTTATTATTCTTCCCATCTATGAAATTATTCTCCTCGTGTTCTGTCTTACCACATGAAAATTATACTACCTCATATTCATTAATCTCCCTATATATCTTTAGATTTTTGGAAGGGTGGTGTCTTTGATTTTAACTTAGCCCTTAACACTTTATCCTTGCCTTTCCTCCTCTTACTCACCATAAGGACCGAAGAATTGGAATTCTTCATATCCTTATCTTATTAGAGAACTAAAGCTAAAAAATACATGAGTGAATTATTCATGTTATTCATATCATAACTCATAATGAAAGTTGAGAAGATATGTGGTAAATAGGAAATAATGAGATCGGTTGCTAGTCCTTGGTTCAATTTTAACCCAAGGGACTCCAGTCTCTCAATATACCCAATCATATTGAGTACACGAGGTTCTGATTGATTCTCTTATGCTATACTAAATCTATACAATGAAATTAATATCTCATATCTTTCCTTTTGAGATCTCTATTGGTATAAATTTTGGAGATAAGACAACATTTTGAAAGAATATTTTTCCTCATGCATTTTCTACAGCTCATTGAGAATAAATAAAAATATAAAGCACTAAACATATATCACATCATTTATATGATTCTTGTATTTATCTTTATCCTCCTTGATTATTCCATGATAAGGAACATCAGGTAGTGAGGATTTCAGTACATAAATATTTAATTCATAGAGTAGCACTATGCGTAGGTTCTTGTACCACTCTTGGAAGTTATGGCTAGTTAAGATATTTTATTTGTCTAATATAGTTCACAGTGAAATTGAATTTGTAGTGGTTGTAATTTTATTTACAAAAAATAAACTTAGCAGATTATAACTTTACATCAATTACCAAAATAAAATTTCAAATTATTAATTTTAAATGTCTCCCAATATTTTATCAAATACCTGTAGCCCTCAAATACTAGATTTAGAATACCCAGTCACTTGAGTATTCCAGTGGAAAGGATCCTTAAACCTCTATTAATATTTTTATCTATGAAATCACCACTACTCCAAGATTATAATATAGGATTTTGGATGACCAATCATATTAAATCATGACTCATTGATCTATTGAGAGGATTTGGATATCCTGTATATGAGTACCTTTCATTACTCAATTATTTGCCTCTAAAGTTGAAAAAAATATATGAATGATTCTTTTCTATCAATTTTATTTAATTTGACCCTCCGCTCTCATAATAACTCTCTATTAGTAGGAGGAAATATCAACTAGGGATGAAAAACACCTCAGACAATCAATTGTGTCCAAATTCAAGCGATGGAATGCATTTAATGACTTAAAATTTATTTTGAGGGATTTTTTAATTTGTCTAACCAAATGAAATACTTTTCTATTTAATATTCTTGTTTTGTGTGATCAAACTCAAAACTTAACCATGTTTTAAATAGAAAACATTCAACCCACATGTTTATTCTATCTATGCATGCTTGTTTATTATTATAATACGTGATCACACATAATAAATATGAATTCAAAAAATAATAAACCATGAATATGATAAAATAAATAAATAAAGACATGATCATGATATGTTAACTATTAGTCAATCCTCTGAGTGAATAATGGATTAATCAAGACATTGGGGGAATTCTTTAAATCAATGTCTGACTCAAATTGCATTATCCACAACCCTTGTACAATTCACTTGTTTGGTTTACACCAGATCTTAACTCTAACCGCATCACTATGAACTCCACTGATATTTACATTGTGTAATCACATATATGTGAGAGAAACATAGGGTGTGAAATTACATTTTATCACTTAAATGTGGAAATGAAGGACCTTGAACATTTAAAGAGGGATAGATGATACGTAGATATTAAAAATAAAAATAATTATTAAATTTTAAAAAATTAAATGAAATAATTAAATTAAATAAACAATAAACCAAAAATGTATGAGTTGATCTTGACTCATGATTAGTCAAAATGAAATTATATTGCATAATAAAAATTAAATTTTCTAAAATTCAACTTGAGAGTATTTTTAATGATTTAAATTAAATTAAAATAATTTTAATTAATTATTGATTTTTCCCGCAACACCCAAAATAATTTTATTAAATTATAGACAATTAAATTTAATTTATAAAATTTAATTTAATTTTTATAGTTTATTTGGATTTATAGATTTAATAGGCCAGACCTCTCTAGTATATTAATTTGTGAAATTTCAATGTTTGAAGTGTCCGAGGAGGTTATAGTGACACATTTCAAGAGTTTTCCAAAAATCCAGTTTTGCAATGGTAGATCATACAAAAGTGGGTTGGACTGGTGAGTCGCAATGGTGACTCACAATGGCAGGTTGCTAATGGTGATTCATTCACTAGTGAGTCACCCAATGGTCAATCATCTATCAAAAGCTCATCTAACAGCAAGTCGTTAACTGGTAGCTCGTATCGGTAGATCACTAAATGATGACTCGCACCGATATCTCATCCACTGGTAGCTCACATAAGTGACTCCTTTTCAATAGTTTTTCAAAATTCTATAATTCTCTATTTTTTTTAGTTTTTCCCCTTTAATGTTTGCTTTGATGTAAAATGATTTTAAAACCATATTTAATGGTTTTTGGAGCCGTTTTTAATCCTATCTATCTTCTAAAAACCTAAAGCTTACTTTTACCTTACAAAATTCATACTCTTGATCATGATCTTCCTTTAATGGATTTCAAAAACTGTTCCTTCTTTTGATTTAGGATCTAGCCTTTTTAAAGTCAAGATCTACTGTTTTTTATGCATTTTCCTTTTCTCTTGGTGTGCCTAGAACAATTATTCCTTGAGGAGACATGCATTGTACTGATGACTTTGGATTTTGTTTTCCCAGGAGTTTCCTCCTACTACTTTCTCACCCTCTGTTTTGGCACAATAATGAAGCGATGATCATCTTTTTTTTGAGGTAGGGATTCATTCATCTATCTTTTATTTGTGTATCATGAGGGGTGGGTGTATGAATGTATCCTTATGAAGATATAAGTATACCAAATAAATAAAGATAATTAAATCACTTTAAGATCAACATGCAGGGCTGGGAAAAGTGACTTATGTTCTGATTTGTTATCTGTTGATGTTGTGAATTGTATGGGCTATACGCCTACTAAAAATCATGGCCATTAGTGTTACTTGTTTGTGCACCCGTGATGGATTGTGAATGATTGTTGCTGGTCTTCTGTTGAATGAATATATATATATGAAATTGATTAACCATGCACACTTAGCTAATAAATGGATGCCCCGAGATCAAACCATTTATATGATAACCCTAAAAGTTAACAAGTGTAACTAAATAATGGATCCTTATTAAATATGAATATGTTTTATTAGTTTGTGTGGTGGTACGGTCATGGGAATGGTTATGTGTTGTGGGGTGGTTTGAAAGATGTAATGGAATCCCAGGTTGAGAGATTGATTGATTGTGGAATGGATGAGCAGTGTTGAGCAGCGGGGCTATGATTGGGTTGTTCTATGTTTGTGTTGCTGGATGTGATGGGTGTAGTGTGGTTACACAATGGGGTTACCAAGAATGGTTTTGGTTGAGATGATGGATTGGGCAGAATAACTTTTAATAATGATTATGGTTGTGGATGGTGAGGGTAATTTGCCCAGAGTTTCTACATGAGTAGCATGTAGAAAGCTTCACCCCATGTCTGGGGATCAGTACCTTGTTATAACATGAATGGTTGTTAAATGGAGAGTAAATGTGAAGTGTGTTAAACTAATAGGATCTTCTCCTTCTGAAATGAAAATGGTGGTGTTGACAATTTTCTTGTGTTACTTGTTTCTAGTTTTTCTTAGTAGTTGATCGGGTACTAATGGAATGAATAAATTAATAGTTAATAAAGAATGAGAATTGGTTAATTGAATTGGCTGGGGGTATGTTTTGAGTTGTGACTTGTTGTGTGGTTGTGCATTTAGAAGTAACAGCAGAGGTGTATCATGAGTTGGTTGTTGGTTGAAAATCTATAGGTTGGGCTTGAGTGTTTATTATTATATATATACTCATGTATTTACTTTGGGATTTTTATACGCACCCCACCCTAGTTGAGAAATATGTTCCAAACACCCCCATTGTCCTGGGGGATGGTGTATTTCCCAAACATCCTGGTGGGAGGATGGATGGCTGGCCACCCACTCTTCCCTGCTTCCTCTTCCAGGCGGTGATGGCCCAAGATTCTTCAGGCAGGTTGTGATTCATGAGGCCAAGGTTTGTGTAGGAGATTTGTATATCCCAGGTGTCTTTGGGATGAGATGTGTTGTGTTTCCTAGGTGTCTTCGGGATGAGATGTAGTTGTGAGGCCATAATGTGTGCGGGTGGGATGTGATGTGGTATGTGGACTAGGTGTTGTTGGGTGGGACGTAGTTGTGAGGACCAGGTGTGTGCGGGAGGGATGTGATATGGTATATGGCCCATGTGTCTATGGGCGAGATGTGGTTATGAGGCCCAGGTGTGTACGGGCGGGTCGTGACATGGTTCTTTTGGAAGATGTGGGAGCATCAGGATGTTTTTCATTGGGGTGTGAGAGCATATAATCAGTGGTAAAGCGGTGTGGGGTACCCTATTATTGATGTGCTTACTATATTACTTTACTTGACTTGCGTTACTTGGTGAGTGTTAATTGGTGAGGTGGGGATGGTTAGTATACCTTGTTTGGTGTTGTTGGTTCTACTATTTTCTCATGGGAGCATTAGTATGCTTCTCCCACTTGTGCGTGAGAGACTTTGGTTTTTCTTACTGAGTATACTTGTATGCTGACCCTACGTATATAAAACTATTTTCAGGTTTCTAGGAAGACTATGTGGACTCTGTTGGGAATTAATAGCTTAGAATTTGGGACAATTGTTGTTTCTATTCTTAGATTTTATTTTGGTACTTACCTTGGATTTTTTTGCATTTATAACAGTTTTATTTCTAAACATGCATGTGGGATAGATTTTGGATTTCTTTTATATATGTCTTGGAGTTTTTTTTTCGGTTGACACATATTATCTCCTGATATTTCTTACTATAAAATGGTAATTCCTCCTATTTTGTGAGATTTGTATACCCTTGGTGATGGTCACCATCCCAGGGCCTACTGGAAGAAGGACTCAGGGGTCATTATCTCTCTTTCTCCATTACCAGCTCAAGAGGGGAATCTTTGGAGGGAGGGGGTCATGATAGAATGGTATTAAAGTCATATGGTTTAGAGATATGATAGAGTTTGAAGTTATGAATAGTGAGGATTGCATGGGTTGGTAGGGAAACAATGTTAGGTGATCTTGGAAAATGACATAGTCTAGGGAAGACCGGCTATGACATAAGATTTTATGCCCCCTATGATCCGATGTAAGGACTCTGAGCCTACCGAACGACCAAGTGAGGCTACACTGTTTGAAAGGTAGAGACCCTAGTAAAGGTACATGCATCATAATGACTTGTGTTCTTGTTTGAGTTGGGGTGTTTTTGGGAATTTGAAATGGATAATGAAATGAGTTAAATGAATTAAAATGAATCCTAGATAAAATTCCATACTACTCAGGCTTAGGAATTCCTTGTTTAATTTTTTAACTATGGAACCCAGTCATTGTCCACGTGTATCTTGGGTAGTTAAGGATGAGTAGACCAATTTGTTTGATCAGTGGAGGGTTCATCTAGTGGAGGAGGATGACCAGTGGTAGAGAACATTATGTGATTTACATCGATAGGCCTTGAGAAAGTACTAGGGTGGTGTTTCATATATGAAGACGAAGAGTTGGCTCGATGATCTTGAGATAACATTCAATTTGATCCGGGCTCTGATGAAGTACTGAGTTCCTTTAGTAGTGAGCTAGATTCTAGGATATGCGCATCAATGGTGGATGTTGTACCTAGGGGAGAGTAAGGAGGATAACATTCTGTGGGTCGATTTTGAGAAGGAGTTCTGAGGAGAATTCCTTTCATTGACCATGAAGGCTGAGAAGAGGCAGGATTTACTCTCCCTCCAATAGGGGAGTATGTTGGTATGGGAGTTGGGGATTAAGTTCAAGGATATTATTTTCTTCACCCCAGATCTATTTTTGGATGAGGAGTCTTCAGAGACACCTAGAGGATGCACTTCGTACTTCTATCCAGTACGCGATTACTCCCTTTATGTTGTTGACATACTTGGAGGTCCAGAAGAAGGGATATATTATTGACCAGATGCACTCTGAAATAGGTATAACACGAGAGGGTATACAAGAGGGTTCTTCTAGAGGAAGGGTTACTGGTATAAGGTCTCAGGTTCTAGGGCTTTCAAGGTTTTGAACGGCAGGGAGTCGACCTTAGCAGTTTCCATTTTGACCTTCTTGTCCTTGTGCCTTTCCTGTGGGCTTGGGGACAATGTGTTTCATTTGTAGAGTCTATGGGAATCTTCAGAACTAGTGTCCAATGGCTATTCAAGCTTATTATGGTGGAGGTGGACATGTTACATGCTGTCCTCAACAGTAGTTACCGACTATGCCATTTCAGCAACAGGGACAACATGATCATTCTCCACAAGGGGAGATAGACCAAGTAGAGACTGACCTTAGGGTGTTCCTATGGGGCCTTGAACTGGGCATGGTCATAGAGGCGGTCATGAGAATAGGGGCAGAGAAGCTGGGTGTGGTTAGTTACATGCAGCAGAGGTAGCAGTTCCAGTAGGGCTAGAGATTGTCCGAGGTATGATCAGATTTTTTAGTACCCTTTCTTGTGCCTTGTTTGATTCGGGATATTCACACTCCTTTGTTCCACCCAGTCTAGCCCATGATATGGGACTAGATGTAGAGAGGCTTCCCATTACCCTAGTGTTGAGTATGCCAGTCGGGGGTCAGACCAGCTTGTTTAATGTGTGCCAGGGATTTAGACTGATGATGGGACCACATTAGTCCCATGTGAATTTTTTTACTACAGATGCAGCCATATGATGTCATTATCGCCATCGACTAGTTTATTCCATGCATTCTATTATCGACTGCTTCTAGATAAGAATCATGTTTTCAGACATGGATGGTCAACGTGTGGCTTTCATCGTGAGATTATTTGTCTAGTGGGCACTCGGTGTATGGAGCCTCTTATTTCCTTGTTGGCTAAGCTATCAGTGGAAGTAGTGGACATTTAAGTCCATAGGTTTGTTGGGGATTTCTTGTTTTTTTCCTGAGGAGGTTGTGACTTTACCAAATCAACGTGATGTTGAGTTTGGGATAGACTTGTAGCCTGATGATTCTCTGATTTCGATGGATCCTAATCAGATGACACCTTCTAGGTTGCGGGAGTTGAGGATTAAGATAGATTATCAGATGAAGGGATTTATCCATCCTAGTGTTTCATCATGGGGTTCTCTGATTTTTTTCGCAAATAATGCGGACAGTGGTATGAGGTTGTGTATAGAATACTAGAGGTTGAATTAGGTAATAGTCAAAAACCATTACCCTCTTCCGAGGATAGATGATATTTTCAACCAGATGAGAGGGGCGATTTGGTTTTCTAAGATCAATATATAGTTTGGATATCACTAGTTGAAGGTGAATGAGGGTGATATCTTGAAGACTGCTTTCAAATGAAGGTATGGGCACTTCGAGTTCGTAGTCATGTTTTTTGGTGTTATGAATGCATCAACTATGTTCATGGGGATTATGAACTCTGTATTCTATGAGTTCCTAGACTGGTTTACCATCATAATCATCGATGACATCTTGATCTACTCAAAGTCATAGGAGGAGAGTACCGAGCATCTCAGGACTTCCTTATAGGTCCTTCAACACCACAATCTCTATGGAAAGGTATCCAAGTAAAATTTTTGGACATAAGAGGTTCATTTCCTTGGAAATGTGGTGACACAATAGGATGTATAAATGGAAACATTGAAGGTTGAGACAATTATTTCTTGGACAGAACCCAAGAATGTTGTAAAGGTTTGCAGTTTTCTCAGTCTAGAAATCTATTACCAGATATTTGTACCTATTTTCTATTGAGTTTCAGCTCCATTTATAGCTCTGACTATAAAGGACCAAACTTTTGTGTGGGGTGAGAATTTCTAGGAATAATTATACTATCTGAAGGGTAAGTTGGTCAGTGCTCCAGTGCTCCAGTTTCTAGAGGAATGTGTGATGTTTGAGATGTTTTGTGATGCTTCCCATTTGGGATTAGGATGCGTGCTAATGAAATAATGGGGATTTATCTCTTATGGGTCTAAGAAGTTACTTCCCCATGAATGTAACTATTCCACCCATGATTTGGAACTAGTAGCATTCGTGTTTGCGCTGAATTTGTGGCAGCATTACCTCATTAGGGAGCTCTTTGTGGTTTTCACAGATCACAATATTTTGAGGTATATATTTTCCTAGTGCGATCTAAACTTGTGAAAATATAGGTAGATAGAGTTTCTTTAGGAATATGATTTAGAGGTATCCTATACCTAAAGGAAAGTAAATTTCATGTCTAATTCCTTGAGAATGAATTTGTAGAAGAAGGTAGTTTGGGAATCTGTGGATGCTTAGAAGGCGATGGGGGAGTTAGCAGCCTTGTACTTAGATATAGGAATGGATGGTGGTGAAGGCTATTTGTTTTAGATGATGGTGCAATATTCTTTTATGCAACAGGTGGAGGAGTCTCAGTGGGGAGACTCAGAGGCAGAGGTGATGAACGATCGCGTTGACTGTGGTGATGCTTCAGAGGGATGGTTAGAGGATGGTCAGAATCAAATGTTGTTCCATGGAAGGCTATTTTTTCCAGTGGCGATGTGTGAGGGAGTCCTCCGTGAGTTTCACAACTCACTCTTAGTGGTATACCAAGAATTTTCCAATATGTAACGTGTCTTGAGGATGTATTTTTCATGACCTGGGATGAAACAAGTAGTGGTGGAGTTTATGGAAAAGTGTCTAGTGTGCCTGTAGGTGAAGGCTGAGCACTATGTTCCTAGTGGTTTATTAAATCCCTTATATGTACCCATGTAAAAGTGGGATGAAATCTCAATGGATTTATTAATAGGGTTACCCAGGTATTAGGGAGGCTATGATTCCATCTGGGTAGTAGTGGATCGACAGACAAAATTAGCCCACTTCTTGGTGATCAAGGAGTTGGGTGCAGTAGATTCCTTGGCATAGAGGTATGTGTATGAGGTGGTGTGTCTGCATACAGTTCCAAGATCCATTGTCTCAGATTAGGATACAAATTTTACCTCACGAGTCTGGAGGGGATTACAACATTCTTTTATAACTCAGTTATGCCTCAACACTATCTTCCATCCTCAGACAGATGGGCAGACAAAACGGACTATCCAGACGCCGAAGGATATGTTGCGAGCATGCATCTTGGAATTTGGTGGATCTTGGGCATGATACTTACCCTTGGTATATTTCTCTTATAATAATAGTTATAACTCTTCCATTATTATGGGTACATTTGAATCTTTTTAAGGAATACCGTGTCATTTACCTTTGTACTGGATAGAGGTCGGGGAGAAAACTATTCTTATCCCTAAAGTAGAGTAGAGCACAAGAGAGAAAGTTCTGCTCATTCGTGAGAGGATGAAAGCAGTGCATGATCGACAAAAGTCGTATACTGATCGTAGGAGGAGGCCCTTGGAGTTCGAGATTGGGTACCATGTGTTATTGAAGGTTTCCCCTTGATGTGGGAAATAGAGGTTTGGTAGAGGGAGTAAGCTTTCTCCCAGGTTCATCGAACCCTTCGAGGTGTTGGGGTGATTTGGTGAGGTGGCATACCAGTTAGAACTGCCACAGAAGTTGGAGAGGACCCACAACATCTTTCACGTCTCTCAACTCCATTAATATCTTCACAATGACTTCCATGTCATTGACTAGGGATAGTTGGATATCTAAGACGATGTGATGTTCATGGAGCATTCAGTAGAGATCCATGATCTTTAGGAGAAGGTGTTGTGTGGGAGGACCATTCCTTTGGTTCACATGTTGCGGAGGCATGTTGGCCTAGAGGAGAGTACTTGGGAGCGATAATCACAAATGCTGCCCAATAACCTAAGTTGTTTTGAGTTTTCCATGTTCTGTTTTTTATTTGAAATGTAATGTTTGAATCTTGTTTGTTATGAGATGAGTTGTTTCCTTATTCCATGATGTACGATAAAGTCCTGACATGTGAAAAGGGGAAGACCAGATTTCTAATTGAGATTCATTAATTGAAATGCGATTAAGCTCGTGTGGGTGAGTTAGTTCCAACCAGAGCAGATAGTATCTTGACATGGTGGATATGATTCTATGATTCACGTGTTCAAACAAAGTGGTTGTTTTTCTTGTGTGGTGTGTCTTCTGGTTAGTCGGGTTAGCAGATTTTGGAGGAGATGTTATTGGATGTTGAGGTTTTTACTCCAAATTTTGAACAACATAGGGTGGTTATCATTGAACCTCGATGTCAAGAGTGGTGTTTCAAGTGTAGTGATATCCTTGAGAGGTATCTCATGGGGTGGTTGTTCGGACCCCTCTTTTCATTCTAAGTTTGGTTTTGAATTCTTGAGGGTGAGAATAGTTTGTGAGGTATATGATGTAATGGCCCAGACGTCTCTAGTTCATTACTTTGTGAACTTTTAGTGTTTTAAGTGTTTGGGGAGGTCACAATGATGCATTTAGAGAGTTTTCCAAAAATCCAGATTTCCAACAGTAGCTCAACCAACGATGGGTCAGACCAGTGAGTAACAACAGTGAATCGAGATGGTAGGTCCCAACAGTAGGTCGCCAGTGGTGAGTCATCCACTAGTGAGTCACCCAATGGTGACTCATCCATAGGTATATCATCTAACAGTGAATCATCCACTGGTGGATCGTACTGGTAGCTCACTGAATAGTGATTCGAACCGATAGCTCATCCACCAGTAGCTCGCACCGGTGACTCATCCATCGGTGAATCCTTTTCAATAGTTTTTCAAAATTCTAAAATTCTCCAGTTTTTTTCCTTCAGTTTTTCCCCTTTAACATTTACTTTGATTTAAAATGATTTTAAAACCATATTTAATGGTTTTTAGATCCATTTCTAATTGTATCCATCTTTTAAAAACCCAAAGCTTCCTTTTAACTTCCAAACTACGTGGTCTTGGGCAATATCTTCCTTTAATGGCATTCAAAAAACATTCCTTCCATTGATTTAGGATCTGGCCTTTCTAAAGTCGAGATTTACTATTCCTTATGCATTTTCCTTTTCTATTGGTGTGCCCCAAACCATTCTTCCCTAAGGAGTCATGCATTATGATGAAGACTTTGGATCACATTTTCCCTAGAGGTTCTTCCTACTTCCTATGTACCCCCTATTTTGGCACAATAAGGAAGTGCTGACCATATTTTCTTCAAGGTAGGGATTCCTTTGTCTCTATTTTATTTTTATATCATGTAGGGTGGGTGTATGAATGTATCCTTATAAGGATAGTAGTATAAAAAATAAATAAAGATAACTCAATCAGTTTAAGATCAACATGCAGGACTGGGAAAAGTGACTTATGTTCTGCTTTGTTATCTGTTGATGTTATGAATTTTATGAGATATATGCCTACTAAAAATCCTGGATGTTGGTGGTCCTTGTTTGAGAACCCATGATGAATTGTGAATTCTTGTTGTTGGTCTTCTGTTGAATGAATTTATATATATGAAATTGATTAACCACATACACTCGGCTAATAAATGGATCCCCTAGGATCAAACTATTTCTATGATAACCCCGGAAAAAAACAAGTGGAACTAAAGAATGGATCCTTGTTAAGTCTGAATATATTTTTTTGGGTTGTGTGGTGGTATGGTTGTGGGAATGGTTATGTGTTGTGGGGTATTTCAAAATTTTTAATGTAATATCAGTTTGAGATATTTATTGATTGTGTAATGGATGGGAAATGTTGTGCAGTGGGGCTATGATCAGGTTGTTCTATGTTCATGTTGCTGGATGTGATGGGTATAGTGTGGTTATGCAGTAGGGTTTCCAAGAATGGTTGTGTTTGAGATGATGAATTAGGCATAATGACTTTGAATAATGACGACGGTAGTGGTTGGTATGGGTAATTCACCTAGAGTTTCTTTATGAGTAGCATGCAAAAAGATTCACCCCATGTATGGGGATCAGTACCTTGTTATAGCATGAATGGGTGTTAAATGGAGAGTAAATGTAAAGTGTGTAAAACTAATAGAATATTAACCTTTTGAAATAACTATGGTGGTGTTGACCATTTTCCTGTGTTTCTTGTTGGTAACTGTTCTTAGTGGTTTCCCGGGTAGTGATGGAATAAATAAATTAATAGTTAATAAAGAATGAGAATTGGTTAATTGAATTGGATGGGGGTATGTTTTGAGTTGTAACTTTTTGTCTGGTTGTGAATTTAGAAGTAGCAGCAGAGGTGGTATCATGATTTGATTATTGGTTGAAAACCCATAGGTGGGGCTTGATTATTTGGTATTATATATATACACATGTATTTCCTTTGTGATTTATATACATACCCCACCCTAGTTTATCACTATGTGATGAACACCCCCATGATAATGGGGGAGGGTTTCTTTCCCAAACATCATAGTGGGAGGATGGATGGTTGGCCACCCGCTCTTCCATGCTCCCTCTTCCAGGTGGTGATAGCCCTAGATTCTTTGGGTAGGTTGTGATTGGTGAGGCCCAAGTGTATGCAGGAGAATTGTGTTTCCTAGGTGTCTTTGATATGAGATGTGTTGTGTTTCCTAGGTGTCTTCGGGATGAGATGTAGTTGTGAGGCCCAGGTGTGTGCAGGCAGAATGTGATGTGGGATGTGGACCAGGTGTCTGCGAGCGAGATGTAGTTGTGAGGCCCAGGTATGTGCGGGTGGGATGTGATATATTATGTATCCTAGGTGTCTGTGGGTGAGGTGTGGTTGTGAGACCTAAGTGTGTGCGGGTGGGTTGTGACATGGTTTTTTCGGAAGAGGTGGGAGCACCAGAACATTTTCCATCAGGGTGTGAGAGTATCAAATCAATGGGAAAGTGGTGCGGGGTAACCTATTATCTACGTGCTTACTATATTACATACTTGACTCACATTATTTGGTTATAATGCCTTGGTAAGGTGGGTATGGTTAGTATACCTTGTTTGGTGCCGCTGGTTCTGCTGTTTTCTCATGGGAGAATTAGTATGCTTCTCCCACTTGTACACAAGAGACTTTGGTTTTTCCTACTGAGTACACTTGTATTCTCACCCTACATATATAAAACTATTTTCATGTTTCTAGGAGGACTACATGGACTGTACTGGGAATTACTATCTCGGACGTTGGGACAAATTCTGTGTCACTTCTTAGCTTTTCTTTTAGTACTTACCTTGGATTTTTGTTGAATTTGTAACAGTTTTATTTATAAACATGCATGTGGGATGGATTCTGGATTTCTTTTATATCTGTATTGGAGTTGTTTTGAGGTTGATACATTTTATCTCTCAATTTTGTTTACTATAAAAGGGTAATGCCTCCCATTTTGTGATATTTGTATACCCTTGGTGATGGTCACCCCTAGGGGCCTACTGGAGGTGGGACTCGAGGGTCATTATATCTCTTTCTCCATTTCCAGTTCAAAAGGGGAATCTTTGGAGGGAGGGGGTCGTGACAATAGAAGATCCCAAGATATTAATTTAGGGCTTTTGACAGGTCTAATGGGTCAGATCTAGACTTATTTGGCCCGAACTAGGATAGGGAGAGGCTTGGAATTGTAATTTGGGGTGCCACAAACACACACACATATTAACACAAAATACACACACACACACACAAATATATAATATATTATAATATATAAAATGTTATATTATATAAAATATTATAATATATAAAATATTATAGTATATAAAATATTATAGTATGTAAAATATTATAATATATAAAATATTAGGATATTAGATGCACACACACACTCATGGGCCACCCAATCAATTGGGTGAAAAAATACACACCCTACACTAAAATGGGGAGGGACATAGGGCTTTTTCTAGGTCCCTTTTGAAAGGGTGACAGGTAACCCTTATCTTTTATTTTTTAAAAATTTATTATTTCATGCTAAGTCTTACATGATAAAGATCCTCTTTACACTCCTTGCATGCCCCACTCAACCTAAAGGGGCTATATATATAAAAATATATGTATATAGATTCACACACACACATGTTAGAGTTTGAATATATATATCAATTCTTTAATTGTTTTGTTTTTTGACAAATTACTATTCTTTAATTGTTTTGTTTAAAATAATCATTTCTTATTCACATGTTTTAATATTTAATGTTACTTTATAAATCTTAATTTTACATTTTTATGGAAATCATTTATGTAAACATATCTTATTTATTTTGTTTTTAAAGTATTTTAGTTATGAATTTTGTTAAAAAATAATCCAGCCATGGCTAGCCACATGGGCCAGCCCTTCAACCACATAGTTGACCAATGGTCAACCCCATGAGAGAGATATATTTAATGGTCCATACAAAATGGTAGGTGGGATATGTATAATCCCAAGTATAGTGGAAACATGGCACACCCATAGGAGATCATGGGCCTAGTAGGCCCATTGGGCCGCAACCCATGTGTGTGCATAGGTGTTCCAGGTGCCGACCTTGGTGCTAACTTGAACGATTAACGGTAGAGATTGATTAATATAGTGAATCTCAACATTATGAGTTTTCAATGTGGGAAAAAAATTTACACCACACTATTCATCAGTCATTTAAAGATATAAATATTTCATCCATCATCCGATATAAATAACCTTAGCTGTGCAAGTACCATTTGAAAAATGGTAACATATTTGCAACAGAATCACCACCAACACCGAACTCAATGGTAGTACCACCGAACTCCTTCATGATACCACCATCCCATCTTTTATGGTAGCACAACTACATACATAAACGGTAGCTCCACTCGATGACGGTAGATCATATTTACAATGGTGGTAGCTTTAACCTCGACAGTAGATTCATGAGAACTCATGGTAGTTCATGATATCATTTTATGTAAATCAATGATAGTAGAAGCTCCAACCACAAAGTGACTATAGCTTTCCTGCAATGATAGGTCCTCTGCTTCGATGATTGATCTGCTTCAACAGTATATCTCCTTCAAGTAATGGTAGATCATGTTATAATTCTAGATCAAAATGGTTGATCGTTCCTCTACTTCGATGGTAGTACCATTTTCCACAGTGTGCAATGATATCTCATTCAATGTTATCTTGTTAGTGGTAGAAACACTGTGCTACTGCTAGGTATTCTTCAATATACCATTAGTTCAATTTTTTTATTTTTTATTTTTTAATTGATGTAATTGAAATAAATATTTTAAATATTTTTTTATTAATTTTTTATAAAAATTTAATTACATTCATTAAAATTATTTTTATCATATATAATGTTTAGTTTTCACACTTTTAATAAATTACATACATGCAGTTGCGATACTATATTTTTTTTAGTTTTTAATATTTTAATAAACTAAAATTTAAATTCATATATTTTAACTATAATATTAATGTAAAAAATGAATTTATGTATTACTAATCATATTAGAAGTTTTATACTGTTATTTTATGTATAAATAAAAAACACACAAGTTATTTGATATTCAACATGGATTTTCCAAACAAAGGTATCAATAAAAATATATTTTTTATGTGCTAACAAGTGGAATATAGTGATTGGATCACTTGTCACTTCAAGGTGATCTTTGAGTTAATGAAACCTAATTAATTCGTTATAGATGTGATCAAGAGATAAAAACAACTGCATATAGATTATTCAATATAAATTTTATAATATTCATTTATACACATATTCATACTGATCATTTAATCAAGTTTCTCTATGACTTCTGACTACTTGATATGATTATGAAGTGAATTATACTATACCATCCGAAGGTTTCATGTGCAGCAGAAGCGTGTGGGTGGATGTGCCCACTTGGTTTTTTTTCATTAGAAATGATCAATCCGGGATCAATACAATGATGAACGCCAGTCTCCATAGATCGATTCACAGAAATAGACAAAGAAGAAGAAAGGTCCCAGAACCAAAAAAGTAGATCATCACAGGTTGATTATAATTAATTTAATTAATTTAAAAGAAGTACCTTTTGGGTGTTCTTTCTTTGTTGATATTCTTAATCACGTTCCGATGTGATTCTTCATTGCATCGCAGAAGCCAAGTGTAGAATTCTTCTAGTGGTGATCCACATGTGCACCTTGTATCTCTGGACTTCGCCAAAGGAGTCTCCAGGTGCTAGCGTGGAGAAAACTTTGCTTGCATTGTCTGCCTTAGATCATCTTGATCTGATGAAAGAGGATCTCTCTCAGTCTTTAGAGCGTTCTTGGAGGAAGTGGTTCTTTCAGACTTGAAATAATTCTCTAGAATTGTTGTGCATAATGATTCTCTTGTTTTGAAAAGAGTTGGGGTTGTGAGGATATTTATAATCGGGTTTGAGGTTGTAGAGTTATGATAATAAATAAATGTGTTACACGTTTTATTTATTTCATTGACTCTTATTGAACACCCCCATGTTGAATAATTAATTTTTTGACATGTGCACACACTGATTATAATAAATATCATTTAATAAAACAATATTATATCCTCAAAATCCCGACTAGAAAACTACACAGCGTGTAATCATTAATACACAGTGTGTACTTGTTTTCCATAAAACTACACGACATGTAATCATCAATACACGGAATGTACTTGTTTTTAATTTCCTTTCCAAAATAAAAACTACACAGTGTGTAATCATTAATACACGGTGTGTACTTGTTTTCCATAAAAAAAACTACACAGCGTGTAATCATTAATACACGATGTGTATATCTTGTTTTTCATTTCCTTCTTCCTCCATTATTAAAACGATGTCTGATTCCTTGAATAATTATTAAACCACATACGGGAATAATATTTATTCTACTTGAGATACTTGGATACACTTAGTGTGTGCCCCTCTAGGCGTCTTTCTCATTGGCATTAGGCAGGCTTGCCTAAAGTCCAAGTTTATTGTCTAGCAACGGGTCAAGGCACCCAAGAGAAAGAAGTTTACACCGCATTGACGTGTCACCTCATACGAATGCTTACTGTGTAATTTAATCCCTTTATCTAAATATCTCATCAAGAAGGTTTCATGGCTGTGTCATAAACCTATATTCTTGATCTTTCATTCTTTGACTTCCAGAAATAAACTCGTCGTGTCACCATGGCCATGGAATTTGTTCGACAGTTCTATTTCAATCAAAGGGCCCGAGATATCTACTTCCATAAATACGGAAGGGACAAATCCTCCCTCAACTTATCCATTAACAACATGTCATTCATGATGCACCCAACGTACCCTACTTCCCGCCAACTGTCTTCGTGACAGTTTTCATCAGCAAATCTAAGTGCATGAGTCATGACACGAGTTAATGATAATCTTCCAGTCTAAGGACCATTACACATGCTTGAAGATAGCAATATCCAATGACACCAAAACATGCAGAATTACTACTAGTAGGTCTGTTCTCATAATCTCCCATTTTGGAGATTACCAAGTGTGAACTCCATGAGAGAGAGTCTCATCTTCTTATGAGTACTCGCACATGAAGGTCTGTATACTATGTATCCTATCATAGTATGTCATCCAACCACATAACTTTATTTAATAATACTTTTTATAGCATTTCAAGGTTCTCATCATAGCGGGGATCTGCCATGACCTTATTAATGCAACATATATTCTAGGACATTATTATATTATAGTCATGAAAAAACAATGAACAATATATAATAAGTGAACATTCATGTAATCAAAGTACAAAATAATTGGTTCTCAAGACACCAACCCTAACAAACTCCCACTTGGACTAGAGACAACTACCTATGACTTTTAGTCCGCTAGACCTCACATGATGATCATGTTTCTGCTGAGTCAAGGCTTTAGTCAAGGGGTCCTCCACGTTGTCTTCTGTGGAAATACTGCTCACTGCAACTTCACCTCTCTGAGAAAAATCCCTCAAGAGATGATACTTCCGAAGTATGTGCTTTGTTCGTTGATGTGACCTTGGATATTTTGCAAGTGCCACCGCTATAGTATTATCACAATAGAGTGTGATAAGATCTTTACTGCTAGGTACTACATCTAGCTCTTGGATGAATCTTCACATCCATACTACTTCTTTATCTACCTCAGAAGCTATGATATACTCGGACTCTGCTGTAGAATATGCTACCACACTTTTCTTTGAGATCTTTCAGCTCAATTCACCTCCATTAAAACTAAAGATGTAACCAGTCTGCAATTTCATGTCATCTTGATCAGTCTGGAAACTAGAATCTACATATCCTCTGATAACTAGTTCCTCATTTCCTCTATAAACCAGGAACATATCCTTAGTATGCCTCAAATACTTAAGGATAATCTTGACTACCATCCAATGGAGGTCTCCTGGATCAGCTTGATATCTGCCTACCGCACTTAATGCATAAGCAACATCTATCCTTGTACATAGCATAACATACATGACTGAACCAATTGTGGATGCGTGAGGTATCCTAGCCATTTTATTTCTTTCCTCATGTGTCTGAGGACACATTTTCTTAGAAAGATGAATGCCATGTGACTCTGACAACAATCCCCTCTTAGATTGTTTCATACTGAATCTCTTCAGTATCTTGTCAATATATGTACTTTGACTCTGGACCAACATTCTCTTGGATCTATCATGATGGATCTTGATCCCAAGAATATATGCTGCCTTTCCCAAGTCTTTCATGGAGAAGTATTTATCTAACCATGCCTTAACTGACTGTAAGACAAGTATTTCATTTCCAATTAGTAATATGTCATCAAAATATACTATTAGGAAAATGACTGCACTTCCACTAAACCTCTTGTAGACACAAGGATCACATTCATTCTTAACAAATCCAAATTCCATTACAGCTTTATCAAAACAAATGTTCTATGACCTTGATGCTTGCTTTAATCCATAAATAGATTTCTGCAACTTTCATACCTTATTGGCATCCTTTGGAGTCACAAACCCTTCAGATTGTGTCATGTAGACATCTTCTTGGAGGTTCTCATTAAATAATGTTGTCTTGGCATCCATTTTCCAAATTTCAAAGTCATGGTAAGCGGAAATGGCCAATCGGATTCTAAAGGGTTTCAGCATCGCAGCCGGTGAAAAGGTTTCATCATAGTCAATTCCTTGACACTGTCTAAAACCTTTTGCAACCAGTCATTCCTTATAGGTGCTAACTTGCCCCTCCATGTCTAGTTTCTTCATGAATACCCATTTATTATCAATAGGCTTTACATCAACTGGATGATCTACCAAAATCCAGACTTGGTTTTGGTACATGGAATCCATTTTAGAATTCATGGCTTCTTGCCACTTGGAAAAGTCTGTACCTTCAACTGCTTCCTTGTAGGTAAAAGGATCATCATTGTCAACCAATAATGAGTCACCATCCTCGGTGACAAGAAAACCATATCATTATGGTTATCTCACCTCTCTCGTTCTCCTATGCAGTTCTTGTATCTCTGGAACTGATTGTTCTTCGATGGGGCTTTGTGGAATCTGTTCTTGTACCAACTCCTGTGTATCTTGAGCCTCGACTTCATCGAAGTCTATCTCTCTCCCACTATCTCTTTTGGATATGTTCTCCCTCTTAAGGAATATGGTGTGTCTTTCCACTGTAACCTTTTTGTCTGAGGGGTTGTATAGGTAATATCCCCTTGTTTCCTTAGGATATCCTATAAAGATACACTTTGTGCCTCGGGGTGCAATTTTGTTACCTAAAGAGGCCTTAACAAATGCTTCGCTACCCCACACATGTAAATTCTATAACATGGATTTGCATCCACTCCATAACTTGTATGGAATACCATTTATCGATTTAGTTGGTACTTGGTTTAATATGTGTGCTGCTGTTTGTAATGCATATCCCCAAAAGGATAATCGAAGACTCGAATGACTCATCATTGATCTCACCATGTCCAACATGGTGCGGTTCCTCCTTTCACTTACACCATTCCACTGAGGTGTGTAAGGAGGAGTGAGTTGAGATAGAATCCCAAAATCCCTTAAGAAATAAATTTATTCCTGATTAAGATATTCTCCTCCTCTATCTGAGCAGAGTTTTTTAATATTCTTACCAAGATGGTTCTCAACTTTATTCTTGTATTCTTTGAACCGATCAAAAGAATCTGACTTATACCTCATTAAGTAAATATATCCATATCTACTAAAATCATCAGTAAAATTAATGAAGTATGAGAACCCACCCCTTGCTTCAACTAGAAATGGTCCACACACATCTATGTGAACTAATTCTAGAATCTCTTTAGCCCTTTCACCTTTCCCACTAAATGGGGCTTTGGTCATTTGCCTTGTAGACACGTATGACATACACTAAGTGGTTTTAGTTCGAAAGAATCTAAATACCCATCTTGATGTAATTTTGTCAAATGTTTCTCATTGAAATGACCTAGCCGGTGATGCCAAAGTTGGGTGTGGTATGAGTCATGTGAATTAACTTTTTCATCAATTTCCATTACTTGGTTTGTGTAGTCTAACACATAAAGGCTGTTATATAAATGTGCCCTACCAAAACAAATGTTATTTTTATAAAATTAGAAACATCCACTTCCAATCTTGAAGATGAATCCATTAGTATCTAATCTAGATACTGAAATAATGTTTTTGGTTACAGAGGGTACATAATAGCATCCTTTAAAAACCAAGACCATCCTAGTAAGCAATGTGAGGTGGTAGTCTTCGAAAGCTACAATAGCGAGTCTGGCTCCGTTGGCTGCTCGTAGATCCACCTCACCTCGGTCAACCTTCCTGAATCTACTTGGTTCCTGTATTTGGATACATATGTGAGCACCAAAAGCAGTATCTAATACCCAATTGGTAGAAACGAATAGATTGCATTCGATAACAAACACACCTGAAGCTTCCCCTTGCTTCCTTGACTGGGTTCAGTTTTTCTTCCAGTGGCCCTTCTTGCCACATGCGAAACAAACAACCTCCTATTATCTTGCCTCCCCTTTTATCTTCTTTTTCTTGGAAGGACTTTAAGAATATTTGGGCTTAAATATCTTCGCCTTCCCTTTCCTTTTATTCACCATGAGGACATAAGGCTTTTCTCGCTTCATGTCATTGTCCACTTGGCGAATGAGGATAAGAAGATCAAACACAAACTTCTCAATGCTGTTCATGTTGAAGTTCACAACAAAGTTTGAGAAGATCTGGGGGAGTGATGAAAGAATGAGATCGGTACCTAGTTCTTTGAGGAGTTTAAACCCTAGAACCTCCAAGAGCTCAATGTAGCCAATGAGATTGACTACATGAGGCCCAGCTGGGGCACCCTCTCTAAGATTGCTCTGAAATAGAACCTTGGAGATCTCAAACCTTTCCTGTCTTACTCTCTCCTGGTATAGACCACAGAGGTGCTCGAGCATGCTATAGGCATCCATGTCCTCATGAGACTTCATGAGTTCACTTGACATTGATGATAGCATCAAACATTGAATGTCGAGTGCATCGCTCAAATGTTGATCATAGACCAGGAAATCTTCATCACTCACCCCTTGGACAGGAGAATCAGGAAGTGAGGACTCCAGTATGTAATACTTTCATTCATGGTGTAGGATAACCCGAAGGTTCCTAAACCATTCTTGAAAGTTACTGCCGGTGAGGATATTGTCTTTGTATATAATTGATCGCAGAGAAAATGTGGTTGGATAGTTTTTCATATTGATTCTACAAATTAAAAGATCAGATTTATTAGTACCTTTTGATTACATTTTATGAAAAATAATAAATGAATTTATTAATTCTCCCACTATTTTATCAAGTCCCAATGGCCCTCACCATTGAACCCGGAATGTCTAGTTTCTTTGACATTATACTGGCAAGGATCCATATTTCCCTTCACATAACCCAAAAAAGGGTTGGTCAAGCTATTTGAAGGTATTTAGGTAGGCAGGTCTTTGCCAATTGTGAGCTTACAGTTCCTTGATCTGTTGAGTGGACTCCCCAATCCTGAAATCCTGACTTGGATTTCCTCAACACTTGCCTCCATTTTACAACAAGTCTAGCAAGGGCTACTCCTCTTGATGTAAAATGTTTAAGTCAACCCAAAACTTTCATAAGAGCTTCTTGTATAAAAAGTAAGTGTCCCAACAAGGGTTGGTCAAACACATAGTTTTATTGAGTCTTTCCCTTAATCAAGTAACGGAAGGCTTGGTCTAATGTAATATAGTTTTTGAGGGATTTTATTCTTTATGTGTAGTTTTTCATTATCACATGCTTGTTAATATTAATTTATTCTTTCTTAAGTGATTAACCATGTTCTGATAATGTTGACGCATAGTCCGGTTTTTATTTTATTCCATCTTTTCATGCTTGTTTATTTCATTAATTATGTGATCGCGACAACACATACATAATAAATAAACCATGAAATTAGAAAGAAATAAAATAAGATGGCATGATCATGAGATTCTATTGGTTAGCTTATCTTGTGGTTTTGATAATCTAACACCAACCTAGGAAAAAACACCTTGAACCGATGGTTCGTGTTTTGCAGCTCCCACCTGTCCACCTTTGTATCTTCTTGGGTTGGTTTCACCTCAGCTTCGGGTTTCGAACCGTCTCCTCCGACTTGGGAGATCCTCCATTAAATGGGGTTTACATTAAAGAAACCATGGGCACACATGCCCTACATTTTATTGGAATAAGGCTCATAGGCCAATGAATTTAAATTAAACAAATTTAAATGAAAACAAACACACATAAAAAGGGTCTTTGGTCTAGCTCATGATCATCCATAGCATGCAATGACATTTATGCATATTTAGAATTCAAATTCTTTTAATCGTTATTTTATTTAAGATAAGTCGCGCTTGAAATTAATTAATTATGATCTTATAATTAATCAGTTATTTATCTTAAATTCCTTTCTGAATTTCCTTGAGATTATTATCATCCATATCCCTTGTACAGGTCTTTGTACTTTTAGAGGAAACCTGGTGAAATTACATTTCTGGAAAGTACATGGTGTGTAGTTTATATTTACATGGCGTGTATTTCTTTTCACCCTTTATCCAAAGTACACATCGGGGGATTTGGTGTGTTTTCTCTACTTTGGAAATTTTGGAGTACACGACGTGTAGATTAATCAAACATGGCGTGTACTTCCTTGTTACGTGGTTACTAGCCTGGAAATCCCGTGTACACGGAACACGGCTTCTCCTTGTACATGGTTTCACTTGGGCCAGATCGGACTACACGACGTGTTGATTCAACATACACGCCGTGTATTCTGGTTCCACACGCCGTTCATTTCTGGTCAACACGGTGTAATAAAACTCAGGTATACTCAATTCACACGACATGGTTTGGAGAACCAGTACCGGTTCATTGAACCTAAGTACATGGCGTGTAGTTTTCATTACACGTCGTGTATTCCTGTGTTGTACAGACAGAAAGAGTGGCTCCTCTGGATGAGTTCCTCATTTTTTATTTTAATCAAAATTAAAATAAAAAGTTGTTTCTATGATGTGAATTGAGAAATGAAGGAGGAAGAACATATCTCATTCATTCAGTTTAATAGAACAATTTATCACGAATTGAATCAAATATAAATGCGTAAATTATCAACGAAAATTAAATAACTATAATCAACGTTGTAACCTCCCTCTGATACCAATTGAAGGTTCCAAGCGCAGCGGAAGAACGTATGTGGATGTTCCCACTTGGATTTTTTTCATTAGCAATGATCAATCTGAGATCAATACGACGATGAACGCCAGTCTCCACAGATCGATTCATAGAAATAGACAAAGAAGAAGAAAGGTCCTAGAACCAAAAAAGTGGATCATCATAGGTTGATTATAATTAATTTAATTAATTGAAAAGAATTACCTTTTGGATGTTATTTCTTCATTGATATTCTTGATCACATTCCGATGTGATTCATCATTACGTCACAGAAGCCAAGTGTATACTTGATCTAGCGGTGATCCACACGTGTACCTCGTATCGCTGGACGTCACCAAAGGAGTCTCCAGGTTCTAGCGTGGAGAAACCTTTTCTTGCATTGTCCACATTAGATCATCTTGATTCGATGGAAGATGATCTCTCTCGGTCTTGAGAGCGTTCTTGGAGGAAGAGGTTCTTTCGGCCTTGAAAGAATTCTCCAGAATTGTTGTGCACAACGATTCTCTTGTTTTGAAAAGAGTTGGGGTTGTGAGGATATTTATAATCAGGTTTGAGGTTGCAGAGTTATGAAAACAAATAAACGTATTATGCGTTTTATTTATTTAATTGACTCTTATTGAAAACCCCCATGTTGAATAATTAATTCCTTTACATGCGCCTACACTGATTATAATAAATATCATTTAATAAAACAATATTATATCCTCAAAATCCCGACTGGAAAACTACACGACGTGTAATAATTAATACACAACATTTACTTGTTTTCCATAAAAATACACGACGTGTAAACATTAATACATGAAGTGTACTTGTTTTTCATTTCCTTTCCAAAATGAAAACTACACGGTGTGTAATCATTGATACACGATGTGTACTTGTTTTCCATAAAAAAAAACTACACGACGTGTAATCATTAATACACGGCGTGTATATATTGTTTTTCATTTCCTTCTTCCTCTATAATTAAAATGATCTAGGATTCCTTGAATAATTATTAAACCACATACGGGAATAATCTTTATTATACTTGAGATACTTGGAAACACTTAGTGTGTGACCCTCTAGGCCTCTTTCTTGTTGGCATTAGGCGAGTTTGCCTAAAGTCCAAGATTACTATCTAGCAACGGGTCAAGGAACCCATGAGAAAGAAGTTGACGCCGCATTGATGTGTCACCTCATACGAACGCTTACTGTGTAATTTAATCCCTTTGTCTCAATATCTCATCAAGAAGGTTTCATGGCAGTGTCATAAACCAATATGCTTGATCTTTCATTCTTTGACTTCTAGAAATAAACTCATCATGTCACCATGGCCATGGAATTTGTTCGACAGTTATATTTCAATAAAAGGCCCCAAGATATGTACTTCCATAAATATGGAAGGGATAAATCCTTCCTCAACTTATCCATTAAAAACATGTCATTCGTGACGCACCCAACGTACCCTACTTCCCGCCAACTGTCTTCGTGACAGTTTTCGTCAGCAAATCTAAGTGCATGAGTCATGACATGAGTTAATTATAATCTTAAAGTCTAAGGACCATTACACACGCTCACAGATAACAATATTCGATGACACCAAAACATGAAGAATTACTACTGGAGGGTCTGTTATCATAATCTCCTATTTTGGATATTACCAAGTGCGAACTCCATGAGAGAGAGTCTTGTTTTCTTACAAGTACTCGCACATGACGGTCTGTATACTATGTGTCCTATCACAGTATGTCATCCAACCATAGAACTTTATTTAAGAATATTTGTTATAGCATTTCAATGTTCTCATCATAGTGGGGATCTGCCATGACCTTATTAATGCAACAGATATTCTAGGGCATTATTATATTATAGTCATGCATAAAAATGAACAATATATAATAAGTGAATATTCATGTAATCAAAGTACAAAACAATTGGTTCTCGGGACACCGACCCTAAAACCATCATCTACTGTTGTTGTGATCAAGATCATCAAACTTTATCATCCTCATCATCGGATCTTTATGCTGGGATTTTTTGTATTTTTTTTCTTAATATTATTCTTTTCTTTATCTATTTATAATATATTCATATCTGGTTTATAATTTTATGAATCAAAGGTAGGTATTGTTTGTTTTAGTTATTCCACCATCCAATAGGAAGTTTTGGGTTGTTACTCCCAATCAAAATTGACGCCATAGACTAGGTTACAGAATCCTATAAAAAGTATGGGTTGTGACTCTGGGTATTTGTAAAAGGAAGAGTCTGTAATAGGTTCTCACACCTTTAAAAATGATTTTATTAGTGGGAAAAATATTCTCATGGAGTAGATAAGGTTGAGAAGTGGATTATTATATTGGTGATCTGAACCACTATAAAATATCAATGTTCTTTCTTTTTTATTTCCATTTTATTTCACATCTTGAACACAACACTCAATAAAGTTTCTTTAATTAATAAAACTCCGATTGATTTATTATTTAACTTTTTAAAATGATTATTCACCCCCTATAGTATTTATTTACATCACTTATGATACAAAAATTGATATTAGAGGTTGGTTAATAGCTATGTTTCTTTGATAGTTAGAATATTTATTTATTATAACCCTTCTGGATATTGTTCTATTGTTTTTTAACTATGTTCTAACCAAATCATCCTAGACATAATAGTCTAAGGAATAGAAGTTTAGTTCTGTAATATTGAAAGTATCAATTCTAATGATGGATGGATTCCATAAAACCCCCATTATTCAATGAAACTGACTATGGTTATTGAAAAGATAGAATGAAAGCCTACTTGAAATAGTTAAGTGTGGATTATTGGACTATCATGGAGAATCTACATGAGCTACCCAAAGTTGATCTGAATACACTTATAGGTAATGAAATGGTAAAATATGTTTTTAATTATAAATTTAAAAACATTATGTACCATGATATAAATAGAAGTGTCTATATCCATGTCTCAACTTGTAAGACATCCCATGATAGATGGAGAACAATTCAAGTGACTCACTATAGGACTGAAAATCTCAAGATAACTGAGATATGAATGATCTGAGAAGAATACCAAGACTTCAATATGGGAGATGAAGAGTTAGTGAACTAGATGTTCTATAGGTTTACAGGTATTACAAATGGTATGAGTGCTCTTGGATAAGTATTGAACAACATAGATCACGTTTAAAGATTACTAAGAGATATTACAAAAATACGACATACAAATAAGGTGGCCATCGATGAGAGTAATAATTTTAAAGATTATACCTTAGTTAAAATAATAATATCTTTACTGTAGTATGAGTTAGATTTGAAAAACATTGATGATGAGGAGTATACAAAGAGAAAATGTATAGATTTTAAGTCCAATGTTAATGAAATATCTAAAACTTATAAATATGAGTACTAGGAAAGTGAAAAAGATATGGATCACTTTAGAAATAAGTTTTTCAAGTTCATGAAAAACAAATATGGTAAGAGACAGTTCAGAAGAAAGTTCAAAAATTATTACAAGAAAGGTAATTCTAATAATAATGATGATGTTTCAGAATTAACATGTTATGAGTATAATAAGAAAGGAAACATTAGGATAGAATACCCCAAACTCAAACATACAAATAAGTAAAAATACAAAAGAAGAAAAGAAAAGAAATATTTCTTTGGAGGTTAGGACTGCTCTGATAGTTCTGACTTAAGAAGTGATTCTAGAAGTGAACATGAGAGAGGGAATCTTGCTATGATGGTTATACAATGTGAGGAAATATACCTTATAAATCTCAAAGACTCATGGTATTTAGATATTGGACGATCTAGTTACATGAAATGTGATATTTCAAAATTTCTATCCTTCAATTCATGTGATGGTGTTCTAGTATCATTTGGATACAACTCTAAAGGTCACATTAAAGGTATTAGTGAAGTTGGTTTTTTTAAACCATTATTATTTCAAAATTATTATTAGTATATGGTTTAAAGGAGAATATAATAAGTATATCATAGCTTTGTGATAATGGATTGAATGTTATTTTTGAAAATGATAAATGTACAGTTCCAAATATAAATCTATTTTATTTTCTGAAAATATAAAAGTGAATGTTTATACTATTGATTTTTTTGATCTAACCAAACAAAAGGTTAAGTATTTAAACATTGTAGAATTAGATGAAATTATGTGGAATATGAGGCTTAGGAATTAAAAATTAAGACTATTTCACAAACTTCCAAAGCATGACCAAGTTCTGTAATTTCCAAACTTACATACAAGTACTTTATTTGTGATTCCTGTTTAAAGGGTAAGAAACACAAAGAAAGATTTAAACCTGTAAATGATGTTAGTACTACTATATGTTTATAACTATTACATCTTTACTTGTTTAGACCTATAAAACCTATTAGTTTTGGTGGTAATAAGTATTCTTTTTTAATTTTAGATGATTACAATAGATTCATTTAGATTTATTTCTTATCACATAAAAATGAAACTTTTACTAAATTTTGTTCTTTCTATAAACTTATTCAAAACTTCAAAAATATTTCAATCATCTATATCAGAAGTGATAGAGGTGGTGAATTTTTTAACTTATAATTTGATAAATTTTGTAAAGAAAATGGATATAAACATTATTTTTCAGCCTAGGATACCATGATAGAATGGTGTGGTTGAAAGAAAGAATAGATCTATACAAGAAATGGCTAGATCAATGCTTATGGAATTTAATGTGCATAAATATTTTTTGTCAGAAGCTATAAATATATGTTTTCATGTTTTAAATAGAGTATCTATTTAATTTTTTTTAAATAAGACCCCTTATGAACTATTTAAAGGGTTTAAACCTAAAATTGAATATTTTAGGGTATTTGGTTTCAAAGTCTTTATCTTTAATACAAAATACAATTTAGAAAAATTCGATTCTAAAAGTGATGAAGGAATATTATAAAGATATTAAAATAATAGAAAATCATATAGAGTTTTCAATAATAGAACTTTATTTGTTTTTGAATATTTTTTACATGTTAAGTTTAATGAAAATATCAATATCAAGAAAAATTATGATTTAATCAAAGATGGTGATGATTTTAGGAAATTTAATTTTGGTGAAGATTATGAACAAGAAAATGTGAATTCATCAGTTTAGGGTGATCATATCTCTTATCAAACTGATCCTAAAGAATGGAAAACACTTAAATATCATCCAATTGAAAAAGTTATTAGTAATGTAGAATCTGGTATACAAACCAAAAAATCTATTTTACTTTTTTGTGCAAACTCTGTTTTTATTTTTGATTTTGTTCATATTAACATTGATAATGTGTTAATTGATTAAAATTGTATAAATTATATGTATTATGAATTAAATCAAATTGAAATAAATAAAGTATGGATTTTTGTTGAATTACCAAAAGATAAACCCATAATATGAACTAAATGGATTTTTCATAATAAAATAGATGAAGTTGAAAACATAGTTAAAAATAAAGAAATACTAGTGGCTCAAAGATATTCCTATGAAGAAGGAATTTAATTTAAAGATTATTTTTATCATATATCTAGGATGTAATTAATTATAATTCTATTATACTTTTCTTGTTTTCAAAATATAAATTTCTTTCAAATGGATGTAAAAAGTGATTTTTTAAATGGAATAATTTATGAGGAAGTTTATGTTAAAAAGCCCACTATATTTAAAAATTATAAAGTTAAAAATCATATTTTTAAACTTAATAAAGCTTTATATAGTTTTAAGAAAGCTCCTCAAGTTTGGTATGCAAGACTAACTCTGTTTTGATTTCAAAATTGTTTTTTAAAGGGAAGGTTGATCCAACCTTGTTTATAAAGACAATTTCAAATGATATAATGATTATACATATTTATGTTGATGATATAATATTTGTTTCAACAAAATAATCATTGTGTAATGATTTTTATAAACCAATGATAAGTTAATTTGGAATGTGATTAATGAGAAAACTACTTTTTTTTCTTGGTTTACAAATTAATCAAAGAAAAGATGACATTTTCTTAAATCAATCTAAGTATACTAAAGAAAATTTTAAAAGGTTTGGTCTTGATTCTAGTAAGACTATGAAAATACCAATGATTACCAATTCCAAATTGGACTTGGATAAATCTAGAAAGATAGTTGATATTAAACTATATAGTCATGATATAAAGTTTATTGTATCTCACTACATCTAGACTAGACATAATGTTCTCAATTTTTATGTGCTATATTTCAGTACAACCTCGAGGAGAGTAATATTAAAGCTATTAAAAGAGTAATTAGATATATTAAGGGAACTATAAACACTAGTTTATTTTATTAAAATATATTTTTTAATTTATTATCTTATTATGATTCTAATTTTAGAGGTTGTAGGCTTGATTGGAAAAGTGCAATTGGTATGTGTCATTTTCTATGTAAAATTTTAATTTCATAGAGTTATAAGAAACAAATATTAATAGAAATATCTACAGTTGAGGCTAAGTATGTTGTTACTGCTATTTTTTATTAAAAAATTATATAGATTAAACAAACACTATGTGATTTTAATATCTATTTTGATACAATTCCAATATTTTTTGATAATTTTAGTGAAATTTAAATTTTTAAAAACCCTCCACCACACTCTAGAAAAAAGCACATAGATGTTAGATTTCATTTTCAGAAGGATCATGTAAATAAAGGTGATATTTTTTTAGAATTTGTTCCTAATGAGAAACAACTTGTTGACATTTTCACTAAACCTTTAAATTTTGTCAAATTTTAGAAAATGAAGTTTTAATTGGGTATGATTGAAGCTTAACATTTCTCTTTAGAATAATTACTATTTTGATAAAACTTCTCTAATTTTTTTTTACATGTGTACTATATCTAAATGCTATTTTTTATATTTATATTTTGTTAATTCTAAGCAGTTTATACTATTTAAGATGATTTTTTCAAAGATTTAATTTTAATATACTTTTTGATAAATTTAAAAAATGGGGAATTTTTTTAAAAGTTTAATAAATGATTTGTTTTTTAATTTATAAAATGTGAAGATTGTTAGAGTTTTAATATTTGTACCAATTATTTAACTATTTTTTTGAAAAATTTCTATTTCCTAACATTTGTTAAAGTCAAATTGTTTAAAATAATAATTTATTATTTACATGTTTTAATTTTTAATGATACTTTATAAATCTTAATTTTACATTTTCTATGGTATTAATTTCTTTAAACATTCTTATTTTTTTAAAGTATTTTAGTTGTTGATATTGTTAAAAAATAATCCAACCATGGATAGACACATGGGCCAACACTTCAACCACATAGGGAACCAATGGTCAACCCCGCGGGAGAGACAACCTGAATGGGCCAAACACAACAACATGTGATCCATGTATAGGATCAAGTATAGTGGAATCATGGCATGTTCGTAGGAGATAATGGGCTTAGTAGGACCATTGGTCCACAACCCGTGTGCGTGTATAGGTGTTCCAAGTTCCAACCCTAGTCCCGACTCGAATGATCAGTGACAACGATTGATTAATATAGTGCATGTCAACATTATGAGTTTTTGATGTGGGATAAAAACTCACATTGAAATGTTCATTTATCCTTTAAATATATGGATATTTCATCTACCATCCGATATAGATAACCTCAACCATGGAAGTACCATTCGAAGTATGATAGCATGCTTGAAATAGAAGCACCACCAGCATCAACCTCGATAGTAGTACCGCCTGCCTCCTTTACAATAACACCATCCCATCTTCGACAGTAACATAACTATAGACATTGATAGTATCTCTATGGGATGATGGTTGAACATCTTTGTAGTGGTGGTAGATCTGACCTCAATGGTAGCTTCATGTGAACCCATGGTAGTTCATGATATCATTCGACATGAATCAACGGTAGAAAAATCTCTAACCACAATGTGACAGTAGCTTGATAGTAATTATATGTACTATGCTTCGATGGTATATTTTCTTCAACGACAGATCTTCTTCAAGTAATATTAGATCATATTAAAATGGCAGATCACAATAGTTGAACATTACTTTGCTTCAATGGTAGTACCATTCTCCATAGCGTGCGATGGTAGCTCATTCAATGATAGATTTTCGGTAGTAGAAGAACTGTACTACTACCAAGTATTCTTCAATTTACCATGAGTTCAATTTTGTTAATTTTTATTTTTTTAATTGATGAAATTGAAATAAATATTTTAAATATTGTTTTATTATATTTTGATAAAAATATAATTACATGTTGTTTTAAAATTATTTTGAGTATATATGATGTTTAGTTTACACACTTATAGTAAATTACATACATATATACAATTACGACACTCTATTTTTGTGAGTTTTTAATATTTTAATAAACTAAAATTTAAGTTCATATATTTTAAATATAATATTAATTTGAAAAATAAATTTATGTATTACTAATCCTATTGAAAATTTTATACTATCATTTCATGTAGAAATAAAGAGCATGGAAGTTCTTTGATATTCAGCACAACTTTTCCAAATAAAGGAAACAGTAACAATATATTTTGTTATGTGCTAACAAGTGTCATGAAGTGATTGGATTACTTGAAATTCCAAGGATTTACTTGAGTTAATGAAGATGGATTAATCCATTAGATATTTTATCAAGGGATAAAAACAACTACATACATATTATTTGATATAACTTTGATAACATTCGTTGATACACATATTATGCATCTCATTTGATCAAGAAGCTCTATGAATTCTGACTACTTGCTATGATCATGAAGTGACTTCTACTATACCATAATCTACTACTATTGTGATTAAGATCATCAGACTTCATCATAATCATCATCATATATTTTTACTGGGTTTTATTTGTATTTTTTTCTTCATATTATTCTTTTATTTATCTGTTGTAATCTGTTCATGTTTGGTTTATTCTTTTTCCAATCAAAATTGGGTCCTATATTTTTTGGTTATTCCAACACCCAAAAGGTAGTTTTGGGTAGTGACTCCCGATAAAAAGCCAGGTCATAGAATAGGTTAAAGAATCCTGTAAAAAGTCTAGGTTATGTCTCTGGGTATTTGTAAAAGGAAGAGTATGTAATAAGTAATCACACCTTTAAAAGTGAGTTTTGTAGTGAGTAACAATATTCTTGTGGAGTAGATAATTTTGAGAAATGAATTAAAATCTTGGTGATCTGAACCACTATAAAATCTATGCGTTCTTTCTTTTTTATTTCCATTGAATTTCACATCTTAAACACAACACTCACTGGAGTTTCATTAATTGATAAAAATCTGATTAACATGTTCTTTAAAATTTTAAAATGACTATTCACCCCTATAGTATTTATTTTCATAACATAAAATAAAACTATATATATATATATATATATATATGTATATGAAATCATATCACAAATTTTCCTAAAAACCCACCAATCTTCGATCGACCATATATTGGCTATATGAACTCGGATCGACACACCACTAGTTGAGTTGGGACCTTATTGAAACCCTATTCCAGAATATTAGTATATTTAATTAAAAATTTAAAGTTTTTAACTTAAATAATTACATGTTCACTATGATACCAATTGATGGAACCCGAGGTTCTACAGAAGTGTGAAAAAAATGTAATTTAAAATTTTGGGTTCAGATTCATGTTAGAAAATAATGAATCTAAAATACCCATTTCCTAATTTTTTTTAAAGGATCACATGTAATTAAATTTAAGAACAAAGAATAAAATTGAAAAAAACTGTAAATGGTACCTAGTTAGTTTGAAATCATAGATTTGATTCGCTCAAAATTAGCCTATCATGGATCAGATATTCCAACTAAGAATCATATAGATCATCCACACATGAATTACAACTCTTAGATCATCTATCTTCAATTATAAAGTGATAGAATGGGAAATCAAAGAGATTTACAATGTCCCTTTGATCGCATGAATAACACAAACTCGATCGAGAAATCAAGATCGATCCGACCTTGTTCTTACTTTAGTTTCTCACTTTAGAACTTAAGAGAGAAGGGTAGATCCCTCAATATTAATCCAAATGGTGGAGTGTTATTCTTGAGTCTAAAATTCACTTATATACTTAGGATATACTTTCCAAAATTGAAATTTGGTCCTTGGAAAGTTACAACCTTCATTTTAGACCCCTGTACACACTTACGACTTAATTAAACTTGACATAAATATCATAAGAATTTTATCACTCAATTGTAACATTTTAACATGTTACTTAATAAAATATGGACCATTAAATTGACTCACTCCTCCCTTAATAATTTAATGAACCTTTAACAAACTATTTTTATTCAAAAAATTATATCTTATCGTATTCACTTTTATGATCAAACAACTTATGAATACCATGAGAAATAAATTCAATCATCATCATTATAAAATTAAATAATATCATTGAATTATTTTCACTTACGTTCATTCATAATTGGACATTCACCGACCCCTACATTTGGGGCCCACTTCATACTAAAATCTTATTCATATGGATAGGTGCAACTTGTGGATATAATTAGTGTGTGATCCTATAGGTCCTTATCTTGATAGCAATGAGTCCAACTCATTGAACAAGAGTGGAGTCTAGCAACCCATCATGACCCATAAAGAGATAAGGAATATCATAGCTATAAATATCTCCTAAGAACACACTGTGTAATAAAATCTTTTTGTTTTTTGATTAATCATAAAGAAGAATGCACACTTATTCTTTCATCATTTTTATGATTTATATATTTCATGACCTTATCAGATAGAATTATTATATTGTAATATGCCCACGGATTTATTGAAGGTACAACCATCCTGGTAAACCTGGGCCCATGATATATATCTTCCTCAACTCAAAAGTGAAAAATTATATCTTGATCATTCAAACAGTGTCATACCACTAACGACACACCCAACACAAGCTAACTCACCAAAATTTCAATTTCATGGTTTTTTATTCACATCAAAGCACCCAATAAAATGGAATACAATGATAATGATCTAAATTTGAGAGAACAATACACATGTTTATAGATTGGAACAACCAATGACACCCAAAACATGTGGTGTTACTATTGGAGGGTTAGTCCTCATGATCTCATCTACTCAAGATCACCAAGTGAGAACTTCATAGAAAGAAGTCTCAATACATATTATCCCCTAGAACTTGATAGCAATGAATCATCTATGCCCCATCAGCATGATATATCTAGACCATACGTCATATGTTCAATATTAATATCATAATATCTCAAGGTTCTCATTATACCCAGGAATTTCTATAACCTTTTGATATAACATGTAATCTAAGGACATTACCATGGAAATAATGGATGCAGAAGTATTAATGCTATTATGGTAATAATAAACACATGCATATATCAAATTGCATACATATAATGGTAATAAAAGTACATACATGAGTTGGTTTTAGGGAACCCACTCACAAAAAATGAAATTAGAACACAAAATCCCAAACATGATATTTTTTTGGAAAATAAATCCACAAAAAACTCCCCCTTTTTACATCACATAGAATAAGTGAGAACCACCCCTCATGTAATTCATGAGGGAGTATTTAAAATAAAATAACTTAAATGGTAGCATAACAGTAGTCCCCCAAGCACCAAAAACTCCAACCTTTAGCCTCATAGTTTACCGATTTGGGTTCCCTCTCTTTCGAACCATCCCTCCTAGCACTGCTACAAAACAAACCTTTAACAACCCCAACCTTTATCAGTGCTAGAAAAAAACACTGATAAAGGGTACCCTTTATCAGCACTTCGTTTTTAGAGTTGATAAAGGGTAAAATTTATCAGTTCATTTTAGCAATGATAAAGGGTAAACTTTATCAACACATTTTAGCACTGATAAAGGTCCAGAATAAAATGAAATAATTAAACAAATATTTTTTTAAAAAAATATTAACTATTTCATTAATTAAATAATTATTGATAAAATGAATAAAATGAATATACTTATATGTAAATTATAAAAATTAATAAATATTATATATTAAATATTTTGATATGGAAACTGAATAAAATGAAATAAACAAATAAAAATTAAAGACGAGTAAATTAAGAATTTTTTTAAATATTTTATTAATTAAATAATTATTGATAAAAATGAATAAATTTAATACATATATATATATATTATAAATATTAATAAGTAATATATATTAAATATAGATATATAAAATAAATAAATTGTAATAATTAAATAAAAAAATAAAAAATTTATAAATTGTAATAATTAAACAAAAAAATAAAAAATGAATAATTACAAAATTATTTAAAATTTTATTAATGAAACAATTATTATAAAAATGAATAAGTATAATATATATATATATTAATTATAAATAGTAATTAATAATATATATTAAATATAAATATATAGAAAAAGAATAAAATGTAATAATGAAAAACATATTAATATCTTATTCATTTTTAATGCTGTTTGATTTTTCAATTTAACATATATATAATGTGTGTTACATTGATTTCACATGCATATACGTAATTAATTCATTTTTACATACAACAGACACACAAATATTTACGCAATTAATGAAATCTTATATAAAAACACATTCTCCTAATATTTAGGTAATTTATTAAAATTTTAGTATATTTTTGAATTTCATTATAAACATTTAATATATTATGTTCTAATCAGTCAATTTTATATATTTAATTTTTAATATTATTACAGTTAGGTATTATTTATTCATTTTTAATATTTTTTCTTTTTTCTTTTATTTTCGAATTTAATCATTTTCTATTATTTATTTATATATATTTATTTACTATGTTTTGGTATTTTCAATATATATTCATCATTACTTCAATATATATATCCATATTTTTTAATAATTTATATTTATTTAATGAAAAAATATATATATTTTTAATTTTTTAAAAGTGGTCATTTTTAATTATTCAATTTCACTTATTTTTAAAAAGCATGTATTCAAGATTATATATTCATTAATATTGTTAAAAATATATTTGTAAATAAATATTTATAAATAAATATATTTATAAATGTATATTTACTATATTTATAAATTTATATATTTATAATTATTATAAATAAATAAATATTATTTTTCTAAAAAGTATTTATATAATTATAAATAAATAATTATATATATTTAAATAATTATAAAATTACAATAAATTTATTTAAATAATGAATATACTATATTTATATTTATATTTATATCTAGAATATATGTATATGTTGAGGTTAAAGCCTTAGTTTATTTTGGGAAAGAGGCTACATTTCAAAGAAAAACAAACAACATACAATATAGGGATATTCAACGAGACTTGAACTCGAGACCCTGTCGAGACCCGCAAGGGTAGCTACCACTGAGTTGCACCCCTGGGGCTATATATAGATATAATTTTATAAATATATAAATATATAAATATATAAATATATAAATATATAAATATATAAATATATAAATATATAAATATATAAATATATAAATATATAAATATATAAATATATAAATATATAAATATATAAATATATAAATATATAAATATATAAATATACAAATACATTTTTTAAAAGTATTATCGATATATTTATAAATAAATAATTATATATTTAAATAATTATAAAATTATAATAAATACATTTAAATAATGGATATAATTATATATATATATATATAATATATTATATATATATATATATATAATTATAAAATTATAATAAATATATTTAAATAATGAATATATTTACTATATTTATATTTATATATATTTATTAAATATATATAATTATATAAATATATATAATGATATAAATATATTTATAATTATAAATATATTTTTAAATGTATATTTACTATATTTATAAAATTATATATTTATAATTATAAATAAATAATTTTATATTTAAATAATTATAAAATTATAATAAAAAAATATATAATTATATAAATATTTTTACATTTTTTATTTATATTTATAATTATAAATCCTTTATTAGCGCTCAAGTTTCAATGCTGATAAAGGTTCATTTTATTTCTTATTACCTTTTAGATAGTGTGGATTGTCATTGTTTGAATCTTTTTTCCGCAGTTTGGAATGCACATAAAGATGAAAAAAAGTTTAATACAATAAAAAGAATCATGAATATATGTGTTTCTATTGAGAAAGTCATCTTCATAAAATTTCATATATTAATAGGTTCCGATTTTCGCTTAATTAATATGGGATCATTAGAAACACATAGGTGTTGTAGTATAATGAATAAATGAAGTTTGTTCTTATGTCATAAAATGATATAATTTTATGGTGGTTCCTGTATATTTTCTTTCATTTGATTATTTTTTGTTAATACACAATTTGAATATAAATTTGAATATAATTTCACATGCTAAATATATTATTGAATAATGAGATGATGATATATCGCATGAAATAATTATTAAAGGTGTTAAGTTAGACTTGTGTTAAATATTAGAAAATTTAGTGCTGCTTAGTAATAATATATTATATTTATGATTGAAGTATTTTTTTATATAAATGAATTGATAAATTCAAGTAAATTAAATAGAAAAGTGTTTACTGGGATTACATTGAGGTTGGTGGTATGTTGTGATGGAAAGTGAATTATATTTTTGATGGAGATCATACAACCTTTACAATGTGAGTAACAATGATGTGTTGTTTGATATTGTTCTTTGATTATGATTATGGATTAAGAATTCATAATCATTGTTAATACTTCAATACTCCAATACAACTAACATTCACTACCTTTATTTAATCCATCCTCAAAAGCTTGATTGCCTTCCATCTCTTGATGATGGATTGGACTCCCTCTTTCAAACTAGCCTTCCTCCCATCATTATGGTTCTAAAGTTCCTTGATGGCATACCTCCTACTCGGATTGTATTCATTAATCTCCATTAAAGCCGCTACCATGACTTTGAATACCGTATCTCCCAACCCATTCTTCAACTCTTTCATCATTTCATCCTCCTCATTTATTACTTACCGAGAACACAAAAAATGAAACCTAAAAATTAATCAAAACATAATGAATGATTTTTTTAGTTTCTTGATAATAATTTTCTTATGCAACTCACTCAGTTACTTTTGACAACACTTCATAAAAAATTACTTTTTAATTTGGGTGCAGTCACATTGGATCCAATTATAACTCCACATCTAGGCATACTTGGACAAGAATGCAACTACGATGGATGACCTTCTAAAAATACTCATGTTGTACATTTTTTGTGAAAAAAAAACACGCCAAACACACCTTTTGATTCTCTTCCCCTTCAACCTTGATAAATTTAAAAGGGTTCCATTTTGACTCTCGAAGGAATTCCTACCAAAATGAGAAGATCTCTACGACCTTTATTTCAGCTTCATTCTACACTGAAATTGGAATCTTTGGAGAAAAATAAAGTTGAATACATTTTCATCATCTTTCTTTTTCTTCAAAGATGCCAATTATAGTGAATAGGGTTTCCAGAAAGGCTAATAGAAGCTAGAATTTAGGATATGTTTGGGGATAAGAAACAATGATTTAGAAAAATTAATGGATTAGGGAATAAAAAATTTTATATATTAATGGAATCAATTTTTTTTCAATTTGAATTTGAACATTCATTACTTCATTTTTGAAATGTAATATGTTAGAATCCATAATTCAAATTACATTTAGGTTATTTTTGAATATGTGTGGGTTTAGAGTATACATGGGATAAACATATTTTTAAAAAACAATAAGTGCTAGATTTTATGTGAGGGATAGGTATGGTACATTAGAATGTGAGTTACTATAGACATGTTAGTGATTCATTAAGGTCTAGGGTGAGGGTGATGTGACATTTGTGTTTTTTTCACTTCTTTATGGTTTTTCAGAAGTTTGGTTTAATTAATGTATTATGACACCCATTTTATGGTTCTTTACTAAGGGAATCAATTAGAAATGATATGAATGTTAGGGAACAACCATGGTATAAACTTATGGTATGATTAGTATAATTCAATGGTATGAAATGAAGTCATTACATTTGATTATCATGGTGTCTTGGTTAGTACACAATGAATTTAATTACATGTTTATTTTGAGTGTTACTACTTCAAACATATACTCAAATATATGCATTGTATATTTAGGGTCCCTGTTAGTATTTACTCACACCCTATACATGAACCTCAATGGATATAGATTTCTTATATTTGAGATAAAAGTGATGGAAAAGAACTACTAACATATATTAGAGTTGGTGCAACTAAGTGGGGATGAGTTTATGTTCTCATGGTAGTGTTAGGGGACTTTTAGCATGTTGAGATGATATTTTAAAATTCAAATTAATATGTGGTAATTTAAAAAGTTTTAAGGAGACAACTATCATCCTCACCAACTTCATCTCTCGAACAATTATTATTGCATTTTTTTTCTTGAGACTCATCCCCCATCTCTTCTATTTTTTTTGAACTACTATAAGAAATAGTCATCCAAAATGATCACCAAAACCTATTATGGGATGGATTTTGGTTAGATTAGTTCAAGAAATATAAGTGGATGTCTAAAAGATATAGGTGATGAGTATCAAGAAACAAAATTCAATAATAACTGTTTGAGATATGAGGCTGATGGGGATGAAAGTTGTCTATAACTTTTACCTTTGGATGAATTTAGAGGATAAAACCTACCATAGTTGGGTAATTATTTTCTTAAATTTAATGAACCATTTCCTTTAAAATGGACACACACTAATCATTTGAAAAAATATTACAAATATGGAGTTAAAGAGTTCATCAAGTTTGCAATAGAGAATGCATGAGACCCTTCTAAAATCCTTTCTTTGTGTTTACATTGTTGTTATTCAAGGAAAATTAAACGTTTCACTACTCATGTAGACAATGTCTTCTGCACATGATGATGTTACCAATCCCAAGGAAGAATAAACTATTGATGATGAAACTGAAAAATTATTAGGGGATCAACATCATGTTGCTGAAAAAACAACAACAACAACGCAACATCATAGTGTTGAATAACATTATCAAAGCAAGAAGTCAGGGTATAAAATTTGAGGTTTGTTGGAATCAACATGGCCAACCTATTGATCCCAACAATTCAATGTTCATAAGTTATCTTGGGATCACAATGAGGGTGAATTTTCTGATTAATATTGATTCATGGCACCACATATAACCTATAATAAAGGAAATAATTTGGAAAGATATAATGATAATGCTACAATATACTTTCTCTATTTTAATTAAGAATTATATAATGAAATGTTGATTTAATTTTCATTATTCCATGCAGAGTTCATTTATTTTAGAATATTTTTGTAAGAAATTTGTCTTAATGGCCACTAGAAAATTCCATAGAGTTTTCCATACTCTTCTTGAAATGTTACATCTTAGGGATTCTAAGGGGAAAGTAAATCTCCAACCATCAGTTAGTTATGCACACATTAAAAATTAGTAAACATAGTATGCACTTATCAATTGTTATAATGAGAAATAATTTTAGGTGCATTGTAGTTGATAATATATCATTTGAAATTATTTATTTTATCCAACTCAATTCAAAATTATTAATTGATGAAACAAAAAATAGTGCTAAAAATAAAGAACGTGTATCAAAACCAGTGACCCCTATCGAAAAGCAAGGATGAGGTACACTTTATTAGAGAAGAAATTGGTATGTATTTTAAATCAACAATAAAATTTTAATTATGTGATATGAAAAAACATATATTACTTTATTTATATGCAGATTGATGAATCAAAATCTGAAGCCACTTCCATCCCACGTCATGTGATATGGAAGGAGGCTTGTGTAAATAAAGATGGTAAACTAGCTGATGAAAACACAAAAATAGTATGGGAAACATGTGTAAGTATGGAACTTTTTTAATTCATTATTATTTATAACAATAATAAATAAAAATATATATTTATGTTTATATTTTTTTAATATGGTTTAGACACAAGAATCTGTAATGACCATACCAAAAGAAAGGCTACTTTTAGTAGCTTTGAAGTGGTCAGAACAATATGGTCATGTTAGAGGATTAGGTTTTGGAGTCTCTCCTGGAAAACATTTCAAGAAGATAAAACCACATGAAGATACATATAATATGGTGAAAAATTGTAAAAAAAAGACTCACTACAAGATATTATTATTCAGTATGGTTTGGAAGACCAATGTATGAGAAAGGATCAAAGAGAACCAGCAGTGGAGCAAAGATCTGAACATAAACCAAATGATCCCACTAGATTTGAGGCTAGTAATTTTCCCCAACCGCATACCTTACCCAAGGTAATCAATTTTTTCATTACTATTTCTTTTAAATGTGAATAAAAATACTTTTAATAACTTTATATCACTAAAATTATATAGTATATAGTTGTATGTGATTTATATCTGTCAACACCTATGCAATTCCATGTTGTGATGGGTAAAATGTATAATATCTCGAGAGACAAGCTACACCGTAATGACCTACCAAAATATCATATGAGAGTGTGGATTGAGGTATCTCATGAGACGACTACTGAGTTTCCTATTCCACTTTATGATCCAAATATTACAATGGTCCATGACGTTATTGGATATTTCATAGCATGACCATCTAATTTTATAAAGATAATAAGGTATGTATTTAACAAATTTTTTCATATGAAAAACCTATAATAGTTGATGATAAAAGATTTTAAGTGAGGTATGATATTATAAATGGACAAAGTGGTGGGGAAATGGATGGTTGGATTAAAAAAATATAGTAAATCAGCCAATAAATCAAAATAACATTCTGAGAGTACATTTTCCCTGATAGTTCTAGAGAAACATTTATTATCATTAAAACTTCATACAGAGACCACATTTAAAGATAAAAATATATCTTACATTTCATATGAAGAAGAAATATATGTAAGTTCCATGATATACGTAATTGGTCTTGAGACCAAAACTGAGATTCTCAATCACGAATCATTGGGCATCTCAGTTTTGAATACATATATAAGGTACATTTTCATAATACATCAGTCCAAATAGTGATCTAATATGTTTATTAAAGTTAATAACTATTCATATTTTCTATAGGATTTTATATTACAACTATATAAAGGTAATATTATTTGAATCATGATTTGAATTCATTAATCCTTGTGTCATTTATATGGAAAAAATTGGATAATGAAGAAATTGAGAAGAAAAAAGATGAGTTACTCAAAGCATTTGATCAAAAAGTATCAGAAGAAAGAATATTTTTGATACCTACAATGAAGAAGTAAAACTATAAAATCTAATCACATAAAATATATTTTTAATTTTTGCATTAATGATTTGTTTTTTGTTCTTTTAGGTAGCATTGGATGTTGATCACAATCAATCTAAACACCCCAAATATTTATTCTTTGGACCCTATACATGGATATCTAACTAATCGACCATGCATTATGTGTATTGTGAATATGTAATACATTTAAATAAATATTTTATAGATAAACTTTGAATTATATGTTTCAGTTTTTGTTTTAATAAGAATTTTGTTATGACAGGGTGGTCGCTAAATATAGGATAAATCATGGAATGAAGTTGGTGTCTGAAAATATAAAGCCTATGGATTACTACAAATAAAAAAATAGGGTATATATAGAAATATTTAACTATAAAAAAATTTCAAATTTGTTTACTTATTTTGGTCTATATTTCTGTAGCGTACGAAGTAAGATAATGGCATCGATTATGGATATTATGTTTGCAAATTTATGAGAGATATCATGAAGCATGAAAATTCTAGAATACCCCAACATGTAATTTATAAAGGTAATTACAATTTCATTAAATATATTTCATAATAATTTGTTTTTATATATTTTCTCAGTACTATCAAGATTTATGACAAGCTTCATACTCAAAATAAGAATTAAATTTGTTTATAGATGAGTGGGAAGTATATATTTTATCATAATTTCTGTCGAATGTTTTTAGGTGATTACCTACCATGTTTGTTATTTATTATGAGTTATGACCTTAGAAATATATTTAGGGTGTGAAGTATTAGTGTTAGAATTCTTATACATTATTTTTGATCTCTTTCTCAAGGATAATTATAATGGAGGAAATCAATTTGTTTAGAAGCACTGACCTTCAACAATAAAATTATTGGGTAATGATGGAGGCAGAGGTGGAGTCGAAATCAGAGGCGGAGTCAAAGTCAGAGATCGAGGTGGAAGAGGATGTAGAGGTAAAGACCAAGGCATAGACCAAGGTAGAGTAGGATATGAATCACTTGATTGAAAATAATAAAATTGTTGGGCAATTAAGTTTAATTATGATCATACAAATATCGTGTTTGAGAACAATTGTTGAAAAGTGCGCACAACACTTGTCACTTAAGATAGGATCCATTGTGAAACTATTTTAGGTGGCTTATTGAAAAAAATGTTTTCACAACTTGTTTAAGTTATTTTATACATGGTGGTAATCCACTTAAAAGATCATTAGAAAAGACATCATGATATTACTCAATCAATGAATGAGAAAATGTATGGCGATGACTCTTCTCCTCATGGAATGACTTCACCATCATCAATAAAAAAGGATTTTGTTTATGGATTAATTTCTCAACTAGAGAATTTATGATAAAGAGGAAACCTTTGGGATATTTTGTAAGAAATTTTAATTTATTAAAATGATATAGTTTCAAATTAGTAAGTGTAATATTCTCTTCCCTATATTGGAAAGAATATGTGACCTTCCTTCCATTATATTTCACCCCATCAAAAAAGTGTCACTTACTAAAAATTGAGTAAAAACACTTGGATTGTCTTTATAATTTAGTAAAATGATTCATAATTCATTTTTTATGTGTAGGAATTATTCTCATGTCAAACCTATACATGATGCGACTTGTATGGATCAAAGTGCTTGTTTCGAGTTTAAAATGACATTTTAGTAAAAAACACAAGTGGCATACTCAAAAATGAGGAGACACATTAGAATTACTTTGATACTTTTGAAAAAAGATCCATAATTCATTTGGGACATGTAAGAATAATCCTCATCTCAATCTGACGCATGGTGTGACTGGTATGACTATAAGTGCGTCTTTTTATTCAAAATTAACATTAATTTTAGTAAAAAAACAACAACTGACATACTCAAAACTGAGAAAATGAATTTGTATTATTTGGGTAATTTATGAAAATGATCTATAAGTCCTTTATGACATGTAGGAATTAGAATCACCTCAATCCGATACACAGTGTGATAGGTATGACTCAAAGTGCCCGTTATCGGTTTAAAATTGACATTTTAATACTAAAAAGTGTGACTCAATGAAAACTAATAAAACACACCCATAATATATTGATGATTTAAGAAAATTATTCATAATTAATTTGTGATGTGTTGGAATCAGTCTCATGTTGGATCCAAACACGATGTGACCTGTATGACTCAAAGTGCATGTTTTCAGTTTAAAATGACATTTTAGTAAAAAACATAGGTGGCATTCTAAAAATTTAGTAAACACATTAGGATTATTTTTATACTTTAGGAAAATGATATATATGTTACTTGGGATGTTTATGAATCATCTGAACCTCAATCTGATGCATGGTGTGACCGATATGACTGAAAGGGCTTCTTTTTATTTAAAATTGACATTAATTTTAGTAAAAAACAACAACTGACATGCTCAAAACCAAGAAACACATTTTTATAATTTTGGAACTTTAAGAAACTTACCCATAAGTCATTTTTGATATATATAAAATCATTTTAACCTAAATATTATACATGATGTGCCTAGTATGACTCAAAGTATCCATTATTAGTTTAAAATTGTCATTTTAATAGAAAAAAGTATAATCCATTGAAAACTAAGAAAACACACTTGGATTGTCTTGATAATTTAGGAAAATGATTCATAATTAATTTTTTATGTGTATAAATTAGTCTCATATCAAACCCACACACAATGTGAGCTATATGACTCAAAATGCGTGTTTCCACTTTAAAATTAAATTTTAGTAAAAAAACACAAGCAACATACTCAAAATCAAATAAAAACATTCAGATTATTTTGATACTTTAGGAAAATTATAAATAAGTAATTTATGATGTTTAAGAATTATCCTCACCTCAATTTGATTCAAGGTGTGATCGGTATGACTCAAAGTGCATTTTTTATTCAAAACTAACATTAACCACAACACAATACGATACACAATGTTCCTGATATGACTCAAAGTTTATTTTAAAATTAAAAATTTCTATTGAATTTATTTATTTATATTATTACTAATATAATAATTGTTTTCTTATATAAGTGATTTTTTTTATCGAGCATGGGTGACTTTTTCTTTTATATAGATGCATTCTTTTGATTTATAATAGTGTTTTTTTTCTTATATTTGTGTTGAAAATTTTATTTCATTTAGATTAAGTATTTGTATATGATTTTTCTAATTTCTCATGCTGTTTCTGGTCTTGTAGTGTGTTGCTAAAACACACTGCATGTCTTATTTCTCGTGTTGTAGTGCGCTATAACATTACACTGCAGTATTCCCCTTTATCAGTGCTACTAAATGCACTAATAAAGACATTCTTTATCAGCACTTCTACAAGCACTAATAAAGGGTCCCTTTATTAGTATATTTGGAAGTGATAATAAATGATTACTTTATTAGTGATAAATAAATGTGCTAATAAATTGTGTCTTTTATCAGTATTTCTAAAAGCATTGATAAAAGAATAATCCTTTTAACCACACTATGATAGTCAGTTTTTTTGTGCTGATAAAGGCCTATTATAGCACTGCTAAAGGCCTCTTTTGTATTAGTGTAGGTATCTTGGTTGACTTATATTAGGTATCTTGGTAGGTGGATCACATGGTTGAGGGTCAACTTTGTGCTATCCATTTTTATCAAATTATTGTCAAATTAATTTTCCAAAAAGATCCTCTATGCACCTAAAAAACACACATTTTTATTTAATGAAAATCCTTCTCTAAAATGATAAACAATTTTTTTTATTTTTTTTTCAAAATTCATTTAGAATGTTATTTAACCAAAAATTAATCAAAACAAAAAATATTTGGGAAAATTTATCAATTACATTATAAAAATATTGAAATTAAATAATAAAAAATGTATCTATGAAATGTTCTTATCAAACCCCCCCACACTTAGACTCATGATTGTCCCCAAGTATGAAATCTCAAAATTTATCACAAAGGAATATCACCCTACTAATATTCAAACATCAATTCCAACCAAATAAAACAATTATCAATAAAGAGTAAATTTTGAAGCATCATATATAAAAACTCATTAAACTCCTCACTTTTCAATTAAATCAAGTAAAAAAATGTGTTTTAATTTATCCATTTTTAAATGAAATTACTCCTGATAACCTTCATTCATGTTTTTCAATTCATCATTAATTTTTATGCCAATTCTAATCTAAATCACTTTTTTTCACTCATCACTCATGGTCAAAAAATTCAAATAGAGTTATGATCATACCTCAAATCATGTACCTTACCATAGGTTTGCAATGCATCTCTAATCTCCACCCTGTAAAGACAAATTTCAAAAATAATCACGAGGTATTAACAATTAGTTTTATATGATCCTAAGGCTTTGGGTAGGTTGGTATTGATATTAAAATAATTAAGTCTCAAAAGGAGGTTAACTTTTAAAGAAAAAATTCATGATAATCAAAAGTAACTCAATGAAAATATCCTTATCAAAGTGTCATCACCCCATCCCCAAGACTCCAAGTAAAGGATCATGAATAATATGAAATAATAATAAAATATATATATACACTTATTTTTTTATATTTTTTTTTCAAAATTTGTGCTTGGAAAAAATATCACATCCATCACCTAGCCCCACATGACCTCCTCATGACATAATTTAAATAGTTATAATAATATAATTGGTTAAGTAATGGTGATTTTTAACTTTTCCAAGACAAAACCCAAATTTTTCTTCACGAGGGTTAAATAATGAAACATAAAGAATGATAATCATTAAACTTTTCACCAATATCTTATGAAACAATCCCACATCTTCTCCGAAATGGAACACATTCCTTTCCTATATCAATAACCCCTATACTTTAATTAGTGAATATCATGTAAAAAAATAAGAGTAGGGTAGGAAGAAAAATATAGGATTGTAATGCAGCTCATTCCTAACAAGGTCATTCATGGTTTAAATGAGTTAAAATAAGGATAAATATACAAGGTGGTATTTTGGATAAATGTTTTTAAAAAATAATGCTTCAATAAATTTAAAAGTGATTTTGTGAAGTCATATCCTTGAAAATATTCAAAGTAAGTTCTAGGAGAAAACATGTCTGAGTCTCCAAAGAAATATTATTAAGAAATAATGATAAATATTTTCTATACAATACACTCAAGAATGGGAATATATGATAAAAATTAAATCACTTATGGTAATTCACACCAATAAAAAATCAATCAAAATGAATTTCAAAATTTTAAATAACAAAAAATGTAAGAATTATATCATCTACAAAAATCAACAAGTTCCCTCAATCATGATCTGTTAAATTCATTCCCCTATGTTTATCTCTACTTATTTATTCCCACATTTTTCTCATTTAATCACATTGACAATGAAATTTAAAACATGACATGATGATTATCCTAAGGATTGCTTTTTTCTCTTAGGTAAAAAATTAGCACATGATAAATGAGGGGCACACATTTTTTAACTAAAAAAATATAAATAGATTTTTCAAAATTTAGGGTAACAAAAACAAATAAAGAATTAAAAAGCATAATCCCCTTCTAATGAAGCTCTTCATTTTCTTATCTTGGATCTTACCTAGTGACTTTCTCATTGACAGACCTATAAGTTAAAACAACCAAGTGAAAGAACAAGTTCTATTATTTAAAACTTAAAAATATTAGAGGTAAGTGAACCTACATATTAAAATATAAAATTAAAAATCCTAAGAAAAAATAAAAAAATTCGGGTTACCTCTCAAATTTTCTTTTATTAGGGTTTCTTAGATTGACCGTACTCTTTTTAGCTCATGTGATAGAATGTTGGAAAGAGTTCACCTGATTAGGATCAATAAATGGTTACAACTGAGTATTCTCTATAAATGTGGGCTATTTTCCTTTCTCCAAAATAAACTTCACTCCCCCTCTTGGTAGAATCCTTTCCACCTCCATCAGGACAATCTTCCAATATTTGTTTAGTCCTAAAAACTGAGAAGTTAGATCATGTATTAACCAAACATACTATCCATTTTCAAACCTATTTGTTCTAGTTATTCCTCCTTCATTTTTTTATCGTATCTCAAAACCTTATTTTATTATTTTTATTAGTTTCATCCTTTTCTTTTTCCTATACAATAGCTACTTCATTATTTTCTTCAATAACAACAACATCCCCAATTTCCAACCAGTTGTCCTCTTCTATATCTTCAAATTTACATCATAATTATTTATAGCATAGTGTATATTGAAACTAACCTACTCACCAAAAAATATTAAGCATATATCCCCATTTTTTTACATCAATTATAGATCCAACATTTTCTAATAATAGTTACCCTAAGATGAGTGGTATCCTTTCTTCATCCACATCCAGCACTAAGAAATCCACTGGTGATATAAAATTTTCATCTTTTTTCAAGATATCTCTAATCAAGCCTCATAAGTACTTCACCATGGAATCCTCTAACTGAAAATAAACTCTTATAGTCTTCATATATTCAAGTCCTAAGATCTTAAATGTGGTGTATGATATGATATTAAAAATTTAGCCTAAATTACACAAATCTTTTACAAATTCATCAGACCCGATGTTAATTAGAATTAAAAAACTACTTGGGTATTTTTACTTATTTGTTAGATCCATTAATACCACAACTTAGTTCTACCTTGTGAGTTGGATGGTGCCTATCTTCTCTAGCCTCTTCTTTCTGGACACCAACTCTTTTATGAATTTTGAATATGTAGTCATGTTTTCTAGAGTACCTACAAAAGGAATATTAATGTGAAACTTTTTAAAATGTTTAAGAAACTTACCTTTGGTGCTTCATTTTTACCTTAATTTAGCCTTTTTTAAAGGATAATATTTTATTAAACAGTGGTGGGGATCTTCTCTTGATTATTCTTTAGTTACTATCTCTTTTTTACTTGTTATTTTATTTATTTTTGGATTCCTTTTCAATTTTATCATCTTGATGTTTTATACTTACTTCAGGGTCTTCATTTATTTATTTACCACATATCAGGGTTAAAAGCTTCACTTATAATGGGTGATCCTATATATCACCTAGAAACACTCCTCTTGGCCTTTCTTTAAGTTGGTTAGAAATCTATCTAACCTAAAATTCCATATTTCACAGTGCAAATTTTTTCTATTTTGAGTCTTCTTTCAACTCTGTTGAAAACCTTTATTAGTTCTATGAATGTGGAAAAAGTATCCTAAAAAGTATTTATTTGGATTTAAATATAGGGACCTTATTATTGTGGAAATATCAATTCCCTTTTTTTACATCCTTAACCCTGATGTTGTTGTGTATGCCAACCCTAAAATTGATTTTGATGATTATAATTAGGATAATTGACTTCTTTAGTGTATATACCTTATAGTTGGTGTTGAGCCATAATGATATCAATCTTCTTGGTCAAGGTCTCTATTTGAGATAATATCCACCTATTGTTATAAACCATTTTCATTCCCATCCTTTTTCATTTTTTAGACTGCCATTGGAAGCTATTACTTTCCATTTTGTCTAATAACTCATAATTTTCTTCCAACATTTTTCCATGAGTGATCCACTAGTTGAAATATCAACAATATAACTATTTCCCTATGATTAACCTTTTTAAAAATCTTGGATCAAAATCCACAGATAAATTCAATGACATGATCATTTTCTTATTAAGTCATTGAACCTCTCCCATGAATTATGGATTGATTTATCATTAATTTGATTGAAATTTAAAATATCGATATGAATGTTTATGGATTTTGAGGGAGGGAAGAATCAAGTTAAAAAATTTATTTCCAAATTACCCCACATGGTAATTAAATGATGTAGTAATATTTGAATCCATTCTCTTTCTCTATCACTTAAAAAAAATAAACAATCACAACCTTACTGTATCACTTGAAACATTTTGAAATTGAAAAGTATCACATAATTCAAGAAAATTCCCTAGATGCGTGTCTGAGTCCTCATGTAGTAGACCACAGGATTAGATTGAGTTTTAAATCATTTTTATTATGGATGTATTGATTTCAAAGTGGTTGGATTCTACTAGTGGTATAAGTATGCTTAGTTTCAACCCCATATTTGATGGTTTTCCATAGTCCATAAGATTCCACAACCCTGAATCACTTCATGGCATGTCACTAGTTTCTCCTTATTCTCATTGTTTTTCTCCAGATATTGTTACTTCTTGTCCTTATTTCTTACACTTCTCTATAACTCGGGGTCAAATTTGAGGATCTATTTACTTTTCCCATGAGTTGATTGGTTGTGCATCAAATATTATACTTGAAAATCACAACACTAATAAAATTAGTTTAAAATATAAAACAATATAGTAAAAAGGAAAATAAAAATACATAATTATCCTAAAAATTACTTTGTGACCATCCCAAAAAATGAATCTATAAATTAATAGTCTTGAAGAGAATCATTAAATCCTTCATGTCTAAATCAATTTAGAAATTTATAAAAGACTCAAATAAGGCTACTAAGAACTAAATATATGTAGTATATGGAAAGTTTTAGGTAAAATACATGAGATAATTTTAGTATATTTTAGGAAATTTAAGTGAATAAAGAGTGATTGAGAATAAAAGAAAAATTGAGTTAAGTAAAATATCCATGTGAGAATATGTGCCAAGTTTTTAAATTTCTGGGTTTGTGTACTAGTAAAATAGAAAATTGAATTGATTAGGAATGTTTTTTTAGAGTCAAAACTAAAAGTATATTTGGTCCTTATATCACCTCTTCAATTCAAAACCCCCTTTTCATATGGTCAATTACTTCAGGATATTAATTAATTAAGTTTCCCGATACATTATTTAAATATAATCATCCCAAATTACACATTGATCATGCATAATTCAAGATGATTAGATGATGAATTAAATTTTAATTTTTATTTACTTTGAAAATGGTCATGAAAGTAATTAAAGAAAGATATGAAAAATGAAATATGAATGAAAAATCCCAAACATGAGCAAGAAATATAAAATAAACCAACTAGAATACTCTCCCTTCTTTTACATCACTTGGAACAAGAGAGAACTGCCCCATCATTTTATTTATAAGGGAGTATTAAAAACAAAAGAACCTAAATGGAAACACAAAAATAGTCCACCGAGTAGAAAAAACTCCAACCTTCAGCTTTCTAGTGTATAGATTATAGATCCCTCTCTGTCATGCGAGGTTGGACCTCTTAGGTAGCTTGGTTATCTACCTTTAGGTGTCTAGGTGTCTGGCTCACTTAGTTGAGGGCCAACTTCATACTGGATATTTTTTTATCAAATTATCATCAAATTACATTGAAAAAATCCTTTACACCCCTAAAAAACACACATTTTTATTTAATAAAAACCCTTCTTTAAAATAATAAATAATAAATCCTTTTTATTTTATTTTTCTAAAATTCATTTAAAATGTTATTTATCAAAAAAAATTAAAACAAATAATATTTGGGAAAAAATATCAATTAAATTCTAAATTTTTTAAAATTAAACAATAAAAAATGTATGCATGAAATGTTATTATCATTTTTTGTTGATTGTGTTGAGGCCCATATTTTTTATGGACCATTATTTTTTGTTTTTTTGATGCTGTAGGTGTTTAAAAAGGGTTTGGAGGTCAATATTGGGAGATAAGTTGAGAATTTAGGGTTTTGGGAGTAGAATGGTCATGTATGGTATGCACTATGTCATGGTGGTGACCTCATTATGTTGTAGTGGTTTGACATTTTTTTGAGATAATGATGTGGAGTTGTTTCTGGCCATTTTGAGAGAAGTTTATGCCATATTAAATTTATATCATTTTGTATCTATTTTGGTGGTTGTGGTTTGTATTGATATTTTGATAAATCCATGTCTACTATAGGGAAGGTGTAAACTGCTGGTTTCATGGTCATGGTAGATTTTTGTTTTATTCTGAAGAGCATTATGTTGTGATGATATCATGGGATGCTTTGAGAAAATAATGATGATGGTAAATGTTATGTCATGGGTGGTGTGTTCTGAGAAAATTATTTTATGGATAAATTCAAGTTAATTTTTAATCAAGGAAATGATCGACAATAAAATGGGGATTTTTTCATTTTAAAGGATGAAAATATTAGATCTTGTTTGACCAATATTCATTAAATTGTGGTGCATCCTTCAATATTACGTGGTGATGTGCCTTGAATATTCATTATAAATTTGATGTTTCTTAGTTCAATTCTATTACCATCTCTCAAACCTTAAACGCTTCTAAGTATTAGTTTTAGTGCCTTTGGTTATCCCTTGGTGGATCTTAATCCCTAGGCTATGTGTGATTGAGATCTTATGATCCAAGGTCATGATACCTTCCAAATCATTGTTATGTTTTATTTTGATTTTTTATTTATTATCTATTAATTCTTGGAGTTTCTTGGAGTTAGAGGGTGAAAACCTCAATTTTTTAAGAAAATGACCCTATCACACGATCAACACATAGTTTTTCTAACTGTGAAACTAATCATGAAAGGGTGATATTTGGGGGATAGTGGTATTTTTCATGGTTTGACCATGGTTTTTCTAACAATGTGTAATTATTCAAAAGCCATATAGCTTGTTTTTATAAAGAAAGTGGATCCCACATAGTAGGCACATGATTTCTCTAACCGTGCATACAAACCATGCAGCGTGTCTAGGTCATTAAAATAATGGACTTTGAAAAATTTCCCCTATCACACTTATCTTCTTTTGGATCCATTTATTCCACATTCATGAAAAACCCTCTCCCCATGCCTTGGATATTCTCCCCTCTCAATTTTGGTGGATTTCCATTGAATCCTTAGTGGTTTAGTTTGAGTTAATCTCATTTTATTCATGATTTATCCTTCTTTATTGTTGTTCTACCCTTATTATTCTATCTTTATAGAATATTGAAACCCTACCTTGTGATTTAGCCAAACCTAGGGTTGTTTATGAGGTATTTTGTGTTGTTTCTTTATGGTTTAGGTGTGTGAGGACCTCTCTTACTCGAATCTAGTGGGTTTCATTGAAGGTGATAATTTTTAATTGTAATTCAGGGTAGGTGTCGGTATTTAAGTGTGTTTTTTTATACATGACCTTTCATTCTTGATATCCTATGGTTTTTGTTGATCAAATTTCCTTTTATTTTTGTTAATAATGATGATTTATCCATGTTTGATGTGAATCATGGTGTGTGTTAGAATTTTGGTGTTTTAAAGGGGGTTTTTCAAAAATCAAGTGATTTAAATGCACGTTATGTGTTTGATGAAATTCCTCAAGGAGAATTTGTGTTTTTAAATGGATATTAAAAGGGGTTTTTAGAAAAGGTCTTACCATGATGATGGTGTTTTATTATTATGGGCATGTTTTCTTTATGATATTGGTACTCATTTTATGCTTATATGATTGGATTGTGTGGAATATGAGGGACCTTGGGTGTGTGTGAGGTGACTTAGGCATTTATAACCTTATCCCATGTTGTAGAATAGCTACGGTGGGCTATCCATGGGACAGAGATACCCTTTGTGAGGAAGACCAAGGGAGCTTCCAAAATGTGACCATATGGGCCGAGGGTGCCCATGGAAGTATTGTTGGTCCTGGGTAAGGACGAGAGAGATTCCAAACTTGTTGTAGACACTTAGAAATCTAGTGAATCATGTATTAGGCTAAGTTACACTAGAATCCATTAGTTAGATCCCATGATGCTTATTTCTTGTTCCTTGTTTGTTTTGGATGCCCATATGTTTATGTTGAAAACCCTTTTTTTATATATAGAATTTCTTAAGCCCATTTTCTATTATTTGGTTATATAATTGTGTTTATGATTATTTTCATATTGATTCCATGTGTGAGGGTGTTAAGAATATTATGTCGGGTGGATTCATTTCTTTATTTGAGACTTATTTTCAATGTTTGAAAGATCTTTTATTTGAGGAAAAAAAATGGATTTCTAATGAACTATTTTAAAGAGAACTTGTTTTAATGGTAAACATGGTTTTGAAAATTGAGTTTTCAAACAAGGCTTATTATTTTTCATGGATAAAGGCCTTATATAGATTCATGGTGGTATCCTACTGGGATTTATGCCTCACACCCTACATATGAATTTAGGCGTATACGAACCTTGTTTTATAGGAAATAGAAAAAGGTAAGGGAACTATACAGTTCAATGGATCCTCTTGATTATAGAAATTCTTGGTTTTTTGGGATGGTGGATACATGGTATCACTGAGTTATCTCATGTGGAGTATTTTTGGGGTTTTGTTCCATTGGATCATGTTGTATAGGCCTTCTGGTCTTTATTCCCTATCTTCAGATTCTGACTATGGATATCATGTATATATGTCTTGTTCTATATCATGACAATGTTTATAATTTATATTTTATAATCATGTAGTGTTTACTATAATTTTTATGTTTATATTTTTTGAGGATGACTATTCAGTTTGTGTGGCTATCCTATAATTGTATGGGTTATACCAGTTTTCCAAGGGAAAAATCATTCCCAAATGGTTATTTATGATGCCTTAGTGCTTGTCACCAGTCCACGATGATTGAGAACACACTTTAGACCTTGTAATGATTTATCTTGGGTGACAGGTCGAGTTGACCCAGATCGGTTCATTATAAAATGGTATTCAAGACTTTTGTTGGTTGCGAGTCATTGGTAGATAAAAGATAAGACCATCAAGGCTCAGGTGGTAGGTGTGGAGGAGTGCTTGGACAACTATACATTTCACTTGACCTTGAGTATCCATGGGTGGTAAATAATTGTGTATATGATTTAAAATTTGTTTTAGGTTTTTTTAATGATATCGATGTTCTTCATCATTGGTTATGTGTTTCGGGGAGAACTGATGATCAGTTTTGAGAAATTTTGAGTTTTGGGGGTGAAATGAGGGTGGATATAATAGGTACATAGTTTAGGTAAATGATTAGTGGTAACCATGAGAAGATTGTATGAAATTATCTATAATCTTCCATTTACATTTCTCATGGTCGGCACATAGTTTATTTGACCATGTGGACAAACCCTTCACAATGGAAAAAGGATTAATTTTTTGCTGTTTTCCCCCCTTATTTGTTTGTGTGTGTTTCGTTTATTGATGTTTTTTATTTTAGACTAAGTATAAGGGTTTCCTGTGGTTTAATTTATGTTTATTGAGATTCAATAATGTTTTTATTGAGTTGGTACATTGTGTTTTTTAGATAATTACACCCAGAAAGTCCTCTTCTAGACGAAGGGTGGGTGCAGAGGATCATGTTTCACTGATGAATCCTCCAGTTGACCCTGATTTACAGGAGTTAGTGATTCATAATATCTATTCTCTTGTCCAATAGGGTGATAAAGGTTATACCTTTATAGTAAATCATTCTTAGGAGTAGAATAAGCATAATCTACTAGTCTTCCATGGTTACAAGGGTACCCATGAACTTGAGGAATAGATAAAATGGATTGAGTGTATCTTTCTCTCAATAAAGACCCTTGAGACATCAAAAGTGGGATTTTCCATGTATATGTTTGAAGGACTAGGTATTAAATGCTAGGAATTCATGGTACAAACAAATTTTCAAGAGGATCTTTTCTGGGATACCTTTTAAAAGGATTTTAATTAGTAATTTTATCTTGAGATGCTAAAGTTTATGAAGGCCTATGTGTTTGTGATAATAGATCAAGGAGACTTTTTAGTGATGTAATATGATACTTGTTTTGCTAAGTTAGTTCATTTTTCTCCTAATCACCTCAGGAATGACTATCTCAAGGTGAGATGTTTCGAAATAGGCTTAAAGGATGATATCATATCAATGATTATCCTTCTTTTCATATAGACCTATGTTTGGGTAGTAGATAAAGTAGTGATGGATAAAGAGAACTTATCAGGTAAGATGGGACTTAGTGTGGTTTATTAATTAGTGGGAATTGAAGGATTTTTTTAGAGTCTAATAATGATTATCAGATGAATTATACACAATTAAAATCCATTTTTAAAGGATATCTATACAAGATAATATGAAACTATGTATAAATATAAAATGATAAAATACTATAAATTTATATTGTTCACTAAATATGCCACTTCTCCTGTTGATATTGGTTTGATATGTTTTTTATAGATCACTAAAGTGGAAAAATAAAGCTAAACTCCTCTGAAGGTATCCATGGGACCAAATTAATCTCTTATCATGTGAGAGTGATTCTCCATCAACCACGATGTTCTAATACCTCAACATGATAAGGAAGAAGAAGAAGTGATCTTTGGGTCTCTGGGGGTTTCATCCAAGCATGAAGTAATCACACATACTATCATTGCATGATAATGGTTTATATATGCAATCAAGTATGCCCCTTAATTATTGTCTCATTTATTAATATGTTACAAAATATAAATAAATGTCATGGAAAATATATGCATTCATCATATGAATGAATAACCTTATATATGTTTCATCTTATGAAATAATTTCTGAATAAATGATAGCTTAGGTGGAAGAAGGCTCGAATATCCAGAAAATACTACCAATGTAGGAAATATAGAATAATATACCTCAATATGCATGAAAATAACAATTTTTATTCAATCCCCTCTATCATATATATAAACACATGATATAATCAACTCACCTATTCTTGATTCTTAGAGTGCATACTAATATGATTGATGGATACATCACATGTCATTCATCCTTATGGATAAACACATCATATGTCCCTTATGAAAATAGATATACTATATCTAAGTGTGTCCGCACATCTCATATTCTTTATTAATCGAGGGTCCATATGTCATACTCATCATATGAGAGGAAAAAAACAATATTTTTTAATCTCTAAATGATGATATGATCAACAAAATACCCAACCACCCCCATATTAGCTAAGTCAATATATAGACTTGCGTAAGTAGGGTATCAAAGTTTGAAGGTTATCATGATAGGTATCACACTAACCTTAGGTATAGAGGACTCAAATATGACCTATGAACCAATAGTATACCAAATACATCTATACGACACTCCATGTGGTATACTTAGTAGGTCATCCAACACACACAAAGAATCTTATTCTTTGATTTGTGCCTCATGAGCATATTTTTTATCTTCATACAAGAATCCTACTCATTCCAACCATAAAATTTCATCATAACCTATAATAATACATAAAGATCTTCAGTTATGGATAACTCAAATTCATACCATGAGAGGATAATTATCATTACAGTCCACAAAATGTATATATATATATAAATATATATACACACAATTATGCATCCAATATGGAATAATGATAAAGTTAATATTTCCTCTAATATGATGCATTTTAATATTCTTAAATCCTTTAAGAATATTTATTAAAACCAATATAAGTACCAGTTTATCATATCATATATGATAAACTATCATATTAGCCTTATGTTTGATACACTTTCTGGGTTTTGTTAACTAATTGCATCATATATAATTCATGTCACATCTTTATGTGACCATCTAATAAAACCCTCACACTAAACTATTTAGTGAGAAACATTTATAAATTAATCTAGTTTGAATAATGGCGAGACTTAGGATTCATATTCCTAATTATTCAAATACTTAAACATATTAAAACCTCTTAAATTTACAACATCAAATGTTATGATGTCAACTTTTTTTTCTACTTAGAAATCTTTCTATTATCATTATCATCATTCTTGTATCCCTAATCCATTAAATATTTTCCTTGAAATAATGTTACTACTTATATTATTGTTTACTAATACATCATAAAATATTTTAGGATATTAAGTAAAATTCACTTTAAGCTTAGAATAGTATAACATTTTATTTTATAACTTTGAACTTCTCTAAGTCCAAATGTACTCCCACTAGCCTCTTAAAAACTATATTCCTTTCAAAATATTTTTCTAAGATTCAACACAAACTAATTTGTATTTAGGAAATAAAATTTATTTCCTTTTAGTAGAAAAATTTAACAAATAAACTATTATTTTCATATCATATGTGATATTCTATGTATTTGGAAAATTTTCTTTTGAAAATATAGCTTTATTAAAATACACCGCTTATGGATGGTAGCAACACATCCCCTCATATTTTTAACAAAAACATTTTATATTGTATAAAACATTTTTATCCATATCTTCTTCTTAAAACATGTTATAGAAATTGATGAACCATAAATCATGTGTATACATTAAATCATCTCATAAAAATTCACAATGACTCTTTTTTATCAAACATATTCTATTATAACATAAGATAAATTAGTTGAAGATACACATATTTAGCTTAGATTCATTTGAGCTTGATAAAATCATTTACATTTAAATCCTAGATGTAGAAACTATTTAATTCATCTTATGAATATAGAAAAAATTCTTAGTCAATTATTCCTTTGATTTTGAACTCCTCTATATTTACAACAATTTTTAAAATATACATTTGGTATCACATAACTTTCAAAATCAAAGAATTAATTTTCTATAACATCCATACCTAATGTGGACATTCCATGGAGTTTTATAATATCCTTGAGGTATATCTTGGATAATCCAATCATATTTAATTATTAATCCACATTACTGATAACCCTAGGTTTCAATGACATTGATTGGATTCTTTGGGAAACATTTTTTAACTTTTCAACCAAAATTTCTTCTTCTTTTTTGAAATTTTACCTACTTGTACTATATATACAATACTTTAAAACCTATACATCATATTTCTAGTTCATATATATTCCCATAACATAGAAAATATCAGGTAAAAATTATTCTAATTCAGTCATATTGTCAGAACATTTACATAGATGATAATAAGACAAATTCCCCAACTAGAATAATCCATTTTTTTAGTCTCCCCTTAAAGCATGTTATATAATTAAAAAAATAATAAACCATGTGTATTAAAAACACCCATATCATTTAATTTAAATGACTATTTCTTACATGATATTGTCAATAGTTAAATGAGATAAAAAACACATATTATGACAAGTATATCCAATCTTGAAGTGTCTAAGTTATCAATGCAACAAGTACCTCTCCCTGTTACTTGAAATCAAACTTCAAGCTTTAATTGTTTTCATCTTCTTAACTTTATATTTACAACAATTTATAAAAAATACAATTGATATAATATATATATATAACAATAATATAATTTATTTCAATAACTAATAAATTTTTAAATAAAACATTAGTCTTATCTAGTCATAAATATATTCAATCATATTGAATATCATTTGACATACCTAATTATATTGAGTATTATAGACTAAAATTCCTTAAATCATTGATGTATCCAATCATATTGAGTCTATTATTAGAGAATAAGATTCCTTTGGTTATTTTTCATCTAATTCCTTTTAAACTTGTAATGAATCATACTATACTACCATAAACATATAGATTCAATTATTGAATAATTTCAGCACTTGGTTACTTAATAAGGAACTATTTTAACACATCTAATTTCCTTTAATAACTTTTCTTAAATCACTAATATTGCTTAATAATTTCTCTTAAGTTACCAATCTTAAGAGCTACTTACATTAATATTATCCTTATCAAGGATTGATAAAATTTTTTAGCTTGATGATGATGATGATATTATATATAATATAAGATTTTATCAGATGAGTGTCATGTATTATTAACCATTTAATTAGAAATTTTATTAAATTCTCTCCCTCTAAAATTGTGATCCATTTTTTGAAATTCATCATACCCATTAATGGTACAAGATATATATTTCAATAATAAAATGACCCCATTTGGCATGAAAATAACCTATTAGTTATTTAGGTAGGACATCATCTTAATCATATCATATACGACTCTTGGATAGTTGAGTAGACAACTCCTTATCCAATTCATCATATGGATAAACCTAACTCTATTCCCATGGTATCCCAACCCTTGGGGTTTCTTAGTTAGTGTAACCCAATGAAAACATAAAAAAAGATCTAATCATAATAAAATCCATGGGAACCTATCTTTATCATGAAACCACCCAAATATAATCCAATATCACTCACTAATTTCTTGTATTACACAAGATAATCCTAAGGTACCCCGCTTTGGTGTGAAAATACCTGGTTGGATGATCAAGGTCTTTATAAGTTCCAATTTGGAAGGAATATTACACTATGTATTTGAAGGGGAATTTAATGTCATCATTCCATATCAGGTTATTACCTTTTATGTATGGAAACTTCTAGTAATTTAGTTTGAAATACTATTCTCTCCACAAAACCAATATATTTGACCCATATTGATGTAAAACTCTTTACAAAACCCACAGGTTTGTGTTAATCAATCAAAAATAAAAGTCAAACATATTCATACATATCTAAATGCATCATATGAATAAGTTATATGAACACTTCATGTATTGGTATAGAGTTATATGAGACTAAAAATCACCACATGATAAATCCTAAAGCAAAAAATTGTCAACCCCATTCACCATCCTAGAAAAGGTATAAAACTCTAAGTAATAAGGCAGTATGACCCCAAGTACCTCTACCTAATGATACTTTACTCAAGACATAATCCAATTAATTATAACTATAACACCTAATAGGCATAAACTATGTTCAAAAACTAAATTCAACTTTATAACTTTGATTACAAACTAAGGTCAAGGTATATGAAAAACAAAATTCATTCTTAAACTTAGCATGTACTACGTGGTTCTATCTAGAAGTAGTTGAACACTTAAACTAAAGCATAAAAAATATTCAAATTTCATAATTTTTTTAATAAATATGAATATAGTAATGTATAACCTTTTAAATAAAAGAAAAATTCAAATATTTAAACATTAGATAATCATCCATGATAAATTAATAAATGAAAGTTAACTATAAACCTATTTATAATTTCATCTTTAACATTATGGGAATTACATAATTTTGAATATAATAATTTTATATTAATTCCATAATGAACTCATTCATATTCTTTATTATATTTAATTTTAATATTAAATACATGAAATTTATGAATTATAAACTATTTATAATATGATAATATAATATAATATACTTGGGATTTTCAAATATTAACCTTTAATATTTGGGAATATAAAAGTTTCATAAAAATTAATTATAAACTGTTTTTAATTAATTAATTAATTTATAAATTTATTATAAATTAAATATTCCCAAATACCTTTTAATATGATTTATAAACATTTTATAAATCATAAAAACACTTTAAATTTAAAAAAATTCAAAACTTTTATGTTTACCCTTATATAGAATCTATATTATACGTATGGGTGTACTCACTCTACCCTTATGTAGACAGTCTATGTAAGGGTAGATAGGCTTGATCCATATCCAGTGCATACTGCATAAGGGTACTGATCTCTTGACTTCATGTGAACCCTTCATGTAAAGGTAAAACTCATATTACCCTTACACAAACTCACTCATATAAAGGTAATATATTTCATATAAAGGTAAATAGGTTAAGACCATTACAAAAATTTATAAATCTTTAGATACATTTACATCACAATTGTGTAAAGGTAATGACTTAGATACCTTAATGTAAACATAAAATCCCTCATCACATCATGATATATTGTAGTAACTTTTATGAAAGATTTAAAATTTATACATAACCTTTATGCAATAACCTTTATGATACTTCAGGAAATAGATGATTTGCCTTACGTTAATCTCTTTGTATAATGGAAAGCCATATGTTACCTTTATATGACCACTTTCATAAAGGTAATGCATTCTATAAAATTAAAAACATAGAAATAGAATAAAAACTCTTTATATTAATCTTCCTTAATGAGCTCATAAATTCCTTTGATCTCCTACTTCTGCATAGGATAACCTGAGGAATACATAGACAAAAGGGATGAGCTAAAAATCACAGTAAGGAAATAAACATAGTAATAAAGCATAACACATGAGTTAGAAGGAATAACATGATGAAATAAAAGGCACGACACATGAAAAAAAATATAGAAGAATAATATATAGAACATGGGATCATGTTATCATGGAAATATATAAATGTTTCAATAACATACAACATGACATAAACATGAGTTAAGGCTAATTTGTGAGATGGGTTCACATGGTGGACAATGTCCCATAATGGATTTGGTTTACTCACTAATCCCTTACAAGACGTGTCATGAGACTAAACAATACCCAATGCATTGGAGTGATATCTGGGTTTATCCATCATAACATGTTCATACATATGTGTGCCACATTAATAATAAAACATAAGGAATAAACATAATGGTTACCCATGGAAAAAATGAGTTTTGTAATCATGTCATAAGGCATAACCAAAGGGAATATAAAAATGGTATCCATGAAAGATAGGATTAAATAATTTTTGGATAATCATAATATAAAAATAAAAATATATAATGAATAATGACTTCAAACTAAAGTAGATACATGAAAAAGAGTGTTTTGAAAACTTTATAAATAAGCTACTTTACTGCGGTTTAAGGGAAAAGATTAAAAATTCTTTAAAGAAAACAAATGCATAATTATTTATATAAAACCAGAATTGAACTAAATTTTTTTTCCATGATAAAATGTGATATTTAAAAAAAATTGTGTATTAAAATATTTTTTGAATTGTACTTGAAAATGGGTAAGAAACAGATATGTTTTCTTTAATCGGGCTTGCTTATCGAGATAAATTGAGAAGGGAACCTTTTAAAACATGTATTTAACCATCAAATAAGGATAAATTGGACTAGATAAATATGTTTGGAACATATAAATAGAATTTATAGTAAGTATATAATAATAAATAATAAATAAATTGATGTAAATAGAGAGAAAGTTTAACCCAAAAGAAAAATGGAGGTTCAGAGAGATCCATTACATTATGTCTAAATGTGTTACTCACTTGCACTTAATATCATATATAATCAAATTATATTCATTATAAATTTAATTAATAAAATATTAAACATATATTTTATTTATTATAAATTTATTAAGTTCATTTATGGTCATTTATATGAGTTATAATGTTTAATTTTGTTATTCTGGGAGTGTTTGTTTCATGGTTTTATAGTCGGTTCCCTTGAGTATAATTATGAGTTCTGTTTTCCAATGGAAGAAAAAATATATAAGTGGAATGAAATGGTATTAATATAATTATATAATTTTAAATGGTCCCAAATATATATATATATATATTTCTGATATGATTATGATTCATTTTATTAAATGTTAATAATAATCATTTAGTTTATTTTGGTGTTTTTTCGATCATCACAGACTAGCTTTGTTTTATTATTTAATATTATGTATATATATTAGTTACAGAACATAAAAAAAGTTATAATATACATTTTAAAACATGTTTTAACTATTATAATGGTTTTATGTCCATCCTTGAAGGCAGTAATGGAAAACAAAAAATTGTCACGCATAAAGGCGGTGAATCAACATATCACAGACGATGTTTTCATTTTTAAGATAAAAGGAGAAGAGAAGAAATTTGATGATGAATATAAAATTAACATAGTAGAATTAATATATATATATATATATATATATATGATACTGTATTTATCAATTCACTTTGGATAATTGGGGAAATGATGAGGTAGAAGAAATAAAGAATTTAAAAGAGAAATGTGGAGGATTTTACCTCTTGAATATTGTCTCCTTGAGTACCTCCTTAAGGAACTTGGGTTTGGTTTGTTTTTGAGACCATAAGATCTTAGACATGCGAAATAGGATTGGTAAGGGAATTTTTTATAATTTAGACAAGCTACAAGGATTTGGAGGTGTGAGGAGAAGGGGTTGTGAGGGGTGGTATTTATAGGGGGAGGAGAGGGGTGTTGTTGATTATTTTATTCATTTGTTTATTATTTTGGATCAATACTATCAATAGTGTTGATTCTTATGACTAAATAAAATAAAATTTTTAGGTGAGTTTGAACCAATGGGTTCTTACATCATCCATACATAATCCATGACTCAAAAATTCATATATTTGTTAAATACTATAAATTACTATATTTCACTATTCACAAAAAATTCAACCATTTTAGAAAAAAGCCAAAAACTAAAACTAACCATTTTTAAAATTTTAGATTTCAAAAATGGGATAAATTTTATGAAAATAAATTTCTAAATATTAGAAATTTAATTGTTAATTAAAATAACCATTTATTCAAAAAATACTAATTTTAATATTATAACAAATTCTATGACACTTTAGAAAATTAATCAAGGTGTCATAAAATTATATTATAATTATAATAAAATAAAATATTAATTTTTGAATCTATTTTATGAAAATAATTTTTCTTTTAAATCATTATATTAATTATAAAACTGAAAAAAAAACATTTACGTTTCACAAAAATACCAACACTTAATTTATCATTTTTGAAACATTTTTTACTTATTTCATGATATGAATATATCATATTTTAATATATAATATACCTAAATTTTATTTATACTTTCATAGGTGAGGTTATTATTCTAACATCTATATTACTATTCTTAATGATCACATTACTTTTCCAATGACCAGATTACTATTCCAATGGTTAGACTTCTAATGGTCATAAGGGTTTATTAATTACTATAAATACCACTTATTCAATTAACTTGTCACTTATATTTTATACCAAGGTTATATATACTTTCAAATTTCAATTGAATATTTTATTATTAACATTATGTTTTATTTCTATATATTTTTGAGTGAAATCATTCTAGCGGATCAAGTAGATCCAATTTTTTCTATTCTTATTATCTTATTATCTATTTATTTTCCCATTGTAATATTTGGAAATCTTATTGGTTTGTTTAATAACTAATTTATCATTCTTAATTTATTAGAATAATGTTTTTATTGGGTTCTCTATGTGATATATTAATTTTATGACATAATATGAGAAATTTCATTGATAAAATTCTAGGTTGTTACACTTTGTTTAGACCCACTCACATTAGACCCCTGAGGTTAGAGCCCTAGGTGGACTTAATAATGTCAGATTGATTTATATGATTAATTAATTTTATTAGTTCCATGTTTTATTTGATGAGATATGTTATTACCATTTTTTATTATTGCTTATACGATGATGTTTTACATGACTATACCTTATTGTGCTATGTTTGGGATGAGATGTGCATGTTTTACCTTGTGTCATTATTTATTTATTTGAGCCATGTTAAAATATATTTTGGAAAACATGTTTGATTGAAATGGAAAACCAAAAGTTTTTCAAAGGTTTAGTTGAAAATGGGATGTTTTAAAAGTGGTTTAGTTTTGAAAAAGGGTTTTCAAACTAGTTTATTGGTTTTCATGGGTAAAAAACATAAATTGATTCATGGTGGTATCCTACTGAGCTATGTGTCTCACACCCTACATATGAATTTGGTTGTATATATAAATTGTTTTTCAGGGCACATGTAAAAAAAAGGGAACCATGTACCTAGGTGGATCTTCGTGATTACTGTTGTTTGGTGTTTTTGGATGAGATGTTGTTTCATGGAGTTAGCTCATGAGGAGTCATTTGAGGGATTTTTTATTCATTGGGATGTATGTATTGGACTAGTTGGGATTGTCTCCCTTTATTTTGAGTTTTAATCTATAACTTGAGATACCATGTATATTTCCTATTATGAAATGCTTTGTATATATAAATAAATATTTTTTTTAAAGGTTGGGGCCGAAGCCTCAATTTATTACTTTAAAGAAAAGACCTCTTTAGACTGGGTAGAGGGAGACCCATTACATATCCTGAAGGCCCAAATCCAAGTGGCCTGAATACAAGTCTTGAAAGCCCATTTTTTCCCAAAGGACCCCTCGATGAATAGTACTGCTACAGTACCGGTATTGCTACAGTACCTGCTACAGTGCCACCACTACAGTATCTGCTATAGTCCTCAGCTACTATAGTGCTGCCACTGCTACAGTAGTGCCACTGCTACAGTACTGCTACAACACCCCCAGGAATTTTCCCCTGCCCGAATTTGATCCTGGGTCTTTTTGGATGCCAAACAGGAGCCTGTACCACTAGGGTACAGGCTCGTTGGCATGAAATGCTTTGTATATGATTTTTGGTTTAGTGTATGGTATATATTTTTTCAAATGAAATGTCACTTTGGATTTTTGTTTGTATATTATTTAATATAATGATGTTGGTGTGGTCATCCCATTTTATGGATGGGTCATTCTAGTTTACCATGGGTGAAACTATTCCCAAGAGATTGTTAGTTATATTTGGTGCTAGTCGCCAGCCTATGCTGATTAGGAATGTGCTTCGAGACTTGTAGCGGGCTGACTCGGGTGATGGTTAGGTTAACCTGGGTTGGTTCATTACAAAATAGTATTAGGGAGAGGTTGGGTTTGTATTTAGGAGTCAATGGTAGACTGTATCTAGGACCATTGGAAATTGAGAGGTAGGAATGGGGGAGTTCTTTACCATCTCTTATTCGCATTGAAAATTGAATTTCCATGGGTGGTATGAGATTATGGTTATGTTTAATCCTGGTTATGGGTTGTTTTAATAAAGTTTTGGGGGTAGTCATAGTCAAATTTGAGTATCGAGGTGAGACCAGGGGTCATTTTGAGTTTTGGCTGTGAAACATGGATGTATGGAGGAGGTGCCTAATTAGTGTGCATGACTAGTAATAACCATTCATAAATAGTATGACCTTACCTTCCAACTCTTGTGACACCCACATGGATGGTTCATAGTTTTCCTAACCTTAAGGACAAACCATGCACAGTGAGAAATAATTGAAATTTTTGGTGTTTTTGATCCATTTTTTTTGTATTTTCTCATGAAGATTGTGTTTGTTATTGAAATCCATGATGAGGGTTTCTTTTGGTTATTTTTATGTCATTTGAGATATAATTATGCTTGATTAATCTTGTGTTATTTTATCTTGTAGATGATGCCTCCTAGAAGAACCTTATCCAGGCATAGAGAGGGTGCCGTGGTGAATACCTTATATAAAAACCATCCTCTTGATCCGGCTTGGATGGATTCTGTGATTCATACGATCCAATCCTTGTGTCTGGTGAGTGGTTGAGATCCAACATGGATGGTGGAACTTAATAAGAAGTTCAAGAGAAAAAATACACTAATATTTTGTGTCTAAAAGTTTCCAAATGAGCCTGAGGAGTGGTTGGATCATATCAAGTGGATATTTGAGTTCTTAAAGACCCCTGAGACTTCTAAAGTGGGATTTTTCATGAATGTTATATAATTATTAAGTAGTAAGTGATGGGAGTTTATTGTTCTCTTGAAGATGCCTGCGGATCTCACCTAGACCAATTTCAAGGTGTATTTCAATTGAAAGTTCTACCTAGAGACCTTGAGGATGATGAAGGCCCATGAGATCTTGAAGTTGGATTAAGGGGATCATTTTTCAATAGATTATTCCATCTATTTACTAAATTTGTGCATGTCTATCTGGATCTCCTTATGAATGATTACCTTAAGGCTTGGAATTTCGAGATGGGATTGAGGTCATATATCATGACTATGATTATTCTTCTCTATCTACCGACTCACTTAAATATGGTTGAAAAGGAAACTATGGAAGTGGATGATTTAAATGGTAAGATAGGTCTCAATGTTTTTATTCCAGTGGGTGGTAACCAAAGTTCTTTATCAGGGAAAAAGTGGAAATGAGATGAGTCTATATGGGGAAGTGGTAAGATTGTCCAACAATCATCAGGTTAAACTCTTATGGATTCTTGAGGGTGTAACATAGTTGTCTATTACCAGTGTGGGAAGGTTGGAAACACTGGGTATCATTACTCAAATACTCTATGGATGTTCCACTAGTGTGGGAAGTCAGGGAATCACCATCACTTATGTCAGTTGGCTTCATGGGGGAGCGGTGTGAGATCCACTTTTTTAAATGGATATCAAGTGGAATTAGAGGCTTCCAAGGGTATTATATATTTACCTCATGTTAAGGGGGATTCTCATCAAGGGAAGAAGATTCAGGGTGGGTTTGAGCCAATGAATCTCCATGCAGTAGAGGTTATTCCATAGGACTCATATTTCGGGCCAACCACCGTGATAGGTATGGTTTTTATTACTTCTTCCATGGAATCCATTTTATTTAACATTGGAACATACCATTACTTAATTTAACTAAAAATGATTTATGATTTGAGTATTAAAGATGAGTTGATTCCATATGTTATGGATTTGTTAACCTCACTAGGTAGAAAGAAGGAGCAAGGTTTCAAGTTTTCTGAGTGCTGTGTTTTGGTAGCTGATGTGGAAGTCATCTAGGACTTCCTTGATTTGTACCTAGATGTTTTAAACCTTATTATTAGCATGGATTAGTTTATAATATTCAAGGAACTAGTTTACTGTTATCTATTCAGGGTCCAATGGCTTAACCCTGATGGGAGAACTCACATTTTTAGTGAGAGTGGGATCCGCAATTAGGGAGGGTAGGACCATTTATATCAGAGTTGGGGTTGATATCATGCTAGCTATCCAGGTTATTTCTTGGTGTATTTGAACTGAGTTTAGTGGGTGAAATTCTAGGGGTTACAGATAGGTACCAATATGTGTTTTTAGAGGAATTTCAATATTTAAAACCTAGTGATAGGTCGATTTTACTATCGATATGATCTGTAGGATGAAACTAATTTCCTTTCCATCTTACCAGATGGCTCTAGACAAGCTAAACGAGTTAAAGGTCCAGTTAGAGGATATTAAGGGTAAGGAATTTATCCATCAATGTGTGTCACTATGGGATTCTCCAATGCTATTTTCAAAGAATGTAGATGGAGGCCAATAAATTTTCATAGACTACCATAATATTAACCAGGTGACCGTGAATAATAAATACCCATTTCCAAGAATTGATGTTATATTTGATTAAATCAGTGGATCCCATTGGTTTTCAAAGAACAACCTAAGATCTGGGTATCACCAGTTGAGGGTCTAGGGATAAGATGTTATAAAGATGGCCTTTTGAAGTTGGTATGGACATTTTTTGTATTTAATTATTTCATTTGGGCGTACCAATTCTACAAAAGTATTTATGATGTAAATGAATCAGATATTCAACTGATTAGTCTATTGTACTGCTCTAAGTGAGGGCCGGAGCTCTGCTTCGGTCCACCACCGGTATGGGTATAGATTACCGCTTTTTCGTTCGTATAGGTATCCATTCCACCCATACCCAAACAGGGAAGCCTCTAACTTCGTTCGGTTATCAAAGAGATACCGGGGGGCCCAGGGGGGAATGCCCGGAGTATATACCTTGGGGAGAATCCCCCTGGGGGGGGGGGTCACAAGGGGGGATAAAAAAAGGCCATTGCAGATGCCCATACTGAAAAAATGAAAAAAATCACTAACAATCTAGGCATCGCAGATGACCAATTCTTCCAAATACCCCTAATGAACACACCCCTAGAGGGAAACCCCCACAAAAAACGAACGCAAAAAGCAGTAATCCATACTCAGTTATACCGTATGGAACCACCTTCTTCACCCTTGGCATGCTTAATTCCTAATACTAAATCTACCGTGAAGAAGGATAATATAGACCATATAGAAGTTATTTTGGGTGTATTGAGAGAGAACCATCTATATTCCTAACTTTATAAGTTTTTTTTGATTTAGGAGGTATATTTGTTTGGCCATATGTTTTTAGAGCTATGAGTTTGATTGGATCCATATAAAGTTAAAGCAGTCATGTCTTGAGAGCATCCAAAGAATGTGTTAGAGATCTATAGTTTTTTTTGTGATTGGTTGGGTATTATAGATTTTTTAGGACTTATCTAGGATAGATTATCCCTTGATATCTTTGACTAGGAAAGGGGTGGTGTTTGAGTGGGAAGATAAGTTACAGAGTGATTTTGAGTAGTTGTAGACCTATTTGACATCTGTGATAGTCCTAATTTTTCCTGAGCATAGGAGATATTATGCTATGTATTGTGATTCTTTTGGTGTTGGTTTGGAATGTGTGCTAATATATGTGACCATGTGGTGTACTGTGAATAATTAAATATATACCCACATGAGAATAATTATCCCACTCGTGATTTGGAATTATCTTTAATAATGCATGCGCTAAATATGTAGTGATATTATATCTTCATGGATCATTTTACAGTTTATTATAATCATAAGAGCCTAAAGTATATTTTAACCTAGAGGGAACTGAACCTTAGATGAAGAAATTGGGTGGAATATCTCCAAAATTTCAATTTCAAGATTTATTATACACCCAAGAAGGGTAATGCTGTTTCCAACACATTAAGAAGGAAGCTTCCCTTGTAGGAAGTTTGAGAATATATAGATGAGTGGGATCTGATGGGTCTATTTGTTAATATGAGTCTATAGGTACAAGAGGATGGATAGATGGTGTTCTTGGATAGTGTTAAGGTCACAACCTATCTTATAGATCAGGTTAGGAGTGAGCAGGTATCCGAACCCGAGTTCCAGTAGATTAACATTGATTTAAATGGTGGCGAGACCTTAGGTGAGTGGTCTCAGTCTCCTGATGGTTCTCTCCTCTTCTAAAAGAAGTTGTTAGTTCCTTTGAGCCTAAAGTAGGAGGTGATGTATGAGGTGAATCATTCTAGTTGGGATATTCACCTTGGGGAAACAAATATGTTTTATACCTTGAGAGGTCAATATTGGTGGCTCAGGATGAGACATGTGATTGTAGATTTTATTTCTAGGTACTTGACCTACTAGAGGATCAAAGATAAGCATCTAAGACTAACTGGGTTGTTGTACCCACTTCCTATTCTAGTGTGTAAGTGGTATGAGATCTCTATGGATTTTGTGATTGGACTAACTCATACTCCAAGTGATAATTTATAAAAACCAACCCATTTTCTTCCCATCAAGGAGTCAATGAAGGTAGGGGACCTTGGATGACTATATGTTTGAGAGGTTATTCAACTTCATAGAGTTTTCTCAGTGATAGTTTCAGACTAGGATGCTCATTTTACTTTTTGATTTTGTAAGGGACTCCATGAGGCTTTGGGAATAGAGTTGAAGTTGAGCACCACATATCACCCATGGATGGATGGTCAATTCGATTAGACCATCCAAAATCTTAAGGATATATTACGAGTGGGTGCACTGGATTTCAGAGGTTTGTGGGAAAGGGACCTTACATTGGATTAATTTTACTATAATAAAAATTATTAGGCATTAATTAGTATGGAACCATTTGAGAAGTTTTATGGGAATCTATTCTAATCCCCTTTGTGATGGTATGAGGTGGGAGAGCGTTCCTTAGTGAAATTGAGTCTCATTTAGGAGATGAATATGATAGTGAATATAATTTAGAAATTATTAACAATAGATCATAGTTTCCAGAAGTCATATGCTAACCGTCATCGCCATCTGTTGGAGTTTCAAGTTAGTGATTAGGCGTTTCTATAGGTATTAGTTTTACCGGGACACTATCGCTTGGAAAATAAGGGAAAGATGGAACCACATTATGACTGGCTGTTTCATGTTGTGGAGTGTCTTGGGGAGGTATCCTATTGGTTAGAGTTACTGCCACAACTAACCTTGAGCCAAAAACATCTTTCACATTTCCCAGTTGAAGAGATACCATATAGACCAATATCATGTGTTGGAGTGGGAGTATTTAGAGCATGAGAACACTACCACCATTGTGGAGTAGCCTATTTGTATCATGGATCATCAAGACAAGGTGATCTATGGTAAGTCGATTCTATTGGTCTGTGTGATCTAGAATTGAGGATGGGATAACTATTAGAAATTAGGCTGGGAATATTTGGTGAGGGAGTAGTAGTCTCACATTTTTTCTTCTAAGGATTCTTGGTGACTTTTTAAGGGAAGAAAGTGGCATGGTGGGGATTTTGTAACACTCTTCGGGTAACTGGTATATAAAATTTTGAGTTTTATTTACCATTTTGTTTTTTATAGGTTTTGGGTGTTGGGGGTCAAAAAACCCATTTTTAGTAGAGGTATACCTAGGTGCATGGTAAGTGCATAGTTTTCTTAACCATGCGGCTAACCATGCGAGGGTGGTGTATTTTGGGATAGAGGGTTTTTATGTGGTTTTAAAAACCATTCAACTCCTAAGGATAATCATGCATCTTGGTTTTTAGGGATATAGTGTCTCCTACATGGTTGACACATAGTTTATCAAAACATACGACCAAACCATGCATCCTATCTAGGTCACTTAAAAAGGATGTTTTAATATTTTTCCCTTGATGATTTTATACCCCTTTAGCTTTATTTCTTCTTCCCATCATAAAAAACCTCCTCCCTTAGCGTTAAATATTCCTCTCTTCCATTTTGGTGGATTATCCTTGGAATCTTTGTGTTTTTGATTGAGGTAAGCTCCTTTTTTCTTGGTTTATTATTCCTTTCTCTCTTATCATTACTCCATTTTCATGGAGACGTGTAACCATAGAAGGGGGTTTTGATGAATATAAGGTATATAATGGGGGAAATAGTTTTTTTTCTTGTGTCTTAGGTGTATGAGACCTTGATCTTCCTATTCTGCGTTGTTTTTGTTGAAGATAATGAGGTTGGAACCATTTATGAGGTAGGTGTTTATATTTAAGGTAATCTCCATGACTTACCTTTAAATTTCTAATCGCCTTTGGTTTTTGTTGTTTAAATTTCAATTTAAATGATTTATTCTTGGTGTGAATTCATTGTTTTATTTGATTTATGGATTGGTTTGTAAATTTGGGTATTTAAAGAAGGGTTTCCAAATGTATGTGTCTTGTATTCACACTGAGTGTTTGATGAAATGGCTCAAAGGGATTTTATAGTTTTAAATAAATTTCTAAAATTATTTTAGAAGTGGTTTTACCTTGTTACAAGGTGTTTATAAAAATTGGGAATGTTTCTTATAAATTTGGTTTATGAAATGGATTTTAATGGACTGGAACTTGTGTGTGATTATGTTGGAATGGAGTATCACATGGGTTAACAAGGGTGTGAGTGGGGAGTTGTTTGAGGGGATGTGAGAGCCTTCAAGGAGAAAGAATATGAGATATTATATTTTGGTTTCCAACGTACCGTGATAGAATTTGGGTAGGAATACCATTAGATATTCTATTTGGATGTTGAGAGACCATGACAGTTCTTGGAGTTGGCCCCAGGGAAGACCGTGAGAGCTTCCAATTTTCTTAGTCCGCTAACATAATTTGTTTAAACTCAATAACATAGAACCTTGAGGTCAATCCCTAGGCTAACTTACTAATTCTAGATTAATTTATGTGTTTAATGAGTTTTTTAGTTCCATGTTTTATGTGATAAGATATGTTATGCTCATTTTTTATTATTAGTTATATGATGATGTTGTTCATGCCCACACGTTATTGTGCCTTGTTTGGGGTGAATTGATCATGTTTTTCCTTGTGGAATTGTTTATTTATTTGATCCATGTTAAAAGTTGTTATAGAAAACATGTTTGATTGAAATGGAAAACCAAATATATTTCAAAGGTTTAGTTGAAAATGGCATGTTTTAAAAGTGGTTTTGTTTTGAAAAAGGGTTTCAAACTAGTTTATTAGTTTTAATGGGTAAAATACTTAAATAGATTCATGGTGGTATCCTAATGGGATATGTGCCTCACACCCTACAAATGGATTTGGGTGTATGTATACTTTGTTTTTAAGGACACAAGTAAAGGAAAGGTTACCATGTACCTGGGTGGATCTTTGTGATTACTGTTGTTCGGTGTTTTGTGGAGGAGACATGGTCTCATAGAGTTAGACCATGAGGAGTCATTTGGGATATTTTGTATCCATTGAGATGCATGTATTGGCCTTATTGATTTTGGACCCCTTTATTTTTATTTTTGATCTATGACTTGAGATACTATGCATATGTCCTATTATGGAATGTTTTGTATATGATGTTTGGTTTTGTTTATGGTATTTTCTTTTCATATGTTGCATCACTCTAGATGTTTGTTTATATATTATTGAATTTTATTGTGTTGGTGTGGATATCCCATTTCATGGATGGGTCATACCAGTTTACCATTAGTGAAACTATTCCCAAGATATCATTGGTTATGCCTAGTTCTAGTCACCAGCCTGTGGTGATCGATAACACACTTCAGGCCATGTGGCAGGATATCTTGGGTGATGGGTTGGGTTGACCCAGGCTGGTTCGTTATACTAGCGTGTCACTGTGGGTGTTTCTAGTTCTTTTTTTCAAAGAGGTAATATAAGAGTCACTAGATTTTCATAGACCATCATGAGTTGAATCAGGTTACTGTTACAAAAATACTCATTATGTAGTATTAACAATATTTTTAATCAACTTAGGGGATCATGTTGGTTTTCAATGTCCAACCTGTGTTCAGGGTATCATTAGTTTAGGTTTTGGGAAGAGAATTTTCCTTATACCACCTTCAGAAGTTGGAATAATCACTTTGAGTATTTTTTTTTCATTTTCCTTAGTAATTCTCCTATAGTCTTTATGTAATTGGTGAAACGATTCTTTCATCGCGTTTTTTAATCCTTCACAATGATGTTTATTGATGAAATCTTGGTGTATTCCAAGATTGAGGAGGACCATGGAGACCATCTAAGTATTTATTTGAGAACCTTGAGAGAACATCATATGTATTCAAAGTTGTTTGAGTTATAGTTTTGGATCCAAGAGGTAAAGTTTTTGGGCCATTTGATTTCTGAGAAAGAGGTTTCTTTGGACCCTGACAAATCCAAGTGGTTATGTTTTGGAATTTTCCTAAGAAAGTGTTTGATATCGAATGATTTTTTATTCTTGGATGGGTATTACATGCAATTTTTTGGGACTTCTTCATACTATCTTCTCCATTGAAAATTTTCAATCGAAAAGAGGTGAGTTTTGAGGGGAGAGATAAGTGACAACATTATTTTGACAAGTTGTAGGTTTGTTTGAAATAAAATCTAATCTTGATTCTTCCTGGTCTTGGTAAGAGATATATAGTGTATTATGATGCCTTTAGTATGGGATTGAGGTGTGTGATAATGTAGGAGGATTATTTGGTGGATTATAGATCTCATCAACTATACCCACATGATATGAATTGCCCCACCCATGGAGTTGGTAGCTAGATGAATGCGTTAAAGGCTTGGTTTCATTACCTATTTGGGGAGTGATTTTTAGTTTATTGGATCATAAGAATCTATAATATATTTTCACCTAGAGGTACTTGAATATTAGGAAATGATTATGGATAGGGTATCTTTATAAATTTTATTTCTAAATTTATTATACAACTAGGAAGGGTAATGTGGCCGTTTATGCCTTGAGTAGGAAGTTATCAATCCAAGAAACTAAAGAATCAGTGGAGGAGTGGATTTTGATGGGTTTGTTCACTGATCTGAGTCTAGAGGTACAAGAGGATGGAGATCAGGTGTTCTTGAATAGTTTTTAGGTCACACCACCTATTTTTGATTAGGTTCGATGTGAACAGGAATCTGATCCTGACTACCAATAGATTAGTAGAGTTTTAAATAGTGGGGAGACCTTAGGTTATTGGTCTTGGTCTCCCGATGATACCCTATTCTTAAAGAAGAGACTTTATGGGGGGAATTATTCTAGTTGGGTCATTCACTTGGGGGATACCAAGATGTTTTATAATCTGAGGAGTGGCTTCTGGTGGCTTGATATGAGATTGTTAGTTGTAGATTTTTTTATTCCGATGTTTTACAAACCAGAGGATCAAAGTGGAGCATCATAGATTGACTGAGTTACTTAAGCCTCTTCCCATTATAGTGTGGAAATGAGATGAGATCTATATTAAATTTTTGATTGTTCTACCTCATACTCCTATAGGAAAATATGTAATTTGGGTGATTACAGATTGATTGAATAAGTCATCCCATTTTTCCCATTAGGGAGTTAATGAAGGTAGAGGTGTTGGAGAAAATATATGTCTGAGATATTTTAAATATTCATGGGGTTTCTTCAGTGGTAGTTTCTAACTAGGATACCTTTTTTACTTCTCAGTTCTGGAAGGGCCTTCATGTGTCTATGGGAATCCAGTTGAAGTTTGAAGGACCCCAAAACACCCTGAGAGGGGGTGGGTGAATCAGGGTGTCAAATTTTTCTTCTAAAGTAATGGATATTTTTCTTGAATTGGTAGTAACTTTTTAAACCTGTGAAATGGTAATGTGTAGAAATTTAAACATTCATATGGAAAGATACAACACATCAATTTTACTTGGTTCACCACTAAGAGATAGCCCAAGGAGGATATGCTGATAGTGTGTCGGTCATACCAAAATACACTAATCTTCACTAGTTATAGAATATATAAGTTTAGAAACATTCAATTTATTCTATGAACACTACTTTTACAATATTTTAGGGATAAAACACTGCTTCCCTTAGAACACTTATGTTAACTCCCCAAGATCACCACATTGACTGAAGTCTTACTCGATTTATTGACTTGAAGGTCACTTTAATATATTTGCATTAAATTATTTATCCCTGAATAACAATAGACTCTACTTGCACCGTAGAACTAAGTTGATGCACTTGGAAACACTGATCAAACAAATTGGATATCCAACACTTAAAAGAAGCTCAACTCCATACTTATGCGTAACACCTATTCTTGCATGCAAGTTTTGGGATTATCACGCAAGATGACTTTTGAAAAACCCTTATCTTTTGTGAAATACCACCATGAAATTCACTTGGTCTAGATAGACTCAAGAATCAATTTGCGCATAATATTTACTGCACACAAGTCTTCTGCATGAAATTCTTTCATGCGGTAGAGACAACAAATCTTCATTGGAAAAGTTCTAAGTCTTTAAAGGGGGTAGCTACATATTTATAAACTTGGATGACCCTGTGCACAAGTTAATTTCATGTCAACCACATGCACATAATAATATATTTGATATCGAATTCGGTGCATAATATCCTTCTGTGCAGCCCATTCCTTTTCCATATTTCTAAGTGATAAACCTGAAACTCCTCTTTCATGAAACTCAATTTTGAGGCTGCATTTGGTGTGTAAGATTATTCTGCATAAAACCTAATCTTGCACAAATTTATTTACTTTTCCTTATTTAGTTGATATTATCTCAAAACACAAATTTCACACAAAATTCATATATTTCTTAAAAATTGCTAAAAAATTACAAATTCTTGAGGATATGCTTCATGCATGTGTGGTTGAATTTGTGTGTGTGTGTGTGGGGGGGGGGGGTGTTTGTGGGAAAATTATCTATCATTGGTTTAATTTTCATACAAAAACATTTACTAGTCATAGATCAACATGGAACCTTATGATTCATTGTATGAGTAGCTATTTCAGTCCTCATCATGTTGGGATGAGCTAGGTGAGCATTCCTTATTGGGACTAAGCCTCATCTAGGAGATAATGGAGAAAGTTCAGTTGATAATAATAGATTAATGATAGCTTAGATTTTTCAAAAATCTTATTCTAATCGTTTTTTTCTCCATTTAGAGTTTTAGGTTGGTGATTAGGTTTGTTTTGGGTATCCGTTAGACTGGGACATCATCACTTGGGGAAACAGGGGAATTTGGTGCTACATTATGTCAGACCATTTCATGTTGTGGAGTATCTTGGGAACTTATCCTATTAGTTGTAATTTACACAATGTATTAACTTTATTCATGATGTGTTCCATGTATCCCAGTTTAATAAGTACCATTCAGGCCCATTTTATGTGATAGAATGGGAGGACTTGGGGTTGGAGTCCAACACCACCACCATAGATTAGTTTTTTTTAATCTTTCACTATCAAAAAATTTTTCTACATGTAATTTCAATCCTATTAGTCTATATAATTTGGAATCATGGTGGAAATATCCAAAAAACTTGTGATCATGAAGTTTTAGTGAGGGATCAGTGGCCTCACCTATTTTCTTTTGAGGACCCTTGAATAATTTCTAGGGGCAGAAAGTGGCATCACCTTCTGAGTCATTAGTATGTTTTATTTTTATTTTTATTTATTATTTATTAATTCTTAGAGTTTCTAGGATTTGGAGGGTAAAAACCTAGTTTTTTGAGGAAACAAACCATGGTTCATAGTTAACCTAACCATGTTGTTCACTATGCAAGGGTGATTTTTGGGGGACATTGGGATTTTGTATGGTTTGAGAACAGTTTATACTACCATTCAACTTATTTTTGGCAAGAGAGTGGCCCTGACATGGTTTTCACATGGTTTGTTTGACCATGTGACCAAATCATGCGGTGTGTCTAGGTCATTAAAAAATGATTTTTGACCATTTATCCTATCATATTTATCTTCTCTTGGCCTAATTTCTTCCCCATTAATTCATAACCCTCTCCCCATGTCTTATAGATTCTACCCTATCCATTTGGGTAGATTTACCTTGAATAATTGGTGGTTTATCTTGAGATAAGATTTTTTTCTTCGTGATTTCTTTTTCTTTCCCCTATTTATACCCTTGTTATTTCATTTTTTTAGAATAGTGAAACCCTAGATTAATTTTTTTAATGGGGGGTTTGTGTTGTTTCATTTTGGTTTAGGTGTTTAGGGTACCTCTCCTACTCAAATATATTGGTTTTCATTGAAGGTTACAATTTTTAATTGGAATTCAAGGTTGGTGTCACTATTTAATGGATATTTTTCATGGACAACCTTTGATTCTTGATTACCTTTGATTTTTGTTGATCAAATTTCCTTTAATTTGTGTTAATAATGATGATTTATCCATGTTTTATGTGAACCATGGTGTGTGTTGGTAATTTAAAATTTTAAAGGGGTCTTTTCCAAAGGAAGTGATTTAAATATACATGGTGCATTTGATAAAATGTCTCAAGGATGATTTGAGGTTTTTAAATATATATAAAAAGGGTGTTTTAAATTTTTTTTTACCATGAGGATGATTTTAGATTATTATGGGCATGCTTGGTTTATGAGATTATCACTTATTATGTGTTTATATGATTAGAATGTGTGGAACATGGGGGACCTTGGGTGTGTGTGTGGTGACTTAGTAACTTGAAACCATAATCTATGTCATGGAATAACTAGGGTGGGTTGTCCAAGGGACTGGGAAATCCTTTGGGAGGAACACTGAGGGAGATTCCAAAATGTTTCCATTTGGACTAAGGGCTCCCATGTAAGTATTGTTGGTTTTGGGGAAGATTGGGAGTGCTTTGAAAGTTTTTTTAGACACTTAGCTGGATAACAAACCATGTCTTAGACTAAGTCACACTAGACTCTATTAGTTCGATCTCATGATGTTTATTTCTTGCACCTTATTTTTTTGTGTTCCCATACATTTATGTTAAAAATATTTTTTTTGTTATATATGACATTACTTAATCATATTTTCCATTATTTGGTTATATGATGGTGTTTATTCTTATACTCATGTTGATTACATGTGTAGGTGTGTTGAGAATGTTATACCTGGTGGATTTATTTATTTATTTAAGCCTTGTTTTCCATGTTTGAAAGATTATTTAGGTAAGGAAAACCAAATGGGTTTTTAATAAATTATTACAAAGTCAACTTGTTTTAAAGGTAAAATTGGTTTTGAAAAATGAGTTGTCAAACTAGACTTATTGGTTTTCATGGATAAAGTAATTACATGGATTTATAGTGGTATACTACTAATATTTGTGTCTCACACCTTTTATATACCTTTGGGTATATTTAGACCTTGTTTGATAGGACACAGGTAAAGGTAAGAGCACTGAGTAGTTCTATGGCCCCTTTTGATTACTGACATCCTTGGTTAATTGGGATGGTGGATATGCGGTCTCATGGAGTTAGATCATATGGAGCAGTTTTGTGGTTTTATGGCATTGAATTGCGTTATATTGGTCTTTTTTTCTTTATTCCCTATTTTTTTCTTCTAACTATGGATATCATGTATATATGTATTCATATATATCATGAAAATGTTTGTGATATCTATTTATGGTCATGCTTTGTTTACACTAATTTGTATGTTTATATTTATTAATGTTGCCTATCCAGTTATCTTGGTCCTCCAATAAATGGATGGTTCATGTTAGTTTTACAAGGGAAAAATCATTCCCAAATATTTATTTGTGATGACCTGGTACTTTTCACAATCCCTCAGTGATTGGGAATGCACTCTGAGCTTTGCGGTGAGCTAGCTTGGGTGACAGGTTAGGTTGACCCAGGATGATTTGTTATAACGGTGCTCTTCTTCTCTCTTTATCTCATTATCACTTAATTATTTATTCTTATTTAGTCATAATAGGGGATTTATTTTGTTTTTTTGTGTTTAATCGAAGGATTGATGATGTGCAATGTGTTATAAACTGTTTAAGGTTTCTCATGAGATTGTTGGAATTTAATCATTAGTTTCTTTTTTATCTTTCAGTTTTGCATTGTTGTGTGTTGAAAAATATTTGTAATTGGGAAAGTAATTCAAATTTGGTAATTGAGAAAACATATAAAACCTATAAATTCTCATTTATTATTGATATATTAACCATGGATTGGTAATTAAATGTTGAATCATGATTATAAGAATTAATTTTTTTACTATGATTTTTTTTTTTAATGTTGTGAAAGTAGTGATATTAATTTTATTTGGATTGTTATGATAAAGTAAGGAATGATGATATGTTTTTGTGTGGTGGTAGTTTGATGCAGTGTATGTGGGTGAGTGTTATTATTGATGTAGAGGAGGTGGGGATGATTTTTGGGCTATTGGTGTAGTTTGTTAATATGATGGTGTGATCATGTTGATATGTCTAGGGTGTGATAGTTTTCCTGATATGTGGAAATAATAAATAAATGAAATAATTTAAATGTAAATTGGGAATGGGATATGTTGAGAAATTAAAGTGTTCAAAATAAAATTAAAGAATTAATGATGTGTTATATAATGATCTGACATGAAGTGGTGAATTAATATGTTGAAATTAAAATATAAATGATGAGAAGTTATAATGGTTGTGTAAAATGTGGTTCTTGGAATTAATATGTTTAATGAATTTAATATGGTTGATGATAGATAAATATAGAATTAAAAAATGATAACAATTCATGTGGTTGTGTTGTTGTTGTTGTGTGATTGTAGTTCTTGTTTTTGTTTAGTAGTGTAAGCAGTTGATGTTGTGTAGTGGTGATGGTGTAGCGACAAGTTGTGGTTGTGGATTTGTCGTGGTAGGAGTTGACCTTTAGGTCGGGGTTTTGTGTTATTCCTATATATTCATTATAGTTTTTTTATTTCCTTATGCACCACCACCCAAGTTGGGTAACAATATCAATGCCCATAAAAGGTTTTGTGTTCATGGTATATCACAAATATCCATGATGTGGGTGATACAGATGAATGTATACCCCCTTATTCTCTATCTTCTAGAAATAGTGTGGATATTCTTTAATGCAATGAGGTTGTGGTATGTGGGGATGTTGTGGTGATGTGATGATGTGATAGTGGTGTGGTTATGTGGAGGTGATGCGGGGTGTGGCATATAGTTGTGGTTATGTGGTATATGGTTGTAGTAAGTGGAACTTGACAGTGGTATATAGCTTTGGTTGTGTGTTTCTAGCTATGATGTGGTTATGTTAATGTGATATATATATATATATATATATATTAAAGGGATGATAGAATCATGATTCTTGCCATTGAGATTCAAGTGAAACTAGTTCAGTGAGAAATAGGTGTTGAGTACCTTCTAATATATTTTCATGATCATTATATTACTCTACTTGTATATGGATTTAGTGAGTGATCCTTGGTGAGGTTGGGATGTTAGATGACCTAGATAAGTAATGAGTTGGTTTTATTGTTTAATCACCGAGGCTTTAGTGTGTTTCTTCCATATTTACATGAGAAAATCTTGGTAGTATCATATTGAGTATACTTATATGTTTACCACTATCTTCTATATATTGTTTTCATAGATTTATAGGATGGAATTAGTGATTGAGTTAGACATTACTAGCTCGTGGTGTGGTGGTTTTTTGGTGTTACTGCTATAATAGTTTCTATGTTGGTTTTTTACTTTGGAGGCTTTATGTTTTTGCATATAATTATAGGAATTAATATAATGATAAGTTTCATTTTATTATATATACTTGGTTGGTGATTTTTCTTTCATAATTCTTGGGATTTTGAGTCTAATGCCTCCCCTTATGTGTGTTTTATATCCTTGGTGTTAGTCACCAACCCATGGACAATTAGATATAAGCTTTAGGGATCAAACCTAACTTCGCTTCTAGACTATGAGGGGTTCTATTGAGGATGAGTTATAATAAAGTGGAATTAGAGATTTGGATAAGAGTTAGAATAGAGTTTTTAGTTAGTCACTGGTGAATATTTTATTGGTTTAGTAGGGAAAAATATCATTTAAAATTAATAAGTGATATAGTAAAGGGAGAACATAAAGGATTCAGACATAGTCCTTATAAACTAATTGAAATATCTTAGTATTATTGAGCATATTAAAGTGATAATATATTTATTAAAGGGTAGATTCATAGGTGTGGTTCAATAATTATACTTGTTTATGATTGTATTTGAATTAAGAAAGATGTTGGAAAGTTATAATGAATTTTAATAAAATTATTTAAATAAATTTCATATATTGGTCTTAGGAGTGTTTTTATGTTTATATAGATGGTTCATGGTTTGATTATTCATGTGGTTTAGGATAATGGGGTGTTGTAGGATACTCCCAAATATTATATGCATATTGATCTCAAGGAGGAGGATTCTTGGAGAAAGTTTTTGCATGAGTTTAAACAATATATTTCACTGAATTATAAGGGGTAGGTCTCTAATTAGGATATTTATAGGTGCCTATATGAGGTTGATATTATTTTTGGGAATATTCAAGTGTGAGTTCAACATTGGATTCCATTGGTTATTAGTTTTTTTGGGTGATTCTTCTAAGAAGTAGTGTGTACTCTTTCTCACTAAGGTGACATGGGATAAGTTCCAAAATTTGTTTCATGATGATGATTAATGTGTAAATGTGGAAATAGTTTTTCACCCTTAAATAGGGTAGCTTGAGTGTGAGTGATAATGGAGTTATATTTACACATATTCATCTTTATTCTCCCGATCTTCTTCCAAATTATGTGGTGCGGGTATGGCATTTTGAGGAGTCATTGTATCCTAAGATTTAGTGTCAGGTCACCTATTTTATAATGATAATGTATCTTGAGGTGTTGAATAAGGTCTAGGTGATTGATAAGAATTTTGTGTGGATGGGTTAATCTAGAGAGGGAATTCATAATACATCTATGAGGAGTGGATCTGTAGAGAGGAGCTCTCATTTCTCTAGGAAGTTGAGGTTCCATCCAACTAAGAGTCATTCTTAGTCTTCATTATCTTGTTTCTTAAGAGCTAGTAGTTCTTGGGTTTCTACTAGGATATCTAGTGTGCTTTTATTTTCTTTTTATGGGCATGAACATTGAAAAATTTAGTGCCCGACCTTTCTTAATGATTAGTATGGGGTTGGTGGCTAGTTTCTGATACAACCTTAGTATTAGTTTCCTCCGAGTCCTTATCAATAATAGTAGGATCCCCCAAATTTTGTATAATATAGATCTGAAATAGTAGGTATAGGATTTCCTTGATACATTACTCATACTTAGGGACCTAGGGATGAGCATGGTTATAGTGGTGGAAGTTATCATGGGTAGTGAGAGATTTTCAATACTTTATTTTACTTTCCTTAGTTTGAGTATTGGGACTTAAGATGGATAGTATTCCAGTGCCCCAGGGGTTAAATATGTTGGTTGGTGGTTATTTTAGTATAGTTGAGGTGTTTTGAGGATATGAGATAATAATGGGGCAACATCAATCAACCATATAGTTTTTTTTATTATGGATATAACTATACGATGTCATCCTTGTAATATATTTTCCGTATTCAATGAAGGATGTTATTGATTACAATCATAGTAGAGTGACCTTATCTAACATGGAAAATTCATATATGGTGTTTAAAAATGATTGGTATGATTAGATATATTTTAGATAGCTTGATATTTTTTCATTCTAATTGGTAGGATTGGTGTTGAGTTCTTCAAAAGTTAATATGAATGAATTTTCAAGAGTTGTGGAGTATTTTTTTGATATTTTTCATGAGGAGGTTGTGACCCTACCCCCTAAATGTGATATTGAGTTTATTATATAGTTATAAATTGGTGTATATTTGATTTCCATTTCTCATTAAATTAATATTCATTCAGAGTTGTGAGAGTTATAGATTCAGATTGATAATCTATCACATAAGGGTTTTTTTAGATATAGCTTGTCATATTAGGGAGCTTTTATTTTGTTTGCGAATAAGGAATATAATGGTTTGTGGTTGTGTATCAATTATTATTGGTTAAACTAGGTGAGGAAAATAACCTATATCCCCTCTCAGTAATTAATTATTTTTAAATTCAATCAAAGGAAACTAGCTAGTATTTAAAGATTAATATGTGTTTTGGGTATCATCAGTTGAGGTTGAAGGATGAATATATCCTAAAAACTAATTTCATATGTCTTTATGAACACTTTAAGTTCATGGTGATAATTTTTAGGGTCATAAAATACCTAAATATTTTTATAGGACTGATTAATTCAATGCTTCATGAGTTTATGGATCATTTTATAGTTATGTTCATTGATGAAATTCCAGTGTATTCAAGGTCAAAGGAGGATCATATTGAGTATTTGAGGGATATTTTAGTGGATATTTTATGAAATAATTTTTATAGTAATATATCCAAGTATAATTTTTTGACATATGAGTTGTATTTTTTTGGCCATTTTCTATCTCATAAGGGAGTTTAGTTCAATTCTTTGAATATTATGGAAATTGTTTCTTGGGGATCATCCAATAATTCTATGAAGGGAATATTTTCCTAGTTATTGTGGGATATTATAAGATATTTATATATGATTTATATTAGATTGTGGACCCATTTATAACTTTATCTGAGAAGGATGGGACATTTATATTGTCAAATTAGTGTTAGGTGGTGTTTGATTACCTGACAGTGAAACTAATCAATGCTCTTATCCTTCTCCCATCAAAGGAAGGTACCACATTCAAAATATTTTGCGATATTTTTTTGTTTGGTTTGGGATGTCTTATGATGAATCATAGGGTAGTGATATTTTATGGGTATTGATAGATATTTCCTTATGATCATATTTATTCCACCCGTGATCTTAAGTCACTACACCAAAATCAGTAATTAGAAATGGTTAAGAAACCGGTACTAAAAAAAATTACCAAAACATAGTGGCAGTTTTTTAAAAACCACTTCTGAAACTTTTTTTTACTCATGAAATTTCTTCCCCCTCCCCCTACCCCCAAAAATAAAACCTCTACCCCCTCTTCACCCAAACCCATCAAACCCTATCCCCCTCCCATCGACCCCTTCCCCCCCTCATCGTCGGTCTCCTTCTCCATCACTATCGGTCCCCTTCATGCCCTACCTAAGCTCAAGCCAGAGACACTGAACCCTATCTCCCCTAAACCGTCACTACCATTGCTCCCTAGGCAAGGTGAGGGTGTGTTATTCCTCTAACATTTATTCTATTTTTTACAAATTATTTTTCAATGTTTGTAAGTTTTTTTACTTACCATGGTTTATGCTTATCTTGTTAATAGATTAGACTGAAAAGATATTGAATTTTTCTTTGTTTGGTTATTTTAATTGCATATTAAATAAGCTATTAATGTTGATAAAAAACATAATTAATGTATTATTTATTCCATGATGACACCCTCCATGTTTTAGATTAATTTTCAGGTTAAAAAATGTGCTATGATCTTGCTTGTTGCTTTCTTATCATGACCTAAATTGCAATAAAAGTTATACTTGTTGTTAAATTTGATATTATTAGAGTATAGTGAATGATATAAAAGGATATTATATGATTTTATATAAAAGGTTTCTCAGTTACACCAATTATCGATGGGTATGTTGATGGTATGTGATGGGATCACTATGCCTTGACACTATTATACCCCTTCCCTTATTCCTGAATGGATGTGATACAAGATTTACCTAACACTAATATATATGATTCCTTTTACTTTGAATGGGACGAGTGTTTAAACTTAATTATTTTATATTGGTTATATTAGATCCTGAGTTAGTCCTAAAGTAGGTATATCAAGTATGGATCCTCTCAATATAGTGGGTTTTTTATTATCATTGAAATCTATATTAAATGACTTTCTTAAATTATATTATTTTTTATATTTCTTATTCCTCTATATTTGTATTATTTTTTTTATACACTTTGGATTATGAAATGCTATTGGCGATGGGGAGGTTATCACCTAGTGAGTATATTATGCTTACACCTTACATGTGTCTCACTTAGGACGTGTGTAGAACTTCTTGTACGTGATCCATGGAAGGGTAATGAATCAAAGAAAAATATTTAGTTCCATTTTGAGTCATGAAAATGAGTTGGATCATTTTTAAAATTTAACTTATGAGTGGATAAGACATGTAGGGTTTTTCCATGAGTTTTCATTCAAGAGTTCCCACTCATTAAACCTCTATTTTGGGTACTTAGTATGTGTTTGGTTTTCCTAACTTGTGTATAAGTGGTCTTTTCCTACTTTCAGGAAATTTATAGAATTTATGGATATTTTGTATTTTGATCATGTGTAATTTCATGCTCATATAGTTATTTTCATTTATTATCATCCATGTGTCCCTAATAGACATGAACCCTTTCCAACGACTAGGTTATGTGTGTGAGTAATTCTTACTTCTCATAAGGTCATGATGATTTTTTTCATAAACCTATAATAGTTTATTTAACAATAAAAAGAAGAAATGACATATCTTACATATTTATTTCTCAATCCCTTATATTTATACCATCCTTTGGCAATCAAAAGTTACACCTGATGTGTTATGGGGGCATAGTCTGAGTATTATTCAGTTATTTAGTTCACAGTAATTATATGTGTGGTGGTTGTTAAATAATTATAAGGAATGTAGTTAACAATATGACTTGATAGTTTATGTATTAATTCCATAAAATAATAATCCACTCTAGTGAAGGATAGTTTCTTTATTGTTACAGTTATATTAGGAACATATACACTACTTTCCAGGAATGTCTCCTTAATTATAGACTATAACTTGTGCATTTTCACTCAAAATATCTATTATCTTTTGTTCTTTATTAAGAGAGAATTTTATTAAAATTATCACCGGTGTCTTGTTTATATCTATTAGAAATACATAAGTTAAATTGCTAGGTAGGGGTTTTAATTCTAGATCAGAGGCTCAACTAAAGATAAAAATAGATATGGGTTCCTTAACTAAATGGTTTAAAATTTATATGCAAGATATGAAGCATCAAACACTTTTTCATTGAATAAATATTAAAATTAATCAAATAAGTCAAAATTTATTTCATCTTCAGATGGTTAGATAGACCACTTATGCTTTTCCCAATTTTTTTTGATCAATTTTTCATGTCTTGATTTGTTTCACAAATGAAAAATTTATTATATCAAACAAATTTCTTTTAAAGGATTATAATCTTCTGAATGTGAAAATGTAAAAAATTGAGTTATCTTATTATGGGTACATGATGGAATAAAAAATATCAAAGTGGAAGACATTTTAATCAAAATACATTATTATAATACCTTCATGGATATTTATGGTTGCATTTTATATTTCTAATAAAGGTTTATACAAGATTATAGGCGACTAAGCATAGATCCTATCCTCCTCTATGATTAAAATATAAAAACCAGTAGGGAAGATCAAATTATTCAATCCCAATAAAACATATTAAAATAATCTCACTTGTAATGTAGTGTATTTGTTAGGTAATTTTAAAACCACTCTATTTGGTTTGAAAGGTACCATATTTAAATAAGAAAAAATAGAATGTGAAATACATGAATAGAATCTCATATATCACCACTAGAAATTCTAGTGAATCATTATGTGATACCCCCTCTAGATGGAGATGCGTTAGAACTATAAATCCACTTCAATGGTGATAGATAATTACTAGGTTCACCTAGTATTAGTAACCCTAGGGTTTTTATCCCATGATTAATATTTTAAATTAATGAATATATGATTTTTCTTTTTATTCTATTTTACATAATACTATCCATGATTGATTTCGTTTTTTTACTTTGACTTTTTAGTACTTATATGACTCTTCTTATAACTACATGGGTTGTGTTTCTTTCACTTCCATTTATCTCTTTTGATACTTAGTAATACTTATGTGTTTTAATTTTTTTTAATAAAGTGTAGGCACATTGTGAACAAATAAAAGCTGGATCACATTACTGAGGAACACACCTCAGTATACTAAGGGTTTGGAGGAGTTTTTAGATTTTTCAATTTTCAATAGATCCATTGATGGGAGAATAATATTTACATGTCCTAAATGTAATTTTAAAAGATGGTTGTAGAGAGATGAAGTTTATGAACACTTGATATTGAAGCAATTACCTGCTCAATATTTGTGTTGGATTTGTCATGTAGAATCGAACATTACAAAAAGTCTGAGCACTGATTTCAATCGATAGAATGAGCTCCCAACTTCTTCTAAAATAGAAAATGAAATTAAAAACCTTATAAATGATGAATTTTTCATTACAAGACACCAACACCAACATCAAAACATATCAGAACAACCAGTTGAGGGTGCTATAAATAACAACTTGAAACATAATGCTGTTGAGATGATAGGACAACCAGATCCAGATTTTAACATATCATTGGATCCTCCTCTTGATTATGTAGAGAATAACGTAATAGAAAACTTCACTATATAGAAAAATGCATTTTATGGTTTAGTTGATGATGGAAATCAATATTTGTATAGAGGATGTTTGAAATATTCAAAAATTTCTTTTCTGTTAAAGTTGTACTATATCAAATGCCTATGTGGAATTAAAAATAAGGAAATATCCATGATATTGGAATTGTTGCATGATTAATTTCCTGAATCAAAGATCCCTAAGTCTTTTCATGATATAAAAAATGTTATTAACAATATTTTTTTTGAATTATACAAAAATACAAGCATGTCCCAATGATTATATGCTTTATTCGGGAGATGATTTAAGCAGACATGATTGAAATTTTTTTCTTCTTCTAGATGACAGTCAATGGGTGATGTTGTAAGTCTAAATCAACATACTACCATAAAGAAGAAGAAAAAGAGCACACCTGAAAATATTTTTCATTAATTTCCTTTAAATCCTTGATTTCAAATATTATTCATGTCATCAAAAACTGCCGAACACATGAAGTGGAATTCTGTAGATAATAACAATGATTGATTAATGTGGCATATAAGAGATTCATAGTCATGGAAGAAATTTGATTCATTATATACATATTTATCAACTGATCCTAGGAATATTTGATTGGGATTATATGCTGATGGATTCAACCCATTTGGGACTTTAAGCACCAATTATAAAAATTGGACGGTTGTTTTGATCCCTTACAATCTACCTCCGTGGATGTGTATGAAACAAATTTATTTTATCATATTGATAATTATTCCTATAAAAAAATACCTATAAATTATATTGATGTATACTTTTAGCTTTTAATTTAATAATTACAAGAGTTATGGAGCAACAGTGTTGAGACATATGATGCATCTTCTAGAGCAATGTTCAAAATGCAAGCTTCTCTAATGTGACCATTAGTGACTTCCCAGGACTTGGGAATTTAGCTGGTTGAAATAATTACACTATTTATCTTGTCCTATTTTTAATTTTTATTTTGAGCCTGAAAAACTACCTCATAGTAGAAAATGGTTCTTCTTGTGTCATCGAAGATTTCTTGATGCATATAATAGATTTCAGTTGAACAAGTCAAAATTCAATGGTTTTATTGATCGTAGACGACCTCCAAAGTTTTTAACAAGTTCTAAAATATTAGAAAAACATGGAAATGTTGAAACAAAATTTTGGAAGGTGCATCATTTGAATGATAGTAGGAAACAAGTTCAAATTTTATCATCAAGTGAAATTGGAACGCAAAAATAGAGGAAAAAGCATATTCTTCAAAATTCTCTATTGGGAATTTAATTTGTTACAGCATAATATTGATGTTATGAATATTGAGAAGAATGCTTGTGGAAATTTTATCTTCACATTGATTAATGAGCATGGAAAATAAAAGGATCATCTCAATGCTCGGAAAGACTTATAAGTAATGAACATAAAGTGTGATATCTATCCAGATGAGAATGGAAAGTATATTCTGAAAATTTTTGCAATGAAAAATAGGGATAAAAATATATTAATTCAAATTTTAAAACATGTAAAGGTATATTATTGGTATTCAAGTAACATCTTATGGTGTGTTGACTTAAATCATTGTACGTTACATGGATTGAAAAGTCATGATTCACATATTTTGTTATAGTAGTTACTACCATTGGCATTGCATACATTATTACCTAAAAAGGTTATTTCTATTGTACTCCTATTTTTCACTTTCTTTAGACAACTATGTGAGAAAAATATTCAACCGTTTGAGCTTGAAAACATTCAAGAGATATTTTTATTGACACTTTTTTCAATGGATATGATATTTCCTTCGTAATTTTTTTATTGTCAGGATGCATTTAACTATTCATCTAGTTGAGGAAGCTAAATTAGGAGGCCCCGTACATTATCTATGGATGTATCCAATTGAGAGATACTTTATTTATATGTTTTTCATTTAAGTAAATAATTATTGGCACTTCATTAAATACAAAATTATGTTTCTTTTTTAATTTTATTTCACAGATATCTTGGGAATTTGAAATCATACATGAAAAATAAAGATCAACCTGAATGATCTATTTCTGAAGGATATTTGGCAGAGGAGTGTCTTAACTTTTTTTATAGATACTTGTATTGTATTGAGAATATTAAATAAATTTGGACCTGTTAAAGACACATTGACTCAATCTTAACTACGTGGGAAATCAATAATCTTTCCTATTATTGGCTGATCAGTTGGGAGGAGCACAAATGTTACACTGATAGAAATGAAATTATTACAGGCACATAGATATGTGTTGATGAATAGTGAAATATAATATCCATTTATTTAAGAGTTGAGGATACAAATAAAGAGACAAATGAGAGTCCAACCATGAAAAGAGAAAGATATAACAAAAGCTATTAACAAATAGTTTGTAGAATTATTTTCATGACGTGTAAGTTCATAAATATTTAAATAAATATAGATATTAGGTTGACACATATATTTTTTAAATATAATAATGTATATTAATTTTTTTAGATCATGAATACTGATACTCAAGCTGATTTGTTAGAATATTTGAAGTTTCTTTCTCAAGGTCCTCTAAAATAGGCTAGAAAGTTCGATGCTTATAATGTGAATGACTTTAAATTTCATGTAGTCAATTGGAAAGAGGCTTTGAAAACATCAAATAGTGGTATATTTACATATGTCGAAGTGAGATACTATGGAAAGTTGATTGATATTATCGAATTAAACTACCTTGATCATTTTTAATTTGTTTTATTCAAATGCAATTGGGTCTATATTATCAGGGGTGTTAAAATAGATTCCTTGCAATTTACTTATGTGAACTTCTCTCACTTGATGGATGTTGGTGAATGTGAATTAAATGATCTTTATATCTTATCATCATAAGAGAAAATGGTACATTATGTGGAATATGTTGTGTATTAAGGGTAGAGTGTAGTTTCTCACGTAAAATAAAGATACTTTTATGATATGTGTGATGAAGCGGAAGATTTGACCTCGAACATTGAATCCCATCAATATTAAGAAGAGAAATTATTTTTCCATCATGATATTTAAACTATTAGTATTTAAAGGGTGGATAAAGTAGATGAAATAATGATGGATCATGAAAAAACATGATTGAATGAGAAAATGATTGTATGTGAAATCCTCCATTCATTTATTAGCCACATACGTAATTTGTGCAGTCATTCATTATCATAGTTATGTATATTTTGTTTTTTAGTATTGTGAATCTGTTATCATTTATAATTTTTTTTCCTGAATTTTTTGAAATATAGGTTCTAAAGTAAATTTTATTTGATTAAGTGATAGGAATCCCAAGGAGGAAGCATTATACTGATACCAGTTGACTCTCAGTTGACGTTCCCTCGAACATACCGATAGATGATGATCCATATACCTCCCTCCCTATATCATATGAGACACCATACGCTTGACCTCCTACATTTTCTCTCACACCCTCCATCATTGCCTCATCAGTAGATCAACCTATGCCTCCCAATTCAGCAACCTCAGTAACGATGGAGCAGGTCTCCACTCCTAGTTCTTCATGGGGATATTGGAGGGTGATTTTTATAGGTAAAAATTTTAATATGAATAAAGTTATGGAACTTTTTTATAATACTAACTATTTTTTAATAAAATATGGAAACAATGCTACTATGAAGAAAAATATGAAAAGTTCATATGTCTATAATATGAATGGACTAAATATAGTTGTCCCATTTAACTACTATAAGGTCCCTATGGATGACACTACATGATTATTTGGCCAGATTTTAGACTAGATGGCGACAGATCTAGTTACGCTTCTGATTATGTATGGTGATTAGAGGTATATGCCTTTATCTTGAAAAAATGAAGTTTTTGATTCATAGATAAAGGTAATTTTAATACATTATGCTATAATTGAATGTCATTATGTTATTAAATTCTAATATTTTAAAAGTGAATCTATTTATATAGACATTTTCCACTTTCCATTTGCTGATATTATAGCATGGAAGTAGACATTGAAAAAGTTGGGCAAGAAATATAAAGATTTTAAATAGAGATTATGGAATGAATTCAACGATACTTCATTGATCACCCAACAACTATATGATATGGTACCCAATGTGGTACCTAGAGAGAAATGAAAAGTTTTTATTGACAACCATGATGATGAGAAGCACATGGTATTTAATTATATATTATTATATTAATAATATTTTACATTTATACATGCATATGGAAAGGAGATGACATTGCAAACTTTACTATAAAATTACATTTTATTTATTTCAAGATGTTTCAAGGAATAATTCATTGAGTTGGGATAAGAAAATCATCCCTCACACTGTGGTGTTAAAGTGTTTTTTAGAAGCTGATCGACTCTGGTAATATTTTAATTAGTTTAAATATTTATAAGACAATATTATCTATTCCATATATTAAAATTTTAATTTATCATTGTTTAATGCAGTCACCAAATTTAGGGAACCATTCCCCCCAAATAGAACTATGGTTGGATGTTCACAAAAAATCTGTTGGGAGTTATATTAATGATACTTCCAAAGAAGTTAGGGGTATGAATTCATTTTTCATTATAATAACTTATTATCAGTTGTCACTATGTTGATATATATTGATTCAAATATGATTGATATTTGATTTATTGGTATAAATTAAAGAACTATGGGATACCAAACCCACATAATACCACTCATTCTCCCAGGATGACCTAGTTGATAAAGTCATTGGAAAGGAGCATCCTGTTCAAGTTCACGATATTGGTTTGATACCATTACTATCTGAGGTCTTTGACAGGCCATCGAGGATTTCAGCTGCATCTACTCCTAGTTGTAGTCACTCCCTACATGGAGATTCTTAGAGAGAGTTTGTTTTTATGAAAATCACAATTCAGGAATAGGGGTCTCAGATATCCAATTTTCAGAAAGCATTGGTTAATTTATATCAGAATACAACCAACTCTATCCCCAGTGATATTTTATCGATGACTGGTGGTGAGAAGGTAAATCACACAACATCAAAATCATTTTTTTCACAAAATTTTATTAGTTTTAAGGTTAAATATAAATATATAACATTGTTTAATTTTCAAAATAATTGTCTTATAGGTGCCAGTATCAGGAAGTAGAGACATAAATGGAGAGGGTGATGAGTATAGTTCATCATCGGGTAGTGATTGTCGGTCTTTTTGATGTCTTGGACTCATATGTAAAGAGAGGGTTTATTCATGTATCATTTGTGGCACAAAGTATTCACATGAAATTTTCATGATTTCTCATGTTTAAAGAGGCTAAAACCATTTATGGTTTATGTAAATTAATATATTTTTTATATATGATTACTTTCCTTTATTCAGGTATTTGGGGACTGTGTAGATGAATATGGTCAAAGAAAACTACAGAGAAATATATAGGATTTTTGGGCCTCTTCAGTTCAGAATAAGTTTTATTTAACACTATAGGTAATTAGAATTGGTGATTTATGTGATTTTATTCATTCCATATTTTTATTTCATGTGTGTTATTTTTTGTGCTTATGATAGGCGATACACCTAGTCTATACACTTGTTTTTTTCTAGGGTAGTTATGGGGCTGCAGAATTTGCAACTGACATTTTTTTGTAAATCAACATATAGATATGGTTTAAACCAACACTAAATATGGAATATTTTTTTAATGGTGGTTTAAACCTCCACTGTATGATGATGTTTTTTTATATACAGTGGTTAAAAGTTTCACTAAATATGAAACACTATTATTCATCAGTTTTTTTTAAGTAAAAAACACTTTTGGATTTAGAGGTGGTTTTAACCACCGCTAAATCCCCATCATTTGTTTTGCCAGAAAACCACCACTAAAATGAAGAAAACCGCCAAAAAATATTCTTTCTACGACACTTAATAGAAACCTCCACTATATGGAAAGAACCTACATGTATTGGATGATGACACCAACTTTCGCAGTGTTTTTTTGAAACCGTCATAGAACCAATTGGTGGTGGTTTAAACCGCTTCCAAATCAAAAAAATAAACACCGATACTCAACGATTTTCTTGTAGTGAGATGGAGGTAGTTGAATTTTCTCTAAATATATGATGAAATTATCTCATCGGTGAGTGCTTTGTGGCCTTCATGGATTATAATATCTTATATTATATCTTCTCTTAGTGGAGTTTGAATTTACATTAGTGAAGTTAGATGGATTTTTAAAAAAATTATGACTTCAAGATCTCCTATAGTCCAAGGAAAGAAAATGTGGCAGGTGATGCTCTAAGTAAGAGGTATCATGGTGATGTTTATCGAGAGGATGTAGATTAGTATAGGATAATATAATAGATTAAAACTTTATATTAGGACATGGAGAACTTTGGTGATGGATTTTTCCTATACTAAATGATAACATATTTTTTCTTATTCCAATATATAGAGGATTCTCAACTAGGAGATTATGATGTGGAAGTGTCAAGAGATTTTCTTATCTATAGAGATAATCTAGAGGGATGGTCTAAGTATAGAGACCATTAGGTATTATTTTATGGGAAATTTTTTATTTAATTAGAGATGCAAGAGGTGTCTTATATGTGTTTTATAACTCACCTATAATTGTGTATCCTGGTATATCCAAGATGTATCAAACTTTGAGATATTAGTTTTGATAGTTGAGGATGTTGTGTTTATTGGTGTAGTTTGTGTCTCGATGTTTGGTCTGTCAGTATATGAAGGTTTGGCATCAATTTTTAGTGGATCTACTACAACCATTAGATGCTTCTCAATGGAAATAGGAGGAAATTTCAATGGATTTAGTTACCAGTTTACACATTATTGGGGAGGTCATGATGTCATCATGGTCATGATATATTGGATGAAAAAGTCCTCCCATTTCATGGTGATCATGGATTTGAGTTCAGTGGATGTTTTAGTGGAACTTTATACAAATAAGGTGGGGTGGATTCATGGGGTTCTAAAGATTATTATCTCTAATAAGGATATTTATTTTACCTCTCGAGTGTGTAAGAGTATATAATGTGCATTTGGATCTTAGTTATACCTTAGTACATATTTTCATCCTTAGATGGGTGGTCAGATCAAGCATATTATCCAAACACTATAGGGTGTGTTGCATGCATGTATTTTTTAATTTGGAGGTTTATGGGTGAATCATTTTACTTTTGTTTAGTTTTCATGTAATAATAGTTATCAGTTTCCCATTGGTATAAGTCTATTTGATGTTTTGTATGGATGAACTTGTAAAATATTCATTGTTCTAGATCAAGGATAGAGGGTCAGCAATTCTTGGGCCAAATATGGTGCAGAGTGAAATAGTTAAATACAAGTTATTTGTGAATGTATTAAGGTTTCATAGGATCATCAAAAGTCATATATTGATTAACGGAGGAGAACTAGAGAGTTTGAGGTTAATTATAACATATTAATAGATATTTATCCTCATTGTAGGTAGAATAGGTTTGGTAAAGGAAGTATGATTCCTCCTTGGTTTGTCAAACCTTTTGCAGTGCTTCAACATATATGTGAGGTGGAAAATCAGTTAGCTCTTCCTTCACAGGTGGATAAGATTTATGAGGTGTTCTATATTTCATAGATTTAGTGTAATATTCATGACCAATATCTTATAATTTATTATGGAAATTGTATATTGAATTGGATGAGAAATTTTTGGAGTGCCCTATTTAGATTCAGGATCATTAGGATAAAGTGTTGTGTGGCTGCATCATTCATTAAATTTATGTTTTGTGGAGGAATATTGACCTAACGAAATGCACTTGGGAGATAGAGTCATATATGTGAACTCAATATCTTGATTTGTTTTTAATTTTTTTATTTTTTATGATGTTATGATTGCTTTATAATGATATCATGAAATGTTTCTTCTCTTTATTTCATGTTTTTGTTTTTGTGATGGTGATGTTCTTGTTTGAGAGTTATCATGCAATGTGTTTTGGTTTTCATGGTGGTTTTTTTCTTGAGTTTTTATTGGATTCTTGAGGATGAGAATCATTTTATAGGTATCTAATATAGAGATATATATTTTCCATATACCTTTAATTTATGTTTTTCTAGTTATGGAAGAGTTGGATGAGTTCTTAGAGGTGAACATGGGGAAAGAAGTTGAGAATTTGGGGTTTTTATGAGGAAAATGGGCATGGTTGGTATCTACTATTACATATTGGTGACCTTATTATATCATGGTGGTTTTAATATTTTTTCAAGATAGTGATGTGATGTTGATTATGGCCATATTGGGAGAAGTTTATTTTATAATGGTCTACGTTTTGGTGGTTTCAGTCTGGGTTGAGATTTGGAGAAATCTTTGTCTACCATGGGGGAGGTGGAAATGGCCATTATAATGGTTATTGTGGATTTATGTTGTATTATAGAGTACATTATGTCCTAGTGATTTTTAATATCACTTGGTGATGCACTCAAAACTAAGAGGGGGTGAACCAGTGTTTATTCACCTTCTCATTTTAAACACCAAATATCTCTTACTTATTCAGCAACAATATCTCTAACTTATAACAGTGCATAAAACTAATAGAAAAAAATGAGTTTGTTCCTCAACTGATCTTCCAAAATTACCCATGATCTTCTCATTTAAACTGTTCAAGAATATCCCAAATAAATCCTCCATATTTTGATCTTCATAAACGGTATTCAAATATTCCAACTTGAATATCTGAAAATAGTGTGTAAAGATCCTAACATCTTTCTACTTTTAATTCTCTATAATTCTTGGCTTGAATTAGTACTAAATCTCCATTAGCATCATGATATTTAGGATTTGAATAAAAACTCAACATCACCTCATTTAAATCACCTGAAACCTCATATTTTTTCAAATTATCAAACCTTATGTAAGAAATCAAAAATCTTATGTATCACTACTGAAATCTCACATTTTTTAAACCAAAAAACCTTATCTAAAAAATTTAAAATATCACATGTCACTAAAATGAGCACTGATATCTCATGTATGCTCAATAATATCTTATGTTTGATCTAAAATATATTATGTATCATAGTGTAGTCATTCCTTCACTGCATTTCAGTTTGATCCTCGAAACATATCTACTATGTGCACTATAATTAACTTATGTATGCTTTGGAAGTCTTATGATTCACTTGGAATATCTCACGCATCATAAAAAATATGTTACATATCCTAGAGAATTCATTACTTTTGTAACATCTCATAATTCTAAAATATATTATGTATGAATAAGAATATTACACATCACTTGGAATATCTTACATATCAACCAAATCATACTACATATTCTAGTGAAATATTTTTCTTTGTAGATTCTTTATCTTAAATATCATACGTATTCATTTTCTAAAACTCCAACTCCAATTAAGAATAATCTCCAAATACTTCAACTCAATTCAAATTTACCAAGCCTCATTTATATGCATTGAAAACAAATACAACATAATCTTCAAACGGGTTCAATATTCACTTCCTTTGGATTTATTGTCAATACCTTACATTTCATCTAGCCATCTCAATCTTAAAAATTTAGAAATATTTTCTACTCCCCTTCAATTAAGTAGGATAAAATATTCTCTTCTACTATTTATTGACAATAAAGATATATATTCTCTTGAAATGGGTAGTATCATCCTCTTAAAAGCAATGAGTCATGAACCAATCATCTTAAAGTCTACTTGAGTTGACTCAGTGTAGAGACAAGATAAATTAATTCACTTATCCACTATGAAAAAATATAGTCATTATAGGGGTTATTTTTATGATTATATGGGGTTAGAATCCCTTCTAAATAGGTTAACGATGGTTATAATAAACTACCGCTAAACTGGCCGCCTAGTCTTCTTAGAAGCGATTTTCATAAAGCGCTGGTAAGATATAATGGAAATTATTAGTATTTATTTTAAAGGGGGTTTAAACCCCTTATAATTCCATAAGAAATTTTCCATAAATTATAAATTAGGGATGGTTTTAAAGCACCCCTAATTCATTTCTTTGACATATTAGGGGCCATTTGAAACCACCCCTAATTTATTTATAGATAAGAATATTAGGGGCGGTTTCCAACTGCCCCTGTTTTTTTTTAAAATTAGGAATACCTATCCCCCTATACATGAATCCATCCCTATTTTTTAAAAATATCCATCCCCATACCCCTCATCTCCTCACGTGTAGAGGCCTTCCCCCCTCTACGTTCCATAGATAGAATCCCTACTCCTCGACCACTCCACTATATTTATTTTATATACATATATTTATTTATATATATTTGTATGTTTATTCTAATAAATATTATTTTCATAATATATTTAAATACATTAAATATATTACCTATATATATGTTTATGTAAATTAATGTATTCATTTATAAAACATTAATGTATACATATATTTATACATTAATATATATATATATATATATATATTTATAAATTAATGTATACATTTATATAAATTAATTTATTTATATTATATATACATTTATAAATGTAGGGTCCTGAAAAATCCTCTAAGGGAAGAAAATACTCCCACAATCACTTTACAGAAGGAATAAAGTACTCCTACGAGACTAGCAAGGTGAATGGACTCAAATTGAGTTGCAAATTTCAGAATAAACTTGAAGGAATTCAAGTTTTCAAAGAATTTCAAGTGGCTTGTGTACCATCATTGGGAAGGGTCCATGGACCACCTGGATCATGAACCAATGGTACACAGAACGATTCGCGAACTACTGGCTTGCAGAGTGATGGCCAACGAACGTGGTGGACTATGAACCACATCACTGAAGGACTCATGCGTGTGAAGGCGATACGCGTACCATATAAAGAACTCAATAGTTTTTAGGTGAATCAAACCAATAGGGTTTCAAAAATCATGATCGTGAACCGTGGCCTCTGTAAACCCGGTTGACCGAGTCTTTTTCGGTTCAAGATATCTCTTCATGGGCCTCTAAAAATGGTGTCGCATGCCCATAAATATGATTTCCTTGATTCTCTATAAAAGGAACATAGAAGGAATTGAGAAAGGATAGAAGACAAAATATTTAAGGGAACCTAGAGGTTGGAAGAAATAACTTATAGAGGATTCCATCTTTAGTATGGAATTATCGATGAAGCCATCGTGAATCACGTTCTCCATAGGTAAAGTCGGTCGCGAACCGTAAAACAGGGGAACTTAATATTAAAAAGAGAACCGTGAACCTAAATGGTGAAACCAAGAACCATATACTTATCATGGATGAACATACCATCAATGATGATCCACCAAACCCTCCTCCAAAATGGTGTTCCACGTAGTGTATCACTGCGCAGATTTAACTCTATGCCGCGTACTGCATCAGTACATGGATGGAACCCAAAGCGGTGTGACGGACCATGTACCACCATGGTGCATGGTGGTCCATACCCCTGACCACATACTACATCGGTACATGGATGGACCCTCTGCCCGCATACCACTATGGTATGAGGAGCTTCCCCACCCCGCATAAGAAAACAACGTGCGAAATGGGGTATTTTCGAGTATTATTTCCTCCAGTTCCAACCTCAACCCTCCACTACCGTCCATTCCTCCATAATCCCTCTATGAACTAGTCCTCTGACATTAGGCCAAATCCTCCTCAAAATCCACTGAACCCGTATGATCAGACTATTGGGTGAATCATCATGCTTCTTTGAGTCTACATACCCATGGTAAGTAGAGTCACGAAGGCTCTCCCCACAATGGTTTGGGATTCGGGAATGTCTGTGTGTCTACAGTCCCATAGTAACCCAGAGTCCAACCTTGGGATACTGATGTGAACCTCCCTATTTTAGGGATTAAGGGTGATCACATGATTTTCCATTCAATGAGGAATAGTGATTAGTCGAAGGAGTTATGTTCTCTTCTCCTTTGATGAGGACAAAATTCCTCCTCTTCCCAGAACATATTTTGGGGACCTCCCACTAAGGTAAGTCCCCAATATTTCAAGGCCGAGCTGCATGACCTTTAATGTAATTTCACATTGAAAGGTTCATCGCTCCGTGCCCTCACCCACCATCTCCCCAGCCTTTTCCACCGTAGGCTCTCCCTCTCCAACCAACAAGAGAGGAAGCATGTGGTTGGTGGAATCTATTGCATCCTCTTGTTTCTCACACCAAGCATGAATCACGTGGGATTATAGGTTTGTGATGATTACAACATCCACACCATTTGAACTATGAGAACTCTCATTCATGATCAAACCAGGATACGCAGGACACCTACCTGAAGGCCCAATCTCAAAAAGGGTGCCCATCCCAAAGGATTCACCCAACCATGTCCCCCCAAATGGGAATATTACATGCGTAAGCCCTAGATAATTTCAAACTACATGGGTTCTGATTCATCTACCGAGGTTATGGAGGAAACCCATCTTATTGGCCTGATACCAACATCAAATCACCTTCCTCCCCCTCTGGATGATGATAAACTTTATAACACCTTATTGTATGGCTCAAGTCAGCAGTACCTCCATAGCATCAAATATATACATGCCTACGACGATCTTGAAAACCAAGGGAAGCCCGTGGACACACTCTCCGAGAATGAACCAAGGATTCATGAACATATGAACATGACTTAAATCTATAAGAGAGTCCTGAAACATGCAATAATCCTCCCCAAAAGGGTGAAATGAGCCTATCTTCCCATCCTCTCAACCAATGGAGTCCTTAAGTGTCGTTGGATAAATCATCAATCAACAAGCACCTGAATTTGGAAAGTAGGTCCATGAATCATGGATACCAGGGCCGTTGGGTGTTTATGGCTCCATGAATAAACTCATTGGAGACCATATGAGGAAGCTATATCTGAGGAGGACCGACTACATAAGTACTTGAACCCACACAATCACCCGCTGGGACCAACTGACTATGGAATCTCCTTCTCAATGCGAATGAGATGAATTTTCTATCCCCATCAAGGTTAATCTAACCCTCTTTTAAAGGATAATGATGTAGAACAAGTCAAAACAAAAAAAATGGTGAATTTGATAAGAAAACATCTCTGGAAAAAGAGATGGGTGATGATTCACGTCGGACCATTTACCCATCACCTGAAATGCGCCACCTTGGAGGTGGAACAAAAATGGTTAACCCGAAATGGAACCTTAACCAAGGCAGTGGTTCTACCCCAATGATAAAATATAGAATTAGATTTCACGTTGACCCATTTATTTTACCCTGGTAAGTGCGAAACGCACCACCTCGGAGGTTGAACAAAAATGGTGAACCCGGTGTGAATCCTTAACCAAGGTGGCGGTTCTACCCCACTCAAGCCCCTTCACCCCACAAAAAAAAAGGAGAGGGGAAGGGGGGGCAAGATGAATCTCCAAATATGAATATGTTTAAAAGAATTCTACTTTGACAAGGTTTTGTGTTCTGTATGTCATATATGTATATTGTAGGTTCCCGCAGAGCAACCTTCGATCCAAACAACATCCAAACGACCAATGCAGACATGCGCATCAGTGATCTTGTAGGTGGACGAGGCCCCAATGAAGAGAAGGAACCCCTCACCTACCCATAATATTCAATAATGGGTATCCCACATGCTGATTAGGGAGTACCACTGAAATAGTACTCTCCCCACAGTGGAGACCGCGAGACAGGCCTTGCAGTCTACAAAGACTCGCCAGCTGCCTCTTCTGATGTGGCCGAAACCTTAGTACAAGGTTGCCTCGATAATCATCTCAAACCGTTTCAAGAGCCTGTCCATGGAATATGACAACAAGTACCTCCATTATCTTAGAGAGGAAGTTGAATTCAATGCTGAAAAATTCATCTCAACTACACAGGGGTCCTACTCATGGGCCCCTACCAGAGAGCATCTCTGCCGACACTGAACGACCAAAACTCCTCATGCCAAAGAGGACCTTATACTGAGGGAACTTGATAAATTATAGGAGACCTAGTCCCCTAGGGCTGCCTACCAAGGGTGGAAAATATATAATCAGGAACACACAATCTCCGTAGTTCCTGAGGAGAAACTCTATCGTACTAACGCAATGGCATTCAACGGACAGACATAAAACTCTACCCCCTGCACTCAATCCCACCATAGAAATAGGGTGGAACAATATGAGCACATAAACATTCCTGCTAGTGCTCTCTGGTCCTACCATGTATACAGAACAACAAACTACAAGAAGATGTAGACATTCCCTGATTCACAACAATCCCATCCACCAAATAGGGCAGCAACCATCTACACGCGGACACAAATACCTGCTAATGCATTTCAATATTTCTATCTAAATAGGGAAAAAACTAGCTACACACAAGCACAAATACCTACTAATTCATATCAAGCCCTCCATCCAAATAGGGCGGCAAGAAAATATGAGCAGAGTCAATTTTCTGTGAATTCATACAAAGCCCATGAGAAAAATAAAGTGGAAAGCGAGCAGATGAAAATCCATAATCATGAATATGAAGTCCACCAGTCAAATATGGTGGAAACCGGAGTAGAAAACCAGTGGACGACTTGTTCCTCTATCCCGACACATGATAACTGCCAGTATTTACTGGAAACTCATGGAGGAACAGATCAGGCACAAACTCCTTCTCCGATATCAGAATGGAAATTTATACCCATTCCATCCAAAGATGTATCTCAACACATCCTGGAAATTATGGAAGATCAGATGTCGATTCTAGACTATATCATCCAAACATGCAAAGACATTATTTCATCGACAACAAAGTTGATAAATCGGGACCATGACCTAGTTTCCTAGAACAGAATGAATCACTATCAAAATGAGCCAGTCATTCCGGAGCATTTATGCATCCATGCTCCAGTCCAAAAGGGTCAAAAAAATATATTGTGATACACGAACAACCAGATTGGGAACAAATACCCGTTCCAACTAGGGGATGCCGGTCCAACATGGTGGCTGCTCCAGGGCATGCATATATTTCTTCCAAAACTCAAGATACTCGTCGGCGTATCCTGATGACATCACGGACCCCAAAAAGATAGGGAACCATACATGAAGGCTGTTACCAATAGAAGATGTCCCTAGTTACCTGCAAGAGAGCGCTCAAAAATTAAATGTGCCAATGGAAACTAGAAAATGAAGAGCACATACATGATCCTGCTCTTTTGGAAGCCGAGGTTCTTGACACCCTAAAAAATATATCAATAAAGGATCAAGACCCTATCAGTACATCACCAAATTACGGAAGTGGTAGTAGTAGTTGTGAAGTTCCTCCTTGCAATATCACTACCAGAAGCTTTGAAGGTCCTCCCCAGAGTACCCAAAGGGGCTCAATCTGTGAGACAGGAATGATCGATCAAGAGAGCCTATCTCCTGATGTGCGTTGGGGTAACCCTCCCCTTGACCTAAAGATCAGATGACAAGAAGGTCCTCCCCTTGCTGTCTTCTGCCCTGATGGTACTCCCCAGAGTATACGCTGCATATATGATTCTCCCTATAGTTGGACATCAAGTCATGATGGTAGTCCTCACCATAATAATAGTCATTGCAAAGGCCCTCCCCATAATGTAAGTTGTTGTGAAGGCCCTCCGCATAGTAATTTTAAGCAACGAGAGGGTCCTCCCCTCATTGCATTACATCCTAAAGGCCCTCCCCAGGATGTGAACTACAGAAATTCTCCCTGAAGCTAGGTATCAAGCCGTGATAGTAGTCCTCTCCATCACAACAATCATCAAGAAAGTCCTCCCCTCAGTGACATCAAGTAGAAAGAAGGTCCTCCCCTCACTTTATCCCACCCTGAAGGTCCTCCCCAAGGTATACACCATAAATAAATTTCACATGGTCGGGCATCAAGTTGCAATAGTAGCCCTTTCCATTGTAGCACCAATTGTGAAGGTCCTCCACATAACCAAAATTCATACTGGAAAGAAGGTCCTCCCCTTGCTAGAACAAATATGAGAAATCCATTTTATGATGAGGTGCTCAGAAAGATGGATTCATACACATCAGGAACTCTGTCTGTAATGAGTGATATTCTTTCTCAACCAAAGGATGGACCGGGGCCACTCTCATCTTCTGAGCCACCCCCACACCGTCCGCAAATCAATAAGGCTCCCACCAGCCCAGTTTCCTGGAATGAAATTATTAAGAAGTAGTCGAGCTGGACATATCAAGTAGAGGAGCCTCCGGAAGAACAATATCTGGATATGTTGGTTGTGAGAAGACAACTAGATAAGGATAATATACTAGTGATGTATTGGCCTATGGAAACTTCTCACTTCGACATACCAGGAGAGTTTTCTAGGGAATGTATACACAAAATTCTCCTCAATATATGGATAAATATTCATTAGTTGAAAGAAATATTCCTACCCTACAAAGGGTATTCATACCACGTCAACACGATAGGGGAGATTCAACTTCTAATCGACCTGGAATTTCTCCCATCCACACAATATCCACAATCAGAAAGGTGAAAGAAAAACCTTAAACTAGATTGCCTCCATGCACTTCATAAGTTGTGTTGCCTCATTGGAGATGCTTCAACTAGAGCTCACATTCGGGGATGGGGAGAACATGGAGCTCTACACTTCACCCCTAGTACTGTCTAGATAACCCCATCGGAAATTACATCTTGAAATTTTATCACCCAAAGGTAGCAATTAAGTGAAACCCCTGCCCAGGAAAAATGGGATACTAAACAAAAACTGGCCCTGAGTAAGTCTCAAAAGTGTTAGGACTGAAGAGATCAAGCCATAAAAAATCTTCTGAGTCAGGGAACCAAGAACATATATTAGGCTTTCCACGTAAGGGAAGCTAACCAGAAAGCATTTCTCATGTCCTAAAAATATCATAGGCTCAATTCAGGCCCAATACCATACTCGGATCACACCCGTGTAGGAGTACATGAAGTTGAAAAGGTGTAAATAGTGGCGGCTGCTGCCGAAATGTAGAAAAAACCCCATCCCATAGGGCTGGGGGAATTTTTAAATCAAAATTCCCCCGTAAGACCAACCAATTCAGGCCATAGCACATCAACAAAAGAATGAGAACAACCCCAACCCGCAGGGCTGGGGGGAATTTTTACCTCAAATCCCTGCACAGAGGATCTCTATCTTCTACTTTCTAGGAAGAACGATGGAAAGAGGAGTCACCCATTCCACCCCTTCTTGTATTTCGCACCCTTCGAGACAATGGCGTGTTACGAGGTTAGACCAGGGCTCCCTTCGGGTCAATCTTCGCCAAGAAACCCAAATAATATCACAGAATAGAAGGAGAAAGTCCAAAAAAGGATGCATAAAGACATCCTACCATTCGTCACCGGGTACACCACCCCCAATGTGGTATTAATCAATGAACTTAGTAAACGTAAACCACATGGATCTCACAGAAAATGATGTAGAGTGAGAGGACAAGAAGGAAGATGGTTCCCTCCCGGAGGCATCCCACATCAAGCTTGATGGTGTGCATACTCAGAACCAGAGAGTGGTCCTAAATTTTGGATCCCCTCAGTTAATATGACATTACCACCCACGCGAAACCCCAATAGGGAGAAGAATAAATCCAAGGTCTTCTATGAGCCACCTTATCCTCTCCCTAGAAGTGCGTACCTCAATCTCTAGGAAAGGTTCGCCAAGAAGGAGAAAGAAATGAAAGAGCCAGGAAAATTAATGATGAGCTACGTCGAGGGAGCTACCTCACTGGATATATTCCCCACACAGAACGTCAGCAGGTGCTCCTAGGAGAGGTGCCATTTCCACATGAACTCATCCCAGTGAGTGAATAAAAGCTTGGATTCTCATCCAATCTGGCGTCGAGACTAGAAAATTACTTAAACCCAGCCCTAGAAGGACATTAAGACTCCCCCCACTGGGAAGAAAACCAGAATATATTCAGGTAAAACAAAAAATGATACCTCCGGCTGGGTATTAACCCTAAATTCCAGTAGCATTGGCACACCCAGTTTTGGTCACTACTGCACCATCCCAAGATCAAGCCTGAAAAAATATGAATGAAGGGCTCTTGAACACTGTCGAGCAATTAACAGCTCAACTAAAATCTATGGAGGGGCGACGTGCTCTGATACATCTAGAGTGTAAACCCTACCTTGATTGGTTAAGCAATGTTCCTCCACCGCCAAACTTCAGAAACCCCGTATTACCAATATTAAATGGATCAGGGAACCCTGAACAACATTTAATGCACTAATACTCTTATTGTGACCCCATGATGGGAACTCCAGAGCAGCAAGAAGTAGTGAAACTTAGGTGCTTCATACAAACCTTGTAGGGCTCAGCTTTTGTATGGTATACTAGCCTGCCAGCTAACTTAATCACAGGTTGGGAGGACCTTTGGTGACGATTTCTCTTCCAGTTCAGTTCAACGCTGCCTAATATGATGGTCAATGATCTCATGAACTTCAAATAGCGAGAGAATAAAAGAGTCTCAAAGTTAATTTCCAGATAGAAAGGCCTGACTTATTCCCTGAACTGACTGCTTCCCCAGGATGAAATGCTCGCCATGTGAATCGATAAACTTCAAGATGAATTGAGAACACCACTCATACTGATAAAGTACACAAGTGGATTTAGATATTTCTCTGCCATTTCCCAAATAATAGAATATTCTTTGAAATAGACCAATATTAAGTCCCGAGTGGACCCATCAGCCCTTGGGAAAATAATGGGAAAAGATGAAATGACTTCTGTCATGCTTAGGCCACCCCGACACCAGCTCCAGTTGCGAGGCCTCCACTGAACCATGAAGGACCCCCTGGATGCCAAAAACCACCTCCTCCTTAGCAATATGAGTGATAGGATGCTAAAAGAAATAAATTCAAAGAAAAAAGAAATGAAGTTTACTCGTTACGATATGACTAGGTTTGTGGCTATTTCATAGCCGCTATGAATTGTAGCTTTTTTCGGTTACCAGAGCCAAAGTGAGATGATGAAGTGGGTCTCAAAGTCCATCCAAATTATTATCCCTATCACTGGATACTAGGACACACCATCCAAGAATTCTTAGTTTTCAAGGATCTCCTACAAAAGATGGTGGATTTTGGGAAAGTCAAGTTGGGCCCACCACCAGCACAAGTGGCGTATGTTTCAACCTAAAACTCAAGAGAGGAAGAGGAATGGAAAATAGTCCCTAGTAAAAATGAGCAAAAATTTGACAATTGGATGACCCAAAAAATGGTCAAATGAGTCCATGGAATCCTCTAAGCATAGTTGAAACAACAAATCATGCCCCCAAAAGTTCTGGATACAACACAACCATCCTCCACGGCCATGCGTCCCTTTAAAGGCCAGAAGGGTAGAAAGAAGAAGCAAGAATATGGGATGACACCAAAGCCGAATTCAGTGTTGACACTTTCGGACTTCATACCAGTAGACTTGGCACAACGGGCACCGTCTCGCCAAACTAAAAAATGGGCACCGCCCCTCTAAATGGTATAATGGGCATCACCCTACTAAATGGTACAATGGGAACCACATCACAAAATGGTACAATGAAAAACATTCTTCCAAATGGTAGAATGGGTACTGCCCCACCAAACTGTACAATAGGCACCACCCCACCAAATGGTACAACGGGAACCGCCCTGCCAAACAGTACCATCAACCGAAGAAAGTCAAACAGAAGCATTATCAGATCAAGAACTGATCTTCGGATCCATTAATGTCATTCACTTGATGGACCCCTTATTAGATGAAGAATATGGACACAAACCCTCATTCCCCAAGTCCAACCAGAGAGCCAGAGGAGGAGGGCGTAGAGGCTGGAGGTTTCCTGGAAGGCATGATTGTGGCAGGAGTCAGATTCCCGACCATGCCATAAGTCAAACTGTTATAATTACAAAAACTCACGGAAGGACCCTCTGATAGACAGAACAAGAACCGACAACAAGAACCGACATGATCCTCTTCCCCTATCAGAAGAAATCCAAACCCAATTATTTCGGAATATCCATCGGGGGAAGACCAAATATCAAATTTCCCAAGGCATGCAGGTGGACCAGTTTTTCCAAACATGGAAAGGACCGCAACACCACCAACACCAGTCATAGAATCCGAACCATCTACGTCCAAATATCTAACCCCTAAAGTGTATGTGAAAGAGTATTCCCAAGCTGGGAAGTGCCAACCTTTAGAGGAGAAATTTGATATTCTTAAGTAGTTAGATTCAGTGCCAAAAAAACTGTCAATCCTGGATGCATTAAGCATGACCTTTGTTCTTAGGGAGGCACTTATCGAAGTCTTACTATGTACCCAGGAATTAGAGTCCGAAGTAGTAGCAGTAAAAGTCTATTATAAGAAGACCAACCCCAAGGAATGTCACACCATCATCTCCTTCACAGATAGGGATGAAGACGCCATCATGAAAGGGCACATCAAACCCTTATATGTGTATGGAAAGAAAAATGGAATTGATGTATGAATGATCTTCATCTACAATAGATCTGGAGTTAAACTTCTTCCATTGTGAACACTTCATTATCTGGGCTATGATGAAGAAAACTTGACACCCTGCACTGCAACTCTGCTGGGATATGAAAAAAGTGAGTAGAAACCGTTGGGATGAATCAATCTTAAAACTCAGATTAGAGACCTCATGTCAGATTCTGAGTTCCTGGTAGTACGACAAAGTACGACCTTCAACATCCTATTAGGGAGGCCTTGGATGTATCAACATGCTGCAATTCCGTCATCATACCACCAGTGCGTCAAATATTACACTAATGAAAAAAACAGGACATTTCTCACTGATAAATACCCATTTGAGTCCTGTGAGTCTCATTATATTGACGTAGGTTTCTATGAATTGGAAGAAAAATATATTTTTTCCAACAAAATTGATTGGATTAATGCCCTGAATGGATTGGAAATGGCTCCCACCGACCCCCTCCAACAGCTTGGGGAAGAGTATGTATTACCCATCAACAAAGTTGAATGCATAAGCACAATTCTGGATACAGACTCAATTGTCTTCATGGTACCTATTATGGCCAACAAGTATAAAGAAACAGAAGCATAGGCTGGCTTATGTGGTGATAGGAAAATACCTACAAAAAATTCTCCTGACCCATCCACAGGACACCATACTGCCCTTGACTTACTCACTAAGGAAAAATATGATCTCTCTCCCGACATTAGAGAATTTGTCTTAAAAATCCTCTCTCCATCAAAAGAGGAAGAAGATGAAGTTGATGAATAAGAATAAGAGGAATAAGACCTCAAATATAACCCTACTATATTCTAAGAAGGTGTCACCACTACGATCGATGAACTTAGGGAGATAAACCTGGGCACCAAAAATGACCCGCAACCCACTCTGATCAGTGTTTCTATGCCTGTCGAGGAGCAAGAGGCATGTAAATCCTTCCTAAAGAAGAATTGAGATGTGTTTTCCTAGAATTACACAGAAATTCAACACCTCAATCATGAGCTTTCCACTCATCATCTAGGTTTACTGGAAGATCACCGGGGCTATAACCAGGTAGCCAGAAGGACCCACCCGATGCATGCTGCCAAAATAGAGGCTGAAGTTGACAAGCTGATCAAATCCAACTTCATATGAGAGTTCTAATATCTGATCTGGCTGGAAAAAATAGTCCCTGTGAAAAAGAATAATGAAAAGATTAGGATCTGTATTGACTTGAGGGACCTCAATCGACATTTCATAAAAGAAGACTTCCCGGTCCCGATCACAGAATTGTTGATCGATGAAACAATCGGATATGAAGCCCACTCTTTCATGGATAGTTATTCTAGATACAAATAGATCCTAATGGCCCAGAGGGATGAATAATATACCACTTTTAGGGCCGCTCAGGGAGTGTTATATCATATGGTGATGCCCTTTGGTCTAAAAAATTCCAGCGTCACATATCAGCACACCATGCATCGCATCTTCAAGAACTTCTTGGGAAGATTTGTCGAGTGTTATGTTAACGATCTGGTGGTTAAATCACGACAGCACTCAAACCACCTGACCAATCTTGAAACTGTCTTCAACAAATTGTGGCAGCATAGTTTAAAGATGAATCCCCTAAAGTTCGCCTTTGACTTTACCTCTAGAAAATTCCCCAGCTTTCATCTTATGCCATCGTGGCATCTAAGTTGAAACTAAGAAGGCAAAATCCATCCTTGGAATGTCCCCACCTCACAACTTCACTAAGTTGAGAGGTCTCTAGGGGAACCTAGCCTACATCCGGCACTTTATAGCCAACCTAGAAGGTGAATTCTTACCTTTCACCAGGATCATGAAGAAAGGAGTTACGTATGAGTGGGATAATGATTGCCAATAAGAATTTGACAATATCAAAAGATATATCCTAATCCCATCAGTGATGATGTCGAAAGATGATGGGAGACCACTCATTTTGTATGTAACCTCCCTAGAATGGTCATTAGGATCCTTCCTCACATAGAAGAATGATGGAAATAGTGAGAAGAACCTCTATTACCTCAGCCGAACAATGATTGATTCTGAAACTTGGTATTCAAAAATTTAAAAGAACTACCTAGCCCTAATCTTTGTAGTTCAAAAACTCAGAAACTACCTACGACACCATGTATTCCAACTGGTCTCCCATTGCAACCCGATCAAATATATCCTGAACCGTTCTATGTTAACTAGATGCCTATCATGATGGGTGGTTGTCATACAATAGTTTGACATACGGTACATACCCCAAAAAGACGTTAAAGGACAGGTGTTAGAAGACTTCCTAGCAGGGCACCCCTCAGAAGAAACAACACCATTGGATGCCAAACTTCTAGATGATGAAGTGTTCTCCATCCAGGAGGACCCCCAGACATGGGAATTATACTTCGATGGTGCTTCCAGAAGCTCGACAGGGAAAAGGATGGAGGATCCTATGCTCAACAAAGTGGGGCTGGGAATTATACTCATATCCCCCGAAAAGGCCATCCTTCCTTACTCTTTCATGATTTTAGAAGGGTGTACAAATAATGAAGCAGAATAACAGGTCCTCATTGTATTCCTGGAACTGGCACTTCATGTGCAATCGAAACACCTAAATATAAAGGGTGATTCACAGCTAGTCATCAAATAGGTCAGTGGTGAATAATCCATTATGAATGAAGTATTGGTCCCCTTGATGAACCATGTTTGAGAACTGATGACAAAATTCCCATCAGAACCAACATTTACTTATGTCCCCCGGTCAAAAAATTCCCAAGATGACGCTTTGGAAAATGCAGCCATAGCCTTGACTGATCTAGAACGGGATGAAACAATAACTAGAATTTCCCACCGCCAAATGGTATTTCTATTTATCTAGAGAAACACAGAGGAAATTGATGAAATTAGTCCCATTTCCGAGCCTTATGGTCACACCACCGGCTGGATGATGAATATTGTAAATTACCTTTGGAAGGGGGAACTCCCACAATATAGGGATATAAGGGAGTAGGTTCGAAGACAGGCAGTCGATGTTTTCTTGTACAATGGGGTAAACCAAGAAAAGGTTCTCTATAAATGAGCCCTTGAAAGAGTCCTTATATGGGGCATTGATGGGGAAGAGACCGCTGTCGTCATGAAATAAGTTCACAATGGAGCTTGTGGAGTTAACCAATCAGTAACTAATATCTCTCACCAAGTTCGAAGTCTTGGTTATTACTGGCCCACTATGATACAAGATTGTGCCATATTCACCAAGAAGTTCCATTCCTTCCAAGTTCATGCCAATTTCATACACTGACCCCCATAATTAGTTCATACAACTAAGTACTCCTAGACATTATCCACATGGGGGATGGATTTTGTGGGACCATATCCTCCCGCCACAGCCATACAATTCAAGTTCATACTCACAGTGACCAACTTATTTTCCAAATGGGCCGAAGCCATACCCCTTAAAGAAGTCATGAGAAAAACATCGTTAGCTTTGTGAAGGCCAACATCATCACCATATTTGGTGTCCCTCATATAATACTGATAGACAACAACACAAACTTTTTCTCTGCTTAGATGGACAAGCTATACCAGGAGTATGGAATCAAAGCCAACCATTCATCCCACTACCACAAAGTGACCAATGGGAAGATATAGGCTTTTAATAAAAACCTTTCCCATATACTCCAAAATATGGTTGATAAGGATAAGAAATTGTGGCCAGACAAGCTCCTTCATGCTTTGTGGGCTTACCAAACCACAACCCGCATCGCCACCTAGGAAACCCCATACTCACTTGTATATGGGGAAGATGCGGTTTTGACTATATAAATCCAAGTTCCATCACTTCATGTTTCCAGTTGCAATCAACTGTCCATGGATGAGAAATCCTAGAGATGGTTTGATAAGTTGGAGCAACTAGATGAAAAAAGGCTACACACTTTACACCATTTGGAAATCTACCAAAATCATATTTCACAATCCTTTAACAAAAAGGTTCACCTTCAATCTTTCCTCAAAGGATAAATGATGTTAGTCCTTAGAACCCCGATGATACTTGGGAAGAAGCCCCCAAAGCTTGAACCAAAGTGTGAAGGACCATATGTCATACATAGGGTCTATTCTAATGGAGCATATGCCCTGATATCAATGGACGGAAAATCCATCATGACTCCCACAAACGCAAAGTTACTGAAGAAGTACTTCGCGTAATAGCAACCTTGAATCCATGGTCCAAACTCTATGACCCTAAACTATGAGTTGTTGTCCCAAACCACATGATGATAAAATGTATGGTATTATCCATGTTCCAAACTCTATGACCCTAATCTATGAGTTGTTGTCCTGAACAACATGATGATAAAATTCATGGTATTAGCCATGTTCCAAACTCTATGACCCTAAACTATGAGTTTTTGTCCTGACCAACATGATGATTAAATGTATGGTATTAGCCATGGTCCAAACTCTATGAACCTAAAATACGAGTTGTTGTACTGACCAACATGACAATAACATGTATGGTATTAGCCATTTTCCAAACTCTCTGACCCTAAACTATGAGTTTTTTCATGACTAACATGATGATAAAATGTATGGTATTAGCCATGTTCCAAGATCTATGAACCTAAACTATGAGCTATAATACCCCCATGTCATGTTCCAAACTCTAAGAACCTAAAATATGAGTCATTTTCCTTTCCACATGATGTTAAACTATAAGGAAATCGTTTCTAAAACATGACATTAAACTGTGAATCATTTATCCAATGTAAGACGTTAAACTACATGACACAAAGTTTCCTAATCACACGACAATAAATTGCATGATCTCTCACATAACTACGTACAACTTGATTCCTTCACTTACAAGATACGTAGTAATGCCTCGATCCTCGATCTTGTCCCATCACCCCCACAAAAAATTCCTCCATCATATTCTCTACCTCCCAACATTTTTTAAGGAAACCCTATACCCAATCCTTGTCTCTCACATCGAGTATAAATCCCGTGAGCTTATAATGAATGGTAAGGATTATATTATGTAAAAACTTTATAGAGAAGTATGGTAGACCTGACACCCATAGAGAATGAAAAAAAAATTCCCTCACATGTCCTCACACATGGACCGAGCCAGATCAGTACAGGGAGCGTTCAGAACTATGTGCAGCTTGATTCCTACTATTACAGGATATGTAGTGATGCCCAAATTTGGAATCCTGGCCCATACACCATAAGAAAATTCCCCTTTCCCCATGTGTAGGTCAGACTTATACGTGGAGTCCATGAAAGGTCCTAATCGCATGAAAATAAACTGTGAAATTCTTTAAGAGTTATGTGTGGACCAATTTGTAGTTTCATGAGATCCCACACATGCCCCTCACTCATGAGAAGTTGAAAGATCCTACTTCCCCCTATACATATGAGTCAGACTTATGTGGAAGCTCTAGTAGTTCATGGTTAGTCACGGTCCGGGTATTCTTAATGTTCCCAAGCACATCATTCCCATTTGTTAAGCTCCATATTCTGAGAAAACTTGGATCCCCATAGTCATTCAAGGCCATATGATACAGGAGGCCAGTGTTCTATGTACACCTTTGTTTGACCATGCACATCATGACCCGGTGTCTCTGCATATGTTGCCCAAAAAAAATGGCCATCAATCAAAGGTAAATTCATCCCCAGGAGAGTCCTCTCCCATCTTAGTACACCCAATGGATTCCAAGCCCCATGTCATTCCTCTTAATTCCAATTTCCCCCAAGACTATGGTTTACACATTATATCATCACTCACATCTAAGGAATATCAGAACATCCTGATTGCAATTAACTCAAAACTATTAAATATCTTTATGATAACATAATCTTCCTCACTGCATGACTCTAAACTGTACAACATCATGTCCTCACCACACAAAATTAAACTGCAAGGCCAAAATAGTCCTTACTGTATGACGTTAAACTGAATAGTATTGTCTTAAGACTAAAGTTCCCTCTAATATTGATTTTTTTGTTCTTAGGTAATGACCCAGAATCCTCGTAATCCCTTGTTTCTCACACTGATAATAACTCACATGAGATTAGGGATCTTATAGAGAGATCCACCATGACATTATGGAAAAACATCCCAGGAATTTGGTCCTAATATCACGGCCCTAAAAGGCATGTCACAATTCCCTTCCCCAAGAGGAACCCCATGTCCTAGCCATGTGATGTTAAATGACCAGGTACCCCAAAGATGGGATGAGTGCCTCACCCTGTTTGTGAGCCAGATCTACGTAAGGGATACCTAATTCCATGAGTAAATCGCATCCCAAATGTTTCCAATATATCCGGATACACTCCTTCCATACCTCAAACTCCATGCTCTGAGTGATCTTGAATCCCCATAATCATTCAAGGCCATCTGAGACAGAAGGCCAGTGTTCAACATACACCTTTGTTTGACTCTGCACATCATGCCTCGATGGCTCTGCATATGTTTCCCACAAAAATGGTCATCAATCAAAGGAAAATTCATCCCCAGGAGAGTCCTCTCCTATCTCAGTACACCCAATGGCTTCTAAGCCTCGTTCCATCCCTCCCGATTCAAGGTCCCTCAAAATAATGATTTAAATTTTCCTCCCTACATACACACTAGATATATCAGAACATATAGGCCCAATTCATCTTTGGTCCCTTTTTAGGTTTTAAGGATACCCCATCCATATGCGTGAAGTTGATCCGCATACAAACGAAGAGTGCCCCCACTCATTTCTGGGATAAGTTCAGCTAAAATTCCCCTTTTCGTGTTCAGGTACACCCCTTGTTTAAGGTCACATACCGTATCCCAAAAGTTCCCAATATCCATTAAAGATGGAAGGCCAATGTCCTGTGGACACCTTTGTTTGACTATGTACATCATTCCCTAGAGGATCTTCATATATCGCTTACAAAACGACTGTCAATCAAAGGAAAATTCGTTCTCAAGAGAGTCTTTTCCAGTATCTATATGCTCAAATGATATTCATGTCCTATCACACCCTTAGATTTGGAAATCCCTAGATAATGACTTAAATATCTTCCTCTTTCCAAATTCCCATGGCGTAAAAAAGACTTCCAACTGAACTAACCATTCACCAGCTCTCCCTTATGCAAGTAAGAACCATACATGAATAATTTCCCACTCAAAGCTGATATGAATATACCTAATATTTTAATACACCACTACTCGGGCTAGACACCCACTATGGATCCCAATATAAAAATAAATTGAAAATGTAGCATAACCCTACTAGGCCATTATAGATGAAAGGAAAATGTCATGCGGACACCTATGATTGACTATGCACATCATGAACTGGTGAATCTGCATATGTCACCTACAGAATGGCCGTTAATCAATGGAAAATTCATCCCCAGGAGAGTCCTTTCCTACCACCGTATGCCTAAAATAGCTTCTGAGCCTCATGTAGGTCCAAAATTCACAAATTTAGGGTCAAGAAAAGTCCCTAATCCATATCTGAAGGGTGTTAGAACATTCTAGACAGATGATCCTGATTCAGGGCCCTACCCCATTATGTTTGGTCAAATATATTCAACCTAAAACATCAGTAATGAGTTTGAGTGGCAGGACTGCGAAATTCCAGTGAAAAAGATGCCATAATTTCCAGAGTTAAAATATAAAGAAGTCATCTCTAGGTAAAAGTAAATTATTAGTTTGTTAAAAACATTGAGCCATAAAAAGAGAGGTAAAGCTTGTTAGGTCGAAAACCCACAAAGGGCGGCCTAAGAAAAAGTCACGCTAAGCCCATGACAAGAAGGCTTAGAAAAAATAGGGTAATAATGAAAAAGTCATAAAAGTTTATGAGGTGTTCTATAAAACCTCATAAATAGTTGAACTACACTCACTGAGTCCCGTGGCTTAGGAAAAAATTAGAGCCTAAGTCAATTATTTCAGCTTACTAGTCATCGTTTAAAATTAATATCTGATCAAAATTATGTTTATATGACTAATTATGATCAATTGAAATGACAAGAAAATTCAAATAAGAATCATTCAAATGAAAATTGGTTCCATCATATTTCACAAAAATATGTGGTGGGAATCCATATCCTAGAACCGATCCTTGTAAGAAAGACATGATCTTTACAAGAGACATTCGACAGAGTCACAGAGTTGCATCAACAATTGGTATGAATCCTCAACGGATAGGCGAAGATTTAGTAAATTCATAATCTCAGCCTCTGTACTATCCCATAGTTCCTCCACATCCCTCATGGCTTGGAGGCTGGTCCTTTCTCCTTCTTTCATTTTCCACCACCCCTACTCAACAGTGACTACGGCCTAGGCCTTCTCCTGTTTAATCCATTCTAATTTTTGGATTTGTTGCTCCACTTCCTAGTCAAGTTTTTATATCAAATAATCTTTCTTTATGAGTGGTCACTCCCAAATTTACACAAGATTTTAGGGTTAAGTAGTCGCTTGTAGATTAGCTTGGGTTGTCGAATCCTCAGAGACCTAAGAAGTAACCGAAATACATGTACATTCTATAGATTGTTTTTAGCTATGAAGTTTCCAAATTGGCTTGATTTTAGATGGGTTTAAGTGAACTCTAAGAGAATTAAGTGAATTCAATTTAAAAAAATGAGTTGATCCTTGGTTATCACTGGGGGTGGATTGGATGAAATTCTTTTTTAATGGTTTCAATTTCTTATATTTGAGATGGGTTTATTCAAGAAGATCAAACAACTTCATCACTTACTGGTTTAATACCAAAACAACATAATACTAATCACCTATACAATTGGAGGATCAAATTTATTATCACTCTAAGGTGAAGGTTCATATTATAACTTGAAGTATGTGGCCTTAAAATTAAACAAGGATGAAGAAGTTTTAAAATCATCAAATAAAAATCTCAATTAAAAGAAGTGATTAGAAATTAATGGGGTGATAAATAACATCCAATCCTGCCCCTTTCTAATCCCTTGGATCAACTCATAATAGGGTTCTCCATTCATTGATTATATGGTTTGAATGGAAGTGGGAAGTAGACTCATGAGGTAGGAAATGGAGAAGTAAAAAAAACAATGAAATAACGATCACTCCACTATTGTGTGATAATTTCACAGGGTTTGGTGTGAATAAATTAAAACCTTAAGACAAAGGTATAAATTTGATATGAATAAGAACAGAATAAGAGTATAATAAGAACTTTTATTAAGAAACTAATATGAATTAGAACAACTTACACGTGAAATACATACTTGAGACAACAAGCTTACAACATAACATTACAATGAAAGAAAGCACAAAATATGATAAACTACTCCACCAAAACTACATTAAATAAGAATTTCAAGAGTCTTGCTTATATCTACCAACATTACAAAGGATCCCACTTGAGTATGGTAGGCCTAGAGTGGTGGAAGACTTGTGGAACTTAGACTTTTCCACTATTTACCTGAAGTGGAAGTCAGCTTGCATCCATTGAACATAGGAATTGAAATGTCCTTATATATGGACAAATTAGAGTGGTTCATAGAAGAAGAAAATGGATACCAGGATGTATCATAATCTCTTATAAAATATCATCCCAAATGGATGTTTGGTTTGCGAGATATTATTGAAATAGTGAACTGTTTTTATGGGCCGCATAATCTGGCCCAGAATTTTATCTCCAACTTGGACCACCTGGAACTTCATTAAAAAAACTGAAATGGCTCTTTTCACTGTTGGATGAAATGTTATCCATGATTTAATCTATATTAATTTAAATTTTGAGAATAATTGGGCTTGGACCATGGCCACTACAGTTCCTTTATTAGGTTGTTGTCTAGTTTACTTTGCCCATAATGTGTTGGAATGAAAGCCCATTTTGGTGGTATTCCAATGTGAATCTTTGAGTACTCAAAAATCATGAATTGTTCCTTATAGAATGGTAGACCAGAAAATAAAATATTAAAATAAAATAAAGACTATTGGGTATTTTATATGGTTTTCAAAAATTTACCATGCAATAGTGCATTTTAATAAGGACTTACAATCATAATGTAAAATGATGCTGAAAGTGTAAAATGCACTAAAAATGGTGTTTATGATTAATAAAGCACCTGAATATTATAATATAAACAATTAATATTAGCCTCTTTAAGTGGATAATCACACCCCCATCTTGATTTTTGCTATTCCCGAGCAAAATATATCTCAAAAATGTGAAATTTGAATTCCCTTTTCCAAAAAATTTTTAATACACAATGATCACAAAAAACCCTTATACCAAAAAATCTTGAAACCCATCAAAATATTTTAATAAAAGATATTTTCATAAGAATATCCCAATCCCAAGCCCATTCCTTTGTTCAAATTCATCGCCATATTTCATCCAATATCAATTAAGCGTGATGACGTGTTGTGCGTCATAATAGACAAGGGAGTTCATATTTATTCAAGGGGGAAATGATGGAAGTGCTAGGTGGAATCACATTTCAATATTAAGATGATTATTAAATTTTTTTATTGTATATATTTTTTTTGTTTTTTTTTAAAATTTTCCATGGTAATTTAAATTGCACTCAATAGAGTCAACCCATGTAGCAAGACCTTGCTGATGACTCCCAGGCTCAAAGACCTTAGGGAACCAAGTGAATCCCACATACTCAGGCATCATCTCGAGTTAACTCAGTAAAAAAAATGACTAATTACCACAAATAGTGATAAAATTACTAACTTTGGGCCATACAACTATGGATTCATGATCCCCAAGTGCCGAAATCCATGCATTAGATCATTTCATTGCTCTATGCGCAAATTTATTGTTTTTCTGATTTTTTATTGAATAATCATATTAAAACTAAAATGATCACAAAACCTATGATATTTATTTAGTGGACCTCATGAAATCAAACTAATTCCCCACAATCCAGAGGACGTGCATTGTATTTTTTTATTTGGATGAAAATATAAATGAGGAAATATCTCATTAGACAAACACACTTTCTAAAATATGTTTTCATGAAATTATACATGGATTAAAATCAGAATCAGGTCATGCTAAATTATTTGATATTAAGTTTTAAAGTGTTCAATATGTATTATCATGTTCAAGGTTAAAGAAAATTTTCCTTCCTCAAATTTTTGTATACACACAAAATTAATTAATTTTTTTCATTCTTTTCATCCCCTAACTTAGAATAGCACCATACCTAGTGTTTAAAGAAAATAAAATTTGTAAGGGGGTAAAGGTAGATGAGAGGAGTTATAAAAGGAATTTGAAATATGAAATATAGAACAAAGTCACCTGGTTTTTTGAAGTTGAAGTTCACGACACTCCTGATTACTCATTTAATCTCCATGTCACTCAGAGAAGCCTCGTAAATGATGTAAATTTGTGTTTGTACACCTAGAGGAAATATTAATTGCCTAAAATTCCACCAATATCAGTATCCCCTTAATCTTACACACTAAGAAAATTGGAACAGAATGGGAACCCCTTGATTTTCCTTTAAATAAACAAAAACAAAAGGAAATGAAAAAAAGCACCTATTTATTTAAGCATACTAAAGACCGATACAAAGAACAAGTAAAAATTAGAGTAATATATATATATATATATATGGATATATAAATTTTAAAATATAAGTATATATATAAATAAAATAGAATAAGGAAACACTATAAGCTGTAGGTTAGTGGTAGGCGCACTCCCCCATCTCCCTTAGATCCCGATTTGATTCCCCACAGCTTTTCTGGTTGTGATGGGGTTGCTCCACAACCTAAAATGTATCCTTTTTTTAATTATTATTATTATTTTTGTATTTTTATTTTAACCATAAAACACATAAAATAAAATAAACTAATGATAAATTGTCTTATTTTTAAATTTTCTAGGTAAGGTATTACTCAAGGATCACACCACGTGACACAAATGAATATGGCGCTCCCCTTTTGTACCAATCCATACTCATAATATAAGAAAAAGTTAACAGTCTAAGGCACTATCATATTCATAGCTGATTGATTAAGTAATTTTTTTAAATATCAAAATTATTCATTAATACTATTTGAACAATAAAGATGATTCACACTGATTGGAAACATGAAAACCACAGGTTGCCTCTCATGCATTGCTTTTGTTTAACACCATTAGTGTGACATGAATCCCCCCAAATTACCCAATACCAAATTTCAGAATATTAAGGACCCTATATTTCTGCACTTCTACTAAATTGATATTGATTCTTTGTTTATAATTTTTTCCATGTACAAACCTATGTTCTATAATGAGTGGGAAAATCCAAGTGATATCAGAAATGGTTGATCCAGTTTCTTCTGTAGTCTTGCCTAAGACATCAATGATCATTCCAACTTTTTTTTTGTTTCAATAGAAGAATGAATTACAACTAAAAGGTCATAGTTATACCCTATTAATGTACACTTGAGTGAGTAAGGAAGGATAATAATTTTGAGCCCGGGTTGGATAGGACATTCAGACACAGGTGGATATTTTGAATCCAACTCAGTTTCATTTTCCAATTTTCTCAACAAAAATGGTTCCTTTTGAATAGAAGATTCAACCAAAAAATTGGAAATATCATTGTCAAGAATGGGTATGGAATCAAATATTTGTGATTTCTTCCAATGTTTCAGTGATTAGTGTTTCTGAAAAATAATCAATGGAGCTATAATAGGGGAACTCAATCCACAATGTCAAATTTCCCCCTTGTGAATACATAAAATCAATTTGCTCCTGATTTAAAGACCCTTCAACAATTTATTGATTCACTTACCCTACCCCAAATCCAAAGGTTGGTTCTACAATAAATTCACAAGAGGTTTTTGGGAAACTAGACACTCCACATAATGTTATGTAAGGGATAGTCGGTGTAGGGACGAGTTCCTCACAAGTATTAATGCATTGTAGTTCTAATATCAAAGATGAAACCTCAGAATTCATTATCTCCATTTGATCACACAATTTTTCAAGAATTTTTTGGGGATCAGTTTGGATAGGAGTTTGGACATCATGTAAATCTCTAATATTGATTTCTTCTACTATCCTTGAGGGGGATGGAAATTTATCGTTTAAGTGTTCATCGTCCAAAAGATTATACATGTTATTGGGTGAGGGGTATTCATTCAAGGGTTGATAATATAAATTTCCTAAGTTAGGGGCTTCCCAATATTGATTTTCAATTTGATTCCATCTTGGGTTTATGTTGGGGTATTTTTGATTATATTCCATTTGAGTATATTTGAAAATGAGAATTTTAACTTCTTTGGACACACAAAACAAAAAGGGTAAAAGATAAGAGAAATGGTGGTGATAAAGAAGAATTTATGTGAGAATAGAAGGTGGTTTTCTAATATAACTTACTTGGGTCCTCGGAAACGGTGCCAAAATTTGGTCTCTCCCAAATTTACACAAGTTTTTAGGGTTAAGCGGTCTCTTGTAGCTTAGCTTGGGTTGTTGAATCCTTAGAGACCTAAGAAGTAACCTACAGACACGTACATTATATAGATTGTTTTTGGATATGAAGTTTCCAACTTGGGTTGATTTTAGATGGGTTTAAATGAACACTAATAGACTTAAGTGAATTCAATTTAAAAAAATGATCTAATCCTTGGTTATCAATTGGGGTGGATTGGATGAAATTATTTTTTAACAGTTTCAATTTCTTATATTTGAGATGGGTTTATTCAAGAAGATCAAAAAAATTCATCACTTACTGGTTTAATACCAACACACCATAATAATAATCACCTATACACTTGTAGGGTCAAATTTATGAGTACTCCAAGGTAAATGTTTTTATTAGCACTTGAAGTATGTGGCCTTAAAATTAAACAAGGATGAAGAAGTTTTAAAATCATCAAATAAAAATATAAATTAAAAGAAGTGATTAGAAATTAATGGGGTGATAAATAACATGAAAACTAGCCCATTTCTACTCTATTAGATCAACCCATAATAGGGTTATCCCTCTATTGATGCTATGGTTTCAATGGGAGCGGGAAGTAGACTCATGAGGGAGGAATTAGAGAAGTAAAAAAACAATGAAATAACGATCACTCCACCGTTGTGTGATAATTTCACAAGGTTTGGTGTGAATAAATTCCCACATTGAGCCAACGGTATCAACATGATATGAATAAGAACATAATAAGAGGCAAATAAGAACTTTTATTAAGAAACTAATATGAATTAGAACAACTTACATGTGAAAGACAAACTTGAGACAACAAAATTGCAGCATAACATTACAATGAAAGAAAGAAACAAATATTATAAACTCCTCCACCACCACTACCTTAAATATGAATTTCAAGAGGCTTGGGTTGATCTCCCAATAGTACAAAGGATGACACTTGAGTATGGTAGGCCTAGGGTGGTGGAAAGCTTGTAGAACTTAGACTTTTCCACTCTTGACCCGAAGTGTAATCCATCTTGCATCCAACAAAAAGAGGCGTCATAATTTCCTTCTAGATGGAAAAATTAGAGTGGTCCAGAGAAGAAGAAAATGGATCCTGGTCTCACCCAAATTTACTCAAGATTTCAGGGTTAATCGGTCACTTGTAGCTTAGTTTGGGTTGTCGAATCCTCAGAGAGCTAAGAAGTAACCTACAAACACATACATTCTATAGATTGTTTTTGGCTATGAATTTTACAAATTGGGTTTATTTTAGATGATTTTAAGTGAACTCTAAGAGAATTAAGTGAATTCAATTTAAAAAAATGAGTTGATCATTGGTTATCACTTGGGGTGGATTAGATGAAATTATTTTTTAACGGTTTCAATTTCTTATATTTGAGATGGGTTTATTCAAGAAGATCAAACAAATTCATCACATACTGGTTCAATACCAACACACCATAATACTAATCACCTATACACTTGGAGGATCAAATTTATGATCACTCCAAGGTAATGCTTCATATTATCACTTGATGTATGTGGCCTTAAAATTCAACAAAGATAAAGAAGTTTTAAAATCATAAAATAAAAATATCAATTAAAATAAGTGATTAGACATTAATGGGGTATTAAATAACATAAAATCCAGCCTCTTGATACTACCTTTGATCAAACCACAACAGGGTTATCCCTCCATTTATGCTATGGTTTCAACAGAAGCTGGAAGTCGACTCGTGAGGGAGGAAATAGAGAAGTAAAAAAACAATGAAATAACAATCACTCCACCATTGTGTGATAATTTCACAGGGTTTGGTGTGAATAAATTCACAACTTGAGCCAACGGTATCAATGTGATATGAATAAGAACAAAATAAGAGTAGAATAATAACTTTTATTAAGAAACTAAGATGAATTAGAAAAACTTACATGTGAAAAATAAACTTGAGACAACAAAATTGCAGCATAACTTTACAATGAAAGAAGGAACCAAATATGATAAACTCCTCCACCACCACTACCTTAAAGAGGAATTTCAAGAGTATTGGATTGAGCTCCCAATAGTACAAAGGATCCCACTTGATTATGGTTGGACTAGGGTGGTGGAAAGCTTGTGGAACTTAGACTTTTCCACTCTTGACCCGAAGTGGAAGCCAACTTGCATCCATCGAATAGAGGCATCAAAATGTCCTTCTAGATGAAAGAATTAGAGTGTTCCATAGAAGATGAAAATGTATCCCCATATGTCTCCTAACCTCATGTAAAATTTTATCCCAAATGGATTTTTTGCGAGATATTATCAACATGGTTGGATGTTTTTATGGGCCTCAAAATCTGGCACAAAATTTTATCTCCAACTTGGGCCACCTGGAACTCCATTAAAAAATTTGATTTGGATCTTGTCACTATAGTATGAAATGTTATCCATGATTTCATATATATTTAGTTAATTTTTTAGAATCATTGGGATTGGACCGTGGCCTCTACAATCCCTTTATTGGGATGCTTTCCAGTTTACTTTTCCCATAATGTGTTGGCATGAAAGCCAATTTTGGTGGTCTTCCAATGTGAATTTTCAAGTAATACAAAATAATGAATTGTTCCTTATAGAATGGGATATATGAAAATAAAATATTAAAATAAAATCAAGATCATTGGTTATTTTATATGATGTTCAAAAATGTACCCTCTAATAGTGCATTTTAAGGACTTACAATCATAATGTGAAATGATGTTCAAACTATAAAATGCACTAAAAATTGTGTTTATGATTAATAAAGAACATGAATATTATAATATAAACAATGAATATTAGACTCTTTCAGTGTCTAATCAGTGAGTTCATTTTGAAACTTTTAAACCATTCCAGCATGAGTGGCGGCTTCGTCAATGAGAATTTTCTGTGTAACAGTAAGATAAGCCATCAACTCTGGCATGGAAAGTTGAGATTCAGGACTTCCAGCTGCTTTCTGAGTGGTGACCAACCAACTTAATATATTATAAATACCATGATAGTTAAATCCACTGAATCCCAGGACCACAAACTGATGGTGTAACTTTGGAAATTTCATAGGCATCTCAGTCAATGGGGTCTGAGAAATTAATCTACAAATGTTCCTGCATGCCTTTTTCCGAATGGGACGAAGATCGACCAAAATTTCTTGATTGGTCTCGAAGTCACTCCTTGATGATGAAATGTATATGGGAATTAACATTACAAAAGAGGGACTTAATTCAGTAGATACATCATGGCTCGACCCTACAACAACCTCGTCTCTGGTAACTGTAATGGATGAAAAAGTAGAGGCGTCTGCTGCTATTTCCAAGGCTTGTGGTTGTGATTATGAGGATAGGGGGAGAAGACTTGAATAACTCCAACCCCTGAAGAAATACCTCTATCTAAAATAGGTGGTGATACATATTCAATCATCAGTTGCGCTCTGTGGATACATGGGAATACTGAAGACCCAGGGCCATGCTCAGACGAAATAGTAACCCTTAATGGAAACCCTCAAAATATTTATGATTAATATAAGGCCTGTAGGGGTAGTTAGTCCAGATAAGGGTATTAGTATCAGAATCCTAGGGGAATAAAACATAACCCCTCTCAGAACTGGAAAAAGGGCACGATAGCCCGCTCCAAATTTTTTGGGGTCGGAATATCAGCCTCCCCAACCGTGACTTCCCTAGAGCCACCATGAGGAGGAAAAATATCAATATTTGGAGAGACTCCCTATATAGGGGAAAATGATGTCCAATCAATATTGATTTGATCCTAGATATTTGAAGCCCCTCTAAGATCCAACAAGGCTTGGGACTCGTCGCTGGAGTCGATCCCTGCTATTAAGACCACCCTATTTCTCTCCATGAGAGTCAGCTCAGCATGGTCAAGTGAGCCCTAAAATTCTAGATATACTTATATTATTGGGGTAGAGGTTGTTTGAGTAGGAGAAGAAACACATGAAATGTCAACAGTACCCATGGTCTCTTCAGATTCCCCTATTTCCCTATTTTGGTCAACTGCAAAAGATGGCGATCCTTCCTCGACCCTAAAAGGGATAGGAGCTGTAGATGTTTGAGTGGTCATCATCTGGTTACTTATAGGCCATGAGTTAAAGTACATATATTTACAAGTGAGTTTAAAAGATAAGGGTGCTTGGTTCAATCACTAGGTGAACAGAAAATTACTTGTGATTCCCCCTCCAAACACGCTTTGACATCTGGGAGGATTGCTTGTGTTTATTTGACTGTTGGGGTGATGACTCTTGAATAAGATCACCAAGAGGATATAGAGGAGGAAATTACCTAGAAGGGTCTACAATAACCAATTATATATGTTCTTGGGATCTAGGGGATCCTTCTGCAGTACCCCCTACCGTTGATTGGGTGCACTCCCCAGCCGCAGTACCTCTAGGAGAATAAATCAGGGAAAAATCCATTTCCTGAGATCCTGCAGGCCCCTACAAAATAAAAAGGGGAGGGGGGACCTTTATAATTTCCACATTTAATGAATTTAAGTCTAGAGGTTATAGATAAAACCTATCCCATAAGGTGTGGGAGTACTGCCATCAACGCCACACGATCTGACCAGTAATGCCTGTATGCAGGAGCATGAATACACTTGTCCATATCATTAAAATAATCACCCACCTCCTTAGGATATTCATTGGCTTAAATACCATTAGGATAAATGGATCCCCTAAATCCAGGAAGGTCAAAGCGACTATCCTGAAGAGGCCTCCATATATCTTCATTTGAGGCGCTCGCCCTAAATTCATCCCAGACTCTCCAAGCATCTAGAAATACAACTGTAATTGGGATGTCCAGCCCTGGGGGATTAATGCCTGGAAGAAGAGTGGGTTTTGACAACTGCAAACATTTCCCAAGTATCCCTGAAAACTCAGGACCTCGAGAAGATGAACATTTATGAGGTGATGGGAGCAAGTAAGAAGCTTTTTTCGTGACAACCACAATAAGTAATCTAACAACGTTGTCATCCTCATCAATGGTTTCTGGTCGCATCATGGAAAGTACCCTATGTGAGCACTTACAATGACCACTTTAGGAGTGGATGAGGGTATCAAGGTCCTTAAGGTAGTAACTCACCCTATCTGGATCCTCATCAAAATAAACGTCAGTCGGTGATGACACGTAGCCAATGCCAGTAAGTTAAACTTCCCTAGTCCGGAGAAGCTACCATAAATCACGAGGGGACTAGTCACGGGTAGATGGATGACCTTTCAAAAGGTCCCATTGCCTCAAGGCCACTAGAAAATTGGACTTGGAAGGAATGGATGATGGAATCTTTGCAGCAGCTTCAACAGCTTGTTCGTCTGCCCGTGAGGTCACAACCCCATCTTTCACAACTTTATTAGGGGGAGAAAAGAGGCCTTCAGAGGACTTTTCTTGGTCAAGAGTGTTCAATAAACCACTTTTTTTCTCTTTTCCTTTTTCCCTAGATTCCTTGGAATTTGTCATGATAGGAACCAGGTCAGCTAATTGGCCATCAGGATATGATTTAACTCAGGCCTCATCATAGTTTTTGGTAAGGAAGGGAATGGAATCCCCGAGATCCGAAAGTCTAGCCTGGCACTGGGTGTCCTCCTAGGTGAAAATTAGCCATAGTTTATGGGATATCATCAGATGCTTCTCTTAACGAGAACTGTTGAGAGGAGTAGGGCACAACTTCTGGACATAGTTGAATTGAAGACTAAACCTGCAGGGTGCACAACCCTCATAAATAAGCTCCCCTTTGATATGGGTAACCGGGACACCTTCTCTCAAAGAAAAGAAGTAACCTCGGTTGACGAAGTCTTCATATGAACTATTTGTAATAGTAACAGTAGGGGAATCATAAGGGTGATAAGAGAAACATTCATAAATGTTGAGATAATCCATTAAGTCCTACTCGTTCTTTTCTGTTTTCTCCTCTTTCTTATCCTATGAACCCCAAGCCACCAGCATGACCCCGCTGGTGCTCTAAAGCTACGGTTGAAGGGTGTAATATGGAATTGGTAAGGAATTGATGAAGGAATAACCTCACATGTGGGCTCCCATCTAGCTCTAAATAATTTGGAAGGGCCAAGTAATCCAGTATAGTGGCCCCCTCACTGATTCGACCCAGTAGGAGGTAAATCTTGGCCAACACTAGGATAGCTAAATTGATACATTTTTTAGTGGCCAAATGAGCGGCCATGATAAAAGTTGAGGATCTTATACCACCAAATTTCCTTACTGGTAGGATCCACCCACTCAGAAACATGTCCAAGAAAGCTGCCATTCAAAATAATTGATTGACGTTAGGGATGATCCCCCATCCTCAATTTTGAAAATTCCCCTCTTCTAGGGTGGGCTAGTAAGTACCCACTCTCCTTCGGGTGGTTTTGGTAGAACAATCCTTGAGTCTCTGTAGATAGGGATTGAGACCAGTATGTTTAACAAAAGTGCCAAACCATTCATCAAAAAATGTGATGCTTTGGATAGGGATCACTTTCCTTTAGACGCACCTTCGCTTGGACAATGAGTTTCTTTGCTGGGGGGGGGGGTTACTTCCTCGTCATCCAAATCAGAAGAGGTAGGAAGAAATTCATCATACATATCCCTGATGATAGGGACTCCCGAAATTAGCCAGATGTCCCAAAGACTGATGCCAACCTCCCTATGGGTCAAGTGGAAGGTATTGGTGTCTGGACTCCACTTGCTTAAGAGCTGTGAAATAAGGGAAGTAGGATGATGGGTGTATGTCTGAGAAACCCAAGAGGCCTTGTACAATCCCACAGTCTGTAGCTCAGTTCATAATTCTTCAAAACTCTAGAAAACCCAAAAAGGACACCCCTAGTCCAAGACAAACAAGCCTCTAGAGAGAAGATCCCACCGGGATGACCAACTGTGGTGCTTGTTCACTGTAGCTTTCTGCACAATTCTAGGATAAAAGTGGGATGTCTGGTCAGGCTTCCAATGAACTCGCTCTAAATTTCAAGGTGTGTAGTTCAGCAAAGACCTAGATGTAGTATCTCTATGAAGGTAACTTCCCTTAGAAGAAATCAATGCCTTCAGAATAGAGGTATTAATTATCTAGGCGGTAGGCTAATCAGTTGGATTTGAAACTGGGATCACTGTGTTAGGAAATAGACCAAACCCATAAGAAGTAATCCTATCTGAAACTGGGTACTCCCATTGGCTTGTCGTAAGTAGATTCCCCAGATATTGGTGAAATGGAACAACCAAAGTTTCTTCATTGACCAAAGCTACCATGTTCCTTGATCTTTCATCATTATTAGAAAGAGGGGTAGTAATAGTAGTCTCAAAAGAAGTAGTGATGTCAGTAACATCCTGTGAAGCATCCATTGTAGCCTGCACAGGAAGATCCAGAAGCTGATAAAAAGTCAGTCCAACAAAAAGTGTTGGATACAGGCTACAAAGTAATGACTAAAGGACTTAAAATATGTCCACATAGGGCTTTGTGTACAGTTCTTTGAAATGGTATGCAGTAGGCATGTTCTGCGTACTGCATAATGTGTGGAAGCAACCCCGTATACGACTATGGTACGCAGATGTATTTCACCATGTAAATCTATGGTACAAAATCCATCCACTAGGTGTTGGCCCACAGATCATTGGATGGTGAATAGAAAGGTTTGAGGGAGGTGGATACCGTGAACCTAGGACTCATTAAGTTCATTTTCAATGATCGTGGGTTAAAAGTTTAAGTTCAGAATATTAGTTCTTAAAGTTTAGTTTGTCGATCCAAGCATAGTATGTAGTCACACAAGCAGCGTAGGTTCTCCTATATGGAATCCAGATTTTGATTTTAAAAAATTGCACAATTCCATTCGCAAAACCCAAATTTCATTATATAGATAGAGAAATGGTGAAAATATCAGTTTGCGACACATACAAAGCGGTTCAGAAAATGATTTTTTGCAAGAAGCACAATGCGCAAATTTAGAGGAATCTGGGGGAGTCGAGAGCAATTTTATCAATGAGAAACAGTAAAAGAAAAATGACATGGGCCCCAATATATAGGTGTGGTACCCTCCTACTAGGCCTATTTGTTCTACCATGAACTATTTCAGTTCAGGACCGCTTCTACATCGGAATAGTCCCCTTTTTATTCTGAACAGACCCCATTCCGATGGGGGGGGGATTTTTAGGGTCCTAAAAAATATTCTAAGAGAATAAAATACCGACAAAATCACTTTGTAGAAGGAATCAAGTACTTCTATGAGGCTAGTAAGGTGAATGAACTCAAATTGAGTTGCAAATTTCAGAAGAAAATTGAAGGAATTCAAGTTTTCAAAGAATTTCACGTGGCCATCATACCATCATTGGGAGGGGTCTGTGGACCACCTGGATCACGAACCACCAGTACATGTAAAAATTCACAAACCACTAGCCTGTGAAGTGATGGATAGTGAAAACGGTGGACCAAGAACCGTGTAACTGAAGGAATCATGTGTGCGAAGGAGATCCGCGTACAGTCAAATGAACTCAGTAGTTTGCGGGTGAAGAAAAATGAAAAGGTTTCACAAACCGTGATCATGAACTACAGCCTCCGCAAACCCCGGTTGACCGAGTCTTCTGTGGGTCAAGATATCTATACATGGGGCTCCACAAATGGTGTCACATGACCATAGATACGATTGCCCTAATGCTCTATAAAAGGAACACAGAAGAAATTGAGAAAATAAGGATGACGAAATCTTTAAGGGAACCCAGAGGTCAGAAGAAAGAACTTGGATTAGATTCCTTCTTTAGTCTGGAATTATCGGCAAGGCCCAAATCGTGAATCAAGTTCTCCACAGGTACAACTGACTGCAAACCATAAAATGGGGAAACTTAATAATAAAAAGAGAATCGTGAACCTAAATGGTGAAACCGTGAACCATATACTTCTCGCGGATGAACTTCCCACGAACGATGATCCCCCAAACCCTCATTCAAAATGGTGTTCCACATAGTGTATCACTGCACGGATTTAACTCAGTAATGCATACTGCATCAGTACACGGATGGAACCCAAAGCGGCGTGATGAACTGCATACCACCATGGTGCGCAGTGGTCTATACCCATTCCCACGTACTGCATTGGTATGCGAATGGCCCCTATTCCCGTATACCACTGCGTTATGTAGAGCTTCCCCCACCCCGTATAATAAAATAGTATGCGTAATGGGGTATTTTCGAGTATTATTTCTTCCAGTTCAAACCTCACCTCTCCACTACCGTCCAGTCCTCCATCATCCCCCTATGAACCTGTCCTTCGACATTAGGCCAAAGCCTCCTCTAAAGCCACCTGACCCGTATGATCAGACCATAGGGTGCATCAATGTGCCCTTTTGAGTCTACATACCCATGGTAAGTGGAGTCACGAAGGCTCTCCCCACAATGGTTCATGCTTTGGGAATGTCCATGGGTCTACATTCCCATGGTGACCTGGAGTCAAACCTTGGGATGCCTACGTGAACCTCCCCATTCTATGAATTAAGGGTGATCACTTTCTTTTCCATTCAATGAGGAATAGTGACCAGTCAAAGGAGTTATGTTTGCTTCTCCTTTGATGAGGATGAAACTCCTCCCCTTCTTAGAACGTATTCTGGGGCCCTCCCACTGAGGTAAGTCCCTAATCTTCTGAGGTCGAGCCGCATGACCTTTAATGTCATTTCACATTAAAAGGTTCATTGATCTGCACCCTCAACCACTGTTGCCCCAACCTTTTCCACCGTAGGATCTCCATCTCCCACCAATACGATAGAAATCATGTGGTTGGTTGGATCTCTCACATCATCTTGTTTCTCACACCGAGAATGACTCACGTGGTGTTAGAGGTTTGTGACGATTACAACATCCACACCATCTGAACTACGAGAACTCCGATTCCTGATCAAACCAGGATACGTAGGATGCCTACCTGAAGGCCCGAGCTCAAAAAGGGTGCCCATCCAAAAGGGTTCTCCCAACCATGTCCCCCCAAATGGGTAGCTTCCGTGCATAATCCCCACATAATTTTAAATTATGTGGGTTTTGATTCCTCTCCAGAGGATACATAGGAAATCCATCTTATGGGTTCGATCCCAACATCAAATCACCTTTCGTCCCCCTTTCACAATGATAAACTTCAGAGCACCTTATTGTATAGCTCAAGTTAGTAGTACATCTATAACATCAAATATATGCATGCCTACGATGATCCTACAAACCAAGGGTAGCCTGTGGACACACTCTTAGGGAATGAACCAAGGATTCATGAACATATAAACACGACTTAAATCTATAATAGAGTCCTAGAATAGTAAATAATCCTCTCCTATAAGGGTGCAGTGAGCCTGACTTCCCATCCTCTCGACCAATGGAGTCCTTAAGTGTCATTGGCTGAATCATCAATCAACGAGCTCCTGCCTTTGGAAAGTAGGTCCATGAATCATGGATACCGGGGCCATTGGTTGTTTCTGTCTACATGAATAAACCTGTTGGAGACCATCTGTGGAAGTTATATCTGAGGAAGACCAACTGCACAATTACTTGACCCCACGCAATCACCCGCTGGGACCGACTGAGTGCGACATCTTCTTCGCAATGTGAAAGGGGTGAATTGCCCAGCCCTAGCGAGGTTAATCCAAACCTCTTTTAAAAGTTAATGATACATAATGGGTCGAAACAAAAGAAATGATGAATTTGACAAGAAACCTTCTCTAGAAAAAGAGACGAGTGATGATTCACGTCAGACCATTTCCCCATCACTTGAAACACGCCACCTCGGAGGCGGAACAATAAATTAATGTATTTATAATTCATTTATATTATATTAAGTTTAGACATTTATATAAACTATATATTTATATTTGTACATTTGTATTAATGAATATATTTAAATACATATATGTATATAAATATATATGTGTAAATATATTTTTTAGATATATTTATAAATATATTTATGTTATGTATATACACATATTTTTTTTAAATTATTTATAAAATTAAAGATATATTTGTATATTATATACATGTTTATATATAGATAATATATATATATATATAATATAAATACAAATTTATATTATATATTTTATAAATACATTTATATGTATATAAATTTATAATATATATATATATAATATTTATATACAGATAAAATTTTATGAATATTTATATATAAATAAATTTTACATATATAAATATATCTATACATATATTCATATATATATATATAGTTATATTACGTATACACATATATATATTTAATATATTAATTTGAATACTTATATGTATATTAATATAAATTTATTTATTTATTTGTAAATATTTATTCATATATATAATGTATTTATATATTTTATAATAGGATATATATAATATAATATATACAAAATATAATTATAATATATATATGTAATATAATATAATATATATATTTATATAATTATTTTTTTTGTACTTAAATTTATGTTTTTATATATATTTTTATTTATTTAATGTATTTATATAATGTCTTTATTTAATATGTTTATAATGTATTTAAATACATTTGTATAATATCTTCATAAGAAATATGCACACACATTCTATAATTTGATATATTTTAAAAAGAATAAAAAATATTAGAGTGGGTTAAAACCTCATCTAATCTTACAAATTAGCGATGATTAGGAATCCCCTCTAATTATATACATGTGTGTGTGTTTATCTTTATAATGAATTATAATTATAATTATTATATAAATTATAAAAATTACAAGGGTTTTTATAAGATACATTTTCCAAATAAATTATATTGTATATATTTATATAATATATTCATTATTTTATATTATAATTAATATTATATGAAATACAATTTTATACATATCAATATATATTAATGTACAAATTATACATTTATATTTATGTATACATATACATTTGATTAAATACAATCATATATATATATATATAATATTTGTAATGACCCAGAACCCCATAGCCCGGAGCTAGTGCCTTACTTTATTACATCAACATATATTTAAGATTAAAATCCTAAAGGATCAAATAGTTTAATAGTCTTGGTAAACTAGATACAAACTTGAAATTCAAATTACATTTTGTATATTAAAATTCAAAACGTATTTTCTTTGAGAATACCTTTATTCCCATTAGTATAACCCTACATATCAATCATAATAAACTTCTTGGAAACCTAGGGAAAAATAAAACATAAAAACGGGGTGATCTCAAATACTTAGTAAGGGTTAAGTACAATAGAAGATAACTTGAATCAATAAACGTAATCAATATGGCAAGGTAAATAACTGATCACACATGACATTTAATCAATAAACTGAGAATGAAATGAATCCATAGATTTTTTCATAGTAAAAATCCTTTAGATATTAATAACTAAATTATAAATATAGTAAATTCTTAATTATTTGACATAATGTATCTAACACATGAACCACTAACACCAAGGCCTTTCACAATAAAATTTAATCTTTATGGGTAAAAACACATTTAATTTGGCCAACTTTGTCATCTCATGAGGCTACCGATGCATCGATGAGATTTTCTATATATAGTCCCCACCCATTATTTCATGTCCAAAGAGTTCCTAATATATTTAAATGATCAATTTAATTCCTGAATCAATAAGACTTAGTAAACACCGTAAGTAAAAATGGAACACGACTTAGGAAATAATCATATACATGATATAATAAATATGGATATTTAATGAAATATTCAATTAATGATGATCATAAATAAAAGGGGAAGTATATAAACCATAGAAAAATAATTAGGTGCATAATATTAAAATATGCCTCAATGAAATGAAACTGAGACGAAGTCCCTTACCACTTGTAACCAGTCGAATCGTATGTTACATAAAAGAGTAACATTTAAAAAAACTTTAAATATCATGATAAAAAATAAATTTATGATATAAAATTTCAAAGTGGAAATATATACACCACACAAAATAAATAACTGGTGAATAAAGCATATGTCCCACAGAAATAAAAGTGAGATGAAAACCCTTACCTTGCACTTTCCTTTATTTAAGCATGCTTTGAATTCATTTATAATGCTTAAAAACATGTTATTAATTCATAAAATATCCATATTAACATTTATTATATCATATATGATCCTCTTATATCATCTTATCACCTGTTTGTTAACAATATTTCATCATTACCCTTGTTTTGGGTGTTAACGAATTCATTTTCCTATGCCTGTTTTTTCGTGTAAGTCCCGGTTCTTGTGAATATGATATAGTTCCATTATATAAAGAATTATATTGAGGTAATATATATAATATTTATTCATTATATATATTTTTAATCATTATTTATTGGAGAACATAGAGAATGAATTGCATCGCACCGTGGATATGGTAGACCGTACGTACGCACAAGCGACAATATCATTTCCTTAATGATGAAAGGGTAAGAAAGTGGATGGTATATCCTTTTTTTTCATAATAAATATTATGTCATAATTAGCATATATATCCATTATTTTCATCATTATACCTAACCAAGTATTGCATTGATGAAAAATAAATTACACCACAGTGTGGAGATTGTAAGCCGTACGTACGCATGCGCGGTGATTTTGTTTCTTTGTAGGATGAATAAAAAGTTTTATATGGTTGTACCATAATCATAATAAAATATAATAATATATATGATACTGGAGTTATTACATTAACATAGAAACAATACATGAAGAGTAAGTGGAAGAATAAATAAAGGTGAAAGAATCGATAAAGACGATGACCACCTCTTCAGCGAACTTCCTTTAATCTCTTATTAAGAGATCTAGGGTTGTTCTTTTGGAAGAAACATAACCTCAATAACTTAAATAAGGATGTTTATAAGTTAAATGGAAAGAGTTTGTTCGATCTATATGGCTCAAGTCAGTGAAATTAAATGAAGGAAGGGGTTCCCTTTTACAATTGAGGTGAGGGGAACCCTTAGAAATCCTGAAAATATTAAATTATAATAAATTCATTTTCTATGAAAATACCAGAAAATGGAAATTTATTAAAATATAATATTATATAAGGTTTTAATATCATCATCCAATAAATGTTTTACCTGTTTTTGTTTTATTTTAAACCTTATCATTTTGATTGACCATAGTTAACATGTTTTAATTTTAATTATGATAACAATTAATTTAATATTAAAAGGTGATAATTTTTACTTATAAAATGTCAATTAGACCATAAATTAACAATTTATGACATTTTATACCAAAACACAATCAAATTTTATTTTTAAATATTTTTTATGAATTTTAAATAATTTAATATAATATTATTTTGGTAAAATATCATTAGTGTCAATTTTTACATTATTCATTACTTTGGCCTTAATAAAAACAATAAATCATGATAAATTCAAACCAAAACATTTAATAAAACCCTAATATGTCATAATAATCCATAAAATTTGTAAAGAACCATAATTATTTCAAATTATATTTAATTAAATATTTTTATTATTATTTTTTTGATTGTTTAATTAATTTAATACTTACTGAATCATCATTGTGTAATTATTTAAATGAATTATTTCTTCACTAAAAACTAAAAGTAAAATACATGGATTTATATAAATCCTTTTTATTTAAAAATAATATATAAATTTGAAGATATATTCTAAATAAAACCATATTAAAAATAATATAGTTATTAAAATATGAATGTGTCATCCTTTTATTTTCTTTAAATAAAATATTATAAATATCATAAACTTATAGAAATGGTCCCCAAAAGTCATAAATAAATTTATATCATGAAAATAAGTTTATTAATTTAAAAATGGACACTTATATTCATTCATAACCTACATTTTTCCCATGTGGACACATAAGAGATAGATAAGACAACAGAAGAGACATTTTGTAACTTTCTTTGATTTAAATAATATTTAAGTCATTTTCATGTACATATGTCCACTAAAAGACTCAAATTTGATCCGTAGGTGTTAAGGGTCGAATTAAATTCATCCAATAAAATTTATACAAGTGATAGGGTAATTTTCAAATCCTTATCATATTATTTTTTCCATAAATTACCCAATTTACCCTTTACTGTGATAAAAAAATTACCAAGGTTAGTATTCATATTGGTAAAAATTAAAATAAACCTATTTAATAAATTTATAAATTATTAATCCAAATATGGAATCCATTTTTCAATGTAATAAAAACAATTTTATTGAAAAATTTATTTTTAAGCCTAGAAGTGTACTTATACCAAAATAAGATATAAGGATGATTAAAATGAAACAGATTAGATTATTTATAACTAAATAGTTCTTAAATTCCATTGATATCAAATTCAAATCAGAAGGAGGAATTAATATAAGGTAATTTAAAATTTTATAAAAATCAGTATTTTTCAATATTCACTGGAAAATAAATATTTTTTGAAAAATACTAAAAATTCACCCTAAGATAATTTTGACATTACAATTTTGAAAATTAAGTTTATTTTGTCAAATAGAATTTACAAAAGTGTCAAACTTTAGTTTTAATACAAGTTTTCTATTAAAAGGTGCCAAAACTTCCTTCAGAAATATATATATATATATATATTTTATATAAAATTGGATTTGTTCTTATCTTATGTCTATTAAATATATTGGATGAATGTAAAAAAAATTGATTGAATATATGAATTTAATAATGTGGTTAATACTATTCATTCTCACTAATTTAATGGCTAAGTTATATCAATAATAATATTTCATTGTTCATTTAATACAGGCATTGTGTGCAACATTAGATAACGAAGATATTGAATTTATTCAAGAAGATAAATACAATAAAATCTTGGGGTGTTACATTCTACTATAATTCAATAAATTTCCTCCTTGTAATTTGAAATTGTACTTCAAAAATCAAAGTTTTATGCTTTAAAATTCATTTTTGGGAAACCCACATCATAAATAGGGTTAATAAAACATCCTCGTAATAAGAGGGAAAGGGAAATGAAAAGGTCACCATAAAAATAGGCTTTTTAATAAGATAAAGTTAGTTTTAAGTGAAGACCTAGACATGGAATATAAATATTACTATCAAGTTTTAATGGAGAGTGATATAAAACATGGTTATTAGAACTTTAACCATCACAAAACTGAAAATTTTTGATCAGTTAAAAGACTATTGATTTCTTAGAAATAAAAGTAAATGGATAAAGTTTTTGTTCCAAAATCCTTTCCCTAAATTTGAGGTATTCTTTTACTATATAGAGAAGAACTTGGAAAAATAAACTTACTTGATTTCTTTCTATGTCATAAGCATAATATCATCCTTTAGTTGTGCTTCGATCTATTTTCTCTTCATCTCTTGCATCAAGAAATGGATATTTAATACATATTTTTATGCCTGAAGCACTTTTATCAAAATATCCATAAGTCATTCATTTTTCCTTTAAATATTTACCAAAAAAAAAGGTTAGCACTGGTTAATATAATAAATAATACTTAAACAATAATATCTAATGTTCATATTAATCCATTCCATAAGTAGTTACCTTAAGACTCATTAAAAATTCACTTTTTTCCAAATTCAAAGTCCAAAAATCTAGAAGGAAGGTCACTAAATTTCTAAAATAAAACTAACTTAAGATTTACCCAAATAATGTTGCTCTTATTTTCACATACCAAATATATGAATACCATAATCACCTTTAAACCTTCATGAAAACATGCATGCTTCAAAAAGTAAAATTTCAGGTTGTCGACTATATTCCTTAAATCCAAACATCTTATAATCTTAAAAAACATAACATAAACCATAAAATCCATAACCACCTTCAAGGTCACTAATAATATCATAAAAACATCTCTTTATTATTATTATCTCAACATCAAGCATATATAAGGGGTAACTTCCCTCAATAACGTGTTTTCCAAAAAGTTTAACTTTCTACTGAATCACTTTTGTTGGTACCATTCAACATATTCTCTGAAATCCTAAAGAAATAGTACTAAAGTAAAATATATATACATTTTATAATTTATATGATGAGAGTATCATCAATAAAATACCATTACAAAATAATTCATAAATCAAAATACACAAGTATATTAATCACTCAACTTCAGTTGTATCAATAACATAAGCTTGACCTTGATCCCTTAGTTTCTTATAAGGTATATTCCCCTGAATCTTGGGGAATTTATTTTTGTAGTGTCCCATCTTCTTTTAGTTGAAGTATTATACATTATCAGACTTTTTTTACCCTTGATATCATATTCACGATGACCATTCTCTCCACAGTTATAGAAAACTCTCATTACTTTTAAGAAATTATCAAGGTGTTTCTTTCCATAATTATCACATATGGGAAAATACTTATTTCTATTCTTTTCTTTATAGATATTTCTCCTAGAAGTACTCTTGTTCTCATTATTCCCTCTAAAGATATAATACTTTTAGAATTCTTTCTATGTCTTGATAGAATATAAAAATATTTCATCGTATGAAGAAAAAGTTTGATACACCAGAACCCTTCAGAGACCTGGCTTAAACCATTCAAAGAAATGGTCAATCTTGAATTCCATATTATGTATAACATCTATAACATACCTTTCCAACCTTTTCGAGGTAACTTTATGCTCCACAATACTTTATTCCTAATTTTTATTTAATCTACGAAACTTTATCTTCATCTCAGTTTTTTTATCATGAGGGAAATATTTGTCAAAGAACATGTCCCTAAAAGATTTCCATTCCATGAGTTCTATTTTCTCTTCCTCCCTAGTATTCTGGATCGATAACCACCATTGATCAGAATCAGCATTGATACAATACACTACAAGTGTAACCTTTCCCTTTTCACAAAATCCTAAAGCCATAAATATCTTCTCCAAAGACTTAATCCATTTCTCAGCTACCATTGGATCAGTAGTCCAACCGAATGATCGGTTCCTCTACTACATGAATATATACAACATAGGATAATAACCTTATAGAACATGTTTTTTCATCTAGGAAAGGTTATGTTTCATAACCTAATTAAGATACACTAATATATATACAACTTGATCAATTACAATACCATCTATATTGGATTACTTAGCTGAGAAATATCTACTATAGCAGCCTGGGTACTATAACAACACTATAGCAGGGCACTGTAGCAGGGTTTTGTAGCAGCGGTGGGGCTGTAGAAACAGTGACACTATAGTAGTGGAGGGTACTATAGTAGGAACTATAGTGGTGGCAATATTATAGCAGGCACTGTAGCATCCCGGGTATTGTAGCGGTACTATTCACAGAAGGACCATTTAGGAAAAAACATGGGCTTCCGGGCCTTGTATTCAGACCACTTAGTCTTAGGCCTTTAGGATATGTAATGGGTCTCCCTATACCCACTAAAAAGAGGTCTTTTCTTTAATAATAATAAAATTAGGCTTCGGTCCAAGAGTATTGATACTACTCATCCTTCTATGATCTATTTAAAAAAAAATGGAATATACTAGATTAGATTATATCATCTTGAAAAATATTGTATTATACTAAAACAAGTGAAATACTTAACATAAATTGAAAATTGTATGCATATCTAGTCTCATAAAAATGGTTTATTTGATATGTTCTTCTATACTTATCCACAAAGTCTATCTTAGGGTTATGTTCCCTAATCTAGTATCTTCTAAATCTCTTTCTCAACGTTTCTAGTAATCTTTCTTTTATTCCAACTGTAAAGACCCATAACTCAATATCCTATAGCCAGTACCTTACTTCATTACATTGGAATAGATAGAATATTCAAATACTAAAGGATTGAATAGTTTAGCAGTATTAGTAAACTAGATACATACTTGAAATTCAAATTAAATTTTGGAAATAAAAATTCAAAAAGTAGTTTCTTTGAGAACACCATTATTATCCATACAGTAACCCTACATATCAATCATAATAGACTTATTGGAAACCGGGGAAAAAATAAAACATAAAAAAGGGGTGAGATCAAATACTCAATAAGGGTTAAGTATAATGGAATCTAACTTGAATCAATAAGCATAATCAACATTGCAAGGTAAATAAATAAGAAAACATTCCATTTAATCAATAAAATGAGAATGAAATGTATACATAGATTTTTTCATTGTTAAATTCCTATGGATATTAATAACATAATTCTAAATGTATGAAATGCTTAATTATTATATGTCATGTATTTGACATATGAACAACTACCATCAAGACCTTTCCAAATACAATTTAATCTTTATGGGTAAAAACCCATTTAATTTGGTTAATTTTATTGTCTCATGAGACTACCAATGCATTGAGAGGATTTTATATATATGGTTTATACCTATTATTTCATGTAGAAATCATTCCTTATATATTAAAATGATCTATTTAATTGAAAAATCAATAATCCTTATCAATAAATATCCATATTAAGTAAAAGAAATATATTTAACATTATTTCCCAGTAATTAAATAATTTATAAAGTAAACACCATATGTAAAAATGGTACATGAAGTAGAAAATAATCATATACATGATATAATAAATATAGATATTTAATGAAATCTACAATGAATTATTATCATAAATAAAAGGGGTAGTATATACACCATAGAAAAAGAATTAGGTGCATAATATTAAAATATGCCTCAATGAAGTGAAATTGAGATGAAGTCCCTTACCACTTGTAATTAGTCGAATCATATATTCCATAAAATAATAACATTTAAAAAACTTTAAATATAATCAGAATAAATAAATTCAGGATATAACATGTCAAAGGGTCAGTATATACACCACACAAAATAAATAATTGGTGAATAAAGAATATGTCACATAGAAATAAAAGTGAGATGAAAAACCATTACTACACTTTCCTTTAGTTGAACGTGATTTAACTTCCTATATAATGGTTTAAAACATGTTATTAATTAATAATATAACCATATTAATTTTTATGATATCATATATGATACTATTATATCATTTTATCACCCATTTGTTAATAGTATTTCATTATTACCCTGGTTTCATGTGTTAATTACTTCATTTTATTATTCATGTTAGGTCATGTAAGTCTTGATTATTGTGAATAAGATATAATTCCATTAAATAAATAATTATATTAATGAAATATATATCATATTTATTCGTTATATATATTTATATATTCATTATTGAATTGAGAACATGAAAAATGAATTGCATCGCGCTGTGGATACGGTAAACCGTACGTATGCATAAGCGATGATATCATTTTCTTAATAGTGAATGGGTAAGTAATTGGATGGTATATCATTTTTTTCAGAATAAATATTATGTCATAATTATCATATATGTCCATTATTTCCATCATTATACCCATCCAAGTATGGTGATGAAAAAAATTACACCACGACGTGGAGGTGGTAAGTCGTACGCACGCACACGTAGTGCTTTCATTTCTTTGAAGGATGGATAAAAGGTGGAATATAGTTTTACCATAATAATAATAACATCTAAACATATATATTATACTTTAGTTATTAAATTATCATATAAAAACACATGAAGAGTAAGTGTAAGAATAAATAAACTTGAAAGAATCGATAAAGATGATTACCTCTTCTTCGACAGACTACATTTAATATCTTATTAAGGGATCTAGGGTTGGTCTTTTAGAAGGGAAAAAACCTCAAGAAATTAACTAAGTACGTTGATAAATGAAATGTATAGAGTTTTGTAGAGATATAAGGCTCAAGGTGGTGAAATGAAATGAAGTAAGGATTTACCTTTTTATAATTGAGGTGACAGACACCCTTAGAAATCCTCAAAATATTAAATTATTATAAATTAATTTTCTATAAAAATACTACCAAATGGACATGTATTTGAATATAAGGTGAGATAAGGCTTTCATATCATCGTACAATAATTTTTTACATGTTTTTTTTTATTTTAAACTTTATCATTTTGATTGACGTTAGCTGACCTATTTTAATTTTAATTATAATAACAATTCATTTAATATTAAAAAGTGTTAATTTTTACTTATAAAATATAAATTGGACCATAAATGAATAATTTATAAAATTTTAGATAAACAATTATCAAATTTTATTTTCAAACATTTTTTTATGAATTTTAAATAATTTAATAAAATATTATTTTGATAAAATATCATTAGTGTCAATCTTAACAATATTCATTACTTTGGCCTTAAAAAAACAATAAAGAAAGATAACCTTGAAAAAAATATTTAATACACCCCTAATATATCATAATAATATATAAAATTTGTGGACAACGTTAATTAATTCAAATTATATTTATTTTAATATTTTTAATATCATTTATTTGATTGCTTCATTAACTGAATAATTACTGCATCATCTTTGTGTAATTATTTAAAATAATTATATCTTCACTAAAAATATAAAACAAAAAACCATGACTTCTATATATCCTTTATATTTTAAAAAATATCTATAGTATAATATATCTTCATAATAACACCATATTAAAAATAATATAGTTATTAAAATATGAATGTGACATCTTTATCTTTTCTCTAAACAAAATATTATAAATATCATAAACTCACCCAAATGGTCCTAAAAAATCATAAATAAATTTATATAATTATTTTTTTATTAATTTTAAAATTGACACTTATATTAATTCATAACCTAATTTTTTTTCCATTTGGACACATAAGAGATATATAAGACAACGAAAGTGACATTTTGTAACTTTATTTGATTTAAATAATATATAAGTCATTTTCATTGAAAAATGTCCAATAAAAACTCCAATTAGATCATTATGTATTAAGGGTCAAATTAATATCATCTAATAATTTTTTACAAGTTTTATTGTAATTTTATAATCATTATCATATTAATTTTACCCTAAATTACCCAATTTACCATTTACTATGGTAATAAAATTACCAAGGTTACTATTCATATCAGTCAAAATTAAAAGGGACCTATTTAATAAAATTTTAACTTATGAATCCAAATATGTCATCCATTTTTCAATATTCATAACACAGAAGTTTCATAATTTAATTTAAAATTAATCCTGCAAAACGCAACGAAAAACAGTTTTATTGAAAAATGTAATTTTAAGCCCAAAAGTGTACTTATCCCAAAATAATATATAAGGATGATTAAAATGAAATGGATTATATTATTTATAACTAAATATTTTTTATGTTCTATTGATATCAAATTAAAATCATAAAGATACTTTAATATAATGTAATTGAAAATTTTATAAAAATCAGTATTCTCACTATTCACTGGAAAATAAATATTTTCTGAAAAATACCAAAAAACTACCCTAATCAAATTTATAAATTAATATTTTGAAAATGAAGTTTATTTTTTCAAATATAATTTATATAATTTATAAAATTTATTTTTAAAGTAAGTGCACCATTAAAAGACGACAAAACTGCCTTTAGAAAAATATAACTTTTTTGTGTAAAATTGGATTTGTTCTTATCTTATCTTTATTAAATATATTGGATGAATGTAAAAAAAAATTTATTGAATATATCTATTTTATAATTTTGTTAATAAAATTCATTTCCACCAATTTAATGGTTATGTTATATCAATAATAATATTTCATTGTTCGTTTAAGTTGGGTGTTGTGTGCAACATAAGTTATTGAAGATATTGAATTTATTTAAGAAGAAATATCTTAAAATCTTGGGGTGTTACAATATTTATATAATACATTTAAATAAATTTATATATTGTGTTTTAATTATATTAAATATATATGGATTTTTTTTAAGAAATTAGTGGGGGTTGTAAACCACCACTAATCTCAATGATTTGCAACGGTTACTAACCCCCATTAATTTCTAAAGTTAGAAGGGGATGTGAATCCCCAAATAATTTATTTAAAAAAATTACACATATATATAGCACCTCTAATATCCAAATGAATAATATATATATATATATATAGAGCCTTTATATACATATATATATCACCTTTAAAATCCAGCTGAATATATAACACCACTAATTATTAAATTAGCGGTGGTTTTGGTATAACCACGTCTAAAATAAAGCCAAATATTAAAAAAATAATGATAAAAAATTTAGAGGGTCTTGTGAACCTCCTCTAAATTCTATGATTATTGAGGGTTGTTCATAAACCCCTCTAATTTATAGGGAAAATGAATTTATAGGGGGTCATTCATAATCCCCTCTAAATAACCACTGCTAATCCACTGTATTTTTTATAGTGATCAAGGCTGTCCAAAAATAAACGAATAAAATGATTCCAAATTAGAAACTGTTTGAGAAAACTTTCAAACATTTTACTACATTCATCTCAAAAATAAAATTAACATATTCAAACCCAAGCATGTTTCTCCCCTACATATTACACCTCCTCCTTTTTAATAGAGAAAACATAATGGAAAGAGGGGATTATACTCATAAACATACATCAATGTTATTGGGTAATGTTTTTCATTCCCATTTATAGCCTCAGATTCTCATATTATTTTTTGTAAGTGATTTTTCAATAATATGAATAATTTTCTTCTTGAATGGAAAAAATTCCATCTTTAGCATGACTTCAACTAAATTATCCTTTAGAAAATGATATTTGATACCAATGTGATTTGATCTTGAATGTTTCACTGAATTATTGGAAATATTTATAGCACTTTAATTATCACAACCAATGACTATTGGATACTCATCCCTAATGTGCATATCCTCTAGTTTATTTCTCATCCATAACATCTGTATAACTACCTATGATACAATCACATAATCAGATTTAATGGAACTCAAAGTGACTGATGATTGTTTATTGGAATTATATTCCACACATATTACACCAATAAAGAATACTCCTCCTGATGTGGAATTTATATCATCTAGATTACTATCCCAGTCCACATCTATGAAACCCTATAGGTTTATCTCACCTTTCTTCTCATAAAAAAGGATATAATTGGAATTATTTTTTGACATATCTAATAATCCTTTTAGCTTACAAGAAATGTGATTATTTTGGGTTGTATTGATACCTAGAACAAAGATTGAAAAAAACATAATGTCTATCCTTGAATAATTCAAATATAAAAGAATACCAATAAAATTTATAAATTAGTTATCATTGAAAACTTTCCCTGCACCATCCTTTCTCATCTTTGGGCCTACTTGTATTGGTGTAGACACTCCCATTCATTCCTCCATACCAAAACTTTTTAATAAATCCTTATAATAATTTTATTAAGAATTGAAAATATAACCGATGAGTTGGGTAACTTTTTAACCCAATATTTTTTTTATTTTACCATACAAAGACATCTAAAAATTATTTTTTCATTTTTCTAGAAAATTATTTACCCAAATTCACCTTATCACTAGAAAATATCAAGTCATAAACATATATAATCATAATGAGTGATGTGGTGTGGTTTTTTACATATAGTTTGTTATCAACCTATAATTTTCTGAACTCCATGATTCTAAAGTACTCATCCTTCCTGAAATACCATGCTCTTGGGGCTTGATTTAACCCATATAGAATATTCTTAAATTTTTATACCTATCTTCCATATTTTTATGCCCGAATGGTCCGAAGGCCTTCATTTTTATTGATTTTTGATAACCCCCCTTTCAAGGGATGAGGGGGAACCCTTACAAGGCCCGTAGGCTCAGATATTACATGGCCCGTAGGCTTAGGAGATTACATGACCCGAAGGTCTTTGGGAATTAAACCAGACTATCTACAAGGAACTGCTCCTCCCCAGTATCTGCATCTTTATAGTAGCTCTCCACCTTTGCTTGACCGTCTAGATAGGCTTCCTGTGCAAGAACAGGCTGGTACCGATGACATAGCCATACCCTCTCATTCTGACAATCCATTTGGCTCTGCTCTAGTGAGTGCACCTGCTCTGAATCCTCATCTGGGGCTGCTCCTTTTTTATAGTGTGTCTGAGGCCTACATTCATGTGGCATGAAGGCCTTGGGGTGGCCCAAAGGCCTTAAGGTGGCCCAAAGTCCTTGAGAATCATCTGGACCGAAGGCTTTGGGTGGCCTGAAATCCTTACAGGACCTGAGGACCAAACTGGTGGCCCGAAGGCCCAGATGGATGAATAGTTTCGGCTGCTACAGTACTGAACAGTGCCTGCTATAGTACTACTACTGAAACCTGAAAATATGCCTCCACCCGGATTTGATCTCGGGTCTCTTGGATTCACCTAGCGAGTCCTCACTAATTGGGCTGAGGATCTTGTGTCTATCTTCCATATTCATTAAGCATAAAACCTTTAAGTTTCTCCATATATAACTATTCACTTAGTGCACCATTAGAAAATTTATAGTTTATATCCATTTTGAAAACTTCAAAGTTTATTTCATCTACAATAACAAGGAAAATTATAATAATAATAATCCTAAAAACATGGGAAATGTTTCATTAAAATCAATGTCTTAAATTTGTGAGTTACCCTTACATTCAAGTCATTCTTTGTTTCTTACAACTTCAACTTTCTCATTTATCTTGTTTCTAAAAAACCATTTTGTGAAAATGATGTTTTTCTTCTTATTCCAAGGCAAAAACTCCCATGTTTTATTCTTTTAATTTGAATATATATCCTCATTCATATCTTGAATCCATTCTTTGTGTTCAAAATAATCATCAATAGTTTGGGAATTAACTTTTGAAAACATACTATTATTACTAGAAGTTATAAATTTCCTTCTTTTTTACACAACCTGAGTCCAATATCCAATAATATTTTAAGTATTAACATGTTTACACAACCATGAGTTTGTCCCTATGGTTATTGTATTCAAATATTAATCACTAGAGTAATGTGAATCAACACCATAATCATAAATTTATGCATTATCTTCAAGTTTTGTAGCCAGTTTAGAGATGAAAACATCATCCTCATTATCATACATTGTTGGTTTTTTGAGTTTATCCTAATTTTAAATTTTCTTATTATCTTCTCAGTTAATCAAACTCTGAGATGTGTTATTATATCATCTATCTAAGTTCCAATTGGTTTATAACCATGGAATATTCTATCTCCAGCTTCCTCATCAAACTTTAAAATATTTTTAACATTATTTTTAATTAATAATGGAATCCCAAACACTCTAAATTTTTTCATATCTAGTTTCTTCTTGAACCACATATTCAAGAGAGTTATATCTAAATTTAGACTCAATAAGAACTTTTTTTTGAATGATTCTAGCTGTAGTGATATCTTGAAAATATAAATATCTTTAACTTTTATACTCAATTATCATGGTTTTGGCCATCTAAAAAAGATTCCTATTTTTTACATTCAAACACTTAATTTTGGTATAGATTATAAGGTGCACTAAACTCATATTTTATTCCATGTTTTTCAAGATACTCTAAAAATTATTTATTGACATACTCACATTCATTTTATGATCTCAACCTCTTCAAAGAAAACTTAATTTGATTTTCATAAAGTCTCTTAAAACTTTTAAACATGCTCAATGTTTGATATTTTTGATATATAAACATAATAAAGGTCATACTAATAAATTCATCAATGAATGTGATGAAATAATTATCTATTCTTATTGACTTATTGGGAATAGGTCTACAAACATAAGAGCGAACTAAATACAATGGAATCCTAGTCTAGATCTCAACTCTATTATGACTTTCACTCACTATATTACCCTTTTACCATGTATTAAAAGTAGTGATGATGTATTATTTCAATACTAAGATATTTCTCACAAATTCATCTCTGATAAAATTCTTTATGTTCTTTTTGTCCAAGATGGCCAAGTCTTCTATGTCATAAAATTTTCTCATCTTATATACTTATATAGTAATATGTTTTGGATTCTCTAACCTCAAACAAGTTTCCTTGGATTATAAACCCTCTTATTACCACTATTCCATATTTTAGTCTCCCCACAACACAACCATTCTTTATAAAAATCACCCCATTTCCATCATCACAGAGTTATGATATGCTCAAAAAATTATGATTTAACCCATCAAAAAATAGAATATTATTGGGTTTGATTTGATTCTTACCAATATTATACATTGAAAAACATTTTATTTTTAATGAAATATCATTTAAAAATATGAAAAAACCTTTGAAATATCTTTCAATATTCTTCAAATTATTAAGATCACCTATCATATGAGAGGAACACCCACTATCCATAATATATGACTTCTATGATTTGAAATCCTTGAAAGAAACATTAACCACATTTTATAGTTATTTGAAATGTTTTTTTTAAATTTCTTAGTTCTAAAATTTGGATTTAATTGATCTGGTAAGATTGTAAGACACTCATTTGAGGTTTTCCTTCTTGATCACACCTTCTATAAACTTATTTAAAGCTCTCAAAATTGTTTTTTACTTCAATTTTCTTCTCAACCTGTTGAAACTCATGATTTTTTTCTAAATAATTGTTGTCACCCCCTTGGATCATGCTCCATTATTTTTCCTATTAGAGATATATTTTAACAAAAACTATAATATTTATATCCAAATATACCAAAAAACTAGTAGTTTACTTGAAATATCATTGTTTGATAAAATTCTATTATTGCATTGGTTTCTATCAGTCCTTATTTTCAGACCTCCAATGGGATGATTCCAAAAAATCCCTATAATATATTATTTTTATATTTGGGAATGGTATAGTCATATCATCAGAATTTATTTCCCTATAGATATGAGAATTTTTGACCATTTTCTTTAGACTCATCAGTTAATACAGAATGTTATTTTTCACTATATTTTCTAGAAACCATGATCTTCATTTAAGGAGTTATACTAAAAGACTTCCCTTATTCATATTCAGTATTTTTTCATCAATAGAGTTTAATTTTTTAGTTTTTAAACACTTACCTAACTACCTAGTATCATTGGAAATTTTTTTAAATTACTTGGAGCTTTAACCAGCTCCCATGATTTCTTTATTTTAATTATGCTTGAGTTTTCCCTTTAATTATTAGATTTAATAATTTCCATCCTTAAATTATCAACTTATTCATCCTTAAGTATAATAGTTAAATTCATATAATCAATGTTCTTCCTTTTCTTTTCATTATCATATTTTAACCTTTTAAATTCTTTGACCATACTTTCTTTCGAAATATGATTTTTTTACTTTCATCAAAGTCCATTTTAAGATGTTAATTTTTATCTCTTAACATCCCAATATATTTTAGTAACATATTGATCTTACTTATCATGGTGTATTCCATGGATGTTTCTAATTTTTTAACCACAAAATCACCATAATTTTGTGCATAATACTTTGAGGACAAACTTTCTTCTTCTTCTTGATCCATAAAGACTTTATGTGAATATTATATTTTAGCTAACACTCGATCCCAAATTTCTTCACTGTAAGAATTACCTTATTTCAAGGATAGAAAATTACTTTTGAAGGAATTAGTTCATATCTTCTCTTTTTTGTTTGTATAGTTCTCTATAAATTGAAATTGTTTTTGTTTTCAATTATCTTTTTTTTGTTGAAAATAATGTCAATTTAATTATGTAAAGGTAAAATGATGGGTGGTAGAGTGAGTATCCACCAAATGTAAAAGGTGTTTCCCATACTTGTTGGGTAAAGGAAAGAAGTTATTACTACTTATAGATGGATAGATTTAAGGTGAATACCTTACATAAGATGATTATAGAACTAAACTTAAAGTCAAACACAAGTGTTGAAGTGTGATAAGTCTTATCTATAATAGTTTTAATAGAAGAGTTGAGAATGGAAAAGTTTGTTACCAGCCCTTGTGTATGATAGAAAATTTGTATAAGATGTATTTAAACACGTTTAAATGGGTTCAATGGTTGGAGGAAACTGATTGAAAGTTAGAGAATCCATCCTAAATTATCTATAATGTTGGATTTTGAAATCAATAAAGAAACATACTTCAGATTTAGGTTTATCAAGTATGGGTTAGAAGGTTTGAATTTTGATAAGACCTAGAATTATCTTAAGGTTGAGTTTTTCATACATAATATTGAGAAAATATTTTCAAAAGGTTTAGACAAGCTACCTTGTAATGTTCAAACAAACACCTCATAAGGTTGGAACAAGTAGAGAATAAATCTAATACATGTCCATGTATGGTTTATACATATAACTGTAAGGTTATGATAGATGGAATTAAGGTTCTAACAAACATTTTTAAAGTATAACCAGACTTATAGGGTACCTTCATATGGTAAATATGGACTTCTTAAGGTATAATAAAACTTATGATTAGAACTCATAAGGTATAACCACTAAACTTTATAAGGTATAATGAACCCTACAATCGTACTTAATAAGGTACATCTTCATAGGGTATAGGGAGAACCATGAGGTACAACAATTAGTCAAATTTTGAGAAAAATTATAAGAAAATAGAGAGATTATAGAATTTATTATTCTAAAATTAAAATAATATTGGATGATTCTGGAACCATATCTTATGAATTAGAACATCACAGACATTCAAAGGGTGTATTCAAGTTGGTGACAAAGCAAAAGTAATTCTTGATAAAGTGAACAAAATTTAAATCTATTTCAAGAATAATATAAGAATTTTTTATTCAATGATTGGGATATTACTATGAGTTTAAAATAATAAAAAATAATTATAATAAAATATTAATAAATGAGTTAGAAGCTGATATTAATGAATGATTCAAAGAATATAAAATATGATTGAGATGAATGTTTGGGAAATTAATTTACCTAGAAATGAAGAAAATTTAGATTTCATAAATATATAAATATAAATTTTCCAATACAAGTGCTAAAATTAAAAGTTTTAAACATCATAAAATATTCATGATTTGATCTGTTTAATAATGAGAGTTTATTTAGATGATAACTAATATTTTCATACTTAATTTTTAATTTTGTACTATGTTTATTGAATCTCTCATGCTAAAAAGTAAGCTTCCGTAGAACAACATGAGATGCTGTATATTTTTATATAACTATGGAGATTGAAATGCCAATTTTCATGGAATATTTTTAGAACAATAAAAATTATTAGTTATGGAATAATAAGCTGATAATTATTCTTCCAAGAGAGATAATAAATAGAAAAAATAAGGGTATTCTTGGAAATTCCTAAGATACAACTGTTGAATAAAATCATATAACAATTCATGGGTGTTGAAAATGAGTGCATAAAAAGGTAGTTTATTCAATTTTTATTGTTTATACATAATGATGTATTTCTATTTATAGAAATTATAAAATACTCCAAGTGCTTCTTGTATAACTTGTGATTGAAAAAGAGAAAAATAAAATAGAATAGAAGAGTGTTTTATGTGGTGCATGGCGAAGTTCTAGGAACTGAGAGAGAACCACTCAAGGAAGAATAATAACTTGAACATGTGAAAAAGAAGAAAACATTTTGGGTTTAAAATTATAGAAAAATATCAAGTTGAATAGTCTTAGTTAGTTGAAGCAGAAAGAGATGAAGTATCAACAAAAACAATCCTACGAGATTCTATATATTGTGAGAAAGAGTATACTTGAGTGTTTAGTGTGTTTATTGACATGAAAGATTATAGAGGCATGTTATTATTTGTATACTATCCATGTGATGATTTATTTCTTGTGATTCTTAAATAAGAAGTGATAAAGTCCTATTAAAGAAGTTTAATCCCTAGATAAAGACCAAGTTGCATGTTTTGTTCTTGAATATTGAAAAAAAATCAAAATTTGAAGGATAAGAAGATATGTATAAATTTAGAGGCTGAGTTTCATGTGTTTTTATTGAATATTTATAGGTATTCAAAGAATTTTTTTATAGGAATTAGATCAGTTGTTGGGTGTACTGAAATCCGAGAAAAAATTTAGTGATCTACTTCAGAAGGTTGGTTATAGAGAATAACTGATGGGAAGCTAGTATAAAAGTGTAGTGGGATATTGTGATAGTTCACTTGTGTATTATAGTGAAAAAATCACCTGTGTAATATGGTGAGTTTGGGATAAGATGATAAATTCTCAAACTCCAATTGTATTGATGGTAGAATTATAGTGGATAATATATGAATCAGACATCCCGAGCATAGAAAGGAGTAGGATTCTTGAGAGGGTCCAAACCTTATAAAAACACATGTTCCATAATTTACTAATTTCTTACTTTAAAAATAGGTGTATGTTTGGTTAAACAAGAAAAGATCCATTTTTCATACTTGAAATAATCGATTTAAAGAACAAAGGGGAAAAATGATAAATAAACATTCAGAATTTGGTAAAAAATTTACCATGCTTGATTTACCCCTCTCTCAAGTGTCTGCATCGGTCCACTAAGACTATAGATTGGCCCCAACACTAAATTTTACATTGATTGGATCTATTTTAATGACCCAATTTTTTGTACTTAAACATATGAAGTGGAAATTTGAAATGGAAGTGACTTAGATAGAAAAATTAGATTCCATTATTGTTGATACAAATATGGAAGTTTCAAAAAATACTTTTTGAAATAAAAATAGAAGAGAGTCTAAGAAGCTAAAAAAAGTAAAATATCAAGTGGAATCACCATTACCCAAAGGTATTTATAATGGTAAGTGAATTAATAAATATATTGAAAATTATTCCTTTGATAAAGAAATTACCAACTATAAAGAATATGATTTTTATGAGTCACTTAATAAATTTTATTATAAAATTAAAGATCATCTGAAGAAATTCCATCTGGAAATTGTCACTTACATATTTTCATACATTAAGGGACATGATGATGAGAAGTCATAGTTGGAGAAGGAAGTTGATGAAATGGAAGATGAATTGTCTATAGAGTTTAGTAGTTATAACACCATCTAAAAGATTATGAAAGATAAGGAAGAATTTATCTCACTTAATAAGGAAAGAATATATTTGTTTTAATAATAATTTCAAGGTGTTTTTTGGTGATAAAAGTGTTTTTAAAATTGTTCTTGGTGAATTTTTCCATACTATGGATAAATTATATAAAGCCTACATGAATATAAAATATGCTTAGATGGAATTTAAAGCTAAGAAAATAAGTGAGATGAATAACTATCTTTTAGAGAAAAGTCAGGAGAATGAGGATCAAATGAGAAAGCTGAACATAAATTGTGAAGAAATGGTGAAAGAACATAAAGGCCAGAAATAAATTATTGATATGAGTATATGTAATTATAATTAGACTATAAGATTATTATTAATCCATTTCAGGACACAAAAACTTTAATGTACTATCATAACCATAAAGAAATATGTTCACGGTTAAGTTGGGTATGTTGGGTGTGTCACGACTGATATGTTATTAATGAATAAATTGAGGAAGTATTTGTCCATTCCATATTTGTGGAAGTTGATATTTCAACCCTTTTATTGAAATAATACCATCGCATTAAATTACATTTCCATGTTGTATAAGTGAGTTCATTTCAAATAGTCAAAGAAAGACATATTAATCATATAGGTTGATGACTTGGGTGTGTAATCCATGTGATGAGTTATCATTACAAAGAGATTATATTATATAGTGAGAGTATGTGGTTTTTCATTGAGACATATCTTTTTCCTTTTTGGGTGCCTTGACCCATTGCTAAAGAATGATCTTAAACTTTAGGAAATCCCCCCCAATTCCAACAAGGAAGAGTCCTAGTGGGTCACACACAAAGCATTTCATTTGATATTAGTTAAATAATATTTATATTTAATAATTGGAAAAATATTATTCTCTAAACTGATAAGTAATATTTATTCAATATTTATTAAATGATCAAAAATATTAAAAAAATATTTATTTATAAGTAATTTTTTAATTACATGAATATATAATATTTATTTATCTCTTAGTATTCACACCGTAATAAATAATTTTATATTTGTTAAAAAAACAATTAATTTAATTATGTTAATATTAAATAAATATTTATACCTTAAATTGTAAATAAAATACTAATTTATTTATCAAATGAATTATATTTATTTAAATATTTATTAAAGAACTCAATAAATGTTAAGGAGGATGAGGGGACCATATTTTGTCCAGTGATGAATATTTATTTACCAGATTGTAAATTAATATTTACCATTGTGTGGGTTAATACACACCATAAAATAAAATAATAATATTTTTTTATTACATGGAATGGGTCCCCTTTTGGGTTTAATATATTATTAAGGGCCTTTATGCAGTGAATTAAATATCAAACCCTAACCCTTGTTCTATAAATAGACTGTTATGTCAATCAGTGAAAGGTTAATTGTCAAGATTTTCCTCTCAAGATCTCCCTTATCCTTTATTTTTCTCAAGACTAAGAAGAATAAGAGAAAATTTCTTCAAGATCGAAGGAATGTGAAAAGATAAAGGTGGATAAAGAAAGATGATAAATTGGAAATGCTAGCACCCAATGGTATATCAGTGTTGCTCAGAGATTGAAAGGGAAAGTGTGGATCACCACTAGAGGTGCTCGACTTTGGATCCTCAGAATGCAATAAAAAAAACTAATTAAGGTCAAAATATCAACATCATAAATGAAGAAATATATCAATATTGAGGTAATATATATTCTTGTGTTTTAAAATTAATTATAAATTATCACGAAAAGATCCTATCTATTGGTTCTAGAAAAATTATATATCAATATTCTTCAGAAAAATTTTCATTTTCCATGGTATCCATGTCATGTAAAATTTAAATTATCCATTGAATTTTAAAAAATTTTAGTCATCCATATGCCCAATAGGTGCTTCCACTTCCTATAAAACCATAAAATGGTATCTGAGTGGTCACGTTGAATTTATGATTATTTATTTTTTGTTAAATGTTTACACTTTTAAAGTTAGTTTTTCATTTCATGAAATTCATTCTTGAATCTGATCATCGAGAATCTTCTTCATCCCTTTGATTCTCACTCATCTAATCCAGATATGATTAAATTTTAATGAAGATCATCGAAACAACCCATCCATAGGTGTCGAGAAGTTTGTTCATACAACACAAGATTACATAGTTTGTATCCAACATACACATTGTCTATCCTAGTTCATTTCACTAGGATGTAGTGCGAATTCGTTCTCCAAGTCATGAAATGAAGAAACATAGTGCATTAAATGATCCATATGTTGACCATGTTATGATTCTACATGAAATGTGGGACTACAAATCATGTAACTATGTTACACTCCATGTGGTACATACATTTACATGGTATAAAACACACAGTCAAATATATATTGAGTAATAATTACATGACATGTAGGTTCTGACAACCATGTAACAAGGATGTTACATTGTTTGTACCAGTTGTACATGTCGTGTACCTCACACATTTTCATGAAATAATAAACACAATTTACCTAGGTTTGTATCACAAATATATAGTGAGAATTATATTCTACATGTAGGTATATGTACATTCCATGCACCTAACCTATTTATGCAGAAAGTTAAAATTTAATTTATTACCACTTTAAACCTAAATAGAATGTATTCCATGTTTCATTTATTAACTGGTACACACTGTGTGAGTGTTATATATATATATATATATTAAATGATTAATTAGTTTATGTGTAAATTTCTAAACTACATACCATGTATAGTCGTAATACACCGACTACTCCACATGCATTAAAACAATTATATGCAACATTAATTAACAAATGTTTTGCGTGTCATTTAATTGACTCGTATATTCCATGTAATTATGGGATAAAATATATACACTAAATGACACATGAGTATAATATATATGATCTCTATTCAAGACGAGTAGTTTGAAAAAGTAATCACTGATTTGATTCCAAGTATAAGTTGTGCACTAATTTTATTAAATTTTAAATAAAATTATTTAATTTAATTTATTTAAAATAAAAAAGGATGGGTATCTCTAGGAAATATTGAATGGAGATTAAGATAAATTGAATTAATTTATTAATAAGATAATTAATTGAATTAATTTACATGAATTTATCTTAATAAAATAATAAATCAAAATGAATGCTTGTTAGTTATTTTAAATGTGTATTCATTTCACTAGTGGATGACCATGATCTTAGACTGACCTGTGTATGTGTATGGTTTATTTTATTTTAATCATTACATGGGTTTTTAAATTGTTTTATTAAATTAAAGTGATGGACTACGAGTTATCCCTCCCTCTTTATGATGTATAGGCCTATGTGTCCATAGTTTCTTTTATATAAAACCCCCTTTTGGTTCCCTTCACCCATGAGTGAAGTGAAATAATTTTAATGATGGAGCACCTAAGTGCATGGAGTTTTTTCAAGTTATAGAAAATGAAAAACCTAACCAAGGAGATACACAAGAAAAAGGTGGAATGCTTCAAACTCAAGCCCAAACTGGCTCAAAATGTTTTCCCCCATAGGATCAATGGTTTATTTATTGTCCACTCAATAAAAAAAGGCTAGTTAAAGATCATGATCATTCCATGTTTTATTTATTTTATTTCTTTTTGTTAATGATTTATTTTATAGATGGAATACCAAAAATCACATAAATAAATGAATTAATATGAAAATATAGAATTAAAATAAAATTATTATGTGTAAATATTTTATTGGTAAATGGTTAATTACTTAAGTAAAGTCCATTTGATATTAATAAAACATGTGAAAGATAAAATAAGAAAATTTACTCATAATAAACAAAAATACCTCAAGTTAATATTAATTCATTATGTCTTCCATTATCTAAATTAATAAAAACCATAGTTAAAGTGTTAGTACATTCCATAGATGGGAGAAATTTTAATTATTGGGGATTATTAACTAATATTATGGGTTGAATTAACCAAATTTGTATTGAATTTAACATCCACAGTCTATTAAATACAAATTTAGAGACTAGTGTTGAGGATATCCAAATTAGGATTCTAGAATTAGGGAGTCCACTCAACATAATAGGGAACTAAAATCTCATAGTTGGAAATACTTCCTACTAAAAAACCTTCTTATTGTTTTCATGGCCATATTATAGATAATAATAAGGGAAATATGGATCCTTACCAAAAAAATATACAAAATGGTGGGACATTTCGAGTTCAATGGAGAGGACCATAACGACATGATAAAATAGTGGGGGACATAATAAAATTAAAAAATATCATGTCTCACATAATTTATAGTGAAGTAAAGTTATAATAATTTTCTATATTATTATAGTATACTAATGAAATTTTTTTCAACCACATTATCCCTATGATGAATTCTGTAGAAAGGCCATATCTTAATTGGAAATAACTTCTAGTAATGGTTTAGATTCTTATGGGTTGTGTTTCACCATGAGTTAAAATCATACGTTCTAGAATCCTCAATCCTGAATCCACATACTAAGGAGGTGAGTGATGAAGAGTTTTCTATATATGAAAAAACCTAAATGATATACTAGATGTTCAATGTTTAATGATGTCATCCATGTCTAGAGAACTCCGGAAGTCACATAAGAACATGGATACCTATATCATGCTCTAACATCTACTTGATCTTTATCAGGATAGATCCATATATGAATGGTTTCACATATACAAGGAATTATTTATGAGAAAACTTTGAGAAGTTGTACTAGATAGGCCTCAAGTCATCAAAATCATTGGTTATATTGTGTTTCTAGAGGTTTTAGGGTATAAACAACATGAATAACTGTACACCAATATCACTTTTTCATCACTCTCTTAGTGATTATTTAGTTTTTTTTGTATATTTCAATATAGAAAACATAGAGAAGTATGTCCAAGATATTTTCACTCAACTTCACCAAGTTGGAAAGGATATAAAACATGAAAATAGTTTTTTCTTATGGTGAATAAAATTAAAATCCCAGTGAATTGATCCAAGACTAACTCCAAGCCTAAATATTCTCCACAACACTCTTACAAGAAGGGGAGGATCAAGGGGAAAGAAAAGGAACAAGAAACTATATTTTTTTCATGTGGCAATAAGGTCCACTGGAATAAAGACTACACCTAGAAAAATAAGCAATGGGAAGAATCATGTGTGTTTTCTATCAAGTGAAATTTATCTATTTCTATAAATTGGGTATTATATATAACATGTGGTGATCACATATGTATTCAAATGGAGGAACCAATTAAATTCCAATAAATTTCCTATGTTGTGGTGGATTTATCAGCATCCAATAGATCTAGTCTTACTGCTACGAATATTAGAGATTACTACTTCATGCTTCTGAATGAAACAATATTCATTTTGAAAGATTGTAATCATGTGCCGTCAGTTACTAGAAACATTATTTCTGTGTTCAGATTTGATATTAATGGATTTATTTTTAAATTTTTAAATAAGTGTTGGTTATTTATAAATAAATAATTTGTTATGGTAAGGAATATTTAAATAAAGGAATTTATATGTTTGATTACACAAACCAAGTAATGATAATCATTAATGATGATAGTTCACATGACTCATACCACACCCAACTATGGAATCACTGTTTAGGTTTTGTAAATGAAAAGTGTCTAACAAGATTACACTAAGATAGATATTTGGATTCATTTGAACTAAAACCACTTGATGTATGTCACACATGTTTGTAAGAAAAAATGACCAAATATCAATTTTGTGGAAAAGGTGAAAGGGCCATCGAGCTTCTTAAGTTGGTTCATATAGATTCATGTGTACCATTTCCAATTGAATCTAGTGGTGGTTACTGATACTTCATAACTTTTATTGATGAATTTAGTAGATATGGACATGTATTCTAAATGATATATAAGTTATATAACTTCTATATATTCAAGTAATATAGGAATAAAGTTGAGAAATAGCTTGGTAAGAAGGTTAAGAAACTCTACTCAAACCATGGAAGAGAACATCTTAATCAATAATTCATTAATTATTTGTGAGTATTTTGGATTTTATCTCAGGCCACTCCTTACACACCATAATGGAATAATATAAGTGAAAGGAATAACCACACCCTATTAGATATGGTAGGATTAATGATGAGTGATGTGAGTCTTCCATTATCCTTTTGGAGATATGAATTCTAGATAATAATATACATATTAAAATGAGTTCCAACTAAAGAAGAAGCCAGTATTTCATATCCGATTTGGTATGGAAGTAAAATCATGTTGTCTCATGTACGAGTCAGGGGTGTCTAATTATTTTAAGGATATTTTTGGAAATAAAAATTCATTTTATGGAACTAAGTGTACCTTTATAGGTTATCATAAAGAAACTAAAGGATATTACCTATATGATCCTTCAAATAAGAAAGTTATGGTTAACATATGTCCCACATTTTTTAAAAGGGATCACCTCTCTAAAGGATATAGTGGGAGAGAGAAAAACTTTGATGAAGTACAATATAAATATACCCAAGAGTTGGCACAAAAATATATTCCAAAATCCCCATGGAAGAGGATGTTATAGAGACACAATTATTATGTAGGAGTACAAGATAGGTTAGAGACCCATAATGATATGGTTTTTTAGCCACCAAGTATGGTGACTCATTATTCGTTGATAATAATGATCATGTAACCTAAAATAAATTAACAACTGGCATATAATTTTCCAAATGATACAAATTTATGATTTCAAAAATGGATTACATGTACTAGAACCATGTTTGGGTTTTGGTAGATCCTCCAGTAGATATAAAGAATGTTAGTGGTAAATGGGTATTCAAGAGGAAAATAGACATGGATGGATAAGTTAGTACCTGTAAGGTATGAATATTTGTAAAAGGGTTCAATCAATATCAAGGAATATACTACCATGAAACATTTTCAATAGTTTTTATATTAAAATTGATCCGAATTCTACATGCCATAACAGCTCACCTTGACCGTGATATTTGATAGATTGATGTAAAAAAATCTTTCATTAATGGGAACCTTTGGGAAGATATTTGTTTGACACAACCATAAGGGTTTGTGACTCCAAATCCTGACAATATGTAATATATAATGATTTTAAAAGAACAATATTATGTTTGATAATGCATACGACATGTAACACCAAACTTAAACAACTCATGAAATATATTATTTAAATATGGATGTTATAACCCAGCCATTGAATTGGATGGTACAAAATTAATTAACCACATTATGATATATATATAAGGGTATTAATCAATACAAATTTATTGATTAATTATTAATAAATAAGCACACAATTTTCAATAAAGTCATTATATGCTTCAAAAATACCCTTTCATCAAGAATTATTTTTATTGGTTTTTTACTTGGATAATATAATTAATTTATATAAATTTTTTAATGGAATTTTATAAAAATTATATAATTTTTTAAATTATCACATTAAAATTATCTTACGGTGAAAGTTTTGTATTTTTCTGAAAAGAATGGGGTTTCATTGAATAGTGAAAATATCGTTTTTTGTAAAACTATCATTTCTTTCCATTAAATAATGTAATTAAAAATATGATTATATTTTTGATTTAGTATTTAAGTGAACCATGATAAATTTTAATTATAATAATCAAATTAATTTCATTTGAATTAGTAATTATCATGATTTTGGTATAAATCTATTTTTATGCTTAAAAACACATTTTTTCCTGAAAACTATTTTAAAGGGAATAATATTTTTTTAATTTAATTAATTAAAATAATAATTTTTGACAAATTATTTAAATTAAATTTATATATTATATATTATATATCTATATATATTATTTTAAATTCATATAATGAAGAATACTAGTCATAGATTTAATGTAAAAACATTTTTTCCTTGAAAAAATGCACTTTCCAGAAAACAGTTTTTAGTCATGCTTAGCAAGTTTATTATAAAATTAATTTCTACCACATATTGGGATTGAATTTGGTAAAATGTATTCCATATTTTTAATCATAATAATTTATATTATTTAATAACTTCAACTTAATTTTTGATCAAAATGAATAGTAAAAACAATAAAAATTTGTGACCATGGTAAAAGAGTAAATCAGGTTAATCTGGGTTTAAAATAAGTGATAAGGCCACCATTTTTCATATTAATTAATATTTAATGAAGGTATTTATAACATTATCACCTTAGGATCCATATTTAATTTTTTTGGCATTTTTCTTTGAAAATGACCTATATAATATTTCAAGTAAGGAAAAAGACAAAAATATCACTCTTGATATTAAATATCTCTTATGTATTCACATAGGTAAAAAAAGAAAGTTTTGATAGAATATTAATGATTATTTTTAGAATAATTAAATTATTTTCATGATATCAATTTATTTTTAATTTTTATAAATTATATAATTAACTTAAATTCTTATGCAACATTGACACAATATTTATTGAATTTATAAAAAAATAAAATAAATGATTTTAAAAAATTTAAAAGTAAAATAATTTGAAATAATTATTATGTTACATGAATTTTTATATAAATAAATAATTTTATAGTTGTTTTAATGGGATAAATTCAAATTAATTTACTATCATATTGTTTTCAAAGTCAAACTAAATGAATAGTTCCAAAAATGACATTAATGTTATTTTTTAATAAATAATATTTTATTAAATGATTTAAAATTCCTAAAAAATCCTATATTTGGCCAATTTATTGGTATATATTTAAAAATATTAACTATGGTCCATTAATTGAACAATTTACCTTTTATAGTAAATATATTGACCCCAAAAGAGTGAAAACATCATTACCATGATAATTATCAAAAAGGGCTAACATGGGTTAAAACCAAAAGATCAAGCAAAAAATATCACCTAAACTTTTATAAGTTTTATTTTATGATATTATTTAGACCCATAATCATCCAATATTTTAATTATATAATTTTCAATCCTTTTTACATGAAAGTAAATTTATATTTATTTAATATTTTAAGAAATTACAAAGGTGCCCCTTCCCTCAATTATAAAAGGAAACCTTCTGTTATATTTTATTAACACTACGAAAACCTTTTAGTTCAGAAAATACATACCCAAATAACTTCCTTAATTACCTTCCCATATCCTAGAGTCGTTTATTTGTTTATAAAAACCACTTATTAAGGCTTTTGGTGTAAACCTAAAGAGGATGTCCGGAAAAGAGGTATCATTCTTAACTGAGCATTTTTTATTTATTCTTCCACCTCCTTTAAATATTTTTCAACAATAATTATATAATAAAATTAGTATATAACATATAATTAGATTTTTTAATTTTAATTTTATACCTTATATCCACACCCTCTTCCATCAAATGAGAAATGAAACTATCGTTCGTGTGTACGACAGACTACCGCCTTGTGAACCGATGTAATTTGTTTTCCATCCCCACCGCTCATGGATGTTTTTTATGATGTATGTTATATATATATATATATGATATTCATGAAATATTTTTAATTATATAATGACTATTCATCATATAATTTTTTACCTTTTTATTCATTTAAAAATGATAACGCCTTTCACGCGTACGTTTAGATTACCACCTTCATAAAGCTATGTGATTTGGTTTTCATAAATAAATCACATAACTACTATATATAAGTATATTTAAAGAAAAAATATGATATTTATTTTATAATTATCATTATGTAAAGATAAAATAATACTTATGTTCTTTCTATTATGATCGTTGAAAAATGGAAACATTACTTATGCGTACATACGACTAACCATCTCCATGATTGTAACACAGTTCATTTTTTATAACCATATTTCATGGTGAGTTTAAATAGTATAATTTACATATAAAAATTATTATCATTTCATGATAATTATTCTTGATATTATGGATCAATTACCTCTTTTTCCATAATCAAACTACTAAATTCATTTTGGACTTATGAACTGAATATCATCAAAACGTCCGATGTGAACTTAACTAATTAAGTAATTAAATATAAAATGGTATTAAATATAATAAAAGGAATAATAAAAATAAAATTTTAATTAAGTAAATAATTAATATATTTTTATTTTTTAGGAAGATAAATAATGTATGTGATGAATCATACCTGAGTTAAGGGGTTTCATAACTTGATTACTTTTCATTGGGTTATATTAGTTCTTTATTATCTTTGATATTCTAAGATTATGTGTGTAATTAATTTTGATTATTTTATGTTGTATTTATACTTGTTTTATTTAGATTTAAATTTTATACACATAATCAATTCATTGATTTATTCTCACTTCAATGATATGATCTTTGTAACAGATTTCATCTCATTTTTCACTTCATTGAGACATATTTGGTATTATGAACCTATTTATTTATAAGAGGTGTATATACTAACCCTTTGATGTGTTATATACTGAATATATTTATATTCATGGTGTTTAACTTTTCATTTGAATTTATTTCTTTTAGGGGGTTTATGATTCAAAACTTACCAAAGTGTTAAGGGTTGATTTCACAATCTTAACATTATTCGGGATTATTTATGTTTAAGTATCCTATGGGGGAAGTATTTTATATTTATATCTTAAAACCAAACTATTTTATTATTATATGGTTATTTATAAAAATTATATGCTTTCCTTTTATTTTACACTATTTAAGTACTCAAGATAATAAATTCATGTTTTCAAGGAAAACCGACTTATTTTTCTACTCAGTGGGGGATCTTTTTCTTCCATATACATATTTTCCTTAAAATTTCTAAATTTTATTTTAATATTATAAAATTATTTATTAAATAATTTTTTACCCATGTTTTAATTTTTACATAATGGTTTAAAATTAATCTTATTATCATTTTTTGAGAAAGATACTTTTAAATTTGTACAGAAAATGTGAAAGAAATATTTGTTTTAATATAATAGACATGAATAGAATTTTACAACCATCATAACCATTCATTTATTTGAATATTCATTTATAATTTACCAAGGTTCTTTTCAAATAATTTTTTACTAATATTCTGGAAATATTTAGTTTTTAAAATTGATTTTCAAATTGAAAAGGTTCTCTTTTTCAAAAATGTTTTTAATTTTATGGTATTTATATTCATAAATGACAAAAAAATTGATTTTAATCATAAAATATTAGAGAAATGTTTTGATTATACCATACTTATTCTTTCTCTGTAAGGTTTATGATTAGTTTGACAGGGGAAAGTATTAACATTCATTATCTTGAATAATTTTGTAGTCATTAACTTTCCCTTGAAATATTCACTTTCTTAAGATAATTGGACATTAAATTCCCATTAAATATACATATTATTTATCATGGATATTATTATTGATTAAACTATATATCATTTCTACATATGGTGTTTTACTATGAAAGTTATTTTATTAATTGGGTAAAACCTTTATAAAGCTGTTTTATTTACTCAATATATATATTTGTTGATAAGGTATATTGTTTACAAATTTAATTGATCCTTAAATATATAATAAATTCATTAGAAATGTATTTATGGGTTGTTAATAGTTATAGATATCCCATATTTTTATAAAAAAGTATCATGATACAATTCAGTAAACTTTCATTAAGTGGGTTTCAATTGTATACCTAATCATTGATTAAACTGTCTTGGTGTGAGGTCTTAACTGTATAGATATCATGATGTATGAGATCATGAAATACAATATTATGAATTTCCTTCACTGATAATATATTTATTATTATCTATGATATTAATGCATTGATATTATCGATGAATACATTTTATGCTTAATTTATTGATTAAATGGAATGTGTTTTCAGTTATTCACCTTTCCATTTTTATTATACCTTATTTACTCATGATAGATTCCCCTATATGTAACCCTTACTAAGAATTTGATCTCACCCTTATTTTTTCCCGTTCCCCAGGTTATGAAGAAGAAATCTTTTAATGAGTTTCATGGATTCATAAAATTTACTTTTGTTATGTTTCATATTTTATTTTCAATATAATATGGGAAGCATGTATGTATCTAGTTCTTCAAGATAACTAAAATTACCGATCGTTGGTTTTGTGATCCCTTGTATCTTATAAAAATGTAATAAAGTAGACACCGAATCAGGGTTACTGGAGTTAGGGTATTTATAAAATAAGGTATGAAAGTTGTGGAGATCCATTTATAGATTAATGAGAATCCAGGTTATGGAACGTTTGGTTTGATGACCCCATAAAAGAATTTGGTTTGGTAATGAATGAATGTGAGCCTTGTGTTTATATGTAGTATAGTGGTAGTGTATTTGTTTTCTTAATAATTTATGTTTATGATATACCACTTATTAGAAACTAAATACAAGTATTACAGTCTGTTAAATCCCAATTGAACTCATGTTTCTCCATAAAGGACTTAGAAAAAACAACATATATTTTTGGGATCAATAACCATCATGATATAACAAAGAGGATAATTAGACTAAGTTAAAGTATATACATGGATAAGATATTGGAGAGATTCAATAGGGAAAAATCCAAGAGGGTATTGTTTCCAGTATCACATGGAATTCATATTTCCAAGAAAATGTTCCCTCAGACACATGAGGAGAGACATATGATAACAAGGATTCCATACATGTTAATCATGTATGTTATTATATGTACAAGGCTATATGTATCTTATTCCTTAATTGAGGTGAGAAGATATTAAGTTGACTCAGGTAACTTCCATTGGATGGAAGTTAAGACTATCCTTAAGTATCTAATACATACTAAGGATACGTTCTTGGTCTATAGAGGGGATGATAAACTAGTTATCATAATATATGAAGATTCTAGTTTTCAAATAGATATATATGATATGAAATTTCATTTGGGATACATATTCACTCTAAATGGAGATACTACGAGCAAGAAGATCTCAAAGAAAGCTATGGTTTCTAATTCTACAATAGATTTCAAGTGAAATACATATTCTTAGGCAACAAAAGAAGCATATTGGATTCAAAAATTAATCAAAGATATTGATATGGTGATCAACAATAAATACCCTATCAAAATCTATTATGATAATACTATAATAGTGTCTCTTGCAAAGGATCCAAGGTTATATTACCGGATGAATCACATAATTCAGAAATATCATCTCTTAAGGGATTTTTATTAGTGAGGTAACATCATTGTGAGAAGAGTTACACAAAATGTAACATGGAACACCCATTAATTAAATCCTTAGCTTAGTAGAAACATGATCATCGTATGAGAGATAACAGACTAAAAGTTGTTAACTATTGGCTATAGTCTAAGTGGGAGTTTGATAGAGTCGGTTTCCTCGAACCAACAATTTTCAATTTAGATTACATGTATATTAAAATAGAATAATATTAATTATATATATTATTATATATTGTTCATTTTTTTCCTGACTTTAATTTTATAATATCCTAGAGTATCTATCACATTAAAAATGGAATAAAAGTTCCACGCTATGATGAGAACCTTTAAATGACATGATTATATTATTAAACATTATTATATGGTTAGAAAATAATTTATTATAGAAAACATAGGATGTTTACTATCTGATATGAGTACTTATAAGCAGATGAGACTTAATCTCATGAAGTTTTCACTTGGTAATCTCCAAGATAGAAGATTAAGAAAACATAATCACTTGTAGAAAATATATATGTTTATGTGTATTTTTATGTTCCTATATTTGAATGTATTTAATGATCCTTATAATTTAATATTATTATTAATGAACATCAGGACTCAAAGACTTTGATTTATTGTCGTAGACTATGTTGATATATGATCACAACGAAGTTGGGTGAGTTGGGTGCATCACATATGATATGTTGTTAATGAATAAGTTAAGGAAGGATTTTTTTACTTCCATATTTATGAAAATTTATATATCAACCCATTGATTCAAATGAAACTATCACATTAAATTCCATGGTTATGATGTAAAGTAAAGTTCATTTTAGATAGTCAAAGAAAGACGCATCGAGCATATAGGTTGATGATACATGTGTAAAACGTTTTTGATGAGATATCATGAAAAAGATATTATATTACACAATGATAATCCATATGTGTCTTTTTCATTATGAAATATCATTTTCCTCTATGGGTTCCTTGACCCATTTCTAGATAATAATCTTAGACTTTAAGAAAGATCTCCCAATGACACCAAGGAAGAGGTCTAGAGGGTCACACACAAATCATTTCATTTGATCCCAGTTAAATATTATATATATTTAAAAATTGGAATACATATTATTCTCTAGACTAAGGAGTATTATTCATTCAAGTTTTATTAAATGATAGTAAATATTAAATAAAAATTTATTCAAAATGTAATTGTTTAATTACATGAATATATAATATTTTTTTTATCTATTGTTATTCACATCATAATAAATAAATAAATAAATAATAAATAAATAAATTATTTAGTTAATTGAATTTTAAATAAATATTATTCACCATACTTTTAATAGAATATTGATTTATTTATTGAATAAATAATATTTATTCAATAATTTCATAAATTTTGAATAGGATGAGTGGTCCTTGTTTTGTCTAATGATGAAAATTTATTTACCAAACTGTAAAATAAATATGTATCTTTATGTGGGTTAGAGAACACCATAAAATAATATATTATTATTATTTTATTACATGGAATAGAGTTTCTTTTTAGTTCAATATATTATTAAGGGCCTTTGTGTATTTAATTAAATATTAAAACCTAACCCTAGGTCTATAAATAGTCTACTATGTCAATAAAAGAATTATCTATCATTGTGCACAACAATTTCCTCTCAATATCTCCCTCTTCCTCTATTTCTCTCAAGAATGAGAAGAATAATAGAAAATTCTTTCAAGCCATAAGGAACATGAAGTGATCGAGGTGAGTAGTGAAATATGATCAATCCATCACACTAAAACCTGATGGTTTATCAGTTTTTTATAAGATTAAAGGAGTACATGTGGGTCACCAATAGATGGGATCTACTTTGGGTTTTTCTAATTCCATGAAAAACACTGATTAGAGTTGTAATATCAACATCATCAATGAATAAATATATCAAGACTAAGGGAGTCTTTCTTCTTTTGTTTTTAAATTAATTATAAATCAACATTAAAAGATCCCATATCTTGGTTCCAATAAAATTATTTCTAAATATTATTCAAAAAAATTTCATTGGTCATGTAATTAATGTTATGTACATTATGAATGATCTATTTAATCTAACAGAAGTTGAGCTAGAAATAGGCCCAATAGGTGCTTTTGATGCACCTCGAACCAACATAAAATCTATTTTTTCTTTTAATTAGTTTCAGAGTTCAGTGGAAATTTATATTTTTGAATGTGATTTGTTTGATTCATTTCTATTAATTTTTTATTTATTTTGGTCAATAAACATTTATCTCTATCCAATAAATTTTTTCAATATACAATGGGATAGTATAAGTTGAGTATTAAAGTGTTGGGCAATTGTTGACATGTGTGTGAAAGCAATGGAAAAATCATGCGTGGCTTAGGAAACACAAAACCTAATTAGGTATTTCCCGAGTAAACTAACAATGATTTTTATACCAATTTTCACACCTAGGTATTATGTTATAACAAGAATATATTTCTATAAAGTTAAGCCTCACCACATCCATTCTACCAAGGGTGAGATGTGAAGTAATTTTGGAAAATCTCATTCACCAGTCAAAAAGAGGAAGAGTTAACTTTTTTAAAACCATGATAAAATTTTAATTAGATAACCAAAACTATACTAATAAATTCCTATCAAATTTATTTCAATATAATTGTTTCATTTTTTTGTAAAATAAAATTATTAAGATCACTCTTATTTTCAAACTAAAAATCTAGAACTGATTTTTTAGCACCCCTCTCTGAAGACATCCTCATGTTGCCACCATACTACATATTAAACTTGGATTTAAATATATTTTTTCACCACCTTGTGATAAGTGTGTCATGTGTCAATTAAAATATTGTTCTATAAGATATTTAATTTCATATTAAATGGTATATAAAAGTCAATAACCACTTTGAACAAGGAAGAATCCAATGGAATGATATCTCACATCATACGTAAGATAAAATATTTCCTCTAAATTTAGTGGAACAATGATTAGTTTAGTCACTAAAATCATATTTAAATTATAAAAGGAATTCTTACAACTATCAATGAAAGGAAATGTAACTTATTTTATCAATAATTGGGTTAGTAATTTCAGATAAATATTTGGCATACCTCGGCTAAAACCCATCATGTCCCAAAATATATATATTTTCTTTTCCAAAGTAGGACCTAAAAATTATAAAATTACTTTGAGTTTTACCTAATAAACCGTATTTAAATTATTATATATTTGGTGTAAAATAATAATACCATACCTCTATATTAAATGATAAGTTTTCCGATTAATCACTAGGAATTTCTCTTTCCGTTATTCTAAACCCATGATAAGTTTTTTGAAAAATACCTCAATAGGTCATCCATATAAAGATAATTAGTCCATAAAAACTTTTAGAAATTTATTCCCATACCATGGAAGATGTTCCTTAATCACCATTAAAGGTGGTGGGTGTATTAAAAATAGAAAATTACATGTGTTAGTATGTGAATGGTCTATAATGGAAGGTAAATGAAACCTTAATTTAAACTTTTGGTTCCACTTGAATTTGATTGTATCTAGGGTTTGTATTGAGAAAAAAATTATATTAATTCCTACCATATATTCCACCAATTAATCAATAAATGTAAAGGTGAATTGATCCTTCCTTCCTATTTTATTTTACTTTTGATAGTCTATACACTATCCAACCCATCATTATTCAGGTAGAGGCCAACTCATCATTCTTATTGATGGGGTTTTTTGATCTTCTCATGATCATTGAAAGAAAAAAAACAACCAAAAAAATAAGGTGGATACATATTTAAGAATTAAAATATTTAAATTATCTAGAAAAAGGTAAATAGATTACCTGGTATTTTTATGTTGAAACAAAAACTTCTATCTTATACAATTAATAAATCATATTTTATATAGATCATTGAAGAATCAAACAAATGATTCCTGTTTCTGAGGGAGTATGATGGTTATTGGTTCTCAATTCCCAATTAGTGGACTCTCATCTTCCTAAAGGTGTTCTAGCACCTTCCTAAAAGTTATGAACAAGCTACAATAAGGAAGAAAATTCTGACACATGTTTCTTACACCCAACAGGAGAGGATCAAATCCTCTTAAATATCCAACCTTGGTAATCTTCATTGAATGACGAGTTTTAGTGTAATTTCCAAACCTAAATCACATTATGAATATTAATTTGACCATTGCTCCACATGAACTCAGGCATACCTCCCCATACGCCAGAGGATACTGAATTGCAGCAAGGAACTATGAGGTTATTGGGGAGAGTATTCCCCCATCATCAGAGTGTGCAACATGAAATAAATAAATCAAAAAAAATGCACATATCGATAAATTTCACAACCATGTTAGGTGCTAATAAAGTAAACAAAACGTTTTATGTGATAAAAAATAATTGTTCCATATATACCAAATGAAATCCCCCATGGTATGGTCATATAAAAATATTACCAAAATGAACAAAAATAAATTGAGTCCAATAACCCATCCCTGAATGGTCCCAAGTCCCACCTGATCCCATTATCCAACTTTGACCTTGGAAGATAATAACACATATCAACACTAGGCTTTTCCAAAAGCCTATACCTATGTATAATAACAGTGTATTCTTGGGTACCCAAGTTCCATGGGGTCTTAAGAAGGGTGTAAGTATAACTCACTAGACCATCATAAATGGCGTCCTTAAAATAACCAATCTATACAATTTCATTCCAAACTAATCAAGATTAAAAAAAATACAATTTCACTTTTAAAAAATTTAACATTTCAATTCATTAAACTAACACTGAACCCTAGGGGAAGGTTTACCCTAGGAATGCTAAATAAATGATGCAGCTAGTTTCAAGGTGTGTCTGAGCATGCCATGATGATTGTTCCAACCCATATCATAACAGAGGTAATATACCCATCCACAAACTATAAAATCAACCTAGGGGCTAGGTTCACCTTAGGTCCATCGAGCACATCCGCATACAACTTAGATATGTGTTCACATTAGGTTTAACCATCACAACTGTTCTTACTTAGTGGCCATTTTCACCCCTATTTTAACCATCAAGCACAATCGCATCCACTTGGGAGCTATTTTCACATAAAGTTTAACCATAACAATTCATAATGAAAAAAATAAACAAAAACAAGTCCTGAGGAACCATTTAACATTTTTATTCCCAAAACACCATTTCTAATTAACATATAAAAAAATACCATTTCCAATATTAATTCAACAACCACTAATTTGGGAAAAAAATATTTGGTGAACATGTTAAAATCAAATTTTCCCTTTCAATTTCAAAATCCAATTTCAATTACTATTATTAGAACCAATTCCTTTATATAACTATATTCCCATTTCATAAAGGTTTTTTTTTCATTCTCCCAATGAAACCACTAAATTGCACCCCATCCATCTTCATTTATCCATTTATATTCTATTTTAAGAGTTCTAGGATTTCCAATATGTTATTTAATAGTAATCCATTACACAAGACACAATTTACAATATCACAATAACCATTACATTTGGTCCAATTCAATTTATGGTTCAAATCCATTTATAATTATTGATGGTTGTGGAGTTCAATTTCAAAGCCATCATTTTAAACCAAGCACCCTATTAAACCATTTGAGACATAATTTTGGCATTTAACTACATTGAGAATTTTCAAGTTCATTTCCCTCGCTAATAATTCCACATTAAATTATCATTTCCTATGGTATAAGGCACGTTAAATGGGTCATTTAACTAAGGCAACTTAAACTCAAATAATCAACTAGAATTGAATCATAACACATTGAAACTGGAATTACTGCACCATACATGCAATTAGAATAAGGAAATACCATAGGTTAAATTATAGGGACCACTTAATTTATCCTTATAGAAGACTACTCATCCTATTTCAGCTTTCAGTTCATCTTAAATCAGAAGAAATCAAAGAACCAGACAAAAAAAGTAGAAATAAGGCATAACACCTATAAATAGAGTAATCACACTTGACAACAAAAGAAAAGATGAAAAGAGGAAATAAGACTCTTATAATAACTCAATCATCCCAACATCATTCATGGAAGGTAATTCAGATAATGGATAAAGGAGTTTCACCATAGAGGAGAAGAGAGAGAAGATAGGAGGTGTGTAGGAGGGTATCTGGTTGAAATGGGGGGGAGGGGGGGTACAAGCTTTTAAAAAAGTGAGGAAAATGGTCTTTTACCAAATTTTGAAGGGCGCATGGTTTTTCCACATTATTGTCCAAACTGTTTTAAAACCATATGGAAACCTATTCTTATAAACACTCAATCTCGCATGGTTATATGCACAGTTTGAAAAACTATGTGCCAACCATGTGAAACTGCTCTTTGGTTTATTATAGGCATCTTCATTGTTTTCCAACCCCCTTAGAACGATTTAACTAACCATTCACTTTCTATTCCATACAACCATTCACTATAAAAACCAAATTGAATATCACTCCATACTTAGGGTGCTACATGGTTTCTCCTAAACCGTTCACACAAAACATGAAACTTGGATAAAAAACTATGAAACTTCAAAAACTTACCCCAAATATCCGGAATCCCATATGATTAACTAAGTTACTCTTTGATCCTCATTCCATGTCTAAAAAACCACTTTAATATGTTCTAACTCTCGGAACGATGTTTTGAATCCCGGTTCAAAATTCATCCCATACACTAATTGAGTGATTCAAAATCTTCTTGAATTTCAAATTCTAGTATAGATGCGAGGCATTACAAACTTCCTGCCATAAAATTATCATCCCCAAGAAGTCTCGGTGTTCATCCATCCAAAAATATCAATTGAAATCTATCACCAACTCAAGATAGAATCCCCATTCCATTCTTGAATGCCTAAAATACATCTAAGAAATAACCTCTAACTCAAGGCATTACAACCAAAAAAATTCAAGATAATTATCACCTTGATTACCATGACACCAAAATAGAACTTACCTAATCCCATATATCTTGAAACAGTAATGGTTTCATCATTAACTAGTTAACTACTCAGTTCTTGTTTCCCCCTACAATACGAATTTGCGAAATAAGTCCAATTTCGAGCTACAATGCCTCCCACCATTGGAATTTATTATCACAAAATTATACCAATTTTCCAATGATGTGACTCATGAAGTTTCCAACTTATCGATCCCAAACACACATGAGAACTACGGTTTATCATCAACACCCATTATCGTTATTTAATTCCAATTAGGGTGGACACATAACCACTGTCCACACATAAGCCAAGAATGTACCTGATTTTCGTTGAGGATATCGAATTAATGACATGAATTGAATCACCGAGACCTACCTAGATGATGTTAAGATGAGTGTGACACCCCAATACCACCTCTAATAGGCCAGGGGATCGAGATAAGCATATATTAGTCAAAATACTAAAATGGGAGTCCTTAGCCTAAGTACACACACACACACAACCTACTCCATACAATAGTGTAGAGATATGATAAAAGACTAAAACATATAGAATGTAAACCATTCATGAAAAAACCTCTAAGAAAAAAAAAACTTACAACAAGATAATATAATGAATATAACGGGTAAAAATACACGCCTGACCAGAAATGAGGTCCCAAACTAATAACAATTGAAAAAGGGAAAACCGAGGAGATCCCATCTCACAATATCCAAGGATGACCATTAAACATGGTCAACACCAAGAACCACTATGTTCCATAGAAACTAGGTCTATCAATGTCACCACCAATCTATTTTTAACCTCTATAAGACACAATACATGCAGGAAAATCCCATGTAGGGGTGATTATATACATACCTAGTAGGATGCCCTAAAAAAATTAAGGTAAGAAATAGAAATAATAATAGTTATCTCAACACATAAGAAAATAGGTAAAGAAAACCCAACATCATATATGTACGAAAGAATCCTAAGAAAATAGAGAAAGGGGATATCTATCATCCAATCAATCTAATAATGAAGAGTCTTCTTGCATCTATAAAGGTCCCATCTCATATCCAATCAACATGGATAACCTTTCAAGAATATATAGGACCTAAACCTTGCCACTGAATAGCACGGTTTAAGGAGCGATACTCTAATAGAGGACCTGCTCACCACCTAAGATCAAGGTGGGGAGTACCACTCCATAGATAGAAGACCCACACCCTCTATAATATGGGGAGTTCTGTCTCTACATATATAAATGATATGGGAGAACCAACACTTAGAGAGAGACATGGGATTACTGAACATAATAACACTATGATGATCACACCCTATCATTGCAACTTTACATTTTATATAGAAAACTACTCAGGATAAACTACTATTAGACCTAAATCTGAATCTCAAAGAAGAATATATGGATGGTATAAGTTTATGATAAAATTACATGACATGTATATAGGGTCACACAATGTGTGATCTCACCTGTATAATTGGGCATTTCCTCCCTTGGAAACTACTTAACTGGCCATATAGATCTACACGACATGTACATTGATTACATGTTGTGTCATGAAAGCCTAGGTATTTCCTTATGCTCTGGACCATGACTATATAACTTATACCATTCTTTTTCTCTTTTTACATGCATGAGAACACTGTCTGTGTTCGTTCCCATGTAATCCATCCATGCTAGTGTAGGCTAGATGTGCCCAGGTGCTTTGGTTATGCATGAGAACACTAGCCATGTTCGTTCCCGTATACTCTGACCATGCCTATATACCTATTCATTCCAATTACTATATACCCATAGGTACACATTGGGTCACTAGATTTAGATCACCTGATATGTAGTCAGACTAAATGGTGTGTGATATTTAACACTGTGCAAAACCCTAACCACCAAAGTAAGGGGAATACACGATGTGTGTTCCTCTGAACTACACACCATGTAATTTGGAAATTTATAGAATTTAAATTTCCTTCACATGGATGCTAGATCTAACTTTACCATCACCTTAATCCGTATTTTACCTCTCAAAATTGAAGGAAATCATCTCTATTCATCGTTTCCCAACCTTTAGTGGTCATAAACAGGGAATTTGGTTACCCGATCGGTAACCATCATGCAATATGCTGCCGTTCTGGGTCCCAAACCTCGATTCCATCACCCTCATTCACAAAAAATATAAATATATCCTAAAAAATTGGTTCCCATGTCATTAATTCATTCTCCTTGAATCTAGGGGCTTGATCACATTCAAATCTAGCCTGGAAATTTTGGAATCACTGACCTCGTGAGCCAATGATGAAAAACATGAAGAACAGTGGTTGGAAAGGCACAAGAACATGGTCAGATCATCATTAGATGATGAAATCATAGATAATGACCATAAATTTGAGGAATAAAAGGGTGATAAATATGGATTAAATTAGAATAAACAATTTGGTTCTAGAACACCAAATAAAACAAGGCTCATGGTAAGAATATAAATCATAATAAATAAGCAGATATAGAATCCATTCTCATTAATTGAATCAAATATGGTAGAAAATACATAAATAATTATCCCTACCTTAATAATGTATCAATCATTGGTGAAAAATTATTCCACTACAAGATACGGCAATGATTCTGTTGCGTTTATCATACGTCTCGCGATTCACCTCAATGTTGTCATCGATCCGTGTTCTCGGTTTTCCAATGCCAATGAAGCTTCATACTCCCATATAATATCATAGGGTTATGTGAATAACCCTATATACTTTACTTAATTACATATAAATATACATGTATTAGGGGTTTTCCATTAAATAAATAAATAAAATTAATTAATTAATTCACTTAATGCACCCACCAATGGTCACCTTCAACTGGACGACCGATGCTGACCAAATTTATATCAAGCCTAGGGTAAAACCCATATTCAAGAAAAAACCATGGTCTCATATTTCCCAACCGAGGTCTCGATCAATGGAAAAAAATTTATTATGATTAAATGTGTGAGTGTGATTTAATATATATTAATATTTTTTAATATATTAATTTTGGGATCCTATGAAACCCAAACACAACACCGAATATGAGTAAAAATATAAAGAGATATATAGAAATATTTAAAAGATTAAAATAAAAAAACAAGATTCATTAAACTCTCACCTACTTCAAGACTATTTTCCCTGAAATTCACAAGCTACACAAAAAATTTGGGGTACTGAGCGAGCATTTGGATCTCACGTTCCCATGAGCTCTGCTACACGCTCCCATGTTTCCAAATCACTTGAACAAAAGGAATGGTCCATTCATACAAGATCCTATCCTATGGATCATCGATGTCCACTGGGTTATTTTGGAAGGTGTATCCATACTTGATATATAGATTACCGCAAACAGTGACATGTGACAGATCATGCACGTATCTTCCCAACCACAATACGTGGAAGTCGTCATGTACTCAGTCCAACTATGGGGTCAAGTCCAATTAGTAAGAAACCTTTCCAAAATTACATAGTATCTCGATTAACCTGTTGAACCTTAGGGACATCATTCTTACCTAGACAAATCTATACAATTCTCATCATAGTGAGACTCTTGGGAAAACATATTCGTTATACTCAAAATCCAAAGGCCTATGATTTTGATCCCTGTAAGTTTTTTTGTCAGATATAGGATATCCCCGTATGCTTAAAAATCACATAAAATTTATCTATCATTTACAGAACGAACTCTATACCAATAAGAGATGTCTGTACAGTCTTAGTCTAGTATAAGAGTGACCAAGAAGGTATCCTATATAGGGACTCAAAAGGTTCCATGACAATAGTAGAGTGATATAAGTTATTATAAGAAAAATATAATAATTTTAAGTGATCATCCCATCTTTGAATGAAGTACGACACATATTTCCTCAAAAATATCCTCCAACACCTAGAAGATGTTCTTGGTCTATCCATCAGTTTGGGGATGAAATGTTATGCTCATCTGTAACTGGGTCCTAAAAGTCTCCTACAAACCCCTACAAAACTATGAAATGAACTGAGAATCACAGTCAGAGATGATATTAATGGGTACCCCATGAATATGGATGATCTACCACATGTAAAAATACCCCAAAATATCAACCTAAATATTCTCACTAATCTTAATAAAGTGTGTTGACTTGGGTGATTCAGTAAAAAATCATCCAGATAGTGTCGTGGAATCTCACTGTTAATGGAATCACCTTTACAAAATATATCAATATGATATACCAATTCCATTATAATATTTCTATAAGTTGATCCAATCCTACTGGAACTTGATGTTTAGCCTTTACATACTGACATGTGAGACACTAAGAGACAAACTCAACAATGACCTGCCTCATGCTAAACCACCAAAACTGCCACTGAATTTCCTTTTACATCTTCTCCACACCCAGATGTACATACAAGGGGTAAGTATAAAACTCCATCAACAAATCCTTACAAAGTGTGACTATCTTAAAGTTGTGATCTTGTGGAAACTCCAACCAACTTATCTATATCAGGTTAAGATATCTCTGAGTGAAGATATACCTAAGACTCTAATTGTATGAGTAAATAGTAAAATACTTATCCAGAGGATAATTACTCCACTTATTTAAGGTGACGACTACCGATGCCAACTCTAAGTCATGGGTTGAATAATTTTTCTCATGATGTATCAACTACCTTGACCCATAAGAAATAATTTCCTACCTATATATCAACACACATTCGAACCAAGCTCTAGAGGCATCAAAAACCCCCACGTACTCCTAGCCCAGCTATGGTAGTCTCAAAAAAAGAGCATTTTTTGATCTTAACCTCAGCTCCTTAAAGGCTCTTTGAAAATACTTTTTCTAAGAAAATGGATTCCCTTTCCACATAAAGGTGGTAAAAGGGTATTCTATCCTAGAAAATTATGCTAGAAACCTTTGATAGTACCCTAATGAATTGAGAAAAATCCACACCCCTGACATGATTTTGGGTGGTTCCCAAGTGATCACTTTATCAATCTTTATTTGATCAAAAAATAAACCATGATCAGAGATGACATACTCTAGAAAGTAAACGTCTCAGATCCAAAACTGACACTTTGAGAGCTTACCATAAATCTGGTGCTCCTAGTGTAACTATAATACCAAAATAAAATTCCCTACATTATTTTTCTTTGACATAAATTATATGAGAATGTCATCAATAAATAAAAATTTGAATTAGTTCAAGTATGGATAGAATAATTAGTTCCTAAGGGCCATGAACATAGCAGGGGAATTAGTCACACTAAAATACATCACCAGGAACTCATATTGCCTATAGTGACATCATAATTTTATATTTGGATTATCATCCTTCCAAACTCTGAACTGATGGTAGTAGGAATGAAGATCGATCTTTTAAAAATAGCTCACACATTTTAATTGGTCTAAAAGGTCATAAATCTTAAAAAGGGGCCCTTTTTCTTGATCGTTACCTGATTCAGGTGAAAATAGTCAATAAAAATCCTTAAAATCATATATGCATTTTTTCAGAAAAAAACTAGTGCTGTCTAGGGGATATACTAGGTCTGATTAAACCTTTCTCTAAATGGTCTTCTAACTACACCCTTAGCTCCTAGATCTTGGTAGGGGCCATATGATATACCAAATAAGAAATCAGTGTGGTCTTGGGTTACAAGTCGATGTAGAATTCAATGTCTCACCTCATAGGTAGTCCCAAAATATATTCGAAAAATTAATCCATATAATCCGCCAATTCCACTGTAATATAAATGTTTGAAGAGCCTACTGCACAAAAGGATAAACTTTCCAACTGATGGGAAATAGGTTACAACTTCCTACCCAAAAACCTCACTTGCTCATCCAAAATATCCCTCTCACCCATGAAGATGAATCTTGTCCCATTTATAATAAGGAATCTAAATCTCCTATGATGTCAGTCTATCTAGGCACACACTATGGACAAACATTCCATACTCAAGATGATGTCATAAGGTTTTATCATAATGACTAAGAGTTCCCATGAGAAACCATCTCTACCAAATTCCAACTTTCACCATTGATAAATGTGTGATATAGAAGAATCGATCCCTATAGGAATATCTATCCATAAATGGTGGTCCAAAGACTTGAATGGAAGCTCAAACTCTCACACGATGGATATGGAGATAAAGGAATGACTCATACATATGTCTACAAGTACTAGAGATAAATTAAAAAAGAAATAGATCATACCTAAAATAATCTCATGAGTAGTTTGATCATATAACTTCATATCCCATAACTACCCACTCCCTTGATCTCTAGCCCTTTGAGATTGATGTGGGCCACTGAGTGGTGGTGGTGGAAGCAGCTCTAAGCACCATCCTCCACTAATGGATCCTACCTTTAGAGCTCCACACACTCCTTTAACAACACCTCCACCCTAGGGGCTTCCCTGACCACACTTGGGAGGTACCTTTTCATGATTCTACCTCTACCATGAAGGTTTATCCACTGAATTTACAAGTACATAATCATCTATCATTATACGGATTAGATCCTCTATACAAACCCTATACCACATATCCACATGTATGAGTCTGGGAATGAGTATTCCTCATACATTGAGTCCCTGATGATAGATGCATACTAGATGGTATAGACGAATCAACTCCATGATTTACATTACTGGAACTAGTTTCCCAATATACCTCTGCTAGGAATTTCTCTATAACCAAACCCCGCTACAACACTTAAACATAAGTGGGAATGAATAAGGATACCACACTAGCACATATTTCTCTACAAATTACCTATTTAAACTCCCACAACCAAAATTATAAATCCAAAACAATATCAAGAGGGTAATGTGGGAGGGAAATAATCCTCAAGGTGTACTCAACAATGGAAACATCACTCTATTGCAGCTCAATAAGCTCCTAGATCTACACAGAGTGCAAGCTATAGGTCTAATACTCATCAAGAATAGCTTCTGAAAGTTTAACCATGAGAGTTTCATATCATCGTGGGTCTAAGTGATCAAACCCCCCTAGTGCCCTACTAATTCATAATGAAGACTAGTTTTAAGCACAACCATTTAATTGGACAGGGTATGAACAATCCAAAAAACTCAGGCCACCACCTCAAGACAATAATCCACTTCCTGAGGGTCCAGATCACCATGAAACCTAAGTGGTATCTATATCTTGAACTTGTGTAACATGCAAAGATTATGAATATTATTATCATGACCTACTGAAGATATTGACTACCCATAATTCCATCAATAATCTTCCTAAACTACTAAAGGTGGATCTATTCACTTCTAAATTGGTAATAACACTTATATATTCCTTCCTAGAGAAAATAAATCATGAATGGGTCTCTAAACTGAGGCCTCATCACTTAAATGGTCATCGTCTAGATCCTGTATTACTATCCTAGATAGCTATCATTATAGAGGCATCCTGAAAGTTAATAAGACATACCATGGTTAGATGAGCATACATGGGGATATGACTCAAGAAGGACACGAAATTAAAAAGACCTAATACTATATGATGCATCTACCATTGGTTCCTAGTAACCAATGCCTTGGTATTGAGATTTGACAAGTAGGTAGTCAATGTCTTGGTGTATGGATACATCGGACACAACACCAACACTGGGTTCCTTGGATTGAGAGACAATCTCGAGACACTCTGAAATTGTTTCCCTAAGTTTCCAAACCAAACCTCACAACATGTCTATCTCTATACATGGTCACCAAGATAAAACCACATTTGATACCACTCTGTCATGGATCGGCCCATCAGGGTCTACCTAGCTAGTCGTAAGCTAACTGTAACATGCAAACCCTACCTCTAATAGGATATGGGCTGGAGACAAGTGTTGAGTAGGCATAATACAAAAAATGGGAGGCCTTATCCTAAGTACCTGAACACACACACACACACAACTATCTCCATGAAATAGTGTAGAGATATGATGAAAAACTAAAATATATAGAGTTTAGACCATGCATGAAACAACCTCTAGGGAAGCATCAAAATATAATTGGATAATAAAAAATATAAAGGGGAAAAATATATACCCCACCATATATGAGGTCCCAAATTGAAAACAAATGAAAAAGGGTAAAATAAAGAGAGACTTTCTCAAAATCTCCATGGAAAACCACCGACCACGATCAACACCAATAACCAATATACTCCATCAAAACTAGGTCCACAAAGGTCACCATTGATCTTTCTATCATTTGAAAAAGACACAACATGTGTGGGAAAATCCCATGTAGGGGTGAGTATATACATACTCAGTAGGATTCACCAAAAACCAAAAGTAGAGAAATATAAATTACAATAACCAAATCAAACCATAATAAAGAGGGTTAAAAAACCCAACATCAGATATGATTGAAAGAAACCCATGAAAAGAGGGAAAGAGTATATCCATTGTCCAAGCCATCTAAGAATTAAGAGAATGTCTACAAATCCAAAGTTACCATCTCATATCTAAGAATCATGCGTAACTTTTTAAGAATATAGAGGACCCACACCTCATAACTGAGTAGAACAACTGAGGGATCCACTACTATAAAATCAATATATAGCTTGAATTTATAACTGAGGATATATGATTTTAAACCGTGGCTATAGGTAACAACCCTAGTTTATCTAGAAATGGATCCCATTTTCATAGAAATAGGCCAAAGGATATTAACTTATTTTGAAACCATGGTTATAGACTTATAACTATGATTTAAAACCATGACTATTACCAATCCGATGCAAATCTATTATCGTGGTTTGAAACAATGGAAATATTCCAGTAGCCATGATTTCCACCATGGAAATAACCCTATAGCCATGTTTATAAATCATGGATATTGCTTCTACCACACAAAACTATAGAGACGATTTGTAACCATGGCTATAGGGTTATTTCCATAGTGGAAACCCTGGCCACTGGCCTATTTATATGGTGGAAACCATAGACACTGGTCTATTTCCATGTTTTCAAACCATGTATATAGTCTTCTGTACCAACCATCAAAATTGCAGCTTTCATTCCACTCCCATAAAAACAAAATAGACACCACACACCAGAATAAAATTCAAAAAAACAAAAATAAAAATAAATATAACTATAATAAAACTAAACAATATAATAAAATTAAACCTATAAATAAAACAAGTATATAATTTACATAAGAAATAATCCTCAATATTAGTATCATCAGAACCATCACAACCCTCATCTACAAATCCTATAGAAACACCATCACCACCTATCACACCACTATCACTATCATCATTATGGGAATCAACATGGGCATTGACATCAGCAGTGGAATCTACATCGACATCGATATTGATGGAGGAAATGACACCAAAATCAGTAGGAGCAAAGGAATCCTCATAAATAGAACACATTGTCATTAAACAAGCATCAACTACTGTAGCAACTTCTGGTGGAAGTACTAAAGAAAGAGTAGATATATATTTTGTTATTTTTTCATTTATCATCTTTTAACACTGAGTATATTCTACTAATTTCTGAGTTTCTTATATGATTATGAAATTCATTTTCTCCTATGTGACCATACTAAAATTGGTACTCAAAGAAATTCTGTTGGAAGACCAATCTCTAGATGGTACAATATTCTTCCCAAGCTGACAACACACCCTACCATAATGTTCATCTCTTAACAACTGATTCAAATGATCATTTGAGCCCAAATTGTATGGTACTTTTTATGACAATTCCTTAAAATCAATTTATTTAGTGATATATAACATAAATTAAAATCATAAAATAATACAAATAACTAAATTCAATAAATATAAAATATATTTAAATATACTTACAATCATCTCTTGGGTGTCACTATTTATGATATTAAAATATCCCTTTTCCCTACTTGTACAAAATAAGGTTGAGTGAGGAACATAACCCTCAATATTCAATGCATTTTTATGAAATAAATAAATAAAGAAACATTTGAAAATAAATGAAGTGAGTGTAAATGAATTTATATGAAAGTAAATAGAAAGAATAAAAAATTAAATTGTGTTGCTTTAAAAATAAAAATTATAAATGATTAGTGTAACCACATTAATTGAGAACTAATAAAAAATAAAATCTAATGTGCAGTAAAAAATAATAGAATATATTTAATGTGATGCCTAAATAATGATTAATCTTTATATATGTAAGGAATAATACAAAAAAACTGCAAATTATAATGAATAATACACAAACTTATGTAATACACAAACATGTAACATAATAAATAATAATACATAACATGTATTACAAAAATAACACATAGAGATTATAGATTACACATATTCAAGATTTTACATAGATTATAGATCACACATACAATACATATTTTTACACATAGATTACATATATTACAAAAATATTCCATATTACAGAGGTCACATAGATAACATAAAAATATCCTAGAATTTAAAAATATTTCATATTACTAAAAAAATTTAGACATAAAATCCAGATTACATAACATATAATTATATACATATTCCAAATTTCATAATATATAATATATTTTTATATTACAATACCCAAAATCTAGTTTTGATACACATTAAAAATAGAAACTTCACATGGAAATGTAAATATTACACACACAGAGATTATAGATTCATATTATTGATTATAAAACAAATTATATAGAGGTTGTGATGTTACAATTTAGTAATAAAAAAATTTACATTGAAAATGGTATGAATAATTACATATAAACATATTTCAAATGATATGTATTTTCACATTATAATTTGGTAACACATATTTTATTAAAACACATGAAAACTGATATCAAGATGATATGAAATTGATATTTTACTATTATATGATATTAGTCTGAATAAAAATCTATGTTATATATCAATTATAATGTGAAATTATTATACATGGATTAAAATATTTTTAACAATCCATATCATTTTCAATTTTGGTATCATGTGATATAATTTTACAATGTAAAACAGATATTATAGTTGAAAATGTTACAAAAATGAGGCATACAAACATTTGTTATGATATAAAAATTAATGAATACTAAAAGACAAGAACACATATGTTATAATAGATTGGGTATTATAAAACACTGTTTATACACAGAGTTCATATTATAAAACACTAATATGAAAAATGGTTTTATATGATGAACATACATACATTCCATATTTTTCATTGTAGTTTTTGATAAAAAATTTATCATGTCATTGATATTCAAGATTCTAGATTATATTATAGATATTATATATTTGTACACATTTATTTCATATTATAAATATTTTATTTTATTATAATTTAGTGATACACTAGTTGTAATTACAAATGATTCACAGGCTAAAATACATATTTCAAATTTCATTGATGTGTATTACTATGAATAGATTATTGCATTTTTGTTGCAATTTGGTAACCATTTTATATCATAATAAATAGATTAATATACTTAGATTGTATATTATAATAACTAGAAATTATTTAACACTGATTATGACCTATATTGACAAAGATTATAAAAAGAGACACAAAAAAGCCAAATTGTTTTAAAATTTTACCTTTACTTTAAAAGATTTTATTATAAGTATATTTTCAATTATCTATATAATACATGAAACCATGTGTTATGAAATATTTTTAAATCTTCAACTAAGATAGTGATTTCATATTAAGAAACATAAAATAAAAAACTATTTATTCACTAATTGTAAATTAAAATAATTGTTTATCAAAAATATATTTCAAATTACTAAACATTGGTTATAGATATATTGTATTACATATAATGATTAAAAATTATAAAACATTGAATATAGACATATTTTAATCTGTGTACACAAAATAATAAATTGGTTGCTAAAAAATTAAAATTTCAAATCATGCACAGGTTATGAAACATATTATTATAGATTATACACATATTATACACATTTTATACATAGTTTATAAACATGTTATGATATATATTTCTATTTTATTTTAAATAGGGTCATATAATAGTAACACGAGTCTTACAATTTCATATTATAAAACCCTCATAGATTAAAAAAATATAATTGAGATAAACGCTAAAGAAATTTTGTAACACCCTGACCCTAGTTACCCAGAGTTAGTGCATTACTACATAACATTAGCATGATCATGCGAGATCAAATCCTAAAATACCAATCAGTTTAATAGCCTTAGAAGTACTAGATACATACATAAGTTTTACGTTACATTATTAAATGAAAAAACAACAACATTGTGTCTCCTTTAAACACAATCATATCCCTTAGGCCATTCCTATAGGTCAATCATAATATAATTATTCGCATCTTGGGAAAAATAAAAATAAGAAAGGGGTGATCTTAGATTCTTAGAAAGGATACCAATATAGCAGAAACCATAATAAATAAGCATAAACATTTAAGGCAATGCATAAGACTAAAACGCAAGCCTTTTAAACTTAAAATTCAACATAATATGGAAAAGATAAATCAAATAATGCCATTTACTTATTCACATGGATATTCTACTAGTCGAATGATCACATGTAATATCAATAGATAATTTCATAATGATGGAATGCATAATGCCAGATATCATAACCATATAGTTAAGGACTCATGCCAAGACTACAAATAATATTTTGTCAAGGCCTTGTTCTATGACACTAGTTTGTCTCATGATACCTACCGATGCATCGAGGGGCTATAATAGGCCCCGCCTGTCACTTACTACGTCCAATGCATTCCTCATATGAAAAAGTTGAAACATAACATAAACATTCATATTAAAACTAGCATATGAAATGTAAAATTTTAACCATAAACCATTAATAGTATAAAAATAACACATCTATATTGAAAAAAACAACAAAACCTTCAATAAAATATGGAAGATTGTATCATAATAAATCAACTTCCAACAAGCATAAAATCCAACAAAGGATATTGACATAGATGAAATCAATCCACAAAATATTTGAGTGAAATATCTCTTTCTACTTTGAAATCATTTAAAAGTAAAGAAAAATTTTATTTTGAAAATATTATTATAATATTTTTAAGGGAAACTTAGAAGGTATTATAATGGAGGAAAATAGCTGCACCCATCGTATAAGTTAGAAAAAAAGTCTTTCCTTAATTTTTCGAAAAGGTCATAAAGTACCTCATTTGGAAAGTGACAAAAGGATTCCTTTAAAACAATTTTATAAAAATTAAAACAAGGGTATATATGAATTTAACCCATATTCTAGTAAATCATCAAAAGGTTTTTAAAAACATTTTTGAGAAACACGGATGTGGATGATAAAGAGGCCCCAATAGATACTCACGTATAAAAAACCTCGGATAATAAGAAGATTGTAAAATTAAAACTTACCTTGTACTTTTACTTAGTCGGGGGTAATTTGACCTTATGTATAATGGTGAAATAATTGTTTTTAAATTATAAAATAACCACATACATAAATATGATATCATATATGATCTTATAATATTTCTTTGTTAATGATATTTTAGTAGTATCATTGTTTCGGGTGTTAACTAATTCATTTTCCTTTATATGTTTTGTTACATAAGTCATGTTTGTTATGGATATAATATATTTGATTCATATAAAAAATGATATTAAGTTCTTTAAACATTATTTTTAATCATAAAATGAAAATTATTCTTGAATGGTTATGATGGGGAATGAAAACTCATTGTGTCGTGGAGACGGTAAGCCGTACGTACGCACGAGCGAAAATATCATTCTATTAGTGGTGAAATAGTATGTAACTGGATGGTATATTATATATAAAGAATAATTAAAATGTTATATTTATTATATAAATCAATTATACTCATCATTATACCCATCTAAATAATGAAGTTTTGAATAACAAACTACACCATGATGTGGAGACGGTAAGCCGTACATACGCACGTATGGTGACATTGTCATTCAGAGGATGGATAAAATAATGAATATGGTTGTACCATATTTATAATAACATCACAGTATGTATAAGGTACTAGAGTTATTATTTTGGTATTGAAACAACAAAGAAAGTGGAAGTGGAAGAATAAAAGAACTTTGAAATAGGTGATGAAATAATTACCTCTTCTTCGAGTGCTTCCTTTTAGATTTGATCAAAAGGGCTCCATAAGTTTAATTTATGATCAAATTAATGCCTCTAGGTTTAATTGAGGGTAGTTGGTATGATATTTGATCAGGGTTTGGCTGATAAAAATAGATTTGGAGGTGTGAAATTAAGAAAAGGGGAAGTACCCTTTTATAAGAGTGGTGTGGGTCACTTTAGGAAAAGATTGAAAGATTATTTTATTATAAAATATTTTTCGGTTTATAATGGATAAAAAATGGATCTATTTAGAGGATAATAAGGGTATGGGTCTAAATTAACTAAAAATATAGGTTCTAGACAAGTTTAGGTCACCATATTAAACCTTATCTTTTAGATTTAATTCTTAGTTAAATAATTTAACGTTTACCATGTCTTCTTGTATTTTTATATTACATGGTTAATAAAATTAGTATAAAATGACAAGAGAAGCTCAAGTGGTTAATTAATGACATATATATCATTATATAAGTCCTTTTTCTGAACTATATATTTTTAGGAATATTATATCATTTAATAATATTGTATTTTTTTTAAAAATTCATTTATGTCAATTTTGACACTATTTAGTATTTGGTTTTTGTGAAAGTTAAAAAAACTTGATTACTTAGAAAAAATACATTAAATCAACCCTAACATGTCATATTAAACTAGAAAATTCATGTATGGCTTCAAAAGTCTAAATTTACATTTATTTTGATATTTATAATATCTATTATTTTTAATCTATAATTAATAAAGTAATTACTGCATCATCAGTGTGTCATAAATAAATTTAATTATTTAATGACTGAAAATTATAAATAAAATAACATGATGTATAAAATATTTTTAGATTTATAATTAATATTCATAGTCTAATTTATCTTATGTATAAACCTATATTAAAAATGGTTTAGTGATTAAACTTTGAATTTTACACTTTTAACTCTTCTTTAAATAAAATATAATAAATATCCTAATCTAATCCAAGTGGATCAAAAAGGATAATATTTTTTTTCCTAAGGTTTATTTTGATCGAAATACACATATACGATAGAATTAGGACATGTGTTAAGGTAATTATAATATCATTTTTACCTTTAATTACCCTATTTACTTTTAACCGTTGTAAATAAAACTCAAAAGTTAATATTCAGGAAAAATTATTTTCAACCTATTAAACCAAATTTTACTTAATAATTTCAACCATTTATCTTATATTTTTTAAATTCAATTCACATAAGCAATAAAATTGCATTTTATGAAAATTTAAAAATGTTTCTAGAAGGTGGGTAAAAGGCTTTAAATAGTTCAATAAAATTTTATATATCTAATCTTATTATAAAATGAATCCAATGAATTAAATTGGAATAATATAGGTATTATTTATCAATTTTTAATTTAAAATAAATTTAAATAAAAATAATATTTATTTAAATAAAATTCGGTTTTAAACAATAACATAATGTTTTTCACTATTCATTAAAAATTGATTATTTTTAGAAAAATGCCAAAAATTAAACCTAAGTTAATTTTGATATTAAGAATCCAAAAATGAAGTCCATTTTGAAAAATAAAATTTATAAAATTTTAAAAAATGGGTATTACTATTCATAACTACTTTTTAAACGACTAGTTTAATTGGTTGTGGTGTGATGGAACTCAAAGTTGCGTACTATGCAAGCTATCCCATTATTGAAAGAGAGGCATACCGTGGAAGCTTTATATGTTACATTCTTTCCACCTTCAAATAATTTCATCCTCGAAATTTCTATAATATTACTTCATAAAAATATTTGGGTGGTTCTTCATCGTAAGTTCTTCGGGTTCCCACGTAGCCTCTTCCATTTTATGGTTTCTAAAAAGAACTTTTACCAGACGAGTGGTCTGGTTTATCAACACTGGTTCTCTGGTATCAAGAATCCTAATAGGATCTTCACAATAAGACAGATCAGGTTCTAGTTCTATTTCTTTATAGGTGAGTACATGCGTTAGGTCAGGCATGTATTTTCTCAACAGTAATACATGGAACACATCATGAACTTTGGAGAGACTCGGCGACATTTCTAAATGGTAAGCTACAACTCCAATTCATTCTGAAATTTCAAAAGGTCCAATGTACTTGGGACTTAATTTACCCTTCTTACCCAATCATATAACACCCTTCCATGGAGAGACCTTCGATAAAACATGATCCGCTACTTGAAATTCTAAATCCTTCCTTCGGTTATCGACATAGTTCTTTTGCCTACTTTGAGCTGATTTGATGAGAATTTGGATAATCTTCATGTTTTTCATTGTTTGCTCAACAAGTTCTGGGAATACTAGTTTTCTTTCACCAACATCTTCCCAACAAGTTGGTGTGCGACATCTCTTTCCATATAACGCTTCATATGGCGCCATCTGAATACTTGAATGAAATCTCTTGTTATAGGAAAATTCTACCAAAGGTAAATACTGATCCCACATACCTTGAAAGTCAAGTGAGAAAGATATAAATATGACTTCGAAGGTTTGAATATTCCTTTCTGATTGTCTATTAGTTTGAGGGTGGTATGCAGTGCTCAAATTAAGTTCAATATCTAGGGTCTTCTAAAGACTTTTCGAGAATCTTTATGTAAAATGGGGATCACGATCAGAAAAAATCGATAAGGGTACACCATGAACTCTTAAAAATTTATTAATATATAGTCTTATTAAACATTCAAGTGGTAAATCTTCTCTTATAGCAAGAAAATGCGATGACTTGGTAAGATGATCAACAATGACCCATATTTCATCATTCCTTCTATGAGTCTTTGGTATCCCCATGAAAAATTCCATCGTAATATCATCCCATTTCCACTCAGGTATGGGAAGATGTTTCATGACTCATCCAGGATGTTTTCTTCCAACCTTCACCTATTGAAAAACTATACATCTTGACACATAATCAGAAATATCCCTCTTTATGTTGTCCCACCAAAAATATTCCTTCAAATATCTATACATCTTGGTGATACTAGGGTGTATAGAGAAATTGGAGCTATGAGAATCATCCAACAATTCCATTTTTAGATACGGTATATAGGGAACACAAATACTCCTCCCAAATTTCAAAATTCCATCTTCATATACGAATTCGATCAATCTCCCATCATTCACAGCTTTAATTTTATTTTTAAACTCCTCATCATCAATATGAAAACTTTTTATCCTTTCCAGTAAATATGGTTTGGAAATAATTTGAAAAAGTATTAATGTTTAAACTTCCATTATTATTTCCAAATCCATCTTTAGTAGATACATAAACATAGGAACCATTTCAACTATCATCTTGTTCAAAACTCCATGATCCTTTATGATCAAAGCATCTGCAACCTTATTTGCCTTCCCTAGGTGGTAGTGTATAGTGCAATAATAATCCTTGAGTAGTGAAATCCATCACCTTTTCCTCATTTTGAGATCTTTTTGTGAGAAAATATAATTTAAACTCTTGTGATCATTATATATTGCACATTTTTCACCATAGAGATAGTGTCTTCATATCTTCAGAGAAAAGATTACCGCTGTTATCTCAAGATCATGAGTTGGATAGTTTTGTTCATGAATTTTTAACTATCGTGATGCATAGGCAATAACTCTATCATTATATATAAGGACACAACCAAGTCCTTTCTTTGAAGCATCACTATAAATAAAAAACCCATCATTCCCCGATGGTAGAGTCAAGATAGGAGAACTGACTAATATTTTCTTCAATTTTTCAAAACATTCTTTACACTGTTTTTCCCAAACAAATTTAACCCTTTTATGTGTGTGCTTGTTTAATGGGTTAGCCAATCGGAAAAAATTATGGACGAAGCACTGATAATAACCTGCTAAACCAATAAAATTGTGTACCTCAGTTATAATCATTGGTTCTTTCCATTCTTGGATTTATATTATCTTAGAAGGATCAACAAAGATTCCATAATTAGAGACAATATGGACAAGAAAATAAATCTCCTGAATCTAGAATTCACACTTTCTAAACTTCCCATATAATTCATTTCTTATAAGAGTCTTTAGAATAATGTACAAGTGATTTTCATGATCTTCATAACTTTTGGAGTATACCAAAATATCATCAATAAATATCACTACAAAGTAATCAAGATATTACTTAAAAAATCTATTCATTAGATCCATGAAAACAGAGGGTGAATTATTCAGTCTAAAAGGCATTACTATAAACCTGTAATGCCCATACCTGGTTCAAAATGCTGTCTTTGGAATGTCTTATTTCTTCACGCACAGTTGATGATATCCAGATCGAAGGTCAATATTTGAAAAATATTGTGCTCCATGAAGTTGATCGAATAAATAATCAATGCGAGGTAGGGGATACTTTTTCTTTATTGTTATAGGATTGATCTTCTTGTAGTCAATTCACAACATCATAGATCCGTCTTTCTTCTTAACAAAAAGAACAGTAGATCCCCATGGAGAAACACTAGGGAGAATAAATATTTTATTACTCAATTACTATATTTTTTTCTTTATTTCCACTAATTCCAAAGTGTCCATTCTATAAGGGGTCTTCGATATGGGTCTTGAACTAGGAATTAAGTCAATAGAAAACTTAATTTTTTTTACTCTGGAGGATGTCTAGGTAAATCCTATGGAAACACATCAATATATTCTTTCACAATAGGTGCATCCTATATTTGAAAATTATTTTCCTCACCCATTGTTATTTCACTCCCTTCCTCCCCAATAATTTAATTTAGTAGATCTACTAGGGGTGGATCTAGATAAGAATTAGATAATGATATTTCTACTTTAAAGATAAGTTATTCCTTATCATCATCAAAAATTGTAACCTCTTTCTTCTTACAATAAATTTTCTCATCATGGTCCAAAATACAATCCATACCAAGGATTGTATCAAGTTCAATCATGGGTATTATAATAAAATCAGTAGATAAAGCATATCTATATTCCATAATGGTAACTGATTGAAAAAACTTTGTTGTAATGATACTTCCCTTATAATTTTTGACTGAAAAATCCCTTGTTAAGTAAAATTGTAATTATATAATTTTCTTGGAAAACTGGAAAGATATAAACGAATGCGATGATCCAAAATCAAATAAAGCATTGACTAATTTTGAGGAAAAAATTAAAGTACCTACCACCACATCATTCAGAGCTTCAACCTCAACAGTAGTGATCGAATAAGCTTAGCCTCGCTCCCTTGTAATTTTTGAGGTATATTTCCTTGATTCTTAGGAAATTAATTTTCATAATTCCCCATTTCTCTACAATTGTATCATTTAACATTAATAACCTCTTTCTTTCCCTTTCAATCATGAGTTTGGTGGCATTTTTTCCCACACTTGTAACAAACTACCATCCATTTCAGGAAAGTACTAGGGTGTTTCTTCCCACATTTACCATAGGATGGAAATTTAACTTTTCCCATCTTCCCCTTATTTCCATTTCCAAAGTGTTCAACAAATCTCTTCTTCTCTTTCTTTTCTTTAAAGTCATAAGACTTAGATAATTCCTTTTTTGTATTGATAGCACATGAGACTATATCTTCGTATGACGAGAAGGATTGTGAGACTAATGCTCTATGGAGAAATGATTTTAAACCATCAAATAATCGATCAATCTTACTCCTTGGGTTACATATATAATCTGTATCATGCCTTGCTATCCTTGTAAAATTTTCCTTATACTTTGCGACATTCTCATCCTCCTTTTTCCTAAGACTCAGAAATTGCCTTTCCATATCCACACTATATTCACGAGGAAAGTATTTTTCTATGAAAATATCTTTAAAATCCCTCAATTCCATATTTGATACTTCTTCATCCTCCTTTGTGTTTTTAATTAATAACCACCATTGATCTGTATCTCTTGTGAGGCGATAAACTTCCATGATAACTTTTTCCCTTTCACTACTCCCCAAATCATGAAATATTTTCTCTAAGAAACTTATCCATTACTCTGCTACAAATGGATTTGTAGTCCCATTGAATGTTGGTGGTTGTTTTCTCATGAATCGGTCTAACATTGATTCTCTATGTTGTGGATCAGGGTGCTCCATATGGGTAAGGTTATTATTCATAACCTGAGTGAGTTGTCCCAGTATGGTTATAAGATGTTCATCACTAGTTGCATCACCCGATTTACTAAAATTATCTTGAGTAGGAGGATAATCCCTACATGGATTACGTGCATTGATACAGTTACCATTCCATTCAATAGACTCTATTTCTAAACAATGGCATACACTAGATTAGTTTATAAATCATAATACATAATTTCAAACTAGTAAAATACCTAACATAAATTGGACAGTTTATTCATATAATCCATAACCATATTTTTTTTATTTGAGGAAGTATTTAATCATAAATCCTTCATAATGTTTTGTAAAGAAAATTTGAATTATCCTAATCGTATCCCTCTAAAGTGTCGTAACCAAGAGTACAACAATGCCCGTTTTTGTGCACCAGTTCTTGTTCGAGTCTAGCTCAAAGTGGTGTTTTTGGGTTTTAACCCTAGATACATCTATGACATTGCTTCCTCTACCTGATCGTATCCAGATAGGGATGTATTTCTTGGAAATTTACAAAATATCTACATTACCAAAATTATAGGAAGTTCTTCTATACTAATCCTCAAAGTCTATCTTAGGTTAATGTTCTCTAATCAGAGTTTTTATAAATCTAGTTTCCAAGGTTTGTACTAAATTTCCTATGATACCAACTATAATGCCCCAACCCTAGTTACCTAGAGTCGATGCATTATTACATAACATTGGCATGATCACAAGGGATCAAATCCCGAAAGATCGATTAGTTTAGTATCCTTGGAAGTACTAGATGCATACATAAGTTTTATGTTACATTATAAAATGAAAAACAACAACATTGTGTCCCCTTTGAACACACTCATATCCCTTAGCCTATTCCTATAGTTTAATCATACTATACTTATTCACATCCTGGAAAAAATAAAACATAATAAAGGGGTGATCTTTGATGCTCAATAAAGATAAAAATATAGCGTAAACTATCATAAATAATAATAAAAATTTAAGACAATGTATAAGACTAAAAAACAATACTTTTAAAATTAAAATTCAGCATAATATGGAAAAGATAAATCAAATAATTCCATTTACTTATTCACATGGATATTCTACTAGTCGAATGATCACATGTAATATCAATAGATAATTTAATAATGATGGAATGAATAATGTCAGACATTATAACCACATAGTGAGGGCCTCATTACAATAATACAAATAAGATTTTATCAAGAACTTATTCCAAGACACTAGTTTGTATCATGATACCTACAGATTCATTGAGGTTCTATAGTGGGCCCTGCCCGTCACTTACTATGTTCAATGCATTCCTCATATGAAAAGGTTGAAACATAACATAAAAATTAGTATTAAAACTAGCATACAAAATTTTAATATTTTAACTATAAACCATGAATGGTATAAAAATAGCACATCCATATTCAAACATATTAAAAAACCTTAAACACAATATGTAATATTGTATCATAATAAATCAACTTCAAACAAGCATAAAATCAAACAAAGGATGTTGACACAGATGAAATCAATCCAAAAAGTATTTGAGTGAAATATCTATTTCTACTTTGAAATAATTTAAAAGTAAAGAAAAAATTTATTTTGAAAATATTCTTATAAGATTGTAAGGGAAGCTTCTATGGTGTTATAATGCCAGAATATAGCTGCACCCATTTTATAAGTTAAAAAAACATTCTTTCCTTAATTTTCTGAAAAGGTTATAAAGTACCTTGTTTGGAAAGAAAAACAAAGATTCATTTCAATTTTTTTATAAAAATTCAAAAAATGGTGTAAATAACTTTAACCTATATTCTAGTAAATACTAAAAAGGTTTTGAAATATATTTTTAAGAAACATGAATGTGGATGATAAAGAGGCCCGAGGAGATACTGACGTATAAACAACCTCAGATAATAAAGATATTGTAAAATTAGCCCTTACCTTGTAATTTTCTTTTGTAGAGGGTACTTTAACCTACTATATAATGTTGAAATCATTGTTATTAAATTATACAAGAACCACATACATAAATAAGATATCATATATGATCTTTTAATATTTGTTTTTTAATGACATTTCAGTAGTATCATTGTTTCAGGTGTTAACTAATTTGTTTTCCTTTATATGTTTTGTTATGTAAGTCATGTTTGTTATGGATATGATATATTTGATTCATATCCGGAATGATATTAAGTTATTTAAACATTAATTTTAATCAGAAAATGAAAATTATTCTTGAATGGTTACGATGGGTAATGAAAACTCATCGTGTCATGGAGATAGTCAGCCGTACGTACGCACAAGAGACAATATCATTCTATTAGTGGTGAAATAGTATTTAATTGGATGGTATATTATATATAAAGAATCATTAACATGTTATATTTATTATTTAAATAAATTATACACATTATTATACCCATCCAAATAATTAAGTGTTGAATAACAAACTATACCACGGCTTGGAGACGGTAAGCCGTACGTGCATACGTATGAGGACATTGCCATTCATAGGATGGATAAAATAATGAATATGGTTTTACCATATTTATAATAATATCACAGAATGTATAAGGAATTGGAGTTATTATTTTTTTATGGAAACAACAAAGAAATAATAAGTGGAAGAAGAAAAGAACTTTGAAAGAGGTGATGAAATAATTACCTCTTTTTCGGGTGCTTCCTTTTAGATTTGATCAAAAGGGATCCATAGGTTTGATTTATGATAAAATTAAGGCCTATAGGTTTAATTTAGGGTATTTGGGAGGATATTGGTGTAAGGGTTGGCCAATCAAAATGGCTTTGGAGGTGTGAAATTAAGATAATGGGAAGTACCCTTTTATTAGAGAGGTGAGGGTCACTTTAGGAAAAGCGTGAAATATTATTCTATTATAAAATAATTTTCAGTTTATAATGGATTAAAATGGATTTATTTTGAGTATAAGGTGGGGATGGGTCTAAATAATCTCAACCAATAGGTTTTATACACGTTTAGGTTACCATATTAACCTTATATTTTAGATTTAATTCTTAGTTAAATAGTTTAACTTTTATCATGTCTTCTTGTATTTTTTTATTACATGGTTAATAAACTTACTATAAAATGCCAAGATAACCTCAAGTGGTTCATTAATGACATTTATATACTTATATATGTCCTTTTACCTTACTTTATATTTTTATAAATATTATATCATTTAATAATATAGTATTTGTTTTAAAAACTCGTTTATGTCAATTTGAAAACTATTTAGTATTTGGTTTTTGTGAAAGTCAAAAAAACTTCATTACTTTGAAACAAATACATTAAATAAACCGTAACATATCACATTCACCTAGAAAATTCGTGGATGACATCAAAAGTCTAAATTTACATTTATTTTGATATTTATAATATTAATTATTTTAATATTTTATTAATAAGATAATTACTGCATCATCATTGTGTCATAAATAAATTTAATTATTTAATGTATAAAAATTATAAATAAAATACCATGATATAGGAAATATTTTTAGATTTATAATGAATATTTATTGTTGAATTTATCTTATTTATAACTCTATATTAAAAATGGTTTACTTATTAAACTTTGAATTTTACACTTTTAACTCTTCTTTAAATACAATATTATAAATGTCCTAATCTAATACAAGTGGATAAAAAATTATCATATTTTTGTACTAAGGTTGATTTTGTTCTAAATAAAATTATCCAATTGAATTAGGACATGTTTTAGGGTAATTATAATATCATTTTTACCTTTAATTACCCTATTTACTTTTAACTGTGGTAAATAAAATTCAAAAGTTACTATTTACCAAAAATTATTTTCATCATATTGAACCGAATTTTACTTACTGATGTCAACTGTGTCTCTCAAATTTTTAAAATTCAATTCACAGAAGTGGTAAAATTACGTTTTATGCAAATTTTCAAATGTTCCTAGAAGGTGGGTAAAAGGTGTTAAATAGTTCAACAGAATTTTATATATCTAATCTTATTATAAAATGACTCCAATGAATTAAATTTTAATAATATTGGTATTATTTATCTATTTTTACTTTAAAATAAATTTAAATAAAAATAATAATTATTTAAATAAAATTCATTTTTTAAACAATAACACAATGTTTTTTCATTATTCATCAAAAATTGAAATTTTTCAGAAAAATACCAAAAATTAACCTTAAGATAATTTTGATATTAAAAATCCAAAAATTAAGCCCATTTTGAAAAATAAAATTTATAAAATTTCCAAAAGTGGGTATTACTATTCATAACTACTTTTTAAACAGCTAGTTTGATTGATCATGGTGTTCTGGAACTCGAAGTTGCGTACAGTGGAAGCTATTGCATTATTAAAAGAGAAGCGTACCATGGAATATTGGGGTGGTACAAATTTAATGTTTTTGAAGTTTAATTAAATCATAAAATAAAATAATTTCACACAAAAATTATAGAATAAAAAAATTTATAGAATTGGAATGGTGGTTCCAAAAAAAACAAGAGAATAAGATGGAATGTTTCTAACTTAGGGAGTTTGAGTTGGAGTTTAACATTTATAGAAAAATATTCACTCTTAAAAAAATTAGAAAAGGCTGATGGATTGTATTGTGATTCAATCCTGAATAAATGATGGACTCTCAAATCAACATAATAAGTGTTTAAGGGAATATTTTGAATCATTTTTAAGGATAAAAAAGATCTAACATGCTATAAATTTTAGAATTAAGGATAATTTAAAAACATTTAGGATGAATCAAGTCAATACCTATTGGAGGGATGATGATAGACATATATAGGATATAAATTCAAAATTTCTATATAAAAAAACTTACTCAAATAGAAAATCAAGTGAAGGATGATAAATTTTCAAATTTATGCAATTCATATTAGAGAAACTAGATTTCTATTCCATTTAAGGAATAAGATGGATTCACATTACTATAGTTTATATAAATTAGAGTTAATTTTAGCCTATAAAACAAATAGAAAATAAACTTTTGATTAGTGAGAAAGAGTACCCAACATAAACAGAGAATGATAATGGAATTGAAATTATCATAGAGAACTTTGAGATCATTTAATATAAGATATATTGAAATTAATAAATTGTGTGGACTTAATCTAAATAATGAAATACCATATAAAAAACACCTAAATAATCTTCTCTATAATTAATTAAAGAATAAGTATAAGACTTAAAAAAATAGCTCTAATTAAATATATTAATGAATAAGAAATTGATGATCTTATGGATTTGAATTCAAATCTTAAACAATCTTCGGAATGTGATGTTCAATAAGGATTACATCTTAAGAATAATAAAAAAATACATAAAAATGATTTAATTTTTTTAGTAGAGTTGGAATACATTGGGGAACTTTTCTCGAAAACTAGAAGATACTTGATAGGGACTCTAGAGGTTTATATTAGACTTGAATTCACAAATAAAAATTAAAAAGGTGATTAAACTTATATTAATAATGGGAAATTTATGTCCCAATAAGAGGGAGATAAAGGAAAGATAAATGTATAATATGAAGCTTAAAATCAAAGGATCACAAATAAATATATTAAAAATGAGTTAATATCTAACATCAATATTAAAGGTATAAAATTAAAAAAGTTTTATCTTTATAATTAATGTTTTAACATTAAATATGGGTATAATTATTGACCAAACTGTATCCTAGAATAGGATACACAATAAGATTAATTTAGAAAATATATAATAAAACTATATTTATTTGGAATACAAGTGGAATAAGTCCTAGAAAATCTACCTGGGTTCCCAATAAAGAATAAAAAACTCCCATGAGATTTTTGTTGAGCCCAATTAAAAGAATTTAGGCCAATACTATAAAAAGTTTTTCTTAGGTGGAAACCAAGTAGTTTTGGAAGAAAAAAACCTTAACCCAAAAAATGACACCTCAAGACCCAACATAAACTCTAGATATGATGAAATTTCAAGCACATCCAATGATATGTCAAGATCACTAATAAGTTCCAAACCATTTGAATACAAAAACTCTACAAATAGTATAGTTTTTTATGATTAAATCATAATTTCAATGGAAAATGTAAGATTAAGTGGAAACTATGAAATATTAAACTAGTTTAGTAATATGACATGTAAAAAGAAAGGGGATAAATGTATGAATAAAATAGAAGGAATTATTCACATATAAGAATAAATATTTATGTAGAAATAAACATGATAATGAAGGAATGTGTGGATGGTTATGTCCTAAAACATAAAACCATAAAAATACAAAATGAATTTGACAAAAAAAACATTAATGGTAGAAGATCTATATTTCTATAAAATGAAGGTGAATGGTTAAAATGTTAAATTACTTATGCTTTCTCATGATCTGGGAGTGAAGTGCGTTTAAGAGTGTGAATATATTTCATTACAATTTTACTTCTTTTATTTTTATCAGATTTATCTATAAACAAGAAATTATAAAATTTTATTATCATAAATTAAATAAGTAATTTATACTTTAAAAATAATTTTCAAATAAATAAATCATTATATATATAAATTTAACTAGTAACATAAAATTTAGACTCATTTAATATCTGATCATCTCTCTGTATTGTGATATTGGGAAACTATAAATGATTGGTATTTCTTCAATATTGATATCAACTCTCTCTTTCTAACCAGTATACATGTCATAATTGTATGCTCGTTACATCTCACCCAACTCCATTAACCTTGCATCCTTGGAATTTTTTCCATTAGGAAAATTATATTGGATTTATATTGGAAAAAATATTTTTTAATAGAATATTATAAATTAATATACATAAAATTCGATTAACATTACTTATCCAAATCTATACCCAAACATTTTCATTTATTTAGCCTCCAACTTCCATCCAAATTATTGGTTGAGCCAAAAATGATATTGTTATTTTTAGAAAGTGTTCCATAAAACTTTTACATTCCTTACCATTTTTCTTAATTATAACGCCATAATCATTGTATTGAACCCTAATCTACACATGTCAATTATAGAACTCTCAAATTTTTTTGTGACCTCTTAATCTAGTAGAGGATTCAACTAATCATGAAAAATAGTTAATAAAGGAAAATAATAAATATGAATTTATCATTAATCACTACCAGTAATGTTTGAACACATACCAGTATATGGGGGATCTACTGACCCCTAGTGTGTTGTGTCTATAGGATGGGGAGTATCCCTTATGGGAGGTGAGATATATATAGTAGGAGTACTCAGTATATTTGATGATTATAAATGTATTGATATAGGAAAAAACATGATGTATAGCCATATATAGATGAAAGTGGATATGGATATGGATATGGTGATGGGATATATAGAGGAGCAATGCCTTGTATAGTGGATGGTGGGAATGGGTAATAAGGAGAGATGAGAGCCTAAGAACTACTATCCCATGCGGGTGTAGGCGTAAAGAAATACAAAAATGGTTTGTATGGAAAATAAGGAGTTGAAATAATTGGAGGTTGAACTTTGGGTGATTGAAGAAGTATGAAGGGATGATGAAATAGATGAAATCCTCATGACTGAAGTGTCCTAGTGTTAGGATTAACCATAGAATTAATTGTACAAGAACCCCCACCATACCATAAACCTCTTTAGCACAATACAATCATCTCCTTGATGATATATCCTAAAATAACCTGGATGATAAAATAAAATAATGGCAAAATTATAAATAATATAAAATAATATAATATCCAAATATAAAATTTACTTACAGTGGTGGTCATAGGAGACATGCCTAAATCTCTAATATAATGATCATTTATCTATATTATCCTCCCTCTAACTTCTTCATAATAATACATTTTGAACTAGAAATTTAAAATATTATTCTAAGATAAATAGAAATAATGAAAATGTTAAATAATACAACTGACTGCTTTAAAAAAAATGAAAAGATAGAAAATGTTATTTAATGCATGTATTTATAAGATTAAAAATAATAATTTCATTAAATTTTCATATTTAGTTACAATAATCTTTGCTTATTTGAAATTTGTGCAATGTAATTAACAAAATTAATTTGATATCTTGTAAGAAAGTTTAAAAAATGTAAAATATTTCAATAATATTAGGTAAATACTTAAAAATGTGTCAATGATATGTTTTTTTATTACAAAATATGCTTCACAATCTATTCTAACAATTGAATCATCTATGTCATCAAATGAAACTTTCAAATAAATTTGAATAGTTTCATCCAAAACATCACTATCATCTATTCCTTCATAAAAAATATGTCTTGGAATGACATAAAAGATAACACTAAATTGTTTTTTGATGGGTTAGTTACATAAAAAACCTATCTATACTATGATATAATAATATAAGGTTCAAAAGTATGAAGATGACATTTCATATCTATAATTCTAAAAGTATAGTTATCTATATGCATGCCTTGTCATGTCATTTAATCAATCCAATTTTATATCATTATTGCAACATGACACTGTGCGTAGTAATCTAATAAATGATTCTTTCAATAACCCCATAATATGATATATTTTCTAATCAAGGTTAATTGTCTAATTCACTTTCATAACAATCTATTGTGGCACTTATCACAACACCATCATACTGTGTTTCCATTTTTATTGCAAAACTATTTATAATGAATTTAAAGCCATTGAAAACCATTTCCTTACAATCACATACCACATTGTTTAGACTAAATGAAAATGATCTGATTTTATGTGATTCACTATTCATTGGTAAACATAGAACTTTAAAGACACCAACATCTAATATTAAACAAATAACTATGATTAAGTTATGTTAAAAAAATCTATTACCTTTGACTTTAACCAATAAGTAAATTATCTATTATTCAATCGTTCCTTCCTCTTAATAGATTTTAAAACCCCAAACTTTTATAGGGATATATAAGGTTCTTTTATAGGTACTATTTTTACTTTTTTTGAGTACTTTTCATTTGTATTTTACCTTATGGTGTGTTCGGGTGAAATTTGGAAATTTTGGAAGGAAAGGGGTAAGTGCACGGTTTTCCCAAACTATGCACCTCAGCCTAGAAAACCATGAAACTATAGATAATGCGTATTTGAATGGCTAGAAAATGGTTCTATAAATTTTGAAACCTCTTAGGATAAAATATTCACCCACTATAAGAGTTTCATGGATAGGGTGCATGGTTAGGGGAAATCGTGCACCCCGAGAAACAAATCACGAATATAGGTTTTTACTCCCCTGAAAATGATTAAAATATTTACAAATCCCCTATATTATACCCCAAAACACCATAGCTTAAACCAAAATCAATTTATCTTAATTATAAATCCTCCTAGAGGGATTCTAAGGCCTTCCGACCTCTGTTCTTGGTGATTCGAATCCTGGTTGGTAGATTTGCACCTCTTCAGTTATGTGATTTCTTCTCAATTGATTTCCCATATCTCTATCATTATTATACCATCCAATGTAGGATTTTTATTTGATATTTTTTATGGATATAGATCTTGAATTTTTTATCTAGATCTAGATTTAAGGGATATTTATTTTTTTGATCTTGATTTAGGGATTAGGATCCGTACATCATTCTACGTCAATATTTGGCTGAATTTGGGATTTTCAATGGGAGATATCTCATTAAAGAATCGAGGTAGGTGGTATATATTTAAAATACCAAAGTCATTATTTAAATTATGTGTATGGAATTATATAATTTCTATTATATGTTTATCAATTGTGTTCTTTATTGAATTAATTATTTTGGTAAATTAATTAATTGAGGAGATGTGAAATCGAGGATTTTGGGAATTATAGATTGAGATAATTAATTGTAGAATTAATTATGAGATGTTTAGAATTTTGAATTATTATAATTAATTGTAGAATTAATTATGAAATATTGAGTATTGAGAATTGAGATAATTAATTATATAATTAATTATGATGTATTGAGATTATGATTGAGATATTAATTGTGGAATAAATTATGGGATTTTGAGTTTATGGATATTGATTAATTAATTGATGAATTAATTAATGGGATTGATGTAATTAATTAATTGGGGAATTAATTAAGGGGATTTATGTTATAAACTAATTATTTAGTTATTAATAAAATTGGTGTGGTTAGTTAATTGTTTAATTGACTAATAGAATTGAAGTGATTAATTAATTTTGAAATTAATTAATGTATTTGACGTGATTAATTTATTATTGAATTATTTAATATTATTGATTTGATTAATTAATTGTATAATTAGTTAATATTATTGATATGATTAATTTATTATCTAATTAATTAATATTATCGATGTGATTAATTAATTGTTGAATTAATTAATGTTATTGATGTGATTGGTTGATTATTGAATTATCTAAATAAATTTTTGTGTTTACTAATTGTTGAATTAGTAATGGAATTGATGTGGTTTATTAATTATTGAATTAATTATGTGTTTATGAATGGTAACATGGTTATTTGATTGTTAAGTTATGAATGGTAACATGGTCATTTAGTTGGGAAATAAAGAATGGGAACATGGTGATTCTAATGTATAAATTAATGAATAGTAACATTGTCATTGATTGTTTTTAATTAACGAATGGTAACAGTGGAATTTTGAGATATGATATACCTTGAAAATACTTTGGGCTCTTTCATGAGCCGAAGCGGGTATTGAGGTACAAGTGTTTATGGGAACTCTAGGGTTTATCTGGTTAAATAAGGATTAGTTGATAATGCGATAACTGTTTATTTATGTATTTCACTTTATTATTTATACAAATGCATACATTATTATTTTACTGGATATTGTTTTCAACATAATTTGTGGTGGCCTACTGAGTTATAATCACACCCTACTTGGCCTTCCTGATCGGTACCCAAATAGATTTCATGGTTGCAAGACAAGATAAGGGAAAATTCCCTATATCAGGTGGATAAGTCAGGATGAAGCATGAATGAGGGAACCAGATGTGTTTCAGGACCTGTTTGGGAGTCTTCAGTGTCTTTACTTTTATGTTTTCATTTTTCCACTTGTTACATAAATTATCATGACATGTTTATTGTTCAATTTGATATTGTATCTTCAATTTTGGTCAACATGTGATATTGGCATCTTTCTTGTTAGGTTATATATTTGGTTATTATTTATTAATTTTACACTGGTGTTTTACTCTAAAAAAGTGGTTATATTCTCTCCATGACTAATATTATACCCTCACTGCTAGTCGGTAGCCTCTGGCATATGGGGAGGTACGTTTGAGGTCAGCTAGAGAACTGGCTTAGGGCACTAGTGTGTGGAAACCGAGACAAGATATTATAGAGTAGTATTAGGGTGGGTTTATTTTCTCTTCTTTTATATTAATAATTAGGAAAGTCAGTTAGGAAACAAAGAAGTTTTAGGCCTTGGTTATGAGATCATGCATGGGAGTAACAAACCCATGTATGATGGATAACCTAAGTAATTAGGGTGGGATTATTGTTATTGTTGTTTGCTATTACAGTTGAATATTATTTCACCTTGGGTGATGTGATTATGGTGTGATGTGATTTTTGTTTATGAGATTTTATGATAATTAACTCATGAACTCATATTATATGAGATTTGAATTTTCATGCATCATAGTAGGAACTCAGGATTGTTTTGTGACATGAATCATTTTAGGCATGCATGGGAAAACAAGTTATGGGTAAGTTGTTGAACTCAAACTATTTTTCCTTGATTTTGAAATTAAAACAAAAATGGTTCCTAAAATTAAATTTAGAAAAAATATATAATTATTCAAGATGAGAATGATTGGATGTATAAAAGAGAAACTTGATATGAGGATGAGAATTCCCTTTGATTACCAAGACCTAGGTGTAGGATGGTTAAGGGTAGGGATAACATATCTATTTTTACCATGTGTAAGGGTTTGTGAAAATGAATTTTTATGGCATATTATGTTTCCCATAAATGTGTTAATGTTGTGAATGTGTCCTAAGGGTCATGTTTGGAATTTTGGAGATATGTCTCCGTGATGACGTTTGTTGAGAGGACGACCAGAGGACATGGATAGACATGATCTACTGGTAGTGTGACCCGAGGCACTGATTGTTCCATGTGAGGAAGTTGGGGAAGAGTTTTGAGAGAACATTTCCCACTTCATTCATTTTATGGGAAGATACCCAGGGTGGGTTGTGAAGTGTATGTATAATATAATGAGGGAGTTTAAGTTTTAGCACCCTATAGATTTTACTAGAGAGGGTGGACCTGAGGGAGATGAATTCTGGGATGAGTCTATCGAGAAGATACTTGACTATTTAGAGACTCCTGCTGATATGAGGGTCAAGCTTGATGCCTATATTCTATGAGGACCAATGAAGTGTTGGTGTGAAATTCAGGCGCGAACTGGACATGCTGATGGTATGTTATGGAAGGACTCTTTTGAGAGTTTCTTGTAGAAATTATATCCAGAGATGCTGAGGTAGGAGAGAGATTCAAAGTTCATGAGGTTGACTCAGGGGAGTATTTCCATGATAGACTATGCTGGATGTTTTACATATTTGAAACTCTTTTCTCTAGTGTTGGAAGGATTTGAGACAACTACGGTGAGGCATTTTTAGAATGGGATTAAATGTGAGATTAAGTCTCAGGTTAACCTTCTTTGTTTAAAGAATTTTTTTTGAGGTGTTGGATCAGGATTTCAGTAGAGGGGAACCTGTAAGAGGATTCCAGTGTTGAAAGGATAGTTGCAGCTGGATGAATATGATGTATGACTCCCGATATTAGGAAGCATCACTGTGATATCATTAGTGAGAGTTTTGGTAAGAGGGGTGCACATATATAGGGATCAATTTCATAAGATCATAATCGAGGGATCTATCACCAGTATGGTAGGTTGGTACAATTATGAGGACAGTTCCCTCGATCACCAGTAAAGTGTCAGTCTTATGTCATGATGGGACATCTAGAGAAGTTTTGTAGGACCCATTAACTAATGAGCATTGATACAAGAGATATACATAAATAGGGTTAGGGAAGGGGATTTTCTACACTATATTATTCTAGAAGTTGGAGTTCTAATAGCTGAGGCAGTAGAGGTAATGGATTTGGTGCCTCTAAGAAAGTGTTACTGCATTAGAAGAGTGGTGTAGCTTAGGGGATTCAAACTACATCATAGGTAAGAGGGTAATGATAGTTTATTGCAGTGTATCCTATAGTCGTGGATAGAGAGGTTAGACTATCTACTGTGAGAGGTTCTATTCTTGTAGACTCTTACTTAGTTCCTTATTTGATACTAGTGCCTCTCATTACTTTATTTTTGATAAAATTGTGAACGTTTTGAGCTTGGAGATAGAGTTTGTGAGTAGGGTGTTGATGATAGACACACCTATGGTAGTATAGTCAAGAGACATTGGATTTTCCAAGGGGTTTTCTCTCGATTTTGGAGAGTATCATTTTTGTGGGATCTCTATATTCTTGATATGTCAGGCATTGACCTAATTCTAGGTATGGACTGGTTAGTAGCATACCGATCCCACATAGACTGTTATCGTAGGATAATGACTTGTACGTCTCATAAGGGTGAAAATTATGTTCATTATGGAGAGTAGGATATCTAGGAAGGCTGATAATGGAAAATTACTCAGCAACTGGGAGAGATTATATCCCAGGTTTCTATTATATTGTTTGATGATGAAGGTGTAGAGAAGGATGTACTTCCACCTATAGTGGACCAGTTTTATGTTTTCTTTCGTAAAGACTTATCAAGGTTTCCACTAGAGAGAGATATGGAATTTACCATTGATCTCATTCTATGGGATGATATAGTTTCTATTACACCATATAGAATGGTACCGATAGAGTTTTAGAGATCAAGAATTAGCTGAAAGAGATGGAGGATAAGGGGTTCATCTGTATGATTATGTCACCTTTGGGTTCACCAGTTTTTTTACTAATAAGGAAGATGATACTTTGTTATTTTGTGTTGATTATCATAAGTTGAATCGTATAACTGTGAAGAAATGGTATCCTCTTCCGTGTATCAATGATATGCTCAAATAGATTATGGGAGCTTGTGTCTTTTACAAGATAGACTTGAGATTAGGGTATCATCAGTTGGGAGTTCATACTTTTGATATACTGAGGATTTCTTTTAGAAGCAGGTTTGGCCTATAAGAGTTCGTCTTAATTTTATTTGGGTTGATGAACACACCAACAATGTTTATGGACTTGATGAACATGATCTTGCATCCGTACCTAGATCAGTTTTTTGTAGTGTTTGCGGATAAAATCTTGGTGTACTCCAAGAATCAGGATGATCATGACCAACTTCTTGACATCATACTGAGTACACTAAGAGGGCATCAAATATAGGCCAATCTAACCAAGTGTCTATTTTGGATTGATCAGGTATACTTCTTGAGTCACATTATCTCAGAATAAGGTGTGTCTGTGAACCTAGAGAAAGTTCAGGAAGTGGTTTCTTGGGAGAAACCCAAGAATGTATTCAATATCCTTAGCTTTATGGGGTTAGCTGGATATTATCAGAGATTCATTTAGGACTTTTCCTATTTAACAACACCACTTTTGGGCTTAACCAAAAAATGGGACAAAGTTTAATTGGTTAGAAGAATGTGAGAATGATTTCTAGGAGTTTAAGAAGAATTTTACATCAGCACCAATATTGATCCTACCTAATCTAGGTGAGGAGTATACGATGTATTGTGATGATTATGGGATAGGTCTTAGAGCATTGTTGATGTAGGGATACTGAGTTGTGGAATATGGGTCTCGACAGTTGAGGCCACATGAATGGAACTAACCTATGCATGAACTCGAGTTGGAAGAAGTGGTTTATTATTTAAAGTGGTTGCAACATTATCTATTGGGAGAAAAGTTTACTGTGTATATGGACCACAAGTTTTTGAAGTATATTTTTTGTACTGATATTTGAATCTTCTATAGTAGATATGGGTTGATTATATGTAGTATTTTGATTTTGAGATATCATATACACATGAAAATGGGAACAGTGTTGCTAATTCTTTGAGTAGGAAAACTCAAACTCAGGTGGTTTAGGAGTCTAGTGCTAAGTGAAAGATGATAGCTTTACTGGATGAGATGTACTTTGCGGTTTAGGAGAGTTAATAGAAGATGAATATCGTATTATTTTCAGTGGATTCTACATTTTTTAGAAGGATCCAAGACAGGAAGTATGAGTATACATAATTTTTGAACCTAAGGTTAATCCTTGAAGGTGGGGAGTCACCTTCCGATTAGATCATAGATGAAGATAAGGTCATCTATGTTAGTAATCACGCTGTTGTACCTATAAGAATGCAAGAGGAGTTGATTCCTGAGTTAAATTCCTTGAAGTGGTAGGTACATCCAGTTGTGGCCAAAATTTACCATCACCTATGATGACAAATTTAGAGCTCAACCATAAAAAAGGGGATAACATGTATGTGACATGATGCTACACCTATTAGTTGGCGAAATTCGAGAATCAACGACCTGTAGGTTTTCTACAGCCATTACCCATTCCTGAGTGGAAGTGGGATGATGTGACCATGGAATTTTTAGTGGTTCTCCCAAAGACACCTCATAAGAATGATTCTATTTGGGGTTTTGTATACCATTTGATAAAGGCAGAACATTTATTTCCTATACGGAAAACATTCTCAGTGGAAAAGTTGGGATAATTTCATGTTCAATAGATAGTCCATCTATATGGGGTGACATCGAATTTTATTTAGACTATGAGTCATATTTTGCTTCGTGATTCTAGTAGGGATTACAAAGGGAACTTGGTACACAGGTTTTGTTGATTATGTATTCGCACCCACAGAAATATGGGAAGTTAGAGTGTACTATATAGGTGCTTGAGGATATGCTATGAGAATTTGTTCTAAACTTTAGCGAGTCTTGGGAGAAGCACCTGGAACTAGTGGAGTTCTCTTATAACAATAGTTATCAAGAAGATATAAAGATGACACCATACGAGGCTCTTTATGGTAGGCTATGTAGATCACCTCTATATTGGATAAAGGAAGGTGAGTTTGAGTTGTTGGGACAAAGTCTCATGCAGTAGATGTCAGAGTAGTCTCAACTTATTTGGAAGCGTATGTCTACAGCTCAGAGTAGACATAAGTCATACACTGATAAACATTGATAACCCCTAGAGTTTGCAGAGGGTGATCATGTATTACTTCGGGTCTCTCCTAGATTAGGTCACCACTAGATATAGAGATAGAGAAAGTTAGTTCCCAGGTTTATTGGACCGTTTGAGGTTGTAGAGAGGATCGAGCTAGTGGTGTACCGATTGGTTATTCGAAAGAGATACAATGTTATGCATGATGTTTTCTATGTTTCACAACTATGGAGGAATCACGATGAACCTTATCATGTGATCGATGTGAATGATGTTGATCTTGATATAGATGCATCTTCTAAGGATAATATAATACATGTGTTGGATAATAGTGAGAAAGTATTGTAGGGAAAGACTATGCCAATAGTTCATGTATTATGGAAACATGGGCATGTCAAGGAAGAAACTTGGGAGAGAGAAGTGGATATACGGGCTCAATGGCCTGATATTTTTGACTCTGAATCTTAGATATTCTTAGGAGTATAGATTGAGGATGGGCTGTTATAAGGTGGGGGTATTGAAAAACCCTGAACTTTTATGGAGATGTCCCAGAATTTTTTATAAGTATTATTTTTCCTTTTGTTGAGTACCTTTTGTTTGGGTTTTACCTTGGAGTGCGTTTGGTTAAAATTTGGAAATTTTGGAAGTAAAGGGACAAGTGCACCATTGGCGCATGATTTTACCAAACTGTGTGCATAAACCCAACAAACCTTGAAACCCTGGATAGTGGGAATTTTCATGGATGAAACATGGATTTCCAAAAATGTATTCCCTTTTAGGAGAAACTATTCACCACACTATAAGAGGAACACAATTAGGGCACATGGTTAGGGAAAACCATGCCCCCTAAGCAGCAGACCGTTTGTACAGTTTTTTACTCCCCTAAAAATTAATAAAATATTTCTCAAGGCCCTGTATTATACCCACAAACACCCTAAGTTGACCCATAGTTGATTTCACTTAATTGATATCCCCTTGAAGGGATTATAAGGCCTTTCAACCTCCGTTCTTGGTGATTCGAAGCCTGATTGGTAGACCAGCATCTCTTCAGGTATGTGATTTCTTTTGGATTGATTTCTTGCCTCTCTCCTATTCTTCTCTAATCCATTGTAGGGTTGTTATTACCTATTTTGGTTGGATGTAGATCGAGGAATGTGGATCTAGATCTATATTTAAGGTATCCTTATTTGTTCGATCATGATTTAGAGATTAAGATTCAGATCTCGTTCTACGTCGTTAATCTGCGGAATTGGGGATTTATGTTGCGCGATCTTTCAACAAAGAATCAAGGTATGTGGTCTATAATTAAAATCCAAAAGTATTTATTTAAATTATTTTTATGAAATCGAATAATTTCTATTATATTTTTGTCAATTGTGTTATTGATTGAATTAATTAATTTGGTAAAATAATTAATAGAGGATATGTGAAATTTGAGATTTTGGGAATTATAGACTGAGATAATTAATTGTAGAATTAATTATGAGATATTAAGAATTGAAAATTGAGATAATTAATTTTTTAATTAATTATAAAATATTGAGAACTGTGAATTGGGATAATTAATTGTAGAATTAATTATGAAGTATGGAGATTGTGATTGAGAGAATTAATTGTTGAATTAATTATGGGATTTTCAGTTTATGGATATTGATGAATTAATTGATTAATTAATTAATGGGATTGATATACTAAATTAATTAGAGAATTAATTAAGGGGATTAATGTGATAAATTAATTTTTTAATTAGTAATGAAATTACTGTGGTTTGTTAGTTGTTGAATTGACTAATAGAATTGAAGTGATTAATTAATTGTAGAATTAATTAATGCATTTGATGTGATTAATTAATTGTTGAATTAATTAATATTATTTATGTGATTAATTATTTTTTAATTAATTAATACTATTGATGTGATTGATTAATTGTTGAATTAATTAATGTTATTGATGTGATTAGTTAATTATTGAATTAATTAATTGAATTATTGTGTTTATGTAATTATTGAATTAGTACTAGAATTGATGTGTTTGATTAATTGTTTAATTAATTATGTATTTATGAATGGTAACATGGTCATTCGATTGTAAATTTATGAATGGTAACATAGTCATTTAGTTGAGAAATAGAGAATGGTAATGTGGTCATTCTAATGTATGAATTAATGAATGGTAACATGATCATTAAATTGTGTGAATTAATGAATGGTAACAATGGAATTTTGATATATGATATCCCTTGAACATATTTTGAGCTCTGACTTGAGTCAAATCAGGTATTGACATACGAGTATTTATGGGACCTTGAGGGTATATGTGGTTAAATAAAGAATAGTTGATAATGTAATAACTATTTATTTATGCATTGTAATTTATTATTTATACAACTACATACACTGTTATTTGACTAGATATTGTTTTAGATGCCGTTGGTGGTGGCCTACTAAGTTGTATTCACACCCTACTCGGGCTGCTTGATCAGTACCTGAATAGATTTCATTGTTGCAAGATAGGATAAGGGAAAAGTCCATGTGTTAGGTGGATGAGTTTGGATGGATCATGGATGAGGGAACAAGATGTGGTTTGAGGCTCATTTGGGAGTCATCAGTGTATTTACTTTTTATTTTTCATTTTTTCACTTAGCACGTATATTAGTATGACACATTTACTGTTTAGTTTGATATTTTATCTTTAGTTTTGGTCATCATGTGATATATGAATATTTCTAGTTATGTTTTTATATTTGGTTATTATTTATTTAATTTTTACTAGTATTTTACTATGAAAAAGAGGGTATAGTCACTTCATGATAGATATTAGACCCTTTCTACTAGTCGGCAACCTCTAGTGTATGAGTTGGTGAGCTTGAGGTTGCATAGAAAACTGAATCAGAGCATTAGTGTTTGTCATCCAGGCTGGGATGTTACATAGATAGTGAACAATTTCACCTTTTTATAATTTCAAAATGTTATATATATATATGACAGATTTAAAATGTTAGAAACTATGAAATAATAACACAATGAAAAAAATGAATATTTATTAGTTTATTTACTTGATGTAATCATCAAACGTGAAATAATTGAATAATACTGTACGATGAGACATTTCTAACTCTTTCCTTTGTAAAGTACACAATGAGTATGATCTAGATATACCCACTATTTGGGGAAGTGATTGAAATATAGGCCTGATGGGATCATAATTTTCGTCATTAGTTATCATTAGTTGATTAGACCTAGTAGTGACATTATCCAAGTATGATGAATAGAAATCAATGAATTCTTGTGCTAAATATTCTTTCATAATAAAGAATTTGGGATGATATTTATATCTAATGTAATATTTTAATGTAGACATTATCCCTTCTATCATATAAATCAAATGACTTAAAAAAGGACCACCAAAAAAATTATATGGGAAGATGCTCCATCAAATGTAGCATACATGTGAAAAATAAAGGTGTGAAAATTTTCTCTAAGTCGTAAAGAATAATCAATTTATATCTCTACAATTTCATAACAAAACTTCTTCTTAGTATTTTGGCATAAAGTTCTTAATAAAAATGAAATAAATTAATAATAGAAACTTTAACATTATGTGAAAGTAAAATTTTAATGGAAATGGGAATCAACTAATGTAACAATACATGGTATCATGGGTGTTAATAGATTTTAGTTTCACTTATTGTGAATTTACCCTTTATGAAGTGTTACTTGAATAACCATCTGGAAATTTCAAACTTTACAAGACCCAAAGAAATTGTTTTTCTCTGTATTTTTCATCATATAATTGGAAGGATTTACATTCCACTTATTTTTGCCAATTAACTTAGGATGAAGTCTTTATCTTATACCATAATCCATCAAATCATGACATGACTAAAAAATATGTTTTGTTTTACCTTTGACATTTAAAAGAGTAGAAAATAATATTTCAAATTTTTTTATTGATATTCATTACATAAAATAAATTATGCAATAAATTCAATGAACAATAGAGAAAATCAAAGAATATACTTTTTTTAATTGATATTGTAATTTTAATTAACATTCTTACACTTTCTAGTATTTGATTGACTCTTTCCATGAAAATAATTCAAACCATCAAGTTTCTTAACAATATCATTCCTTTATATTTTTTGAGGTGTTTCATCTATGTTTATTCCATTATCGAGCTATCTATGTTTTTTCCTATATGGATGATCCATAGATAGAAATTTTCAATTCCGTATGAAGATGAAAGTTCACCCAAACTTTAATCTACAGGAATGTGTATTTTTTTATAAAAATAGGATAGGGTAATTTCTATTTTGTACTTCAACTAGACATCATTTTGTAATTAGTGAAATCATTTATTATCCATAATAAATCTATAAGAAATATAAATTACTCCTTCTTAAATTCATCATACACTTTCACACCAATGATCCAAATCTCCTTTAAATCATATATTAATGGTTGAAAGTATATTTAAATATCATTTCTAGTATCAATGGGTCCATATATAAATATACTCATGATAATAAACATATTCTTGATACACATCCATGATGGAAATTTATAAATGTGAATGAAAACAAGCCAAGTACTATGCCCAGTATGCATCTGGTGAAATGGGTTAAAACCATCACATGATAATCCCAATCTAACATTTCATGGGTCAGCTGAAAAATTAGGATGTAAACTATCAAATTTATTCCAAGTTAATTCATCTACAAGATTCACTATTTTATCACTATCCTTATTTCTTTCATCTTAATGCCATATCATATTTTTTTCAATTTATTTTGATACAATTTTTTGGAAGCTTGGAAATTAGAGGGAAGTTCCACATCACTTTCTCTAGTGTGTGGGATTATGTACTATCTTTATTTATATTCTAACTTTATGTACCACACTATTTTAACTAACTTAACTCCTAATTTTCCTTCTAGAATAGACAATAATCATTAGGTAAAACATGGATCTTAGTAGATGAAAATCAAAAATTTTAATCAAAATTTGATTCCATGTAATAATTTTATTGAATACATGAATCACCAAGTAGTAAATAATTAATAAATTTAAAGAGATAGTCAACTGTAGTATTAATAAATCCATACATTTCTTTCCCATGATATAATCTCATTAAAAATTCAAGTTTTCTTATTTTTTCCACATTCCTGATATAATGGTGTATTCATATATTCTATTGACTTTCTAATACACTCAACATCATCATTTTGATCAATATAAGAAAACTATGTTCTGGTATTCATTTTCTGTTTTATTGGTCTATATAAGGATCTGTCTTGAGAAACAAATGGAAACTAATTAGAAATTAATTTTTCCATAACAATCCTTTTAGGTGAATAAATGTCATTCTCCATTTTCTCCATTTTGATACCACACATGATATTTGTTTTGGAGACCATGTTTAGTGATATAGTAACTCACGTCCTCATGATTTAAAAATGGTTTCTAGTATAATCAAAATATGGTCATCTAATCAATCCTCCATCTGAATCATTATTGAATGAAAAGTCCAAAAATATTTTAAATCTTTTTAAAACTCATCAATGATCTGTTAAACATTGTACATCCAACTTATATCCATTCTGATGCAAATAAATGTATATTAAATAAATAATTAAGAAAATGAATTAACGAGATATTTATTGTTTCTTGAAATAAAAAATAATCATTAATAACATGTTTATAAAAAAATCATAAAAAATATCTTCAATGGAAAGTAAAATAATATATCATATGTTAAATTTTAATTTATAGTCAATTTTTTATTCACACGATGCATTATTTATTTATTAAATACTAAACACTATATAAGTAAGAATACATATTCAATATTTAATATAAATATAAAAAATAGAATATTTTAAAAGGAAACATATATAAGGATCATTTTTTATATGTAAGGGTCACTCTCTTAGTGATATTTTCAACTCTACTAATATGTAAGGTTAGTGTCATCAAACATAACTATCATAGCCTTAGTGAAATTTCAAACTTTTAGAAAACATATGGGTAATTAACATATCCATATCTATAAACATCCAATATATAATTGAAAATATATAAATACATAAGGATCTTTCCTTTAAAAAATTTAATCTATAAAGGTTCAACACATAATACTTATGTTTGAGTGGTTACAAAAATTCATCTACATATAACATTGTAAAACATTAATAATTATTAATAATAAATTGAAATAATAAATAATAATTATGAAAAAATAAGGGGAGAAGAAATAGAAATTAACTAAAGATGATATGGAAATATACATAATAAAAAAACTTTATAGAGATGGAATTTGTAATAAAAAAACATATAAAACAAAAATACAATGATCCAATCAAATTTCTTCACATTTTTAATGATTACAAAACCCAAACATCACTCCCCATTTTTATAGGATGAATAAGATATGAAAATATATAGAAGTACATGTAAAATCTCAAAAGTCAATAAAAAAATTTAAAAAAATATGAATGAAATAAAATATAAAATAATCCATCCCTATATTAATGAATATATTAAAAAAAATAATAATAATAAAAGGAGTAGTTACTTTTGAAGATGAAATATAAATCAAAATATTGTATACTCTTTGTTAATACAAGATCCCATCCTTTTAAAAGATATGATTATAAATTATTTTTGATTTAATAATATTATTTATAAGAAAACTATATTAATATTCAACACAATAAGTTAATAAAATTCAATAATCTACCAATTATATTTAAGAAATAATATAAAATATATTATAATTGATAAATAATCCATTTCCTTTGAATAAATATCATTTTTAAATGCTACATATAGTTACCTACTGAAAATAATCCCATGATTCCATCATTCCAAGATCATATTTTATATTTTACAAAATTGTTTCTTTTAAAGTATTTGTAAATATATCATCCATTAATTCATCAGTAGAAATAAACTGTAATTTTTTTGTAACATTTATGTAAAAAATATATCATAAAGCGATAACTATCTTAAATATGATTCATTCGAGAATATTAATGATAGATCATCAAAATGGGCATGGATGATGAATTATTTCACAATATCAGAATAATTTTAAAGTGAATACAAAAAAATGACATTGTCTATATAATCTAATGAGTTTGTGAACAACAACATACTTTAGGGACATATTCATCTTCTTCCAATAATAAAGATATTGAATACTTCCACTTTGAATTATATAAAACCAAACAATTACCAAGATATTTATAAATTCCATTCATGACATTACTATCAATGTTTCAAGCTCCAAATTCAAAATAAAAATAACTTAGTAATAAAAAAATACATCCCTTTAATGGATAAACTATTCTTCTCAGTACCTTTATCATGGATTCAAACCACTGTGTAATGTTTGATCCAAAAATATACATCATGGAACACTTATTTTTGGCCTCCAAATATGGAATGATTATTAGGAAATACAATAAAAATCCAAGTAATAAACAAAAACATGAATGAAATATGAAAAATAAAACAAAATAAAACTTACTATTAATAATTGGATCCTTCAAAAAAAAATGAGGACACTGTAACTCAAGTGTATGAATAAAGGAAAAATACTGACTGTGAGGAGCAGGAGGAGTATGGTTTTTAGGAAAGGCATGGGTCAGTCCATAAGGGTCTTACTCATAGATGGTCTTTGCTATAATACCTATGTGTGGTCCACTTTTATAAGGAAAGGGTTCCTCCATCACAATGAATGGAGGAGGACTTGGCTGCAACACTCATTCTTAGTCCACTTTCAAAAGAAAAGGGTTCGTCCGACGCACCGAATGGAATAGGAATGCATGAAAAAGGGGATGTATTATGGGAGGAATGCATGATGAATGGTATGGGAGTAATCAAAAGAGGTATGAGAGGAATAGACCAAGGAAGAATGGATCTGTCGGGTGATGATCAACTGGGGGAGAAAGACCGAGGAAAGGGATTTTGCATGTGGGTGGGTTGGAGAGTAAATCCAAAGGGGGTGGGGATAAAATTAGAACAACGATATTTCAAAATAATTATTTTCCGATGTATTTACACATTATAGAGAAAAAATTTCTAAATAACCATGTCTATATCTCATTCTATATCCACAAACCTGTTAATTGATTGATATATGTCATTTTTTAAATTAAGAGCTCTCCTCTAATAGATGGCCCACTTGCCTCTTGAGCTCAAGGTGGGGAGTACCACTTTGTAGATAGAAGAGATTCACCCTATTTAATGTGGGAGAATTCCATCTCTACCTATATAAATGATATAGGGGACCCACCACCTAGAGAGAGACATGGGAATACTGACCCATATACCACTCTAATGAGAAAACCCAATCACTACCACCAGCTAAGAATCACTAAGAGAAGAGTCCCAATAAAATCACATCATGCCATACTTTTGATTCTATAATGAATACCACCACCACATTCTACATGAAAAACTACTTAGGATATTCTACTCACATGCTCAAATCTAAGTCCCGAAGAAGGAGATACACAAGGTAGAAGTTTCTAGGAAAAGTACATGGCATGGCCACACAGTGTGTGACCTCACTTAGACACCTGTTTATATCCTCCACTAGACATGTTTGGCTAGACATGTTGATCTATATGACTTGTACTTGGAGTAAATGATATTTCTTGGTTGTTCGGGTATTCTCGTGTCTTCTGGCCCATGCCTGTGTACCTTGTCCCATGCTCGTGTACTCTGGTCATGTACGGGTACACTGGCCATGTCCATTCCCACGCACACCAACCATGCCCAGTTTCTCTAGCCATGAATGGGTACAATGGTTATGTTAATGCCCCTAAACTTCATCTATTCCCATGTACCTGGCTGTTTCCATTCCCTCGTACCCAGTGGTACATGCCAAGTCACTAGCTTTGGGTCACATGGCATGTGGTACGAACACACGATGTGTGATATCTAACTTTTTATGAAACCTTATCCACCACATTAAGGGGAATACATGGTGTGTGTTCTTCTAAACTACACACCTTGTACTTTGGAAATTTATAGAAACCAATATTTCTTCACATAGACACTAGTTCAACCTTTACCATTTTCTTACTCACTATTTGAACACCCAAAACTGAAGGTCATCATCTTTGTTTATCATTTCCCATCCTTTGGTGGTTGAAAAACAGGAATCCAGTTGCATGATCGGTAACCACTGTGCTATCTACCGTCATTTGGGGACCCAAACCTTGATTCCATCACCCAAATCATCAAAACATCTCAATCCATCTACAAAACACCATTCACCATGCCTTTTGTGTATTAACCATGAATCTAGGGGTTTGATCATGCTAAAATCCATCCTAACAATATGATGGTGGGGAAAGAACAAGAACAAGGGAAGATCATCATTGGACAATGTGATACTGAACAAAGACAATGAATTTTCGGAATCCAAGTGTGAAAAATATGTGTGCAATGAGGATAAAAAATCTGGTTTAATATCACAACATAAAATAGGGAAAATGTGAAGAAGGTAAGTCGTAGTAAATAAGTAGATATAAAATTCATAATAATCAATTGAATCCAAATTGGGAAGAAAACACCACAATAATGAGACTTACTGAAATAAAAAATCAATCATTGGTGAAGAATGAATCTTCTAGAGAATATGGTGATGATCTTATAGTGTTCATCATCCGTCTCATGATTCTCTTCAACCATCTTCGTTGATCCACATTCATAATTTTCCAATTCCAACAAAGCTCTATCCTCATCTATAATCTCCCAAGGTTACATGGTAACCCTAAAGAATTTCTATAACTACATATAAATAGATAGGGATTAAGATTTTCCATTAAATAAATAAATTAATTTACTTAATTCACCTACCAATGGTCACTTTCCTTTGAACACCCGATGTCGACCAAATTTATGCCTCACCTAGGATAAACACCATATTTCAGAAACAACCATGGTCTTGTATTTCCCATATAAGGTCCCAATCAATAACAAAAAAATTTATTTTGAAAATATTCATTCTCATGCTTTAATATATATTAATATTTTTAATATATTAATTATGGGGTCCTGTGACACCCAAAAATAGAACTGTATCCAAGGAAAAATCCATAGATATATAAATAAATATTCAAAGGATCAAAATAAAAAACCTAGATTCATTATAATAAATTCCAAAAATGTACCCATCATATCCAAAAAGGAACACTAGATGTTGTTTTCAACTTACCACATTCATTTTCCATATACGACTGCAAGTCAAACTATCCTTGATAAACTTGTTTTAAAATTCCCAGCTCCAACTGCCGAAGCATTACCAACTTACCCAGAAATGATGCCTAGATTCATCCTACGATCAGACAAACACACTCACCAGATACCATAACTAACTCTCAGTGAGTTTACATGGTTAATTCCCAAATTATCAAAACCATTGATGTGTACCACCACACACACCAACTCACCTTTGATCCTAGCACCCCTGGATTACATCAAATCCTTCCCAAGCCTGAAGCCAACACTCGATCTTGACCCACCATAACATCTAATTTTATATTTAGAATTACCTCAGTAATCTAAGTATGCATCTAATTTTCTCCTCACTGGTATCCCAATGCCACTACTACCACTCCACAGTAAATTCTACACACCTGTGAACCTTCCATAATTATATTCGTATGACCATGAATGACACATCACTCTCCACCATAAGATTTTTACTATATTTTATCCTATTGAGAAGTTTACAACACCCATGGATGACACTCCATTTATAACTAAATTCAAATATTGGATGCAGTCATCCCACTCCCACCTGGGAGAAAAAACAAAACCTCTATACCACTTTCTCTCAGCTTCTAAGAATGGTTCCCACGAAATTCACTAATATCCAGTCTGTAATAAGAACCTCACCCCTCTATTATTGATGGTGAAATCACCACCCTACGACTTTAATTATACCACTCCATGAGTATAACCTCTATAGTTTCAACATAAAAAAACACAAGCTTGTCTTCTGATCCATGCTCAACACATCCATCAACCCATGATGCCTCAATCTTGGTCAAACCCAAGTATCCATGAAACTGCATTATAACCCCTCCATGATGTCACTATTCAATATAGGACAACATAAAATCCATTGAAAGGCCTTGAGACTCATTTCACACAAGATTCTCATCAACTCACTTTCACCTCACATCAAGAGTGACTCATCAACTGAGACAAGTCATAGAACCATGCCTCTTTTCTAAGAATTCATGAACCACATCAATTATGGCACTACCGCCAATTCATTTCTCAATATTATCGAAGACCCTAAAATTTTTCCATAGAATAAATATGTCACATCTCACCATTCTAAAAAAAATGTCTCTATGAATAAACATCACACACAACCTTTCTCTCACTGAAAAATAGTGGATTCTTTCTCCCGAGCCACCCAACCACATAACCCTAATGGCATCACATATATTTGATATGCACATACCTCCTAGAGCTCATCAAACCCTAGGGTCACATACCCCCTGTGACCATTTACCAACCTAACTCTATTCCCATGATTCATGCATTAATATAGCTAGGATCAAGTACCCACTCAAGAATCTGACTATGTCTCATACCTAATTATTCCCATCGATCTAGAGGCACCCCGGATGCTTGCATCTGACTATCTTAAAATCTATCATGAGTCAAGTATAACTAAATACCACCTATCACCCTGGGTTTTGTTTCAAGATCAGAAGCATATAACATGATCTATCAACCCTAGACCCATCCATAAAGGTCAACACCAAATTACTGAATGAAAATAGTGTAAAAATAGAAAAGATAGGCATATGAATGATCCATCCCTTCAAAACTAGTGTAAAAAAAAACTAAAATCACTCAAAATTATTCCCTTAGAAATGATACAAGGAATAACCACAACTTTACTAAACCTTGATATCACTTTCCATGAAAAAATATACAAACTGAAGCATCTACCCATGCTGCAAACAAATTATTTCCCATAGGTATCACTCCTACCATCAGGTAAAAATATAAAAAATCCACCATGCCAAGTCCAACCGATTACTATAGATCCCATACACCCTTAAAAATACACTTGGTTATCATCCGTACTAAAAACCAATACACCATCTCTAGGGTCTAACACACATATCATAATGTCCACAACACCATAAGGTAAACAAGAAACCATGATAATAGGTGATATATCACAACCTTAAGGTCAAAAACCAACCAAAGGCACAATAGGTAACCTCCCACTATCTGGTACACTTGAACCCATAAAGGTCTCATAACCTAGGATATCTCTCTAGCCAAACTATCCGTATATAGGGTCAGGACATAAACACAAGGGATAATAATTAATAATATTCCTAAAGGTTACCCCACTTCTTATTTACTTATATTTAACTTCATGATTTAAACCCAAAGGATTCATATTTTAAAACATTTCATTTTTCTCCAAGATTATAAGTTTTAATCTTTCAAAATTTATTTGGACATCACATTCTTGGTTTTGTTAGATAGAATTCCATTCACAAGTTACAGGGGAAGAACCTTTATAAGTTACTTATTATAACTTTATTTAACCAAAACCATCACTTTAATAATTCATCTATACATACCTATTAACCAAAAGTCACATGAGGAGTTGTTCACATATAATGGAACCATATATTTATATGTAAACTATATAAATAACTATATAAACTTTAAATATCAACCTCTCTCAATTATTTATAACCAAAGGAAGATATAAATTACCAGCAATCATAACCACATATAGTAAATAAAACACCAACATATCTGAATCCTAGAAAACAATCAATCACAGGAAATATACATATGACATATCAATCCTATGTGCCTAACATGGTTCATGAATGCACACACCCTCTCATCATTCTAAACAAGAGTAAAAATCCCATAAATCCATAACATCATACCCAAATGAACCACTTGAGGTGTAAATCAATCAACTGTAAAAGTGTAAAGAAAAAAAAATAATTTCCATCCTCAGAAACTCAGATATTTCCCTATACGTGGGGATATATAACCCAGGAATGAGCTCATTACCATGATAAAAAACAATAATAGTCTCATGTCCACTATTCCAAAATAATAAGACAAAATAAAAAGACCTGATACCACTTTGTAGCATCCCAACTTGAGTCACTCTATGAATAGTAACCTGACCTATTTTCCACATGATCCCAGGTGCTCCTCCCCATATGCTATAAGTTTATAACTTGTGATAAGGTCCCATGAGGTTATTTTGGGGAGGATATTCCCTATTCATCAGAGCATACAACAAAATATAAATAACTCATATAGATATACATTTAGGTAAACATTATAGCTAGGGAAGGTGTCGATAAATAAATACAACATCAACTATGATAACAAATGATTGTTCCATACATACGAAAATAAACCCCAATGTGAGGATCATATAGAAGAATTACAAAAAGAAACAAAAATACTATATATAAAAACTCTTGTTCTTACTAATGAATGAAAATATCATCTTGTTCAAATAAGATACAAAAATAAAATTTCTATTTATGCAAAGAACATAATAATAGTTTTTAAATTATATGATTTATCAGTTGGGAAAACTTAGATCAAAAGTGATAGATTCCATTTTTGAGACTCTTTGTCCATAACCAACATGAATATATACTTCACCATTCATTAATTACTTAATATCTCTAAGTTTGTGTTTTTCAGAATAAATGTGTTACACACACCTGATATCTAATAGTCATGTATTAGAGTTGGGATAATTAATCTCTATAGCATTCACATTAAAATGATAAAAAAATTTCTCCTTAATAATACTTCTCAATTCTAGATAAAAACCTTTAACCGTTTTATACGTTATAACCATTAGTGATCTCAATATGATTGTGATTAAATATTCCATAATCTATAATAAAGACTTATAAGTCGATGAGTATCATGTATTATATATTTTCATTAAGGAATTTAAATGAAAGTGATCCCTATAAAAATGATAACAACTTGAATAATGTATATTCATTGAGCCAATATCATTATTTCACTATGAAATGACCCCTCTATGGCGTGAAAATCATCACATTAATTATTTAGGAAGGCTTTCAAGCCAATAAAAACTTTTTTTGATTCTTGAATAGTTTATTGGAAAAATATTTGTCAATATCCATCATATAAATAATTATCAACTCTATTCCTTTGATATACCAACCCTTAGATATTCCCAGCTTAGTTTAGTCCAAATAAAACATAAAAAATGAGTTAACCAAAGATAATCTAGGGGAACCCCACTATAGCATGAAACTACCTAATTAAAAAATCTAGAGTTATTACTTACGTTTTTCCTTGAACATGATAATCTAGGGGCACCTCATTATGGAATAAAACCACCTTTGTAATGATTGAGGTACTGAAAAGTGCTGCTTTGAAAGGAATCTCACATTTAGTATTTTATGGATTTTAAATTTTAAGGTATCACCAATTTAATATACATCATATGCATATTAAATTCATAACTATCTTATCTTATGAAATCTTTATTTTCTCATGCTCTATTCTTTTTTTTACATGCATGCTTCTAAATAATTTAGTTTTGGAATCTCTATTCCAACCACAAAATTAATGTGTTCACACCACATTGATGTGAAACTATTTACATAACCCATAAGCTTGGTTACCCACATAATAAAAGACATAAAATCTATTCATACATATCTAAATGCATCATATTCATAAGGTATATTAACATTTAATGTAAATTCATTGAGTTATATGATATTGAAAATTTCTACATGAGTAATCCAAATGTGAAAGATAAACAACCACACTTATCTTTATAGAAAAGAAAAAAAATCCTCTAGGCTGGTAGGTTCTCCAACCCCAAGTCCCTCTACATAGGGATACTTTACTTAAGAGAGAATTTAATTCCCAATTTCTATAATAAATAATATACACAAACTATATTCAATAATTATTCTTAAGATCAAAACTCGAATTACAAACTAAGGTCAAAGTGGATGAAAACTAAATGTTATATACTCATAGATAACAGAAATATAGGTCTCTAACTTCTAGAAGTTGTTTAATAGTTAAACATAAATCATACTTAATATTCGTATTTCTTAAAAAAATTACTAAACATGAATATCCCAAGAATTTAACAAAATAAATTAACATTTTATTTATTTTCTAAAACATGAGATAAATATTCATGAATATTTCATCAATAAATAATAATTATATAAATTATAAATAATATTTTTTATATTAATTTTAATATGAAATATTTAATATTTTACATTATATGGGATTTGTATGATATTTCACAAATTATTAAAATTTTACAATTCAATTATATAAACATTTTTAATAATTTAAATATCATACATTATATTATTTATAAACACTTTATAAATTACCCCTTATAATATAAAAATAAAATCTTTTACTTATATATAACAAGGTATTATATATAACAAGTTAAAAAGTATTTTATATATTTAAATTTAATATTTTGGAATAAAATGTTTCATAAAAATTTATTTAATTAATTATAATTTTTTTACAATAAAGTAATCAATTTAAAAATTCCTTATAACCTAAATATTCCTAGTATATATCTTAACTTGACTTATAAACATTTTATAAACCATGAAAACCATTTAAATAATTTAAATTTTTAAAATAGTTTTGTTTACCCTTAGGTAGAATCTAATTTTTTCATGAGGGTAACCTCCCTTTACCCTTACACAGAAACTCTACATAAGGGTAATGCAATCTCTACCTTTACATAGGCCATCTAGACCCACTTTCATAAAGGTAATCAACTGTTTACCTTTATTCAACTCATCAACATAATGGAAAATAAGTGAATTTCTTAACACATCTCACTTGTGTAAGGGTAAACTCTATTTACCTTTACAAAAACATTTTTGTATAAATATAAGTTGTAGATTACCTTTGTAATGAACCAAGATGGTTCGACCTAACACATCCCCTAATCTATCTTTCCATAAGGCGTCAAGCATTCCTCCCCTAATGTGAGAGGATATCGACTAGAGGAAAGGGACTAAAAGGTATAGCAGGGAGTCTATACCCCCTATTCAAAGTGTAATAACAGCTGAAATTAACTAAACTCATACATAGAGGGAAACATCAGAGTATGCATAATAAATAACTTAAATATAATCATGCTATAATAATAAATGTAATACAATAAACAATTATACAGACTCTCAAGAATGAAAAACATTAACAACTAGTTTCCTAATAGGATGACCATATATAAAAAAAATAAAAAAATAAAAATAAATACAATAGATGATTCTACCAACATCGATCCTAACCACATACGTAGTCTCTATGATGATCAAGCTATACTAGCCCAATCCTAAGACTCCACATGAGAAGATCTTCTCAATCAAGAAACAATAGGCCTTAGCCTTATCCATAATGAAACCTATACTCTAACTTGAAAGAATATATAAGGTTTTCACGCACACCAAGGTGCATGATAGGGGTGATAAATAAATCTCAGTAGACCATCCTCAATAGTAAACCTTTAATTTTCTATCATCACTAACACATGCACACATGATATTACTAGACTAGCTGAAAAATAACAAGAACTGGCATAAAAGAACAACTTCATAAAAAGGGGAAAAACAAAAAGAAGAAAATAGCTAACCGTGGGTTCTAGTATGACACCCGAGGTAAATCTACCTTCGTTCTGGACCACGCCATAGGATTTATAGCATGCGTCTCTCCCATAAACATAAAAATGGCGCATCCAATTGATCTATATAGGATATCCAAGACATCTAATGCAATAGGAATATATGCCATACTCCCGGGCATAGCCATAGGCATCCACATGAAAAGTGTATCTACTGAGATCTAAGACTCTAATATCACAATCTGATCTAGTTACAGGATCATCTAAGATAATACAACTAGGGAACCTATCAATCTCCAAAGTTCTGTAGAACTAATCAAGCACCATATATGAGCCCAATAATTAGTGGAGTCCATATATATCCACGAAATCATGACAACATCCATGATTTCTGAGAGCTCAATGACATCCAATGTACACTAAACCCACTCTATGTTTACCTCAACACCTCATGATATTGAATCCTCTTTATACAAGGTGTCACAATAAAATATAAGGGGGTTTCACTCATCTATATCCTCCATTATCTCCCTAATCCCATCTAACTGCATCCTTCCAATGGGGGGATGAACTATATCAAATGTATGGGCCAATGGACGATCTAATATATCCCAAGTGTCTCCTCCTCAAAAAAAAGTCCTGATTGGAAACTAACTTAAATGAAAAGTCCATTGGCCAACTGAACATGGGACAACATAACCTCGAACCCACCACCCAAACAACTAAACTAGTAGTTTTGATCCTCTCTCTACCAATAAATAATGATGTATTTTTAGCACCCTAGATATTAAAATCCAAAAAATATCCACTACAGGCTCTCCATGAACCACCTTAGGGATAAAAAAACACAAATATCTCATGGTCTATAGGGCTATAGCATAAAGTGATGTCATACTAAGGACTTCCCTTCTAAAGCCAAGCTCTCATGCCACTACCATCCAAAAGATTCAAAAATGGTCCAAATACTATAAAAAAGGAGGAAACCCTATGAGGGGTTCCTCTTTATCATATAATAACATAGGTCAAGATCAGTGTGGAAATATCCCAAATATCCATTAGTGTCCTCCAAGGTATCCTAGATCAACAATGTTCCCAAAGGGTATCCAAAGCACAATCCCTCCATCATGGGAATTCTCAATGGTCCTCATGACCTCCTTAAAAGTAGGACCCTCCACAGAGGCTCCTAATCAAACAAAAAGATTAGGGAAAATCCTACATAGGAAACCTAATTCGGCCTTCCCAGCTAATAACCCATCCAAAGGTACTAACTCACCCACAAGATAATACAAAGAAAACCATGAAATGTGGGATTTATCAATTACTAAAAGCAACAACTGATCACTTGATTAGTAACCAACTCACTACAGAATTCTCAAGAGTATTTTTGACTCATATTAATAGCTCAAAAACACCCAAACACAACCATTGTACCAGAAAATCTACCCATCCCAAAGCTTCCAACATTTATGGTCCTCATACACAAGAGATAAACATGAATTTATATAACCAAGAGAAACCAATCCTGAAATGAGGGATAAAACAATATTTCCTTAGAGATACTACATGATCTGACCTTATGAAATTCATCAAAATGAACTTCAAATAGATCACCATTAAAAAATCGATCCATATCGATCACCAAGATCACACCCCTCACCTGAGCCTCACAACTCACAACCCAACCCCATAAGGATTTTGAAACCAAACCTTGAAGAAATCCTCCTGAAAATGATCTACTTTACAAAACACCATCCACCTAGCCAATAATTTTTAAAGGATTAATCTATCACAATCTATGTGATAAAATGATTATAATAGACTACTAAAAAGTCCAATTTTGACACTAGGGTAAAAAATAGTGAAAATGGGCCAAGTTAAGAAAAAATTACATGGGGTGTACCCATAGAAGTCCTCCTTGTCCATGCACCTCAAGACACTCGATGTGTAATTTTCCTCAGTAACTTACATGTGCCTCCCAGTACATGTTTTTTACCATAAATGGGTGGTATCCTTTGTATCTAGACATGAATTTTTCCTGGGAATGTATGCCTACATGGTGTGCACCCCACATGGGACTAGCTGTTTACTCTTACATGACCATGTACCCCTTCACGGGGTGACTGGACAAGTTCTAAGATATACCCCAAATCCCAACACATGAAATGTAATCCTAATTAAATGTAATGCAGTTCCAAAATAGAATCTTACCTAAATAAGAAGAACACATGATATGTGTTCTCTAAACTACACATCATGTACATGGGTTTCCCCCAATGGGAAGCCATTGAATCACCCTAAAACCTACTATTTCTTCAAAAAATCCAAAAATCAATCCACACGGGTCCCAAAAAACCTCTAAAAGTATTTAAAACTAAAAAATGGATAAATAATGAGTATTTATGGTGAAAAACATAAAACATTCCTACCTTATTAGAGAAACCTCTAAAGCTTCAGTTCAATATGCGAACTGCAGTTGTGGAACGATGGTCTGTCATGAACCAATATCTGTGGTGGTGCCTCCCCACTCTCTTATATCCCTCTATATCTCTCTTAGCTAAGATAAAATCACATGATGGGATCCAAATATTAAAAAATACAAAGGAGGAGGGGAAAGGAAAACGAGAAAATAGAAAAAGGATGAAAAAAGTAAAAGAAAATAAAAGAAAAGAAAAGGGGACCATGCCCAACCCTGGCCCCAGTGCCTAACAGAAGGCTATGCCTAACTTAGGGAACCCCAACCCATTTTGGAATCAACTATAGATACAAAATATCAATCTAATGCTCCATTTGAAATATATCACCAAATCAACATGAATCAATAAATTAATATTTAATTAATTAAATATTAAATATTCTATGAAAATTAGAATAGGTCGGATTTCCAAAAAACTCCTATAAAATGGTAAAAAACCTATTTTGGGGATAAAGTAGTGGTAAAAAAAATTATATGACCTCATATTATGGAAAAAATTAGCATTTCCCTTGAAACACTTATGGGAAAAAATTCAAATTTCCCTTGATTTTCACAACCCTTGATGACACAGATAATCAAAACCTTTATATAACCATTTAAGTATAGGTAAAAATAAAAATAAATTTTAGTGAACCCTTCAAGTAAAGGTATGTCTCAGGGTTACCTTTATATGAATTCTCATGTAAAGGTAAATCTCATATTACCTTTAGTTAGCTCATGTAAAGGTCTAAAATACTACAATAGATTTATGAACACACTGTATTTCAAAAACCAATTCCAATATTCATAAAAAAACAATTAAAATTTGTTTAAATCTTGAGGAAACAAGTTATGATACCATTTATGGGTTTTTTTATCATCTCATTAAAATTTGAAGTGAAAAACTACCCAAAAAATGGGCAGATCTATCTTTAAGAATTAAAACAAGTAAATTATTCAATAAATAGAAGTAAAAAGAGTACCAGGTATTTGTGTTTAGCAACAAAAAATTACATCTTATTTTATTAATAAGACATGTTTGATGTTAATCACTAAAGGAACAAAAAAATTATTCTTTACTTTGAAGGAGTACACCAACCATTGGATCCTATTTCACAATAGGAGGACTATTTTATTCCTGAAGGTGTGCTAGTGCCATCATTTAAAGGAATGAGCTTACTAAAATAAGGAAGAGAGTTTTGACACAATTTTCTCACACCCAAAATGATAGGATCACATCCCATTAAATATCCACCCTCAGTGCTGTTCATTAAATGAATATCATCGACCATATCATAATGTATCAATTACATCTTATGGAACTCGAACGTTATATCCTATAAGTGTACATTCATTGATCTCCTTAGATTAATGTTAATGCCAAAAAAGAACCTATTATTTTATTTAAAACTTATGAAACATCATGTGAGCTGATGTGTAATCACACAAATACTTGAGTGTACATGAATCATATACATACATTCACCATTCATCACATGCATGGATTTTATGTGCACATCCAACACTTCTCTACCACCATCATCTCACCTTTCTTTGAAACTAATTATAAAGGAATCACTCATTTATTTTTGTATATTATGCATACAATTTTAGTATTTAAGAGTTTCAACACTTCCATCTTTACCACTTCTTTCATTAGAGGTGTTAACCTTCATTGTGGTTGATAACTTAGATTTCTCTCTTCTTTAAGTCTCACCTTATGAGTGCATAAAGAAGGGATAAGGGCCACCCATGGAGTTCCATTACTTCCTTTTAAGAATTATGTTCATAAATTATAATCACTCATCCTTAAAACCAAAATTAAAAAGGTATATTATAAACTCAATTTCGAAGTTCAACCACAAATACGATGATCCTTAACATCAAACATTAGTTTAGAGGTAAAAAACTTATGATTTTAATTATTAAAATAAATTAAAAAATAATTTAAATAAAATATTTATTTTTAAAACATACTGATATTTTTTAAATCCATGTTCATGTGATTAATAATCATCTAAAATATTTAATTTATAATAATGTTTTTTTCAAAATTGGTTATGAACAAATCATTGGTCATGGTTTTTCATATATAACATTTAAAGTCCTATTTTCTTATGATCAAGTACTTTGATTTATATAATAATATGGAATTCCAAAAATATATTCAAACATATATATTTAAACTCATTACATGAAAAATAATGAATTAAAGTAACTAGTTTATGTATTAAATTGAAATTCCTAAATCAAAATAACGATGATCATGTTTGTCAAAGAAAGAATAGATAAAAAAGAATGATTGAATGAAAGAATAAAAAATGCACTAACATTAAAAAAATGAACTTCAGTACTCTACCAATCTTCATTACTAATCTTAGCACAAAGGGACTACACACCTATGTTTTCATAATAACTAAATAATTAATCCATATTAGATATAAGAAAGATTCTAAAAATCCAATATATTTTAACATATATGTACTTTAGCCTTACATGATGTTCATACAAATACATTGGTGAATGATTAAATAAAAAATTGATTTCTATATTTTAAAATGAATTCCTCCTTTTATAGAGATAAATCCTCTCATATATCTTATTATATCTCCCATATAATATTTATAATTATTTGAAATTCAAATCCCATTATTATTTTTTAAATTGAGTGGGATATAATAAATATCTCTCATATGTATGTATTATAATTTATAATTATATTTTTTTAAAGTTATACTTCATATAATTTATGCATGTAAAAAATGATACATTATATGCATAAATTATATGTATTTATTTATTTATTGTTAAATATGAATATTTTTGAACCAAATAGGATGTATACGAAAAAAATGGATAAATTTTAATCGTATAAAAAAAGAGTATGAGTATGAGGTTAAAGAGTTCATCAAGTTTGAAATAGATTGTGTAAATTACCCTTCTAAATTCATTTTTACATGTTTATATTATTGTTATTCAAGATGAATTTTTCCAAATGGTTTGAAATAAAAATTGATCTTTCATGGAATAGATCGATGTTATACATGTTTGAATAAATATGGGGAAGAATTGAATATAGCTTGTTAATGGTACAACACTAAGATTTATGGATCGTCTAATATGAGTATAAATTTAAAATGATGATACATATAATATTTAGGAAATGTCACCAATAGTTTAAGATGACCTTCATGATGGTCCAAAAGTGTCTGAGAAGTTAAATATCTATGCAGAGATTACATAATTTAATGATTATACTAAATATAAAACGTTTTCAGCCGCACCTAAGATATATAATTTGAAAACAGGTAATGGATTGAGTGAAACTAGTTTTACAGAACTATTTTATCTCCTGAATGATATATTACCATAAGGTAATGATTTCATTGCTGAAAATATAGCAATGAATGAGTGTTATGTTCAATAGTTATGTGACATGTACCTATTGTGGGGTGTGGAAAAAATAATTATTTACTAATTTAAAATAAATTATAGTGGCCAATTTAGGTTTTCTATAGATATGATCACACCATAATCAAGTTTTCACATTGAATTATAGGAAAAAAATGTGGTGTTTTTGAAATTGTATGATTTTTAAAACAAAATAAAGCAATGAAACTAGAGATTTAAAATATATTAATAAGTAAATTAATGAGTTTAGGTTTATATTACCTTTTTCAATTCCATCATATTTAAAAAAATCATCCTACCTCTCTTCTGATTTAATGATAAAAGAAATATTCCTTGATCTAGTTGTCAACCATCCTTGGTTGAAGGATGTAATGGAAAACACTCCTTTGTGCACGAAAGTTAGTAAACCATTACTAAAATTCAAAGGAAATTACCAATAATTAATTATTTCTACTTAGTAATCCATAAACAACTCACTTCTTCTATACACATGTCAATGATCTCTAGACCCTCACCATCCAACACAATCATATGAATTGAGGTAAGCTGCACTTGGTGGAGGGAGTTTAAATACCTTCAACCAAAGATATAAACAATTAATGAAACCAAAACCATAAATAAAATAACATTAATATTTTTTATAACCAATTAAAATAAAAATTATTCAATAAAAAATAGAATTTTAAATTATAGGACAAGACTCAATCATTACAAAAGGATATCCCTTTCCCTGGTCACTCAAAAGCTTTACCCCTCTATATGAAGGGTAATATGTATGAATGGGGAAGAAGAGGAAATTATAGAACTAATAAAATAGAAAATATAAAACTAGGATAATTTAAAGGTTTAAATTCTCCATCATATCCATTATTTATCCTTCTTCTAACACCTTTTAATGGAGGTGGAGACACATATTATAGTATCTAGGGGTGAAAAATTTCCCTTCAGTTTTTATCTACAAAACGTTCAGGTATTTTTGGTATATTAAATGGATAATTATTAGAATGTTGTATTAATAATTTGTTTCCTACATATTGTTCATGAACCCTAAAAATATCAGTATCTTTGGAGATGTGTAGAAAATGTTTTAAGTGAATTACTAAAGAAATATTTTTCTAGATGAACAGACACTTCATCTTTCTCCAGTTTTACACATGAATTAGCTAGATTAGTGAGATAATTTATCTATGAAATTTAATTTTTACATGATAATTAGAGTATTATTTCATTTTAAACTTAGATTATCTCATTTTAATTCTTGAATACCGTGATATGATTCTTTTATTGAAGAGTGGTCAAATATATCATTCCAAAAAAATTTCTATATTAATTGATTTATTTGGGCACTATGGAGACTTAATGAGCACTTGGTATAGTTTAATAAGTCTAATAACATTAAATATATAAGTATAAAAAAATAATTTCTCAATTTAGATCAATATAGAAAAAGTTATGCTTGATGTACTGAAGTTAGAGAAAATAGTTAAAATTCCAGAATTAAGCAATTTTTGATATTTAAGCTCAAAAAATCCCTAAAATAAAAAAATGATGAAATTAAACTCAAATTAGAAAATTAGTGAGAATTTATTAAATTATTTTCATATGGAAAGTAATGAACTATTTATCTCTATCAATTCCTCCACACTTAGCACTTGGAATCCTGGACAAGTGAACATTAAAATCAAAACAAAGTAAATTTAAAAGAATATTCCCACGAGATCCACCTGTAACATCCCATATATTTAGAGAGGTACATATTATTTTTAAATTTTTGTTAAACGCTTTTTAAGTTTCTATTTGGAATCAAGACCAGTTAACCATGCCTTTAGGATGATCTATTTCCTTTTGAAAGGAAACATAGAAGGTGGGATGAAGGCTGGTTGTAAGAGAAATACACATCGTGAATTAAATTCACGATGTGAATTTAATTTATGATTTGTACTAAATATACATGACATGAATTAAAATGGAAATCACTAATTATTTTTATAGGTTTTGAACTCATTACACACCATAAATTAAATATATACCATGAATTCAATATTCATGATGTATAATGGTCTTGACAGACCCAGCTCACACCGTGTGTTAGTTTTTCCTAGGAAGGGGGAAACCTAATATTTTCAAGACATGTAATATATATAAACATTATGAATAATACAAAAATTAAAATATAATACACAATGTGTATATTTCATGGATTGTTTTTTAAATGGGAAAAAATGATCATTTTGATAGAACCTATTATTTTCCTCAGCAGGAGAAGTTTGAGGGAGCTCCACCCCTACCAAACCTAAGGTCCTTCGGTTATTCTCTATCCATGATTTGTTTTTTTCATTATCGGTTTTGTTGTGTCCAAAAAGGTAATATCCTTATTCATCTTATTTCCTTTCTAGATTTATCTCTCCTTCTTTCTCATTGTTTTAGTTTGAGATCATATGCCATATTTTTAGGGATTTTGTTAGTATTTCTATTTTCTTCCATTATATATCAATTTAAAGGCCAAAAGATATGAGGGGTCATCTACAAACCTAAGTTAGGTGGTCTAGTTATTTTCCCCAAAAGTATCATTTTATTTATTATTTTATGTTTTTTCCACACGCCGGACTCCACCGATGATTCCTTAAAATGTTTAATAAATTAAATGTAAATGATAAACCCATGTTTAGTTTAGTTCTGGCAACCCAAAAATTAACATTATAGTGTGAATACCCCAATATGACCTAACCCTATATGATTTCATTCCATAAAGGCTTATGATACTCATTCCTTGTGTTGATTTTTAAGCCACCAATAGAGGTGTGTGGGGTTTCTCTTGTTATGAATTAATGTTTTGATTTATTGTATGCATTTTATGATAGTTGAAAATTTCCATTTACACCAAGCCAAGGGTGATATAAAGGTATTTACTTAAGGATTCATGGGACAGGCTTAATGAGCTTTATAATTATAATTTCAAATGAATCTTAAAGAACCTGGAGTAATACTTGGATTATTTATAGGATGGATTGGATGGGCTTATCAGGTATATGTTTTACCTTACCCATGAGCGATAGTAGATTCCCTACAGAATTAACATGGGTGGGCATGGTGGGATAAATTTATATGATAATCCATAAATGATTCTTGGTCCCCTATTTGGTATATCCAGGATGTCCATGAAGGGTTATGTATTTACACCACGATAAGAGTGATAATTGGGATTATTTTTAGGGATCACCTTAGACCAAATCTTACAATGATGGGTATTTATGGTGATCCTGGCACGATACTTGGGTTCCTTTTGACAGATCACCTTTGATGGGCTAAGATTCCATTTTTTAAATTATAAATATTCCTTATAATAAAATCTTGAATTCTAATTGTAGACTCATGAGATGATCACCAAGCCAATGGACATGCTTGTGTTTAATACATGTTTACACTTAACTCTTTCATGGCCCAGTCATATCTATTCCATGTATGTATGCCATGAGGTTTATGATAGCCACTTATTATATCAGTATAGGTTGAATTTTTTTCACGGGTATTTGGCTTAGGCCGAAGCAGGCAGTATCAGTCATGTATCTCATAAGGAACCCGATCCTAAGTGATTTATTTATTTATTTACTTATTTATTGTTTCACTTTTAAAATTACCTTCATACTTTTCATTTTTTATGCATATATTGGTTTTTTCTAAAAATCATTAGTGGTTAAATACTGAGTATATATCACACCCTGTTTAGGACACCTATGGTACCCAAATATAATTCATGATTTCAGGTTTAGATAAAGGGAATATCCCAACTTTTAATGTTTGATTATCATTTCTAGGATGGACTATAGAAGAAGAGGACTGAGCCTATACCCATGATGCTAGTGGTGGAATATTGTAGTCAATCTAATTTTGTTTAGAATGTTTTATATGCTTGTTACCTTGTATCATGTGTAATTTCCTTTTGTATATCATCATGGTATGATCATCATTTTTGTACGCGATATTGACTTATCTTCTGTCTGTTTATTATCTGAATGATTTATTACTACTTCTGATATTTATAATTATTATTTACCAGTGTGGATTACTCTAATCACAAGGATCTAGTTTCCCCACCATACCATCATAGGCCCTCACTTCTATCTAGAATCCTTTGATGTATGAGGAGGAACACTTGAGGTCATGTGGCTAACCGGCTCAAGGCACTTCTTAGTGGCCTCCAGATTGGGATTCTAGAAAGTGGTATCAGAGGGGGTTCTTTTCCTTTTTTTTCTTACTATTTGGGTATTAGGAATGAGAATAGGAATGTATTATAATTTAGTAATGATACTTTTCCTAGGAGTATCTAACACATTTATAGGGGAAACCCAAATTATTTGGGATAGGATATTACTATTTTGGATTGTGCCTATTACAGTTGTACTGACTTCACCATTAGGTGATATACTTCTCTTGTGATGTTATTATTGTTAATATTATTGTTATTGACTTATTTTAATTTTCATGGTATGATAAATAGGAAGCATATCATGCATAATTATAGGAACTTGATGATTCAGATGTCATGCATTATTCCATGCCGTATAGTTATATCCTTTTGTTTTTATTTCTAGTACTGCCTACGATTATTGTGAGTGATTTGATTATTATATATTGAAATGAGATAATGTTTCTTACATGGATAGAATAATTGGATTAATTAAAGTTATTTCATCAATATAAATGTTGTTTTACTATATAGATCAATAATGATACGTTAATTAACCTATTATTCCATGTTTGATCCATGAAGTATTGTTTATATGGGATGAAATTTTAGTTGATTTGATTGCATGAATGAAAATCATAATTTATGAAGCATGTACTTAAATAAATTGGTAATGGTAATTAATTTAATAAAACGATTATACATGACCTATTATATCCTGATACAAGATGTAAGGGTTAGGTCATAGTTACATGCAAAACCAATTTAAATTTATAAAGAGTACGAGCCTTTATAAATTGGGAATGGTGATGAATCTAACTGGACTATGATATCTGTTTGTATATAAAAGAGTATAAATTTAAATAAAATAAAATTTTAAATAAAATGGTTACTACTAAATGGCGGTGCTAATTATCAAGTAAAGAGTGTTTTCCTCTATACATTACAATTGAAACACCATATATCAAAACCTCTATTGTGTGATATAATACCTTGATCCTGATATGAAATTAGTAGTGGGAAGTAGGTAGTGTCTCTTGTGATCCAATGTGATCTTTCTTATCACCTAGACCTAGCTTAATGATCAATAATAGAGGTGTGTCTCATTTATAGGAAGGATTTATACTAATCCAATTATATTAACTTGATTCTATTTGTTGTAAAATATTATATGAGGCATGCATTTTGAAATTGTAGAGATATTCCTCCATGAATTCCTTGATTCATATGCTAGGAGGGTGGCGACGATAATGATCTAGAGGTGGTGGACCCTGAGCCACTAATAATACCTCCTATAGTACCACTATAGGTACTTCCTATTATTCCTCCACCAGGCACCGATGCTTAGTTTTGTGGTAGCTTGTTGTGATTCATGCAGTCTATATTGAGAGATGAAAAATTCCCCTACTATGGTAGAGTTAACATGGGAATTCTAGAAACAACACCATCCCCCCTTATTAAAGGATATTAGAGCTCAGGTATATGAGTCATGAGTAGAGTTCATGTTAGTGATCATCAAGAATTTAGAGACATCTGTAGAGTATAGGGTCAAGATCTCCACCTATATGCTTCGTGACTCTAGTAAACATTGGTGAGATGTGATTTCTCAGGTTGATCATTATTAGGGTATGGTCTGGGTGGATTATAGATAGTATTATATAACTACTTCTTTACATATACACTGAGGGAAGACCATGATATATAGTTTATACACCTATAGTAGGGTTCTCTATCCATGATGGGATATTCATCTCTTTTCACTAAGCTTAAGTGTTTTATATTGGATTTGACCGAGGAAGAGTTGAAGACTAGGAGATGATTTGAGGATGGGATTTCATACACCATCTGATCAAAGGTTAATGTTTTCCATATGGCCACCATTTAGAAGATAGTGAACCAGAATCTCATCATTAAGTGGAACCTGAGGAAAGATGGTAGTGTGAGTTAGGGATGTTTAGCTTTGAGGCGGGGAGGTGATTCGTTTTATGGAAGGAAACATCATTTCAATACTAATAGAGGTAAAATAACACCTATATGATGCACAATGACAATTATGTGGTGTGTTACCAATGTGGTAGGACAGTCCATAAGAAGCCCTAGTGTATAAAGAACCCAATTGAGTGTCGAGCTTGTGATGAAATGGTTTACCTTTTGCATTTTTATGAACATTACCTATAGTGCCTAGTGATAAGGGATCTGTACTGACACCACAATTAGGTAAAATATATTGATCGTTTCACTAGGTTGGAATACGGTCTACTATCAACTGATCTAGCTAAGGAGGTGGTCATGGACATGGTAGTAAGACATTAGTGGTAAAATTTCAATAGAGTGAACCTACCTAGGTTAGTTAAGTTACATCCCAAGGCTGCGGATCGGGCCATGTATATGTAGTGTAGCCTATACTTGAGGAGAAGATTCCAGGGCCTTCTATAGTTTTATATACTATTCTATTATCCCTTACTTTATTATCTTCCTTATTTGATACATTCTATTCTTACTCTTTTATATCTACAACAATCATGGAAAGTTTGGTCCTAGATATAGAGTAATTTTGCAGTGTGATTACTCTCAACACACCATTGGGGTATCAATCATAGAGTATACACCAATGCAGGTATTTCTTTCTTGTGCTGAGAAGATGTATCTTCCTCTATAATATTTTTTCCCTCAAGACAATGGGCTTTAATTTCATTCTTAGGATGGGATGGTTGGTTACATACCACACACATATTGATTGTTATCACTAGAGGGTGTATTTTACATCACCCAAGGGTAGTACCTATGTTCATAAGGGAGAATGGGATGCCCAAATAGGTTAATGTGGACCATTACACCATGATCTGGGAATAATTACATCCCATATGGATAGTCTCTTAATGAGTGATCAGGGATTACAACTTGTCAAATTCCCTCATATGGTCGATCATTTCAGGGATGTTTTCCCTGTTGAATTATCTGGATTAACTCCTATGATAGAGGTGTAATTAAACATTTATCTTGTTCTTGGAGAGGAAACCATGTCCATTACTCCTTATAGGATGGCACCTAAAAATATCTAGTAACTCAAAAAGTAGTTAGAAGACTTATAAGCTAAGAGTTTTGTATAACCCAATGATTCTCCCTAGGGATCACCTATCCATTTCTATAAGAAGGTGAAAGGTACCTTTAGGTTGTGTGTGGATTATAGATAGTTGAACTAGATTGTGGTTAAGAACTGATATCTTATACCTCATATAGATGATATACTTGAACATCTCTAAGGTGTGACAGTTTTCTCCAAGATCGATTTGATGCCAAGCTACCATCAGGTGTGTGTTAGACAATTAGAAATACCACATGCAATATTCTGGAGTATAAATGGATTGTATGAGTATATGGTTGTTCTATTTAACCTTTTAAATTCACCATCAGTTTTAATGGCTTAGATGAATTGGGTTTTCTACCCGTATCTAGATTCTTTTGTGGTAGTCTTTGTGGATGATGTCTTGGTGTATTCTCGTACCTGACACGACCATTCCAAACATCTTGAGATCATTTTGAATACACTGAGAGAGCACCATAAATACGCTAAGAAAACCAAAATCCACTTTTGGATTGATAAGGTTCACTTCCTGGGCCACATCATCTCCGAGGATGGAGTATCCATTAACCTAGAGAAGGTGTGAGCCATGGTTTCTTGGGAGTAGTCTAAGAATGTATTTGACCTAGACAATTTCTTTAGAATGTATTAATATTACATATGTTTTATTTTGGAATTATCATTTATGTAAGTGCCTCATATAGGCTTGAATAAAAAGGGTACAAAGTTCTTATGGTCCAAATACTTTGAACTATCATTTTAGGAGTTGATAGGGAGACTAAATTTAGTGTCAATATTTATTATTCCAAACCTGGAAAAAATCTATAAAGTTTATTATAATTATTTAGGAATCAGGATAGGAGTTTTTATGATGTAGGGAGATTAGTTTTTAGTTTATGGGTCCTACTAGCTAAGACCTCATGAGAATAATTACCCTACACATAACCTTGATCTAGAAACTTTGGTTCATGCTTTACGCTATTGGAGGCATTATTTATTGGGAGAATAGGTCATCATTTAAATAGACAATAAAAGTCTCAAATACATTTACACACAGTGTGATTAAAATATTATGCATCACAAGTGGGTAGAATATCTTCATTAATTTGATTTTAAGATCGCTTATAAACCTGGTAAGGGAAATGATGTGGCTGATGCCCAGAGTAGGAAGACCTAGAAAAAATCCATCTAGGAGGCCAGTTGGGAGTAGCAGTTGATGGAAATATTTTATAAGATGCATCTAAAGGTTCAAGAATATCATGGTAAGCCTGTTTTAACAGTTTTGGTAGTGAGATCCTCCCTTCTAGAATGGGTGAAGATGAGGAAAATTTCAGATCCCAAGGGCCTAGTCCTGAGGGAGAGTGTATTGGGTAAGGACCCACTATCTGGTTGGGTTGTTGATGATAATGAGATCCTTCACTTTAAAAGATGTGGCTTAGTGCTTGTAGATATATAAGAAGACTTGATTTGGGAATCTCATGCCCTTGTTTGGGTATTACACCCTAGTATTACCAAGGTTTACCAAGATGTACATCATCAGTGTTGGTATCCGGGTATAAAGAGGAATATTTATTGTTTTATATCCTAGTGTTTCACCTATCAGCGGGTTAAGTAAGAGCACTGGAGGATTGGTGGAATTTTATGGCCTCTGTCCATTCCCAAATGGAAATGGGATGATGTAACTATTTATTTTGTGATGAGTTTTCCAAGATCACCTTGTGGTAGTGATATAGTATGGGTGATTATAAATAGGTTGACTATGGTCACACACTTCATACCTATCTAAGAATCCCTTTTAGTTGATGATCTTGTGAGTCTTTATATCCATGAGACTTTAAACCTTCATGGGGTTCCCCATTCTATCATATCGAATTGAGATTCCCAGTTTACATCGTGGTTTTGGGAGGGGTTGTAGAAATTACTGGGTTCATTGGTTCTTCTGAGTTTTACATATCACCCTCAGATCGATGTGCATTCCAAGCATATGATACATGTTCTAGGGGGCATGATATAAGTATGTGTCCTTGATTTTGAAGGTATATAGGAGAAACATATACCTATCAATGAGTTTTCCTAAAATTAAATTTTTCAATAAACTATTCAGATGGATCCTTATGAAGTCATCTACGGTAGGCCATTCCATTCACCCCTATGATGGTTAGAGGTAGATAAGGAAATACTAATAGGTCCTTGTCTTGTTTAGGATACTTTAAAATTGGTAAAATTGATTTAAAATTGTATGGATACAACTTAGTCAAGGTAAATTTTTTATATTAATCATCATCATTGAACTATGGAGTTCAAGGTGGGACATTGGGTCTTTCTAGAAGTTTTTCCTAGATTTTTTCATAAACAGATTTAGATATAGGGAAATCTATCACCTTGTTATGTTGGGTCTTTTGCGATATTGGAGAGATTCTATATGGTAGCCTATAGGTTGTATTTACCTTAGAGGTATCATGCCATGAAAAATTTATTCCATGTATCACAACTTCACTGTTATTATTTTGACCATTCTCATTTGTTATAACCTAAGGATATAGAACTAGATACATATGTGTAATTTGAGGAGAATTTGATACGTATCATTGATCTGATCATGAAGGCTCTCCAAGGTAGGTCAATGCCTCTAGTCTGGATGCTATGGAAGAATGACCGTGTGTAGGATGAGACTTAGGAGAGATATGATGATGTACATGCTTAGTGGATAGAACATTTATCAGAAAAAATTTTACCACCCTTGTAAGGGAAACTTAGGAATGATTTTTTAAGGAGGGGAGGTTGTAACATCACATATTTTTAGAGAGTTAAAGATTATTTTAAATTTTTGGAAAAATATCGTTAGGTTTCTCTTTTGAATCAAGCTCGGGTAATTGTACCATTAGGCTGATCTGTTTACTTTTTTATGGACAATTAACAGGTGGGATAGAGGTTAGTTGTTGGAGAAACACATGGAATAAATTAAATTTATGAATTGTATTGAATATAAACAAAGTTAGTTACACTGGATAGACCCCATGAGTTTTTACAGGCTGTGAACTCATTACATGTTGTAAATTGAATTCATGCCATGAATTCAATATTCATGACGTCTAAGGTCTGGACATGCTTAGTTCATGATGTGTGTTGGTTTTTCATGATAAGGGGAAAATCTTGAGATTTTAATGATGTGTATTATATATACAAATCAAGAATAATACATGACATGTAAATAAAATACACTCCATATATATATCATGGTTTTTTTATTTAAAGGTGTCAGGACCTGAATTTTGACTAAACCCCTTATTTTTCCCTATAGGGGAAGTGCGAGGGAGCTCCTCCTCTGCCTAACCCTTGGTCCTTTAGTTATTCTCCATCCAGGTTCTTCTTTCTTCACTACTAGTCAATTTGTATTTGCGATGATGAGATCCTCATTCCTCTTCCTTCCTTTCTTGATTTCTCTCGCTGTCTTTTTCATTGTTTTGGTGCAATCTCATTTGCCCTATTTTATCCGTATTTCCATTTTATTTCATTCTAGCTCAATTAAAAGGCCAAAAATATAAGAGGGTTCATCTACCAACCTAAGGAATGTGGTATAGTTTTTCCCCTAAAAGTATCATTGTATTTTTTAATTCACCATTGTGCTATATTTCGAACTCCTCTAGTGATGCCTTAAATTGTTCAATAAATTAAATTTAAATGATAAATCCATTTTTAGTGTAGTTATAGTAGCCCATGAATTACATTGTAGGGTGACCACCCCAATGTGACTTTCCCATATGGGAGTGTCTTATTTAAAGTCTTAATATTATTATTCCTTATGTTGATTTTTAATCGAGTAATAGAGGTGTGTGGGTTGTCCCTTGTTATGAATTAATGTTTTTCTTAAATGGTATAAATTTTATGATAGTTAAAACTATACCTTTACACCAAGATGAAGGTGATACAGGGGTCAAGAATTAAGGACAACTTAGACAAGCTCATCGAGATTTATAATTATAATTTAAAAGGAATATTAATGTTTTAGGAGAGATACTTGGATTCTTTATAGGATGCCTTGGATGGGATCACTAGGTGAGAGTTTTACCTTACCCGTGAGCGATAACAGGTTCTCTAGGGAATTAACATAGATAGGCTTGAAGGGATATACTCTTATGATATTCCATGAGCGATACTTAGTCCCCTATGTGGTATAGTCGGGACAAGCTTAGAGCTTTATGTCTTTTCACCATTCCAAGAGTGATAATTGGGATTCCTTTTATGAATTTCCTTGGAAAAACTCTTATGATGATGGGTATTTATAGTTCTCTTGGAGTAGTACATGGGTTCCTTTTTATGGATTTCTTTAGATGGGATGAGGATTACATTTATTAAATTCTAATATTCCATGTAATAAAATATTGAATTCCCTTTATAGATCCCAAAATCCAACCACCAAGACAAATATCATGCTTGGGTTTGATCCATGTTTATACTTGATTATTTTATGGTCTAGTCATATATATTCCATGTATGTATTCCCCAAGGTTTGTGGTATACACTTGTTATATCAGTAATAGTTTAATTTCATTTAGAGGGATCAGTCTTAGGTTGAATTAGGTAGTTTCGGTTGAGTATCCCATGTGGAACCTGGTCTAAAGTGATTTGTTTATTTATCTATTTATTTATTGTTTCACTTTTACCATTACCTATAGATTGCTCATTTTATCTGTACATACTAGATTGTACTAGACACTATTAGTGGTGTCTTATTGAGTATATATCACCCCCTATTTGGGAATCCTATGATACCTGAACAAGCTTCATGATTTCAGGTGTATATAAAGGGAAGCACCCAACAATCGATGTTTGATTCTCATTTATGGGATGGAGGTGGTAGTAGAGGATAAATACTATGTTCATGAAGCTAATGGTGGTAGATTTTGGTCCTTTTTTATTTTTTTGGCATGTCTTATACGCTTGTTCCACTATATCCCTTGTACTTTCCTTTTGTATAGAATCATGAAATGATCATAATTTTTTTTACTGGATATTGATTTGTTTTATTCCTATTTATTATATGAATGATTTATTACTGCTTCCTCTATTTATAATTATTATTTACCACTTGTTTTAATTTGATAACAAGGGAATAGTCTCCCAACCATACCATTATAAACCCTTACTACTAGTCAGCAGCCTCTGGCATATTGGGAGGCACACTTGAGGTCATGTGGCCAACTGGATCAAGGAACCACTTAGTCGATTTCATCTACACCACCAGTTAAACACCAAAAAAAGATATCATAACTCCTAAAAAACCATTATTTAAATTCTCTATTTATCTCATTCAATCCATTTCCAATTTATTTCTCCTCCCATGAACACAAAATGATTACCTCACTTGAATTTTCCATCATTACAAAAATATATATTTTGAACAAGGATTTTCTCCTCCAAACTCATGAAATAGTCACCATAGGATTGATAAATTATTACATATCCACCTGATGTGGGTCATGGATATGTTTTTTTTCATGATTAATTTTAAGCATTGTTCTTTGGATTTGAATTTGTAGGATTTAGATAATAAAAATTATGAGGTAGAATAAGGTGGGTTTGGATCTTTTTGAAGAAAAATTGCATGATTCTAATTTTCAATAAAGTATAGTCTCCTCATAACTCCCATTAGTAGAAAATAATCTCTAATAAAAATTTCAACTTTAAGGAACATTCACACAATTCAGTATTTCAGGTCAACTCAATTACCTTTAACAAAATTGAATTTTTGAATGATAATTTATAATTCTAAACAGCTTGATTTTTTAATGTATTAAGTGTGATTTGAATTTCAAGAAGTGGGTGTGACATTTATCCCTTCCATTAAATGAAAACATATCTTTTCAAATTTAAATAATTTACTTTTCATTGATTTTTCCAGTATCTTCAACTCAGTGATTTATAGAATTATACTCAAAAGCTCCAGAAGGGAACAACTTCTAGTAGAATAAAATTTTCAGAAAAACACTTTATCAGAATTTTATTTCCAACCCAAAACATCACCAAATGATATAAGACATCAGAAGACATATTTTTAACACACCTAAGTTCAACTAAATCATGAATTGTTACATACAGATAAGGTTGGATATGAAAATTTCGATTGTAATGTGGCTAACCTAACAAATATTTTATGGATACTGAGGGTTACAAGGATTAAATGTATATTGTTGACCGAAATAAAAAGTATTATCTTGAAATGTTTTATTTTATAGCCAAATAAATGCCTCAATAATTTAAAAAAGTACCTCAAACTCTCATGTTTCGATAGAAATAAATAAAATTAGGGTTAAAGTAAGCATTGATTCATTATACCAAGAAATGATATGAATGCAAAGAATATGTCAAAAAGGTTTCATAAGTATCATATAAAGGTGATTTTGAAGATAAATACCGTGATATGTGGCATGATATTAAAAAATCAGAGGTATTTTCATGAAATTATAAAATTTTTGAACATGAAAAAAAGTAATTTTGAACATTAATTTATGTTCAGTTTCATGGGATAAATTGATTCACTCATTGAAATTGTTTTAAAAAATTAAAAATATAATCATTTGAGCTCCCAAGTTTCAAAAACACACAAAAATGAAAAAGAAACATAGAAAAATTTCAAAAAGATACAAAAAATTTTAAAAACAAAAAAATGTGTATCCTAAACTACAATGGTTCCTTCCCCCACACTAATGATGTTGTACCATTAATGAATTCAAATAGATTTAACATATAGGAATATTTTTAATTAAATCAAAATAAAAAATCAAGCATTAAGGAGTGGTATAACCTGATAGATTTTAGTGACAAAGAGGTCGGAGGAGTGTGATCTACTCCACTAACTCTGATGGAAAGTTACCATGGAATTTATTTAGACTATATCTATTAATAATTAATGGATCTTTCTCACATTACTTAATAATCCATAACACAAAAAAAGGATATACATGAGTAACAATAAATCAATATTCCCATATGGAATAAAGTTTACCTGTAATCCACATGAGTTCTTTGTTGAATAATAACATTTTTTCTCTATGATAATTTTTTTGGTTGAATAATATTATCACAAGCCACCCTTTTTATCAATTTGTAAATATTATAATTTTCAAAAGATTATCTTCTAATTTCATCCATCTGTTATAGTTTTAATACTCTCTCTTTTTCTAGTTCTTTCAATATCCCAATTCATCTATCTCATAGACTAATATTCCATATGATCTAATTCTAAAAGCAGGCAATAAATTTTCTAATAAATCAACCTTATGGTCTTATTCTTATAATGGTTTTTGTAGGATATCTTATAATCCCATAATGCATCTTCTAACCTTTGGCTCTAATCCTTCCTATTGGGTTTAATATTCTTTTCCCAAATTCCTTTGATTTCCATGATGGAAACTTATGGTTGTCAATTAGTCTGTGGATGATAGAGAATTGATGTTTTATGAATCACCCTATAATCTCTTATAAAAGTATCTATTCTTCTATTTCAAAAGTGACTCCCTTGATCATTGATGATGGATCTGTAAACTCCAAACCTAAAAAATATGTTAGCCCTAAAATAATCACAAACAACACGAGAAACATTAGATTTGGTGGATTTAGATTCATCACATTTTGAAATGTAATATACTACAAGAAAGATATAATAATTTTCAAATGACATTGGGAAAGGTCCAATGAAACCTATCCCCTAGACCAAAAAAATATCAAAACAATTAAGTGGATTTTTGGGAATTTATTATCTCTTGGTAATATTTCAAGAAAACTGAAATTTTTTACACCATTTTCAAAATTTTTTGACCATATTTAAAAAGGAAGGGATACTAAAATCTAGATTCTAAAACCTTATTTACTATCCTTTGAGACTCAAAGTTACCTCCACAAGATAAATTGTGACAAAACTCAACAAAAGATTCAATTTCAATCTCAAAAACGTTCCTTCTTATTACTTGGTCACTATAAAATTTCCAAAGAAATGAAACTCACAAATTTAATATATATATTCAGATTATAGTTTTTGAATATTATGGGAATTTAATTGGGGCATGGCATCATATGTTACGAGATAATTGACCATATCAGTATTCTAAGACACTTCACCATCAATCAAGTAAAATTTCTCTAAGGACCCAAAATTTTATAAATAGAATTTTCCTTTATATAATTATGTCATAAAACCCATGAATCACATGGATAACAAAATAAAAACATTATTTTCATAAATTAAGAATGAAATTAGTGGTATTTATAGAAATTAAGGAACCTTTACTGTTGGAATAATAACATGAACATTTGAATAGTAATATGACCATTAAGAATCGTAATTTGGATGTTAGAATTGCAACCTCCTCTATGAAAGTATAAATAAAATTTAGGAATCTTATACATGAAAATATGATATAACTATATCATTGTATAATTAAATATACATTTTATAAATGATAAATTAAGTGTTGGTATTTTTATAAAATGAAAATTTTTGTTTACATTTTTATAATTGATATAATAATTTAAAAGAAAATTTATTTTCATAAAATATGTTAATAAATTAATATTATGTTTTATTATAATTATAATATAATTTTATGAGACCTTAATTAACTTTTTATAGGGTCATAAAATCAACTATAATATTAAAATTGGTATTTTTTGAATAAATGATGATTTTATTTTAAAATTAATTTTCTAATATTGATAAAATTATTTTCATAAAATGGAGTCCATTTTTTAAATCTACACATTGAAATATAGTTAGAGTTATTTTTTGGGTTTTTTCTAAAATAGTTGAATTCTTGGTGAATATTGAAATACAATAATTTATGATATAAGATAAATACATGCATTTTTGAGTCGTGGTTGATGTAATCACCCATTTTTTGAACTATACTAATCCATTTACTATATTTGTTCATAAGAATCAACACTATTGATATTCTTGAGCCAAAATAATAAACTAATGAATAAAATAATAAAAAAACACCTCTCTCCTTCCCTATAAATACCACCCCTCACCACCTCTTCTCCCCACACCTTATAATACTTGTAGACTTTATAAATTATACCCAATTCCATTAACAATCCTATTTCCCATGTCCAATATCTACTGGTCTCAACAACATACCAAACCCAAGTTTCTTAAGGTGGTTCTCAAAGAGATGATATTCAAGAGGTAAAATACTCAATCCTTCTCCTTTATTTTATTTTATTTTCTTATACTATCCTCAAATAACCTATAAAAATTTGCATGATAACTCCATTATTAAATATATACAATAATTTTATTATTTTAATGTAATATCCACCATAAAATCTCTTCTCTTATCCTTTTATTCTAAAAATGAAAACATAATCCAACTTTGTGGACGATGAGTTTTCATTTTTCATTACCACCTTCAAGGCTGGTCATAAAACAATTATTAAGGTTAAAGACAATTATAATATAAATATTTAAACTTTTTTAATGTTCTATAACTAATTTATAGACATAATATTAATTAAAACAAAACTAGTTCATGGTGGTCGGAAAAAAACACAAAATTAAACTAAACAATTTTCATTAATATGTTATCAAATGAATCATACTCATCGTATAAAACCAAATTATATATGAGACCATTTAAGATTTTGGAAGTTAATTAATAACATATAATTTCACTTAAGAATAATTTTTCCATTTTACAATAACTTCTATAATTATATACAAGTAAACCGATCATGAAAACCATGACAATGAAAGTTCCCAGAACATTAAAATTGCTCTCTATAACACATAAAAATGTCCATAAATGAAAATAATAAAATTATAATAAATAAAATAAATTTTCAATAGGTTATTAATTAAGTAATTAATAAATATAATTTTATTATCCAAGATATTAAGTGAAAGTACATAACACATTTAGAACTAAGGTAAGGGGATTCCCAAAACCAACTCCCTTTCTTTGGGTCATACCAGTTTCATGCCAAATTTCAATGTGTATATTCTTTTAATGTTCCTTAGATATAATTTAATTATTCTTACCTCTATTTTATAGGATATACATGTTTCCAACTTGGTTTTATGACAAATATAAATATTTTTCAAAAGAACTCTTCTTTCCAAAACACATCTTGACTCCTCTTGAGATTGTTTCTTCTTCACTCAAGATAGATGAATCTTATACCAAATATGTTTTTCCTTTTTCATTTTGGAACCCAAAAGTTTATTCATTAATGTATTATTTATGAAATTAGTATGAAACCCATTCACTTACATGGGTTATTTTATGACTATGATTGTTATATGTTCCATGTGGCATGCATGATTATGTAAATGTAAGGATGCGACAGTTAGACTTGGAATTATATAGACCTCTAATGAATTAGGTAATGTGATGTATCTCATGAGATAATATGTATTATCCATGAATATTATTCTATATATTTTTTACAAATATGATGTTATTATTATACACATATGTTATGTGTGAACTTGATGATAGCCTTGTTCACAACTACATGTGATATTTGACCACTAAGACATTATGTTTCATTTTTATGCATTGAAAAATTCCATGAATTTATATAAAGTTTCCTCTCATGATTTTTATGATGGTTCTATTATTATGTTATTATGATGATGATGATTATTCTTACCTATGTTTTATTGATTCTTTTCCTTATTCATCGTCTTACTGGGATTTTAGCTCACCCATTTATTTTATGTATATCTGTAGGTGATTACATGTACAAAGGATAATGTGTGATTTATATGGATAAAGAAGAAGATTTTAAATAATTTTTTATGTTTTATTATGAATAAGTGATGTATGGTCATAATTTTCCCAAGATAACAAACCTTTGGATCCTATATTTGTAATTATTTTATGTTGTTTATCTTAATGATGATGTAATAGTCATGTAAGAAGATTAAGGTTGATATAGTTGGTATAAGAACACAATTTAGTTAAATTGAGAAATATTATTTGAGAATGTTAGTGAAAAACATTAGGATAAGAATAATTATATTTAAACACTCATGAAATTTTGTTTTATAAAAATACTAAACATAGGGATCCCATAAGACATGCCTTTATAGTTAATTCATCAAATGGCCCCAAGACTATGGAGTATGGAGTTTCAAGAAGGAGGATCAAATGAAAAATGTGGAAGGAAATATAATCTACACACAAGTCAAAAATTATGGAATAAGTATCATGGGAACCACCTCAAATGGACAAAGAAATTCATAAAGTGTGGGAGATTAGTCCACTATGATCATGAATGTCTAAGAGACATGGATAAGCTGGAAAATATGATGGAGGAAAGGAGAGAACCACCCATGGATCAATTATTAAACTATAGGTAGTAGGGTCATTATGAAATCCAGTGCACTAAACCTAATTCCTTGAGGGTAATCAGTGTCACGAGCAACTAAAGCCAAAGGAGTATGGGAAATCTTATTCCATCACTACTGCTAAAGTGGAGCAATAAAACGAAGTCATACAAAGTACACTTAATATTCACTCAATAATGGAAGAGTCTTATTTTATTATAGTTATACACATTCTTTTATATCCCACAAGTTTTATAGAACCATTTAATTGAAACCTCTATACCTTGAAGTAGATATATTCTTAAAAACACATAGTGGTGAGATCATTGCAACCCAAGTGTCAGGATCTTCTCCTGTTGGTGTATATGGGAAAATTCTACCACTAAATCTGGTAATAATTACCTTGGTGGAATTAAAGTTTATACTAGGAATGGATTGGCAATCATTATATAGATAACACATCAATTTATAGGAAAAGAAAATATCTTTTCATATTATGAACCATCCCATGATCCTATAGAAATGAAAGGAAGATCATCAATATACTTTGGAAAATCCTTCAATGGTTTGGGTGTGGACGCCATATGAAGAAGCATACCTAGCTCATATAGTTGAGTCAAAGGAAGGTATCAACCTAGTGGAAATTCCCATTGCGAGGGAATACAATTATGTATTTACTCAATAGTTACCTAGACTTCCCCCAGATTTTGGGATAGAGTTATAAATAGAAATTATTCCTAGAGCCACTAATATCTCAAAATATCCCTTCATGACTTACCCTATAAAACTGGAGGAGTTAACAAAGAAGTTACAAGATCTTTAGAAAAAGTGTTCATAAGACATAGTGCATCACATTAGGGTGTGCTAGTACTCTTTGTAAATAAAAAGGATAGATCAATGTAGGTGTGTATCGATTACCAAGAGATCAATAAGATCACTATAAATAATAAGTTACCTCTTAAAAAAATTTATGAGTTGTTTTTTCAACAATGATGAGCTCAATACTTCTCAAAGGTGGATCTTCATTTTTTGATATCATCAAATGAAGATGAAGAATAAAGATATTCAAAAAGCTTATTTTTGTACAAGGTATGGGCATTATGAGTTCCTAGTTATGATTTTAAGATGTACTAATTCCCTTGAAATATTCATGGATTTTATGAATAGAGTATTTAGATATGACCTTGACAAAGTTTTGGTAGTGTTTATCAATGATATTATCATCTAATACAAGAGAAATGAGGAATATGAATAAAAAATAGGGATTATGTTGGTGAAATTAAGGATGGAGAAATTGTATGATAAGTTTAGAAAATGTCACTTTTGGATGCGATAGTTCCCATTCTTGGGACATGTGGTCACAAGTGAGGGAAGTTTTGTGGACACCTAAAAAAAGGAAACTGAGGAATGGACCAAACCCACTAGTGTCATGGAAATCCATAGTTTTCTTGTCTTAGTAGATTACTGATAATGTTTTTTTGAGAAATTTATCAAAATTGTCTGGCCAGATAACTAAGTTAACATGGATATGAGTAAAGTATATCTAGATGGAATAATGTGAGGAAAACTTCAAATATCTCCAGAAGAGGATAATCACTGCACCTGTACTCACACTACCAACAAGTGGAGAATGTTTTTGATATACCAAAATGTTTCAAAGAAGGTATTGGGACGTGTAATCATCCAAAATGATAAAGTGGTAGCCCATGGCTCATGATAGTTGAATATCCATGAGAATAACTACCTGATGCATGATATAGATCTATTAGTTATGATTTTTTCCTTGAAAATCTAGTGATTCTACCTCTCTGGTGAGAAGTGTGACATATATACCGATCACAAGAGTATAAATTATATTTTCACATAGAAGGAACTCAACATAAATCAATGAATATGGTTAGAGCTAATCAAGGAATATTATTTCTCTATTAATTACCATCTTGGAAAGGAGAAAAATTTAGCTGATGATACTAGTAAAAAAGAACCAAGTTCCTTATCTATGATGTGAATTTATAAATACCCCATCTTCAGGGATATGAAAAGGATGGATTTAGAAATCATAATAGAATGGAATACATCCTACCTTTCCAAAATGATTACCCAACCATATATCCAAGATAAGATCAAGAAGGAATAAAGGGATGATCAAGAGCTTCAAAATAAGGTGAAAGTGGTAAAGGAAGGAAAACTACATGAGTTCCATATCAATGAGAATGGTTTTATCTGAGTTGGATCTAGGATTTGTGTTCCTTCATCAACTGATATAAATAAGGAGTTATTAGATAATGAACATAACTCATCTTTCTCTATCCATATTGGAAGTATCAAGACATACCATGATCTTCGAGAGAACTTATGGTGGGACAACATGAAGATGGATATTATAGAGTACATCTCAGGATGTTTATTATGTCAGCAAATTAACGTACAGTGAGAGAAGTAGAAAGGGATGATGAAATCATTGCCTATACCCACATGGAAATGGGAGAATATCACATTGTACCTTTTCATTTCTATCATGAAAACATCCAAATGAAACCATGCGATATGGGTTGTGGTGGATATACTCACCAAGACTTCCCACTTCATTACTATTCAGGAGTATTTCTTTCTTGAACATGATAAGATATATGTGAAGGAAGTGGTGAGACTGCATGGGGATCCTATTTTTATTGTATCTAATCATGATCCATGGTTCAAATCTTAATTCTAAATAAGTCTTCATCATGCTTTGAGTTCTGAATTAAATTTCAGCATGACCTATCACCCCCAAACTAATGACTAATCTAAAATAACTATTTAGATTCACGAGAAAATTCTAATAGTCTGTTCAATGGAATTGAAATGTGTATGAGATCAACATATCCCATTGGTTGAGTTCTCATATAAAAAAACTCCCACTTGAGTATTCAGGTGGCTCCATATGAAGCTCTGTATGGGAACCAATGTAGAACTACAACTTGTTGGGATGAAGTTAGTGAATGAAAGCTACTTGGACCTGATATTGTGTAAGAGATGGTTGAGAAGGTTCAATACAAACAACAATATATAAAATCTCCTCAGGTTCTAAAGAATAGATATGTTGACAAGTTTTGAAGGAAATTGGATTTGAAGTTGGATACAAAGTTTTCCTTGAAATATCACTATAGAATATAGTCATATAGATTGGAAAGAAAGGTAATCTTAGTGCAAGGTACATTAACCCCCATGAGATCCTTGATAATGTAGGAGAAGTATACTATAAGATTTTACTTCCACCATCTATATCTAAAGTGCATAATGTATTCCATGTATCCCTTATAAGGAAGTACATACTAGATCTCTAACATGTACTGAACTCAGATATGGTACATTTGGAAAATGATCTATCTTATGAGGAGTAGCTGATGAAGATTTTGGACTAGAGAGAAAAAGTTATATGTAATAAGACCACTCACTTGGTTAAGGTACTATGAAAAAACCATAAGTATGAAGAAGTGACATGGGAACCATAGGAAGCAATGAAGGGGAAATACCCTCACCCCTTTTCTCTATAGTATGTAAAATGAAATTCCGAGGACAAAATTTCTAAAGGGGGAAGAATGTAACGATGTGGAATTTTAGCAATGGAATTTAATATTTTTTAATTATGTCATAAATCTCATACATCACATAGAGAACCCAATAAAAACTTTATTCTCATAAATTAATAATGAAATAATTTGTATTTATAGAAATTAAGAAACCTATACTGTTGGAATAGTAACCTGGTCGTTAGAATAACAATATGACCATTTGGAATAGTAATTTGGAAATTAGAATAGTAACCTCTCTTATTAAAGTATAAATAAAATTTAGGTATATTATACATGAAAATATTATATAATTATATCATTTTATAATTAAATAAATGTTTTAGAAATGATATATTAATTGTTTGTTTTTTTGTAAAAAGAAAATGTTTATTTACAATTTTATAATTAATATAGTTATTTTAAAAAAAATTATTTTCATAAAATGGATTTATAAATTAATATTATGTTGTATTATAATTATAATATAATTTAATTAGACCTTAATTAAATTTTAAAAGGGTCATAAAGTCAACTATAACATTAAAAGCCATATTTTTTGAATAAATGATGATTTTATTTAAAAATTAATTTTATGAAATTTAGAAAACTATTTATATAAAATGGATTCAATTTTTCAAATCTAAATGTCAATAAATGGTTAGGGTTAATTTTTTGTATTTTTCTAAAATAGTTGATTTTTTGGTGAATAGTTAAATATTGTAATTTACAATATAAGTTAAATATATGCATTTTTGGGTCATGGTTGATGCATGGATGATGTAATCATCCATTGTTTCAAACTCCCCCAATCCTTTTAATGTATTTAGTTATTGGATCCAACACTATTGATATTCTTAAGCCAAAATAATAAACTTACGAATAAAATAATAAAAAAACACCCCTCACTCTATAAATATCACCCATCACCACCTCTTCTCCTCACACCTTATAAACATTTTAGTTATTCTAAATTTTACCCAATTTACTTCCCAAGTCTCTTACTAACATTCAAGAGCTAACGGTGTCAATAAAGTACCAAACCCAAGTGCCTTAAAGAGGTTCTCAAGGAGATGATATTCAAGAGGTAAAACCCTCAATTATTCTCTATTAATTTATTTAATTTTTTTATAATCTCCCCACATACAATATATAAAGCATCTTAATAACTAAATTATTACATATACACTAGTATTTTGTTATGTTAATGGAATATCCATCATTAAATCTTTTTTTATTCTAAAAATAAAAACATCATCCACCTTCGTGGATGAAGAGTTTTCATTTTCTATTACCGCCTTCAAGGCTGGTCGTAAAACCATTTTTATGGTTAAAAAAGATTTTAATATGTATATTATATATTTTTTAATGTTATAGAACTAATTTATTATATTAATATTAAATAAAATGAAACTAGTTCATGATGGTCAGAAAAAATGACAAAATAAACTAAACATTTATCATGAATATTTTATCAAATGAACCATCCTAATAGAATGAAAACAAATGATATATGTGACCATTTAATATTTTTTAATTTAATCAATAACTAATAATTTCACTTATGTAGAATTATTCTATTTTATAATAATTTCCATAATTATATACAAGTAAACCGATCATGAAAACCTTGAAAACAAATGCTCCCAGAACAACGAAATTGAACTCTATAAATCATGAAAATGGACATAAATGAACTTATTAAAATTATATTAAATAAAATACATGTATAAGTGGTTTTAAATTATGTAATTAATAAATCCAATTTAATAATCCAGGACATTAAGTGCAAGTGCAGAATGCATTCAGGCATAAGGTAAGGGGATTGTTGAACCCAACGACCTTTCTTTAGGTTATACCTCTTTCATGCCAAATTTCAGTGTGTATATATTTTTTAATGTTCCTTAAAAATAATTTCATTGTTATTAAATTTTATTTTATAGGATATACATGTTTTAAAATTGGTTTTATTACAAATATAAATATTTCATAAAAGAACTCTTCTTTACAAAACACATCTTGACTCCTCTTGAGATTGTTTCTTCTTCACTCAAGATTGATGATTATTATACCAAATATGTTTTTCCCTTATTCATTTGGGAACCACAAAGTTTATTAATGAATGTATTATTTATTAAATTATTATTAAACCCAATATTTTCAATAAGTTATTTTATGACTACGATTGTTATACGTTCTATGTGCCATGCATGATTATGTAAATGTTATGATGTGACAGGTGGGACCAGAATTATACAACCCTCCAATGCATTGAGTAATATGATGTATCTCATGAGATAATGTTTATTATGCTTGAACAAAATTATATATATGTTCACAAATATTATGTTATGATTATTCACATATTTTATGCGGGAACATGATACTAGCTTTGTTCACAAATCTGTGTGATATTTGACCGCTAAGACATGATGTTTTATTTTTATGCATTAAATAATTCCATGAATTTATATAAATTTTATTCTAATAATTATGATGATGATCCTATGATTATGTTATGATTATTATTATTATTATCACCCATGTTTTATTGATTCATTTCTTTATTTATTCTCTTACTGGGCATTTATCTCACCCCTTTCTTTGACGTATATCCTCAGGTGACTATATGTACTAAGGAGAATGTGATATTTAGAAGGATAAAGAAAATATTTTAAATAATTTTTTATATTTTATTATGAATAATTGATATATGGTCCTAATTTTAAAAATATACTAAATCTTTGGATCTTGGATTTGTTACACCTTTATGTTGTTTATCTTAAAAATGATGTAATAGTCATGTAAGAAAAGCAGGGTTGCTATAATTTCTCTTATAAAAAGTGATAATTTAGTGGTTATTGGTCTAGAATTTCAACTTTACCAGTGTTAGGAAGTCTACTCAAGGGATTAAAACCTTGGTTCTCAGATCCCTTCTTGTATTTGATTTATAAGTTTAACTCCCATAGCAGTATCATCCATCTCACTAGCCCAAGTTTAAATTTATCCCTCTTCATTAAGTACCTATGAGATACAGGATCAAAAAACACAATGACTTTATTTCCAAGAAGATATGATATAAATCTATCCAAATAAAATAAAAACATGAAAACATATTTTTCCATAGTTGTGTAATTGAGTTGGGATGTATCTAATGTTATTGAGGCATAGGAAATGACTTACCTCTTTCCCTTAATTCTCTGAGAAAGGAATTCTCCATCATATTGGTTGTAAGAATAAAAAATAAGCTTTAATTATTCTTCCCAATTTGGTAGAAACATCACTAGTGGTGTTATCAATATCCTCTTTAACTCATCCAATGTTTCCTTTCACTCACCATTGAAATTAAAATTATTATCTTTCAAAATTTATCAAGATAATAGGAGATAAATTGTATTTAAATATTTAATAAACCTCTTTTATAATCCTAAATGTCCTAAAAATGATCTAACATGTTTCACACAAGTTGATTAAGGTAAGTAATTTGTCACTAAAATTTTAAATTTATCAACTTAAACACAAATTTTTGAAGTTACATGCCCATGAAAAAATACACTCTCAACTATGAAATGAAACTTTTTGAAATATAAAACAAGATTATTTTCGATGAAAATTTTCAAGAATTTTTATATATTTTTCAAAAAAAAATCAAAACAAAATTCCCAATACTATGAAATAATCCATTAATACCTCTAAAAAATCCTTATCATGATCATAAAATATGCTTACCACGCACCTCTAAACTATTCATGGAGAATTACATAATCTAAATTTCATCATTTTATAAGAAAAAGAAATGAAGGTACATGTAAAGGTAGTCTTATCTTTAACCTCAGGAGAAATGGGTACCCAAAAAACCATCTAAAAAGAAATATTGATTTCTCCATGAAAATCTCTATAAAGCATAGTCAATCAAGGGGATAAGAGAATAATATTTCTGAGTTACCTGATTCAAATTCCAAAAGTCTATACCTAATCTTCAAGTATTCATAATTATCACTTGGATTAATTCATTCTTTTCATTCCTCATAGTGGTTAGGCTAATTTTCTGGGGAACTATATGGATGGGGATAATCATTTTGAATCTGAAATTGGATATATTACCTATTATTACTAGATATTTTATATCTCATTATTCATAGCCTCCATCAAGGTGGTATTCAACCTTCTTTGGGGTTATCTTATAGGATTGGAATCTCCCTCAATTATAATTCTATGAGAGAATATTTGGGGGTTTATTCCAAGGATATCTCCTAATCTTACAACTATTTCCTATAAATTCTCTATTAAAATCTCAATAAAATATTTTTCTTGGGTTTTAGGCAGATTGTTAGCAATTATCACTGGTAATTTTTCTCCTTCCATGAGGTACACATATTTTAAATAAGTGGGAAGTGGTTTTAATTCCATATTTAGGGGTTTTTCAAGGGATGATATTGAATTTAGGCTCCCCACTTCCAAATCATGAATCTAATATATTAAAGTAATCATATCTTCTTCTTCATTGTTAAATAAATCATCAAAGAAATCTAATGTTTCATCTTCTTCCAACTTATAATCAGAATTTCCATATTTTTGGGAACTCACATTCCTTTTGGAAATTTTATTGGTAAAATTATCCCATAATCATAATAATTCATGAAACATACCTAAATTTTCAATAGTTTTAGTACCATATTCCTAGGAGAGTGAAAAATTGGAATGATTTATTAAAGGGTGTATTATGGAGTAAAAAATATTAAAGTAGATAGTGCTATCTAAAAACTATATGGTGTGTGTTCCTTCATGGAAATTGATGATGTAATTTAAATTACTTAAGAAAGGTTTCTCCAAAATTATATGTGAGTGTGATGGTCACCTATATTATTCCATGTTCAATATATAGAAGTCATTTGGGAATATTAGATCTTTTACTTTCACAAGGGTATTTTCTAAAACTCATTCTAGAAAAAATGTGGATCTATTTACAAGATGGACCACCACTCTTGTGGAATTTGAGTCTTTCATCTAAAAATAAGTATATATCAATTTAGTTAATACATTAATTTAATAACCCAGATCACATAAATAATTAGATAAAATTAAAGAGCTAATGGTACATGGAATGGAAAATGTCCTTGGATCTTGACATTTGGTTGGAAACTATGGTGTGATAAGGTCTAAGATATTTATTACTGATATGATAATACCATTCGTTTAGAGTATCTTATTCTTTGTGAAAATGTCCTTGAAATTTTTTGAATATTTTTTAAATTTTTTTCGACAGATTCCAAATGAGGGATATTGATTTTAATTTTTTAAAGGTTTCTTATATTTATCTTGGTAGTTATTCTTCTTTAAGCTTCATTGAATAAATTATTCTATAAGGGAATGAAAATTGAATATCCTTCTTATCCCTTTATTACATTTGTAAGGGAGTTTTAGGCATTTCCTTGCTAAACCCACTCCTTGTTTCCTATTTCTTCATTTCTTATTTTGGTTGGTAGGATTGGTCTTTAGAATTTTACTCAGAATGTTTAACCTTTATTTATTCAAGTTCAGGTTTAAATTTCTTGGGTTTAAGTGGTATAATCTCCTTACCACTCCTTGTTTAAATCATACTAACATTATACATTGGATTTAAATCTATTTGGTTTAGATGTTTCCCTAGATTTTTGTACAGCATGTCCATAAAACTTCTGATCTGGTTTTCTAGATAATCCATCTTATCTTCTAGTTCCTCAACATTGTGCTGTAGCTATTGATTCTTTGATTTTGGTGTACTTGTTGAGGTATTCTCAAAATCCTTTTTTTAAATGAGGTATTTTATAAGAATATTATTGGTATGGCTATTTGTAAGGTTGTTGGAAAGGTGGTGTGTTCTTGTATTTTTTGTTGGTATGGTGGTTTATTTAGGTATTGGTTAAGATAAAAATATCTAGATTTATTTTGATCTCCAAATCTAGGTTGGTCTTGTGAATTTTATTTACATGGTTGATTTTTTTAGGATTTAATATGCTAAGAGGTTTCCATGAAACTTTATATTCCTTGAACTTTAACACACTGGTTAGTAAAATGATTAGTCAAAGAGAATAAACCACACACCTTAGTCAGTGCTTTTTGTTCACTAACATGATTTATATCCATCTATTTTACAAAAATAGTCATATACAAAAGTTTAGTTTCAAGTAATGGTGATTAATTAGGAGTTCTCACCTCATAAATTCCTCCTATTCCATTACCTCTTGTTTCTAATTATTGGGAATTTTGTGTTATCTTTCCAATTAGGCTCTTAGCTTCTACTAGTAAATTATTAATCAATGATCCTCCAATTGATGTGACTAGTAGGTTTATATCATTGTAAAATAATCCTTGGTAAAATAAAATAACTTATTATCCTTAATTTTTTAATGTGGGAAGCTATTATATAGATTCTTAAACCATACACTGTACTCATATTGGGTATCTCCAGATGACTGTGTGATGGAATAAATCTTCTTTATGATGGTTATTCTTCTGGAGTCGGGGAAGAATATTTTCATGAAACATCTTAGTAAATCATCCTATTCATGCACATATCTTGGTTTTAGGATGTAAAATCATTTTTTGTAATGTACTTTAAGTGAAAAAGGGAATTCCTTCCACTTTACCATCTTCTCAACTACTCCTCGGGAACCAAAAGAGGAGAAGGAATATGTGAAATATTTAATATATTTGTTTGGATCTTCTCCTTCCAAACCATAAAATTTAGGAAATTTTTTGATTATGTTATGTTTCATCTCAAAGTAATTGTTTAATTCTAGAATGATAAGTTTATTATTTTGATTAAGTAATCATGGTGTATAGAGGTCTTTATGGGTCTAGTTGGTATTTCCAGCCATGATGTTAGGATGAGAGTAAACAATAAAAGTTTCAATCGATTCTATAAGAGAAATACCTTTAAATTTAGATTTAAAATTAATGTTTCTAATTATATCCAACAAAGTTCTTTGAATGTTATGATCTAGGGGAAAGGATCAGTGTTGGTAGTTATAATCATGCTATTTGAAAAATATATTGGTGGCACCAACTCCTTGAAAATAGAATCAAGTTTTTCCATGCGCCTGTCACGAGGTTTAGAAAAAATCATTATTTACTAAGTTAAAATGAAGTATAGTTTTCAACCTAGGTTTTATCTATATAGGAGTGAACACTAATAAATTTTTAACTTTGAATTATAGGAAAAGGTGCTGGGGGGGTGTTTTTGTAATTAATTGATTTTAAAAAATAATAATAATGAAATTAAACTAGAGATTGAAAATAGATTGATGAAAAAAGTGATGGAGTTAAGGTTATATTAACTTTTTTGATGCCATCATAGTCATACAAATCATCACACATATATTATGATTAAATTATAAATTAAATAATCCTTGATCAAGTTTTCAATCACCCTTGGTTGAAGGAATAAATGCACGTGTTCATGAAAGTCAGTAAACCATTACTAAAATACTATGGAATGAATCAATCAGGAATTGGTAATCCTTATACATACAGAAACAAATCACTTCCACACACATTACAATTATCACTGGACACTCACCACCCAACACAATTTTCTCAATTGAGATAAGTTTTACTAGATGGAGGGAGTTTAAACAAATTCATCTAATGTTGTAAAAAATGAATTTTAATAAATTCCTAAATACAATAAAAATAAGATAATTTATTACCAATGAAAATATAAAGTATTTAACAGAAAAATATAATTTTAAATTATAGAACAATACTCAAAAATTAGAAAATAATAACCCCATACCCGATCACTCAAAAGTTTTATCCCACTATATAAATAACAATAGAGATGAATGAGTAATAATAGGGAATTATAATACTAATAAAATAGAAAATAGAAAATAAAAAAAATAATAAACTTAAGGTTTGAATTATATATAATATAACTTCTTTTACACTTATCCTAACTCCTTTTTGTGTAGGTTGAGACACATATTTTTATGATTGAGGGGTGAAAAGTTTTCCTCTAATTTCTATCCTCATAAAGTTTTAGAATAGTTAGAATAATAAATGGATGATTATAAGAATAATTTATTCTTAAAAGTTAGTCCAACTTTTTATTATCATTATATATAAAAATATAAAAATATAAAAATATTTAAATATGTTTAGAAAAGGTAGTAAGTGAATTACTAAAGATCACTTTTTCTGGATGAACAATCTCTTCATCTTCCTCTAATTTTATGCATGAAAAAACCTTATTAATGAGCTAATTTATCCATGAAATTTAATTTTAACAGGAATCTTTGATCCTATTTAAGTTACAACTATAATCATCTCATTTTAAGTCTTGTATCCCGATATATTACTTATTTATTAAGGACAAGTCAAATCTATTGTCCCAAATAGTTTTCCATATTGATTGATTTATATGGACCCCATAGACCTTGAATAAGCACTTGGTCTAGTTGAATAAGTTTAATACCAAGAATTATTGAAGCCCATAAAAAAATAATTTTCCAATTTAGATCAATATAGAAAAATTTATGATCAAAATACAGAAGTGATAAAAAATAAATAAAATTACAGAATTAAACTATTTTGATATTTAAGCTCGAAACATCCCTAAAATCCAAAAATGATGAAATTCAGATGAAATGTGGAAATTAGTGAGAATTTATTCCGTGAAAATCATATAGAAATTAATTAAATTTTCATCTCTATAATTATAATTTCTAAAATAATATATTAATGTCCAAATGACTGTATATTATTTCTCAAGGACCATGAATCACTTAAATTTTTTTTCTAAGTGTAACGCTACTCGATATAATAAATATGGATCAAGTTCTTAAAATTTTTTATGGTACATTAGAATCAATATAATTTTTAGACATCTATATGAAAGTGAGGAGACCGTAAGTAATTTTATGTGGTATAGAGATATAATAATTCAATATGGGAAACTTCATCACCCAACAAACTCTACTCAGTGGGAGAAAATTGATCATGAGTATCCTAAATTTGGAAACGAGATGATAAACCTTCATATTTAACTATATATAGATGGAATGAATAATTTAACTTTAAGAAATAACACTCATAGTATATAGATATTTATTTCAGTAAATTATAATTTTCCACCATGGTTTTGTATGAAACATAAGTACATTATGTTCTCTCTCCTTATATCAGGAAAAAAACAACCCGATATTGATATTGATGTTTATTTGGATCCATTGTACAAAGATCTAAAATTTATGTGGTTTTCATGTGGTATATTTTATTATTATCATATAAATGAAGAGGTCACATTGAAATCCATGTTGTTTGGAATGATAAATGACTTTCTCACTTATGGAAATTTGTGAGGATGTACTATTAAAGTAATGATAGGGTGTTTTATTTGTGAATAAGGTACACACTTGGATGGGTTGAAACATTCCTTGAATATAGTGTTTCTAGGAAATTTTGGATTTTAACCCTAATTAAATAAGTACTGATCTTGGAAAAAAACCATTCGATGAGAATTTGAAAGAAGGTACACCACCTTATCCATTATTTTGTGACGAAAATTTTGAGAGTGTAAAGGATATTATCATCATTTTAAACCATTTTTGAACAACCTTATGAAAATGGTTTGGAAAAATAGATTAGTTTTTTTGAATTACCATATTGGAATTGTTTGTAAGTTATACATTTTATTGATGTCATTCGCATAAAAAAAATTGATGTGATAGTGTCATTGGAACATTACTAAATGAACCCAACAAAAAAAATGAAATTAAGGCTAGGTTATTCATGATTAATATTAGGATAAGGGATGATTTGGTTCTAGCTAAGGGTGAAAGATAAAAATTTCTTCCTCTAGTGACTTACACTATTTCTAGTAAAGAGAGATTATAGTTTTTCAACTTTCTTAATAGTGTAATGATTCTAGAGGGGTAATTTATAAAATATCATTAATATAATTTAAATGACTAATTTGAAGTTAAATGGATTAAAATCACATTACATTCATTTTTTGATGGAAAATTTAATGCTTAATGCTTATGTCATTATGTTTAATTATATCTAAAAATTCCTAACACACATTAACTAATAATTTTCCCATTTTAAAATATATATGTAGTAATGTTATAGAACAAATGAAGTTTCCAACCATTTAAATGGAAATTTAAATCATATTATGTGAATTAGATATGTTCTTCTTACTGTAATTATTTTTCATGTAATGGTTCACTTTATTAAAGTGATTCAACTATGTGGTCCTATACATTACTAATGAATATACCCCATTAAATGATATATGAAGATTTTGAAAGGGTATATTAAAAATAAAAGTCAGGTAGAAGGTTTTACTGAAAATCCATATATTTTTAAGAATATTTTGAATTCTATATTGACTTCTTATCTGATGTGGATAACATTAGACTCCCAAAATCACGTCACAATGGGAACCTTATGGGTGAAGAAATTTATGGAAGAGATGTTATCTCAATTACTATTACGAAGTGGGAGTAATCTCATATTTATGATTTACATAATAGTATAGAGGTTTCACCACATATTGGAACTGATAAAACAATTCTTAGGTATTTTAATCCATCAAGTGTTGAAATATTGATATAAAATATACATATTGAAAATTTTATAGAATGGTTTAAAGATGATATTTTTAAGGATTTGTCTAAAAATATTAATTTAATTTTGGAACAAATTTTATGGTTATCCAAGGGACTAATTATATATGTATTATATTATAATAGTAATGTAATTAATGGTTATATATTTTAAATAAATGAATATGATAAGTGTAGTGTGAAGAAAAATAGTGGAGATAATATTGTGGTAGAAGAAATGAATGTATATAGTACCAAGGGAATAAATCAAATTTTCATGAATATGTAATAATATTTCATCCTAAAAAAATATGTGAATTTGATTATACAACATTCCAAGTTGGAAATATCTTAAAGGTGGTAATGTTGTAAAAGTGATATGGTTGAAAAAAATAAAATAGTAGTGGTGTGGGATAGGGTTAATAGAAATTATTAAGGTGTGAAGTAAAGGTAAATAATTCATATTTGAATGGAATGCACATTTTCAACCTATTCAGCCTAAAAGGACAATTTTCATTAGTTATATTGTGTTTAGTACTCAAATACACATTCTGATTAATATATGTACATGACATAATGTTGTTCCAATATTGAATATAATAATTTTGGAATATATTAGGGTAACATTATGATATAATTTCCATATTTTACTGAAAAATAAAATAAATAAACATTGATTTACACTTCATTATCCCTTACAGAGTTTATTTGTATTATAATATTTCCAAATGAAATTTAAAATAATGATTAATGAAAAGGATCATTGTGTATTTTATACACTTCTTAAAAAAAATCATTTTAAGGATTCTATGGAAAAAGTAAAATCTCACCCACCATATATATACATACACATCATAAAAAAACAAACCTGGGATTATTTCCATGAACATCAAGAAGATGAATCATTTAAGGTACTTTGTAATTAGTATTGTTTTATTTGAAATTATGTGAATCAATCACTTTGATTCATAAATGTAAATTTTTTAAATATAAAATGAGTATAGAAAATAAAAAATGTGTATCTAAACCACAATACCACTACCACAATGAAAGTATTATGTTCACTTTAATTTAATAAAAAATTGTATGTATTTTAAATCTATAGTTAAAAAAATTATGTGATATAAAAAAACTACATTATTATGTTCCATTGTTTATATACAGATTCATGAATTAAAATCTCAAGCCACTTTTATCTCTCATCTTTTACTATAGAAGGAAGATTATGTAAATAAAAAGGTAAAAATATTAAATGGAAACACACATAAATTCTAAGAATCATGTTTAAGTATGACATAATAGAAATTAGTTCTAATTTAAAATATTATTTCATAATAATAACTTCTTATATTTCTATAGTTTTTATTTGGTTTAGAAATAATAATTTTCATATACTATGGTTTATCGATGTCAAATTTTAGTTTCTTTAAAGAATCAAGAATAGTATAATTATGTTAGAGGTATATGTTTTGGAGTGTCATGATAAGAATACTTGGAGAAAGTAATGGCATCGGAATATATAGGTAATAAAATTAAAAATATTCTGGTACATATAAATACATTAATGGAAATATTTTGTTTATAGGATAATTTGATAAACCATTTTATTTGAAGGTATCAAAAAGAAGAACCAACATAGTAGAAACCATAATTATAAGATCCACACATGACTAGTTTTGAGAAAATCTATTACCTTAAAAGGACTACCTTACCCAAGGCAATTCATTTTATCATAATAGTTTCTAGTAAATATGAATCAAATAACTAATGATACCTTGTTGTACTAAAATTATACTGAGTGAAATTTTTTATGATTTATATCTATATGTACCCACTCATCACCTTATTATGAGAGGTATATTGTAAAATATACAAGGCGATATTATATATAATAAAAAACTTCCAAAATATCACATGGGAGTAGGGATTCATGTTGGTTATAAGATAGGTTCCAAGCTACTTGTTCCCCTTGATGATTTTGATCTTCACATGGTCAGACTTTTTATTATAACTTTTATAGAATGGCTATTTAATCTTATAAATATACATGATGACAATGAGGTATGTCCTTTTTAATTTATTTTACATACAAACCCTTTATTAATTAATGGAAAAATTATAAAATGAATTATGATATTATAAAAGGATAACTAGAAGGGGAAATAGAAGGTTGAGTCAAGACAATCTAAATGATGAAATAAAATATTGAAAGGATCTACCGAGAGTGCCTTTTCCATTACAATTACATTGCTACATTTATTAACACATGAAGTTCGTATAGATTCAACATTCCAAAAATAGAAATATGGAATACATTAAATATTAATAATGAGTGTTTGTAGAGGTCATTGTTGAAATGATTGGTCTTGATAAATTAAGTAAAAATATAAATCATGAATGGTTAGGAGATTTAGTTGTCAATATATACCTACGATACATTTTCATATTTTTTTTCTAACAATTAATCTACTAACACTATAATAAAAATAGGCAATAATGATAGTTTTCTCAAATATGTGGTAGTTTTATAAACCTTCACATTTTTTTTGATTTGATAATTAATAAATGGTAGTTTTTTTATTATTAGTGGTCATTAAAAACCACTAACAATCTATAATTATCACTAGTTATAAAACTGATGCTAACACGAATGTGATGGTTTATTTTTTTCAAATAATTTTTTAAAATATAGTAGTGGTTAAAACTACCTTCAATAAATTAAAGTTGTTTTAATTAATTTTTTTTATTTTGTTCCCTAAACTAGCGGTGGTTATAATTTTATCCATATTCTGAGTGGCATTTTTTTAACATATAATAATGAATTTTCATTGAGTATAAATGGTTTAAATCACTAATAATTATAAAAAAATAAGGCTAGATCAGTCTTCTAAATTTTCTACCATGTGTGATATAAAATAAAAATTCATCCAAATATTATAAAATTCAATAATTTATAGACTCAAATAAACAAAACATAAAAAAAACAAATATTTACATACATTATATCACAATATTTTTTTAATCATATAAAATATTTTATTAATTCAGATGAAAAAATATCATATATTTGTTTTCATTACAAATACAATACATGAAAAGCGAAATCTAACATCAACCCTAATCCCTTAATTCAGGATGGTTTCCCCCAGATAATCTATGATCCTGATAATCCTATCTACCAGCCTCAAGTGAATTTTTTGTATGCATTAAATGGAATTTAGAGTATAAATTAGTTTTAATTAGAAATTTAATACAAAATATATTTAAAACAACTATCATAATAATAAAAACATATTAAAATAAATTTAACACATTCAACACCATTGTAGTTTTTCACACCAAGGATGTAATGTTCGTAGTAATTCCTCCATCCATGACCTAAAATAGAATACCCACTAATTAAGATAGGTTCCAAGCTACTTGTTCTCCTTGATGATTTTGATCTTCACATGGTCAGACTTTTTATTATAACTTTTATAGAATGGCTATTTAATCTTATAAATATACATGATGACAATGAGGTATGTCCTTTTTAATTTATTTTACATACAAACCCTTTATTAATTAATGGAAAAATTATAAAATGAATTATGATATTATAAAAGGATAACTAGAAGTGGAAATAGAAGGTTGAGTCAAGACAATCTAAATGATTAAATAAAATATTGAAAGGATCTACCGAGAGTGCCTTTTCCATTACAATTACACTACTACATTTATTAACACATGAAGTTCATATAGACTCAACATTCCAAAATAGAAATATGGCATACATTAAATATTAATAATGAGTGTTTGTAGAGGTCATTATTGAAATGATTGGTCTTGATAAAGTAAATAAAAATATAAAGCATGAATGGTTAGGAGATTTAGTTGTCAATGTATACCTACGATACATTTTCATATTTTTTTTCTAACAATTAATCTACTAACATCATTTTTAGGTACACTAAACATATAAAATGGAACAACTAATTTAAAATTTCTTATCCCCCAAATATCTAATGTATTCATGTTTGTTTTTGTCTTAATATTATTTGAATCTGATTAATAAATATATTTAATAATCATTATACATATGTAAAAAATTATTTTTTCAAATTATTAATTATATACCAATAATGGCCACCCTTTAGTACCCTCATGATTGAAACTATGGAAATATATTCTCTATCGATGATCGCTCCTTAACTGCTCTATTCGACCCCATAAACATCTCTAGAGTAAAAGGTGATGCATTAGAAGTAGTAATAAAACTTTATGAATATGATATCATATCATAAGGTATCAAATGAAAGAAAGGGGAGAATACCAAAAGTAGGGAGCATACCTAATGTAGGTGGTAAAATAGAAGATGGGTCATCTAATATCATAAGACCTGTAAAATATTTAATTGTATCTTTAAATCTCTTTGTTCTTGGTATTCCTACATCCAAAAAGAATATAAACGAAGTTATAACATGATATATGATATAAATAAGAAAATGTTTTGAAAATATTATACATAAATTAATTGAATTCATATATTATAAATTAAAAAATAAAATATAAGTTAAAGGAGGAACATATAATCAATTTATTCATCTTTTTACATATTATTTCCATCCTCAATCGTTAACATGATTCCATTATCTTAAACCCCATTTAAAAGACCAACTATTTCAATATTACCAAGGAAAAATAAATCAATATCTTTTTGTGGATGGGGTTCAATGTCACAAAAAAATTATTTAACTTAATCACCCACATGATACAAGTATATCAACTTGACATGGACTATAACACTCCACCCTTAATAGACTCCTTAATCTAAAAAATATACCATTTTATCTTTTTATTCCAATATATATGGACCATGTTCTTCATGCTCACCAATATAAATCAATTGAGATAGGTTAACATAAGTAAATTGTAACAAATATTTCATTATGCCCATGTAAATATCGGCCTACTTGCATTCAAACAATGCAACTGAAAATTTTCCATAATAATTTAATTTGATAATGTAAATAAAATTTTCATAGTATTACAAGTATGTGAATTTTATGAACATTCTACTGTTTTGTGTTTTCAAACCTTCGTTACATAAAACTGTATGAAACTTAATGCCTTTAATATTATAAGAAGTGAATATCCTAGAATGCTTTAAAGGCCATTGATGCAAATATTTCAAATTATCTGACACTCCATATCAATTATCAACATTAATGATATATATGAATAAATATAAAATATTATTAGTTACATAATATTATTATAAAAATATATTATGAATATAAAATTAATTGTGATATTACATGATGTAAAAAAAATCAATAATGTCTTTGTTAATGGATTTTGTTATCTCTTTATCATTTCATGTTCGAATTTGGAGTTATCTCTTTATTTGTGTCTTTAATTATTCAATAAAAGGATATAAAATATCAATATTGAGTATCATGTATCTATGTGATTGTTTGAACTCTAATTAGGTCAATAAAATATATGATATTTTCTCAACATAATGACCTAATGTTGTAAAGTTTTTAATTTAATATCTAACCATAATTGATTTATGTTATCATCAATACATCCATCATTATGGAATCATACCTAAATATTTTCTAAATACCATAAAAAAGTGAGACTCTCTTCTAATACATAACCTTCAGTAGTAGATCATTTTGGTTGAGTTTTTTCCCATAAAAAATTTAAATCACATAGATTCGTAATGTAAAAAGTAACATATCTTAATAAATCAAATATGTAATTATTTTGAAAATTTTAATGTAGTTATCATAAAAAAGTAAGATGAAAATACCACTACATGGGATACATCCATCGATAATGTATAATACCTTTAAATTTAACTTCCTCAGTAAAATGAATAATTAGATGAATCATTATAGTGAAAAACAATGAGGTAAGTATCATCTCCAAATGATAGTGTCATTATAATTTTTTCATGAAGTTTTTCAACCTCAATGGGTTTAAAAGTTTTCTCAAAAATATGTATGAAGAATATGAAAAACTCAATTAGAAATATGGTCATTTTATCAGGTAACAATTTACAAAATTTCAAGGGTAGAAATTTATCTATCAAAACATGTGAGTTTTTTATTTTAAGTCCATTTTATTTAGGATGTTTCAAGTCCAAACATATTGAAATATTACTTGAAATTCCATTACGTACTTTTATATTTTTTTGTCTTTGAATGAAAACATCTTTTTTCTTGATTTTTCATTACAAAAACTATTATAGGATACTTTCTATTATCATTTTCTCACATATCATGATTTATATTCAATTATTTTTGGTATTTATAATAATCATGAAGATCATATGATTTTCTCTACCCATTCAATATTTTAATAGCCAAATTTCCACAAACATTCTTTTTAATGTGAATAACTTCATGATTATGGGATAAAAATTGAAATTCCCAATAAGTCAGTTTGAAAAAAATACTCTATATTTGATGATATTTGATATATTTTCCTAGAAACCATTAATTGACACTCTTTCCCAATTTATGAAACAATAGTTAATAATTTTGACATGATTTTTAAACCTGATAACAATTTTTGTGGTGGCCTCAACTCATTTTGTCAATCAAATCATGACTTGTTAAACTGATATCTATAAGATACATCCAAGAATCGATGATAGAATATGAAATAACATTTTCTATATATTTTAGTATTCTTGTATCAAAGTCAAATATAAAAACTAGACATGTCTATCTAGTGTGAGTGTTCCATCCAGACAAGTTTCCTAATATAGGGAAATCATTAATTATCCACATTTGTGCACAGTTTTCAATGCATCATATGTAACTACACATTTATCCCATAACTGTTTCAATTATTCTATAATAGGTTGAATATATACATCAGTGTCATTTCTAGAAATTTTATTTCCTATAATGATCATTGAAATAATGAAGGAAGTATGTGGAATACACATCCATGAAGGTAGATTTTATGGGACCAAAACAATTGTCTATATGCTATAAAGAATCAAAGTATTTACATTCGTTTGTATCTTAAGTCAGTTGAATAAAACATTTATTATAGATTTCCACAGTATTCCACTTCATTTACTCTACCATTTTAGAGGACATGAACAATATTTTTAGTCTTGAATTTAGTGGAAATTATTCTAAATACTTCATGGAATTTTTATTCCTCTTCTTCTTTGATGTACGTCTATCCATACTTTCATCACGATTCATAGACTTCCTTCTAAAAGTATGACATATTTTATACTCTTTGTAGTTTGAATCTTCTCCCTGATACACCATTTAGTCTTTAGGATATACATGTATATTTGTATAATTGAGATAGAGTTTGTTAACAACTTTATTCTTCTCATAAAATGATCGATGGATATTATCTAGAGTTAATACATCATGCAGTAACTCTAATAACATTGAAATTTATTATATATATAATTCCACATAAGCACTTCATATTTTAAAACTTCAGTAGAAAAGAAACTTTTTTATATTTGATACATATTTCATATAAATCCTGATTTACATCTTCAACTAAGTCATAAAACTCATTTGATTTATTATTTATCTTTTCTCTTTTATAACTCTTTAAAAAATTGGAAAGATAATCCAAAGATATGTTACAATCTTCATTATTTCATTTAGTGAGAAAAATATAATTAATATCATTCTGAATTTCATTCATTCTCCACTATCAAGGAATTAGTTTGTTCATTCTAAGGATGATCACATGTTTAACTTTATACAATGTCCAATTCCCCATTAAAAATACATCTCACATATTCAATGATAAATTTTTTCAATTTCAAGTGCTCATAAACTTCATGTCTTTTCAACCATTGTCTAAAATTACAATCATAGTACGGAGATTTTATTCTTACATTTATGGATTAATTTTAGAATATAAAATCTAAAAATGTGTTCAACCCCTTAACATATTGAGGTGTATTTTGGGGTAAATTACTCCGAATTTTATCCATTTATATGCTATTGGTAAAAATATATATATATATAATATAATGATAATTAATAAAATAAAATCATTTTAGAAATAAAACATATGCTTTATGGAATAAAAAACATTAATATTAGAAATAATATTATCATTTGTAAAATTTTACTGAGAAAAAAATAATCAAATACAATATAATTATAATCAATTGATATTATGATTACATATTTTAATGATATAAACATATCATATAACATATTGAAAAAAATAATACATCATATAAACAAAAGGTATATATCAAAATGCATATATGAAACTGATATATATATATATATATATATTTATAAACATATATAAACAATCAATAAGTACATGATATGTGGTCGTGTGTTTCAAAAATAAAAATAAAAATATATAATATATGAATTTATCGAGCATGAAAATTATGAAAGAAAAAATATCAAAATAAAATAATATAGAATCCACAACTAAACATTTGTGATTTTAAATTTATTAAAACAAAAGAAAAAAATTATTTGTTTAAAATGTAAAATAAATTGTCTTACCTAGTATTCAAACAATGAATGAACTAACCGATAACATATTACCAATGTCATTCTCCATACTCTACGGTAGACAATCAACCAAGTATGAAAGGTAATCATTATCAAGAAAATATAACACTTTGTAAGGAATTCTATAAATTGTAGTAAGTTATATCAAAACATTTTATATGATTTCATAACATTCTTTACTATTCTCTTAAGAAAAACAATAATGTAACTTTTTTTAGAAATTTTCCATATTCTAAATGTTATAATATAGAAATAAAATCTATAAAAAAATTTAGGAAGAAAATCAAACTGACACATTCTTAATCAAAACTTAGTAATCATAATAACAATAAATACATATTAAGAATATGATAATAATTAAATAAGGATTCATGTTAATAAATAGGAAGAGTATCAACCGATGTTGAGTAGTTGTAAATGATGAACTGAATCAATAAATTAAAGAGTAAAACATAGTATCTAATCATTTTTTGTAAATTATTATAATTATTTAATCATGTTAATGAAAATATAAAATTAATGTAAAAAAAATTCTTTACATAAAGTAAATATCAATACATTTTAAAAAAATGAACTTGAACAGATACCCTCTATTTTTAATGAGGTGAATAATATTTGATACAAAATTGTCCCTATAATTAAAATAGATCAAATGAAAAAAAATCATTTTGAGAAAATTACTGAACAAATTTGCAAGTTAAACCTAAATGTATAAGAATTGAGTGGTCACTCTCATAATGTTTAGTTTTTATACAAAGTATTATACATCACATTTGTTGGTACAATAATGGATGTATTGATAACCTCAGTTAGTTGTGTTAATAAGTCAAAAAAATATAAAAAGTGAATTTAATATGATAAAAAATAATACATATATATATGAATAGATTATTTATATTTTTTATATATTTAATTAGATTTTGTTATCACTGGTGAGAACATTTTATGGACAATATCTTAATATTTTTTTCATTCTAATAGTAATTCTAATAGAATGAATTCCATTTTTTGAGTGGGGTGTGTATGATTAGTAAATAAATTGGGAAAAAGTGAAAACAAAACAAAAAATGTGTTAAAAATTCTATTAATAGAAAATGATGAGAGATTTATATATTGAATTCAATACAAGATAATGATTTTATATAAAAAACCTTTGATATTAACATTTTTGATTTTGAATAACTAGATCCTATAATATAAGATAACACATTAATGAGTAAATTAATGAAATTATAACGTAAGAAAATTAAGTTATCCAATATGAAATGAAATTATTTGATAAATGTACCCAAACCTACAGAGTTAGTATATTTTTATTTAAATTTGATACAATGTGTCACAACCTTGCTTCCTTAACACATGTTTTTTGATATGAAGACATTTTTTCTCCCTTATAAAAGTTAGATAAAGAGTTTTTAAAATAATTTTATCAAAATAGATATGATTATATGGATCATATAATAAATGACAGTAAATGTGATAGAGAAAATTAAGATGAAATAAAAACCCAAAAAAGTTAATAAAATTTATATAAACATAAATTATCTATAGATTTAGATTAATTTCTTAAAACACTATGAAATTATCTGGTTAAAAAATTATAGATTACCATGGATATTGATTATTAACCATAAAAAAACTTCTTGGAAATATACTATTTTATAGTATACACTCTTAGAGCATATTATTTTTTGAATTAAATAAAAAAAACATAAGTAGGTTATGAACACATTTCATGGATTTTATAAATTCAGATATAAAAATGAAAAGGAGTGGACATGATCATAAAATAGAGTGTAAGATTGGGGCGCAAGAATTTTTAAAATGGAAAACTTATAGAAATTAGGGTCTTTGGATAAGGAAATATAAACAGAAAGAATAAAAAAAACCTCTCTGATTGAGGTATTTGCTAAAAATTGAGTAGATGCATCAACCTGATTACTCTTGCTTGACTTTCAAGGGAATATGGAATTCTGGAAAAGGAAGTCAAGGGAAATGATAAGGGGAGGAGGTATAGGTGGAGGTGGATGTCGTTGGGTTGAGTCAGAGACACCGAGGGGGAGACATGGATGAGGGATGATGAGTATCAAAATATGGGAGAAGAATAAGTTCAGGTGTGGGAAGGGATAATTATGGGAGAACATTAAGGAGATTTGGAATTGGGAGGTCAAAACGGGTGAATGTAGTAGGCGAATTCTGGATGGAAAACATGCATAGGGAGAGATCCATGTGTAAGGGAGGAGTCACCGCTATTAGTATATATATAGATTATTTAATACCAAAACATCATTCATTAATAAAAATATATAATTATACATTTAATTAAAATATTTCCAATTAAAAAAATATTGAAATGAATATATATATATATTAATAAGTGACTGGAGTTTTTGGGAACTAAAACCAAATCAACTATCAAATCACCTATGTAAAATCTTGAGGTTGGTGACACAAGTATGTAGTAAAAAAATTATATTTAAAATTTTATAAATATTATTTATCCCAAAAAAATATATCCAAAACAAATTTTGAATTCATTATAAATAAAAAAAATTGTCTAGGAAAATATTATTTTACACAAATAAATAATGCATCATATATAAAACCTAGTATTTAGGAATAATTTTAAATCCTTCATAAATAAAAAAATATTTGAATTATTTAAGATGAATGTTTAAAAAAACTTTAAAAAATAATTATCCATGTAAAATGAAATTAATTCACTGATTAAAATATAAGACAAGAGTTTTCTTAAACCCCAATTCCTCCACATCCTTTATTTCCACATCATACTACCTCCCTATAGCTTCTTTTCCTTGATTCATATAAGCTACCTATGATCCTCTGATCTTCCTACCTTGATGTTAATCACCTCTCCTATGTCTATAATTGACCTCCCCAAACCCCCAATCCACCCTAAAACTCCCTTCCCAAGAGTTAGTGTAGGTTACCCACATCTCCATGTCCCTAAATCCCTTTCTCCTTGATCTACACTGGCCTCCCTTCATACTGAACTACTCCCACACCCACCCACCCCATATAAATATACGATTTTATCTTATAAAGACAATATATATATATGAATCATGTTTTTCACACTCACTAGTATCAATAAACTGAGATAAGTTAACATACATAAATTGTAAAAAATCCTTTCATATATCCCTTAAAATATCAACCCACTTGAATTTTAACAATATAACTAAAAATTATCTATGATAATTTAATTTGATAATGTCAATAAACTTTCCATAGTGTCCTAATTCTTTGAATTTTTTTAAAGATTCCACTATTTTATTTCAATTTTTTTTCAAACAATTATATAAAACTTTATTCCATTAATATTATAAGTATTTAATATCCTAGACTACTTAAATGGTCCTCAAGCCAAATATTTCAAATCATCTGATAGTGAAACTAAATTATCAGCATTCATGATCTACAGGTATAAATATGAAATATTATTAGTTACACAAGATAATCATATCAACATATTATGAATTCTAATTTGATTATGTTCTTACACGATGTGAAAACTAATCAATAATGTCTTTATTAATGGATTTTGTTATTTATTTCTCATTTCATATTTGACTCGAAAGTCATCCCTTTGTGTCATAAATTATTCAATGAAATGGTATGAAAAACAATATCTAGTTGAACATATCTATATAATTGTATGAACTATGTTTGTGTCAATGAAATAAATTATATTTTCCTAACTTGACAACCCAACGTTGGAAAATTTTCTGATTTACTGTATGAATTCAATTGATTTATGCTATCATCAACACGTACAAATCGATTTAATCATGTCTCAATATTATCTAATTACCTTGAACAAAAGGCGTGACATTCTTATTAGATATAAACTTTAGTAAAAGAGCCTTCTATTTGAGAATTTATTCTCACAAAAGACTTCAAATGACCTATATTCCTAATGAAAAAATTAATGTAGAATCATAAACCAAATATGTAATGAGTTTGAATATTTTAATATAACAATAATAAAAAATTAATATTCAAATTCCTCTCTATGGGATACATCCGTCGATAATGTATAGACCCTATTACTTTAACTTCCTTAGTCAAATTCATGGTTAGATGAATCATCAAATTGAAAAATAATGTGGTAAATATCATCTTGAAATGAACAAGTGTTATTAAAATTCTTTCTTAAAGTTTTTCAACCTCAAATGATTTTATAGTTTTCCAAAAAGGATATCTAAATAATGTATTAAACTCAATTAAAAATTCTGTTATTTTATAAAATAAAAATTTACAAAATTTAAAAGGTAGAAATTACTCCATAAAAGAATATGAGTTAAAAATTTCAAGTCTATGTAACTTACGATGTTTCAATTCAACACATCTTGAAATGTTACTTGAATATCCATCTGGTACTTTCACATTTTTCATTCATTGAAGGAAAAAAATATTTTTCTTGATTTTTAAATAAATTTATTTGGTAGGATACTTTCCATTATACTTTAACCACACATAATGATTTATATTAATTTCTTCCATATATATATAAGAATTAAGATGATCTTTTGATTTTCCTTATGAAGGATTTTTTAGAGTCTAATAAAATTTATTAGACCAAGGTGAAGAAATTAAAAACATTTTCACAAGAATCTATATATAAAATATTGAAATGAATAAATACTGTGCATGATTTACTTTCAGAGAAGAATTCATTGCATCATCTTTGAAATCTATCATATGAGTTTGAGAGAGATCAAAAAATTGGAAAACATAAGAATCCACCCTCTGTAGGAATCTATGATCTGAATAAATCACACATCATACATGCTTGATTCTTTTTTTCTCCCAAGATGTTCTAGTATCTCGACATGAAAATGTAGAGGAAGAATGAGAGAAATAGGTTCAGGAAGGGGCAACCAAGCATAATGGAATTCACTATACACTTCCATCACATGGTAGAAGTTAAATAGGAAATCAAGGACATATAAATATGGGTTTAGGGAATATATCCTTTAATATCCCAGTTACACTAAATCCTAATAGAATTTGTTCAATTCCAACTTATATTGTATTTTATACAATAACTTGTGAAATTATATCCAAAAATTGTTTTTTATATCTTTCAAAACACTTTTGAAAAGCTATCATTAATTAATCCTTGTATAACACCATATACAATACCTTATGAGGACCCATACAAAACAATTTTGTATTAAAATTAAAACACTTTTAGTGTAGAAATTAGATTCAAACTCAATCCCTATTTAGTGAACCAAAAAAGATTAACCCCATGATCCATTATAGTGTTGAAAAAAATACAAATATCTAGATCTATGTAAGAAAATAGAGGCCTCTGGAAAAGAATCAATGCTACTCAAGCTATAAAAGGATATTATGTTATCTCCATAAAACACATGTATCTATATACCTATGTTCATCAGTATCCATCATATGAAAACCTACATTATCATATCTTCAATTTCTCCAAGACATTGAGTGACCATGGGACATGAAGCATTTTAACCCCATATAGAAAACTCACTTGTTCTCAATTATTAGAGTATAGACTGATCTGATTGATGAATACATCACACGTTATCCTTCTATATGAATAAGTAAATCATATTCCCCTTAACCATATAGACATATAACACCCATGTGTGGAAACCAGCTCTCACATTCTATCTCAATCGAGGGCTATGATTCCATACCCTTCATATAATAGAACAAATCTCATCTTGGTTAATTTACAACCGATGATATGATTAACAACATACCCAACCATCTCTATATTATCTAATTAAATATGTAGACTTGTGTATGTAGGGTATCAAAGTATGAAGGTTCTCATTCTATGTATCTTTACAACCTCAGGTAGTGGGGACTAAAATATTATCCATGCACCCATAGTATACCAAAGATATCTATATGTAACTCTATGTGGTATACTTATTGTGTCATCCCTCACACATAAATAATCTTATTCTTTATCTTGTTACTCATGAGCATATTATATACCTCTAGACAAGAATCCTACTCATTTTAACCTTAAAATTTCATCATAGCCTATAATACTCCATAATGATCATTAGTTAGGGATAAACTCAAAGTCATACTTTGAGAGTTAAATTATCATTTCAATTCATGAAATGTATATCTATATATACATTTATGTAGAAAAATGAAAAAAATGAAGAAATGGATTATGTATTTAATATTATACATTTTAATATTCATGATCTCTTTAAGAATATTTAACAAACCCAACATAAGCCTTGGTTTTACAAATCATATATGATAAACTTCCATATCAACCTTATGTTTGCTACATTTTTTGTATTTTTTTACACACTACATCATATTTAATCCCTATCACATCTCTATGTGACCATATGAAAAATACTCCCACTAGAACATTAGTGAGAAACATCTATAAATAAATCCAGTTTGAGTAATGGTAAGATTTAAGAATCATATTCATAACTGTTCAAATTATTCAACATATTCTAACTTCTTAACTTCAAAACTTCAAATCTTAGTATGTAAACTTTTTTGGTCTACCTAGATATCTTTCTAAGTTCATCATCTTCATATGTAGAACCCCATTCCATTAAAATTTTCCTTAAAATAATTTAGTTACTTACATTACTATTTATCAGTCCTCCTAAAATATTTTTGTTTAAAGTGACAATCAATTTTATGTGGTAAGTAATGTAACTCTTTACATTTCTATTTACTACTAAATCATAAAATCTTTTAGGATATCAATTGTAATTAATTTTTTCCATTTTGATTGGTATAATCTTTTAAGAAATAGTGTCTTTTAATTTTCATAATGACTAAATGTAACTCTTTATATTTTTATTTATCATTACATATACTAAAATATTTTAGGATGCTGATTGAAAAATAATTCAATCTTAAATTGGTATAATCATTTAGAAAATAGTTATATACACTTTTAAATGGTAACTGAATGTAATAAAATACATTTTTCATTACCATCAAATATCCTATTCATTTTGGGATATTAAGTAGAAAATACTTTAATGATATATTGGTTCTATCCTTTGTTTGTAAAATTTGAACTTCTTTAAGTCCAAACATACTCCCACAAGCCTCTTAGACACTATATTCTTTTCAAAATATCTTTCTAAAATGAAGAAACCATTTTGTGTTAAGAAATAAAAAGTATTTCTTTTCAATAGAAATAATAAATAATTAAACTATTGTTTTCATATCATATATGGTATTCAATATGTTTGGAACCTTGCCTTTTAAAGAATATTATTTTATTAAAATATCTCCTCGATGGGTGGTAGTAACATATTCTATCATTTTTAACAAACAGTTGGATAAAACTTTTATCATAGATAAACAATTTTATCTAAATATTCTTATGAAAACATGTTATAGAAATTTTTGAATCATAAACCATGTGTATACAATTAATCATCTCATACTTGTTCACAACAACTGTTTGTAATCGATCAAATTCTCTTATCACATAATATAAATAAGATAATGATGCACATATTTTACTTAGATTCATTTGATCTTATCAAATCCTCAATGTAGTAACTATTTACTAGGTCTCATGAATATAAAATACAGGCTCAATGAATTATTCATTTGATTTCGAACTCCATTATATTTATAACACCTTTTAAAATATACATTTAGTATCACATAACTTTAAAAATTGAATAATTAATTTCTATAGCATCCATTCTTGAAAACGACATTTTGTGGAGTTTCACAAACTCTTTTATTTATATCATGGAAAATCCAATCATATGGAATTATTATTCCTCCTTATTATGAACCATAGGTTTCAATGAACCTGATTAGATTATTGAAGAAACATTATTTAGCTTTTAAACTAACTTTTATTCATCCTTTTTTAACTTTTACCCACTTTTACTTCCCATAATATACTAGAATCTAGACATTATATTCCATGTTCATCCATTCTCAACACTTTAAGAAAATTAGGTAAAATTTTCTTAAATCTAATCATATTTTTGAAATATTTTCTCTGATAACAATAAGATAAATTCCCTAACCATAATAATCTATTTTTCATCTAATACGATTGAAACCTTGAATGAATCAACTTATACTTCTATAAACATCTAGATTCACTTATTGAAAAATTTCAGCACTTGTTTACTAATGAAGTAATTATTCTAACACATATAATTTTCCATAAGAAAATTTCTAAAATCACTAATATTTCTTAATAACCTTTATTAGTTTATTAGTATTTATATTAGATTACATTAATATTATCCTATCAAAGATTGATAATAAAGTTTATCTTGATGATGATATCTACAATAGAATATTTTATCAGTTGAGTATCATTTATTGTTAACCATTTCATATGTAATTTTATTAAATGGTCTCCAATTAAAATGATAACCACCTTTCAAAATCCATCACATACATTAGTGGTCCAAGATCAATATTTGACTAAGATCCAAGTTGATTTAGTATTTCTCTCATCAGAGAGAAATTTAGATAGGAAATCATCCCAATCACAACAATTGTGGCTCTTGGATAGTTGAGCATACAATTTTTTTCTAATCCATCACATGGATAAACTCAACTCTATTCCTCCAGTAACCTAATCCTATTAGGGTCTCCCAACCAATATAACCCACAAAAATTTCCAAAAACAAGATAATAAGGGACTGTCCAGGGCCACCCATATTTAGCATAACCTACCCAAAATGACAATCTAATGTCACTTATTACTTGATTTCCTTACACAAGATAATTCATGGGAACAAATATTTAGAATGACCCACCCGGTCAGATGATTTTGGTCTTAAAAATTGCTGCTTTGGAAGGAATATCACACTTAAAATCTGAGGGGATTTTAATATCCCCATATTATCTCATCTCATTCCTTTTATGTATGCATTATTTTAGTACTTTAGTTTGTAATCCAATTCCATCTACCTAGTAAATATGTTCAAACCATATTGACATGTAACTCTTTACACAAACCACAAGTTTGTGTTACTTACCCAAAAATAGAATTCAAACATATTCATACGTACCCATATGCATCGTATGAATAGGGCATATAAACACTTCATGTAAGTAAATAGTGTTATATGAGATTAGAAATGTCCACATGTGTAAGCCCGAAGAGATAGATAGAAAACCCCATTCACCTGCCTAGATAAGGCACAAGCCTCTAACTAGGTAGATATTATGACCCCAAGTACCTCTACCTAGGGATACTTTACTCAAGAAAGAATCTAATTCCTCATAACTCTAAAACCTAGTATACACAAAATATATTCAACAACTAATTTCATAACTTAAATTAAAAACTAAGTTCATAGTAGATAAAAACTAAATCCATTATAAATTCAATCCTAGCATGTAATTCAAGGCTCTATCCTAGAAGTAGTTTAAAAATAAACTAAACCATAAAAAATATTTAGATTTCTTAAACAATATAATAAACATTAATATATATTGGAATAAAAATTAAATAGTTAAACTATTAAAATATTTAAACATGATATAAATATTTATGAATAATTCATAAATAAAATCTTATTATAAACCCTATTATAATTTCCACCTATAACATTATGGAAATTTCATAATTTTGAGTATAAATATTTTATATTTATTTCAAAAATTTTAATATAAACACTTTATATTAATTACAATATGAACTCTTTCATATTTATCATTATATGACATTTTAATTTTAAATATATGATATTATATAAATTATGTACCATTTACAATTCATATTCTATTATGTAAATATTTTACACAATCTAAATATCATATACTTAATAATTATTTAAACATTGATCATATCAATAAATAATAAACTTTTTATTTGGATTATATAATATCCAAATACATACCGTTTTAATTTTAAATTGTTCAAAATAATTAATTATGAACAATTCATAATTTAAATATAAACATTTTATATTTTGGCCTTATTTCATAATTTATAACCCTTTATATATTATCAATTATGATTTATAAATAAGTAATTTTATTTATAGATCCTAAGTTATGCTATATAAGTTAGTCAAAGGGTATTTCAAATATTAACACTTAATATTTGTGAATATAAATGTTTCAAAAAAATTTATTTAATTTAATTATAAACCATTTATGATCAATTAATTAATTAACAAATTCTTTATAAATTAAATATTCCCAAAATAAGATTTATAATGATTTGTAAACATTTATTAAACTATTAAAACCATTTAATATTTCTTTTAAAAGACTTAAAATCTTTTCAGTTTACCTTTACGTAGGAACCCATTCTTATGTAAGGGTATCCTCCTTTTACTGTTACATAGACACTTTTTATAAGTGTAATTCGGTTTTATATCCATTAGATATGGATATATTTGAATGGACCTTATGTAGAATACGATGAGTAAGTGTACATAAGGCCTTAAATTTATGTGAAATATTTATGTAAGGATAAGTAAAAATATAGATTTACATAAATCTTTTAAAACACCACATTACCTTTACATAATCACTCTATTTAATGGTAAGTCTCCCATAACACTTATGTAGACTGCAAGAGAAGGAATGATAACCCTTATGTAAGCATTAATTTTTAATAGTATCTCTATGTGACCTTTATGAATATCCTATATGTGTAAAGGTTGGTTTAATATACCTATAAATCTAAGGGTAAGCTGCGGTGACCCGTACCAAGACTGATCTATATAAGGGTAAGGCAAGATGACCCTTACGTGGACCCATTCACATAAAGGTAATGCCATGTTACCCATATGAAATTGATTAACATAAGGAAAATGAACTAGTTACATTTACGAAGCCCATATGTGTAAATGTGACACCTCATTTACCTTTATATAGCCCAACAATGTAAGGGTAATCCATTTTAAGAAATTGAATTTCTAGAAAATTAAAACATAGTTTTTTTAAATTTTTTTCTTTATTTAATCACAATTTCCATAAAACTTAAGCATGGATCCCTATGAAACCACTAAGGGATTTTGTTAGAGTCTAATAACATTTATTAGATCATTGTTAAGTGATTAAAACCCCTTGTTTGAGGATATTTATGCAATATAATATAAAACTACATAAAATGCTAAAATAATTTTTTTTTACAGGTGTACCTTGCACCGAAGAAGACATTACATCATCTTATAACTCTATCACATGAGTTTGAGAGAGATAACTAAAGAGGAAAACATAAGCATCCCAAATCCATAGGCATCCATGGGATTAATGAATCACATGTCATACATGAAGGATCCTTCTTTCTCCTATATTGTTCTAGCATCTCATCATGAAAAAGAAGAAGAAGAAAGAGAGGAATGGGTTCATGAAGGTTCATCCAAGCATAATGGAATTCAACATACACTACCATAACATGGAAGAAGTTAAATAGTAAATTAATTATGATCCTTGATTATCCTATCATTTATTCATGCGATGAATTTATTAAATAAATACCATGGACAGTTCATGAATTTATGATTGCATTTACTCCATGTATGTTTGATATAAATATTAAACAATTTCATTTAATGATAGATTATGTGGGTTAATGGTTTGAGTGTTAAGAAAACCTAAAATAATACACCCAATGCATGAAAATCATAATTTTCATGCAAGGTGAAATAAAAAATATAAATATATCATATATAAATATGGATTTAGGTTATATCTTCTTTACCCTACTCATTTCATATTGTAAAAAACAAATTTCCACATATATTATTTTCAATATACAGAACTTTAATATTATTACATTAAAATTGAAATTCCCAATAAAGAATTTTGAAATAAATACTCTGTATTCGATGATATTTAAACTCTTTTCTAAAAACCTTCAACTGATACTCTTCCCCAAATTTCACATCAATAGTTGATAATTATGACATGATTTCTAATCCTAATAATAATTTTGGTGATGGTCTAAACTCATTTTTTCATCAAATCTTGAATTTTTAAACTAATCTCTATGAGATACATTCAAAAATCGATACTGACACATGAAGCACCACATTTTCCTATATGATAGTATTCTAAGATTTAATTTAAACTAAAAAATTGGACATGTTTGGTTAGTGTGAGTGTTCCAGTCAGACATGTTTCATAATCCAAGGAAATCACTAATCATCCTCATTAGAGAAACACACATTTTGAACATGTTAGTCATTGATGCATCATATGTATCAACACTATTTTACCATAACTCTTATAATTCTTATATAACATAATGAAGGTATAAATCAATGTCATTTCTAGTTATTTTATTTCACATAATGATCATTGAAATAACGAAAGTAGTTTGTTTCATACACATCCTCATTGGTTGATAATAAGGGATCAAAACAATTGGCCATATGATATAAGTTTTAATTAGAGTTTGAATGGATTAAATGCACTATATCTAATACCAAATGCACATTCCTAGGAATTTAAGAGAAATTAGGATTAAAAAAATCAAATTATTTCCAATATTTTGAATCTCTTATATTTCATATAAATCCATCCTTGTCTTTTTTCATAGTATGCAACTTCATTTTCTCTGCCGTTTTAGAAGACATGGACAATATTTTCAATCTTGATTTCAAAGGATTGGAATATAAAAAATTAAAAGTACTTTTATACCTCTTCTTATTATTAGTATGTTCATTGAAAATTACATCATGATTCACTAATTTCCATCTAGAATTATGACATCTTTTTCACTCTTATCAATTTGAATCTTCTTCCTCATACAACTTGAAATCATTATGATATGAATGAATCTTTACATAACTAAGACCGAGTCTATTAATAACTTTATTCATCTCATAAAATGATTAATGGATCTTAGATTAAACAAATTAATCATGAAAAAAGTACAATATTATTGAAATTTCTATATATGTAATTCCATAAAAGCACTTGATATTATACAACTTTAGTAGAAAGGGATTTTTTTTATATTTGATACATCCTTTATACAACTCCTGATTTTCATCTTCCACTAATTTATAAAACTCATTTTATTTCTCAGTTTCCTTTCTTATTGTATTACTCTCTAGAAAATTTGAAAGAGTCTCCACTGATATGTTACAATATTCATCATTCTGTGTAGTATGGAAACTATCATTAATCAGGTTACAAATTTTATTCTCCACTATCAAGGCTGTAGGTTGTTCATTATAATGATGGTCACATGTTGAACTTTCTATATTTTCAAATTACCCATGAAAAATCTATCTCACATATCCAATTAGAAATTGTTTCAATATCAAGTGCTCACAAACTTCATGCCTTTTTATCCATTTTTTGAAATTACAATCATGGCATGAACATTTTATTCCCCTAACTACAAATCAATTTGAAAATGAAAAATCTAAAAATTACTCTAACACATTAACATATTTAGGTGTATTTTTGGGTAAATTAATTATACTTTTATCCATTTGTATTCTATTGAAAAATAGTTTTATAAAAACATAACACCAATTAATAAAATAAAATAAAATTAAAAATAAAACATATGCTTTTTGGAATAAAAAACATCAATATCAAAAAATTGTTTAGCATTTATAAAATTTGGCTAAGATCAAATCATCAAATAAAATATAATTATAATTAATTAACATTATGATTATATATTTTATTATATAAATATATCATATAACATATTTAAAAAAATATCACATCGTATGAACAAAATGTATATATGCAAATGATATATAGAGCATATATAAATAAACATATTTAAATAATCATTATATATATGATATGTATCCGTGTGTGTCAAAAAAGATATAATCAGATATATAATATATGAAATATAGAATATGAATATTCTGAGTGGAAAAGCTCAAAATCAAAATAATACAGAATCTACAACTAATCATTTTTGATTTTAAATTTAGTAAATTCGAAGAAACAAATGTTTGTTAGAAATGTAAAAGAAATTGTATTACCTATTATTAAAACAATGAATGAAAAATTTGATACCATATTACCAATATCATTATCTAAACTCCAGTGTATAAAATTAACCATGTATGAAGGGTAATCATTATCAGGAAAGGATAATTTTTTAAAAAATTATAAAAATTATAGGAAGTTTTATCAAACTATCTTATATGATTTCATAAAATTATTACCCATTTCATTAAGAACACCTATAAATATCTCTACTTTTTAATAATTATTGATATCTTTCATGTTATAATGCATAACAAAACCCACCAAACAAATTCCGGAACAAAATTAAACTCACAAATTCTTAATCTAAACTCAAAAATCATAATTAAAATTAAAACATAGTTTGGTTGTGATAAGAATTAAATCAGGATTCATGTTAATAAATAAAGAAATCTTCAATTGATGTCGATTAATTATAGATAATGAACTTAAGTAATAAATTAAAGAGGAAAATGCAGGATATAATTGTTTGTTTTACATGTTCATAATAATTTAATAATTTTAAGGAAACTATAAAAGTAATGTGAAAAACATTCTTTATATATAGTAAATATGAATAAATTTAAAAAAAAGTGAAATTGAATGCATACCATATCTATTCATCGAGATGAATTGCTGAATAATATTTTTTGAAAAATGGTTCCTACAATTAAAGTAGATCAGACCTTAGAATGTTGAAAAATCATTTTGGGAAAATCACTAAAGAAATGTACAATTTAAGCTCAAAGGTATAATAATGCAGTGTTCACTCTCATAATGATGAGTTCCTATTTAAATTATTATACATCACATGTGTTGATTCTAGATGATGGATTAATTACCTTAGTTTTTTATTTTAATGAATATAAAGAAAAAAATAGAAATTTACTTCAATTTGAATAAAAATAAAATATATATTTCTAGATTATTTATATGTTGAATAGATTTCATTGGATATAGTTATCATTTGGTAGAACATTTATGGAAAATATCTAAACCTTTTTTCTATTCTAATAGGTTATCTTATAGATTTTCTTACATTATTTTAGTGGGTTGAGTATGATTAGTAAATAGATGGGGAAAGGAAAACTAAACAAACAATGTCTTGAAAATTCTGTTAACAAAAAAGGATCAGAGATTTGTATGTTGAAGTCAATACATGATATAAAATATATATCAGAAATTTTTGGTATTCAAATTTTAATTTTTAAATAACTGAAGTTTATATTTGAAGATAATTTTTAATGATTACACCAATTAAATTATAATGTAAACATTATGATATCAAATATGTAATGAAATTATATGATAAATGTTCCCAAACCTATAGAGTTTTTAGATTTTTTTTTGAAATTTTATACCCTATGTCATAACTTAGATTTCTTGACACATGTTTTTTGATTTGAATACTTTTATTCCCCCCTTATAAAGGTTTGATAGAGAGTTTTTAAAAAGTTTTATTATTAAAGACATGATTATATGGGTCATGTAAGAAATGACAGTAAATGTAATAGAGGGAATTAAGATGAATTAAAAGTCAACAATAAGTTAGTAAAATTTAAATGAAAATAAATTATCCATATATGTAGATGAAATGTTTAACAAAATCCCTAAAATTATCAGTAAACTAAAAATATTGGGGGGAAACTTTATACTATCTTGGATATCAAGTATTAACAAAAAAATATTCTTGGAAATATAATAAAAGACAATATACACTATTAGAGAATATGATTTATTTTAAGGAATAAAAATAACATAGGCATATTAAACAAATAATTCTTGGGTTGAAGAAATTTAGAAATTTAAATGTAGGGGATATTCCATAATGAAATAGATTTGAAGATAGAAGGTGGAGAAATTTTGAAAATGAAAAACTAGTATAAATTAATGTTTATGGATATAGAAGTGTAAATAAAAAGAATAAACCAAACCATCTTGATCGAGGTAGGTGCCAGAGTCATAGTGGATGAATTGAGATGATTAAATTTTTAGGACTTCCATGGTAAGATGGAAACATGAAGAAGGAATTCATGGGAAAGGATAAGGGGTAGTTTCAAAGGTGGAGGTGGATGCTGGTAGGTAAAGGCAGAGGCACTAAGGGAAGCTAGGGATGAAGGATAATGAGTATCAAGAGATGGTAGATGAAGAGGTTTGTGTGTGTGACAGTATAATGGTTTGATAAACATAAAGGATATGAGGAATTTAGAGGGATAAAAGGGAGAAAGAAATGGGAAAATTATTCTAGAGGGATAACATGCATAGAGAGAGCTCCATGTGTAAGGGAAGAGTGACCACTATTACTATATATATATATATATATATTATTTAATACCAACCCATCATTCATTAATAAAAATATTATACAGTAAATTAAAATATTTATAATTAAAAAAATATTTAAATGAATATATATATATATATATATGTACATATATATATTATTTAATACCAACCCATCATTCATTAATAAAAATATATAGTTATTCATTGAATTAAAATATTTATAATTAAAAAATGATTTAAATGAATATATATATATATATATGCATGTATGTATATATATATATATATTAATAAGTGACATAAGTTTTTGGGAACTTGGAACAAATCAAATTTTGACCCACCAATGCAAAAAAACAGAGGTTAGTGACACAAGTATGTGAAGACCAATTGTATTTAAATTTTGATAAATATTATTTATAGAAAAAAATACATCCAAAAAAAAATTCAATTCATTATAAAAAAAATATATATTTAGGAAAATATTATTTGACATAGATAAATAAAGAATTATATATAAAACTTAATACTTGGAAATAATTTTAAATCTATCATAATTAAAAAAAATAATTGAATTATTTAGGATGAACATTTAAAAACACATAAAATAATAATTATTCATGCATAATGAAATTGATTGATTGATTTAAAAAATACAAGAGTTTTCTTAATCCCTAATCCCCCTATATCCCCCATTGTCACCACATCATCCCGACTCCCTATCACTCCTTTAACCCTTTCCATATCTTCCGTCTCCACTCATTGATCTCCCCTGGATGATCATTGCCTCTCTTATGTCCCAAATTAACCTCCCCAAACCCCATATCCACCCCCAAACTTCCTTGAGTTGATTTGATTTAAGCTCCCCAACATCTCTATGTCCCGACATTCCTTTCCCCCTAATCTCCTCTTGCCTTCCCTACCCAATAACCTGCTACACCTTGCCACCCCCCGATCACCATGATTCTCCCTCCCACTTCACTACTCCATGTGACTGTGTCTGACACCTCTAATATGTTTCCTATAATAAGATCAATCCACTTTAATTCACTAATGATCCCATCCACCACGTTACTCGATCCATCTAATCTACAATTTTCTACCTGTTAGAAGTTGCCTCCATCCCCACTGCTCCACCTCAAATATTATTTGTCCCCAATCACCATCAAAGATCCACCATAAGTCATTAAAGATGAAAGGATTGAGTCTTTTGGTATGATATTCACTTTAAAAAAATATTTTCCATACATTGAATATATATTGATACAGGTTATAATTATATGCTGTATTTTATAAATCTAACATAATTTTTTAACTGTAATTTTCTATAATGTTCATAATATATAATAAAATGTTTTAATATAAAATTAATTCTTTTATATTTCTAGTTTTAGTAGTCATTAATCATTAATTTACATGTCATTATAATGATATTAGGTCCACTTCAAAAAAAATGGTGACTATACTAAATTTTTTCTTAATAATGAAATATTTTTATTCACTTGATCTTTATATACATGTATGTGAATGTATAGTTAGTGTTCCCTTAGTTTTAACTAGGTGAATAATCTTCTCTATAAATTTTTATTCTCATATTTAGTGGGATCACCTATTAATTAATTATTAAGAATTCAAACCCCAACACTATACAATGATTTAACTACTTATAGGTGTTCAAGTTGTAAGGGATGGACCATGATGACTTTAGTAAAATGATTAAAGGTGTTCAAGTTGTAAAAAACATAACAACACACTTATTTAATTTATTAATACACCTTCTATAATTTTGAAACATGTCTATTTAAGTTTTATTGGAACATGGGTTTGAATGATATTTTTTTCTTTTATTCTCTATACATGATCTTGAGTGATTAGAAGACTGATATTTTTAAGGATTTATTGTGGTATTTTTAGGTTAAATTAAACAATTTAAGACTTTGGATAGTGAAATCACAAATTTTATTATAGGAAACCCATGTGTTAGTGTTATGTGAATATTGTTAGGTAATATTTTTAGTATTTTCTGTTTCTCAAAATGATTTTGAAGTGTGTTTTTAAAATAAAAATATCATGATGTTTATTATTATGTAATTTTTTAATGTTTGTTGTTTATAAAATGAGTAATTTTAATTTATTATAGCATTTTTATCTAACATTCCATAAATTTTTGTTATATATTTATAGTTTTTTAATTTTTATTTACTTATTTGTTCATTAATTTAAATTCAAAATAATTTTTAGTGTTTAAATTCCTTAAAATTTATTTTTTGTTGTGACTTCAAAATTTATCTGCAACCATGATTTGGTATTTTAGATAAATTGTTCAAACACGTGACTACCTCATGATACCATGAACAACTTCAACTGTATGTCCATCATGTATTCTGACTATGCATCAGACCTTCTACAATGGATGTGGGGATATTCTATGCATTAAATCCTAAATATATCTCCCATATTAAGATGGATTATGCAAACAACTATCTCAAGAAGATGTGTGTTCTTCCTATGCTTTGAACATAAGCTCATTATTCTCTGACTATGAGGAGTCACATGCTGTTGTGGGATGTGACTATAAGAAAGGAAAAACTGTGACCATTATCTGTCTGTTGTCATGAAGTGTAACTACGAGGAGTGAATTGTGACTATGAGATTTAACCATGAGCTGTGGATGTGGACTGTGACTGTGAGGTACCATAATATCTAGGTTCTCCAATTTCTGCTACTATGTATAAAATTTATATATTTTTTAAATGGTTAATATTTTTTTATGATACTGTCTTTTTCATGTATATTTATATTTTTACTGTATTTTTTTAACTATTTTTATTAATTTGTTTATCAAAAATTCTATGTTAATTATTTTTGAAACCATTAAGATTAATTTTTGAATATTTTTAAATGTTTATATTAAAAAATAAAATTGTACTTTAATTTGACATGAGTACTGATAGTTTACATTTGTAAACTTCAAATTTATTTTTCTTGAATATTTTATGTGTTGATTGATTTTTAAATTATTATTAATTTTTAACAAAGCTATTTTATAGATATCTGATTTTTTTAATGTAGTTATGTTAATTTTAATTACATGTTTAAAAATTTAAATTTAATTGTCTTATAATCTTTTAAAGGATATCTTTGACTATTTAATTTAGATATATTTTTAATAGATAATTTCAAATATTGTCTAACCTATTTTTCAGATAATGTTTTGATTTTATCTAAATGTTTTTGAATATCTATTTTTAAATTTCAAAAGAAGTTATTTTTGATGATTAATCTAGAAACTAAGTTCCCTCTCCTTAATAATTATTTTGAATTGTTTTACCCACAAAATGTGTTTGTTAGTCTTTACAGTTCTCTAACATAAAGGGAGTCTGAGTAGGCCTGTTATCTATTGAATATCATCCATAAAAACATCGAAAGGATACCATTACCTTAACAACAAAGATGTGAACTATCAAAGTTTTGTATAATTATGTAAATTTAAGTGTGATCATTGTTTCATCTTCTGGATGATTTATTTGTGTTGAACCGAAACTCCCTTGATCACTATTTCCTTGATGAGACAATTTAATCAATCACTCAAGAACTAGTACCTATTCTCATCTCAATCATCTTATATCTATTTAATTTTGTTTTATTTTGTGTGTAACACTACTTTCTATGTCCCAGAACTATGCTCATACTTTATGTTTATGCCTTTTAATTAAAAATAATTCTTTCTTTATTTGGTTTGTGACTCCTAAATTCTAAAATCAAGACTGTTTAGTTTGTGAATCCCCTCTTCTAATGTTAATATTGTAGTTAGACTATGAATCCCCATACAAAAGTGAGAGTATTAGTGTGGTTATCCCACCAATTTTTAGAAATATTTATTTTTAATTGGGTTATAATTCACCTTTAAGAATCAGTTTAATTCACAATGTATCTATCATAGAGTAGAGAGGATATAAATATATAGAAGTTCCACTTTGGACCAAATTAATATAGAAATTCCCTATATTTATTATTTTATTTTTCACTAAAAACTAACTCTACTAATTAACTTTGATAATTATTTCATAAAATTAACATGTCTCATTAAATTTTTAATCTAGTCTATTCACCCCCTCTAGATTATATTTCCTTACCTTATTTGACCTAACACCATGTGCATCACACTTGCTTATCTCTCACTCAAAATGGGTATGCAATTTAATGAATAACCATAGATTTTGTAACTTATTTTTTAAAAGTTATCCTTTCTTATGTTTATAATTTATTAAAAAAAATTAAATACGGGTGTTGAAGTAACCTAATCATAACATAAATACATAATAAATCCTTTAATACGATTATTCATTAAATATCATAATAAAACACACCAAAAACCTATAGGTTTAGTGTATTTCGAAACTAGATACAAAACCAATTTATTTTATAAATATGATTCATTTTCTCCCATGATATTCTTCACACATGATTACCATATAGACATATCATACATAATACTATTATTTATAACATTATGTAATGAAAGCATAAGAAGTAGTGAGATCAGACACTCAGAGAAGGGAGAACATAAGAAATGTCACGACCTGTCCGCCAGGGCCCATACCATGACTAGCCCAAGCTCCCCTTCCATAGGCCAGGGGTTTGCAACGAGTACCAAAAAGGCATATCCCAAAAACGGGAAGGCATTTCCCTTAAACCTGCACACACATAGAATAGGTACACAAAAAAAGTAAACCACGTAGTAAAACTGATAAAGTAAAAGTGTGAACTAAATGTAAGGGGTCAGTATGCAAGACAAACTAAAAGAGAAAATACAACATAAAAATGAAAAAAAAAACTCTTGAGATCATCCGCCAAGGATCCTACCTAAAGGGTAGGTACTTATCATCACTGCATCTCTCCACATAAACTGATCACCTCCGTGCACCGTCTAGTCCCAGCTCGCCAAGCCTCAGTCAAAGCTGTCCATCATCTTCACAAGACATAACAAGGTGCGGGTGGAGCCCCTGTAGGGGTGAGTATAACAATACCCAATAGGGGCTTCAAGACCTCTGATGGTCTCTCAGTATTAAACAAAGGAATAACCACAAAGCATGATCACAATCACAAGGCACAAAACAAAATACTCAGCTAAAAACATGTATAACATAAGTACAAAATTATAGATTATTAGTCATAAATATAGATCATATTATTCCTTTAAAAGGCTCTACTGTAGACCCACACAAGATCTAACCGACATAGGATCAGTATGTACTAACCCACACATGATCGTTGAGCACTAAACCACACAGGATCTGACCCACCCAGGATATGTCCCACACATGATCAGTATGTGTTGACCCATACAGAATCGTTGAGCGATGACCCACATAGGATCAGACCCACACAGGACTGGTATGAGCTGACCCACACATGATCGCTCTTAATTCTCCAACTCACAGCCATCTACTGGATTTCCACACGAACAATGATTGGTTTTGAGAGGATCCTCTCCTCAAGATTTCTATTGTACCTCAACCGACATGAAGTCCCATGAAGAAGTAACCCAATGAACTAAAATGTCGTAAGGGTTCCAACGCATCAGATGACGCATCAATAGGATGCCCAGTTTATGAGTTATAGGCATTTTAGTGCCGAGGGCCTCGTCGGATTTGGGGTCGATCCTACCCGTCCATTCTCCAACTTTATAAAAAAATAAAGTGGAGTATGAAAAAAGTTATATCTCATACTAAGGGTTCTGGCACCATATATGGTTCTTCTAACGGACATTCAGTTTAGGAGATACGCCCATTTAAGCGTAACTGGGCTGAAAAAGGTTTTGGGTCCGGTCTGACCTGGTCGGGCTGAACCGACCTGGCCCGCTTGGCCCGGTTCGAAGGGGAAGGCTTGATCCAATGGTCGCGGTCTAGCCTGCTGGGCGGGGGGATAAGCCCAACTCACCTAGTTGGGCACGACCCACCGGGCCACAGAATCTCCGGATCCATTGGCCAGGCATGGGGGACCACTCCCCTCCCTAATGGCTCGGCCGTTCAAGTCTTCAAAGTAGAGGCGTCAGATGGCACCGCACCACCAGATTGGTCAACTTAGACTGGTCACCCGCGGGACCCATAGGGCACGGGTCCACCATCTGCTATGGCTCGAAGCCCTGACCTTCCTCCGTGGCACACCACCTGACGTCAACGCGGCCGACGATGGTCGAACACCCCTTCTGTCAACCACGGCTCAGAGCCGCGACCCTCCTCTATGGTGTGAAGCCGAGGCGTGCCGCTGTCATCAACATGGAATGTGTCAGCCTTCCACCCTTGTCTGTCATAGAGCCTTATAGTGCCACATCCTCTTTGCGACTGGTGGTAACCGGCCACCACCTCCCCCGGTCGCCGACACCACCACACCAGCGGAGCTTTCGCGAGCCACCGATGAAGCTCCGGTGGTCCGATTTTATTCTCTCTTGCACCTAAAGACTTCCTGGGATGGTGACTACACTACAAAGCCCATTGGTTCCACCTTGCCGCCATATCTTTGGGTCTCGCACGAAGAATGCAACCATTACTAAGATCGGCGAAGGGTTCAGGCCTTGTTCTTTCGGCTCGCACCCTCCGCATTAGCATTTTAACATGGGAAGGGTTCAACATCATAAAAGGATATGGGGCAATTTAACACTTAAAACAAAATCTCTAACTTCAGTTCATTGGAAGTTGTTGTGGATGAGGAAGGAGTTTCCACATTTGAGGGTGCTTCGGACGAAGGAGAGGGTTAATGTCCTTTGGTGCTCGTCATCAAATCCTCCAATGGTCATCGAAGCCTTATTCTTGGTTAGTGGAAGATTCCATGACACTTTGTCAGAGGTTCTTTTATTGTGTTTCAAAAACCCATGCTCGAGATTCATTTAAATAGAAGAAGATAGGAGATCAATCCACTCCACAATTAACAAGGTTCATTAATAAATTTAATTTATTAACATATTAATTCTCCCAATGGTGCAATTACAAAACCAAGTGTAGATTTCCATTTAATGTTCTCACAACCCAGCAGTCCCGCCCCCGCTGCTCAACAGTTACAAGAAAGAAATAAAATAACTTGTTGAATATTTTTTTTGTAAAGTCAAAAAATTAATTTTTTTGTCCGACCCTTGCAGGTTGAAGTTATGCTTCCCATAAGAGAATCCCGACACTACAGATTCAACATTGCCCTCTAATTTTTAATCTGAGCACCATTTCAAAAGATAAAATTCTCCACCTGCATGTTAACTAAATGTACCTTAAAAAAAGTTCAAAATTCGGTTCTGGGCTCTCCGGGCTTCAGAATCACATGCCATCAATTCTCGCAGACTCATAATAATTATATTTAATTAAAAAGAAAATTAAATGAATTTTATAGGTATTTAAATTCTCCCCACCTTAGGGATTTTCATACCCGAAAGTTATAACAAAACTAGGGAAACAAATGAGGGTACAGAGCATGTATCTGAGCCTCCCACTCCCACGTGCTCTTCTAAAGATTCCCATCCTTCCAATGAACACACACTAGGGGAATCGACCTCCCATGAAGGAATCTCTCCTATCGATCCTCTATATCCACCGGGAACTCTGCAGACGTCACCCCATTGTCGATGTCTAGCTCCCCCCAATCGATAACATGCGATGGATCATGCACGTACCTCCTCATCTGAGACACATGGAAAAAATTATGCACCTGATGCATCTGTAGGGGAAGAGTTAGATGTTAAACCACTTCGAGTACTCTATTGGGGATCTAGAAAGGTCTGATGAACCTTGGAGACAACTTGTCACCCCAAACAAAACTTTGTAATCCTCATCGGGGAGAGACACGTAGGAAGACATGGTCTCCCTCCTCAAACTACTAGGGTCTCTGTCTCCTGTCGGCATAAAACTTATGCCATTTATGTGCAATCTTCACCCCTCCCGGATGATCTACACCTTCTCAGTGGTATCCCGTAACAACTCTAGACCCATAAGTGTTGACTCCTCTGGGTCTGTACAACATATAAGTGATCTTCATGGTCGCCCGTGCATGACCTCAAACGACACCATGATGATGGTTGAGTGATAACTATTGTTGTAGGATAACTCCACCAGTGGAAGGTGGTCCTCCCAACTATGGAAAAAATCAAGGATGCAAGAACGGAGAATGTCCTCAATTATCTGTATGGTCTGCTCCTTCTGACCGTCTTTCTGAGGGTGAAAGGCGGTGCTCAAGCATAGTTGAGTCCTGAATTCCTCCTCCAACCCCTTCCACAAGAGGGATGTAAAACGAGCATCATAATCTGAAATGATAATAGATGGAACCCCGTGAAGCTGTACAATCTCCTCTATTTAAAGGCATCCCAATCCCTCTTCCGATCCCATCTCTTAGATGGGTAGGAAGTGGGATGACATGGTGAGTCAGTCAATGATCACCAAGATAGAATCGTGGCCCTTGGACATATGTGGTAGCCCTGTCATGAAGTCCATGGAAATTCCATCTCACTTCCACTATGGCAGCTCAAGTGGCTGAGTCAAGTCTAATGGAACCGGGTGCCCAACCTTCACTTGCTGACAAGTGAGGCATCATGATATATACTCTGCCACAACTTTCTTCATCCCTGGACACTAGTACTGATGCCAGAGTTCCTGGTACATCTTCGCCACACCAGGATGTACCACCAAAGGGGATATATGAAACCCACTCAACACCTCATCTCGTAGAATCACTAGTACCATGGTACGTCCCCTAAAAAGGATGAAATTCTACCCACCTTCAAAAAATCCTTCAGAAGCTCGTCCTGAGGAAATATGAGCATGTTGGGCCTCTAAGTTAATGTCCCCAAGTTGTGCCTCCCTGAATTACTGAAGAAGTGGGGGAGTAACTATTATAAAATAGAGGTAAGATGCTCCATCACTATCTACTAAGGATAACCGCAACATGACTAGCTGTTCTGTTGCCTCACTCAGCAACTATAAACCATACCTCCTGCTGAGTGTGTCTGCCACCACACTTCCCTTAACTGGAGTGTATACTATCTCAAAGTCATAATCCTAGAGGATCTACAGACATAGTCACCATCTCAGATTCAGTTCCTCCTATAAGAAGATATACATGAGAATATTGTGATCATAGTAGATGGTAAACCATTCACCCATCAAGTAGTGCTCCACATATTTAAGAAAAAGACCACTGTTGTTAACTCCAGGTCATGGGTAGCGTATTTATACTCATGTTGCCTCATCGTTCATGAGTTGTAGGCAATCACCACTCACTCCTGAATTAGGTAATATATTATTCTGGTACCTGATGCGTCTCAATAAACTACATACCGAACACCCTCTTCTCATAGCCTCAAGATGGGGGCACTCGTCAGTCTCTGCCTCAACTTCTAAAAACTCTACAGGCACTTCTCTATCCACAAGAAAGGTTTTCTCTTCTTTGTCAAAGCTAAAAAGGGTGCTGCTACTCTGGAAAAGTCAGGTACAAATCTTCAGTAGTACCCAGCCCATTTCAGGAAACTCCAAACCTTGTTCACACTCCTGGGTATCTCCCAAGAAAGCACTGCCTCTATCTTCGCTGGATCCATTGCAACTCCAGCCTCCGAGATAACATGTCCCAGAAAGTGGACCTCCCGTATCTAGAACTGGTACTTCAATAACTTACCATAAAGCTGTTTCCTTTAGAGTGTATCCAGAAATATATACAGATGAGTAGCGTGCTTCTCCTACGATGCCGAGTATACCAAGATGTCTTCAATGAAGACTACCACGAAGCAATTGAGGTAAGGATGTAAGATACTATTCATGAGCCCCATGAACACTATCGGAGCATTGGTCACACTGAAGGGCATCACCAAGAACTCGTAATGGCTATAAAAACATATAAAGGATGTCTCTGGTACATCCAAATACCATACCCTGAGTTGGTGATAGCCTGATCTGAGGTCTATATTCGAAAACCATCTTTCTCCCTTTAGCTGGTCGAAGAGATCATCAATTCTCGATAGAGTATACTTGTTCTTGATAGTCACCTGGTTTAGGTGCCGATAGTCCAAAAAAAAGCCTCAGACTCCCATATTTCTTCTCGGAAAACAAAATCCAGGCTTCACATGGAGAAACACTGGGCCTTATAAACCTCATACCCTGCAAGTCCTCCAGATCTACTCTCAACACACAAAGCTCCGTGGGAGCCATCTGATATTCTGAGGTAGATATCGGTGCCATCCTGGGGTACAGGTCGATGTATAAGTCTGCCTCTTTATGAGAAGGTAGTCCCAAAATATCATCAAGAAAGACATCACCATAATGCTCCACCATTATAGGATAACTCGGGCTCCTCTCATCATCTGCTCTGAGGGTAAATCTTGCCAACTGATGAGTGATCAGCTGCACCCTCCCCAGAGAAAGTCCATTCCGATATAAAAATGTTCCCTTCTCACCGGTTAATGAAAACCTGGTCCCATCCTCACTGTTACACCACACTATGTGCCTAAAATAGTTAATTTGAGTATGGACTGTGGATAACTAGTCCACACCCCAAATGACATCGTAAGGCCTCGACGCTACTACTAAGTAATAAAAGATGAAGCTCTCACCTCCTAGAGTAAGCTCACACTGCCAGAACTAGTACATAATCATCGGATCATATTCAATCGGAGTCTCTAATAGTAAGGATCGAGCTAATGACTCCATCAGAGTCTCTGAGCTCCGAATGAGAGCCGTGGTAATAAAAGAGTGACTGGAAGCTATGTATATAAGTAATGTAGCTAGGGTGGAATAGACATAGATTGTACATAAATTCATCTCTGGAGTGATGTGATTGTGGGCCTCAGCTTCCTGAAGATGGGATCATCCTTATCCACCTACTCCCTGAGGTTGGGGTGGACCTCCTGGAGGTGGTGGCAGTAGAACCTCAAATCGATGCCCACCGCATGCTACTCCGAAAGCTCTTCTTCCATGTCCACCACCTTGCGAACCTCCTCACTCGAATCTCTACCTATTCCTTGGTAGTCCCTCGTCCATCTACTGATCAACAGTATGGAGGGTTGGGTAGTCGTGAGCCATGTGACCCTACCTGCTGCATGTAAATCACAGTCTGCTCATCTGCTGACCCCCTCTGTCTCGTGAGCTCCACACCTCAGACCTTACATCATGGGGTCACCCTATGAAAGGTCTGGCCCACTTGGAACTCTATGTAATATGCCTACTTCTTGCGACAGATGACTCAGCTACCTATCGTCCAGTGGTGGCTCTCCCCACCAGTGCCTGCTCAGTTACGAAGCTCTCCACCAATAGTGCTCGCTCAAGCACCCCATCCTACATCGGAATATTGAGTTATATCATTGATGATATGATATCCCATCAGAGACCCTACTCAAAGGTCTAGGCCCTGAAGAAAGGGTCTCGTAAAATATAGGTGAAGTAGCAAGAGAGGTCAGCGAATCTTGCCGAGTACTGGGCCACTGACAAGCTGCCCTACTGTAAGTGCATTAGCTCCTGGATATGCACTGAGCGTAAGTTTTCTGGTAAGAACTCCTCCCTGAATAGGATCTCAAAGTCCAACCAGGATAGTGTCTCCTCCTCATGCGTTTGGAGAATTAGACACCATCATCTCCCTGATATGCCCTGGAAGAGGCTAGCAGCTAGGATCACCATATGAACTGATGGTGTCTCAACTAAGAGAAAAACCCATTCCACAGCCTCCAGGCAGTCCTCAACTGCCTAGGGATCTTTCTTACCTCGAAACCTCAGAGGCCTATGTCTCTATAACTCATGAAACATGCTCAGTCGGTGTGTACAGTCTTCTGTTGGGGATGGTGGCAACTGTTCCCTATGAGTGGTGGTGCTTTTGGCACACCACATGAAGGTGCCATCACCATAAGAGGGCCCTACACCAAATCCACATCGCTCGGTGGGCCATCATCCTGATCTCTCTCTAGAATCTTGGCTAGATGTCTACAAGGAATCATCCTAAAGGGAAACCAAGTGTGCCATAGTCAATAAGTTATACCTGGTGAGCTGACTCAAAGAGATCAAAAGAACAACAAAATTTTCAAAACACACGCAAATAGAGTTTTCATGTACCGAGTAGGAAATCAAAATCTAGGATCCTGGTGTATGGATACGTTGGCTGCCACACCAACACTGGAATCCCCAAAATTAAACCCAAACTGAAGACACTTAACACTATTGATCCATTAAAAACATAGACTCTTAGTTCTTATGGTATAAATGACCACCCTCTCATACCACATTTTCACTTCCCATCCCCTAGGGCCCATGCCGTGACTACCCCAAGCCTGCATTCCATAGTCCAGGGGTTGGAGACTAGCACCAGAAAGGTGTATCCAAAAAACACGAAGGCATTACCTTTAAACCTATACACACACAAACTAGGTACAGAACAAAAGTAAACCACATAGTAAAACTGCTAAAGTAAAAGTATGAACTGAATGAAAGGGGCGAATATACAAGCCCCGCTAAAAGAGACAATAGAATAGAAAATAGAGAAATATCTCTTGAGATAGTCCACCAAGGATCCTACCTGAAGGGTAGGTACAACTCATCACTGCAGCTCTCCACATCAACCGGTCACCTCCATGCACCATCTAGTCCTAGCTCCCCAAACCTCGATCAAAGATGTCCGTACCACATGGTGTGGGTGAAGACCATGTAGGGGTGAGTATAACAATACCCAGTAGGGACCCTGAGACCCCCTGAAAGACTCTCAGAATTCAAAAAAGGAATAACCACAAAGCATGATCACAATCACAAAGCAGAACGAAAAAGACTCAGCTTAAACCAGGTATAACTTAAGTACAAAAGTACATATGATTATTTGTAAAGATAGATCATATTATTCTATTAAGGGGATCTACTTCTGACCCACACATGATCTGACCCACACAGGATCGATATGCACTGACCCACATAGGATCACTGAGCGCTGACTCACACAGGATCTAACCCACATAGGATTGGTATGCACTGACACACACAGGATCGCTGAGTGCTGACCTATATAAGATCCGACCCACACAAGATCAGTATGTGCTGACCCACATATGATCGCTCTGTATTCACCACCTCACAACCAGCCACTAGATTCCCGCACAAGGAACACTTGATTCTGGGAGGATCCTCTCCTCAAGCTATCTATCATACCTCCACTTCCATGAAGTCCCACGATGAAGTAACCCGATGAACTACCATGTCATAAGGGTTCCAACGCATTAGACGACGTGTCAATAGGATACCCGGTCTGTGAGTTATAGACATTTTAGGGCCGAGGGCTTGGTTGGATTTGGGGTTAATCCAACCAACCCATTCTCTAGATTTCTCCAAAACACAATTGAAGTATCAAAAAAATTCTATCTCATTCAAAGGGTTCTGGAACCACAGACGATTAATATTATGGAAGTCCAGTTTAGGAGATACACCCCTTTAAGCTTAATTGGATTGAAAAAGAGTTCGGGTCTGGTCTGACCGGTTGGGCTGACCTGACCTGGCCTGCAGGCCCCGATACGAATGGGCTGGCTTGTCCCGATTCGGTTGGGTCTGGTCCGGCCTGGTGGGCCGTGGGTTCATCTCAGCTCACCTATCTGGGCATGACCCATAGGGCCGCAAAATCACCTAGCCCGCTGGCCGGGTACGGGGGTCCACTCCCCTACCAAATGGCTCGACCATTCAGCTCTTCAAAGGAGCAGCGCCGGATGGCACCAGACCACATGACCAGACCGCTTAGACCAATCAAAAGTGAGACCCACAGGGCGCGGGTCCACCCTACACCATGGTTTGAAGTCGCAACCTTCCTCTACAGCACGCCTCTCGGTGTCAACACTGCCGGTGATGGCTGACCGCACCTTTCATCCACCACGACTTTGAGCCGCGACCCTCCTCTGTGGCACGCTGCCACGAACCATCGTCATCGAAAATGCGACCAACATCGGCTAGCCGCCGTTGTCTGTCGCGGCGCCTTTGGGCGCCGCCTCCTCTGTAGTACCGGTGGTTGCCGGCCGCCACCTCCCTAGTCGCTGGTGCCACTGCACCGTCAGAGCTTCTGTGGCCACCGGTGAAGCTCCGGTGGTCCGATTTTATTTTCTCATGTGCCTACGGGATTCCTGGGATGATGACTATGCCTCAATTCCCTTGGTTCCACCTTGCCACCATATCTTTTTGTCGCCCACGAAGAACACAACCATTACCGAGACCGGAAGAGGGTCTGGGCCTTGTTCGTTCATCCTGCACCCTCTATGTTAGCATTTTAACATGAGAAGGATTCAACATCATCAAAGGAGATGGGACAATTTAACTCTTAAAACAAAACCCCTACATCGAGTTCATTGGTAGTCATTGCGGATTAGGAAGGAGTGTCCATGTTTGAGGGTGATGCAGACAAAAAAGAAGCTTCACGTCCTTTGGCGCTCATCGTTGTTCCTCTAATGGTCGTTGAAGACTCGTTCTAGGTTGGTGGAAGACGCCATGACACTTATTTAGAGGTTCTTCTTTGGTGTGCCAAAAACTCATGCCCGAGCTTCATTTAAATAGTAGAAAATAGGAGATCAATCCACCACATAATTAATGAGGTTCATTAATAAATTTAATTAATGAACCTATTAATTCTCCCAATATTGCAGTTACACAACCAAATGTAACTGACCATTTAATGGTCTGACATCCCAGCAGTCCCACCACCACTGCTCAACAGTTACAAGAAAGAAATAAAATAACTAATTGTGTTATTTTTTTTAAAGTCCAAAAATTAGCTTTTTCTTCCGACCCTTTCCAGTCAAAGTTAGGATTCCCTTAAGTAAATCCCATCATTGAGGATTCAACGATGCCCTCAGATTTTTAATCTGAGCACCAGTTCAAAAGATAGAATTCAACACCTGCACATTTACTGAACATACCTTAAAAAAGTTCAATATTCCATTATAGGATCTACGGGCCTTGAAATCACGCGCTGTAAATTTTCACAGACTCATAATAATTACATTTAATTTAAAAATAAATTGCAATTAATTTTCAGGTCTATATAAGAAATATCAATAAATGATAATAAATGAGCATAATATGAATATAAAAACATGATAAAATAATCAAGGTACATGAAAATAACATAAATAAATCACACCTAATAAAAAATAGATCATATATCATAAATCATGAAATAAGACTTTGGGTATAACATAAAACATGAGTCATAAGAGTGTGAAACATGATTCAATAATCACCATACATGAGAATATAACATAAGTATATTATATAACATAAGAATTTGGAACTAACCTAATCATAAAAATCATAGAATATTTCAAGGTTTACCACTAATACATTCATATCATAATGCACTAGGATAACCACTTGCTCATAATATAGTGAACTTAGACTAATCACTCGTATTCCACAACATTTTGGACTTATTATAACCACCAGTGTCCCATCTTGATCAAATGAGATAATTTTTTTTTACCCAATGTATGAGAGGGATATATCTGATCTATCTGTCACATAATGATGAAACATATATTTTCATGAAACATGAACATGGAAACATTCATAACCACATCACCACTTAATTAACCCATGATAAATAAATGAGTTTTAGGATAACTTTTATAAAATATGATCATAAGTTATCCAGAGAAAGAATAAAAAAGATATTATTAAATAATAACCCCACTTAATCATAAGAAATGTTAAAAAATATCTACCTTGGTTAGAAACACCTTATAAGAGTATTATAAAATTACTTTGAGAAATAAGAAGAAATATCTATTACATTTTTAATAGAATTTATTTCAAAGGTAATAATTTGTAAAATAACGAGAATAAAAATTACTTTGTAAAACTATAAAAACTTATAAATTGATATTCATAGATAAAACCGAATACAAAAGTAAAAAAAATCAATCATACATATAACATTAAAAAAATATCCCTTTCACACTTTTTTAAAAAAATTCAAGCTCAGTAGAAAAGGGAATGTTCAGAAAACATTAAAAAACATTTATTTTAATGTTAGGTAAATATAGTTAAAGTTAATATAAAATGGATTTAAGTAATAAGATAAGTATACATAAGGATGTATATAATACAATATAAATAATATAGGAATGTAGGACAATGATTCATGGTAACAAAATTAGATAAGACCGGCTCCACATACAAGCAACCTTTCTGTTGATTTGGGAGCCAAAGGAAGGTGAAATGGTAAGAATACATGTTAAAATGAGAAATAACTATAGAAAAATAAAATATTAGGTTTTAGAGACAAATAAAAAACATTTTCTCTAAATACAAATCCAGACAATGTCATTCTTGATTTAAAAGTGAGATTGGAAAAAGAACCCTTATCTTAGATTTTTGTTTGGTTGAACTTACTCAAACTCCATGTATAATAAATTTAGATTTATTATTAATATGTATTAGAACCACATAAAAAAATATTTTAATTTATACCATCCATTTATAATTATTTATTATCCATATATTAATTGTTTATTGTTAAAATTAATATTCTGGTGTTAACTATCCTATTTTCCATGAATGATTTAGTTTGGTGGTTCTAATAATTTCTCCTTGATCATAAGATCAATATCTACAATTTTTTTTGAATATGTATTATATATGTTTGGATTCCTATGGTCATTTCATAGAAATTATGGTGAAATTTCATAGGGAACACTTATAAATATCCCTTTTAGTGACTGTTGAATTTACAGAAGAGTTGAATTAACTAGTGAATATACTTTGGAATATTTCCAATAAAAAATTATGAAAAAATCTTAAAATAATTTTTTTATATAATATTACAAGTATTAAATTTATCTTATTCATTCATGATGTAAAAATTATAGCATCTTTCATGTTGGTGGTAAAACAAACCCAAACAAGAACATGTTATAACAATTTAATGAATAGGAAAATGTAATTGCACGATGATAATATCACTTTTATAGAAAATTAATTTTTTTAGTAAAATGATAAATCAGATTTAGGAATATTTGGATGAATAATATAATGAATAGTTATTAATTAGAGGATAAATATTATATTGAAGATATGTATCTCCTCTTAAAGAGCCTCTTGTAAATGATGGATTTGGTGGAGGGCCCTTGGAATTGCTGAAAATGATGTCTTTATTGTCAAACATGTTATTTGAATTTTTAGAATCTATTTGAAGTGTTTTTTTATTGGTTTAGATATGTATTTAATTTAATGAGATAAGTTTTTTGATTCTTTGAGTGAAGTTAGGTTTTCTGAATTCATAGCTAAAAAAGAATAAGTCTTGGGAATTTCATAAGACTTTGTCTATTTGTAATGGTTTGATGAAGAATTACATAAGACTTTAATTGGAAAAAACTGGTAATGATAGAGAGTGTAATATTGTCACAAATATTATGCATGACTTTGAGTTTTTGTATAATAATTTCCTTCAGTGCATGAGACCTTAAACGTTTCAAAAATGAGGACCCCGTAAGACTTTCTACTGGCCGTTAGACTTTGGTGGTTTTGTAATAATTCAGTTAGATGACATTCATATTTAATACATGTATATCCTTAATGTGTCATTAGTGTAACATCCCAAGTAAGTAATAGATATTTTTATCTATGTCTATTAATGATTAAGATAGTGTTATAGAGGCATAAAATGAAAATAAATACAATCTTATGCATGGAATACACTAATATTCTTAAAAGATTGTTTTAGTGCCTTTTGATGGAAAACCATTTTTAAATCTATATTTGACAATTTTATAAACTATGTTTGTCAAAATAAACTTATTATTTATGATTGGGACATCAAAATTTACTTTGTGTGAATTTTTGGTATTTTTCTGACAATGTTCATTTTTTAATGAATAGTGAAAAATACTGCATTTTACATCAAAACTGCTTTTTAATCTAATTTATTTATATGATTAGATTATCTTTTGAATTGGTCTTAATGTGTAATATGAATATATTTTTACCATTTTATCCAATGGTGGTCATTGGAATCAATTTCACTTTGAAATTAGACTTAAACTGGTGTCAATCTTTTGATACTTATTGTTTTGTAAAAACACGCTATTTGCTCTGGCAGCGGGAATTAATTATTAAATTAATTATTGTGAATTATATGATTTGAATTTTTTAAAATAGACTTCATTTTGGAATTTGTAATATCAAATATAGCTTAGGGTGAATTTTTGGTAATTTTCCGAAAAACTTCAATTTTTGATGAATAGTGAAACCACTAAGTGGTAATCAAGCAAACTGATTTTTCAGTTAAATGAAAGTTTACCACTAACGTGTATCGAATTTTGAAAATCTGACATACATGGTTGTCATTAAGATGTAAAATGTGGTTCAATGGGATTAAAATATTTTTTTGGTGAATAGTAACTTATTAAGTTCTTAATCGCGATTAGTGGTAATTAGGGTAGTTTAAGGTATAAATAATGCTTTAATAATATGAAATGACCTAGACACATGTCCCAACCTTATTGGTTGTGTCAGGGCCGACCAAGACAAGTCATGGGTCAACTTGGGGACCCCATGTATCCACTTTTGTTGGGAAATGACAAAAATAACTTTTTTATTTAATGTAAAAGTAAAAATGACACAAACATAATATGTTTTACGAAAACAATTTTTACATGGGGTTATAAAGATCATATTTTTGATTATAAATAGTCATTGGAAAGATAAAAATATTTCCTACATCATAGTAGTTTTTTTATAATTTTTCGACATTAAATAAATTAAATTATTTATGACATAATAATGATGCAGCGATGACATCATTATTTGACAATTTAAATAAAATGGAAAGATAATGTAAAATCTATAAACTACACCTTGCAAAAACCAATTGGATGAGTAGATTTCGAACCCTTATCACCTTATCCACGAATTATATCAATGTGGGACCTTTTAAAACCGAAAAACATTTTCAAATAAAGTAATATTTCTTTACTTTCCAAAAGTGCCCCTCCTCTCCTCTTATAAAAGGCCCCCACCTCTACCTCATTTCACACACTACTCAAGACTTTGGCTCGGCCAACCCCTGCCCATTTACTCTCTCCACATACCTCTCCTCATCCTAGAGGATTCCCTTTGGGCATAATCCTTTCAAACGAAGCCTTTAGGCTCAAATCAAAAGGAGTTACACCTTTTAAGGTAATTCATTCTCTCATGTTCATTTGTTTTATTTTGCTTCTCCAACCCCCTAAACTCTTTTTATTTACTTATTTTGTAACAACACCAGTATCTTCAATATACTAGGATGTTGTTATAAGATATATTTGAGCTACACACTCACACAACTATATAAAATGGTTAAAGAACATACGGTTTCCGTGGATGGCGAAATTCTGCCTCCCGAAACGATGATTGTTCAATACTCATTTAACACCTTCAATGGTGGCCATTATGATGTCACTATTTTTATATATGATATATGATATGTTTATGTTTTCCTTAAGCTTCTGTTTTTTTTTCATTTTGGGCATACCTTTATGGTTTCCATTATGGGTAAACACGATATCTTCATTTTAGGAAGTACGGACTACCGCCCCCTGAAAATGATTTGATTCGTTAATACCATATGTGGGATGTGTAAAGGATAAAGTTAATGATATTATAAATGTTATTATACTGGAATTATAATATACTCTTATATAATTATGATTCCATTCCAAAAAAATACGAAATAGAAATGGAAGTAGCGTTCATGCGTACGTACGGCTTACCGTCTCCATGAACGGTGCATTTCATTTCTTACCTCTAAATGTGATGTAATATTATAAATACATGTATATGATGAATATATATGATGTATATGTTATCCAAATCATTAATATAATTCTGGATATAACGAACCTTTGACCAAATTAACAACATGTAAGTGTAAGAAGTCTATTTTTTGACTTAAGAACCAAATACTGACAAAATGAACATTATTAACTTAAATGATTACATGATGTCCATAACATGGTATAAAAGGAATAGTGAACTTGAAAAAGGTTCTTAAGAAAGTAGAGATTAACTCAAGTTTATTATTCAGAAGATTAAAGAATGGTCGGGTCAAGTCAGATACGAGGTATGGGACTTCGTCTCAATCTCTTTTCATTGAGGCATATTTTGTTTTATGCACAACCTTCTTTTATACGGTGTATAAACCCCTTTGACTTTTACCTTTATCCAAAAGGAATCTTTTTTATACGAAGAGTTTTACTAAACGACAAAAGGGAATGTTTTTGTCATACGTATGCGGCGACAACGACTTCTCCGCCGCCGTGACCGTTATTTGAGTTTCAGCTTCCTCTACAAGTCATACCCTTTTTTTTAAATGAAAAATAAATACCATGTGTTACTTTGGTATTAAAAATGGTTTTCATAATGTTTTTATTATATCGATGTGTTGTATTGATATCTTGTGATTGAAATGTGGAAATGTTATGTTTCCTTTATGCATGTTTTATGTGATACGATTATGTTATGGTTCTTGGGAATTATTATGAAGACGGGTGGTTCCGTGATAAACTAAGGGCGGGTGAGCCCGTTATAGCTCTCTAATGCATTGGATAACGCGAAGGAGTGAAACGTTAAGGTTTCTCCGAAGAGATTTTAGGGAATATACTGTGATGGGTATTCCAAACGTAACCAAGAGGGTTACTCCCTACGAAAGAATGTTATGAATGCCTCAAGTTACCTTTATGTCTTATGATTTCTATGATTTATTCATGATTTTATGAGGTATGTTAAAGTGCCTATGTTTTATGGGTAAAGTATGATTTCATTCTTATGTATATATGTATCCATGTTTCCTTTCCATGTTTTTATAACCCATACTGAGCTTTTTATGCTCATCCCAAGTTTTTTTGAAATGTTTTTCACAGGTCAAGGGAAAGGTACATGATATGATGATAGTGTCAAGGAAGTATCAAGAAATAATCCATGTTTTATTTTAAATGTGTTTTCATTGATGTGAATGAAGAATACTATCTTTATGTTACCACTTTGTTTATATGTGGAATGTAATGCAAGTTTTATGATCTAATTATCTAAAACTCTAAACCCGAAAAGATCCTCAATGTGTAATCTTGTAATAACTCAAGATTAAGTAAGGTTTAAGGCTGGGGCCTTATAGTTGGTATCAAAGGTCGGTTTAGATAACTTTAGGAGTTAGAATTCTATTAAATGATTATCCAAAAATATTTTTTTCGAAATGATATAGAATTTAAAGATTATTATGTTGCTTCATCTAAGACATGTTTGTTCAGAATGGTTTTCCGCAGAGGAAACAGGGAAGCAGTGCTAGGAAGGCATACAGAAGGAAATACCTTCCAAATCAGCATCCAGAAATGGTCGGAATTGGAACTGAATAGTTTGTTGCTGTAATGGCGCAGTTGACTCAAGCGATAAATGGCGGTGGTATCCATACACGAGATCAGCCAGACCAACCGCAGAGGAACATGTCAGTGGTGGAAAATTTCATGAGGAAACATCCACCATCATTCAGAGGATCATCTGACCCTGTGCTAGTTGAAGGGTGGATTAAAGCACTGGAGAAGATTTTTGATGTCATGGGGTGTTCAGACAATCAAAAGGTTAGTCTTGCTATTTACCGTTTGGAGGGTGAAGCAGATCAGTGGTGGTCTATGGTTAAAAATATTAGGGACGCCGATGAGATTGATGCTCTTGACTGGGATGAATTCAAAGGTATGTTTCTTGAGAAGTATTTTCCTAAGGCTGTTCGACTAAGGATGGAAAAGCAATTCTTTGAATTGAGGCAAGAGGAAGACTCAGTGGCCGCCTATGAAGAAAGGTTCACTCGATTGGCAAGGTATGCTCCAAATTTTATCTGGGACCTTGATAGTAAAATCAATCATTTTTACTCAGGATTAAAGCCAAAATATCGAAGGGCATTATCTTCTCGTGAGTTTAAAAGTTATGAAAAGCTTGTTCGATGTGCTGAGAAGGTGGAAATGGAGTTTTCCGATGACCAAGTGTTCTATAACAACCAGCAGAAGAAGAGACCGAGGTGGCAGGAGAAAGGTAAGAATTCTTCAAAAAAGTCTGATGGTAAGAGAACTAAGTTTCCAGTTTGTGATAAATGTGGCAAAAGGTATGCTGGGGAATGTCTTCTGAATTCTGGAAAGTGCTACTGATGTGGTAAGATGGGACATAAGGCTCGTGATTGCACTGAAAATGATCAAGGTGAAGGTAAGAACAAATTTGATTTACAGTTAGTGAAATGTTATAAGTGCAATGAGATGGGTCACTATGCAAACGAGTGTCCGACAAAGAGCTTGAGTGATGGGAAGCAGTTAGACTACAAGAAGAAAGGGGTGGTGAAATCCTTTGCAACTACTTCAGCAGATGTCGGGCCATCAAATGAAGTTGTATCAGGTACTTTGTTTGTTTTTTCAGATTATTCCAGTGTGTTGTTTGATTCGGGGTCTACACATTCTTTCATCTCTGAAACCTTTTCTAGTAAAATGGGAATACCATCTCAAGAAATGACTCCTGAACTTTTGGTAAAAACACCTGGGGGAAGTGTCGAGGCCAAAAGAATTTATAAGAATCTTCCTATCATTATCTGTGGAAAGAACCTACTTGCAAACCTTATTGTTCTACCTCTAGTAGAGTTTGATGTTATCTTGGGTATGGATTGGCTCTCTATCTACCATACTAAGATTGATTGTAGAGCTAAAGAAGTTTCTTTTCAGAAAGACTTTCAGTTTGTTTACAGGAATGAACCCTTAATTTTGATAACATATCAAGAGGCTGAGAAACTTGTAAAAGATGGAAATGAATGTTACCTTGCACACGTCGTTGAAAATAAAGGAACTGTTCAGATTAATGATGTGCCAGTGGTAAATGAGTATCCTGATGTTTTTCCTGATGAGTTGCCTAGAATAATACCAGATCGGGAAGTTGAGTTTACTGTTGACTTAGTTCTTGATGCTAAGCCAATTTCAAAACCCCCTTATCGAATGGCACAAATTGAACTTTTAGAGTTGAAAGAGCAGTTGCAAGATTTATTAGAGAAAGGTTTCATTAGACCTAGCACATCACCATGGGGTGCTCCTGTTTTATTTGTTAAAAAGAAAGATGGTTCTATGAGACTTTGCATTGATTATAGAGCCTTGAATAATATCACTGTTAAGAACAAATATCCTTTGCCTCATATCGATGATTTGTTTGATCAGCTCCAGGGAGCTCAGTTTTTTTCAAAGATTGACTTGAGATCAGGGTACCATCAGCTGAAGGTAAAGGAGGCAGATATTCCGAAGACCGCGTTCCGTATGAGATATGGCCATTATGAATTTGTAGTAATGCCTTTTGGGCTAACCAATGCACCTGCTGTATTCATGGATTTAATGAATAGAATTTTCCATGAGTTCTTGGATAAGTTTGTGGTGGTTTTCATTGATGATATTTTGGTGTTTTCTAAAAGTAAAGAGGAGCATGAAAGACATTTAAGGGTTATCTTGCAAACCTTAAAAGAAAAGAAACTGTATGGTAAATTCAGAAAGTGTGAGTTTTGGTTGCAACAAATTTCTTTCCTTGGTCACATTGTTTCTAAAGATGGAATAACTGTTGATCCTACAAAAACATAAGTTGTGGAAGAATGGCCAAGACCCACAAATGTAACTGAGATTCGTATCTTCCTTGGTTTGGCGGGCTATTACCGAAGGTTTGTTAGAAATTTTTCACGGTTATCTAGTCCAGTGACTAAGCTAACTCGGAAGGGTGTTATGTTTATCTAGACAAAAGAATGTGATGATTGTTTTCAGGAATTGAAAAGAAGATTGGTGAATGCTCCAGTTTTGGCACTACCTTCCAGGAATGGTGAGTTTGTTATATACAGTGATGCTTCATTGAAAAGACTTGGTTGCGTCCTAATGCAGAATGATCAGGTAATTGCTTATGCTTCACGACAGTTGAAAACTCATGAGGTAAATTACCCTACACATGATTTGGAATTAGCTGCTGTTGTTTTTGCTTTAAAAATTTGAAGGCATCATTTTTATGGAGTAAAGTGTGAAATATATACCGATCACAAAAGTTTAAAGTATATATTCACTCAGAAAGAGTTAAACATGAGACAGAGGAGATGGCTAGAATTAATCAAGGATTATGATTGTACAATTCATTACCATCCGGGAAAAGCAAATAAAGTGGCTGATGCTTTGAGTCGAAAAAGTAACGCTTCATTAACAATGTTGTGTTTGGAACGTGATCCTTTGGTTAAGGATTTGATGAACTTTGGAATAGAAGTTTTTGGTGCAGGAAGTCCTTCTGTTTTGTTTCAGGTATCAGTGAGATCATATCTATCAGATAGAATCAAGCAAGCACAGAAGCAAGATAGTGAGTTGCAGAAAAAGGTAGAGCTGGTTCAGAAAGGTAAGTTGCCTGAATTCAACATTGATAATGATTGCGTTTTGAGATTTGGGAAGAGATTGTGTGTGCCTTTTGATTCACAGTTGAAGAGAGAGTTGTTATGTGAAGCTCATAGTTCTCCGTTTTCAGTTCATCCGAACAGTACTAAGATGTATAGAGATCTGCGGGAGTATTACTGGTGGGATGGAATGAAAAGGGATATTGCTGATTTTACTGTGAAGTGTTTGACTTGTCAGCAGGTTAATGCAGAGCGGCAGTTACCGAAAGGGATGCTTCAGCCTTTACCAGTGCCAGAGTGGAAATGGGAGAATATATCCATGGACTTTGTTGTTGGATTACCGAAGACATCTCGAGGTAATAATGCAATCTGGGTTATTGTTGATCGCTTGACCAAATCTGCTCATTTCCTTGCTATACGAGATACTTTCTCTCTTGATCAACTTTCCCATTTGTATCTTAAAGAGATAGTCAGGTTACATGGAGTTCCTCTCTCCATTGTATCGGATCGTGATCCCAGGTTTTCTTCTAACTTTTGGAAAGGCCTTCAGAAGTCGTTGGGTACTGAATTAAATTTTAGTACAGCTTTTCATCCTCAATAAGATGGGCAGTCAGAACGAACAATTCAGACATTGGAGGATATGCTACGAGCTTGTTCTATGGATTATCAGGGAAGTTGGGACCAACATCTTTCTTTGGTTGAGTTTTCATATAATAACAGTTTTCATTCCAGTACACAAATGGCACCATTTCAGGCATTATATGGGAAGCGGTGTCGAACTCCAGCTTTCTGGGATGAAGTGGGTGAAAGGAAGTTGATGAGAACAGAATTGGTAGAAGAGATGGCAGAAAAAGTTCAGCTGATTCAGAAACACATGAGAACAGCTCAGAGCAGGCAGAAGAGTTATGCGGATAACCAGAGGAAGGATCTATCTTTCGAGGTAGGTGATCATGTTTTTCTCAAGGTTTCTCCTTGGAAAAGTGTGATGAGATTTGGTAAGAAAGGAAAGTTGAGTCCAAGGTTCATTGGACCATATGAAATTCTGGATAGAGTTGGATCAGTTGCATACCGAGTGGCTTTACCTCCGAGTTTATCTCAGGTACACAATGTTTTTCACATTTCGATGTTGAGAAAGTATATGCCAGATCCATCTCATATTTTGAGTCCAGAGGTAGTTCAGCTGGAAGAGAACCTATCTTATGAGGAAAAACCGGTCCAGATTCTTGACCACAGGGAGAAAGTGTTACGGAATAAGGTGATTCATCAGGTAAAGGTTTTGTGGAAAAACCACATGATTGAAGAGGCAACATGGGAATCTGAAAATGCAATGAGGGATAAGTACCCCCATTTATTCGATAAGTAAATAAATTGCGGGGATGAAATTTTTTAAAGGGGGGAAGGATGTAACATCCCAAGTAAGTAATAGATATTTTTATCTATGTCTATTAATGATTAAGATAGTGTTATAGAGGCTTAAAATGAAAATAAATACAATCTTATGCATGGAATACACTAATATTCTTAAAAGATTGTTTTAGTGCCTTTTGATGGCAAACCATTTTTAAATCTATATTTGACAATTTTATAAACTATGTTTGTCAAAATAAACTTATTCTTTATTATTGGGACATCAAAATTTACTTTGTGTGAATTTTTGGTATTTTTCTGACAATGTTCATTTTTTAATGAATAGTGAAAAATACTGCATTTTACATCAAAACTGCTTTTTAATCTAATTTATTTATATGATTAGATTATCTTTTGAATTGGTATTAATGTGTAATATGAATATATTTTTACCATTTTATCCAATGGTGGTCATTGGAATCAATTTCACTTTGAAATTAGACTTAAACTGGTGTCAATCTTTTGATACTTATTGTTTTGTAAAAACACGCTATTTGCTCTGGCAGCGGGAATTAATTATTAAATTAATTATTGTGACTTATATGATTTTAATTTTGTAAAATAGACTTCATTTTTGAATTCGGAATATCAAATATAGCTTAGGGTGAATTTTTGGTAATTTTCTGAAAAACTTCAATTTTTGATGAATAGTGAAACCACTAAGTGGTAATCAAGCAAACTGATTTTTCAGTTAAATGAAATTTTACCACTAATGTGTATCGAATTTTTAAAATCAGACATACATGGTTGTCATGAAGAAGTAAAATGTGGTTCAATGGGATTAAAATATTTTTTTGGTGAATAGTAACTTATTAAGTTCTTAATCGCGATTAGTGGTAATTAGGGTAGTTTAAGGTATAAATAATGCTTTAATAATATGAAATGACCTAGAAACATGTCCCAAACTTATTGGTTGTGTCATGGCCGACCAAGACAAGCCATGGGTCAACTTGGGGACCCCATGGATCCACTTTTGTTGGGAAATGACAAAAATAACTTTTTATTTAATGTAAAAGTAAAAATGACACAAACATAATATGTTTTACGAAAACAATTTTTACATGGGGTTATAAAGATCATATTTTTGATTATAAATAGTAATTGGAAAGATAAAAATATTTCCTACATCATAGTACTTTTTTTATAATTTTTCGACATTAAATAAATTAAATTATTTATGACATAATAATGATGCAGCGATGACATCATTATTTGACGATTTAAATAAAATGGAAAGATAATGTAAAATCTATGAACTACACCTGGTCAAAACCAATTGGATGAGTGGATTTCGAACCCTTATCACCTTATCCACGAATTATATCAATGTGGGACCTTTTAAAACCGAAAAACATTTTCAAATAAAGTAATATTTCTTTACTTTCCAAAAGTGCCCCTCCTCTCCTCTTATAAAAGGCCCCCACCTATACCTCATTTAACACACTACTCAAGCCTTTGGCTCGGCCAACACCTTCCCATTTACTCTCTCCACATCCCTCTACTCATCCTAGAGGATTCCCTTTGGGCAGAATCCTTTCAAAGGAAGCCTTTAGGCTCAAATCAAAAGGAGTTACACTTTTTAAGGTAATTCATTCTCTCATGTTCATTTGTTTTATTTTGCTTCTCCAACCCCCTAAACTCTTTTTATTTACTTCTTTTGTAACAAAACCAGTATCTTCAATATACTAGGATGTTGTTATAAGATATATTTGAGCTAAACACTCATAAAACTACATTAAATGGTTAAAGAACATACGGTTTCCGTGGATGGCGAAATTCTGCCTCCCGAAACGATGATTGTTCAATACTCATTTAACACCTTCAATGGTGGCCATTATGATGTCACTATTTTTATATATGATATATGATATGTTTATGTTTTCCTTAAGCTTCTGTTTTTTTTCATTTTGGGCATACCTTTATGGTTTCCATTATGGGTAAACACGATATCTTCATTTTAGGAAGTGCGGACTACCGCCCCCTGAAAGTGATTTGATTCGTTAATACCATATGTGGGATGTGTAAAGGATAAAGTTAATGATATTATAAATGTTATTATACTGGAATTATAATATAATCTTATATAATTATGATTCCATTCCAAAAAAAAAATACGAAATAGAAATGGAAGTAGCGTTCATGCGTACGTACGGCTTACCGTCTCCATGAACGGTGCATTTCATTTCTTACCTCTAAATGTGATGTAATATTATAAATACATGTATATGCTGAATATATATGATGTATATGTTATCCAAATCATTAATATAATTCTGGATATAACTAACCTTTGACCAAATTAACAACATGTAAGTGTAAGAAGTCTATTTTTTGACTTAAGAACCAAATACCGACAAAATGAACATTATTAACTTAAATGATTACATGATTTCCATAACATGGTATAAAAGGAATAGTGAACTTGAAAAAGGTTCTTAAGCAAGTAGAGAATAACTCAAGTTTATTATTCAGGAGATTAAAGAACGGTCAGGTCAAGTCGGATACGAGGTATGGGACTTCGTCTCAATCTCTTTTCATTGAGGCATATTTTGTTTTATGCACAACCTTCTTTTATACGGTGTATAAACCCCTTTGACTTTTACGTTTATCCAAAATTAATCTTTTTTATACGAAGCGTTTTACTAAACGACAAAAGGGAATGTTTTTGTCATACGTATGCGGCGACAACGACTTCTCCGCCGCCGTGACCGTTATTTGAGTTTCAGCTTCCTCTACAAGTCATACCCTTTTTTTTAAATGAAAAATAAATACCATGTGTTACTTTGGTATTAAAAATGGTTTTCATAATGTTTTTATTATATCGATGTGTTGTATTGATATCTTGTGATTGAAATGTGGAAATGTTATGTTTCCTTTATGCATGTTTTATGTGATACGATTATGTTATGGTTCTTGGGCATTATTATGAAGACGGGTGGTTCCGTGATAAACTAAGGGCGGGTGAGCCCATTATAGCTCTCCAATGCATTGGTTAACGCGAAGGAGTGAAACGTTAAGGTTTCTCCGAAGAGATTTTAGGGAATATACTGTGATGGGTATTCCAAACGTAACCAAGAGGGTTACTCCCTACGTAAGAATGTTATGAATGCCTCAAGTTACCTTTATGTCTTATGATTTCTATGATTTATTCATGATTTTATGAGGTATGTTAAAGTGCCTATGTTTTATGGGTAAAGTATGATTTCATTCTTATGTATATATGTATCCATGTTTCCTTTCCATGTTTTTATAACCCATACTGAGCTTTTTATGCTCATCCCAAGTTTTTTTGAAATGTTTTTCACAGGTCAAGGGAAAGGTACATGATATGATGATAGTGTCAAGGAAGTGTCAAGAAATATTCCATGTTTTATTTTAAATGTGTTTCCATTGATGAGAATGAAGAATACTATCTTTATGTAACCACTTTGTTTATATGTGGAATCTAATGCAAGTTTTATGATCTAATTCTCTAAAACTCTAAACCCGAAAAGATCCTCAATGTGTAATCTTGTAATAACTCAAGATTAAGTAAGGTTTAAGGCTGGGGCCTTATAATTATACTTCATAGTTAACATCATTTGATGAATTCAGGGCCATGTAATACTTTTTACGTAAGACTATAATAAGAATTGTAAGACTTTTAAAATGTGTGTATGACTTTTTCACTTTATAAGATTTTCAAAGTCATAAATGATTATTTTTTTGTGATTTTAGTTAAAAAACATCACTAAATCAGTAAAGACTTATAATTAAAATTTATATTAAATTAAGTTTTAATGATATTTAAATGAATATTATTTTATTGAATTTCGTGTTTATTTTCAAGGAGATTTAAAATTAAATTATTTGAAATTATTATTTACGATCTTGTTTCAATTTTTTAGGAAGTATTTTAACTGAATAATTTTAATAAATTGATATTGAAGGTTGTTTCCATATTCTATTATGGAAACAATATTCACACTTATTGTGGGAGTATAAATAGATAAAATAAATATGAGAAAGTTGTTCAAGTATTGAGAGAAGATGATGATACTCTACTACACTAAAGATCATATGTATCAAGGAGAGAGATAATAATTGAATAATATGAACTTAATTACATATAATAATCTTGAATAGGTAGATGTGAGAAGATTCTATTTACTGTTTATCCTAGTACTTGTTACTGAGGAGGAAACATATTTTTTTTTCCATGCATGGATTCCCTTGTGCGTGGCAAGACCATTATGAAAAAATATGAATGAAAGAACGATTTTCTACTAATGCACTAATATCATTATTGAAATAAAATTCTTTCTTGATGAATTTATATTATTTGGTTCTCAAGAATATAATGATGATTTTATTATCTAATTCAAAACATAAGAGTGAAGGTGTAATTCTTACGTACTGGTGGTTCTAGTATATATAATGCCATATCATTTGTGGGAAGAGGATAACACTTTCTAATTTCAAGAAGTAGATTATACCTTTTTAAACATTTTATAAAACCTACACTTAATTTTTGATCACTATAAATTTTTAATGATAATAAAATTTGGAATCTATTAAGAGGTTGGACATGATAAGGAGTAGACTCTCACATCAAATCCAAACTTTGTAAATATTTCCAATGTGTTGTTTGCTTATATTTTTTGTCTATACGAGTGAGTAATATAATCTAGAGAGAAGATCAGAAATTTAACCAGTCATAAGAGTTTAATTTAGAATAAATAATTTTTTAAAAACTATACCAGTAATTCACCCCCTATGAGTAGTACCCTAATCAATCTAAGCACTATAAGTGGTGTCAGAGAAAACTAGGCCACCATACGATTATACTCTTCTTAAAGGATATTATGGGAAGTTGAGTTATGTGACAAATAGATGATTTACCATGTAGAAACCCCAAATCCAGTAACCTAAATCCAGAGACTTATTTTATTACATTGGTATAGATATAAAGTATCTCATCTCTAAGGACCAATCAGTTTAATAGTACTGAAGGACCAAATGTATACATTATTACCATATTATATTGGAATATATAAAATACATACCATAATAAACATTATTTAATCCTTGATATTATTCATAATGTCCTTCTTCATATCCCAGGGAAACAAAATCAAATAAAGGGTGAACTAAGATGCTTAGTAAGGGTTACATAAAACCAATATATCATGAGTAAATAAGGAATAATCAATATGGAAAGATAAATAACTAAAAACAAGTGACATTTAATCAATAACTTGATCAAAAAAATATATCTATGGATAATATAAATGAAATAATATCATTGATAATAATACATGAATTCCTAAGTAATGAAATGCTTAATACTGGATGTCATGATCTCATAAAACATGATATCTTTACCATCAAGTCCTTGTGTTAAGAAAGTTTAATCAATGGGTATGTATACATAAAAAACTCATTTAATAATCTTGGACATTTTATTTTCCTCATGAGACCCATCAATGCATCAAGGGGCTATCTATAACCTGACCCCACCCATCACTTCATGTCTAATGCATTCCTCATATATTGAATAATCAATATAATTCATAAATAATATTTCTTATGAATAAATATCCATAATGTGTAAATGATATGAAATATTAATATTTACCTAGTAAATCAAATAAAATCCATATTAAAACATCGTATGTTGTAATGATATACAGTTTAGGAAATATGTATATCCATGATACAAATAATATGAAAATTTAAGATAAATGTAAATTCCAACGAAAAATGGTCACAATAAAGTAAATGTTTTAAGATAAATCTAATTAACAACAAATTAATAAGAGATAAAGGATGACCACAAATTAATAAAAAATATGGGTTTTGTTATAAATTCACTTCCTTTTGATAAATAAAGAAAATGTAAGTGAAAAATTTAAATAATATTTCATTAAATATTTTTCTTTACCAAACCATTAAAAACATGTAGAAGAAGATAAATAGTGTGAAAAAATTATGGTTGTGTAAAAATCATTAATGACGTATACATTAAAAAGAAACATACCTTTTGAATATTTTTAAAGAAAGTAAAAAATGAATATTTCTGGAAACATTATAAATATTCCTTTAAAAAATTTTAATATGTAAAGTGTACCATAAAATGTATTTTCTAATCATTTATGAAAATAAAAAGGACTTTTGTAAAATAATTTTGAGAAATATAGACAAGGAATAAAAATATACTTGATCAAAAAGAGAAATAGGATAGACTTTTCTTTTAAATATTACTCTTCCTGATTCAACTTCCAAAGAGGGGAAAGGTTGGAATAAAATATTGAAACTACATAAATGTCTAGATTTTTATAAAATATATTGAGTTTATGAAGGATAAATTAAAATATTCTTTTAATGAAAATGATTTCAATCCCAAAAAATGAGATTATAAAATAAATTGTTATCTTTTTGGTAACTTTCAAATTGTAAACATTTGAAATGATAAACTTGAATTAAATATTTAATCATAAATAATAAATATATATTCATGTTAAATAAATCTAAGGGGAATAATATACTCCATATAAAAATAAACAGGTGCATAATACCAAATACATCTCAATGGAGTGGAAATTGAGATGAAATTCCTTACCTCAAGTTAGAATTGCTTCGAAAGTAATCTAACATACTTCATAGTAAATTTTAATTTATTATAATTCTACTAAATATTCATCTAAATAATTTTAATATCATATATGATCCATTTATAACATTTCAACACCCATTTATTAATAATTTCTTATTAAAATCATCATTTTCAGGTGTTAATTGTTTCGTTCTATATGAGAATTTTGGTTTGGTAGTTTCAGTCCTTGTACTCTTATTATAGTTACATAATTTCTAGAATGTTATTCATGATATAAATATCATATATATTCATTATATATATATATATACAAATATATATATAGATTCATCCATAAAATTCATATAGATAAAAATGAATTACCTCGTTCATGGAGATGATAAGCCGTACGTACTCATGAACGTTGTTGTTACATTTCACTGAATGGAAATAAAAAATATAAATAAAAAATATCCTTTAATTAATCATTATTATATCATATATATCACATAAATTAATTAAATATATCCTTATTACCATCCATTCAAATAATAAATAAAAAACAAATCACATCACTTTGTGGAGGTTGTGGTCCACACATAAACACTAGCGACGTTATCATCTTCCAATAGATTGGAAGGTAAGAAGTAAGATATGATATTATAATTAAAAATTATATTTATATCACAAATATCATATATATTCATTAGTTCTATCTTTATAACCATCCAAGTAAATTGGTGATGAAAAACAAATTAGACTGTAACGTGTAGACGGTAAGCCATATGTATGCATGAGCATTATTTTCTCTCTTCATAGGATAGAAAAGATATGTAAAATGGATGTAACATGATAATAATAACATATAAGTATATTTATTATAATTTATTTATCATTTTAGGATGAGTACTATAGATTTATAGGAAGTCAAAGAATAAATAATTTGATGGATTTATTAAATACAATTACCTCTTCTTTGGTATAATTCATTTAGATCAATTATTAAGGACCCTTGGAATGGTCTTTTAAGAATAATAAAACTATAATTCATTACTATATAATTTTATAAGAGAATTTTTCAAAGTTTTATTGATCTATATGGCTCAAAGTGGTGTAAAGAAAAGAGAGAAGAGGCGTCCTTTTATATGTGAGGTGAAGGACACCCTTGTAATTTTTCAAAATATTGAATTATAATAATGTGACATTAATGAAAAAGTGGTTGAAAAGTTACATGGATTAAAATATAAGGGGGATATAGTCCTAACATAATCATCCAATCAAATTTTTATAGGTTTATATATTATTTTAAACCTTATCTTTTTATTAACCCATTCATTAACTATTTTTAACCTTAACCGTAGTTAAACCTTTTTTAATATTAAAGGGTTATAATTTTAATTGTAAAGTGAAATTTAGATCATAAATGGAAATGGGATGAAATTTTAGACCTTATATTTTCCCAGTTTTCTGAGTTCATGTTTTTATGATTTTTAAATAATTTAATAAAATATTATTTTCATAAAATATCATTAATGTCATTTTTGATACTATTAATTTTATTTGTCTATAAAGACATAAATAAAACTATAGAATTAGATTATAAAATTTAAATAATAAATAATATGTTATATTTATATATAAAAATCATGGGTAATTATAAATCACAAATTATATTACTTTTAGAGTTTTTAAAATCATTTATATGATTTATCTACTGCTTGCACAAACATTGAGTCAGCGATGTATAAGAATTTACAGAAATTTTGTTATCACTAAAAATTAAAAATAAATTACCATGATATAAAAATAGAATTAAAATTTCAAAAAAAAAATATAACCAAACATAATTTTTTTATCAATATCAGAAAATATAAAATATATTAAAATCAATAAAGTGAAACTTTTGACTTTATCTTTTACTTAAATTTTATAAAGGTAAAAATCAAAGATAAATGGAAAAAAGGTAATAGTTTTTAATTTGGGATGATTATAGACCAATTATAATTATATGATAAAATAAATTCAAGTGTTAGAATTAATTTTATTCCTTATCACATTTGTTTTAACCATAATTAACCCATCTACCATTTATTGTGTTGATAAATTTTACTACCATTACTATTAATAATGTTTAAAAATAAAAGGGTAATATTTAATTTTTTTAAAATATTGATTAAAAATATAGAATATATTTTATAAAAATTAATTCCTATAATTTACATAATTTAATTTAAAAATAAACCCGCAAATTGCAATGAAAATCAGTTTTCGAGAAAAATGTTTTTTAAGCCTAAAAATTAACTTATATCAAAATATTGTAAAATAATGATCCTAGAAAAATTAATTAAATTATTTTAAATAAAATTGATATTATATAAATTTAATAAAAAATAAAAAATATAATGGAACTTCAAAATTACTTGATTGGAAGAAAAGGAATGATATTTTAAAAAAAATTCGTATTTATCACTATTCAAAAAAAAAAATAAATCTTTTTAAAAAAAATCTTGAAAATTTATGTTATGATAACAATGAAATGAAGATTTAAAAAATGATATAATTTTAATAAAATTAAATTTCTAAAAATGAAATAATTTAATTATAATATACATACAGAAAATTAAACAAAAATCATTTGTGATGAAAACTTATTATTAAAGAATAAAATAGAATTACTAAAAATTGTGTAATTATTTCATAAGATTTAATCGACAAATTTTAATTAAATAAATTTTATATACATGTATTTTATAATTTATTTAATCTTATTCATACTCTCAAATCCAATGGATATGGTATAACCATTATATAATAATATTTCAATTGTCGGTCACGGTTCGTTTAAACGTGGTGTTGAATATAAAGAAAGATATCATAGAAAATAGATTTATTTTAAGTAAAATATATAATAAAATGTTGAGGTGTTATATTATACCCCCATTATAAGTAATTTTCCCTTGAAATACCATCTCTTATATAAAAAAATTTAGGATACTTCTTCCTCATCACAACCTCATGTTCCCACATAGCTTCTTAAATGTTATGATTTATCCATAAAAATTTGACTAGGTGAGTGGTATTTTTTCATAGTAGTTTCTCTCTATGATCTCAAGTATCTACTTATTGTTCCTATAAGATAGATATTTATCCAATGGTATGACCTTTGAGTTTAGTACATGTGAAGAATTTAGAATGTACTTCCTCAGGAGAGATACATAGAACACATCATGAACTTAAGAGAGATTCAGTGGAAGAGACAAGATATAGGATACCATCCCAATACAATAAATAATTTCAAAGAGACTGATATATCTAGGGTTTAGATTTCCATTCTTTCAAAATTTTCTAATATTATTCCAAGGAGATATTTATAGGAATACCTTGCCATGAACTTTAAGCTATAGATATCATCAATGATTGTCAGTATAATGATTTTGTCAACTTTGAGATGCCCTTATGTGCTATTGAATGGATCTAACATTATCTTCCATTTCATCAGATATATTAGATCCCAATATCTTTATTTCTCTAACTTCATCCCATCATATTGGAGTTCTTCACTTCCTACCATATAGAGATTTATAAAGAGAAATTTGAATGCTCGAGTGAAATCTATTATTGAAAGAAGATTCCATAAAAGGAATGTATTGATCCCAAACACCTTTACAATATATATAGAAAGATATAATCATCCCTTATAGAGTTAGAGTGGTTCTCTTAGACTAACTATCTATATAATAATGATAATTATTACTAAAACTCAACTTCATATCAATATCCTACTGAATGATTTTTCAAAACATTGAGGTAAACCCAGGATCCTGATCAAATATGATTTAGAGTGGTACTCCATGAAATCTCACAAAAATACTCAATGGATTACCAAATAAGCTTATCAATAGAGAATTCATCACTAATAGTGATAAAATGTGTTTATTTCTTAAGGTGATTGATTATAACCTAAATAGATATAGGCTGTTTATATGTTTTGGGGAAACTAATAAAGAAATATATGGTAATGTTTTCCTGATTCCATTCTGATATAGATAATGGTTGTAACACCTCCTTAGACATATGACTCTCTACCTTAACTTTACGAAACACCAGGTATCAGGATATATGCTCCACAATATCCCTTTTAATCTTATCCCACCAGAATTACTCTTGGATATCTATATATATTTATACTTTCTATATTAATAGAGATTAATTAACTATGAGATTTATCTAACAACTCATTATTCAACTTTGGTATTGATGGGATACATACTCCATTCCTAAACCTCACCATTATAGCATGATCACAGGTATTATTAGGAACATTCCTCACCTTATTATGAATTTCCACATCTTTTTTATGAACATTATTAATCTTCTCATAGATGGATGAATGATCATTCATCTTAGAAAGATAAGATATAACCCTTCCTAGGGTGGTAATTTTTTGAGTAGTCATAATATTTGATCAAATCCAATCATATTATCTGGTGAATATTCAACTCTCTCTATGTAATTATATACTTTAAGATTTTATGATCAGTATATATATCACCTTTCAGCATATAGATAATTCCACAATATCTTCAATGAAAAAAATTATTTCTTCCATCTCCAGATCATTAGTCATGTAATTCTACTCATGAATTTTCAATTTTTGGGAGGCATAAAATCTCACCATGTTATTATGCCTAAGGATGCATCCCAATTCATTCTTTAATTCATCACTATATATCACAAACCCTTCTCCACTGCACGGTAGTGTAAGAACATGTGAACTAACCAACCTTCTCTTTAGTTCTTTGAAATTATCCTCACATTAATCTTTCTACAAGAACTTGGATCCCTTCCTAGTCAACCTGGTGAGTGGATTAGATTGTTGTGAGAAATATCTTATAAAGAGTCGATAATATCCTACCAATGAAAGAAAAATATGAATATTGGTTGAAATCATTGGTCTAGATCATTTCCTAATAACTTATATCTTTAAAATATCCACCAATATACTCTCACTTGAGATTATATGACCCATGATTGAAGCTTTATTAAGGAAAAATTCACACTTGGTAAATTTCGAATACAAATTATACTTCCCTAGGATCATCAGTAAAATTGACAATTTTTTTAATGCTATTCCTTTAGCATTGAATATATAAGAATATCATCTATATATACTACCAAAAACAAATCAAGGTAATATATAGAGACTCTATTCATCAAATCCATGATGATAGTAGGAGAATTGGTAAGTCCAAATGGAATTACTGTAAATTCATAATGTATATACCTCACATGAAAGGATGTGTTGGGTATATCCTCCTTCTTGACCCTTAAATTATGATATCCAGATTGACGATAAATATTATAAATATATTAAACTCCTAATAATTGATGAAAAATATCATTGATATGGGGTATATTATACTTTTTCTTAATAGTGATCATGTTATGTTCTCGATAATCAATGTAAAGATGCATTGACCCATATTTATTCTTAAAGAAAGAAAAAGTGGACCGCATTATGAAGCACCAAACTGAATGAATCCATTATATAGATTCCCCTAGAGTTCCTTCTTTAATTACTACAATTCCATTAGGACTATTATATATAGAGTCTTTGAAATAGGTGTAGAACCAAGTAAGAGTTCTATTGAAAAATCAACTTCCAAATTCAGGGGAATATTATGAAATTCCTTTGGAAAGATATGAAAAAACTCCAATATAATAAGAATATCTTCAAAGTTGAGTTTATCTCTAACCACATGAGATAAATATTCCTCATTAATAGGAAGTAAAACCAATATGATTAATTAAATTTCCAATAAGAGTTTAGGTTCATCCTCTCACCAATAAACTATCATAGGTTAATTCAGAATATCAAATACAACTTTCATTCCTTGAAAATTGATATGGTATCTTTATTGAGGGTGACAATACAAGACTAATATTACATAAAATTCAATGATAGGAAGAATAATTTTTTTTATAAGAGTCACATTCCCACAAACTTCTATCAGAGAGGTGATATAGACTTGATATGTGACCATCATGTTATTATGAGTTTTCACTGACAACTCAATATCTAATGATTGAGGTGGTGATGTGATGCCATTAAAAAATTCTTTAGATATAAAATAGTGGATAGAACCTGAATTAAATAAAAAAATTTCACTTATATAGTGAATGATAAGTGTACCTTTCACCACATCACATGGAACTTACTTTTAAACTATAATAATTCCATATATTTGGATTTCTACCCCTGTCTTCTTGTATGGTAAGTTACCATGATTTTTAGGGCACTAGTTTGAATAATTACACATATATTTATAGCTGAAGTACTAGATAAAAATGATTTCTTTCCTTTCCTTATAGTCATTATCCAAATGAACCTTATCTATGAACTTATGACAACTTACCATGCCCTAAAATCATTTTATAGGATGTTTCTTTCCAAAAATTATACATGAGGGAAATCAATTCATTCCTTTATTCTTCTTTTATGTGTTCCATTTTTCTTAGGGCACAACCAAACTATTATTTTATTGATTTACCTTGATAATATAGAATCCAAAAAATTACTTCTCCAGATTAATATCACTTGATATTATATCATCATATGACGATTTTTTAGAAACTATTACCCTTTGGAGAATCATCTTAAGACCATAAAAGAAGTGGTCAATATTTATTTTCATATTATGTATGTAGACTGAAGCATTCCTAGATAATATTGTAAAGTTAGCATCATGCTCTGCCACACTTTCTTCTTCCTTTTGTTTTATAGTGAGGAAATTCCTATCCATTTCATCTCACTATTCTTGGGGGAAGTATTTATAAAAGAATATAATTTTAAATATTCTACATTACATGTTTTTTATTTATTCAACCTCTTTAGTGTTATTGATAAAAGACCGCCATTGATCAAAATATCCTCTCAAACAAAACACTGATAGAATAAAATTTTCACTTTCATTACATCCTAAAGCTTGGAATATATATTTTGAGATAATTAATACATTACTCAACTACCAATAGATTAGTATTTCCATTAAAATATTAATTATTGTGCCACATGAAGTGATTTAATATAGGTGAATCATGTTATGGAACAACATGTTGCTCTATATGGGCAAGGTAATTCATTATAACCTGAGTCAACTACCATAATATGGATATGATATACTCAGTTCCAACACTAGTTGTATTAGCTTACTATGGAGGGAAATATCTATATTGACTATGGGTTTGGATTTCCATTCACCCTTTATGTTCTATCACTAAATAACGGGACATATACTAAGTTATCACATAATCATCATGAATAGGGAGACATAAAATTAAAATCCCTATAAAGGTGAATGTTCAAAAATACTATAAGGGATTATCATAATTTTCATGCTAGTTATGTAAATTTAAAATCTATTTCCCAAGGTTTACACTAAACTTTCTCTGATACTAGCTATAGAAACCTCAACTCTAGTAACCCAGTTCTAGAGTCTTCTTTTATTACATTGGTATAGATACAAGGGATCTCATCCTGAAGGGTCAATTAGTTTAGTAGTCTTGAAGAACTTGATACATACTTGATTATCATATTATATTTGAAATATAGTTACTAAACAATTAAAAATTAAATTTTTTCATTGGTAAAAGACAAAAAAATAGAGCCACATTGAACTCAAGGAGTACAGAAATGATGGAGGCCAAGGGCATCACCCATGACAATGAGTTTATATTCATCAGGTAAGGACCCCAAACAGACACATTAAACTAATCGGTAACTTTTATTAGTAATAAAGATAAGTACTAATACTTTAAAGTTTATTTTTTTTATATGAAGTGGAAATCACCTCTATTGAGACCCTAGAATTTTACACATATTATTACATGATTTTAAGCACAATTTTCCATCAAATTCAAACCAAATATCATAAAGTGTAGTGTCTTTGTAAGATTAGATACATAATTAAAAAATATTAAAACAAAATATAACATCCTTTCCATAATGAGCTCCTAACTTAATTTAAGCTCCTATAACTGCATGGGATAACTTAGGGAATACATAAAAAAAGGGATGAGCTAAAAATCCCAGTAAGAAAATTAACAAGGGAATATAGCATAACACATGAGTTAGAAATCATAAAATAATAACATAAAAGGAATGGAACAAGAATAATTATATTCAATAATAGTAAATATAACATGGAATCATGTAATCATGGAAACATAGGAATGTGGAAGAAACATACAACATGGCATACGCATGAGTTAAGGCTAACTTCCAAGACTATATCACATGGTGGACGAAGTTCCATAATAGATTAGGTTTACTCCTTAATCCTATACATGGTTTATCATGAGACTAAAAATTACCCAATGTATTGAAGTTCTATATGGAAACACCCATCATAACATGTTCATTAATATGTGTTACACATGAAGAATCACAACATAAGGAATAAACATAAGGGTTACCCAGGGAAAGAAATGGGTATTGTAATCATGTCATAAGACATAACTAATGGGCGTATCATGATGGTGTCCATAAAAGAATGGATTTAAATCATACATGGACATTAATAAGAGTAAATATGAATATATAATGATAAAGTATGTCTAAATTAAGTGAAAACATATAAAAATAGTGTTTAAGAAACTTTAGAAATGAGACACTTTAGTGTAGTTTAAGGGAAAATATTAAAGAGTCTCTGAAGAGAAAAAATGAATAATTGTTTGATTAAAAAAAGAAATGAACTAATGATATATTTTCATGAAAAATGAATAATTTTATAAACAAATAAGTGTATTAAAATAGATTATTCAGTGTACCTAAAAATGGGTAATAAATTGGTAAGTTCCCTTTAACCAGACTTTCTTATCAGGAGGAATTGTGAGGAGAACCTTTTTAAAACATGTATTTACCCATAAAGGAAGGATTAATTGATTAGGATAAATTTTTTTGAAACATTAAAATAATTTATAATGAGTATATAACAATAATGAAGAAATATATTGGTGTAAAGAGAGAGAAAGCATAACCTAAAGGATAAAATGGTGGTTCAGAGAGATCCGTTACCTTTTTCCTGAAAGTGTTATGCACTTTCACTTAATGTCATGGATAATCAAATTAGGTAAATTAATTAATTAATAAATAACATTTTATACATGTATTTAACATATTATAAATTTATTAGGTTAATTTATAGCATTTTTGATGAGTTATAAGGTTCAATTTCATCGTTCTGGGAGCGGTCATTTCATGGTTTTCATGGTTGGTTAACTTTTGTATAATTGTTGAAGTTCTAATCAAATGGGATAAAAACTATAAAAGTAGAATGAAATGGTATTAATATAAATATAGAATTTAAATTGTCCCATATGTCATTTTTTTCATATATGAGAATGATTCATTAGATAAAAAGTTAAGGAAATATGATTAGTTTATTTTGGTGAGTTTTCGATCATCATGAACTAGTTTTCTTTTATTATTTAATATTTTGTATATATACTAGTCCCATAACATGAAAAAAGTTTTAATATAAATTTTAAAATCTATTATATCCATTATAATGGTTTTATAACCAGCCTTGAATGTGGTAATGAAAAATGAAAAATCGCCATCCACTAAGGTGGTGAATCGACATATCACGAACGATGTTTTCATTTTTAAGATATAAAGGGGAAGAGAAGATATTTGATTATAGATATTACATTAAAAAAATAAAATTACATTATATATATTATACTAGAGTTATCGTGTAACTTTGGATAGTGGAGGAAAGGATGAGGTAGAATAAAGAAAGAATTTAAAAGAGAAAGGTGGAGACTTTTACCTTTTGAATATTCTATCGTTGAGAACCTCTATAAGGAACTTGTGTTTGGTCTTTTGTTAAGACTAGAAGACCCTAGACATGGATAATATTAACGGTATGAGAATTAGATAAAATTTATACAATATTGAAAGTTTATAAAGTGTGAATAGAGTGGGTGGTGATGGGTGATATTTATAGGGGAGGAGATGGATGTTTTTTGATTAATTTATTCATTTTATTATTATTTTGGCCCAAGAATATCAATAGTGTTGATTCCTATGAATAAATACGGTAACTGGTTCGAGATATTATGAACTAATAATTTCTAAACTCATCCACACATCATCTATGACTCAATAATTCAGGTATTATTTAAATACTACAAATTATAGCATTTTACTATTCATAAAATTCAAATATTTTAGAAAAATCAAAAAAATTAACCCTAACCATTTTTTGAAGTTTATATTTATATAATGGAATCAATTTTATGAAAATAATTTTCTAAATATTAGAAATTTATTTTTCAAATAAAATCAACATTTATTAAAAAATACTGATTTTAATATTATAACTGATTTTATGACACTTTAAAAAATTAATTAAGGTCTCATAAAATTATCTGATAATTATAATAAAACAAAATATTAATTTATGAATATATTTTATGAAAATAAATTTTATTTTAAATCATTATATTAATTATAAAACTTTAAATAAGAATTAATGTTTCACAAAAAATACTAACACTTAATTTTACATTTTTAAAACACTTATTTTATTATTTAATGATATAAATATATCATATTTTCATTTATAAAATTCCTAATTTTTTATACTTTAATAAGTGATATAACTATTATAACATCAAGATTACTATTCCAAATGGTCAGAATACATTTCCAATCTTTAGGTTACTATACAAATGGTTAGATTTATAACAGTTATAAGGGTTTTATAATTCTTATAAATACCTCTTATTTAATCCATAAGTTACTTATTTTTTGTCCCAAGGTTAAATATACATTCCTATTTTAAATGAATATTTTATTATTAATATTATGTTTTATTTATATATATTTGTTCATGAGTGTGGTTATTCTAGTGTGTCAAGAAGATCCAAATTTTTCCCATTTTTATTATCTTATTTTATAATTATTGTCCTGCTATAATATTTTTCATTCTTATTGGTTTATTTTATAATTAAAGTATCATTATTAATTTATTATAATTATGTTTTTATTTGGTTCTTTATGTCATGTACATGCTTTATACTACATAAAATAATTAAAAGAATGGAAATTTCATTTATAAAATTCTAGGTCATTACATTCTTCCTCCTTATGAAATTTCACCCTAGAAATTTCATTTTACATATTATGGTGATAACATGTTAGGGTACTTATCCTTTATTTCTTCCTCCAGTTCCCATGTCACCTATTCATATTTATGATTCCTCCATAGTACTTTGACTAGATATGTAGTCTTGTTTCATATAAATTTATCTCTATTGTCCAATATCTTCACTGGTTGATCCTCATAAGAGCGATCATTTTCTAGATATACCACATCTGAATTTAGTACGTGTGAGTGATATGATATGTACTCACTTAAGAGGGATATTTGGAATACATCAAGCACTTGAGACATGGTTTGGGGATGTGCTAGTCGATAGGACACAACTTTGACATGATCAAGAATCTTGAAGGGGATGATGTACTTGGGACTTCTCTTTCCTTTCTTCCCAAAAATCACGAATCTATTCCATGGAGAAATGTGTAGGAATACCTTATCACCAACCTCAAACTCTAAGTCCCACCAAATATTATTTTTATATATATTTTTTTACTTTGGGATGCCTTGATGTGCTACCGAATGGTTTTCACCTTTTCTACTATTTCTTTGATCATTTCAGGACCCAACAACTTACATTCACTAACTTCATCCCAACATGATAGTGTTCTACATATTTTCTCATAAAGGTATTCCTATGGATCTATTTTGATGCTTTATTGGAAACTATTTATGTAAGAGAACTCTACTAGAGGTAAATGTTTGTCCCATCATCCTTTGAAATCCATAGAACATGCTCTAAACATGTATTCCAATGTATGAATAGTCTACTCAGATTGATCGTCAATTTGAGGATGATAAGACATACTGATGTTCTGCCCAGTGTCTAGATAATTTTGGAGAATTTTCCATAACTTTTTGGTAAGCCTAAGATCACGATTAGATACAATTGATAATGGAACTCTATGCAGCCTCACCAATTTTATGATGTATATCCTTGAAAATTGATATGGTGACAAGTCTTACAAAATTTTGATAATGTGATCTATGTGAATCATTGATAATCTCTTTCTTTATATCTATATTATATGGTACACATAGTCGTGACCCAAATATTATAAATATATCCTCATAAAGTTTTAACTTTAAGGATTTTCCATTTCTAATAGCTTCCACCATATTCAAAATTTCCACATCAGTTCTTTAAAAATACTTTATTTTCTCTATAAGGGATGGTTAAGAATTAATTTGTGAACATAAATATGATGTACCTTCCTTTATGACTCTCATGTACATTTTTTTAATATCTTTTAATATTGGATCCTTCTCAATTATAATCATTGATAAAGTTATAGGATCCTTTCTACTTAGAGCATATGCCAATTTATTTTCTTTACTAGGATGGCAGTGGATTGAGTAGCCATAATCCTTGATGAGATCTAACCATCTTCACTGGTTCATATTAATATCTTTATGTGGGAATATATATATTAGACTCTTGTGATAAGTATATATCTCACACCTCTCTCCATAGTGATAATGCCGCCATATTTTCAACATGAACATCAAAACCACCAACCCCAGATCATGCGTGGGAAATTTTTCTCATTAACTTTCAACTTCTTTAAGTTATGGGCTATAACTTTATCACTTTACTTTAGAACAAATCTTAATCCATTCTTTAAATCATTTCTCTATACCATAAATAGTTCCCCCCTTATTTTTAGTGTGAGTATCGGTGCAATGATAAGTTTCTTTTCAACTCTTTAAATTAGTATTCACATTCACTGGTACATAAAAACTTTACCCCTTTTGAGTCATCTTGTTTTTTGGGTTTTAAAATCATGATATTTTTTTTATAAATCAATTTTAATAAACATATAGACCAAGGAAACTATATATTTTTTTTACAGATGTTGGTCCGGGCCACTTCTCATTTGCCATTGTTTGAGAAGAGTCCACAGATATTCCTTTACTAGTGACAATGTGAACAAATAATGATACTTATTCCATACAAAACTCACATTTACTATACTTTTTATATAGTTTCAACCTTCACAAAGTCTTTATCACAGTATAAAAATGATCCTCATTTTTCCCCTTTATCTTGGAGTATATTATAATATCATTGATAAATATTACCATAAATTTGTCAAGTTAATCGATAAATACTCTATTCATTAAGTCTATGAATATTGTTGGAGTGTTAGTGAGTCTTAAGGGAATCACTACGAATTCATAGTTCCCATACATCATTCCAAAGGAATTATTGGAAATATCTTCCATCTTCACCTTTAATTGGTGATATCCTGACTGAAGGTCCACCTTAGAGAAATACTTGGCCTCATGTAGCTGATCGAACAAGTCATCTTTCTTTGGTGAGGGATACTTTTTCTTTATCGTGATTTTTTTTATGCTCATGATAATCAATACAAAGGTACATTGATACATCCTTATTATTGATAAAGAGGACTGCCACACCCCATGGTGAAGCACTCAGGTGTATAAAACCCTTTTCTAGATTCTCTGGTAACCACTTATTCCATTACACCAACTGAAAGGTGAATATTCTATAAGTTATCTTTGATATATACATAGATCTAAGAATATATTTAATTAAGAACTCAACTTCTCGATTAGGAGGAAGAAGTGAAAATTATTCAGGGAACACTTAGCATAGTCCCTCACAATGGGCATGTATTTGATCAAGATCCTCTGCTTTTTGTAAATCATTTGAGCTAGATATGATTGATCATAAGACAATAATGTCCACATTTGAGATAATGATTAGGAAGAAAAATCCTCCTCCTCCTTACACTTTTGTAGAATTATAGGATGGCTTGAGATGTGAAGAGTGACATCTATTTCTCGATAGTTTATGTTTTATTTACATAAATATATCCAAACCATTACTAATTTATAATCAAACTCTACTAAAGGAAGTAAGACAATATTTTTAGAGAGGTTCAGTCTGCAGACATTAAATGGTGATAAGTTTTATAATTTGGATGCAATAATTTCCCCATTCAGTTTTCTCATAGATAAATCAGCCTTTATATTTTCAGGTGGTTTTCAAATAGATCTACAAAACTTGAAATATATGATACAATGTGTAGAACCAAAATCAAAAATTAAATTCTATATTATTGAATGAATAACCAGAATACCTATGACAACATAATTTTCAGTATCCACCTCAGTAATAGTGATAACATATTCCCTTCACTGATTCCATGGAGGTTATTATTGTTGATTTCTTCTAAAAACCCTTGGATTAGTGCATTAGCTCACAAAATTATCATGTTCCTTACAGTTGAAACACTAAAATGCAGGCTAAGTATTGATATGAACCTTTATTTCTTATTTCTAATTTGTGGGATTCTTTATATCCCTTAAATAATAATTATCTTGAAGTCCCTATATTCAAAATTTTAAGCATATCCATGTTCCATTTAGATACTTCCTATGATGCTTATTCCCATACTTTCATTGGGTTTTCTTTTCATCATGCTTATTCCCACACTTTTGAGGAAAAAATGAACAATTACAACATATATTTCAATGTCTTGAATTGATGATACTTTTAATAGACTAGGATTTAGTACACTGAAGAAGATATCCACCTTACTTTTAGTGTTCATGATAAAGCTAGAGGCATATCATACAAGCCTTGTAATGTTTTACTTGTACACCCCAATATACTCATCTTTCTTTTTCTTGTGTTTGAGGAACTCCATTTCTATCTTAATATGGAGTGTTCGAGGAAAATATTATCTCAAATTATTCCCATTACATGCAATAAATTTCTTCCTTAGACTTCATGTTCTTGATCAGTTTCCACCACCAATTTACTTCTCCATTAAAACAATACACAATAAGCACAAATTTCTCTTCTACTAAGTATTGGAGGATAGAGAATATCTTTTAAATATAGTTAATCCATTATTTTGTGATGAGGGGATCATAAGATCCACTAAATATAGGTGGAATTTGTCATATAAAGGATTCTACCCCAAATTTCTCTTTCTATGGATATGTAAGGAGTTCCACACAATTAAAGTTATTATTCATAGCTTAAACTTGTTGTGATAGTACTATTGTGAAGTTTTGAGCTCATGTTTTCCTATCACATTGATTGTTGGCACATGATCTCCAATTTCCTTCCATTAACTAAGAAAAATAAATAAAATACAATTAGGGGGATCGAATACTTATCTAATATGCATATAAAAAATAAAATTTGAATATAGATGGATAAAATTGTAAATGAAAAGTATATATTAACTTGTGATTATCTGGGATTCAATATAGGTTATCTATAGTGATAGACTTATCCATAGGGTTATTACTAAAGTTTTCTAGTCATAATATTCAAAAATAACTAGACTGTACTCTGATACCAACTATAGTGACCATAGCCTTTTACATATATTATTACATGATTTTAATCATAATTATTCATCAAATAAAAACCAAGGATCGTAAAGTCTAGTGTATTTGAAAGATTAGGTACACAATTAGAAAAAATGAAACAAAAATATAACATATTTTCCTTAATTAGCTCCAAAATTAATTTGATCTCCTACAACTGCATGAGATAACATGGGAAATACATAGACAAAAGGTATGATCTAAAAAGCTCAGTAAGGGAATAAATATAGGAATATATCATAACACATGAGTTAGAAGGCATAAAATGACAACATTAAAGGAATGGAACATGATTAATTACATGAGATCATAACATACAGAACATGGAATCATGTAATTATAGAAACATAGGAATGTGTAAGAAACATAAAACATAACATAAACATGATTCAAGGGTAACTTCTAAGACTATATCACATGGTGGACAAAGGCCCATAATGGATAAGGTTTACTCCATAATCAAATAACTGGCGTCTCATGAGACTAAAAATTACCCAAAGCATTGGATCATTATCTAGGAACACACATCATAACATTTTCATGCATATGTGTGTCACATAAATAATAAAAACATAAGGAATAAACATAAGGGTTACCCAGGGAAAGAAATTGGTCTCATAACCATGTCACATGAAATAACCAATGGGCGTATCAAGATGGTGTCCATGAAAAAATGGATTTAAATAACACATGGAAATTCATAATAAAAAATAGTATTATATCCTGATAAATTATGTCAAAATGAAGTGAAAACAAGTAAAAAGAGTGTTTAAGAATCTTTATAAATGAGATAATTTAGTGTGGTTTAAGGGAAAATATTGAAGAGTCTTTAAAGAGGAAAATGCATATTTTTTTATATAAAACCAAAAATGAAATAATGATATATTTCGCTGATTAACATTATTGATTTTATAAAAATATTTCTGGCATAAAATATATTATGGAGTGTACTTGGAAATGGGTAAGAGATTTGGAAGTTCCCTATAATCGGGCCTGCTTATCGAGAGGAATTTAGAATAGTTTTTTTAAAACATGTATTTACCCATAAAGGATGATTTAATTGATCATGGTACATAATTTATGAACATAAAAATAATTTATATGGATAATATAAGAATAATGAAAAAATAAATTGGTGTAAATGGAGAGAAAGTGTAACCCAAATGAAAAATGGAGGTTTGGAGATATCCCTTAACTTATAACCTAAAGTGTTATACAATTGCACTTAATTTCCTAGATAGTAAAATTATATCCATTAATTATTTAATTCAGAACCTATTATACATTTATTTTATTTATTATAATTTTATTAAGTTCATTTATGGCCCTTTTTATGAGTTATAAGGTTCAATTTCATCGACTCAGGATCATTTGTTTCATAGTTTTCATGGTAGGTTAACTTTTGTATATTTGTGGAAGTTCTTATTAAATGGAAGGAAGACTATAAAAGTGGAATAAAATGGTATTAATATAATTATATAATTTTAAATGGTCACATATACCATTTTTTCTTCAGATATGATAATGATTCATTAGATAAAATGTTAATGAAATATGATTAGTTTATTTTGGTGGTTTTTTGATAATCAGGAAGTAGCTTTGTTTTATTATTTAATATTATGAATATATACAATCTCTAGAGCATGGAAAAATTTATGATATAAATTTTAAAATCTGGTTTAACCATTATAATTCTTTTATTACTTACCTTGAAGGTCGTAATGAAAAATGAAAAATCATCATCCACGAAGGCGGTGAATTAACATATCACAGATGATATTTTCATTTTTAAGATAAAAAGGGGAATAGAAGATATTTTATGTGGTATATTAAATTAACATAATAAAGTTAGAGTATTTTTCTGATACTGGGGTTGTCATGTAAATTTTTATAGTGGAGGAAAGGATGAGGTAGAAGAAAGAACGAATTTAAAAGAGAAAGGTGGGAGATTTTACCTCTTGAATATTGTCTCCTTGAGACCATCCTTAAAAAACGTGGGTTTGATCTTTTGTTTTGATAAAAATCCCCTAGAATTGGGGAATAGTACTGGGCAGGTAATTCGTATGAATTTAGAAAAGATTTAAGGCATAGAAGATGTGAGGAGAAGGGATGGTGAGGGGCCGTATTTATAGGGGAAGAGAGGGGTGCTTTTTTATTATTTTATTCATTTTTTATTATTTTGGATCAAGACTATCAATAGTGTTGATTACTATGAATAAATAAAGTAAATATTTCATGATAGTTTGAACCAATGTGTTCTTACCTCATCTATACATTATCCATGACTCAATAATTCATGTATTAGTTCAATACCATAAATTACCATATTTCATTATTCACAAAAAAATTCAACTATTTTAGAAAAATCCCAAAAATTCACCCTAACCATTTTTCAACATGTATATTTAAAAAATGCACTATATTTTATGAAAATAATTTTCTATATATATGGAATTTAATTTTTTTATTAAAACCATCATTTATTCGAAAAATATTGATTTTAGTATTATAACCGATTTTATGTCACAATGAAAAATTAATTAAGATATCATAAAATTATTTTATAATTATAATAAAAATTTATTAATTTATGAAAATATTTTATGAAAATAAATTTTCATTTAAATCATTATATTATTTATAAAATTGTAAATAAAAATTTATGTTTCATGAAAATACCAACACTTAATTTATCATTTTTAACCCACTTATTTACTTATTCCATGATATAAATATATATCATATTTTCATTTATAAAATAACTAATTTTTATTTATACCTTCATAGGTGAGGTTAATATTATAATGAACAAATTATTATTCCTAATTCCTAAATTACTATTCAAACTGTCAGATTACTATTCCAATGGTCACATTTCTAACAGTCATAAGGATTTAGTACATCTTATAAATACCTTTTATTCCATTCACTAGTTACTTATATTTTCTCCCAAGTTTATATCTTCTTTCATATTTTATATGAATATTATATTATTAACATTATGTTTTATTTCTACATCTTTGTTTGTGAGTGCATTTCTAGTGGATTAAGCATATCCAAATTTTCTTATTCTTATTATCATATTTTATATTTATTTCCCCACTATAATATTTGGTATTCTTATTACATTTTTTGTTGACTAAAGAATCATTCTTAATTTATTATAATGATGTTTTTATTGGGTTCTTTATGTGATGTATGTTCTTTTTTACTACATGAAATAATTAAAATAAGGTAAATTTCATTGATAATATTATGGGTCGTTACAATCAACAAAAGTTCAATATCACTATGATAAATATTAAATAAAAAATGTTTGACTGGACATAACTTCCAGGAATAGTACATATGATTGCGCGTAGCACTTGTCCAAGAGTGGAATATTTACCTTCTCGTATCCCAAATTTCTACCGACCCCCATATATGAGAAAAAAAGATAACTAAAGATAATTATAAGAAGCACATGGACAATGTACTTGATTTCCAATGAATTAAATTGTCATCAATCTAGTGAGCTGTAAGAAATGAACAAGGATAAAGGTTCCTACAAAATAATGTCTCATCTATAAGAGATTTAACTAAAGATAGATCTAAAAGAAATATTTGAGATATTGAGTGCATTATATTAGGGTAGGATAGAAGAAAAGAGTTAGAAAAGACCTCATGTACTCAAAATTATTAAGTACAATAAGTGAATGGAGTCCATTTAGTTTAAGTTGAACCAATAACTAGTGAAAGATCTCATTATTTCCTCTTTACCACCCAATTTCTTTACTTTTAACATTAACTAAAATATGAATAACTTGGAAAATTCACCACCAATTCTATTTTATTTAGTTCAGTAATTATATAATGATATGAAGAATACCAATTATAAAATCCTTATGTTGAAAAATGGAGGAAAGGGAAGGCCCAGAGTTATAAGGATAAGCCTAAGCTAAAGACACTAATGGAAAACCCCTTTAAGAAGCCAAAGATAAAAAGGGAGGGAAATTTGTAGGAAACAATTTCCTTTTAATGTGTCAAGAAAGAACACTAGAAGAATAATTTCACAACTAGAAAGATGAAGAAAGATGATGCTTCTACTTCTATTTTTTTCATTGAATTCAATCTGTATATATTTACAAGCTAGGTATTAGATATGTGATGTGGCTCACACAGTTTTATTCATTTATAAGAACAAACTAGATTCCATATGATTTCTAAGTGTGAGGTGTATATCTGAGTAGAAAATTGTGTAAGGATGGAAACATTAGCAATGAGATATTATCATCTTACTTTTCTTAGTGGTTTTGTTCTTGTATCAAACAATTGTTATTATGTACCTTATATTACTTGAAATATAATATTAGTTTCAAGTATAGACACTATGAAATTTTATTTGAAAGTCTGAAATAATTTTTTTTTTCACTTTTTTAAGGATAACATATCATATGCTATGACAGATCTTAAAAATGGATTGTATATACATGAACATGATAAACTATTCTTAGTAATCAATTAAAATTCCAGTGAGGATGACTCATATACTACCCACCCATGGCACTTCCAGTTTGGTCATGTAAATGATAAGTGTTTACTAAAATTACATCAAGAATGGAGTTAATAATCTAATGAGTTATATAACCAAATCAACTTTCATAGGGAAAAGATTAATATATGCATAACTACTGAATTGATTCATACCAATGCATGTGATCCATTTATAGTAGAGGAATGTGGTGAGTTTTCATACTTAATTTTTTTTACCAATGAATTTAGTAAGTATGGTTATATCTACTTAATGAGACATAATTTTATTCAATTATGATGTCTAAGGAATATCGAAATGAAGTAGAAACGTAGTTTGGTAAGAAGATAAAGAAACTCCACTTAGAATGATACAGAGTATATCTAAACTAAGATTTCATTGATCACTTAATAGAGTGTATGATTGTCTCCATGCCAACTCTTCCTTATACACCTCATTTGAATGGACCAAGTGAAAGGATTAATCATACCATGCTAGAAATGGTAATATGGATGATGAGTTATGTGACTCTACCATTATCGTCTTGGAGATATACATTACAGATGAAAATTTTTACATTTAATTGAGTAATAACTAATATATAAGAAGTGATTCCATATAATTTATGATATATAAAGAAATCCAATACATCACATATACATGTATGGGTATGTGAGGAATTTTTCAAGACAATACCGAATAAAAAACTAGTATCTTGAAGCATTATGTGTATCTTTATTGGAAATCCTAAGAAAAATAAAGGATATTAACTATATAAACCTACATATTGAACAATTATTGTGGTAATAAATTCCATATTTCAAGAAAGGGAAAAAGTTTATAATGTAAATGGTTAGTGAAATATATAATTTTATACAGTTGATTCTCTAGTCACAAAAGATTTGGTATAAGAAAAATATCTATAAGAGATAGTGGGAGATGTAAATATTCCCAAGACAAGCAATGTGTGGGACTACTGGAGAGGTTAGAGAATAATAGAGATATAGTTTTGTTTTCACTGAGTTAGGAGGAATATTAATCCTTTAGGATAACGAAACTTTAACCTATATAGAAAAAATATATGGAAACAATTTTATTAAATGGTAAGAATACATGCATTCGGAGATGGAATACATATACCAAAACAAGTTTGTATTTTTATAGACCCACTATTTGTTGTAAAATCTATTGGATATAAATGGTTACTCTAGAAAAACCTGTACATCAATGTATAAGTAAGAACTTATAAGGCATGTATGGTTGCAATGGGTTTCAAGAAACATCATAGAATTTACTATGATGAAACCTTTTTTCCTGTCACTATACTGAAATCCATCATAATATTAATTTTAATAAAAAACTTCCATGATTATGAAATTTGGAAAATTGATGTAAAATATTATTTTCTAAATGAGAATTTGGTTTAAGAAATTTACATGACGCAACCCAAAGGGATTATAATGTAAAAGAGTGATAATAAGGCAGGTAAGATGCAGAAACCCATTTATAAATTAAAGTAGATATCACAATCCTAGAATGTTCATTTTCATGTGGCTATAAGAGAATTTGATTTATTGAAGAAAAAAAGTGATCCCTATGTATATAATAAATCTAGTATAAATTTTATTATTTTAATTTTATTATATGTTGATTATATATTAATTATGGTAAATAAATCTCAAGTATTACAGTTGGTGGAGACTTGGTTAAATGAATGCTTTTATTTGAAAGACTTAGGTGAGGTAGCCTAAATTATAGGGATCAAGATATATAAATATATATCTTAGAGTCTTCATGGAATATGTTAGATTATATATATTGATAGGGTTATCAAAAGGTAAAATTTTGAATAATCTAATAGGGGATTGTTTCTAATTTCACATGACATAAATCTCTCTAAGAAGATGTGTCCAAAAATGAAAGAAGGGATTAAAAGGATGAGTAGAATCGATTATTATTTGGCTGTGACATCTATCATGTATACCATGCTATATACTAGTTTTGATTTTGAATTTTCTTTAATCATGGTCAATAGATATCAAGCCAATTACAGATAGATTCATTAGTCAACAACAAAAACTCTTTTAAAGTACTTGAGATATATAAAGTATATTTTTCTAGTGTATGGATGAGTTGAGGATATAGTAGTGGGGTTATTCACTAATGTTATCTTCAAGACAGATCACGATGATCTGAAATCACAGTCAGGCTATGTATTTTTCTTTAATGGTGGTGTAGTGAGTTGGTGATGCTCAATGCACACCATGGTTGATGATTATACTATATAATTCTAATATATAGAAACTTATAATTCAATTAAGGAAATAGTTTGGATACACAATGTTTTCTCATATATTATAATTATACCTAGTAGTGCAGACTCTGTTACAATATACTATGATAATGCTGCAATATTTGTACTTTCAAAGGAGTCCATAACACTCTAGAGGATAAAGTATATACTTAAAAAGTTTCATATCTTCATAGAGTTTACTCAGATAGGTGAAGTCATAGTTATCAAAGTATCCATATAGGATAATGTGGAGGACCCCCTGACTAAATCAATATCTTAGAAAAACCATGATTCCCATGTGAGAGTTAGCGGGTTGAGAGTAGTTAGTAGTTGACACATGTAAAAGTATGAGTATCATGAGTGGATTCTCTAGAACCAACTCTTATATGTACATTGATTACCACAACATCTATAAAATTTGATCTATACATGTTTTTTATTACCATCAAAGTAACATTTATTATTCTTGAGCTATATGTATGGTAATTTCCTTTCACTACATGTCGTATTAAGGGTTTATATATGTTTTTGTCTATAACAAGCACCTTGATATACTATGACTGTAACATTAAATATCTATCATATGGTCCTGAAAAATTACACTAATAAGAAATAGATGATGTCTCACTATCGGGTGTTGTGGGGTCATAAACATTGATGCTTCTTCTCATGAAGTTTGAACATAATGATTTTGAATATACTTGACCATGAGGGATGACCCAACATTTGTAACAACACATGTTTCACGTGTCATTGGTTATTCCTACCTATGAGTATGTGTATTTTTCTCTTAACTTGAGATCATTATTAATGTGTAACATTTGATAATGTACTTTCATAAAAGATGAAAATCATTTCATTGATGTTGTGGTGAGGTAGCTTGAATTGTGTGCATCATTGGTGGTATGACATTGATTTAATGTTAAATACAATATTTTTTTCTTATTAAAGGAAAAGATATCTCAATCCTAGTTAAATAGGATGGTAGTACATTCAATAAATCCATTTCCATGGTAGAAGAAGTTATGCTCATTATGTATAGTCAAGAATTAAAAAGGAGAGAAAGGATTATGGCACAAACTATGAATCCTTATTTATGAGTTATCACAAGGAAAAAAAATTATATTACATGACATGTGTTCATCGGAGTGGTTGTAATTATTATGACTAAAACTTATATCCTTAGGGGACATGATGTATTTCTATATAATAATCTTGTTCTAGGGATATAACTAACTACAATTGAGATAAGATCCTCGAGGGATACACACTAAGCATATTTAGATGCTTGTAAAATTCTAGCAAATTTAGATTTTTCAACATGGTGTGAACAACTTCGGAGGTCAAGATACATATTTGTTTTAATGAATGAAAGAAAGAAACAAATTCACAATTATTTGAGTTTAGATAAATAGGAAGTAAATTTATTTTATCAGTTTATTAAAAAATTTTAAGTGAATATGAAAAATAATATTTTAGGAATGAATATTTTTTATTCAAGGATCATTATGTATTTTTGGGAGAGATGAGTTGAGTGAATGAATCCTATTTTATTGTGTAATATAATTTATATGTTACAATTAAGTGATAAAATATTTATTATTTTTATAACACATTTACCATTTCATACACATTTATTATGGTTAAATTTAAATGGATTCAATTATAAAAGGTCCAAAGTGAATTATTCATAAATTAAACACTTTTATTTATGGAAATAAAAGGTAATACTCTCTAAGAATATTCACTGCACAATTTACAGATCCCCTCTTTACACTCTTTTAATTTTATAAGAGAGGAAGCAACAACTGAAGCACCCTAATACACGATTTAATCCTAGAATGAAGAGAAGGTGATCCTATGATTATTGGAGCATCAAGAGTGTTATAAAATTTCCATCTTTGAACCTGTGATTTGATGATTGAAATGTTCACAAGAATCCAAAGCATGCATGGATGATCTAGAGGTACATGACATCAATTCCTTTAATCATTGATGACTAATGATGAGAGGAACATTCCTATGTCATAAAATTGAATGAGTTAATAATTTTATTATTATTTTTTCTTATTATTGATCACACAAGATCCTCCTGTTTTATTAATAGTCTGTGCTTTATTGATATCAACATCATGGAATTGGATCAATAATAATTTTTCTAAATTTCCCATTTACCACTTCCAGTGCATGCCTAGTACCAATGGGAAGATCCCTTCATGGTATTATTAGAGATGATATATCCCTATGTACACATGTGTATCTAAGAATAATAAAGATTAAACCAACACCAATTCTATAGTGTTGAAGTTTAAGATAATGTGATGTGAAATAATATATTCATTCTACCTTTGATATTACATCATGAAGGGAAAGGGTGAGAAAGGGAGATCAATTTGATAAACATGAAGAAGGTTGTATTCATGGAATTAAAAAGGATAAGGACAAAAATAAAATATAAGAGGAAATAGAGCTGTTTAAAGGTGAATTTTTGGAGGAACATTTGAAAAATTAGAAGGAGGCAGTATAAAGAAAATGCCAGTAGATGGACAAGATGTTTTTGGGAGAAAATTTTAACTGGTGGGATCCAGTATAAAGAACCCATTGGAGGTGAAAATTGTGATCACTTAAGCTAGATATTTCAGGATATTGTCTTATTGGATATTTTAGAGATAATATACACTAGTACTCTTATTTATTCATAATAAAAAATATGGTCTTGGAACTAAAATTGAACCTAGAAAGGAGTATACTTGCAAGAATTGTCACGACCCGCCCTCGGGGCCCGTGCCGTGACTACCCCAAGCCCGCCTTTCATAGGCCAGGGGCTAGCGAATAGCACCAAGGCATAAATCCTGATAAACAGGGAAGGAATTTCCTTTGTAAGGTAAACAAGAACCACAGAGTAAGCAAGCGGAAAAGTAAACACTAAGTAAAGACAGAGTACAACTGTAAGTGCAGAAAAGTAAATGGGCCACTATACAAACCCAAACTGAAATTAAAGTACAAATCGAAATGGAAAACAACAAATGAAAAGTAAAAGCTGCTACGCCGAGCTATCCACTGGAAATCCCACCTTAAGGGTGGGTACAGATAGCTCCACTGCTCCTCGGGTCCCGCCGTCCGCTCCGAGTACGTCCCGCCCTGTGGTCCACCTCCAGGTACCGTCCTGCTCTGCAAGCTTCAACCACGATCAACGCTGTCCGTCGTCTGCAACCAACACAACGTAGTGCGGGCATAGCCCGTGCAGGGGTGAGTATAAGATACTCAGTAGGGACCTTGAGACCTCTGAAGGTCTCCCAAAATCCACAAAGGATAAACCAAAAAGGAAAGATACAAACACGAAGTAACAACCGACATTGCTTAGGTATATTCCCATACATATACCTAAGTCATCAATTCCAATACGCTGCAACCTCCGAGCCCAAGTACAACTCAGTCCACATAGGAAAGTATACTTATTTTAAACAGGAAAGCAAAACGTAATCCACACAGGATAGCACAACACAATCCACACAGGAAAGAAAACAGGATTCAGCTCACACAGGTATACTTTTTCGAAAGACGATAGAGATGATCACTGATCCATCTAAGTCGTCGGACCCACAAAGGATCGATAGGTACTAACCCCCGCAATGACCCACACATGATCGGTAGGAAACTAACCCCTGCAAAGACCCACACAGGATCAGACCCACACAGGATCTGTAGGCGCTGGCTCACACAGAACCACTGAGCACTGACCCACACAGGATCGGACCCACACAGAATCGATAGCACTGATCCACACAGGATCGCTGAGTGTTGTATTTGTCGTCGTCGAATCCACTGAGGATCTCTGCACAGTCGTCATCGCTGTCACAGTAGCAGTCGCAGCCAGCACTAGGGTTCCCGCACACAGCAAACTCGTTCGGGAGGGTCCGCTCCACGAGCCGAGAGGCTGATAAATAAACTGTCGCAAAGTCCAGAGTTGATGTTTCCAAAAGTTCCGTATCGTCAACAGGAACTCAACGTCGCAGACGGCGCATCAATCGGACGCCCGGTCTGAGAGTTATTGGCTTTTTCGTTCTAGGGGCCCGGTTGGTTTTTAAGGAAAATCCAACATGACCGTACTCCACCTGCGTCCAAACCTCGGGCGAAGAATGCCAAAAGATCCGTCTCACTAAGAGAAACTCAACAAAGTTGATGACACGTCAATCGGACGTTCGTTGCTCAAGATATGAGCGTTTCCGCTCCGAGGGCCCGGTTGGTTTCGTGTAGGAACCAACCCAGACGAACTCAAAGTATTCCGAAACCTTGAGTGTAATATATCAAAATGATCGTCTCGATCCAAGGATCACATTTCCGCTGACGACGCGTCGTTTGGAGGTCCGTAGCCCGAGTTATGGGCATTTGAACCCAAACAGTCCGATAACGAGGGTTTCGGGCCCGGACCGACCCGGCCCGAGACCCCCCGGCTGGTCCGAACCGGGTCGACCCGCCCCGGACAGGGTCAACCCGGACCGGCATGGCCCGGCCCGGCGCGGCCCGGCGCAGCCCGGCCCGGCTGGGCTCGGCCCGACCTGGCAGACCGGCTAGGCGCCGGTCCAGCTGGACGCAGCGCGCCCAGCGCGCTGCCAGCTCGGCCTTCGGCCGAGCTGTTGGAAAATAGGGGGCGCCTTCCCCCCTTGCGTAACCGCATCCCCCCTCATTATGGGGGGCCGTTGGTGCTGGACGGGGGAATTTAATTCCCCCGGATTTCTCTTTTCCGGCCGGCCTGACCTGGCCGGTCGGCCCCCTTCTCAACGGGACCGGCGGTGGCCGGTCCCCTTCCGGCTCCGACACCGGCGGCCCAGATGGCCGCCGGTCACCATGCTCTGCCGCGGCCCGGAACCGTCCGCGGCTCTTTTCGTCCAGCGCGGTGCGACGACACCGCGCCCCTCCGCCGCGGCTCTTCTCCGGCCGCGGCGCCTTCGACTTCCTTCGACGTGGCGCGACGGCGTCGCGTTCTTGTTCGTCTTCTCGGCATGGCGCGACAGCGTTGCGTAAAACTTGCCGAGCGATTCTCGCGTGGTGCGACGACACCACGCCATCCCGTTCCATTCACAAATAAACAATCATGAACATAGGAGGGGGTTAAGCCGTGTTTGTGCGGTCCGCCGTCCTCTCGTTAAACGATAACATTTAGTCGATTAATGACGAAGTTCGACATGCTAGAATCAAGAATGGAATTGATTTAATAAAATAACAATAATCCCCTACCTCGGTTCAGGAACGACGTTCGTCAACGACCCGCGGAAGACGAGTGTCGCGAAGGTTGGGCGTTGCGTGGAAAGAACGTCGACGTCGCGAAGCGAGGATTCGAAGTCGTTGACGGCGATTTCGTCGCGGAAAACCATTGCGGAAGAGACGATACGGAAGAAGAACGTCACGTCGTGGATACGGCGTCGCGAAAGAACCGTGTTCTTCGGCGGAAAAGTTCTTCATTGAAGAACGGTGTTCTTCGCGCTCTTCGTCGAGGTTGAAGAAGATGAAGAAGAAGAAGAGGCTTTCCCAACTCTCTCAAGGTGACAAAACACTAACAAAAATAAAATAAGACTCTTTCTTATTTTATTAACACAACAACACATTTGAATTTCAAGAGTTTGAAATTCAATAACCACGCACAACTCACCTCATTAAACTCATTACATTTATAACTTAAGTTAACATAATTAAAGTGGGAGTTGAGGGGGGGTTTTAGAGGATATGAAGAGGTGGGGTTCGTGTGGGCCCCACCACCCTCATAACCTCTCAAGGGAGGTTGGGTGGTTACCCAACTTCCATCAAGAACTAACACTTAGAGTAAAATAATAAAAATTGTAGTGTAATTATAAAATAAACTTCCACAATTTTTATTATCAACACTCGTGTAAACGCAACTCCGGAACAGGAGTTCCTAAGCAATTACTGGTGCTGCGGTTCCATCGGTGCCCTCGGAATTTGATTCCGAGCACTGGTTCAAAAGTTAGAAATTCCCGCTCATTCGTTCACTGAACGTACCCGAGCCAAACTTCAAAAATTGATTCCGGGCACACCAGGCCTCAGAATCAGGTGCCGTCAGAAACCGCGCTCTTGTAAAATTCCAAAGAAAATTAAGAAAAAATTTTCCTTGAATTTTACGGGTCTTTAAATTACTCCCACCTCAGGGATTTACATCCCCGTAAAGATACATCAAAACTAGGGAAACAAATGAGGGTACTGAGCACGCATCTGAGCCTCCCGCTCCCAAGTGCTCTCCTAGAGGTTCCTGTGATTCCATCTGATGCACAAAAGAGGAATCGACCGTCCACGTAGTACCCACTCCTGTCGATCCTCTATTTCAACCGGGACCTCCGTAAAAGTCGCCCCATCGTCAACGTCAAGCTCCCCATGGCCAATGATGTGCGTCGGGTTGTGCACGTATCTCCTCAGCTGAGATACGTGGAAGACGTCGTGCACCTGGTGCAACTGAGGTGGTAGATCCAGGTGATAAGCCACCTCACCTATCCTGCTAAGGACCTGGAATGGTCCGATGAAGCGTGAAGACAACTTGCCGCCTCGGCCAAATATCCGTATACCACGTTGAGGTGAGACCAGCAAGAAGACGTGTTCGCCATCCTCGAACTCTAGTGGCCTCCATCTCCTGTCAGAGTATGACTTCTGCCAGCTCTGAGCTGTCCTCATCCGCTCCTGGATTACCTGGACCTTCTCTGTCGTGGCCTGGACCATCTCTGGTCCCACAAGTGCTGACTCCCCAGGGTCTGTCCAGCACAACGGAGATCTGCAAGGTTGGCCGTACAATGCCTCGTACGGTGCCATCCCGATGGTGGAGTGGTAGCTGTTGTTGTACGCAAACTCCACCAAGGGTAGGTGGTCCTCCCAACTACGACCAAAGTCAAGGACACATGCGCGGAGCATGTCCTCGAGAGTCTGAATGGTCCTCTTCGTCTGACCATCCGTCTGAGGATGAAAGGCTGTGCTCAGACGTAGCTGCGTCCCGAACGCCTCCTGCAATCCCTTCCATAGCCGGGAAGTAAAACGAGCATCTCGATAGAAGACGATAGAAGATGGCACACCGTGAAGTCATACAATCTCCTGAACATAAAGTCATCCCAACCTCTCCACTGAGCCCTGCTCTCTGATGGGTAAGAAGTGAGCCGACTTGGTGAGTCGGTCGATAATCACCCAGATGGAGTCGTGACCTCTATAAGTGCGTGGAAGTCCAGTCACGAAGTCTATAGATATGCCGTCCCACTTCCACTCCGGAACCTCCAAGGGCTGAACCAATCCTGCTGGTACCTGGTGCTTAGCCTTCACCTGCTGGCAGGTGAGGCATCAAGAAATGAACTCTGCCACAGCCTTCTTCATGCCTGGCCACCAGTGTTGTCGTCTGAGATCCTGGTACATCTTCGCCACTCCAGGATGTACCGCTAAAGGAGAAGTATGAAACTCTCTTAGAACCTCCTCTCGTAAAGTGACTGGTACCAAGGTACGTCCTCTGAAAAGGATTTCGTGCTTTGCTCCAAAGGAGAAACCATCAGGTGCCTGTCCTAAGGATATCTGTGCACGCCGCGTCTCACAGTCAGCGTCCCCATGCTGTGCCTCTCTGACCTGCTGTAGAAGTGGGGGAGTGACTGTGAGAGACTGAAGGAAGGAAGCTCCATCTCTATCCATGAAGGATATCTGCAAAGAGGCTAGCTGCTCCGTTGCCTCCTCAAGTAGCTGAATGCTCGTCCTCCTGCTGAGGGCATCGGCTACTACATTCCCCTTCCCAGGAGTATAGACTATCTCAAAGTCATAGTCCTGGAGGAACTCGAGCCATCGCCGCTGTCTCAGGTTCAGGTCCTTATGCGAGAACATGTACCTGAGACTCTGATGATCAGAAAAGACTGTAAAGCGCTCACTCATCAGATAGTGTCACCATGTCTTTAGAGCGAAGACCACTGCTGCTAACTCCAGGTCATGGGTAGCGTAGTTCTGCTCATGCAGCCTCAAATGACATGATCCATAGGCGATCAATGCCCGCTCCTGCATCAGGACCCAACCGAGTTCGGTCCCTGATGCATCACAGTAGACTACGTAACCAACTCCCTCCTCAGGCAACCTCAAGATAGGTGCACTGGTCAATCTCTGTCTTAGCTCCTGGAAGCTCTGCTGACATCTGTCTGACCACACGAAGGGTTTCCCCTTCTTCGTCAAAGCTGAGAGTGGTGCCACAACTCTGGAGAAGTCTGGCACGAATCTCCGGTAGTATCCAGGTAATCCTAAGAAACTCCACACCTCCGTCACGCTCCTGGGTGGCTCCCAAGCTAACACTGCCTCGATCTTCGCAGGATCCACTAAAACTCCCACCTCAGAGATGACGTGTCCCAAGAAGTGGAACTCACGTATCCAGAACTGACACTTTGAGAGCTTACAATAAAGTTGGTTCTCTCGGAGTGTGTCTAGTACAACCCGTAAGTGGAAGGCATGCTCCTCCTCAGTCATCGAGTAAATCAGAATGTCGTCGATGAAGACCACGACAAATCGATCGAGGTATGTCTGAAAGATCCTGTTCATAAGGGCCATGAACACTGCTGGAGCATTGGTTATGCCGAAGGGCATAACCAAGAACTCATAGTGGCCATACCGACATCTGAAGGTCGTCTTCTGCACGTCCTTGTCTCTAACTCTGAGCTGATGATAGCCTAACCTGAGGTCTATTTTCGAGAACCACTGTGCTCCCTTGAGCTGATCAAAGAGGTCATCAATCCTCGGTAGCGGATAATTGTTCCTCACTGTCACCTGGTTCAGGCGACGATAGTCGACACACAGTCGCAAGCTCTCGTCTTCCTTCTTGGCGAACAATATCGGGGAAGCCCAGGGTGAAACACTGGGTCAGATGAACCCCTTGCCCTGCAAGTCCTCCAACTGTACCCGTAGCTCTCAAAGATCAGCGGGGGCCATCCGATATGCTGGAGTCGATATCGGAGCTGTCCCGAGGTACAGGTCAATATAAAAGTCTACCTCTCTGTGAGGAGGTAGTCCTGGAACGTCGTCGGGAAAAACGTCTGCAAACTGATCCACCACTACAGGAAAACCAGGACTCCGCACATCAACTGCTCCTAGGATGAGGCTAGCTAGCTGATGAGTGATGGGCTGACCTCTCCTCTACAGAAGTCCATCATGTGCTGCAAAGGCTCCCTTATCAATGGTGAAGGTGAACCTACTCCCGTCGGTGCGTACACATCGCACCTTGCGCCTAAAACAGTCAATCTGTGCATGGACCGTAGATAACCAATCCATGCCCAAGATGACGTCGTAAGGCCTCGACGCCACTACAAGAAGATCCCAGCCGAAGCTCTCGCCTCCTAGAGTAAGCTCACACTGCCGGAACTAGTGCGTAATCGTCGAGTCTGCTCCCGTAGGAGTCTCTAGACGTTAGGATCGAGCCAATGACTCTATCGGAATCTCCGAGCTCCGAACAAGGGCAAAGGATATGAAAGAGTGACTCGCTCCTGTGTCTATAAGTACTGCAGCAAGGGTGGAATAGACACAAATAGTACCTCGAATCATCTTGGGCGCGCCGTGGTCATAGGCCTCTGCTGCCTGGAGCTATGCCTGTCTCTGACCGCCAGCTCCCTGTGGTCAGGGTGGACCTCCTAGTGGTGGTGGTGGTAGAGCCTCAAAGCGTCGCCCACCACCTGCTGATCGGCCAGCTCCCCTGCCTCGTCCGCCTCCTCCCTGCGGACCGCCACGGTCGACCCTCTGTCTCGGTGGTCCCTCAACCGTCTGCTGCTTCTTGGCACGGCGGGTCGGGCAGTCACGAGCCATGTGGACCTTCCCGCCGCACGAGTAGCACTGTCTGCCTCTCGAAAGACTGGCTCCGCGCTGTGTGCCCCACACTGCTGAGCCAGTGTCCTGAGGTCGTCTGCCTGAGGGTCTGGCCTGCCTGGACCCATGTGTCATCCGTCGACTGCCTGCTGCAGAAGACTCTGCTACGTGTCGCCCTGCGGTGGGTCTCGGTGCTGGTGTAGACTCAGCAAGAAAACTCTCGATCAAAAGGGCCCACTCCAGTACTCTTGTCTGAGTCGGAATGCTGAGGGAGATTAGTGATGCCCTGATATCGTGTCTCAATCCCTACTCAAAGGTCCAGGCCCGGAAGAATGGGTCCCGTACCATGTCGGTCGAGTAGCGCGAGAGATCGATAAATCTCGCCGAGTACTGAGCGACCGTCATGCTGCCCTGCCGCAGCTGAAGAAGCTCCTGAATGTGCACCGCACAGAGGGTGGCTGGGACGAACTCTGAGCAGAAGAGGCTCTCAAAGTCCGTCCAAAGTAGAGATGCCTAATCGTGCACCTGGAGCATCAAGCTCCACCATCGGCCCGCTGCTGCGTGAAGTAGGCTCGCAACAAGGATCACCATGAGGTCTGCTGGTGTCCTCACTAACCGAAACACACGTACCACTGCCTCCAGCCAGTCCTCGGCTGCCTGGGGGTCTGTATCCCCACGGAACCTAGGTGGTCACTGGCATTGGAACTCATGCAGTGCACTGAGGCGACGTTCATCGTCAGCGGCTGGTGCTGGAGTATCGGTGGCTCGGCGGGTAGAGCTACCGCCGGTGCCACTACTGACAAAGGGCCCTGCACTGAGGCCTCGTCGCTCGGTGGGCTGTCGTCACACTCGACTCTCGAAAACCTAGCTGGCTGTCATCGTGGGGCCATCCTGAAAAGGAAACAGGTGCGCCACGGTCAGAACAGTATACCTGGTGAGCTGATACAAAGTAATCACAAAGAAAACTTGAAACACACAGGCAATCAATGTTTTCGTGCATTAAGTCGGAAATCAGAAGTCAGGGCCCTGGTGTACGGATACGTCGGCCGCCGCACCAACACTAGACTCCCTGGACTGATAACCACACTCAATACGCTAAACACTATTGCTTCACATAGAAAAGATCAGAGTTCGCGGTAGAACCGAACTCCTCTGATACCAATTTGTCACGACCCGCCCTCGGGGCCCGTGTCGTGACTACCCCAAGCCCGCCTTCCATAGGCCAGGGGCTGGCGACTAGCACCAAGGCGTAAATCCCGATAAATAGGAAAGGCATTGCCTTTGTAAAGTAAACAAGCACCACAGAGTAAGCAAGCGGAAAAGTAAACACTAAGTAAAAACAGAGTAGAACTCCAAGTGCGGAAAATTAAATGGGCCAGTATACAAACCCAAACTGAAAGTAAAGTACAACTCGAAAGGGAAAACAACAACTGAAAAGTAAAAGCTGCTACGCCGAGCTGTCCACTGGAAATGCCACCTGAAGGGTGGGTACAGATAGCTCCACTGCTCCTCGGGTCCCACCGTCCGCTCCGAGTACGTCCCGCCCTGTGGTCCACCTCCAGGTATTATTCTGCTCTGCAAGCCTCAACCACGATCAACGCAGTCCGTTGTCTGCAACCAACACAACGTAGTGCGGGCACAGCCCGTGCAGGGGTGAGTATAAGCTACTCAGTAGGGACCTCGAGACCCCCGAAGGTCTCCCAAAATCCCCAAAGGATAAACCACAAAGGAAAGATACAAACACGAAGTAACAACCGACATTGCTTAGGTATATGCCCATACATATACCTAAGTCATCAATTCCAATACGCTCCAACCTCCGAGCCCAAGTACAACTCAGTCCACACAGGAAATTATACTTATTGCACACATGAAAGCAAAATGTAATCCACACAGGATAGCACAACACAATCCACACAGGAAAGTAAACAGGATTTAGCTCACACATGTATACTTCTTCAAAAGATGATAGAGATGATCACTGATCCATCTAAGTCGTCGGACCCACAACGGATCGATAGGTACTAACCCCCGTAATGACCCACACAGGATCGGTAGGAAACTAACCCCCGTAAAGACCCACACATGATCGGACCCACACAGAATCTGTAGGCGCTGGATTACACAGAATCGCTGAGCACTGACCCGCATAGGATCGGACCCACACAGGATCGGTAGCACTGATCCACACATGATCGCTGAGTGCTGTAGTGGTCGTCGTCAAATCCACTGAGGATCTCTGCACAGTCATCGTCGCTGTCACAGTAGCAGTCGCAGCCAGCACTAGGGTTCCCGCACACAACAAGCTCATTTGGGAGGGTCCGCTCCACGAGCCGAGAGGCTGATACATCAACTGTCACAAAGTCCAGAGTTGATGTATCCAAAAGTTCCGTATCGTCAACAGGAACTCAACGTCGCAGACGGCGCGTCAATCGGACGCCCGGTCTGAGAGTTATTGGTTTTTTCTTTCTAGGGGCCCGGTTGGTTTTTAAGGCAAATCCAACCCGACCGTACTCCACCTGCATCCAAACCTTGGGCAAAGAATGCCAAAAGATCCGTATCACTAAGAGGAACTCAACAAATCTGACGGCATGTCAATCGGACGTCCGTAGCTCAAGATATGAGCGTTTCCGCTCCGAGGGCCCGGTTGGTTTCATGTACGAACCAACCCGGCCGAACTCAAAGTATTCCGAAACCTTGAGTGTAATATATCGAAACGACCATCTCAATCCAAGGATCGCATTTCCGCTGACGGCGCATCGTTTGGAGGTACGTAGCCCTAGTTATGGGCATTTGAACCCAAACTATCCGATAATGGGGGTTTCGGGCCCAGACCGACCCGGCCCGAGACCCCCCGGCTGGCCCGAACCGGGTCGACCCGCCCCAGACAGGGTCGACCTGGCCCGGCACAGCCCGGAACGACTGGGCGCGGCCCGGCCTGGCTGGGCTCGGCCCGGCCTGGCAGAACGGCCAGGCGCCGGTCCGGCTGGACGCAGCGCGCCCAGCGCGCTGCCAGCTCTGCCTTCGGCTGAGCTGTTGGAAAAACGGGGGGCGCCTGGCCCCCTTGTGTAACCGCGGCCCCCCCTCATTATGGGGGGCCATTGGTGCTGGCCAGGGGAATTTAATTCCCCCGGCTTTCTCTTTTCCGGCCGGCCCGACCTGGCCGGCCGACCCCCTTCTCAACGGGACCGGTGGTGGCCGGTCCCCTTCCGGCTCCGACACCGGCGGCCCGGCTGGCCGCCGGTCACCATGCTCCGCCGCGGCCCGGAACTGGCCGCGGCTCTTGTCGTCCGGCGTGGTACGACCACACCGCGCCCCTCCGCCGCAGCTCTGCTCCGGCCGTGGCGCCTTCGACTTCCTTCAACGCGGCGCGACGACGTCGCGTTCTTGTTCGACTTCTCAGCGTGGCGCGACGACATCGCGTAAAACATGCTGAGCGATTCTTGCGTGGTGTAACGACACCACGCCATCCCGTTCTATTCACAAAGAAACAATCATGAACATAGGAGGGGGTTAAGCCGTGTTTGTGCGGTCCAGCCCCCTCTCGTTAAACGAAAACATTTAGTCGATTAACCACGAAGTTCGACATGCTAGAATCAAGAATGGAATTGATTTAATAAAATAACAATAATCCCCTACCTCGGTTCAGGAACGACGTTCGTCAACGACCCGCGGAAGACGAGTGTCGCGAAGGTCGGGAGTCGCGGGGAAAGAACGTCGACGTCGCGAAGCGAGGATTCGAAGTCGTTGATGGCAATTTCGTCGCGGAAAACCGTCATGAAATAGACGATGCGGAAGAAGAACCTCGCGTCGTGGATACGGCGTCGCGGAAGAACCGTGTTCTTCGGCCGAAAAGTTCTTCGTTGAAGAACATTGTTCTTCGCGCTCTTCGTCGAGGATGAAGAAGATGAAGAAGACGAAGATGCTTTCCCAACTCTCTCAAGGTGACAAAACTCTAACAAAAATAAAATAAGACTCTTTCTTATTTTATTGACACAAAAACACATTTGAATTTCAAGAGTTTGAAATTCAATAACCACACACAACTCACCTCATTAAACTCATTACATTTAAGTCATAGGTTATAACTTAAGTTAACATAATTAAAGTGAGAGTTGAGGGGGGTTTTAGAGGATATGAAGAGGTGGGGTTCGTGTGGGCCCCACCACCCTTATAACCTCCCAAGGGAGGTTGGGTGGTTACCCAACTTCCATAAAGAACTAACACTTAGAGTAAAATAATAAATATTGTAGTGTAATTATAAAATAAACTTCCACAATTTTTATTATCAACACTCGTGTAAACGCAACTCCGGAACAGGAGTTCCTAAGAAATTACCGGTGATGCGGTTCCATCGGTGCCCTCGGAATTCAATTCCGGGCACTGGTTCAAAAGATAGAAATTCACGATCGTTCGTTCACTGAACGTACCCAAGCCCAACTTCGAAAATTGATTCCGGGCACACCGGGCCTCAGAATCAGGTGCCGTCAGAAACCGCGCTCTAGTAAAATTCCAAAGAAAATTAAGAAAAAATTTCCCTAGAATTTTACGGGTCTTTACAAGAATAAAACGTGAAAATCACTTTTATTCTTGAATTTATTTAATTAATAACTTGAGTTATGTGGGTATACATTAGAAAGATATGATCAAACTTTAACGAGTCACAAATATTGAATTAAAAGAGACAAATTAATAAAAAGAAAAAGGATCACTGATTCTCCCGTCTCAGTGATATCAACAGACCTTGAAAATTATAAGGAGATTTGATTTATATACATGGATAAGTTTAATATTAAAGATGATTAAGATGAAGTTTAAAGTGATTCTGAAGAAGATAATGAGTGTGATGAAAATATAAAAAGGGTTATGACTTTTATCACTAATGTTTTTAAAACATTTAGGGGAAAGTAAAAGGGAAAAATCCCAATCAAAATTTTCAAGAGTGGCAGAGTTATAAATCTTATAGTTAACTTCAAAAAAAAAAGAATAATTTAGTGTTTTATGAGGATTAAGATGAATAAAATCCTCAAAGAATATATAATGGAAAAACATAAAAAGACTTCAAGTGTTTTGACAAATGAAGGATAAGAATATAAAGAAGAAAGAAAATATGCATGTCTAGTAAAGCGAAAGAAAAATCTCATTCCTTAAGAACTAATTTAGTGGAATATTTCCCAAAAAAAGATTCCAATTTTATACCCATGTTGAAAATTGAAATTATAGTTGAAGAAGTTAGAAAGAAATAGTAGAAACAAATATAGAGTATATGATGAAAACTAATCTATAGGTGTTTCATGATATAACCAATCAACTTAAAAAGGAATTTAAAACTCTTATGAATGAATTTAATAAGATGATGAATGTTGGGGATGAGATTCCTAATAGGGAAAATGATCATATTGAGGAGATCAAAATCCTTAGAGTGAAGGTGGATAAGCAGATGAAATTCTAAAAAAATTTGGGAATAAGATCACTAATTAAGAATAAATGATTAACCAAGTTAAATCAAGGTGTCTTATAGCCGATAATACTATTTGAAATAAGAATAGTGACTTTAATGAAACCGTTGAAGTGAAATACGAGTCATCACAGGGTGTTGAGAAACATTGTCCATCAGCTCAACTAAAATCAACATGTGTTGTTTTTGAAGATGTTAAATATGTTTGAGCTAGAAATTCAGGTTCTAAATACCATTATCCAAAAACATGAGTTGAGAAAACTACTCATAAGATAAATAATAAAACTAAGTAAGCTGATAATTGTAAAAGGAAGTAAGGATCCTCTAAACCTATATAGATGAAGGATAATGTTTCACTAATGAAACATGAATATTTTCAATTAAAGGCTCAACAGTTTCATGGAAGAACTAGTTTAGGGGATACTACTGGTGTTTTAGTTCTTATAAAAATAAATAGTTTATTTAGTAGTATAATATGACTCTTTGGACAAAAAAATCTATAATTAAGGGGTAATTACTATAAAAAATAGAATAAATAGAGTTGTGTGGAAACATAATGAGAATGGAAGACCACTTATGTCACTAATCCAAAATAGGGTTGATGGTTGTGAGAATATTCACGAAAGATATGAATAATAAAATCACTATACCATGATTGTATAACCATTTTCTAGGTCAACAAAGATATACTGCTACAAGAAAGATAACTAAATTGAAATCAAAACCTGAAAAGTCACACACTATTTAGGTTTCACCAAAATCCATCAAGAAGGGAAAGACATGGATACATGATAATGGTTTCTCATCACACATGATAGGAGATACTAAGTTCTTGAAAAAAATTGGAGTACAAGATGGTGGTTCCAACATAAATGGGAAAGGAAGATAAGACCTACTACTTGAGGAAATTGTGAATACAGATTCAACAAGCCCTTAATTGTGACGATTAATGAATTGATATTCATTGCCAATTTAAGTTCATATGATACAGAAGTTCTATATATAACACTCAATGGAATTAGGAGGAAGTTGAATCAAGGGGAAATTAAAACACTAAATTTGAAAGATGAAGGGGATTTTTTAAAGAATAGAGAACCATCAATGATTTTCCTAGAATATAAATTGATGAATAAGGTTACATAGGACCTTTGGATGATAATATGTGTTAATTATATGAACTTGAGAAGCCTTCATAATGAATTTGAGAGGTCCTACTAATATTTTAAGAAATATGGCTGAGTCATGGAAGGTTTCAAGAATTTGGAAGGTTATAATATGTAATTATAAGGTATGGACACAGAAATGTGAGGGTGATGCCAAAATTTATAAGGTTGTTTCGAGTCATCATAAGATTAGTGAAAGATATGCATAAGGTTGAGGCAGACTATATGTAGAGTTTTGAAACATTGTTCTAATTCTAAGATAATGAACTTTTTAGGTTTAATAAAATCTCATGTAGTGTGAGAAGGTGACCACATAAGGTTAACATGGGGAAATCATAAGGTACAACAAACTTTTTATGGTACATGTACCCTACGGTGGAGAATTTGTAATGTCCTTATAAAAACATCATAGGGTACATATCATAAAACTCTACCAAATAGAAATATAAAAAAGCACAAATGTGAATTACCAAAATAAATTCAGAATGAATTTATTCTGATATTTTATGAACAACTCAGTGGATGATTTTAATGTTTTCTTTTGAGAATTAAATGTCGGAAATGGGCTTGTGATTTGATCCGAGATTGATGGAGGCCTGGTTACAAATCAATCTAGAGTTTAATAAGAGTTCCACACCATAGGAGGGAAGTTCCACATAGAAATGTTTCATGTTTCCATACATACATGGTGATATTTTAAAATATTTTACGTTGTTTATTTCATATATATTTAAATATTATTTGATATTTTAAATTACATTATAAAGGAAATTTGAGACTTAAGGATATTAAATTAAGACACCTTTACTCTATTTGAATAAGTTCAAAATAGAGAATATTCCACTAACAAAATATAATAGAATTTCTATAAAACATATAGAAAAAATATTTATGATTTAGTGAATTTTAAATAAGTAGGAAACAAAGAATGAATTTGTTGATAATTTGATAATTATAATACTATTTAAACACATAGAACATATTACTTGTTAAAATGGTTATGGATTTTATCCCTAAAAATATTAAAATACCTTAGGGAAAATACAAGGGAAAACTCCCACTCAAATGTTTCAAGTTTAGAGGAGTTAGAAACATTACAAATGACTACTCCAAAAGAAATAAGAATATGAAGTTTGATGATGATGAAGATGAAGAGAATCCTCATAGAATATTTGAAGGTAAAACATACAAATATTACAAGAATTATGATTATGGATGGAGAAGAATACAAAGAAGAAACAAGGGAAGCATGACGAGTAAAGAGGAAGAATAATTTTAGTCCCCAATTAGTGAATTATAGGAAAATTGGTCTAGAAAGTATACAAATTTTATGGAATATGTTGAATAGAGAAATTATATCTGAAGTAGTTAATTGAAAGAAGGAGAGGAAGCCTATATAAAACATATACAGAGAACTAATCTTCAGGTGTCTCCTGATAGAAAAAATAAACATAAAAAGTTAGTTAAACCTCTTAATGTGTGTAACACCCTAGTATTTTATATTTATTTCCTTTGGAATAAACTTGAGGTATTCAATATCTTACCTCACACGCAACCCCGAGTCTATATGAATTGCGATATAGTAAACTATTATAACATAGCCCTTAAATTGATAGGTATGAATAGTCATAACCACATTATGAAAAAAATTTATAATGTTTTTAAAGAGTTAAATTTTATTGATTAATTCTTAATAAAATAAATAATAACTCAATTTTCAGTAATGTCATTTTACGCTTCAAAAATATGTTTTCTTCAAAATATTTTTTATCACATTATTTAATACAAAAATTATAATTATTTTATACCATTTTTATAAATTTTTTATGTAAATGAATATAATTTTTAAAATTATCTTGTTAATATTATATTTGGTTTATTTTTTATGATTATTCTAAAATGATTTATTTGTCAGTGAATAGTAAAAAATATTGTTTTTTATAAAAATGGTGATTTATTTTCAAGTAAACATCCCATTATGTTTTGAATTTGATCATAAAGTAACATAATTATCCTTTAATTATAAATAATCTAATTATGTAAATAATAATCATCTATATACTTTGTTTTGTTATAAGTTTATTTTTATGGTTAAAAACACATTTATCTAAAAAGTATTCTTATGCATGAACTGTGTTTTTATCTTAATAAATTATATTAATATCTACTAATTAATGTTTAAATTAAATTTATATATTATATATTAAATCATATATTTTAACAATAATTTCATTGTTTTTTACATGGAAATAATTATCATTAATTTATTCTTTATGCTTAAAGATTCAATTTTCTAAAACGGGTTTTCGTTGAAGGATACATACTTATTTAAAATTACATTATTCCACTTATAGAAATTAAATCTGGTAAACTTTATTCCATATTTTGAATCATGATAATTCATATAATATAATATAATAGGTTACATTTAATATTTGGTTATAGTGAATAGTAAAAATAGAAAAATTTGTTACCATGGTTAGGGTTAAAATGAGTATATCTAGGGGGTTAAACCAAGAGATAAGGGTAATATTGCCACCCAAACCCATCTAATTATTATTATTTGAAGATATTTTAACCTTATCGTATCCTAAATTTTAATTCCTTTCCATTTGGAGCCACTTAACCTTGAATGTGACCTTATGTCATTGAAATCTTTTATGAAATTTCAGGTGTGTCCCTCCCCTCACTTATAATAGGGAACCTTTTATCCTATCTTCTTCAAATCATTTGAGTGTTCTAGATAAAAAAATAATTACTCCAAAACCATCCTATAATTCTTGCCTTCAACATAGACCGTCTAGTCTTCTCCTAAGACCAATCCTTTAAGGATTAAGGTTTAATCCAATGGAGGTCTCTCAAAGAAGAGGTATGGATCTTACGGATGTTATTTCAATTTTATTTCTTCTTATACTTCATATAAATATGTTGAATCCACAAAAACATTATGAATTTAATATCATTAATATATTGAGATGTTATTATGACGATGTCATAATAATTTACCACCTATTCTGTCACGACACCCTCCCCACAAAGTGTACCCCTCCTGGGCCGACAATGTGAGGAGGAAGATAATGACCCCCAAGTCCCGCCTCCAGTAGGCCCCAGGTTGGAGACTAGCACTGAGGGTATAGTAAACACACAAATGTGAGGCATTACCCTCTAAGAGAACACATGCGGAAGAGAGAGATAAGATAGACACCAATCAACTCCAACTCAGAAATGAAATATAATAGAAACCCAAGTACATATATGAAATGTCATGCAAAAGTACTACAACTGAAAGGGGAAACTAAAAGTACCCAAAAGAAAGTAAAACGGCAGCGACCACAAGCCCGAACAGCTCCTCCTCCAACCACAAGCTAGTAGTAACCAGCTTGATCTCCAAACTTCTCCAAGTGACCTGAAAAATAGTTTATATATACATAGGGTGAGTATAACATTATACTTAGTCGGATCCTCCCCAAGCCTCTCGTGAAAAATTAAAGAAAGCATGCTAAAGCCCAGTGAACAACAAGTGAAACTAACTCATCACCTAAACAGGTATACTAAGTTCCCAACCTCACCATGGCTACTCTCACCAAGTAATGCATACAAGAATATAGAATATAGTAATGATTATCAAGGGTACCCTGCTACTACTTCCCCACTGGTTTTCCGCTTTTCCCCAACGACATACGTCCTGTGCATCTCTCTCCAAAGGCTTGCCCGCAGACACCTAGGCCAAGCTCCACAATCTGCACCTCATGCACCACAAAGGCCTGCCCGCAGACACCTGGGTGAAGCACCACACCATCCTCACAACCAAAAATAACCAGGTAAGTTCAGGGATCCACCACGTCCCACATAACGTGTATCATACATCGATTATTATACCTCAAGCCATTATAGCCCATACACCGAGTAGGGATCCTCAAGACATCACAGCCTATTCACATTACACCTATAGTAGTCCATAGGATATTATATCTCGAATATGTGTGTGTGAAATTACCACAAGCCATTACAACCCTCTACACACATATATGGGTAAAAAAACCACTGTGCCTACCAGCACAAAGATCTACCAAGGGAAGAGAGCATGGTCAAAGGGGGTAGTCAGCCATTCAACCTCCCATCAGAATGTTGGGGAAAACACCCCCCAGGGCTCAGAATCCCTAGGGTGTCAGTTTCCCTTACCGACAGGGTGGAGTAGCACATATAACACAAAAAGTACAGAATATATATATAACTCACATCCACACTATGGGCATTACCTAGTCTTAGATACAACTGCAGCTAACGTCTCTCAGACTCCAGGCTGCTATTTCAAAGACTATGTATCCTATAAGCACACAAACATTTGAAGAGCTTTATTAGATTACTCCATTATAATTTTATCAGTTCCACTATACGTTAATTAATTCTTTAAACATTAATTAACCATGAAAAATTCCATATTAAACTGAATTGGCATCACATTAAAAATCAACTGCTCCTTTTAAGATTCACATCGCCTTTAAATTCCAGTATCTCCATCCCTGTGGATTTTCACCATTTAATCAAACTTTCATTATAGAATTACTTTCCCATATTCCCAGGCATTCTAGGAAAGCATCCTATGATACTAAACACAAAGGAGGCTCAACACGGTGAGTATATATACTACCCGTCGAGTCTTTTCCGCCTATAGAAAAATCATATACCTATTCCCCCTCAAGAGGCTAAACACGGAAAGCACATGGCATACCCTGCACGTCTTCGCCTCCTTCGGAAGAAGGGTAAGTAAGACCAGCTACCTTGAGCAGTGGGGAAAAGCAAAGCAGATAAACATTCAAAGAATCCACAAGCATCTAACAACCACATCCATCCCATTCCATCACCCCTGGTGTCCTCCCCGACACCCACATGCATAAGATGATGCATCTATCCACCCTAGGCATCATCTACTGCCACAACCACAAGTCCCCATGCCTCCACATATCACAACAGCCATCCAGGCTCACATTACATCACAAGAAGCAAGAAAACAAACATCACATCAATGGGCTCTTGGCCCCTTCAACAAACAAGACGGTAACTCAGAACCCCTTTAAGAAATTCTCACACAATATGTTCTTTAATCCATATTGAATTAGCAGATTTGTTATTCGTAGGTTCCAATTACAGGATACCTAATCAGTAAGCTATCACAATTAAATAACCATGCTTACTTCCCTAATTTGATTAACCTCAAATTAGAACAACTACAATGACAACAACCAGATTCATTTACATGCCTCTTTATCTTTATCCAATTAGTTATTAATTAATTCCGACTTTACGTTCATTATCAATTTCCATCAAGAACAAACAACTAATCAAAGAAAACATAGATATCACTCTATCTAGAAAAACATGAGGCAAACTGTTATCATGGTACAAAGAAACAACATGCGATCAACCAATTCTTTTAATCCAGTTCAAGTATTTAATTAGGTCAATTTCATTGTGATAAAAAGGGCTAAATCATGCTAATTCTATGATTGCACATATAAAATTAGAGAAGCCATGAATCCCCTACCTCGAAGAGTTCTTGACGTCCTTTATCCACACAACGGGTCACAATCCTCCTCTCACGACAACTGCATCCACCAGAGGATGCCACGGTATGACAGTACCAACCAACCCCAAGAAAAACCCATTAGAATCTTGGAAATGACATGGTATAATATGGAAGGGAGAAACAAGAGAAGATGATCCCCAAAGGAACGATGATAAAACATACCTTATTGGGAAGATTGACCGACACAGCTCGGTTGCGTCCAAAACAGAGCAGAACCAATCTTTGGAGTAATGATTGATTATGAAACTCCTACAGGAATGATTGAAAGGTTCTAGTGTCTCTTTGTCGAGAACAAGGAGAAAGAACAAGGGAGAATGATATCTTGTCCCTTTTTGAAGATTTAATGGGGTGACAGTTTAAGATTCGGTTAGTTCTCCACTAAAAACGGATCGCATTAACCCATGCGGATTGACCGAGTAAAAACATCCCAAGCCATAGGAATAATTAATATAGGATTTATGGCATTTGAATCAGCCTTAAGATTCCTTAAAATAAGGCTTTAAATGTATTTTACGTCAAAGGAAACGTCAAAGGGGTGAAACTGTAGGATGCTGGAAACACTGTTCATGTCCACCATTAGAAGGTCACCGTTAGAAGGTTACCGTTCTGGAAACACTGTTCAAGTCTACCATTAGAAGGTCACTGTTAGAAGGTTACCGTTCTGGAAACACTGTTCAAGTCCACCATTAGAAGGTCACCGTTAGAAGGTTACCATTCTGGAAATACTGTTCAAGTCCACCATTAGAAGGTCACCGTTAAAAGGTTACCATTCTGGAAATACTGTTAAAGTCTACCGTTATAAGGTCACCGTTAGAAGGTTACCGTTCTAGAAACATTGTTCAAGTCTACCGTTATAAGCTTACTGTTCTGGAAACACTGTTCAAGTCAACCGTTATAAGGACACCGTTAGAAACACTGTTCACTAAACCTCACCGATAGAAACACTGTTCACTGAACCTCACCGATAGAAACACTGTTCACCTACCGATACTGTTCATAAAACTGGAAACACTGTTCACAGAACTGGAAATTTGGCAAAGTGTTGAGGATAAGTCACCTTGACCTCCCGGAACACCTCCAACACCACATTTTCACAAAGTAATGGACCGGAGAGGTCCGAGACATTAGATTAGATAACTCTCAAAAAATTCTCGTCCTCAAGAATTAAAAACCAACCCAGAAGAAAAGAGGGGTCCGAACAACCACCCCATAAGATACCTCTCTGGGGAAAACCACCATGAGTTGTTTGAAAGCTGGAACAAAACTAAGACATCCGAGAGTATGGGAACAAACAATCCATATCAAAACAATTCAATCATAACATCACATCAAAGGTACGTAAATAAAACATGAAAGGTCTAACCACAAAGGAAACATCATTACATGAAAGTAGTTTGAACAATAAAAAAATCTGGGTACTGAGCACGTATCTGTGACTCACACTCCTAGGTACTCTCCTCCATGCCACCATGTCGCCACAAGACACGAACTAAGGGGATTTAATTCCCACACAACACCTTCTCCTTGCGGTCTTGGATCTCCACAGGTTTCTCCTCGAAGGTTGCATCTTCATTAATATCGATCTCTCCCCAATCGATAACATGAGATTCATCATGAAGATAATGACGGAGATGTGATACATGGAAAACTTCATGTATCCGACTCATCTGAGGGGGAAGTTCTACTCGATATTCCACAGCTCCAACACGAGCTAACACCTCGAAAGGCCCGACAAACCGGGGAGAAAGCTTACTTCCACGACCAAACCTTCGCTGCCCACGACGGGGAGTCACCTTCAAAAACACATGATCCCCAACATTAAACTCTAAGGGTATCCTTATTTGATCAACATATGATTTCTGATGATCTTGCGCTGTCTTCATCCTCTCACGAATCACCTGAACCATCTCTGTTGTATTCTGCACTAGTTCTGGTCCGAGAATTGCTGACTCTCCAACCCCAGTCCAGCACAATGGAGAACGGCATGGCCATCCATACAAGGCTTCAAACGACGCCATACCGATGGTAGAGTGAAAACTATTATTGTAAGCGAACTCTACCAAGGGTAAGTTCTTCATCCATGAACCTCCAAAATCAAGAACACAAGAGCGCAACATGTCTTCAAGAGTCTGGATGATTCGCTATGTCTGACCATCCGTTTGAGGATGAAAAGCAGTGATAAGACACAGTTGAGAGCCAAAAGCATGCTGGAGAAATCTCCACACCCTGGAGGTAAAATGAGGATCTCGATCAGAAATGATCGTCCTAGGTACTTCATGAAGTCTCACCACCTCCTCCAGATACTGCCTTGACAAAACTTCCACTGAGCTCGACTCCTTAATCGCTATGAAGTTGGCCGATTTTGTTAAACGATCCACTACCACCCATATAGCATCATGTCCTCCTGGAGCTCGATGTAAACTTGTAACAAAGTCCATTGAGATTTCCTACCACTTCCATTGAGGAATCTCTAATTGCTGGAGAAGACCACTAGGAACACGGTGTTCGACCTTCACCTTATGGCAGACTAAACATCGAGACACACACTCTGCAACCGCATGCTTCAACCCTGGCCACCAAAACTGACTCGTCAAGGATCGGTACATCTTTGTCACACCAGTATTTACTAACAAGGGTGAACTATGGAACTCTCAGATAACCGTCTTGCACATCACCAAGGGAACAAAAAGCCTTCCATGATACAACACTTGGTGTTGTTCATCATCCGACCAACCATCAGGGGCCTCACCACAAACAACTCTGTCTCTCCAAACTTCCACCTCTAGATCACCCAACTGAGACACTTCCACTTTCTGCATCAGGGATGAATGCACCGTCATCTAGAAAAGACAACCTCTACCTCCAACCTCTTCCATATCAAGATGAAAAGATGACAATTCCTCCATTACTCTCCAGGAATCACCAGATTCACGCACAACATCATTACGTTACTTTCGGCTTAGTGCATCACCTAAAACATTCCCTTTTCCAGGTGTATACGATATTTCAAAGTCGTATTCCTGTAAGAACTCCATCCACCGACGCTGCCGCAAGTTCAAGTCACGTTGGGAGAAAACATACCTCAAACTCTTATGATCAGTGAAAACCACAAAGTGCTCACTAATGAGGTAATGTCTCCACAACTTTAGAGAAAACACCACGAATGCCAACTAAAGATCATGGGTGGAATAGTTCCATTCATGGGGACACAACTACCGAGACCCATAAGAAACAACTGACCTCTGCTGCATGAGAACACAGCCTAGCCTCAGATGTGAAGCATCACAGAAAAAATCAAACTGGACTCCCTCTGCTGGAAGACAAAGGACTGGAGCACTCACCAACTTCTCCTTTAGATACTCAAAAGCTGCCTGACACTGATCAGTCCATATGAATGCTTGATCCTTCCTGGTCAAAGCTGTCAGAGGAGTCGCAACTCAGGAGAAATTGGCTACAAACCTCCTATAATAGCCTGCAAGACCAAGGAATCTTCGCACCTATGACACAGTCTTGGGGGCTGCCCAAGACACCACTACTTCTATCTTCGACGGATCCACATCTACTCCCTGTTGGGACAAAAAGCCCCAATAAATGAACTTCTTGAGCCCAAAACTCACACTTCGACAACTTCCCAAACCACTGATGTTGGCGAAGAACTCCCAAAACAGCTCATAGATGCTCTGCATGCTCCTCTTCAGATTTGGATTACACAAATATATCGTCGATGAAAACCACAACAAACTTGTCTAAGAATTCACAAAACACAACATTCATCAACCACATGAAAACAGCTGGAGAATTCGTCACGCCGAATGGAATTACAACAAACTCATAATGCCCATGATGACAACGAAAAGCAGTCTTTGGGATATACTCATCCTTTACACGCATCTGATGATTTCTTGACTGCAAGTCGGTCTTTGAGATCCAACTTGCACCCTTTATTTGATCGAATAAGTCATCAATCCGCGGGATAGGATATCTGTTTTTTATTTTCACCTTGTTTAATCGACGATAATCGACACACAACCGCAAACTGCCATCAGACTTTTTCACAAACAAAACTGGCGCACCCCACAATGACACACTTGGATGAACAATACCGCACTGCAAGATACCATCAAGCTGTATACGTAGCTCTCGTAACTCAGAAGGGGCCATCCTATACAGAGACATAGAGATAGGAGACGCTCCTGGCTGTAGGTGTAACAGCCCAAGATTTTATAAAAAAATATTCTTTTTAATTTTATTAAAGTCTTGTGTTGTACGCTACACCAAAAGGAGCTTGCACAACACGCATCCTTGACTTGCCTTGCATTACACGCAATCACGACCTTCCTCGATAGCGTGTGTAATACGCAATACCGAGTTTCACTAAACAATGATATGCTCTTAAAACTAGCCGTTATGAATAGTAATAATCACTTTTTGAAATTTTATAAATTTTATTTTTCAAAATGGACTTCATTTTTGGACTCAGAATATCGAAATTAGCCTAGGGTGAAATTTTGGTATTTTTCTGAAAACTTTCAATTTTTGATGAATAGTGAAACCACTAAGTGGTAGGTTAAAAACTGAATTTTGCATAAAACTTAATTTTACCGCTTCTGTGAATGGAATTTCTAAAATCCGAGAGACACGGTTAATATCAAGGACTAAAATGTGGTTCAATGAGATGAAAATAATTTTTTGTTGAATAGTAACTTTTTACTTTTTTTTACCGCGGTTAATAGTAAATAGGGTAACTAAGGGTAAATATGATATTAATATTACCCTAACACATGTCCTAATTCTATTGGACAAGTTTAATTCGACCAAAAACAAACTTAGGAATAAAATATGACCATTTAGTCCCACTTGGATTAGATTAGGACATTTATTATTAATTTATTTAAAGAAGGGTTAAAATAGTTAAAATCAAAGTTTAATAAGTAAATCATTTATAATATGGGGTTATACATAAGATAAATTCGATTTTAAATATTCATTAGAAAGATAAAAAGATTTCCTACATGATGGTATTTTATTTGTAATTTTTAGACATCAAATAATTTAATTTATTTATGACACAAAGATGATGCAGTAATTATCTTATTAATGAAATATTGACATATTGATAATATAAATACCAAAATAAATGTAATTCAAGACTTTTTATGAATTCCACTAATTTTCTAGGTTACTATGATATATTAGTGTTGATTTAATCTACTTGGTTCGAACATATAATTCTGTTATGACTTTCACAAAAATCATATATCAAATAGTGTCAAAATTGACACAAAATAGTTTTTAAATCAAATATTATATTATTAATTGTTATTTTATTCCTAAAAATCTAAGGTTCGGCCAAATGACTTATATAAGGATATATATATTAATAATAAACAATTTGGGGTTCGTTTGGCATGTTATAGTAAGTTTATTAACCATATAGTGAAAGAAAACAAAAAGACATGGTAAAAGTTAAATTATTTAACTTAGAGTTAAATCTAATTGATAAGGTTAAAATAATACCCTAAACTTGTCTAAATCTTATTGGTTGATAGGATTTCGACCCATACCCACCTTATCTTCGAAATAAGACCCTTTGGAGCCATTATAAACCGATTTTGACTTTAATATAAAATAATATTTTGAGATATTCCTAAGGTGCCCCTCTCCTCCCTTATAAAAGGGCACCTCCTCTTCCTCCTCCTCACACCAATTTGAGCACTCAAGCTCGGCTAACCCCTGACAAAATCCCTTCTCCAATTCCCTAGAATAATCCTAGAGGTCCTGGTCTTATTCAAAGACCAATCTTAGTTCCCTAAGTGGTGGATTCAAAGAGGCGTTCCAAAGAAGAGGTAATATCCATTACCGATCTTTTCAATTTCTTTCTTCTTCAACTTCTTCTTATTTAGTTGTTTCATGAAAAAGTAATAACATCAGTATTACTTACATACTGATATGTTATTATAAATATGAAACAACCCTAATTCACCTTCTATCCATCCTACGGAAAAATGAAATCACCGCGCGTGCGTACGTACGGAATACCGTCTCCACGCCGTGGTGTAATCTATTTTTCGTCACCACCTTAATAGGATGGGTATAATGGTGTAATGAGTAACTATATATGATTGTTATAAAGTGATATTGATACTGAAATAATATTCATACACTTTAACATAATTCCACGACCGTGGGAACGATATCATCGCTCGTGCGTACGTACGGACTACCGTCTCCACGACGCGATGAGATTCATTCTCCACATTAACGATTCTTGAATGATTATAAAGCATATATAATAAGTACTAATGGAATATATGACATAATAATGATACTGTATTTATGTATATTTATATGTATTTCATCTACTTAATTCCATTCAATTCAATAAGGAAACGAAAACAGTGTTCATGCGTACGTACGGACTACCGTCTCCATGAACGGTGAATTTCATTCCATTATCAATATATAATTATGAATATATATTATATATAAATCATGTTTTACATTATGGATATAATTAATCATGATCCAAGTAATCATATTAATAATTACAAGTTAAAAACACGAACGACAAATAAGACGATTTTACCCAAAATGCTACTTTAACATGAATTTACAAAAGACCGGGTAATATAAAGCCATAAGAGAACCATATATGATATCATAACAATGAATATGATTCTGTAATAAGTCAATGACATTATTTAAATCATTATACAGGAGGTTCGGACACATACGAAGCAAATCGGACCTAAGGTAAGGGAAATATCACAATCTCATTTTTATCCGAGATTGTTTATTCGTAAGTATTTACTGGGGCGTATTTTATCATCCACATCCATGTTCCCTCAATATGTAATATTTTTTCCATCCACTTACAATAGTTTAAATCCAATTTTACCCTTTGGTGAGTTTTTAGTAAATAATATGAAAGGAATCTTTTGTCGCTTTTTCATACGAAGTACTTTTTGACTTTTCCGATGAAAGTACGAAGAATGTTTTTTTTAACTTATACGGCATAAATGGATTTTTAAAACATTATTTCCAAGAAGTTTCCTTTACAAGTTTTAAAGTTTATTTTTAATCAACTTCTTTTAGTTTAAAGTTGTATGACATGATAAGAAAGGAAAAAAACGTTTTTGAAGAAGAAAGGATATTTTCCTCAAGAATTCATTTCAAGTGTTTTATCAAAATTATTTTCCATCTAAGATAATAAAGGGTTATGTTTTTATCCCTATTATTACATTTATTTGATCATGTTGTGATGGAATTATTTTTATGAATTCTTTTATCTTATATGAATTGATTTCTGATGTCATGATGTTTCAAGAATCCCATTTTTGTTACATGTGTTGTGTGATGATGTATGATTTATGATTATGTGGCACAAATAAGAAAGGATTCATTATAAGATGGGTGGGACCTATATCTCCCTCCAATGCATTGGGTAAAGATTTTATATCTCATGAGATAGACATGGCTGGAACGGAAGGTTATTTCGGTTCAGTGATACAGGACTGAAACGAGGAGTGAACTCGGTTCAGAAAGGGACTTTGTCCACTAAGATAGTCTTGGCAATGAGTCATGACTAACAAGAAATGATTTTCCATGATTATGTGTGCATGCCACAAAGTTTCAAGTTTTATGATATGATTATGGGGATCTCATTTTCACTTCTATGATTTGTTCCATGTTAAGATATTATGCTCTCTTTTGCAGGTTAAGATTTCCAAAAAGTTATGTTCTTATGAATATGATGTGATTGATTTTTCTTTTGTATACCCTTACTGAGCATTTGAGCTCACCCTTTTATGTTTTCTTTTCCCCAGGATATAAAGAAAGGTTTTAGGTAAAAAAAAAGGGAAGATCTTTATGGGAGATATTGAAGATCTTTCACCACGATTAGAAGACTACATTCTGAGTTTCCAAAGACACTAAAATATTACGATCCTTGTGTGTGTGTTTTTGTTATGTACTAAGTATTCCGCAAAAGTAATGTAATGTCCATGTACGTGAAGCTTCGGGTCTCTACAGTTGGTATCAGAGGAAAGGTTTAGTCAACCTTTGGAAACTAGGATGCAAAAACATTAGTGAGATCCCTAGAGATATTTCTAAGGTATGTCTAGGGATGTCCCTAAGGATACGTATACGTATAGGATATAATCCTAGAACTACGATACCGATCTTAGAATTTAACCTAAGATGTTAGATATTAAGGGTACTCCCCCTTTACTATGTTGTTTTCCCTAGCATTATTTTGCCTCTCACACTATTCTTTTTGGGTTTTAGAAAATGGATGGAAACAAGATGATTCATGATAATGGAGGATATGATGGACAATTGAATGATATTCTTCATGAGAAACCAAATGAAATGGGATTTGGAAGTCCAAAAATCATTATTATGCCGAATCAGAAATCTCATAATATGATCAATAAAGTAAAATTTGGTAAGTCTCCTGACTCAGCTAATAAGAGAAAGATGAAGTTTCATGATGACCATAGAGGAAAGAAAGTTCAATTTCCCTCATGTAAATCATGTGGGAAGAGGCATCAAGGAGAATGTTTCAAGGGAACTGGAAGATGCTTTGGGTGTGGAAAAGAAGGACACAAAGCAAGTAAGTGCAAAGGAAAAGGGTCGGTTAACACCATGGATGAGATAATGGTATTGCTACGACATCAAAAATGGTTAAGTGTTTTAAATGTGGAATGTATGGGCATTATGCAAACAAATACCCTAAGGGAAAGACTCATGAAGAGAATCAGTATGGTCATATGGGTAGTATTTATGTGGATGATGATGAAGAGACTACAAATGATATGTGAGATGAAATTTTTTTTGAAGCTCGGTCAATGGTTTGAGAATGTAGTGGAATGATTACATGTTTATCATGTGTAATTTTGTATAAGTAATCTCATGCTACTATGGAATAAAGAGACATCTATGGATTGTTACACTGTTGTCTTTCCTTGTGTTTTGAAAGTGTATGATTAATGTTACCAGTATCCATGAAAGGTTATTCAGATATTTTTGGAATGTAGATGATATGCGCATAATGAAGGGATAAGGAGAAAATTAAATGTTTGATAGTATTCATGAGCTCATGATTGATATAAGGACTAAGTGATATCATGGTTTGAGTATATAGAATTTTGAGGATTTCGGTATGTGAAAAGTGTTAACTTTTAACTGCATTCATGTTTTCACTAAGGTATTCAAGAGAATACACGATTAAGGACTTTGAATGTTTGGAATGTGACCAACAAAACATATCTTATGATATATGGGGATCGATGATGGTGTTAAATCTCTGGTAATAATTTTCACTATATTATGAGAGTCGACTGCAGTATTATGGATAAGCCTAAAAGATTGGAATGGATTATGTTGGACATAAGTTAGTATTGTTTGTTTTTTCGACATTATTGATGGGATGTTATATAGTTTTGGAAAAAGGACAACCTGCAGGACGGGCGACATCCCATCGCTTCGGACAAGGCTGTGGGAATCGAACCCACAACCGAAGTGCGACTGGCCTTTATCGCCTACCACTGACCTACAGGAAGTCCCTGTTTAGAAGAAACTAGTTTTATTATATTAAGCAGTATGATATATGAAGTATAAGTCCATTTTAGGAACCATATATGATTAATCTCACTATAGATCGACTTATGTATATAATTTTTGTAAACCTTTTGTTCGAGACAGATGGAATGACCCGTCATTCTATCACATGATCTGCTAACACTTCACAAATAACAAATTCAACTTCATTTATATAAGAGATGAAGTGGAAATTGTTCAAGGCACGAACAATAGTGAGATTGTACCAAAATAAAGTAAGTATTTATTCTAATTCAAATTCTTCAACTTTAGGGAAATGATCTTGAAAACCAAAAATGTTGTCCTAGTGCCCTTATATCTGATGAATCAGATGGTACCCTAGATCGTCACAAATTTATGGCTTTGTGATTACTGGCTTTTCCATAGCCATGTTCTCTACCACTCTCCATCAGAACATGATGGTTAGATTTCTCTTCCATATCCATATTTTCACCTATGTGGGAACCCAATGATTAGTTTATTTGGGTAACTGTTACGTTTCATACTTTTGTTTTTAAAGATTGGTTTTGATATTCCTTTTTACGATGTGGGTTTCTATTAAAGAAACTTTCGAATAGTAAACCATTTATAACCCCGACGAATTTCGAGGGCGAAATTCATTTTAAGGGGGGTAGAATGTAACAGCCCAAGATTTTATAAAAAAATATTCTTTTTAATTTTATTAAAGTCTTGTGTTGTACGCTACACCAAAAGGATCTTGCACAACACGCATCCTTTACTTGCCTTGCATTACACGCAATCACGACCTTCCTCGATAGCGTGTGTAATACGCAATACCGAGTTTCACTAAACAATGATATGCTCTTAAAACTAGCCGTTATGAATAGTAATAATCTCTTTTTGAAATTTTATAAATTTTATTTTTCAAAATGGACTTCATTTTTGGACTCAGAATATCGAAATTAGCCTAGGGTGAAATTTTGGTATTTTTCTGAAAACTTTCAATTTTTGATGAATAGTGAAACCACTAAGTGGTAGGTTAAAAACTGAATTTTGCATAACACTTAATTTTACCGCTTCTGTGAATGGAATTTCGAAAATCCGAGAGACACGATTAATATCAAGGACTAAAATGTGGTTCAATGAGATGAAAATAATTTTTTGTTGAATAGTAACTTTTTACTTTTTTTTACCGCGGTTAATAGTAAATAGGGTAACTAAGGGTAAATATGATATTAATATTACCCTAACACATGTCCTAATTCTATTGGACAAGTGTAATTCGACCAAAACAAACTTAGGAATAAAATATGACCATTTAGGCCCACTTGGATTAGATTAGGACATTTATTATCAATTTATTTAAAGAAGGGTTAAAATAGTTAAAATCAAAGTTTAATAAGTAAATCATTTATAATATGGGGTTATACATAAGATATGTAACGCCCCGACCCCAGTTACCCAGAGTCGGTGCATTATTACATAACATTGGCATGATCACAAGAAAGATCAAATCTCGAAAGACCGATTGGTTTAGTAGCCATGGAAACACTAGATATATTCATAAGTTTTACATTACATCATTAAACGAAAAACTACTACAACAACATATTGTCTCCATAATCCACACTCATATCCCCACATAATATCCCTGCAGGTCATTCATAACTTACTTCTTCACTTCCTGGTAAAAATAAAACAAAGAAAAGGGGTGAGCTCAAATGCCCAGTAAGGATAACAATATAGCAGAAACTTTCATAAATAAGAATAAACATTTAAGGCAATGTATAACTAAAACAAAAGCCTTTTAAATATGAACTTTCAACATGGTATGGAATAAATAAAATGAAATAATGTCATTTACTTATTCACATGGATATTCTACTAATCGAATAATCACATGCAAAAATCAATAACCACTTTCATAATGTTGGAATGCATAATGCCAGACTATCATAACCACATAGCCAAGGCCTCGTGCCAAGACTACAAATAAGATTTTGTCAAGGCCTTGTGACAAGACACTATTTTGTCTCATGAGACCTACCGATGCATCGAAGAGCTATAACGGGCTCCACCCGTCACATATTAAGTCCAATGCATTCCCATATGAAAAGGTTTAAACATAACATAAACATTCGTATTAAAACTAGCATACGAAATGTCAATACTTTCACCATAAACTATGAATGGTATAAAAATAGCACATCCATAGTCAAACATATCACAAAACCTTCAATACAATATAGAAGTTTTGTATCATAATAAATCAACTTCAAATAATCTTAAAATCCATCAAAGGATGTTGACATAGATGAAATCAAAATTCTTTTTAAAGAAATATCTCCTTTTATTTTGAAATAATTTAAGATCCATTTAAAATAAAACATTTTCTTTGAAAATATTCTTATAAGCTTGTAAGGGAAAGCTTTGAAGATTTTATAACGGCCTAAAATAACCGCACCCGCCGTATAAGTTAAAAAAAACATTCTTACCTCAATTCTGTCGAAAAGGTTAAAAAGGACCTTGTTTTGAAAACGACCAAAAGATTCCTTTATAAACCACTTATAAAAGTCAAAAAGGGGATAAATGACTTTAACTCATATTCTAGTAAATAGTAAAAATGTTTTGAAATGCATTTTTAAGAAACATGGATGTGGATGATAAAGAGATCCCAGTAGATTATTACGTATAAACAACCTTGGATAATGAAGAGGTTGTAAAGTAAACCCTTACCTTGTACTTTTCCTTTGTTGGGGTCGGTTAACCTCCTGTATAATGGTGAAATAATTGTTATTAAATTATACAAGAATAATATACATTATTATGATATCATATATGATCTTTTAACATTTCTTTATTAATAACATCTTAGTATTATCGTCGTTTCAGGTGATAATCGATTCGTTCTTCTTAAATGTTTGGTTACGTAAGACATGTTTTTAATGGATAGATTAAATCTTATTCATAATCAGAATGATATTAACATTATTTTTAACCCTAAAATGAGAATAAGACTTGAATGGATACGATGGAGAATGAATCTCATCGCGTTCGTGGAGACGGTAGTCCGTACGTACGCACGAGCGACAATATCATTCTTTTGATATTAATATAATATATAAATGAATGGTATATCATATATACAGAATCATTAACATGTTATATTTATTATTTACATGAGTTACACATCATTATTATACCCATCCAAATAATATTATATTGAATAACAATTACACCACGACGTGGAGACGGTAAGACGTACGTACGCACGTATGGTGACATGTTATTCAAAGGGTGGATAGAATACTGAATATGGTTGTACCATACTTATAATAACATCACATTATATGTGAGATACTGGAGTTATTATTTTAGAATGGTAAGAACAAAGGAAGAAGAAGTGGAAGAAGAAATGAACTTAGAAAAGGGTGGTGAAATCATTACCTCTTCTACGGGTTCTTCCTTTTGATTTGATCAAAAGGGCTCCTTAGGTTGGCTTTTTGATCAAACTAAGTCATCTAGGTTGTAGTGAGGGATGTTGGGAGAGTATTTGGGCAGAGTTTGGCCGAACCAAAAGGCTTTATAGGTGTGAAGAAATGAGAAGGATGAGTGCCCTTTTATAAGAGGGGTGAGGGGCACCTTTGGAAAAGCTAGAAATATTAATTTATAATAAATTCATATTCGGTTTACAATGGCTTCAAAGTTGACTATTCAAAGTATAAGGTGGGGATAGGTCGAAAACCACTCAACCAATAGAATTTAGACAGGGTTGGGTACTTATATTAACCTTATCTTTAAGTATTAACTCTAAGTTAATTAGTTTCACTTTTACAATGTCTCTTTGTATTTTTATATTATATGGTTAATAAACTTACTATATACATCCAAGAGACCCCCAAGTGGTCCATTAATGATGAACCTATCATGATATAAGTCTCTTGGCAGAACCTTAGATTTTTAGGACTTTAATATCAATTAATAATATAATATTTGTTTAAGAACCCTTTTATGTCAATTTTGACACTATTCAATAGTTGATTTTTTTGAAACTCATAACAGATTGATTACTTCGAACAAAGTCAATTAAATCAATCCTAATATATCATATTATCCTAGAAAATTAGTTTAATTCATTAAAAGTTTCATATTATATTTTTTTGGGTATTTATAATATCAATTATTTTAATTTTTCAGTATTATAGTAATTACTTCATCATCATTGTGTCATAAATAAAATAAATTATTTAATGTCTAAAAATTATAAATAAAATATAATTATGTAGGAAATCTTTTTATCTTTCTAATGAATATTTATAATCGAAAATCCAACATGTATAACCCTATGTAAAAATTGTTCTTCTAAAAGATGTAAGCTTATGCCATTTTTATTTTTATTTTAACTTTATTAATATAAAGTGTCCCTACCACATACAAGTGGCTCCAAGGGGTCCCCAAATTGACCCAAGGATGATAATGGTCGGGTATGTGTCCAAAAATAAGGTTAGGACACGTTTTAGGGTAATTTTGTATTATTATAATATTATTTTTTAACCCTTATTTACCAGATTTACCCTTAACCATGGTAAATAAAATATTTACCACAGTAATAATTCAAAATGTCTAAAAATAAAAGTTACCTATTTACACAATTTGGACATCCTGATTCCAAATATGGAATCCATTTTTCTAAATTCAAAACACAGAAGTGGCAGAAATTAATTTAAAATTAATTCCCGCTGTCAAAACAAAAAGCGTGTTTTTAAGAGGTAATAACTATCAAAAGATTGACACTTGTTTATGTTCGGTTTAATTGTAAAATTATGTCCAATGACCAACATTATATTAAATGGTAAAAATATATTCTAAATATACTTTAAAACTACTAAAATTCATAATTTATCACTATTAATTATTTTGATTAAAAAAGTTGTTTTTAATTAAAATTTAGTAATTTTCACTATTCATCAAAATATGAAAGTTATCCGAAAAGTACCAAAATTTCACCTTAGGCTAAATTAGATATTCCGAATCCAAAAATGAAGTCCATTTTGAAATATATATAATTTTAAAAAGTAGTTATTACTATTTATAACGGCTAGTTTAATTGGTTGTTAGAACTCGGTGTTGCGTACAACACACGCTATCACATTATTCAAAGAGAAGCGTACCGTAGAAGCTTGGGATGTTTCATTTTAAATTTTTGATGTCCCCATTTAGTCAAAAAGTTTAAAATATAGTATTTAAAAAGGGTTCACTATTAAAGTTGATAAAAGTGCAATACTGAAAATGAATTTGTTCTTGCATTATATCTAAGAAACTCATAATATGGATTCTAAAATTATAAGGATTATATAAACATTAAAATTTATCTAATACTATTCATAACCTCTTTTGAACGGCTTGTTTGGTAAGTCATGGTGTGCTTGAACTTTGTGTTGCATGTAGTGAAAGTTATTGAATTATTTTGAAGAACTAACACACTATGAAATCTTGGGGTGTTACATTCTCCCCTCCTTCAATAAATTGCGTCCTCGCAATTTGAAATTGTTCTTCGAAAATAAAAGGTTGAAAATATATAATATATTTGTGGGAAACCCCACATCAGAAATTGGGTTACTAAAATTTAGTCTTAATATGAGGAAAAGAGAAATGAAAGGGTCACCACCAAATTATGATCTCGATTAGGAGAACATTGGTGGAAATTTGAGACATATAATTGGAGGAAAAACGTAAATATTTATAGGTAGTGATTGAGGTCATCAATTACAAACAAGTATAAAATTGAGGTCCTTAAATTCATCAATCTATGATGATTTGAAATACCATCGGTTCAACAAAACATAGGGTATTAGGATAACACATTTTTGACGTTTCAAAATATCTTAGTTGAAATCCCACATTGAAAAATGAATTAATGAGGCCTCTATTTAAAATAAAGAGTCGAAAGTATGAAGATTACCGAAAATAACACATTCTAGGGTTCCATGTAGTAAAATATGGATATGGAAGAAAAATCTAACCATCAATTACCTGATGGAGAGTGGTAGAGAACATGGCTATGAAAAGGCCAACAATCCCAAAGCCATAAATTAGTGATGATTTAAGGTACCATCTAGGAAAACATTTTTTTTCTAATTTTCTTTTCTTAATATTGAGGAATTTTTTATGAGATTGGCTAAGATCATATAGAGATATAATTACTTTATAATTAGAGTTTTATCCATTAATAAATTTCTACCACATACTCATCTTTCACTCTAAAAGATAATAGAATGTAAAAAAAAAATTCTATTTACACTATTCGTATAGGGTTCCAAAATAAACGAATTTATAATTCATCTAAAAAATCTTTAAATAAAAACTACATTATTTAATCCAGGACATCTCGTGGGCCAGTGGTAGGTGATACACCCTTGTCGCCCTTCGGTTGCGAGTTCAAGTCTCGCAGCCTTGCCGGACGCGACGGGTTGCCGCCCGACCTCCGGGTTGTCCTTTTATGGAAATCCAAAATAATCCAAACTAGAACTATCCAAAATACTTCTATCCAAACTCACAGTCCAACATTTATAAGGAAGTTAAACATAATATAGATCCTTTTTACCCCGTAATATCATATGAATACCTTCATCATGTATTACCATATTCCTTATTGATTACATTCATGTTCCCTTATTCCATATAGAATGCTGGATATACTTCATTAATCCAAAAATGTTTTAAAACCAAACAATGATGGAATATAAAAATCATTAATCAGCTTCAAGGTAGTCAATAATATCCAATATAATTTATCCAAATCAATCATGTATTATTCTAAAATCACCACCTCGGTATCTGAACCATATTATGGTTTATCTTTCTCTCAACCATATATTTTCCAAACATTTAACCTGCTACTGAGTCACTTTTCTTTGTTCCACACCATCTCAAGTCCTTAATGAAATAGTAATGCAGTACAATCCTTATATACTCCATAATTATTATAACAAGTACATTGTTGATACAACACTCAATTGATATAATCAACATAATAACTCTAATCATTCCTCTTAATCTGTGGTAGTATCATAACTTGATTATTATCCAATAGCATCATTTGCGACATAGTCTGATGACTGGGACATAGGTTCGCGTAGTGTCCAAACTCCTTGCAAATGAAGCATTGTACATTTGAAACCATTTTCTTACCCTTGCAGTCATGTACTTTGTGCCCTTTTCCTCTACACTTATAACAAACTCCCATTCCTTTCAGGCAAGTTCCAGGGTGTTTCTTTCCACAGTTACCATATATGGGAAAATTCTTCTTTTCCCTCTTCCCTTTATCCATCTTTCTCTCTTCTATCCTTTTCTTCTCTTGCTTCCCTTCAAAGCCCTAGGACTCAGTAAACTCTTTACTTATCTTATCAACACATGATATTATTTCTTCATATGATGATAATACATGGGAGACTATTTCTCTTATAAATTCTAGCTTAAGACCATGAAAGATATGATCCTTCCTTCTCTTTGGATCATGTGCATTTCTGGAGTTCTCATTCCTTCTACTGGGCGCCATTTCTAAACAATGGAATACACTAGATCAGTTTATGAATCAAAATACATAATCCCATACTTATAATACACTTAACATAAATTGAACTATTTATGGATATAATCCATAATCATAAAAATGTCTCATTTGAGGATGTATATACTCATAAACCCTTCACAATGGTTTGTAAAGAAAATGAGAATTATCCTAAGCATATCCCCCGGGAGTGTCGTAACCAAGAGTGCAGCAAGACCCGTTGTCGTGCACCAGTTCCCGTTCGAGTCTAGCTCAAAGCGGTGTTTTCGGGTTTTACCCCTAGGTACATCTGTGCCAGAGCCGCCTCTACCTGCTCGTATCCAGACAGGGATGTATTGCTCGGAAAACTCACACAATCTCTACAATAACAAAATTCTAGGAAGTTCTTCTATACTAATCCTCAAAGTTCATCTTAGGTCTACGTGCTCTAATCAGAGTTTATCTAAATCTAGCTTCCAAGGTTTGTACTAAACTTCCTCTAATACCAACTGTAACGCCCCGACCCCAGTTACCCAGAGTCGGTGCATTATTACATAACATTGGCATGATCACAAGAAAGATCAAATCTCGAAAGACCGATTGGTTTAGTAGCCTTGGAAACACTAGATATATTCATAAGTTTTACATTACATCATTAAACGAAAAACTACTACAACAACATATTGTCTCCATAATCCACACTCATATCCCCACATAATATCCCTGCAGGTCATTCATAACTTACTTCTTCACTTCCTGGGAAAAATAAAACAAAGAAAAGGGGTGAGCTCAAATTCCCAGTAAGGATAACAATATAGCGGAAACTTTCATAAATAAGAATAAACATTTAAGGCAATGTATAACTAAAACAAAAGCCTTTTAAATATGAACTTTCAACATGGTATGGCATAAATAAAATGAAATAATGCCATTTACTTATTCACATGGATATTCTACTAATCGAATAATCACATGCAAAAATCAATAACCACTATCATAATGTTGGAATGCATAATGCCAGACTATCATAACCACATAGCCAAGGCCTCGTGCCAAGACTACAAATAAGATTTTGTCAAGGCCTTGTGCCAAGACACTATTTTGTCTCATGAGACCTACCGATGCATCGAAGAGCTATAGCGGGCTCCACCCATCACATATTAAGTCCAATGCATTCCCATATGAAAAGGTTTAAACATAACATAAACATTCGTATTAAAACTAGCATACGAAATGTCAATAATTTCACCATAAACTATGAATGGTATAAAAATAGCACATCCATAGTCAAACATATCACAAAACCTTCAATACAATATAGAAGTTTTGTATCATAATAAATCAACTTCAAATAATCTTAAAATCCATCAAAGGATGTTGACATAGATGAAATCAAAATTCTTTTTAAAGAAATATCTCCTTTTATTTTGAAATAATTTAAGATCCATATAAAATAAAACATTTTCTTTGAAAATATTCTTATAAGCTTGTAAGGGAAAGCTTTGAAGATTTTATAACGGCGTAAAATAACCGCACCCGCCGTATAAGTTAAAAAAAACATTCTTACCTCAATTCTGTCGAAAAGGTTAAAAAGGACCTTGTTTTGAAAACGACCGAAAGATTCCTTTATAAACCACTTATAAAAGTCAAAAAGGGTATAAATGACTTTAACTCATATTCTAGTAAATAGTAAAAATGTTTTGAAATGCATTTTTAAGAAACATGGATGTGGATGATAAAGAGATCCCAGTAGATTATTACGTATAAACAACCTTGGATAATTAAGTGGTTGTAAAGTAAACCCTTACCTTGTACTTTTTCTTTGTTGGGGTTGGTTAACCTCCTGTATAATGGTGAAATAATTGTTATTAAATTATACAAGAATCATATACATTATTATGATATCATATATGATCTTTTAACATTGCTTTATTAATAACATCTTAGTATTATCGTCGTTTCAGGTGATAATCGATTCGTTCTTCTTAAATGTTTGGTTACGTAAGACATGTTTGTAATGGATAGATTAAATCTTATTCATAATCAGAATGATATTAACATTATTTTTAACCCTAAAATGAGAATAAGACTTGAATGGATACGATGGAGAATGAATCTCATCGCGTTCGTGGAGACGGTAGTCCGTACGTACGCACGAGCGACAATATCATTCTTTTGATATTAAAATAATATATAAATGAATAGTATATCATATATACAGAATCATTAACATGTTATATTTATTATTTACATGAGTTACACATCATTATTATACCCATCCAAATAATATTATATTGAATAACAATTACACCACGACGTGGAGACGGTAAGACGTACGTACGCATGTATGGTGACATGTTATTCAAAGGGTGGATAAAATACTGAATATGGTTGTACCATACTTATAATAACATCACAGTATATGTGAGATACTGGAGTTATTATTTTATAATGGTAAGAACAAAGGAAGAAGAAGTGGAAGAAGAAATGAACTTAGAAAAGGGTGGTGAAATCATTACCTCTTCTTCGGGTTCTTCCTTTTGATTTGATCAAAAGGGCTCCTTAGGTTGGCTTTCTGATCAAACTAAGTCATCTAGGTTGTAGTGAGGGATGTTGGGAGAGTATTTGGGCAGAGTTTGGCCGAACCAAAAGGCTTTAGAGGTGTGAAGAAATGAGAAGGAGGAGTGCCCTTTTATAAGAGGGGTGAGGGGCACCTTTGGAAAAGCTAGAAATATTAATTTGTAATAAATTCATATTCGGTTTAAAATGGCTTCAAAGTTGACTCTTCAAAGTCTAAGGTGGGGATAGGTCGAAAACCACTCAACCAATAGAATTTAGACAGGTTTGGGTACTTATATTAACCTTATCTTTAAGTATTAACTCTAAGTTAATTAGTTTCACTTTTACAATGTCTCTTTGTATTTTTATATAATATGGTTAATAAACTTACTATATACATCCAAGAGACCCCCAAGTGGTCCATTAATGATGAACCTATCATGATATAAGTCTATTGGCCGAACCTTAGATTTTTAGGAATTTAATATCAATTAATAATATAATATTTGTTTAAGAACTCTTTTATGTCAATTTTGACACTATTCAATAGTTGATTTTTTTGAAACTCATAACAGATTGATTACTTCGAAAAAAGTCAATTAAATCAATCCTAATATATCATATTATCCTAGAAAATTATTTTAATTCATTAAAAGTTTCATATTATATTTGTTTGGGTATTTATAATATCAATTATTTTAATTTTTCAGTATTATAGTAATTACTGCATCATCATTGTGTCATAAATAAAATAAATTATTTAATGTCTAAAAATTATAAATAAAATATAATTATGTAAGAAATCTTTTTATCTTTCTAATTAATATTTATAATCGAAAATCCAACATGTATAACCCTATGTAAAAATTGTTCTTCTAAAAGATGTAAGCTTATGCCATTTTTATTTTTATTTTAACTTTATTAATATAAAGTGTCCCTACCACATACAAGTGGCTCCAAGGGGTCCCCAAATTGACCCAAGGATGCTCATGGTAGGGTATGTGTCCAAAAATAAGGTTAGGACACGTTTTAGGGTAATTTTGTATTATTATAATATTATTTTTTAACCCTTATTTACCGGATTTACCCTTAACCATGGTAAATAAAATATTTACCACAGTAATTATTCAAAATGTCTAAAAATAAAAGTTAACTATTTACACAATTTGGGCATCCTGATTCCAAATATGGAATCCATTTTTCTAAATTCAAAACACAGAAGTGGCAGAAATTAATTTAAAATTAATTCCCGCTGTCAAAACAAAAAGCGTGTTTTTAAGAGGTAATAACTATCAAAAGATTGACACTTGTTTATGTTCGGTTTAATTGTAAAATTATGTCCAATGACCAACATTATATTAAATGGTAAAAATATATTCTAAATATACTTTAAAACTACTAAAATTCATAATTTATCACTATTAATTATTTTGATTAAAAAAGTTGTTTTTAATTAAAATTTAGTAATTTTCACTATTCATCAAAATATGAAAGTTATCCGAAAAGTACCAAAATTTCACCTTAGACTAAATTAGATATTCCGAATCCAAAAATGAAGTCCATTTTGAAATATATATAATTTTAAAAAGTAGTTATTACTATTTATAACAGCTAGTTTAATTGGTTGTTAGAACTCGGTGTTGCGTACAACACACGCTATCACATTATTCAAAGAGAAGCGTACCATAAAAGCTTGGGATGTTTCATTTTAAATTTTTGATGTCCCCATTTAGTCAAAAAGTTTAAAATATAGTATTTAAAAAGGGTTCACTATTAAAGTTGATAAAAGTGCAATACTGAAAATGAATTTGTTCTTGCATTATATCTAAGAAACTCATAATATGGATTCTAAAATTATAAGGATTATATAAACATTAAAATTTATCTAATACTATTCATAAACTCTTTTGAACGGCTTGTTTGGTAAGTCATGGTGTGCTTGAACTTTGTGTTGCATGTAGTGAAAGTTATTGAATTATTTTGAAGAACTAACACACTATGAAATCTTGGGGTGTTATAAGATAAATTCGATTTTAAATATTCATTAGAAAGCTAAAAAGATTTCCTACATGATGGTATTTTATTTGTAATTTTTAGACATCAAATAATTTAATTTATTTATGACACAAAGATGATGCAGTAATTATCTTATTAATGAAATATTGACATATTGATAATATAAATACCAAAATAAATGTAATTCAAGACTTTTTATGAATTCCACTAATTTTCTAGGTTACTATGATATATTAGTGTTGATTTAATCTACTTGGTTCGAACATATAATTCTGTTATGACTTTCACAAAAATCATATATCAAATAGTGTCAAAATTGACACAAAATAGTTTTTAAATCAAATATTATATTATTAATTGTTATTTTATTCCTAAAAATCTAAGGTTCGGCCAAATGACTTAGATAAGGATATATATATTAATAATAAACAATTTGGGGTTCGTTTGGCATGTTATAGTAAGTTTATTAACCATATAGTGAAAGAAAACAAAAAGACATGGTAAAAGTTAAATTATTTAACTTAGAGTTAAATCTAATTGATAAGGTTAAAATAATACCCTAAACTTGTCTAAATCTTATTGGTTGATAGGATTTCGACCCATCCCCACCTTATCTTCTAAAGAAGACCCTTTGGAGCCATTATAAACCGATTTTGACTTTAATATAAAATAATATTTTGAGATATTCCTAAGGTGACCCTCTCCTCCCTTATAAAAGGGCACCTCCTCTTCCTCCTCCTCACACCAATTTGAGCACTCAAGCTCTGACAACCCCTGCCAAAATCCCTTCTCCAATTCCCTAGAATAATCCTAGAGGTCCTGGTCTTCTTCAAAGACCAATCTTAGTTCCCTAAGTGGTGGATTTAAAGAGGCGTTCCAAAGAAGAGGTAATATCCATTACCGATCTTTTCAATTTCTTTCTTCTTCAACTTCTTCTTCTTTAGTTGTTTCATGACAAAGTAATAACATCAGTATTACTTACATACTGATATGTTATTATAAATATGAAACAACCCTAATTCACCTTCTATCCATCCTATGGAAAAATGAAATCACCGCGCGTGCGTACGTACGGAATACCGTCTCCACGCCGTGGTGTAATCTATTTTTCGTCACCACCTTAATAGGATGGGTATAATGGTGTAATGAGTAACTATATATGATTATTATAAAGTGATATTGATACTGAAATAATATGCATACACTTTAACATAATTCCACGACCGTGGGAACGATATCATCGCTCGTGCGTACGTACGGACTACTGTCTCCACGACGCGATGAGATTCATTCTCCACATTAACGATTCATGAATGATTATAAAGCATATATAATAAGTACTAATGAAATATATGACATAATAATTATACTTTATTTATGTACATTTATATGTATTTCATCTACTTAATTCCATTCAATTCAATAAGGAAACGAAAACAGCGTTCATGCGTACGTACGGACTACCGTCTCCATGAACGGTGAATTTCATTCCATTATCAATATATAATTATGAATATATATTATATATAAATCATGTTTTACATTCTGGATATAAGTAATCATGATCCAAGTAATCATATTAATAATTACAAGTTAAAAACACGAACGACAAATAAGACGATTTTACCCAAAATGCTACTTTAACATGAATTTACAAAAGACCGGGTAATATAAAGCCATAAGAGAACCATATATGATATCATAACAATGAATATGATTCTGTAATAAGTAAATGACATTATTTAAATCATTATACAGGAGGTTCAGACACATACGAAGCAAATCGGACCTAAGGTAAGGGAAATATCACAATCTCATTTTTATCCGAGATTGTTTATTCGTAAGTATTTACTGGGGCATATTTTATCATCCACATCCATGTTCCCTCAATATGTAATATTGTTTCCATCCACTTACAATAGTTTAAATCCAATTTTACCCTTTGGTGAGTTTTTAGTAAAGAATATGAAAGGAATCTTTTGTCGCTTTTTCATACGAAGTACTTTTTGACTTTTCCGACGAAAGTACGAAGAATGTTTTTTTTAACTTATACGGCATAAATGGATTTTTAAAACATTATTTCCAAGAAGTTTCCTTTAAAAGTTTTAAAGTTTATTTTTAATCAACTTCTTTTAGTTTAAAGTTGTATGACATGATAAGAAAGGAAAAAAACGTTTTTGAAGAAGAAAGGATATTTTCCTCAAGAATTCATTTCAAGTGTTTTATCAAAATTATTTTCCATCTAAGATAATAAAGGGTTCTGTTTTTATCCCTATTATTACATTGATTTGATCATGTTGTGATGGAATTATTTTTATGAATTCTTTTATCTTATATGAATTGATTTCTGATGTCATGATGTTTCAAGAATCCCATTTTTGTTACATGTGTTGTGTGATGATGTATGATTTATGATTATGTGGCACACATAAGAAATGATTCATTATAAGATGGGTGAGACCTATATCTCCCTCCAATGAATTGGGTAAAGATTTTATATCTCATGAGATAGACATGGCTGGAACAGAAGGTTATTTCAGTTCAGTGATACAGGACTGAAATGAGGAGTGAACTCGGTTCAGAAAGGGACTTTGTCCACTAAGATAGTCTTGGCAATGAGTTATGACTAACAAGAAATGATTTTCCATGATTATATGTGCATGCCACAAAGTTTCAAGTTTTATGATATGATTATGGGGATCTCATTTTCACTTCTATGATTTGTTCCATGTTAAGATATTATGCTCTCTTTTGCAGGTTAAGATTTCCAAAAAGTTATGTTCTTATGAATATGATGTGATTGATTTTTCTTTTGTATACCCTTACTGAGAATTTGAGCTCACCCTTTTATGTTTTCTTTTCCCCAGGATATAAAGAAAGGTTTTAGGTAAAAAAAAGGGAAGATCTTTATGGGAGATATTGAAGATCTTTCACCACGATTAGAAGACTACGTTCCGAGTTTCCAAAGACACTAAACTATTACGATCCTTGTGTGTGTGTTTTTGTTATCTACTACGTATTCCGCAAAAGTAATGTAATGTCCATGTACGTGAAGCTTCAGGTCTCTACAGTAGGTCGATCCCAAACTCGATCTCTCGTCGAGGGGGTAAGGCTATAACCACTTCTGGAAAGACATCAGGGTACTCCTCTATGACCCTAGGAAACGCCAACTGCTGAACCTCTAAAGAACTCAACATCATCTCAGCCATTATGGATGATAAGGATGGAACTCATCTATGACCCATCCATGGATCTCGCTCACCAACAAACACCACTTTCTCTCCATCCACATCAAAGAAAACGACCTTCTTCCTATAACAATCGACAATAGCCTGCACCGAATACAACCAATCCATGCCCAGTATGACATCATATGGTTTTATTTGTAAACATAGTAAATCTCCCCAAGAGCGGTGTTTCCCCAACACTAGCTCACAGTATCTACATACTTCAAACAAGCCGGCTCAACCTCCAACTGGCATAGTCAACGCCAAGGGCACTGGAAGCCTCTCTACCTCAAGTCCTAAAGAATGGACAAGGGTTGATGATATGAAGGAGTGTGTTGCTCCTGAATCAAACAAGGCATACACCAAGGTAGAAAACAAGAAAATGGTACCTCGAACGACATCTGGCTCACCTGGGGCTGGCAACGCCAGAGCATGAAGCTGACCACGACCTCCTCCATGAACTATCTGACACTGATGACGACCACCACCACGGCCACGCTCTTCTCTCTGAGGACGAGGAGCGTCATGGGTCTGTCCTCTGCCTGCTCCATCTACCCTCTAGTGATCTAAAGCTGGTGCAACCTGCTGCTGCTGCCTCGGCTGGAACTACCTCAATGGAGGAACCTGGAGCAGAGCACCTAATGCACGACGACTGATCTGAAAAGTTGGGCACTCCTGCTACTGATGACCATGACCACCACAAGAAAAACAAGTGCCTGATCCCTTGGCATAGGACTGATAGTTTCTGCCTCCGGAGAAACGAGATGGGAAGGGCTGGGACCTACCCCCAGGTGAACAGAAACTCTTCTGCCCTGAAAACCGGGATCCCCAGACCACATATTTGCTTCGTGAGGAATCATGATGATCCCCCTCTCGTGATGATCCAGTCATATCCAAAGTCCTCTCAATAACCTCTACCCTTACCAGCACCTCAAGATATGTCTTTAGCATAAATGGGGTGACCTGGCGCTGGATCTCTGGACACAAAGCCTCCTCGAAATGCCTCGCCCTAGCCTCCTCATCTGGTAACAGGTCTAAATCATATCGTAGAAGGTTCCTAAAACGGATTCCAAACTCTCGAACACTGGAGCTCCCCTGTCGAAGGGTAAAAAGCTCATGGCGACTGGATGCCTTCGCAGTCGAAGAAAGAAAATTGACTCTAAACCCATCTCGAAACTCCTCCCATGAGATTGCTAACTCCTCACGATCCCCGAGGAACAAGAACCACCACTGCCTCACTGCTCCATGCAGCATCTTCACAACCAAGGACACCCAGTGTTCCTTCTGAGCACGAATCGAACTGAAGCCTATCTCGACCTCCTCCAACCAGTCTTCTATGACTACATCTGAAACAGAGCCCTCGTACTTCTGTAGACTCTAGTGCTAAAACTCTTAGAGTGTCTTCCTCCAAGTGTCCTCTTCATCAACCCCTAACCGGCGACAATCTGCTGGAACAACCTGCTGGACATCTTCTGCGCAAACCTGACGAGGACGTCGACCTGGAGCCATACCTGTAAAATAAAAACTGTTAGAGCTCCTAAGCCTGGAATATGGAAGACTCAACATTAATAAATTATTTTTTTTCTTTTATTAATTTAAGATGAACCTATCCCAAGGTCTACCCATTCAAACACATGCGCAAAGAAGAATTATGCATGATCCTTTCCTAGGTCTCTACCCTACAACCAGTATCACTTTGTTTAGTATCCATCGTAAACTTAAAGGTTTGTATGTCAGATCATAGGGGGACCTAAAAGCCTATGTCTCAGCCGATCTCCAGTGTTTACCTCACTTGCTAAACATGAATGACATTGTTGCCCTACCAACCCATGCAACCTCACGTGTGCCTAACTCCAAACTCCATCCTATCCCTCAACCAGACCTCTGACACCACTCTGTCACGACCCCCTCCCCACAAAGTGTACCCCTCCTGGGCCGACAATGTGAGAAAAAAGATAATGAACCCTGAGTCCTACCTCCAGTAGGCCCCGGGTTGGCGACTAACACCAAGGGTATAGTAAACAGACAAATGGGAGGCATCACCCTCTAAGAGAACACATGCGGAAGAGAGAGATAAGATAGACACCAATCAACTCTAACTCAGAACTGAAATATAAAAGCAACCCAAGTACATATATGAAATTTCATGCAAAAATACTATGACTGAAAGGGGAAACTAAAAGTACCCAAAAGAATGTAAAACGACAGCGACCACAAGCCCGAACAACTCCTCCTCCAACCACAAGCTAGTAGTAACCATCTTGATCTCCAACCTGCTCTAAGTGACCTGAAAAATAGTTTATATATACATAGGGTGAGTATAACAGTATAATCATTAGGATCCTCCCCAAGCCTCTCGTGCAAAAGTAAAGAAATCATGCTAAAGACCAGTGAACAACAAGTGAAACTAACTCGTCACCTAAACATGTATACTAAGTTCCCAACCTCACCATGGATACTCTCACCAAGTAATGAATACAAGAATATAGCATATTGTAATGATTATCAAGGGTAACCCACTACTAATTCCCCAATGGTTTGCTACTTTTCCCCAATGACATACGTCCTGTGCATCTCTTTCAAAGGCTTGCCCGCAGACACCTGGGCTAAGATCTACAATCTGCACCTCATGCACCACAAAGGCTTTCCCACAGACACCTGGGTAAAGCACCACACCATCCTCACAACCAAAATTAACCAGGTAAGTTCTGGGAGCCACCACAACCCGCATAACATGTAGCATACATTAGGTATTATACCTCAAGCCATTATAGCCCATACACCGAGTAGGGATCCTCAAGCCATCACAGCCTATACACGTTACACATATAGTAGTCCATAGGATACTATATCCAGAATATATGTGTGTGAAATAACCACAAGCCATTACAGCCCTCTACACACATATATGGGTAAAACTAACCATTGTGCCTACCAGCACGAAGATCTACCAATAGAAGAGAGCGGGGTCAAAGGGGGTAGTCAACCATTCAACCTAAATCAGAATGTTGGGGAAAACACCCCCCAGGGCTCAGAATCCACGGGGTGTCAGTTTCCCTTACCGACAGGGTGGAGTAGCGTATAGAACACAAAAAAGTACAAAATATATATATAACTCACATCCACACTATGGGCATTACCTAGTCTTAGATACAACTGCAGCTAACGTCTCTCAGACTCCAGGCTGCTACTTCTAAGACTAGGTATCCTATAAGCACACAAACATTTGAAGAGCTTTATTACATTACTCCATTATCATTTTATCAGTTCCACTATACGTTAATTAATTTTTTAAACATTAATTAACCATGAAAAATTCCAGATTAAACTGAATTGGAATCACATTCAAAATCCACTGCTCCTTTTAAGATTCACATCACCTTTAAATTCTAGTATCTCTATCCCCGTGCATTTTCACCATTTAATTAAACATTCATTACAGAATTACTTTCCCATATTCCCAGGCATTATAGAAAAGCATCCTATGCTACTAAACACAAAGGAGGATCAACACGGTGAGTATATATACTAACCGTTGAGTCTTTTCCACCTATAGAAAGAGTATAGACCCATTCTACCTCGAGAGGCTAAACACATAAAGCATGTGGCATACCCCGCGCGTCTTCACCTCCTTCGGAAGAAGGGTAAGCAAGACCAGCTGCCTTGAGCAGTGGGGAAAAGCAAAGAAGATAAACATTCAAAGAATCCACAAGCATCCGTCAACCACATCCATCCCATTCCATCACCCCTGGTGTCCTCCCCGACACCCACATGCATAAGCTGATGCATCTCGCCACCCTAGGTGTCATCCACTGCCACAACCATGAGTCCCCATGCCTCCACATATCACAACAGCCATCCAGGCTCACATTAAATCACAAGCAGCAAGAAAACAAACATCACATCAATGGGATCTTGGCCCCTTTAACAAACAAGAGGGTAACTCAGAACCCCTTTAAGAAATTCTCACACAATATGTTCTTTAATCCATATTGAATTATCAGATTTGTTATTCGTAGGTTCCAATTACCGGATACATAATCAGTAAGCTATCAAAATTAAATAACCATGCTTACTTCCCTAATTTGATTAACCTCAAATTAGAACAACTACAATGACAACAACCAGATTCATTTACATGCCTCTTTATCTTTAGCCAATTAGTTAACAATTAATTCTGGCATTACGTTCATTATCAATTTCCATCAAGAACGAACAACTAATCAAAGAAAACATAGATATCACTCTATCTAGCAAAACATGAGGCAAACTGTTATCAAGGTACAAAGCAACAACATGCGATCAACCAATTCTTTTAATCTAGTTCAAGTATTTAATTAGGTCAATTTCATTGTGATCCAAAGGGCTAAATCATGCTAATTCTACGATTGCACATATACAATTAGATAAGCCATGAATCCCCTACCTCGAAGAGTTCTTGACATCCTTTATCCACACAACAAGTCAAAATCCTCCTCTCACGACAACTGCATCCACCAGAGGATGCACGGTATGACAGTACCAACCAAACCCAAGAAAAACCCATTAGAATCTTGGAAATTGCATGGTATAATATGGAAGGGAGAAACAAGAGAAGATGATCCCCAAAGGAACGATGATAAAACATACCTTATTTGGAAGATTGACCGACATAGCTCGGTTGCATCCAAAACAGAGAAGAACCAATCCTAGGAGTAAAGATTGATTATGCAACTCCTACGGGAATGATTGAAAGGTTCTAGTGTCTCTTAGCCGAGAAAAAGTAGGAATAACAAGGTAGAATGATATCTCGTCCCTTTTTGAATATTTAATGGGGCGACAGTTTAAGATCTGGTTAATTCTCCACTAAAAACGGATTGCATTAACCGACGCGGATTGACCAAGTAAAAACATCCCGATCCATAAGAATAATTAATATAGGATTTATGTCATTTGAATCAGCCTTAAGAGTCCTTAAAATAAGGCTTTAAATGTATTTTACATCAAAGGAAATGTCAAAGGGTAAAAACTGTAGGAAGATGGAAACACTGTTCAAGTCCACCGTTAGAAGGTTACCGTTCTGAAAACACTGTTCAAGTCTACCATTAGAATTTAACCATTATAAGGTTACCGTTCTGGAAACACTGTTCAAGTATACCGTTAGAAGGTCCCCATTAGAAGGTTACCATTCTGGAAATACTATTCAAGTCCACCGTTAGAAGGTCACCATTAGAAGGTTACCGTTCTGGAAACACTGTTGAAGTCTACCGTTATACAGTCACCATTAGAAGTTTACCATTCTGGAAACACTGTTCAAGTCTACCGTTATAAGGTCACCGTTAGAAGTTTACTGTTCTGGAAACACTGTTCAAGTCTACCATTATAAGGTCACCGTTAGAAACACTGTTCACTGAACCTCACTGATAGAAACACTGTTCACCGAACCTCACCGATAGAAACACTATTCACCTACAGATACTGTTCATAAAACTGGAAACACTGTTCACAGAACTGGAAACACTGTTCACAGAACTAGAAATTTGGAAAAGTGTTGGGGATAAGTCACCGTGACCTCCCAGAACACCTCCAACACCACATTTTCACAAAGTAATGGGCCAGAGAGGTCCGAGCCATTACATATTCTCAATAAAATGGGAGATGAAAGTATCACTCATGCGTATGTGTATAATACAGCCTCCACACTGCGATATGATTCATTTTGAACCACCATAATTAATGTTTAGTTATTACGATATATTTTGTATATATATATAATATTTATGTCATAATATCTATCAGAAATACTTTAATTCTATGTCTATATTTTCTTCAACATGTTTTCAAGAATTTTTTCATTATTCTCTAGAGATTATTTAAGGTTATTTTTAACTATGTTTTTCTTTATTTACCTATGTATAAAAACAAATATTCTTATGGTTTTTTAAACATGGTAATTTTGAAATTTTATTAAAATGTGAAAGAATTTTTTATCCTACACCATATCAAATAATTTCACCACCATCACAAATACTATTTTCCTTGAATATTACATTATAATTTTTGTTGTTTCTTTTCAAAGAAAATGTTTTCCTAAATATTTAATATTTTTTTTGATTTTAAGTAAGTAATTTCAAAATGAAAAAGGTATTATCTTCAAGAAACATTCTAGTGAACTTTTAATGGTATTTTTCATCTAAAATAACATCCTTTGATGTTTCATATTATTTTCTAGGGATTTGATCCAATGTTACCATGGCTATTCTTTCTCCAAATGGTTTATTTTTATGATGATGAAATATTTATGAAACCCATTTTATTTCCATGGGTAAATATTTTATACAATGATAAATGATTTCATTATCTCATGGAATACATATGAATGGATTGCAGTTATGTGATGGGTGGTTCTGTTATAATCCAAGGAAGGGTGGTTATGTTATAAACCAAGGATGGTTGGGTCTGTTATAGACCTACAATGCATTAGGTAGTGATGAAAGATTTTAGAAACTCCTAAGTGGTGTTGGAGTTAATAAACTCCCATGATATGGATAATTCAACTGGATAAAAGTTACTTCTAAAAGAATGTTGTACATGAATAGGTATGAATTTATATTATAGGACCTTTTCCATAATAATAGACTTGGGAGTTAACCTTGATTAAGGAAGTTATATTCTATTATTATGTGAATGAAATGAACTTATGTCTTATACTTATGATATGTTCTAATGGATCATGATTTATTATTGATGATTCAATACTCTTATGTATTTTTATTTACAAAACCTTAAGCCATGATTCGTGATTAAAGAACTTTGAATGGTTGAGTGTGATTATTGTAAGTTTTAATCATGTTCACATACCCTCATGCATATGTTATTCTCACTTTTGATCATTGATTTATATCCTTTATGTTTAACATTACCAAGCATCTGATCTCATCCTTTCTTATATTTCCTTTCCCCAGGTTATGAAGAATATTTTTATGTATGCTATTTAAAATAATGGTGTTTTTGTGAGGGAATTAAAGTAAAATGATGTAAATATTTTATATACCAATTGTTTATGTATCCATGTTTCCAAAAACACTAAACATTTATAGTTTAAGAATGGGTCGTATTGATATGTAATTAATATTTAGCTAATTATATGTAGTACTTATATATGAAGTGTTTGGGGTTTCCATAGTTAGTATCAGAGAAAGGTCTAGTAACTCTTCAAAACTAATATGTGGAAACTTCAGTGAGAACCCTTAGGATAAGCTTGGATATATCATAAAATCCAAAAGTTTTAGTAAGATATAGATTATGTGGGTGTCCTAACAATACATACCTATTTGGATACTACAGGTGGATATGGTATTGAAATAAATTAATATAGTGTAAATAACTATAGAAAGATTTATCTGAGTATATCTCACCTATCATTCCAATGAATGGTGAATGAGCCTTTAGTGATCACCTAGTTTTAAACTCCTGAGATATTTTATTAGGTTAAATCACATTTTTATGAACCATTATGACAGATATGAATAGATAATGATGATATATAATCTATATTTAATCCTAAGGTGTCATATAGTTAAAATAAACTGTCATGGTTTATATATCCTATGAATTATTTTTCCATGATTATATGATTTCACACTATGATTATTGTTTCACATTATTTGATTTTTTTGTTTCAATCAATGGATGGAACCAGAAGGAATCAGGTTAATGATTAATGTGATAGAAAATTCAATGTTTTTTTATCTAGATCAACCGAACGTTATGGGAGATGAAATGATTTTTTTTTGTTTCTATGCTTACATAAATTTATTAATACATGAATCATTTTGAACTTACAAGTGAGAAAAAGAGTAAAGAACTACTATTGATTCCATCACAAGGAAACCTTTATCTTCTTTTAGTGGGTCCACCAATCAACTAATTACTGAGAAATGGATAGGTACCATTGTGAAGATATTTTATATTCTCTAGTGTTCGAATTATAAAAGGGTTATCCTTAATGTTTATCATTTAAGAGGTTAATTATATCATTGGTGCAATCTTATCAAGAATATGAGTCAGGGATAAAAAATTTCCACCATAGAGTTGGATGAGTTTAGGAGATTATTTTTCAAAAGTACTTTCCCCATATTCTTCATATGAAAATGGAGAAGGAATTCCTTGAGCTAAAGTAGAATTATTATGAATCTGTTAGTACCTATGAGATAAATTTTACAAGACTTTAAAGGTATAATTATAGTATTATTATTGATCCAGAAAGTAATATTGATCGTTTATTCAGTGGTTTAAAATCAAACCTCCTATAGGAGTTATCCATAATAAAAGACTTCATTATATATGAATAATTTTTTCTATTTGATATCAAGGTAGATATGGAGATTATATTCACCCATAAATATTATGGTTTTGATAAGAAAATAAATATAGAATTAAAAGAAACTTCTAATAACAAAAACCATGGAGGGGAGAAGATGATACTTCCTTTACACTAAATGAGTGGAAATAAATATGGAGAAATTTTTTTAATAGGACTAGTAAATTATTTAACTGTGAAAATGAATGTTATTGAGAAAAAGAGTGCCGTTGTGACGTGAAGAGGCCAATCAATGAATGGAATGATGAAAATTTTAACAGAATGCACAACCCACACTCAAAATTTTCAAATTCTAGGAGTATGGGAATTATTCCAAGTAGTGATAAAATATAAGTGTTAATAATGATGATCTATATCAGTAGACTCTTAATCCCAAAGGCAAAAGGAAATCTCATGGGATCACAGTTACTGATGTAGAGTATGACAACAAAGTGTTGAAAGAAACACTTACCATCCACTCTAGAATTGCTAATGTCTAATTTGATTATGGTTCAACCCACTATTTTATATTTTAATAATTTGATATAGGTATCAAATTATAAAACTCAATGATTAGATTTTTAAATATTAGTGAAAATTCTTAATGGTATGATGATTGCATCTCAAGTATGTGATTCTTCCCTAATTGAATTTTGTGGGAATGTGATTGTTGAAAATGCTATTATACTTAATATAGTTTAATTTAATGTGATTTTAGGAATGGTTTGGATTTATTTATATAAATCACATATCAATTTCCATGTAATTGAAGTAATATTTGATATTCCAAACCAACCTATGACCGTGTATTAGTGAAGAGATTAATATAAACCTCCAATGGAAATTACATATGGTGCATGGGTCTTGATTCTTATCCTAAAGTGGTATTTATATAATATAGTTGGGAAGAAACTCAACATATATGATATTCATATTTTATGGAAGTTTTTTGATTCGTTTACATAAGAGTTACATAGTCCTCTTCTAAATTGTGATACTGAGTTTTTAATTGAACTCATTCCTGGTGCTACACCTATTTCAAAGAATCCATATATAATAACCCATATTGAGTTGATGTAATTGAAGAACTAATTAATGAAGAATATTGACAAGGGATTCATTCATCCATGTGTGTCACCTTGGGGTATACCTAATATTTTTATTAAGAATAAAAATGGACCAATGAAACAATACATTAATTTTCAAGATCTTAACAAGATCACAATCAAGAATAAGTATCCTATGTATCATATTGTTGATTGGTTTGATTAATTACCAGGCTATCAATATTTTTCCAAGATTTATCTTGGATTTGGATACTATTAATTGAGGTTAAAAAGTGAAGACATACCCAAGAAAACTTTTTGATTGATGTTTGAACACTATAAAGTCATTTTGAATTACTAATTCCACTATTATATTCATGGATTAATTGAATAGACTTTAGAGACTACCTTGATTATTTTGTGGTAGTATTTATATAGGATATTCTTACATATTGAAATATATAATAAGATCACAAATATCACTTGAGTATTATAATAAATAATCTAAGGAATGATAATATGTTTGTAAAATTTACCAATGCATTAACTTTGTCTATAGAAAGTTTCATTTTTGGGTCATATAATATCAAGAGAGGCTATATCGGTTGATCCATCAATGAAGGAAGCTATTGAACATTAGTAAAAACTAAGCATTGTGATTCAGATCCATAGTTTTATTATATTGACCAGATATTATTGATGCTTTTTAAGGGTTTATCCTGAATATATAATCCATTAAACAAGATAACTTAGAAGGGAGTGAACTAATATTGGATGGATGGATGTGAAGAAAATTTCAAGGAATTGAAGATAAGGTTAGTTAATGAACCTTTTCTCACACTAACCTATAATAGGGAATATTTTTTGATTTATAGTGATGCACTGAAGAAATGGATTGGATTTTAATTAATGTAGAATGATATGGTGATATATTATGTATCATGAAAATTGAATATTATTGAGAAAAATTACATGAATCATGATTATGAGTTAGAAATATTAATCTTTTCATTAAAGATATAGAGGAATTATCGTTATAGATAAAGGTGTGACATATATTTGATCATAAAATTTTAAAGTATATATTCACCCATAAATAGTTGAATAATTTATAAATAATATGGTTATATTTGATTTAAGATTATGACTGTTCAATACATTACCACTTTAGGAAATAGAATAAGGTGGATGATTCTTTGTGTTGAAATGATAATTCTATCTTCTCTATGATTAAGATAAAAAAATATCCAAAATTTATGGATTTTCAAAATACATATCACAAAATTTTGAAGAAATGAGATAAATATTATTTAGCTCAAATGGATGTTCAATCATTTATCCATGAAATGATTAAAGAGGTGTTTAAGGGGGATGTGGTGATACAAAATAATGTGAGAAATATTTTTTAATTTAAACTTGATTATGATGGAATGATAATGTTTATGAACTATGTATGTTTCCCATCAATACTAGACTTAATTAAAGAAATATTTTTAGAGTCTCACAACTCACCATTGTCAATTTATCATGGATGTAGAAAGATGTATAGAGATAAAAATGATTATTTCCAGTAAAACAAAATGAAGATAGATATTGCAGAGTATGAATTATTGTGAACGGTATGTTTGTAAGTTAATACTAAGAGATAAAATTATATGGGGATGTTACAACCATTATCCATACCAAAATGATAATGGGAGAACATCACTATGGATTTCATTTTGGGACACCCCAAAATGTCTAAATTTCATAATTCTACATGGGTTATAGTTGACATCCTTATGAAGTAAGAACAATTCATTGATATTAGAAAGATTAATCTATTGATAAAGTTTCCATGATATACATTAAGGAAGTGGTAAGGTTTTATGGAGTACCTAATTCTATTGTATCTGATCTAGATATGAGGATTACTTCAAAGTTCTAAGAAAGTATTTAGCAAGCCCTGGATATAAAGTTGTGTTTCAGTACTACCTATTATCCTATGATAGATTGTTAGTCTAGTAGGACCATTTAAACCTTATAATGTATGTTTATATCCTATTATAACTATTTTAATGGTGGTTTTGATCAATACCTTACTCTAGTTGAATTCTCTTATAACGATATATTTCACTTGAACATTAAGATGACACGTTATGAGCACTATATGGAAAGAAGTGAAATCTAAAATATGCTTGATTGAAGTTGGAGAAATAAAGATATTGATACCTGAGATAGATGAGGAAATAAAAAAGAAGGTTAATTTTATTCATCATCACGAAAAGGTATATCAGAGTAGATAGAAGTGTTATATTGATAATCATTGCCAAGATCTGGAATTTGAATTTGGTGAGAAGGTTTTACAATAAATTTATTTAGGGTAGAATATTATCAGATTAAAAAATAAAGTAAAGGTGATCCCTAGGTATTTTTATACCTTTTAGATTCTTTATTGAGTAAGTACTATATATTATCACTTGGAACTCCCAAAAAACCTCTCAATTTCATGATGTGTTATCTATATCTCTCATGAGGAAGCACATAACTAATACCTAACATGTATTGAACATAAAGGTTGTACCCTTAGATCATGATATTTACTATGAAGAGAAACTCGTGGGAATATTATATTATAGAGATAAATATCTATGGAAAAAGTATACTCACCTGGTTAAATTTAATTGTAGGAATTTTAAATTAAAGGAAGTTACATGGAAAATTCCTTATATGTGAAATTCACAAGGGAAAAATATGTGACTGAATGGGAGGACTGTCCCAGTTGAAATAAGAGGATTCAAAATTTTACAATATGTATTTCGGGTATCCTATAATAGATTAATGATAATGTATATTTGATTGTTCGGTGTGAGGATATTAATATGTGGAAGAAGAACTGGGATGGTGGACTATTATTCTTCCCAGTATGCCCAGTTCCAAAATCTCATTTAAGGAGGTATCCATGTTCCCATAATTTTTAAGCACCATTATTAATTATGATCAAAAGGCCATTGATGAATATATTTATCTAGTCGATGATCTAGACATATGTTCTTTCTTGAGTTTGACGTCAGGAAAATTCAGTGGTTAGGCTTTTAGGAATGTGGTGTATGCAGGAAGTCGGAAAAATATCTAGGCATAAAAACTTCGGTGCCCGGATATTACAGGTAAGTTGAATTTTTTAGTTTGGAGAACGAGAAATCAACCTCTTACAACTCCTGGGAACATAAAAAAAAGTGTGATGTTGGCCTCCAAATGTTAGTGGTGTGTAACACAAAAATAGGAATCAACATAGAACTTATGTTTTGAGGGAAACACGGTGAATGAGATCTAGAAATTTTTGAAGTATGACATGAATTTTGATGTAAGTGGAGGTTCCTCATAGGATTTTATTGAATCCTATTTCTAGGGAGTTGGGAATCAAGGATTGGAGGCATAATTTTTAGCATTGACCTTATCACTGGTATGTTGAACCCTTTGAGAGGTGAGGAACAAAGCTAGAGAAGACAAAATATATTCCATCCATCTTTTATAGGTACGGGTGAAGGAACATGTTGTGGAGATGGGATATTTAATCAAGTTAGGGATGGATTACTCTATGATTAAAATATTTCTACCAATGATATTACTTAATACGAAAGGTAGGTGAGACAACCAGGGTAGACAGGTCAAATAGAAGGCACCCAACGTATGTTTAAAACATAACATGGATAACTAATTCATTGATGGGGAAATGGGGGGGGGGTCTAGTTAAAGATAGTAGGGGTTTAGTGATTATGGGATTCAACACATACCACGGGTCAGGTAATTCTTTTGGGGTAGAAATAAGAGTTATGGTTATGAGTTTTATGTTTTGTAGGCTTTCTAATTTTCAGATCCTAGAAGTTGAATCAGATTCTTCTATTCTAGTTGGTTGTCTTTAGGGGAACGATATATCACCTTGGGAGATATCCTAACTTTTTAGAAAATTTATAATTTTCATCAACCATGGAATTCAAGTTATCAATACTTGGATAAAAGAGATTTTTTCAGTAGATTCTCTTGCTATTAAAGGGAATCCAAGTGAGAACATTATTTTACATGTGGAATTATGGTCTTTCTCTGATGACTGTAAGATCATTATCAAGGGTGATGCTCTTGAACTACACTATTTCCATCCTCCTTGAGTTGGAAGAATTTTTGGTGTTGTATGGTGCTTTGTTTAGTTGTTGTGTGTTTTTTTTGTTCCCATTAATAAAAATTTAATCTTCTGTCCTTTGAAATAAACATGTGGTATTCGATGTCTTTTCTTACATGCAACCCCGAGCCTATATGAACCATGATATAATAAACCATTATAACATATACATTAAATTAGTAGGTATGAATATTAGTAACCACATTATGAAAAATATTTATAAAGGGTTTAAATAGTGAAAATGCATTAATTAATTCAATATAAATAAGTATTTTATTTTCAGTAAGGTCATTTTACGCTTCAAAAATATGTTTTCTTTAAAATGATTATTATAAAAATTTTACACAAGAACATTATAAATATTTTATGATTTTTTTGGAATTTTATTTTAGGAAATAATACTATTTTTGAAATCATAATTTCAATATCATCTTTGTGTGATTTTTTATAATTTTTTTCAAATATATTTTTTAAAAAATTGTGAAAAATATTGATTTTTTTTGTAAAAAATTGAATTTACATTCAATTAAAAGTCTCAATATGTTTTTAATTTTATCATAAATTAACATAATTATGATTTAATTTCAAATAATAAAATTAATTACATAATAATAATCATTATTATTTATTTTGGTATAAGTTTTTTAGGCTTAAAAACACATTTTTCTAAAAATGTTTTTTTGCGCACAATGTGTTTTTATATTACTAAATTAAGTTAATATGTATTTATTTATGGTTTTAGTTAAATTTTTAGGTTATATATTTATTCGTATATTTTAACAATTATTTTATGTTTTTTACAAGGAAATTAATGTACATAAATTATGTTTTATTCTTAAAGATTCATTTTTCTAAATTGGGTTGTCATTGCAGGTTATGCGCTTATTTAAAATTAAATTCTGCCACTTTGTGAAATTGAATATAGTAAAATAGATTATATATTTTGAATCATCATAATTAATATATTTTAATAGGTTTAACTTAATTTTTGTTAATAGTGAATAGTAAGAGTAGTAAAATTTTGTTTCCATAGTTAAGGTTAAAATTGGTTTACCTAGAGTGGCTAGGGAGGAGGGTTAAAGAAAGATGTCAAGGTAATATTTCCACATAAACCAATCTAACTATTATTATATTTTGAATATATTACAACCTTATATTATCCTAACTTCAAATCCATGATCATTTAGAGCTACATTCCCATGACAATGACCTTATATCATTGAAATATTTTAAGAAATTCCATATATGTCCCTCCCCTCAGTCATTAAAGGGAATCTCTTATCCTCCATTATTCACCCTATTTTATCTTTATATATTAGGAAATAAATACTCTAAAACCTTCAATGAATCCTTCCATTCATCCTAGATCTTATTTTTTCCCTAATACCATTCCTTCATGGATTAAGTTATAAGCTAAAGGAGGTCTCTCAAAGAATAGGTATAGACCATAATGAAGAAATTTCAATTTTATTTCTAATTCCACTTAAAATAATCATGTTGTATCCATAAAAAAATGATGAATAAAGAATCATAAATATACTAATATTTTATTATGATTATATAAACACCATTTTCCACATTTTCTCAATCAAATGAGACATGAATGTATCGCCCATGCGTACTTGTGAACTGTCACCTCTATGTAGTGATATGATTCATTTACCATAAAGATAATTCATAGTTGGTTATTATGATATATTTAATTTTTTATATAATATTTATATCATAATAACAATTATTGAATGGTGAATAAATATTTAAATTGTTTTGTTCCATCCATCAAAAAGTGGAAATGTCACTCGTGTGTATATACGGACTACCATCTCCACATAGTGATGTAATTCATTTTTTATCACCAATTTATATGAATGGTAATAAATATATATATAATAAATATATATAATAATTAAATCAAGATTAAAATTTCAGGTATGAATTAACCATGATCAAATTGGATGTACCATAATTGCTGAACCAAAACATATATGAAAAACGAAGCAGTTAACACCTAAAATGATTATGATAATAAAGGATTATTAATGAATGAGTGCTAAGATGTTATAAGTAAACCTTGTATAGTATTATATGTATGAATATGTTTATATTATATAATAATTATAAATTTAAATTTATTATCTAGGAATTTAGAGAACTTCAGAAGCAAGATTGAGGCGAGGTAAGAGTTTTATGTTACAATCTCATTTTTATAGGGATTTTTTATGACTAAATTTTTGATAATGAAATTATATTTTATATCTATCGAAAATATTATTTATTTTATTATAATATTTTTATTACCAAATATTACCTGTTTTTCTTTAATTTTTCTTCTCATTAAGTGCTCAAGAGACCAAAAGAATTGTTTTATGGAAATCGACCTTATTTTTTTCTCTTAGGTCGGTAATATTTTCCTTCCATGCCCATATTTTTTAAAATGTTTTGAATATTTTTTTACTGTCCTAAAAATATTATTTTAGTTCATTTTAAACTATATTTTACTTTCTTGACCAAGTTACAAAAATTAATCTTCTTATAGTTTTCTAAACATGGTAATTTGTAATGAACATGTGAAAGGATTTTTTTAATGCATAATACATGAAAAAATATCCCTACCATCATGAATAATATTTTCCTATAAGGTTAATTTATATTTTTCCTTGGTTATTTTTAAATATATTTTTTTCCTTAATATTTTTGAAATTTTATATTTTAAACAAGTGATTTCAAAATGAAAAGGTAATCTTCCTCAAGAAATGTTCCAGTGACCTTTTAAAAGTATTTTTCATCTATAATAACACCCTTTGATGTTTCTTATGACTTACTAGGGATATGATCCAGTGTTACCATATTTATTATTTATTTTTATGGTTTATGTTTATTATGATGAAATTTTTAGGAGACTTGTTTTCTTTTCATGTGTTAAGATTTGATGTAATGATGATTGTTGTTATAATATTATGGCATAAATATGAATGGATTATGATTATGTAGCTAGTGGTTGCATTATAAATCAATTATGGGTGGTTAAATTATAAAAAAAGGATGAATGGGTTCATTATATCCCTACAATACAATATGTAATGATGACATTGTTGAGAAATTCATAAGATATGGTGGAGTTAATAAAATCCTAAGAGATGGTGAAGTTAACTAGATAAAAGTTTCTCCTAATAGAATGTTGTAAATGGCTAGGTTGAAATTTAATTTATGGGAATTTGTCCACAATGATATCTTGGGAGGGAAGCTTGACCAAGGATGTGATTTTATTTGTTAATGTGAATACTAAAAACTTATGTTTTATTCTTATGATATATTCTCATGGATCGTGATTGATTCTTTATGATTCCACAATATTATTTTAAGTTTTTATCATGTTCTCATACCCTTATTCTTATCTTATAAAAAATTATGATTGTTGATTGTATCTCCTATGTTTACCTTTATTTCACATCTGATATCACCCTTTATTATTTTTCCTTTTCGAAGGATATGAATAATGTTTTTAAGTATGATATTTCTAAGAAGGGTTATTTTTTGAATCATTTAATGGGAAATTATTTATACATTTTATGTATCAATTGTTTATGTATCAATGTTTCTAAAATACTAAACCATTATAGTTATGGGATGAATAATATTGATATGTGATTAATATTACACTAACAAGATATAATATTTATGTATGAAAAGATTTAGGTAGCTATATGAAAGAAGTTAAAATTATTAAAATAGTTAGGTATGATATTGATATCAATGAAAATAATCATATTTAAGAGATTAAAATCCTAAAAGTGAAGGTTTCTGAAGAACAATGAATCATAAAATAAATTGAGTAGAATATGATTGATCAAGAATAAATTCTTAAATAGGAAAAATCAATGTGTCTTAAGGCTGAGAATACCCTTTCAAAGATGAAAACTTACATTGATGAAGTTATTTTTGTGAAAGTAAAGTCATTATAGAGTTTTGATAAATATTTTCTTAAATAGAAGTAAAATCTGCATATACTACATCTGAATATATAAAATTTATTTTAGACAATAGTGTAGGTTATAAATACGATTCTTGGAAAAATTAAGTTGAGAAAAAGAAATTGTAATATGGATAACATAGATAATGAAATTAATATTGGTCAAAATAATAAATTTTACTTTAAATCTACACAAAATAAGACTGATGTTGCACCAAGACAACAAATATATTTTCAATGACAAACTCAGAAGTTCCATGGAAGAACTAGTTTTAGGGGATACTACTTGTGTCGTGGTGCTTATGGGAATAAATAATATATTTACTAATATAATATTTCCTTAAATTAGAACCAAATAAGGCTTGAACTAAGGGGTAGATACTTTGAAAACTTAAGCAAAAATACTATGAGGAAATAGAATGAGAATGGAAGATCACCTATGGTATCTTTCAAAAATGGGTTTGTTGGGATTAAGAAGATCTACGGAAACATTTAACAACAAGGTTACTATGAATTTAATTATTTGAATATTATTCCAGGTCATAGAAAACATATTGATAAAGGAAATACGACACAATAAAAATTAAAAACTGAAATGTCTCTCATTATTGAAGTTTCACTTAAACCTATTAAGAAGTGAAAGATATGTATACTTTATAGTTGTTTCTCATCAAACCTAATTAGAGATACCAAGGTATTAGAAAACATTTAAGAACCTGATGATGGTTTTATAACATTTGGTAATTAGATATATTTAAATATTAAGAGAATATGATCAGTTCAATTTGAGCCTCGAAGTATGCAGTTAGAGAAAGTTTTATTTGTTGATGGGATTAAGAATAATTTGATAAGTGTAAGTAAAATTTGTGATGAATAAAATGATTTGATTTTAAATAAAAACATATACCTCATTAAAAGGGTTTAAGATGATAAAATCATTATAAAATGAGAAAGAACTTATAATAATCTATTTTAAATGGAATATCCTAGTTATTCATGCTATCATAGTTCCAAATAAGAAAATAGTCTTTGGAATAAAAGTCTTATCCATATTGGTCGTAATAAACTTAGGAATGTTTTAAAAGAAAATGTTTTGAGAGATATAAACTAGTTGAGAAAAGATATATATCTTATTTGTACAACTTTTTTGAATGGAAAGACGGTCTAAGAAAACCATAAGAGTGGAGATAAAATCAACTAGACCACTTGAGTTGATTTATACAGATTTATGTGGAAACTTGAGACATTATTACACTATAGGTGACACACATTTAATTAAATTCATAGTTTTATACAGAATAATTAAAAGTGTGTTTTTCATGAATCACAATTCACAAAGTGTGAAAATGGTTAAAACATTTAAATTAGAAGTCGAAAGATATCTCAGTGTTTAAATCATAAATATAAACATTGATAATGGAAAAAGGATTAACAAAAGTGAATTTGAATATTATCTTTCTGAATATGTAAATAAGTACCAATATAGTACTCCACATATCCCTCATTATTAAGGGTTTTTTGAGAGAATGAAAAAAATTATTAAGAAAATGGGGAAAATAATGCTAACTGGGTTTCAAAGGTTAGAGTTTTTTCTATAGAGAAAATGTGTGGAAAACTATTCACATTTAGAATTAGTGTTTCCTGAGGCCAAAATAAATTATGAACTCATATGAAATATGGTATAATAAGAGGCAAACTATGAGTTTTTTTTTGAGTTTTTGGTAACCCTTTCATAATTAATATTAAGGACTCAAATTTGTTAAAATTTTAAGATAATAAAGTATAGGGTATCATTCATAGGAACTTATCAAATAAAAAATTCTAAAAATGATAGAATAAAAGCATTAAAAAATGGTTGAATATTATGATGTGAAAATAATTGAGAATAAAAATTAAAATAGTGTTCCATAAGTATCTTATTTTTAGTTTTCTTCTGATGATAATGAAATAGTTTTAGAGAAGGAAAGAACTAAATATTATAAAAATAAACTATTTCTAATGGAAAAAGAATCATATCAGAATAGTGATGAGGAGGAGGCAGCTGAGAATAGAAAATATATGTATCAGAAGCACAAAAAACTCGTGGAAGAAAATAATATCACTGTAATTCATAGTTCTCCTATACAAATAAGGATAAGATTGAGTTGTGAAAACAAAAAATCCTTAATTTATAATGTTGAGACACATTTAGTGGTGAATTATCTTAACATGGAGAAATGATTAGAGACATGGGAAAGGAGTAAAATTAAATTAATAATAATTCCACTTGAGATATTTTTCCAATAACTAATGATAAAAATTTTATTAGGGCCAAATGAAAGTTTCTTAAAGAGTTAAGTAATCATAGAAAAGTCATCATGAATAAGGTCGAACATGTTTTCAATGGGTAATCTCAAGTTTAACGGGTTTTTTTGGAGAGAACATTTTTCATGTTTCAAGATTAGATTCCATTTTTAGTATTAGTAGATCATAGGCAGTATACAATTTTCTAAATGGATATAAAATATTCCATCTTAAATAGTGTTTTTGAAGAATATGTATATATTAAACAAGATTAAGTATTAATTCTAGATAGTTTTGACTCAACAATGTGTAAATTAAAGAAGACCCTAATGGGTTTAAGTAAGAACTGATGTCTTAATATTTATGGATAATTTGTTGAAAAATATGAATTTATTTAAACAAAATAAGAGTAGGTACACTCATTATAATTGCGTATATTTATGATATTATTTTCCAGTGAGTAATATTGTTATTTCAAGGAATTTTATAAAAAAAATGAAGAGTTTTTTTAGATTTCCGTGTTAGGATAAACCAAATACTTATTAGAATTTCAAGTGATATAATTTTTTTATCTCTCTATTATAGAGAATCATTACAAAATAAATGTTAAATAAGTTTGAGATATAGATCTCAAAACCAATATCTACACCCATTCAAGTGGGGATGAAGTTATCAAAGGATTATGAAGGTGAGAGTTTTAATAAAATATAATTTAGAAAATTAATTAGAAAATTACTCTATTTCACATTATTTAGACCATATATTGTTTATGATTTGAGTGTATGTGTTAGATATCATAGTGGTACAGGATAATCACATATTCTGGTTGCTAATTTTTTCTTAAATATTTTAATGGGACAATAGACTATGGGATACTGTACAAGAAATGAGATCACCTTTAGCTTTTTGGATATACTAATATAGATTGGGTACGGTATTATAATGATATAAGGTTTAATTCAAGTGTAATTTTTCTCTTGTGATAAATATGTGGGATATGGACTTGTAAAAACTAGGATTCAGTGATATTGAGAACCAAAATGGATGAGTATTTAATTGATACTAGTACCTATAGATAGAAGATTTAGACAAAAGATAATAATGCATATTTGATGGTGAAAATTCAAAAACCTCCCAAAATTCATTGTGACAATCATATTACTAATTAGATTTGTAAAAATCCTATTCAAATGGGTTGAAGTATATAAGAAAATATTTTCTAAGAAGACACATTTTACTTAAGAATGTGAGAGAAGATAATTTCATCCTTATCAATTTATAATTTAGAGTCTATCTTGATTTTGTAATGCGGAAGTTATTTGAAGAGGTGTGTACCCTAATTAAGTGGGAGAGGTTCTTAACAGTTGGCTAAAATGATAGTTTTCATCGAGAGATGGAGTTATCTAAAAAAACTACTCTAAATTTTTGTGTGGTGTCAAAAACAATTTCACATGAAAAAAGATTTGATTTGGTTTTTCCTGAATGAGAGGTTTAATTTCAAGATAGTGTTTCTATGGTTGACCATAAATCCAAATGTGGTGATTGAACAAACCTTGGAATTATTGATGATTTTTTTATTGTTAAATACATGAAAATATGTTTGATAATCCATTTGAATTATTTTTTAGTGGTTTAGATATGGATGGAATTGAATGGGATAAGTTATATGACTTTTTGAGTGAATTCTAGTTGTTTGAGTTCAAAGATGAAAATGAAGAAGTCTAGGAAATTCTATAAAATTACCCATAAGACTTTATTAAGGAATAATGTAAGATATTTGTTGGCTAGAAAATTTCACAAGGTAGTGAGTATAATACAATTACAAATATTCCTTTAGACTTTGAGTTTTGGTTTATTAATTTCCTTCAGTGCATAAAACATTAGTGTTTCCCAAAATTAGGATCCCATAAGACTTTTTATAGGCCACAAGAATTTGATGGACACATAAGACTTCATCAAGAATCAGGTATAACTTTTTTGAATATACCAACTTGAAGTGACTTAAGACTTTATAGTTATCTTAATTTAGAAAAGGAATACCCATGTAATACTTTTAATTAAATACTATGAGAGGGCCCATAAGAATTTGAAAAAACATATATGAATTTTTTAATTCATAATACTTGTGAATTCCGATGAAATATATTGAATTTCCATAAATCAGATGATGCTTTATTGTGATTTTAATTAAAAACACCACTTTCTGAGTCAAGATCAGTGATTAAATCTAAGATTAAAGTAAATTTTAATAAGATTTAAATGAATAATAAATGAGTGTATTACATGGATTTTTTCATACTGATTTTAAATATGAACCTTTAAATTATTATTTGAGATTATACTATATTTTTTATTATGTATTTTGACTTAATTATTAAAAGTAGTCAATATTAAAGGTTATTTTCATGTTCTATTATGGAAACAATATTTTCACTTATTTTGGAAATATAAATAGAGGAAATAAATATGATAAATTTGTTTGATAATTGAGAGAATAAGGTGATACTCTACTACACTGAATATTATAAGTATTGAGTAGAGAGAGTGAAGAACCTAAGAATATGATCTTCACTAAATTTGATAATCCTAAAGAGGTTGAGGAAAACTGATTCTATTTGTTATCGATCAAGGTGCTTTCTATAAATGAGGAATTAGATATTTTTAGGCATGCATGACCTCATGCATGACAATATCATTCTAAAAACTGTGATACAAAGATCTATTTTCTGCTACTACATTAATATCATTTTGGTAGTCAATGTTTTTCTTGAAGAAGATCTTTATTTAGTTTTGAAGCATTTTTTGATGACTTGATGATTTTATTCAAACATAAGAGTGAATGGATAATCCTTGAGTATTTATGGTCCCACAGAAAATAATACCATATCATTTGTAGGAAGTAGATGATACCTTCCCATTTATAGAAGTGTATGATATAAGATCAAAAGTTATATTAAAATTGTAATATATTTATGATCACTATAAATTTATGATGATAATAAAATCCATGGTCCAACAAGAGGTTGGGAACAATGAGGAGTAGAATCTCAAATCAACACTAAACCTTGTAAAAGTTTCCCATATGCTCTTTTATAATATTATTTGGTCATATGAGTGAGGAAGATAATATGGAGAGTAAACCATAACTTTAATTGACCATAGGGGGTTAATTTAGAGTAAATAATTTGTACAAACTTGTACCATTTATTCATCCCCACCTTAGTGATACCCTAATTGATTCGATATCTACATTTAAGACTTCTTCCTATGAAAAGAGGTTCCTAAACATAGAGAAGTCTTTTTGGTGATATAATTTGGCCAAATATTCAAGATAAAACCAAAGGAAAGGATTGTTTTGATGTGGGTATATGTGGATTTCTTTTATAGGTTAGAAGGGTGTGGTGTTTTTTTAAATACTCATTCCTTCATATTCAAGGAATGAAATTTTAAAGGAAAGTGGATCCAAATTGGAAAAATATTGGAGATATCATAGGATGAGTTTGATAATTTCCTAATACACACATTTATAGATAATGTTTTATGATTTTTTCATCTTATTTCTTAATTTAACCCTTATTACTCATTTTATCCTTTATCGTGATGACTAAATCTTACTTTGGTAACTTATTTTTATACCTAAAAATGAAAATAACTTTGTCAACTAATTTCTAAATTCTAATTACGAATACTAAAACCATGTCATTAGAGTCAATTTCTAAAGGTAATAAAAATTAATTTTAATATATTTATACATAATTCATAATTTGTTTATAAAAATATATTTTCAATCATAAAAATGAATTTATTATTTTTCCTTACCAACTAATAATCATTAGATGATATGTAATTTGTTTATATATATATATATATATCTAAGTAAATATGCCATTTCAATAAATTCTATACATAGAATACATCATGAAATTGATTGAGGTTCAGTATAAGTGCAAGATGATAAGATACCATCCCCACATGATAAAGGATTTGGAACGGGGAAATGTTTCTAGGGATTAACTTTAAATTCTTCTAAAATATCATAACATTCTTCTGTGGTGATATTAAATAGAGTACACTATTTCCATCTTAAAAATACAAATATCACTGAAGATTATTAGTGTTTCTCTTTTGGTGACATTCATTGTTTTATTATGTCACTGAATTATTTAAATTTTCTATAATATTTCTAAAGGAAGATTTGGCCCCATGATCTTATAATATCCAACTTCATTCCAACATGTTGGAGTTAATCACCTATTCCCTTATATAGCCTCATATAGCACCATTTAAAACCTAGAATGTAAATTTTTATTATATGAGAACTCTAACTAGGGAATATGTTGATCCCAAAATCCTTTGAAATCCCTTGAAAATTATCTCAACATATCTTCTAGAGTTTTAATGATCCTTTTTTTTTGACCATCATTCTCGGGATGATAAGCGATGATAATTCTAAACTTTGTTTTCAATTCCTATTGAAGACTTCTCCAAAACATCATGGTAAACCTCAGATCCAGATCTAATATAATGAAAAGCAGTTCTTTATATAACCTTACCACTTCATTTATACATATAATTTAAAATTTTGATCAAGTAATAAATCTTCTTGAATAATAATAAAATATGATGACTTCATAAGGAGATCAACTATAACCCAAATTGAAGTTATCATTTTTAACTCTTAACAAGTCCTTTGAAAAAATACATTGTTCTACTATTTATATACAAGTGTGGGTAATGGTTTTATTATACCCTTTGGCTTTAAAATTTCGGCCTTAACATGATGTAATACCAAATATATAGATATATACTCTATAATTTTCCTCTTCACCTTGTTCCATAAGAAATGATTTTGAGACCTATATACATATTTGTGTTCCATGATGGATAAATAAGGATAAATTATGTGGATCATAAAAAAAATATAATTCCCTCGGTTTTATGATCCATTATTGTTATTATTGTTATTAATTATGTTTATAATTATAAATAAAGTTTCTCTATTATTTTAAAAAAATTAACAGATGATTAAATATTGTGACACACATGATATAAACCAAGATAAAGACACTTTATTCCATTATAATGGAACATGAAAACAATTTTATACGAAACTATGTATCATATAAAATGTATTATTACACTTCATAGATTATTATATCCATAAAACTGCAAAAATTAACAGGGGAAAATAAATTTAAAAGAATAACATCTTTAGAACTAAAAAATCCCATAGACCATTTTCAACATTAATAATCTACATTAATAAAAAAAACCTACAATGAGAAATAATACCATGAAAGTATAAAGTATGTTGTTAGATCTCAAACAAGAACTATGAAAATGAAGATTCTGAAGGGAATAGGTTTATTAAGTGTATATATAGAGGAAACCAATTTGGCTATTGAAAATATGGTTGTCATAATTACAGCTGTTACATATATAGTTGCTTAAATTATGTCCATTGGTTGTATATCCTATAGGTATACTGAAGTTGGGTATTGTGATGTGATAAATTTTAGAAAATATAACTCACAATGAAATAAAAATATGATATATATATATATATATATATATATATTTTCGCCTTATTTATAATTATAATAATAATAATAATTATTATTAAAATATGATATGTTGTATATATAAAATCCAAATAAATATCTCAATATCAATGGATTAGTAAAAAGTAAATTTTATAATACAAATAATTAATTAGTGGCATTTGTTAAAGTGTATTAAGTATAAAAGTAAAATTTATTTTCAATGAATTTTTTTATTATGTATTTTATATACTTTCCAAATAAAATAAATTGAAACCTTAAAATATTATTATATAAGAACTAATATATTAAAATCACATAAATTATAAATCGATATGAAATAGTATTAAGAACACATAATGATTAAAAACACAATTTTATAATAAAAGTAGTTTTATTTATAATATATATATATTTTTTAAAAGATAAATATATAAATATATAATTTTACTTTTATAAAATAAAATTTATTTTTTAATTCATTATATCAATATTATCCAAAATTTAATTTTTTATATTTTTATGAAATAATCAATTTTTAGGTGAATAATTAAAATACCAATTTTGCGAAAAACTGGAACTTTTATAAAAGAAGAATATCCAAAAGTATTAATAAAAAATTTTTATATAAAAAATATAGTTAATAAGTAATATAAATCATTTAAAAAAATATTTTAATTTTATAAATCACACATTTAACATTTTTGAAACTCAAGTAATGTTTCGCATTTAAAACTGTATTTACACGCTTATAATAAATATTATACCTGGTCACTTTTAGAAATTAAATAGAAAAATGTATTTCCTAATTTAGTTAAATATTTTAATATTATAGAAAAGTTAAATTTCAATTTTTTGGTATAAATATAAGACTAGTAAGATTTGTGTTAATTACTACGATAATTGTAAAATAGTTTTTTAAAGAATTGTTTTATCAATAAACAAATTTTTTATTCAATCAATAGAAATGATCTAAATTAAATTATTAATATAATGATATTTTAAACCAATATATAAGTACATTAACACTCCTTAAATTGGTAATTGATACTAATTATGATTAAATAACAGATAATGTCTAAAAGTTATTTTTCTACATAAACTGTTTTTTAGAATATATATTTTAATTTAAAAGATGATTTTATAATATTTATAAATTGAATTAGAATAAATGGATATTTAATTTGGGTTGAAATAAAAAAAATTGGTAATGGGGTTTACCATATATTTTTAAATAAAATATAAATCACTTAGTTAAAAAAACTATTTACCAATGTAAAAAATAAAAATAGAGAAAAGTAAAAACCTATGGTAAAATACTTGAAACAAGTTTAAAACATATATTGAAATTATTTTTTGAGGAATTATTGAACCAATATCATCCCAAAATCCATTATTAAAATTTTTTATCGATATTGACCATGTAATAGTGTAGTGATATCATGGATAGGTAAAGGGTATTCCCAAAAATGACATTTTCTTATCTTATAAAAGGGGATCACCTCCTCCTATCCATTGTTAAACTCACCATTATAATTTCAATTTAATATCTACAAAAAATACCAATAATAGACTAAATTTTCTCTTCCTTAATCCCATTTTCTCTAGAATTTAGATTAAGGACATCACTTCTAAGGAAATCTCTAGGAGAATATCTTGTCTTCAACATAAGTATTAAATTTTTGTAACAATTTTTCTGTTAATATTTATCTTGAAAATATATTATATCAATAAAAATATAATGAAATAATTATAATTATTATAAATTTAAATCATTATAATAATATAATTACAATTATTTATTCCTCTCTATCCACTAACAAAAACAGAAGCGTTGTTATTGTGTTACACAGACTACCTCCTCCACGAAGTAAAGTCTTCCATTTTTCATCACCACAATTCATGGGTGATAAAAATGATTAAATGGATGATTTAATATGATATATATAATATAAATATTATTATGAATTTTAAAATTAACATTTACTATATTTCCCTCCCACTCATTGGGAAATAAAAACATTAATTGTGTGTACGCATGATCTATCGCCCCCACAAGCAATGAGTTTCATTTTTCATCACCACATATCATGGTTGGGATTAAAAATATATTTAATATATATAAATTGGTTTCATAATACTTTTAATATTTTATATATTATGAAAATATTCTACAATTCTTTCTACCATGGTAAACATATATGAGGAGTTAAAAAAATTGGCAGAACATCCTCAAGTAACCGACATATGAAATAAAACTATATAAAAAATAAATATAATATGATAATAAATTATCCATATTAAATGAAATATAAATGAATAAGGTTTTTGGGTATATACATAATGATCTTAATTTAATTATTCCATAATTGAATTGCAAGTGCATAGAGCTTTTAGACACAAGTAATGGTTTTCATCTAAATTTTTCTTTATTGAGACATGCTTTAAAGTTATACACCAATTTATTATTTAAATGGTGTATATAATTCCAAAAAATGTATTTTTTAATAATTCGTGATTTTATTCATAGTATTTATATAACTATATGATTTATAATATTCTAATTACCTTTGATTCAAAATTACAAAAGTTGTAAGAGATCTGTCTCAATCACCCCTCATAGAGGCATGATTTAATATTATGCACCAATATTCATTTTTATGGTGTACCTACAACCACCTTGACTTATGATATCATAAATTATTATTTAAATTTTAAATTTCACTTCCATTCATGCACTTCCTTATTGGGTGGTATGCTTGATGTCTTCCGTAAAATTTAAGAGTATTTCATAACTCAACCAGATTTCTTGAGTTGTAGTGTTTCTCCTTGAGTTTCATCTTTTATTCCATATGGTATAACCTATTTATATCTTGGGAGACCAATTTTGGATTCATTTATTCCTTTTTGGTGAGTTTTTACCATTTTTTAAAATGAAACTATGTCAAGAATAATTCCAATCCATTTAAATTACAGTTCCCCCAGTCCATATTTTTCTGTCCCACCAATGTTATCTTTTATAATTAGAAAAATAATGAAGATTTATCTCTTGTAAAATTTATATTTAACTCCTAATATTTTCTAAAGAAATTATTATTATCTTTTTGATAATGTTGTATTTTCAACAATGGTGTTTTAAAACATAGTAACATATCTTCCAAACCTCCTTTATGATATCCCGATTACGCATTCCCATTCATTTTATCCATTTTATAAAATATTATTATCAAGTAACTATTATATTTTCTATATGTTTACCTTAAATATATACCTATATAAATATATATTTCATTACTGGGGTTATACTTGTTTATAGTTCCCTTTAAAGTTCAAAATTTTTAAGTAAACTCGGTTTAAGGGAACATTCCTATTTCTTATCTCACATTAATAATCACCCCATCAAATGTTTAAAAAAAATATATTATAAAATCCATCATTATTTTAAGGAGAAAAAATTGGTTAACTTCTATTTTCCTAAAAATAAATAAGGTCTAACCTTCTTTAAAAAGATCATTTACTTATTTCACAGAGCACTACCTGAGTGGTTCATTTTTATTATTTATTATCCTAGATCATACTCAATAATTATCTATACCAATATATATATTCATGAATTATTTCAATTTTTCATTTATAAAAGGTCAAATAATTTAATTCCTTCTTCTCTTGTGAATCCTTATGATTTAGAAATCAATTATTATTTGAATCAAAATTGTGAAACCCACTTACTTCTCAAGGGTTTGATAATTATTATGATTTCAGTATGATTTATTTTCCTCATGTAGAATTTATATATATGATTTTTATTTATGTTATGGGTGGTACCAAAATTATATATCCCCCAAATGCATTGGGTAAATATTTATATCTCACAAGATGTTATGTAAGGGATTAGAGACTGAACTTAATCCACCATGGGACTTTGTCTACTTTATGATATTAGCCTTCGGAGTGACCCTTGACTCTTGTTTATGATATCATGTTTTATGTTATTTCCAAATGTTTTATATTCCACGATCTTATGATACAATTTACTTATTACAAGTTTCTATTCTTATAATCATCCTCTTTATGATATCATGTTATGCATTCTGATTCCCATTTTATGCTTTATTTGGATGTTTACTCCCTTATTGAGCTTTCCAGCTCACCCTTTTCCTTATGTATTCCCCATAGGATATACTACAATTTTATAAGATCTTAGTGGAATAAGACCACTATGTGGAATTTTTAAAAAGTTGGTTTCTTATATTTAAGATGCTTTATTCTTATGTATAATCTTTCAAAGACACTAGAACTATATATCCATGAAATTTATTGTTGGGAAAGTGTGTTATAAATCATCAAATAAAGTATATTTAAGTTTTGGATCACCATGGTTTGTATCAGAGATATTTTTTTTTATTTTCGTAGATTAGGATTCCAAAAATTAGTGAAAACCCTATTGTGAAGTCTAAGGGATATGACTAAGCCTTGGATAACATCCTAATGTTTTGGTAAAGTATAGATTGTGTGATTTTTTGAGCAATGAATCCATGTCTAGATATTTTAAAGTTGATATGAATGTGGAATAGATGCACCTTATATTTATCACCCCAAATAGGGTTGGTTGAACATTGAATCGATCATTACTCTAATGCATGATGGGTTGGCCTAAAGCTCCACACTTAGTGATACACTTCCCGGGGATATGATTTGTCTGATTACAAACTCTTTATAAAACACTATAAAGGATTAATTTTCTAGTTAATTTTAAGTACTAGGTTGATATTTATAAAATAACCAATCTTAAAGTAATCTGGGATAAACCAAGATTAATATAGGTTGAACTAAATGAATTATAGGATAATGTGTTTATAAAAAATGTTAAAATGTTTTAAGGATTACTTTTTTTAATATTATTGATTGAAATAATACCTCTATGATGTTAAATGTTCATCACTCCTGTTAATACTTTTGGTATTAATAATAGTTGGAACTATAAGGAACTAAGTTAACATTGGGTGTGAAGGAAAATGTAATGAATACCTCAACATTAAACATATTAAAATGGGATTTGGATTGAAAAATTTGGCGATTAGTCCCAACCAAATATCATGAAACATGATAAACATTGTAATTATAGTTGAAAACCTGAGTGTGCCGAAGAAGTGAAATATGGAGGCTCGTGAAAATTTAGGCAATGAATATGGTAATGGAAATAAGACTTGATTTACTTCATGTCAAAAAGGTGGGAAGAATCACCAAGGAAATTTATTCAAGGGGACTGGAAAATTATTTACTTTTGGAATAGGGGGCCATTAAGAATCAAAATACTATAGTAATATTAAGAGGAAGGTTACTATAATGGCAGTGGAAATCATGCATCCCAACTAACCACTAATGGTATATTTACTTAAGTGTGGAAAACTTGGTAATTTTCTGAGTCAATTCCCTAATCTAATGGATAACAAGTATGATAGGCATCAATAACTTCCAAGGCCAGGGGAATAAGAAAAATACTATACAGTTGAAATATGGAAGTGAGTTTTGAAAATGATGTGGAGTGAAGACCACCGATCATCCAATCAAGAACTACGAGTATTATATTTATATCTTCTTCAACCCTCTCATTTTTTACCTAGTGTTAGTATTTGAAATTGAATTTAGTACTTTAATAAGTATCTTTTTTTGATAAATTTCTATTTTATAATATTTAATTAAATCAAAAGTGTTTTAAAATAATGTTTTTCATTTACTTATTTTATTTTGGTTTATTGTTTAATGAATAATTTTTTAATTTATTTTTTGTTGATTAAAATTGTAATTTTTTTATTTAAGTAAAAATTATTCTATATCTGCAAGCCTCTTAGGCTAGAATTATTACCACACATAGTGGACATATGGTCTACCCCATGGGAGGAACAACCGTTAAAGACTACACAGAGGTAAGTATGTGTGGGACAAGGCTTGTGTATTGAAAGTACCCAATCAAGATAATTGTATCATGGAGTGGGGGAAGGGTAAATCAGTGATACTTTTTCTTCCATGTTTCCTTGAAAATGAAACAACCTTTGACTCCTGTTAAAAATTTCATTCCCCATCTAATACAAAACAAACACACAATCACAAGAACACAAGTATTTACATGGTTAACTATTCAATAAGAATAACTACATCCTTGGAATGGTTTGGAAATAATCCAATTCTACACAATCCACTAGAAAACAATCCTTTTGTGTGGAATAAAAAGTGTATGATATGACTTTACACCTATGTAGCACTTTTTAAACAATATAATAGTGAATGTTCTCTCTATAGAATAGATGATGAAATACAATGTTTGTGTAACAAAACATGTTACCTGGGCTTGTTTATAAACATCTAAAAATGTATTCTTTGAAAAAAATTATTTAATTTCTTACCCAAAAGTTAGTAAGAACTTCAAGTAATTTTATATAGAACTCAATCCTATCTACATAGTCCAATTATTCCAATATTAACTTCAAATATGATTCCCAATATGATAGATACAACTCTGTCAGAATATGATTGAAACAATTCAGAACTCCTTCTTCCTCAGTCCAGAAATCCAAATATGGAAATACAAATATGATTATCTATCCCAATATGATGAGTATAAAAATATGATGACAAGAAGAATATGATAGTCATATGAATATGATAATCCACTTAATACAATGATCAACTTAATACATTGAAATCTTGTCTCTTCTCCTTCCACTTCTATCCATCAAAACTTCTTCAACAAATCTTAATACAAAAACTTCTTATTTTCTCTCTAATATTATTCAGCGCTCTGCCTTCTCTCCTCTTCACCATGAATAGTACTTTATTCAGAAAGTATGATGTACTTATCTCCATTTATAGGTGACCTCTGAGTGGTTTTGGTAGGAATCTGAAATGGTTTCCCACTCAACCAAAATCCTCAAATTTTCATGATTCCTTAAATTTCGGGTGTATCTTGACTTCATGCATACTTATCAATTATTCTCATTTATTTTCAATCCTTTTTGAATTTTCTATCAATATACATATTTCCTTAATATTTTCTTTTCAAACACCAGTCTGAATCCAATTCCTTAGTTCTATTTCTTCATAGATTTTCTCTATACCAATTATATGAGTTTTCCTCATTATGAATCTTTGTACCAACTATTGAAAATAGGACATCTTCATAAATTTCAAGCCCCCCTAGAAAACATATCCAAATATTTCCTATAGATCTTATCTTGATCTACTTGACTGAATTAATTCACTCAGATCTACTTCTTCTTCTATTAAAAATTTTAATTGGCATCAATGACGATATGATGGATCCTGATCCAATTGAAAAAAAAACATTTGAAAACAAATCATAGTTCATATTTCTCTTTTGAATATGATACCACTGAATTATATCAAACAAAAAAATCCACCTCTGGATAATATGATGAAATACTGAATATGATAGACCGGTTTCAATAGATTTAACTTCAACAACTTCCTTTTTCTTTCACAACCTTTATCTTGTATCATAACTTCTTTCATAAATTTGTAATACATTGGGGATAATCTTCAAAATCATCATACTTTAAATGGAATGTATTGCAGCTTCCCAAAACTCTTGAAACCAGCTTTCTTTCAAACTCATCCTGAATAAGATTGTCTAGAATTCAATTGGACTGAATACGATGGTCCCAAATACAATGGGATTGATTATGATAAGGCTGAATATGATCTCCATCATATATTATCCACCTTCCTTTCATAAAGAATGCTTCAACATTTTTCTGAATACTTATGATTTATGAGAACTCTAAGATCAGCAATGTATCGTCACATTTAAATCATATTCATGAAGACTGTGATTCTCCTCCAATACGATCAAGCTTTTCTTACAGGATCTAGAGTGAATCTAATGACCCTTTACTTCCAAAAAGATTATTCCTCAACATGATCGACCATTTCAAGTATTGTGAGTCCGATTTATATAATACAATGTTCAGTATGGTTTTCTTCCAATATAAAGTGAGGTGATTTTACTTTCCTCAAAAACATTCTTAAAAAAAGAAAACACCTGAATATGGTCACCATCATCATTATCTTGTTCCTAACAATCTACCCCATTAGATTTTGTTACCAACAGTGTTTCATAACCCACTAAACTTTGTATTAGCAAGAAATGGATTACATACAAATAATTCTAAGCCTACGTGAGCTAACTCATTATAGGAAACAAGAATCATTTACAAGAAAATCATGCTGTCCAAAATAAGTGATTATGAAAAATTCCTCAACTTTTCTTTTCTTTAGCCTTTATTTCTCAACATATTCAACTTTCCTAGACTATAAAATTTTTTTTTCCTTTCATATAACCACTCAAACAAATAGGTAGAACAGTTTACACACTTAGACTATTGAATTCACAGCTTACCCTCAACTCCCCATTTTTACATGCTTTCAAAAGGATAGAATTATGAAATAATTCAATTATCCCCCTTGAAAACACTATACTAAGGTAATATGTGAGAAGGGAAAACCACAATACCTTAATATTTATGAAAAAGAGGCTGAACACCCATGTTCAACCTCAATTTAGAAAAAGATTCCTTCAGTAAAGGTTTTTTCAAAAAGGTGATAACTTGTTTTGATATAGGAATATACTCTAGATTCATTTCATTATTATCCACATGCTCTTTGATAAAATGATATTTTATATCAATATGTTTTTAATGATATTGTTGAATTGATTCCGAGTAATATTTATTATACTTTTATTATCACAACCCAAAAGAAAGTGTAACTTACCTCAACAAGTAAGTCTTATAATTGAGTTTTCATCCACATAAGTTGAGCAGCAGCTTGAGTGGCATCAATATACACAAATTCAACCATACTAAGAGTTAATTAATTATATTTATTTGAATTCCAAATAATATAATTATTTAATATGAAGAGTAATACACTAGATTTGTATCTTCTATAATCAAAAGTTCTTTCCCAATTAGTACTTAAATACCCAAAAAAATCAGTGATTTCAATGCTGTCATACCTGATTCTAATTTTTTTGTGTGCCTTTGATGTATTTGAGAATTATTTTTCTATCAATTAAATGTTATTATTTAGGAGGTCTATGAAATTTGGAACATAAAGTTACAATATACACAATATCAGGTCTTGAGGCATCCAAATACAATAAACATAGAATCATTCTACAAAATTCTTTCTAATCAATTTATTTTCCTTCAACATCTTTTGTCAAATTTGTTCCTACTAAAATCGATTTTGGAATAGATTTTGAGTTTTCCATGATGAACCTATTAAGAATTTCTTTAGTATACTTTTCTTGAGAGAGAAAAATATGTTTCTCCCTTTGAAAAATTTGTAACCAAGAAATTATTTCATTTCCCCCAGCATAGAAATCTCAAATACCTTTTCATTTCTTCAAAAAAGCTTTTATAACTACTTTAATAATTCAATGAAATGATAATATCATCAATATAGACAATTAATTTGAGGGAATACTCTTATCTTTCTCTGATGTAAATATTACTGCCAACAATTCGTTTCTTAAAACTCATATTCCTTAAGAAATTATTCAATTTAGAATGCCATTCCCTCAAAGCTTATTTTAGTCTATACAGGGCATTCTTCAATTTTGAAAACATAACTTTCATCTTTCCGGACAACAAATCCAAAAGGCTGTTCAATATAAAGCTCTTAATCAAGGTAACCATTCAAGAATAAGAATTTAACATCCATTTAAAATATCTTGTTATGATGTTGTGAAACAATAGGAAGAAAAATTATAATTATTTTTAATCTTTTCAACAGATAAAAGGTTTCATCAAAATCAATACCTTCAATTTGTTAATACCCTTTGTACACTAATATTTCCTTGTTTCTTATCACTTCTCCTTCTTCATTCAGTTTGTTCTGGAAAACCCATTTTGTATCAATAATGTTTTTTATTTCTGGCTTGGGTATGAGTTCCCATGTGTCATTTTTTTAATATGATCTATCTATTTATTCATGACCTAAACCCATTCTGGAAACTTTAAATCTTCCTTTACATTATTCAAATCCACTTTTGAATACAAAGAAGTATGTGTAATAACATTTTTTGTTTTTCTTTCTTAATCTTTTTTATGTTAATCACCAATTATTTTATGAGCTTCGACTTTCTTATTTAGACTAGGTCAAGATTTTTGAGTATCATATTCATTACTGGAAATAGACAATTGTGATTCTTCTCTTTGACAATGATAAGAATTTTCGGTATCATTATTGAAATTGTTATGAAAAATTTCCTCCTCAACTTCCTTAACTGCATGGATATTTTTATCTTCTTCTACCTTTTCTATTACTTTTACACAAAAAAAATCAACCATTCTTCCTATATCATTGTTAAAGAATACGTATCCTCTTTCTTCTGAATCATATCCAAGAAGGATTCCATCGTCACATTGCTACTCAAAATTTTCATAGTTTCCACCTTTCTTCTTTGTAAAACATGGTATCCCAAAAACTCTTATGTGTTTCAAACATAAATATTTCCCATATAACAATTTAGATGGAGTCATAAATGAATTAGGCCTGTAGAAACAATGGGTTTAAAGATAAATAATAGTGCTCATGGATTTCCTCCAATATTAATGAAAAATACTATATTCAAGTAACACAATTATTCCCATTTTCACCAAGATCCTATTCTTTCTTTCAACAACACCATTTTATTGAGGAGTGTATATGGGAATTATACTCATGAAAAATTACATAATTATTTAGATAAATTTGAAACTATTTACTTCTATATTCACCTCCATTTTCGGTTCTCAACTTCTTCACTTATTACTCACATTCCTTCTCATTTTTCATTATGAAACTTTTAATCATTTTCAAAGCATATGAATTTTGTTTCATATACATAACATAAGTAATGTGAGTAAAATAATAAATGAAATTGATGAAGTACTTATCTCCATTTTTGATTGTTTTCTCATTATCGCATTGATATCAGAATGAATTATCTCTAGGGGTTGTTTTTAACAAATCTCAACTTTCTTATGGACTCAATTTGTAATCATTCCTTTCTGTCAAATACTGAAACACCAATATATTATTTTTATAAAATCAAGAATTTCTCAGAAAATATGTTGCTTTAAAAATTTTATTATGTTTCATTGAAACATATGTCCTAACCTTTTGTTCTATAATTGATTCTCTTCCACCATATACAAGTAACCATAATTTTGTATTTCACTAACTTGAAACAAATTCCCTTTTCTACATTGGACTCTTATAACTATCTTTCCATATTCTTCAATTTTCACAAAAAATACATATTTTCTGAAGATAAATCTATTACCCTCATCATAAAATTGTAAAACAATTATAAAATTATGTTTCATCCCATTAATAAAAAAAATTTCTTCGATTTAAACTTTTCTTTTCCAATGATGGCTAATCCAACACCTTTGATTCTCAAAGATTCATCATTTCCAAATGTCACCATTACTTATTTAAATTCTTTCACATACTTCAATAACATCAAATATCCTGTCACATTATAATAACACCCACCATCAATAATCCAAGGTCATTCTCCTTTTGGAACTTTTATAGAGGTTTCAACCATAGATTTTTCATCTTCTTTTTCTTTCTTTACCTTTTGATTCTAAGAATTGCTGGGAATCTTTTACTATGATGGTAACAAAATAGGACACCACTTTATATGTTTACTAGGTTTTTCAAATATTTCAAAAATATTTCCCAAAGGTTAGAACCTATTTCCAATTCTTACCCCATCCTTGTCAGGTTTATTTAAAACAATATTCTTAGAATTATTCTTATGAGGGAATTGAATCCCCCTTAAACTTTTCCTTACATAACATATGGAATAATAGTAATGATTTTTTTTGAACAAACACATGTTTTACATATGTTTTAATCCTCTAAAATACAAACAATATCCATAGAATGAGTATTTTACTCTGAAACTTCTATACTGACTGAAATTATAAATACATTTCTTAGCAACCATTTTTATTTCTTTTCTGATTCAACAAAATTTATATTATCAATATGAATATTATTTTTATTTTCATAATTATCATAATTAGAAATAATTGATATCTTTTTTAATTAATAATTTTTGGAAACATTTTTGAACACGGGGTATTTTGAACCTTCTAAATTTCTAACTTTTTTGTTTTGTCTATATACATATCTTTCCCACCTTTCTTCTTTTTAGAAGAAATTCCACATATATTATCAACATTTGAATGTAACTTTTGTTAATACTTATCGGGTTTATCCTTCTGAGAACTCTCTACAACTTAAGAGATAGAGTTTTTGAAACATGTATTTATCTATTCATCTTTAGAAGGTTTTTTCTAGACAAGTTCCAAATCTTATAATTTCCCTTCATCTTCAACTCCAGATGTTTATTAAAATTATTTTATTCATCAAGAAATTTATTTAAATAATATATTTCTTTCACCATATTAAAATTTTCATCATGAAGACATTCTTGATTGTTTTTTGAGGAACATTCATATTTCAAATTATTTTTTTATTCTCAAGCCTTAATATTTCTCAGGCATTCTTTCAACTCTTCATTTAAATAAAATTCAAATTGAGTTTTTTCGTCTTCAAAACTATTACTTCCAAACTCCTCATCATTCACTATTTCAATAAAAGTATTATCAATACCATACTCAATATATTTATTGAATTTAGTATAACTTCCTTATTCTTCATCTCTAGATAATAAAATTTTCCTTCTAGATTTTAATATTTTTCTATCTTTCCCTATAGAATATGATTTTACTTTGTCTCCCTATTTCATAAATGATATTCTTGACCTTATTTATTCTTAATAACTATCATATTCTTTCATTCCTGTGGATAATTAGCCATAAAGTTTTCATTGGATCCACATTTAAAATATTTAAAGGGAATTTTCCCTTTATATTTACCAGTACTTATTTTACATTGTTATAAAACAAGGATAAATTATCATCAAAATCTTTACATACCACATTTTAAGAATCAGATTCATCAACTTTATCTTTAATAATATCTTATTTGGCTTTTCTTTATTAGCATCTTTGAAAGACATTTCTCTATTAAATTTTCTTTTCTTTTCTTAGATTTCTCCGTTATCATTTCATAAGTAATGTTAATGATATGAAAATCATCTAGAGATAATGTTTTAGGATCTCTGCCTTTCAGCGATGATACTTTTGCATCAAACTTATTAGGAAGGATTCTCAAAAAAATTTCAACAACTGTTGAATCATCTAACTTTAAACCAATACATTTTATAGTGCTAAAAAAATCAATTACACTAGTAAATAAGTCCCCAACGGATTCATATTCACCCATATTAAAATCTTCATACTTCAATCCCTAGAATTTTAATTTTTCGTTATTCACCTTTTAATATATTCTTATACATTTTAAAATTTATCCCATATACCTTTGGTTGTGGAAACACCTTTCACCCTTAGTAATTCACTTTTAGAAAGTGACGATAATAAAGAATTCTTGGTCCTTCCACCATTCTCAAGATTCGTATTATCAATAGATGTAAGAGGAAATTTATAATCAATAGGAGGAAACTCATCTATTGTTGCTTCAAGAACATCATATCCAATAGACATAAGATAAGGAAAAATTATATCTTTCAATATATGATAATTCATTCCATAAAAAACTAAAATACCTTTACTATTCACACAATTCAAATTCTCTATCAGCAAAGAATAAGCAAAGAGAATGTCACGACCCGCCCTCGGGGTCCGTGCCGTGACTACCCCAAGCCCGCCTTCCATAGGCCAGGGGCTGGCGACTAGCACCAAGGCGTAAATCCCGGTAAAAAGGGAAGGCATTGCCTTTGTAAAGTAAACAAACACCACAGAGTAAGCAAGCGGAAAGTAAACACTAAGCAAAAGCAGAGTAAAACTGGAAGTGCGGAAAAGTAAATGGGCCAGTATACAAACCCAAACTGAAAGTAAAGTACAACTCGAAAGGGAAAACAGCAACTGAAAGGTAAAATCCGCTACACCGAGCTGTCCACTGGAAATCCCACCTGAAGGGTGGGTACAGATAGCTCCACTGCTCCGCGGGTCCCGCCATCCGCTCCGAGCACGTTCCGCCCAGTGGTCCACCTCCGGGTACCGTCCCGCTCTGAAAGCCTCAGCTAAGATCAACGCTGTCCGTCGTCTGCAACCAACACAACGTAGTGCGGGCAAAGCCCGTGCAGGGGTGAGTATAAGCTACTCAGTAGGGACCCCGAGACCCCTGAAGGTCTCCCAAAATCCACAAGGACAAACCACAAAGAAAGGTACAATCACGAAGTAACAACCGACACTGCTTAGGTATATTCCCATACATATACCTAAGTCACCAATTTCAAATACTCTCCAACCTCCGAGCCCAAGTACAACTCAGTCCACACACAGGAAAGTAGACGCATTCCACACAGGAAAGCAAAACGTAATCCACACAGGATTGCACAACACAATCCACATAGGAAAGCAATAGGTTTCAGCTCACACAGGATTTTCATTATCAAAAACGTAACTACTGATGAGCCCCATCTCTGAAGTGTACAGTGTCCAATCACGACTCTGAGATACTGCTCACTAACCTAAGACTGCTGAGGTACTCCTCCTGTCGAGTACCGCGAGTCTGCCGCCAACTACCAGGCGCTCCATCCGCTGAGGGTCTGCTGCCAAATACCGGGCGCTCACCCAAATAGCCTACAGAGGTACTCCTCCAGTCGAGTACCGCAGGTCTGCTGCCAACTACCAGGCGCTCCGTCCGCCGTGGGTCTGCCGCCAAATACCGGGCGCTCCGTCCACTGGGATAGTCGACTCACTCCAAGTCGAGTCGGTCGAGCAGTCTTTAGGTCTCAGCCGGCTACACGGTCTCCGTACTCCGTACGCTCGTCTCCAGTATCGCGGGTCTGCCGCTACAACCAAGCGCACCACCTCTATCGAGTAAAACAGAAGATTCAAGCTCACACAGGTATACTTCTTCGATAGACGATAATGATGATCTATGATCCATCTAAGTCGTCGGACCCACGAAAGATCGATAGGTAACTAACCCCCGCAAAAGACCCACACAGGATCGGGCCCACGCAGGATCGGGCCCACACAGGACCTGTAGCACTGATCCACGTAGGATCGCTGAGTGCTGTAGTCGTCGTCGTCGAATCCACACAGGATCTCTGTACTGTTGTGGTCGCAGTCACAGTAGCAGTAGCAGTAGCAGTCACAGTAACAGTCGCAGCCAGCACTAGGGTTCCCGCACACAGCAAGCTCGTTCGGAGGGTCCGCTCCCCGAGCCGAGAGGCTGATACATCAACTGTCACAAAGTCCAGAGTTGATGTATCCAAAAGATCCGTATCGTCAACAGGAACTAAACGCAACAGACGGCGCGTCGATCGGACGCCCGGTCTGAGAGTTATTGGCATTTTCGTCCCCGGGGCCCGATTGGTTTTTAAGGAAAAACCAACCCGACCGTACTCCACCTGCGTCCAAACCTCTGGAGGAGTATGCCAAAAGATCTGTCTCACTAAGAGGAACACAACACAGCTGACGACACGTCAATCGGACATCCGTAGCTCAAGATATGAGTGTTTCCGCTCCGTAGGCCCGGTTGGTTTCGTGAACAAACCAACCCGGCCGAACTCAATGTAATCTGAAACCTTGAGTGCGATATACCGAAACGACCGTCTCGATCCAAGGATCGTGTTTCCGCAGACGGTTCGTCGATCGGAGTTCCGTGGCTCAAGTTATGGCCAAAAGACCAAAACTGATTCAAAACGGGGGGTCCAGGTCCGGGTCGACACGGCCCGACCCCCCCCCCCCCTAGGTCGGCCCGAACCGGGTCGACCCGACCCAGGTCCGACCCGGCCCGGACGGCCGGCCGGCCGGCGGCGCGGCGGCGCGGTGGCGCGGCGGCCTGGCGCCGCACGGAGGCGGCACGCGGGGGGAATCAATCCCCCGCTTGATTGATGAGGCGGCGCGGCTATATGCCGCGCCCTTTGAAAAACAAACGGCCCCCACGTGGGGGCCGGCTTGAAGAAAAACCGGGGGGCCTCCTGCCCCCCCTCAAGGGAACCGCCCTCCTCTAAAATGAGGAGGGTTTTAATGCTGGCCGGGGGAATTTATTTCCCCCGGCCTTTGACCTTACGGACGGCCAACTGCCGGCCGATTTTCTCCAACGGGACCGGAAAAATCCGGTCCCCTTTTCGGCTTCCGACGCCGGCGGCCCGGCCGCCGGTCTTCTCGTTCCGCCGCGGCCCGGAACCGGACGCGGTGTTCGTCGTCTGGCGCGGTGCGACGGCACCGCGCCCCTCCGCCGCGCCTTTGATTTCCTTCAACGCGGCGCGACGGCGTCGCGTTCTTGATGATTCGTCCATTGCGCGGTGCGACTGCGTCGCGTAAAAAGACTTGGGAGAATATCTGCGTGGTGCGACGGCACCACGCCACCTTGATTCATCCGCAAAATAAAACACCATGAACGAAGGAGGGGGTTCGGCCGTGTTCATGCGGTCCGGCCCCCTCACGTTAAAACACAACTTAAATATTCAATCCTCACGTTAGTCATGCGAACCACGAGCAAGAATAAAATAATTAAACAATAATCAACAACCCCTACCTTGGGTATCGGTTCGATGATTTGTCAACGTCCCGCGGAAGACAACGTCGCGGAGGTCGGGCGTTGCGGTAGTCATTCGTCAAATCCGTTGACGAAGAGATACGCCCGAAGAGATACGTCATTGGCGAATCTTCGTATGCCGACGAAGAAGGTCCGAGGAGGAAGCGGCGTTCCCTCTCGTTGACACGGAATACGAAGAAGAGAGGAGTGGCGTTCTTCGTCGGAGCTTGAGCGTTCTTCGTCAAAGATTGAAGAAGGAAGAAAAAGCTCTCAAACCTCACAAGATGAATAAACAAAACTAACCAAATAAAATAAGGTTCCTCCTTATTTTATTTACCAAGCCAAGGAATTCAAAACTTCAAATTCAAAAACATAACACTTAATTAATTATACATGTCATGTGTAATTAATTAGATGTTAAGTTAACAAACTTTTAAGAGGGAGAGAGGGGAGGTTAAGGGGGAAGATGAGAGGTTTAGGTTCGTGTGGGTCCCACCACACTTAATCCTCTCAAGAGAGGTTAAGTGGGTTTGGGTCCCACCCCTAACTCCCTTTGAGAGGAGTTAACCTACAAAAGTAAAAATAAAAAGAATTCCACATTTTTTTATTCAACTTTTTATAAATCTCCCAAAAACTAACTTTCGTCTCGCAACAAACGCAACTTCCGAAAAGGTCTCCTTAAGCGAATATCGGCGCTGCGAGTTCATCGGTGCCCTCAGATTTCAATTCCGAGCACCGGATCAAAAGTTAGGAATTCCCGCTCGTTCGTTCACTGAACGTACCCGAGCCAAACTTCGGAAATTGATTCCGGGCACTCCGGGCCTCGGAATCAGGTGCCGTCTGAAACCGCGCTCTTGTAAAATTCTAAAGAAAATTAAGAAAAAATTTCCCTTGAATTTTACGGGTCTTTACATTACTCCCACCTTAGGGCTTTACGTCCCCGTAAAGATACATAAAAAACTAGGGAAACAAATGAGGGTACTGAGCACGCATCTGAGCCTCCCGCTCCCATGTGCTCTCCTGGAGATTCCCGTGCTGCCATCTGATGCGCATAAGAGGAATCGATCGCCCATGCAGGACCCGCTCCTGTCGATCCTCTATCACCACCGGGACCTCCGTAAAAGTCACCCAATCATCAACGTCAAGCTCCCCATGATCAATGATGTGCGTCGGGTTGTGCACGTATCTCCTCAGCTGAGATACGTGGAAGACGTCGTGCACCCGATGCAACTGAGGTGGCAGAGCCAGGCGATAAGCCACCTCGCCAACCCTGTTGAGGACCTGAAAGGGTCCGATGAAGCGCGGAGATAACTTGCTGCCTCGGCCAAATCTCTGAATACCACGTCGAGGTGAGACCCGCAAGAAGACGTGGTTTCCATCCTCGAAATCTAGTGGCCTCCGCCTCCTGTCAGCGTAAGGCTTCTGCCGGCTCTGAGCTGTACTCATCCGCTCCTGGATGACCTGGACCTTCTCAGTCGTGACCTGGACCATCTACGGTCCAACCAGAGCTGCAAGATTTCTTCTTTGCCGATAAGAGAAATCTGGTCCCATCCCCTGGATGAACCACATTCTTTGCCTAAAACAGTCAATCCTAACATGTATGATACTAATCCATACCAAGGATGACGTCGTAAGGCCTTGACGCTACTACTAAGAGATTCAACCGTTACTCTCGCCTCCAAGGGTTGAGTCACACTGTCGGCATCAGTGTGTGGTAACTAGGTCTCCTCCAGTAGATGTCTCACAAGTGAGGGTCAAGTCAACAACCAAAACTGGAACCTCTTAGTAACATCACGAAAGAGGATAGGAACGAAAATACCACAAAGGTATGCGTCTTTTATTATTGCAGCTCATAATACAAGACGCTACACAAATGCAACAAGGAACCAGAAGTACAAAGGATGTATCCACTAGTTCTGCTCTTGTCCATCGGCTCCCAGAGCTCCATGATCGAAGGCCTCGGCTGCCTGAAGTTGATCTCTCACGTGTTCACCTACTCCCTGTGGTCAGGGTGGACCTCCTGGTGGTGGTGGTGGAAGAGCCTCAAAGCGTCGCCCACCACTGGCTGCTCGTCCAGCTCCTCTGCCTCGTCCGCCTCCTCCCTGCGGATCGCCACGGTCGAACCTCTGCTTCTGCCTGGGAGGTTCTTCACTTAACTGCTGATCATCAGCATGGCGGGTCGGACAGTCATGAGCCATGTGACCAATCCCGCCACAGGAGTAACACTGCCCACTCTCGGCACGCCTGGCTCTGACTCCACCCCGGCTTCCCCGTACAACTGAGCCTGAGTCGTGCAGTCGGCCACCGGTAGGTCTGGTCTACCTGGAACCCTGAGTCATTCGTCGGCTACCTGTTGCCGAAGACTCCACTATCTGCCACCCTGCGGTAGGTCTTGCTGTGGACTCAGCCAGGAAACTCTTGATCAGGAGGGCTCGCTCCAGTACTCCTGTCTGAGTTGGTAAGCTGAGGGAGATCAGCGATGCCCTGATCTCGTGTCTCAAACCCTGCTCGAAGGTTCGGGCCTGGAAGAATGTGTCCCGTACCATGTCGGTCGAGTAGCGTGAGAGATCGGTAAATATCGCCGAGTACTGAGCGACCGTCATGCTGCCCTGCCGCAGCTGAAGAAGCTCCTGGATACGCACCGCACGAAGGGTGGCTGGGACGAACTCCGAGCGAAAAAGGCTCTCAAAGTCCGTCAAAAGCAGAGATGCCTCATCGTGCACCTGGAGCATCAAGCTCCACCATCGTCCTGCTGCTGCGTGTAGTAGGCTCGCAGTGAGGATCACCATGAGGTCTGCTGGTGTCCTCACTAGCCTAAACACTCGTACTACTGCCTCCAGCCAGTCCTCTGCTGCCTGGGGATCCGTCTCCCCGCGAAACCTGGGTGGTCGCTGGCACTGAAACTCTTGCAGTGCGCTGAGGCGACGTGCATCGTCAGCGGCTGGTGCTGGAAGTATCGGGGGCTCGGCGGGTAGTGCTACCGCTGGTGCCACTGCTGACAAAGGGCCCTGCACCGAGGCCTCGTCGCTCGATGGGCTGTCGTCACGCTCAACTCTCGGAACCCTAACTGGCTGCCGTCGTGGGGCCATCCTGAAAAGGGATCAGGTGCGCCACGGTCAGAACAGTATACCTGGTGAGCTGATTTAAGTAATCACAAAGAAAACTTTGAAACACACACGCAATCAATGTTTTCGTGCATTAAGTCGGAAATCAGAAGTCAGGGTCCTGGTGTACGGATACGTCGGCCGCCGCACCAACACTGGACTCCCTGGACTGATAACCACACTCAATACGCTAAACATTATTGCTTCATATAGAAAAGATCATAGTTCGCGGTAGAACCGAACTCCTTTGATACCAATTGTCACGACCCGCCCTCGGGGTCCGTGCCGTGACTACCCCAAGCCCGCTTTCCATAGGCCAGGGGCTGGCGACTAGCACCAAGGCGTAAATCCCGGTAAAAAGGGAAGGCATTGCCTTTGTAAAGTAAACAAACACCACAGAGTAAGCAAGCGGAAAGTAAACACTAAGCAAAAGCAGAGTAAAACTGGAAGTGCGGAAAAGTAAATGGGCCAGTATACAAACCCAAACTGAAAGTAAAGTACAACTCGAAAGGGAAAACAACAACTGAAAGGTAAAAGCCGCTACACCGAGCTGTCCACTGGAAATCCCACCTGAAGGGTGGGTACAGATAGCTCCACTGCTCCGCGGGTCCCACCGTCCGCTCCGAGCACGTTCCGCCCAGTGGTCCACCTCCGGGTACCGTCCCGCTCTGCAAGCCTCAGCTAAGATCAACGCTGTCCGTCGTCTACAACCAACACAACTTAGTGCGGGCAAAGCCCGTGCAGGGGTGAGTATAAGCTACTCAGTAGGGACCCCGAGACCCCTGAAGGTCTCCCAAAATCCACAAGGAGAAACCACAAAGAAAGGTACAATCACGAAGTAACAACCGACACTGCTTAGGTATATGCCCATACATATACCTAAGTCACCAATTTTAAATACTCTCCAACCTCCGAGCCCAAGTACAACTCAGTCCACACACAGGAAAGTAGACGCATTCCACACAGGAAAGCAAAACGTAATCCACACAGGATTGCACAACAAAATCCACAAAGGAAAGCAATAGGTTTCAGCTCAAACAAGATTTTCATTATCAAAAACGTAACTACTGATGAGCCCCATCTCTGAAGTGTACAGTGTCCAGTCACGACTCTGAGATACTGCTCACTAACCTACGACTGCTGAGGTACTCCTCCTGTCGAGTACCGCGGGTCTGCCGCCAACTACCAGGTGCTCCATCCGCTGAGGGTCTGCTGCCAAATACCGGGCGCTCACCCAAATAGCCTACAGAGGTACTCCTCCAGTCGAGTACCGCGGGTCTGCTGCCAACTACCAGGCGCTCCGTCCGCCGTGGGTCTGCCGCCAAATACCGGGCGCTCCGTCCACTGGGCTAGTCGACTCACTCCAAGTCGAGTCGGTCGAGCAGTCTTCAGGTCTCAGCCGGCTACACGGTCTCCGTACTCCGTACGCTCGTCTCCAGTTTCGCGAGTCTGCCGCTACAACCAAGCGCACCACCTCTATCGAGTAAAACAGAAGATTCAAGCTCACACAGGTATACTTCTTCGATAGACGATAATGATGATCTATGATCCATCTAAGTCGTCGGACCCACGAAAGATCGATAGGTAACTAACCCCCGCAAAAGACCCACACAGGATCGGGCCCACGCAGGATCGGGCCCACACAGGACCTGTAGCACTGATCCACGTAGGATCGCTGAGTGTTGTAGTCGTCGTCATCGAATCCACATAGGATCTCTATACTGTTGTCGTCGCAGTCACAGTAGCAGTAGCAGTAGCAGTCACAGTAACAGTCGCAACCAGCACTAGGGTTCCCGCACACAGCAAGCTCGTTCGGAGGGTCCGCTCCACGAGCCGAGAGGCTGATACATCAACTGTCACAAAGTCCAGAGTTGATGTATCCAAAAGATCCGTATCGTCAACAGGAACTAAACGCAACAGACGACGCGTCGATCGGACGCCCGGTCTGAGAGTTATTGGCATTTTCGTCCCCGGGGCCCGGTTGGTTTTTAAGGAAAAACCAACCCGACCGTACTCCACCTGCGTCCAAACCTCGGGCGGAGTATTCCAAAAGATCTGTCTCACTAAGAGGAACACAACACAGCTGACGACACGTCAATCGGACATCCGTAGCTCAAGATATGAGTGTTTCCGCTCCGTAGGCCCGGTTGGTTTCGTGAACGAACCAACCCGGCCGAACTCAATGTAATCCGAAACCTTGAGTGCGATATACCAAAACGACCGTCTCGATCCAAGGATCGTGTTGCCGTAGAAAGTTTTTCGATCGGAGTTCCGTGGCTCAAGTTATGGCCAAAAGACCAAAACTGATTCGAAACGGGGGGTCCAGGTCCGGGTCGACACGGCCCGACCCCCCCCCCCCCTAGGTCGGCCCGAACCGGGTCGACCCGACCCGGGTCCGACCCGGCCCGGCGGCGCGGCGGCGCGGTGGCGCGGCGGCCTGGCGCCGCACGGAGGCGGCACGCGGGGGGAATCAATCCCCCGCTTGATTGATGAGGCGGCGCGGCTATATGCCGCGCCCTTTGAAAAACAAACGGCCGCCACGTGGGGCATGGCTTGAAGAAAAACCGGGGGGCCTCCTGCCCCCCCTCAAGGGAACCGCCCTCCTCTTAAATGAGGAGGGTTTTAATGCTGGCAGGGGGAATTTATTTCCCCCGGCCTTTGACCTTACGGACGGCCAACTGCCGGCCGATTTTCTCCAACGGGACCGGAAAAATCCGGTCCCCTTTTCGGCTTCCGACGCCGGCGGCCCGACCGCCGGTCTTCTCGTTCCGCCGCGGCCCGGAACCGGCCGCGGTGTTCGTCGTTTGGCGCGGTGCGCCGACACCGCGCCCCTCCGCCGCGCCTTTGATTTCCTTCAACGCGGGGCGACGACGTCGCGTTCTTGATGATTCGTCCATTGCGCGGTGCGACGGCGTCGCGTAAAAAGACTTGGGAGAATATCCGCGTGGTGCGACGACACCACGCCACCTTGATTCATCCGCAAAATAAAACACCAAGAACGAAGGAGGGGGTTCGGCCGTGTTCATGCGATCCGGCCCCCTCACGTTAAAACACAACTTAAATATTCAATCCTAACGTTAGTCATGCGAACCACGAGAAATAATAAAATAATTAAACAATAATCAACAACCCCTACCTTGGGTATCGGTTCAATGATTTGTCAACGTCCCGCGGAAGACAACGTCGCGGAGGTCAGGCGTCGCGGTAGTCGTTCGTCAAATCCGTTGACGAAGAGATACGCCCGAAGAGATACGTCGTTGGAGAATCTTCGTATGCCGACGAAGAAGGTCCGAGGAGGAAGCGGCGTTCCCTCTCGTTGACACGGAAGACGAAGAAGAGAGGAGTGGCGTTCTTCGTCGGAGCTTGAGCGTTCTTCGTCAAAGATTGAAGAAGGAAGAAAAAGCTCTCAAACCTCACAAGATGAATAAACAAGACTAACCAAATAAAATAAGGTTCCTCCTTATTTTATTTACCAAGCCAAGGAATTCAAAACTTCAAATTCAAAAACATAACACTTAATTAATTATACATGTCATGTGTAATTAATTAGATGTTAAGTTAACAAACTTTTAAGAGGGAGAGAGGGGAGGTTAAGGGGGAAGATGAGAGGTTTAGGTTCGTGTGGGTCCCACCACACTTAATCCTCTCAAGAGAGGTTAAGTGGGTGTGGGTCCCACCCCTAACTCCCTTTGAGAGGAGTTAACCTACAAAAGTAAAAATAAAAAGAATTCCACATTTTTTTATTCAACTTTTTATAAATCTCCCAAAAACTAACTTTCGTCTCGCTACAAACGCAACTTCCGAAAAGGTCTCCTTAAGTGAATATCGGCGCTGCGAGTTCATCGGTGCCCTCAGATTTCAATTCCGAGCACCGGATCAAAAGTTAGGAATTCCCGCTCGTTCGTTCACTGAACGTACCCGAGCCAAACTTCGGAAATTGATTCCGGGCACTCCGGGCCTCGGAATCAGGTGCCGTCTGAAACCGCGCTCTTGTAAAATTCTAAAGAAAATTAAGAAAAAATTTCCCTTGAATTTTACGGGTCTTTACAGAGAACCTCTCCCTAACACCACATGAAAGCTCCCAGTCATGATAATTATATCATCGAGAGGGAGAGGGGTGAATAAGTGATATTTTTTTCCATTATGTTTCTTTTCAACGAAACAACCTTCACCTCGTATTAAGGAATTCATTCCTTACTGAAGACAAATAAAAAACACAACCACAAATATTTTTAAAGTTTAACTATAGAATAAGAATAGCTACATCCTTGGTATTGTTTGAAAATAAACCAATACCACACGACCCACTAGAAAAAATCCTTTTGTGTGGAATAAAATGAGTTGGATATGCCCTTAAACTCATGGAAAACTTTTAAAACAAGTAAATAGTGGTCATTATCTCTCTTGGATAATTAATGCAATATAATTTTGTTGTAATAAAACATGTTCCCTATGATTATTTATCACCTTATGAAGATGTATTATTTGAAAAATATTATTCAATTTCTTACCCAGAAGCTAGTATGAGCTTCAAAGACTTTTATATAAAAATCAATCCAATTATACAGTCCGATCTTCCCAGTTTGATTATTCCAATTTGATCTTCAAATATGATTTCCGAATATGATAGAAATAAAACTAATAGAATATGATTGAGACAATTCAGAACACCTTCTTCCTCAGGCCAGAAATCCCAATATAGAAATTCTAATTCGATTATGTAGCTCGATATGATGAAAAACTGAATATGATGAAAAGTATAATATGATAATCATCTGAATAAGATAATCCACTAAATATGATGATCAGCTAAAGACATTGAAATCTAGTCTCTTATTTTTCTACTTCTCTCTATCAAAACTTATTCAAAAAAGACCAATATGAAAACTTCTTCTTCCCTCTCTATATTTCTTCAGCGCTCGATCTTCTCTCCTCTTCACCAGGAATAATACTTCATTCAGAAAGTACAATGTACTTATCACATTTTATAGGTGACCCATGAGTGGTTTTTCATGAATCTTAAATGGTTTTCTACTCACCCAAATTTCCCAAATTTGTATGATGCAATGAATTTTGGGCGTATCTTGACTTTGTGCACGCTTATCAATTATTTTCATTTCTTCCCAATCCTTATCGAATATTATATCATTATTCATATTTACAATAGATTTTATTTTCAAACACTATTTTAAATCCCACTCCCTCAATCAGAATTCTTCATTATGATGCTCTCTACCAATTATATATTTGAAGATATATATATCTTTCATCTTCTCCGCACACCTCCATTCCGATGTGTTTTCTTAAATATGAAGGCCTATACCCACTGTTGTAAATAAGGTATCTTATTCAAATTTCAATATCTCCCTTGAAAACACATCAATATATTTCTATCAGCTCTTCTCTTGATCTACTTGATAGATGTGACTCATTCACATCTATTTACTCTTCCCTTTAGAAAGATAAATTGCCATCAATTCTGATACAATGTCTCTTGACCCAATTGAAAAAAAACATTTGAAATAAAATCAAATATTATCTTTCTCTTTTGAATATGATTCCATTGACTTCTCTAAAAAAAATCCACCTTTGGTGAATATGATGTAATAATGAATATAATGGACCAGTTTTAGTAGATTCATATTCTGAAACTTCCTTTTTCTTTCATAAAATTCATCTTGTATCATGAATTCCTTCCTGAAATTGTAATACATTGATGATCAACTTTATGATCATATAAATTTCAATAGATGTAATGCAATTTCCCAAAACTCCAGTAACCATCTTTCTTTCCCACTCATGAATACAATTTTCTAGAATTAAATTGGCCTAAATATGATTATCTAGAATACAATTGGCATGATTACGATAAGGTTGGATAAAATCTACAACACCTATTATCCACATTCCTTTCATCAAGAATGCATCACACGTTTTATAAATATTTGTGATTTATGAGAAATACAAGATCAATAAAGAATCATCTAATTTAAACCATAGTCTTGAAGACTCTGATTCTGCTCTAATACGATCACACTTTTCTTACTAGATACAAGGTGAATTTGATGACCCTTTACTTATAGAAAGATTATTCCTCAATAATATCAACCTTTTCAAGAATTGTGAGTCCGATTTCCAAAATATGATGGTTTATCCAATTTTCTTAAAATACAAAGTGAGGTGACATGCCCACACACATCATTTAATTCAAATGAGATATGGTCAGATTAGATATGATTGTTTTAGAAACTTCACTTTCTATTGAGATTTAGTATAGTTATATTGTGCGGTCAATCCCATGGGGAAATTGGGTTCATGATGGAAAAAATTAGCTTAGAACCCTTTTAGGTAAGAGTCCTTATGAGTATAATTCAATTTTGAAAAACTATTCCAAAAGAACTATGGTTTGGAATTAGTGATAGAGAAGGAAACATGGAAAATTTCCGGGTTTCTTAGTAAAAGATAGTATCTATCCTAATGTAGTATGGTCTTATAGTCCAGAATGTGAATTAAATGGAGGTCTCTAGTTTTATATGGTTAAAAAACTAGTTCTACCTTGGAGATGGATATTCCTTATTCTGGAAATAACCACAACCTAAGCGCATTAAGCTTATCATTTAAGGTAGGAAGTGTTATAGGCCATTGGTTCTAGCCTATTCTACTTCAACCAAGATTGGGTATTTCATTCAAATATACCATAGTTAGGGATGTTCTAATGAATTGGTTAGACAATGGTTTTTATCCTAATTACTAATCCTTAAGTTTACCAAGTTTAGAAGTAAAGGTTTATTAAATTCATATACCCATGTTCTTGACCCCTATCCTAGGTGGTTTATCCATTCAAAGTAAAATTTATTGCAGATTTATAAAGAATTGAAATCATGATTAATATGCTAAGAAATATTGATATTAAATAATTATCACAGATACAACAATTCATATTGAGAATTCAATTAAGAACATGAAATTAAAATCTTTAACTAAACACAAATTTAATCAATTACTTACTTTAAATAGGAATGAAAGTTGTCACAAAAAAGGTACGTTTGATGATCGGTGCATGAAACAATATATATAAAAAAGGAATAAAGAAAACATTGAAAACAATCCATGATTCTTTTATTAATGTAAAACAATGAAAGAGACATGAAAGAATTTGAGTATGGGGAGAGGGAGTAGAATGGAATGTTAGAATACAAATAAATAATGTTATATCCCCCATGAATCAATCAAATATAGTGCACATGCTATTATATATATGGACAAAATATTTCAAAATGTTTAATATGAATTCACATTGTGTAATACCGATCCATAATTATAAATATGAAGGTATCTCATACGAATCTTGTCAAAGATTTGGAAATTTGGCTCCTTTTACGACTTGTATCTGGGACTCATGACATGTATCTTCCTCCATGCCTTATCATGGAATCAGAAATTGAATACAAGGGTTTCATGATGTGTATTGTTGAATCACATTGTGTAATGGTTTCACTTCTTTAAATTCTTTATGACCTCCATCACGACTTGAAACATGCTATGAAATGATGTTACACATCGTGTAATGAGGTTTCATGAAGTATTGTAGCCAATTTTTCTCCTCATCTACATTTTTCTCCTTTGAACCTTGAAAGACTAATTCATATAACAAAAAACACATACTAGTTGAATTATCAATTAAATCACTAAAAATCATTAACAAAATAACAAGAAAATATATATACGATTTCTGTTTAACAAATTCCCCCACACTTAAACAATTTCATTTCCTCAAGAAAAAATATCTCAACAAGGATTTCAAAAGGGAAAGTATTTTTGAAGAAGGAATCATTCATTATATCAAGGTAAATAAAACTAAGTGTAAGCATACAAAGTATTTCTATAGAATCATCCCTACATAGAAAACCAGTTATGCCTCATAGATCAGTTCTTTAAAAAAATTCTCAATCTTTTAATCAAAATTTCTTAACTATTCCTTGAACTCTATACCCATTTTTAGTTTACCTCATAATAAATTTTATCTCATCACTCAAGGTGAAATGAAACTATAATTATGTTGATACCCTGAATACATGCTCCTAACCATTGGTTTTCATTTTTTCTATCATCTCCACTTAGTAAAGAAAAATAAAAATTCAATCTTGATGGATTGAACAATTAGGTCCTAATGAATTTAAGGCTATGAGTATATAGGTAAATAGTGAAAAACAAGATAAAAAGGAGGGTAGGCTCTATGGTTTAATTCATGAAGATCATAACAAGTGTAATAAAATAACTCCTACATAGTTAATAAATTCCACGCTCTTAGAAGCTCAAGTTATATCCACATATATATATATATATATATGAAGTGAGTGAATAAGGGTATCTTGTTCCATTATTTTTCTTTTTCTTCACACTTATTCAAATAAAAGTCATTCATTATAAAAATATTAAGGTAGGAAGGGATAATCATCTTGGAGTAGTTGCATCCTATAAGGCCATTCATGGAAACTACATGCTTAATGATTGAAAGAAGTAAGGTGGGTCCTCGAAAAAATTAGCTCAACAAAGATTTCCTCAATAATTTTTAAAAATGTATTTGTTTAGTCATAACCTCAATAAGATCTCATTGAATGTTCTGATATGTTTACATGTCCCATGTGTTATTGAAAAAATATTATCAAAAAAGAATATGAAATTTTAGACTCAGAATCCTATCGGTAATGGGAGTAAATAAAGAAATGGAAATCACTAAGTTTATAACACTAAGTAATAAGTCAATTCACCGTAATTTCAAAAATTTTGAGTATTTTTTTAAATTACTGAGCTCAGAAATCATTCTAAAAATCTAAACAGAGAAAAACATGGATTCATAACTTATATTTTCCTTTTATTTAAATGGGTATAATGTTTTTTAGGTTTAAAGATGATCCCAAATTGAAAAATATCTTCTAGAAAAATGAGACAAGGAAAAAATTTAAGTGTATGAAAAGTGAACTCATGAAAAACTCCCCCACACATAAAAGGATATAGTGTCCTCACTATCTGTGGAATTACTATGGGAGGGTTATGGTAAATAAAGCTCAGAAAAATTAAATTTCAATTGAACAATAAATAAATAAGAGAATCAAGATCTCTCTGTAAGAAGTGTAATTCCATGAGGGAACTTAAGATGTCCTGATTTTGAATTTGGGATACCTATAGAATGGGTTAGAAATAAATATCCTACACTAGATAAAACATTAGTCCATAGGTTTGAAACATTTTGAAATCTTAAATATAGGAAGGTGCACAATATGATGATCAATGAAACAGATTTTATTTATATGTAGGTAGGGTTGTATAATAAATCTATAAGTGAATCTTGAAGAAAAGAGAAAAAATACTCTAGAAATGCAATCAGTATAAAGATTAAAATGAGAAAACAAATGAAATATGAGTTTCCTTAGAAAAATCACTAACAATTGATGTTGGCAGTCAAATGGATAGATCAAAAATATTTGGTACTATCATCCATCAACTCAATGTCTCCTCTGGTGTCTATAGGTACTCATAGCAGTGTCTTCCAATTCGCTAGGTATTTTGGTATTATTAATGAATTTGGGAGCATAACGAACATGGATATGATGTGGAAGGAAGGGTATATATGCTTGTAGTGGTGCCTACTGAGCATGGATCTCCCATGAAAGCTCCTGAACATGATTTTTGATCTTAGACACATGTTGATTCACTCATCGAACCAGAATATATAGTTGTACAGGTCCATCGAAAACCATAAAATAAACAGATTAGCAAGAAATGAGTACTATAAAATTATAAATATTTGAAAATTAATTCAAGTATCAGTAGAGAAAAATCATTTCCCATAAATATAGATATGTGTAGTAGTATAAACTAAGGGTATACACATAATATATATAAAAACAACCATCCATAACATAAATTTCTAAAACAATGCTAAGAATAGTGGTCAACTAATATAATATTGCATAATCAAAAAGATCATCCAATGTCCATTATCGATCAGTTGATGGTGGTATCTGTCCAACCTGGTTAGTGGTAGTGATGATAGCAGAGCCTGATGAGTCAGATATGGAGGGTGGAGTCATGGTGATAAAAAGATGAGCTGGGGTAGGTGGTGGGGAGGTGTTGATCCTCAGTGGGGCCATGTGTCTAGCATCTGGTTCAAGAAAAGGGATCTCAATGGATGAGGTAATGGCCAAACCATTGCCTCAACGGGCATGCTCTTCAAGGTACTCTTGTTAGGAATTAAGATCTAACAACTCTAATGGAATATTGAACTAGGCCATGGGTGGGGTGGGAGTGGTAGTTGAGGATGGGATAAAAGGTTCCAGTGGCGGTTGAGAGCCTATGAGAGATGAGGGTGGTGGAGTAGTGGTAAAATGGGAACGCTTGAAAAAGGGGAGGTGTAGATGGGTATAAATCCATCAGATATTCTAGAGGATGAAAATAAACATGACCTAGAGATCTATTGGGGTGGGATGAATGGGTGGAGTAGTAGTGGAGGTGGTGGTAGTAGAGGTAGGTATATGGGTGGGAGATGATGGAGGAGAAGTGGTGGGTGGTGCGGGTTCAGAGTTTGCTACAGGATCCCTTGGTGCCTTTTCAGCTACAACATGGACTTCTAGAACCCATCAGTAAGTTTCATCACCACTAACTAGTAGTTTCATATTGTGTGGCATCAGAAAATCGATGTCCTACATCATTTCAAGGGATGTGAGTGGAAGGGTGGCACCAAATACTCTAAGATGGTGGGAAAGGTGGGTTATGAAAGAACCTCCCATCAATGTACCTCAAGTCTATTATGTGTGATCCCAGTAGTAATAGACGCACTGAGCAGCCTTGTTGATGGCAGGGCCACCCATCTGTACTAATAAGATGAGGACGTCTACATGGATCACACTGCCATGATATTCTACCATGAAAAACCATGCTGGGTTAAGGATCTATGAAGGATATGAAGTGCTAGGCAATATAGCTAGGTCGACTTGGTGATCTAAGGATTATGAAATCTATGGGCATCCTGTGAAATCATTTTCCACAGTAGTATGAAATCAGAATTCATAGGATCGAGATTAAGGGTTGGAAATATCTTTAACAGAACAATCTCCTCTATGTAGATCCTGAGGTCGATAATGAATTTGAAAAATGTGACCTGATGAGGTCAACATCCAAGTCTGAATTAGAGGATATCCATTGTACCCTCATCGGTATAGAGAATATCTAGGAATAGAACTTGGTACATCTCCTCACATAAATTAATAATACCGGAAATATAGAGTCGGTCGAGGAGCTAGAGGAGATCATTGGTGATGTGCAGGTGGGAAAAAACAACCGTGTTAAGGGTTTTGTTCACCCTCATTGGATTCTCATTCTATTGGTTGAGGGTGGCTTGATTCTTTGGCTTGTAGAAATGAATGATGGGGTGTAAATGTGGGTTATTATCCCCATATGATTCACTGGAACTTGTTTGGGATTCATCTTGAGAATTGGACTCGACATGGGCGGTATTAGGAGGTGGGAGAGATGCTATCCAAGGTGGTGAGGGTGTGGTAGGTGCAACACCTCATGGATGAATAATTGGTTGTGGTTCATCATAGTTTGATTCTGAATTTATAAGTACATGGAATACCATTTTTTTCATTCCATTCTGGGAGTAGGGATGAGGGAAGACTGGGGGTTTTGTGGTCTTGAAAGTAGGGGAAGGGTGTTCAGGTTTTGCATCCAATATGAATGTAAGGGAAGGGTGATTCATCTTCATAGCCAATAGGGTGAGGGTTCAGGTGATAGGGAATTGATAGGGGGTGTTTCAGGGGAGAAGGGGGGGGGGGGGTCTGTTTGAGTGGATTAGAGGGAGATAAGGAAGAGGTTCGGGACGTGAACCCATGGTTAATGACCTATGTTTTTAAAAACACTCTTGAGGTGTTACAAGACATGTAACTAGGTTTAACGTTGGGTAACAATGATTTTTATGATTTTTTTTTGAAAAATCACACATCATGAAACTGGGTTACATGATGTCTACCTAAACGTTTTTGCTTATTTTTTTTCTAAACACTATTCTCTTTCTCCTGACATGTTGTCAGATATCATAATGATAATTTTAACCTGATCTAGGCTAAGGTGACGTATCCTAGGTTGTCTCCCAGTTATCACTTCTTTTAACATTGAGAGCCTGATGCTCTGAGGTTTAAATGAATTTAGGTTGATGAAACAACCTTCATGGAAGGGCTCTTGATAGATTTTTAATATTTTACTTTTAACATTGAATGGTGGTCCCCCTTCCTTATAAATTTCAATGGTCCCATAGGGGAAAACTTGAATAACTACGAAGGGTCCTGACCATCTAGATTTCAATTTCCCAGGGAACAATTTTAATATTGAATTGAATAAAAGGGAATTATTTTATGGTATAAAGATACATCTTAAAATGTGTTTCTCATGATATTTCTTTGTTATTTATTTGATGATTTTTGCATTTTTAAAAGATTTTTTTTTCTAATTTCTTCCAATTAATCCCTTTACGGCATTCGTAGTTCTCTAGAATTTTGAGAATAAAAACTTAGATTCTTAATTTACCAGTATGAGAGATAATCTAATTCAACTAGAAGATGAAAATATTTTTTATATACCAATCTAAATGGTGTAGTACCAATGGGTGTTTTTTATGTAGTGTGGTGCACCCATAGTGCATCATCAAATTTTTGACTCCAGTCACTTCGACTTGTGTTCAAAGTCTTTTCTAGGATTTTTTTAATTTATCTATTTGAAAATTCAACTTTCCCACTTTTTTTGGGTGCTAGGGAGTTCCTGTATTATACCATATCCCATATTTGTTTATCAGTACTTTAACATCTTGATGGGTAAAATGTTTCTGTCGATCAAAAATGAGTAATCATGGAAGGCCAAATCTTGAGAGTACATTATTTTTCATAAAATTCAGGACCACTTTTTCTATATCATGTGTTGAAACCTCATATTCTACCCATTTGGAGACATATTCAGTGACAACAAGAATATGAGACATTCCACATGAATTGGGAAATAGTCCCATGAAATCTAGCCTCCACACGTTAAATATTTTAGCTCCCATGATTTTGTTTTGAGGTATTTAATTTATTTTTTTCAATGGTTCCAATCTGTTGGAACCTATCATAGCTTTGAAAAGATTCCCTTGAATCTTGATGTATATTGGGTCATAAAATACAACTTTGTAGAACCTTTTCTACTGTACCCCCAGGTCCATGATGCCCCCTAGTAGGTGATGTATGACACATGTCTACAAATTTGATATTTCATTTCAGGGAATGCAATATTGCAACAAGAAATCCACGCTGTGCTTAAATAGGAGTGGTTCATCTTAGATGTAATGTTTTTATTCATCCAAGAATCTTATTCTTTTTTGGTAGTATAGTTCTTGGTGTAAAAATCCCATGGCGAGATAATTGGAAAAATCTAAAACCATAGTTGTAACTTTATTTCGAGAAGGGTTTCATCAAGAAAATAAACATTGATGTCAATATCAACATCATCCATGATGAGTGGAAGAGGAAGATGAGATAGATGATCAGTGATAACATTTTTTATGCCTTTGGTATCTTTGAGGACAATATCAAATTCTTGGAGTAGAAGGATCAAACTTATCAGCCTTATCTTGGAATCCGTTTTGTTTATTAAATTCCTTAGAAAATCATGATCGGTGTATACAATTACCTTGGACAAAACCAAATAGGAGCAATTTTTTTTAAATCATATACAATATCTAAGAGTTATGTCTCTATATTTGTGTAGTTTAATTGAGATTCATTCAGTGTGTGTATTTCATAGTAGATATGATAGAAGATGTGACCAACTCATTGTACTAACACATCCCCAACAACAAAGTTGATGCGTCCCAAATAAATTCAAATTTCTTGTCCCGGTCAGGTGAAATGATTATAAAGTCTGCTATCAGGTTTTTATTTAAAGTATTGAATGACTTCCAAAATTATTTATTGAATTATAATGTAACTTCAATTGAAAATAGGTGCGTTAGAGAGCATCCACCTTTTACCAATGTTTTTACAAATTTCATGAAGAATCCAAGATGGCTTAAAAATATCCTTATAACCTTAACTATTGAAGGTTAATGTAAATATTTTATGACCTTTATCTTATCAGGATAAAATTCTATGCCCTCTTTGGTAAATTTATATTTGAGGAGTATGCCTCCTTGTAATATAAAGTGACATTTTTCCTAGTTGAACACTATCCATTTCTCTTCACAACGTCACAGGTCTAACTCAAGATTACTTAGGAAAACCTTGAATGATCTTACATAAACTAAAAATTCATCCATGAAGATTTATAAGAATTCCTCCACCATATCATTGAATATATACATCATGCATCTTTGAAATGTTTTTGATGCATTACATATACCGAATGACATACCACTGCAGGAAAAGGTACCAAATTGACATGTTAATGTGGTTTTGGGATAATCGACTATGTTGACTAAAATATGATTATATCCTACATTTATATCTAGAGAAAAATAAAATTCATGAACTTATAGTCTTTATAGAATTTGATCCTTATAAGTAAAGGGTTAATTGTATTTCCAAGTTACCATGTTTAAATTTTGTTAATCCATGAAAACTTGCCTTCTAGTGATGGTGCATGTTAAGATTAATTCATTGTCATCGGTTTTTTTCACTGTGAGGCCACCTTTATTGGGGACTACTTGTAGAGGTCTCACCCACTCTCTATTAGAGATTTAAAATATTATTCTAGAATATAGAAGTTCTAGTACTTCATTTTTAACAACATTATTAATTGTTGGTGTGAGCTACCACTGTGGTTGACGTTTGGGGTTTTCACCTTCCTCGAGAATAATTTTGTGGGTTCATAAAGTAGGACTGATTCCTTTAATGTCAGCCACTCCGCAGGAAATTGACTACTTATGTTTTTTAAGACTCTAATCAATTTTTACTCTTATAGCTAATATAGTTTAGAGTTTATGATTTCTAGTAGAGTGGTTGAATCTCTTAAGTATAAATAATTAAGATTACTAGGTAGAGAATTCAACTCCATTGTTTGTGGTTGAATGATTGAGGGTGTTAAAGGTGGGAAAGTATACCTATGAGAGGTTCATTGAAGCTAACTTCCTAAAAATCATAGTCTTATTCTACATTACGGAGTGAATCCTCACTTTCTTATTCTACATCCATATATTCAATTCTCTATTAGGTTAGAGAGATATTGATTTAATGAAATGCTTCATCTTATTGTTTTCTTTCGTTGATGAGGTTGAAAATTACTTGTTCTTATCCGACTTAAAATATTAAATAATATTAATTTAAATCTATCAATGCCTTTCTTATGACCAATAACGGTCTTAAAGAATAACGGGGATGTCATCATGTTCTTACAAATCTAAAACCAATAATTCTACTAGAAAGATAAACTTTCCGACTTTAACTAATATATCCTTGAGAATTCGTTGAGGTTACTTTACTGATCGGTCTATAATTTGTAGTGCTACATGAGTTGGTTCGAGATATTAAGGTCCCAAATTTATAAATACACTCATTTACATGAGGTCAATACTTTCTATGAGATCACACATAGCTCTTCCAAATTTACACTCTCCAATAGCACAGGGTATTGAAAAACTTACAAGGTCTCTCATATTAGGTTGAATTTTCTACTGAACAACAATATAGACTTATTTATTTAGTGTGATGTCACATAGATTTTTAATTTTTGTTTTATTATAAAGTAGATCCTTGAGTAAATTGGTATAAATAAAGATCTAATAAATATCCTCTACAAAGGGTATGTTGATATGCAATTTCTTGAACATTTCCAAAAAATTCTTGTACTATGCCTTCTTTTTACATTATCTTGATCTTTTTGGAAAAGGAATAGATGGATTTTATGTTGGTGGGAAAACATATATTGGATATTTTTATTCTTAATGTGTTTTGATGATTGTGTGTGGTGATACCTCTTAGGGTATTACTTGAGCGGTCCCACCAACTTCTTATTTTTCAACTGAATAAAGCTTATTCGGTTCCTCAGTTTGTTTTTCATCTCATCCACATGGTTTCTAAAAATCTAAAAAAGTTACACTTATTATTACTACAAACTTTGTTTATTCCAATGGGTATGTCTTTGTATTATGAGGAAGAGTACCTGTTAATCTGTCTGATAAAGTCTTTGATATTTGGCCCCTACGATTTTTGATATTTCATAAGGAAGCTCATTGAATCTATATTTTAGTATCTTGGGTAGTCATTCACTAGTATGATTTTTTGAATAAATGTATCCAAGAGGTTCTCTAAGTTAATATCGATAGAAGAATTTTTCTCTTAAGTTATTAGTTGAGTTGGTTGAAACTTTTATTGTTCTCTCTGAGGGAAAGGTTGTTTTGTGCTTATTGTTATGGTATATATACTGGGTTTATGGGTGGGTACCATGGTAGTCCTTGATTATGAATGGTCGGTTACCAACTTATCTATTGATAATAGAACTGGTTGTGTTTAGGGGGATGTTGAGCCGACCTCTACTGATAGTACTGTTTCTGCTATTAAAATGGGGGATTTTGCTGATTGTAAATGATTTAATTACAACCTTGAGTTGGTTTTTCTTCAACTCATTATTTGTAGTCTTAGTATAAGTTTTGTCTGCCACACATTTCTCATGACTGCATCTCTATTAGACGGGATAGAGGGTAGTGGTGCAACATGTATTTGAAAGGATTCAAGCTTCTTAGTCAAGGCTTCTACTTATTGGTGGACACCATTATAATATGGTCCACGATCACTATTAAATAGGCTGGTATTACAAGATACTTCCTCCAAAATAGATCATCCAACTTTAGGTGTCTTGAACATAATCCCAACATCAACTAAAACATAAAAAACTGTGTGTATGGCTGGATGGAGGCCTTTATAGAATGTCTGGAGCTGGATCCACATGTCTAGTCCATGGTGTGGAAACATTATCATCAACTCCTTGAGTCTATCCCAAGATTAACATGCAAATGATCCGTTATTCTGAGGGAAAAAGTTAATGTTGTTATGAAATTTCCATTTTTGTATGGGTGGAAATTATTTTCTAGGAACTTCTTGGCTAGATATTCCCAAGCCGTGGTTGAATCAGGATCATGAAATTTGAGCCTATACTTATCTCTATTCAATTGGTAGAAGTGAAGAAATCGAATCCTGACTACATTAGAAGATACTCCCTGGTTGTGAAAGGTATCACACACTTTCAAGAAGTTGTAAATGTGTTCATGGGTATCATTACTTTGAATACCACCAAACTTACACATGTTTTGGATCATGTGAATTAGTTTAGGTTCTATCTCGATAGTGTGCGTCTATATAGGTGTAAACAAGATGCTTGGTGTAGCACCATGTATTTATGGGAATAAATAATCCATGATGGTTCACTCTTGTTGCACCATTTTCTCTCCAGGAACTAATGACAACATGCTTGGCAGGTTCGGTGGGTTTACACCTATAGGATTGCTATGGTCTTTCATGTTTAATTGGCGTAATGCAAAGAGATACCATTCGATTTTGTTATTAAAGGTAATTTGTTAATGTTTATCAAGGCTCCATGAATGAGTCAAAGGGCCTTAATTCATGTACTATGTCATAAGAATCTGGGACACACTGGAATCTGAAATAATAAAAAAAGGAAAGAAAAGATAAATAAAGAAAGGGAAAGGTAATCCAAGGTGTTTTTTCTAAAATGTTTCCTATGAGAATCATAGTAAAGTCCACGAAAATGGAGATAAAACATGAAGCACCTACATGCATCATTTAAATAACTCGAGCTATAGTCAGATTAGATTTTATTGTTTCCCAAACATCACTTTCTACTAATACGTAGAATAATGATAGTGTGGGGTCAATCCCATGGGGAAATTGGGAAAACAATGGAAACCTTCATCTTGGAACCCTTTAGGGTAGGAGTACTTACAAGTTTGGTTTAGTTTTTTAAGACTATTACTAAAGTCTAAGGTTTGGAATTAGAGATATAGAAGGTATCAAGGTCAATTTTGGGGTTTCTCAGTAAAATATAATCTCTATCCAAACATGGCATGGTCTTAAGGTCTAGGATGTGAAGAAAGTGGAGGTTTCAAGTTGAATATGATCCAATAAACTAGTTCTACTTAAAATATGACTATTCCTTGGTCTAGAAATAACTACAACCTAAGTGAATTAAGCTCAGATTATAAGGTATGATGTTTCATAGACTATTGGTCTTAGCCTAGTCTACTTTAACCAGGATAGGGTCCTTTATTCAAATATCCAGTGGTCAGGGATGTTCAAATTAATTGGATGGAAAGTTGTTTTGTATCTTAATTACTAATCCTTAAGGTTACCAAGTTTATAATTAAAGATTTATTAAATTCATATACCCCTACTATCGACCCTTACCCTAGGTGGTTTCACCAGTCATGGTAAACTTTACTGTAGATTGATTAGGAATTGAAATCATGCATAACATGATAATAAATATTGATTTTAAATAATTGTAAAACATGTAATGATTCAGATTGAGCATTCAATTAAGAATAAACAATTAATATATTGAATTAATAAAAAATTCAATCAATTAATTAATTTGAATAGGAATGATATTTGGCACAAAAAAGGTTCATTTGATGATCGGTTCTTGAAATAGTGGATGGGAACAAATTAATTCTGAACACATCTAAAAAATCCAGGATGATTTTATTATTGTAAAACAGTGAAAGAGTATTGAAGGAATTAAAGTTTGGGGAGAGGGAGTAGAAGAGAATGAGATAATAAAAATAAAGAAAGTTCTGTACACTCTGAATCTCTCAAATCTAATGTGTCTGCTGCTGTATATATAGAAAAAATATTACAAGACGTGTAATGGGAATTCTTGTGGTGTAATGCTGATACATGGTTTTCTCTACGAATTATGAATCTACGTGTATCTCCCATGAATCTCATTCGAGATTTGGAAATTTGACTCCTTCCATAATTTCTATCTAGGAATACAACGCGTAACTTCCTCTATGACTTATATTGAATGAAAAAAATTGAATGCAAGGTATACATGATGTGTATTTTTGAATCCCATCATGTAATGGATTCACTACTTGAAATTATTCACAACCACTATCATGACTTGCAGTATGCTATGAAATGATGTTACACGTCATGTAATGAGGTTTCACGACATGTAATAGCCAAATTTTCTCATATTATGAATTATTTTCCTTTTAAACTTTAAAAATTAATTTTTTTAATAAAAAACAAATACCAGGTTCATTATCTAGAAAATCACTGAAAATACTTAACAAAATAATAAGAATATATATATATATATATATATGATTTCATCTTATCATGTGGTTATTTTCCTTTCTTCAAAAACTTTATTGACAAAAAAAGACAACATATGAATATGATCACCCTACTCATCGGCTTAGTCCTAACAATTGTAAGGCCAATAGGACCATTCATGGTGGATCACATGGGTTGATCCTAGTAAGTTCCCTAGACTATGTAGCTGTGAATGGGTGTGTGGGTGCTGAACACCACTGAAATATTGATGGAGGAACGGTCCTCTTTGTATGTAATACTGAAGGCTTTCCTAGATGCATGTTTGATGTGGTATGTGGGTCACACATAACTTTTCATATGTTCTTAAAATTTTGGACATTCACTCAACTATCTAATTAGTCTCACAAAAAACATCCTATCAAAATTTTGATCTCTATTTCCATGATCAATCTGCCATGCTTCTCTATTATAAATTATAAAATCTTCTTCTTAATTTCAATTGACCTTATTTCTTTGAACCAATTCTATCTATTGTAGTGATATCCCCATAACATGGATTGTATCTTCTTTCAGGCAGTTTTTCTTCATTACTCAACAATTCAACCATCACACTTTACCAATATCTTCCATGTACAATGGATATAGTTCCATGGACCTAAATGCTATTACTTACCATTCAACCACTAGTATATTTTTATTCATAGATAGATCGCTATACTTCATCATAGGAATTATAGATATCATATTGATGCATAGTTTCATGGAAACAACATTTTTCAGAGTAAAATAATCTTAACCATGATGGGAAATATCTTCCTTCAATGGTAGATTATCTATCTACCATTGAACATTGGTAGATTATATTAATGGTCGACCATTCAATAGCTAGTAGATAACTAACACTAGTAGATCATGGACCACTAATAGTTATCTATTCTATTGTTACATCACTCTTCCACCAACCTTCTACCCTTATACAGTATCATGAAAGTGTATTTGTCTCCACAGAAGTATCTTCATTCATGTAGGTTGTATTGTGCATCCATCATAGGTTGATTAATATACAGTTGGCTATCAATATTAGATCCTCTATTCTTTTTTCCAATGGTAGATCTACTTCATGAAATGGTAGATCATGCTCAACACCATCTATAGATCACTCTACCACTGAACAATGATAGATCAATTTATTGTCAGGTATTTACATCCAATATTAGTTTAAAATAACTTTTCTAAAATTTTTATTTCCTGTCTTTTATTTGAGATAATCAAAATAAATATTTTGATAAATTTTTTATTATATTTTTTTAAAATAAAAATATATGTTGTGTAAAAAATTAATAGTGAGCAAATTTTATGTACATATATATATGTTGCTGAATTTATTTTGATGCTATATTTTTTGGAACTTTTTAATATTTTAATAAACTAAAAGTTTAATATTTTTATTTTAACAATTTTAAATATATTAATTGTATATTTTTTTATATAACCTATTTATGGTTTAATATTGATATTTTATGAATAATTAAAGAGCACAATCATTCTTTGTTATTCAACATGTCATTTAGAAAGGAATGTAATGGTAATATTATTTTATTAGTATGTGCTAACAAGCGACATGAAGTTATTGGTTTTTTATACACTCTTACAAGATGTTTATTTTATTAAAGTGAGATTAATTTGTTTGAGATATTTTTAGGTAATAAAAAAATTCCTGTGAAGATTATTTGTTATATTTTTTGTGTGAAAAAAATGAAATAATTATTACTTCTCCAATTCATTCAAGAAACTTATGAAACTTATGTTCCTTATTTATGATCATAGAATAACATCCATGTTTTACCTTCTTCTATTCAATTGACTAATGATCATCAAGCTTCTCCATATTCAACATATTTTTTTTCATCTTCTAGTTTATTTGTTTTTTTTCTTCATGTTATATTTTATTTATTATATTTGTAATTATTCAAGTTTGGTTTATGATTTTACTGATAAAAAATTATGTGTTACGTTTTCAAATTATTCCACCACCAAAAATAATGTTAGGGTTGTGACTCCCAATCAAAATTCATGTAACAGACTAGGTTTAGTCTCCTATAAAATGACTAGGTTGTGCCTCTAGGTATTCTTCAATGAAAGTGTCTGTAATAGGTTCTCAAACCTTTAAAAGTAAGGTTATTAGTGGGTACCAATATTTTTTGGAGTAAATAATGTTGATGAGTGTACTAGGATATTGTTTATTTGAACCACTATAATTTTTTTTATTCTGTCAATTTTTTTCTACTACACTTAATTTAAATAACACAACACTCACTAAAGATCATTATTTTATAAACTATTATAAATTACTAATTAATGTTTTAAATGAATATTCACTCACCTCTACTCCTTATCTCCATAAATTTAGACATAAAAATTGTTATTAAAGGTTAGGAAATTTCTTAAAGGGTAGTTCTCCTATCTAATTATTTTAATCTGAAACCAAACAATTGAAATCAAAGGAGATTATATATAAAATTGATATTAAGAGTCTCTTTTTCTTTATGTTGTTTATTTCTAACTCGGTTCTAACCTAATATCATAGTGTTAAGAGTATAAGGAATAAAAGAAAAGGTTTCTTTTTAAGATAGTATGTGTAAATGTGAATGATGGATGGATTCCACACAACCACTATTCTTCAATAGAATAGACTTTGACTACTAGAAATAAAGAATGGGATCCTAATTCAAAAATAAAGTACGGATCATTGAAATATCATGGATAATACATATGAGCTACAAAAATTTGATCTATAGACACTTGTAGGTAATGAAATAGTAAAATATTTTTTAAATTTTTAAGTTACTTTTTTTGTTTACTTTTCTATATTTAAAAGTGTCTATATCTATATTTTAGCTTGTTATGCATCCCAAGTTATATGGAGAATAATTCAAGTGGCACATTATGAAATTGAAAAGCACAAGAGAACCAAGATAGGAATGATCTGAGTAGAATGAAAGGACTTTAATATGGGAGATGGAGAATTAGTAATCAAGATGTTCCATTGGTTTACAAGTATTACAAATGGAATGAGTTCTCTTTGAGAAGTTTTAGAAAATAGAGATCAAGTGTAAAGAGTGTTGAGAGCTATTCTGAAATGATTTCATGAAAATAAGTTTTCCATCTATGAGAGTAATAATTTTAATAATTATACCATAGATGAACTAATATGATGTCTAATGTAGTATGAATTATATTTGAAAAACATTTCTCATGAGGAGTCTACAAATTGGAAAGGTATTAAATTTAAATCTTATGTTATTAATTCCTATATTTTCTCTATGTTTTAGTTCCTAGAAAGATACAAGGAAATGTATTACTTCATTAATAAAATTTTCCTATTCATGAAAAACAAAGGGGAAAACAGGTAGTTCAGAGGAAAGTTTAAAAAGAACTATAAAAAAGGTAATTCCAGCAACAATAATGATTTTTAGACTTAAAATGATAGGAGTTTAACAATAAATGAAACATTAGGATTACTTCCCAAATCTCAAATATCTAATGAAAGACAAAGGAAAAATTATAAAAGAAAAGAATGACTTCATTGGAGGTTGAGACTACTCAGATACTTCTGACTCAATCAGTGATTCTAGAAGTGAACAAGAGATAGGGAGTCCTTTGTAGATGAGTATATAATGTGAGGTAAATGAATTAATATTTAATTAGTTAATAACTCTTGTAAATTTTGATCATAATGGTTTATCAGAAGAAGAAAAAGAAATTATTTATGATTGATGTTCTGATTTTGATTATGTAAATTCCAAATTTAAACAACATCTTAGAGAAAATTTAAAATTAAGAAATGATTGTGTATGAATAATTGAAAAGTATACTGACATAAAATTTAAAAATAAGAAGTTAATTAAAGAAAATGAGAAATGAAATTGGGAATTTGATAAAATGAAACTTTATTTTCCAAGAATGATAGATCTAAATAGAAATATAATTCTGAGTTATTAAAACTAAAATACTGAAATGAAAAAGTTAAAAACTTTTTGTTAGTGAAAAATAAATATCAAGAAAAAGATTTAATTTAGTTATATATTATTTAACTAGACCAAAAAAATATTTCATGAAATTGATTTAATAAAATAAAAAATTAAGAAACAAAGCTTCTGGATCCAACAAGAAATTTTTTATAGATTTAGAGACTATTTAAAAAGAGAATATCAATTTGAAAAATGAAATTATCAATATTAAAGATAATTTATCTAAATTTGTTAAATTTATAAAAAAATATGATAAATTTATGAAATTGATGAAACTAATAACAAATAAAAATGGTTTTGGGTGTAACAGTTTATCAACATGTTTAAATATGGACAACTCTATTAAAATCTCAAAAAGAATTATTTCTTGTGTAACCTATTTTAAATGTATAATGAGACAGAATTATTCCAATGAGTGTTCACTGAGATTTTCAAAATCATTTATACATACAATAACTTTCATCTCTATATATTTAGTTTTTAAATATCCCAATAATAAATCATTAAAATAAATCTGGTTTCCAAAATTTTTGGCTACTAATCCAATTGAAAGCAAGTTAGCATGAGTACCAAAACAGTTTGTTTAATTGTTTAATTTTAGGAAATTTTCTTTAAAATTCTCTAAGAATCATTATATTTATATGGTGGCTCCTATAGACACATAAAATGTGATATTTAAAAATTTATTCACTTTAATTCATGTGATGGTGGCTTGAAACTTTTGAAGACAACTCTAATGGACATATAAAAGGTATTAGTAAAGTTGGTTTTTATAAAACAATTATTATTTCAAAATTATTATATATATATGGTTTAAAACATAATATTAGAATTATATCATGGTTATTTTATGGTGGATTAAATTTTATTTTTGAAAATGATAAATGTACAGTTCTATTTTTTTATTTTCTGTAAATAGAAAAGAGAATGTTTATACTATTGATTTCTTTGATCTAACCAAACAAAAGGTTATTTGTTTTAATGATGTGGGTAAAGGTGATATTATGTGTAATATGAGTATTAGGAATTAAAATTTTAGACTATTTCACAAACTTTTAAAACATGAACATGTTTTTCAATTTCTATAATTACATACAAGTAAGTACTTTATATGCGATTCTTGTTTAAAGGGTAAGAAAAAAAGGTTAAAATATATAAATGATGTTATTACTACTATATGTTTAAAAATATTAAATCTATACTTGTTTAGACATGCAAAACTTATTAGTTTTTGTGCTAATAAGTATTTTTTTTTGTAATTTTAGATGATTATAGTAGATTATTATTGATTTATTTCTTATCCCATAAAAATGAAACTTTGAACAAATTTTGTGCCTTCTGTAATCTTATTCAAAATTTAAAAAATATATCAATCATCTCTATAAAATGTGATAGAGGTGGTGAATTTATTAATTTATATTTTGATATTTTTTGAAGTGAATGGATATAAACATTATTTTTGAGCCTGAATGAAAACATAATAAAATAGTGTGGTAGAATAAAAGAATAAATCTACTCAAGAAATGGAGAGGTCTATAAAAATGTAATATAGTTAACCTAAATACTTTTAGGAATAATATATTAAAATATATTTCTGGATATTCAATAGAGTTTCTACTAGTATGTTTTCAAATAAGACACCTTCTGAACTGTTTAAATGGGTTAAACCCAAATTAGGATATTTTAGGGTATTTGGTTGTAAACTATATATACTAAATGAAAAAGGTAATTTATATAAATTTTATTCTAAATATGATGAAGGGATATGTTTCTGACGCTCTCCGCCGGGGCGCACACGCACATCCGTCACGCAGGGGAGGACGCGCGGCTTGTTGCCCCACATTCCCACTTTCCAAAGGTGGGTGACATCCGTTACTTATTTAGGGATGTCTGCTCCTTGATCGAAACTGAGATGATGGGATGTCGGTTCTTCCTTCCATGGATTCCTCCTCGGAGCTCGTCACATAGTCTGGGTCTCTCTCATAGATTTAAGACATATTCGTGAATCTTATTCCCGGTGCCATATCTTCATGGACCCCAGTTAATTACACTGCTTCCGTCAAGACGCTCAAAGGGGTCTGGTCAGGGCAGAAACCTTCAGTTAGGATAGTGGTCATGCTGAGGTGTCATTGGAATGTCTTGACACTGGGGGATTGACATTTCTTTCTTCTGTCCCTTATTATAGGTCTTCTCGAGGGTGTGGAAGCCCGAGGCATCCCACATCGAACACGAAGAATTTCTTGACATAGGCATGTATCTGAGGTTTTCTTCAGCATCCCATGTTTAACACGGGGTATGTCATGAGTTTAATGTCCAGTGGGGATGGATCGGATTGATTGGAACACTGAGAGTGGATCAGATAAAAGACCCCCTGAAGGGAATTCCGATGTTGGGGCCAGCACGTGCGCGACTTCCCAGATGCTGTGGACTGGAGTGAAGTGGCATGATCCCACCAGGATGTGACAGCCTGGGTAAGAATCAGGATGGATGATGAACTGAAGTGGGGCTTGAGCCTCATGGAGGCTTCCTACGTATCCCCGCAGCAGGGAATCAATGTCTGCGTAGTTCGATGATACAGTGGGACACCTGAAAAGGCGACCCATGAGAATGAATGCATGGATGGAACCTATAGGGAGTAAGGCCTCTGGACTAGGTCATGAGATTCCCAAGGTATGTGGGATCAAGGGAGAGGTCAGGATGAGACGTGGGTGTTGGGCTTGAACCCTGTGGAGGCTTCCTACGTACCATGCATTAGTTCAGGTATACAGTTTAACGTCATGCGGTACGAGGGCATTTGGGGATTACGATCTGAGGAGGCCCAAGGTGGATATGGGGCTTACGCTCTGAGGCTGCCCACAATGGTTGATATGGGGCTTACACTCTAAGGCGGCCCATAGGGTTGGCAAACCGACGCGAAGGGGTCAGAACGACTGAGTGGTGGGCTTGAAGCTCGTGGAGGCTTCCTACGTATCTTGCCATAGCACGGATCAAAGTCCCCATAGTTCAGGTGGTGTAGTTTAACGTCATGCGGGATGAGGTAAACAGTTTAACGTCGTGCTGGACACCATACAGTTTAACGTCGTGCGGGATGACATTTAGGGCTTACACTCTGAGGTGGCCTAAAGAGTTGGTGAACCAACGCGAAGGGGTTGGAACAACCGGGTGGGGGGCTTAAACCTCGTGGAGGCTTCCTACGTACCATGCCTTAGCATGGATCAAAGTCCTCGTAGTTTGCCGGGATGAGGATTACGCTCATAGGCAGCCCATGGAGTTGGTGAATTGATGCAAATGGGTTGGAACAACTGGGTTATGGGATTGAACCTCACGGAGGCTTCCTACGTACCATGCCTTAACATAGATCAAAGTCCTCGTAGTTCACTGTGATAGGGCTTAAGCTCTGAGGTGGCCCACAGAGTTGGTGGACCGATGCGAAGGGGTTGGAACAACTGGGTGGTGGGATTGAACCTCGTGGAGGATTCCTATGTACCATGCCTTAACACGGATCAAAGTCCTCGTAGTTTTCCGGGATGGGGCTTACACTCTGAGATGGCCCACAGAGTTGGTGAACCGACGCGAAGGGGTCTGAACAACTAGGAAGTGGGATTGAACCACGTGGTGGCTTCCTATGTACCATGCCTTAGAACAGATCAAAGTCCTCTTAGTTTTCCAGTATGGGGCTTACGCACTGAGGCGGACCACAGAGTTGGTGAACCGACGCGAAGGGGTCGGAACAACCAGGTGTTGGGCTTGAACCTCGTAGAGGCTTCCTACGGACCATGACTTATCATGGATCAAAGTCCTCGTAGTTCACCAGGACGGGGCTTACACTCTGAGATGACCCATAAGAGGATGTCATGGTCAATGCTTACTCAAAGCCCACGTGAGTCATGCTCGGTGTGAGAAACAAGAGGCAACAGGGACCAGTCAATCACGTCGTGAAAGGTGCATCCCTGGGAAGTGGAGAGGGGCTTATGCATTGAGCGTCCCATGGTTCCGAGACATACTCCCGGATGGAGGCCCGAAGTGCAAAAAAGCACAGAGGGAGAGGTATTTGGGACCGAACAAAGGAGATGCCTCGTTTTCTATCACGCCCTCCACTGGACTTGGTAGTGGGGAAGTACGGAGGTGCATGGGTGCTACCTTCCGCAAGAGAGGCTAGGGGATTACACCAAGGTGGATGCCCTTCCCTCGTGGACAAATGCCACTCTGAGAGGGAGGATATCATTCAATGTGAGGAATATTCCATTCCCGTGGAGACGAGCGGTGTAAAGAATATCCGAGCCGGGGGGACCCTGCCTACGAGGCACGGGGTCAGATCACAGTTTAACATCATGTGTTGTAGATGAGGTGCTTGGAAGTTTAATATCCTGCAGCTCGGACGAGGTGGGTTCGCTCCACACCCCTATGACTTACATAACTGACACCCTCTACCCCCTGTGGGAGGGAAGGCATCGACAAGGTCGTTCTGAAGGGGGTCCGCAGAGCAAACCATCGAGGGGTCCATGTTAATGTGGCTATGGTGGATGGGGCTTACGCATGGAAGCAGCCTGTAATTTCTTCATCATGTATGGCCATGAGGGCATCCCAACTCACTGGTGGGTTGAGGAATGTGATTGAGGCCTACACCTATACTCTAGTGCACACGCGGGATAATGCCAAGGGCGTTGGAATCGGTCCAACCAAAGGGATATAAAAAGTGTGAATCACATGCTCGACATTCGGAATGCAATGAGAGCAGTGTGGAGATAGAGGATAACTACTGACCATGTTTGCAACACAGCATCCTATCACATTAGCCTAAAATGCGGAAAAACAAATGAGGGTCAACTGCTGACCATGTTCGAAACACAGGACCTGACTCAAAGTGTTTCCCAAAGTCTTCCAGGGCGTTGGCCCATGACAACAGGTAGACCATAGGTAGAGCATCCATACTATTAGGGGTCCCTCTAGACATGGAAGTTGATGCAGATTTGAATGAAGGACACGCAAAGCATGAGGTGGAGTGATGGAATGTTTGAACGGATTCCAACACTCTTGAAACTATGCCACTGTAATCAGAGCATTAGGCATCTTATTCTTGTCACATAAGGTATCTCTTGTTTGGAGCAAGAGGCATCCTATGTTTGGAACATAGGGCATTCTACTCAGGGGAATTGATGATGAGAATCTCAACTCACGACATAGGAAACGAACCAAGAGGAATGTGTCAACTCAAGGTGTTTCATGGTGTGAAGAGAATTATCTTAAATCATGGTATTCCCTAGGTTGAAGTTGGGTGTGCGTAAGGGTGCAATGGGAAATCCCGACATCCCGGCCCAAAGAATTCATGGTGTGACTCTCCATTTTTCACGGGGGTCAGTGACGACATGGAAGGGATAAGCTATGTGCAATAAGGAAGAGTTTCACGCAATAAGGGAGGCATGCGCGCAATAGAGCAGGCAAGCGCACAATTGCAGTTGTTGCTTGGAAAAAACCAGGTCAGCACGAAAAATTGGGGAGATTTGGCGCAGAATAGTGGGGCTGAAGTTTTGCGCGTGACTTGAAGGTACTGCGCGCAAAGGAAGGGATTGCGCGCAAAAGAAGGAATTGCGTGCAATGGAAGGGGTGTGCGCACAAAGGAAGGATTGTGCGCAACTTGGCCGGCCTGTGTGCAAAATAAGGAATTGCGTGCAAGGGGAGGACCCCGAAGGGGTTAGAGTTTAGTCTAAGCCATGGGGATCTCGTGCGAAGGAGGATCTTGGGGCAACTTGGCGCGAAAAAGAACCATAACTGAAGGCTATATTGCGCGCGTGGAATACTGATTCTGCGCATGAGAGGTGGTTCAAATTTTTCCGCCCGAAAAAGGAAGGGCGTCACCTTCTATTTATAGGTATCCTAGGGTGTGAAATACAGGGTTACACGAAATAATTGCATGATAGAGGCAGGGTCACGAAATATCAACCGTGCGGGATGCGGGTGCGAAATTATTTCGCGCCAGCATCAGGATTTTTTGCGAATCCCAGGTTGCCTTTCACGCAGGATATTTTTTCCGCACACTTCACCCTTTTTTTCGCGCAACACTTTCAGGACCTCTGGACCGAGCCTCCAGGTCTGAATATGACTTTGCTTTTTCATCTCGGAACTTTCTCCGACACTTACGCACTTTTCGGCATATACAATATATTTTTAGGATATTCCAATTTTAGAAAATCTTATAGAGTTTTCAATAAGAAAAATTTAGTTGTTGATGAGTCTGTGCATGTTAAGTTTAACAAAAATAGTTTTAACAAGCAAGATTTTGATTCAAACAAAGACAATGATGAAATTAAGGAATTTAATTTTGGTGAAGATAATTACCAAGATAATGAGAATTCATTAGTTTATGGGAATTATATCTCTTCTCAAAACCAATCCTAAAGAATATAAAATAGTTACAGATCCTCCAATTGAAAAAGTAATTAATAATGTTGATTTTTTTATACAAACCATAAAATATTTTATTCTTTACTTTGAAAACTCTAATTTTTTATAAACTTTGTTCCCCTAAATATTGATAATGCTTTAATTGATTAAAATTGGATTAACTTTATTCACGAGAAGTTAAATAAATATAAGAGAAATAATGTGTGTAATTTAGTTGAATTAGAAAAATATAAACCTGTAATCAGAACTAAATAGATTTTTTCCAATAAGCTTGATGAAGTTGGAAACATAGTTTATAATAAAGAAAATCTAGCAGCTCAAGCTTATTTTTAGGAAGGGGGAATTGAGTTTGAAGATTATTTTTCTCTTTTTTATTAGTTATTAGGAAATATAACTCTATTATATTATTCTTATTTTCAAAACACTAAATTATCTCAAATGGATGCAAAAATTGCTTGTTTATATGGGATAATTTTAGAGGAATTATTTGTTAGAGAACCACATATATTTGAAAATTAAAATTTTCCAAGACATGTTCTTAGACTTAAAAAGTATTTATATAGTCTTAAAAAAGATCCAAGATCTTAAAATGAAATAATAACACATTTTTTAATTACAAAATGATTTTGTTAAAGGTAATTTTGATCAAAACACTTTTATAAAAAGAGTTTTGAATGATATAATAATCATATAGATTTATATTGATGATATAATATTTGTATCAACAAATAAATTTATGTGTAATGTTTTTTCTAAACTCATGAAATGTAATTTTGATATGAGTTTAATGGGAGAAATAAAATTTTTTCTAGGTTTAAAAAATAATTAAAGAAAATTTTGTATTTTCTTAAATTAAGATAAATATACTAAAGTGCCTATCAAAAGGTTTGGGATTAATTTTAGTATGAAAATGAGTATTACATCCAAAATGGATTTAGATTAATCTTTAAAGATAATTAATATAAAAATATTTAAGGGCATGATAGGTAGCTTATTGTATCTCTCTACATTTATATCATACATAATGTTATCAATATGTTTATGTGCTAGATTTTAGTCCAACACGAAATAAATTTATTTTAATGTTTTTAAGGATGTAATTAGATATATCAAGTTTACTATTTATACTGGATTATTTTATTCTAATGAAAATTGTTTTTATTTACTATGTTATTATGATTATAACTTTGGAGGTTTTAGAATTAACTAAAAAAGCACTACGGGTATGTGTCACTTTCTGGGTAAAATTTTAATTTATTGAAGTTCAAAGAAAATACTTTCAATAGATATTTCTACAACTAAGGGTGGATATATTATTTCTATTAGTTTTTGTTTAAAAATTTTATAGATAAAAAAAACCCTATATGAATTTATTATTATTTTTAGATAAGGTTTTAAATTTCTATGATAATTCAAGGGATATTTCAATTTTTAAAAACCCACTGAAAAACTATAGGACAAAACACATAGATGTTATATTTGATTTTCTTAGGGATCATATAAATAAAGGTGATATATGTTTATAAATTTTTCCTATTGAAAACATTTGCTGAATTTTTGTCCAAACCGTAAGATTCTATCAAATTTGAGAAAAAAAGTTTTAATTGGGCATGTTGTAAGCTTAATATTTCAATTAAATATATTTATTATATTTATAATATTATACTATATTTAACATATGTACTATTACCAAATTATATATTATCTAAATGATTTATTATCAGATAATTAAAAGTTCTTTATACTATTTAATAGGATGAATGTATTTAAGATTTTATTTCAATTTTCTTTTTGATAAATTTAAAAAAGGAGGTGATTATTTTTGAAAATTCAATTAACGTTGTAATTTTTAATTTAAAAAAGGGAGATATTTTTAGTATTTTTAAATGACATTAATACTTTAACAAGTTTTCTATGTTTTAAAAAATTACTATTTTATCACATTTAATTAAATTAAAAATTGTTTTAAAATAATATTTTTCATTTATTTGATTTAATGTTACTAAGTTTTTAATGTTTTTTTAATTTACATTTTATTAATGAATATTGTAAGTGTTTGATTTAAGTAAAAATTAATCCATCTATTCAAGACTCTCATGCTAGCCCTACTACCACATGTAAGGGACCCATGGTCTACCCCCAAGAGGACCATCCATTGAATCTTGCATTGAGGTAGGTATGTATGCAACCAATACCATGTATAAGGAATGTTGGATCTTTCTTGGAGGAGCTCTCAGATTGGGCATAGTAAACTTGCTAGCCCGTGGGATGTGTAGAGGTGAATTGGTGTGTGGGTGATGATCCCTTGATAACAACTTGATAGAGACATGGAACACATTTTATGTTATACTGGAGGCTCATCCAGTTGTGTGTTTTATGTGGGATGTGGGTGAAACTTCACTCATCATCCATTCATAAAATTTTAGACATTCTCCTGGTCATCAGTTTGATTTCACACAAACAGTCTGATCGAACTTTTGATATCCCGTACCACGATCAATCTCCCATGCTTCCCCATTATAAATTTAGTCATCTTATTATTCCTATGACTAGACTTTATTCATGTTCACTAGAGCTATAAATTTTAGAAATAGCCCTATATCAAGTCGTTTCTCTTCTTATAGGTAGTTTTTCATCATTGGTATATAGTTCAACCATTGAACATCGGTGAGCTCTTACTTGTATAGTGGTTGCAGGGGTGTGGACCTAAATAATAGAATCTAACATATATCCAATGGTATATTTTTATTCACTGGTAGATTGTTAGACATCATCAGTGGAATAGTAGATCTCATAGTGATGTATAATGGTGTGGAAGAAACATTATTCACAACAACATCACCTACATCATTATGGCACAACAAAATCCTTCAGTAGTAGATTATCTACATACCACCAAAAATCGGTAGATCATATAAAAAATTGACCATTGATATATCGATAGATAACTTATGCCAATAGATCATAGAATACTAGTATGTCTCTATTCCATTAGTACATCACTCTTCCACCAACTTTCTACCGATGCACAATGTTATGGTAGTAGATTTTTCTTCACAATAGTATCTCCATGCACGTTGGTTATACTGTGTGTACATCATAGGTAGATCAATCTATTATTGGAAATCAATAGTAGATAAGATGTTCTTTTCACCAATGGTAGATCTAATTCAAGTAAAGGTAGATCTTTCTCAACCCCACTGGAATATCAATCAACCATTGAACAATGGTAGATCAATCTACCTTCGGGTATTTACATCCACCATTAGTTCAATTTTTATTAAATTTTTATTATTTATTATATTTTAGATATAATAAAAATAAATATTTTTTAGAAATTTTTTATTATATTTTGTTAGAAAATAATTATATATTGTGTAAAAAATTTATTGTAAGAATATTTTATGTATGTATATACATGAATTTGAATTTTTTATGATGCTATTCTTTATGGAATTTGTAATGTTTTAATAAAATTTAAGTTTATTCTTTTTATTTTAAATACTTTTTAAATGTGCATTGTATATATTTTTTATACTTGACATTTTGAATTTTTATATTGATATTTCATGTAGATGTAAAGAGCTCAATCATTATTTTTTATTTAGCAAAAAATTTACAAATAAAGGTAACAATAATATAATTTTATTATTATGTGCTAACAAGTGGCATGTAGATATGAGTTTTTTAGATTCCCCCAGAAGATATTTATTTCAATAAAGAGAGATTAATTTGGTAGAGATATCTTTTAGGAATAAAAAAATCCCATGCAGATTATTCATATGATTGTGTGATACAACTGTGACATAATTATTACCGCTCTCATTCATTCAAGAAATTTCTATGAATTATATTATATTGTTATGATCATTGAATACATTAAACACTCAAACGTATTCCAGTCACATGGAAAAAAGCATTAAGATTCATCATCTTTGACATCTTTTGACTAGTTGCTCGTTTCTTTCCTTTTTTTCCTTATGCAATTATTTATTTCTTTTATTTGTAATTATTTGAGTCTAGTTTATGTTTTTACTAATAAAAATAAAGTCCTTCCTTTTTTGGGCATTCCAACACCAAAATAGAATTCTAGTTTGTGACTTTTAATCAAAATTTAGGTTACATACAAGTTTTAGACTTCTATAAAAAAACTGGGTTGTGCCTCCAGGTATTTATAAAATGATGTGTCTGTAATAGGTTCCTACACCATTAAAAGTGAGGTTCTTAGTGGGTAAAAATCTTCTCATGGAGTAGAGATGGTTGATAAGTGGATGAGGATCTTTGTGATCTAAACCACTATAAATCTTCATATTCTTTTATTTTATTTACTATTCATTTCATTTCAATAACATAACACTCACTATAGATCATTATTTTATAAACTCAAATTGGTTTCTAATAAATGTTCTAAATGACTATTCACCCCTATTTATTCATTATTTATATAAATTTTGATCCAAAACCTAGAATGTTTTTTAAAAACATAAAATAATCACCTATATTTCTTGATATTTAGTTATTAATAAAAACTTATAATGGTATGATTATTTTATACAAAGTTTAAATTTTTATCAGAATGTGCCTTATAGAAATATTATTATCGTTCCTTCATAAATTTCATGTGATTATAAAAATTTATTGGTTCTCTCAACTTGGAGGCTAATCATTATTTGGAATAAATAGATCACAGTTTATTTCAACCGATGATAGTATATATAAGGATGATTATGAACACCCTTAATAAGAAAAGTATAAAATTTTATTCTTGATATCTAATAAAAAAAGTCTCTTTTCTCAAAAAGTTGGAGAAAAATCTATATTAAGGATAATGCTATTCTAAGGAAAATATTGTTGAGAAATTTTTGTTTTCAACAATACATAATGTTTTTATTTAAAGAGGGAGATTTTTGAGAACAATACTCTATCTATTTATGATGATTTTTATTCTCACAAATACCCTTGATTGTTTTCTAATGATTTTATTTTTTAAGTATATTTTAGGAATTTATTATTTATTTTTAATTTCTGGAAGAATTATATATGTTCTTGAACAAAGAGATTTAATTGTTAAAGTATTCACATTAGCATGTTCTGGAAACACTGTTTATACTCAACATATTTGGGAATTGCTTAAGCGTGTTTTGGAATCACTATTCATACCCTACGTGTGGATACGTAGCATAAAGAAAGAATCCTGCTATTTACTTTACAAGTTATCAGAAAAGTATGGTTAATCAACCATATGTTATCGACAAAGTATGAAAAGGAACCCTACATTTGGGATATTATAAAAGTATGGAAGGAGAACTATACGTAAGTGTTAAACGTTACTTTTGATTTTCAAAATTACCGTTCATCAACCTTATTTTTCTAAAAAACCTCACGTTTCTCAAAAAAGTATGGATCATGTACCTTTTGTCTGGAAGATTATAAAAGTATGGATCATTTATCATACATTTGAAAGTTGAAGAGAAATGTATGGATGGCCAACCCTAGGTTTGTGATCAACCATACATTATCAACCTTAAGTTTAAAGGCTATGTCAACAACGTTAAATTTATAATCTTCGTCATGCACACTGTACATCTCAACCTTACATTTGGCGTTAGAGAGTTTAAAGTTGATATTATTATTCAATGATTGGCAAGTATATTATCAGGTTTATTTTAAGGTGGATTAAAAGATGATTTTAAAGCGCATCATTGAAGAGTTAAGAGCCATTTAAGGACGAATTAAAAGGATATTTTCATGGAGAATTTCAAGGAGAGTTACGACTACTCTGTAAATTCAAATGTTTGAATTACTCGAGTAAAAAGGTGAAGATTTTGGATCTGATTTTTGAAGAGGAAGTATTCATTATATCTATATTTTTTTGTTATGTGTAAGTATGAATTGAGGATTGTGATTTAAAAACACAAAGAGAAGATACATCTATCAATACACGAGATCTTCTGTACGATTTTAGAGAAGAAAAAAAAAAGAGTTAATCTTGATCTACATTTCTGTTGATTACGAAGAGTGATAAAAGCTCTGTTTGTTAAATAAGAAGATACATGACAAAAGATTCACTTATTCAACATTGAAGATCAACTGTGAATCTGCTCCTTCTGAAGTTGTGATTTATATTTCTATATCTACTATAAAAGGATCGACTCCGAACAAATCTTTATTGAAGGTCATTATTTCTGAAGACGACAATCCATTTATTGTCAGTTGCATTATGTTAGAGTTGTGAAGAACAATTGGGAGAGTATTTTCAAAGAACAAATACTTTTTATCTTGAGTGACCATCTTCTCATTGTAAACTGAGTAGGTTATGTGATTGAACCAGAAGGCTGTGTTTTTCCTTATATTATAAAGGTGTCAACTGCCTGTACTCAGTTATTGAAAGGTCTATTGAGATGAGGACCAGATAGTGAAAATCACCAATCTTGTGGAGTAGAGCGTTGGTTGAGTGGACTAGAAGCCTTCTGTTCCCCGAACCACTATATATCATTTGTCACTGTATTTCATATTTTTGCTGCATCAATATATCAGATTAAAGATAAAGTACAGAACACGATCTCACAATTTTTTTTGAAAATACACAATTCACCCCCTCTTGTGTATATTTGATTTAATCTCGATCCAACAATTGGTATCAAAGGGTTGGGTTTTTGATAAAGCTCTAACAAGCTAAAATATATTAAGGATTATACGTAGAGCAAGATGACTAATACAAGAGAATGAATGTCTATGGTCAGAGAACCATACTTCAATGGAGAAAAATGTCGATGCTGGAATTCGCGAATGATTATCTATCTAAAAAACCTTGGATATAGATTATATTATAAGATGATGACTCCATATGAAATACCTAAAAAACCTGAGACCTGGAGTGCATCTACGGAAGCAGAATATGATATGAACTCAAAGGCAATGAATGAAATTATATGTGGTCTAGGACCTGATAAATTTGATAGAGTATCTCAATGCCCGACAGCATATGAGATGTGGAAAAATATTTCTGTTTCTTATAATGGACTTAACAATATTTGGGAAATGAGATATTCTACTTCTAAGCTTAAATTTTATACATTTAGAATGGTTGAATGTTAAAGCATTACTCAAATAAATGGGAGGTTGACAGAGATTGTCAATAATATAACAGCTTTGGGAGACCCAATCAAACAAGTTGATCAATCTTTAAAATTACTAAGAGTAATACCTACTAAATGGAATGGAATCTCTGCTGCAATCAGACAATCAACACCTATCAAATACTTAACCATGAGAGAAATGATTGGAACACTAATTATGTGTGAAGCTGAGATGTAAGATGAATCAAATGAGCATAAAGTGTTTATCAAGAGAGATTAAACTGCTTTGAAATTGTCATCATAAAGAAAAAGGATGAAGAAAAGTGTAAAAGTGAAATCAATAAGTTATGATTTATCAAATTTTTATGTGGAAATGGATCAGCTAGTGAGAAAATTCACTAAATTTTATAGAAAAAAGATGGAATTTAGACAATCCTTCAAAAAGGATGACAAGGAAGTCAGATGCTATGAGTGCAAGAAAATGGGGCACATCAGACCTGACTGTCCACAGTTAAAGGAAGACAAGAAGCAGAAGTTCTTCAAAAAGAATGATTTATGAGCATAAATACAAGAAAACAATGAAATCTACATGGATTGTATATGAAGACTCTAGTAGAACTTCTGAATCAGACTCATTGAAGGAAGAAGTAAATCTGAAAGCCAACATTTCTTTTATGGCAGAAATAAATGAGGTACAATCTTACTACTCCTTTGACTCTAGTTCTGAATCTAGTTACTCTAATGAAAAACTTACAGCCTACTGCAATATGCTTGATGAACAATACGATTCTTTATTTGAGAAGCATAAGTCTTTAAAAAACATTCACAAGGCTGTTTCAGATGAAAGAGATACATATCTAAAGTAATTTAAGGAGTTAAATGATAAATATAATTCAATTAAAATTGAATATATAGATCATGAAGCTAAGATTAAAACAATGTAGAAATAAGTAGAGACATATAAAAGTGCAACCCTTATTTTTACCAAAGTAGAAAACTGCTTAAATGAAATTTTTGGAAAAATATTTATTAAGAAAGAAATATTTGGAATTGGAAGTAAAGGTGAAAAACCTAAGTTGTACAAGAATTATTTTGTTCCAACCTCAAAAAGATTAAATTGTAATTACTGCGGAACAAGGGGGAATATTTCTAAAAACCGTTTCTTAAGAAAACCCCAAATAATTGTTATTAAGAAAGATTTTGTTTCAAATAATTTATTTGATTCTGTTGATTTTAGAAAAACAAAGAAAGTCCGGATTCCCAGATCATTGTTGGCTAACACAACTGGAACCAATAAAATATGGTTACCAAAGAAACTTGTTTAAATTCCTTTGTAGGAAGTATGACACAAAATAAGAAAGGACATATGGTATATGGAAAGTGGCTGATCAAGGCATATGAGTGGAAACTCATTTAATTTCTCTACACTCACTCAAAAAGATGATGGACTTGTCACTTTTAGTGACAATTCCAAAGGTAAAATCCTTGGTATTGGAATAATTGGAGATCCAGAAGCTGTCTCAATCAACAATGTAATTTATGTACAAATATTAAAACACAATTTGATAAGTATCTCTCAAATCTATGATGATGGTTATACTGTTGATTTTTCTAATAATGGTTGTACTATTTTTTAAAATAAACTGCTTAAATTTAGAGCACCAAGAACTGATAATGTATACACACTGGATTTAAATTCCTTATGTAAACAACAAGTAAATTGATTAACTGTAAAAATCAATGAATCTTGGATCCATTATAAGAGACTTAGAGAGTGTAATGTTTATGTTTTACACAAATTATCTAAGGAGAAATTAATTTCTGATTTTCCTAGTCTCATATTTGAAAGTGACAGATTCTGTGATGCATGTCAACTTGGAAGACAACATAAATCATCCTTCAAATATGTTAACAAAGTTACTGCAACTAAACCTCTAGAACTTATCCATATGGATTTTTTGGACCTTCAAGGGTAGAAATATTGGATGGTAAACTATATGTATATGTTTTAGTTGATGAGTATTCTATATTTACATGGATTATCTTATTGAAATTTAAAAATGAAGCTTTTACTTTCTTTAAATGTTTTTGTAAATCTACTCAAAATGAAAAGGTTTTAATATAATTTCATTTAGAAGTGATCATGGTGGAGAATTTGAAAATCAAGAATTCAATTCCTTTTGCTCAAACATGAGTATTAAACAAAATTTCTCTGCACTAAGAACACCTCAACAAAATGGAATTGTTGAATGAAGAAATACTACTATTCAGAAAATGTCTTGGATTATGCTAAATGAATACAGTCTTCCTAACTATTTTTGGGTAGAATCTATAAGCACAACCTTCTATATAATGACTAGAGTTTTAATTAGACCAATTTTGAAAAAGTCACTCTATTAACTTTGGAATAACAGAAAACCTAAAGTAAATTACTTTAATGTTTTGGACGCATGGTTTACACCTTGAACACAATGGACATTCTTGGTAAGTTTGATCCAAAATCTGATGAACAAATTTTTTTAGGATATTCATCTACCTCCAAAGATTATAGAGTATGTAATAATAATTCAAGGATTTTTGAAGAATCAGTTCATATGAAATTTGATGAATTTGATCCCTTTTAGAAAAGGAAAGATCAAATGGATGAATCTGACTCTAATGATAACATGAAACTTGAGAACTTGAAAAATTATTTTGAAAATGATATAAATGAAGTTCAGTCTAGTTTAGAAGAAAATTATACTGAAGAACCTATAAGTGTATTACCTAGATAGACTAGAACCGTAAAGAATCACCCCTTAGAAACTATAATAGGTGACTTAGACACAAGAATAACAACTAAAAGAAATATAGGAAATCTTGTATAATTTTATGCTTTTCTATCCCAAATAGAACCTAAGACTACAGAATTAGATTTAGATGATGAAAACTAGATGATAGAAATGTTAGAAGGATTAAACCCGTTCAAGAGAAATGAAGTCTGGGAATTATTTGAAAGACCACAGAATTATCCAGTGACAGGAACAAAATGGGTCATTAAGAATAAACAATATGAACAAGGAATAATAACTAGAAGTAAATCAAGACTTGTAGAAAAAGGATATAATCAAGAACAAGGTATAGACTATGATGAGACCTTTGCACATGTAGTTGGGTTAGAAGCTATTAGAATCCTTTTAGCCTATGCATATCATATGAATTTTAAATTATTTTAGATGGATGTTAAGTCTACCTTTTTAAATGATTATTTAATGGGAGAAGTTTATGTTGAGCAACCTCCTGGTTTTGAAAATTCACAAAAACCAGATTCTGTTTGTAAACATACTAAAGCTCTTTATGGACTTAAACAAGAACCTAGAGTTTGGTATGAAATATTACGATCTTTTATTTTAGAAAATTATTTTACTATTACAATGAAAGATCCAACACTATTTAAGAAAACTGTAAATTTTAATATTTTATTGGTTCAAATTTATGTTGATGATGTAATTTCTGGATCAACCAACAAATCCATTAGTCATGAGTTTTCAAATCTAATGCAAAAAGAATTTGAAATGAGCATGATGGGAGAATTAAATTTATTTTTAGGACTTAAAATTTATCAAAAATATTTTGTGAATGTTTTAAATCAAAGCAAATACATTACTGATTTACTTAATAAATTTGGACTTGAAAACAACAAGACATATACAACTCCTATGAGTACTAATATAAAAATTTATTTGGATGAAACTGGAAAGTCAGTTGACATCATGTTATATAGAGGTTTGATTAGTAGTTCATTATATCTTACTACTAACAGGCCAAATATAATGTATTCAATATGTCTTTGTGCTATATTTCAATCAAATCCAAAAGAATCTCATTTAACTTCTGTTAAAAGAATTTGTAGTGATTTAAAAGGAACTATTTTTCAATCACTACTTTATCCCAAAACGTCTAATTTTAATTTAATTTCATATTTAAATGCATACTTTGGGAGTTGTAGATTGGATAGGAAAACAACTTCGGGTACTTGTCACTTTTTAAGGAAATCCTTAGTATCATGGTCAAGTAAGAAACAAAATTCAGTTTCCCTATCAGCAGCCGAGGTAGAATATATTTCTACTGGCAGTTTATGTGCACATGTGTTGTGGATGAAAAATACTCTTATGGATTTCTGACTAAATTTTGATAATACACCTATTTTATGTGATAATACTAGTGCCATAAATATTTCAAAAAATCCTATTAAACATTCTAGGACTAAGAATATTGATGTCAGGCATCATTAACTAAGAGATCATGTTCAGAAAAAGGATATATCTTTGGAATTTGTAAGTAATTAAATTCAATTAGTAGATATTTTTACTAAACCACTTCCAACTGCAAGGTTTGATTTTATTAAGGGCGATCTAGGATTATATATTTTTTAAATATTTTTTTTAATTTAAACTTGTAATTTATTTTTATATATTCCGTGTACAATTTTTATTTGTTTTTAAAAATCTGTGTATTGATTATTGAAAACACGAGAATCAAGACTGTCAGAACCTTTCGAATTCTGTACCATTTCATTTCCATTAACACCCTTTAGAACTCGCAAAACCGCACCACTACTTGTCAACCCTAATTTTCGAACATCTGAAACCCTAACCTTCAAACCATCAGAGATTTTCGTATAAATGGAAAAGACTAAGAGAGATGATGAGGTCGAGACCAGAAATTCCAAGAAACAGTTCTCAGAAGGAAGGAAAATCCTACAGGGAAAGGTGATTGATTTAGAATGGATATTTCAGACGAACTTGTTATTAAAACAAGCTCTTTCATTTCAGAATATTGAATAGACCTTCAGTAGTTAGAATACATAACTCTTTTATGAAGTAGAGCATCGATATTTCATTAAATCTGTTCAATTTTGTTTGGGAGAAGATTATGACACTATAATGGCTATGATAGAGGATATTGATTTTTCAATCTATTCATTTGAGATTAGTCAAATATTAAACTACCATCATGAGGGATTGTTTAATTTTGATTTGAAAAGTATAGGAGATTCTGTGTTTAAATATAAAGACATTATGTCCTTTCTGTTTGGCTCTACTAACATAAAGAAAATGTTCATTAAGGATTTAGAACCAGATCAGAAGATCCTTGTAAAATTTTTACAAACCCGGATAGCACCCAGAATGTCAGAGATGGAGAAGATACTATATCCCGATATATATATAGTGTATCTTCTGCTCAGCGATGTAAAATTAAATTTTATTAGGTACATGGTGAGGTACCTGAGTTATTGGTGTTAGAGTGAAGCTAGAATGAATTTGTACCCTTTTGGTAGATTCACCTCAAAACTCTTGTTCAAGAAAGACATGGTGAGACTAGTTGATGCTAGAATTCATTTTCACCATAGCAATGTTTTTAATGATGGTAATTTAAGAAACATTGGTTATTTATGGAGTACAGTAAAAGGAAAAATCCAGCCAGTAGGAGCTGATGTAGAAGTAGAAGAAGAGAGAGCTCAGGATCAGCCTAAAAAGTCAAAGGAAAATGAAGCTACACCCAAAGTTAGCTCTGTTTCCAGAAGAATAAGTTTTGAAGTTGATACTGTGTCAGAGGAAGAAAGTCAAGAAGGACTTAAAGTAAAAAGAAGAAGAGATGCTACTACTCATGAAGAGCAAGTTTCAAATGTTTTAACCTCACAAGATTTATTGAGTTAAAGATTTGTAAGAGAAGCTACTACTGAACAATCAATGGAAGTTATTGATGAGAGGTCAGACCCAGTAGAAGAAACTCCGATTAAATCTATAATTCAAGTAGAAGCTGACAGAGAGACTCAAGAATATGATTTGGATGTTACAGAAATTGAACCTGACAGAATTGAAGTTCAAATAATAGAACTAGAATCTGAAGTTAAAATTGAAAAAGAGGCAGTTCCTGGAATAGATGTGGCCAGTCCTTAATTATCTAAAGTAGACCTTATTCAAGAGAATAAACTAGAAGATATGATTCCTGATATACAAGATGAAAACCCTTATGAAGTACACATATAAGTTCTTTAAGAGGATTTTTCTGTGGAAGAGTCTGGAAAAGATTCAGAGGAAAAATATGTGGACCAACCAGTTAGAGAAGATAAGGCGATAGACGATGATGAATCCATACCCCTAGTGTTAGTACATCAGTTTCATGATGAAAAGGAGAATCAAGAACATAGTATCTCTGAATCAGAAAATGAAAAAGTTGAAGAAATTTACAGGGAGTTGCAAAGAGTAAGGCACGAAAATCCTGCTCTGAGGAGAGCATTGGAAACAGAAAAATTAAAATTCCAGAGGTTAAAGAATATTACATTTTCTAAGCAAGAAGTTGAAATTTTTAAGAAGGATACGCTGAATGAGGTTGCAAAATTAATGTCTGAAATGGTTATGAAGTAGGATTTTTCAAATCTCAAATATTTTATAGAGACAAAGTTGGCATATGTCAGGATTGATGAGGTCAGTGGTTCAGAAACTTCACCTGATTTGATCAGAATATTTAAGGCAATAACCACTATCTTAGTTGATATGAATGAGAGGTTGCATGATTTTCAATGAAATATTTCTCCTCTTTCAGTGCTGTTGGACAATCAAAAGTTTTTAATTGAATAGTTAACCTCAAATGAACCAGGAATCAGATCTATCTTGGATAAGTTAATAGAGAAGTTGTCTTTGTTTTGGGAGAAGGAAGAAAGACTACATGAGTTTTTTAGAGTCAACTTATTTGAAGAAATTCATATGAATCAAAAAATAGGAATATTATTATTATGCATGGTGATGTAATGATGAGGAGACTAAGGGAACAACTATCAGAAATCAAGGAAGTAGTCAAACAAGATAGACCCTATATAATCCCTGATCAACCCTTGATTCTTATATTTATCAATTTTTTACTTTTCAATATTTTTAATGACATTCTGTTTAATTATATATTTGTGTGTTTTTTTGTTTTACTGTCTTTGATTAAATTTTATAGTAATCTAGAATCACTAATTGAGAAACAGTTAGATATTGAATTTACTTTAGTTTAGTGCTACATTAATATGTGTTATATTCCATATTCTGTCATTTTTTTTGATATCACAAAAAGGCAGAAATATGGATAAAGACAAAATTTTATTTTAATTTTCATAGTTTGGATAATTTTCTTTTCTTTTGAAAAAGGGGGAGAAATTTATTTTTATAGATAACACAATGTTTAATTATTTTTGAAATAATCTTGTTAAAATTAAATATTGCTTTATCTAATCAAAATTCTAAACTATATGTTATTAATTTTGAAAATTAATTTCAGTTATTATTTTATGGGTTTTGTGATCATAAAAAAAGGGGAGATTGTTGAGCAAGTTTTATTTTCAACAATACATAATGTTTTTATTTAAATAGGGAGATTGTTGAGAACAATACTCTATCTCTTTATGATGATTTTGATGCTCACAAATACCCTTAATTGTTTTCTAATGATTTTATTTTTTATGTATATTTCAGTAATTTATTATTTATTTTTTATTTTTGGAAGAAATATTTATGTTCTTGAACAAAGAGATTTAATTGTTAAAGTATTCACATTAGCATGTTCTGGAAACACTGTTTATACTCTAAATATTCTGGAATTGCTTAAGCGTGTTCTGGAATCACTATTCATACCCTATGTGTGGAAACGTAGCGTAAAGAAAGGAACCTACGGTTTACTTTACAAGTTATCAGAAAATTATGGTCAATCAACTATATGTTATCGGAAAATTATGAAAAGGAACCCTATATTAGGAAATAATTCTATGTTTGGGATATTAGAAAAATATGTAAGGAGAACCATACGCAAGTGTTAAACGTTACTTTTGTTTCTCAAAAGTATGGTTCATCAACCTTACTTTTGTAAACAACCCTACATTTCTTAGAAAAGTATGGATCATGTAACTTTTGTCTGGAAGCTTATAAAAGTATTGAACATTTATCATACTTTTGAAAGTTAAAGAGAAATGTATGGATGGCCAACCCTACGTTTGTGATCAACCATACATTATCAACCTTACATTTGAAGGCTATGTCATTAACCTTATGTTTATAATCTACATCATGCATACTATACAACTTAACCTTACGTTCGGCATCAAAGAGTTTAAAGTTGATATTATTATTCAATGATCTACAAGCGGATTATTAAGATGATTTTAAGGCGGATTAAAAGCTGATTTTAAAGTGCGTTGTTGATGAGATCAGAGCCATTTAAGGATCTAATTAAAAAGAGCTTTTCATGGTGAATTACAAGGAGAGTTAAGACTACTTTATAAATTAATTTTTTTGAATTACATGAGTAAAAAGGTGATGACTGTGGATATGATTTTTGTAGAGGAAGTATTCGTTATATTTGTTTTTTTGGTATGTGTAAGTACAAATTGAGGATTGTGATTAAAAAAACACGAAGAGCATATACATCTATCAATATACGAGATCTGTTGTACGGTTTTAGAGAAGAAAAAGAGTCAATCTTGATCTACATTTCTATTTATTAAGAAGAGTTCTAAAATATCTCTTTGTTAAAGAAGAAGATACATGACAAAATATTCACTAATTCAACATTGAAGATCAATTGTTAATCTGCTACTGCTAAAGTTGTGATTTATATTTTTATATCTACTGCAACGGGATCAAATCTGAACAACTCTTTCTTGAATATCATTATTTCTAAAGACGACAATCCATTTACTGTCAATTTCATTCTGTTGTAATTGTGAAGAACAATCAAGAGAGTATTTTCAAAGAACAAATACATTTTATCTTGAGTGACCAGCTTCTCATTGTAAGCTGATAATGTTTTGTGATTGAACCAGAAGGCTGTGTTTTTCCTTAGATTGTAAAGGTGTCAACTTGCTACACTCAGTTGTTGAAAGTTCTGATGAGATGAAGACCAGATAGTGAAAATCGCCAAGCTCGTGGAGTAGAGCGTTGGTGGAGTGGACTAGGGGCCTTCTGTTCCCCGAACCACTATATATCATGTGTCCCTGCATTTCATATTTTCGCTGCATCAATCTATCTGATTAAAGATAAAGGACAGAACACAATCCCACGAAGAATTTTGAAAAGACACAATTCAGCCCCCTCTTGTGTATATTTGATTTAATATTGATCCAAAAAAATGATATGTTTCCTATGTTTGTAAGGATGATATCATTCTAGAAATTAAATCTCAAGTCACATGATAGGAAACCTTAGATAAATTTATTAGTAAGTAATAATTTAAATTAAAAGGAAAAAATTTATTTAAGGTGGGGGGATGTAACACCACGATTTTAGTAGACCTAATAATAATAATAATAATAATAATAATTAATTTTTCCTATAATTATAGTGAATGTTTATATATTCTTATAAAATAATTAATACATGATTAGAGATTGAGTCCCATAAGATACGAACCAAGCTAACAAAACTATATTCAATAATAATGGAACATTACAATGAAGGTATATGAATCCATGTATCATATACAATGAATTATTACACATCAGGGATGATGAAATCCATTAAAGCTAAAAAATTAACACGAGACAATAAATTGGAAAGAATAATATCCTTAGATCTAACAACTACCATGGACCACCATCGAATTTAAGAGTCACCATTAGTATAAAAAACCACCAATGATAAGAAATACCATGAAATGATAAAGCATGTTTTTAGGTCTAAAATGTTAACTATGAAAACCAGAAGTGTGAATGAAATAAGTTTAGTAAGTATATATATATATATATATAGGAATGAAATCTTTCGATTAAAAATATGGCCATTGTAATTATGGCCTTTACAAATATGGTCATTGGTCATATATCCAATCTGTATACTGAAGTTGGGTATTCTTAAGTGGTAAATTTAAAATAATATAACTCATAATGAAATAAAAACAAAATATAAAATTTTATAAATACAAATATATATTTATGTGTTATGACTAATAATAACAACAACAACAATAACAACAACAACAATAATAATTAAAATATTATATGTTGTATAAATACAATAAAATAAATATTTCAATATCAAAGGTTTAGTAATAATTAAATTTTAGAATATAAATAATTAATTAATTATATTTATAAAAGCACGTTTAGTATAAAAGAAATATATATTTTCAATGAACTGTTTTATTAAGTATTGTATATTTTTCCTAATAAACTAAATTTAATCCTTAAAAAATTATTATATATAAACTAATATATTGACATCAATTAAATTAGAAATCAATATGAAATAATATTAAGAACACATAATGCATAAAAATGTTATTTTCCAATAAAAGAAATATTATTTATAATTTATATATTTCTTAAAAGACAAATATATAAATTTTAGAATTTTAATTTTATAAAATAAAATTTATCTTTTAATTTATTAGATCAATATTATCATATGATTTTTTTTATTTTTTTTAAATAAATGATATTTAGGTGAATAGTTAAAATACAAATTTCACTTAAAACTACCAAATTTATAATATAAGAATGACCTGAAATATTAAGAAACAATTATATATAAAAAAAATATATTTAATAAGTAATATTATTCATTTAAGATTACAATGTTTAATTTATAAAACACGTGTTTAACATTTTTGAAACTCAAGTAACATTTCAAACTAAAAGTTGTTTTTATACGCTTATATAAAAAATATGACTTTATCACTTTTAAAAATTAAATATAAAAAAATAATTTTCTATTTGAGTTTAAAATTTCAATATTATTTAAGAAGTCAATTTTTTTTATTCATAAATATAATATCAGAAAGATTAGTTTTAATGACCGTGATAATGGTAAAACAATTTTTTAAAGAATTATTTAATTAATATTTTGTAATTTATCATTTAATAAATAAAAATGATATAATTAAAATTTTGAATACAATAATTTGTTTAAAATAATATATAATTATATTAAAACTCATTATATTGGTAATAAATTCTAATTAATATTAAATAACATAAAATGTTTAAAATTCATTAATTTAGAAAAGTTATTTTTTATATTTTTTATTTTAATTTAAAAGTAGGTTTAATCAAATTTATAAATTTAATTAGACTAAATTTATATTAAAAAAAATAAAAATTTGGTAATATAGTTTACATTATATTTTTTTAATAAATATAAATCACTTTATTAAAAAACTAGTTAACAAGGTAAATATGAAAATGTAAAAATATAAAAACCAATGATAAAAGACTTGAAACATGTGTGTGAAGTCTTGGTATAGAATTTCCTAACCAAATATCACCACATAATCTATTATTTAGAATTTTTATAATAATTTTACTTGGAATCAAGTAGTGATATCATGGAAGGGAAAAGGGTAATCCCAAAAGTACCAATTCCTTATCTTATAATTGGGGATCTCCTCTACTCCTCCATGGTTTCAATTAACATTATAAATATTATTTAAAATATGAAAAAATAACTATAAGATAATAATGTTTCTCATTATTAATACTCTATTCTCTATAATTTATCTTAATGCATTCACTTTGGAGGAAATTTCTTAGAGAAGATCGTATCTCCAACATAAGTACAACCTTTTTCATAACTTTTTATACTTAATATTTCTATTAAAAATATATTATATATATAAAAATATAAATCAATATAATTATTATAATTATATGTTATTATTTTAATCTAATAACAATTATTTATTCCTATTCATCCGATAATAATATCAAAAGCATTGTTAGTGTGTTGTGTTGAAAACCATCCCCACAAAGCGATATATTCCATTTTCATCACTACAATTCATGAATGATAAAAAAGATTTAATGGATGAATAAATATGATATATATAATATAAAAATCATTCAAAAATTTTTAATTATCATTTACCTTCTTTTCCTCTCACTCATTGAGAAATGTAAACATTAATCATGCGTATGTGCAGACTATCTCCTCGAAAATTAATGAAATTCATTTGTCATCACCCATATCATAGTTGGACTTAGAAATATATTTAATATATAAAAATTATTTCCATAAAACTTTTAATATTATATATATTATTAAAATATTTTATAATTCTTTATACTATGCTCTACATACATAAGGATTTACATATGAATTGACCGAACAACCTCAAGTAACCAAAATAGTCAAGACAACTATTTTAGAAATAAATCACATATGACAATAAATTTTCCATAATAAATGAAATATGAATGAATAATGTTCATGGGTATATATATAATTAAATTATTTTAATTACTTAGGAAGTTAAGTTCAATTAAAAAGAACTTTTGAACACAGGTAAGTGTTTTTATCTCAATTTCTCTTCATTAATAAATGTTTTAAAGTTATTCTCGGATTCATTATTTCTATGGTAAAATAAAAGATTTAATTTATGGGATTTATTTTTTTTATTTTTATTTTCATGATTTTTATTACCTTTTAATCAAAATTACTAAAGTAGTAAGGGTTCCTTATCAATAACCCATCATTAATAAATGTTTTAATATTACACACCAATATCAATTTTTTGGATGTGTCTACAACCCCCTTTATTTATAATATCATAAATTATTTTTTAACTAGAAAAATTAAATTCCATTCATGCTCTTCATTATTGTGGTCTATTCTTGATATATTCTATGTAATATAAAGGTATTTTATAAATTAATATGATTTATTGAGTAATAATTTTTCAATTTTAGTTTTATATTTAATTTCATATAGTATACTCTATTTATATCTTGAGTGACAAATTTTTTGATTATAGAATTCCATACCGATGATTTATAATACTTTTTGAAAATGGAACTATTGTAAAATAATTCCCATCCATTTAAATTATGGTTTCCCCCACTTTTTCCACAATTTCCCTTCCCACTAATGTTCTCATTTTCTATTGGAAAACTAATTAAGATTTATCTCATGTGAAATTTATATTTAGCCTATTCCATTTTCAAAATTAAGTTTTATTATCATTTTTAAGACATGATATTTTCAACATAGGGTTTTTCAAATATAGTAATGGGCCTTTCGAGCCACCTTCATAACATGCTGGTTACATAATCTCTCTCTTTTTCTCTATTTTATATAATGTTATTCTCATGTAACTATTATATTTTAATGTATTCTTGTCCCTTAAATATGTACCTAGTCAATATCTTGTCATTTATAATGTTATATATTTTTTAGGTCCCTTTAAAGTTCCAACTTTTATGTGAAACTGGTTTAAGGGAACTTTCCTGTTTCTTTTCGAACATTGAGAATAACCCCATTAAATGTTTTAAAACCATTAATAGCTTCTAAAATACCTCATTATTTGATGGAGAACCATATTGGTTAAATTCTGGGATTATAGAAAATAATAAGGTATTTATTTCTTTAAAAATATCCTTTACTTATTTAACAAAGCACCACCAAAGTGGTTTGTTCTTATTATTTCTTATCCTAAATAATTCTTATAAATTTTCTAAATTACATCTCTATATTTAACACCTAAGTATCCTTTTCAATTATGAAATTTTATATGATCTAATTACTTTTTCACTTGGGAATCCTAGTGATTTATCCTCTAGTTATGACATGAATAAAAATTATGAAACCCACTTCCTTCTCTTGTGTTTGATCATGATTTTGATTTATGTATGGTTTATTTTCCTCATGTGGAATACATATGTATTATTTTCAATTATATTATGGGTGACCCCATAAATATATATTTTTTTAATGCATTGGGTAAATATTTATATCCCAAGATATGTTTTACATGGGATTAAATAGTGAACCTAATACACCAAGGGACTTTTTCAACTTTATAATGTTAGTCTCAGGAGTAACCCTTTACAAATGTTTATGATATCATGATTTATGTTGTTTTCATATGTTTACGATTCGATGATATTATGATATCATTTATTTATGAAATGTTTATTTTCTTATGATCATTCTATTTATGATATCATGTTATGAATTTTGACTATCATGTTATGATTTATCTCCATGTTTACTCCTATAATTGTATTTCTATGTTACTATTTTCCATATGTATTTTCCCTAGTATATTATATATAGTTTTATAAAATATTATGATGATATAAAAAATATGTGGTTTTCTAAAAAAGTTGATTTTTATATTTAAGATGATGTATTCTTATGTTCAATATTCCAATGTCACTAGATCTCTAGATACATGGATTTTAATGATAGGAAAGTATATTATAAATCCTAAAATTAAGTATGTTAAGGCTTGGGTTTCCCAAATATTATCATATAAATGTCTAGTTATTTTTGGAGGTTAGGATGAGAATACCTTAGTGAAAACCCAAGGGATAAGTATATGGGATAAGACTAAGAATATGATAACAAAATAATATTTTGGTAAAGTAGAGAATATGTGATTTTTAAGCAATATATACCTATATAGATATTAGAAAATGTATGAGGAAGTGGAACATATCCTCTTATTTTTAATCACCTCAAAAGGGATTTTGGGAGTTGACTTGATCATCACAATGATGCATGTTGAGTGGGCCAAAGACTACACACCTAGTGATATTCTCATGGGGGATATTCTTTTGTTGATCACATAATCTTTATGAATATCTATGAATTATTTATTTTATATTAACTTTGCAAAACGAGGTTTAAAATTATAAGACAACCCAAATAAATGTAACCTAGGATAAACCAACATTGATATAGGTTAAACCAATTGAATTACGGGATAAAGTGATGATGAACAAGGTTTAAGAAATTTATGGTTAAATCTTATTTATGTCATTAATTATGATCCATGTTAAATATTTTTCACTCATGTTAACCCATTTGGTTTTAGGGTTGGTTGGAACCATAATAAACCAAGTTAAAATTGGATGTGAAAGAAAATGAAATGATTAACTCAATGATCATCCCATCAGAATGGGAGATAGACTAAGAAATTTGGTGATTCCACCCAACCAACTATAATGAGTCATAATATAAAATGTGACCATATTTGATAAACTAAGAATGAAAAAGAGGTAAAGGATAGAGGATCATGAATATTTATGAAATAAATATATGGAATAGAAAAATAATCAATTTCCTTTGTTAAAAAAATGTGGTAAAATTCCCCACGGTAACTTCCTCAAGGGGGATATAAAATGATTTACTTGTGTAATATGGGTTATTGAGAATAAAACTACTATTGGAATATGAAGAGGCAGGTTGACATTAAGGGTGTGGAAAATATGCATATAAAATAAAAACTAATGGTATAATTACTTAAGTGCAGAAAACTTGGGCGTTATCAGAGTCAATACCCTAATATAAATGATAATAAGAATGAGAGGCACAATCAACTTCCAAGTCCAAGAGAACAAGTGAAATTATATGAAATTTCCACTACGAATGTGAGTTATAAAAATTATATGGAGTGGAAACATTGATAATCCAATCAAGAACTATGATTATTATATTTGTATCTTTTTCAAACCACTACTTTGTACCTATAAAATTTTATAAGAACATCAAATCATTACCTTTAGGTAAAGAAGCTAAATTATTAGTAAAACCTTCTAGTGGTATGATTATTGTATCCAAAGTTTAAGTTTATGGGAAAGTGTTTTATGAAAATATTATTATCCTTCCTTGATAGATTGAATGTGATTTAGAAAATAGATTGTTTCTCTCTACTTAGAGGAAAATATTATTTGGTATAATGAAGTCACATTTTATGTCAAACTATGATAGTCTATGGAATAATGATTATGATAAACCTCTATAATAAAATTATACAATGTAAGTCCTGAAACTGAATAATAATAGACTGTTGGATCAAATAGTTAGAGAAAACACAATATCATGGGTTATACTATTCTATATGAAAAAATATTCTTCCAAGCCTTGTATGGTTGATATCACTCTAGAAATTAAATCTCAAGTCTCATTTTAGATAACCTAATATAACTTCATTAGTAAGTGATAATTTATATTATAAGGACATAGTTTGTTTACGAGGGGAGAATATAACGCCCTAGGTTTTATTAAATATTTTTATTTTTATTAATTATATTTATAATTATAAGGAATGCTTTTATATTATTACAAAAAAAGTAATATTTGACTAGATATTGGTCCATATAAGATATGAACCAAGATAATGGCACTCTATTAAATAATAATAGAACATTTTAATTAAGTTATATAAAACCATGTATTATATACAATTGATTATTACACATAATGGATGATTACATGCATTAAAACTGCAAAACTTAATAGGGGATAATTAATTTAAAAAATATATCTTTAGAACTAGCAACTCCCATGGACCACCATCACCATTAAAAATCACCATAAGTATAAAAACCCTAAAATAAGAAATAATAACATGAATGTTGTCAGATCTAAGACGAAAACTATGGAAACTAGTAGTGTGAATGGAATAAGTTTAGTAAGTATATATATAGGAAATAAATCTAGTAGTTTCAAATATGGCCATTATAATTATGGATATTGAAAATATGGACATTGGTTATATATCCTATTAGTATACTTAATTCAGGTTTTTTAAGTTGTAAAATTAAAATAATATAAATCCCATTTAAATAAAATTATGATATAAAATTATGATATATATATATATAATTTTGTGTTACGTAAAAATATTATTCCTATTAAAAATGATATGTTGTATATATAAAATTCAAATAAATATTTCAATATCAATGGAGTAGTAAAAAGTAAATTTTAAAATATAAATATTTAATTAATGATATTTTTTATAGCGTATTTAGTATAAAGCTAACATTCATTTTAAAAGAACTATTTTATTAAGTATTGTGTATTTTTTTCTAATAAACTTAATTTATACCTTAAAATATTATAATATATGGACTAATATGTTAACAACACTTAAATTAGAAATCGATATGAAATGATCTTAAGAACATATATTCTATAAAAATGATATTTTGCAAAGAAGATTATTTTATTTATAATATATTTATTTTAAAAGATAAATATATAAATTTTAGAATTCAAATTTTATAAAATAAACTTAATTTTTTAATTGATTATATAAATATTAAAATCAGTTTAATTTTATGATTTATATGAAATAATCAATTTTTAGGTAAATAATAATAATATTGATTTTTCTTGTAACTACCACATTTCTTGTACACGAATGATTTAAATGATTACAATTATATTTTGATATTAAATATTTATATATTTCATAAATAATATAAATCATTTAAAAATACTATGTTGAATTTATAAAACAAATTTCTAACATTTTTGGAACTATAGTAATATTTCAGACTCAAAACTATTTTTACCCGCTTATATTAAAAATTACACTATCAATTTTAGAAATAAAAGGTAAAAAAATTTATTTCCTATTTGAGATAAAAATTTCAATATTATATAAAAACTTCAATTTCTTTTTTAGGTATAAGGACAATATTAGTAGTATTACTATTATCTATGGTGATAATGTTAAACAATTTTTAAAGAATTATTTTATTAATATCGTGTTAATTTTTATTAAATAAATAAGAATTATATAATTAAAATTATGACTCTAATACTTTGTTTAAAACTATAAATAATTATATTAACACTATTTCAATTGGTAATTAATACTAATTAATATTAAAGAACACATAATGGTTAAAAGTCAATTTTCTACATTTCGTATATTCAAAATTGTAATTTATTTTAATAGTTGATTTTACATATTTATAAATTTATTTAGATTAAATAGAGATTAAACTTAGTTTAAATACCACATAATTTTACAATAAGTGTTTCCTTATAGTCTTTAAATAAACTATAAACCACTTAGTTAAAACACTACTTACCAAGGTAGAAATCAAAAAGTTAAAATGTTAACATCAACAGTAAAAGACTTGAAACATGTCTAAAAAACACATGGAGAGACTTTTATTAGGATTGTTCGACCCAATATCACCCCAAAATCAATTATTATTATTTTTTGGAGGCATTTTCCATGGAATAGTGTTGTGATGTCATATAAGTGTAAATCGTATTCCGAAAAGTGTCATTTTCTTCTCTTATAAAAGGGGGTCACTTCCACCCCCATGGTTACACTTTATATTCAAATTTTTCTTCAAAATATACCAAATATAACTTTAATAGAATCCATTTTATCATTGTTATTCCCCAATTTCTCTAGAAGATATCTTAAGGAACTCACTTCCAAGGAAATATCTATGAAAAGATCACGTCTTTTACATAAGTATTACCTTTTTCACAACTTTTTTTCTTAATATCCATCTTAAAAATATATTATATATGTAATAATATAATTAAATTGGAATAATTATTATATTGATAAGTTATTGTATTAATATAAAAATCCCTATTAATTCCACTCCATTCACAAATAATAAGAAAATAATCATTAGTGTATTCCGCAGACGACCGGCTCCACGAAATGATATATTCTTTTTTTCATCACCACCATTCCTGAATGTTAAAATAGATGTAATGTATTATTAAATATGATATCTAAAATATAAATAGGATTCTAAAATGTCAAATTATTATTTAACTTCTTCCTATATCACTCATTGAGAAATGTAAACATTAATCGTGCGTACTGGCGAAGTATCGACTCGATGAGAAATGAGTTTCATTTTCCATCACCACCTATCATGGATATACATAAAAATAAATTTATTATATAATTTTTTTTCAATAAAAATAAAAATATTCTACAAATTATGAAACTTTTTTATAAAACTTTTTTCCATGGTCAACATACACCAAGAGTTATAAAACAATTGAGTGAATAACCTCAAGTAACTAACATAATCCAGAAAACTACAGAATAAATAAATAACAAATGATAATTAATGGTCCATATTAAATAAAGTATTAAATAATAAGGTTATTGACTATACATATAATTAATTTAATTTAATTATTGAATAATTTAAGCAAAAGTATAGACCACATTCATACATAGGTAAGGGGTTTCATAACAAATTTTCTCCATTGAGACATTTTTTAAAGTTTTGTATCCATTTATTATTTATAAGGTTCATATAATACCCAAGAATGTTTTTCAGGATACTCAATGATTAAATTAATGGGATTTATAGAGTCATATGAGAAAAATATTTTCTAATTATATTTCTAACCTTCGTACTAACGTATGTATTTATGATGTTGGTTGACAAAATTTATTTATAAAAAATATTGTAACAAACTCTAATGGTTGAATTAGGTGAATCTTAGGATTAGTTATAATAGAATTAGTATAAACTGATTCATCTAAAGATGATATAAACATATTGCATCATATAAAAATGGGTTAAGTCAACACCACAATAATGCTTCAAATATTACATAGAAGTAATCTGGCATTGGAACTTCAAATTACACGATAATCATAAATTAGATAGATTATTGGTATTTCATTAATTAGTTACTAGAAGTTCATTATTAAAAAGAATAAAAATTTAAAGAAACATAAGTCAGACCAATTCTGTATGAAGTTTATTGTGATTTCTATAATAAAGAAAGAAGTGAGTTTTTATATTATAAATCTCTTAAACAATATAATTTTTTTTGGAAATCACAAAACACATAAGGAATTTTCAATGAAGGAGATATATTTAAATATAAATTCTTTTGTATTTATTATATTTTATATTTAAGCCTTTTTTCTCCTCTATTTTGGAACAAGGACGAAATAGGCTTTATTAGTGAAATATAATATTCTCCCACAATCTTCCCAAGAGAAATAAATTTATGTAAGATAAAAATATAATTACAAAGGGAAAAAATTCCCCCCCATTTAAATATAATTAGAAAAAATAAAAAATCTCCCTCTTGAATTGAAAATTAAGAGCAAAATAAGAAAAATAATATTTTAACTGCCCCTCTTAGAAATAAATTGATTAGAGAAAATAAAATTGGGTAATAATAATAAATTTATTTTAATTTCTCCACTTTTTTTATTTTAATAAATAAATACAATATAAATAAGAAGAAAAAAATGAAATTCAAAGATGAATGAGAAAATTTACTCAATTTGATAATAAACCAATAATATGGTTTGGATGCTTTTGAAACTTATAAATATATTCAAATATTTAGGAAAAGTATTTTGTTCATGGTTTATATAATTATGTTTTTCCACATCAATTCTATTTCAACCATGATTTCCTATCCCATAATATATTCCAACAAATAAAGTTCTGGTTGAACATTACTTTCTCCACCGATATATGGATCTTATCAAGAATATCATCATAATAAAATAAATTAATATACCTTATCTAAATTCAAAATTAACCATATTCAATAATAATCATAGGAACTAATTCTACTTTATTTGATACTTTTATTATATCATAAAAGGAAACTTCTAATATCTTATTTAGAAATATACTTCCAATGATAGATATTTTAGCAGAAAAGTGAATATAGAAAGATAGTTTAAATAAGAACCCCTTATATTTAAGTCCTTATATAGGCATTAGTATTTCTATAATCTAATTAATTTTACTTTACATATGTTTTATTAACTAGTATTACTAAGAAAATAAAAGTCCAAAAACATATGTCATGCAAATTCTATAAAGAATTAAATTTAGAATTTTTTTGAATAGAAAATAAATAGTTACGATATTGAAAAGTAAAATAGAATTCCTTTTAAAAATTAATTTCACAATTTTATTAAATTTTATATCCCTATATATTTGACAATAACATCAATAGAATAATAAAATATATTGGAAAAGAGATTCAGTCTTCTTGAAGTTATATTCTAGAAATTATAGGTGATCTTCCTCCTCCACGGATTGTTCAAAATGGATTAAAAAATAAATGTAAATTTTTTTTAAAAGTAATGATAAACCATAAATTTTAAAAAATTAAGATTAAAAGAATAAAATTAAAATTTAGATAGATTTTAAAACATATAAAGGTTTTGAAATTTAGAAATGTTTTAAAAAATTGTATATATTTTAAAATTTAAAAAATTTCACCACTTTTTTAGAGGATTTTTAAATGTAAAGAGTCAGATAATATAAGAAGTAGATTTAATATCACTTAAAATTGACCATTCCTATATTATTTTTAATGAATTAGAATATATAGAAATTAATATGTTTGGTAAAAATATCTTCAAGATAATTTTCTATTTCAAAAAATTTAAGAAATATATATTATTTAAGTGTGTGATCCTTAAGGAAATAATGACTTAGATTTATGAGGTTAGATCATGGGTGATGTTCCAAGTTTATATATATGTAATTGGAATTTGTGATATCACAAATATTTTAGCTTGAGTGAAACTCAATCCAAAAATTTTGAGTGTGTGTTGCATCCACAATACTAGAGCACAACTGATTTCTATAGCTATATACACTACTTTAGTAGTGGAAAGTTTTATAAAATGTTGTTTCTTACTGGGCCAAGAGACTAAAGCTTCTCATAATAGATGAAATATTTATAAATTAGATTTTCTATCTAATATAAATACTATAAGTTTATCATATGAGTAACTTTTTAAAACAAAGTAGTTTTTGGTAGAATATAATAATCCATGTTTTGAAGTATATTTATGTTATATAAAAAAATCATCCTACTTCTTTAAAATGATATTTTTTAGATTATCCTGAAATATAAAACATAATAATACTAAATAAATTATGTCTGGTAAACTTGTTATAATTTATAACAAACCAATAATGATACTTCTATATAGTTCTTGATCTATCGATTTATCAGTTTCATCAAGATCAATTTTGATAGAAGTTGCAATTGGAGTACTAAATTTGATGCTCTGTAAAAACTAAAATACATTAGTAAATATTTAGTATATTTATATTGTGTTAAAATATTTAATTTTATGAAAAATTTGTAATCCAAAGAAAAATTTGAGTTCTCCCATCATGCTCATTTCAAAATCATTTTTCATAAGTTCAGAAAAATAATCTGAAAGAGATTTATGAGTTGAATAAAAAATCATTTCATCAATATATATTTTAATAGCAATTTTTTTTTGAGAATAGTCTTTATGAAAATAGTTGGATCAACACTTCCTTTTATAATTTAATTTTGATGTAAATATTCGAAAAGTATTTCATTCTAAGATATTACAGTTTACTTAATTCCATAGACTGATTTATTAAGTTTAAATACTTTATCTAGAAAAGTAGTATCTTCAATAATAAGAGTTTTTTCAATATAAAATCCATCTTGAACATATAAATTATAGATATCAATATTTTAATCCATTTAAAATAAAGTAAATTTCATATTTGAGGTAAATGATAATAAAATTATGATAGATTATAATCTAGCTACCAATGAAAAAGTTTCAACATAATATATTATGTTTTATTGAAAATAAATTTTAGAATTTTTTATTTATTTATTTATAATAATTATTACATTTTTATCACACTTTTTTCTTAAAAACCATTTTACTTTAATTACTGGTAAATCTACAGGGCATTTATCTAAGGTCCAAACCAGGTTCCATTCAAACCAACTCAGCTCTTACTTCATAGATCATATCAAAATTTCTTCACCTAAAGCACAATTTACTATTTTAAGTTCATATTGAGATAAAAAACTTAATCTTCACAATTATTTCCTAGGGTACTTATAGTTTTAACCAACTAACTTATATCTCAAATTATATAATCAGAAGGATGATTCTTTAAGATCAACTATTTTTTTGGGTAAAGTGGTAAGATAATCATCGACTATAAAATGTACATATTCTTTTGAATTATTTTTCAGATATTGAAATTCTTTTGTTCTAATTTCTAGATAATTAAAAATTGGTAATTATATATTATGTTCCAATAAATTCATATAATAATTTGGTAAAATATCATTGGTATATTGAAATTATGATCATTTTATAAAAATAGAAGGATCAGTTTCATCTAAATAAAATTTCCTAAAAATACTAATTCTTTTATTAAAAAATATTTAAGCATCACTAGTTATATAAAAACAAATAATAATTCTGTCAATATTTTTAGAATAAAATTTGTGTGACTGATATTTTGTATTCATAATAAAAACATTACATCCAAAAAATATAAATTAATAGTGTTTTGGCTTTATTTCCATCCAAATATAATAATGAATTCGATTAAGAAAATGTCTAAGTAAATCATAATTTATAGTATAACAAGCAGTACACACATCCTCAGCCCAAAAATTTCTTCTCATAGAATTTTAACATAGAAAATTTGGAGTACATTTCTAATTAATTATATTTAAAAATTTAACTATACCAGTTTTAGTTGGTGTTCTTGGCGCATACAAATTATGACTGATACCTTTTTACTAAAAAAAGTTTAAAAATCATAATTAAAAACTCCCCACCATTATCACTCTGGATAGTAACCAAAGGTAGTTTTTTTTTACTTTTAATTGAAGCATTAAAAACCATAATTTTAAAAAATATTCAATTTTTTAGTGAGAAATTAAACCCATGTAAATCTATTTTAATAATTCACTAACAAATAAACATAGTTTTTACCTCAAATAACTTCAGTTTACATAGGAAAAATGGTCCATGTGTACTAAATTTAATTCTTTAGTTGTTGAGACTTCAATTTTATATTTAAAAAAAAATTATGTTTCTTTCCATGTGGAAAAGGGTCACAGACTCTAGCTGAATAAAACTTAAGTTTCAGTATATCTCAAAAATATATATTCCTAGAAAGTTTTGTTAAATTCCAGATGTTATAGTGTTCAAATACCCTAAGAGACAACCAAGATAAGTCTTTTGTTTCTCTTTAAAAGGGAAAATTCTTATTATTTAATTATTCTTTGTTGTGTGTGTAAACATTTTCATGCCTATTTGAAGATAACATGAAATTACCTTATAAAATTTGAATAGTAAATTATTAATTTCTAATGTTCATAAGATATGAATCATCAAATAAATGAATTATATGGATAAGGTTCTTATTAAGTACTAAAATATATAATAAATTTGAAATAATATATTTTACAAGAAAATAAATATCACTCATTCTGATAACTTCACCCTATGGATTGTCTCCAGAAGTAAATTTTCCCCATTTCAACTTATTGAATTTTTAGAATTTTTTACTTTATCCAGTAATATATCATGAAAAACCACTTTAAATGTACCATTTATTTATACTAATAGAACTCATCTTATATTCTTGAAATTGATAAAATTATGTTCTTGGTACCTACACATGTGTGGGTTGAGTTATGTTAGAAAATAGAATTTTAGGAACCAATATATGTCCAAACCTTTTATATCATATAAAAAATAGTTTTTTAAAAAAATTAAAATATTTAAATTTATATAAATAAAAATATTTAATATAGTAACCTCTTATTTAAAATATAGTAAAAATGTTTACTTTTAGGAAAATAATAGTTTGATTGAAAAAATGGTTTATCATAAGTATCACCTATTCGCTTAAACTTAAAAAATTAATTTTCATCAATTATAGAAATTAAATCATAAAAAATTGATTTCATATTTTAGGTCAACATCATAATACTATTTAATAAGGTTAATTTCATTTTTTATTCAGAGTATGATTTCTAATATTGATGTTACTGACCATGATGATGGTAAAATTGTAATTATCAAAAAATTGATTTATTAATATTTAATAATTTGTATCTAAAAAAATAAATTAATCACTTATAAAAAGTGACTATAATATAATTTTTAATCTTATATTTAAATAAATAATCACCCATTAAATTGGTAATCAATAATAAATAATATTAATAACAATTAATGGTGAAAACTTTATTTTTCGACAAACTCATTTTTCAATAAATGATTTTTTTTGATTTAAAATTTAATTTTATATCAATTAAATATTAATTTAAATTAAATAGATATTTGATTTATTTTTATCATTTAAAAATCTGGTAGGTGGGGTTATTTTATATGTTTAATAAAATATAAGTTACTTTCATAAAATCTACTTACCCTGGTAAAAAAAGGTCCAAGTAAGAATATAAGAAAAAATGGCTTCTGACATGTTTTAAAAACGTGTTAAAATATTTTTTTTTCAGATTTAATGACCCAATATCACCCAAAACTCCATTATTTATCACTTTTTTAAGAATGAAAAATGGATAATATCATTATATTAATGAAAAATAATGGGTGTTAACAAAAGATACATTTTCTTAACTGATAAAAAGGGAAACTAACACTCCATCATGACACACTGATTCCTTTGAATTTATTTCTAAAACTCTACCATTTTCCTGGAATTATAATCTTATCCCAATTTTGTATTTCTTTAGTCTACACTATTCATCCCAATTCCTTTATTTCTAAGGAGACGGTCAAGAGAACGGTAAGGCACCAAAATAAGTATTAATTAATCCTTATATTTTCATTTAAAATCGTTATATTTTAAACATAATATAAAAATATTAACATAATGATCTCATTATTATTAGTATCTCAACTACTTGGAAAAATAAAATAATACTCACCATGTAATTTGTAGACAACCACCTCCATGAAATAATGGTTTTTTAATCATTACATTTTGTTAAAAAACACTTAAAATATGATCCAAAAACATAATAATAAATAAATAATAATATTATTATTATTATAATATAGTGATATTATACAATTACTTAAACTTACTCACCCATTGGATTATAAAGTGTTCCATTTTGGGTCGGTTTAACAACCTATATAGACTATGATATAAAACTCTGTTATATATGACTACATAAACATAAATATTATTATTATTATAATTTAGCAAGAAATAATTATTTCTTAATAGTTATAGAAATTTTATTTCAAGTATTTTACTTATTTTTAAAATATCATGTTCTATCTCTTAAATTACCAAAATAAGCCGACACTGATTTAATTTTCATAAAAACATAAGAAAAGACTATATAATAAATAAATAGAATATGATAATAAATTGTCTATATCAAATGAAATAAATATGAATATGGTTACTAATAATGAATCTAATAAACTTAATTTGATTATTTATGAAGTTAGACACATGAAAAGAATGAATTAAGAACAAGTTAAGAGTTTCTTGTATCAAATTTTAACCTCATGTGACATATTTCTTATTATAAAACATGTTTTCCTTGGAACGATGTATCTACTTCCATCTAATATTATTTAACCTAGTCCTATAATTACCCATGGTGTTTAATTTTTTATTTTACATCATATCCATCAATTAAAATGTTACTCAAAAGGTAACTATTTTCTTGAATCACATTATTTCTCCTGGAATCCTAAATTATTTACTTGATGATGATCTTATAATCCTTATTTAAAATTACAATTCAATTTCTATATGTTATTTTAAATTTTTATTTGTGTAAGTTATTTATTTTCATTTATATCTTCCTCCATGATGAAATACTTTCTCAATTTAATGTTTTTCCTTAGAAGTAATAACTCCCATTCCTTATGATATATCTTTTCCTCCATGTCCATATTTTCCTTCCAACTAAATTTATCCTCTCTTTCCAGAACTCTAATATGGATTTTTTTCTATGATCCTCATGAATCTCCCTACCTCTCTTATAAATTAAAATCTAATACTCTTTTCACAATGTTGGTATTCAAACAAAGGCATTTCAAATAGTAAAAAGGTTTTCTATCATTTCAAAATCAAATGTTTTCTCTTACACCACAAATATATTTTTATAACATTTTACTTTTTTAAATGAGTGATTATTGATGTTTCATTTTCCAAAATTAAATTTTTTACTATTTTCAATTCACCTTTTTGAAAATAATTTTAGAAACTGATCCATAACTTAGTCTATCTATGATAAATGTTTCTAAAATATATTTTTAAGATATATTCCATGTGAATGCATAATTACCTATCTTTGTATTATATTTAAAAATACATCACTAAGAAATAATAGTTTATTAAAGAAATTGTTACTATCAAAGTGTAAAATTATTTTCTATAAAATATAGGATCCATCACTACCTTTGTATTTTCTAACTATCCAATGTGAATAGGCATAAAAATTATTGTAATGCCTTTAATTTATATATAACCTATTTTTTATTTATATTTTTATGGGTGTTCATATATATTTCATACAATGATTGATTAGGTAAATTATTAACTTAATAATTAACCCTTTCTGTATAGAGTGTTAGTTTAATGTATGCTTAAAAACATTATTCCACATATTTATTGGGGAAATATTGAAAATCCATATATTTTTTATTCTAATATGGATTCTTATTTATTAATCAGGGAAGTTAACTATATATTGTTTAAAAACCCACCTTCTTTCTCCATATTGGTTATGATAAAGTTGTATTTTTAATTGACATGGAGAAATGTATTTTCATTCCATATATTTTTATTCTAATATGAGCGATTCATGGAAAATTAAATTATGTTTATATTATTAAATATCTCAAATAACAAATGCATTGGACCTAATTAGAAATAGGTTTAGTATTGTTTTAGATAACCCCTCAATGCATCAGTTGGTATTATTTGACAATATATTTTTTAATTTAGTGTGTGCTTACTGAATACAATCAGGATGTCCTGGTTGTAACCTTGATGAAAAAATAATGTCATGGAAACATGATTCATGACACAAATAATGTCTTGGTTGATACCTTGATGGTAAAATCTGTCTAAAATTATGGATTCCATCACAAATAATTCAGTTATTATTATTATAGATGATTGTTTGTATTTTTTTATCCATGGATTTATTTTAATCTCATGTGGTCAGTTATATAGTGTTATTTTATTCTTATTATTACTTCTATATTATTCATTCCATGATAGATTATAATATATATTTTCCAATACATAACAATCAAACTCACCCTTATTCTATTTCTATTTCCCTATTTTATGAAGAAATTCATTACACATGTAGTGTCTAGAAGAAAATATAATGTGTGGAGAATTTATGGTTGATGTTAATGAATTTTTATATATTAAGTAGTTTCTTATATGTTAGAAATAATGTCTTTTAGTTGTTAAGTGAATGAGATTTTTAGTTAATTTTTTTCCTTAATTATTTAAGGGTGTAAACCTAAAATATCATATGATATTATGTACCTCAATATTCATTAGTGATATTGTATTTATTTATGGTTAAATTTTGGATTATTCGTTTAATTTCAATGTTTGTATGTAAAGATTGTATTTATTTACACCAAATTCTTGGAGCATGGGTTTTGGCGATATATTTAATATTGAAGGAGGGATTAGAAAACTTTATAGGTTAGAATTTTAGTTGATTATAACTTAATGGTTGATAAATTAAGTTTGATCATAATTTAAAATGTATAAATAACCTTTCAGGATTTATTGAGGTAATATTAGATGCATTATGTTGTAAGTATTAATATAAGATAAATTTAGTGAAAACCCCTAAGATAAGACAACATGATATGTTTAAGTATAGGATCAAATCCTGATGTTTTTTAAAGTATAGATTGTGTGGTTCTCTTAGAAATTACATCCTTATCTGGATACTACAAGTGGATATAAGCTTTAACATATATATTCATAATGGTAATAACCATGAAAATGTAATATTGGTTATTAACTCGACAAACACATAATTCTTGAAAAAGAAGCCCAAATTTACACTTAGTTTGAAACTTTTGGGGGATATACTTCGGTTATTCACATTCTATATACAAAACATTATAAATAACTTTACAATGAAGTTAACTAATTAGATTTGAAAACCTGATATAAAATTCACCATAGATGACCTAAGATTGAACAAAGAGTGTCATAAGTTGAATAGAATGTATCATGTTTAAAAAAAATGTTTCACAGGGGAACATATCCTCATAATGATGTTTTGAAATTAATATTTTGAATATTACCATAACATTTTTGGCTTTTGTGTTTGGTCAAAACATGATCTCAAAAAAAGAATCCAAGAAATTTATATATCTAGAACTCACTATGTCTTAAAACCGATTAAGGTATCATACTTAAATGGTTTATTAATTTTGAATATATCTATAATGATGGAAAATGAGACTTTTATAATATTTCCTAAGGTAGTGATATTTATATTTTAATATAATTAAAATAATTAAACTCTTATATATTTTCATTAGTGAGTGTTATTTATCAATGATAGGATGGATCCTCATTCACCCAACTATCATCTCTATTCTCAGTATCACTTTTACTCCAAGGGTTTTCGTGGCCCCTCCTAGTGGAGATGGTTTTCCCTCCTCTACTACTTCATAATCTTTTATTTTTTATGATTTTCTTCATCATTTTCATCTTCACTTTCTTCTTGGAAGTTCTTTCTTCCATGGGTTTTATTCTTCTCCACTCTAGTCCTCACTGCAATTGGATATCTTCCTCTTATCTTTCGGTCTATCACACCATTTTGACCCCATTCATGCTCGACACAATGCTGAATATCAAACCTTGGGATGTATTGGTGGTAGCTGACATTAACAGTATATGTAACACCCGGACCCTAGTTACCTAGAGTTGGTGCATTATTACATAACATTGTCATGATCACAAGAGATCAAGTCTTGAAAAACTGATAATTTCAGTATCCTTGGAAGTGCTAGATACTATTTCCTCTAGAAATGGGGATGAACTTGTTTGTTAAAGGTTCAAACATTCCAATCAGTTTCTAATGGGTTTATTTGTAGAACTAGAAACATCCAATGATTCTATTTCCATTTGGACCTACTTTCCAAAGGCTGGTGCTCATTAGTTGTGGACCGATGAGGCTTAAGAATTTTCATTGGTTGAGAAGATGGGAGGTCGGACTCGTCACAACTTTTTTGGGAGAATTATTGTCTACTCCAGGAAGCTCTTTATAGATTTAAGTTATGTTCATGAATCCTTATTAAATTACCAAGTGTGAAAATGAGCTTTTCTTTAGATTTGACAATCAATGATTGATATGTATGAGATTTAGAGAATCTTTTATATGTATTTGAGGCTCTTCATCGATAGAGAATCATCTGTATTTGTTAGAGATTCTTAGTCAATGATATCCTTCAATACATTATAAAGAAATCTCCTGGTCATTATGATAACCATACTAGTTTTAAATCCACTCAGTGGGGCACTTGAAGTTTATTGTCATTCATAAGGACATGGATTATTTCAGAGTTGGGATCGTACCCGTAGATGGGCTACCTACACATCCTTGTTTTGAAAAGGAATCAGAACCCATGTATTTTGGGAATTGTTTAATGTCATATGGGACATATGAGAATTAATGAGTTATAGACTTAAACCTTTAGAAAGGCTTCCTACGTACTCTACTTTTAAGGTAGATATAAAAGTCCACGTAGTTCGATTAAAAATTGTGGGGGCTTACGTATGATTAACGGCTCCAAGAGATGTGTCATGGTTACTTTTACACTCTAAGCTCATGTGAGTCATGCTCGGTGTGAGAAATAAGAGGTATCATTAAACCTGGTGATTGTGCCTCAAAATATGCAATCATAGGAAATGATGTGGGGATTACATATGTATGACTGCCCAAATAGATGAAGACTGGGAATTACATCAGGTAAGAAGCCCAGGAACAATGTCCATAAAGGTATATGTGCTTGATGGATAATTGGATACTCTAACTTGGGTCTTACACTTGAGGAGGATACCCATATTTGGGAACTTGGGGATTACTCCTAAGTAGGATTCCCATATTTAAGGAAATTTTAGATTGGGGCTTACTCCTGAAGAGGATGCCCATATTTGGGAACTTGGGGCTTACTCATAAGGATGAAGCCAAAATTAGGGAATTTGGACTAGGGATTACTCCTGAAAAAGAGGCCCAGGTTAAGGGAATTATGACTGGGGCTTACTTCTGAAAAGGTGGCCTAGGTTAGGGGACTTTTGATCTGGGGCTTACTTCTAAAAAGGAGGCCCATGTTAAAGATCTTCTCATTTTAAAGGATGAGGTTGAATGAATGAAATATATAACCTTTGTGAAATAAAGATATGCAAATCACTAAGTTTTGAGAGATATTCCACAAAATTACTTTCAGTTAAGGACTCCAACAAAGGAACCATGTCAGACATGACTTTGAAGAGGGTTTCAAGGCTAAATCTTAAAGAGGAGAGGTGGATTTAAAGCAAAGAGTTGAATAGGCTGAAGGGGCACCCAAATAGAGGCAGGCGCACAAGTCTTGTTTGGGAGTGAAATTCCTAGTCTTGCAAGTATATTTGCACGACACCTATGCACTTTCTCGACAGTCAACCCATAGGGTAATACTTGGGTGAGGATTGGCTCAAGCCCTTGGTATTATCCCTAAGTGATTCCAAAAGAGTGGAGTGCATGTTCTGTTGAAGGAATAAGGCAACACACAAGTGTCTTCATTTTCCCTTAAGGTTTAGACACTTAGGCACACATGTATTGGTGAATTTCAACACTTAGGCCTTGTTACCCATCTTTAGATCTTCCATTCTATGTATGAAATTACCTTAGAAGTGTTCAGAAGACTTCAAGTAGAGACTAGGGCGCCAGGAGCTTAAATCTGACTTTTGGAATTTTTCGTCCACGAAATGGGGGGACCACAAGGTGTATTTATAGGCTACTAAAGGCCTTGGGAGAAAATCAAATAGGGAACGCAAGCCACCTGCGTGCCCAATATGTGGCGTGCAATTATACTTGCACAACCATGATGAAACTTTCATTGCCCTTACTTAATGGAATCATTTTTCATGCCTTTTTCAATTTTTGATGTTTCTTCAAAGGATGAATCTCTTTTTTCTATGGTATTACCCTTATTCAGTCTTTAGACTCTGTGATGAAAAGGAGCATAAAAAAAAGTCCCCCCTCAGAGTTGGATCTGAAAGGAAGGAGGATTTGACTTTGAGGTAAAGGAGAAAACCAAGGAAGGGCGACGCACAGGTTGCAGTGCACAGGCTTCGGCGTGTAGGGTGTGGCCTTTGCCTATAAATACACGCCTAATTCTTGCACAAAGCAACCAGGTTTGAACGCTTCTGAGATCTCGCCGTGTAGGTTGCTATTGTCGCGCAAGTGACTTGTTTTCCGCTGTTCATTACTTCTGTTCGTGTCGCGCTTCTGTAGAGGTATTTGGACTTTCGCGGTGATAACTGCACGCCAAAACTTTCACGACATAGTTACACTTGTGCGCCAACATTGGACTTTCACACCTTAATTCCTTAGCCATTTTTTCACTTTTCTTCAAAAATTTCATGAAAAATAAAATTACATAAGAGTTAATTATTCAACCTTTTTGCAGATTCAATGGATCCCAGAAGAATTGGAATGGCTAATGAGCTGTCTAGAAAGCAGATTGATGACATGATGTGCATCGTTGGCCATGATTACTATAATGTCTGCAACAACACTCTCCCAGATCTGTCAAAGTACTTGAAGAAGTATCACTATAATTTTCCACAGAGCATCTACTTGCCTCTGTATGGGCATGGTCATCTGCAAGGTTTCAACATTCCAGATGAAAAGAACTATATGCCTGAGATACAGCCGCAATACTACTTCTCTATTTAGGTTATGTTGTACATTAAGAGCAGCAACAATCACGTGAACTTTCAAAATTTTCCTCCATGCCATTTCCTTGTAGATATGAAAATGGAAAACCCATGGGCTGATATGATTTCCGTTGCCAGTTGGTGGAGAAAAAAATATCATGTCATTTGAACAATATCTAAAAAGAGTACTCTCTCCAAATGGCTCTTTACTTCCAATTATCCATTCTCAAATCCATGTATCCATCTTCTAAGTCTCTTGGACAAAAATAGAGTCACTGTTTGATCAATAAATTTTTTTCTCAAACCACACTCAAGAACATTCTTTTACAATTGTTCCAACAAAAGATGGCATCACTACGTCTCTTGTTGTATCTAGTTGAATTAATGAATTCTAGGTGCCTGCTAATGAATCTTGGGATGCCGTAAATCAAATGAAGAGTTATGTTGAAATCCCCTTGTAATTATTGAAAAAGAGAAGAGAATCCAATCTGGGGATATCCTTATAAATCTTGTGCATCAAATGAAAAACAATTTTATCTTCACTCATAGTTCAATTTTTTCTATGATTATTAAAAAATAACCCTACAAACTTTGAATTTTTTTATTGCTCAATATTACCTAAATCATATGAAATGTATGTTTAGTGATATGGGATTTGACTTTTGTTCAGAGTTCCCTTGTCTTTTGTGGGCAGTTTAAAGTCATGCACATCAGATATAAAAAGGCTAATGTTTATGGTAAAAAACTTTTTGACCGAATGGATTAAAATTGACTCAATTCCTTGAAAATTTATCTGAAAACATATTACCATATTAAAGTATGAGATAAAAAATGTAAACTATGACTTAAGAAATTTTTAATAAGAGGAATGATATCGAAAAAGGGATAAAAGGCATTAGAAAAATTATTTCCCAAGAATGAAGTTACCGCTATTTAACAAACCCGTTAGTGGGTTGAATTATGCAGGTCCACTTAAGGGCATTGGATGCATAGTCAAATAATATCATCTTTTGGCTGACAGGTCCGTTATGTAGACTACTTATGCAAGGCTGGCTAAGGGCATGTGCTGCATAGTCAGGCAAAAGAACTCTCAGAAATTTTACTTTTCTATTTCTAAGAAGCCAGTGAATGTTTATGGAGATTCAAATTTTCCAAAGCACAGAGTCTGATGTATGGAGAGAGGTACTTAAATATAGATAGGATATTTCCAATCAAGATTATCAAATAATTGGATGATTGTCACTCCTATCAAGGTCTGACCCAAACGTAAGGAAGGGAAATATAAACTGTAGACTTAAATACTTTTATATCATTAAAAATAATATGGGACAAATATGTTAAGGATGGATATTTTTGTGAATCCTTACATATAGTCATTTAAGACAAATAAGGACAAAAGAGGGTTTCCTCCCAAGAATGAAGTTACCATTATTTAACAAACCCGTTAGGGGGTTGAATTATACAGGGCCACCTAAGGGCACTGGCTGCATAGTCAAATAATAGCATCTTTCAGTTGACATGTCTGTTATGTAGACTACTTATGCAAGGACGCATAAGGGCACATGCCGCATAGTCAAACAAAATAATTCCCGATCATCAAACATTTTGTGACCAGAAGTCAAGAAATGGGTCATGGAGATCTTGAAGTATTTAAGTTTAGGAGTATAACACATCAAAATGGGCATTGTTTAATGCATGTAGAGATACACAGATTAATGCTAACCATAATCATGTTGTGGTTGGGTCCTTAATTGAGGTATTGGACTTCACTACATATATCATTAGGATGAGAATCATACCAAATGGAGTTCTTGAAATATAGTTTAACGTCATGTGGGACAAGAGTGTAGGAGATCTAAGTTTAGGGTAATAGATCTTGGACCATAATGAGGAATACACATTGTGTGTTTTCTAAAACTGATGTGAATGAAGAACATGGTTTTCATACCACATTCATGTTTTCACAAGAGGACTTTTCATCCAAGTGAATGAAAGTGGAATTTGGGGTTAGTCCTAAAGACTTGGGGATGGATTCGAGGGATTCTCTAACGTTCCTACGTATCCCATAAGGACGGGAATCAAGACGTATATAGTTCTTGAAATACCATTTGTATAGATTTGGTTCGTACAAGTGAAGAGTGAAATGGTTCTTTAGTGCAATGATGGTTTGACCAAAGATTAAAGGTTAGAGCATTTCCATGTATGCACGTAGTCTTTGGAATATAACATGATTGGAGATTAATGTAAATAATGATTCCCTCTCAGGTGAGGGTGTCAATGAATGTTGTAGTTTATTGCTATATAGGACAAAAAGTGAGAATAATTTAACGTCATATAGTAAGGATGATGGTGAACCAATGTAAAAAATATTGATTCTGGGGGAGATTTCACGATTCAACATCATATGAGACGGTGGTGAACTGATGTGAAGAGATTGGTTTTGGGATTGAACCTCAAGAGGTTGCCTACGTACCTAGTCTAGAAGGCAAGGATCAAAGTCCACGTAGTTCAATTAAAGAATGAATTGGTGATCAAGTTGTTCTTGAGGGAAATGATCTAAAAAAATGGTATTGGGACTTACATGTGGTTAGTGACCCAGAAAGGGTGTTATGGTTGATGTTTACTCTAAGATCACGTGAGTCATACTCGGTGTGTTAAACAAGAGGTAACAATCGACCCTAATGATGCATAGTTTAATGTCATGTAGGACATATAAGGTACATAACACAGTTTAATGTCATGTTGGATGACTTAGGGGGGGGGGACTATGCAATTTAATGTCATACAGTAAGGACAAAAGAGGGAATGTATAGTTTAACGTCATATAACAAGGACGGGTGCTGTATAGTTTAGATTCATGTAACTAGGACGTATGGCTATGCAGTTTAATGTCTTCTAGTGAGGACAATGGGGACACCGTTTAACGTCATGTTGGACATATTAGGGACTATTTCACAATTTAACGTCATGTTGGATGAAACAGTTTAATGTTTTGTTGGACAGAAGGGGGAAAATATAGTTTAACGTCATGTTGGATGAGTGGTGCATAGTTTAGCATCATGTAGTTAGGATGTCAGTTATGCAGTTTAATGTCTTGTTGGATGTAAAAGTATTTTTGTTACACAAAATACTTCTTTAGAAATATGGAATTGGTTGGAGTTGTGATGAGTTATCCATCCATTGAGATTAAAGAATAACCTCCATTGGAGTAGATCTTCTGTATTGAGTAAGGTCCTTCCCATTTTGGCTCATGTTTTGGAGGTTTCTTCATCTAATGAAGATTATTCTTGATTAGCCAATTTAGGCAGTGCGGTTTGGCAGGGCGGTGCCCGTGGCTTTGAAGTAGATGGCATAAAATCTGCTAGAGTCAAAGACAACTTGGGCTTTGACACGATCTCATCTTATTCTGACTATTCCTCTTTCAATGAATTATGTCATTTCTTCGAGGATTTTCCCTCTGATGAAGAGGGTTTTGTTTTGGCATTCATAGCAGAAGACACAATTGGTTTCTTCAATTGAATTCATAAAATGGAATGAGTTAGGTTGATCATTTTTCTGACCATCCAATCATCATATTTCAACGCAATTTTCTTTTGACTTCTTGCCACTTTCCTTCTTCCTCTTGATTTGTAGCAGTAACACATGATACCTGAGCTGAAGAACCTTTGAGATTGACTTGTCCTGATTCCACAATCTTTTGTAGGAGGTATTTGAAGACAAAACACTCCTGAATGGGATGCCCCAACATCTGATGAAATGGGAAATAGTTGGGAAAATATTCATCTCCTTCCTTGTTTGGCCTTTTGTGACTTGGCAACTGAACCGAATTATTTTCCAGAGCCAAAATGAAGTAACCAGGAACTTGTTCATTTTGGAAAGAATAAAATTTTCTCTTTAACTCCTCAAATTGTTTCTATATTTGATCTCTTTGATCATCTTGATGAAACGACCTCTGTTTTTGATTCTCAGGAGGTGGAGCCCTTCGATAAGATGAAGGTTTTGAAGTAGAAGCAGGTACAAGTGCTTGTTTAAGCATAAATGTAGCAGTCTCTGCTTTACCCATTCTCTTTCCTGGAGCTGATGTAATTACCCGAGTTTTATCCTTAGTCTTTGTAAGAGAGTCTTCGATATGCTAAGCGATCGAAGTAAGGTCTTGAAACCCTCCTGTGTATTTCACAGGGATCAATAGTGTGCGTAATTCATCACGCAAATTTTCCACATAGATTGGAAACAACTCTTCTTGAGGGAGGGCTATACTTAGGGAATATGTTAATCCATTCCAGCGAGCAATGAAATCTGAAACTCTTTCATTCTCCCTTTTATTACAATTTTTAAGATAAAAAACTGTTGTCCTTGGTAAAGTTGAGATGAATTGAATAAGGAATCGTTGACAGAGATCCTCCCACCCGGTAATTGACCGGGATTGCAAGCTTGTATACCACACAAAAGCAGGCCCTTGTAATGACTACACAAAACATCTGAGCCTTACTACTTCTTATTGCTGAGGGGTTCCCATCATAGGATCACAATGAGAAACAAAATGTGTTATGTGTTTCTCTGGGTCTCTCAAACCATTAAAGATTGGGAATGTGATACTTGAAAAATTTGATGGGGGAAGAATTGCATCAACCCATTCGGGGTATGCTCTTTTTTATGGTTGAATTTGTGCACACTTTCCCTCCATAGCTTCCAACCGAGATGTTAATGACTAAATGGTAGTTATTAACTTTTGAGAAACATCCGGTTGAGCTTGGACCTTATCAGGTGAAATAACTGGAGCTGGATAGGTATAGTGGCTGGCACTGCAACTGATGGTAGCACCACCGATTGTTGTTGCGCATAACCCATAGAACTAGACCTGTGAGGGTGTACTGGTAAAGAAGGATACTCTTGATCCATCTCAGTAGCTGTAACCAATTCCCTTGGCCGACTGACTCCAGCACACTTAGGAGGAAGACTACCTTGAAGTAGTTTTTCATTCAACCTCCTCAATTCCTTCATTTCTTCCTCCAGTTGTTAAAATCTTTTCTCTAGTGAGAGTGATTGGACTTCTCTAGAGGGAGGTTGAAATGTAACTAGATTCTTTCCTTTACCCTTTCTGGATGCCTTTCGGAGAGGGGGAAGTTGGTTACTTGAAGTAATACCTAGATTCTGGGCCAGCCTTTGGTTTTGTGTATGCACACCTTCTTCATTTTCCTCTGTGTGAACAACCTCTTGAGAAGGAACTTCTTCATCCAATCCCTCTGAGTGAGCCTCATGTTCTGGAAGATCAACAACAATGGAAATAATGACATTTATTGATGCATAACGCATTGCATCCCTTATATCAGAATTTATGCGATAGTATCTTTTTCCATTTATCTGATGAGACACTACCTTCTGTTGAGTTGATCCCTTAGGAACTTCTTGACGAACAATAATTTGGAGGGAATTTTTTGATAATTCGGCTCTTCGTTCTTCTTGTGGCTTCTTCCCTAATCTATATAAGACTAAATTTCTCTAAGGAAGAGATTTTGGATTTGAAAAAGTCGCCAATCCTGTGGACTGGGGATGTTTCTGTTGTTCCTGCTCAACTCCTCAAATCCTATTTTTTGATATTGAGGGTTGGGCTAAAAGAGTCCCCAGTCTAGCAAGATGGGGTGGTTCTTGAGCTGTTATATCTGATACTTTTTTAAAATATATCTTGATCTTACGGACATTAGTCTTGAAATTGGCTAGATGCATCAACCTACATCCACTCAAATCACCTTTATCAAAAGTCCGTTGGATGATTTCTAACACTTCTATCACTGGATGATGTGCATGCTCTAAACGAGAAGCTTGTTCGATATTCTCATTATCCTAATGCAAGTGTAATTCAATAACATATTCTCTATATGCCTGACTTTGTGAAGAACTAGTTGAGACATGTTCTTGAGCGAGCCTTTGATTACAAACAAAGCCAATTTGCTGTGGCCGACCATGGGAAATAAAATTGTATGAGACCATTTTTGGAGGGCTTTGTTGGATGAAGAATACATTGAAATGTAGTTCTCCATGGACACCCCATCCCCTGATATGAATATCAGATGGGGCATTGGTAATTAACTGGCACAACCTTTTTAATGTGCCAAGGCATGAACACTGAAGGGCTCTATACTGCTTTTCACCCTTCGGATATCGAGAAACTGAGAGAGATGCCAAATCAACATGGAGTTGTAGCACTTCTATTATCTTGACATGATTTTCATATTCATCATAAGATAATATTTTCTTTTTTCAATTAACAAAGAGTTTTCTACATGTTGAGACGAATATCGTGAATACAATATTTTGTCAACATTTCTGGAATGTCATACAGAGAGTCATCCAAAGGCCAAAACATGACTGGTACTTCACCTTTCGCCAATTGTTTTCTCATATTCAGTACTTCCTCTTTATCATTCGATGAAGATTCTTCTACCTGATTTGACCAGAGCTGGTGATTCTTTGTTGCTTCATCCGATTCAACAAGATTGGTAGAGAATTAATTTATCAACTAGAAGATGAATGAACAAGGGGTGGTTTAGAGAATGACCTACACCTCGGGATATCTTCTGACTGAGAAAGTATTTTACCTAATAATGGTAAAGTATCAGACATGAATGGATTCACATTTCAAAGTGCCTCAAGATAAGTGGGTTTTCTCGTTACTACACTGTATTTTGAAGAATTTTCTAGAAAATGTGAATTACTACTGTGGAGAGGACATTCATAGCTAAATTCATCATCATGGGGAGGACCACCATGGTGGGTTACAACAAAAGATGAAACCTTTTTCTCCTTGATCTTCTGGCCATGCAGAGGGTTATCATGACTCTCATCTGAAGATAATACTTCGAGATCGACCGAAATGTCATGAAGCAAGACTTCATGAGGAAGCGTCTGATGCAGACCTTAGGAATTAATTTTCCCACTATTGGGAAATGAGAGAGTAGAATCTTGAGTTGCAACAGATAATTGTCTTAGTGCATCAAGAACTCCAGCATCGAGTAAGGACTTATTACAGATTGGACCTTGATTTCTTGACTGTGCTGGACAGGTCTTTTTCTTAGATTCATTCTTAATCACTTTAGGAACCACTTGTTGATGAAATTGGTTATTATGGGTAGGTGTATGTGACTGCTCAGGAGAAATAGTTAGGTTAGGCCGATTATCAGTATTCAAATCAGGTGTATGTGCCTAACTTGATTGTCCATATGACATGGGGGAGTATGCCCCACAACCCTCTTGGACTGGAACAGAGGTGTGTATCTGTTCCAGAGTGATATATTGATGTGTCACTCCATTGACAAGGATAGATTTCTGATTCTTTCCCTGTGATGCTGCTGAAGCTGTTATAATATTCTGACAGGCATCCAGAATATGCGCAGGGATTTGCTTCTGCTCCTTCACCATTGTTAGAATGTGCTGGGTGACTTCAGCTGCTGGAACGAGAATATATGTCCATTCCGTGCTTGGAGTAGGTGTGTATTCTTTCTTCTGTCCTAATTTTCATGTCAGTGAATTATGACAGTACTCATGTGTAGGGGCAGAGAGTTGAGTCAGCTCCAAATTTGTCGTCGGAGATTTCCGACTGACTTTTACAGGTGCTACCAAACGAGACTGTTGGTAGACATGATTAACATTGGCAGGTGTATGTTCCTGCTTTGTATTCTTCATCAAGTATGGTTGAAGACTTTCCTTCAATACTGGATAATGAGACAATTGACAGAATTGTTGATTGTAAATAGGTGTATGTTTCTACTTATCAGTTGCCACAATATTAGATTGGTGAGCTTCTTTAATTTTAGTCAGAAGAGCCTACTGACTAACTGACGAGTTATAAACAGGTGTATATGACTGCCTATAATACTCCACTGTAATTTCCTAGTGGTATTGGCGTGTTACTGCCAGATGAGTCTGTTGGGTAGTAACATCAGGACGGATGGGTGTATATGCCCGCTCGTTGCTTGCCATCAAGTTGGCTTGATGGACTTCTCCGGAGGGGGAATAAGTAAGAAAATTCTCCTTGTTGACCATATTTCACCTCTGGCAGTTCGTCTTGAAAACTCCGGTCTGAGGGACCTAAGACGAACCCCTAAAGGCGATACCCTCATCATGTTGAGGGTCCACTTCCGCACGAGTCTGGCATCGATTGTTGATGGGATCCCACAAGAAGGACTCCTGTCACTTTGAATTAAGGCCTTGAGTGACCTTCTCATTCACCTCCTCATAAATTGGTAGGGACTGGTGATTGCGTTCCGGGGATAATGACCCGAAATGGTTGGAGACGGTGGTTGGCACCACCTGTTTCTTGATCACTGGTCGTCACTGTCCGGACAACCAGGGTGAATTATTGACTTGGAGGGCTTGTTGAGCAGCCTCCAGAGTCAGAATGGTACCATGTCGATGGTATTTTTTAACCAGTGCATTTGAGACCTAGTGTTGAAGATGCTGAGTAGGTGTTTTCGTCCATAGAGATGATGAAGATCCAGAAGGAGTTGCAGTAGATGCATTCACAGGTGTGAATTTTAGCGAAGCAATTTCTGTAATGTAGAAGATCTTGGAAAAGAGTACCTGTTTGATATAACAGACAAAATAAAGATAAGTTCGTCCACTAGATCTTTTGGATGAGCACATATGTTATTGATTGTTTTGTTGGACCTCCCATTTAGTTTAAATAGGGGCCTAACAAATAACTAAAACATCATTTTAACTTGGTTAAGGATTCATGTCGGGTTCACCATTTTCTGTTTCCTCTTGAAATGGGGATGACCTTGTTTGTTTAAGGTTCAAACATTCCAATCGGTTTCTAACGGGTTTATACGTAGAAGCAGAAACATCCAATGATTATATATCCATTTGGACCTACTTTCCAAAGGCAGGTGCTCATTAGTTGTGGACCGATGAGGCTTAAGAATTTGCATTGGTCGAGAGGATGGGAGGTCAGACTCTTCACACCTTTTTTGGGGGAATTATTGTCTAATCTGGGACTCTCTTTATAGATTTAAGTTATGTTAATGAATCCTTATTAAATTACCAAGTATGAAAATGAGATATTCTTTATATCTAGCAATCAATGATTGATATGTATGAGATTTAGAGAATATATTATATGTATTTGAGGTTCTTCATCGATAGATAATCATCTCTATTTGATAGAGATTCTTAGTCAATGGTATCATTCAATACATTATATAGAAATCTCTTGGTCATTATGATAACCATACTGGTTTTAAAGACACTCAGTGGGGCACTTGAAGTTTATTGTCGTTCAGAAGGACATGAATTATTTCAGAGTTGGGATCATACCCGCAGATGGGTTACCTACGTATCCTTGTTTAGAAAAGGAATCAGAACCCACATAGTTCAGGAATAGTTTAACGTCATATTGGATAGATGATAATTAATGAGTGACAGGCTTGAACCTTTAGAAAGGATTCCTACATTCTCTACTTTTAAGGTAGAGATCAAAGTCCACTTAGTTTGATTAATAATTGTGGGGGCTTACGTATGATTAACGACCCAAAGAGACGTGTCATGGTTACTTTTACACTCTAAGATCACGTGAGTCATGCTCGGTGTGAGAAACAAGAGGTATAAGTAAATCTTACGATTGTGCCTCGAAATATGAAATCATAGGAAATGATGTGGGGCTTACATATGTATGACTGCCCTAGTAGATAATGATCGGGTCTTACTTCAGGGAAGAAGCCCGGGAAAAAGGTCCATTAAGGTATATGTTCTTTATGGAGATTTGGATACTCTAACTTGGGGCTTACTCCTGAGGAGGATGCCCATATTTGGGAACTTGGGGCTTACTCCTAAGGAGGATTCCCATATTTAAGGAAATTTGAGATTGGGGCTTACTACTAAGGAGGATGCCTATATTTGGGAACTTTGGGATTACTCCTAAGAAGGATGCCCAAATTAGGGAACTTGGACTGGGGATTACTCCTGAAAAGGAAGCCCAGGTTAGGAGAATTATGACTGGGGATTACTCTTGAAAAGGAGGCCGAGGTTAGGGGACTTGTGATATGGGGATTACTCTTGAAAAGGAGGCCCAGGTTAAAGATCTTCTCATCTTAAAGTATGAGGTTGAATGAATGAAATCTCTAACCTTTGTGACATGAATATATGTAAATCACTAGGTTTTGAGAGATATTCCACAGAATTCCTTCCAGATAAGGAATCCAACAAAGGAACCACGTCATAAATGAATTTAAAGAGGGTTTTGAAGGCTAAATCTTGAAGAGGAGAGGTGGATTTAAAGGAAAGAGTTGAAATGGCTGAAGGGTCACCCAAAAAGATGCAGGCATGCAAGTCTTGTTTGGGCGCACAAGTCCTGGTCACGCAAGTATATTTGCGCGACACATGTGCACTTGCGTGACGGTCAACCCATAGGGTAATACTTAGGCGAGGCTTGGCTCACGCCCTTGGTATTATCTTTTAGGGCTTCCAAAAGAGTGGCACACAAGTTCTATTCAAGGAATAAGGCGGTGCACAAGTGTCTTCATTTTCCCTTAATGGTTAGAAACTTAGGCTCACAAGTGTTGGTGAATTTCAACACTTAGGCCTTGTTCCCCCTCTTTAGATCTTCCATTCTAGGTAAGAAATTACCTTAGAAGTGTTCGAATGACTTCAAGTGGAGACTAGGGTGCCGAGAACTTAAATATGACTTTTGGAATTTTTTGTCCCCGAAATGGGGGGCCGACAAGGGGTATTTATAGGCTATTGAAGACCTTGGGAGAAAATCAAATAGGGCGCGCAGGTCACCTACGCACCCAATATGTGGCACGCAAGTATACATGCACGACCATAATGAAACTTGTACGACCCTTAATTAATAGAATCTTTGTTCACGCCTTTGTCAATTTTTGATGTTTCTTCAAAGGATGAATCTCTTTATGCTAAGGTATTCCCCTTCTTCAATCATTAGACTCTGTGACGAAAAGGAGCATCAACAGATACATACATAAGTTTTATATTACATTATGAAATAAAAAACCAAAAAATTGTGTATCCTTTTAACAAATTTATCTCCCTTAGACTATCCCTGCGGGTCAGTCATAATATACTTCTTTGAATCCTGGAAAAAATAATACATAGAAAGGTGTGAACTCAGGTGCGGAGTAAGGATAAAAATATAGTGAAAACTTGCATAAATAAGCATAAAATTTTAAGGTAATGTATAACACTAAAAAAAGACATTTAAACATAAAATATAGCTTAATATGGAAAAGATAAATCAAATTATTCCATTTACTTATTCACATGGATATTTTAGTAGTCGAATAATCACATTTAATATCAATAGCCAATTTCATAATGATGGAATGGATAATACCAGACATCATAACCACATAGTCAAGTCCTCATTCCAAGACTAAAAATAAGAACTTTTCAAGGCCTTCTTCCAAGACACTAGTTTGTCTCATGAGACATACCGATGCATCGAGGAGATATAGCGGGCTCAACCTGTCATTTATTATGTCCAATTCATTCCTCATACGCAAAGGTTGAAGCATAACATAATCATTTGTATTAAAAATAGCATACGAAATATTAATGATTTAACCATAAATAATGAATGGTATAAAAATTACACATCTATAGTCGAACATATCAAAAAAACCTTCAATACAATATGAAATATTGTATCATAATAAATCAACTTCAAACAACTCTAAAATCCATCAAAGGATTTTGACATTGATGAAATCAAAACTCATTGAGAGAAATATCTCTCTCTATTTTGAAATCATTTAAAAGTCATGTAATTATAAAATAAAACATTTATTTTGAAAATATTCTTATATTCTTGTAAGGGAAGTTTCAAAGGAGTTATAATGGCAGAAAATAGCTTCCCCTTCCGTATAAGTTAAAAAAACATTATTTCCTTAATTTTTTCAAAATGGTCATAAAGGACCTTGTTTGGAAAACGACGTAAATTTTCCTTTATAAACATTTTATAAAAATTAAAATGAGGGTATAGGTGAATTTATCCCATAGTCTAGGAAATAGTTATAATTCTTTTAAAAACATTTTTAAGAGACACATATGTGGATGATAAAGAGGTCCTAGTAGATACTCACGTATACAAACCCTTGGATAATGAAGAGATTGTAGAATTAAAACTTACCATGTACTTTTACTTGATCGAGGGTACGTTAAAATATTGTATAATAGTTGAATTTTTTTATTATATTATATAATAACCATATACATAAATATGATATCATCTATGATCTTCTAATATTTCTTTGTTAATAATATTTCAGTAGTATCATTGTTTCAGGTGTTAACTAATTTGTTTTCCTCTACATGTTTGGTTACGTAAGTCATATTTATTATGGATAGGATTTATTTGATTCATATCCATAATGATATTAAGTTTTTAAACATTATTTTTAATCATAAAATGAAAATTATACTTGAATTATTACGATGGGGAATGAATCTCACAGCGTTCGTGGAGACGGTAATCCGTACGTGCGCACGAGCGACAATATCATTCTATTGATTGTGAAATAATATGTAATTGGATGGTATATCATATATAAATAATCACTAAAATTTTATATTTATTATTTAAATCAATTATACTCATTATTTTACCCATCCAAATAATGAAGTGTTGAATAACAAACTACACCACGACGTGGAGATGGTTAGTCATACGTACACACATATGGTGAATTTGTCATTAATAGGATGGATAGAATAATGAATATTGTTGTACAATATTTATAATAACATCATAGTATGTAGAAGGAATTGGAGTAATTATTTTTGGTATAGAAACAACAAAGTAGTTGGAAGTGGAAGAAGAAATGAACTTTGAAAGAGGTGATGAAATTATTACCTCTTCTTCGGAGGATTCCTTTTGATTTGATCAAAAGGGCTCTTTAGGTTGGCTTTCGGATAAAATTAAGGCCTTTAGGTTGAGGTTAGGGTATTTGGTAGGATATTTGAGTAGAGTTTGGCTGATAAAAATAGATTTGGTGGTGTGAATGTAAGAGAAGGGGAAGTACCCTTTTTTAAGAGAGGTGAGGGTCACTTTAGGAATAACATGAATTTTTTTTTATTATACAGTCATATTAAGTTAATAATGGCTAAAAAAGAAATTATTTCGGGGATAAGGTGGTGATGGGTCAAAAACCTATAAACCAATAAGTTTATGAAGGTTTAGGTCACCACATTAACCATATCTTTTAGATTTAACTCTTAGTTAAATAGTTTAACTTTTACAATGTATTCTTGTATTATTATAATAAATGGTTAATAAAATTTCTATATAAACTCATGAAAACCCCAAGTGGTTTATTATTGATATATATAACCTTTATATAAGTCCTTTAGACGAACCTTTTATTTTTAGGAATATTATATTAATTAATAATATAGTATTTGTTTTAAAAACTCATTTATGTCAATTTTGACACTATTTAGTATTTGGTTTTTGTGAAAGTCATAACAACATTATCATTTCTAAAAAATTTATTTAATCAACCCTAACATGTCATATTATCCTAAAAAATTCGTGGAATACACAAAAAATTTCAATTTAAAATTATTTTAATATTTATAATATCAATTATTTTAATCTTTTCATAATAATGTAAATACTGCATCATCATTGTGTCACAAATAAATTTTATTATTTAATGTATTAAAATTAAAAAAATATCAATATGTAGAAAATAATTTTACATTTTTAATGAATATTTATAGTCAAATTTATATTATTTATAAATCCATATTAAAAATTCTTTAGTTATTAAAATTTGAATTTAACACTTTTAAATCTTCTTTAAATAAAATAATAATAAACGTCCAAATCTAACCCTAGTGGACCAAAATGATCATATTTTATTCTTAAGGATTATTTTGGTCTAAATAAACTTATCTAATAGAATTAGGACTTGTTTGAAGGTAATTTTAATACTATTTCTACCATTAATTACCCTATTTACTTTTAACCGTGGCAAATAAAATTCAAAAGTTACTATTCACCAAAAATTATTTTCATCATATTGAACCACATTTTAAATAATGATTTAAACCATGTCTCTCATATTTTTTAAATTCAATTCACAGAAGTGGTAAAATTATTTTTTATGCAAATTTTCAAACGTTCCTAGAAGTTGGGTAAAAGATGTTAAAAAATTCAATAAAATTTTATACATCTAATTTTATTATTAAATGACTCCAATGAATTACATTGAAATAATATGGGTATTATTTATCTATTTTTACTTAAAATAAATTTAAATAAAATATATAATTATTTAAATAAAAAGTGTATTTTTATACAATAACACAGTGTTTTTTGCTAATCATAAAAAAATGAAAGTTTTCAGAAAAATATCAAAAATTCACCCTAAGATATTTATGATATTCTGAATCAAAAAATGAAGTCCATTTTGAAAAATAAAATTTATAAAATTTCAAAAAGTTGGTATTAATATTCATAATAGCTATTTTGATTGTTTGTGGTGTGCTAGAACTCGAAGTTGCGTACAAACCAAGATAATGAATTATTCAAAGAGAAACATACCATGGAAGCTTGTGGTGTTACATTATTCTCTCCTTAAAATAATTTCATCCTCAAATTTACTAGAATAGTACTGCATAAAAAGATTCGGGTGGTTCTTCATCATAAATTCCTAGGGTTTCCATGTTGCCTCTTCCATATTATAGTTTCTCCATAGAACATTTACCAGATGTGTCGTCCGGTTTCTCAACACTTGTTCTCTTGTATCAAGAATTCTGACAGGCTATTCACAATAAGATGGATCAAGTTCCTATTCTATTTCTTCATAGGTAAGTACATGCATTGGTTTAGACATATATTTGGTCAATAGTGATACTTGGAACACATCATGAACTTTGGGGAGACTTGGAGGCATTTCCAAACAGTGATCTATAACTCCAAATCAATCTAGAATTTTGAAAGGTTTAATGTACATGGGACATAATTTACCATTCTTACCAAAACATATAATACCCTTCCATGGAGATACCTTTAAGAAAACATGATCTACTAATTAAAATTATAAATCCTTCCTTTGGTTAATGAAATATCTCTTTTTCCTACTTTGAGCTACTTTGATTTGGGTTTGGATAATCATCACCTTTTCTATTGTTTCCTCAACAAGTTTTGGTCCTATGAGTTTTCTTTCACCAACATCTTCCCAATAAGTTGGTGTGCAACATCTCTTTCCATATAACGCTTCATATGGTTCCATCTAAATACTTGAATGGAAGATATTGTTATAGGAGAATTCTACCGGAGGTAAATATTGATCCCACATACCTTTAAAGTAAAGTGAGAAAGATATCAAAATGTCTTCTAAGGCTTGAATAGTCCGTTCAGATTTTCCATCAGTTTGAGAGTGGTAGAAAGTGCTCAAATGAAGTTCAGTATCTAAGGATTTCTAAACACTTTTCCATAATATTGATTTAAAATAGGGATCAAGATTAGAAACAATCGATAGGGGTACTCCATGAAGTCTTATAAATTTATTAATATATAGGCTTGCTAAACATTCAACTGGTTAATCTTCTCTTATAGAAAGAAAATATTCTGTCATGGTAAGACGATCAATAATGACCCATATAGAAACATTCCTTCTAAGAGTATTTGGTATCCCCATGACAAAGTCCATCATAATATCATCCCATTTCAACTTAGGTATAGGAAGAGGCTGCATGAATCCTCTAGGATGTTGTCTTCTAGCCTCATCCTATTGAAAAACCATACATATTGAAACATAATCATCAATCTCCCTCTTTATGTAGTCCCACAAAAAATTTCCCTTTAAATATCTATACATATTATTTCTACCAGAGTGTATAGATAAATTAGAGCTATTATCATTATCCAACAATTCCCTTTTTAGATCAGGTATGTCAGGAACACAAATTCTTTTCCCAAATTTCAAAATTGCATCTTCATATATGAAGTTAATCAATCTACCATCATTCACATATTTAATTTTCTTTTGAAACTCTTCTCCATTATTCTACGAACTTTTTATCCTTTCTAGTAATGTTGGATTAGAAACCATTTGAAAAATTATTGATGTTTCACCTTCCATAATTATTCCCATATCCATCTTTACTAGATACATGAACATAGTATATCTTTCAACTCTCATATTGTTCAAAACTCCATGATCATTTATACTAAAATAATCTACCACATTAATTTCCTTCCCGAGGTGGTAGTGTATAGTGAAATCATAATAATTGAGTAGTTCATGCCTTCATCTTTGCCTCATGTTGAGTTCTTTCTATGAGAAAATATACATCAAACTCTTGTGATCAGTATATATCTCACATTTTTACCATAGAGACAGTGTATCCATTTATTCGAAGCAAATATTATAGCTGCTAACTCAAGATAATGAGTGGGATTGTTTTGTTCATGAATTTTTAGATGTCGTGATGCATAGGCAATAACTCTCTCATTCATCATAAGGGCACAACCCAGTCCTTTCTTTAAAGCATCACTATAAATAACAAACCCATCATTCTCCGATGGAAGAGTAAAGATAGAATCATTGACAAATATTCTCTTCAGTTATTTAAGAACATTATTTACACTCTTTTGTACAAACAAATTTAACCCCTTTACATGTGAGCTTGGTTAATGGGTTTTCCAATGGGGAAAAATTATGGATGAAATGCCAATAATAACCTGCTAAACCAATAAAAATGTGTACCTTAGTTATACTTGTCGGTGCTGGCCATTTTTGGATTGCCTTGGTCTTTGAAAGATCGAAGAAGATTCCATCCTTAGAGACAATATGACCAAGAAAATAAATCTACAGAAGCCAGAATTTACACTTTCTAAACTTCCAATATAATTTATTTCTTCTAAGAGTTTATAGAATAGTGCAGAAGTGATTTTCTTGATCTTATTAGATTTTGGATTATACCAAGATATCAGCAATAAATAACACTACAAAGTCATCAATATATTCCTTGAAAACTCTATTCGTTAGATCAATGAATAAAAAGGGTTCATTAGTCAATGCAGAAGGCATTTCTGTAAACTCATAATGCCCGTACCAGGTTATAAATGTTGTTTTCAGAATGTCTTCCTTCTTCACACATAGCTAATGATATCCCAATCGAAGGTGAATATTGGAAAAATATTGAGCTCCGTGATGTTGATAAAATAAATCATCAATGTAAGGTAGGGGATACCTGTTATTTATTGTTATAGAATTAACATCCCTATAGTCAATGCACAACCTCATAGATATGCATTTCTTCTTAACAAAAAGAATAGGGGCTCCCCATGGAGAAACTCTAGGGTGAATAAATCCTTTATTACTCAATTCCTCTAGTTCTTTCATTAGGTGAAATAATTCCACAGTGGCCATTCTATAAGGGGTATTCGATATGGGCCTTGAACTAGGAATTAAATCAATGGAAAACTCAATTTATCGTTCTGAAGGATGTTTAGGTAAATCCTCTGGAAACACATCAACATATTCTTTCACAATATTTTTTTTCCTGTATTTGAACATTATTTTCCTCACCCATTGTTATTTCATTTTATTCCTCCAAAATAATTGAATTTAGTAGAGATACTAGGGGTGGATCTAGATAATAATTAGGTGGTGGTGTTTCTTCTCTAAAGATAAGGTACTCCTTATCATCATCAAAAATTGTAACCTCTTTCTTCTTACAATAAATTTTCTCATCATGGTCCAAAATCCAATCCATAATGAGGATTATATAAAATTAAATCAGGGGTATGACGATGAGATTAGCAGATAAAAACATTTATATTCCCTAATGGGGTCTTATTAAAAAACTTTGTTGCAATGACACTTTTTATAGGAGTTTTGACTGACAAATTCATTTTTAAATCAAATTGGTAATATCTAATTTTCATAGCAAGATGGGAAGATATGAAACAATACGATGATCTAGAATCAAAAAAATAATTTGATAAATTTTAGGAAACCATTAAATTACCCACCACCATGTCATTCAAAGCTTCAACCTCAGAAGTAGTGATCGCATAAGCTTGACCTTTCTCCTATGGTCTTTTCTGAGGTATGTTTTATTGGCTATTAAGAAATTCATTTTCATAATGACTCATTTCTCTACAATTGTAGCATTCAACATTGAAAACCTCTTTCTTTCCCTTTTAATCACGAGTGTGGTGGCCTTTTTTACCACACTTTTAATAGACTCCCATTCTCTTCAGGTAAGTACCTGGGTGTTTCTTCCCACATTTACTGTAGAATAGAAATTAAACTTTTCACTTCTTCCCCTTATTTCTATTTCCAGAGTGTTAAACAGATCTCTTCTTATATTTCTTTGCTTTAAAGTTGTATGACTTAGATAATTACTTTTCTGTCTTGACAGCACATGCGACAATGTCTTCTTATGATGAGAATGATTGTGAGACTAATTCTCAATAGACAAATGGTTTTAACCCATTAAATAATTGATTAATATTACTCTTTGGGTTACATATATAATCTGCTGCATTCCATTCTAACCTTGTAAAGTTAGCCTCATACTTTGCGACATTCTTATCCTCCTTTTTTCTCAGACTCATAAATTATCTTTCTATATCCGCTCAATAGTCACGAGGAAAGTATTTATCTAATAAAATCTCTTTAAACTCCCCCCATTCAATATTTTATAGTTATTCATCCTCCTTTGTGTTTCAAATAAATAACCACCATTGACCTGTATCTCCCGTGAGGTGATAAACTGCCATGAAATATTTTTTTCCTTTCGTTACTCCCCAAAGCATGAAATATTTTCTCTATGTAAATTATCCATTTCTCAGCTAAAAATGGATTTTTAGTCCCATTGAATGTTGGTGGTTGTTTCCTCATGAAGCATTCTAACATTGATCCTCCGTGTTGTGGATCAGGGTGCTCCACATGGGTATGGTTATTATTCATAACTTGAGTGAGTTATCCAAGTATGGTTATAAGTTGTTGAGCACCAGTTTCATCACCAGCTCCACTATAATTAACTTCTGTTGTAGGGAAATCCCTACACAGATTACTTGAATTGATACGATTTCCATTCCATCAACTAGGTGCCATTTATAAACAATGTAAGATACTAGATCAACTTATGAATCATAATATATAATTCCAAACTAGTAAAATACCTAACATAAATTGAATAGTTTATGCATATAATACATAATCATAAAAAATGTTTTCTTTAAGGAATTAATTACTCATAAATCCTTTATAATAGTTTGTAAATAAAATGTGAATTATCCAAAGCATATCCCCCGAGAGTGTCCTAACCAAGAGTGCAGCAAGACCCATTGTCATGTACTAGGATACCCCGGCTCAAGCCCCAAACTCCTTGTCGAAGTTTTCACTCCTAGGTACATATGTGGCAGAGCCACCTCTACCTGTTCATATCGAGATAGGGATGTATTTCTAGGAAAATTCATAAAAGTCTCTACATTTCCAAAATTCTGTGATGTTCTTCTATACCAATCCTAAAAGTCTATCTTAGAGTAATGTTCTCTAATAAATGTTTTTTTAAATCTAGTTTACAAGGATTGTACTAAACTTATTATTATAACAACTATAACACCGCGACCCTATTTACCCAGAGTCGGTGAATTGTTACTTAAAATTTTCATGATCACAAGAGATGAATTCCTGAAAGATCGATCAATTTAGTTTCCTTTGAAGTTCTAGATACAAAAATAGGTTTTACATTACATTATGAAATGAAAAACAACAACATTGTGTCTCCTTTTAACACATTCATATCCCTTATACTATCGCTACATGTCAGTCATAATATACTTCCTCGCATCCTGGAAAAAATAAAACATATAAAGGGGTGAGATTAGATGCTCAGTAAGGATAACAATATAGCGGATAATTTCGCAAATAAGTAGAAAAATTTAAGGCAATGTATAATACTAAAACACAAGACTTTTAAACTTTAACTTAAGAATTATATGGAAAAGATAAATCAAATAATTTCATTTACTTATTCACATAGATATTCTACTAGTCGAATAATCACATGTAATATCAATATCTAATTTCATAATGATTGAATGGAGAATGCTGGACATCATAACCCCATAGTCAAGGCCCTGTGCCAAGACTAAAAATAATATTTTGTTAAGGCCTTGTTCTAAGACACTAGTTTGTCTTATGAGACCTACTGATGCATCATAGAGCTATAGTGGGCTCTACCCATCAATTACTATGTCCAATGCATTCCTGATATGAAAATGTAGAAACATAACATAAACATTAATATTAAAACTAGCATACAAAATGTTAATACTTTAACCATAAACAATTAATGGTATAAAAATAAAACATCCATATTCAAACATATCAAAAAACCTTCGATACAATATGGAATATTGTATCATAATAAATCAACTTCAAACAAATGTAAAATCCATCAAAGGATGATGACATAGATGAAATCAAAACTGTTTGAGAGAAATATATCATAATATTTATAAACAATTTAAAAGTCACATAATTATAAAAGAAAACATTTATTTTGAAAATATTCTTATATACTTGTAAGGGAATCTTCGAATATATTATAACAGCAGAAAATAGCCGCACCCGCCGTATATGTTAAAAAAAATATTCTTTCCTTATCTTTGTTGAAAAGGTCGTAAAGGACCTTGTTTGGAAAATGATGGAAAGATTACTTTATAAATTTTTTATAAAAAGTCAATGAAGGCTATAAATGAATTGAACACATATTCTAGGAAATATTAAAAAAAAATTGAATTTTTTTTAAGAAACACGGATGTGGATGATAAGGAGGTCCTAGTTGATACTCACGTATAAACAACCTCAGATAATGAAGAGATTGCAGAATTAAACCTTACCTTGTACTTTTACTTGATCGAGGGTACATTAATCTCTTGTATAATAGTTAAATCATTGTTATTAAATTATACAATAACCACATACATAAATATGATATCATATATGATCTTCTAATATTTCTTTATTACTAATATTTGAGTAGTATCATTGTTTCGGGTGTTAACAGATTCGTTTTCCTTTAAGTGTTTTGTTACATAAGTTGTGATTAATATGGATAGGATGTATTGGATTCATGAACAGAATTATATTAAGTTCTTTAACATTATTTTTAATCATAAAATAAAATTATTCTTGAATGATTACGATGGGGAATGAATCTCACCGCGTTCGTGGAGACGGTAATCTGTACGTACGCACGAGCGACAATATCCTTCTATTGATGGTGAAATAATATGTAATTGGATGATATATCATATATACAGAATAATTAACATGTTATATTTATTGTTTACATCAATTATACTAATTATTATACCCATCCAAATAATGAAGTGTTGAATTACAAACTACACCCTAACGTGGAGACAATAAGCCGTACGTACACACCTATGGTGACTTTGTCATTCATAGGATGGATAGAATAATGAATATAGTTTTATCATATTTATAATAACATCAAAGTATGTATAAGTTACTGGATTTATTATTTTGGTATGGATAAAACAAATAAAGAGGAAGTGGAAGAAGAAAAGAACTTTGAAAGAGGTGATGAAATTATTACCACTTCTTCGGGTGCTTCCTTTGGATTTGATCAAAAGGGCTCCTTAGTTTGGATTTATGATCAAAGTAATGACTCTAGGTAAACATTAGGGTAGTTGATAGGATATTGGAGTAGTTTTTGGTAGGGAGAAATGGCATTGGAGGTGTGAAATTAAGAGAAGGTGAAGTACCCTTTTAATAACACATGTGAGGGTCACTTTAGGAAAAGTTTAAAATATTATTTTATTATAAAATAATATTTGGTTTATAATGGAACCAAAATAATTTATTTCTAGGATAAGGTGGGTATGGGTTGAAAAAATCTCAAAAAATAGGTTTTAGATAGGTTTAGGTCACCATTTTAACCTTATCATTTAGATTTAACTCTTAGTTAAATACTTTAACTTTTACTATGTATTGTTGTATTATTATAATAAATGGTTGACAAACTTACTATAAGAAGCCAATAGATCCCCAAGTGGTTAATTATTGATATATATAACCTTATATAAGTCTTTTGACTAAACATTATATTTTTAGGAATATTATATAAATTAATAATATTGTATTTGTTTTAAAAACACATTTATGTCAATTTTGACACAATTTAGTATTTGGTTTTTGTGGAAGTCATAAAAACTTTATCATTTCGAAAAAAAATTATTTAGTAAACCCTAAAATTTTATATTATCCTATAAAATTCTTGTAATAATTAAAAAGTTTCAATTTACAATTATTTTAATTTTAATAATATCAATTATTTTAATCATTCAATAATAAGGTAATTACAACATCATCATTGTGTACTAAAGTAATTTAATTATTTATTGTTTAAAAATTATAAATAAAATACCAAAATGTAGGAAATTGTTTTATCTTTCTAATGAATATTTATAGTCGAATTTATTTTATGTATATCTGTTTATTAGAAATGTTTTAGTTATTAATATTTGAATTTAACACTTTTAACTCGTCTTTAAATAAAAAAATAATAAATGTCCTAATCTAACCCAAATTGACCAAAATGATCATATTTTATTCATAAGGTTTATTTTGGTTGAAATAAATTTATCCAATAGAATTAGGACATGTTTTAGGGTAATTTTAATATCATTTTTACCTTTAAATACCCAATTTACTATTAACTATGACAAATTAAATTCAAAAGTTACTATTCACCAAAAATTATTTTCATCCTATTGAACCACATTTTTCTTACTGATGTCAACCATGACATTCAAATTTTTGAAATTCAATTCAAAAAAATGGTAAAATTATGTTTTATGAAAATTTTCTAACGTTCCTAGAAGATGGGTAAAAGACATTAAAAAATTCAATAAAATTTTATACATCTAATTTTATTATAAAATGACTCCAATGAAATAAATTGAACTAATATAGGTATTTGGTATCTATTTTCACTTAAAATAAATTTAAATAAAATAAATAATTATTTAAATAAAAAGTTGGTTTTTAAACAATAACACAATGTTTTTCACTATTCATCAAAAAATGAAGGTTTTCAGATAAATAAAAAAAATAAACCATAAGCTAATTTTGATATTATGAATCCAAAAATGAAGTCAATTTTGAAAAATAAAATTTATAAAATTTCAAAAATTGGGTATTACTATTCATAACGGCTAGTTTTATTGGTCGTGGTGTGCTAGAACTCGAAGTTGCGTACAATGCAGACTATTGCGTTATTCAGAGAGAAACGTACCATGGAAGCTTGTGGTGTTATAGTATATCTGAGCCATTTTCCTTGACACTGATTAAAACATTCATGATGGTGGGGTTTTTATTGTAATAATTCAACAAGGAGTTTTTAGTGATCTCATTGAAGGTTGTTTGTTGCTGAAGACCTTAACTGCTCAAACCCCTCCTTCGACCCATGTTTCTCTGCACCTCTTTAAGTCAGATATTTAGTGGTGGAAACAAAGAGGTTTTGGGTTATGTGGTTTGGTATTCAAATGGTTTCCAGGTGCTACCTAAGTTGGATTACTTTTGTTACGACAACTATTGGCTTTATGACTCATTATTGATTATGTCGTTCGGAGCCCTCAATTTCTCAAACAACTACTCTGACCTTGCATTACTCTGTGCCTCTCCTAGTTGGATATAGAGTAGTGGTAGGTATGAGTTTTTGGGATATTTTGTTTGGTGGATATCAGTTCTCCAAGAATGACATGAGTCTATATTCTCTTGTGAATATAGTTATTGGTTTGTCATATTTTTTGGTGTTTCTTCCTTAAACCCATCAGTGAAGATTTTTTGTGTTTTTCTATGAGATATTGATCCATTTACTATTTTTTCGGCGAAGATTTTTATTTTTGTATTTAGTTTTGGAGATTTTAGTTTCTAGTGCGGTGATGACCATCAACATTGATAGTGACGACGAGGGTGAAGTGATGAAGGAGTGGGTGTCGTCTATGGTGGGATCTGTGGTGGGATGATGACTGGTGGGGATCTCACCAGCGAAGTGGTGACATCAGGGTGTGTGGCTCAAGGAATCTCACCACTCGAGAATTGATGACCTAAGGTGATAGGATGGGTGGCTATTATTTATTTTGAATTCCAAATTTGGGATCAGTGGTTTTATTGTATCATTATTTTGAAATTTGAAATCTTGGTGGTGGTTTTGTATGAATCCCATTGAATGTGATGTTCCCACTTAATCATAAAGTGGATTTAGAAAAATAAAAAATTGATTTGGAGGATATTTATCAATGCTATTATAGTATATTCTAAAATTTATTTGGATTTTGTGAAACATTTAAATATTGTTCGTCAATAGTTACACTTTTAAAGGTCTGGAAGCATATTTTAAATGGTTTCAATAATCTTGAAAATTAATTTTATGATAATTTTATATTTTTCTGGGATATCTATTGAAGAAAACTTTTATAAGGAATTGATAAATAATTGGTTTAATGTTTGTTTTATGTTGAGTTAATAAAGGTTCGATTGATTTAGATAAAAGTGAATTAGATAGTATTTATAGCTTTGTAATTAATTATTGGTTTTATGAAAAATTTATCCATGCCAATTTTGGTGAAGTTTATCTCATTTTTGGGATTATTATATATATCTACTATTTTTTGACTTTATAAACATGTGATTAATACATTTTAGGGTTAAAAATATAGTTAATATTAGAGGAATATATAATCTCACTATGGTTTTGTTTCTTAGAGATTTAAATATTTTTGAAAAAATTATGGTACGGTGAAAATATGATTAGGGTATATACATACATTGATATATGATTGTATGAATGATTAATTTTGCTCAAGGAGAGATAAGTAACTTGATATAGACCAGATGAGTAAGTCATATGTAATATTAGATGTTATATCCTAAATTATTAATAAGTTATGAATACCTTCACACCCTTCCAATATTTAGGAATAATTAAAATTTTGAGGACACAATTTATTTAACGGGGGGGGGGGGATTATAACGAACCAAAATTCCACTATATATTTTCTGAAAATTAATATTATGTTAATGTATTACTCTATACCCAACACAAAACTAAAATGAAACTGTGATATGTTAAAATTAAATTTGATTAATATAATATAGATGTTAAATTAGTGGGTATAAAAAGAAGTAACCATATTACGAAATCTATAAAGAAAAAGAAAAAAATGACATTAAGTAGTGGGAGTCTACCTTATTAAGCTCATTTTATTGATATTGAAAAGGAAGTATCTTTATTAGGATTTTACTTTTACCGAGGCCAAGTCAATCTCAAACAATTATGATGTGATCGAAATCGTATGTGATAGAAATTGAAGCTTCTGAAGATTTCCATGAGATCTTTGCCATCGGAATCATCACCCTTAACAACCATAAAATATTAACATAGGCATTGAATTTTCAGGAAGATATTTATGATCAATGATTCTATAAATAAGTGTGATATAATAAGGTATTTATGAATGTCATAAGTAATTTATCACATATATTTTACACATGTTCTATTTTTTTACTTTTAATAGAAAATAAAGTCTTTTTTCAATAAAAAATAGTTTTTCATTTTATTTTGTATTTAGAAGACAATTTTATAAATTTTATAATATTAATTTCACAAATTGAAATAATATTTTTACTTATTATAACAAAATTATCATAAGATTAGTTTTTAAAAATGTTCAAAAATAATTGTTTTTTAAATTAATAGTAAAACACAAATTTTTCTAATAATGATACTTTAATAAAATTGTTATGAATTAATTGTTTTTGAGACATTTTATATAAAAACGATATATTTAAATGTAAAATAAATAGATTAAAATTATAGTGTTTTACATATAAAACTAACGTATATCATTTTTAGAAACATAAATAATATTTTCCTCTAAAAACCAATTTATTCACTTATTTTAAAAAGAAAAATTTTCATAACTTGTAAAAATTAAATCCAAAAAAGTTTATTTCATTTTTAGATCAACATGATCATATTATGTAACAAGGTACACTTTTTTCACCTATGTATGATTAGTAATATTTAATATCATGACCACGATCATGGTAAAACTATTACTTTCAAATATTTTTTTATTTATATTGTATAATTTTTATCTAACAAAAAAATAATAATATCTTATTCAAATGTAATGTGAAATATTCTCAATACTATATATAAATAAATTTTCAACCAATAAATTTTTAATAAATAATAAATAAGATTAAGAATATTGAAAGGTGAAAAACATTTTTTGAGATAAAACAATTTTTCTATATAAAAAATGTTTTTATTTAAAGGATAATTCTATATTAATTATAAATTAAATTAGATTAAATGGATATTATATTTAGTTTTATGAAACCAAAATTTTGTATGAGGGGTTATTTTATATGACTTTTAAAACATAAGTTTCTTGGGTGAAAACTAGTTACCCTAGTAAAAATAAAAAGAAGGTAACAGTAAAACTGTAAGAAAAAATGGCTTGCAACATGTTTAAAACATGTGTGGAAATTCGTTTTTGAGGCTTAATATACCAAGTATCACCTCAAAATCCATTAATTTTCATTTTTTGAATCGTTTAACCATGTATATTTTCATTCCATTATTGACAAATGACAGGTGTTTACAAAAGTTCCCTTTTATTTAATTATAAAAGGGGACACTTATACTCCTTCATGATACGCCCAATACTTCTAATTTCCTCTAAAAAATATAGAATTTTTATGCAAATAGAATAATTTATCAAGTTAATAATACCTTGTTCTCAATTATTTATTAAAATATTTTTATTTCAAATAACACTTTTAAGAGATTGTTAATGTACGAGAGTGAGTATTACTTACTCATCCTTCTCTTCATAATCATAAATTTTCAAAACTACCCTAACCATAGTAATATAATAACCTTATTATTATTATTATATTAAATAGTAATTATATTAATATAAAAATCATTATTTATTCCTTATAAAACACTTAGAAAAATAAAATAAATTCAACCACACATTGTACAAACTACCATATCTAAGAAATAATGAATTTTCAATTTTCATATTGATTTTCATTATTTATAAAAACCATATAAAAAAGTATTCATAAACATTAAAAAAATACAAATAAAATTATTATTATTCTATTATAATTACATTATACACTTCCTTAACCATACTCACCCATCGTGTCATTAAGTTTTCATGTTTTTGTCGTTTTAACCACCCACATGAACTATGATATAAAAATATATCAATGATGATTATGTTAGCTTAAATATAAATATTATGAAAAAATTTTAAGAAAATAATAATGGTTTTATGGTTAAAAATTTTTATATAAATTATTTAAATTATTATTAAAATATCATTCTCAATCACTAAAATACCTAAAAGAAACCAACACCGATTAAATTTTCATGCAAACATAAGAAAAAACTATATAATAAATAAATATAATATTATAATAAATTATCTATAATAAATTAAATATAGATTAATAAGGTCCCTATTAAGGTATTTATTAAATTTAGTTTGATTATTCATGAATTTAGGAACATGTGAAGAATGAATCAGGAACATGTTATGGGTTTCTTATTTCAAATTTCCACACCTTCAGAGGTATTTTTTATTATAAACTATGTTTTCATTAGAATAGTTCATCTACTAATCCATTAATATTTTTTTACCATTATAATATTATTATTCATGGTATTTAATATTTCATTTTAAATCACATCCTTTAAGGGGTTTCTATATAAATGCTGCTCAAGCCGTAATGAGTCTCTCAACTCAATTTCTCTCTCCTCGAGTCATAAATGATATGATTGATGATAATATTATAATCCCATTTTATCCTTAATATTCCAATTATCTATGTTATTTTCTATTTTTATCTAGGTAATTTACTTATTCTCAATTATATAATCTACCTTTTTGAAATGCATTCTCAAATAGAAGTTTTACATTGGAAAGAAAAACACTCATTCTTTCTAATGAAATGTTTCCTCAATAACTATATTTTCCTTCCTGCCAAAGTTATACTCTATTTTTGGAACACTAAAATTGATTGTTTTATATTATCCTCATAATTATCTTTACCTTTATTGTAAATTAAAATCTAACACCCTTTTCACAATGCAGGGTTTCAGACAAAGGTATTTCAAATATTAAAAAGGGTTTCCCATCATTTCAAAATAAAATGTTTATCTTCCACCTAAAACTTATTTTTATAACCTTTATAAATTTTCAAGGATATATTGTTGAAGTTTATTTTTCAAAAAATAAATTTTTTCAATGTTTTAATTAATATTTTTAAAAATTACTTTCGAAAGTGACCCATAACTACATCTTTCTATGATAATGTTTACAAAAATATCTTTTAAAATCATTTTCCATATGAAAAAATCATTAACCATCTAGGTTTTCTCTGTGAAACTTACTCGATATAACATTAGGATTTATAAAATAAATTCTTACTCTCCTAATTTTATAAAATAATTGTTTTCTAATTATCAAGGATATTTCTTATTTCCAAAGAGATTCTTCTAAATATCCTAAAAGTGGTTTTCATATAATTCATTTCCCCTGAAATATATTATGCTTATTTGAGGATATTTTTAAATTCCATCATACACCTTTATTATCTAGTTGTATTATTTAACATTCATTTATATCAAATATATGATTCATAATTTCTTTTGTGTCTCTTAACTATCCACTGTGAATACGAAAAAGCTTTCATAAAATGCCTTTAATTTGTGAATACCATTTTTCAATTTGTTTGATTATAGGGTGTTCACCTAGATTCCATAAATCAATTGATTAGGGAAATTAATGAAATAAACATATACCCATTTATCAATATGTGTTAGTTTTAGGGGTTCTTACATGGAATACTATTCCATTTATTGATTGGGAAACTATTGAAAATCCATATATTTGTTATTATAGTATGGATATTTATTGGTTACTTTGAAAAATTAACAATATATTGTCTAAACATACACCTTATTTCTCTGGGTGAGGAATGATCATGTTATCCCTTTTAATTATATATGTAATAGTATTGGAGTTACATATATTGTTATTAAAATACATATTATTACTGAAAAAGTTTATTATGTATTGATTATTCATTTTCTCATATAAGGAATTCATTAGAAATAATTAGTGATGGGTGGGGTCCGATTATTGATAGCCCCTGAATGGATTAGTCAGTCTCATGAGACAAAAGATTTGGGTATTTCATGTAATCCTACCAAATTCATGAATGAATTATTTCTTGTGACCTTGATGATAAGAATGATTCCTTGGCTGAGAACTTGGTGGAAAGAATGATTTGTTTTCTAAGGCATTGATGTTAAAATATTTCTGAAATTCATAATTTTATCAATGAGAACTCATTTATTGATTATAGTTTTTTTATATTCTTATGTCATATATATATTTATTTCAAGATCATTTTTTAGTTATATGACATTATTTTACTTTAATTATACCTACCATATTATTTTTAATGTCCTGGGTTTTTTTACTTGTCATAATTACTAGGTAAATTTGAACTTTTAGGTTTGGTGAATGGGACAAATTTTAAACTGGAAATCAAATTGAAATTTGCAGAATTAAAATTCGTTTTCAAATTAGTTTTAGAAGGGTTTCAATTCCCAATAAGTGTATTAGAGGTCCTATTTTATTTCGAGAGTGTCAGGTGTCAAGAACCAATGTTTTGGAGACACAAAATTTGGAACATGGTTGGTGCATGGGTAGTGATAAACACACATACCAAACCATGTGACCCATTTTAACTAGAGTACAATTAAAAAAACTATGCAAGGTTTCCAACAAAATATGTGAGGCTTGCAATAAATTTCATAGGGTGAGAATAGGTTGTGCATGGTTTAAAAAACCATGTGCCTAGACATGCAAGGAAGAGGTTCCTTTGGACAGTGACACTTCACAGTTGGCATATGGTTATCTAAACCATGTAAAAAACCATGAAGTTCAATAAAAAGTCTAAAATTATTAAATTTAACCTCTTTTATTTTATTCTTCTTCCACCCATTTCTTATACCTTTTATGTTCCTCCCTCTAACAGTGGTTCCCATTTCTTCCTCTAGGAGTTTTTCAATATCCCTCATTCGATCTTAGATTCAAATAACATCATGTGTATTGGATAGCTAGTGGTAAGTCTATTAATCATATTGCTTCCTTTATTATTTTATCAATATATTTGTAATGAAAATTTCGTGTGAGCTATTTTCCCTTATTTTCAATGAGTTTTTCTAAAATACATATTTATCTCATTTAATCTTTGATTGGAAGCTGATATTAAATGAGAGAGAACCTACAAGCATAAGGTAGGTGGTTCCTAGTTGTCTCTATGTGTATATTCATGCTAAGGGTTACACTTTTAAATAATCATGCAGGAGGTGTTTTCCAGGTTAAACCCATAATAATTAAATATTTAATTTAAATCATTTAATTGATGTTGTGAGACGTCGATAGGAATGCTATTAACTCTTAAAAAATATAAATCTAGGCATAAGGATTTTAGTTGTTTGGTAAGGTTATACCATTTGTTTTAATTTAATTTTTAATATTATGTTATGATTGAATTGGTTCTTTGAGAACGTATTGGGAATGGATTGTAGTACATGTGGTGATGTGTTCATTAGGATTGAGGTGACGAGGTTCTTCAGGTTGAGGGTATGGACTGTTACATTTGGGATAGTGATGACCATCATAATTGTGGTGACATGATCATCAGGTTGAGGTGGGTGGTGATGATCATGCCACATATGGGTGATGTGGTTCGAATGTGGACACAAGGCTTCAAGTTGGAGTGGATTCGAAAATATTGGTGATTTACACTCATTATAATTGACCAATAGTGTAGTTTGAGTTGTGTGCACATAGATATAGAATCCGTTGAGGTGGTTTTGACCTATCATTTTGGGTGGAGACCTCCATAGATTTACTAGATTATGGGATGGTGTTGAGCATCGGTTATGGATAAGGTGTTCACTTTAGAAATCCATAGTTGATGGTGAGTGAGACCATTAAATGGGGGTTAAGTTTATCCATGACATTGCAAGAAGATGGGTCAGGTTGATGGGGAGTGAGACCATAATATAGGGGTTGAGGCTCATCTTGAAATTAATGGATGATGGGTCGGGTTGATGAGATGATGGATATCACTGTGCCTCTAGATGTTGGGCTATTGAAACGATGGTGGTTTGTTATTCATTGAAGGATATAACGTTCCTTTCCATTGGATTTTATACTGTTAATCAGATGGTGAATTTTAAATTTGATGTTCGAGGGACTTATGATACATTTTTTGGGCATACTAATGGGACAATGGTTTTACTTGATATGTGGCATATTTTGTATCAGATGGAATGCGGTTCTAAGTGAAATGTATGTGGATGGGATACTGAGGTTCTTCTAATATAACTGACCATTGATATATCATTCCACTATGGCATTGGCTGAAGCATGTAAAATCTTCCTATTGGATGTTTATCATGCATAAAGAAAGTTATGCGTTTTTATTTTTGAGTATAGTTGTTATTTATTTTTGCATGCATACATTTTTATAAATATTTATGTAAGATTGGAACATGTTGGTGGTGGAATACTGAGTTCATACCTTCACCCAAAATGGGACCCTCAGAACATGTGTACACTTTAGGATTTTGAGATCCAGTAAAGGATTAGACAAATGGGATAGACCATAGCAATCAGGATTTCATAGGTGCATTGGATGGAAGGAAGATGGACCATGAAGGTTCTTTGAATCAAACTTGAGTTCTTCTTGAGTATTTTGAGTACATAATTATATGATCGACAATAAAAAATCATGCATGTATATTTTTGTATGACTTTATGTCATGTATATTTTATCTGAAATGTATCTAGTATATTATTTTGTCTTGTTATTACCTCTATTTCATTCATTTCTTCTACTGAGTTATGTCATTCCTTCCACAGTGCTAGTATTATATGAGAATATATATTATCATCACAAAAGGGTATAGTATCCCCACTATCACTTAATTAGACACTTGCTTCTAGTCGGTAACCTTTAGTATATGGGGTGGCATTCCTAAGGCTCACTGGACCATCGACCTAAAGCACTAATTAAGTGGATCTTGGGATGGGGCACTACAAATGGTATTAGTGGAGGTTCTTTTTTGGTGTTTCCTTGAATCATCAAAATATCTGGGTATAAAATGGGAACATTTTCAACTAGTTACAAATGTTATCAATGTTTTTTTGACTTATTATTTAGACTATGGTAGACTAGAGAATAGAGTCAAGTTATAAATGGTTAAACATCTCATGTTTGGGTTACTTAAACCCCATTCATGGGGGATAAACAAAGTCTAAATGTGTGTAAAATTTATGTTATGATTTTTTCTTTATAGGTTGATTAATTTAGACCTTGAGTGTATCAATTGTGTGTGATGTTATTGAATTAAGATATTTTTACCCTTATCCTAGTTTGGAAAAGGATATGTGTTTATGCACCATTGTAGGCACTTAGTCTCAAATGAAATGTTTATGTTATTATGATAGTTGTATAAAACATTTAATACAAGAAAAGGTGTTGGTATATTTAAAATTTCAACATAAAGATAAATAGTGTTTTCCAGCATAGATTTTTGGTGGCATTCTACTCAACCAGTCTAGGTATCTGGTTCTTGAAAAGATGATATGTGATCCTATGTGTGTGATGCATGTGTTCCTAACTCTAATATGGGTAGGTAGGAATAAAGTAATGGGGTTAGTTTTTTAAAATGTTTTAAAAAATATAAATAGTGTTTTCCTTCATATTTTCTTAATAGAATTCTATTTAGCCACTCCATGATGATGCTAATTGATATATGTCATATATAATACCCGACTCTGATATGGGTGGGTAAGGGGCCATGATGCTAGATTAAATATGATATGGGTGTGGTATGGAAGTGTAAGGCTATTAAATGTGCTTCCTATTTAACCTTCCCCAGTTTATGATACGTATACTATTATTACTATTATTGACCATTGTAATTGGTCATTAGAGTGATTCCACCTAGACAGAATCCAGTGGAGCATCAAGAGGGTGGAGATATGAAACCGTGGGAGCATGAAAGAGATGAGGCCACTAAGGATTATTATGGGACCCCTAATGGTCCGATTGATCATGATCAATAGGTATAGGTTCTAAGGTAGGCATGGTAGCCGCAAAAATGGAAAATATTGGGCCATTCAAAATGTTCATATCAGGGAGATATTGGTACGAGTTATATATTGTATTTAATTTAGTTCTTAAGGAGATAATAAATCCCTATAATATTTGATGTCGGAGTTCCAATATAGGCACCCACCATTGTTTTTGGTTGGGAGTATACCTTAGAAGGTAGACAACTAGATTGATTCTTTAAAGAAAATATTTGACCAACAAGAGACACACCTAGGTCGGAGTGTGAAGCATGCTACATACTTGTTCAGAGGACTGAAAAATCAATGGTGGGATGTATAGGTATAGGCTGGTAGATATGAGGTACTAAAATAAAAGGATTTAGATTCAATGTTCTTTGAGACTTTCTTTTCAGAGATGTTGAGGGTGGACCGAGATCACGATTTCATAAAAATACAATAGGGGGACACATCCATTATGGATTAAGAAACATTTTTGATAGACCTATCCTAATTTACACCTTCTATAGTAGGCAATGAAATTTACAGGGTGAGGTGATTTGAGGATGGTTTTTGGTATACCATTAGGGTATAGGTAAACATATCCAGGTTAACCTCATTCTCAGTGGTAGTAAATTCAGTGTTGATGGCTGAGGGAAACTTAACAAAACATAATTATTTTATCCAGGTTATAAAACTACGTTAGACTAGACGTGATGATTTAGGTAGGTGAAAGTGTGGAAGTGAGGAGTCTTAATTATGAAGCCATGCTATATATTGAGGAAGACCATTGAGGTTTGAGTCATTGATAGAATTCATTTAATGTGGGAACCTGGGTAATGTTTGGACACAATGTGAGTGACCAATGAAGAAGTGTCAGGCATGCATCCATATAGGGTACTTAGAGAGATTCTGTAGGAATAATTCTTGGATATCTTGGACTTAGGGACCAGGTTAGACTCAAGTATCTATGGTGGAATTTGGAGCGGTACTAGGATATATCATCCAAGATTCTACTATGCACGCAAGTCATGGTAGAGAAGGAAAAACCTATCTTCTAGGTCAGTGGTCAGTAGCTAGTAATGATCTATAGGGAGGTTAGGACACATAAATTCAAGCTTCTGTCTAGGTGCATGTGGTTTATCTAGAAGTTCTATAAATGTATAGGTAACCAACAAAGGTAAAAGGTATGTTTTTATACTGGGTGCACTCTATATTTTTTTAGCATGACTGATATGGGTGCACTAGGTGAATGTTTTGTAGTTGAACAAACCAGAAACTTGTTTTTAGGCGAGCACTGGGTATGATGTTTAATTTGTATGAGATACGTAGTTATCAGAGAATTTTATAGGAATGAATGTCTATATATATGATGTAGTGTTTTTGGGAATTATATGTGATGTAGGGACTCTTGGGATTTCTTATGATGTAGGACTTTATGAGTGTCATTTATGGCATGGGTTTGGATTGAATATTTGTATAGGTGAAGTAATGATGGTATGTTATGTTGGTATATGTATGTATGGAGGATGGTTCAGGGAACCATTAGAATGTTTTTTTGGGGGTGGGGAAGAGACTGAGTAGGTAATTCCAAAGGTGAGGATCCATGAAAGGAATTGACCTATTTATGAGTGATTAGTGTAAATTGGGGTGATGTTTATGAGATGGGTATGTTCAGTACCATATTTTAGTGAGAACACATATATTGGGGATGATCTATATTAGGGTTGGTAGATTGTAACTTCCTGGGGTTTTGAACATGTCATGATTATTGGGTAAATTTGAACTTTTATGTTTGGTGGATGGACAAACTTTTAAATTGTCATTCAAAGTGAAATTTATAGAATTAAAACGCATTAGTACATTGTTTTTAGATGAGGTTTAAGGCTTAGTAAGTGTCTTGGAGGTCTTATTGGTTATGAGAGCATTTTGATTCGAGAACCAAAGATTGGGAGACACAGAATTCAGCACAAGGGTGATGCATGGTTAGTGATAACTGTGTATCCCAAACTATATGGACCATTTGGACCAGAGTATGGTAGAAAAAACCATGTGAGATTTCAAGAAAATTATGCGAGGAAAGTGAAATAAGTCACAGAGGGTGAGAAAGGGATACACACTATTTGAAAGATTGCGTGCCTAGTCATGAGAGTTGAGGTGCCTTTGGACAATTTCAACACATGGTTGGCACATGGTTATCCAAACTATGTAGAATAACCATGAGGTTCAATAAAAAGATTGAAATTACTAAATTGGACATAGTTTCGTTTAATATCATTCCAACTATTTATTCCCCCATTAACGCACCTCCATACAGTATTGGGTTCCCATTTCTACCACTTTTAGGATTTAACAAATCTCCCACATATATACTCAGAATTGAATGTTGTAATATTAATTGTATAGCTACAGGTAATTATTCTAACCCACTTTCATTGTTTATTATTTTATGTTACCATTTGGAATGCTAATTCAATGCAACATTTTCCCTATTTTTAGGGTGTCTGTATGAGATTCTAATTTGTCTCATTTTGTCTTAGATTAGGGTCTATAAATCAACTATAGTGAACAAAAAAGGAAAAGGAAGGCGGTTCCAAGATTTCTCCTAGTATATACACAGTCTATGGGTTTCAATTTTAAATACATGTGTATGGGGATTTGTCCGGGTGAAACTCTTATAAAATAAAGATTGAATTTGAATCATTTAATTGATGTTGTGAGATTCTTGTGGGAATATTCCTATCTCTTTAAAATTATTAATCATGGTATGGTGATTTGAGTTGTTTGGGTCGGTTATTACATTTTTTAATTTAATTGTTAATATTGTGTTATGATTGAATTGGTTTTATGGGAATGTGTTAGGAATGTGTCACAATATATGGGGTGATGTAATCATCAAGATTAAGATGATGAGGTTCATCAAGATAAGGGTATATATGGATACATGTGGTATGGTGATGATCATTATAATTTAGGCAACATGATCATTGGGTTGAGGCTGATAGTGATTGTCTTGTAATAGATGGGCAATGAGGTTCTCATGTGGCAATGAGGTTTCCGGTTGGTGTGGCTTCATAAATGTTAGCGATTTACAATCAACATGATTGTCCAATAGTACTGTTGGGGTTGTGTGCACACAAATTAGGAACCAGTTGAGGTGGTGTTGCCACTCATTTTGGGTGGAGGCATACATAGATTTAATAGCCTAGGGGATGTTGTTGACCATCAGTTATAGAGGAAATAATCATCATAATAATCCATGGTGGATGGTGAGTGTAACCATTTAAGAGAGAATGAGGCTCACCGTGGCATTAATGGTTGATGTTCCTGGTTTATGGTATGTGGGACCATTGAATGGGGGTTGAGGCTCACTATGACATTAATGGCTGATTGACCAGAATGATGCAAGGAAGTTTCTTTCCATTACATAGGACAATGGTCTATTGAGCCAATGATGGTTGGTTATTATTTGAATGAAGGATCTCACTATTCCATAGGATATCAGGTTATTGAGCCGATTGTGATTTTTCAAGTGGAAGTATAAGGGACTTGTGAAACAATGTTTGGGTGTTCCGATTGGATGTCGGTATTACCCGATATGTGGCGTAGGTAGTTTCAGATCACATGAAGTGTCGGGTGACATGTATATGGATGAGATACCGAGGGTAATTTGGTATGACTAACTTTGGAAATATCATTACACTTTAGTATTTTCCAAAGTATGTAAGCAATTCCTCAGGGATTTTGAGAAAGTCTAAAGAAGGTTATGTATTTTTATTATTGAGTATAGCTTCTACTTATTTGCATATGAATACACATTTATAAATATTGATGTAAGATAGGAACACATTGGTGGTGGAATAATATGTTCATACTGACACCCTAAATGGTCCCCTAGGGATGAATGAAAACATTATAGTTCTGAGGTCAGGTTGGGGATCATGCACATGGGTGGGACATTAGTGACCAAGGATGCACATGTGTATGGGATGGATGGTAGATGAACCTTGGATGTTCTTTACATCTATATGAATTTATTTTTTGGGATTTTGAGGATGACCTTATATGATTATCCACAGGTGATCATGAATGTCTATTTTGTATGGCTATTTGACATGTACACTTTTTTGGCATGTATCCAGATGTATGTGTTTGGCATGTTATTTCCTATATTTCATTCATTTAATCTGCTGAGCTCTATCATTTCTTCCGTAGTGATGGTATTATATGACCATATGTATTATCATCATTAGAGGGTATAGTATCACCACTATCACCTAATTAGACCCTCACTACTAGTCGACACCCGTAGGTATTCAGGGAGATGCACCTATGGTTTAGTGGCCCACTGACCTAGAGCACCTGTTAAGTGGCTCCCGAGTTGGGGAGCTACATTATTTATTCTATGATAACTTTTGATATATGAGTTACCTTACATTATATTTAATCTCAACCTAATTATGTTTCCATTTTCCCAGGTTATATACAAAACTATTACAGAATATGTTTATAGAAGAAAATTGAATGTGAAGAGAATTTGTGGGAGATGTTTAAGAATTATTATCGATTAAGTATTTTCTTATATATTAGAAAAATTTCCTTTAGTTGAGATAGACATGGGATTTTTTAGTTAAAATTTTTTCCAAAATATTTAAAAATTTTATCCTAAAAGGTTTTGTAAATGTAAATGACTCAATATTTATTAGTGATATTTTAATTATTGATGGTTAATTTTTTTTCACTTTAGTTAATTTAAAAGTTGGTATGTAAAGAATATATTTATTCACATCAGATTCTAGGAGCATGGGTATGGGGTTATATAGTTAGTATTAAATGATTGGTTAGATAACTTTATAGGTTGAAATTTTAGTTTATTATAACTTAAGGGTTGACAACCCTTTAGTATTAGTTGAGGTTATATTGGATAGTTTATATTTTTTTCGGATTAGGATAAGATAACTTCAGTTAAAACCCCACAGATAAGGGTAAGGGATAATTATAAGTGTATTATAACATCTCAATGTTTTGGTAAATTAAATGTTGTGAAGTTCTCTTAGAAATTACATACCTAACAAGATACTAAAAGTGGATGTAGGCTCTAGAACATATATAATTAAAATAAATAACCATGAAAATACTAGATTGGGTATTCACTAGATCCCCACCCATTGCATACCAAATGTGCCTAATTTCACACCTAGTTTGACACTCACAGGGGATAATATTTGGTCAATAACACTCTCTTTAAAAAACATTATGAAGGATTTGAGTATGATGGTAACAAATTAGGTCAGAGAACCTAATAGGAAAATGACCATGGATAACATAGCGTTAAAAAAAGAGAGTTAGAGGTTGAACTGAAAGTATAATATATTAAAAACAAAGGTTTCATAGGGGATTCCATCCTAAAATTAATGTTTTAAAATTTATATTTTTATTATTATTATAATATTTTTGTTTTCAAAATTTTGTTGAAATAGGATCATGAAATTGAAACCAAGATAGTATATATCAAGAAGTAACTATGTCTTACAACCAAATAAGGGATAATACTTATATGACTAAGAAGTTTAGTATTTTCATATTATGAGGGAAAATGTTTATTTTTTTATTATATTATTGTATATTAAAAATGTTAGGAGGAATATTTGAAATATATATGGATTTTATTCAATAATTATTCTTTAAAGGGTTAGAAACATATAATAAATTGTGTTAATAACCTTGAAAAATGATTCTATGATAAAGATATTATTTTTGGGATATCTATTTAAAAACACATGATTGAGTTGTGAATGACTATTAGATTTAATATATGTTTTATGTTAATTTAATAAAGGGTTGATTTAATTTGAGAAAAGTGTGTGAGATAGTATTTATATCCTTGAATTTAATTATAGATTTTATGAAAAAGAGATCCATGTAATTTTGATGAACTTTATCTCATTTATGGGATTATGATATATATTGACTACTTTGTGACTTTATGAACTAGTGATTAATACATTTTAGTTTTATATATAGATTTATTGTTCTAGTAATATATATATCATTGGGATTTAATTCCTTAGTGATTCAAACGTTGTTGGGAATGTTCTGTTATGGGGAATATATAATTAGGGTATATAACTATATGGGTGCTGATTGTATGAATGAATAATTTTGTTTAAGGAATGATAATTAAATTGATATATATTGAGAGAGTATATTAGATTTCATATTATAAGTTATAACCCAATTTATGAATATGTTAATGATTCCCCCACCAACTTTAATTAATTAAAAATATTGAAAATTGTGGGGCACAATTTATTTATGGGTGATGTAACAACCTAAAATGTCAATATATATCTTCCATAATAAATATTATGTTAATGGATACTTATAAAATCCAAAAAAAACTAAAACAAAACTATGATATGTTAAAATATGATTTTATTGTTATAATAAAGCTGTTATATTAGTTGGTATAAAATTAATTAATCATATTATGAGATCTATAACAAAATAGAAATAAATGAAATTCATTAGAGGAAGTATCCATTATGAAGATAATTAGTATGATCATGGAAATGAAATAGATTAAATAGGGTTTTACTTATACCAATCCCACACTGAAATCAAACTATTACTATAATAGTGAAATTGTTTGTGGAAAACAATTCAAGATCATGGAAATTGCCGCAAGATCTATGCTTGCAGAATTACTACACTTGACTACCCCCAAAGATTACCTTATGTTTAGATATTATCAGAATATATGGAGGGGATATGTAACTATAAATTAGGGTGGTATAATAGGGTAATTATTAATGTAATAATTTATTTATCACATGTATTTTACACATTTTTTTTACAATTAAAAAGAAAAGGTAGTTTATTTTTCAATAAAAAATAGTTTTCCATTATATTTTGTATTTAAAATATAATTTTATAAATTTTAGAATTTAAATTAAACAAATGAACACAATTTTTTGACTTTTAATATCAAAATTAACATAATTTTAATTTTTTATATTTTTCTAAAATAATTGATGTTTGGTGAATAGTAAAAAACAATAATTTTGCTAATAATTTCACTTTAATGATACAATTATGACTTAAAATTTTTGAAAAATTTATCTATGAAACATATATATATATATATGTAAAATAAATATTTACAAATTACTAATATTTTTACATAAAATTCACATATATAATTTTGGAAACGTATGTAATATTTTACTCTAAAAACTGATTTATTCGCTTGTATAAAACATTTGTTTTCATCAATTGTAAAAATTAAATCCAAAAAAATGGATTTAATATTTTAGACAAAAATGATCATTTTATGTAATAATTTAAATTTCATTTTTCACATAAAATTATGATTACTAAGATTATTGTAAATGACAATGATCATGGTAAAATTGTTATTTTCACAGATTTATTTTATTAATATTGTCAAGTTTTTATCTAATAAAATAAATTAATATCTTATAAATAGTGAAATTAATATACGTTTTTATATTATATTTAAATAAATTATCAATTATTAGGTTTTAAATCAATAATAAATAATATTAAGTACACTTAATGGTGAAATTTTTTTTTCAACAAAAAGGTTTTATATATATATAATTTTTTTTAATTTAGAATTGAATATTAAATTAATTAGAAATTTAATTAGATTAAATGGATATTAAATTTTTTTATCACATTCAAATTTGGTATTATGGTTTTTCTTATATATTTATTAAAATATAACTTTCTTGGGTAAAAAGTTAATACCTCGACAAAAACAAAAAAAGGTTAAAAGTAAAATATAAAAAATGACTTTCAACATGCTTAAAACATGTGCTGAAATACTTGGTTGGGGATTTATAAACCAAATATAATAACAAAATCCATTATTTATCACTTTTTGAACCATTTAACTTATAATAGTGTTATTATATTATTGAAAAATAATGGATGTTGAAAACAAATTCCCTTTTCATCACTTATAAAAGGAGGTACTATCAACTCTTCAGGAAACACCCATTACTTAAAATTTATTTCTTATAATATTAAACTTTTCTCATTATATAATCATATATTAATTTCCAATTATTCTGGTCCCATGTAGTTATCTTAATCCCCTCATTATCATAGATACTTCTAAGAGAAAGTTAAGGTACAAAAGTTAGTATTACATACTCCTAATCATTTTATTCATAATCTTTATATTAAAAAACTACCCTAAAAGTTGTAATATAATGATATAAATATCATTATTATAATGAAGTTCAATTATATTAATTGTAAAAAAATTATTTATTCCTTCCCAACCACATATAAAAACAAAAGAACATTAATCGTGCGTTGTATGGACTATCACCTCCATGAAATAATGTTTTTTCATTTTTCATATTGATTTTAATTATTTATAAAAACCAATTAAAACATGATAAAAAAATATAAAAAAATCTAAATTATATCATTATTATGATGTTATAATGATATTATACACTTCCTTAACCATACTCATCCATCGAGTTATAATGTGTTCTTTTTTTGGGATGGTTTAGCAACCCACATGAATTATGTTATAAAATTATATCATTGATGACTATGCGAACTTTTATATTAATATTTTTAAAAGTTATTATGAAAATAATTATTTATTTATAGTTTTTTAATGGTAATATTAACTTCTTAACTTATCATTAAAATATTATATTTGGTTGCTAAAATTACCAAAATAAGTTGACATAGATTCAATTTTCACACAAACATGTGAAACAAATATAATTACTAAACAACTTATGATAATAAATATTATATATTAAATTAAGTATAGATGAATATGTTTATTAATAAGGTATCTAAAAAAATTTATTTGAATATTCAAGAAGTTAGAAAAATGCGAAAAAAAATTAGAAACAATGTATGAGTTTCTTATCTCAAATTTTCACCCATTGAGACATTTTTCTTATTAAACACAATTTATTATTTAAAATGGTGTATATAATTACACTTAAATATTTTATAACATTGTTATCTCATTATTAATTTTATTTAATATTTCATTTTAAATAACATCCATCAAGTGGTTTCAATTTCAATGTTACTCAAGTTATTACATTTTTCTCCAATCAATTTTTTTTCTCATTGTGTCAAAAGATTCTCTACTCGATGATAATGTTATAAAAACATTTTTCCATATAGTTCTATTTTACAATGTTTTCTTATATTACTATTTGAATAATTTACTTATTTTCATTTACATCATCTTCCTTTATGAAATACTGTCTCAAATAAAAGTCTTTTGTTTGAATGAAAAACTCCTATATTTACAACAGATCCTTTTCTCCATGTACATATTTTCAATCCCACAAAATTACTGTTATATATTGGCAACTATAATATGGATTATTTACTATGATTATCAAAATTATATTTAACTATATTATGATGTAAAATCTAATAATCTTTTCATGTTTTGGGTTTTTGAACATAGGTATTTCAAATATTAAAAAGGGTTTTCTACCCTTTCAAAATATAATGTTTTATCTACCAAACCAAATATAATTTGACAAAATTTATATATTTTCAAGGATATATTAATGAAGTTTATCTTTTAATAAATAAATTATTTGAATATTTTTAATTCAGATTTTTGAAAACAACTTTTAAATGTGACCCATAACTTCATTTTTTTGATATTCTATTCTAAAATCTATTTTTAGGATTTATTCCATATGATCACATTATTCCACTAGGTTATCCTTGTTTATGAAACATCATATTTGTGCCTTTATGGCTTCTCCAGGAAATTATAACTCCCCTGGTTTTATAAAATCAATGTTTTTAAAAGATCAAGGATATTTTCTATTTCTATTTTTCTTATAAAACTCCTTATAAGTAGTTTTCATATATGTTATTTTCTTTTTAAATATCGTATAATTAATCAAGGATATTCTTCCAATTTCAAAATCCAAATTCTTTATCTGGATAACCTATGTTATTTTCTTTTCTATTAATGATATGATCCATCACTGACTTTTTCTTTCCAAACCATTCAATATGAACAAGAATAACATTTCTTTCAATGCCTTTACTTTGTGAATACCCTATTTTTCCATTTTTTGATTGATGGGTATTCACCTAGATTCCACACATAAATTGATTGTGAATTTTTTACTTAACCATATACCCATTTATCTATAATGTGTTAGATTTTATATTCTTACATAGAAAACTATTCCATTTATTGAATGGGGAACTATTAAAAATATGTATACATCTTATTATGATATATATGTTTATTGATTACTCAGGAAAGTTGAATAAGAATTTTTTAAATGTCCACCTTCTTTCTCCATATGGGGTATGATCATGTTATCCCTTTTATTTAAATATGTAATAGTAATTATGTTAAATATATTTTTATTCCAATATGAATCATTATGGGAAATTTTTATCATGTATTTATCATTTATTTTCTCATAAGATGAATGCATTGGAATTAATTAATCATGGGTGGGGATTGGTTATAGATATCCCCTCGATGAAGAGGTTGATCTTAGGAGATAAAATATTTGGGTATTTTTTGTATGCTTACCCAATTCAATCATGATGTCATGGGTGTGACTTTAAAGATAATAATTATGTATTGGTTGTGGCCTTGATGGATAGAATTATTTCTTGTCCAAGGGATCGATGAAAAAAGATGTCTAACATTATGCATTCCATCCCCAGGAATTTGGTTATTGTTACCCATGTGACTGTTTATATTTATATATCATCCTTTGATTTATTTTAAGCTCATGTTTTTAGTAATATGGAATTATTTGACTCTTATTATTCACTCTATATTATCCATTCCATGATAGATTCTGATATAATTTTTCCCATACTGAGCATTTGATCTCTCCCTTCTTATTTTTTCATTTCCCTAGGATGTAAAGAAAAGTATTACACATGATGTTTGTATAAGAAAATATAATAATTGGACAATATGAGGGATATGTTAAAGTATCATTATGGATCAATTAGTTTCTAACATTGTGGATAAAATCACATTATTTAAGAAAGAAATGTACCATGTTAGTTAAAATTTTCTCTTAACTCTCAAAACCTATAAACCTAAATGGTCTTTAGAATGTATGTGACATAATCCTTATTAGTGTTATTTTAATTATTTATGGTTAAAATTGGGTCACTTAATTTCATTTCAACAATGATATGTATAGAATTTGTTTTTTCACATTAGATTTCAAGAGTGTGAATTTGGGGCGCTACAAGATTCTCTACTCGGCTAAACTTAGAAAACATGTTTGGAAGCTCTCTTTGTAACACCCCAAGCTTCCACAGTACGCTTCTCTTTGAATAATTCTCTAGTGTGTGTTGTACGCAACTCCGAGTTCTAACACACACCACAACCAATCAAACTATCCATTATGAATAGTAATACCCACTTTTTAAAATTTATAAATTTTATATTTCAAAATGGACTTCATTTTTGGATTCGTAATATCGAAATTAGCCTAGGGTGAATGTTTTCTATTTTTATGAAAACTTAAAATTTTTGATGAATAGTGAAAAACACTGAGTTATTAGTTAAAAACCGACTTTTTATTTAAATAATTATTTATTTTATTTAAATTTATTTTAGGTCAAAATAGATATTTAATACTTATATATGTTCAATGTAATTCATTAGAGTCAGTTTATAATAATTTTAGACATATAAAAATTTTATTGAACTTTTCACCGTCTTTTACCCACCTCCTAGGAGAATTAGCAAATTCACATAAAACTTAATTTTACCACTTTTGTGAGTGGAATTTCGAAAATCCAAGAGACATGGTTAATATCAAGGAGTAAAATGTGGTTCAATAAGATAAAAATAATTTTTGGTGAATAATAACTTTTTACTTTTATTTACCACAGTTAAAAGTAAACAAGATAATTAAGGGTAAAAATGATATTAATATCACCCTAACACATGTCCTAATTCTATTGGACAAGTTTATATAGACCAAAAACAACCTTATTAATAAAATATTGTCATTTATGTCCACTTGGATTAGATTAGGACATTTATTATTATTTAATTCAAAGAAGAGTTAAAAGAGTTAAAATCAAAGTTTATTAACTAAAACATTTTTAATATAGGGTTTTACATAAGAAAAATTAGATTATAAATATTAATTAGAAAGAAAAAAATATTTCCTACATAATGGTATTTTATTTATAATTTATAGACGTTAAATAATTTAATTTATTTATGACACAATGGTGATGCAGTAATTATCTAATTAATAAAATATTAAAATAATTGATAATATAAATACCCAAATAAATGTAATTTGAGCCTTTTTATAAATTAAATTAATTTTATAGGTTAATATGACATGTTATTATTGATTTAATTATGTTTGTTCAAAATAATCATGCTGTTATAATTTTCACAAAAATCAAATACCAAATAGTGTCAAAATTGACATAAAAGAGTTTTTAAAACAAATATTATATTATTAATTGATATTCAATTCCTAAAAATATAAGGTTCATCCAATAGACTTATATAATGATATTTGTATCATTAATGGACCACTTGGTGGTCTCTTGGATGTATATAGTAAGTTTATTATCTATATAATATAAAAATACAAAGTGACATGGAAAATGTCAAACTAATTAATGGCGAGTTAAAACTAAAAGATAATGTTAATATAATAACTCAAACCTGTCTAAATTCTATTTTTTGAAATTATTTCGACCCATCCGCACCTTATAATTTGAATCATTCACTTTGGATCCATTAGAAACCAAATATAAATTTATTATAAAATAATATTTCTAGCTTTTCCAAAGGTGCCCCTCACCCCTCTTATAAAAGGGAACTCCCCCATCTCACTAATTCACACATTCAAAGCCATTTGGTTCGGCCGAAACCTGCCAAAATACTTGCTCAAATTCCCTAATTTCAACTTAGAGGCATTATTTTCATCAGAAAGCCAACCTAAGGATCCATTTTGATCAAATCAAAAGGAAGAACCCGAAGAAGAGGAAATGTTTTCACCGCCCTTTTTCAAGTTCATTTCTTCTTCAACTTCGTATTTCTTAGTTATTCACATTCTAAAATAATAACTCTAGTATCTCCTATATACTATGATGTTATTATAAATATGGTACAACAATATTCAGTATACTATCCATCCTTTTAATGACATGTCACCATACATGCGTACGTACGACTTACCGTCTCCACGTCATGGTGTAATTGTTATTCAATATATTATTATTTGGATGGGTATAATAATGATGTGTAATTCATGTAAATAATAAATATAACATGATAATTATTCTTTATATATGATATACCATCCAATTATATATTATTTTAATATCAAAATAATGATATTGTCGCTCGTGCGTACGTACGCACTACCGTCTCCAAGAAACGCGTTGAGATTCATTCCCCATCATATCCATTCAAGAATAATTCTCATTTGATGATTAAAATTAATGTTTAATAACTTTATATCATTATGGATATGAATAAGATACAACCTATCCATAACAAACACAATTATGTAACAAAACATATAAAAGAAAACGAGTAAGTTAACACCCGAAACGACGATAATACTAAAGTATTATTAACAAAGCATTATTAGAAGATCATATATGATATCATAATTATGGTTCTTGTATAATTTAATAACAATGTTTTAAATATTATACAGGAGGTTAACATGCCATTGACTAAGGAAAAGTACAAGGTAACGATTTATTTCACAATATCTTCATTATCCGAGGTTGTTTGTACGTGATTATCTACTGGGACCTCTTTATCATCCACATCCATGATTCTTAAAAATGTATTTCAAATAATTATTACTATTTTAAAGACTATGGTATAAAGTAATTTATACCCTTGTTGACTTTTTATAATAAGTTTATAAATGAATATTTCTGTCATTTTCCAAACAATGTCCTTTTTAACCTTTTCGACAGAATTAAGGTAAGAATGTCTTTTTTTAACTTATACGGCGGGTGAGGCTATTTTCCACCGTTATATAATCATCAAAGCTTCCATTAAAAGCTTATACGAATATTTTAAAAGTAAATACTTTATTTTATAATTATGTGACTTTTAAATGATTTAAAAAAAAAGAGATATTTCTCTCAAATAGTTTTGATTTCATCTATGTCAACATCCTTTGATGGATTTTAAGCTTATTTGAAGTTTATTTATTATGATACAAAACTTCCATATATTATTGAAGGTTTTGTGATATGTCTGACTGTGGATGTGTTATTTTTATACCATTCATGGTTTATGGAGAATGTATTGACATTTCGTATGCTAGTTTTAATACGAATGTTTATGTTTTGTTTAAACATATTCATATAAGGAATGCATTGGACTTAATAAGTGATGGGTGGAGCCCGATATATCTCCTCGATGAATCAGTAGGCCTCATGAGACAAACTAGTGTCTTGGAACAAGGCCTTGAAAAAATATTATTTGTAGTCTTGGCACGAGGCCTTCGCTATGTGGTTATGATAGTCTGGCATTATGAATTCCATCATTATGAAAGTGGTTATTGATCTTTCATGTGATTATTCGACTAGTAGAATATCCATGTGAATAAGTAAATGGAATTATTTAATTTTATCTTTTCCATATTATGCTGATGTTCAAGTTTAAAAGGTTTTTGTTTTAGTTATACATTGCCTTAAATGTTTTATACTTATTTACGAAAGTTTCTGCTATATTGTTATCCTTACTAAGCATCTGAGATCACCCCTTTCAATGTTTTATTTTTCCCAGGATGTGAAGAAGTAATTTATGAATGACCTGAAGGAATAGTATAAGGGGATATGAGTGTGTTTTATGAAGACAAGATTTTGTTTTATTAGTTTTCTCTTTATGATGTAATGTAAGACTTATGAATATATCTAGTGTTTCCAAGGATACTAAACTAATCGGTCTTTCGAGATTTGATCTTTCTTATGATAATGCCAATGTTATGTAATAATGCACTGACTCTGGGTAACTGGGGTCGGGGCGTTACAGTTGGTATCAGAAGGAGTTTAGTACAAACCTTGGAAGCTAGATTTAGATAAACTCTGATTAGAGCACATAAACCTAAGATGGACTTTGAGGATTAGTATAGAAGAACTTCCTTGAATTTTGGTATTTTAGAGATTTTTTGAGTTTTCCGAGCAATACATCCCTATCTGGATACGGGCAGGTAGAGGTGGTTCTGGCACAGATGTACCTAGGGGTAAAACCTGAAAACTCCGCTTTGAGCTAGACTCGAACGATAACTGGTGCACGACAACGGGCTTTTCTACACTCTTGGTTACGACAGTCCCGGGGGATATTCTTAGGATAACTCTCATTTTCTTTACAAACCATTTTTAAGGATTTATGAATACATACTTCTTGAAAGAATTTTTTTATGATTATGGATTATATCCATAAATAGTTCAATTTATGTTAAGTGTTTTATAAATATGAAATTATGTATTTTGATTCATAAACTGATCTAGTTTACGCCATTGTTTATAAATGGCACCTAGTGGAAGAAATGGAAACCATATCAACGCATGCACTCCATGTAGGGATTGCCCGCCTGATCAAGATAATTATAGTGAAGCTAGTGATACAACTGGTGCTGATCAACTTATCACCATACTGGGAAAACTCACTTAGGTTATGAAAAATAACCTTACCCGTATAAAGAACCCCGATCCACAGTGTGGAAGATCAATGTTAGATCGCTTCATGAGGAAACAACCACCAACATTCAATGGGAGTACAAATCCATTGGTAGCTGAGCAATGGATAAGTTCCCTAGAGAAAATATTTCAGACTTTGGGGATTAGTGAAAGGGAAAACATTATCATGATAGTTTACCGCCTCACTGGAGATGCTGATCAATGGTGGTAATTGATTCAAAACATGAAAAAATATGATGAAGTATCAAATATGGAATGGAGGGAGTTCAAGCATCTGTTTTTAGAAAAATACTTTCCTCGTGACCATCGAGCAGATATGGAAAGGAAATTTTTGAGTCTGAGACAAAAGGAGGATGAGAATGTTGCAAAGTATGAGGCTAACTTTACAAGTTGAAAAAGGTATGCTGGAGATTATATACATAACCCAAGAAGTATGATTGATCGTTTCTTGGATGGGTTAAAACCATTTCTTCATCCAGCATTAGTGTCACAATCCTTCTCATCGTACGAAGATATTGTTTCATGTTCTATCAAGACAGAAAAATAATTCTCTAAGTCTTATGACTTTAAAGAAAAGCAAGAGAAGAAGAGATCTGCAGATCAATCTAGGAATGGAAATAAGGGGAAAAGGGAAAAGTTGAATATCCATCCTGCAGTAAATGTGAGAAGAAACACCCTGGTACTTTCTTGAAGGGAATGAGAGTCTGTTAAAAGTATGGTGAAAAAGGACACTAAGCTCGTGATTGCGAGGGGAAGAAAGAAGCTACCAATGTTCAATGCTACAACTGCAGAGAGATGGGACATTATGCTAATGAATTTCCTAAGCGTCAGGGGAACTTACCTCATAAAAGGCTAAGGGATCAAGGCCAAGCTTATGCTATCACTACTGCTGAGGTAGAAGCTCCTAAAGACATGGTGGAAGGTAATTTAATGGTTTCCTCAAGTTTAGAAAATGCAATATTTGATTCTGGATCATCTCATTGTTTCATATCTTCCCGGTTTCATAAGAAAATTAGATATTTCCAATTTTATTTAACAGAGGAGTTGTCAGTTAAAACTCCAAGGGAAGTATCATTGCAACAAATTTTTGTGAATCAGTCCCCGTTAGAGCACATAAATGTTATTTATCTGCTGATCTCATCATCATTCCTATTGTTGAGTTTGATATAATCATCGGTCTGGATTGAATTTCGGACCATGATGTAAAAATTTATTGTAAGAAGAAGAAGGTTACTATTTTTGATGATGATGATAAGGAACACCTTATCTTTAAAGAGGTATGATCACCACTTAATTCTTATCTAGATCCACCCCCAGTAGCTCACCTAAATTCAATTATTGGGGAGGAAGAGAATAAAATGACTGTGGGTGAGGAAAAGAATGTTCAAATAAAAGAATTACCTATTGTGAAAGAATATAAAGATGTGTTTCCAGAAGATTTACCTGGACATCCTCCAGAACAAGAAGTTGAGTTTTCTATTGATTTAATTCCTGGATAAAGGCCTATATCGAAGACCCCTTATAGAATGGACACTGTGGAATTAGTCGAACTAAAGAAACAACTAGAGGAATTGAGTAATAAAGGATTTATTCGACCTAGTGTTTCTCTATGGGGAGCCTCTATACTTTTTTGTTAAGAAGAATGATGGACCTATGAGGTTATGTACCGACTACAAGGAAATAAATGCTATAAAAATAAAGAACAAGTATCCCCTGCCTCGCATTGATGATTTATTTGGCCAACCGAATGGAGCTCAATACTTTTCAAATACTGAACTTTGGTCTGGATACCATCAGTTGTGTGTGAAGAAGGAAGACATTCCAAAGACAACATTTCGAACTAGGTACGGGCATTACGAGTTTACAGGAATGCCTTTTGGGCTGACTAATGAGCCCTCTGTATTCATGGATCTAATGAATAGAGATTTCAAGTAATATATAGATGAATTTGTGGTCTTATTTATTGATGATATCTTGGTATACTCCAAAAGCTACGAAGATCATGAAAATAACTTGCGCATTATCCTGGAGACTCTGAGAAGACAAGAATTATATGGGAGTTTTAGAAAGTGTGAATTCTGGCTTCAGAAGATTTCTTTTCTTGGCCATATTGTCTCCAAAGATGGAATCTATGTTGATCCTTCTAAGACCAAGGCAATCCAAGAATGGCTAGCACCGACGAGTATAACTGAGGTACGTAGTTTTATTGGTTTAGCAAGTTATTATCAACATTTCATCCAGAATTTTTCCTGATTGGCTAACCCATTAACAAAGATCACACATAAAGGGGTTAAATTTGATTGGACAAAAGAGTGTGAAGAATATTTTGAAGAACTGAAGAGAATATTAGTCAAATATTCTATTTTGACTCTACCATCAGGGAATGATGGGTTCGTTATTTATAGTGATGCATCGAAGAAAGGACTTGGTTGTGTCCTTATGCAGAGTGATAGGGTTATTGCCTATGCATCACTATAGATAAAAATTCATGAGAAAAACTATCCTACACATGATCTTGAGTTAGCTGCTGTAATCATTGATTTGAAGATATGGATACATTATCTCTATGGTGAAAAAGGTGAGATTTATATTGATCACAAGAGTTTGAAATATATTTTCTCACAAAAATAACTCAACATGAGGCAAAGGAGATGGATTGAATTACTCAAGGATCATGATTACACGATACACTACTACCCGGGGAAGGAAAACAAGGTGGAAGATGATTTGAGTAGAAAAGATCACGGTGTTTTGAACACTATGAGAATTGAAAGGGATCCAATTTTCATGGATCTAGTGAATATAGACATGAGAATAACCATGGAAGGTGAAACATAAATGATTTTTCAAATGGTTGCCAAACCATCTTTACTAGAAAATATTAAGAGTTCTCAGACTGATGATGAAGAATTTCAAAAGAAGATTAAATCTATGAATGATGGGATATTGAGAGACTTTGTGTATGAAGATGGAATTTTGAAATTTGGGAAGAGGCTTTGTGTTCTTGTTATACCTGATCTAAAAAGGGAATTGCTGGGCGATGCCCATAGTTCCAATTTCTCTATACACCCTGGGAGCACCAAAATGTATAGATATTTGAAGGAATATTTTTGGTGGGACAACATGAAGAGGGAGATTGCTGATTTTGTGTCAAGATGTATGGTTTCTCAACAAGTGAAAGATGGAAGTCAATAGCTTGGTGGAGTATTGAAACCTCTTCCCATACCTGAGTAGAAATGGGATAATATTACAATGGACTTCGTCATTGGGCTAACAAAGACTCCTAGAAGGAACGATGAAATATGGATCATTGTTTATCGTCTTACCAAGTCTGCACATTTTCTTGCTATAAGGGAAGATTTACCACTTGAACGGCTAGCAAGACTATATATTAATGAAGTTGTGAGACTTCATGGAGTACCCCTATTGATTGTTTCTGATCTTGATCCCCATTTTACATCAAGATTATGGAAGAGTCTTCAGAAGGCCTTGGATACTGAACTTCATTTGAGCACTGCCTACCACCTTCAAACAGATGGACAATCAGAACGGACTATTCAAACCTTAGAAGACATGTTGAGATCCCGATAACTTGACTTTCAGGGTATGTGGGATCAATATTTACCTCTGGTAGAATTTTCCTATAACAATAGCTTCCATTCGAGTATTCAGATGGCACCACATGAAGTGTTATACAGAAAGAGATGTCGCACAACAACCTATTGGGATGACATTGGGGAAAGAAAACTTGTAGGTCCAGAACTGGTGGGGGAAATGATGGAAAATGTGAAGGTAATCCAAAACCACATCAAAGCAGCTCAAAGTAGGTAGAAGAGCTATGCTGATAACTGAAGGAGGGATTTGGAATTTCAAGTAGGAGATCATGTTTTTTAAAGGTATCTTTTTGTAAGGGAATTATACGTTTCAGTAAGAAGGGTAAATTGAGTCCCAGGTACATCAGACCTTTTGAAATTCTAGAACGAATTGGGGTTGTAGATTACCGTTTGGCAATGCCGCCAAGTCTCTCAAAAGTTCACGATGTGTTCCATGTATCACTGTTGTGGAAATACATGCCTGACCCAACGCATGTACTCACTTACGAGGAATTAGAACTAGAGCCCGATCTGTCTTATTGCGAAGAGCCCATTAGGATTCTTGATACCAGAGAACAAGTGCTGAGAAATCGGACGACTCGTCAGGTAAAAGTTCTATGGAGAAACTATAAGCTGGAAGAGGCAACGTGGGAACACGAGGAAATTATGATGAAGAATCTCCCGAGTCTTTTTATACAGTAATTTTCTAGAAATTTCGAGGACGAAATTATTTGAAGGAGGGTAGAATGTAACACCTCAATCTTCCACAGTACGCTTCTCTTTGAATAATATAGTAGCATGTTTTGTACACAAATTTGAGTTCTAACACACACCACAACCAATCAAACTTGCCGTTATGAATAGTAATACCCACTTTTTAAAATTTTATAAATTTTTTCATTCAAAATGGACTTCATTTTTGGATTTGGAATATCGAAATTAACCTAGGGTGAATTTTTAGTATTTTTCTGAAAACTTTCAATTTTTGATGAATAGTGAAAAACACTGAGTTATTAGTTAAAAACCGACTTTTTATTTAAATAATTATTTATTTTATTTAAATTTATTTTAAGTCAATATAAATATGTAATACCTATATAAGTTAAACTTAATTCATTGGATTCAGTTTATAATAATTTTAGACATATAAAAATTTTATTGAACTTTTCACCGTCTTTTACCCACCTCCTAGGAGAATTAGAAAATTCACATAAAACATAATTTTACCACTTATGTTAGTGGAATTTCATAAATCCTAGAGACATGGTTAATATCAAGGATTAAAATTTGGTTCAATAAGATAAAAATAATTTTTGGTGCATAGTAACTTTTTACTTTTATTTACCACAGTTAAATGTAAATAAGATAATTAAGGTTAAAAATGATATTAATATTACCGTAAAACATGTCCTAATTCTATTGGACAAGTGTATCTTGACCAAAAAAACAGTAGGAATAAAATATTTTCATTTAGGTCCACTTTGATTAGATTAGGACATTTATTATTATTTAATTCAAAGAAGAGTTAAAAGAGTTAAAATCAAAGTTTATTAATTAAAACATTTTTAATATAGGGTTTTACATAAGATAAATTAGACTATAAATATTCATTATAAATATAAATAGATTTCATACATAATTTATTTTATTTATAATTTTTACACGTTAAATAATTTAATTTATTTTTGACACAATGGTGATGCAGTAATTACCTAATTAATGATATATTAAAATAATTGATAATATAAATACCCAAATAAATGTAATTTGAGACTTTTCATGAATTCCACTAATTTTATAGGTTAATATGACATGTTAGTATTGATTTAAGTATGTTATTTCGAAGCAATCATGTTTTTATGAGTTTCACAAAAAATCAAATACCAAATAGTGTCAAAATTGACATAAAAGAGTTTTTAAAACAAATATTATATTATTAATTGATATTCAATTCTTAAAAATCTAAGGTTCGTCCAAGAGACTTATATAATGATAGTTATATCATTAATGGACCACTTGGGGGTGGATTGGATGTATATTGTATGTTTAGTAACTATATAATATAAAAATACAAAGTGACATGGTAAATGTCAAAGTAATTAACTAAGAGATAAAACTAAAAGATAAGGTTGATATAATAACCAAAACCTGTCTAACTTATATTGTTAGAAATTATTTCGACCCATACCCACCTTATACTTTGAATCATTCACTTTTTAGCCATTAGAAACCAAATATAAATTTATTATAAAATTATATTTCTAGCGTTTCCAAAGGTGCCCATCACCCCTCTTATAAAAAGGCACTCCCCCATCTCACTAATTCACACATTAAAATCCATTTGGTTCAGCCAAAACCTGCCCAAATACTCTCGAAAATTCCCTCAATTAAACCTAGAGGCCTTATTTTCATCATAAAGCCAACCTATGGAGACATTTTGATCAAATCAAAAGGAAGAACCTGAAGAAGAGGTAATCTTTCACCACCCTTTTTCATGTTCATTTCTTCTTCAACTTCTTCTTTATTTGTTATTCACATTATAAAATAATAACTCCAGTTTCTCCTATATATTTTTATGTTATTATAAATATTGTTCAACAATATTCCGTATTCTATCCATCCTTTTAATGACATGTCACGATATGTGCGTACGTACGACTTACCGTCTCCATGTCGTGGTGTAATTGTAATTCAATATATTATTATTTGGATGGGTATAATAATGATATGTAGTTGATGTAAATAATAAATATAACATGATAATTATTATTTATATATTATATAACATCTAATTACATATTATTTTAATATCAAAAGAATGATATTGTCTCTCGTGCGTACGTACGGACTACCATCTCCACGAACGCGATGAGATTCATTCCCCATTGTATCCATTCAAGAATAATTATCATTTGATGATTAAAATTAATGTTTAAGAACATTATATCATTATGGATATGAATAAGATACAACCCATCCCTAAAAAACATGACTTATGTAACAAAACATATAAAAGAAAACGAGTAAGTTAACACCCAAAACGACGATAATACTAAAGTATTATTAACAAAACATTTTTAGAACATCATATATGATATCGTAATTATAGTTCTTGTATAATCTAATAATTTTTTGTAACTATTATTCAGGAGGTTAACATACCATCATCTATGGAAAATTACAAGGTAAGGGTTTATTTCACAGTCTCTTCATTATCCGAGGTTGTTTATACATGATTATCTACTAGGACCTCTTTATCATCCACATCCATGTTTCTTAAAAATGTATTTCAAATAATTATTACTATTTTAAAGACTACAGTATAAAGTCATTTATACCCTTGTTGACTTTTTATAAGAAGTTTATAAAGGAATATTTCTGCCGTTTTCCAAACAAGGTCCTTTTTAACCTTTTCGACAGAATTAAGGTAAGAATGTCTTTTTTTAACTTATACGGAGGGTGCAGCTATTTTCTACCGTTATAAAATCCCTGAATCTTCCCTTAAAAGCTTATAAGAATATTTTAATAGTAAATGCTTTATTTTATAATTATGTTACTTTTAAATGATTTCAAAAAAAGAGATATTTCTCTCAAATAGTTTTAATTTCATCTATGTCAACATCCTTTGATGGATTTTAAGCTTATTTGAAGTTTATTTATTATGATACAAAACTTCCATATATTATTGAAGGTTTAGTGATATGTTTGACTATGGATGTGTTATTTTTATACCATTCATGGTTTATGGAGAATGTATTGAAATTTCGTATGCTAGTTTTAATACAAATGTTTATGTTATGTTTAAACCTATTCATATGAGTAATGTATTGGACTTAATAAGTGAGGGGAGGAGCCCACTATAGCTCCTTGATGCATCGGTAGGTTTCATGAGACAAACTAGTGTCTTGGAAAAAGGCCTCGACAAAATATTATTTGTAGTCTTGGCACGAGGCCTTGGCTATGTGGTTATGATAGTCTGACATTATGCATTCCATAATTATGAAAGTGGTTATTGATTTTGCATGTGATTATTTGACTAGTAGAATATACATGCGAATAAGTAAATGTAATTATTTCATTTTATCTTTTCCATATTATGTTTATGTTCAAGTTTAAAAGGTTTCTATTTTAGTTATACATTTCCTTAAATGTTTATGCTTATTTATGAAAGTTTCCGCTATATTTTTATTCTTACTGAGCATCTGATCTCACCCCTTTCAATGTTTTATTTTTCCTAGTATGTAAAGAAGTACTTTATGAATGACCTACAGAGATAGTATGAGGGGATATGAGTGTGGATTATGAAGATAAGATGTTGTTGTAGTAGTTTTCACTTTATGATTTAATGTAATACTTATGAATATATCTAGTGTTTCTAAGGCTACTAAACTAATCGGTATTTCGAGATTTGATCTTTGTTATGATCATGGCACTGATATGTATTAATGCACTGACTCTGGGTAACTGGGGTCGGGGCGTTAAACTCTTGATATTACCTAGGCCTTGTAATACTTCTATGTGCACTCTCAGTACACATGGAATTATTTTTTAGTATTCATTGGTATTCCTCCCAAAGGCTCTCTTGATCCCTTGGATAACTCTCCCTTGCTAGTCTACGACAAAGGATAAGGTCTTAAGTTCCTAAGTCACCTCAAATAGACCCAATTTGTCCCTTGTGAAATACATTACAATTAAATAAACACATAACAAGTTCCAATTTTAGAAACCAAACATGAATATAATTATCAATGACCTCTCTCAAGGTAAAACCACTTTTTGAATCCATTTAAGAAAAAAAACTCTCCTTGGGAAATTTTATCAAATAGGTCATGTTCATTTAAAACCAATTCCTTTGATGAATCTTCTTTAAAATCTCAAATTTTAATTTAATATCATAAAAAATTACAAGAGTTTATAACCATCTATAATCACACTATTAAAAGGAAATTTGAAAAACATAAACCAAATTCAATAATGAATTAAAGGTTAGTAATGAAAAATTGACCGCAAATAGAGACACATACCTCAAAATAGAACTAAAACACATATCCATTGATGAATCAACAAGATTATTGTAGGAGAGGTCCTCACACACCTAATCCAAAAAGAAAACACATAAATCCACCCATCAAGAACCCTTGGTTTGACCAAATCGCAAGCCAGGATTTCCATATTAAAATAATTGAAAAATAAGGATAAAATATGGGAAAGGAAGGATAAATCAAATATATAAAAGCATAAAATGAATTAAATCACCAATGATCAAGAGTAATCCACAAATACCAAAGATGAGGAAGCTCTAAGTCTATGTAGATAGATGTGCACACGAGTGGTGGAGAAATGAGTGTATTTGGCTTAAATATCTACAATGAATTTTGGTAAAAAAATACCCATTTTAATGACCTAACAATCTGCATAGTTTTTCTGCACAGTTAGGTAAACCATGTGACAAACATGTGGGAGCCAATGTCTCCTTAAAAACAAGATACTCAATTTTTGGAATCCATCACATGGTTTAAAAAACTATGATCAAGATATAAAAAACCCACTATCCCCCAAACTACTCTCCCACAGGGTTAGATACATGGTTTCTAATAACCATGAACTAACCATGATACAAGTATGGTTTTCTAAAAAATTGAGGTTATATACCACCAAAATTTGGAAACTCCAAGAATAATTTTTTTGAAATAAATCTCAAATTAAATTTTCTTGGTGAACCGGTGGGCATCACATCTATAAAGAAATAAATTTATTACTTCTATTATTTGGGATTCATAGTCGTGTTGATTAGTGTGGTCTCTCAAGCTTCCTTTGTACCCAAATTCACCTATTTCAAGTAATCAATAATGGTTGATATACCTTCTTTAAAATCTATTATAGAATCAGCAAAATCTACTCCATCATCACTAATAACAATGTAGAAAAGATATTATTTATTAGTATTATTAGATTTATTAGTGGTATAATCATATTTATTAGGACTATAGTTGCTCAAAGAGGCTAAGAGTTTAACATGCTTGATTGACATAGTGTGAATGTTGGTGAAGGATCCCAAACACTATGTTCCATTATGATGGTGTGTTACCATCTGATCAAATTGTTTTGTTTATATTAACCATATATCGATCAATCCTATATTCCTAAAAATATACACAAGGAGGTGATTGATTCATATAGGTTGCATATAGATCTTCCCCTTGGCTAATGAAGGTTATTCAATAACAGCATAAACGTTCCCATTATAACAAAAGAATGTAATTTACAGATCTTTTCCCATAACAAGAATGTCCCTGTGATTTCCCAACTATTGGGTCATCTCTTCACCTTGGTTGATAGGGAGTAAACAAATTTCATTCACTTTACACCATGGTTTGATGAGATGAGAATTTATCCCATTAGGAGAAATGATATTCATTGAACCATCCACCGACACTATCTTTCATTCCCATTTTCAATATCCAACAATAATATATTGATATTTATAAGAATCAAAGGGAGAGGTTTCACTGTAAATAATCCTAGATTTCATATTAGTAGACTATTTTAAGTATTGATGATAGGAATAGGGTAACACTACATGAATATGAAGTTTTTATATTTATAGTATGGCATTAGAGGATGGATATTAGTGAACCACCTTTAATTTAGAATCATAGACAAGGTATCTGAACATAGTGTTCAGCCTAATCTTATTTAGGGGAATCTACTTACTATTTTCAATTCCTTGAAACTTGATATTGTAAGGGGCTATATCGTCTTTATCATATGTAAGATTGTGGGGATTCTATATTATAATAATAATGAATACCAATGTCTACTCAGTCATATACATGTTTTCCTCATCTATTTTATAAAATCCTAGTAATTTTAATGGCGAAATGTTCTTTAATTATCAATATTTATAATTATTATCATTTTGAGTGGAAATTGGATGTCTGAATGAAAAATAAATTTTTACTAAAGGATAAATTCACATAGATGAGTCAAGGTGGTCTAAAGTGGTTGAGTCTAAGAGTTTTCTCCACCACTACAAAATTATAATCTTGAGGAAAAGTTCCTAAAAAGAAAATAGAATGAGATTCTTGGATGAATATCCATTGTAATATACTTTGTTCACAACATTTTTCACTCCATTCCACATACAATGGATCATAAAATTACTATCAAAGAGTTTTTTTAATTCATAAATGATATAAATAATACACTAGGGGATGAGATAGATCCTTAAAGAATATCGATGATCAAGGTTAAGTTAGATTCCACCATAAATAAAGAAATACCCCTATTAGAAAATAGAAAGAAAAATAAACAAGGATTTAGATTCTATATGAAGTGGGACACCTTAATTATAAAATGTGTTGAAGGCTATAAAGATTAATCTATAATTGTATAGAACAATGCCTTATCCGATTTTTTTTCATTTAATCAGGATTCATCATTGTTGAGCTTCAATCTAGAGCAAGGATGAGACTTTCGACCTAGTAGCTGAACATACAAAATTTGGTTTAAATAACTACATTGAATTAAAAGTATAGGTTCTAAAGGTATTTTCCCTTGAAGTGGATCACCCGATCCTGGAGTAGCATGAATCCAATGGAAATTTTAATTATTTGAATTTTTAATTTTAGTTCCAATTAGATTATCAATTATTTATAGTTTATTTTACATATATTCATTGAATAAAACATTAATGGTTTTGTGTAAATATACATTGAAAATATATTTGTACAATTATTTTTATGATTTAAGGGCTTCAGATTTATAATTTTCATTATTACAAGTTTTTAATTTTAGCACTAAATTACTGGAATTTTTTTAATCCTTCTCTTAAAGTATAAAATTCCATTTTTAAAATTTTTGTCTTGTATTTTGAGTTCGAATAAAGGTAACAATACTATGAAGGAAATTTTTATGTTTTATGGAAACTTGTTTAAAGTTGATGATTCAATTCAAAAGGCCAATGTAAAATTCATACAGACCTACATAAGTTCATTCCACATATCCACACCTATGTAATGGTCATAAAGACATTTGTAAAAGTCATGATATATCTCACCACTTGTGTAAAGGTAACTTATATAATTTAAAAACCCACATAAGGGTAATATTAAACTCTTGTAAATGTGAGACTATCATTCATGGACCTTCATAAGTGCAATCATATACTTCTGATGAGATACATCAGGGTTATGCTATGCTATGTCAGATTCACCCTAAGGTTTAATCACCCTTAATAAGGTGTCCTAAATTTTCCAAATATACCCACATATATATAGACTCATGAAAGGGTTCCTAAATTTGAAATATATCATTCTAAATCTTCCACACAGATTAATATTCCATAGTATCCTTTAATTATTGAATAAAACCAAAGTAAATATGGTCCTTTTTCAAGCATGAAATTGGACATAGTGAGACTTATAAATATTTTATAGGAATACATAACAAGATGGATCTAGATCCCAAGAGGCCATGATATTCATTAGGGAACATTAGCTTGAGTCACCCGAGGAAGATGATGAACAATGAACAGATCCATGTAGATACTGGAGATTCAATATATGAGTTGTTGACATTGAGTTACAGTGTTAGGAAGAATCAAGAGAGTCTAATATAGGTTCAAATAACATGTAAATACATCTAGGTTCATCCTGATTAGAGAAAAGTCCAAATGCCTATGGGGGCGACACATTATTAGGCTGATGTTTGGTTAAAATTTCTAGATTTGTAGTATATAAAGTTAAAGATCATATTCATATCATAAAACATGGATGATGCTTCCTATTAGAAAATTTTATAATTCCATTTTTACTTATTATATAAATAGGGGGTTTGAGTTCTTATTTATACATTCATTATTCTATTCAAAAGGATTATATTCATTGGGAGAAAATTATATTTGTAAATAAAAGTGCCTGGTTATTTTCCTCCAAGTGTTATTAAAAATTTACAGATAAATGACTAATCTTCTAAGAATGTTCAAAGAAGTGAATATTTATACATCCTAAATATTAGAATACCAGTTGATCATTTCTTTCTTCCCAGCTCTTAGCTAAAAATTATGGTGAAGTGGGGATGTGAAAGATTATTCACTTCCATAACTATTATTACTCTCTTTAACTTTTTTTACTTTTCCCCTTATTTATTTATTTCACTCAATTTAGTGTTGTAAGTGTGGTTGTGTGATTTGATAATCTGAATTGGGTCAATTTTTTCTAGTGGGATATCCTTGTTATAGTGATTCTATAGAGTGATTCTTTTTTCAGTCTAGGTGACTATTTCATGCATCATGAGACAAACTTTTTGGAGTATTCATTGTTTTTAGTGAGAGTGATTTTTGAGTTGATAAATAGCTCATTACCACAAAAAAGTTGATTGTTGATGATTTAATATATCAGCTTGTCAATGATAGGTAGTAGAAAAGTGTAATGAACTAGAATTGGACAAATTTATTACTAATTTTCTTCCCTATATTCTCTATTCTTCCATTATTTTCTTGCTTTCTTTTAAATTTTTTTCAACCATTGTTTTCTTGAATTATTTACATGTTTAAAAATAAATAAAAACTGGAATATATAATTAATGAATCACTTTGATGTGTACACTGGCTCTTCAAGAAAACTCCAAGGTTATTTGTTCTTCTATATATAGGTAGTTTATAAATTTATTTTTGAGTGAGATCTTGATATATCACCCATAAAAATTTCTATCTTTTATAGGGATACAAGTTTTTCATAAGTGAATTTTTATTTTTTTAATTTTTAAAATCAATAGTTATGGAATTTTATAGTTTTGAATTAATTTTAATACTATATTATACTCAAGTGAATGAACATAAATATGATATTGAATTTTTTCAAATCTGTTTGCAAAAAAATTATTAGGGAAAAACTGAGGATAACATAGTCAGTTCTAGGTGAGTGGACAAATTTTTAACAAAATAAATCTCCTCAGTTCATGAGGATTATAGGAGAAGGTTATCCTTTAAGAAATCTTAGGAAGATATCCCAGAAGAAGAATTTAAATTGTAACTCAAGATCTATATTTTTTATTTTGAGTTCTCTTTTATTACATAGATGGTCCAAAAATATCAACATTTTTATTTTAAGGGCCAAAAAATAAGGAATATACAGATTTGGAGGAAGATATATCTACTTTTGAAGATTAATTTTTCTTTAATGTTAATAGGGATTAGTTAATTATAACCAATATGTCTAAAAACTCTTCTATTCTTGAATATGTTTCATTAGCTAAAGAAATAACATCATTTTCAATGGAAGACATCATATCTGAGGTGGATTTCGTTGAGGAATGGATTGAGGATATTTCTTAACTTACTCCATCCTAGGACATACTTCTAAGAGTGTTTTTTTATTGAGTAAGAGTAATAAGGCCAATTATAAGGGGATGTATATTTTTCTGAAGAGGTTGTTTTTTCTATTTCATCATGAAAATTTTAGTATGCTCTTGATTTTTCTTCTCTCTTGGAAGATTTTGATGAGTCAATTGATCTTTTTAAACTCTTGTATATTCAAGAGAAAATTTAAATTTCACCTATAGAATCACTTCTATAATTCCTAGTACTTCCTAAAAACTTTGTGATCTATTGAAAATGAAGGAGATAAATTAATTACTACGAGGGAAAGAGTTATAGGTAGGGTCCAATGTACTAGTTTATCTTCTCAATTTTCATTTAAAATAACTAATAGTAATAAATTTATTATGGAAATAGCTAAATCTAGTTTTATTGTTGAAGTAAACCTTAACAATATTAATATGCATGAGATAACAAGTGGCCTTCCCTATTTAGTAAATATGGTTCTTGGAATGAAAAATATGTGGTAATTTATGGTTTCAAAACAACATCCACCAACTGTGTCACGACCCGTCCTTGGGGCCTGTGCTGTGTTAACCCCAAGCCTGCCTTCCATAGGCTAGGGGCTGGCGACTAGCACCAAAGGCGAATCCCTAATTAAAAGGGAAGGCATTGCCTTTTAACCTATAACTCACGCAGTCTGAACAAAAGTAGTAGAAGCAACAAGTACTAAAAATAGAAAAGAAAAGTGTGCTAAAAGTATGTGAACCAGAATACAATCCCAACTTAACAACAAGTAAAGTACATGTAAAAAGGTAAAAAACTCCTGGATCGTCCACTGGGGAATCCTACCAGAAGGGTTGGTACAGAACTCGAAAAATGCATCCCTACGATATGTCCCGTATAGTCCAACTCTGAGAAGCCTCCCGTCCATCACCCTTAGCCTCGATCACTATTTTCTGTCATCTGCATAGAACAAAACATGGTGCGGGTAAAACCCGTGCAGGGGTGAGTATAACAATACTCATTAGGGGACCCCAAGACCCTCGAAGGTCTCCCATAATCCACTAAGGATAAACACAAGATAAAGATACAATCATGAAGTATTAACCAACCCTAGGTCTCCCATAATCCACTAAGGATAAACATACGGGAAAGATACAATCATGAAGTATTAACCAACCTTACTTAGGTATATGCCCATACATATACTTAAGTAACCAATCACAATCCGACTCCAACTCTCGATCCCAAGAACAACCCATTCCACAAAGGAAGTAAAGTCAATCATCTCGATGATATCGACTAAAAGTCAAGACTAAGCTCACACTGGTATACATCTTTTGTAGAGTGATAGAGATGATCAGATGTAATCACGGATTCATCTAAGCTGTCAGACCCACATAGGATACAGGATCAACTAAGCTGTCGGACCCACACAGGATCCCAGATCAACTATTATGTCATACCTACATAGGATCCAGGAACAGAAGTCATAATTGACGAACCCACGGAGGATTCTGGTATAGTAGTCATTGCTGTCGACTCCATGGAGGATTCTGGTACAGAAGTCAACCCTGAAAAACCCATGGAGGATTCTGGTACAGTAGCCATCACTATCGAACCCACGGAGGATCCTGGTACAGTATCGTCACTGTCGAACCCACGAAGCTTCCTGTCATCTCAGTCGCAGCCAGCCCTAGGGTTCCTGCACATAGCACGCTCGATTCTAGGAGGGTCTGCTTCTCGAGCCAGGCGTTGATACATCAAATGCCACAAAATATTGAGTTGATGTATCCCGTAGTTCAATCTCATCATAAGATCCCAACATGACAGACGGTGCATCAATCGGACGCCTGGTCTGTGAGTTATTGAAATTTCTCTTCAAGGGGCCTGATTATTTTTTAGGCTCAAACCAACCCGACTATAACCCAACTGTGTCCAAACCTCAAGTTTGATTTTCCAATATAATCGCCTCACTTAATGAAATCCATCTCCGCAGAAGGTTCATCGGTCGGACACCCGTAGCCCAAGATGCGGGCTAAAAGGTGTAAATGGCCGTAGCGGGTCTGGGTCTAGTCCAACCCAGTCGGACCGACCCAGCCTGACCGGGTCCGAACTGAGGTGTGACCCAGTCCGCGGGTGCGGGCCAAGCCGAGTGGTCGGACCAACCCCAAGGTGCGGCCCGGCACGGTCCGAAGGCGCAACCCAGCCCGAGGGTGGCCCAGTCGAGGCGGCCCGGCCGCGGCGGCCCAGCTGAGTGGTGGCCCGGTTGTAGCGGCCCGACCGATGGGCGGGCCTATCGTGGTGGCCCGACTGAGGGGTAGCCCGGCCGGGGGGCTGCCTAGCCATGGCTACCCAGCCAAGTGATGGCCATGCCGCGGGGTTGACCGGCCATGGGGCTTCCTTGGATTGGCGTGACGACACAATGCCATCTTCGTTCGCCACAGCCCGCATAGCCGTGAACCCCTTCCTCCAGCGCAGCATGACGACGCCGTGCCTCTTCCATCCACAGCAGCCCGCCTAGCTGCAGTTCTTCTCTAGTGCGGTGCGTCAGCACCACGCCCTTCCGGATCCACCTCCATGCCTTCTTCATTAGGTGATATCAAGTGTCCATCATCAAACCAATGTAAATGACGAGGAACGAGGGTATATTCATACATTAAAATATTCAAATACCCCTACCTTGTATTCGGTGTTCGCTCGGCAGAGTTGCGGGAAGGAAGCATCATTCCGTTGACGTCGGGAGGAGATGACGTCATCATTGATGGCGTTCTTCACGGGTGGCGTCTTCCCTTTCTTGTCCCAATTGGAAAGGGAGAAGACAGTGTCATCATTCCTTGGTGGAGACAGGCGTTCTTCATTGAGAGGATATCATTTATCATTGTAGAGGATGCTCTTTCTATTTCTACAAGGCTCCACCAAAGTAATATGTGCCATCCAAAAATAACAGAGGAGGAGTCTATTATTTGTTGGCACAAAAACACACAAGATTTTTGTTTAATTAAATTAAACAACTCATTAAATTAAATGGGGTGGAAGGATTGAAAAGTTTTCAAAAGATAATTAATTGAGGCATTAATTATCTCTTAGGTGTGTTGGCACAATTAAGGGGTAAATCAAGAGTTTCCCCCATTAACAGGGAACTCAATGGTTAAAGGGGGTTTGAGATTGTGTGGACCTCGCTACATAATATCCTACCATGAGATGTTATGCGCGGCTGGGCCCTACCTCCATCCTCCCCTTGGAGTATTAAACCACCGCTCAAATAAAAATATACTACACATATTTTTAAATAATTTTATTTAGAAACCCCAAAAATTAACTTCCAATCTCGATAAAACACAGCTGCGGTAAAGGTCTCCTTAAGTGAATACCAGTGCTACGAGTTCAACGGTGCCCCCAAATTTTAATTCCGAGCACCAGTTCAAAAGATATAAAATCCCGCTCGTACGTTTACTGAACGTACACAAATTTTTTTTAGAAAATTATTAACAACCATCCTAGACCCACTGTAGTCAAGGTTAGGCTCTTACTAGGTGAAAAACGACCCAACAAACCAAATTATACCCTCATATTTCCAATCTGAGTTACCATTTAAAAGTTATGAATTTTACAATAAAATAATTGTTAGTTAATTACTTTATTTGCGGCCGAAAACCAACTTTCTCTGGTGGCTCTCACTAACCCAAGTTAGTATCTGCTTAAAGAAAGACTACCCTCAGAAGTTCAGTGGCGGTCTCATATTTTTAATACGAGTTACCATTTTTATGTAATAAGAATTTTAAAAATAAAATAACTTTATTTAGTTATTTTATTTACGGTTATGCCATTTTTGGGTTTTCTCACAGGAGGTCCGCGCCGACTAAACTTAAGTCACGCCTAGGGTAAACCCACCATCTTGAGCGCAACGGTGGCATCAGATTTCTGATCCAAGTAACCGTTTAAGAGTTATTCTACTTTTTCAGCAAAACTATATACACGCATTAATTTAAGCTTAACAAAACTTCGACAGATCATTCCGGGCACTCCGGGCCTCGAAATCACGCGCCGTCAGAAACTGCAGACTCGTAAAATTTCCAAGTATTTAAGATAAAAATTTTACAATGAAATTCTGTGTCTTTAAAAACTGACACGGGTTGGAAAACTTTTATCCAGTTGTGGACACTAAAAATGATTTCACCCCTTGGGATATTATATCAGTATTTTCATAGTTTTTTTTAGTTTTAAATTTGAATGTTCTTAGTATTTTAATTTTTTATGTTTTTTTCTTAAAAAATAATAATAAATCAACTATACACTCATTTGAATGTAAAAATCCATTGTTGTTTGTTTGGAATAAAAAATCATTTTTATTTATATTTTTTTCAATTTTGTAATGTTTTTTTGTTTCCATTGTAAGGAAATATAGATAAATTGGATTATATAATATAAATGTATATCTTCCCCTAATTTCGAATCAAATTAATAATTATGGAAATTGTATCCCATGACCCTGGAAATTTCCTGAGGTTGAATTATTATTACATGCTGCAAAATAGGTGTGGGGGAAGGTACATCATTTACTTTCCAACTTATTTTATTGTTTTGATTATATTTCATCTCCAAATTTGTTACATTCATGAATATTTTTGTCTATAATTTAATATCAATGGGATTTTAAATGGAGACCATGTGTGTTTATTTGGTTTCTACCAATTTTGTCACGAACCAAGCCGGGTCACCATATGACCCAGCGCCCGAACTGGTCTGTGACATGGCCCGAAGGGCGTTTCCAATCCCCACAGGCTTCCATAAGTGCCCGGGTATCAAAAAAATACATGGGAACAATTTACCTGAAATAAAAGATAGAAAAAAAACTAACAAGATAAACAGACTAAAACTGGAAACAGACAACCTAACACACCTTTAAAATATAAACAGGTTTAAATTCTACAATTAAACTAAAAACCCCTAGAGCACAACAAGGATAGAAAACTACACTCCGATACCAACCTCCACGTGGCATGAGAAGTCACATACCCAAGCTACTAACACCAACCTGCACGTGAAGAACAACAACAATCTGAACCACCATCACTAAGCCCGATGTAAACAACCCAGACACCATAAGAAACAAGGTCTACATACACCCAAAGGTGTATGCAGGGAGTGAGCGAAAAGCCCAGTAGGATTTCACCTAATAAAAAGGTTCCACGTGTAAACATTAAATGAAAAATACATTTGCAGGCTAAATAAATGAAATGATGCCACTGGTTGCACAATTTTAAAGAAATAGTTTCTCTAAAGAAAACACTTTTAAAGAAAACAACTTTAATAATTAAACAAAAACACCCCTGCATTTAAGAAAAAAACAAATGATTAAGAGACACCCAAAATCTAAAACGTATGCCGACAGTGAGTGTATAGTTGTCCAGAAGCACCAAAAGTGGGGGAGGCCCTAAAGGTACCAGAAAAAGGAATGAGACCCTAGAAAATCGCATCTTAGTGAACAGTATAAGAAACACACAAAAATACGATCTCGTGCACGAGCCACTAGTAGGGAAACACATCCATAACCTAGTGGTCTCCAATCATCATCCAATGTTTAGTTAGTGTTGTAATAATCAAACCAGCTAAGTGAAACCGGGACAGAGCCACTTTTGAATCACTATCACGCTAGATCTAGTCCGCCCACCTAGTACCCAGGCTTCCCTTTTTAGTGCTCAAGATGTTCCAATTTTACATTTCAAGTCAAAATCAGACAAATAAAACAAACAGGGTGTTACATAAACCCAATTCCACCCTTTCACACACATAGAAAACCACTATTTACACACAAAAATTTCATTTGAAAAACATTACACACACCAAAACAGGTTCCAAAAATGTTTCACACCATTAATAAAACTTAATAAACCATTTAATGATTTTATAAAAACAATTATCAAGGTGACACAAATTATTTTACACCAAAAATATTTTAAAACTTAATCGACATCACTTACACAATAAAATAAATCAACTGCACAATTAAGGAAACCATTCTAGCGATTAAACAAAAAATTAATAAAGTTTATCAATAAATATTAAAAATTTTCACATGAATTTAAACACTAAAGACTCAATCAAATCCTCATTTGTGACAAAACACATATCAACACCACAAAAAAACACGATCCTCAGCCTTTACACAATTCAAAAACTAAATGAACAATTTATAAAACAAGATCAAATGTCACAATAAGGGTTTTTATCAAAAATGCTCCACGTTTCATGTAAGTATGCTACTGAAAATGAAAAAACATATCAAAATCATTCAAAAACTAATTTCACACAACACAAATTAATAGAATAACACACTAAATTAATTAAGCAAGAAATCTAATTTACCAAACAATGTTTACACATGGAACCACCTACCTTTGATGAAAACTTTCCCACAGGTTGGTGTGAAACTCCAATCGCACCACAAACGCACCATAGGAAGATCAAATTGAACCTAATTTAATAAATCAAACCCAAAAAAATCAAGATATAACCCTAAACAAAATGAAACTCCAACCTGAAACCCAACACAAAGAGGGAAGCAGCTCACCATAGAAAATCACACAAGGGGGAGGCCGCTAGTAGGGGATTGTGTGCTTAATGGAGGGTCGCCAGAGGTCACAAAAGAAAACTGGTCGATAAAGGGAAGGCGGCGTGTGGGATTTGGCATGAGGAAGACTTAGGTGGTGCACTGGGATAAGGTGGTGTGAGGTGTTGCCGGAGAGGGAGACAGAGCGGCGACCGGGGCTTCCGGAAGGAGGAGGCCGGCGGTGTGAGATGGGGTAGGAGGGAGGGTGCTGGCGGCAATCTTTGGTTAGGGGGGAGGGGGTGAGCCATGACACAAGGGAGAGGAGATTAGAAGGGGAGGAAATATAGAGGAAGGAAGAAAAGAATACAGAAAGAAAAGAATAAAAATAAAAACAAAAATAAAAACCTTAAAAAAACTCATAATTATAATCCTAATAATAATAATAATAATAAAATTAGCAAAACAATAATAATTATAATAAACTAAAATAGGAATAATAATAATAATAACAACAATAATAATATTCTCAAATAATAATAATATTATTACCATTAAAACAATAAATTTTAATTTGTATCCAACTATTACTATATTATATATTTTTATAATTTTACGACTCTTAATTTTATTTATTCATTATTAATTAATTTCATTTAATTAATTGGACATTAGCAGGTCACCCGGTGAACCAGGTGAGGCCGCACGGTTTCAGAATCATGCCTTACTCGAGTCGCGTAGTCTCGAACATTCATTGTATTTTCATTTTTTTATTCATCGTGTAATTTCCATCTTCCTTGAACATCAAGTAGGCTGAGCAGTGAACCGGACGAGGTCACACAGTGACCCAGTCAAAGCTGCGCAACTTCGACCATTCCCCACCGGTGCGTTGGACGTCACCAAGCCCAAAATATTCATTTATCTGTAAAACGTAAAATTGAACGATGGGCGGGTCACATGGTAGCGCTGGCGAAGCCACAAGGATTCACAATTATTTTTCGCCCATGCGTCGCCCATGCATTGCACTCTGTCAAGCCCCGATGAGCTGGGTGATGTCGCATGTCAAAGCCAAAATGTGTATTTCTTTAAATAAGAACCCAAAATTTTTAAGTCGACTTCAACACGAACTACCCAATTTCCCTGAAGATTAATAAAATAATTTATTTAAAGATGATGGGTGTGACAATTCTCCCCACCATAAAGATTTCCATCCCCAGAAAGCCACAACTAAGGTGGAGACCCAAATTAGGAAACGACACCCCTTGGGGTTCAGAAGGTATCCCCATGAAAAGTAAGTGAAAAGAGGAAAACGTACCGTGCTCAGAGATAGCGACTCAAATGACAACCTCAAGGAACCTGTAAAACACTTTTCGCTAAGTGTCACCCACCCCAGAACGCTAGAACACCTCCAGTTGATTTCTCAAGGAAAGGAACTCTCACACCCACGAAAACCAACTTCACAAAACGAAACACCTCAATCATCATTGAATAAAAAACACACCATTTTACTGGAACAATGAAATAAGACCAACCCAAATCCAAAGAATACTCCAATAACCTACCACTGAACCAACTCTCGGAACAAAACTGAATGGTCAAACACGGGAAAGCCTGATTCGATCCCCACCATTAAAAAACTTACCGATGCCTGAGACGAGACTATAAAATCGACACGAGGAGGCCCAGGAGGATTCCCCACTATTATGAGAAATTCTAACACCAACTCAATATAGAGACACTTGTGCAAGACCCATCATGGGTCTCCCCACCATTAGGACTGACAGAGGGTACAAAACTCTGAAAATTCTCTAACGGTGACCAAACACCCCGCCACAAGGGGTGGGGGGGGGGGGGGGCAATTACCGGGGTGTTAAAACCACATCCAAAAAAACAACCCAGCATCTTCACGTCCCTGGATGAGCAATATTCAAATTTGAGACCGCTTAACCCAACCGACCCCATAAAAACCACTAAAAGATATTACATCTAGTGGGATGAAACCCTCAGGACTTTAAGGTGACGAGTCAAACATACCTCCACACAGTCACGGAAGCCGTACGTAATCAGATGGTTTGTTTGAAATGGAACAACCATAGAATACAATTTAAGCTGCCTTTACTTTCATCACCGATGATAGAAAAAAGTTGGGGTCTTGTACACTCCCGGGGTTCCTGACCACGTGCCAGCTTCACTCCGAGGCCTATGGCTAGAGCCCTGATGTTTGAAGCATCTCCTGCCTTGCAGTCAAGTATTGAAGATTCCTGAGTGGAGCTTCTCCTTTTGGTGACACATGCAATCATACTGCACCCGAGGCAATACCATTAGACACAACACACTATGAAATCCAATTACTCTCACACTGAACATTCACCAGAACGAGAGCTTAGATGGTACACACGCATCACCCCTTGTTACACTGAATGAGAACATGACACCACAAATCGTCACCGAGCACGATCATTGTTGTCGAGAGAAACATTATGCGGATAAAGACTTTAAACCGCATGTTGAACAACACGTGATTCCTGCAAACGATCTTAGTATCCCCATATGACTGGGTCTTTCAAACTAGTAGCCTAACACGAACATTTTCTTAAATGAAACAAACCAAAGACCAGAGGTCATTTAGAACAATATACCTCACCAATAAATTCGGGTTTCTTCCACATTTTACCCACTGGAGTCTCCTTTACCACTTCCAAAAAACTGTTGACTATCAAAGGGGCCTCATGCTGCAAGATGTCACCCACCCATGACTGTTGCGGCTGATAAAAGCACTATAAGTATTTCAAGACATTGGTCAGCACCAATAACTCCAAAATGCCTTCACCCTTAAATTTTGAAATTCCTTTCACCGTTTCAAGGGGGATCCTTCAAATGCAACGACGTCAAAATTCATAGCTGACAACTCAGAAAACTCAAAGAGACTGAAACTCCCTTCATCTCCCCTCGCATATGTCATCCCGCTGTGAGAGGATCTACTTAACCGAAAGTTAAAAGGAAAAGACTTAGCACTATCACTCAAAAGGGAGATTCCTTACTTTAATCAACTGGAGGGTCAGACAACGACGAACTATCTATGGCCACACGTCATTCTCAAATTTACTCTTTATTGGTGCGTACACTGGCCAAGAAGGAGAACCGTGGACCCAATCAAACTAGTCCAATGGAAAATACATACATCAATCGAACACTAAACATGTAGGGGGGACCACTACAAGGGATTCCCGAAAATCTTTTCGAAAGAAACCATTAACTGCATGTTTTCACACCAACTCACGAATAAGAATTAAAACTCAATACACAAATCATCCAATAGGATTCTCATATCAAAACTCCTCTCAACCAACATTCCCAAAACTCAAGGACACACCACACAAACACCGGTTGTTTAAAACACCAAACTTTTCATTTAACACAACATTTTGAAAAGGGACGAAGCTGGGTGATTTTTCCACCACTAATGGTGTCCCATGGCCCTCACACATGCATGTTATCATGCCACACCGGAACCAACCTCATATCCATCCAGGCACTCATCCGCTCATGCCATTAACCATTTCTCTTTTTGTATACACTCCTGCATGTGGTTGCCCACGAGAACACAAAGGATAAAAACTAAACCTTTCCATTTTTCTTTAAAACCAAAACATTCAACCCAAAATTTTCAAACCTTTCACATCATTTTATTTTTAAAATTCTTAATTTCAAAACATTTTCCAAAACATTTTCCAATACCAAATCATTTTTACTTTAAAACAAAATTTCCACAATTCCAAAACAAAGAGACGAGGGACAATGAAAGAAGAAAGTAGTGTCAGTGGGTGACTGGGACATATGATTGGCGGCGATACGCCAATCACACCACTTCCATAGAGAGTATTATAGGACTGTGTCCTCAGATCCACAAGGATTTCCAGACCCTTAGAGCTCACTAGGACCACTTAATCTACTCCATTTTCATTTCCACAAGACAAGATTTACCGCAAGGACCAATGACTCAGACAAACCTCAACTTACTTTGGTTACTTGAGTCCCGCCACAAGGTGTGCTAGCCAGGCACCTTACTCGTAGCCAGGACGTTGGGTTCCAACAACCTTAACTCCAATCTACTGTGACTCGATCCCAAAAGAACACAACCCAAGGAGTAAAACTCCCTTTGATACCATTTTGTCACGAACTAGGCCGGGTCACCATCCGACCCGGCACCCGACCCGGTCCGCGACATGGCCCGAAGGGTGTTCCCGATCCCCACGGGCTGGCACAAGTGCCCGGGTATCAAACCATAACATGTGAACGATTTACCCGAAATAAAAGATTGAAAAAACAACTAATAAGATAAACAGACTAAAACTTGAAATAGACATCCAAACACTCCATTAAACTATAAACATGTTTAAAGTCTACAATTCAACTAAAAACCCCAAGAGCACAATAAAGATAGAAAACTAAAATCCTATACCAACCTCCCTGCGACACGCGAAATCACATCCCTAAGCTACTAACACCAACATGCATGTGAAGACCAATAACAATTCAAACCACTATCACTGAGCATGATGTCAACAACCTGAAGATAACAAGAAACAAGGTTTACATACACCCGAAGGTGTATGCAGGGTGTGATCGAAAAGCCCAGTAGGATGTCACCCAATAAAAGGTTCCACGTGTAAACAATAAATGACAAATACATTTGTAGTCTAAATAAATGAAATGATTCTAAAGCTTGCACAATTTTAATGAAATAGTTTCTTTAAAGAAAGAACTTTCAAAGAAAACAACATTAATAATTATACAAAAACACCCTTGCATTTATGAAAAGAATAAACCTTTAAGAAACACCCAAAAGCGACACCGTATGACGATAGTGAGTGTATAGTAGTCCAGGAGCACCATGAGTGGGAGAAGCCCTAAAGGTACCAAAAAAAGGAATGGGACCCTAGAACGTCGTGTCTCGGTGAACAGTATAGAAAACACAACAAAATACATTCTCATGCACAATCCACTAGTAAGGAAACACATCCAAAACCTAGTGGTCTCCAATCATCATCCAATGTTTATTTAGTGTTGTAATCATCAAACCAGCTAAGTAAAACTGGGCCAGAGCCACTTCCGAATCACTAGCATGCTAGATCTAGTCCGCCCACCTAGTACCCATGCTCCCCCTTTTTTTTGCTCAAGATGTTCTAATTTCACATTTCATGTCAAACTCAGACAAATAAAACAAATAGGTTGTTACGTAAACCCAACGCCACCCATTCACACACACAGAAAACCACTATTTTCACACACAAATTTCATTTGAAAAAGAATACGTACACCAAAACAAGTTCCAAAAATGATTCACACCATTAATAAAACTTAATAAACCATTTAATGATTTTATAAAAACAATTAGAAAGGGTGACACAAAGAATTGTACACAAAAATTTTTATAAAACTTAATCTACATCACTTACACAATCAAATAAATCAACTGTACAATTAAAGAAACCATTCCAGTGATTAAATAAACCACTAAGAAAGTTTTTCAATAAATTTTAAAATGTGTTACATGACTTTAAACACTAAAGACTCGCTCAAATCCTCATTTGTGACAAAACACATATCAACACCACATCAAAACACGACCTACATCCTTTTCACAATTCAATAACTAAATGCACAATTTATAAAACATGATAAAATGTCACAATAAGGGTTTTTATAAAAAATTCACCACATTTCATATAATCATGTTACTTAAAATCAAAACACATATCAAACTCCTTAAAAAACTAATTGCTCACAACACAGATTAAGAGAAGAACACAATAAATTAATTAAGAGAGTAATCTAATTTACCAAATAATGTTTACACTTGCAACCACCTACCTTTGATGTTGAATATCCCACAGGTTGGTGCAGAACTCCAATCGCACCACAAACGCACCACACAAAGATCAAATTGAACATAATTCAAGAAATAGAATCCAAAAACATCAAGATAGTACCCTAAACAAAATGAGACCCCAACCCAAAACCCAACACAAAGAGGGAAGCATCTCACCAGAGAAAAGAACACAAAGGGGAGGCCTCCAGAAGGGGGTTGTGTGCTAAACAGAGGGTTGCCGAAGGTCGCACCGGCAAACCGGCTGATAAAGGGAAGGCGGCGTGAGGGGTTTAGAGTGTGGAATATCGGGGTGGCGCGCTGTGGTTAGGTGGTGAGAGGAATCGCGGGAGAGGGAGACGGAGCGACGGCTGGGGCTGCCAGAAGGAGGAGGCCGGCGACGTGAGATGGGGTAGAAGGGATTATGCTGGCAGAAAGCTAGGGTTATGGGGGGAGGGTGAGCTACGACAAAAGGGAGAGGAGAGGAGAAGGAGAGGAAAAAAAGGAAAGAATAAAAGAATACAGAAAGAAAGAAAGAAAAAAAAGAAAAATAAAAACCTTAAAAAAACTCATTATTCTAATCCTAATAATAATAATAATAATAATAAAATTAACAAAACAATAATTATTTTAATAAAATAAAATTGGAATAATAATAATAATAATATTCTCAAATAATAATAATATTATTACCATTAAAACAATAAATTTTAATTTGTATCCAACTCTTATTTTATTATATTATATTTATTTTACGGCTCTTAATTTTATTTCTTCATTATTAATTCATGTAATTTAATTAATTGGACATCGGAAGGTCACCCGGTAGACCAGGCGAGGCCGCACGGTTTCCAAATCATGCCTCACTCGAGTCATGCAGTCTCAAACTTTCATTGTATTTTCATTTTATTATTCATCACGTAATTTCCATCTGCCTTGAACATCGAGTAGGCTGAGTGGTGAACTGGATGAGGTCACACGGGGACCTAGTCAAAGCTGTGAAGCTTTGATGATTCCCTACCCGTGCATTGGATGCCGCCAAGCCCAAAGTATTAATTTATCTGCAAAATGTAAAATTGAATGACGGGTGGGTCACACGGCAACGCTAGTGAATCCGCAAGGCTTCAAAATTATGTTTTGCCCATGCCTCACCCATGTGTTGCACACTGTCATGCCCCGATGAGCCGGGTGAGGTCGTGTGTCAAACCCAAAATGTGTATTTCTTTAAATAAGAACCCAAATGTTTTTTTTCATCTTCAACCCGAACTACCCAATTTCCTTAAAAATTAATAAAATAATTTATTTAAAGACGATGGCTGTGACAAATTACATATTAAATTACTAATTTGGTATAAAAAATTATTTGTGCTAAGATTAATTTCATATTTATTATTCAAAATAATTTTTAATATTAAATGATATCTTTTCTTATAACCATAAAATACTTTTGTGTCTTTAATAATTTCTATTTTTTTTTGAAAAGTGTTGCGTACTACATTAATCATTGGAAGACATGTTATTTTTTGTTATTAATGGAAAGATTTATCTTTTCTATCCATATTTGAAATACATGAATCTTTTTTTGTGTTTTTATAAATATGTTTTATTTGAATAAATAATCATTGAATTAATGGGAGAATTACATTTATAAACTTATTACAATGATTCACAAAATCCTTGAGTACTTCAAAAAATTTGGTAACTTTTATTTTGGTCTTCTATGGAGTTTTTGAAAATTTGAACCTGTTTGAAATCACTTGGAACCGAATTGAATTTTTTATCATGTCTAAGAGGACAAACATGATGGAGAAACTTGATTCAAAATTCAATAAAACTTTTCTACTTGTTTCATATTCATTTGAGCTTTAATTTACAAAATCTTATGTTAATATTTTCTTTATGGGATGGGATTTTTAAACAAACAAGAATTATCTATTAATAAATAAGGGAAGTATTATAAGGTTAAAATAAATTAATAAACTTCGATAAAAAGGGGATTTTCTGTTTAGTTATATATATATTTTTTATTCTTTAGTCTTGGAAAATTTATAATTTATATTTATTCTACTTTTGATGAGTTAAATGGTGAAATTAATTTGAGGGTACTATTTTCATGTGATTGTATTGTGAAAATATTATGATGGTTTCAACTTTATTATATCTTTAACTATTGAAGTTATGATTTTGAATGATTATTTTTTTTATCATTTTGAATACCTTTTTGAGAAATAATAGTAATAAGGATGAAATTTTATGATTATTTTTTTGTATTTTCAACAAAATGTTACTATTGTAACTGGTAGGAAATATTTTTAAAAGCTTTGGCTTGTATGATAAATGTTTTGTGTAGAATATATGATTTTAAACTTACTTTTTACCCTTTAAAAACACGTTTTTGAATTCATAAAATAGAAAATCTATTTTGAACATAAAATGAATTATTTTTTTAATCTACCTAAAAGTTCAATATTTTGGAAAATTTCGATTTTTTAGTGTAATGATAAGGTATTAATTTTTTCTAAGCTATATTTCATGAAGTATTCATATGAGGTCTCTTAATTGTTTTTTGAAATTTAATATTTCCAATATTAATTTAGCATTCTTAATGGTTGATTTTTTTCTAAAATATAAAGTTTATTTGGTAAGTTTATAGGGTTAATTATTTTTATTTACTCATGGAATTATTTCTGAAACATCATTTTTATTTTTCTATTTAAAACCATTGTTTTTATTTAATTTTTTTGAGTATGTTCTTCAATTTTATTGAATTTTAACTTCTTTTTTGGAGATAAACTAATAATAATACATTAATATGGTTTAAGAATGAACTCCTAATCTTGGTTGATATTTTCATTTTAATTCTAATCATATTGGATGAGTTATTTATGTTTCATTGTAATTATGGAAATAATTCATCCATTTAGTCTTGTATAATTATTTTATGTGCTAAAATATGTGTATCTATTATGAAAGGATAAAAAAATTACACGGTAAGAACAATTGATGTAAAAGTCATGTTTGTCTAAATCCTTTCAAGAAATTTCAAATTTTATTCTATTTATAAAATAAGAAACCAAATTTTTACCAAAAAACATCATTTTTTAGTTGATCAATCATTACTTCTTACTCAAGAGATTCTATTAGGGTTAAAATATTTGAAAATAACCTCAAATCTTGAATTATAAATATTTAATTTTTGAGATGAGTTTAAATCCCTTAAAATTGTCAAATTGACCTATTGAGGATAAATAATGTCTTATGTGTGAGGGAATTTTATGTGGTCTCATTATGATTCTTGTTTTCTAAAACATTTTTAAATAATCTAGGTGATTCTGATGGTGAATTGTGACTTAAATTTTAATATTTCTAGTTGTCATCATTTTGAGTGGAAAGTGGAAATATTTGAATTATTTAAATAAAATAAATGGTTTCCTTCGATAATTTTATTAAATGTAAGTTACATTTTATTTTCCATATATTATAAGAAAAAAATTAATTTTTTGGGGGAATATTAATTAAAAATATAATTTTCATTTAATTTTAGGGATTTCATATTTTTTTGATTGAATTATATCATTGTTCCAATTCTGTATTTTTAATACAAAATTGTTGTGATAAATTATAATTCATATATTAAAGTATATAATTTATTTTTTAATTACATTTTTTATTTTAAAGTATCTAAAGGAAAAAATCATATGAAGGAACTAACATAATGTTCATGGTCACCTGTGTAAAGGTTATTTTGTGTTTCAAAATACCCATATAGAGCTCATACAGACCTATGTAAAGTTCATACTACATTGAAACACATATTTGAATGCCATAAAATACCCCAACATTTTCATTATACATCTCCACACCAATAGAAAATTAAATTCCATTCTTAAACAACCTATATAAGGGTAGGAGTCAAATTGCATAAAGGTAACACCTTCATTCTATGACATATGTAACAATAATCCCAAATCTATGAGGAGTTATATATGGGTCATTACACACTACATAAATGTCATAATAAGGTTCAATCATCCATATGAAGGTGACCTACCATTTCAAAATCCATGCATATAGGGAGACACTCATAGAAGGGTAACTAACTTTTTCATATCTCGAGATGTAGCTTTCGAATAAACTAGCCATGTTAGTCCTTAATTATCATATAAAAAATAATTTTAAGAGGGAAATTTGTCAATATTGAAGGATACAATTATGAATATTTATAATATTACAAAGTAATACTTAAAAAAATCTTAGTATGAAGAGGGGAATTTGTCGAAATCTATGCACTTGTTTGTGTCATGAAAATAATGCCATTTCTAGGAAAGCCCAAATTCTTTACCAAAATCATAGTATGTTTGAGGGATATAGGAGTTTTTTAAAATTATAATGGGTTATTAATGTAGTATAATTATATGGAATGATTATATTTCATTGATAATAAAATACAGAATTTATAACAATGATTTCTAATAACATTTCTCTTTGAAAAGAAAAGGAAAATGATAGATTTCAAAAATAAAGGTAGGGAAGAGGATAAGAAGCCTTACCATGAGAATTATATCCATAAGGCTGAGAGGACCACCTTATAACCTTAAAAACTCTTTATAGAGACTCATGAGAGGGAAAATAATATTAATTCTTTCTCAAAGGATTTATAGTATATAGTAATTAGATAATGAGTGGGTATTTATAGAAAAAGTGGGGTATTTGTTTATTAATTTCAAAGCACGCGTCATAGAACATTGATTATAAAATATAGAAAAAAATTGGCCTTAACTTAGTTTTATTCAATGGTATTTGACATGTAGGGACTGGTTTGGGGATTTTATATTTTTTAGAACCAAAACCACATTAAAATATATTATTTTGGATGTGGAAAAATCCTTATTCATAAAGAATTACTTTTAAGATAGTAATATATAATATAATGTTTGTAAGAATATTAATAGGTTATAAATTTTAATTTAAAATATTTTTTAATGAATAAACCCATATTTGGTCAAGAAATATTTTATATATTAATTATATCATTTTTAATTCATTATGATGTGATAATACTTACTGTATTTTCATACCAAATTTTACTTCTTACCCAAAAATTTGTTTGTATTAAAAAATTAAAAAAAATAAACTTTAGATTAATTCTACATGTTAATTACAAATTTAAGATTAAATTAATAAAAATAATTCTCTAGATATGATAAAATAATTTAATTTATAATTACATTATTATTTCAAAAAAATTTCTTTTTTGTTCCTTAAATTTGAAAAATATTTTTCTATTAAATTTGTTCTTATTCTAAGACATATGTGTGTAATTATATCACTATTCATTTTCTAATATACTCTTTCAATAATTATTAATTAAATGATTTAATTCATTATGTTGGACACTTTAATACATAAGAGTTACATTACAATGGTTTTATTTCCGGTCTTAAATTCCCCCTTAAATAATTTCTTCCTCATATTTTGGGGTGTATATAAATATTGGAACGAATGAGGAAAATTATTTATGATTACTTTCTTAGGATCCCATGTCGATTTTTACAACATGTGATTACTCTAATGAACTTTTACTAGTCATATTTTTTGAATCCATAACATATTTTTTCTTGTGTGAAGAATTCAAGATGTATCTTCATTATAAGAATGATTAGGCTCTAGATTTATTTCCTTTGTGGTCAAAACATTTATAGGTTCTGGCATGTTCCTTTATAACATTGAGTCATGAAAGTCTCCATGAAAATTAGATTGGATAGGTTAAAAATATAAATGATAATCCAAAACTCAAATTCGCTCTAAAATTTCAAAAAGGTCCAATGTACCTCATCCTTATATTCCCATTCTTTGAAACCCAAATAACTCCCTTACATGGTGATACTTTTAAGATGGTATAATATTATTATTTGAATTCCAAGTACTTAATACTATTATATTTTTACTTCTTCTATGATTTGTCTTGATATGATTCAGGATAGCTCAAACCATTTATGTTTTCTCCCCAAAGTTTTCTATAAAACCTAGACTCCATTACACAAAATTATATCATTAGGTCGGAGTACGACATTGAAGATATATTTGGTTTATTTTATAAATATTTTTATATTTTTTTCAATATTTTTTGTTAATGTTTTTTTAAGAGAAAAATGTGTTACTTATTTATATAATAAAATTAAGTTACTCATCTTACTTAGTTAGATGATGCATTACTAATATTCAATGTACCAAATATAATGAAGGTATTAATGATTCTAGTAGAGTTTGTACAAATTTTAATGTTTTACAAAGTCCAACTTTTAATGTTGGAGTTATTGCTGCACATTGTACAAATCCAGAATTGTAATTTCACGGGATAAATATTTTTGAATTATATCTAAATGAGTTTAGAATTTTTCATACAAAGATTATACTATGAATTGACGAAGTTAAAAACTATGAAAAGTTAAATGTTGTGATACCATGGAGTTCTTGATGTTATTTCTGAATATTTCTTCAGATATAGAATATTTAGAAATTGTTTTAGTAACTCCAATATAAAAAGATTTCATAAGAATACTAGATAGAGAATTATGAAGCATACTAGATATAGAGAGTTGATAATTACAAAAAAATGTTCCATTAGACAAACTATCATCAATTCACCGGACATAGTAGCATCAAACAAAGATGATGAGATACAATATTCAAGGAATTTTCTATAGAAAATCAATATAATTGGATAAATATGACTACATGAAGAAATATATGAAGTTGTAATTGACAAAATAATCCATTTATACCAGACAAACATTGTAAAGTTCATCATATAGATTATGTTTAAGTGAATCATATATATTTTTACCAAGACCAACACACAATATGTTTAAAATTCCATCAGACTGGAATCTACAAAGTCCATATGACTTAATAAATATGTGAAGAGAACTAGATGTAGAAAATTTGAGTTTACCATATTGAGATGATTAGATAAAGAATACCATATAGAGATGTTTTCACACTAGATGGAGGTTTGACAAACATTACATCAACTTTATAAAAAATAATAATAATAATAAGATATTATTTCAATGTTCATAAATCTAACCAAAATTTATGTATTTTTTGAAGATATCACTGATGTCAAGATTTGAGTAAGTTCTTATGAATAATGTTGACTCTGACCTATAAGAGTATTTTAAGGTTGTCAAATGAGAATTGAGTTGTGTGGTCAAATTCAAATTGGAGCTTGAACATACCCATTGATTATTGGAGGAAATATGCCTATATAAAGGGGTAAATGCTATTTGAGTACTAATGGTTAAGATTGTAGATAATTGGTAATGTTTTTGTGAGAGAGGAGTGAGAGTAGATGAACAAGGAGTCACTTGGTTTATAAAGAGTCATACTAGATAGAGATATCAGTCGAAGGTTCATTGTAAATAGAATATTGGACTGAGGCATACCTAATTGTGGTTAATTGGATAGAGGCACACCAAATAGATACTAAGAAACACTTGAAAAGGCGTTATATAATGAGTGGTACAAGATATATAATTTACAGACATGGTTCTAGTGATTATATTTCATGTTTTAATATTTCATTGAATTTTATGAAAAATAAAACACTATAACTAGTCAGAACCAATATAATTACCTATCTGGTGATAGAAGGACCTGGAAGAGAGTTGTATCGCAGTATTCACTTCCTTATATAGTGGATATCCATAGATCAATTGGACTGGATATGGAAAAGACTAAGCAAAAACTTTAGGAATGAACCTTATAAAAATATTGTTCCATGAATTATTTACTAATATTTTCATTTAGGTGAGGTTGAGTTTTAATATTAAGACGATAAAAACTAAAAAAATATATAGAGGTTAGTTTCAGGAGAATGGAAATTAAAAAAATAACCATATATTAAACAACCCATTTCTCAGTGGTCTATATGACCCTATGAACAAAAAGTGGTATTAGAAAAATTTCCCCATATAAGATACGTTTTCTCTTTATTATAGATTATCTCAACTCAGTCAACAGTACATGTATTCATACCATAAACAAATTATCATGGATGAAAAAAAATTCTTCCTTAGCTTCCACCTCTTAGACCAGAGGTGATTGATGTAGCCACTATTGGGATTCCACCCATGGAGAGAGATGATCCCATAACATTTTATAACTAAAGGAATGTCAAGGATGATGGGAAAGATCAAAATTTTATTAATAAGTTATTATTATAAATTTTTTATATGAAGATTATGGGTCTTAAAAAATAAAGCAAAATTGATAAAATCTCAAAAGAATCTTCCAGGGAAATATAAAAGTGATGTAAGTAAAGAATAAAATCTTGAGAAAAAACTTTGATGATATCAGGATGATAGAACAAAAAACTATTGATGACTAATTCAATATATTAAAAGAAATTATCAACAACATCGATGGATTTTAGGATTTCTAAGAAGATTAAACTTTATTAAAAAATTTATAAGAATCCTTATGGGAAGGTTTAACCCAAAATTCTATACTTTATAATACAATGATGATTTACCCTTAATGAATTACATAAAATTCTTACTGTGTGTGAAATAAGGAAAGCTATATCATTCAAAAAGAAGATTATAGAATAGATAAAATTAAATTTATTGAGGAATATAAGAATTTGATAACTTGAAAATGATGTATTGGGCCTCAGTGAATCAAAAGATATGGTAGATGATGCTGAAATTAATGATTAAATTATGTCCCAAATTTCTAAAAATTACTAGAAAGTTAGTGGAAAGTGATATAGAAAACTCCCACTTATATTTTTTTATTGTAGAGGTATCAAATATTTTTTTAAAAGGGTATAATGAATAAATATGTGGAATATTATATTAGGGATTATGAAGAAAAACCTCAGATGAAAAAGTGGGGTAAACCTTCTAAGGATGTTAATAAATCCATCGGGATCAAGAAACGTTTCACCAAAAAAAAGAAAAATAGTATGTTGAGTAAAAATAAAGAGTATGAATCTACTAACAATAGTTCATCAGAATATCAAAATATAGAGAATTTTAGAACCTTCATGTCTCATGTTGAAATAACAGAATATATTTCAAGTCGTAAAGAATAATATGGTTAAGAAACCTATATAAAATAATAGCTAAGGTAAGAATTTGTGGTATGTCTTGAGAAAAGGGAAAAACTAAAGAATGAAGATAAAATATTAAGGGAAATCAGATATATAAAGGTATGATGATTCTTAGAAACCATCTCCTTATAGGGTAACAATTTTGGAAGAAAATAAATTAACTTTATTAAGTTAACAAATGATTCAAAATCAAAGTCACCAAAAGTTGAATTCCTCTAAAAAAACTAATATGGTTGTTAGGGGGGGTTTTTCGAAGATGTGACAATCTAATAACTATATTAGACATTGTATGATAATAATTATAAGGAAAATTAATTATATTTGAAAAGAAATGGAAGCTAGGAAAAATAAAATTATAGAATTTTTTTATTGAGAGTATCTGATAAGCTAGACTCAGTGAATGTATTGGTTTTCATGGTCTCAAGAACAACATACTAATTTTTAGAAAACTCTATGAGGATTATAAGAATTTTATCTTTATAAAATATTTATTTATCATGTGATGTTCAAAAAATGTAAAATTATTTACTAAGTGTGAAAGAAACATCCACAATATATTACAGATAGGGGATCCTGGTAATTATTTTTAGTTACATTCTAAGGTTGGAAACAAGTTGTTGCACCAAAGACTTGGGAAACTCATCCAAAAGAGTCAAAGCAAAATTTCAAAGATATTTTAAGAGACATACTACAACTGAAGATGAAGGATGATGTCATTTGTATGCCTTTCCAAAAAAGGATGGATATTTAGTTGAATATATAAAAAGGTTGAAATCCAATGCACCAACCCACTTGAGATCATATAGTCTAATTTATGTGGGCCAATGAGACCTCAATCTATTAAGGGTGATATTTTCTTCATTGCTTTAATTAGTGGCTTCACATAAGTGAATAATATAATGTTCATGAAATGTCAATAAGAGACTATACAGTTGTACAAAAATTTCATAAGGGAAGTTTAAAAATAACCAAGTGTATATATATTAAATATGAGGACATATAATGTAATGGACCACACAATTAACTCTTTTGAATCCTATTTAAAGAAATATAAAATTAAACACCAATGAAGTGCTCCCACACTACTCAAAAAAATGTAGTGGTAGAAAGGGAGAAACAAAAGATTATTTGAAATTGGATGGTGTATGCTCATGGAATATAGGATTTCAAAATTCTTTTTTGGAGAATTATCAAGTATAAATTTACACATTTAATATAGATGTTGTTCTTCAACCATAATAAAAAAATGGATCCTAATGATATGTGGTATAAGAAATATTCTATGGGGGAATACTTCAAAGAGTTTGGGAGTCTTTTATTAATAAAGATAAAATATCAAGATTTGGTAAATTTCGATGAAAAGTAGAATAAGGTGATTTATGGGTTATTAATATGATAGATGAAGCTACAAGTAGTGTAATAAATGATTTCATAAGTAGGTTGATTCCTTTGATGTAAAATTAATTGAAAACCCATCTAAATTAACAGAACTTATTGAATATGAAGAGGACGATGTTGGAAAATATAGAATCATTGCCTCTAGATTAGTCAATGAGAAGGAAGATGACTATGAGTCTAATATTATACAGGTTTATTTTGATCAGTATAATGATTTAATAAGTATAACTGGGTAAAAACCATATAAATTAAGGACTTTAATTTGTTTTTAATACGATTATATCATCATTAATCACTATCCTCCAGTTTAGACTAGATGAAGATTTAAAATTTAGAATCAAGCGTTACATATCTCAAAAGTGGAACCCCTATCCATTTCAAGAGTAGTTGAACAAAAATAATGGGTAAATGTAATGAATAAAGTGTTATATCAAATTTAGAAAAACAAAACATGATATCTTGTTACTCTAATAAAAATAAATAATTTTATATGAAAAAATGAGTGTTTATAAACAAGATAACAGAATAGTAAAAATTTCCAAGAAATAATGTGTGGCTAGTTTACAAAGGATAGTCACAGGTGGAAAGTGTTTATTTTGAAGAATATTTTTCCCTTATTGAATGTATTAATACTATAAAAATGTTATTGTCTATTTATTCTCATTTAAATTATAAATTCTATAAGATGGATGTTAAGTCAACATTATTAAATAGAGAAATTGAAGAGGAATTTTATATTATCAACCTAATGTGTTCATACGTGATAATGATGGAACCATGGTGTGTAAATTTAAGAAATATTTTTTTCATTTGAAATAGGACCCTCATGACCAGTATTAGAAACATGGTACTTTATTGAAGAATATAAAACTTTTTACATTAAAAGATTATAGAAATTTATTTTCAAAAGGGATGAGAACTAGTACCCGAATTATCATTGATTATGTTTAAAAAATATATTTTTTTAGTGACTAGGATAAATATTGTGGATAATTGGATGATAAAATGAAGAATAAATTTGATATTTTATTACTAATGGAGATGAAATTATTATTGGGATTATAAGTTAAAAAAATGAAGACACATCTTCCTCTAACAACAAAATTATTCATAGCAGTTACTATAAATGTTTTTCATGGAATATTTGAATAAAGTTTGTACACCTATTTATTCTGGAATGAGGATGAGTAAATATGAAGACAACCAAAGTGTAAATTTAATGGAATTCTATAGTTTTTTATAATTTTACTCTGTATTACTACTTCAAGACTAGATCTTTCATATTCTATAACTTTATGTGAAATATATCAATGAGATTTAAAGGAGTCACACATTCTAGCTATTAAACAAATCCTCAGTTATGCTAAAGGAACATTAAACTATATCCTGATGTATAAATGATGTAATGAGTTGAAATTTCATTGTTTTACTGATGTTTATTGAGTTGGATATTTAAATGATCAATAGTCAATAACATGAGGTACTTTCTTCTGAGGAGAAAGCTATGCAAGTTGGTATAGTAAAAAAAATATCAATTAAATTGAGTAGAATAGAATATAAATATGATTCCACCACCCATTATCAAAAAAGAGCTCTTTTTATGGATGATTAGCTGGATTATCTTTGGTTGAATATTGAAAAACCATTGAATAACATTTTTGAAACTCATAGTGCTATTGATCTCTCTAAAAATTCAGAGGAACACTCCTAATCAAATCACATTAATATTAAATATCATTTTATTAAGTATAATGTTTGTAATAGAGATTTAATGAATGAATATATTTAAAAAAATATTAAATTTATATTGATTTCACTAGATCTATTATAATATAAGTATTAGAATAATTTTGGATAGAACAACATGTTCGTCCCCCACTATTGAGTTTTGAATTTTTTTTGGGTTTACCACCAATTTGTATTGGATTCTATTGTTAAATGAGACAAGAATTATAAATCTTTTACTCTCTATTTTATGAATCTAAATATAGTGTTTTCATACAAAATGGGAGTGAAAAGTCTAAAGGATACAATTCTATATGTTAAGATGATTAAGGGGGAGTTTTTCAATATCCTATCCACAAAATTTCATATCATCGAGTGATGTAATTCATTCGAAATATTACTTAATACAACATTATGGAATCAAGATATTTTATATGTAAAAGGTCATGGTTTGATGAAATTTGATAAAGGATTTAGTGATAATATTTTTAACTAATATAAAGGGGGAGATCTAACATCCTTTGGATTGATTTTTTAATGATTGTTGTATTTGTTTTCAACATTTTTTGAGAATGTTTTTATGTTTTCTGAAAAAACGTATTTGATACTTTAGAGAATGAGTTTAAATTAATTCTCTAAACAATTAATTTATTGATCTTAAAAGTACCATAAATCATGAAGATATTCACGATTCTAGTTGAGTTTGTATAAGGGTTGATGGATTACTATGTTCAAGTATAAAAGTTGTATTTTCAGATGTAAAATATTCAAAGGTAGGATTGTGACTTCACCAGATGAATATTTTTTAGGTAAAAGAGACTATGTTTAGTGGAAAGAAAAAATGTGTACATCATCGATGATGATTTATATTCTATATTTTTTGTGTTCGATTTTTTTGGAGTTCAGTGATTGTCGTCGATGACATTGTTTGCTAGTTTCGGCTCCCAACGATAACAACAACAATTTTCTCTGGTGATTGGTGTTGATGACATGCGTATTGATTATCACTGATGCTATGAATATATTCTGGTTGGTTCTATTTTGTGGATCCGATACAAGGAGATATCAAATGGTTCAATCGATGAGGGTTTGATTGGTTTCTTACACAAAGACGATGACTGGTGGGTCCTCACCAGTAAAGCGGAGAGGACGATCCATGTTAAGATAATTCAGTCATTGGAAGGAGATGGTGATGATGAAGAAAAAATGATGAGGTGACGAAGAAGATTATATGATAATGGAAGCTATTATGTGGACGGTGTATTAGACTTAATGTGTATTACCTTATTATAGGGTGTATCAGGTGGATCACGTGATTTTCAGGATTTTTTGTTTACACGACATCTCGTGACGAACAAATTTTTCTTTTGATTTTGAACTGTTAAATTCATACCCATTTAAATGTGTGATTGTTTGGACAATTTTAAGGTTCCCACACTAACCTTGATAGTGGTTTTATGAAAATTATAAAATGATTTTGGGTGGAAGTGATGAAGTTAGAAACTACGCAAGGTTTGACGTTGTGAGGCCATGGTGTTTCTTCAATGATATTTGAAGATGTATTCCTACATAGATTAGTAAAATTGAGTCTTATTAACTACAAAATAAGAATAATATGTCAGTATACTGGATAGATAAGTAGCAAGAATACAATATATATAGTGTTGATGATTAAAAAATGAAGTTCCATCGAATAGACTCTCGTCAGTTCACTAGAGAGAGTAACACTAGTAAAATATGATCAGATAAAGTTTTAATGGAAGTTTCCTAATAAACTCAAAATTATTAGATATATATGATCTATTAGATAAATATTCAACACCCTGATATTTTATGATATATTTCTCTTATAATAAATTTAATTTCACTGATAGCATGGATATATTAAAACTTGAGTCTAAATGAACCATAATATAATATATCATTATAACCTTGACATTAAATTAATGATATAAATAGGAATAAAGAAATTTTTAAAATTTTATATATAGGTTTTAGATAAACAAAATATACTGATAAATTAGTGCTGAATTTTTAGTAAAGTCTTTATAAGATTCCAGAATAAATTTTTTCTAAAAAATGGTTTTATTGGTTTTTGTGAGTAAATAATATAATTAATTTTTAACAGTCGTAGAAATTTTATTTTTTAAAATAAACATCATTTTTGAAATCATCATTTAAAAAATAAATTATAGTGAATTTTTTATAATTTTCTGAAAAATTGATTTTTCGATGAATACTGAAAAAACCAATTGTTATTAAAAACTGGCTTTTCATTTAAAGCATTTAAAAAGTTAAATTATTGTTTAAAATGGGTTTTAAAGTAAAATTAGTTATATTATATTATAAATATTCCAATTTAGTACATTTTAATTAATTTTTTGTAGTATTTTGGAATAAATATGTTTTATATTTAGGGGAACCGTTTTTTTTGGAAAAGGTTTTTTATCATGTTTTGTAGGTTTAATTTTAAATTAAATTATTCCACTTCTGTTAATTGAATTTTATTAAATGGTTTAAATATTTATAATTATAATAATTAATATTTTTTTATAAGTTAAAATTAATTTTTGGTCATAATTAAAAGTAAAAACAATTAAAATATGTTACTATTGTTATGGTGAAGAGGAGTTTTCTAGGGGGTTAAACCAAACTATAAAGGGTATGTTTTCCATTTAAAATTTTCTAAATACAAATTTCTTAACATATTTTGACCACATAATATCAAATATTATAATATATTCCAATTTTTAAGAGGGTTTATTAAGTATTAATTATTATATTTTAATCTTTTATGAAACTACAATTGTATCCTATCCTCCACTTATGAAAGGACACCCCACCGTTCTCTTATTTACAAAATTTTGAGTTATAAATATTGAAAAAACCAAGAAAAAATATCTTCCAAAAGTCCCTAGATAGAAATTATAGGTTTTGGGATTCTTAATTTACCATTCAAAGGGTCTTGAATAATGGAACTAAAAGAGGCCTACCAAATAATAGGTGATCATCCACCCAAGCGTCTATGAATTTATTAATTATTCTACCTAATTTAAATCTAAATAATTCATATTAAAATAAAAAATAAATTATATTTAATATAATAGAATTTTATTATAATTTTTTAACCACCATTATTCACCCTCTTTTACATCAAATGGGATGTGAAAGTATCGCTCATGCATACGTATGGACTGCCACCTACAAATTGTGATATATTTCATTTTACATCGTTTTATTCGAAGGAAGGTTATTATTATTAGTTTAAATTATATGTATAATATTTATTAAAAATTTATTATTATTTAATTATAATTTCACATATACCTCATTAAATTCCCATCTACTGATAAATGATAATGTCACTCATGTGTGTATATGTAGACCACTACCTTTATGAAGCGACATGGTTTGTTTTCCATGTTTGATTAATATAGAATGTAATAAGGATAAATTTATGAATATATATGATATATATGATGTAATAATGTTTATTTAATTGCGAATTATTATTAAATTTCTTGAGTTTCATTTATTTAAAAGTGAAAACATCATTCATGCGTACATACGATCTACAATCTGCATGAACGGTGTAATTTATTTTTCTATATCAAACATATATGGATGACTCCAAATTTATATTTAATAATATCCATTATTTTTATATCATTATTTATATTATATATATGATGGAACTATGATTCAATTACATGGAATGTACTACCAAACTGAAATTCTCATGGAAAATGAAATATTTAACACCTAAAAATGATGATTTTAATAAGGAATTATTAATAATTGGTTGAAAAAATGTTATAATTGGACTATATATGATATTATATGTTTTTAAATGACACTCATATATATTTATAATAAATCTAAATTTATTATAAAGGAGGTTAAATTTCTTTTAATGTAATTTGAACCTGAGGTAATTGTTTTTTGTTACAATATCACTGTTTACATGGCTTGTTTATGATTAAGTTTATGATGATATAATTTCATGATATAAATCTCATGAATAACTTAAATTTTATTTCACTTTGCTTATTATTTCAATTTTCACATATTAGTATCATTTTCCACTCATTGATACTTAAAATTATTTAGCAAAATTAAAAAAATAGATTTTATTTCCTCTAAGGAAAGGAATATTTTTCTTATATGTTCATGTTTTATTTAAAATATTTTCATGAATGTTTTCAATATTTCACTAATATTTTTAAATAAATTTTTGAATTTTTTTGAATTTTTATTTTTTAAAGGGAATATAGTTTTTTGTTTTATAAATGAGTTACTTTTGAATTTTTATTAGAAATGTAAAAGGAATCATTGTTTTAATGTACATTGAATTAATGAAATTTACCACCATCAAAAACATTAAATGGTTTTAAGATTACTTTATATTTCACATGGGTTTTTTTAAATAAATGTTTTTCAATAATATTTTAGATTTTTTTTTGATTTTAAAGAACTGATTTTTAATGGAAAAGTGTATTTTCCACAAGAAATATTCCATGTGGTCTTCTAAAGGAATTTTCATTTATGATAACATACTTTCTTGTTACTTATTATTTAATTGATATATTTTCCAAGGATACCATCCTTATTATTTCTCCATATGGTTTTTGATTATGATGATGAGATTTTTATGAAACCCATTTATTTTTTATGGGTTATACTATGATGAATTGTTGAAATATTTATGAAACTCATTTTATTTCCACGAGTTATGATATATGATGAATGTATTATGTTCTAGTGTAAAACGAATAATGTATTATTATTATGTTATATGTAGGTCAATAATTATACATTACTCTAATTCATTGGGTAAATATTATTATGTCATGAGAGAATAAGGACTAGAATGGGGAGTGGACCCAGTTCAGTATGAGACTATTTCCACTATTATAGTCCTGTATGTGAACATTGAAAAAAGATATGAAGGAATGTACAGTGAATCCAATCCACTATGATAGTCTTGAATATTATCCTTGACTAAGGAAATGTTTTTCTATGATTATTTGTATGCCACAAACTTATCTATTATTCCAATGTCATGATATCTTGGATTATTTTCTTTGATTTATTTGCGATTCATATCTAATGAAATACAAAAATTTAATCAATGATTCAAGATTATAAACTATGATATACTGGGAATGGTTTTAAATTTTTGGAACATGTTTACATAGCCTTATTCTCATATCAGTCTCAAGTGATCGCTGATAACTCTACTTTTTACTCTTACAGGGTATCTAAGGTCACCCTTTTCTACGATTCCTTTCCCATGGTTTTGAAGAAGGTTTCTAAGAATGAAATGTTTATGGAGGTTTCTATTCATATGTTACTTAGAGAGAGATGATATAGAACATGTTGTTCATGTTTTAAATTTTACAAATATTCTAATACTATATGATTCTAGTGTGGATCATAATTTCACGAATTATAAATTCTTTTAATAATATATAATATTTATGTATGAAAAGTATGGGTCACTATAGTTTGTATAAGATCAAGTTTTAGTATACTTTGGATTCCAAGATAAGAAAATATTAGTGATAATCCTTAGGATAATCCTATGTATAGGATAACATCTTAAGATATAGTAAATAAAAGAGTGCATGTTTTCTTAAAAAACATCACTATCTAGAAACTGCAAGTGGAAATGGTTTTTTATAGATTCATATACTGTCAAAACCCCCTAAAATGGATTGGGTGATATTTTTTGTGTAAAATCAAATTTTATTTATGAACCATTATAGAATATTTGAATATATGATGACCATGAATATATTAGATTAAACCTATAGTTATATAGATTTAAAAAAAATTCATGTTTTCTAAATCCTATAAATCATTTTAATGATTATTTAGTTCCCCACATGATTATTTTTTCTTAAACTATGTTAATGAAACCCAAAGGAACCATGAAAATGATTAATGTAATAAAAAAATGAATAATTGTACTCCTAAGAAGCCAAATTTTATGGGAGTTTGGATACAAAATCATGTTACTATGCCAACATAACATTCTCAATATATGAATATTGATGAGTTTCCAAATGATAAAATGAGGGAACAAAGTTCCATTGATTACTTAATGAGGAAACTTCATATTATTTTATTGGAACAACTAATCAACTATCTGTTGTGTAATGGATCAGTACCACTGAAAATACATTTTTCATTTTCTAGTGTTTGGAATTTGAAAATGTAATTTTAGATATTTATCTTTTGGAAGGTGAAGTTGATAGATTATTTTCACATATCAAGAACATATGTAACATGAATTAACTGATTTTGGGTAGTGGGTTGATTTTAGGAGCTTATTTTTTAATAAGTAACTTACATATATTCTTAATATGAAAATGGAGAAGGAATTACATGAGGTGATGTAGAAGTATGATAAATCCATAAGTATTTATGAGGTCAATTTTACAATTCGTGCAATGTGGAATTCTAGTATCAACATCCAACCTAAAATTAAGGTTTATAAATTCTTAATTAGATCAAAAACAAGTCTCTAAATGGAATTATCTATAAGAGACTTTAGTATCTATATTGAAACCATTTTATTTTCTATCATGGTAGAAATGGAGATTGGTTTTACCGATAAGTATCATGGGTTTGACAAGAAAAGATGGATGGAATTTAAATGAAATTATTATAATAAAAATAATATAGAGAAGAAGATTAAATTTCATTATTCTTGAAGTGTGAATGAAAACATGGAGTGAATTTTCATAAGGTAATTGGTAAATGTTTAGAGTGTAAGAAGAAATTTCATAAGAAAATAAAATACTCAAGTGATTGGAAGAAGAAGTTATCCAATGATGGAGATAAATCACCACACAATTCACCCACTACACTCTAGTGTTTCAAATAAAAGGAGTATAGAAATTATTATAAAAAGTTCTGAAATTCTTATGTTAATGACGATGAATGATGTTAGTACCATCTTAAGCCCAGGGAAAATGGTAAATCTCACATGAGCACAATTAACAATGTGGGGTATAATAATGAAGTGGCGAAAGTTACATTAACCATACACTCTAGAACTATTAATTTCTTGTTTCTAGATCTTCCCACTCATTTATATCTAATGATTTTTCTAAGGGTATCACAATAAAACCAAAATGATTAGTTTAATTATAATTGAAAACCCCTAATGGTATTATGATCAAATATAATGTATATGATTCTATTATAATTGATTTTTTTGGGAATTTACTTTTTGAAAATCTCATTATTATCCCTTTTTTAGAATTTTATATTATATTAATCATGAATTGAATTTCTTTACATAAATCTTACATTAATTTCTAAGTAATGAAAGTAAAAATTTATATTATAATCCAAACTTTAAAAATCAATAAATATGATGATAAATATAAAATTTAAATGGAAATTACATCAATTATATAGTTCATGATTCATATTAAAGATGGGTGTTTATCTAAGATGGTTGGGGATAAAATCAACATCGAATATATAAATATTTAATGGGAGTTTTTTTTGTTGATTTTCAAGAAGATTTTCATAGTCATCCTCTAAATGATGAAGTTGAGTTTGCAAAAGAACTTATACCTGGTGATAAACCTATTTCAAATATTCTCTATATGATTCCCCTAATTATATATATATATATATATATTATATTCTTGGGGGTAAAATTCCATCAAACAAACACACACACACACACACACACACTGAACACACACATTCCTGAAAGGTACGTCATAGCCCCCCAAAGTGATAACCCACCCAAAAACCCACTTTATTACATCATATATATTTTTCAAAAATCCCCATTGGTCATGTATCTCATTACATGGCCCCTAAGACCGATTTTTTTTGCCTAAGGCCCGTTAAGTGAATATTACTGCTATAGTAACCCTACTACAGTACCTACACAGTGCCACCGCTGCTATAATGCATGTCGCTGCTACAATTATTGGAGAATATTGATAAGTGATTTCTTCATCCAAGTTCATTACCATGGGGTGAAACTTTTATTTTTCGTTATGAATAAATATATATCAATGTTAATATATAATGATTACTAGGAATTAAACATGATGAAAATCAAGAATATGTATCCTCTACCTCATATTGATGATTTGTTAAATCAATTATGAAGAGCTAATTATTTTTTTAAGACTGATATTTGATCTCGAAACTATCATTTGAGGGATAAAATTGAAAACATAATCAATATAGCCTTATATATGAGGTATGTTCACTATGACTTTATAGTGATTCTATTTGGCCTTACTAATTCCCCCATTATATTCATGAATTTAATGAAATGAGTCTATAAATATTTCCTTTATTAGTTTGTGGTATTCTTTATAGATGATGTTCTTATATATTCTATGAGAATAGAAGAGTATAAGGATCGCTTAAGGACTGTACTGAAGGCCTTAAGAAAGGAAAAAATGTATATAAAAATTACTAAGTGTGAATTTTGGTTAAAAATGATTCAATTTAGATTAATTTAGTCTCATGCAATGGTTTATCGGTGGATCCAACAATGATGTATGCCATTGCATGATTACCCAGACCAACCACATGACTGAGATATTTATTTTTCTTGGTTTGGATGGATATTATCAAGGATTTTTTTAGAATTTAACATGGATGTGTACTCCACTAACCAAGTTAACTATTAAGTGAGAAAATATCCTATGGAAATATGAATGTGTGGAGAATTTCATGGAACTGATGAAAAGGTTTTTTAGGGAACTTGTTCGTACACTAACCTATATAGGATAAGGGTTTGTGATCTATTGTGATTCATCGAAGAAGAGATCATAATGATTGAGGAAAAATGATATGGTTATAAATTATACCTTACAATAATTGAACATTCATGAGAAAAATGACCCAACTCATGATTTAGAGTTAGTTGTGGTAATTTTTTCATTAAATATATAAATGTATTATATTTATAGATAAATGTGTGACATATATACTAATCATAAATATTTAAAGTATATATTCACTTAGAATGAGTTAAATATCCCCCAGAGAAGATGGTAGTAATTGATTAAAGATTATGACTACTCAATAGATTACCACCATGGGAAAGCAAATAAGGTGTGTGATTCTATGATTTAGAAGGACCACTCAATATTATCTATGTTTTGGATCACAAAACATCCAATATTTGTTGATTTTGAAAATATAGATGTTGAAATATTGAAGGATGTGTAGAAATATTATCTCGATAAATGAATGTTCAACTATCTATCCAAGTGATGATTAAATATGCATAAAAGGATAACGTGGAGTAGATAAATTAGGTGATAAATGTTACTGAGTTTATCCTTGATTGTGATAGAATGATAAGGTTTCAAAATCTTGTACATATCCCATCAATACTAGAATTGAAGAAGGATCTATCGGATGAAGATCATAGTTAATAATTATCTATTCATCCTGAGATAACAGAGATGTGTAGAATTGTGAAAGATTATTTCTAGTGGGACAAAATGAAAAGAGGTATTGTAGAGTATGTATCTTAGTGATTAATATTTCAGAAAACTAAGGATGATATATAGAGGTCTAAGTGGATGTTATAAATGTTACCTATTATATAATTGAGTTAGACATCACCATGGATTTTATCCTTGGACTCTCTAAAATGTTTAAAGGCCATAATACTATATGGGTTATAATTCATTTCCTTAAGAAGCCAGAACACTTCATTATTATCAAAGGTGATTTATATCTAGATCATCTTTCCAGAATATACATTAAATAAGTGGAAAGGTTCTATAGAGTACCACACAATATTGTATCTAACTGAGATACAAGTTTTAGCGTAATGTTTAAGTGAAGTCATCAATATGTTCTATATTTAGAGTTGTGTTTCATTCAAATTATCATCCTTAGATATATGGATAGTATACAACAACCATTAAAAACCTAGAGTATATGATGAGGTCTTTTTATATTAATTTCAATTGTGGTTGGGTTTAACACCTTTCACAAGAAGAGTTTTCTCACAACGATATCTTTTACTCAAGAATTAAAATGGATCCTTATGAATCCATCTATGGAAAAATTATAGAAATATAATTTTTTGGTATGAATTTAGACCTGAGTTAGCTGAGGAAATGGTAGAGAAGGATATATCTAATTAAAAACACATCAAGGCATCCTATAGTGGATAGAAAATTTATAATGAAAATCATCAATAAAATATATAATTCATAGTTAGTGAGAGAGTATTATTATGAATTTTCCCATGAAAAAATGTTATCATATTTGGAAATAAGGGAAATCAATGCCCTATGTATGTTGGCCCCTTTAAGATTATTGATAAATTAGGGATGGTAGATTATCTCTTGGTGTTTACATAAAAATTATATTATGTTCACTATTTGTTCCCGGAATATCTCTCTTGGAAGTACATACAATATCCTTCATACGTACTAAATTCCGAGGATTTACTATTCAATCCTGATCTTTCAAATGAAGAACAGCTGGTATAATTTTTATATTTTTGTAATAAATTTCTATAGAATTTGGACACTCATCTGATTAAAATTCATAAGAGGAATTATAAATTTAAAGAAGTTACATTGGAACCTAAATATGTAATGAAACATAGATTTCCTCATCTATTTTTATCAAAGTGATGGAATTTGGATGGTGAAATTCATTTTTTAAGGCGATATATTTTATCCCTATAAAATTTTATGTTATATTTATCTTAATATAAATTAAATTTATTTGATAGTTTATGATACATGAAATACTATGTCTAAATGATCCGTAATGCGAGACACCATTACAACCTAGTGGTTAAATTAGAAGTATGAATAGGAATAACCAAATTATGAAACTTTTGTATAATGTTTTTAGAGAAATAAAATATAATGATAAATAGGTACACAATTTTTAGAAATTTATTTATATTCTTCAAAAAAACATTTTCCTCAAAAATAGTTTATTTCTTTTTGTGAGAAAATAATACAATTAATTTTTTACAATTTTTGGACAATTAACTAAAAAATAAACTTATTTTTTAAAATATCCATGTCAAAATTATCATAGAGGTAATATTTTATAATTTTATGAAATGATTTATTTTATAATGGGTAATGAAAAATACTGATTTTTCCAATTTTATTGTTTAAATAATTTAACAAGTTAAATTTTGTTTTAAAATAGTTTTTAATGTAAAATTAATTAATTTATATAACTAATTATCCAATTTAGGATATTGTAATAAATTTTTTGTCTGATTTTGGTATAAATAATCTTTTTATATATGAAAATATTTTTCTTCCAAGAAAACTCCATTTAATCATGTTTATTGTGGTTAATTTTAAATTAAAATATGCTAATCATCTGAATTGAATTTAATAGAATGGATTCCCTAATTTGAATAAAAAATTAAAATTTGGAAATATGTTCAAATTAATTTTTAATCATCATTAATAGTAAAATAGTAAAATTGTTTTACCACGGTTAATGTGAAAAAGGATTTTCCCGGGGTGGGGTGTTTTACCAAGAGATATGGGTAAGTATTACAATTAAAATTGTATAAAACACCTTTTAAGTCCTTACTTTGACCTCATCCTATAAAATATTTGAATCTTTGTCCATTTTGATGATTTTATTGATTATGAATTTGTAATATTTTATTATTTTAGGAAATTAGATGTGTATCCTATTTCAAACTTATAAAAGGTCACCCCCTTTCTCTTCATTACACCACTTTGAGATTTATAAATAAACCAAACTCGGAAAAATTATCTTCTAAACATCACTGTCCATGAAATATACGTTCTTTAATTCTTAAAAACCTATTCTAAGTATCTTTAATAAAGGATTTAAAGGAGGCCTACCGAAGAAGAGGTAATCATCATACCCTAAGACTTTCAATTTAGTTTTTATTATAACTCCACCAAACTGTTGTTATTAATCATAAAATAATATATATAGTATCCTAAATATACATAAATGCTATTAATATTTGTAAAATAAAATTATTCGCTATCTTATCCATCAAATAAGATGTGAATGTATCGCTCATGCATACATATGTACAACCACTCCCACAAAAAGATAAAATTAATTTTCCATCGCTGTTATTCATGGATGTTTATTATGATTGTTTTAAAATTTATATATGGTATTCATGATATTAAATTTATTTCATAATTATAATAACATATCAACCTACTTACCTTCCCATCCATTTGAAAATGACAACGTCGCTCGTGCGTACGTGTGGACTACCACCTCTATGAAGAGATGTGATTCATTTTTCATTTCTTATTTACATTAATGGTAATAATGATAGATTTAATGAATATATATGATATATATGATATTATAATTATTATTTAAAGTTGACTTATTACTTACCTTTCATTTTTTCCCTCCATAAAAAAGTGAAAATAGTGTTCACGCATACATATAGACTACCATCTCCCTGGACAATATATTTATTTTTTATATCTATACATTTTATTGATGAATATAAATATAAATATATATATAAAAGGAATATATGTGGTATTTATATAATGAATTAAATTCAAGATACATGTTAACCATGATCAAATAACAAGGAGTGGAACTACCGATCCAAAATTCTCCTGAAAAACAAAACAGTTAATACCCAGAAACGATGATTTTAATATAGAATTATTAACAAATGGGTATTAAAATATTATAATTAGATCTTATATGATAATATAAGTGTGTAAATTACACTGATATATATTTTTAATAAATTTAAATTTATTATGTTTGAGGCTAGACTGCTTTTGAAGAAATTCAAACATGAGGTAAGTTTTTTATGTTACAGTCTCATTGTTTATTGGGATTGTTTATGATTAAGTTTCCAATGATGAAATTTCATGATATACCTCTCACTAATCCCATTAAATTTATTCACCTTTGGTTATTCATGTAATTTTTATGTAATAATATCATTTTCTGATCTTATTTAATTAAAATTATTCATAATTTTTTTTATTAAAAACAAACCTTATTTTGTCTTTGGTTGGGAATTCTTTTATTCGATGTGTATGTTTTCTTTAAAATATTTTTAATAAAATTTCATATATTATCCTGTAAATTTTTAATGTAATTATATCCAAGAATTATTTTTTAAAATATTTTTTAATAGGAATATTCTTGTCTTTATCTAGATAATGTACTTCTGACTTTTTAATCAAAATGTTTATGGAATATTTTTGTTACATACATGACCTGAAAAAAATTTCTCACCTCCATGAATGATCAATAGTTTGAATATTACATTAAATATTTCCATGATTATTTTTAAATAAAAGGTTTTCCATAATATTTTTGAAAATTTTATATAATTTTAAAAATGATTCTAAAATGAAAAGGCTATTATCTTCAAGAAATATTCCATGAGATTATTAAATGAAATTTTTATTTATGATAACATCATTTTATTTTACTAATTATTTTCTTGGGATATGTTCCAAGGGTAAAATCATTATATTTTGTAATACTGTTTATGATACTGATGGTGATATATTTATAAAATCTGTTTTTTTTTCATGGGTTATACAATGATGAATTATTGAAATATTTAAGAAACCAGTTTGTTTTACATGTGTTTTGATATATGAAAAATGATTTTTGATCTTTTGAAAAACAAATGTATATATTATTATAATTTTATGAGTATAATAGAAATTATATATCCCTACAATGAATTTGGAAAATGCGGATATCTAATGAGATAATAAGGAATGGAATGGGAAGTGAACCCATTTTAATAATGGAGTCTATCCATTATGATAATTTTGGGATTGAACCTTGAATAAGTATATGATGAAATGATGGGTGAACCCAATAAAATCTAATAGTCTTTGAAATTATACATAATTAAGGAAGTGGTTTTTATGATTATGTTCATGATACAAAATTACGTTTTATGATAATTTTATGCTATTATTGCCCATGTTTTTTAATTTCATTATGATCCATGTCTTATTAACTACTAATATTTATGTCAAGACTCAAGATTATGATCTATGATATAATTGTTATGGTTTAAAAATATTAATATCATGTTCTCATACACTTATTATAATGCTATGATTAAGTGATAATTTATATCTCACTTATTTACCCTTACTAAGAAGTTGGTATCACCCTTTCATAAATTTCCTTTCCCCAGGTTATGAAGAAATATTTTAACTATAACATGTCTAAGGAGGGTTATAATTATGAAGAACATAGTGAGAGATGGTATATAAATATTTTTATTTATCCAAGTTTCTATATTCGCTATAACTATAATATTTTAGTGTGATTCATAATGTCATGTATTGAAAATTCATATAATAAGATCTAATATTTATGTAGGAAAAGTATGGGTTACTATAAAATATTATTATATATATTAGACAGAGGAATACATTTCTATCTGATAAACTATGTGAAGCTCACCAGATATAATTAGTAAAAATTCCATTTGATAGATGGTTTCAAAGATCATCCAATACATTGTTACAAAGTTCAGCATACATTCATAAAAAATGTTAGGTAGACTAAAAATATATATGAAGAGAAGTGGATAGAGAAAATATGAGTTTACTAGAATGATCTGATCTGATAAAGAGGATCATCCAAGTAAGAATCTATATCATATGAAGGTTTCAGGAAAATTACATAAACATTATAAAGTTAATAATATCCAAAACGGTCTGAATCATGTATTAAAACCATGATTCTGAAAAATTTATATGATATTTAAGGATGTTTTGATGATATCATTAAAAAAAATATTTAATAAATTTTTTATGGTTATTTTTACTCTAATATTTTACAGGCTTTGAATGTGGTCTGACGAAAATAGAGTTAAGTTGAAAAAATCAAGTTGGATCCCATGATTCCTACTGGATCATTAGAGGATATATTCCAATATAAAGGGGTAAATGATTATGCAATTCAAGTTTTTTCTAGTGTGTAGAATTTTAAATGTTCTTTTGAGAGAGTAGAATAAGTGGATAACATGGGATTTAATTGGTTAAAAATAGGTTCACCAAATAGATCTCCCAGATGAAGGTAAATCAGATTGATGAAAATCTAATTGAGGAGTGTCATATAAAAGAATAAAAGACAGAGACCGAGGCACACCAAAATGATTTGTAATAGAATGAGTGCTACTAGACCAATAATTTTCAGATATAGTAATATTTAGAATATTTTCTATTTTCATATTTCATTGGTTCTTAAAGACAAAAAAAACTTTTAACTAGTGGGATCCAGTATAATTAGTAATTGAGAGACTTAAGGATATTTATGGGAATTAGATCATTGTATTCACTTAATTATACAGTGGATATCTGTGGATCAAAGGCAGTTAACACATAACGGACTAGGTACCCAAATTGGGACTTAACCTTGTAAAAATATATGTGCCTTGATTTATTTACTCTTCATTGCATTCAGGTGAGGTTGTTTTTTAAATTTGAGAGGTTAAAAATTCTAAAAATTTATAAAGTTTAACTCAATGATAGTGATAATTATAAAAATAACCACTAATTCTACCCCTTTATTTGTGATTTATGCAATCCTAGTAAATTCAGACATCTAGTCCCATACAAGGACTCATATGGTTCTATTTATATGTTTGAATGGAAGATATTGTTATAGAAAATTATACTAGAGGTAGGTATTGGTCCCATTTTCCTTGGAAGACAAGTGACCAAAACCTCAACATGTCCTCCAAATTTTTGATGGTCCATTTAGACCAGCCATTTGTTTGAGTGTTGTGAGTGATGCTCAAATGCTTCTAGGTACCCAAATCCTTTTGAGGACTCATTAAAAAAATTTATGTGAATCAAGGTTCATGATCTGATACAATTGATAAAGGGGAACCCTGATGTCTCACAAGTTTATTAACATAACTTCATACAAGGTCTTCATGGGGTGAATCCTCCATTTTTGCTAGGAAATGTACATAATTGGTATGTTGATCCACAATGACCCATATATCATCATTATTCTTATATGTATTAGTTATTCTAATAAAAAATTTTATTTTTATGTTTTACCCCATTCATATTGGTATAAGAAGAGTTTTCAATAAACGATTTAGAAGTTATCTCTCACCTATAACTTATTTTCATCCAAATCATCTTAAAACACAATTTGTAATTTCCAAATTCATGTTTTCCCAAAAGAAGTACTATTTTAGATTATTTAACATCTTAGTACTACAAATGTTTATATAGAAGTTAGATTTATAGAATTAATTTGAAAATACACTCCTTAACATTGGTACTGATGATACACATAGACTTTCTCCAAACATTAATATTCCATATTGATAGATGAAGTCTATCAATATAACATCTTCCCTGGATTTAATCTTCTTTTATATACCCTTTTCATCATGTTGAGACCGCTTTGTCTATTCTAGTAATGACAGTTGGAAAAATTACATGGAAAATGAATAATGTTTCCCCTTCTATAGTAATATATATATCAAGATTTACTAAATCAGTGAGTATTAAATCATCTTCCATTCTTATCATAGAAAAGACTCCACGATCCTTCCCAATGAACACATCAACCCCTTGTTTTCTTTACCAAGGTGGTAATGTGTTGTAAAATAATATACCTAGAGTAGTTATAGCCATATACTCTGTCTCAAGTTGAGATATTTCAATGTGAATATATACTTCATACTTTTTAGATCGATATATATGTCACATCTCCCCTTATAAAAATAGTGTCTCCATATTTTTATGAGAATGTTTTAAAAAAATCACCAATAATAACCATCTAAACTAAGGAAAATATGTATCTCCACTATATGTTTTAGATTAGTCCTTTATTTAACAACCTTTTTCCTCATAGGGTCAACTAATATTCCATCCTTGGAGATAATGTGGCCAAGAAATGAAACTTATTGAAGATGAAATTCACACTTACTAAATTTCCTATATTGATCCTTCTCCCTAAGAGTCTCAAGAAAAATCCATAAATGGTCTTCATGATATTCACATCACTTAGAGTATATTAAGATATCATAAATAAGAACTACAAAAAATTTAGTAAGATAATATTTTAATACTCAATTAATTATATCCATGAACACTAAGGGTCTATTTATTACCAAAATATATTATTCTGAACTCACAATTCTTATAAAAATTACAAAAATACGCCTTCGGTATATCATTCTTCTTAAAATTTTATTGATAATAACCATAACATAGATCATTATTTAAGAAGTATTGATCCACATAAAGTTTATCAAATAGATCACTAATCAGAGGTAAAGAAACTTACTGTTTATAGTAATGGAATTTATTTCCCTATAATCAATGAAAAACCTCATAGGTCCATCCCACTTTTTCACAAATATTACAAGTGATCCACAAGGTGAAATACAAGGAAATATGAGTCCCTTATTAAGCGACACATGTAGTCAATAATTTAATTCTATAAATTCAACCATATCCATTCTATTGGAAATATTAGATATGTTTTTTTCATTATAGTAATGTTAATAGAGAACTCAACTTCACAATTAGGTGGATATCCAGTTATTGCCTTCAGAAATACATTAATATAATCACTCACTACAGATACATACACTATTATATGAATATCTTTATTATTCAATGATTTATATTTTTCCATAACTTCATTAATATGAGCTACTAGAGGTAGTTCCAAACATGACTCAAGAAATCCAGTATCTCTTTCAAAAACAATGTATTCTATTCTAGACACAAATATTTTAATCACCTTCTATCAATAATAAATTCTTTCATTATACTTGTTGAGATAGTACATACCAAAGATTATGTTACAATTAATCATTTCTAAAAAACTAGGTTTTTAAATAAAGAACATCTATATTTTAATTGAGAAAATAAATATACATTACTTGCTATAATATTTCCATAAGTATTTTTAACTAAAAACTCCCTTAGTTGAACATCAAGGCTTGATTCAATGTTCTTAGAAAACATACAATATATGAATGAATGCATTGATCTAGAATAAAATAATTCATTAGGAAACTTAGAGTTTATGAATAAAGTACCTGCTACAACACCATTTGGGACCTCAACCTCTACTGCATTGATTGTATAATATTAACCTTACTGAACTAGCATCTTCTAGGGTAGATTGCATTTACTCTAGGGAGATTTATTTTAATAGTGTCCCATCTCATTTAAATTAAATCATTTAAAACTAGTGAATTCTTTCATTCCCTTGTAATTGTGATCATGATGGACTTTATATCAAAACATACAATAATCTCAAGTTCCATTCAATAACCCCTAGGGTGTTTCATCCCATAGTTCTTAAATTTTTTGAATTCCACCCTTCCTTTATTTTACTTTCCCAAATTTTATTTACCATTCTGATCAACCTCCATTCTTTTGTATTGAATTCCATTGAAAGTAAAGGTGGTGGAGAAGTAATTCTCAGTCTTGATGGAATTTTTACTATCTTCTAATTTGTGTAAAATTATTGAGAAAGTAATTAACTTTAAAGGTTTGTCTTTAAACCATCAAATAATCAATCAATATTTCTTTCTAGATGATGTATATAGTCCAGAACATGCCTTTTTATCCTTGTAAAGTTAGTCTCATACTCATCAGCAAGTTTCTCTTCCTTTTATCTTAAATTATAGAATTGATGTTCCATGAAATATTATTTCTCATGAGGAGAGTACTTTTCAAATAATATTTCCTTAAAAGACATCCATTACCTGTTATCTATCATCTCTTCCTTCTTAGTGTTTTGAATCAAAGAAAAATATTGAAAAATATCTCCCTTTTGATTATATAAAACCCTGATAACCTTCTCCCTTTCATCACATCCCAAAGTATGGAATACCTTATCTATGGATTTGACCAACTTTTTAACTTCTAATGGATTTTTTTCCATTTAATGATTGAGGTTTCAGGTTTATAAAGTGGTCCAACATTGTTACACCATGTTGTGGAGGAATGGGTTGCTCCATAAAGGTAAGGTTATTGTTAATAACCTAAATCAAATACCGTAATATAGTTATAATATACTCTAATACAACACTAATATCATTGAATTTCTCTATAGGTAAATCTATGTATTGATTATGGGTGTTCATTATGTTTTTTTCCTTCCATTATAATATATTTTTAAACAATTCCATATACTTAATTAGTGATTGAATAATTAGAATAATTAAGAAGAATAATATATAATTACAATGTATTTATTATAAATGGATGTAATTTAATGTAGAAATATTTATAGAATATCTTAATGGTTTTCCATAGAATTGTGTTTTATAAAGATTTTCTTCTAAATAAAGTTCCTAAGGTGTTTACTAAATTGTTTTTGATACCAACTATAACACCTCGACTCCAGTACCCCATATGTAGTAGTTATTTTTTTGATGGTATAAAATGCATACATTGCAATACATATGATCCAATAGTTTAACACACTTAGTAAATAGATATGTAGATAAAAAGTTACATTACATTGAAATCATATGATTCATCAACTGAATACATGAAAATTTATTATTTCTACTTGAGAATCTGTATACCACATGTGGAAATCTATAGGGTTTCATGAGTAAATGGGAAACAATATAAAGTGGTAAGTTTGGGTTCTTAGTAAGGGGTAGTTTAAAATATAATCTATCATATATAATATGAAATCAATAATGTACAAGAATAAATAAATTACAAAACAAATAATATATATATAGATTACATAATAATAAATAAATGCATGGATAATAATAATTGATCACATAATGAACGAATGAATAATTATCAAAATCATAAAAATACCATCACGGTCTCATACCAAGACATTATATATAGATGGGTAAGGATTATACAAAATAATCAAGTAGTGTTTCACATGAAAACTACCAATGCATTATGGGATATATAATCCTAGCCCTAACCTTCACTTAACAACTCAAATGCATCCATCATATGAAGTTAATGGATAAAAAATTCATTTCATAATGTTCTCTAAGTAACCTCACACATAAATCATGGATAAGTAATTAATAGTTTTACATAAAGGAATATTGATATACAAAATGTCCATATTTCCCCAATTAATAGAAAAATATGCCTATCTAAGTGAATATACCACAATAAATGTAGAAAAGTAGTGACATTAACAATTTAATATAAAGTAATCTTATTAATGAAATGATAAAAAGGGGGAAGTGAATAGAATATCCATGGTTTAGTGATATCAATAAGAAATAATAATTCTTTACAGTTTGTAAAGAGCTTAGGAATCGTAAAAAGAATATTCCCTGAGAGTGATAAACTAGGAGTGTTATTAGTATAATTAGTTATGAATCTGGTGAAGTGTTAGTCAATAACTAGAAAATTCTTTTAAGGGTAATCAACCCTAGGTGAATCTCTGTTAGAGCCTATATCCATTTTTTTATATCCACACAAAGATTTTACTGCTAGGAAACCACAAACTCTTTAATTTACAAAAATATACAGGAATGATTGAAAGTTATAATGGAATATGAGTGTAGTATAATGATAGAGAATGGTGATCACTCATTTATATTAAAATAAATAATTTATAAAAATTAATAATAATAATATTTATTTTGAGAATAATAGAAAATTCAAGGACTAAAAAAATAATGGTAAAAAAATAGGTTAGGAACCCTTACCTTGAAAAGTAGTATCTTAAAGGATGAGGGGAATTATTTAGAACTATAAAAACTATTTATAGACTCTTGAGAGAGAAATTGACATGGAATTAATGCTCAATGATTTTATTATTGAGAGTAAGTGGATAATGGGAGGGGATTTGTTGAAAATATGCAGGATTTGTTCATATATATCAATGAATGGGACTTGAACCATAGGTTACAATGAATAGAAAACCACTAAACCTACTATGGGTTTAAAAATTATACTTGGAATGTAGGAACTTATTTTTGCCTTTTAAAGTTTTAGTAACTGAACCCCCTTTAAAATATATTTAGATGGATGTGGAAAAAATAATCATTCATATATAATTGATATTAAAATCATGAAATATACTTTAGGTTTCAGAATATTCTTTATAGATTTGGAAAATTAATTTTAAATACATTATTTTAATGATTAAACCCATTTTTTGTTTAGATAGATTTTATATTTATTGTTATATAATTTTTAAGTCATTATGATGTCATAATACTTGTCGTATACTCATACCGTGATTTACGTTTTACCCAACAATTAAAAAATCTCAAAACTTATGAAAAACTCATTGTCATCTTGTCTATTTCAAAATCATGCATTTTGTTTCCAAAATTAAAAAAATATTCTTCAAGTAATTTTTTTATTCTAGAAAATATTTATATAATTATATTAATATTCATTGTTTAACATACATATCTAATAGGTATTAATTAAACTATTTAATGAATTTTATTTAACACTTGAATAAATAAGAGAAATTTCACTATAGCCAAATGCGAGGTATTACATGATGTGTTTATTTATGGCTATTTCTTGATACTGTTCCTTTAAAGAAATTTAATTTTTGTACTAATATGTTACAATCTATGCATGATAGTTTTTAGTAGGGACCACATCAATTTTTAACATGTAAGGGATTAACAAGGTATGAAGTGGAACTTTCTGATTTATTTGGAGAGATGTAGGGAATCCAAAATAAATACTCATAGTAGGAGAATATAAATATTCTTCAAAACATCCTAATTCTGAGACAAGTCTGGAGATTTTATACAATGGTATTATTCACAAGTTTGATTATTAGTAGCCAAGTTAAGTTGTGATAATGTCATTTTTGCAACAGAATCAAGGATATATGTAATTTTTGTTTATGGGATAAGTTGAACTAGATTTCCTACAATATTTTTAATTGAATTATTTTCTATCAATGAGTTTTTACACCATCCTATTAGGGATAGAGTGGGATCTAAAAGGTTCACGATCAATTTTATGTCCATATTAGGCTTTAAAAGTTTGATTTTCATGGGTTTTACCGCATGCATTATTTTAGTAGGGATAAAATGAGAACCCTAATGTCTTTCACAGTTATTTACTTCTCTACCTCAGTGGGATCCTCCATGGGAATTGTTGTGACATTCCATTTCATAAGGATCTTATTTGTTAAAAAATGGGCCTTCCCAATGAATGAAATTTATTATTCCATATTTGGGTTCTTCATTGGAGGGAAATTCTATTTGGTGGGGCTATTTTTGACCTCCCAATGTTGGGTTCAGGAAGTCCATGAGAGTGTTGACTAATTTTGAGACCCATGAAATTCCTCTTCCTATATTTTTCTTCATCAATGTCTATTTTTCTGATTATTTTATTATTATGATGCATGATTTTTGACCTCATGTGTAACCCTGGTAATTGGGGTCATAACTAGTTGATTCAATCATTCGACAATGAATACATCTGCCTGATTCAATGATTTTTAGGTCATCCAATAATCAAACTTCTACAAATATTTTTTGGAATGTTGTACCATTATTCCCCCTCATGTATATTGTTGGAGACAAATGATACATTCATTATGGGTATGTCCAATGTATCTCAACCTTTATCAAATCTCGTTTTCTAATGGTCTTTAGATATAAATAAATCATGGGTCTTGTAAACTAATAATAAATGATAGGGATAACAGTTTAGATGATCATTATGACCTACCACATTGGGGTTTCTGATCATTGATATAACATAGAAATTTTAATCTATGGTAGCAATCAAATATACTATAACCTATTCATTATTGAATGATTTAACCTTAGTATTATGGTTTTAATAAATTTAGAGTCCTTACATTTTACTTATATCATGCAAATTTGTTTTAAGACGTTATACTTTCTATTGCTATCATAGGGGAAGCACTACATTATATTTTGTGGGATTAGGGGTCCAAGTCCTGGTTGGTAGATCATTCCAATTGATTCCAGTTCTTTCTCATTTTAATAAATTTATAGAATACATTGACGGTGTTGGATGATATCTATATTTAGTGATATAAAGGGAATATTCAAAGAATTTGTTTATTTAAAAAAGTCTTAAAATACTCATGGATTAATTTCTTTTTCTGGTATTAGTGTAGTAGAAAACTCATCCCACAAATTATTCACTTAGATTTTAAAAATTCATATCCATGGAACTTATATTTTTAAATGTTACATCAAACCCTTACATTAGACTATAAAATGAGTATCTATAATTAAATATTTTCTTGAAGTTAGAGTGGTAATTGATGTTTATCTTCCTTAACCACAAATTTAAATTTTATAGGAATTACTGATGGATATCTTATCAGATATATATTGATCTAGATGAAAATTTACCATACCAATGGAAAGACATTCCCTTTAGTTTTTTGACTAAACACCTAAATTTGACCATATATTGTTTCTCAGGGGATCCTTGCTTTGGGATATGTTAGGAAAATAAATGATTGAGATTTTGTATCGATTCCCCCATGTAACTGATTTTTAAAAATTATGGATTTATGATTTTCAGTGGAATTGGATTCATTTCCACCCACATAAGGTATAGTTTTCTATTTGTTATTATTAACACATGTTATCCTTCCGTATCTTTCATCCTAGCCATAGAAGATTTAAGGAATTCTTGTGACAACACTTTCTAGGCTAACATTTTTAGTAAGTGGTTTAACTGATCGCGACACTCTTAGTTTAAATGCTCATATAGTTAGTATATTTCTTAAGTTATACTAGGATTACTTTCCTAATTGGGTGGTTGTTTTTTCCATAGTAGAAATATTTCTTAATTAATGAAAAGTGCTTTCATTAAATGAATTGGATGATGGGACCTTATGTGGGATAAATATGTTAATTATACTATTTTGGGTTGAATATTCCCATCTTATGTAAGAGGGTCTGTGAGAAAAAAATATTTTAAATATATATTTTCCTTTATAACATAATGTGTTTAATATATTTCTTTAGAAGAAACACCGAACCAAAATGAATCATGAAAAATTATATAACTGATAAAATATATCTGTTGAATTATAAGGTAAATATATAGGATGAAATATTATTAAATATATTTAAAAAATTAAAAATAAATTACTTTCTTAAAACTAATTCATTTATATAATTCAATTAGTATAGAATAATAATAAATAAAATCATTTTATGCATAAAAATATAATTTCTAAAAAATTACCTTTTCATGCACATCGAAGTTTAATATATTATTGTTAATTAATGGTTTAAATTAAATGTATTTATAATTAAAACAATTAATTAAGTTAATATTTATCCAAAAGTTATTACAGGACAATTAATAAATTCATTTTATGCTTAGTAGATACATGTTTCTCAAAATTATTTTATATATTATACACACTTATATTAAAATTGATTTATATCAATTTTAGAAATTGAATCATATAAAATGATTAGAATATTTTTAATTAAAATTTAAAAATTCAAAAATGAGGTTAATTTTGCCTTTATGAAATAAAATAAGTTAACCAAGGTAAATATTAGTTACCATGGTAAAAGATTTTTTTTTTTAAAATGATACTTCTTTAAATATTGTAATTTTTTTTTAAAAATTAAGTGGATTTATTTTAAATTAAGAATATATTATAATGATTATACATATAAAAAAATATTTTGATAATAATTTAATTGATAATTAATGTTAAATATAATTAAAAACGCTCAATTATGAAAATTTCTTTTTTTACAAAAATGTTTTTCAACAAATTATATTTTTTCAATTAAAAAGTTATTTTTATTGTATTTAGAAATTTAATTAGGTTAAATGAAGCCAAAATTTTGATTCATCATGTCAAAAGTTTTCAATAAGGGTCATCTTATATATTTTTTCATATTATAATTACCATAATTAAGATTTGATCAAGATTAATATGTTTTAAAATGGGAAATCAAATTTTGATCAAATTTTACTAAATGAATTTTACACATACAACTTATATAATTCATTTATTAGGTTTTGAATTCATACCTATATGTATCAGCGAAATTTGTACACCGAAATCACCAAACTCTCATGAAATTTAATCATTACCCATAACCTAAAATTCCTTTTTAATGATTTTTCCATCTTTTCACATATAAATGAATCTCATATCCACCCATTTCAATCCATGTACATATTTATAAATTACCCTAAAATTCTTCCCAATATACTTCCCCTATATCCACTATTACTTTTTGGTAGACTCTATACTCAAAAAGGTTTCTCAATTCCTATTTTTTAAATCATACTTTAAGAGAAGATGAAAATTCTCAATGTAAGTATTACATACCATTAACTACCTTTCTTTATCATTCTTATCCTACCTCATCCAAATCCATTCCAAAAAAATGTATATTATAAAATGATTAAAAATAATATATTTAAATGTTTTTATATTTATTTTATAACCATTATCTATTTTTCTTTCCTTCAATCAAAAGAATGGAAACATTGTTCATGTATGTGTGTGGAATATGGCCTCTATGAACAACATGTTTTATTTTTCATCACCACTTTTCCAGGATGGTCATACAAATGGATTTAGTGAATAAATATTTTATTTATGTTATGGATTATATTATGTAAATATTAATTAATTATATAAGTAATATTATCAATAATCAATCATTGTAAAAGTTACCACCTAGAAAAACATACCAAGAGGAATAAAAATTTATTAATAAGTGAGACAATATTTTTTTACATTATTATTATGATTTTCCAATCACGATTCATCACCTTAAAAACATATAAATAATTTTATTATAATTTTAATATAGTGATATCATAACAAAATAATATCTTCCATAACCATACTCACACAAAGATTATAGTGTATTAATGTTGGGCCAGTTTAACCACATACATGATCAATGGTATAAATTTAATTCAAATATAGTTTTGAAATCATAATATAAGATATTAATAAGTAAATAATTATTTTTTTAGTTATGTATTGGTAATAAAATCATTTAATTCATTAATTAAGACAAATTTATTATTATTTTTAATTACCAAGACAAGCTCATCAATGACTTCACCATCATGAATAATAATTAAATTATTATGAAATAATGTTATAAAATTATAAAAAATTATAAAAAATCAATTACAGTACCTTTTATTTTTTTGGAATGATGAAAGTTGGGAGAATAATGAAGAACAATATCATTATCATGAAACTAGTTCAAAATGATCCAGATTACTCACACCTGATATTAGAAAACGATAATAATGAACTAATATAATTATAGATAATAAATAAAAATGATGTTTATAAAAGGTAAGATATATTACAAAGTGTATTTAAATTTTAATTAATTTAATTATTTTTTTATACAAGATAATCAAGTTCTTTAGTGGAATTAAATAATTATGGTATGAGGGTCCTTGTCTCAAATTTAATTCCATGAGGTATTTTTCATATTGTGAACAATATTATCCATAATATGGTATAATTTTCCACCAACATAATTTTTTATTACATATTCATGAAATTAATTGGGTTTTAGGATGCATACAATTTCTCCTTTTCAAATGGATTTCGATTCAAAATATGAAAATGTTTTTGTTTAGCAAAATCCCTTCATTGAGTTATAATGATTCTTATTAAACTAAAATTTTTCAATATTTTTTTCTTACACCATAAAAATTTATTTTAGGGTACCTTATATTACTATATATTTATAATTAATTTTTATTTAATGATTCTACCTTGATAAAATTATTTCTCAAAAAGTATATCACTATTTAGAATAATTCGCACCCTCTTTAATGAAAACTTTCCACCTCATCCATATTTAACTTTACCGCCAATGTTATCTTTTATATTTTGAAACTTGATTATTTATTATCTCATTCAACCTTTATATTTTCCTTATCGTATTTTCAAAATGAATTTTTATTTCTATTTTTTTTTATTTTTTATTTTAATAATGATATTTTAAAAGAATAATATGATTTTTGATCCATGATTGTTTGGTTTATCTTCCTCTCTGAATTTACTTGGGATAATATTTATGTTTTCTCAAGGCTCTATTATTTAATTTTCTATTTTTAATAATAAGTTTTTCAGATGTTTTCACTACAAATTTTTTAAGATAACTTTTTAATGAGTCATGTAACTTTGTATTTTTGTGATAATGTTAAAAATGTTTTCTAACATATTATTTTTTATATTTTTATTATTTGTGACCATATACTATCTCCATTATAAAAATTCTATATAATTAATCTTATATCCAATGATTTAATATGGGTTTCAAAATAAACTTAATTCAAAGTGATTTTAAATTTTAAAGGGTTATTTCCTCTTACTTTTTAAATTGATTTTCCCAATGATTTAGAAAAGGTATTTTCCATTTATTTTAACACCCTCTATAAATTATTTTGATATTATATTGTGATATTATACAACTTATTTGTCTTTATGAATTATTCTCATATTTATTTATTATCAATTAAACTATTTACTTATTAAGATAATTATGCTTTGATGGACTTATGTATGTTTCATTACTGTAGAACAAATAATGAAAAACATATGAACAATGAACCTTGATAGCACTATAATCCGTTAGGTAAAGAATTATTCTCTTGAAAATTCATGTTCATGGTACTTTGGAAACAATCCTTGGTAATGTTTTATGATAACATGGTTAATAACATTGGTAATATTCTTTTATGACACCTTAGTGATGAACTTTGTTGATATGCTTTTGAAATCCACATGTTTATGATGCATCCAAATTTTAAAGTTATGTTTCATGTAATTTTGATAATGTTATTCCTTCTTTAATTATATTAATGTTCTTGTGTTCATATTCTTATGTTATCCATCAAGTATATCGCACGTAAGGTTTTGATTTCATTATTATTTTTTACTAATCATCTGAGATCACCACTTTCTTATGTTTCCATTCCAAAAGGTTATGATGAAAAATAATACATATTAATTGTATATAAGAGTATCATGTGTGGATAATTTATGGTAGATGTTGAATAATTGTTATGGATTAAGTAGTGGATTATATAATGGAAAAAATGTATGTTAGTTTAAAAATACATGACTTTTTTCTCATTAATATTTTGTCCTAAATTTCTTAAATTATAATATTTAAATTTATTGAGAATTTCATAAATGAAATAACTTCTTTATGTAATATAATTGATGTGGTCAAATCTGTGAGACATCATAGTTTGTAATAGAAAAGGGTTTAGATAAATTAAGAGGATAAAATATTTTTTTGAGAATAATTTAATGGATGATAGGTTAAGGATGATAAATTTTTTTAAGGTATATATAACCTTATAAGTTAGTTGAGGTAATATTGAATATTTTAGTAATTTTTGATAAGATATATTTAATTAAATATCTATAGATAATTCTTTGTATATGATAACAAATTGAAGGTTTATTAAAGTAGATATTGTATAGTTCTTGTAGAAATTACATTTCTATTATGATACTATAAATTGGATGTTTTTGGGGGTGACACAAAACATGGGATAATCGCATTGGAAAAGAAAGGTTGAGCATTGACTCAATCATCTGTATGGTTCTTAATGAGTGGGATTAAGACTATACACCAAGATAAATACTCTCAGGGGATATGTTTTGGTTAATTACATTCTCTTTATAGCCCATTATAAATTATTCATTATGTTATATAATTAGGTTAAGGAATATAATAGAAACCATCCTAATGAAACCAATATTAAACAGAGTGATTTATGAGGAACATAAAGCTATAATTTTAAATAGTATTACATTTTGATGTTGAATTTTTCGTTATAAAATAATTCTATTATGGTGTAAATTTTTATCATTAATGTTAAGTCCTTTTGTATTTACTAATGGTTGACTCCATAAGAAATCATTTTAATGATGGTTACCATCAATAATGTAGATATTGTCCCAATGAGTAACCTAAATATATAACAAATGAAGTGAAAAATCTAGTTATTACACCCAAATAGATATTTATAATTATGATTAATAGTGTTAACATATTTGAATTACCAAACAAACCAAAGGATATAAAGATGAAGTGTTATGGAAATTCAGGTAAAATGTTGATATAGAAAAGAAGATTCAGTTTTCTTCATATCAAAAATGTGGTAATTAACATATAGGGGAATGACTCAAATAAACTAGTAGATTCTCTGAGTGTGGAAAATTAGGTCATTAAGAAATAATTTTTTAAGAAAAAATTAATTAATATATTTACATGTTGAAGATAAATGATATTTTCTCTTTTCATACCTAAGATATTAAGGTATACACCTCATTAAAAAATATATCTTAAGTTATTCCTATCTTTTATATTCCTATAAAAAATTATATTAGTTATTGATAATTAAAATTGTGAGCACATAATTTATTTTGGGAGGAGTGGAGAATATAAGAACCCCATATTTTAAAATGTATATTTTCCCTTAAAATCAAACGTGTTCAATGGCTTTCTTCACAAGCATCATCGAACAGAAATGAATTTTTGAATTTTTTTAACTATTAAAATGTTTCCATAAAACTAGAGAATAAATAATTAGGTAAAATATTTATGAAATATTTATAGAAAAAAATGAGTTTTTAATACCAATTCATTGATAAAAATCAATAACTACTACAAAATAATAAATAAAATCTTTTATGTGTAAGAATATATTTTCATGAAAATTTTCTTTTTAAGCTCTATGAAGTTTATTATATTGTGGTTAAATAATTGGTTAAATAGAAATTATTGATAATATATATATAAAATAAGCTATCATACATCCAATAATTATTACTTGGAAAGTAATAAATTTATTTAATGATTAAAATATATATATTTCTTAACTATTTTTATGCATTATACGTTCTAATATTAATTTTTTTATTAGTTATAGAAAATATATAATATAAAATCTTTTGAATATTTATAATCTAAATTTTAAAATTAGTAAATGGGTTCAATTTAATTTTTAGGTTAAAAATTATGCTACCAAGTTAATATTATTTACCATGGTAAAATAATTTCTTTTCATAAAATGAAATTGTTATAATATTTTGTATTTATTTAAAATAATCTGGTAATATTTTAAATTAAGAGTCAAATATGATATAAGGAAATATATAAAAATAAATTAACAGTAGTTTATTTTATATTTAATGTCAAATAATATTAATACCACTTAATTATTAAAATAGTATTTTTCTCAAAAATATTTTTTTTAAAATTATATGTTTTAATATAAAAGGAAATTTTCTCATATTTAAAAATTAAATTTCATTAAATGGATCCCAAATTAAAATTCCAAATTTTCAAATTTGGTAAAAGGGTCAGATAATATTTTTTTTATAAAATAATTTCTATGATTAATATTTAATGATGAATAATAAGTGTTAAAATGGGTAATCTAAGGTGACTTGAATTTTACTAAATTAATTTGACTCTCGGACCTTCTAGAATACATTTTTATGTTAGAAATTCATAACTATATGTCTCAACAACATTTCCTAACCTAAATCACCTGACACTCATGTGATTCAAATTTGACTTCTTACTTATCATGATATTCAAAATATTTTCCCCTCTTTTTTACATGTAAAAGGATCTCACTTAAAACCATTTAAAGATGGACCCCTAGTTATATTTTATGACAACCCATACAATTCATAATATTTAATAAATTATTTATTATATAAGTAATTTCACATTACAATCTAAAAATATAGAGTGGCCTACTATCTTTGGGCAATTAGAGACATAACCCAATAAATTAAAACTTAGATACAACAACATTATTTAAAAATACCATTACACAAACTTAAATTCAATTTATCTTCTAATACTGTATCAGAGAACTTTGTTATTTATATAAGAAAGGGGTGATTTTTAAAACCTAATAATGGATTAATAAAATAATAAAATAATGAAAGTAGAACATATGAGTCAGGAGGAATATCAAGGTGACATAAAAAGGTAAGAATCATAAACATGAACATAAAATTAGGATATAAGATTATAATATAAAGGAAACATAGGAACATGATAATAATATAAATCACGACATCATAAGCATAAGTAAAGGGTAACTACTAAGACATCTTGATGTAGTGTTCTTAGGCTAGCCGTATGTGCACCATTCATGGTATCACATGAGATGAAAAATTTACCCAATGAATTAGAGGGATATATAACTCCTGACCCAGCCATAGAATTCATATTTTGTACATTCATTTGTTTTTCTCATATATCATACAATATATAGATGTATTTCACCATATTTAATCCCATTATTAAAAGGTGTGGGTTATAGATATTTATGTCTCCAATCAATCAAGTGTAGGTACATATTTCTGAATACTGTAAAGTGGAAATGGGATGGGTATTCACAACATAAATATTTTTAAAGGAAAATCACATGGCTATTTCAAAAACAAAATGGGTGTACAAAAAGGTTCATACAAGGGATTAATGATAGTGAAAGGTGGTGTCTCATTAATTTAGAATCATAAATACAGCACAGGAATGCGTAAAAACCCATCGAAACTTGAATAATTTGAAATCAAAATCCTTATTAAAAATAAAGTTCATGAATAAAAAGAAATAGGAGAGAATCCCTTACATCGAGATGGTTCTTCTAAAATCTTAAAAGGTACTTCTTAAGTTCATGGGAAAACATTGGGAGGGTTTTAGAGAGGTAAATGTATGGATTTATACTCCCATAATATATCTCAATTGAGGTACAAGATGACATATTAATCATATAAGATGAAATATCCCATATTGGTTAAGCTCCAACCAATGACATGAACAGAAAAATACCAAACCACCCCCTGATTAGCTAGGTTCATATGCTGAATTTTATAAGTAGGATATCAAAATCTAAAAGTTATCATTATAGGTATCTCAATATCCTCATTTAGTGGGGAATGAAAAATGATCCATGTGCCCCCAGTATACCAAATACTTATGTATAAAACTCAACATGGTATACTTATTGGGTAATCTAGTGCACACAAAGAATATCCCATTATTTTTTGTGCTTTATGAGCATATTCAATACCTTTATACAAGAATAATACTCACACTAACCTTAACATTTCATCATAACCTATAATACTCCATGAAAAAAATTGGTTAGGGATAACTCAAAGTCTTACTTTGATATGTTAATTATCATTTCATTTTATGAAATGTATATCAATATATATAAATATATATAGACAAAATAAAGAAATAATAAAATAGAGTTTTCCATTAATAAGATAAATTTTAATATCCATAAACTCTATGAATATTAATATGAAAAATTTAATATTATTAAATTATTTTTAAGAAAATTCAAAAAAACCAACAAAAGCATCGATTTGTTATATCATACATGATAAACTATTATATTAGCTTTATTTTTACAACACTTTCAGGGTTTTGTTAATTCATTACATCATATATAATACTCATAACATATCTATGTGACCACACCACATCTCTGAGTGACCATATTATAAATCCCCCCATAGAACTCTTTAGTGGGAAATATATATAAAGTAATCCAATTTGAATAATGCTGATAATTAGGAATCATATTCCTTATCATTCAACTATTTTAACTTATTCAAACTTCTTAACTTCATAACATTAAATTTTATGATTTCAACTTCTATTGACTACAAAGAACACGTTATAAGTTCATAATTAACATCCTTGGAACTCTATTCTATTCAAATGTCTCCCTGAAATAATGTAACTATTTAAATTATTTTTTTACCTTTATTACATAAATCTTTTAGGATAAATTGGAAATAACTTTAATATGGTAAATAAATGTAACAGTTACATTTATATATACTCTTAAATACTAAAATATTTTAGGATTAAGTGATAACACATTTTTATGGTAATTAATGAAACTCTTAAAATTTCTCTTTACTTCCACATCATAAAATATTTTGGGATAAAGTAAAAACACTTTGTTTATTAATTGGTATAATCCTTCAAGAAAAGGAATATATCATTTTCAATGATAACTAAACAGAAGAATTTATTTTTTTCTTTAAAATTGTATATTCTAAATAGTTTTTATGATATTATGTGAAAACTCTTTAATCTTATATATGTATAACATTGATATCAACTTTCAAAATTGTAACTAAATGTAAAACTTTTCATTTTATTTACCATTACATCTCGTAATTTTTTTACTAATTTAACTAAAATCACTTATCTTTAGATCAGTGTTATACTTTATTTATTAATTTTGAACTTATTTATATCTAAAGTACTCCCACTATACTCTTAGACATTATACTATTTATAAAATACCTTAGTATGATACCTAAAAACCTATCTTAGGAAATGGAATTAATTTATTTTTTGTATGAATATTTTTCAAATTAACTATTTTTTCATATCATATATGGTATTCCATGTGTATAGAAAATATTTTATTTAAAATAAGTGGTTATTAAAATATACCACTGATTTGTGGTGGGAATACATTACCACATAAATTAATAAATACATGGATGAACATTTTATCCCTGATAAAACCCTTTTATTCATATCTTCTTATAAAAACTTGTTATATAAGTTGATGAATCATAAACAATGTTTATAAATTTAATCATCTCATACTTTTTCATAAAAACTCTTTATTATCAAACAACTTATTTTATCATGTATGGGAATTGAGATAAAAATACACATATTTTACTTTTATTCTTTGAACTCGATAAAATCCTTTACATTGATATATAAAAACTATTTTCATGATGAATGTAAACTAAAATCTCAAAAAACATCTCCTTTTATTCTAAACTCTAATATATTTAAAACACTTTGTAAATTATAAATTCAGTATCACATAACTTTCAAAATCAAAGAATTAATTTTTATAACAGTTATACTTATTGTTGAAATTCCATGGTGGTTCCCAATCTATTTTAGGTATAGCTTAGATAATCCAATCACAAGGAATTATTACTCTTACTTTCTAAGAACCCTAGGTTTCAATGACCTTGACTATATTTTTGAAGAATAATTGTTGAACATTTCAAATAACTTTTCTTCTATTGGTTTTAACTTCTACCACCTTACTCTACCTTTACAATAATATAATGTATAAATTATATGATTTGTTCATTGATTTTCAAAATTAAATAATTTTGGGTAAAAATTGTTTGAATTCAATCGTATTGTTATAAAATTTCTATAGACAATGATAAGATAAATTCCCTAACCAGAACCTGGAATTTTTGGTCTCTTAATAAAAATCTAATAAAATTAAAAAAATATTAACTATGTCAATAAAAAACAGATCATATCATTTTATTAATAAAAAATTATTTACATTGTATTATTAAAAGATTAACAAGATTATATTCCAATATTATGATAATTTTATCCAAGATTTAATTATCCAAGTTATCAATGAGGAGAATTATTTTCTCTGTTACATGAAATAGAAATTCCGGCTTCAATTAATTTAATATTATAACCTTTTGTTTATTTAAAACACTTTGTAAAACATATAGTTTATATCATATATTTTATAGAATAATAGAATTTATTTCTATAACGATTTATTTTTTAAGGAAACCTTTAGTTTAACCGATTCATTGATATGTTAAATGAAATATAATAACATTTAACATACCAAATAATATTTACTATATAAGACTAAAATAATTGATGTACCTTATCGTATTGAGTACATGAAAGGAGAATGAGATTCCAGTGGTCACTTAGAATATAATTACTTTTAAACTTTTAATGAATCACTCTACTCTTACATAAACATCTATATTATCCTATTGAAAAATTTTAACCCATGGTTCCTGAATAATGAATTGTTCTAACACATAAAATTATTTTTAATAACTTTTCTTAAGTTACTAGTATTTAGATTAACATACATTAATTTTTTCCAATCAAGGATTAGTTATAATGTCTATCTTGAATATGATGATGATATTATCCAAAACATAAGATTTTAACAGATGAATATAATGTATTATTTACCATTTAATAAATAATTTCATTAAATTGGACCCCACTTAAATGATGACCCATTTAAAATATATCATACCCATTAATTGTCCAAGATCCATATTTCACTAAGAAAATGCATCCTATTTATCATTCATCTCAAAACTTTATGTTTTAGGTAGGGAATCATCCGAATCATATAATATATGATTATTAGAAACATGATCAGAAGATTATTTTTCTAATCCATCATATGAATAAATTCAACTCTATTCCGTTGTTATCCTAGCTGTTAGGGATTCCTACACAAGTGTTACCAAAGTTAAACTCTAATAACAAGTTAAAAAAGTACAATCTAGGGGCACCCTTATTTGGTATAAAATTTCTATAAAATATAATCCAAATTCAAATATTACGTTCTATCTAAATAAAAGATAATCTAGGGGAACTTTTATTTTGGCATGAAACTACTCAGTTCAATGGTTGAGGTCTTGAAAAGTGATACTTTGGATGGAATCGTAAAAATAATATTTTAATGGAGTTTTAATCTCACCATATTGGCTTTTGTTATTCCCATTTTGGTATGAATGAATCTATTTTTTTTAATTTTGGAATGATTTTCCCACCACAAAACCAATTTATTCTAACCATATTGATGTGTATGTCTTTATACAATCCACATGTTTGTGTTACTCACCCAAAATTAGAATTCAAGTATATTTATCCATATATGAAATAATAAAATTAATAAGGTACATGAACACATCATATAAATGAATATAATTATTTATGTTTTAAAATATACTCATGAGTAGGCCTAGAATTACTGATAGCAAACCCCTTTCACCATCCAAGAAAAAGCAAAAGACTCTAGGTAGGTAGGTAGTCCGACTCCAAGTCCCTTTTCCCAAGGATAATTTTATTAATATATAATCCAATTCATCATAAATCTAACAACTAATATGTAAAAAATATATTAAACAACTAAATTCAATATAATAACTTCAATTACAAACCAAGGTCAGGGTAATTAGAAAAATAATTAATTGTGGATTCATTCCTAGCATGTAATGAAAGGTAAAATCCCAAAATAAATTTATTATATAAATTTTGGAATATAAAAATTAATAATATAAAAAATTTATAACTATGTATATAATATTTAATAACCCTAAAATAAATGAAAAATTCAAATATTTAAACATGAGAGACATTTATGATGAATTTGTAAATAAATGCTAATTATAAGTCTTTTTATAATGATCATATTTATCAATATGGGCATTCCATACTTTTGGATATAAAAATATTATATTCAATTCAATATATACTCTTTCATATTTATCATTATAAGAAAATTTCATTTTAAATATATGATATTATATGAATTACAAACTATTTATAATTCAATATCCATCATTTAAAATATTAACATAATCTAATATTATATATTTATTCATCATTTAACCATTGATTATTTAAATAATGAAAACACATTTTGAGATGACATAAATAATGTCAAAAATAAGGCCACCTTTTATTTATCACAATTTAAAACAATTAATTATTAACAATTTATAATTTAAATAAAAATATTTTATAGTTGGCCTTATTTTATAATTTATAACTATTTATAAATGATCACTTATGGCTTTTAAATAAACCCTTTTATTTCAATATCAAAAATCATTCCATACAATATTTTTTGAGTTATTATAAATATTAAAATTTAATAATTGGTAATTTTGTTTTTAGAAATTAATTATTTAAAAAAATTAGGATAAATTAGTGTAAAAGCCTTTATCAAATTCAAATATCAAAATACGTATTATAATGATTTATAAACAATTTATAAAAAATTAAAATAATTAAACAAATTTAAAATAATTTTTATAATATTTACTCTTTACCTTTACATATGAACCATAATCAACATTTGGAAAACTTCTGTCTACACTTACATAGACACTTTGCATAAGGGTAATCTGATCTGGTGACCCCACATAAATATAGAGTGGGTGACCCTTATGTAGAAATATTATACTTAAGGGTAACCATAAAATTTGTTATTTTACTTAAATGTAATTCAAGGATTACCTTTATGTACAACCACTACAAAAAACATAGGGATAACATTTACATTGAACTATCTGAATAAAGGTAACATACTATCACCATTACATAGAATCTCCATTTAATGTTAGAATGAAAATAAACTTAATGTGACCCATTGCTTCATATGGGCATAGCATATATTACCTTTACACAACATAAAAACTATATTACCCTTATATTACTGAAGGAACGCCATGTTTACCCTTACAAGAATCCCTTAACATAATGGTAAGCCATGGGTTACCTTTATATGACCACCCATGTAAGGTTAATCTCCTAGATACCCATATATATTATAGATATGTATGTGTAGGTCCTTGGTTACCCTAAAAAATCCCATTTATGTAAGGGTAAATTATTTTCCAATATTTGTTTAAAAAAATATGAAGGACGATGCCCTGTTTTGGTTATCTTCTTCATTTCCAGGCATGATTTCATAAATCTAAAACTAGGATATCTTTGATACTAGTGAATGGTTATAATATAGGATAATAAAAATTATTTTAACATAAATATGTGATTTAAAACCCTATTTCCAAAATCTCCATCTAGGAAATATGAAACCTATGTAAACATTGAAATGAAGAAATACTATAAAACATGGAATACATTCCCCTGAAGAGCCATTGTACCATCTTTATCTTTAGATTTTTTTGATAAATATCTATAAAGTTGAAAACATAAGCATCCCACCTCCATGATGTATCTATGTTCCATTTGTAATCATGAATCATATACATAGTATTCACCATTTCCCCATGGTATGGCAGTACTACATAAGAAAAGGAGAAAAACTAAAGATATCTTTAGGATCCATGAAATTTTGAACAAGCATAGGAATAATGAACACACAACCATTGTACAATAGTAGTATTTTTAGAGCATTTTGGGAAGCTCCTAGAAAATGCATGAATTAACTCATGGATTTCAATTCATGAGTTAATGGTTTAGATAATACATGTATCATATACATAGATCCTACTCAAAAACATTTCATCTAAATATGAAATGATTTTAGTAATGATATCAAACATGGGTGAAATATAAAATGAGAACTATTTATAATTTTTATTATTATCACTAATTGAATAATAATATACTCCATGCATACAAATCATAAGTTTCTTGGAATATATATATATATATATATAATTATTTATGGAATATCTCCACAATGAACATTGAATCATGATATAAGATAATAACCTTAAGGGAACATAGAAATGTGGAAACAATATAAAACATGATATCATAAGAATAAGTCAAGTATAATTTCCAACACATCATAACATAGCATTCTTAGGATAACTTCCCATTAGCCATACATGATATATCATGAGATAAAGACATAACCCAATGTATTGGAGGGCTATATAGTTTTAGTCCCACCCATAACATTTAAATTATGTAGATAAATTTGTTTTTTATATAGATTACACAACATAATGTCATATTTAATCAATTTAAATCCCATGATTAAGGATTGTGGGTTACATACATGTAATTCCCCAATCAATGAAGGATATGTACATCTTGGTGAATACTCTAGAGTGGAAATTGGTATGGGTACTAACAACACAAAAGTATTTCATGGAAAATAATGGGATAATTTCGGCAGTATAATGAGTGTACATTAAGGTTCATGGAAGGGTTTAATGATAGTTAATGGTATTATATAATTACTTTAGAATAATAATTACATTAATAGATATATAAAAAAAATACAATAATATTTGTTTCTTCATATAAAAATATAGTTTTTATTATACTAATTATATAATCATTTGTATAAATTAATAATTAAAAGAGATAAATATAATCATTGTTTCGTTAAGTGGGAATATATGAAAATTTATACAACTAGATTCAAGACACATAACCCCTTATTACACTTGAATATAATTTATGGTAAGGTTTGTGATGAGGATACTTACATGGGGTGGTTCAACAAACATAGTTTCGACTGTGACCTTGATAAGATTTAACTTCTATTGTAAATGATTTTACTTGGTTTTAGTTGTTGAATATCATCATAAAATTGGTCAAGGGAATATACCAATGATTCCATATCCCTTAGAATTTTGGGAAAATTGGATTCTTAAGGTACTGTTCTATTGGTCGAGGCCATCGTTTTTTGGACGATGTCAATTAGTCATTATCATAACCCTTGATATATATTATCATTAAAAGTCACTGTATAAAAAATATTTTATCAATTTTAATAATTATCAATGGTATTTTAAACCCATCATAAAATTTTGGATATATTTTATAATGGCCCAAAATAAAATATAAAACAAATTGAATGTATTTCCTATACCTATATTTTTTAATAAGGTATTTATTCATTTAGAAGTAATTTCAATTTATAAAATTTGGATTTTTTATATAAATTAACAAGAAAATATAAAAAATTACCTCCCCTAGAGTCCCTATATAATATTCAAATTCATTATCCTCAATAAACTTCCTTAAGTACTTCATTTACAAAGGACACTTCAAGAGGAGATGAAAATTCTCTACGTAAGTATCACTTACCCTTTAACTTACTCTCTTTATCCTCATCATCTCCCATTGAACAAATATTATATAAATATGTATATAATGAAATCAGTATAAAATTTATAATAAAATTTTATTATATTTATGGTATAACCATTATATATTCCCCTCTAAGTCAATTGAAAATATGAAAACTTTGTTAATGCACATGTGCAGATTGCTACTTCAATGAATGACACATTTCATTTTCCACCACCATCTTTCAAGACTAGTTATATAAATGGGTTTAGTGAATAAATATGTTATTTATTTCAAGATTCAAATTATGTAAATTTAAATTAGTCATTATTCATTTAATATTATCAATAAGTTATCATTGTAAAACAAGACACCCAAAACGAACATACCAATATGAAAAATGATTTATTTCTAAGTGAAAACTTCCTTTAATTTACCTTATTATTATAAATATTCCATATTATGATTAATAAAAAAATAAAATCTAAATAATTACATTATAATTTTTTGATAGTGATATTATAAAAAAACAGTATCTTCTGTATCCATACTCACACATATATTGTAGCATGTTTTTATGTGGTCAGTTTGACCACCTAAATGACCATTGCAAGAAATTTATATCAAGGATGGATTTGAAAATTTATTATTGGATATTAATTTTTAAATATAGATTTTTTTGGTTCTAGATCGATAATATAAATGTTTAACTCATTAATTAAGACACCATCATTCTTTCATTACAAATTACAAAAACAAGCTCATCCCTGACTTCATCATCATGAATAATAAATAAAATTATTATGAAATGAAATTCTATCCATATATATAATTTTTATTGAAAAATTATAGTACCCTGAATTATTCATTAATAATGAAATTTTGTAGTATAATGAATATCAACTCCTCTATTATGAAACAAGTTCAAAATGATCAAGATTATTCACACTTGATATTGAAAATAGATAATAACTAACTAATATAATTGTAGTGAATTGTTATAAATGATGTTTATAAAATATTATAGATATGAAAAATATTTTGAAATATGTGATAATGATACTTATTTTTTGTATAGGATATTCAATTGCTTTTTTGGAAGTCATAAATTAAGGTAAGGGGTTATTTATCTCAAATTTATTTTCTTTTTATATTTTTCATATTGTGAACCATGTTTTATATAATAAGGGATTATTACATCCTATGTAATTCCTTTTACTACATCCATTTCATTTATGTGGTTTAATGATCCATATCATTTCTTATCTTCAAATATCATTCTATTTAGTATTTGAAAGAGTTTTTTTAACTCAACTCCCTTAATTGGGTTATAATGATTATTTTTGAACTTCTACCTTCCATGGTTGGTCAAGATCAGTTATATCCACCCTAATATTTTATTTCATGGTATTTTATCTTCATCTCTAATAATAATAACTTTTTAATTAAAATATTTTAACTTTTAAAATTACCCATCTGTCTTTATGTACTCAATAGATACAACATAAAGATGAATATAAAATGAAAATATCAATAAAAAGTACCAACCAAGTGAAAAGTACATGTAAAATCAACACCAATGTCACTAAATAAAGATTGGATATCCCAATATTATAATTTTTTTTCTTATTTATGAATATATTCCACTTTGTGTGAAATAAAATAATAATTAAGATAGAAAATATCAAAGAAGAACATTAAATATAGAAATAATTAATAGTCATAAAGAGAGTAAAAAATTTATTTAATGAGAAAATAATTATTTTAATACAAATAATAATTCAGTTCACAAACAACACAATTGTTCTTAAATTTACCCAAAAATATACCATAAAAATTACCCATAAATAATAATATAATCACTTATTTCTCCCAATCCTTTCATAAACTCAAAGTATCCTTTATTATATAAAAAATAATTAATATGGTTTAAATAATTATTTTTTAATTAACTAAAATTATTAAAAACAACCACAAGCTAAATATTTTTATCAAGTAACTTTATAGATCAATAAATTATGTTGATTTCTTTAATTCATAAACTCCCATTTATCAAAAATAGAATTATACTTTATATTTTTTACACTAATGTTTTCATCATGTTCATTTATGTAATTACTAATATCTTTTTTGTTCACATCAAACTACAATTCGGTTCGACCAACCTCATGACCAACATCTTTCTCCTAAATCATCAAAGGAATAAATTAATAACTATAAAAAATTACATACATTAGAAGTAATAAAAGTATATTTAACCCTCTCTAGAAAATTACCCAGTTCATTATTCTCCTTAAAAAAAATTATGAATCAACTATGTGAATGCTTACTTGTTTCTCTCTACTTGATTAGTTTTTTATAAGATTCTTAAAAAGTGTTATTATTAAAAAAACATTACTTTTCATAAATTAATATCAATGTACTAAGATAACATCAAATAACTTATGGGAATTATATTGATGAATATCATAAACGGAATTCCATACATCCCATGGTATATATTTGGGTACATTTTCATACATCTGATAGAGAATCAAGATGGTTTCATAGAATACACACCACAACCTATATTTATTGTACTTACACGTTTTACCCATACTTTAAAATGTGAATTGATGAAAAACCATTTTAGGTGCCTCAAAATGAAAATGAATCTACATATTAGATGGGAAAAAATAATTAGATATAAATTTTATAGGAATATAAAATAAAATAAATGAGAAATATTTATTTTAACTTCCTTTTACTTGTTTTTCAAAAATATCATTCTTCTAATCGATGGTAATGTTACTTCCAACATGATAAATAATAGGAAGGGATGCTTCACCACAAGATAAATTCCCCATGATCTACCTATATAAGCCTCCAACATTATCTATTGGAACCTTATCCATGTTAGATTGAATGACTATTTTGAATTTTTTATCTACCAAACATCTAATGTATCCATTTTCATTTCTTTCTTGTTATTATCAGAATCAATTTAATAAGTATAAATAACAAGTAGTATAAAAGAGAAATAAATTATTCATGAACATTAATAATTATATTCCAATCACAGTCACCATTTAATACCCTTATAATGGTATCTATGACACTATACAACCAGTATATTTCTTCCCCACAACATTTCCATCTAATCCCCTTAATATCCTTGAAGTAGTAGGAGATTCACTATAAGTAGAGAGAGTTTATGGATATGGGAGAATATTATAGGACATCAAATGATAGAATTGATGCATACCGAAAATAAGGAACATACTTGATGATGGTGGGAATATATTAAATAGGTCTGACAATATAGGAGTTGTGGAAGACATGGCCATATCTTTAAATAATTTGGTTATTGGAATTACTACATTAAAAATAATATAAAAAATTTAGAACATGATATATAATACAAAAAAGGAAAATGTTTTTAAAAAATGAATATAGAATAATTGAATCAGTGTATTCTAAATTAAAAAATGCATGTTAAGGGATGACTGGTTATATAATAAATTAATTTATCCTTGAAAATATTATTCACATCCTCCACAATTAACATTATTTCATCATATCCCCTACCTTGAAAGACTGACTATTTTAATATCATTATAATATGATAGATAAATTGCTTATTTTTTATGAGTTTTTCTTCCACAAAAAATTTCGCAACTTCATCACCCATATCATACAATTATCTTGGCATGACATAGTCAACAACACTCCACCCTTCATCAAATCTATCATCCACATAACAGACCATTTTATCTTTTGAAACACAAATATATTGATTGTGTTTCTAAAGATCCCTAATATGGACCAGTAAAGATAAGTAAACATAATTATTTTATAATAAATCTTTCATCATGAACCCATAAATATTAACCTATTACATTTGAATAAAAAAACATGAAATTATTCATGATAATTTAATTTTATGATGTCAATAAAATTTACATAGTATCCCAACTCTATGAACTTATCTAAGATATCACTATTTTTTTTGTCTCAAACCTTAATTGTGAAAAACTATATGAAACTTTAATATATTAATATTATATCCCTAAAATATCATAGATTATTTTAAAGGTCCTTAAGAAAAATATTGTAAATCATCAAGAAATATAAAATTATTATCAAAATAATGATATACTTCTATTAAAATAAATTATTATTAGTTATAAAAGATAATTAGACCAATATATTATGAAAATAAAATTAATTATGATCTTACATGATGTGGAAAAAAAATCAAAAATTTATTATCTATGATTTTTTCATATATTTATCTTATTTTGACTCTGAACTAACCTCTTTATTTGAACATTAAATTATTCAATTAAAGGGTTTTTAATATCACCATTTATTAGTACGTATCTTTTTTATTGTATGAAATCTATCTATGTCAATGAAATTAATGAAATTTTTACAACTTGATGACATAACATTGGAAATTTTTCTGATTTGTAATAGAAATTTAATTTTATTTGTAATCATCCACATGTGAACTCAATTTAATCATATTTGAATATTATCCAAATAACATGAACAAAAGGTGATATAATATTATTCCATATAAGTTTCAATAATAGATCATTCTTATTAAGATTATTTCTTAAAAAGTCTTCAAATGACCTGGATAAATAATTTTAAAAATTAAAAGAGAAAAATAAACCATATATCTGAATGTAATAATGATAAATAATAAAGATTAAAATACCTCTCTATGTGATACTTGAATCATTAAAGTATTGGCCCTCCAACTTGGATTTCCCCAGTCAATGAATAGTTGAATAAACCACTACAATAAAAAATGATTGCAGAAATATAATTTCCAATTTAAAATGTGTTACTAATAATCTTCGATGATGTTTTTATTTTTAGAAGGGTTTAAATTGTTCTCTCAATGTTTTCAGAAGAGTGTGAAAAATCAATTACATCTAATATTATTTTTTATAGTAACAATTTACACAAAGTAATAATTTATCCATTAAAATACACGTGTTGTGAATTTCAATCCCATTTAACTTATTATGTTTTAAGTTAAGACCTCTTAAAATTTTAGATAAATATCAACCAAATACTTTAATATTTTTGAGTCTCTGAAGGGAAAATATTTTTATTGATTTTTCAATGAGAAACTATTCTATGAAACTTTCCATTAATATTTCCAAAAGAACATTATTCTTATTCATTTATTTTATGACATAATTATTATGAAGATTTTGTTTGTATTTTCCTTGTAAATTATCTATTGTAAATGTTATGAACCACATTGTGACCATTTTAGGAAAAATGGGGAAATTTTTATTTTTTCTCTCATGTGGTTTTCATGGGAAAAAATTGTAAATTTTTAAATTTAAGAACCCCAGATAGTATTTTAGATCACTTAAATGGCCCTAGAATAGGGTTTTTACCCTAGGTAAGAAGTTTGGTAAAATGTCGAGACATTTGAACATTGGAAAAATATTTAATATTTAATTAATTTTATGTCTATTTATTTGTGTATTTTCATTAATTAATATCATTTTTTAAAGTTCTATTTCAGAATTCAAAATCCTTGGTTGTGCCTAAAATGGTTTGTTTTTTCACGTAGAGGCGTAATCTCGTGTCGGTGTTCGGTCTAGGCCCCCTTTTCTTTTTCCATTCCATTAATTTTTATTTTTTCCTTGGTTTTATTTTAATTTTTTACTTTTTTTTTTCTTTCCTCCCTGGGATCATCCCACTCACCTATTGGGATCTCCACCTTTGAGGCTTTAACAGATATAGAGAGAGAGGGAGAGATATTGGGAGTTGTAGAGGGAGGTACCACCAGAGAGCCTGGGTCATGCCAGATCATCATGCGATAACTAGGGATCACATATTAGGTCGAATCGTTAGTTGTTTCAACCATGAGGTAAGACCATTTTAATATTTTCACTAATAATATTTTTAGGTTGGTTTTTTAAGTTTTAATATTGTTTTTGGGTTTTATGGGACCCAAAAAGGTATGGCCTAGTTGTTTTTCGGCTAATTAAGAGTTTTTAGGAGGATCGTAGGACATTACCATTCATAAAACAAGATTACACCACATGTAATTTCAAGAAAACACACTTTGTGTTATTATTATATAATAACGTCGGATTGTTTGGAACTATAGATAATGTAATTAGATTAAATTTCATTTAGTGGTACATAGCTATGTGGTCGAGTACATGGGTAGGTAATGAGGTTTGAACTACATTTCATTTACTCAAAGTACCATTGATCCCATATTCCATATATTTTCAATCAGTCAGTGAAAATGTGGATGATATAAGTGTGATGATTATTAAAATTTTATTAAATTATTAATAAACATGAAAAGGAATTTTTACATTGCTAAAATACATGGAAGTGGAAGGCCAAGAAAATAATTTTATTCATAAAGTGAATAATATTAGTTGAAGACTCCCTAAAAAAATGGTAAAGGCTATGTAATATTGTTTAAAAAAATATATTGTGTTCCTTGAAGAAGAAATCCATTAAGGAATGGTTCTTATGATTGATTAACAATGGTTCTTTATTTGATAAGATTTAATTACACACATATTATTATATGTTATTTATATTGATGGCCTTGGTAAAAAATGGACCAACCAACATGCCTACATATCCTAGATATACCAATGAATTTTGTGGGTCTCGAAGGTCAACCACACCCAAGGTAACCAGCTCGAGCAAGACCATGGGTAGAAAATAAGTTTAATACCAAGTATAAGTCCTGTTGAGAGTTCCGGCGAATAGCAGAGGTGCCACCGTTTAGGGTGGCACAACAACATAGAGAGCCTGCATGAGATAGTACTAGCGGGGGTTTGTGAGTGGACCCCGATTATTACTTCTAGAAATCTGGTGGAATTCCAAGAGTAATAAGGGATTATAAAATGGTTCTCATAATCGATGTGGTATGAACGTATGTGGGTACTATTCCCATGTCACATAAAACATATGGATAAAAGGAATACCAACTGACTGGATAATTTGAGTTATCCAATAAAGCTCAGTTATCATGTCGTACGTTTTGATTCCTTAAGGTTTTCCAATGATTCTATTCGTTGGAGTTATTTATGTAATTCAATCAAATACACTGTAGGTAGTCTTGTTTGATATAAAACTAATAATATTGGATATGGTGACTCAGAACTCCATGCATGTAATCTCCATATTTAATTCATGATATTTACTCAATGTAGTCATTAATTCCAAATATAAATTACATTTCATTCAGAATTTGGAGAAGTCGATCCATGGATGGTAACTAAGCTTTGGGGAAAATTAAAAGCATGAGATTTGTATTGCATACCAGTGAGGACTTCACTATAATAGAAAATAACCTGATTTTTTGAGTTAGTTTACCTATGTAAATGCAAAAAGACATGAGTGTGATGTGAATAAATAATCCTTTGGTATATTAAAATTACCTTAAATAGAGATATTATAGAAGTATTGAGGATTAATGGTTAATATATTAATGGTAGTGTGATATGTGGTACAAATATCTTATAAAATGAGATCCTCAAAAGAAGAGAAGATACATAAAATTATTTGATAATATAAGAGAGAAAATCTCATGCAGTAGAAAATAGAGTCTCTGAAAAATTATATTTCATGAAGGAGAAGATCCATACAGATAATTTTGATGTAAATTAGAATAAGTTATGTGAACCAATTCACACAAATAAGAATCTTCAGAAAACCACTATCTTTGAAAGTACATTCTGCAAGCCATCCAATTCTCATTAAGGTTTTTAGAATTGGTTGCCACAGAAAACATCATGCAAAGAGTAACCAAAAGAATCCGCCGAACCCGAAGGAGGAAGTTGGCACAGGGAAAGTGATATTGTGCATGATCACCTATTCCTAAATTTATGAGATCCCATGGATATACTTGATTCATTAACAATAAAGGAGTAAAATGCATTATAACCAATCTATGCACTGTTAGATCCCATGCATATATCTAAATGCGCAAAGAAGAAAGAGGGAAGGGCATGCTAATTCACATTTATAGAAGAACTTGAGGTGTGTATATATAACAATTTTGTGTGCATAGAGATAAATAAGAGGAGAGAATTCATGAATCCAAGGATAATGCATTCATAATCAAATGAGATACCTGAATCATGTTTTTAATCACACATAAAATAATATATCATATAAATGAATCTGATAAGTTTTAGATTCCAGGAAATCCATCAATTAAGTGGATTTAAATATATATTGAGCATGTAATTCTTGCAAAAAAAATTTGTTGAACAATTTTTGTTTATCTATTGCTCACATAGTATTGAGGTTTATACTTCATCATATGGATGATCAAACCCAAGCATTTTTTCATTGAGAAAGCTGATCAAAAAATGTGATCACATACATTTGAGTAAGACAAGTAAGTCACAATGTTTCTTGAAGTTTACATGGGAAATTATAATCTAAAAAACTCAAGGATTAAGACCAATAAATCATTTTACAGTGGATCATGATTGGAAAGAATAGTGAAGTCTTTGGATGGAGCTAGATAAGAAAAATTAACTCAGTTAGAGATGTGATAAGTTGATAGTTGGGGGGTATTACCAACTGGTGTATTAGAGTTGGATTTGTAGGATCTATAACCAAAATCAACTAGAGGAATGATTACTAGGAGGTATAACTGTTTAATTCCAAAACCATTGTAATAATTTAAATAATATTATGGTTGAGCATCCATGTGGGGGTGGGGGAGGTATAACCATCTGGGAAAAGAGTAGGCATTTTAACTGAACCTTGTAAATATTGTACGATGACCTCTCTATTATTATTACCTCACATGAGGTGAGAGTGGGAGATATCATAGAGTCGATCAAGAACCTTAATATGTTTAAGAGGTTGAATTAAAAGTAAAAATAATTCATAAAAAAGAGTGAACCACTGATTCACCCCCTTCTTAGTGGAACCTTATCTCGCATGGCAATCTACAAGTGGTATCAATGAGTAGTTCACCTCTAAAGATACATTAGAATCATTATGAATTATATGTTTCAGGAAATTACTAAGATGCATTATATGTATATTTTTTCCAAGGATCAGAAAAAGAAAAAGAAAATAAAGGTAAGGAAATTGAATAAGAATTTTACTATAAATGTAGGGACACCTCCAAGTGATGGTAGTCACAAATGTAAAACATGAAACAATGTTTTCACTTATTATTATTCTAATAAAGTATATTCAAGTTATTATTATTATTTATTACATTGTGATATTCATTATATATTTAAATAACATCTAAATAATGTTCCCAATGAATTGGTAAAATTTATTGTTAGAGTCATCAATGGATTTCTTTTTGATAAAGCACAACCAGAAGAAGATGTAAAAGAATAGGAAAAATACAATAAGTAGTTTAGAATATGAATACCTTTCAATGACCCAGTATAAGAAAGAGATAAATCAATTATTTATATTTAAAAATATCTAAAATTTCATTCCTATGAGAAATTTGTAATGAAAGTGTTTTTGAATAATCTTTCCATGCACATAAAATATCGTGCAATGATTGCATGGATTTAAAAGATGCTTTGTTAATGGATTTTGAAAATTCCTTACAACATTCTAGAAAAATAAATTAAGAATAGATGAATAAGATAAATTACTATTTGGATGATATGCTGAGTCCAGTTGATGATGAGAAAAACTCTCTCATCCTAATGTGTTTATAATAGCAGGTGAGATTGAAGAATCATGAATCACCCTAAGGAAAAACTTCTCAAAGAGATAAAAAAAGAGTTTCTTCCGCTCGATTTTTCATTAAGGATCATAATTAAAAACTGAGTAAAAGTTCATCCTAAAATTAAATGGTTATGTCCTCTAAGAAGAAGGTATATCATAAACCATAAACAATCTAATTTACTAATTTTGTTTCAAGTGACGATATAGGGTTTCAATGGAACTCTATTATTGTGTGGATGCCAAAAAATGTTGATCCCACCACATCAGCTGTGGATGAGGAATGATGTGTGAGGATATTTTCCCCAGGTGGTGTCCAAAAGAATGTTTGTTAAACTCAAAATAAGTAAGGGTTAAAATATTTGATACCTAGATAAAATACAACACAAAAGAAGATAAGAAGGCTCATATGATATTGTTAGTATTACTGGAAATTTAGAAAGAAGGATTTGGAATGCTATCATAACATGAAAATTAATGAAAATAAAAAAACGTATTCATTTATGGAGAGAAAGGCTAATGAAAAGATAATAAATTCACCAGAGAAGAGAAATCAATAGAAAATGAATCTCCCTACAAAAAACATATTTAAATACTCTAAAGATTTATGACAATATTGAAATAGAAGTGGTCACTGATATGGTAGGTCCAAGTATGTACCAATTATGAAATAATCATTTAAAAATATGAATAATATACCACAACAATTATGATGGTAGGTAAGAAAATAAGGTGACTATTCAGTCTTGGAAAATTAAGAAAAGAATAAGAATATAAAACAAATTGTCACCGAGAGGAAAAATGTTGTGAGAAAAACTTCAACCAAATTTTGAAGAAAATAGAAATGAAGGAATAAAATGGGTTTGTAGAAAACATAATCAAAAGTTTCACATAGATAATGATTTAATGGAAATACTTTTAGGAGATACTGACTATGTTTTATAGGAAAAAATCTTAAAAGAAACACTAGAAATTCACATGAAGATTCTGAATCTAGGAAGAATAAGAAGTCCAGATTGAGAAAAGACTCTCAATATAAAAATTTTTTATAATGAAATTTTTGGTTCCTAATTATTCTCCTTTATTTTATGGGATATAATCTAACATTAAATGAATTTAATGAGAATAATTGTTCATCATAGAATTCATAAATTTCCATGATAAAGAAGATGAGTGCATCCCATGAGGGGGAGATTACATGAGCTTGGTGTTATTACACTCACACATTCATCCCTTACTCTTAATTGTATTATATTATCAATTAAGGGTGAGTCCATTATTTATTTCAAGATAATTATAATTTTGAGATTTCTTTATGTCACTTGAAATTTATAATGTTTTTATTGAAGTATCTATAGGATTTAGAATTTCGTTTATAAATATTATTATTTCTAACCCCTATTTTAGTATTTCTAACCATGAAATCACATGTGAGTATGTATAATGTACATTGTAGACAACCAAGGTTATTACCCTCTTGTTTTCTTCATCAAACTACCCATATATATGTAGATTTTATTCGATAATGAGTCCTTTCTAAGAATCTTTTGATATCATCATTTTCATTTAAAATATGTAAAGTTGTTTTTGAGAAGAAATATGGGAAGAGAAAAAACCCATACTTTTCATTTATGTTTTATTATCAAAGGGGGATAAAAGATCAAGCACACATATTAAATTTGGAATATGTGTATAAAAATTGATAGAAAAATAAAAACAGGGAGATTATTGAGCCCATGATGCATTTTTTGTTAATCAATCATTCAATACATGGATGATATAAATGTGATGATTATTGAAGTGATATTAAATAATTAAAAATTGGGAAAAGGAGATTTCACATTTATATGAAAATTAGAAGTGGAATACTGTGGAAATAATTTTTTACATTAAGTGAAGAAGATTAATTGATGATTCCATGAAAAAATGTTAAAGGCCATGAAATATCATTTGATGAAAATATATTGTTTTCCTTGAAGATAAATTAATTAAGGAATGATTTTATGTTGTCTTGTAATTTTTTTAGTATTTTATATGTTGATATTACACTTATATTATTCTAATTTATTTATATTCACTCAATTGCAAATAATGGGCCGACCAACTGGTTTTTCTAGGCTTGCTCGATTGAGTGATCATACGAGACTCCGAGTTCAACCACACCCATGGTAACTAGCCCATGAATGCCCAAAAGAAGAAGAGAGGTGAAGGATAATGTATTTGTAGCATGGATAGCACATAAAAGTAGTGTGTACGCCACCATGTGGGGAGACACGGTGGAAGAGAGAGCTTGCACAGTGCATTGACCGTGGGGGTTCGGGAGCAGACACGATACTTGCTTCTAGTGAGTCGATGGATTTCCTAGAGTAATAAGGAAGTGGAAAATGGATTCTATAATTTATTTGGGACACAATAATGTGGGTATTTTTATCGTTTTACTTAAAAGTATAGATAAATAGACCACTATCTAATTAACTGATTTAATTTATCGAATGACGCTTGATGATCATGTCATACCTTTAGCTTACTTGAGGTTCTCCAATGCTTCTACATGCCAGATTTCATTATTTACTACAATCAAATGAACCCAATATAGTTTTGTTTTATCTAAATTCATGAATGCGGGATATAGAGACTTATAGCTTCATACATGAAATATCTATAATGTATGCATGATTTTTTCTGGAATAAGTTGACAAGTCTGACAATAAATAAAGTTGCATGAGGCATTTTGAGAAGTCGATCAATGGATGAGTTCTATGATTTCGGAAAAATGAGAAACATGATATCCTCATTGAATTCATTTGAAAATTCTACCACAAGAGAAAACACCACGATTTTTGGTGTTATTTTACATGATTAAACCCAAAAAACTCAAGTGTGATGGGAATGATGAATCCTTTGGTATATTAAAATAACATAAAATAGAGCTTTGATAGAAGTATTGAGAAGTATTGATTCTATAATTTAAGAATGTGATATATGTGGTAAAATTTTCCTATAAAAGTATATCCTTGGGTGAATAAGAGATACAATAAATTATTTGAGAATACGGGAGGAAAAATATTTTGCAGTAGAAAATAGATTGTACATGAAACATTGTTTTATAAAGGATAATATCCATGTAACTCTTGCTTGAGTGAAAAAGAAGAAGCCGCATAAACCTCTTCATATGAATAAGAATACATGATCAACAATTGTACAAATAAGTACATCTTTAAAACCATCCATATACCATAAAGGGTTTTAAAAGAGGTAGCCATAGACAACATCACGTGAATTATAACCATAAGCATTTTTGGCATGCGAAGGAGGAAGCATGCATGGAGAAGGTGATATAGTTCATGATCAACTATTCATACATGTGTGATATCCCATGTATACACATTTTTTCATGTATAAGGAAGAATAGAAAGTGCAAGATAACCAATCCATGCACCATGAGATCCCATGCATACACCTATGTGTAGAAAGGAAAAAGTGGATAGTGTATGCTAATTCACATGTGATTAATAACTTGAGGTAAGTACATATAATAGTGTGAATGTGTGAAAAGAAACCAAGAAGTTGATAGAATTCATGAATCCAAGTAACATTCATGTATAATAAAATGAGTTACCCAAAAAACGTTTTTAATAGAACAAAAAAAATTATATAAATGAATGTCCTATGTTTTTGATTCTATGCCATCAATCTATAAAGTTAATTTGAATTGAGATTGTGAAATTCTTTACTTAACAAAATATTTTTTTAATTTTTTTTTCAGATATTGCACACATATTATTGAGACTAATACTTCATCAGAAGAAAGAAGTATCCTGAGCGTTGTTTCACTAAGGAAACTGATAATGAATAGGTGATCAGAGAAATTTGAGAAAGACCAACATGCTAGAAAGGTTCGTGAGGTGTACATGGAATGTGTGATCACGCAAGATCACGGAGGAAGATCAAAATACCATCATCCTATGGATGAATATAAGGCCCTAGCCTTAAACATTACATAATCTTGAGTTAATTCAAGAATTCACATTGAGAATATTTTCTGGTTCCTAGTTTTAGTGAATTAGGCCATAACTATTCCATTACATCTCAAAAATTAAAATGCGTACACTTCTTCTCTATCCTTTTTTTTGAAAAAAAATTAAAACCAGAATTATTTTCAGGATATAAATCTTCTTGAATTCTTCCTTTCTATTACCCTTCCTTATACCCTATGAAAAACATTTCAAAAACATGGGATGAGCAAATTAATCTCAGTAAGGAATATAAAATAAGGAAAGAAAACATTAGTCCATCAATCCATACAAATCAATAAAACCCTAATTTTCAATCATAAAGTATAATTTCTTTAACATAACTCATAAAATTATAATATTTATGAATAACACACATAAATCATAAATCGTAAAGGTAAATTTTGGAATCCATAACATACATACATTGTAGCTTTCACAACTACATAGGGAGTTACATTTGGAATACCCATCATAGTATATTCCCTAAATATATTAGGAGAAACATTAATGTTTACCTTTGTCACATTACCCAATGAATTAGAGAGCTATCTTGGGCTCAACCACCCTAGGTTTATCATGGAACCACATGTATATGTAAACCATTCCCAGGAACAATAACATATTCATAACACATAAAACAAGCATAAAGGAAAGATAAAATTTACACATTGCAATCACAATATATCATTTCAATATATTTACATAATCAATGATTTCTCAAAACCAATTTCAATACCAAAATAAATGAAAATTTTATATGGTATTTATGTTAATTTTAAAAACATTACGGCTTGTTAAGGAAGCCAAGTATAAAATAATACTCATGGCGGTGGAATGGTGGTTGTCACTACATACATTAAAAAGAAACATTCTCTTTTTTATTTAGTAAAATAATTCAAAAAACAAAAGATTCCTTTTTGAACTATTGAATTAAATTAAAAGAAAAGTGTATTATTAAACACCACATAAAATACAGTCATGTATAAACCAAAATACACCTTAATTAAAAGAGATTGAGATGAAGTCCCTTACCACTTGAGAAAATACAAGAATAAAAATAATTAAAGAATAACATTAAAAGAAAACTATAATATCATGAGAATATGGATATTCATGATATAATATGTAAAAGTATAGTATATACACCATATAAAATTGAATTTGTGGAGAATAACAAATAAGTCTCAATGGAATGTAAATTGAGACGAAATCCTGTACAATGAATGTAACCTTAGATTCATGATAAATGAATGGAATAATTTTGTGTGAAAAATATAAATACACCCAATATAAGAGGATATTTAGTGTAAACAAATCATTGGTCATTCACACATATTCTTGAAAAAAACAAAACCAATGACATGGATATTTAACTCAATTAAATGTGATTGAGTTATGATTTCCCTTCCATGGTTCATATAAATGACCTAAGAATTTATCAATGTAGTTATTATGTGTAGCAATTGTATATCCACAAAAATGGAAGTGTAAATTACAACATAAATAAATAAATAGTGACTCTAGGAATAATCTTGGCGTAATATAATCAAAGAAGTATCCATAAAACCAAATGAGTGGAAATTTAGTTTAGAAATTCCCTTAAAAAGATCATTTTTTTAATAAAATTGTTCGATTAAGTGTATTCACTATTAAAAAATAATACAAGTATAAATATAGATTAGGATTTCCAAAGTTATTTATCACATAATCATAACACGAAATAATCAATAAGGATAATATTATCCCAAAGAATAGAATGTGGCTTTGGAAGTTCCCTTATGAAAAATTTGGCCGCCTAACAGTGTCACTTAAAAATTACGAAAATGAGTTGATGAGAGAGAAAATGGTCTCTCATCACATTTACATAAAATAGGAACAAATAATGATATTGAATAACATATCCCAACATAATAAAATTGGAATTAAATTACATAACATAAAATAAGTCTTTGACTAAAAGAGAAGGGTGAAAGGTTCCCTTACCTTGAGTTCAACCTGTCTCGTTCATTCTTTATATTTATGAATAATAAACATTGGTTAATTTTTTACTTATTTAAGAACCTTTCCAAATTTTATTATTCATTTAATTTTACTTATCATCAGGTTATAAAAATTACATAATTATTTAAGTTTATATCAGTTGTTTTGTCGATATTCAGTAGTTGAGTCGAAAATGAACTTCATATAATTACAAATTGTCCACGTGGTCAAAATTCCATTAGATCCAAAATCATATTAATGATTTAAATATCATATATATCTAGTATATATGTACTTATATACATTATATATGTATTTATAATAGTTCATAACATTTGGAGATAAGAAGTCAAATGCACCGTTCATGGAGACGGTAAGCCGTACGTACACATGAACACTACTTTCATTTCATTTTCATATTTAAAGAAATAGAAAATAAATGATACATAGGTAAATTATAATACCAGTATAATAAAATATTATATATATATTTATTAAGTTCAATAACACCATCCTTTATACATTCCATGTAGTACATGAAGAATTCATATCACTTTGAGGGGGTGGTAGTTCGAAAATCCTCATATGAAAATATCTTATTTACACATTATGGAAAGAATAATGGTATGAGGTAAATAAAAAATAAAGAAGGATATAGAAAATATAAATATAATATATATCATCTATAAATATATTTTTATCCTAATTTCCACCATGAGAGGTGCTAGGGGGAAATTGAACAATCGTCATTTCACTAGGCCGTAGTTTGCCTTCCGCAGAAATAGTAAGTTCACATTCATTAGATGGGTGTGTGTGTGTGTAAGTGTAGTTATAATACTTCTTATAAAAATATCCTAGTAAATTTATAATACTAGTGTTTTTAAGAAATAACATAATAATAATATAATACAGAGTGAAGAAGTAAAATAATTGAAAGGAACTTTAGAGAAGACGCTACCTCTTAAAACATGTAACTGCCTTTGATTTGAGACAAAATTATTTCTAGAATTTCCTTCTCCCAATGTAAAGCCTTCTAAGAGTAAGAGAGGGACATTTAATGCTTATTTTGGAAGAGTTTTTTCAATCCAAGGGTCTTGAGAGGATTGATTAAATGGGTAGGGTGATTCCCTTTTATAAGAGGAAGGATGGGCACTTTAGTTAGGTTTTGAAGTATTATTTTATTATAAAATTATTTTCGTTTTAAAAAGGTCTCAAATTCATTTATTTCAAATATTAGATGTTTTTGGTCGAAAAACTATCAATAAATAGGTTTTAGACAAGTCTAGGTTATAAATTTAACCGTATCTTTTAGATTTAACCCCTAGTTAACTAATTCAACGCTTACCATGTATTCTTGTATATTCATACTATATGGTTAATATTGTTATTATAAAATTCCAATTGAATCTAAAGTGGTTAATTAATGGAATTTTAAACAGTATCTAAGTCATTTAGCAAAATATTATATTTTTAGAATGATTATATCATTTAATAAAATAGTATTTGTTTTAAAAACTCATTTATGTCAATTGTATACTATTCATATCATGACTTTTTTAATTATCCATAACAACTTTATTCTTTCAAAACAAATTCATTAATTCATATATAAACTATCATAATATTACATACAATTAATTTATGGCATAAAAAGTTTTAAAATAAATGTATTTTACTATTTATAATCTCATTTATATTATTAATTCACTAATAATGATATCACTACATCATCATTATGTCATAAATATATTAATGTATTTGACATCTAAAAATTATAAATAAAATACCATGATGTAGGAAATATTTTTATATTTCTAATTAATATTTATACTATAAGATATTATTTATATAACCCCATATAAAAAAATTTAGTTAAAAAATATGTTTAAGTTATATTTTTCTTTTATTTAAATTAATTCTTATAAAATGTCATTTTCACATCCAAGTTGGTCTATGGGGTTCTAAAATCTACCCAAGGATTAACATGATCTTAAATATCTCATAAAATAGGATTATGACTTGTTTTAGGGTAGTTATTATTATTATAATATTATTTTTTACCCTTATTTGCCAAATTTACCTTATAACCACGGTAAATAAAATAATTACTAAAGTTACTATTCATAATGCATAAAAATAAAAGGTACCTACTAAAACAATTTGTAACTTATGATTAAAAATATGGAATTCATTTTTCCAAATTCAAAAAATATAATTTTATGAAATTAAATTAAAAATAAATCCCCTTGTCAAAACTAAAAAGCGGGTTTTAAGATGTAATAACTATCAAAATATTGACATGTGTTTATGTCCAATTTAATAGTAAAATTACTTTCAATGAAAAAATTTGGATTAATTGATAAAAATATAATCCAATTACACATTAAAACCAATTAAAATTATAATAATACTCTATAAATAAATTAAATTAAAAATAAACTTTGACTTAAAATGTGGTAATTTTCAATATTTATTAAAAAAAGTAAACATTATCAGAAAATTACCAAAAATTTATCCAAATAAATTTTGATGTTATGATTCTAAATAATAAGTTCATTTTGTCAAATATAAAATATTAAGGCATCAAATACTTGATTTAAAAAGGGTTCACCATTAAAAGGTGAAAAAATGACCATTTAAAAATATTAGAGTATTTCATGCTTAAAATATGATTTGTTCTTATTTTAAGCCTCTAAAATTTATATGATAAATGTAAAGTAATTTATAAAATTTGTATAATAATATCTTTTTTATTTTTTTCATTCCCACCAATATATTACTAGGTGTTAACTACCATTTAAAATTATAATAATATCATATTATTGTTTCGGTATAACTCAAAGTTGTGTGCAACGTAAGATTTTAAAGAAACCCATTGTGGTGTGTCGAGTACTCTATCAGAAAAAGAATCCCATTTAAGGAAAAAATAATATTTCATTCATATATATTAAGAAAAATGAAAAATGTTTTATTCTATAAATATATAGGTTGTTACAATGATGCGTTGAAAGAAAGGTGAAGTCTTTGATTAGAGTTGGAGTAGAAGAAGTATCTCAGTTGGAGTTGAGTGTACGAGATAGTTGGTGGGTATTACCAATATAGGTAAAAGATTTGGAATTTTGGGGGTATAACTAGAATAAACAGGAGGATCAATTATTGGGGGTATAAAAAGTTTATGGATAAACCATTGTAATAACTAAAATAAGATTACAGTTGAGAGTCCATGTGGGGGGGGGGGGGGTATAAACAACATGAAAAGAAGTGGGAATTTCATCCAAACCATGTAAATACCGTGTGATGATCTATCTATTGTTATTAGTACATATGGGGTGATAGTGATATATATCATATAGTGGATTGAGAAACTTAAGAGGTGCAAGAGATTGAATTAAAAGTTGAAAATAATTCATAGAAATGAGCATACCAATAATTCACCCCTCTCAGGGTCACCCAATATGTACTGTGACTCTACAAGTACAAGTTGTGTAGTAGTTCATGTCCATGTGGATATGTACTTGGTAAGACACCCCATTGGTGGGGTACATTTACATGTATTTGTAAACGACTAGATCACATGTATGCCCTGACCATGTATTGGTAAATTTATAGAACCCATGTCTCCCCTATCCATGTTGATGTATAATTCAAGGTGTTTACATTAGAGAACACATCATATACTTAAAATTACATGTCATGATGTTTTTTCTTCAATGGGTTTTGGGTGTTTTCCCCCATAGATAGGATTGGACATAAGAGAGTCTATTATAAGAATTTTTCCACATAGATCATGATGGAAGAATCCTTTCATCATTTTAAGACTATCTAGATGGTGTTTTAGATAGAGAATGTTTTACCAGCGGATTCCATAGATATAGTTGTTCAAGAATCCTTATAGGGTTTGGGATGTGAGTCCTAGGTGTGGTTTTCACCTATTGATAACCTCAATTAAGGATAACAGGTGAGTTTATTTGAGATTTTTTGTATGAAATCTGGGATGTGGTATTAAGTGTTTTCTTGGATGAGATTTATTAGTTAACTTCTTGAGGTTTATAGCTAGTTTATTAGGGCCTAGAAATATAGGTTCTTTTGAGTAGGCATGTAATAGTGAGATTTTGGGTATGTCTAGCTGCCATTAAGAAGAGTATGATATGGGCCTAAGGGACCTATATTAAGAATGAACTTTTGGGTGAGGTGCTTTTTGTGGTTTCTATGGTGAGCTTAGTGATCTTTAGGTTTTGTGTCAGTATGCATATTGAGGGGTATATATGGTTTTATCCTGGGGGTTGGTTTTTCCTATGAATCCATTTATAGAGTTTCATGCTTGATTTGAGGTTTTAGGTACTATGTAGGATGCCCCATGCTTCGGTGTCCTGGTAGATTATCAGTGAGGGTTTAAGTGGTTTTAGTTGGAAGGTTTAGTTGTTAGATAACCCTAGTTATAGATATTTTGAGTTTGGAGGTCTAAGGTAGATCTTTTTCAGGATGGTATGAGAGAGTATACTATTGGGATGTTAATAGAATATGTGTTGTCTATAAGACAGGTTCAATTAAGATTCTCTATTTGATAGTTAATTTTAGGTGGGTTTAGAGATGTAATGGATTATATGGATGAGTATATCAACTCTAGTTTTGAAGATCACCCTAGATAGGGGTTAGTGAATCATGGCACCTATTTCCCTCTTAGGTAATATTTTTTGAGTTTAGGGCCTAGTTAGACACTCTGTCTATGATGCACTGATAGGTTAGAGATCCCAGTTAGTATTTTAGGGCTTCTTGGACATGGTGGGTTTCTCCTTGGGTCCACAGGAGTTCCTATTGAAAGTTAAGAAAATACCATTAGAGTCCTATATCCCAATATATATTCTTTGTTTTCTCATATTCCTAGGATGAGATCCTAGGTTCCAACATTCAAGACATTCCTTGTGTTGGAATTTTGGATATTCTTGTTGATCTAGAAGACGTTCCTAATATTTCATCCAAGTGAACGACATTTCATAAATCCTATTTATTAGGCCGATGTAGGGAGAGAGGGTAGATGTACCTTGGGTGATAGTATAGAATCCAAGGTTTTTGGTTTTCATTTTTCTATTTTTTTTTATTTTCTTCATTTTATTTATTTTTATGCTAGTAGTATTTTTTCAAATAAGCTAGGCATATCACATGTTACATGAACGTGTTATGACGATGGATTTTTAGACCACCATTAGGGGTGGCCTACTTAGATTTGTTTCTCACCTCATGTACATGTAGCTCAGTGCACAAGAAGACCTTATGTATACTTGTTGTTTCAAATGACACAGTATATCCGGTAGAGGACCAATTTTGTTTGATGTAAAAGAGTTTCTAGTGTGGAGTATTTTTGTTGACCTTGAGCAATTTAATGATCAAGGAGAATGGGTATGTGGTTCATCACAGAGTGTCATTAGAACCTGGTGTATTTTTTTCCTTTTTTTATTCTGTTTAGGTGGTCATCCTTGGGATTTAATAATGTCTATATTTTTTTCCCTTGATTATTTATGCTGCATTCTTTTTATTATAGAATGTTTGTGTTTCTGTTATTTATTTATGTGCACTTTGATGTTCATGGATGTATATGTGTTTACTTCATTTTCACTTTTATTTCACTCTAATATATGGGAATAATATAGTTACCCTATAATTTTTTCATATAATAATACATGATTTTAAGCATAATTATACATCAGAGTACAAGCCAAGGATCGAGAAGTCACTAGTGAAAAAACATTTTTTAGGTCGGTTGTTTTTCATTTTTTATGTTGATTTTTGGCTGACGTTATTTCATGGGGCGTTATAAATATTATTTTTTACATTGGTTTTTTTAAAACCGACATAAAAAATAGAAATCTGAAGAAATTCTCATGTCGGTTCCTAAAAAACCAACGTGGAAAATGGTTCGTAGTCCTAATTTATTACGTCAGTTTTTAAATAACCTACATAATATGTTGTTTATTTCATCAGTTATTAAATAATTGACTTAACAAAAAACCCATCCGAATCATTTTTCACGTTGGTTATTAGAAAATTAATGTGAAAACAAGGTTATCATATTGGTTATTTTCATAACTGATGTGATAAACTACTCTACATATCGAGTTTTCACATCAGTTAAAAATTTACCGATGAAAAAACATATATAGTATATAGGTTATTTAATAACCAACGTAAAAAACCATTCCAATGCATGTATTACGTGGGTTATTTTATTAACGATGTAAAAACGAATTTTTTTATAATACAGTTCAACTATTACAATGCGCTGCCAAAGAAGACCTAAAACAAGCAGAAAACATACCAAAATTAGACCAAAACCACTGGATACCCCCTGGAAACCCCCTACCCCCTTGTAAATCCCCCACCCCCTGGACACCCCTGCCCTTGGAAACCCTCCCACCCCTAGAAACCCACCCCCACCCCACTCCCCTGGACAACCCCCACCACCTGGAAACCCCACCCCCTTGGACAACCCCACCCCCTGGACACCCCCACCACCCGGGACACCCGCCCCCCTGCACACCCCCACCCCACTGAATAGTCCCTCCCACCCCCTGGACACCCTCCCAAACACTAGACTGTCCCACCCCCTGGACACCCCTACCCCCAGGGACAATCCCCACCCACTGGACAACCCACCACCCCTTAAACACCCCCACCCACTGAAGACCACCCCACCCCACTGGACAACAACCACCCCCTAGACACCCTCCCACCCCATGGACACCCCCACCCACTGGACACCACCCCACCCCACTGGATATCCCCCACCCCAAGAAACCCCCTACCCACTAGACACCCTTCCACCCACTAGACATCCCCTCCCCCTCTACACATTCCCACCCATTGGACACCACCCGACCCCACTGGACACCCCCCACCCCCTAGACACCCACCCACCCCCTAGACACCCCCACCCCCTAGACTCCCCCACCCCCTCTACACCCCCACCCCCACGCACCCCCCCTAGACACCCTCCCACCCATGGACAGCCCCCCATCCCCTGGACACCCCCACCCCTGGACACCCCCACCCCCTAGACACCCCCATCCCCTAGACAGCCACCCACCCCCTGGACACCTTACCCCCTGGATAGCCCCCACCCCCTAGACACCCCCACCCCTAGAATTATTCCCACCCCTGGACACCCGCCTGCCCACTAAACATTCCCCACCCCCTGGACACCCCCAACTACCTTGGACATCCCCCACCCCCTGGACACCCCCACCCACTGGACACCCCCACCCCTAGACAGCACGTCCCACCCCCTTGGACACCCCACCCCTAGAAAATTTCACCCCTCTGGACACCCTCCCACCCACTGGGCAACACCCCACCCATGGACACCCCCTAAACCCTTGGACAACCCCCACCCCCTGGACACCCCATACCCCCTTGAACAACCCCCAGCCCTGGACCCGCCCACACCCATAGACAGTTCCCCCTACCCCCTTGAACACCCCCACCCCATAGACACCCCATACCCTTGGAAAACCCCCCTGGACACCCCAACCCCATGTAACCATTACTATTCTCTTCCAAATTATGAAACAAGAAAAAAATAGACCAAAAGAAGACTAAAACCAAACCAGAATCCAAACCAGGAAAACATCACAACTTGACCAAAACAAGAAGAACTAGAGAAAAATTAAACCTTCACATATATAACATTCAAAACATGAAATTTCAACTAAAAAATCCTCTATCCAACAAAAAATACCAAATACACAATAATAATTAAAATATTCAATATTACATTTTACACTACAAACAAACTAAAATCCAATCAAACCTGCAAAATAATTTGACCATTCTACTTGTAAGTGTTAGAACTCTTAGGAAATATATGGTTGAGGGTCATCAAATAGCCACAAATTAATAGGATAGTAGTTAACATGTAAAATGAATAAATCAAATGAAATATTATTGAAAAGTTTCTAAGGAAATTTACCAAGTCAAACTTCACAAGTGTTGCAGTTGTAATTATCTAATAAATAAATCTTAACTTATATATCCATATTCAACGACACCTTGTTGTTCATGAAAATTATGTTTAAATGAGTTTCAATTACAAATATAATTTTTATGTAATACATCAAAAATCACAAATTATAAATGGATATTTACCTTTAATTTTACATATTTGATCTTGGAACACTTTTTCATTGTTTTTCTCGAAACTAAACCCATACCCTATTTGAATATAATACTAATGGGGTAAATTTAAAATTAATTATAATATAAAAAAATATTATGAAATTGAAACGTACTTTTCTAACATATTCTGAAAACTTCCCCGCACATCTCCATGGAGAGAGCATATCCAATAAAGTGTTTTCTCGTTTGGACAAAAAACACTTAACATCCAAGGGTCACTAATATAAAATTTAATTTAAGGATAGTTTTTTTATGTTTAAATACAATGAAAACTTTTCTAGATATATGTTTCATACGCCTCACAAAAATGCCTCATGCAACGCTGCGTGAATATATTCTGTTCAAATCTTTCAGCAATATACTGTGTTCTTTGTTCCTCATCCAATGCATGTCCTTCAGGGGAAATAAATTGCGGGTCCACGAATCCTTATACATCTATCCGCTCATTCTTATCACACATGTTATAAATATACCTAATACAAAACAGACATAAGTATACATTTACAATAAATATAATATAGGGAAAGGATTTAATATTTACATGGAAAAAATATACACCAAATTGATTCCCAAATTATCTCTAGTAACAAGCTCTATGATATCATTTTTTAAAATCGCCACATTAATTGCACGTACACAAACATGAGATTCCATTGGAAACTCATAATGATCCGCTAACAAATTTGAATACCTTGATAATCTGTCAAGACTACTAGAATCTATATCTCATGTCATAGCCATTTTTCTTTGTTTTTGTCTATACAGTAATTCTTTACCTTTAATGTATTCATTTAAAAATAAATAGAAAAGTATATTTGTTTTCAAATTTTAAAAATTTAATAAAAAATAAAATAAAAGATATAACATATATACCTCTATGGTAATGATTCATAGAAGTCTAGATTGACAAACTAAAAAGTGACTGATACTATGTCCAACTGTCATCATCTCATCTGTAGGTAATGGTAGTCGAGCTAATCTATCTATAATATTCTGTATAGTGACCCTATGATGCTCTACCTCTATCTATTGATGATGATTGTATGTACAATACAATATACCAGCCCATAAGAAACTATATGATGGTGAGGATCATTAACATACAATTGAAAATAAGTAGGAAGCTATAGTGGAGGAGTAGGATAAAAATTGGGGTCTGTTGGATGAGGTTGGGGAGTGGGAGCTACTAGCAGAGGTGGACGATAAATAATGGGGATTGCAGGTGGATGTGCAAGAGTGGGAGCTGCAGTCTGAAATTTTCTTTTCATGTCTGCAAAAAAAGATTGTACTGACACTCTAATATTTTCCTCCATCGTTGAATTAATATAATAAACAACAACCTTCTAGGATTCAATATTTTTTTTATAAAAAACCCACAATGGAAGAAGTTGAAGAACATGACAAATCTTTTCTTACAGATACACTCATCAGATATCCTCGTACACAACCAGGGTGTTTGGGATTTCCCAATGCTGTAGATAAAATATCTTGCCTCCCAGTAGTTGTAAATATCCAATTTGAGCTATGCTCCTCAAGATAATCTTATATTAATTAATTGATCATTTCTGTAATGTTTCAAATTATATAAATAATATAAATAACTTAAATAACTAAAATAAATATCTTATAAACCTCTCAACTAAGATTATTGATTCTTCCAAAAGATATTGTCCCTTTTTTCTCATCCGAGCTCTCTTACATTTTACATGTATTGATAGAGGGGATGGAGGGGAAACCTCTCCAGATCTTGAAGACTCAGCTCTCAGTTTTTGTAAATTTTTCTCAATCATTTTTTCTTCTAATAATGCATGCTCTCCCTAAGATAAACAATGAGTGTATACATTTCTAGATTGGATCTCCTGATGATATTTCCTTGTTTTCAATAAATTAATAATAATAAATCATTTACAAAACATTAATAAGATCATTTATATAATAAATACTATAAACTTTTACATTTCCCTTACCCAAAAATAATCTTTTCTTCTACCTTAAAAAAATTTCTTCCACGAGTCTTCATCTATGAAAGGATATATATGACATGGATTGTCATGATTCCTATGACCAAAAATGATATCAGATGTTAGGGTTGATTTGAAATTCCACCATCTCTTAGAAGCCATCGATAAACATCTCTCTCTAACTCCTCCAGTTTCAGGAATATCAAATGTCAAATTATAAAGAAGAGGTAAAACATATTATAATAGAAACATTTAATGATTAGGAAAATAGTAGCAAATGATCTTACGAATGTCATCTCCCACAACTAAGATATTATCTCTTTTCCACCCTTCTCCAATCATTATAAAAAATTCATTCTTTTGTTTTACCCTGAGTTGATACAAAACTCTGAAAATCCTTTGCATTTGGACCTCTAGGAATATCATTCTCATCAAACTCAACCAGAATCCTCGGGTCCTAACTACGGGAAAGTGATAATTTTTATAAATGTGTGTAGCGACATTTACTAACTCTTTAACTCTTCTTTGTCGTTATGGGATCCCACGAGGAAGATTACGGAACATCAAGAGGAGCATGTGAATGTTCTTCCCCATAGGTATGATCATGATTCTCATCTCCATAATCATGTGGTTGATCAACTGATTAATATGTCATTATCCTTCAAATAAAAAAATAAAACATTAGTTCACAAATATATAAATCCAAATATTACAATACTAATGTAAATAAAAAATTAAAAATTTGACTAAGTTACGTAATAGTGAACATTTTAATTTTATAAGCATGTTAAACAATGGTAAATATGGTAAACATGGTAAACATTGTAGTGTAATAGTCATTAAATATAATCAATAAATATATAAGTTACATAAAGGAAAACTATGGTAAAGTATGGTACACATGGTAAACATGATAAACTTTGTAATGTAATTGTCATTCAACAAAATCAATAGATATATAAGTTACATGATGGTAATAATGATAAACTAAACTAAACAAAATTAAAAAAAATCTACTTATTGATTTTAATACTCATTTTAATAAAGACCAAAATTACAATATCAAACATTTTATGAAAATAATAAATGAAAACAAGAAATAAACTAATGTTACCTATAATATTAGGAATGTATAAATGCATTTTTTTCCCAAATTCCTTCATCATGATTGTTCCTTATGGTATAAACCATGTATTCAATATGATCATCATTATTTTCTGCTAAAATTTTCATGGAAGTATGGATATCTCATAAATCATCATCTTTATCGAGTTGATCCTCACCAACATATTGTTTTTTCTATTGTAAGACAACATACCACTACATATCTGATTGATCAACTACATAAAAAAACATATTTTTCATGTGATACCATTATAAAAGAATATATTGTGTCTTCCAATCTATTCAGATTAACAACTGTCATTCCAAATTCATAGTGTTTGAAACTATTGTTACCGATAAACCATTTGAAGTTAAAAAAAGGAACTTTAATTTTAAAGTAATAAGCCTCCCATATTTCTTCAATGACTCCATAACATACAATTGATGCAAAAATTGGGTTTTTGTCATTAGAACTCGAAAAAATGCATTGCTTTTGCAAACACCAATAAACCACTATTCTGAACAACACTTATATTGTCCTAAGCTTTCATATGAAATGTATAGCCATTAATGTTATACCCGGACCATGTTATCGAATTTAAACATAGACCACCCACTCACCATCTTAATTTATATGATACATATGATCTACCGAGAAAGGTCTTTTTAAACCATAGAAAAAATGTTTTGTTGTGCTCATTCAAAATCCACCTTTCTTTGCTCTTTGGATGAAATGGATTCAACTCATTAATATGCAATGTGATATACAGTTGAGCATGACATATTTTATTCAATATGTATAATTCTACCTTCTTTATCTGTTTAGCTAACAATGATTTGAATTTCAATCCATGAATCCCCTTACCCTCATTATTAACTCATCCATGGCGATATGGTGGAAAACCTATGTACCCCTCCACATCCATGTTGCTACTAAAAACACCTCAACCTCCTCAGAAATATAATTTTCAATAATTGAGGTTTCAGTTCGATATGGATTCTTAACATACCCCTTCAATATTTTCATATTCCTTTCAAAATGATACATCCTATGAAGATAAACTGGTCCACAAAGGTTTATTTCTCAAACCATATGAACCATTAAATGAAAAATTATATCAAAAAAAGATAGGGAAAAATACATTTCCAATTGACAAAGTATAGAAATTGTATCCTTTACCAAAATGTTCAAATCACTCACATCAATCACCTTATTACTAATTTAATTGAAAAATAAAACAACTTCATTATAGTCTTTATAACATAGATGGAAAATAATACACACAATGAAACTAGTATAAGTTGTTACATCATGATATGGAAATCAATAGATTTCATACCTATCAACTTCAAATCCTTCAAAGAGGAAATGTTTTTTACATTTGAAGAATAACCTTGAGGCACTTTTATATAATGAAGACACTAAAAAAGTAATTTTCTCCCTCATGTATAATGTATGAAAATCCTGGGGAAGAAATTTTCATCTTCCATTTGCAGTGGGAGCTAACTCCAAACATATTCCAATTGATAGGAAGTCTAATCTTTCATTCAACCCATATTTAGTCTTTCCTTTAATATCTAACAATGTTCCGATAAAACGACCACAAATATTCTTTTCCATGTGCATGAAATCAATATTATGTTTTACTTAATGATATGTACAATATGGTAAATGAAACAATATTGACATTATCTTCCAAATATGTCAATGATTACCAGAATTATGTGTCCTTCCCATTGACACATCAAGGTTTTACAACATCTCAAAATAAACATCAGAGGATAAAGGTTTTTGAGAAATATCTATTTTTTGTGAGCCATTTAATGAACTTTTTAGTCTTTTATTAGAGTGATACATAGGCAAGAACTTTAGATGACCCATGTATACAGTTTTCCTCCCATTATGCAATTGACAATATGAAGTCTGTTGTTCACAAATTGGACATGCTTTATGCCTCTTTACACTATATCCAAAAAAAATTTCATAGGCTGGGAAGTCATTTATAGTGAACATAAGCACTACATGCAGCGGAAAATATTCCATTTTATAAGAATCATACACCCAAATACCATCCTCACATAAAAGTTTAAAATCATCAATCAATGGTGACAAGAAAATATCAATATCATTTCCAGGTTGCTTCAGACCAGAGATCATTATACTGAAAATGACATATTTTCTCTTCAGAAAAACATCATGTGAGAGGTTGTAAATTACCAATAAAATAGGCCATGAAATATGTGTGATACTAAGGGTTCAGTATGGATTCATTCCATCTGTGCAAAACCCCCAAGTATTAGATTTCTAATTTTATTTCTAAATATAGTATACTACTCATCAATTTTATTCCATTGTGGAAAATTAGATGGATGTCATATTTTTTCGTCCCATAAATGCTCATCAGCATGAAATTTTAACCTTTTTGCATCATCTGAATTAAAAAATAATAATTTCAAATGATGAACTATAGGATGATACCAAAATACCTTAGCAGGGATCTTTGTAATCTCTACATTAGCCTGTGATTTTTATTTCAACTTATACTGTGATGTCGCACATTTTGGACACTCTGATAGAAATTCATATTCATTCCTATATATCATACATTTATTAATACAGGTATGTATTTTCTTGTATACCAATCCCATTAGGCACAATATTTTATTGGCCTTATAATGTGAATCTGGAAGTTCGTTTTCTTTTAGAAGAATGTCTTTAAACAATTGAAGCAGCTCTGTAAAACTTCTGTCACTCCATCTATGTTTCACCTTCTAGTTAATCAATCTTAACATTATCAAAAAAACCATAAATCCATACAACCAAGATATAATGGTTTTTCAGCATCATTATATAAATGTGAAACTATCAGTTATATATCAATTTATTCTCTTGCAATATCACGAATCATTTATTCAATTCCCTCAGAGTTACCATCTTGCAAATCATCATCATCAGTAGATCTGACATTCTGTCCAGTTTCACCATGCCAAATCCAAGGGTGGTAACTCAGATTAAAACCATAAAAAATCAGATGATCTTTGATGTCTCTACTTTTAAAATTCTTCATATTCAAACATTACAGGCATGTATAGAAAAATATGTCACTACTTGGAACATTTCGTTTAGAAAATTCCAAAAAATCATAAACACCTTCCTCATATTCATTACTCATTGGATGTACCGTAATCCAAATTCAACTCATTATTACCTAAAAAATTTTCAAAATTATACATCTTGTTAAGATAATACAATTTCATATTTATATGAAAAATATCATAATTTGAAAGTAAAACAATACTGAAAATAAAACAAATTTATGCGTATTTTAAAAATAGTTGCATGAAAATGATTTAAAAAACAAAATATAGGTAGATATAATAGTGTTAAATTAAACCAGAATCATTTCTTCTTAAGGTAGATGAAGAATATATCCTGGTTCATCTGGATACCAAATTCACCATTCCGTAAACAAGAAATATAAAATATAAATATTAAAATATGTATACATTCACTACTGAAAATTACACCTATCCCAACGATTTGAAACCAGTGGGATAGCCCATAAAACTGTTGGGATAGAATATCCCAATGATTTCACACATTATTGGCATGATGGTCATTGAAATATCCTTATACCAATAGTTCTACAGGAACCGTTGGTATAGTCTTCCTGAATTTAATATATTCCAATGGGTTCAGTGAAACCGTTGGGATATAAATATATATATACCAAGGGGGTGTCAATCGTGATTGGGGATATCTAGGGGGGCTAGTGGGGGCTGTCTAAGGGGGTAGGGGCTGTCTAAGGGGGTAGGGGTTGTCCATGGGGTCCAAGGGGGTAGGGAATTTCCCAGGGGTGGGGGATGTCCTGGGGGTGGGGATGTACAATGGGTGGGGGTGTCTAGGGGGTGGGGGAGTGGTGTCTAGGGGGTGAGGTGGCTATCCAACCCCATACCCCATTGGACACCACCCCCATCCCCTTGGACACACCATGGACACCACCACCCCAGGAAAGCACCACCACTGCCTAAGTAGCCCCCACCCCTATGGATACCCCCACCCCGGATACCCCCTACCCCCTTGGACATCCCACTCAACCCCTGGAAACCACCCCCACCCCCTGGACACCCCACCCCCAAGACACCCCCACTCCCTAGACAACCCCCTAACCCCCTGGACACCACCCCCACCACTGGATAGACATAACCCCTTGGGAAGTCCCATCAACCCCTGGACACCACCGCCACCCCTTGGACACCCCATGGACACCACCACCCCCTTAGACACCCCCACCCCCTAGACAGCCCCCACAACTCTGGACAGGCCCCCACCCCCTAGACACCCCCACACCCTGGACACCCCTACCCCCCTTGGACAGCCCACTCACCCCCTAGACACCACCCCCACCCCCATGGACACCCTCATCCCCTGGACACCCCACACCCCTGGACAATCCCCTCACCCCTAGACATCAACCCCTCCCCCTGGACACCCCACCCCCTTGGAAAGGCCTCTCACCCCCTTAGGCACCACCAACCATTGGACATCCCCCACCCCCTGGACAGCCCCCCAAACCCTCTGCACAACCCCACACCCCCATGGACACCCCCAACTTCTGGACACCCCCACCCCTATACACCACCCCCACCCCTACCCCCTTGGACACCCCCCGAGACACCCCCATGACCAAGGACACCCCCACCCCTTGGATAGCCCCACACCCCCAGGACACCACCGCCACCACCTGGACACCCCTACCCCCTTGGAAAGCCCCCTCACCCCCTTGACACCACACCCACCTCGTTAGACACCCCCTTGACACCGCCACACCCATGGATATCCCCCACCCCTGGACATCCCTGATGCCTCTAGACAACCCCCACCCCCATGACACCCCCACCCCCTGGACACCCCACCCCCCGGACACCGCCGCCACCCTCTACAAACTTGGACAACCCTGGACACCCCCTCCCCTGGACAACCCCCACCCACTATACACCACTCCTACCCTGACACCTTTGGACACCCCCACCCCCTGGACCACCCCCTCACCCCTGGACACCACCCCCAACCTTTCACACCCCTACCCCCTTGGAAATCCCCCTCACCCCCTAGACACCATCCCACACCCCATTGGACACCCCCTTGACACCACCACCCCCTTGGACAACCCCCACCCCCTAGACAGCCCCCACCCCTTAGGAAATCCCCCACCCCTGGAAACCCACACCCCCTGGACACCCCTGCCCCCTTCGATAACCCCCACTCCCTAAACAGCCCCTAACCCCTCTGAAAACCCACACCCCCTGGACACCCCCACCCTTGGATACCCCTACCCCTTGGAAAACCCACTCACCCCCCTAGACACCACCCCTACCCCTGGACACCCCTACACCATTGGACAATCCCCTCACCCCCATGGACACCACCCCCACCCCCTTGGACAGCCGCCACACCCCCCTGGGCACCACCCCACCCCCTTGGACACCCCTGGACACCCCATACCCTTGGAAACCCCCCACCCCCTGGACAACCCACACACCTCTGGGAAGCCCCCCACCCCCTGGACACTCCACCCCCTGGTACAAACCCTACCCCCTTGGACAACCCACTCACCCCCTAGGCACCACACCCTGAAAACCCCCACCCCCTGGGCACCACCCCCACCCCTACCCCAATGGACATCCCTGAACACCCCCAAACCCAGAACACCCCCACCCCCTGGACAACCCCCTCACCCCTAGTAATTATCCCCACCCCCTGGACTCCCCCATCCCCATTGAAAGTACCCACCCCCTAGACCCCACTCCCCTTAGACACCCCTTGGACACCACCACCCCCGTGGACAGCCCCCACCCCCTGGATAGCCCCCAACCCCTCTAGAAAGCCGCCACTTCTGGACACCCCCAACCCCTGAACACCCCACCCCCTAGACAACCCCTCACCTCTAGACACCAGCTCCACCCCTAGAAACCCCTACCCACTTGGAAACCCCCTCACCCCCGGGACACCACCCCTACCCCCTTGGACACCCCCTTGACACCACCAACCCCTTGAATAACCCCACCCCCTGGACAACCCCCCTAGACACCGCCCCACCCTGTGGACACCCCCACCCTGTGAACACCACCCCCACACCCTACACCCTTTGACACCCCTTGGACACCCCACCCCCCAGGACAGCCCCCCCAACCCCTTCACCCTTGGACACCACTCCAACCCCCTAGACAACCCCCTCACCCCAACACCCTTGGACACCACTTGGACACCCCACCCCCTGGAAAACACCCCCACTCCCCTACACCATTGGACACCACCAGACACCCCACCACTAGACACCACCACCCCCTGGACAGACCCCTCACCCCGGGACACCACCCCCATCCCCTGGACACCCCTACCCCCTTAGAAATCATTCTCATCCCCCTAGAAACCACCCACACCCCCTTGGACACCCCCTTGACACCACCAAATCCTTAGATATCCCCACCCACTAGACAACCCCCCACCCCTCTGGATATCCCCCACCCCTGGGCACCCCCACCCCCTGGACACCCCTACCCCCTTAGACAACCCACTCACCCCCTAGACACCACCCCCACCCCCTGGACACCCATACCCATTGGACAACCCCCACCCCTAAACATACCTCTCTCCCTTTAGGACACCCCCACCCCTGGACCCCCCACCCCTTGGATACCCCCTACCCCCATGGATGACCCACTCTCCCCATGGACATCACCCCCACCCCTTGGACACCCCACCCCCTTGGACAAACCCCACACCCCCTGGACACCACCCCACCCCCTTGGACAACCCCCACCCCCTTGGAAACCCCCTGTACATGCACAGACACATGATAGAACACACAAAAAATTGTAAACTTTCATGATATCACTTCTATGGTTTATTTAACAAGAAAACAATTTAGAATGGTATAAAAGAACTCTATGAAACTTACCATGGTATCAAGAACAAATATATAAAAATAAAATCTCAAAAAATATGTATAGGGTATCATGAAAAATAAAAAACGAAACAGAGTTGTGTGAGGCATACTTGATTGTTGTGAGTTGACCTGATACATCTAGTGATAATAAAGATGATGGATGATGCTGAAAAAATAAGGCTCAAGGGAACGACTTTGAAGAATCCTTTCTAGTTATTCTGTGAAAGAGAGGTGATTCATAGGTTTCCCAATCGAAGAAAACAGAATGACTGAATACGGGGCATGATAATTCATTTAAAAGCTTTATCAGGTCGGTTATTTAATAACCGATGTGATAAACTATTTTTTTTATGTTTATAACATCGTTTATTTAATAACCGACGTAGAAAATTATTTATCACATCGGTAATTTTATAACCGATGTTATAAATGGCACTTCATCATGTATGTTATTTTATAACCGATGAGATAAATTGCCATGATTTTCTTTATCACGTCGGTTATTTTATAACCGACGTGATAAAGCTTCCATATTTGATATTTCACATCAGTTATAAAATAGCCGATGTGATAAATCTAATATCAGTATTTTTTACATTGTTTATGAAATAAATGACGTCAAAAATTGATCATCATCGATTTATCACATTGGTTATAAAATAACTGATGTGATAAATCAATTTTTACAGATTTTCATGTCGTTTATATTGAAAAGATATAAAAAATACCGACGTGTTAACCGTTTTTTCCACTAGTGATTCTAGTGTATTTGAATACTTGGTACATAATAAAACATAAAAACAACTTTTTATTTGAACTCTATAATGAGATTCAATCTTCCATTTTTCTCATACATCTATATTGGAGATCCTTGGGATAACATGAAAAAAAGCATGAGCTAAAAGCCCAGTAAGGTAATAACCATGAGAACAAAGAATTAACACATGGGATAGAAGGTATTACATGATTATATAAAAAATCATGTAAAATATTTAATCATAACATATTAACGTGGAAGAATTGAAACATGTAATCATAGAAATGTGATAGAAACATAAAAAATGTATTTAGTATGAGTCAATGTTAACCTCCAATCCCATTTCGCATCATAGTTTGGGTCAAGGCTAACCACCAATCCCATTTCACATAGTAGCACAAGTAATGGCTAACCGCCAAGACCGTTTCAAATTACATCCAAGGAGACTTAACATTACCCAATGCATTGGATTTCTCTCTGGGTGCACCAATCTCTAATTTCATGAATATGTTTTCCACATAAATAATCATACATAATCTATCATACTCAAACATAAGGGTTACCCATAGGTAGTGTTGGTAACCACACTCATGACATAAAGTATAACCAATGGGCGTATAGTGAAAGTGTCCATGAAGAAAGGATTTAGAACATACATGGACGTTTATTAGGAAAATAGGCATATATCATGGCAGGTGATTTAAAATAGAAATAAACACATGTAGGAAATGTATTTGGGAAATTTTATCATTAAAACATTTTTGTGCGGTTTTATGGAAAATACTATAGGGACTTTAAAATAGAAAAGGAGACAATAGTTTATATAAAACTAGAAATTAAAAAATAAGGTTTTCATATTAAAAAATACTAATTTTATAAAGACAATGGTTTCTTAAAATATAATATATAATTCAGATGAAATCGGGTAATAATTTGGTGAGTTCCCATAAAATAAGTTTGCTTATCAGAAATTTCTAAGGAGAAAATCTTGTAAAAACATGTATATAAAAAAAAGAGAGTGATGAAAGGGTATTTATGAATGATTTATTTAAAACTAAAAATAATTTATAATATTAACATAAATATACAAGATAAATCCATTTAGATATAAAGAAAGATAGGACAACCCCAAAGAACAAAGGAGGTTCAGGTAGAATTCTTTACAGATTATTGGCATGGTATCAAGTGTACCTAAGATGGATTAATGAGAGAGAAAAAAGGTTTATAATAACATATAAATCATGAGGGAAGTAGGTTGTAGGTGTTAAATTATACCCCATAATTAGGGATTACACATAAATTAGCATAGCATAGAGGACATTCTTGAATAAAAGTGAAATGGAGAGGATCCCTTACCTTATGCCAAGTGGTGTTCTCCACTTGTTATTAATGACCTAAATAAACAAATTAGGTTTATTAATTAATAATTCCAGAACGCATTCTATAATTAATTGATTTAGTATAAGCCTTTTTAGTTCATTCAATACCTTTTTGTTCGGTTATAAGGTTCACTTTCATTGTTCGGATCTGTTTGCTTACTTGGTTTTAATGACCGAATCACTTATATTCATGTTCGGATAAACATATAAGATGAAAGTGGTTGTCCATAATTGAATTTATATTATATTAGTGAACATACATGAGATTTAATGGTTTCAAATTAAATTTAGTTACTTAGAGTGAAGTTTAATTTTTATATAAAACCTTAGTGACAACCGTTTTTGTTAATCGGTGGGTTTTGATTAAAACAAACATTTTATGATTTATAACATAAAATAATTTGTAAAAATGGATTATAAAACCATATATAGGATATATATATAATAATAACATGGTTTAACCATAACACAAATGGGTTTGGGACCATAATTAATAATGATAATAGAAATTGAGAAACAGTTGTCCTTGAATGTGCTAAATTAACACATCTCAAACGGTGTTTTCATTTTGTTCAAATAAAATGTGGGGATAGGATAGATGATAATGAAATATACCATTAAAATAAAAACATTACAGTACATATATGGTACTATATTTTTCATACCATTTGGATGAGTAGATGTTAGGAAAGAAAAGAGAACAAAGGAACTTAAAAATTAATGAAAATAAAAGAATAATTTTTCCTATTGAATCAACCTTCCTTGAGAGATTCTTAAGGGGAGAGGCTTTGGTATTTTTAAGAGACTAGGGGATTTTGGACATGTGTAGGGAGATTTTGGAGATATTTGGGTAGGATATTGGCAAGTAACAAGGCTTGAGAAGAGTAAAGAGAAGAGGGATTGAGGGGGGGGGGGTTAATGTGGAGGAGAGGAGGGTTTTCATAATTTTTTAATAATTTGTTTATTAATTTTCCTCAAGAATAGAAATAGTGATGATTCAATGAAAAAAAACACTAAATGGTTCGTGTGAATTAGAACCAATGGTTGTGAGAGAATATATGATTCTAGGAATAAACTATATAGCTTATAATGTATATATACGGTAAATTACCATATTTTACTATTCAAAAAAATTCATGTATTTTAGAAAAATATCAAAAATTCACCCTAACCATTTTTCGATGTGTGTAATCTAAACATGAAGTCCAATTTTAAAATTAATTTTCTAAATATGATTAATTTAATATTTAATTAAAATCACAATTTATTATTAAAAATCAGTTTTAAAACATTCATTTACTTATTATATAATATAGGTGTATCATACTTTCAATTGAATCATATTTATATAATATTATAGTACGGTTAATATTCATTAGGGTATATAAATATTTATAGGGGTAAAATTTCTATTCATAAGGATATGTTACTATTCACCAATAAATTAATATGGTCAGATTAGACTCAAAATAACTTACTGATCGCAACTGTGTCTATCAGATTTATGAATTTTAAAATACCGATGTGAAAAAATTATGTATAAAGGTCAAAAGTAACTTAGTAGTTCATTATGTTGTGATTTCATGTGATTATATGAAATATTTATAAGAAATTAATTTTCATTTATAAAAAATTGGGTCATTACATTCTTCCCCTCTTATAAAATTTCTCCCTCAAAATTTCTTTTTACATGTTAAGCCATAAACATGTGCGGGTAGTTTTCATTCATCTCTTTCTACATTTCCCATGTATCCTCTTCGTACTTATGGTTTTTCCATAGTACCTTGACCAGGTGAGTAGTCTTGTTATGTAGAACATTATCTCTACGATCCATGATCTTCACTAGATGCTCCTTATAAGAATGATCATCCTCTAACTGTAACACCTTTGAAGAGAGTACAAGTGAAGGGTCTAGAATGTACTTCATTAAGAGGGATACATGGAAGACATCATGTACTTTGTAAATGGTATGTATAAGTTCTTATCGATAAGACACAACTCTAACTTGATCAAAGACCTCAAAGGGGACAATTTACATGGGACTTATCTTTCCATTCTTACCAAATCTCATGAACTTATTCCACATATATATACAGAGATATAACATACCTCCAACTATTAAATCATGTTATTTTTGAGTATTGTCTGCATTACTCTTATATGAACATTGGGCGGCCATGATATGCTGCGGAATGGTTTTCACCTTCTCCACTATTTATTCAACCATTTCAGGTCCTATAATCTTACACTCACCAACGTTGTCCCAACATGCTAGTGTTATGAAACTTTTATCATAATGGGCTTATTATGGTTCCATCCATATGATCGAATAGAAACTGTTTTTGTAGGAGAATTCAACCAGTGGAAGATGTTGGTCCCATCCTCCTTTGAATTCCACAGAATATTCTCTCAACATATCTTCTAGGGTTTGAATAGTTTTCTCAGATTGGTCATCTGTTTGAGGATGATAGGCCATAATGAAGTTTAGTTCATTGATTATAGCATGTTGGAGACTTTTTTAGAACATCTAAGTGAATCTAGGATCACGATCAGATATAATAGATAGTGATACTCCATGAAGCCTTACGACTTATTTGATATATATTCATGCACGTTGGTCTAATGAGAAGTCCTCTCTAATTGTGATAAAGTGATTTGTCTTTGAAAGATGATCCAAAATGACCCATATAGTATTGTTTCCTATGGATTTACTTGGAAGTGTAGTGAAAAAGTACATTGTAATATTCTCCCACTCCCCTGTTGGTATGGGTAGTGGTTGCATCACCCACTAAAACTTTTTCCTCTCAACCTTCACTTGTTAACATACAGGCACTTTGTGTATATTCCGTAATCTCCCTTTTAATATTGTCCCACCAAAAGTTTTCTCAGATATCTCAATACGTCTTCGTTCTTCCTTGGTGAATAGAGAAGGTCGAGCTATGTGCATCATTCAAAATATCATTCTTTATCTTTGGATCAGATAGTACACATAATCGTGACTCAAATCTTACAAATCCTTCCTCGTCAATCATGAAATCTAAGGATTTCCCATTTTTGATAGCTTCCACCCTTTTCAAAATTTCCACACCCTTTCTTTAAGAATTCTTTATTTTCTCAATTAAAGATGGTTGAGAAATCATTTGGGAAAATATTGATGATGTTCCCCCATTAATGATTCCCATGTCCATCCTTAGAAAATCTAAGAAGATCAAATCTTTGTCAATTCTCATCATTGATAATGATGCATGATCCTTTCTACTTAGAGCAACTTCCACCTTGATTGCATTAGCAGGATTGTAGTGGATTGAGAATTCATAATACTTGATGAGGTTTATACATCTTTACTAGTTCATATTAATTTATTTTTGTGCGAATATATATTTGTGACTCTTCTGGTTAGTATATATCTTACAATTCTCCCCATAGAGATAATGCAACCAGATTTTCAATAGAAAGATCACTGCCGTCAACTCCAGATCATGCATGGGATAGTTTTGCTCATGGATTTTCAGCTACCTTGAGGTGCAGGCTATCACTTTATCATTTTGAAATAGAACACATCCTAATCCCTTCTTCAAATCATCACTATACACCACAAATAGTTCTACACTTAATGGGAGTGTGAGTATTGGAATAGTGATAAGCCTCCTTTTCAACTTTCTGATACAGTCTTCGCATTCCTGAGTCCAGAGAAAATTTACTCCATTCTGTGTCAGCTTGGTCACTGGGTTTGATAATTGTGAAAATTTCTTCACAAATTGTCGACAATACCTAGATAGACCCAAAATGTTGTGGATGTATGTTATAAATGTTGGACTAGGCCACTCTTCAATTACCATGTCTTGGAAGGGTCCACAAATATTACTTTATTGGTGATAACATCCCCTAATAATGATACATCCTCCATCCATAAATTACATTTATGGTAATTTTCAAATAGCTTCTCCATTCACTAATACTTTAACATAGATTCAAATTCCCCTCATGTTCTTCCTTACTCTTAGAGTATATTAGAATATCGTCAATAGAGACTACCACAAATTTTTTGAGGTAATCTCAAAAGAATTTATTCATTAAATCCATGAAAATTTCTGGAGCATTAGTGAGTTCGAAATGCATCACTATGAACTAATAGTCTCCATACCTCATTCAAAAGGAAATCTTGGTAATATCTTCCTTCCTCACCTTTAGTTGGTGATATCTCAACAAATGGTCCACCTTAGAGAAATAACTGTCCCCACGAAGCTGATCGAACAGGTAATCTATCTGTGGAAGGGGTAATTGTTCTTTATCATGATTTTATTGAGCTCATGATAATAAAAGCAGAGGCACATTGATCCATCCTTCTTCCTGACAAAGAGGACTGGTGCACCCCAAGGTGAAGCACTCGGGCGTATGAAACCCCTTTTCATATTCTCTTGTAACAACTTCTTCATCTCTTCTAGATCTATGGTGGCCATTCTGTAAGGTTTCTTTAATATATACAGATATACAAGAATATTTTCAATTGAAAGGTTTTAAAGACCTGGATTTTTTCATGTAATTTTTTTAATTATATGGGAATATTATGATTCTGCCAAAATTATCGGCACATGATTCTGAGGCCCGATGTGCTCAGAATGAAATTATGAACTATTTTTTGGGTACATTTAGTAAATGCGTGAGTGGCATTTTGTAACTTTTGAATCGTTGCATGTAATTGAAATACAAGGGCACAGTTGAACTCGTAGCGCCGATATTTGCTTAAGTAGACCTTTACCTCGATCGTAGTAGGTCAAGTGGAAAGATAGTTTTCATGTTTTTTGTGGGAGAGTTAAAAGAATAAAAATAAAATAAAATAACTTTTATTATATTTGAAACTTACCAATTGAATTCATGGTAGTGGGGACCACTCAAACTCTCCTCTTTAATGTGGGAGACCCTTGGAAACCTTCCAAATGAATTCATAGTGGTGGGGACCACCTGAACCCCTCTTTTAATGGGAAAAAACTCTTGGTTTCCCTCAAATTAATGTTCCAACTCTATTTTATTTAATTAATGGACTTAATATTATTGATTTGGAACCTCATATCTCGCAGGGAAATAGGATTGGAAAATGAGAGCCTTTGGAGAAACATATTCCAAATGAAGAACCTCTCCAACGAAGAATGTTCTCTAGATCAAGATAGAAGAACTGACTTTGGGGCTTGTTACGAGATTGATGGACATCGGCGACTTCATCATCTCCATCTCCTTCCATGCGAAATCTCTAAAGAATGTCAAGGTAGGGGTTTTAAATTTATTTATAATTAAATCTTTTTTTGTGGATTCTTCATATTCTGGATTCAAAATGATAATGGCCAAACATGCATAGCTATCATCCCACACATATAACTTACCCCTTTTTCTTTTTTCTTTACACATTATTCGTGTATTATTCAATTCAAAATAATTAATGAAGATAGAAACACAACGTTTTTCTAAGCGTGACATATGGATGCGGAGCCCTCGACCCGAGGATCATGAATATAAAAATGAAATAAATTTTGGGCTTGGAGTGAAGTCGCGATGGATTGCCGAAGAAGGTGGCGGCTGACACTTGTCTGGCCATAAGGAAGGTGGGGTGGAGCACGTCCGTGCCGTCAGAGTAGGAGGCCACGACCGCTTGGCCGTGGAAGAGGCCGGAGGGCGGCCAACACCTAGTCGACCGCAGTGGAGTAGTAGCGCATGACCGCGCTGCTGAGAAGGGGACCGGCTAGAGCATCGTTCAGTCGTAGCATATCGGTGGGACCCGATCAGGCCCCGCAGGTGACTTGGAAGTGCCTAAAGTTCTACCCTTTGCTATTCTGGATGGAAGGTGGGCCGCACCCCCCCTTTGGCACCTGCTCAGGCGAACTTCGCCCAGCGGGCCAACCCGGGCTTTCCCCTTTGTGGGTCGGGCTGGACCATGACCCAGTAGGCCGGACCCTTCGCGGCCCTGCCCAACGGGACCGGACCCATACGTGGTTGGTTCGAATGGGTTGGACCGGACCCGGGTCCATCTAGACCCAGTTTTTCATTTTTGTCCAAACATTGTGATCCCGTCATCTGTTTGATGAACCGTCTACAGTGACAGAGTCCTTGGATCGAGATGATCCTTTTAGTATACTTCACTTGAGTTTTGGATAAAGTTGGATTATGGCCGGGTTGGATCAAACCCTAAATCCAACTGGTCCCTTGGATAATAATCTCTAATAACTTCTAGACCGTGCGTCCGATTGACGCGTCGTCTATTGCGTTGGGTCCCTTATGATGTGGAGGACCTTTGGGATACTTTTTCATGGGACTTTATGGTAGTTGAAGTATCTACTAGTGGCTTGAAGATCGGAACCTCCTGGAATCCATCATGCTTAGTGCGGGAACCCAGTGGCTAGTAGTGAGGTGGAGGTTGGAGACAGATCATATGAAGGTTGATACCGGGCGATCCTTTGTGGGTCAGGAACGATCCATTGTGGGTCATATCATGTGTGGGTCAGCTCTCAATGATCCTTTGTTGGTTAGCGTATACCAATTCTGTGCGGGTCAGATCCTGTTTGGGTCATTGTAGGGGTTAGTACTTATCAATCAGGTGTGGGCCAGACTCCGTATAATCAGCAGCAATACATCTTAACAGAATAAGATGATCTAGCTTCATGAATGATCATATATACTTCTATACTTCATTAATACCTGGTGTGAGTTGAGTTTTTTACCTTCATGGTGTTACCTGTGTGGTACTTCTACCTTCACGATGTTACCTGTGTGGTACTTCTATATTTGTGGTGTAACCTGTATCGTACTTCTACCTTCGTGGTGTTACCCTTGTATATCTTGTTAACTTCTGTTTATGTATGGGGATATACCTAAGTAATGTTGATGAAATTTTCTTTGTGATTTGTGATTTTTCCTTTGTGGAAGTCTAGGAGACTTACGAGGGTCTTGAGGTCCCTACTGAGTATCTTTATAATCACCCCTGAACGAGATACGCCCACACCTTGCTGTGTCTTTTGATGACGATGGAAAATATTGATTGAGGTCATGGGTACCAGACTGGAGGCTGATTAGAGGTGGACAATAGATGAGAAGATCTATAGGGATGACTGATTGAGAGTTATACCTACCCTTCGGTTAGGGTCCTTGGCGGGTGTTCACAGGAGTAGTTCTTTTTCAGTTTTACTTGTAATATTCAGTTGGCCTTGTATTCTGGCCCCCTTTATTATTTGACACTTCATTTTAACTATACAATTTAATTTTTGCTCGTATCTTTTTTTGTGCTTGTTTGTGTGAGTTTAAAGGTTATAAAGGCAATGAATTCCCGGTTTTAGGGATATGCCTTTCCAGTGCTAGTCGAACGCCCCTAGCCTCTTGAAGGAAGGCTTGGAATAGTCATGACATGGGCCCTGGGGGATGGGTCATGATTGAACTCAACATCTTGGTCAGGAGGAAGTCCAGAAAACTCTTCAGGGAATACATCAGTGTAATCCCTCATGATGGGAATGTATTCAATCATGATTCTCTCATTTGTCCCAATCATTTGATCTTGACATTATTTATCATAAGAAATTAAAATCCAAACATGAGACAATGATTCTAAAGGGTATTAATCATCCTCCTTACACTTATAAATAATATTAGGATGCTTCTGGATGGGAATAGTGATCTACCTTTCCTGAAAGTTGATTTTGGATTTGTATAAGGATAACCAATCCATGAACAAGATAGTGTCGAACTCCACTAAAGGAAGTATGAAGAGATTTTTTGGGATGTTTAGTTCACATCTGTTAACCAGGGAGGAGTTATAAACCATAGATGCAAATATTTACCCATTCGTTGTTCTCACAGATAAGTTTTCCTTCAAATTATGAGGTGGGGTTTGAATAGTTCTACTAAACTTTCAAGATATTAAAGAATGCGTAGAACAAGAATCAAATAGTATGTTCACTATTATTGAATAAATAAATAACATACCTTTCACCACATCGTTTTCTGGATCCATCTCATTAGTAGTGATAGAATAATCCCTTCCTTTTTTCCTTGGAGGTTGTTGTTTATTTCCTCTGACAAGCCTTGGCTTAGGGAATTTTTTTTCATAATTCCCATGATCTTTGCAGTTTTAACACTACTCTACATGCAGAGTGTTGATCTGGACCTTCATTTCTTCTTCCGCATTATCGGGATTCTTCATTTCCCATATGTATTTTTTATCCAAATTTCCAAAAATTCCACATTTAAATAAATTCATGCTTCCCTTAAGACAATTCACAGGATGATTATTCCCATAACTTTTACAAGGGGAAAATTCAGGCTTCTTTCCATTATGGTATTTGTTTTTTGAACCACCCATTTTTTTCTCCATTTTTCTCTTCATGTCAATAAGACCATGAGACCACTGAGAGTATCCAATATCCATTTCAACCTTGAAGGAACAATGGACAATCTACTCAATACTGTCGAAGTATACAATTGCCAACTCTTTTAGTAGAATTGACTTTAATCTACTAAAGAAGAAATACACCATGATTTTGGTGTTCATTACAAAGCTAGAGGTGTAACTTGAAAGCCTTGTAAGTTTTTCTTCAAACACCCTGATGGGCTCATCTTCCTTCTTCTTGATTATGAGGAACTCACTACAGAAAAAATATCCTATACCAACGGCTTAAAACCATTGGCATATGCCTTCAAACCATTGGTATAGGTTATACCAATGATTTGGGAACTGTTTCCATGTAAGCCTTGAGGATAGGTCTATACCAACGGTTTTGGGAAAACCATTGGTATAGACCTATACCAACAGTTTTGAAAACCGTTGGTATAAGAAATATGAAATTCTATACCAATGGTTCTATAAACCATTAGTATATGTAATTCCAAAAATAATCATCCGGTTGGTTTTGATCCTAGCACCTCCTGATTGTGATTGAACAACCTAAACACTAACCTAACATACTTTTTTGAACATAATTTCATAAATATATATATGTATTATCATTAGTATTTTAAATTTCGATTTATTTAATGTCCCCTGTAATAAGATTCCATTAAAAATACATTTACCTATACCAACGGTTTTGAGAACCGTTGGTATTGGTTCTTTGATTTTGGGACCGATACCAATGGTTTTGGACAAACCGTTGGTATGGGGGGACCCATACCAATGGTACAAATGGTTTGGCCAAAACCGTTGGTATAGGTCCATATATGTGACCTATACCAACGGGTTTGACCAAACTGTTGATATAGGCCCAAATTAGTGAACTATATCAACGGTTTTCCCAAAACCATTGGAATAGATCATATTTCCAGTAGTGACTCTCTTTCCTTCTTGGGATGGAGGTTTCAAGGAAAATATTTGTTTGAAAAACATCCTCTTGAATTGATCCCTACCCATGTAATCAATTTACTCTTGAGACGTTGTATTCTGTATTAGTGTCAACCACTGATCATCTTCCCCAATAAAATGATAGACCGCCAGTACAACTTTCTCTTATTCCGAGAACTAGAGGATGAAGAATATATTTTCAATGGAGTTAACCCATTGTTACACGAGGAGGGGATCAGAAGAACCGCTAAAAATTGGAGGCCTTTTCTACAAGAAGGATTATACAGAAACTTTCTCTTTCCTTATAGGAGGAGGGTGTTCCACATGATTCAATTTATTATTCATAACTTGAGCCAGCTGAGCAAGTACTTTCATGATGTTTTGAGCACCTGTTCTAATCATATCAGGCATATCATTTGGTCAATATTCACATTTCCTATCACTTTGGTTGTTAGAACATGTTCTTCTATTTCCCTCTATTAACTAAGGAAAAGAACGTATAATTATAGGGCTTGAATACTTAGTTAAAGAACCTAAGAAGGAAACTTTGGAAATATAAGGATAAACTTGTAGAGGAGAAGTATATCCTAACATTTAATTCCTTAGGTTTAAATTTTGGTTATCCTCAATCAATTTCATAACATATATTCTTATGGGATATTTTATTCCCTTAACAATGGTTTGTACTAATGTCATGAATTTACAAAAGCATGTCCCCCTGGAGTGTCAATACTAAGAGTGTAGCAAGGTCCATTGTCCTGTACTAGGATACCCCTGGTCAAGCCTAAAACTCCATGTAGGAGTTTTCACTCTTACTTACAGTTGTTCTAGAGCTGCCTCTACCTGTTTGTATCTAGACAGGGATGCATTTTCATCATAAACCACTTACTCTATACTTACCAAACCTTAGGGCTGTTTTCTTATACTTCATCTCATCCTTAAGGTTCTCCCTAAGGTGATATATTCCTAATATCGAAAAATAACTAGACCATCCCATGATATAAACAATAAATACTCTATCCTTTTTCACATAACATTACATGATTTTATTCATAACTATACATAAAATTACAAGACAAATATCATGAAGTCTAGTGTATTTGAATACTAGGTACATAATAAAACATAAAACCAACTTTTTATTTTAACTACATAATGAGATTATATCTTTCATTATGCCCATACATCTTCATAGGATAACCTATGGATAACATGAATAAAGGGATGAGCTAAAATCCCAGTAAGGGAATAACCACAAGAACATAGCATTGGAACATGGGATATAAGGAATGACATGATGATAAAAAAAGGCATGTAACATATGATATCATAACATATAAACATGTGATAATTTAAACACGGAATCATAAAAATGTGTTATAAACCAAAACATGTCTTTTTTATGAATCAAGGGTAACCGAAAATCCCATTTCCCCTAGTTTTATGGGTCAAGGATAACTGCCAATCCTGTTTCCCATAGTAGCACAGGCAAAGGCTAACCGCCAAGAAAGTTTTACATAACATCCCATGAGACTAAACATTACCCAATTCATTGGAGTGCTATCTAGGTTCACCCATCCAACATTTCATGAATATTTTTTCCACATAGAGAATCATACATAATAAATCTTACTCAAATATAAGGGTTACCCATGGAAAGAGTTGGGTACCACAATAATGACATAAAGCATAACCAATGGGCATATCAGGAAAGTGTCCATGATTGAAGGAATTAGAAGATACATGGAATTTCATATGGTAAAATAGGAATATAACATGGGAAGTTATTTTAAAAATAAATTACTATATATAGAAAATGTATTTGAGAAATTTTAGCATTAAAACATTTTTGTGTGGTTCTAAGGAAAATACTACAGAGCCTTTCAAATAGAAAAGGGGTCAATATTTTATATAAAACCAGAAGTGAACCAATAAGGTTTTCATAATAGAAAAATACTGATTTTATAAAGAAAATGGTGGATTAAAATAGAAGATATAATGAACTTGAAATTGGGTAAGAATTCAGGAATTTCCCTTAAAATAAGTTTGTTTATTGGAAAGTACTATAGAGGGAATATTTTAAAAACATGGATACACTCATATGAGAGTGATGAAATGGTCTTGATAAATTAATTTTTTATAACTAAACATATTTTATAATATTTACATAAATATACTATATAACAACATTTTTATACAAAGAACGATAAGGCATACCGAAAGAACAAAGGTGGTTCAGGTCGAATTCATTACAGATTATCAGCATGATATTGAGTGTACCTAAGAGGGATTTATTGGAGATAAAAGAGGGTTTTCATTACTTATAAATCATGAGGTAAGTAAGGGGGAGGTTTGAAATAATACCCCATCATTAGGGATTACACATAAATTGGCATATCATAGAAGACATTCTTGAATAAAAGTAAAATAGAGAGGACCCCTTACCTAATGTCTGATTGTGTTCTCCACTTGTTATTAATGACCTCAATAAAAAATTTGGTTTATTAACTCATATTTCCAGAACCTATTATATAATTAATTTATTTAGTATAATCATTTTTAGTTCATTAAAAACATTTTTGATAGGTTATAAGGTTCAATTTCATTGTTTAGGTCTGTTTGCTTACTTGGTTTGAATGAACAGTTCACTTAAATTCATGTTTGGATAAACATGTGAGATGAAAGTGGTTTTCTAGAATTGAAGTTAAAATATATTTTTGTATATACTAGTGATTTCATGGTTGCAAATTGAATTTTTTTACTTAGAGTGAAGTCAACTTATTATATAAAACCTTAGTGACAACTATTTTTGTTAATCGGTAGGTTTTGATTAAAACGAAGTTGTTATGATTTACAACATAATACCATTTTTCAAAACAGATTACAGAACCATAAATAAGATATCTATATATATATATATATAATAATCTGGTTCAACCATAACACAAACAGTTTCTTGACTATAATTAAAGATGATAATAGAGATTGATAAAACGTTGTCCTTGAATGTGCTAAATTAACACATCTCAAATAGTGTTTTCATTTCATTCAAATAGAAGGCACAGAAACGAGAAATGATAATGAAATATAGCATTAGAATAAAAACATTCCATTACATGTATGGTACTGGATTTCTTATACCATTCGGATTATTATAGGTTAGGAAAGAAAAGAGAACAAAGGATCTCAACATGAAAGAAAAGAAAAGATGAATTTTACCTCTTGAACCAACCTTCCTTGAGAGCTTCTTAAGGGGAGAGTATTTGGTATTTTGAATAGACTAGGGGATAATGGACGTGGGTAGGGAGCTTGGGGATATTTTTGGGCCGAATATTGGCAATGAACAGGGCTTGATCAGAGTAAAGAGAAGATGGAGTGAGGGGGGGGGGGTTATAGTGGAGGAGAGGAGGGTTTTCATAATGTTTTAATCATTAGTTTATTAATTTCCATCAAGACTAGAAATAGTGATGATTACACAATCAAAAATAGTAAATGGGTCATGTGAATTCCAACCAATGGTTTTGACATCATCCATGATTCCAGGAAGAGTCTATTTATCTTATAATGTATATATACGTTAAATTACCATATTTTACTTTTCATAAAAAATCAATTATTTCCAAAAAGATATAAAAAATTAACCCTAACAATTTTTTGATGTGTTGAATCAAAGAATAGGGTCCATTTTTCAAAAATAGTTTTTTAAATATGATTAATGTAATATTTTGTTAAAATCATAATTCACTATTAAAAAATTAGTTTTAAAACATTCATTTACTTATTCTAAAATATAGGTACATCATACTTTCACTTTAATATTATTTATATACTATAATAGGAAAAGTTACTATTAATTAATCTATATCATTGTTCATAAGGTTAAAATTACCGTTCATAACGGTATGTTACTATTTATCAAAAAATTAAGTTGGTCATATTAGACACCAAATAACTTTCTGATCGCAACCGTGTATGTTTTATTTTCAAAATTCCAAACAGATAAGTGAAAAAAATACATTTAATGGTCACAAAGCACTTAGTAGTTAATTGTGTGGTGATTTAATTTGATTATATGAAATATTTATAAGAAAGGATTTTCAATTTATAAAACATTAGGTCATTATACATAGTCTCCATGATGTATCATTTATGTACCCCACTTCTAGTCAATAGCCTCTGGATCACATGGAGGCATTCTGGAGGCCATGCTACAATCCAGATTGTGTGATAGGTTCGGTCGACCTAGGCCAAATCATGATAATAAAAACCAAATTTTCATAAAATTATTTTTATAGTGTATAATTTCAAGATTACGATGTTTCAATTTAAATCATTAATAAGGTTCTTTTATAGAAATACTCTATTTCTTCCATTGTTGTATACGAACTTTATTTGATGACATTTGGAATTTTTTCCCAAGAATTTTCCATTGACTTTCATTCATAAAATTTTCATAAAGAGTTTATTATTGTGACAGGATTTATGAGGTTGATAATACTTTTTTGGTGCATTTAAATCATTTTATCTATCAAATCATGACTTGTTAAACAAATATCTATGAGATTTATCTAAGAATCAATGATAATAGCTAAAACTATACTTTTTATATATTTTAGTCTTCTAGGATTGAGGTCAAAGATACAAATTGAACATTCCTAGATAGTGTGAGTGTTGTAAATAGACACGTTTCCTAATCCATGGAAATCAATATTTTCCCACATTAAATCTATATACATTTATATAATTTTATCATTCAATGCATCATATGTATATACATAATTTTCCTACAAATGCTGCAATTTTTCTAAAAGAGGAAGAATATATACATTGATGGTGTTTTATTTCATGCAATGATCATAAAAATAATGAAATAATTTTGTTTTATAGACATCCATATAAAAATGTTATAAGGGATACAAATAAATTTTAATATGATATATGTTTTACTTAGTGTCTTATAGGGATTAAACCCATTAATAGGAAATCCAAAATACACATTCCATAGATTTTAAGAAAATTTTTTATATAAATAATTAATGGATTTCAATTATTTCAAATCTATTTTATGTCATATAAATTTGTTGTCATTTTTTCCTATAAAAATCCACTTCATTTTATCTACTATTATAGAAGGAAAGAAAAATATATTAAATTATGGTTACAATGTAAGGTAATATGAAAAATTTACTAAATTTTATTTTTAATTTTCATTGTACTATGTTCATTCAAACATTAATTACAATTCCCAAATTTCCATATATAATTATAACATCTTTTACACTCTTATCTATTTGAATCTTCTTACTGATACAATACGCAGACATTGAGACAATCATGTGTCTTTTCATAATTGAGACTGGTCTTATTGACAACATGATCTATCTCATAAGACTATTTATATATATTAGATTCATAAAATACATGATAAAACAACTCCAATATCATTGATACTACATTATGTGTAATTACACATAAGGAAATGAGGTGGTACTACTTTAGTTTCATGGAAAATTATATATATATTCTATATCGTTTATAAAAATACAAATTTCCATCATCCAAAAATTTAAAAAACTCATTTGATTCCTCAATTAGATTCTCTCTTATAAAATTTTGAAATATTCCCCACTAATATGTAAATGTTCATCATGCTGTGCAGCTATGAAAATAACACCATTAATTAAGTTCTAACTTTTTTCTTCATTATTAGGGCAGTACATTGTATATTCTACTGATAGTTACACATAAAACATTCATCAATGTTCAATTCCTTATGCCAAATCCATATCAGATATCCAGAAAGAAATTATTTCAATATTAAGTTCTCATAATTATCATGTCTTTTCAACCATTATATGATATTAAAATAAAAAAATTGAAATTTTATTCCTCCAACTATGGATCAATTTGTAATTTTAAAATCTAAAAATTTCAATAACCTGTAAGATATCGAAGTGTATTTCAGGGTAAAATAATCTAGCTTTTCTCCTTTTATATCCTAATAACAAATATCTATATATAAAACATAATTCACATTAATTAAAAAATATTACCAAAAATAAAACTTAACAAAAAATAACATATAAGCATTGTTAAAATTTATTGAGAATAAACAATAAAATATAATATAATAACAATAAATTATTATTATTATTTCTTATTTTATGACATAAATATATCATATAACATATAAAAGAATACATATGTAATAAAAAAATTAAATATTACTCTACAAATTAATACAAAAAATTATAAAAAAACCAAAACATAATTCATAAATTCCTCAAAATACAATTATTAAAAAAAGAAAACTAAGACAAAAAAATTTCTCTAATAATCAGTTAAAAATTAACATTGTAATATATAATAAATAAAACTAATAATAAATGGATAGCATAAAAACATCACCAAATAATTGGAGTTAGACTAAATGTGTGAGAAGATGGTGCAGTAGGATGGATTTTAAACATTAGGTCCTTATAAATGTCTTAATAAGTCAGTTTTATAAGTAGATCCAATAACCTTATTTAACTAGACTTTTATAGCCCATAAATAAAAATCCTTAAATCCAAAATTTAAAATCCCAAAGAAAATTACATAGAGGTTCTTAAGATGAGATAATAACAAAGAGAATATAATAGTAAAACTTATGGGAACTTTCTTTGAACATGGAATTAAATAATGGAGAAAGGGAACAAGTTCATATAACATACATATGAAAAAGGGGAAAGAGATGCCATTATTATGAAAGTGTAGGAGAGATTTATAGAAACCCAGACTCTAGTAATATAGATTCGGTGTCTAATTTTTTTCATATAATAAAAGGGATCTCATCCTAAAGGACAAATCAATTTATTTGTCTTGAAGAACTTGATACATACATTATTCTTATATTACAGTGGAAATATTAAATACATAGAATAATAAAAATTCATGTACCCTTAATATTATTCATAATATCCTTATTCATATACTGGGGAATGGAAAAAAAATAAAGGGTGAACTCAGATGGTCAATAAGAGTTATGTACAAAGGAAACTATCATGAGTAAAGAAGACATAATAAATATGGAAAAGTAAATAACTAAAAACACCTGCCATTTAATCAATAAATTGAGAATGAAATGACTCCATGGATAATATCAATGTAGTAATATAATGGATAATATGAAATTAATTCTAAATGATGACAATAATTAATATTGGATTTCATTATCTCAGGCATCATGATATCTTTACCATCAAAGCCTTGTGTCGAGACAGTTTAATCTATGGGTAGGTATACACTAAAACACATTTAATAATTTTGGCCAACTAATTTGTCTCATGGTACCTATCGATGAATTGATGGGATATATATATTCATGCCCCACCCATTACTGATATTTCACTATATTCCCCATATATTGAATGATCAATTTAATACATACGAAATATGATTTATTAAAGAAAACATCTATTGATTAAAGAATAAATAATATCAATATTTCCACACTTAATAAGATAACTTTATCCGTAAAACACTATATATAGAAATTATATATAGTTTAAGAAATAATGACATCCATGAAATAATGAATATCAATATATAATAAAATCTAATTTCAAATTAAAAATGATCACAAGAAAGTAAATATTTCAAGATAAATTTAGTGTCCACATAATTAATAAAATATAAAAGATGACCATAATTTCATCTTAAATAGAGTTTTTCTAAAACAACAATGTTTTTTTTAGAATAGCAAAACTTTAATAAAAAAATTTACATTCGATTTAACTAAATAATTTTTTAAAACCATTGAAATATTATAGAAAAAGTTAAAAGAGAAGAAAATGGTTTTTACTGTGGGAAATCCCGTTAACACTATACACATTTAAAAAAATTCCCATTGATTTTTTGCAAATATATTAAAAAAATGCTTCATAAAACATTAGAATTTTTCCTTAAAATCATTTTAAAAATTAAAGGACAAAATAAAATTTCAAAAGTAATTCATTTGAGTAAATAAAAAGGACTTTTGTGAAAAATATGTACATAGAAGAAACAAATATCTGATTAAGAATAGAAAGAACATCAAACATTCTTTTAAAAATTTCACTACATGATGCAAGTTAAAAATCGAGAAAAAATTTAGAAGAAAATAAGGAAAATTCTTAAATATCTAGAGTATAACAAAATATAGGTAGTGTATGAAGGATATATTATAAGATTACTTCAATTAAAATAAGAGTAATCACAAAAAATGAGACTCTAAAATAAATTATTACCTCTTAGGTATATATTTAGTTTTAACCCCTTTAAATAGTAAACATGAATCAAAAATTTAGAAATCATTAATAAATATATATTTTTTACACCAAGATATTTCAAAAGAATATTATGTTTCAGAGCGTATTCAACACGAAACACTAAGTTTAAATGAACCATTAAATATTTTTAAAATATGATTATAAAAAAATTATCATTTGAACCTAGACATTAAATTAGTGGGTATGAATTGTATTAACTACTTTATGAAATGTATATATATTTAATACAAATATAAATGTATTTATAAACACTAAGGTAATAAGTACTCAATTTTTAATAAAAAAATTTTTTTTAAAAAAATTACTACTTATTGTGAGTAAATATTATAATTAATTTTTTTGAACCATTTGAACTTTTATTTTATAAAATGAAATTAATTCTTAAATCATCATATCAATATTATCTTAGTGGGAAATTTTGGGATTTTCAGAAAATATTAAGTTCCCATATTTTTAAAAAATTAACAACAATTATTATTTTAATTTTATTTTAAAATATCATAATTTTTATTTGAATATATTAAATCCAATAATGTTTTTTTAATTCATCTTTATACTTGAAATTAATATAATTTTATTATTAGTCTCAAAGATGCATTTTTTTAAAACTGTTTTAATGTGCATATTGCTTATCCATTTAAACTAATTAAATTAACCCCTAACGAGGGATTATTTTATTGAAATTTATAAATTATATATATCAAAATATTAATTTAAAATAATTTAATTATGATTAATTTGCATATATTTAATATGAGATCATTTTTCATTAAAAAATGCATTTCTTGAAAAACCATTTCTTCGACATATCTGCGTGATTAATTTTAAATTAACTTACACCATATATGTGTGTAAAATTTTGAATTATGGATTTATTTCATGGAATCATAATAATATATCTTATATAATAATGTAAAATTAATTTTTGACGATAATAAACAGTGAAAAGTGTAAAATTTATTTACCACCGTTAAGGTAAAATGGGTTTATCAGGGGTTAAACTAAAATGATAAGGTCTAAAAATGACACAAAACTTGTATAATTACTATTATATGGTATTATATATAGATTATATATTATAAGGTTCTTAAAATTTAAATTTTAGTTTCTTGTGGCCTGAAAAAAATGCGAGTGTAATTATTTCTAAAAACAAATCCCAAATGTGTCCGCTTTCCCACATATATAAGGACACCCCATATCTTCCCCCAATATATCCTATAATACTTTATTTGATCATAAATTCATCCTAGAAAGGCATTTAGTGAAAACCTAAATTTTTTTTAGAAGAAGTGGTAATGTCCATATCTAATTGTTTTATTTTATTTATTCTTCCACCCATGTCAAATATTATTAAAAAATGATGGTATAGAAACATAAATATTGTACATATACTTTGATTGTTTTAATTTAAGATAATTAACTACAACCATATAATCCTCCCACAATTGGGAAACCAAATTATTGATCGTGTGTATGGTGGATTGCTGCCTCACGTAATGACATAATTCATTTTCCATCATATTCTCACGGATGGATATAATAATGTATATAATTATTATATAATTTATTTATGATATAATTATAATTATATAATTATAATATCACATATACCTTCTTACATTCTATTTTTTTGGGAATACGATAACGTCGCCTGTGTGTATAGTGGAGTACCACCTCACGAACAATGTTATTTGTTTTTTCACTTAAGTTTTACATGAAAGGTAGTAGGGATTAATATGATTTTGAAAAATTATATAACTAAAATATTAATAATTATTTAAAATAAATATATCATATACTTTCTTACCTTACAATATATTGAATAAATGATAATGTCTTTCCTGTGTACAACAGATTACTACCTCACGAAGCGATGTGATTCCTTTTTATTACTACATAACATGGATGGAATATATAAGTGTATTTAAAGATTTAATATTTTATTTATCATATAATTATAATAGTTTAAATATAAAATTACAGTTACCTTATTTCCATCAGGATCATCAAAAAATAGAAACTTTACTCATGCGTACGTACGACCAACCATCTCCATGACTATAAGAATGTTCATTTTCCAAACCATATTTCATGATTTGTTTTAAAAGTATAATTTTGTATGAGAAATATAATTATGTTATTATTAACATTATTTATATGATTAACTAATAATTTCTTTCATCTTAGTTAAATTTCCAATGTGATCATCGATATATGATCCATTTATTGTTAAAAAATATGATGTAAAATTAATTTGTTAAGAAATTTAATATAACATTGTAAAATATAAAATTAAAGGAATAATAAAATTTAAAAATATTATTAGTAAATTAAATAATTAAAATAAATTCATTATTCATGAATTTAAGTAGAAAACATGATAATTCAAGATCATGGTAAGGGTTCTATCTAAAAAAATACTTCTTTGAGAAACATGTTGTTTTATGCACTTAATTTATTTTAAATGGTGCATTTACTACAAATTTACATATTATATATTTAATCCAACATATATAATGATATTTTAAGTTATAATTAATCAGATTCATTCATTTTATTTATGATTCAAAAGTTACCAAATTTTTTATGGCATATGTTTCAATCTCATTTTATTTGGGATAGTTTATGCGTGAATTTCCATTATAGGAAATTATTTGATCATTGTCTAATAAAACCATTTAATTTTGTTCTCATATTTTTCATCATTTAATTTTCATGTAATATTACCATTTTCCTTTCATTTTTACTTAAAATGATTGAGGAAATGTTTTTATAATAACTCGACCTCATTTGTCTCTTCATTTGATAATCCTTTGTCTTTAATATCCAAGATTTATGAAAATAGTTTTGAAAATGTTTTTAATATCGTCTTATAATGGTTAAAATTAATTTTAACCATATATTAATTTGTATAATTTTTTTTAAAATTGAATATTCTTTTAATTTTCTGAACAAGGTACTTTTTAACTTTTATTGGAAAAGTGAAAATAATCCTTGTTTTAATATGTACGACATAAACGAATTTTTTCCCATTATTAACATAATTTTCCAAGAATATCCCTTAATATATTTACAAGGATATTCCCATTGAAATGTATTTCCACAATATTTTGTTACTTTTTGTACTTTAAAAGTTATTTTGATATTGGAAAGGTTATTTTCCTTGAGAAATTTTTATTAATTTTAAAGTTATTTTTATTCTTCAATGACAACAAAATTTAATGTTAGTGAATACCTATGAATTATATATATGTGTCACTTACATATATATAAATCTTATTCTAACTTCCTTTTATTGAGTAATACATTATTTATGACCATTTACCAAATTCATTCATTATGAAATTTCATTTGATTGTGATATTAAACAAGATTAAAAACCCATTTTCTTTCCAAGGGTAATTATTATGTTATGAATTATGATTGATTTAAATTATTTGGAAGACAAAGATCATGAACATTTTTTTATGGGTATGCCCAGATAACGATTCTATAAATAAGGTAATGTTTTAGTCTCACGAGTAATCATGTATGAGATTATAGAGTAAACCTATTCCATTATGGGACTTTGTCTAAAATTTGATATTGTATGGGATGTTAGACTTGACTCATGTTTATGTGATGTTATATGTTACTTAAAAATTTAATATTATGTCATCTTCTTATGATATCGTGATCATTATGTTATTATTCCATATGATTACTCCTGAGCCTTCTATTTTATGATATTATGTTATACCACTAACTAACATGTTATGTATCCTTACCACGTTTATTCCCATACCAGACTTTCTAGATCACACCTTTATTCTATGTATTCTTTGGGTGATGCCATTTATTTTTAGAAGCTCACATGGATTTTGAATCACACTATGGAAATAAAAAAAGGATTCCATGCAATAGTTTACTTTAATGTATTTTTGATCCTAGTATTCCAAATACTGTAGGACTTAAGATATTTCGGTTGTAATTAATGGATGTGTATGTTAATAATCAAGTAACAACAATGGTAAAAATAGTCCATCACTATAGTTGGTATCTGAGTAATGGTTATTTAGCCTTTGAAAATTAGGATGATAAACCATTATTTAGAACCATAGAGATAATTTTAATCATAAATATAAATAAAGAAAAATATCATAGAATTTTTGTGAAGTATAGAGTGAGTGGTTTACAAGTAATTACATACCTGAATGAATACTATAAGTGTACATTGTTCTAACAAAAATATACCTAGGGGTAATAACTCCCAAGAATTCATGTTAGGATTGACTCAATAATCACCTGGTATATGAATATGGGATTTTCTATGCACTTGGTTCGACACTCATGGAGCATATATTATGGAAATTAAAAAACATATTTATAAACCATCATAAAGGATTTCAATAGATTATGATCATGGATAGACTAGGGTAAACGTACAATATTTTATATTGAAATTAAGGTGTTAATATTTAAACATATTATAAATATTTTTTCTTGATTATATTATTTATGGCAGTGAATATTGATTGTCACACTATACTTTATGGTTTCAGTCAATGGTGGGAACCAGGAGGAAGTGTGTCAACATTGAATGTGATAAGCAATGTGTTGATTAGAAATAAAATGGGATAATGAATGGAATAAAAGATATTGTAATTAATCCTAATAAAAAATAAAGATATATGATTAACAACTATTACCTTAACTAATTATTAAAATCAAAAAATAAGAGAATGACAGAGTTAAATGAGTGTTCGGTGGTGGAGAAGATGGAGGAAAGAAGACTCAATTTCTTATATGTTAAGAATTTTAGAATAACCACCTAAGGGAATATATCAAATGAACAAGAAGATATTTTATATATGTCTAATAAAGGAAACAATAAGTATTTTATGAGGAAAAAAATGAAAAGTTTAGGTAATGAAATGGATGAGAATAATTTTTTCTCTAAGGCATCATCAATGGTTGAGTGTTTTAAATGTATAATGTAATAGAATTTCAGAAATTAATATACTAATGGTAAATATCAATAGTAAGATCAACATGGATTTATGGGTAGTGGTTTTTCCATTTATGATAAATAGACTAAAATGACATATTAATGTATGGAGGTCTTATGGAATAAGATGATGGATTATAGTTAATGGTTTACTAATGACGTAGAATGATTGAAATGTTTATGTACAAGAGTTAAAGAATTATTTGAATCATGATATATATACACACACACACACATATAAGGACTGTTCTTTAAAAGTTTTTCCTTGGGTATTTTCAAGAATATTTATAATGGTAATAATGACCTATAAAGGATTTTTAATGGTAAGGAGATAATCAATAGAAAAATATATAATTGTGGAAAATATAATCTTGGATATGTTCTTGATGTTGAGGTAATTAGTTGATTTTGTGGAAGATAATGAGTTGTTTCGAAAACCATAGTTGATAAAAAAAGTGATTTTATGAATAATTTATTTTTTATAATGTTCATCTTATTATTAAGAATTTTATAGGGTCTTGAAAAATTATGAATATGATTATCACATAATTTTTTCCCATCATTTTATAAAAGGTAAAATCTGAAATCTGGGTGACAACCATCACATCTGACAAGGATGTAGAGCTTAAAACCACAATCGAAGGGTGATAAGGGTGAAATCCCAACCACTGGTGAACATGATTTACATGATATAATGAATTTTTTTCATAAATGTTTTGGTGGATAAATATTAAGTTTATTTTGGGTAACATTTTATTGTGTTGAGATATGTATAAAATTAACCTTTACCATAAAGGATTATTTTGGAAGAATATTGTTATATTTTTGGATATATATGTTGAAGGTTATGAGATAAACTTTTAGGCTAAAACCCTCTTCCATATTGATGTTATTAAGTACATTTTGGATTAAAGGTTATTTTTTAAATAAATGATCTAGGTTAATACTTTGGTTTGGACATTGAATTTTTGATATTTATATATTCATATTCATTTTTTGGAATTATTATAAGTTTTTGAACCATTTTCTGTTTGATTAATGATAAGTGGAATAACTTGTTATTCTTTTTGGGGTCAAGTTATTTTTTAGAAGTTTATTTTACTGATTCATGTATGAAAAAATCAATCTTGAAGTACCATTGTTTGTAAAAAAGATGATATTGTAGTGGGAATGATTAATGGGTGGAATTATATTTTTTAGGTATGTATATTTTATTATGTTCTTATTTTGGATGGTAAATGGATCCATCAACCCTAGGGAAATTATATTTAAATAAAAATGTTATCCTATTACATTCATATCTACTAAATCAAGGGTCTTTTAATTCATTACAGATTTATGGTTTTGTGGTTTTTGACTTTATCATGATTATCTAATTTATTATGATAAATGATCCCTAAAACTCTCCATAATTATTTACAATTTAATTACCTTTTAATATCTTCACCTTCCACCAATGTTATCAAACGTGTAAACCTAGTTATGTTATCACTTTCTTATTTCCCTTTCTCTCTTTTTAAGAGAAGGTTTTATTAACCGTTTTTACGATGTGGGGTTTTCCACAAAGAAATTTAGAAAAGTAATATTATTGATTAAAAATAATAAGTTTATATTGTGATGGAAAAATTTATTTAAGGGGGTATAATGTAACACCCTAATATTTTAAAAGAACATTATGTTTGATAGCGTATTGAACACGCAACACCGAGTTTAAATGAACCATGAAATTTTACTAAAATATTATTATTTAAATATGACTATTTTAACCTATATATTTAACTAACTGGCAAGAATTTGATTAAATTTTTTATGAAATGTATATAAAGGAATTGCCCTATATAAATGAATTTATTAACTATTTGGAAATAAGCACTCATGTTTTAATAAAAAAATTTATTTAAAAATAATTCTTATTAATTTTTATATGTAAATAATGTATTTAAATTTTGGAATGGATATAAAAATTAATTTATTAAATATAAATAATTTCTTAAATCATCATATCAATATTAACGTAGTGTGAAATGTTTGGGTTTTTTGGGAATATAATTTTTTTTGGAAAATTGTGAAAATACCACTTTTTGTCAAAGTATCTTTTCATTTTAAAAAATAAAGTCCCATTATTCATTTAATTTTATTTAAAACTAAAATATGTATTATTTAGTTATTTTTAATCAAATTAATTAAATTTTAATCTTATTTATATTGGATTTTTGTATAAGTTTATTATTTGGCATGAAAAACACATTTCTTGAAAAGTATTTTAAAGAGCACAATGTTTCTCTATTTTAACTAATTATAGTAACCCCTAACGAGGGATGATTTTAATAAAATGAATAAATTTTATATCGATAAATAGTATTGGATTTTTTTAATTATTATTACTTGTCATATAGTTAATATGAGGTCATATTTTTTTTAATAAATTAGTTTTTAAAAAACAATTTCTTCAACACATTATATGAGTTTAATTTTAAATTTAATTCGGCCAATTGTATAAGTTAATTTGGAAAAAATGGATTCCATATTTCTAATAATAATAATTAATATTATTTAATAATTTGAACATAATTTTTTACCATAATGAAAAGTGAAAACAATTAAAAAAATATTTACTGCAATTAAAGTGAAAAAATGTTTACTTGTCGTTAAACTAAATAGATAAGGGTCTCAAATGACCAAAAAATGGTCTAATTAAAATTTTATGGCTATATTTAGACCTTATATATTATAAATATATAAAAAGTTTCATTTTTGGAGTCTTTTTGATAGAGTTAAAATGTGGGTGTAGTTATTTATTTTCAGAAGTTTCAAGTGTGTCCTCTCCCCCAATTATAATTGGCCACCCCTCACCTATCCTCTTCAGAAAAAGAAACCCCATTGGATCATCCAATAACTAAAAAATATATTACTTAATTCACAACCCTAATACTATAATCCTTTTTTTTATAAAGCCTTCCTATTATGTGTTATGGTGAAAACCGAAAGAAGTTGTCCGAAAAAGAGGTAACATACTTAACCATGTGTTTTATATTATTTCTTCTTCCAAATCATTAAACTAATATTAAAACATGATTATATAATAACATCATTATCTTAAATATAATAATATATTTTTATGTTATGGTAATGACCTACAAAAATCTCCTAGTCCCTCAAATGAGAAATTAAACTGTTGGTCCTGTGTACGGTGGACTATCACCTCGTGGATCGATGTAATTTATTTTCGATCACTTATTATCATATATAGAAATAATGAAGTATATAATGATTATATATTAAATTTATAATATAATTATACTTATTTTATTATAATATCACATATAAATTCTTAATTTTTATTCTGTGGGGAATACGATAACGTTTCTCATATGTACGGTAGACAACCACCTCACGAAACAATGTAATTAATTTTTCACTTATGATTTACATGTAAGGTAATAAAGATTAAATTGAAATTTATAAATGATATTAATTAAATATTAATAATTATTTAAAATAAATATAAAATATAATTTATTACATTAAAATCCATTGAATAAATGATAACATCGTTCGTGTTTATGGTAGAGTACCACTACACGAAGAAATGTGATTTATTTTTATTACTCAATCTCATGGATATAATGATTAAATATATTCCAATAAATAACATTATATTTATGATATAATTATTATAATATAATGTTAAAATAACCCTAACCTTCTTTTCATCGTGATTATTGATAAATGGAAACATTACTCATGTGTGTGTACATCCTACTATCTCCATGATTGTAAAGTAGTTCATTTTTAATAACCATATTTCATGGTTGGTTTTAAAAATAAAGTTTATGTATATAAATGGTAATTGATTCATTATAAGAATTACAACTATGATGAAATAATATTTTATTTGACCATAGTCAACATAATAATGTGATTTTGGACATTTGAGTCGTTTATCATTAAAACATCCAATGTAAAGTTAATTAGTTGAGTAATTGAATATAACATGATAAAAAATAAAAAAAAGGAATAATAAAATGTAAAAAGGTTATTAAAAAATAAATAATTAACATCATTTTATTATTATGGAATATAATGAATTCCCACGATGATTCGTTCTCAAGTTAAGGGTTCAGTCTCGAAACATTTTTCTTTGAGAAACATGTTCTTTTATAAACAGAATTTCTTTCTAATGGAATATATATTTACCCTTTACATATTATATCTTGAATAATTTATACTTCATGTTATTTTTAGTTTCAATTTATCTATATCATCTATTGAAGTTATGATTCAAAATTTATTATTGTAGAAAGGGGTTGTGTTTCTATCTTATATTGTTTAGGATTGGGTATCCCTGAATTTCTGTTTTGGAAAAGTATCTAATCATTCTCTAATAAAACCCCTTAATTTTATTATCAAATATTTATTCATTAAATTTTCATACAATATTAACATTTTCATCTATTTGGTACTTAAAATGTTTGAGAAATTGGTTTTAATAAAATACGACTTCATTTATCTCTTTGGTCAAAAATTCTTTTTCTTCTATATCCATGTTTTCTAAAAGGTTTTTTCAATTTTTATTACTATTATAATAAATTGTTAAAATTAATTTTTACCAATGGTTTATTTTTTACAAATTTTTTTAAAAACAATCTTCTAATCCTTTTACAAATAAGGTACTTTTTAACTTTTACTAAAAATGTGAATGGAATTTTTGCTTTACCATTTAGGGCAGGAACCGTTTTTTCCAATGTCATGAACATTATTAGAATTAAAACTTCCTTCATAAATTTCTAATTATATTTTCAAAGAAAATTATTTACATAGTATTTTTTAGTATTAGTTTTTAAAAATTGGTTTTCAAAGTGGAATGTTTATTTTCTTCACGAATGTTTCATTACTTTTAAAGATATTTCAATTCATCAAACAAAAAAAATTTATGTTATGTAATGATTTAAAATTATATATATATTTCCCTAAAATATAAACATATATTATTATCCCCTAATTTTATGATGTAATACATTCATTTTTACTATTTCCCAAATTCCATCATTATGAAATTCCCATTGATTAAGATATGGTACATGATTATAAAACCCATTTTCTTTAAATGGATAATTATAATGATATGAATTATAAAAAGTTTAATTTATATAAAAAATATTGATCTTGATCATGTTAGATGGGTGTTACCAGATATCACTATGATGCATTGGGTAATGTTTTAGTCTCTTGGGGAGTCACGTATGGGATTTGAGAAAAACCTAATCCATTATGGGACTATATATACTATGTGATATTCTATCAGAATTTATCCTTGAATCTTGTTTATTTCATGTTATATATTGATAAAATGTTAAATATAATTCTATTTTATTATGATATAATTAACCTTATGTCATGCTTCTATGTGATTACTCACAAGTCTTCTCTTTTATGAAATCATGTCATGCCTCTAACTCAAATTTAATGTTTCATTACCTTGTTTATTCCATTACTGGGCTTTCTATTTCACACATTCCTTTTATATATTACCCAGTTTGTGATATGAATCATTAGGATCAAAAATTTATTTAGGAACTCAGTAAAGAAAATAATAATTATTAGAATACCATGTTTTAGTTTCCTTTTATGTATTATGGTCCTTGTTTTCCAAAGACACTGGGTTTAACGATGTTTAGGAAGTACTTTATAGATGTTTATGCCAAAAATCATGTAAAAAAATGTGTAAAAGGATTGGGTCACTACAATATTATTTTAAGGTAAATTAAATTGGTATTATATTCACCCCATAAAAATAAATTGGTGCTTAATACCATCTATGTCTCAGTGGAGTAGATATTTAGATGAAATCTCATACCTCAAGTTTAACATTACTCAAAAGTGATTTTAGCCTCATGTATAAAAAATTTATATCTATAATAATTACATAAAAGAAAAATTTTCAAATCTATAATATCATATATTTTCCATTTAATATATTTTATCAACCGTTTGTTCATAATATTATTTTATCATCATTATTTCAGGTGTTAACGGCTTCATTTTTCATGAGAATTTTGGTTGAGTATATCAAATTATTATAATTTGATTATGTTTATATTCTAAAAAACTATAACTATGATATAAATATAAAATATATTCATTATTTAATTATATATATTCATCCATAAAAGGTACAGATATGAAAATGCGTTACACCGTTTCGGGAGACTATAGGTTGTACGTATGACTGAACATTTTTTTTTCGAATTTTCAATGGATGGAATTATTGAAAGTTAAATGATAATTAACTATTTTATAATAATCATTACATCATATATATCTTATATATTCCTTAAATTTATCCTTATTAGCAATAATTTAATGAGTATCTCAAAAATGGATCACATCTTATCGTAGAGGTGGTAGTCCACATGTATGCATGTGCGACATTATCGTTTACCAATGGATTGGAAGGTATAAGGTATATGTGATATTATAAATACAGAATAATAATTATAACATAAATATCATATATATTTATTATTTTCATATTTACTAACATACAAATAATTTGGTGGTGAAAAACAGATTAAATCGCTACGTGCATACGGTAAGTCGTACATATGCACGAGTTGTCTTTTCACTTTTTGTTTGATGTTAAAGAGATAGAAAATGGTTGTACCATAATAATAATAAAAAATAATTATATTTCATATAATGGATTTATTATTTTTAAGTGGTTACAACATATTTATATGAATTATAAGAAGAATGTATTCTGAAAGATTCGACAAAGGTGATTGCCTTTTCTTCAGTAGACTTCCTTTGCATTCTTTATTAAGAACCCTTGGAATGGTATTTTTAGATGAATAGAAACTCAAATTCATGTATACTTAAGTACATAATATTGTTTCTAAGGGGTTTTTTAAATCCATATGGCTCAATGTGGTGTAAATAAATGGGAGATTATTCGTCCTTTTAAAAGTAAGGGGAGGGGCACTCTTGTAATTTAAAAAACTATTTAAATATAATAAAGTCACATTCTTGTAAAAGTGGTTCCAAAATGAAATGGATATTTATATAAGGAGTATATTTCTATAATATAACCATCCAATCCAATTTGGATAGGTTTATAAATCATTCTAAACCTTATCATTTGGATTAACCCCATGGTTAACTTATTTTAACATTTACAGTGGTAATTACTATTTAAAGTACAAAGGGTTATAATTTTACTTATAAGATATAAAATAGATCATAATTTTCCAATGGATGAAATTTTATACCATTTAGTGTCACCCTTATCCTATTTAAATTTTTTTATAATTTTTAAATAATTTAACAATATATTATTTTCATAAAATGTCATTAAGGTCATTTTGACACTATTAATTTAACTTGATATAAAAGATAACAATAAATAGATGTAATTAAAATATAATCCTTTAAAACATCCATAATATTATATATTGATATTTAATGTTCATGCAATTTAATAATTAATTCAAATTGATTGACTTTTAATATTTTTAATATCATTTATTTTTTATATTAATTGAATAAATACTATGGCAGTGTTGCGTAAGCATTTAGGGAAATTATTAAATCATTAAAAATTAATAATAAATTACAATAATAAAAAATATTTAATATTTAAAATTATATTTTAAAATAGAACTTTAATTTTTTACCCTTATGAAAAAATATTAGAGATGTTAAAGTCAAGAACATGACATTTTATCTTTAATATTTTATTATAATAAAATAGTGGTTAATGCCAAAGAAAAATAAAAAAATTATATATATTTTAGATATTTGGATGGAAATGTCTGAAATACATTCATATAATAGGATAAATGAATGTTTTAGTGAAATTTCAAACCCTTATCCCAATGGTTTAACCCAGTTTTCTTCATTTTACTCGTACTGAGGTGACAAATAACCACCAAGGTTACTATTAATAATGACTGAAAATTATAGGGATATATTTAAAAAATATTAACCCATGGATTCAATATTTGAAATATATTTTATCAAATTTAGTTCACATAATTTGAGTAAATTAATTTAAGACAAAAATGAAAACCCCAATAAAAACATGTTATAAAAAAAATGTGTTTCTAAGTCCAAATAAAACGTTATATCAAAATCATGTATAATGATGATTAAAATGTAATTAATTATATTATTTCTAACTAAAGGAGGCTTATGTTCATCTATAATTAAATTAAAAATAATTATGTGTAGTTTTCAATTAAAACTAATGACAATTTAATAAAAATTATTATATTTTTACTATTCACTAAAAATATCAATATTTTCAGAAAAAAACCCCAAATTCAAAAATAAGATAAAATTAATAGGATGAATTAGAGGATAATATTATTTTCCTAAAATAATATTTCAATTGGTTGGGAATTTTTTTATGTTTGTTGTTTTGTGTAAATAAATCCATTAAAGAAATTTATTTAAAGTGAAATATATAATAAAATCTTAGTCTGTTACATTCTACCACTTTATAAGAATTTCATCCTTAAAATAAAATCACATTAATAAAAAAATGTTAATTATACCTCACAACATACTTGGGTTCCCATTCAAATTCATCAATTTTATGGTGTTTCTACCAAACAATTACATGATGAGTGGTCTAATTTCATAACACTTTCTCTCTACTATCCAGAATCTCCACTGGTTTTTCTTCAAAAGACAGATCTTACTCCAGTGGAAATTCCAAGAAATAAGCTACATTCTTGATATGATCAAGAGTCTTGAATGGAATGATATATCTAAGGTTAGAGATTCCGTTATTTGAAAATATGATAACCTTTTTCCAATGATATATTCAAAAGAATACCATATCAAAGACTTTATACTCTATATCTCACTGATGACTATCAGTTTAATTTTTTTTTCAAATGTAAGACTCCCTTCTGTATTTTTTAATAAATCTATAATTTTTTTACCTTTCCTCAGGTAGTTCATGTACCAATAACTTACATTGTTGGACTTCATCCCAATAGGTTGGAGTTCTGTACTTCTTTCAATAGAGGTATTCATAAGGTTTTGTCGAAATGTGTGAGTGAATGCATTTATTGTAAGATAATTATATGAAATGAAGTTATTGGTACCAACCACATTTTTAATCCACAGTAAAATAAATCAAAATTTATTATAGAGTTTTAATGGTCTTCATAGACTGAACATTTTTCTTGGTATGATAAGAAGCAATGAAACACAATTCTATATCAAGATCATGTGAGGGCTTCTCTAGAACATCAAGGTAATCATTAGATCCTGATCATATATGATTTAAAGTTATACTATATGATATATCAAAACATACATAATTTATGAAGGAGTAGTCTAATTAATAGGTAAATAATCTCTAATACCGATAAAATGCACCAATTTCTTAAAGTGATCCACTAAAACCCTAATAGAAATATTCACATTAACTGCTTTGAGGAGTCTCATGATGGAATATATTGTATTTGTTTCACATTTATATTCCATTATGGGAATTTTTTTTCATTTCACCATAGATTATATCTCTAAACCATAACTTAGTGACATACCAGTCATTGAGATACATATTCTTTAATATCCCTTTTCCTGTTATCCCACCAAAAATAATATTTTAAATCTATATACATATTATTTCTCCCAGTATGAATAGATAATGATAAAATAATATCTTCATACAAAAACACCTTATTTAAATATGGTATTGATGGGATAAATACACAATTACTGAGCCTTATCAATCCAACATGATCATGGTTGATCTAAAGAACATTCCTCACCTTCTTCTGTAATTCCACGTCTTCATTTTGTTCCATCTTTATACTCTCATAGATGGATGGTTGAACTTTCATCTAGGAATGATATTATCTATGCCATTTAATTAATATTTCAAGATCCAACATCTATAAATCCATAAACATGGGATCTCTTTCAATGCTCATCATAGAGAAACATGCATGACCATTGCATCTTGGAGAATCAACCACCTTATTCACCTTCTGAGGGTGGTAATGTAATGATTAGTCATAATATTTGGTCAACTATAATGATTTTATCTGACACATATTCAATTTTTTTGTGTAAATATATTATTTAATATTATATATATATATATCACACCTTTCACCATACCGATATTGCCTTCATATCTTCCTTTAAAAAATCTCTACAATCAGCACCAAATCAAGAGTTGAGTTATTCTTATTAGGAATTTCCAATTGACTAGAGTTAGAGTATTTCACCATATCATTCTATATGTGTATTTATCCTAGTATCTTCTATGATGCAACACTATATATAAAAATCCCTTCTCCACTATAGGGTAGTTTAAGAACAAGTGCACTGGCCAAAATTCTCATTACTGCATAAAACATTTCTTCATATTCATCTATCCATAAGAACATAACCCTATTTTGATTCTTATTAGTAAGTGGATTAGATAATGTTGAGAATTATTTATCAAATAATTGTTATTATACTTCCAACCTAAAAAAATATAGATCTTAGTTACTATGGTTTCTCTAGTACATTTCTCACTAACTTACAAATTTTATGGAAACTTCAATATAGCTTCACTTGAAATTACATGAATGAAGAATGTAATTTTTTATCCAAAATTTATTCATGGTAAATTTGGTATATAGAATCTCCTTCTTTGGGGTCTTTATCACAATTCTCAAATCTTCTTCATGCCCTTTCTTTCCCATTGAATATATAATAATATCATCTACAATGACTACCACAAGCTAAATAATCTAATATCTGAATAATATATTCATTAAATATGTAAAGTTATTATGATAATTGAAATGTTCAAATGGAATTACTATAAAGTCATAATGACCATACCTTGTATGGAAGACTTCATTTGGTATATCATCCTTTAGGATCCTTAGCTGTTGATATCTGTATCGAAGATCAATCTATGTAAAATATTTAGCTCTTTATAATTGATCAAATAGATCTTTAAAATAGTTTATTAGTTACTTCTTCCAAATAGTTATTTTATTAAGTTTTTGATGATCAATGAAAATATTCATTGACTGATATTTCTTCATAAAAAAAATAATGTGTTCATCATATGGTAAAAAACTAGGATTAATAAATAACCTATCTATATTTTCTAAGATCTTCTTATTAAATACCTTCAACTACATCATATAAATTGTAAATAGATTCCATAAAATATTTATAACACTAGGTAATAATTTGATAGAAAAATCAACTTCATGGTTAAAGGGAAAAAATAAAAATCTATTCTATAAATACATAAAAATACTCTCATATGATAGGAAAATTTTCAATGTTGAGTTTCCTCACAAACATTTTAGATAAATATACCTCATGAATATGTATTAATACCAATATGATGAATGAAATTTCCATCAGGAGTTTAGGATTTTCATCACACTGAAAGACTATCATAGAATGATTCAGAATATAAAATATAACATCCATTTAACAAAAATTGTTTTGGGATCTATAACAATAGAGGAAATCCACACCCAAAATTACATCAAAATCAGATCGAGGTAGAATAAAAATATTTTTAGGAAGTTCATTCCCAAAAACCTCTATAGAAGAGAAGCTATAAACTTAATATGTGTCCATCATACCATTATGATTTTTTACCAATTACTCAATATCTAATCTTTGAGGTTGTGACGTAATACTATTAGAAAATTCATTAGATATAAATAAAGGGGTATAACCTAAATAAAATATAACATATTTACTTATAAAGTGGATTATAAGTGTACTGTTCACCACATTTCGTGGAACATCCACTTAAAATCTAGTAATTACATTTGATTTTCGTTATACCCTTATATTCATCAGTAGTAATGTCCATAGATTATTAGTGAAATAGTTGGAATAATTCCTTATACCTTTATAGTTTAATAACTAGATAATAGTTGTATCGTTAATTTTTTATACAGTGTTTTGAAATATGACCCTTATATTTACACCTGTAACAAACTACCATTCTATTCAAGCATTTTCGATGATATTTCATTCCTCAATTTTTAAAAGATGGGAATTTTCTCATCCCTTTATTCTTATTTGATGTGTTCCCTTTTCCCAGGTTCTTAGTAGAGCTCTTATTATATTTATTTCTCAATTGATACTATATCAACATATGATGCAAAATTTGAGAAACTAGTTCCCTTTAGAGACTTAGACTAATCCCTCAAAATAAATGGTTAATATTTCTTTATAGATTACTTATGTAGTACAAATCCTTCATGGATAATTTTAGGAAGTTATCCTCATACTCTACCACACTTTATCTTTCCTTATTCTTTATTTTTTGGAAATGATTCTCTATTTCAGGTCACTATTATCGAGTTAAGTATACATTTAATAATATCACATTGAACATTAAACATTATATGAATTATATTTCTTCCACCTCTTTAGTTTTCTACATCAATGACAACTATTGATCAATATCTCTTCTCCAAAATTAAACTTCCAGGATAAACATTTCTATAATGCCCGAACTAAGAAGTTTGGAGAGGTTTCCTTATTTTATTACATTGTCAGTATTACAAGGAGTCAAATCATGAATGAAAAAATAGTTTTGTAGTATTTCAAAACAAGATACAGACTTGAAATATAAATTACATTTTGAAACATAAAATACATAAATTATTTCATTGAGTCATCCATTATTCCATATTTGTGTGACCCTACATATCAGTCATAACATAATACATTTAATGCTAGGGAAAATTTGAAATATATGGATGGAATGATCTCAAATTATAAATAAGGGTAATATTATAGTGGAAGATATGACTAAATATGGAATAAAAATATGGAAAGGTAATGAACTGAAACAAATGAAATTTAAATAATAACATGATCTTGGAAAACTAACCATAGATATTATATTAGTTGAATAATGACATGTAATATCAATAAATAATCTCATAATGACAGAATTAATAATGTCAAACATCTAAAACAGACCATCGAGGCCTCAACCAAATCCATATCTGAAAATAAATGTGCAAGGCCTCAACCAAGTCCATGTCTGATTTGTCTCATGAGACCTACCAATGCCTTGAGAGGCTATATTGGTCCCCTCCCATAACTTATTAAGTCCAATAAATTACACATATGGAAAGGGTGAATCATAAACAATGTAGACATTCATATTGAAAAATTGGCATATGAAATGTTATTACTTTAACCATTAACCACGAATTCTTTCAGAATAACACATCAATAGTCCAAATGATCATAAAAACTTCAATAACATATAGTATATGGTATAATAAGAGTTAAAACTCAATTAATTACAGGATAAAAATATTATTTTGAAATAGATTAAGATACTTTTAAATGATACCATTGATTCTTTTTAGGAAAATAATATTTAAACATTCCAAAGTATCCCATAACACATTGAAATATTTAAATCACAATAAATATAAAAGAATAACATTAAATAAAAATTATAATGTCATGAGAATAATTAGATTCATGATATGAAATATCAAATGGTAGTATATACACCACACACAATTAATAAGTGGTGTATATGGAATATATCTCATCAAAGTAAATGTGAGATGAGAAAACCATTACATTACACTTACATTAGTCAAACATGGTTAAACCTCATATATAGTTGTTTTAAGAATGTTATTAACTTATAATAGAAATATATCATAATTTAAGATATCATATAATATCCTATTATATAATTTTATCACATTTTTGTTGTTAATATTTCATTATTACCCTTGTTTTAGGTGGTAACTGCTTTATTTTCCTATGCATGTTTTGTCATGAATGACTCAGGTATTTCGAATATGATATTGATAAAAAATCTCAAGAATGATATTAATGTTAGAGATACTATATTTAATCATTAAATACATTATCATAATCATTCTTGAATGGTTATCATGGAAAACCAATCTCATCACTTCGTGGATACGGCATGCCGTACACACGCACGAGCGACGATATCATTCCCTTAATGGTGAAAGAGTAATGTAGTGGATAGCATATTAATTTTTTCTAGATTCAATATAGTTTAATATTTATTATATATATCCATTAATTCCATCATTATATCCATTCAATTAAAGTGGTGAGGAAAAAAAGATAACACCACGGTGTGGAGATGGTAAGGTGTATGTTCACAAGCGTGTTGTTTTCATATTTCGTAGGATAGATAAAGGTGTAATATGGTTTTAAAATATTTATAATAATTTCTAATCATATATATGATACATTATTTATTACTTTAACTTATAAAAAACACATGTACAATATACAGAAGAAGAAATGATGTTGAATGAGTTAGTAAAAAATGATTAACTATTCTTCGATGGGATTCATTTAGATCTATTCTTAAGGGATATAAGGTTGGTATTTATAGAAGTAAAAGTCCTAAAAAAATTAATAAACATGTATTTAGGAGAAATTATTAGTTTTTGGTTGATCTATGAGACTCAATGTGGTGTGAGGAAGTGAAGAAGGAGGTTCATTTTTATAATTGACGAGAGGGAACTTTTGGAAATACCCAAAATGTTAAAATAGAATAAGGATATAATAAAGAAAAAGACTTGGAAATGTCCTATAAATGAAAATGGGAAGACATTGTAGAACATATATTACCCCCTTGTTAATTATTTTATTTTTTAAAATAATTTTCTAGAATAATAATTCCATTAAAAATCATTATTATCAAATTTGATTCTATTCATTTAATTTGATTTTAAATACATCAATACAATGTTTGGAATCGAATATAATGATATAAAACAAATATAATATATCTTATATATCTATAAAATTAATTATACACATTATATATTCCCAAATATATCAAAATTAATACTCCAAAAATAAATTATTTTGTTTTTATATTAATTAAATAATTAATAGTTGGCATTGATGAAGAATTTATGGTAATTATATAATTTATAAAAAATAAAAATAAAATTATATAATGAAGATAATTTCAAAAATATCAATATATAAATTTATGTTCATTCATATCTTGATTTTATCCCTATAGGAATACTAAAAAGGTATTAAATACAAATAGAGTGAAATTTTGTACCTATCTTTGATTTAAATAATTTTTTTTATAAAAGTGAGCTCAAAGGCTCTTAAAAAAAGGAAAATAAATTCTACATGAGTTTGAAAAAGGAATTTGACATTTATCCCTTTGAAAAGTTTTATTAAAATCCCTGGGTAATATTTTAGAGTTATAACAAACCTCTTTAGTAATTCCCTTTATTGCAAAACCATCTGTAAGATAATTCACCTCATGGTAGATGTGGGTGAAAATCTAGTTCATGGAAGGGATAATATCCATTAATTTGACCCATCTTGCCAATAAAATCCATGAATGTTGGACCAATTCTATCCTTACATCTTGAAAAATAGTAGTAGAGTTATATTTTAACCAAACATTTTTCTAATTCTGTTTCCACACAGTGCACACAGCTTTAATAAATCTATTCATTTCCGTATGAACAGAATTTCTTGTCCATAAGGACCATAAATAGCTTCAACCACATCCCCATTTTTATATCATGGAAAAGTTTCCATTAAACAACTCCAATTCAATGTTATTTATATAATGGTAGAATTCTATTCATACAACATTTTTTAGGAAAGTTTAATTCACATTATTACCCTTATCTTTTGGATTTAACTCTTATTTAATCTCTTTAACTCTTACTGTGACAACATGTGTTTTTACATTTTAAGGGTTCATATAATTACTATAAAATTAAATATGTTTCATAAATGAATCATTGATGAAATTTAAAAAATTAGCCCAATAGTTTTAATGAATTATTAGTTTTTTTATTTATTTATCATTTAATAAAATATTATTTATTTTAAAATATCATTATGGTCATTTTTACACTATTCATTAGTTTAACTTTTAAAAAATATCAATAAGTAGAATAACTTAAAAATATATTAATGCATCCATAATATGTCAAGTTCATCCAAAAAATTTGTGTATGACATTAATTATATCAAATTATGTTTATTTTAATAATATTTATAAAATTTATTTGAAATGTCCATCAATTAAACAATTACTGCATCATCATTGTGAAAACTTCTAATTTAATTTTTTCATCAATAAAAATTAAAAATAAATTATCATGATTAAGATAATCATATTATAATTCAAATTACTATTTATAGTAGAATATATATTCTAAATTACCATATATAAAAATATAATACTTATTAAAAACATGAGTATGACATATTGGACTTTCCTTATAATAAAATAATAAAAAATGGATTAAATTCATCCTAGAAGAGGAGGCCATTAAATTATACCTAGGATTATTTTTTTGATAATAAATAATCCAATAAAATTAGGATAATTGTTAGGGTAATTTCTTAATATTTATAATATTATTTTTACCCTTATTTACCCAATTTACCTTTAATTGTGTTAATAAGAAATCTTTCTAAGTTAGTATTCATAATGTTCAAAAAAAATTACATAATTTGGAACCAATGATTAACAACATGAAGTATATTTTTTAAAATTCAAAACATAAATTTTTATGTAATTAATTTAAAATTAATCCCGTTGACGGAATGAGAAAACATGTTTTTAACGTAAATACGTTCAAAAGATTGGAATGCTTTTTCTCTGATCATGGCATGTTTCGATCCAGATGTGGAACTGGCATTTGAGAGGTAGGCGCTCAAAATTGAATCCCCTCCAGTTGAAAAACCGAGAAGTGTATCCTTTGTTGAGGCTCTTAAAGGGGTCGATCACATCATTCCTTCATCCTCTAAGGTTGCGCTCTGCAAGAAGCTGGAGGATGGTCGATATGTGGTTGATGTTGATCAAGATGCCCTACAACAGAGATCTTATCTATGCAAATTTTCTATTATGGTTTGAATCTCGTATATGAAGGGTGACAAAACGTGGTCAAACACAGATCTAAAACTTCTAATCTCTCACATTTGGGGGTTTAACGATTGGAAACTTGTTCCAATCGGGAAATGCTATTTCCATTTGTTGATGAAGATGCAGGAGGAGCTAGATCGTGTTTGGAGAATGGGTAACCTGCAACTCAAACTAGGTGCACTTCGCATCTCGGACTGGGATCTGAATTTCAACCCACACAACACTCGCAACACTCTGGTGTAGATATGGTTTCGGCTCCATGGGCGTAGATGGTTTTACTGGCATCCAAAATCCTCAATGATATTGAATCTTGTATTAGAATGCTGCTCAAGATCGACCATCGGACATTGAATGTTGAGTTGGGTTTATATGCCCGAGTCATGGTTGAAGTGGACATGGCAGCCAAGATCCCTGATATCATTGTCTTTTCTTCCAAGGAGCATAAAATAGAGATATGGGTTGAATGCGAGAGGATTCCTCCATACTTTGAATTCGAAAAAATTATTGGTCATTCACTTCGAAGGTGTCATGGGGTTCAAATATAAGTTCTACCTCCAGCCGCTCCTACCAAAGATGGATGGACTGAAGTTAAGCTGAAGAAGAAGAATAAGGTGATGTCCTCTGAAAATCCAATGCCCCCGAAAAAGGGTGTCGATGTCTGGGTTAAAAAATTGCTGGTGCTGGGAGAACCATCGAGCTCCACCTAGGCCGAGCAAGTTGATGAAGAGGAAGGCATGGAGTAGGAGCATCTTATTCTTGAGGATATTGAACGTCTTTCACTGGACACATGTGAAGTAGAGATGGCTCAAGTGTCTCAGGAACTAGAAGATGTTGATCAAGCTGTGAAGTTGGATTTTCCTGCACCTACTGATGATATCCAAGGTGCGACGTTGCCTACTGAATCTTTCCCAGAAGGTATAATCCTGAATCCAATATATACTACTGCTGCGGATTTGAATCATAACAATGCAGGTGTAAAAACTTCTTCACCTATGACCCCTGCTGAAGCTGTTTCATCAGGGAAGGTACTCGACTGTGTAGGTACTCCTGTGCCTTGCTATTCTGAATTGAGTATCCCTTTGATTGCAGTTTTCAAACCACTGCCTGTATCTCAGTCACACCTGGGAGAGAATGCAGGTATGGTCCCCATTGGGGCAGTATTCTCACCCCATACTGATCCAAAAACCTTGGGTGCAATTGATATCATTCCGACCAAGAACCTAGTTATTGAAAATACTGATAAACAGGTTTCTCATCCTATTAGAACTGTTACTGAAAACAACAAAAATTATTATTTTTTGAGTAAATAGGAATAGAATTCCTCCACAGCTTCACCCTCTTCTCTAAGGAGATCCAAGAGGAAGAAAAACTCAGGAGGCTCTAAAAAGAAGAAGCGGAGCCCGGGCTCCAAAACCAGGTTATAAATGGTTATATTTTTTTGGAACTGTCAAGGGGTTGCAAACCCTAGAACCATTTTGGTTTTAAAAGAATTGTATAAACTTATAAACCCAAACTTTTTTCTATTTCTGAGACCAAAACATTCTTTTCTAAATAATATATGCACTTTGTCTCTTTGGGTTACTCGTTTCTAGGTGCTTGCAAGACTTACTCTTCTATTGATTCTCTTTGGATTTTTTACCACAGCTCATTGAAGAATATTAAAATCTTTAATTTCTATGATCAACCTTTTTACTTTTGATTATAATATGGATGGTCTGTATATCTTTTGTTCTTTTATTTATGCTAAAAATAGATACTTGGACGGTCGTTCTCTATGGAACGACCTCTTGGTGATGGCTCCCGCCATCAAGGATCCCTGGTTTATTATAGGTGACTTTAATGTTATTCTCTCTCCTAGTGAAAAGATTGGCCCAATGCAACCACACACTACCTCTTGGGATTTTAGGGCTGCTCTTGAAGGCTGCAATCTTATTGAGGTTAACCTGACTGGTGCCAAGTTTACTTGGTATCACCGTCATTACATTAGGACTGTAGCTAGAAAACTTGATAGAGCTTTTGTGGACATCCCGGCTTTGGACGCCTGGGACTCCATTTCCAGTGCTACGTTACCTATAATAAATTCGGACCATAATCCTATTCTCTTAAGTCTTCCTCTTAAACAACCCAAACTCAACATTCCTTTTAAATACAATAATGCTTGGTCCATGGATTCGGAATGTTACACGCTCATCAAAAAATGTTGGGATTCCGTGAGCCACCACTATGATGCCATTGAATGTATCACCAAACTCTGGAATCTAAAATAAAATCTCGAGGTTTGGTGTGCATCCAAATCTAAACAAATTGATAAAGACGTCCTCTCTCTGGAAGCTAACCCCAATCTCATTCAAAATACTACCACTAATGTGGATTTTTCTGTTGACCCCCAGAATGAAATAAACATTCCTTTGAAACTCAACTCTCTTCTAGTCTTAAAAGATAATATTTGTAAGCAGGTTTTCAAAGAGAAGTGTCTAACTGATGGGGGTAGAAATTCCATGTTTTATAATGCCTTGAAACATATTAAGAAAGTCACTAGACCTCTTTAATTACTCAAGGAGAATGATATTCTGTTAGATTCTGAGGAGTCCATTACTACACAAGTTGTTTCATACTTTGAAAACATTTTTAATGGCCCGCCCAGTGAGAAAGACCTCATCCCAGGTATTATCCCTACTCTTGTTGATGATGAGGATAATCGTTCGCTCCTGTGAATTCCTTTTGATCATGAAATTAAGGACACTTTCCTTGCTCTCAATTCTGACAGTTCCCCTAGTTCCGATGGTTTTAATAATGGTTTTTGTCAGCAATATTGGGATTTAATCCATGATGATGTATGTAGGCTGGTTAAATCTTCCTTTTTTCATGGTTACCTCCCTCATGGTCTCAATGCTCAATTCCTTACATTGATTCCTAAAGTGGATAATGCTTCTGAGATTCATTTATTTCAGCCTATTGGTCTATTAAACTATCTTTACAAAATTATTACTAAGATCCTGACTAATCGTCTCTCTTGGATCTGTAACAAAATCATCTATTGGAATCAATTTGGTTTCATTAAAGGAAGATCCATCCATGATTGTATTTGCCTTGCCTCGGAATGTACCAACATGCTTAATAAAGTATCTAGAGGGGGGAATGTGGCCATTAAGCTTGATATCAAGAAGGCCTTTGATACCATTGACTGTAATTTCATTTTCAAGGTTCTTCATAATTTTGGCTTTAATGAGGTCTTTGTTGATAGGATTCACACTCTATTTACTTCTTCTTCCATCTCTGTTCTTGTCAATGGCTCCCCGAAAGGATATATTAAATGTTCCAAGGGCATCCAACAAGGAGATCCTTTATCCGCTATCCTTTTCTCCATTACGGAAGATTATCTCAGGAGGATTTTAGATAACTTGGTCTATCGGGACAAGCTAATACCGATCCAAGATTCCTGGGGGTTAATGCCTCGAACCATCTTCTTTATGTTGATGATGTCATCCTTTTTATTAATGGTAGAAAAAAATATCCTGAATCTTAATAATTATTTAGCCCATTATGAGGATGTTTCATGTCAAGTCGTCAGTTGGAGAAAATCCTTCATCTTCATTGGTAAAGGCTTCCCTCCCAATCGAAAAACTAACATTATTGAAAGCCTTGGCATTAAGGAAGGTGTATTTCCCTTTACTTACATGGGTGTCCCCCTTTTTTGGGGAAGGCCTAAAGAAATCTATTTTTCCTTTGTGGTGGATCAGATCCTTATTCAACTCTCATCCTGGAGGGGGAAATCTCTCTTCGTGGCTGGTAGGACTTGACTTGTTAAAGCTACCATTATCTCCAAGATGGTGTACTCGCTTATGATTAAAAAATGGCCTGCCTCTCTTCTCAAAAGAATTAATGGTTATATCCAAAACTTTTTTTGGACTGGAAGCACTATTGAATGTAAACTGGTCACTATCCCTTGGTCAACATACTGCAAACCATTGGAAAAGGGTGGCCTTGGTATTAAGAACATTAAACTTTTCAATGATGCTCTTCAGGCCAAGATCACTTGGAACTTGATCAATCATAACGGCAAGGCCATCGAGTTACTCAGAAATAAGTTCTTAGATAAGCTTAAAAAAGGAAACTTGAGTTACTTATGCTCTTCTATTTGGACTTCCATCAGGGACTCCTTTTAGAATATTTTACTTAACTCTAAATGGCTGGTCAGTAAAAATTCCTCGTTGAACTTCTGGCTTGACAATTGGACTGGATCACCCCCGAATCTCTATGCTACCTCCACACTCTCCTCCAGATACCGTATATCTCTCTATTCGGGACATGATTAATAGACACCTACCCATTATCCCAGATTCCATTAGGCATGTGGTTGATAGTCATTCTTTCATTAATACGGATGATTTCCTGGTTTGGGAACCTTCGCATAATGGTATCTTTGATTCTAAAGCCTTTTATAAGCATAATTTTTCTTCTCCTAAAAATAATTTGGGGTAGCTCAAACATTTTGATAATAACAGGATCAAACCCTCTAGACATAATCTCATCTAGTGGATTGATCATAATAGGATTCCCACTGAGGTCTGCCTCCAAACCTTTGGTATCCAACTTTGCTCCAAATGTCAAATGTGTCATCAACATATGGAGGATTTCAATCACTTGTTCCAATCTTGTGCTACTTCTGTTGCTCTCTGGAACTTTATTACTGACTTGTTTGATTGCAGATGGATTCGTTTTGACACAATTATTTCTCATCTTAAATTTTGTATGGAGCTCAACACCTCGAAGAAAATCAAAAACCTTTTTCTAGTGGAGGTTGCTGAGCTCCTCCACATTATCTGGTATGATCGTAATGATATTATTCGTAATGGTCACTCATCATATTTTAATGCATGTTATTCGAGAATTCTCACTGCTATCAGAGATGCTGCATCGATTCAGAATGCCAATTGCAACAGTTCTATTGAGGAATTTGAGATCCTCAAACGTCTCAGAGTTGCTGGTATCGACAAGAAACCTCACCAATTTATTAAAGTCTTCTAGAAAGTGCCTATTCCGGGTTGGATCAAAATTAACGTTGATTGAGCCTCGAAGGGGAACCCGGGTCCAGCTGGTTTTGGAGCTGTCTGCAGGGAATATCTGGGCCACTGCCATGGGTGCTTCTATGGTGGTTGTGCCATCACCACTTCCTTAGAAGTTGAGATGATGGCAGTGATTCAGGCTATTTATTTTGTTCAATGGAAGGGCTGGGGCTACATCTGGATTTAGAGAGACTCCACTCCCATTGTCCAAGCTATTTGGAATGGTGTGCTCCATCTTTCCCAGGCACTCACCTCTCGTTGGATGAGCTGCATGGACTCCCTTCGGCATATCAGATATATTTCCACTCATGCATATCGTGAGGCTAATATGGTGGCAGATGCTTTTGCTAATAAATGTATCAGCCAGGGCGTTACATGGTTTGATAATTTTCCAGTTGACCTCCTACCTCTCTATGAAAGAGATTGTAACAAAATTCCATATATCAGATTTTTTTAGTTTCCCTTTTTTTAATAATAATTTATGTCTTGGTCATTGACCAATGCACCACCTTTTGAAAAAAAATATTCATTCACTATTCATCACAACATGAAACTTATTAAAAAAATAGAGAAAATTCAATCAAATTAAAATTTGATATTCCTATTTCGAATAATAAGTTTATTTTGTCAAATATAATTTATAAAGTTGTCAAAAATAGATTCAAAATAAGTACATCATCAAAAAGAGGTAAAAATGCATTTAAAAAAATATAGCCTATTATTGGGTAAAATTGGATTCATTCTTATATTATGTCTATAAAATCAATTCGATGAATGTAAAGACATTATATTAAATATATAATGTATAAATTTCATTGTTTGGTTAATAATGTTTATTCAAAAAAATTTAATTACTTGGTTATAATAATATTTCATTGTTTACTTAAGTTGGGTGATGAATTCAACATAAGATTTCAAAAATATTGACTTTAAAAAGATGCATACTATAAAATATTGGCTTGTTAGGTTATCTACTCCTTAAATAAAATTTATCCTCATAATTTTAAATTTACAATTCAATAAAATAAAAGGTTGGTACATCAAGATTCATTTATGGGAAACCCACATCAAAAATAAGATTAATAATACATATTCTTAATAAGAGTAAAAGATAATTTTTTCCACAAATTTAAGCTTTCGAATAGGAGGAAATTAGAAAAAAGTGAAAACATGAAAATGGAATAGAATTATAACTATCAAGTTCTGATGTAGGGTGATAGAGAACATGTTCATTAGGAATTTAACCATCAGAAAACCATAAATTTTTTATCTGTTAAAAGAATATTGATTTCAAAGTAAGAAAATTAAACATAAATTGTTTTTTAGAAAATACTTTTTTCCTAGAATTGGGGGACTATTTTAATATTCAAATAATAAATTTATAAAATAAAATTACTGGATTTATTTCCCTGTCATAATCATAATATCATCATTTTTTGTGCTTCGATCTCTTTTTTACTTCATCCCTTACACCTGGAAATGAATTTTCAAGATGAATTTTTCACTCCTGAAGTAATTTTATGAATTATAAGATCCACGAGTCATTATTTTTTTCTGTTAAATGATTACTGAAACAAAAATGATTAGTATTAGTTATCCAATATGATGAATCATACTTTATCTTCAAACAATACTATCTAATTTTCAACTTAATCCATTCCAACCTTAAGACTCCTCCAACATATATCTATCCAAATTCACAGTAAAAAAAGTCTCTAAATTTCCAAAAAACAATATTATCATTAGATTACCCAAACCAAATAATGCATATATTATTGTCACATACCACATATATGAATACTATAATCACTTTAAAAACCTTAATGAAAACAGTCGTGTTTCCAAATCGTTATGGAAAAAATACTTCAATACAATACCTATATATCTCTTGATTCTTATAATTAGAGAATTATTGATGAAATGGTTCTTGAATAAAAATACATAAGAACATTATTAATTATACTTAAATCTTAATCCATAAACTATAATTTGACATCTCATTACTCAATAATTCCTTACTTTTATTTTTCTTTTATATTCTCTTCATCATCAGTAGTATAATCATTAGTTGTATAACATTGTGGATTCCAACCATTGATCAAAACCTAAATCACAGTGTGAGAAACTAAAATCACAGTGATATAGTCATGAAGAATCATTTATAAGATGTCTAAATCAAGATAATTTCTCAATCTATGAATCTTTAGGTTTAACTTAGGTTAACCATTTTCATTACTAAATTAGTAGGATGATATCCTGTACTTATTTTTATACACAAATTCAATCATAGGTATTTATTACCTAATCTATGTTTCCAAAATAAATATTCCAAGGTTTCAATTAAACTTCCTTTGATACCAACTAAAATTCCCACACCCTAGAATCTTAGAGCTGATGTCTAACTTTATTACATTTTCATTATTACAAGGAATAAAATCCATAAAGACCAAACACTTTTCTAGTCTTGATTAACACAATACATACTTGAAATCCAAATTACATTTTAAAACATAAAATATAAAAATAATTCCATTGAGTCTTCCATTATTCTTCCTTTGTGTAACTCTGTATATCAGTCACAATATAATTCTTGGAATCCCAGGGAAAAAATGAATCATATGAAAGGGGTGATATCATATACTCAGTAAGGGTAAGCGTACAACAGAATTTTTTAGTAAATATTTCATAAAAATATGGAAATTTAAATAATTGTAACACATTCCATTTAAATAATAACATAAACATGGGAACATAAACTTAGATATTATATTATTGAAATAATCATAGGTAATATCAATAACTATTATCATATTGATGAAATGAATAATGTTGGACATCTAAAACACAATGAGGTGGCCTAAACCAAGACATCTGAAAATAAATGGTTAAGTCCTCATATAAATCCATTTATAAAAATAAATGGGAAAGGCCATAGAAAAGTCCATATTTTATTTGTATCAGGAGAGATATCAAGGCATAAAGGAAATATAGTGTGCCCTGAACATCACTTTCTAATTATAATACATTCCTCATACTAAATGGGTGAAACATAAACAACAAAAAGATTCATATTGAAAAATTAGCATAAAAAAGTGAATACATTAACAATCAACCATGAATGGTATGAAAACAGTACATCCATAGTAAAAATGATCATAAAACCTTAAATAAAATATGGCAGATGGTATCATAATTGGTAAACCTAAATGAATAAAATTTTCAAATAACATATGTTGAGATAGATTAAGATAGTTTTAAATGAGACCATTGAAAAATTCTTGAGGAGAATATTTTTTAGACAATGAAAAGTGTACCATACCCCTTTAAAACATTTAAATCATAATAGATATTACGGAATAAGATTAAATTAAAAATAAAATATTATAAAAATAAATATATTCATGATATGATATATAAAATGGTATTTCATACGCCACACACAAGGAATAAGTGGTGAACAAGGCATATATCTCAAAGAAGAAAAATTGAGATGAGAAAACACTCACCTTACACTTCCTTTAATAGATTGTGGTTGAACCTAAAATATAATGTTTTTAAGAAAGTTATTAACTTATAACATAACCTTATATATATTTATGATAACATATACTATCCAATTATATTTTTTATCACCAATTTGTCGAGAATATTTTATTGTTACCCTTGTTTTCGGTGTTAACTGCATCATTTTCCTATGCATGTTTTGTCCTAAATGAGTTGAATACTTTGAAAATAATATAGATCCAAAATATAAATAATAATATTATAGTTATAAATATAATATTTAATCATTAAATACATTCTTATATTCATTCTTTAATGGTTATCATGGAAATCGATTCTCTTCTCGTCATGGAGACGGTAGGCCATACGTAGATACGAATGATGATATTATTACATTAACGGTGAAAGGGAAATGAAGTGGATAGTATATTAATTTTAAATAATAAATATAATTTAGTATTAATTATATACATCCCTTTTTACATAATTACGCACATTCAAGTAAAATGGTGATGAAAAACAGATTACACCACAACGTGGAGATAGTAAGTCGTACGCACGCACACACAATGTTTTCATTTTAAATAGGACGGTTAAAAGTGGAATATGATTGTAAAATAATAATAACATATAAACATATATATTATACTATATATATTAATTTATGTTGGAATAAAACGTGAATATGAAGTAGAATAATAAATGAACTTGAATGAGTCAGTAAAAACGATTACCACTTCCTCGGTGGAATTCCTTTAGATATATTATTATGGGATCTAGGGTTGGTTTTTTTTGAAGTAAAGGTCCTATTTAACATGGATACAGATGTTTTTAGGAGAAATGGGTAGGTTTTAGTCAATATATAATACTCAATTTTGTGTAAGGGGTGATGGAGGAGGTTCCCTTTTATAATTGAGGTGAGAGGCACTTTCAAAAATACTCAAAATATTAAAATATAATAAGGCTCTTCTCGAGCCAAAGGCTTCCAAATGTATTATAAATGAACAGGGGTAAAAAATTTGGGTCATATATTTTACCATTAATATTAATTTTATTATTTTATTATTTTTAAATATTTTAATAAAATAATAATTGAATAAAATATTATTTTTGTCAAATTTGATACTATTCATTTAATTTGTCTTTAAATGCATTAATAAATAGAGTGAATTAAAGTAAAATGATTTAAAACATATATAATATATCTTATATAACTATAAAAATAATTATACACAATAATACACCCCAAATATATGAAAATTAATACTTTTAAAATCAATTATTGTATTTTTCTGTTAATTAAATAAATACCATTTCAACATTGAAAAAGAATTTATGGTAATTATATAATTTATAAAAATTAAAAATATAAATATATAATTAAAATTATTTCTTTATAATCAATATAGATATTTATTTTCATTCATATATTGATTTTGTCCCAATGTGAACACATAAAATATATTAAATACAAAGAGAGTGACATTCTGTATCTATATTTGATTTAAATAATATATTAGTTATTTTCATCGATAAGTTTCCATTAAAAAAATAAAAATATATATTAAGGTTATAATGGCTGAATAATAGTCTTACAGTAATTTTTATACATGTTTAATTCAAATTATTACCCTTACCTTTTTTTAACCTCTATTTAATCTATTTAACTCTTTCCGTGACAACATGTGTTCTTACTTCATATTGGTTAATATTGTCTTTATAAAATGAAAAAATAAAAATAAATGTATCGTTGATGACATATTACACATTATAAAAATAATATTTTTGAATTTTATGTTTTTATGAATTTTATATCATTTAATAAATAATTATTTATTTTAAAATATCATTCATGTCAATTTTGAAACTATTCATTAGTACGAACTTTTAAAAAATATCAATAAAAAAGATAACTTAGAACCCAAAAAATTAATACATACCTAATATTTCAAGGTAATCCATAAAATTCATGGATGACAATAATTATTTTAAATTACATTTATTTTAATATTTTTAATAATATTTATTTGTTAAGTCCAATAGTTAAATAATTACTACATCATCATTATGCAAGCCTTAAATTTAATTTTTTCTTCTCTAAATTTTTTAAAATATTATAATAATTAAGATAAGAATATTATATTTAAAATTATTATTTATAGTCAATGTTATATTTTGAATAACCATATATAAAAAATATAACACTTATAAAAAACATGAGTATACTATATTAGACATTCCTTATAATAAAATACTAAATAAAATTAAAGTCATCCAAGTGGATCAAAGAGGCTATAAATTAGTCCCAAGGATAATTTTGGTCAACAATCACTCATAAATTAAATTATGATAAGTGGAAGTGTAAGTTTCTAATATTTATAATATTATTTTTACCCTTAATTACTGATTTACCTTTAAAAGTGTTAATAAAAAAATTACTAAACTTACTATCTATAATGTTCAAATATAAAAGGAACCAATTTACATATATTTGAACCAATTATTCTAAATATATAATCCTTTTCTCAAAATTCAAAAAATTGAATTTAAAGTAATTAATTTAAAATTACTAGAGATGACTGAATGATAAAATTGGTTTTTATAGTGAATATGTTCAAAAGATTGAAAAGTTTTTATATAATAATTAAATGTGAAATTTATTATTATTAACTAAATTGAATTAACTGATAAAAATTGTGTTAATTATATTTTAAAACAAATTAAAAAAATAATTTAACACGATAAATTATTTAGATGAAAATAAAATTAATTAAAATTTAATTTTTTTTATTATTCATCAAAACATGAAACTTATCAAAAAAATACAAAAAAAATTAAATATTGATATTTAATTTTCAAATAATTTGATTATTTTTTCAAATTTAATTTATAAAACTGTCAAATACTGTATTTAAAACAAGTGAACCATCAAAATGCTGTAAAAATGCCTTTAGAAAAATATAGCGTTTTAATGTGTAAAATTAAATTCATTCTTATATTATATCTATAAAATAATATTTATTAATTTAAAAACATTTTATTAAATACATAATGTATAAATGTCATATTTTGGTTAATACTATTCATTCCACTTAATTTAACGTCTAGGTTAATATAATATTTTGTTGTTCATTTAAGCTGGGTGTTGCGTGTAATAAAAGCTTTCAAATATAATAACATTTAATAGATACATACCATAAAATCTTGGGGTATTACATTTTCACTTTCGTTACACACTAAAGTCAGTTATATATTTTCAAGGGACTTAATAATTTTCTCAAAAACTAATGAATTAATAGTTCCATTAAAAGACAAAGGCATTTTTATAGGAAGAAATCCAACATAGAAGAATAATATTGTGGAAAAATAAGTTTCCTCCATATGGGAAAAGTTATTATTTATAAATTGATTACGATTCCATAATATGGTGATGATATTCTTAATTTTAACACCATCTATATTAGATTTCGCATCATGGAAATCCTTACATTGACAATGAGTGTTGATTAACTTTCTTCCTTCAGGTTCCCACACTAAATAATGGCACACATTGGGTTATCTCATAATCATCATGAATATTGATCCATAAAATAAAAAACCATATAAAGTTAAAATTTATCAAACACTATAAGTGATTATCATAATTATCGGGATATATATTTTCATTTTTAAAATAATTCCCAAGGATTCTACTTAGTTTCCTCTAATACCAATAGTAGAAATCCTAACTCTAGTAACCGAAAGATGATGTCTAATTTATTAAATTTTCTTAATATACATGTGATATTATCCTAAATAATAGAGGATTTTAATAGTCTTGAATAACCAAATACATATATGATTCCCAATTTAATTTGGAAATAAAAAATCCATAGAATAAAAAACATTTTTGCATCCTTGATATTATTAATAATATATTTCTTCATATCATGGGAAAAAGAAAATAAAATAAAGGTTGAGATCGAATGGTCAGTAAGAGTTCCATACAATAGAAGATATTGAGATTAAATAAGTCATAATCAATATGACATGATAAATAACTAAAAACACAAGCTATTTAATTAATAACATTAGCCAAAAATGCATTCTAGGATAATATCAATGTAGTAATATAGTGTATAATAACAAAAAAATCATCAATGAAGTAAATGATTAATATTGGATGTGTTTATATCATACATCATGATATCATTACCATAAAATCCATATTCCAAAACATTTTAATCAATGTATAGGTATACACCAAAAATACCCATTAAGCAATTTTGGCCATTGGTTTCGTACCATGGGACCTGTCAATGCGTTGATGGGATATTTATAACTAGGATAGAACCATGATTGGATGTAAAATTCATTCTTGATATATTGAATGAGTAATTTAATTACAAAATGTAATTCCATATTAAAAGATATATATATTTAGTAGAGAATAAAAAATACAAATACTTCCCTAGTCAATCAAAAAACATTTACAGTAAAAACCCGTATATAGAAATGGTATACAATTTTGGAAATAATCATAGAATATGGATATTTAAGAGAAATGTAATTTCTAATTAAAAATTATCATAATAAAATATATTTTTAAATAAAAAGTTAATGGACACAGAATTAAAAAGATATAACACATGACCATTAATTAATCAGAAATAGAAATTTTATAATAAAATCAAGTCACGTAATGAATAAAAGAAAAAATTATCACAATCATACATTTATGAGGTTTTTAAACTATTAAAATCTTATAGAATAAGCTAAAAGATCATAAAAAGTTTTTTGTAATATGAATGTTTGTTAACACCATATACGTTATAAAAAATTCCCTTTGACTTTTTGTAAATAAATTAAAAAATGACCCCTTTTGAAAAATATTTAAAATATTGATATCAATGATTTTAAAAAGTTAAAGATAAAATAAAATTTCATTAATAAATAATTTTAATAAATAAAAACTTATTTTTCAAAACAATTTTTACAAGTACATATGTGGAATAAAAATATACCTGCTCAAGTAGAAAAAACATATCATCTTTTCTTTTAAACATTTATTTTCTTGAATAAAGTGAAAAAGAGAGGAAAATTTATAATAAAACATATATTATCCTTAAATATCTATATTATAAGAATATATATTTAGTGTTTGCAGTATATATAATAATATTCCTTCAATTAAAATTCAAAGAATCCAAAAAATGAGATTATAAAATAAATTCTTACCTCTTTGGAAACTATTTAATTATAAATAATTGAAAGAGTAAACATGAATTGAATATATAATAATAATGAAAAATATATATATTCATGTTGTATACATAAATGGGGAAGTATATTCAACACATAAAAATAAATAGGTTCTTAATACCAAATATGTATCAGTGGAGTGGAAATTGAGAAGAAATCCCTTACCTCACATTTGAATTCACTTATTAGTGATTATAAACACATTTATAATAAATTTATATTTATTATAATTACAATAAAGTACCATATTGATATTTATAATATCCTATATGATCAATTTAATACAATTTATCATCCATTTTTAACAAAATTTTATTATAATCATTATTTCGGGTGTTAGCTTGATCATTTTTCATGAGAATTTTGGACTGGTAATTGTGGTCCTTATACATTAAATATGATCCCATCATATATAAAATGAGAATTATTATATAAAAATGATATATACTAATTATATATATATATATATATATTTATATCCATATATAAAATGTAGAGACAGAAAAATGAATTACATCGTTCATGTAGATGGTATAAAATATGTATGCATGAACATAAATAATTTTTTTTGATGTATATAAGGAATTAAATATAATTAATAATTAAAATTTCTAGAATAAATATCATATATTTTATATTATATATATTCATAGATACACACTTATTACCATCCATGTAAATTAGAAATTAAAAATGGATCACATCGCTTCGTTTTGTTCGTAGTCCACACATACTCACGAGAGACGTTATTGTTTTACAATGGAATGGAAGGTAAGAAGCTATATATGAAATTATAACTCTAGAAGAATAATTATGTCATAAATATGATATACTTTTATTAGTTTCATATTTATATCCATGCAACTAAAGTGATGAAGAAAATAGTATTACACACACACATATATATATATATATATGGTAAGATACATATACGTACGAGTGATGTTTTCTCTTTTAATTGGATGGAAAAGAGACATAAAATAGTTATACCATAATAATATTAAAGACTTTTGTTATTTATGTTACTGTATTTATTATATTTGGATGAGTACAACATATTTAGAGAAGTATTAGAAGAATGAAATGTGAAAGGGTCGGTAAAGGAAAATACCTCTTCTTCGATAGAAAAACTTTAGAATCATTTTGTGGACCCTTATAATGGTCTTATAAGAAGAAATAAACCAAAATTATTGTATATATAATTGGATAATATAGTTTTTAGGGTTTTTTATATTTATGTATTAATGTGGTGTAAATGAAAGAGAGAAGGTGTTTCCTTTTATAACTTATGGAGGCGCACTCATCTAAATTTACAATATATTAAATTATAAAAAAGTCACATTCAAGTCCATGTGGTTAAAAAAATTATTTTTTTAGAATATAAGGAGGTTATTTTCCATATAAAATAATTCAATCATATTTTGTTAGGTTTAGATTTCATTTTTTATCTTATCCTTAGGATTAACCCTTTTGTTAACCAATTTTATCCTTAACCATAATAATGAATTTTTAATTATTAAAGTGATATAATTTTACTTATAATGTGAAATTTGGATTATAAATATAAAAGTTATGAAATTTTTGATGGTATTATACTCTTTATCTAATTTAATTTTTTTTAATGTTTTTGAAATATTTTAATAATATAATATTTTTAAAAAGTACCTTTAATATAAATTTTGACATTATTTTGTTAATTTGACATTAAAAACACCAAGTAAAATATGACATTTCAATATAATACTACCATAAATACATAATATTATATATTACTCTATAAAATTTATGGGACATAATAATTCATCCAGATTTTTTTACTTTCAATATTTTTAAAATCATTTGTTTTATTTTTCTATTAGTTGAATAAATATTATGTCGGCGTTTCATAAGGATTTATGTTAATTATCCAATAACCAATAATTAAAAATACATTAAAATGATATAAAAGATATATCATACTTAAAATTATAATTGAAAAAATTAAATAACACATTTTTCTTCTAATGAAAACATATAAGAGTTATTGAATTCAATGTTGTGACATTTTTTTAGTCATTTCTTAAAGAAAAACAAAGGTCAATATCAAAGAAAATAGAACCAAGTGACCATAGATTGAGGAATGTATAGAATTGGGTGAAATAAATTCATCTAATAGGATATAGGAATGTTTTTGAAAAATTTGAAAGCCTTATCCCAATGTTTATTTCTATTTTACCTGGGTTACCCTTATCGATGTACCAAATATCATCCAAGGTTACCATTATTAATGACCAAAAATAAAAGGTTCATATTAATAAAATGGAATTCATTAATATAAATATTGGTTCTATTTTATCTAATTAAATTCCCATAATTTGAATAAATTAATTTAAGATAAAAAGGAAAAACATAGTGAAAAACAGTTTTTTAGGAAAATACATTTTTACGTTCAAAAAATGAACTTATACCAAAATCCGTTATATTGATTATTCAAATGTAATTAATTATATTATTTTTGAATAAATTAGAGTTATTTTAATTTTTTTTATTAAATTAAAATCATTATTGATATTTCTTAATTAATAAAAATGATAGATTTACCAAAAAAATGTAATTTTTTACTATTCACTGATAATCAATCTTTTCAATAAAATCACAAAAATTCAAAACTAAGATAGTATTGAAATGATGAATTCAAAAATGATATAATTTTTAAGTAATAATATTTCAATAGGTCTCTTTTTATTGTAAACTTAGTGTTTTGTGTAAATAAATATTTCAATAAAATCTATTAAAAGGGAAATATATCATATAATCATAGGATGTTATATGATTTGAAAAGAGAAGAGGGGGACTTCATGATAGAGTAAGACTGAGAAGGGGAGGGTGTGATAGAAGAAGAAGGCTAAGAGGAGGGCATGATGTATGATAAAGGATAATGGTAGGGGAGGTTCATGTGATGAATGAAGAAGGATAAAGGGGAAGAAGTTTTAAAAACATGGTTCAAATAGTGGTAGTTTTTAAATTACAACTATTAATATGAATAATAGTGGTGTTTTATTAAATATACACTTACAATATTTCATCACATAGATATTGTATTTTACCTATACTAATAAATTAGTATTTATTTATAGTAGACTCGTGCTTTTTAATCAGAGGATTTTTTTGGAACCACCGCTAATAAAACTCCCAAAAGTATACCATGTCATGTAGTGTTTGGATGAATCAAACACAAATGGATTCCATTAATATTATAGTTTTTAGTTCAATGGGACACCCAAGTGAGAGTACGAGGAGAATTTGGAACGTGATGGAAGATTGGTAGCATTTATAGATCTTGGTCCTAATCAAGAATCACTTAGTGTGGAAATGAGAGGCTTGTTGGCCTTTTATGGGAAAATTGAGGATTATGCACCTGAATTGGTGAGGTAATAATTTATAACTACTTAAGAACATCATTTATACATGAAGGACCCATGACCACGATGTCTATGGTTCTTTGTTCTCATGGTGTGAGTGTATGATGTCGCTATGGCACCTCATTCCCATGCACAAGGGTAATGCGTCAGTAGGTCAGGTGTCACTTGGGATACACAAGCACAATTTCGGTATAGGTGGGGTATAATATTGAAAGGGTGTTTAATAGGATAGAACAATGTATGGTACATTAAGTGGGGTGCCAATGTACACTACCGATATAATCTACCTCTTAATATATTTGATTCTTCTATAGTCTTCATGAAGTTTTCCTTTTACCAAATTTAGTCACCAACGACATCATAAATTTATAAAACAATATGAGTAGTTATAACTATACAACAATTGGATTTAAACATGAAAACAAAAAATAAAACTTTAGAAACTACATTGATTGAATAATGATAATAATTATAAGAAATTCATATATAAATTGGATCCAATAAAAATAAAAAAGACAATGTATGGGGTTTTATTTGGCCCATGAATGTATGAAAATATATTTGATTCTTGGTCGATGTTATGTCCCAAAACAAATGTGTTTAAATCCATCACTTAATTATTTATTATCTGAATATGTAATGAGTTTAGACTAATCTTTAGTAGACAATCAACCATAATTTTAACTTGATAAAAAAATTTATACCCCTTTTCCATATTTTATAAATTATCTTTAATAGAAATGTTATAATAAAATGGATTATCAGAAATTTGTGGTACATTTCGAGGTCAATATCTTCCCCTTATTCTTATTAAGACACCATGTTTTTAGTGAATAGATGGGTTTAAATATTAAAACCTCATTACTCCCAAAATTGGTGTACTTATTATAAAGCAGTATTAGCTTGTTATATGATTATATGGAGTGAAACCTTTCTAACATCTTTTCATTGTTAATCAAAAATTGTTCAAAAATTCTATTATGTCACTCTAGGATACAACACATGGCGAGGATATTATCTTAGATAAATTATGTGATTCACAGTATTAATGAATCAGTAATAAAGGTAATTTTTTCATATAATAGAATTTCATTAGTTAAATTATTAAATTTTTTATAGAAATTTGAACATGTTTATTTTTATAATTATTCATCCCTAGGATCTTGGTTTTCAGTCTCATACCCCCAAAATGTAATGTCCCGAACCCAGATGCCACCTGAAATGGTACCCTGAGCCTGGTTGGTCACATGGCCTCAAGTGCATCTCCCCAAATGCCGAAGGCTACCAACTAAAAGTGAGGTCCTAGGTGAGTCAGTGGGGAGACTATGCCCTCATTACCAGAGTATCACAATGAAATTCAATCATACAGTAAATAATGGAATCAAAATAACTAATCAACTATAAAAAGTAAGAAAAGTATGAATAAATATCATTAACCAGACATATCTCATATAAAAAAAATTATGTAGACAGTACAAGTATCTAGAAAATAGACAGAACGGTGCATAGAAATACAATAAAATACAAGTATCCAAATAAGAACAAAAGACCAAAAAGGTATCCAAACATCGCAAGGCACAACTTTTCTTATGCTCCCAAACTCCTAATCCAAAATCAATAAACTATACTAGGGAACTTTCCCCTATCATAAATTGAAACCATGTAATCTATTTGGGTCCCCAAGGAGGCCCAAATAGGGTGTGAGATAAACATATCCGTAGGCAACTACCCAAGTCTATACCGTTCTAACAACAATTCTACAAAGGTGCTATCTTGTGTAAACAACCAGTAAGTAAGTTGATATGCCCATGGCTTAAGTCTACTGTAACAAGTGATACCAAACAACCATCAAGTATACCAGCAAATGAGATTCAACACCTAACAAGGTAGCTATAACAAGTAACAAGAAAGTTACACGGCCACGTTGTACATCCATCTGTATCATGAAACCATAGCCATGTTGTATACATAAGTCAAGTATCCCAAGAACACCCCATATAGTGAAATATAGACTACAGGGGCCGAATCCAAGGTGTCCGCATACCAAGGCATCCAGGTAATTAATTCTAGAACACAAAAGGTCGAATCCAAAGAGTATGTACACAGAATCCCATCGAGTGCCAGGGGTATCCCTAGTGGAAACTCAGTTAATCACTAGTTAGGGTCCTAGGAGCCTGGAAATAGAAAGTCCTACGTGATCCCATGAAATCCGGATCCACGGGGTATCAAGGCCCAATGCTTCCCATATAATCAAGACCAAAGGGGCAGAGTCAATCCAAGTATTCCACTACCACATTCTAGATCCCTGGAGAGTAGTCCATGGATTCTATCAAACCATTAAACCATTCAATGTAAACATTTATAAACCTATGAGTATACCTACTCACACCAATAAGCCTCGGCCATGAGTAAACCCACTCATGAAAACAATTTATCATTAACCAAGAATATTGGCCTAACCTCCCATATAGTACATTTAACATTTCATTAGTCATTTCTTATAGGGGTACCCACCAATATTGTCCATTTAACATGACAAACTATTAAAACAGTTAAGGCATTACATGATATTCATTAAGCAAGGAGGCTATACATCTTATAAACAATCTACTCAGTCTCTTAAGTCATAAACAGACTTACCCTAACTAAGAACGAACAAGCACACACCCTGTGGGTGATATAAACAGGAATAAATAGGTGAAACCCAAAAGGAAAACCCCATGCATGTCCTTGAAATGAGCCACATGTACCAATTCACCTAAATGGAACCTACGTTCAACCTCACTAGGTCCAACTGTAGCTACTAAAATCTAATCGATAAAAATCGAGACCTCTCCGGAATGTCTGACAAATTATGTAATGGTTGAACACCTGTAAAACACCAAAGAAAAGACTAAAGATGGTATATACCACCGACCTCGCCTCAATAGTAGACAACTCATCTAGTATCAAATTTTGATTCATCATAGTTTTGAAGAAATCTGATGAACGAATGAGTAATGGAATATTAGGGAATATGAGCCTAAATGCGAATATCATAGTCGTTGTTCCGAAGAATCAAGAATGACTGAAATGGAATCAAGGACTTACCATTACAGATCTGATGAGACGATCAGTGATTGAAATGGAGATCAGATGAAGGAATATGCAAAAAGCCGACATTAGGTGCCAATGAAGAGATCTGGGAGGGGATTTTTAGTGTAGAGGAGAAAACCCAAATTGGGTATAAAAATAAAAATTCAATGTTAATTTAATTTTTTAAGAAAACCACACCGCAGGTTCGCACGATTTACCCACACGGTTCCCCAAACTGTTTAGAAACTGTGTGCACCTAACTGCATGGGAGTGGAACTTTTCACGGTTACCCCCTCATGGTTTGATTAACCATTCACAAACTGTGTGGAAGTGATCTTACCAAAAAAAACTGCACTTTTCAGACCTCTTGCATGGTTTAGACTAACTGTGTGTAGGCCTTGCACAAACCATGCACCATGTCATTTTTAGCCCAAAACATTGTTCTGGCCTCTGAACAAGCATGAGAAACCTCTACAAAACTATTGATCAAGCTAATAATTCACATAAAGTCATAACAATGCATTTATACCAAAAAGAAAATATTCATACCTTGTACAAAAACCTAGGTTCTTACAATCTCCCCCTTATAGCAATTCGTCCCTGAATTACTCTCTGAAGGGTAGTCACGATTCGTCTAAGAAAAACTCCAACCACTGAGCATGTACACCGGCCTCCCTCTCCCAAATATTGTCTTGTAAATTGTCGTGCTTCCATAGCACTTGTAGTAGAGGAGTTTAATAGCCTTGAAGACCCTTTGTCTTCCTGCGAATGATACAAATTAGATGACCTTCAAAAGAGGCATAAACCAGAAGCTCAATATCCTAGGGATGAAATGTGAGACAGTTCTGAGTGATATTAGCATAGTTGAGATACATGGAATACATCATGCATGGATCAATATCTATGAGTTAACTGCAACAGATAGAAAACAAAACCGACTCTCTTCAAAATCTGAAACAACATGACATATCTCAGTGAACGTTTACCCTATCTCATGTTTTGACTGTGTCCTAGCCTCTGTAAAACACATAAGAAAACCCAATCCCCATACTCTAACTCTAGAGGATTTCTATAGAAATCAGTGTATGTTTTATGGTGAGACTGTATAGTTGGCATATGCTTCTGAATTATCTGGAACTACTAAGAAGTCACATGCACAAGATGAGGCCCAGTAAAGCTACCTCTCTTTCCTTTAGCTAGAACATTGGAGAATGAAATGAACTACCATATAAAGAATCATAAGGTTCTATATATATCATCTTTTGATAACTGTTATAGTAGGTGTACTCAACTAGGGGAATGCGCCTCTCCCAAGAGCCCCCAAAATCATGGATTCTTGGTCGCAATATTTCCTCTAGAACCTGTATCATACACTTTTACTGGAAATTAGTCTGAGGGTGGTATGTTGTTCTTATAATCACCTGTGTAACCAACACCCTTAGGAAATTTTTTCCATAAATGAGATGTAAATTGGGCATCCCAATCAGAAAATATAGTGTGTGGGACCCCATGAAGTCGTACCACCTCTCAGATGTACAACTTTTGAAGATAATCAACACTGAACGTCTCCTTGATTGGAAATAAATCAGCGACCTTAATAAGCCTATCAATAACAATCCACAAAACATCATTACCTCGAGGTGACCTCCAAAAAACAATTATGAAATTCATCACGACATCATCCCATTTCCACTCCAGAATAGGTAACTACGGTAAAATAACAGCTAGTCGCTAATGTTCCTCCATCACCTAATGACAGGTGGACCACCTAGTAACAAAACCATCTACCTCTCTCTTCATTCCCAGCTACCTGTACTGATTTCTCATGTCATAGTACATCTTGGTAACCCTGAGATGCACTTCCGAAGCTGAAGTATGAATATCCTTCATCAACTCCTCATGTATATCCTATCTAACCCAAAAACGTCCATGGATACACAAGAGCTCATCATCACCTACCGTCCAACCTGGAGGAGGGTCCTCACCTATCACACCTTCCTGTAGAACTAGGCCTTATGAATCTAATACTTGTCTCATCATAACTCTATCCATCAAGGTTGAAGTAACATCTAAGGATGAAAGAAAATTTTTCCCCTATCTGTCATGTACCTCCAGATGCATCTCAGAGAACAACTTCATAAGCTTCCACTCACTAATTATCTATTTCAATTCCTATATTTGATTCCTCCTACTCAGTTCACTGGCTACGACATTTCCCTTACTCGTTGTGTAGGAAATCTCAAAGTCAAATGACTGTAGGTACTCCACCCACCTTCACTGCCTCGAATTTATATTACACTATGCAAAGATATAATTGAGGCTTTTCTGGTCAATCTACACCCAAAAATGATCTCCCAATAAATAGTGCCTCCAAAAGCACAACGCAAGAATAACTTCATCTAGTTGATATCGTGCGTAGGGTAATTACTGTCATGAGTCCTTAGCTGCCGATACCTGTACACCTCAACTCGATCCCCCTGCATTAGTATTTCCCCAAGCTAAATACATAATCATCACAGTACACTGTATAACTCTACCCCTACTCTAGAAGTATCAGGACTGATGCTGATGTCAACCTCCCTTTCAACTCCTGAAAGGTTGTCTCACAATATTCTGACCACTCAAACATCACACCCTTATTAGTCAATCCCATCAATAGTGCTGCTAAGTGTGAGAAGTCCTGTATAAAATTTATATAGTAACCAGCTTTCCCCAAAAATATTAGCATGTCAAAAACGTTCTTGGGCTGTTCCTAAGAAACTATAGCTCTCACCTTCTCTAGGTCCACTATCATGGTTGTATACTAGATAATGTGACAAAAGAAGTGAATCTGATCCATCCAAAAGTGGCACATTGCGAGTTTAGCATATAATGGATGCTCTCTCAGTGTATTCAAAATTATCTCAAGATGGTTGGTATGGTCATGTATATTATGATAATACATAAATATAACTTCAACAAAAACCACCAAAAAAAATCCAAGTAATGATGGAACACTTGGTTCATCAGTGCCATGAAAACTACTGGGAATTTTATGAGACTGAATGACATAACTGGATACTCGTATAACCCATACCTTCTACGAAAGGTTTTACAAGGTATATCTGTAGGTCGAACATGCACCTAATGATATACTGACCTAAATTCGATCATTGAGAAACCTTGAGTTCCCCAATTATGATCAAACATGTCATCTATACATGGAAAGGGATATCGCTTTTTTACCGTCAGCTAGTTCAGTTTCCGATAATCCACACATAGCCTAATTGTCCCATCCTCATTTTTGGGAAAAAGGACTAAAGAACCCCATAGAGAAGTATTGGGTCTAATAAACCTCGTTGCCTGTAAATACTCTAGCTATATCTTGAGATCTTGTAACTCTGTCGTAACCATATTGTATGGAGGAATTGATAATGGTGTAACTTTTGGAACTACTTGATGACGAACTCCACATATCTCAAAGGAGGTAAACCAGAAAGGTAGTCAAGAAATACATCCCAGAAGCCCTCAACTATTGAAAAATATTTAGCCTGACTCACTCCCTAATCATCCAGAAACAAACTAGTAATCTGGGCTGTCATCCCACCCAACCCACGATGCTCAAGTCTAGCTCTACTCTCCTGGATATCTCATTCACCATTTTGAATAAACACTACACCCTCTGGTGATGTGAAATTAACCCTCCAGCCATAACAGTCAATCGATTCTTGGAAATCAATGATCCGGTCCATTTTGAGAATGACGTCGAAACTGGTCATCTCAAGTACATATAAACTCCAGAGGAAGTGGAACCCACCATCCTCATGGGGAAGCTCCATAAACAAGCATACATCACCAGTTCTAACTCCCAACGATGTATCTAGTATCAATATTCCCTCAAAACGAAAAACCACAATCCCAAAGCTTTTTACCACCCATGTAGAGATAAAACTATTAGATGAACCTATATTAAAAAGAGAAGATGAAATAGTATAAGTTACTAAGATCATACCTCTCACTGTAGATGATCCGGGATCCTACTCCTATTGGATCTGTTGCACTAAATATGTCTGGCATGTACCATAATGATGTGACCTTGCCTGGATACCCTGAGTTGATCATCCCTATTGTCTCTAAGAACTCGGTGTCTGGATACCACTACCACGACCACCACTTCCCTGACCTGACCGAGCTTCACTACTCCAACTCTCAGCATTTTGTGGAGTAGAAGAACCTTCTCCTAATCCTAACATTGAAGCTGGCCCCCTTCCACTAGAAACTAGAGGGATGGTCCTAAAAATGGCCGCATGTTCCCCATCCTACAATAATCTTAGCCCACGACTGGGTCACGGTCACACTAACTTTTCATGTTTCCTCACTGACCACATTGACAGAAAGACACTAAAATACCTTCTCCCATAGGCTTACTAACAATCAAGTTGTGGGAAGCCTCGAAATGATATATAATTCCGGAATACGTAGATCCATAGGGGTGATAAACATCGCTCCCCTATTCTATACCCCCAATATCCCTTAGGTTCTTCGATATAATCAGTGCCTAATTCAAAATATCAGAGGTAGAAGGCAACCTGAACATGTTGACCAGAGATCTGATAGCATGTCTGACACCTTCCTTGAATCACCTCTCCCTCGGTAGATCATCATTAAGATACAAAGATGCAAAATGTCATATCTCTATAAAGCATTATGAGTATTCCATAAATGTAATTGCACCCTTCTCCAGATGCATAAACTCACTATCCCACTCTGCTCACAAAGTCGTAGGGTAAAATTAGTCATAGATGTGTGTTTGGAATTCATTCCAACCCATATTTTTCATTCCACCAGCCTAGTTCAAAACATCATACAAGCGCTTTTCCACTATAGATAGCATGTAAGTCATGAGCTTTACCCTCTTCTTCGGAGGCATCTATCGATTCTCAAAAGTTGATAACGTGGTCTTTAGCCACAACTACATTTCTTATGGTCTACCATCCCATGAATACGTAAAAGGATGATGTTGTTGGAACACCTGTGGTAGCTCTACAATAGTTAGTAATTGTTGTAGTGGTCCCTGGAAAGTCTTCATGTAGAGAATGAAACCCTCACAGAACGGTGCCTCATCACCTATGTTCGGAACAACCTTAGTTACTACATCCCGCACTATAAGGGGATAAAGAGGTAATATGTTTCCCACTATCTCTAAAGTATGATGATCACCTTCATTGCGGCATACCACTGGAGGTCTTAATGGTGGCATGTCTCAACAATGCCGAACACAAAATTCAAGAAAGAACAACATCAAGGAACAAATATCGAAGGTGTAGGATGGGTCAAATACCTCCTAGAAACCATGTAAAACCAACATCCTTCTTCTAATGCTAGTACTGTATAACGAATAGCCATCTAACCACCAGAAACTGTGCCTCTCACCCACTCAAAAGTTGGGTCTAGGTCAAGTCTCTATTCACCATTCAAGTTTCCATTTCCATTCGAGTTCACTTTTAGTTACCTAATAAATTCCACCAAGGGTTTACCAATTCCAAAATCCATGAGGTCCCATAACAACTCTTGAACCCAAAACATGGTTCCCATTTAAACCAAAGATGTAACAAGTTAATTTAGAATTTACATTGCAATGGTGCATCATTTTCCAATTCATAAGGTCCCATACTTCTTATGAATTTAAAGATGACACCACACGTTTATCTATTGCACCCACCTAACAAAACAACCTGAAAAACTCTCACATCAACTATCAAAACAACTTCCAATATCTAATGCATCCTAGATGGCCTGACATAATGCATGAATACGATTCAAACAAGTGTCTATATGATACATGAGATGGAACACCATCTTCTCAATGAGTTTCAAGTGAAATTGAACCCCAAATTTCATGAATAGTAATAATAAAAATCAAGTGAGTCACTGAATGGTGAAATCAAATCAACTATAATAATCAAAATCTATAAAATCAGAACATAATTCGACGCAAATTGGATTTCCCTTATACGTGGGCTAACTACTCCTGGACTAAATTTATTACCAAACTCCATTTATATCCTATATTTGTATAATGTTTCAAAACAGAAAGTCAAACAAAAAAAAACTCCATTGATACCACTTTGAAACACCCCAAACCCAGATTCCACCCAAAATGGAACCTGGAGCCCAGTTGTTCACATGAACTCAAGTGCATCTCCTCAAACGCCAGAGGATGTGGGATAACAGCGAGGGCCTAGATGAGTTAGTGGGGAGATTAAGAAATCCTTACTAGAGTATCCTATCAGAAGTCAAACATATAATAAATAGAGGAATAAAAATAACTTGTCAACTACTAAAAGTAAGACAAGCAATATTACATTTCAATAACCAGACGTATCTGATATACAAAAATGATGCATATGGTACAAGTATCAAAAAATATACAGAGAAGTACATTGAAATACAATATAATACAAGTAACCCGAAAAGAAAAATATACCAAAAAGGTATCTCAGCATCGCAAGACACATCTTGGTCCTATCCTCCCCTACTCCAAATCCATATTAAATAACCAGTACTAGGTCACTTGTGCCCATCATCACCTAAACCCATGTAATATGTTTGGTTCCACAAGGAGTACCAAATTGTATGTGATATAAACATCTTAGTAGGAAATCACCCAGGTCTATAAAGTTCTAAGATCAATTCTAAAAAGGTGCTAGTGTGGGTAAACAACCAGTATGTAAGTGCATATTCCCTTGGAATAAGTCTATTGTAACAAGTGAAATCAAACAACCCTCAAGGATACCATTAAAAGAGATTCATATCCAATCAAAGAATCTATAAGAAGTAACAATCGAGTCACACAACCACATCGTACATCCATCAATATCAAGAAACCACAACGATTTTTTATAGAGAAGTCAAGTATCCCACCACTATGTTGTATAGTGAAGTGTAGACTGCAAGGGCCGAATCTAAGGTGTTAGCATACCAAAGAATCCATGTAAATAATTATAGGAATCAAAGGATTGGATCCAAGGAGCATGTCCAATGAATCCCATATTGTCCCATGGGAATCCCTAGTGGGAACTCAGTTAGGCACTCGTTGGGGTCCTATGAGCATGGAAATAGTAAGTCCTACATGAGGTCAAGCAAGCTGGATCCATAGGGTAGCATAGCTTGAGACATCCAATGGAATCAAGACCCAAGGGGGAGATTCAACCCATGTCATCCAATACCGCATTCCATATCTATGGAGAGTAGTCCATGACATCTATCAAACCATTCAAGCATTCAAACTAAACATTCATAAAAATGTGAGTATACCCACTCACATTAATAAGCATCGTCCATGAGTATACCCACTCATGCAAACCATTAATAATTTACCAAGCATATGGGCCTACACTCTCATTTAATCCATTTAACATTCCATTAGTAATTTCATATAGGCATACCCACCCATATTAGCCATTTAATATGCCAATCTATCAAAAGAGTTACATCATTACATGATATTAATTAAGAAAGTAGATGATACATCTCCTAAACAAGATACTCAATATATCAAGGCATTGAAAGGATTACAATAACTAGGAAAGCATAATAACACGCCCCGTAGGTGATATAAATAGTAATAAAGAGGTTAAACCCCAAAGACACACCCCACGGGTGACCATAAAATGAGCAACAGGTGCCAACACTCCTAAAAAACATATGGTCAACTTCACTAGGTCCAACTACAGCTAATAAATGCTACTTGCTCAAAAATGAGACCCCTCCTGGAAGTCCAATGGATGGCGTAATGTAAAAATGCCCGTAAAACACCAAATAAAAACAAAAATAAGGTATAGACCACCTACCTCACCTCGGTAGTAGAAAACATATCCAATATCAAGTCTTGATTCATCCTAGTTTGGATGAAATCTGAAGAAAAGATAAAGAACCGAATATAAGAGAATATGAGCCCAAATCAAAATAGCATAGTTGTTGTTCTGAAGAATCAAGAACAACTAAATAGGAATCTAGGAATTTTCGTTGCGGATCTGAGGAGATGATTGGAGATCGAAACAGATATCAGATAGAAGAACAAGATCAAAGACTAATTTAGGCGCCAATGGAGAGCTATAGGAGGGGCTGTTATGCATAGAGGAGAAAACCCAAATTTGGTTTAAAATAAAAAATTAAATTCTAATTTAAAATTTTAAAATTCCACACATAACAGTTTCATTGTTTTCCTGAACGGTTTCCCAAACCTTGCGAACACCATGTGCACCTCATTTCCTAGAATGGGTTCTTTTCACGGTTACCCCACATGGTTTGACTAACCATGCACAAACCGTGCAGAAGTGCTCTACCCAAAAACCTTCACTTTTCAGACCTCTCGCATGTTGTAGACTAATCATGTGAAGGTGGTGCACAAACCATACTCCAGGTGATTTTCAGCCCAGAACTTATTTCCGGCCTCTGAACAAGCCATAGACACCTCCAAAATATCCATGACCAAGATAATAATTCTCATAAGGTCCTAAAAGGCATTTAAATAGAAAGTAAAAAAATTTGTACCTTGTATGAAAACCCAGGTTCTTACACAAAATATGAAAGATATTTTTATGTATTGTTTAAAAAGTATAATAAGTATATAATATATATTTTTATTAATAAATATATAGTTTTTTTATTTTAAAAATTAATTAAAAACATATATTCATTATTTATAATATTTATAATAATTTTTTTGATGTTTCTACAGATGGAAAGATTAGTACTGTTAATACCCTTACAAATAAGCAAATATTTTATAGGGATTTTTAACAACACATTTTAACCAATAAATACTTGACATGTTATTATTATTATGATTGTAATAGAATTATTATTTATTCATAGTGAGTCTAGGTTTTAAGAGATTAAATGATCCTAATAATGAAATGAATTGTTGGTTTTTTCTTCAAGAAACATAGTCTAAGTTCCCATACAGTTATCCTAGTCCCTTACTTACTTACTGAAAGATCTAGACATTAGGATATACCTTAATGATAAAACAACTTAAATTGAAGGAATTCATCACTTAGTAATGAAGAAATATATGGTTGGTTGTGAACTATCCATGTTTTGAATAGAGTTCCCCCCTCATCATGGTATATATTTTTCCAATAAAAATGATGAATATTACAGAGATATTGTTCTTTCATTCATCAAGGTTTTATAATAGATCTATTTTGGGGGAATCACGATTCAATAGATTATATACCAAAATAGATTAAAGAGATTTTTCTAATTTTATGAGTAGATACACCAATGATTATCTTCTCAGAAAATGATCCTCCTTAACAAGTTGTCCCTATATTGTGGCGTCTTCTTCCTTTTAACACTACTCCTATCGATGATGATTCATTTTCACGAGGGGTACAAAACCTAAATAGTCTATCCATCCCTCGACACATGTATCTTTTGATATTATTCCTTTCCACTATATTTTTCATCACTAATACACATATTACCTTTCACAATGTGCAATGTGGCTTTTAAAAGTGGTAAAAAACAATATTAATTGCAATGTGGAGAGTGGGCCACCTTTATGAGTGCTAAATAACTAATAAAGGGTATCTTTTATCTATTCTAACAAAAGTGCAGATAATGGACCACCTGTATCTTCACTTTAAATAGCACTGATAAGGGGGGCCTTTATCATTGCTCGATGTAGCGTGGATAAAGGCTTAGTTGGCTGCAATGTGTTGTTAATATAACAACACCCCCAAAAAAACATTTAATTTAAAAAAAATACTATATAAATTTAATTAGAATGATGAATACAAAATTGTATACCCATGATATATACAGAAAAACACTTCTATATAATTTTCAATTTTTTTTTATAAAATTACATTTACAATTATCCAACAAACATTTAAAAATATTAATGTTTCTTCTATTGACGCCCATGATACCCTCTCAGAAATGTCATCCCATGGAATACGTTTTTGAAAGAATCATCTCAACTCAACCAAAAGATTTCTACTATATAAGAAAAAAAGTATGTTAGTAATATGCTAAATGAAAACATTTAACATTTATATGAAAGAATAAATTAATACAATGTAAATTTTTAATAAAAAAGTCACATTTTGAGTTATACAGGTCACACCATACATCGTATTAAATTTGGGTGATTCCTACACCTCAAAATACGAGTTATGGATCATTGTAATAAAATATCAAAATAATATGAATGCATTTTATCAATTTTGAGTATGTCAATTTTTCTTATACTAAAATTAGTTTCAATTTTAAATAATGACACATTTAGAGTTATAAAGGTCACACCATGCGTCATATTGAGGTGTGACTAATTCCTACACATCAAAAATTATAGATGGATCATTGTACTAACATATCAAAACAATCCATATATTTTTTTCTATTTTTAGAATATCATTTGTTTTATTTGAATGCTATTTCTAACTAGAAATGCACATTTTGAGCCATAGTAGTCACATCATGTGTTAGATTTATGTGAGACTTATTCATAAATGTTAAAAATGAGTTTTGAATCACATTGATAAATTATCCAGACAATATGAGTGCATTTTCTTGGTTTTCATTGTGTGAAATTTTTTGAACTAAAATATTAATTTGAAACTGATAATAGACATTTTTAGTCTTATTGGTCAGACCATGAATCAGATTGAGGTGTGGATAATTTGTTAACAAAAAATTGACTCCTTAATAATTTTTATAATGTATCAAAAAAATTAGAATTCAATTTCTCTATTTTCAGAATGTCACTTGTTCTTTTTTTACTTAAATTAATGTAAAATTTAAATAAAATACTCAAATTGAGTCATACCGGTCACACCATTAGTCGGATTGAGGTGATGCTGACTCCCATACATCAAAAATGACTCATAGATCATTTTTGTAAATTATAAAAAGAATATTAATATGTTTTACTAGTTTTTAGAATGTGAGTTGTTGTTTTACTAAAATTAATGTCCATTTTAAATAAAAGAGATTCACCTTGAGTTATAATGATCACACAGTGCATCTTATTGAGATGTGGTTTATTCATACACATCAAAAATTACATATAGATCATTTTATTAAAGTATCAAAATAATATTAATATGTTTTCTTGGTATTTAGTATTCAAAATTTGTTTTCTCACGAAAATTTCATTTCAATTTGGAAACATGCATTTTGAGTCATACTGGTCAGATCGAGTGTCAGTCTAACATGAGACTACTTTATGAACATAAAAAATGGCATATGAATCATTTTCCTAAATTATCAACCCAATCAGATCATGTTTTCCAGGTGTTCATTGAGTGACACGTTTTGAACTAAAATATAAATTTTAAACTGATAACGGACACTTTTAGTCATAACGGTCACACTATATGTCAGATTATGGTGTGGTTAATTTCTAAACATCAAAAATGACTCCTAATTTTATTATTAATGTATTAAAAAAATATTAATGCATTTGTTTGGTTTTCAGTATGTCACTTTTCCTTTTTACTTAAATTAATGCGAATTTTAAATAAAAAGACACACTTGGAGTCATAACGGTCACATCGTTCATTGTATTGTGGTGAGGTTGAATCATACATGTTAGAAATGACTCATGGATCATTTTACTAAATTATGAAAACATTTTTATTGTTTTTTATTGATTTTTAGTAGGTCAATAGTTCTTTTTACTAAAATTATTTTCATGTTTGAATAAAAAAGAGACTCTTTGAGTTATACCGGCCATACCATGCATCATATTGATGTGTGGTTGATTAATACAGATCATAAATGAAGCATATATCATTTTACTCATCTATTAAAAAATATGAATGATTTTTCTTAGTTTTCAGTATGTCAGTTGTGTTTTTTTTACAAAAATGTCAGTCCAATATTAAAACATGCATTTTGATTCCTATATATCACATCATGAGTCGATTTGACATGATACTACTTCATACATGTTAGAAATGGATTAAGAATTACTATACAAAATTAACATGTCAATTAGAGAACATTTGATTGGTTTTTAGTGAGTGACCCGTTTTGAACTAAAATATCATTTTTAAATAGACAATGAACAATTTTAGTCATACTTGTCATACCGTGTGCGATATTAATATTTGTATGATTCCTACACATCAAAAATGACTCATGTATCATTTTACTAACGTATCAAAACAATCTAAATTCATTTTCTTGGATTTCAGAATGTCACTTATTCCTTTTACATAAATTATTTTCAATTTTAAATAAAAAAGACACACTTTGAGTCATATCGGTCACAACATGTGTGTTATTGATGTTTGGTTGACTTCGACATCTAAAAAATAAATCATAGATAATTTTTTCTGTTATAAAAATAATTAGAATGGGTTTTCCATGTTTTCAGTATGTCACTTGTTCTCTTTAATAAAACTAATATAAAATTTAAATAAAAAATAGGCACTTTGAGTTATACCGGACACATTGTGCATCATATTGAGGTTCGGTTGATTCATACATGTGAATAATGACTTATAAATAATTTTACCCAATTATCAAAACAATCTTAATGTGTTTTCATAGTTTTCACTATATCAATTGTGTTTTTTTAAATGTCATTTCAAACTAGAAACACAAATTTTAATTCATATTGGTCACATCAGGAATTTATTTGATGATAGAATGCTTCATAAACGTACCAAATAAATTATGAATCACTATCCTAAATTATAAATACAATCAAATAATATTTTCTTGGTTTTTTGTGGGTGACATGTTTTGAACTAAAATATCAATTTTAAACTGATAACAGACACTTTTACTCATACCTGTCACACCATGGATCTGATTGAGGTGTAGTTGACTACTACACATCAAAAATTACTCATGGATTGTCTTAAAAAAGTATCAAAAGAATAATATTGTTTTTTTGTTTTCAGTAAGTCACTTTATCTTTTTTACTTAAAATAATGTCATTTTTAAATAAAAAAGAAACACTTGGTGTCATAATGGTCAATTCATGCATCGTATTATGGTACGATTGACTCCTACACTTCCCAACTGACTCATAGACCTTTTCCCTAAATTATAAAAATAATATGAATTCATTTTCTTGGTTTTTAGCATTTCACTTATTCTATTTACTAAAATTAATATAAATTTTAAATAAAAAAGAGACACTTAGAGTTATACTAACCACACCACGCATCATATTGAGGTACGATTGATTCCAAAATGTCAAAAAATGACTTATCTATTATCTTACTAAAGTATCAAAACAATTCGAATGTGTTTTCTTGTTTTTCCTTAGGCGAGTTGTTTTTTTACTAAAATTTGATTTCAAACTGGAAACATGCATTTTTATTCATACTGGTCACATCATGCATCAATTTGACATGAGACTGCTTCTAACAAGTCAAAAATGACTTATGAATTATATTCCTACATTATAAATACAATTAGAGTGTGTTTTCATGGTTTTTAGTGAGTGATACTTTTTGATCTAAAATTTCAATTTTAAAAAGATAATTGACACTTTTAGTGATACTGGTCACACCATACATATGATTGAGGTATGGTTAATTCATATATGTAAAAAATGACTCATGAATGATTTTACTAAAGTATTAAAACAATATGAATGAATTTGATAGGTATGAAGTACGTCACATGTTCTTTTTTACTTATATTAATGTCAAATTTAAATAAAAAATACACACTTGGAGTAATACCGGTCAAACCATGCGCCGTATTATGGTGTAGTTGACTCATGCATGTTAAAAATGACTCATGGATCATTTTCCTAAATTATCAAAATTATACAACTATTTTTATTTGTTTTCAGTATGTTACATGATATTTTTAGTAAAATTAATTTTAATTTTAACTGAAATAGAGACACATTGTTAAACTAGAAACACAGAAGTGTTGAAATTTATCACATTCCTTAAAGTTCCCTCAAGTTCCTTTGAAAGAAAGTGATAAACGGAGAAAAATTAGTGTTAAAATTGTTTTGAGGGAGAATAATTCTGTGCAATACATTGTATTCATTAGTATTAAAACATTTAATTTTGATTAGGTTAATGAATTTGAGAAAAAATAATATTATGAGGATAAAATAGTATATTAAAAAACATTACCTTCTCATTGAATTATGAGTTGCAACTTTGAAGTCCTATCTATCACGAGCATGAGCATGTTAAAAATAACCATCCCAATGCAAACATAGGAATCCACCTGTATATGAAAAAAATAATTATGTGTGTAATACTAAAAGGAAGTGAATTAAACATAAATATGAAACAATCCACTACTTATATGTAAGTCATATCTTCATTCTATTTTTCAACATTCTTCCATCAGGTTTGATGCCCATTCATTTCTAATAAAACCTATATCTTCTTACGAATATGAGTCTTTTCGATAGTCATAGTAATACTGGAAAAATATAAATACCAAAATTGTTTAATAATATTTAATATAAAATAGTAATTATCTTCAAAATTACCTCTTTTGGGATACTAGTTTGTTCTTGTAATAAGATATATCTCATAAATTTACAAACATAATAACCACAATCTATTCCAATTTTTTATTTATTATGCTACAAAAAAAATGAGAAAAATAAGTAATTTTTTTATAATTGTTTTGGTAGTGAAATATTAGTATATATACCCTAATACTTGTCCATTCGTAGAACTTTTTAGGGTCGTTGTGCTTAGTCCCTTGCCTCATTCATTATTTTTCATGTCATTTGTGAACCAACCTATCTTTAAAGAATCCTCATTAATAGAAAATATAAATTATACAACCTGATTTTTAGTTCTAAAATGTAGGATATAGTGTATTAAATTTTGAAAAAAGTCCATTATGTGTGTTGGGTTTGTTGGGTATCCATGCATTGAATCCATGAAATAAATATTTGGAGTATCCAGATTGACAACAATGAGCTTCCAATGCTTCCTAATAAAAAAATAAATAAGTAAGTATATAAATGAAAATATATTGATTTTATATAATTGTAGAGTGCTACCCCTATATCATTTGTATTAAGACGTTTTGGCCATCTGTAAGTTTACTTTCAAATGATTTGACCAGGTCTTCCACTATTTCATCCTTTTTTGTGATTCAATTTTTGGTTGTTCCATAGAGGTGGTCTGAGGACTAAAATGTTCAAATATTTTTCATAGGGAATTCCATTTAATTGTTTAGGATATATACACCTACCAAAAATATGAATTTTATTTATTCATAATCAACATAATATATCATATTTGGAAAATCAAATCATGAAAACATACCTAATGTATACATTTAAAACTAAAGAAACCTAGCCAATAATAATCAAGGATTTAACTTAATTTCTCAACAATAATGAAGTAATTAAATTCCCCTCTAAAAATATTTTCTTTAAAATAAACTATGTGACAAGAACCATTTTTTAAATTTATATCCACATGAACCTTCAGTGATAGTAAATGCAGATATTGAACATTCAATGTAAAGATTCTTTAGGTAGATCTTTTTGATTGGTTGGTCGATAATTTAGAGAGTTTCGAGTCAGTATTTCATTTAACACCTTACCTTTTTTCATCTATAATAACATTTATCAGTTCAAACCATTTTTCATTAATTGTTTAAGGATTAACTTGAAAAATAAATTGGAAATGAATACCTCATTTTTGACATGTTTCTTTAGAAGATGTAAAGGCCATGATATGAATGTTCCAAAAACAAGGTCGACTGTATGAATGTCATCTTCATTAAGTTTAATATATTTCTCAGTTATCGGCTCAGGATCTACATTAATCACCACTCTAACATGACATGTTGGAAGTGGCGTATTGTATAGACTCTCACTTTTGATATTAAACATCATATCCCTCAATTTAAGGAAATGGGTTGGTGTTGATAGATATATATCACATTCATTTTTAGCCTATGGAATATTTGTACAAGAACAATATTAGTGTCTTTATGATTCACATTTAATAGAAAAAATTATATAGAATATTGATTATCGTGCCTAAGATAGCTCTTTGGGGGGAATGGCTCCCCTCAAAGATGGTGGGGGTGGGACAAGATATTCATGCAGTGTTTTTTCTTTATATATCTCTCTTATTTTCTTCCCCCATAAATTTTTCTAGTTACTCTCTATACCATTGTAATTTTTCTTTAAGGATATCTAGACTTTCTATCATCTATTTTATTTCATCACCTTTCTCCTCCACTTGTTTTTTTCTTGAAATATGTTCGAGGTGTCACCCCAAAACTCGCTCCTCTGATACAGTCATACTATTCTGGCCTCTTTAAGACCACCCATAGTATGTAGCCATCCGATATTGGTTTTACTAATTACTATAATTTATCAGATATAAAATATAAGAAAAGAAGTAATCATTGTTATGTAATTGTGATTTAAATAAAACCAAAAGTTTATTATGTCATACTTATTCTTGTTTCCCACATTATTTGTGTGTTTTGATCTATTAGTTTACAATATTTATTTACACATTCCTCCATCTATAGCACATGGTGTGGGATGGAAGTGGATTTGTATTTTGAGTCATCAATATACATATAAATGTAGGATAATTAAGTTGTTGTTTCTTGTAAAATAAAGGTATTACGGTAGATTTAAAATACGTACAAGTTTTTTTCCCAGTTAAGTGTACCCCATACATGCATTATGTTAGGGGTATGTTGATTTTAATTTCCATTCCTTATTTTCTACACTCAACTACTCTTTCATGAGGAAAAAAATCAATCAAAGTGATGAATAAATGTATCAACAAAAAATGTATTACGTGACATGTTATACCTGAAAGGACACATCTACACAACATGTAGTAAATGCATCCCATGATTATTGGGTTATCAGGTGTTCATAGATAAGTGTTTGGTATAGTTTTATTTTCCATTCATCATATTTAAGATGATGTATCGTTAGAATTGTGTGAAAGCTAGTATGGACCTTTCTTTCAAGAATTAATATATATTTATTATGGGATTCATCTACTATTAATGTACTCCAAAAGGGATGATAAATAGTAATTCAATGTTTCATTATTTTATTTTTTGATAAATTAAATATATGATATCATATTGTTACCATATCCTCTTCTAAAATCAGTTTCATAAGTACAGGGACGATATAGTTCCATGAATCTACATCAATCGGCACATGTTTCCAAGTGAAAATTTCAAGGTAACTACTAATCATGGCTTTGTTAGGGTTAATATGTTGGCCCTATGCATTTCATATGACATCACATTTTATGACTTTGAATTTCACCTTAATGATGTTCTCTAACACATTCAAACTATGGTGATCCTATTTTTTCTATGTCGTCGGTCCTTTGCCGCCTATAATTTCATCAGATTAAAAATCATCAGCTTGTTCTTTTATAGAGGTAGCGTTGACATGTGAAGATGGTCATTTCACCTATACAATGGGAGAAACAACAGGTTGAGAAACCAGTTGTTCCTTAGTATTGTGAGCACCGACATGTGTAGAAGGTCATTGTTCCTTTACATTGTGAGAAGAAAAAAGTTGAGAGACCTATTGTTCCTCAAGATTGGGAGCACCAATAGGTGAAAAATTCATTATATATAGAAGTTGTTTAAAATTTAATTTAGATTAAATAAATGCAACAACGAATAGATAATAACATGAGGTGACATGATGTATATTATAAAAAAATATAACATGATTATTTAAGTCTCTTTTTTTAAAGGCTAAAGGGATTTGACCCCTCTATAGACTATCCAAATCCATTGGTTTTGGTCTCCCCTGACCTACAAAACACCAGCTACATTGGTAGCACTATGAAATGATTTTTAGTCCTAATGAAATGGTTATCCTTAATTGAATTTTCATTTGACCCTCAGTTGTTTTGGTCGATAACAGAATAATTGAACACTTTCGGTTTGTGGGGTCTGGAATATAAAATACATATAATGCCTATGATTCCATTATAAATGGTTCATATTTGTACCCTTACATACAAAAATCAACATTCATGAATCCTAATTCATCTATTTTAATTTCAATCATGTTAAAGACCCACTTTCAACAAAAAATAATTACTTGGAATGTTGTATAGTCCAACTCGAATATCTATTTGATGATGTTAAAGTTTGAAATATTAACGTAAATTGGATTTCTTCCCTTAATATGAGAAACACGTATCACTTCATAAATATATGCAATTCAATAATTTTTCTTCATAATTTCTCTATTATGTACATTTTTATAGAATATATAACCATTAATTACATAAAAATTGGAAGATAATACATACAGACTAAGTCCTCTAGCTATCCATAAAATTTGTTCAAAAATTGAATCCATATTTTTTTCTAAATTCATTAAAATTATAGTCCTAAACACCCCTATAAAATGTTTATTATGTGTATTTGATATCCATACTTCATCCCTTGATGGATTCAAATGCCTAAGAATTTCTTTTTTGGTTTCAACATAGGGGGAAACCTCGATACAGTTATGAAAAACATAAAGGTGGTCGTACTCCTATTATGTAATATATATTGTGACAACATATCTTATAGAAATTACATCAACCTCAAGCTGCTCAATGTGAAAATATTTTGGTAGACCAATTCTCTCCACACTAAACATGTATTCGGTATAGAATTCAATGCCTTCTTCAAAAATATTTCCCTCCATAATACAACCCTCTAGAGGACATTTATTTTTGACATACCTTTGAAAATATTAATATATTATTCGATGGGGTACAACCATATATAGTGTTCAAGACCACACAATCTAATATCTATCACCAAATGAACAATCAAATGAATCATCATATCAAATAATATTTGAGGGAAGAACATTTCTGATTCATATGATATGATGGAAATGTTTCTTTCCATTGAAGGAAATTTTTCTTGTGTATATAACATTACTTCATTTATCTTTGAAGAAGAAACATAGCTTGGTTAATATATGATTGACATTATTGGGTAAAATGTAACGTAAATCTATAAGAAATATATCTCGAATAAAAACATGGAAGTCATGTGATTTTATACCCTTTAACTTTAAATCAGTCATTGAAACGATGTTCCTAATATTATATGAATACCCATGTAGAACCTTTATATCATTCAATAAGTTGAAAAAATGATATATCTTCTTCATAGAAACAATGTAAGAATTTGGAGGAAGAAAAGTTCATTTTTCACCCTTTACTGGAACTAACTCTTATCATATTACCATGTGAACCATGTCCAACCTAGCCTTAATTATATCCAATGTTTTGCAGAGTGTATTTCTCTACATGTCAAGGAAACTATAAAAAACATTTTTTATCAACATTCATAACATCTAGAAAAATTCTAACATATAGGAAATTCCAGTATGGTAGTTCAAAAAATACTAATCTCTTTTTCCAATGGATTTTGTATGGTTTTTCAAAAACGGTTTACCCGTAGTTTCCACATATATTACTTTCTCAAATAGTTGATCACCAATTATAGGAGATATCACTGTACATTCTTATGAACTTCAATCAAATTATGTCACCCAAGATCAGTAGTTATGACTTTGGGGTAGAAATATGCGATGTCTTAGAAATAATTTTTTTTGAATGCTTCATCATAGCTAATTGTAAACGTTGTTCGAAAATGGGAAACCCTAGAGTTCCATTAATTATATATCCTAAAAAATTTCCATAAACTGGAAATTCATTTATTATCACATACAAAATGGATATTAACATGAAGTATTCATTACTATAAGAGTCATACAATGTAAATCATGAATCCCACAATAATTTCAAATCCGTGATAAATAGAGCCAAATAAACATCAATATCATTACTTGGTAGTTTTGGGCTTGATATAAGCATAGATAACATGTTGTATTTTTGTTTTATGCATAATCAAAATGGAAAGTTATAATTTACCAATATAACCAATCATGTACTATGAGTATTGATTTGAAAACAAAAAAGATTCATGACATTTGTAGATAATGTAAGACGATGGCTTCTCGACTGATTTCCAAATAAAGGATACTAATGATAAATTATATTACACTAAGGAGATTCTATTGTGTGATATAGTTTCCCATCTTTGTTTATTTTATCTTCATGCTATGCCAATTTTCATGTAGTCTCTTTACTTCCCAATAGTTCACTAAACAATGAAATGATTGGAAAGTACCATAAAACTTCAATAGGACTAGATTCCACTTTATTGTATCTAGAAGCACCACACTTTAGGAATCCATTAAGTGATTTTTGTTCCTTCTAAAAAATAAATAGTCATTTGGGTAGGCATGTATTCTTTCATAGATCATACCCCCCAAGAATAGCATTCGTTTGACAACATATATTCAGCTCAAGATCTCATTATCTTATAGGAGCATGTTATTTATGAGAAAAAATGTTCTGTAAAATTTGATTCACTCCATATATTGCAGTCTTTCAAGTTATACAATTTCATTACAGCTGACAATGCTATATATTTAGTGCAACCAATATACCATAATGTCTTTGCACACAACATTAACTTATTAAACAATTTTAGGTAATCGTGAAGTTTATCTTCAAATTTCATTATCATTTATTCAATACGATCTTCATCATCATTCGAATCGGTAATCAGATTCTCGATATTGTCTCTTCATTGTCCATACTTGTAATGATATTAAATGATCCATAAAATGTAGTGTTATCCTATCCACTAAGTACATTCACTTTTCTCCATGTGTATTACAACATTTATAACTTTGATCTATTCTAGGACATATCAAGTGTTATTCTAATCCTCTGGACTAATTAGTCTTCAATAACAATAGTGTAAACCTAGAAAAATGATTAGAGAAGGTTCATATTCATGATCTTTTGAAAACTTGATAAACCCTTTCACTCCATCTTTATACACTTTTGTCTGAAAATTAGCATTAATTCATTATTTATTAATATCTATCCTTTTTAATTCAGTATTAGTATTATTTAACAAAATAAATACACAAAATATGTTCAACTAGGGTCACCATCCAACTATATATCCCTCTCATAAGATCCAATAGAAGAAGAAAAGCAAGAAAAAACCTGAAACTTTAGAATATATGGGTGATTTTAAAGTCCATTAGGTCACCACAACCTACCAAATATAATAAATGTCTCTATTACTAAATCCAAAAAAATATAGTTTTAAATACATTAGAAAAACAAACATTTCTATACTTTTTTAACAAATAGGTCGTAATACATAAAAGTGTGAGAAACCCATTTGTTTTAAGAATTTAATTAAATGAAAAAAATTCACTTGCAATTTTTTTTCCTCGGCCGAAACCTCTTGGTCAAATAACCTTTTTAAAATTTGAAATTACACTATTTCATAAATGCCCATTTTTTAAAAACACATTTCAAAACTCAAATAAGTTTCCAACATTCATACAGTTTTCTAAAATATCATTGAAAAAAATAATTTCTATAAAACTAGGTAGGGTGGCCTAAAACCCCATTTTTAAAATCCAGAAATTCTTGGTGTCTCAAATACAAACCATTCTAAATTTTATCATCTATGGAAAACTTTCAAACTCGTAATTAAAATAATTTTTAAAAAATTAAAAATTACGCTTTAATTTTATCCTTCCTTAAAAACCATTCACAATCCCTTTTAATTTTTTTTGAAAAAAAGACCATACAAATATTTAAGAAATAACATGGTCAAGCACCAATATTGAATGTCAAAAAACTAGTTCATTAAGAAAAACATCCCCACATTGGATCACAATATACAATGGTCATACAATAATCAATATGTCTTAGAGGGTATCACAACATTTATGAAAATGAATTTTTATAAAATTACAAATGGATATTCTCTTTTCAAAACATGATTCTAATGAAAAGACATGTTATCATTTATAAAATCCATCCCAATATACACTTCAATATAATTTTATCCAAATAACATTGAATTTCACATGGGAATTTACATTTTCCTTTAAACGGACATTGAAAAAAATTCAGAGGAATAATAAGTTTCAAAATTTAATTCACTTGGGAAAACACACCCTTTTTAAATAATCCATCTCATTTGTAAATATTAAAATTTTTAAACACTCCAAACTATTGATATAAAAATTAACTAAGGCTAAAAAAGTTGTTTTAAATATAGATGATAAGGTTTAACTCACAATATTAAAAGTAAAACAATGTTTCTAACATTTTTAACACTTTAAAATCACCCAAACTCTTAGTATGAAATCCATTTAACACAAGAATAATTTTTAAAACATCAAGTCAGTGATTACCACTGATTTTATAACCTAAATAATTCTTTTAAAAAATCTATTAAGCATTTTCCAAAACACTGGTCATTGAATATCATTCCATAACAAGGGATAAAACCCCTTGGAAAACACAATTTATCCCTCAAGAGTACTCTATAGAAATAATTATAATAATGAAACACATTCAAAACATCAATCATTTAAAGATAAAAAAATATGAATGAGAAAAAAGGCAACACGGTATATAAAAAATATAGTAAAAAAGATGATGTAGTAATGACAGATAACGAAATATAAAATCTTACTAATGTATATCCATAAATGATATGTAATTATTTTATAAAGAGGATCATCAATGGAATGGATTAAGAGTAATATAAAAAGTTAATGGAAATGTCCAAGCAATGGTACATCAATATCCCACTCTCTATTGAAATATCACAAATTTATTCATGTGCCTTGTTCCTTAAGGAACTCATTTATAATAAAAATAAATTATAAGATATAACAGTGATTTATATAAGAGAGGAATTCATAGGTATTGGTCAATGAAATCTTCCACTAAAACTTCAAGCTCCATTAAGCTTTTCTATTCCATGAAATATTTGTGTTCTAACATTATAGAATTACATTTTTGATTTATAGGGGTCTATCCGGCATATGATGCTATATATTTTCATGAAAATTAATCTTGATAAAATAGATGTTACTTTTTTACTATAGGTCTAGTCCATCAAGTACGCCAATGGAATTTAGGACGATGTATTTGGATATGTAGGGAAATTAATCATTCTTGTTTATATTAACATTCTAGAAATTGTGGATGAATGATAAATACTGATAATCATTGGATAAAATTTAATATGCATAGGGGATTTATTCATTAATTTTAATCAAGGACAGTTGCGTTTTCAAATTTTAGTGGTTCAAGTCAAAATTTCCATGATGAAATAGGTGAATCATGTAGATGAAAAGGAATATTGTCATGTCTTTATCACCACTAATAATTATTATAGATAATTGAAAATAAAATCAGTTGAAGAAAAAGGTATTATTTACTTGATCAATGTAAAATCCCAAAGAAATATTATAGAATGTCATGTGAATATGGAATAAAAAGAATGATTCAATACAGTGGATATAATTTCAAGGACTGTCTTTACTAAATTACTTCTCTAAATTTTGTTTCCAACCAAGTTAGAGATATGGAAATTCTTGATAATCATGAGGAACTCATTCTTAGGAAAATCATAGGAAACAGTTTGGGAGGTCATGGACTATAAATAACTATAGAAAAATGTAATGGTGGAAGTTATAGATAAAACAAAAGATGAAGACAATGATTGGGACATTGTTGGTATTGTGAGAAGAGTTGATCTGGATATTGAACTCAAATTATCCTCTGAGGAAATTAATAACTGGTGGGATAAAATAGGGAAATAAAATAGAGTTTTAAAATAATAAAAGTGTTTTATCAAATAAAAATAGTGTAAAAAAATAATAAAAATAGATATTGAAAAACGTAAATAAAAAAAAAGATAATTCTGGTAACGTGGTTGAGGTATGGTTCATGAATAAAGAATGGTCCAAGATAATTGATGGCCTAAATAATTTATTGAATGATCCAGTCAAGAGAATAAATTAACTCCAAATTGATGTTATGATGTTGTGATATAAGTTTGATGATTATGAGAGGCTTCAAACTCTCATAATGGAATAAAAAAGATCATGTGAATGGGCAATGAATGATGAAAATAAGGTACATTAGGAATCTACATAGAGGGTAGATACCGATACACCAATAAATTGGTTCCAAGATAATTTAAATTTAGACTTAAATAATGATCATAATAACAAATCAAAAATTGTTGAAGAAAACCCTAAATGAATGAATTTACCAAAACAAAACCAAAGTGGAAGATCACAATTGTTAGAAGAATCATCATGAAGTATGAAAATGATGAAAATATAGAGGTAAAGACATCACAAAATAGAAAATTTTGTAGGCTAGAATGAAAACTACATTATCTACAATGGCCGGAGAGATAGAGGCAAGGTAGAGAGAAAATGTGACAGCGAAGAAAGAGGAGAAGTAGGGTGTTAAGGTAGGGAGAGAGGGAAGTGGGGCAGGGAGAGATGGCGGCGGGGAAGAAGTGTGGCTAGGTGGCAGTGCAGAGGCAGTGCAGTTGGGGGAGAGCAGTGTGCGGTGGCAGCGGGGTTCAAAAATGGAAGTGGGGCTATGTCAATACTATTGGGAAAGAGTGGAGGAGAAAAAACAATAATGTTCGACAGGATATGTGGCATGGCGGCACAACGAAAGTCGACTTCTGTGAGTGCTTGAAGTGCATGGGAGAAGGAGCCGACTATTATGGTTCATTTATAAAATCATGTAACACGTTTATTAGTGATACATAAAATGCACTGATAAAGGTATGATTTATCAGCGCTAAACTAGAAAGTGTTGGTAAAGTTGTGTCTTAATCAGTGATAAAAAAGAACTGATAATGATCTAATGCTAATCATTTATTTATATATTTATATATAATTATAAAATTATATATATAATAAATAAATTTATTTATTTCTAATAAAACCAATAAATAAATATATATATATATATGAATAATAAATATATTTATATATTATATATATTTATAAAATTATAAATATTATAATATAATATTTATTTGTTTATAATTATAAACTTATAATAAATATATTTATTATATTTATAATATACATAATAAATATATAAAATTGTAATAATTTTATTTATTATACTTATAATTTTATTAATATATATCATTAATATATTGTAATTGGGGTTTGTCTTAGTGGTAAAGCACCCCATAATACTATATCAAGGTTGGGTGTTAAAAACCCATGGGGTGCAGGTTACTGTACCAGGACGGTAGTAGTGATGAAACTATAGCACCAGTGGCACTATAGTGGTCGTTGACACTGTAGTAGAACTATACTAGATGCAACACCGTAGTGGTTACTGTATCATCAAATGAACAATAGCAACACTTTTAACTGGAGGGATTTCAGGTCAAAATTTGGGACTAGAGGGTCATGTAATGGGATTTCATGCCCACTAGGCCTAAGAGCCATGTAATGGATTCATGCCCACTTGGTCTACGGACCATGTCCTGAATATTTAAGGCATGATGGGTTGGCTATCCCCTTGGGGGGGTTATGGCCTTCCTTTCTGGCCTATGTGTGTGGCATGTTTGTGTTTAAATGTTATTGTACCCCCAATCACCTAATATGTATATATATATATATAATTAATATATTTGTTATAATTTTATAATTTCTTTAATATATCTATATTTAATTATAATTATAGTTATAAATATTTTTATTTATTTATCAATATTTCAATATATTGGTATACATATATATTAAATTATATATATTTATAAAATTATAAGTATAATAAATATTTTTTTTAGAATTTTATATTTATTTATTTATAATTATAACTATAAATAAATAAATAAATATTTACAATTAAAAATTTAAAAGAAATATTTATTTATTTATACTTAGATATATATATATATATATATATATAGAAAATTATAAAATGATAAGAAATAAATTTATTAAAATTTTAATTTAATCAATATATATAATTAATATATTTATTTTAATTTAATAATTATTTAAAAATATCTATATTTATTTATAATTATAATTATAATTATCTATATTTATTTATAATTTATTTATATATTTATAAATCTATTTATTTAATCTCATATATTTATAACATTATAAGTATAATAAATATATATTTTATAATATTATAGTCATTTTAATAAATAAATATTTATTTATATGATTAACTAGAAATAAAAATATATTTACTTATAATTAAAAAGTAATACTATATATATATATAGTTATAAATATATATATATATATATTTAAATAATTATTAAATAACAACAAATATATATTAGGTGATTGATGGTACAATTACATTAAACACACACACACACACTACAGACACATGCTGGAAAGGCAGGCATGATGCAGGTATGACACTACACTAGGCCTTCGAGCATGTTTTGGGGCCTTTGGGCCATGTGGTGTGCTTCATGCCTACTAGGCCTTCGGCCATGTACTGAATAAATAAGGCTTGTTGAGTAGACTATCCGTTGGGGTTAATATATTTATTATAATTTTATAATTCTGTAAATATATCAATTTTTTTTAAAATTATTGTTATAAATATTTGTATTTATTAATAAATATTGTTATAAATTTATAAATATTTTTATTTAATTATATTTATGAATAACTTTATAAGTATAATAAATATATTTATTATAATTTTATTATTAGTTACATATATATATAATTATAAGTATAAAAAAATATAGTTTTAAATATTTTTATATAATTATCAATATATATATATATAATTATATAGATGAATCTAATATAATTTTATAACAATTTAAATATATATAGTTATAATTATAATTATAAATAATAATATTTAAAAAGTGTTTATATATAATTAAAAATTTATAATTATAAATATCATAACTATATTTATTATTTAAATATATTTATTGTATTTTTATATGTATTTATGAGAACATAATAGATTCATGAGTATAACATGAGTGAATCATATACCTTGTAGCTTACCCAACCCAGAAGCCACTATACCGGTGCTCCGAGCAGGGTGGTTACATGACCTTAAGCACGTCTCCTCATACACCAAAGGTTTTCCCCTAATAGCGGGGGTCCAAATAGTCAATTGGGGAGACTATACCCACTTTTTATCAGAGTAATACACAACAAGAAGATAAAAAGAAAATAGAATAATAATAACCAATAATCCCAGGGAATACATAAACAACAATTCACCAACAGGGTACCACCCTGTCCATCAGTAAATATGCGATGCCATGCTACAAGTGAAAAAGTAAACAAAACCCAAAATGAAGACAAACTGCATAATCCCTAAAATGGTCCTGATAGCAAGTCCGGGTCCTCCTCCATGTATACCCATGCCAAGCCATCTTACCAGCAAGGGACTTTTTCCTTCTCTTGACTTGAAAACATGATGTCTGCTCGAGTACCCAATGATGCCCCAAGTAGGGTGTGACTACAACTAAGTAGGCCACCACTAACAGTGTCTACAAAATATCTAGTATAAATAATTGTGCATGAAAAATGGAAATGAATCATAAATGACAAGGAAAAGATATAGTGGCCATATCCAGTTTAGGTCCATTACAAACATTTATTACCATTTCTATATCTTACAATTTCATCCCATTTCCCATTACTTACAATTTCCAACACATTTAACATGGGTTCATCAATCCCAACAGGCTACATGTGCTCTTTTACACAATCACATGCATGTGAAAAAAACACGGTTATCCTATCTCAGTGGGACTAACATCCTCATGAAAACCATATCTTCACCTCGAAGCCTCAGTCTAGGGTGGATGTAACTATTAGGGGAACATAGCCTCTGTCCTCTTCCCTAATTTGTGCATTATGGGTGGAGTTTAGATCCTCAATACAACTCCACCCATGGGCGTAAACCCTCTTCTCAATACCCCACTCCACTAAGCCATGTGAAAATTCTATACATATATGTATCCATTAACCATTCACCCAACATCACAACCATTTCCCAAGGCAAACATAAATCATAAAAATAACATAATATTCAATACCATACCATAACCCATTAATACATTTACCACATTCAACATTTGACAACTTAGACTGATTCCCCATTTATTATTCTTATCTCACTAATAAATCATTCATTATTCCTATCTCAATAGGATTCGTTCATTATGACTAAATCACTAGGCTTCATTTATGGGATCATAATACATTTTATTATGGTCTTTAATCATTTCCATGTTAATCGAGTTTCCCTTAGGTTATTACTATTCCTAGGTGCATAACCTAGCTTCTAATACAATACAATCAAACACATCAACATGTTTATCAAGTCTCTACATAACTACACAACAATATCACTTATTCTTTACAAATACCTAGGTCTAGGAGAGTCGTCACACCACAAGGGTGGCCCTAGATTAGTCTCATCACCCTCAACACATCCCATGCAGATTTTGAGGGTTTCCATTTACCTTCTTAATAACTATTTTACCAAAACATGCCAAGGGTGATCGAAACATACCAAGAGACACCCAACAACAAAACCACACTTGCACAAATCCAGAGACAAACCATGGGATAAATTGTAGAACACATACCTTGATTCCATGGGTGAAAGCACTCATAATCAAGCCCTTAGATTATACTTCAAACAACCCTTGAGGCTTCAACCTAGATCTCACCCAAAGAGTAGATTTTTTGATCTTCAGAAAAATAGGAGAAGAAGATACAAACCCAAAAATATAAAGAGATAAATGAATGGGATTAGCCTTACCTAGAGATTCGATCCGCAACCAAGGGAACCTAAAATGACATAGAAACGAGAAAGAATGATCTCTTAGAGCTCTTGGAAGATTTGGTTCGTTCCAATGGTGAAGTGAGAAGAGATGGGAGGAAATCCCAAGTTGGGTACTAAAATACCGGTGTGGAATTTTTTTAATTTTTTAATAGTTTATGGGATGCATAGTTTACCCACATGGGTTTCCAAACCATGCAGATGCCACTGTCCAAAAACAAACCTCCTGCACGGTTTGCTGGGTTATCCGCACGATTAGAACTAACCATGCGCCAACCGTACACCCTACCTAGAAACCCTTTGTTTCTATATTTTTTGTTTCCTAAACCCTTGGAACACCATGAGCCTCCTTAAGGACTTGGGTAAGATCTTAATTAACAAAAACAAGGGATTCAAAACAAATATTAAATGATAACATACCTTTCCATGATCCGGGATCTTACAACCACACCACCTTATAACAACTCATCCTCAAACCAAGTTCCCAAGCTTCAATGCACTTTTGAGGAAAAGTGATTGGTCCACTGAGCCCGCATATTTGATTTCCACTCCCGTATTTATAGCTAAACCTTCCTATGCAGCCATTATACTCACACTAATGGCACAATATTACCCCACCAGACATTCTCACTACGATCCACCACACAAACCAGATGCTCCTCAAAGGATGCATCAACCTCAAGCTCAACATCCTCAACACCCACCATGTGATTTGGGTAAGGGTGATACTGCCGAAGCTATGACACCGGAAAGACATCATGCATCCCTCTATACCGCTGTTGAAGAGTCAATCGGTATGTCACCAGCCCAATCCTATCCACAATATCAAACGACCCCACATACCTGGGTGAAAAATTTCCCTAATTCCGAATCTGTCAGTGACCCAACTTTGGAGACACACTATGGAACATAGTATCACCCACATCAAACTCAAGAGGTCTATGCCTCTGATCTGCATATGACTTCTGCCTAATCTAACCCATTTTCATCTGTTTCTAATCAAATCAACTTTCTCCAAAGTCTCCTGCATGAGATTAAGTCCCACCATCTCGGATTCAATGGTAACTAACTGATAGAGCAGAGATCTACATTGTCTCCCATAGAGAACCTCAAACCGTGAATTCTAAATCATAGCATGAAAACATTCGTTTTTGGAAAATTCAACAAGAAACATGTGCTTCTTCCAAGAGCCACAGAAATCCAACACACAATCCCTCATCATGTGTTCCAACACTTGGATTATACGCTCTGAGTTCTCATTTGTCTGTGTGTGAAAATCCATACTCAAAAGAAACTACATACCAAGCACCTTCTTCAGCCCTTGACAGAAGCCCGATGTGAAACGAGGATCATGATGTGAAACTATAGTCCATGGTACACCGTGAAACCATACTATTTTTCGAACATACAACTCACCCATTTGGTCAAATGTGTAAGTCTCTTGAATCGGTAAGAAACGATCCACATTTGTCAGCCGAACCACAACCACACATATTTCACCATTCTTCTGAGGTTTCCTCATAAGACCCACCAAAAAAACCATCATCACATCGTACAACTTCCATTACATAATGGGAAATGGATGTAACAAACCACCTATGAGTTGATGATTGACCTTCACATTCTAAAAGACTACAAACCATGAAAAAAACCCACAACTTCCATTTTCATTCCCTGCCACCAAATCTATCTATGGATATCACGATACATCTTGGTCAAACTAGGATGTACTACCCATTTTGATGCATGTAACTCACGCATCAAATAGTTTTTCATGCATACCGGCAAAACCACACGACCATGAACATGAACAACCCCGTCTATAGCGATGGACCAAACAGAAGGTGGCTCACCACCTTTAATTCTTTCCATCATTTCCAAAAATTCAATATTGTCAAGATTAATTTCCCTAATTCGACCCAAAATCATCGACTCAATCACCATAGAAGCAAGATTTGCCTGACCATTTTCATTCTGCACCTCCAGGTGTATCTCCACAAACAACTCCATCACCATCCACTCAGTGCTGGATTCTTGAACTAGAGGTTCTGAGCCTTTCTGCTCAATGAATCAGCAACACTGTTCCCTTTTCCGGTGTATATACCACCTCAATTTTAAAAAAAATGGAGATACTCAACCTATATTCACTTCCCAATATTCAAATTCTGCAGGGAAAAGATACATTTTAGACTCCTGTGATCGGTAAACACTATGAATCATTCCCCTAACATGTAGTACAACAAGAACATTAAGGCATACACTACTATAGTTAAATCAAGATCATGAGTGGAATAATTACCCACATGGGGTCTTAATTTCCTTGAAAAATAAGACAACACCCAATAATATTGCATTAACACAACCCCGAGACCGATATCGGACGCATCACAATATTGGACATACTTCCTACCTGTCTCAGGTAAGATCAAGGTCAGTTCTGTCGTCAATAACTTTTTCAACTATTGAAAATAATTCACACCAGACTTATACCACTCAAACCTGATTCCCTTCTTGGTCAATCCTGACATTAGTGCTACCAATCAAGATAAATCATAAATGAAAATCTGGTAATATCTGGCCAATACCAGAAAACTCCAAACATCTGAGACACTCTTGGGATGCACCCAAGACATAATAACTTTACCTTTATCTGGATCCACCAAAAAACCTTCCTTAGAGATGTTGTGACCCAAAAAATTCACTTCTCCAATCTAGAACTGGCACTTTGATAGCTTAGCGTAATGATGCGGCACTCTTAGTGTACTCAAAATAATTTCATGATTTTGGGCATGATTGTCATGTGTTTTTGAGTAAACCAAGATTTCTTCAACAAAGACAGCCACAAACTGATCCAGATAAGGCTGGATGATTCATTTCATCAAATCCATGAACATCGCCGGTGCCTTGGTTAAGTCGAAAGGCATCATCACAAACTCAAACAACCCATACCGACTCTTGAAATCTTTTAGCGGTACGTCGAAAGGCCTTGCACTCAACTGGTGATAACACGATCTCATATCAATCTTATAAAACACTAATTAACCCATCAAATGGTCAAATAGGTCATCAATTCTTGGAAGAGGGTACTGAATTTTCACTGTCATCTGATTTAACATTTGATAATCAACACACAACCTTAACTACCCATCGACCTTCTTTGAAAAAAGCACAATTGATCCCCAAGGAGATGTACTGGGAAGTATGAACCCCTTACGCTCATTCTCTTTAAGCTAAACCTTTAACTCATAGAGTTCATCTGGCACTATTTGGTATGGCAGAATGCAAACTGGCTCCGCTCTCGGTAGCAACTCAATCGGGAACTCAACATTCATCTTGGGTGGAAACACTGAGAAATAATCAGAAAACACATACTGAGACTGATCCACTACTTGAGAGAGGAAAAACTATTCCTCCCTTTCATCATCGAGCATAAGACTAGCTACTTGAGTCATGAGCCTATCCAGCTGCTAACAAAATAGTCTCGCATGACTTGCTCGAACATCCCACTATCCACGATGGACATAAGTGTCACCCTCAAGTGACCTAAACAATACCCTGTGATGGTAACCATCTTTGCATTACTGATACAACAACAACCACTCCATACCCAAGATCAGGTCAAATCACAACTTCTCGAGAATGAACAAGTCTCGCATGAAATGATACCCACTGAATTTAAAGCACATCCCTTACACTGCATGATATCTTAATTTCACACCCCCAGCGGATTGTCAATTGACAAAACCCCACACATACTCTCCACAGGAAAAAACAATACTACCAAAAACCGAGAAGAAATAAAAGAGTGTGTGGAACAAGTATCAAACAATGCACTAGAAAGCATAGAAGCTAAAAGGATTGTACCTTAGACTGTCGATGTCCCAACATCACCATCACTAGGTACTGACTGAACTGCATGAAGTTGACCTTCCCCTATACCCTGGGATTCAACCTATGTGCCCTTACCTATACTACCCTACTAACGTGGGTGATCCTGCCCCGGAGTTCCACATTCACCACCCTTGTTAGTATGGCCCGTGTAGCTCAAATTGCCCGCCTGATTTAGAGCAACTGATCCCTTGCCTATTCTTGGAATCTTCCTGTCATTAACATCCATGCTCCCCTAATGAGGGTTCCTATAGAACCTATACACATTTCCCAATCTACTGCATGACCGAAACTTAACTAAAGGTAGAGGACACTAGCCACCCATGTGCCCCGACCTTCCAAACTGATAGCAGAACACTTGATCACCACCCGGAGAGGATGAACCTCTCTTCTGACCACCTTTCACACTTCCTCCCTATGGAAAACTCCTAGAACGATGATTTTGGACATCAAAAACTATACCAATTGTCATTCCAAATAGAAAGACAAGCCTACTTACTAAATCTCTCTTCATGTTCCCTATTGAGATCAGGGATTGATCCAATACCTTTGTAAACCTATTCAAAAGAAATTTATTCACCTAAGACCTGATCTCATGTCTCAACTCATACTGGAAATTCACCGTAACTACAACCTCACCCCCTCAAACACAGGAATAAAGCATCATAGGTCAGTGGAGTAGCCAACATACTCCATAATAGTCATCGATCCCTGAGTTAGGCTCGTGAACTTTATAGCAAGCTCTTACCTCAAATTCTCTGGGTAAAATTGTTCTAAAAACATTTCCTAGAAATCATTCCATAACATCCCCTCAGCCTACTCGGTCTGAGCCAAGATGTCCACCAACACTTTTCCTATCCCCGCAATATATAAGCTTCCAACTTGATTCACATCCTCATAGGAGTCTTCAGATGATCAAGTATCATATGGACAGACTCTATCCAGAACTCTGCTGCCTCTGGCCCACCCTCCCCATTAATGGTTGGAGGGTGATGTAGCTGAAACTCTCTTGTCATCTCAAAAAATCTCAGTGCAACCCACCTTGGGTCCCAATCCATAAAATGCATAAAACAAGCCGAGTTCTCTTGGAACTGATCTTATGTATATTCATAAATAACCACATTCTCTTTCTCATATACTAGAGGAGTGTTCTAAGAAACATCCTCTTATTGCCCAACCGGTGATCAACATCATGGTGTCATTTCTCTACATTTAAAAACATGAACTTTAGAACACATACCATAAAACTTCCACAATTCATAACAAGAAGTATCTTCACCAGCTACAATAATCCACCATGCATGCACCATCCAAGAAAACCATAATATTCTGAAAACACCACCCCACCTATCCTTATTAGAGCCATGGTCTGCAAGGGATAAACTACCATACACCACTAAAAGTCTCACACCACATGTTACAAACAAAATTTTCAAATCATTACAAAAACATAATTACACATATTTCATTAATAATTACTTATCATTATCTTATTTTCACCCACTGGCACTATTTCGTTTAAGACATTTTTCCTTTTCAATTAACAAGATGCAATGTGGGTCTTATCCTTCATGCCTTACACACCCAACCTGGGTGTGCCTACTATAATTCATGCCACCTATATCTTTAAGTTCCTACAATGATGCATTAATGCAAAACCTCATGTCATTGAGGTTAGAAGCCAAATATCCTAAAAACATCACATCACCCAACATGTGCATCAACCAATGGTGAAATATCATCAACTATAAAATTGCACAGTCAAGAACAACAATTACCCACCCTGGGTGACTTGAGTTTTCCCCCGTACATAGGTTAGGTACTCACATGCACAATCTTATTACCAAGGCCTGAAAAATTAAAACTCCCATATACCATCTGCAAATAATAGGATTCTAGAGTAGGAGAAGAAAAACCACACTCTGATACGGCTTTTTAACGTACCCAACTAAGAATCCACTATACCGGTGCTCCGATATGGGTGGTTAAATGACCATAATTGTGCCTCATCATACGCTAAACATTTCTAACTAGTATCAGGTGTTCAGATAGTAAATTGGATTCTATAACTCCTTTTATCAGAGTAAGACACAACAAAAGATAAAAAGGAAATAATTGAATAATAACCAACAATACTAAGGCATGAATAAAGAACCATTCCAAAAAGGGGTACAACCATGTCCAACAGTAAATATTCCATGCCATGCTGTAAGTGAAAAAGTGAACAAAACCCAAAATGAAGACAAACTACAAAATCCACAAAATGGTCTCAAAACCACGTCTGGGTTCGCCTATAGGTATACCCATGCCAACCCAACTACTTAGAAAGGTCCTTTTCCATTATCCTAACCTATAAGCATAAAGTCTACTTGGGTACCCAAAGGCGGCCCATGAATGGTGTGAGTATAACTCAGTAGGACACCACCTATGGTGTCTACAAATATCTAGTATGAAAAATTATGCATGAAAAAGGGAAATGAATAATAAATGACAAGGAAAAGATTAAGTTCCCTTATCCATTTTTGGTCCATTACCAACATTTATTACAATTTACATATCTTACAATTTCATCCCATTTCCCATTACATATGATTTCCAAAACATTTAAGCCAGGTTCATCAAACCTAACATGTTACATGGGCTAAAGTACACAATTACATGCATGTGAAAAAACACACTATTATCCTATCTTGGTAGGAATAACTTCCTCATGACAACAATATCCTCACCTCAAAGCCTCAGTTCGGGTGGATACAAACATTAGAGGAATGAAGCCTATGTTCTCTTTTATAACCCATGCATTAGAGGTGGATTTTAGAGCCTCAGTCCAACTCGACCTATGGGCATAGAACCTCAAGTCAATACCCCACTCTACCAAGCCATGTGCACATGTTATACATATATGTATCCATTAACCATTCACACAACATCACAACCATTTTCCAAGGAAAACATAAATAATAACAATAACATAACATTTAATACAATTTCATAACCCATTAACAGATTTACCACATTTCTCATCATTTATCAACTTATCCCGATTCCCCTTTTATTATGCCTATCTCACTAAGAAATCATTCTTTCTGCCTATCTCACTAGGCTTTTTTCATTATGACTAACTCACTAGGCTTAATTTATGGGTTTATAATCCATTTCATTATGGTGTTAAATCATTTCCATGTTATCCAAATATCCCTTAGTTTTTTACTATGCCTAGGTGCATCACCAATCATCTGCTTCAATCCAATCAAACACATAAATATGTTTATCAAGGATCTACATAACTACACAACAATCTCACTTGTTCTTTACAAATTCCTAGGTCTGGGAGAGTCGGGACACCTCATGAGTGGCCGTAGATTAGTCTTATCACCCTCAATGCATCCCATGGGGATTTTGAGGGTTTCCATTTACCTTCTTCATGACCATTTTACCTAAACATTTCAAGGGTGATCAAAACATACAAAGAGACACCCTAAAACAAAACCACAAATTCAAAAATCCACAAATAAACCATGGGATATAACTTATAGACCACTTACCTCTATTCTGTGGGTGAACACACTCTTAATCAAGCCCTTAGATTCGACTTCAAACAACCCTTAAATAACAAACCTAGATCTCAACCAAACAGTAGGGGTTTAGAGCCTCAGAAAGAGAGGAAAAGAAGATACAAACCCTAAACTCAAAAGATAAGTAAGAATGGGATTAGAATTACCTGGAGCTTAGATCCACAACCAATGGCACCAAAAATCCTTAGAAAAAAGGGATATTGATCTCTTGGAGATCTTGGAAGATTTGTTTTGTTCGTAGGGTGAAGAGAGAAGAAATGGGAGGAAATCCCGAGTTGGGTATTAAAACCCCGAAGTGGTAAAATTGTAATTTTTTAAAATTTTATGGATTGTAAGGTTTACTCGCACGGTTTTCCAAACAGTGTGCAAACCGTGTGGAGGAAACAATCCCAGAACCCACCTCCTGCACAATTTCTTGGGATGTCCGCACGGTTGGCAATAACCTTGCGCATACCGTGTGGCCTACCAATAAAACCCATTTTCTCAATTTTTGTGTCCCAAACCCTTAGAAAACCCCCAAGCCTCCTTAAAGACTTGGGTAAGCGATTAATTAACTGAAAAAAGTGATTCAAACAAAAAATTAAAAGAGAACATACCTTTCCATGATCCATATCTTACATGCCTAGTAAAGTATAGATAAATAAACAAGTCATCCCAAATAAGGAAAACACAAATAATAATTAGGGTTTAATATATAAATGAATAGTCATGATGAATACATAATATATGCATGTCAATTATACTCACGCATCAATATATTTATTGACCAAATTCATTGGAAACATATATTTATTTATTCGTAATTATAATTATAAATATATATATTTAAAAAGTATTTATATATAATTATAAATATATATTTATAAAAATAATAAATACATTTATTATTTTATAAAATTTATTATAATATTAAAATTATTTAAATATATATTTATTTAAATATAATCTTATAAATTATTTTTTTGAAAGAATATATATATTTATTAATTATTAAAAAATATATATTTAGTATAAACATACATTTTTATTTAATGTATATAAATAAAAATTATTTTTGAATATAAATATAATAATTTTATATAAATTAATAATAATTTTTTTATTCAAAACAATTATCAGTGATAAAAAAAGTTATCATAAAGGGAAAAATTTATTAGTGATTTTTAGTGTAGATAAAGGGTAGATTTATTAGCTCTTTTAAATAGGGCTGATAAAAGCCCACCTTTTATCAGCGTATTTTTTCTAGAGTTGATAAAGGCCAGTGCTGCACTTTCACTGATATGTGGTAGTGTCTGGTCTGAGAGTATTGTTTTTTATTTTGGGATTTCATTTTGGATGGTATGATGATATCAACCCTATTATAATGTGATAATTATCATATATAGTTATAAATTTTACTATAAATTTTAGTACATGACTTCTATGATGAGTTGTCGAAAAAAATAATGGTAAATGAGAAAATGTGGGCATATGGAAAATTATTTTTTTAATATCAGGATAACTTTTACCTTCTCTCCCCACACACTCAAAAATGTCTCACTTCCCCAAACAGTAACTATAGTGATTATAGAGATTACACATATTCTTCCCCAACCTTCAATTGTAGTAGTATTTCAAAATAATTTCTTTATCTTCTTTACATAGTACAACTCAAAATTCTATTATAGCACTGCTGCTTATCCCTTAATCCCATATCCTTGAATAATTGAGGTACCAATTACATTTGAAGTTATTTAATCAATTTTTATGTTGTTGTTTCATCTTTATTAGAGTACTGTATCAATATGACTTATAAACTATTCCAGAATCCATTTTCTAGACCCAAATTGTTTTTACACAAACTTATATCCAATTTTCTAGTGTATTTTATTTGTTTCCCTGTTTTTACTTGATTTGTACATCAAATTTTCAATTTCATAATTTCTTTATAAAAATTTGAAACTATTTAATTTTTTTAAAATTCCTAGTGTAATTTCTATTCAACATGGAAGTTGATAATTATAGAGAAATTTTTCACATGAACTTAAAATACAATGGGTGTTCTGAAGGAATTTTTAGCCGTATTTTTTAAATGAACTTAAAAAAATAGTAAAACTTATATTGTAATTGCAACTAGTATTTTTACTTGAATTATCAATCGAAGTTGAAGTAACATTGTAAAGTACCTATAATCATTCCAAGTGTATATTCAATAAAAATTTAATCATAATTTCACTAAATTTCATTAATAAAATTCTTTTTTCGCATGTTGGTAAAAAAGTAACCATTTGATTGAATTTTTACTGGACAATTATTTTAAACAACCACTAAAAACCACTTAAATTTTCAATGAAACTATTAATATATCTTAATTTATTTATAGAAACAGATTTACTTTAAAATGTAGTAAATTAATTTTTGATATATAATGGAAATTATTTGATAGTTTTCCCACTGGAACCCTAATCAAATTTCACATAACATTCCACTGGAAATTTCAATACAATAATTATATTATGCTCTAGTGTAGGCCCATAAAATTTTCAAGGAAACCAATGTTTTATCATTTTTTTATTTCCACAAATATGTTTACTGTAAATTATAGTATGATTTATATAAATTGATAACCAAAATTTCTTGGTAGTTTTCTCACTTGAACATTTATCAAATTCCATTGAAAATTTCAGCTATGAAATTATATAATGATCCAATAGAAACCCACTTAATTATTTATAAAACCAAATCTATAACTTAAAGAATTATCTATAATGAATATTATACAAATTTTAGTGCAATTTATATGGATCAAGGGTAGAAATAACTTGGTATTTTTCTCAATACAAAATTAAACAAATCTCATGGAATATTCAACTTGAAATTTAATCTTAGAAATTTTATTAATTTTCAAGGGATACCCATTGAACTTTTTCGTGAAATTAATAACATAAATTAAGGTATTAAAAAAATATAACTAAAAGTGTAGAGGGATTGATAGTGGAAATTACATTACATTTTTTTCCATAGGATGTTTGATCAAATTTCACTAGAATTTTTTGTTTCCAAATTTTGTAATGTTATAGTGAAAACCCTCTTAAATATCATTGCAACCACCACTATATTTTTTAATATTGAAAACAAAATATTTAATAAAAATTTCATAACAATTTTTATGGATTGGAAGAAAGAATTTCATGGAATTTATCCCCATGGAACATTAATCACATTTGATTGAAAAAATAACTGAAAATTTATGTCCAGAAATTATAATAAGTTCTAACCCCCCCCCCCCCATGATTTTACTACAAATACTTACTTTAAATAAATACAATGTTGTATATAGATTTCTCAACATGATAAAATAAATTAAAATGATCCATAACACATTAGATAAATATTAATAATAAAATAATAACAATAATAAAAATTCTAGAAACAAAAATGGTATTATTCAACTAGAACTTCTTACATTTAGAGGATAAATAATTAATCTGATTTAATATTAAAAATGATTTCTATTTCTCAAATAATTACTTTTTATAGTGTTGTATGTTTTATGGTAATAATTTAAATTGAACAATTTGACAATATTTTTATGTAAAAACTAATATATTAACATTATTTAAATTATAAATTGATATTAAATAATATTAAGAACACCTAAAACAATAATTTTTTCAATATAAATAATTTTTCCTTATATTTTATTTTTTCATTCCAAAACTAAATTTATGAAATTTTGAATTTTAATTTTTTAAAATGAGCTTTATTTTAAATTAAATATGTTCAAATTATTTGAGAAATAATTATCGAAATATTTCTAAAAAGGTTGAATTTTGGGTGAATAGTGGAAAATACAAATTTTGAAAATACTATAACTTTAAGAAAAACTTCATATTATAATATTGATTTAAATTTTTATACATTTTTAAGGTAAAAATATATATATTTATAATTTTAAATATATCAGTTAAAAATATAATTATTAATTTATAAAACCCATTTTTAACATTTTGGTAACTTAAATAATATTTTAGTGTACTAAAAAACTATTTTTTGTCTGTTTTTTTAACTAAAAATCTACTGTAACACCCAAGCTTCCACAGTATGTTTCCCTTTGAATAATGTAATATCTTGCATTGTACGTAACCTCGAGATTCTAACACACCGCGACCAATCAAACTCGCTATTATGAATATCAATACCCACTTTTTGAAATTTTATAAATTTGATCTTTCAAAATGGAATTAATTTTTGGATTTGGAATATTGAAATTAGCTTAGGGTGAATTTTTTGTATTTTTTTGAAACCTTTCAATTTTTTATAAATAGTGAAAAACACTAAGTTATAGTTTAAAACCGAATTTCTATTTAAATAATTATTTATTTTATTTAAATATATATTAGTTCAAAATAGATACATAATACCTATATATGTTCCATGTAATTCATTGGAGTCATTTTGTAACAATATTAGATATATAAAATTTTATTGAACTTTTCGCCGTCTTTTACCCACCTCCAAGGAGCACTTGCAAATTTACATAAAACTTAATTTTACTGCTTCTGTGAGTTGAATTTTGAAAATACAAGAGACATGGTTAATATAAAATAGTAAAATTTTGTTCAATAAGATGAAAATAATTTTTGGTGAATAGTAATTTTCGACTTTTATTTACCACGGTTAAAAGTAAATAGAGTAATTAAAGGTAAAAATGATATTATTATTACCCTAACACATGTCCTATTTCTATTGGATAAGTATAATTCGACAAAAAACAACCTTATGAATAAAATATGAACCTCTTTGGTTCACTTGGATTAGATTAGGACATTTATTATTATTTAATTTAAAGAAGAGTTAAAAGAGTTAAAATCAAAGTTTAATAACTAAAAAAATTTTAATATAGGGTTACACATAAGATAAAATCAACTATAATTATTAATTAGAAAACATGAAATATTTACTACATAATGGTATTTTATTTATATTTTGTATACTTTAAATAATTTAATTTATTTATGACATAATGATGATGGAGTAATTACCTAATTAATGAAATATTAAAATAATCAATATTATAAATATCCAAATAAATGTAATTTGAGACTTTTTATGAATTATAATAATTTTATAGGTTAATATTACCTATTAGGGTTGGTAAGATGAATTGTTTTCAAATCAATAATGCAGTTTTGAATTTATAAAAAATAAGATACCAAATAGTGTCAAAATTTCTATAAAAGAGTTTTTAAAAAAATATTATATTATTAATTGATATTCTATTCCTAAAAATACAATGTTCAGAAAAAATACTTATATAATGAGAGTTTTATCATTAATTAAGAACTTGGGGTTCTCTTGTAAGTATATAGTATGTTTATTAACCATATAATGTAAAAGTACAAAGAGACATGGTAAATGTCAAACTATTTAACTAAGAGTTAAATCTAAAATATAAGGTTAATATAGTTCCACAAAACTCTCTAAAACCTATTGGTTGAGTGTTTGTCGACCCATAACAACCTTATCCTTTAAATAATAAACTTTTTAGCCATTTTAAACCGGAAAGTATTTTATTATAAAATAATATATCTAGATTTTCCTAAGGTACCCCTCACCTCTCTTATAAAAGGGCACTCCGCCTTCTGTCAAATTCACACCTTCAAAGCCTTTTTCCTTGGACAACCTCTTCCCACATTAACTCTAATCTATCCTAAATTAATTATATAAGCCTTAATTTAGTCAAAAATCTATCCTAAGGATCCCTTTTGATCAAATAAAAAGGAAGGACCCTAAGAAGAGGTAAATATTTCATCACCTCTTTCAATTTCCTTTATTCTTCCACTTCCTATTTCTTTGTTTTTCCCTTATAAAATTATAACTCCAATATCTTATATACAATGTGATTTCATTATAATTATGGTACAACCATATTCATTATTCTATATATCCTTTGAATGACATGTCACTATACATGTGTTGGTATGGCTTACCATCTCCCCGTCGTGGTGTATTTCTTATTCAATACATTATTATTTGGATGGGTATAATAATGATGTTTAATTGATGTAAATAATAAATATAACATTATGATGATTCTGTATATATTATATACCATCCAATTATATATTATTTTAATATCAAAAGAATGATATTGTCGCTTCTGCGCACGTACGGATTATCGTCTCCACGAACACGATGAGATTCATTTCCCATCATAATCCATTAAAGAATAATTTTTATTAGATGATTAAAAATAATTTCTAAATACTGAATATAATTCTGAATATGAATAAGATACATCATTTTCACAACAAATAGTACTTAAGAAACAAATCATATAATGGAAAACGAATCAGTTAACACCCGAAACAACGACAATACTAAAATATTATTAACATAGCAATATTAAAAGAACATATATGACATCATACTAATTTATCTGATTCATGAATAATTTTGTAACAATTATTTCACCATTATACAAGTGGTTAACCTACCATCAACCAAGGAAATGTACAAAGTAAGGGGTTTCTTATCTCACTTTTAATTTCGTGAGATTTCCATTGTTTGCCACTTATTTATTGCATGTGGTGTATTGTGTGACTTTATTTGATAAATATTGTCATGATTATATTTATATTAATGGTATTATATAATTAATTTGGTGGTTATTAACTTTTTTTCATACTACTTGATTGATTACAACGAAGTAATGGTTTTTAATCTCACTTTTCTCCCCGTGAGATTCTTGCTATATAGGCCACTATTTCCTTTTGTGTGGACCATGTACTACCCCTGATTGTATTCCTTTTGTAATATAATATAATTTATGGATATTTATATCATCATTGTATGATACTTCTTTCATGGGGTATATGTTTCATAATTTAACAAATCGGTAAGGGAATTTCAAATTTCAATTTCTACTCATTGGGCTTTACGCATACTTCATTGATTATTTTACTCCATGATTTGTAGGACCCCGGGACACCCTGAGAGGGGAGGGGTGAATCAGGGTGGCAACTTTTTCTTCTTTTAGTTGTGGATCTTGTTCCCATGTTGGTAGGAACAACTTAAACCAGTATGATGGATATGAACAACAATTAAACATTCACATGAAGAGAGATGACACAGCTATGTTTACGTGGTTCACCACTAAGGGCTACGTCCAAGGAGCATACGCCGACAGGTTGTCGGTCGTACCTAAATCCACTATGCTTCACTAGCTGCGGATTACAAATGTTCGGGTACAGACACTATGTCCCAGGCTCACTGCCATTACAATTGTTCAGGGATAGCTCACAGCATCCCTCGGGTCACTCCCGTTGACTCCCCCTGGCGCACTGCCGTTGGTGAAGTCCCACTCAGTTTATAGACGTGAAGGTCTCTTCAATAAATGTGCATTGATGTTCTTTGTCTCCTGTTCAGCATGAGACTTTTCTTGCATCAGGGTTCAGAGTTGATGCTCTTTATAGTTCAATCTTTCTTCTTTAGTGCAATGACTGAATGCACTAGATCCCCTTGTCTTCGTTTGCCATGTATGCATGACATCATGCATGTATCATTTATATTTCTTCTTCAATCTCGCTTTGCACCAGAAGTATCAAGCAATATTTCAGCTCTTGTGCAGGTCCAGAAAGGCGGGCGTGCTTTAACAATATCTGGCTCTCCTTTTCAAGCCCGTCGCGCAAGTCTCCCCCGTCACGCAAGTCTTAGGCGCGCAAGTATAAACTGACGCGCAAGTGTCTCCAAAGCACCTGCGCGATTCTGCCTTCTTGAACTTCAAACCTACGTGACTCACTTCCTTCCTTGCCCAAATCACCTGGGGCGCTCAACCATCAGTCGGAGCGCAACCTCTACTTGCGCGACCCAACTACCACTTGTGCGGTTTAACCACCTGCATGACGAGAGCTCGAAAAATCTCAAAGTCTTGAGCTCCGTAAGAAAGGAGGAGCGATGGTCTAGTATTTATAGGCAAACTGGACCCCCTGCGCGGCGACGCGCAAGTCATCCATCGGCGCGCAAGTCTCGGCCCCTACTAGGCACTTGCGCGATCAACATCCAAACTTGCGCGAACATCTTACCTTTGCCAAATTTGGATCTTCTGATCTCGAAAAACCATAGGCGCGCAAGTTATAATGCATTCAAGGCGTCGGCGCGCAAGTCTCTTCCCGGCACATAATTCACCTGCGCGACCTCACCAAAACTTGCGCGACCCTAATCCCTTTGCCATATTTTGATGCTACGATCTTCAAAAACATATGGCGCGCAAGTTTCCTATCCTCCATGAGTAGGGCGCGCAAGTCCCTTTGCCAAAATCACTCTTCTTCATTTGTTGATTTTGAGGCCCTGAAATTTGGCAAACACTAGAAAATGGCGCCACCTTTTATATGCTCTTTTTGTACCGCCTCCAGATCATCCATTCCTCTATCGATGTTCTTGAATCAAACATAGATCGTTGACCACAAATCTTGAACTCGACATGTAACCATGGAATCTCCTTTGTCAACAAATTGGTATGTCGTTTGTTTTCTTTGTCGACAAGCACGATCACCTCAACAACACTTCTTCTTGGTGATCTGTATCCTTCAGCAACTCTTTTGATTTTATCACAAACTCCACTATTGTGATATGTATTCTTTTAAGGAACAGCTTTAGTACCATCATCTTCTATGACAATGTGATGTGCATGGCCATTTCATAAGTCAACTCATTGGCACATTGCCTCCTTCATCAACCGTCATGATCAACTTCATGAAAACCATGTGATTCAATCCATCAAGAAGTCTCTAGCATGGTTCTCACGCAATCATGAGTAATTGCATGGTCTTCATCAAAACCCATTGTTCTCATGAAATAATGAGGAATTGCATGGTCTTCATCAAAGCCCATAGTTCTTATGCAATAAAGAGGAATTGCATGGTCTTCATCCAAAAACACCATCCTGCTTTAATCATCCTTGAATGGATTACTCCTCACATTCTTCATTGTTGTAAACAATGTATCACCTTTGACACATGTTCTTTGAACTTACGATCAACACAACAATCGTCTGAATCACTACTCCTCTACTTCATCGGAGAACTGCATGATCTCCAACATTGTGAGCTTCCATTCCTCCATTTTATTGGAGTACTTCTTGATCTTTTTCATTTTGGTATTCCATAGACAACTATTGACAAAAAATACAATCCTATACACAAAGTGGTTCCAACAATCTCCCCCTTTTTATTTTGTTGTCAATACCGTATACATCTTCTGAAATGAATTTTTCAATGTCAAAATGAGAATCTTCTATTCAATCAACTTTTCTTTTCAAACGTTCATTTCACTTTCTCTCCCCCTTATTGACAAGAAATACAAAGCACATGGTAGGGAGGGTATCAATCCACACTTAAGCAATGTTTCATTAACCATTTCACTCTAAGTCTACTTGAGCAATGCTCGATGTAGAAAACAAGAGGATTTGATTAAGTCAACAAGGTTGTCCCTTATCCACAGATCATGATACCAACATGAGATGATAACTCATGTATCTTGTCTTCACTGATTTACCACTTTAATTCCAGGTAGAAGAAGATCAACTATGATAGGGAATAATCAACCTGAAACTCCTGCACTCACATCTGCGAATAGATCAAAAACATTCAAGTGCAATCGGCAGGATAATTGGCCTTAGGGCACTTCCATTCTCTTTATGTCACTGATCAATTCAGTTACCCCCCCCCCTTTGTAGAATAATATTTGATCTGAGTAACCAAGGGATAGAGATTGAGAAATGACATACCTTCTCCATTGGAGTGTTCTTCAAGAAATTCACAGAGTTACTGCTTTTGAGTCTAGCTGGAGTTGATATTGATTGAAACAGTGATTATGGAAGCTTCTTCATTCTTCTCCCCCTCAAGGGAAACACTCCTCATCATCTTCATCAAGAGTGATCCTTCATCATCATAATCTACGAATATCAATTGAATAATCTACTGATGATGGAAACTTCTTCAGCTTGGCTATCAAGAGTTGACGACATTCACTACTTCTCAGGTTCTCCCCCTGAGAGCATGCTTCACCTTCAATTCCCTGCATTATTAGCACAAATAGAATACACAAATGATTACGGGAATAAGGTGGTTCCTTCTTGATTCATCACGAAGACTTGCTTGGTTGAGGTTCTTTTCTCAACCATGTTCCTCTGTTCACTCCAGTCTTCATCCCTGCACATTTGAATATATGTTCTGACATCTGTCGGTGTGGCATGGCTCTGTTCACATTCTCTTCTTCTTTGTGTGTAGAATTGTTATGCTTAGCAGCCATCACGAATGATACATTCTTACTCCTCTTAAATACTGCCTCTTGCTCTGGTATTAAGGTTAGACAACCTTTTGCAATGTGACCAGACTTCTTGCATCTCTCACACAGACCTTCTTTGACACGTATGTTTCTCTTTGTTTGAAATCTCTCCTACACTGTGTCTGCATCATGTGAAAGTTCTCCTTTTCCTTTGTCACCAGCCTTGGCCTTCTCATCTTCAAGTTTCCTTATTATTTTCAAATCTTCTGGCCAGATGACCAATATGTCATTTGGAACTTTTGCAGCTGGTTTAGGTCTTCCACATGGGTCCATTCGAGATTCATCCCACTTAGTGTTTCTTTTGGATGAATGACCCTTCAATTTCATGGATCTAAAATCCTGGGTCTTCTCAGCTTCCCTACTTGAGATCTTCTTGGGGGAATGTGTGTTCACAAAATTCTTCTGATTTCTCCCCAAGGTAGCTGCTTCATTCTTTGACGGCATCAAAGGTCTTCTTTTTCTTTTCAACAGTGAAAGCATGTCGATATGGACATGTGCTTGCATTGTGACCACTGTCGTTGCATACATCATAGATGTTATCAAGAATTCCAAATCTGTTTGCAGTAAACAGATTCTTCTGGACCTTCTGATGTTGCTCCTTTTTCTCTGGCTTTTTTCTCTTTGATATAGGCATTCTCTGTGCTTTTCCATGTAAGGGATTATAAAGACAATCCAGTGCACAGTGCCCAAATCTGTTGCAGCACCAACATTGACCCAAAAATCTTTTCTTCTTTGTGTCTTCTGTATTAAGTTGTTGGGCCATCTGCTTAATCTTTTGTGCTCTATTTGAGGAACCCACTTCCTCCTTTTTCTTCCCATACACCCTAACCATGGTGGTAGGTTTCTTCTTCTCACCTTTTCTCATCCATACTTGTTTAGAACTTTTCTTCCCACCTGCACTGATTGTAGGAGTGTATTTAGAAATATGAGTGCAAGATGGTTTGGATGGTACCTTCACTTTCTCAGTTGCTTATGATAGATTAAAGAGTGAAGTCATGATCTTCTTATCACATGTTTGAGGTCTTTTGACAATAGAATCATCCAGTGAGCATTGAGTACCGGCAACAACTGATTCTTGATGTGGGTAATCAAGAGTTGTCATAATCTTCTTATCACATGTTGGAGGCATTTCAGCTTTAGACTCCTCCAACGAACATTGAGTGCAAGCATCACTCATTTCATTCTTTTGTGAAGTCTCAATATGTGTGTTCTCAATCTTGGTCAACTGAGCTTCCAATTTTTGACCCACAATATTGAGGATGATCTTCTGATCTTCAATCGTGATCATCTTCTCTTTACAAGTCTTCTTCAACCTTTCAACCTCATCTTCATGCATCTTAACTTTGTTTTGTAACAAAGATTCAAGTTCCCTGAATTTAATGGAAGTTTCTTCCAAAAAAAAATTCCTGACTTCATTTCTCTTCTTCAGCTCAGCCTCAAGTGCATGGATCCATTCTTTTAAAGTCTTATTGACTTCCTCTTCTTCTTCAAAGACTTTCACCCATTTGATGAGATTCATACATTCCATAACATTTCTTTCCAACCCCTTTTCCATATTGTCAGCTTCCCTTTCTAATCGATTGATCTCAACCTGCATAGATTGGAATAGGATACAAATAATAGAAACCCTTTCTTCTGGAATATCACGCAGATATGTTCTGAATTTTTCCTGAAAGCTTGAATTAGGGGTATCATCCTTTCCTCTAGAAGAATTCTGAGTCACCTGCTCGATACTTTCCATGCCTGATGTTTCTTCATTTTTGGAATGGCATGGAGAACAAGACATTGCATCTTCTTTGGATATGAGGGACTTCTTTCGCTGCTTCTTCTCTTTCTTTTTCCTGTTTGTCATGGTCTTGCTAGATGTAGACGTCTTCTCAGAAACTTCATCAAGACTGCTCTTCATTGTTTACTTTAGGAAAGAAACTCAAATCCTCTTCTCAGTAGAATTACTGGAGAATATCTAACATACGTTAACCTGCCTCTGATACCACTTGTAGGACCCTGGGACACCCTGAGAGGGGAGGGGTGAATCAGGGTGGCAACTTCTTCTTCTTTTAGTTGTGTATCTTGTTCCCACGTTGGTAGGAACAACTTAAACCTGTATGATGGATATGAACAATAATTAAACATTCACATGCAGAGAGATGACACAGCTATGTTTACTTGGTTCACCACTAAGGGATACGTCCAAGGAGCATAAGCCGATAGGTTGTTGGTCGTACCTAAATCCACTATGCTTCACTAGCCGAGGATTACAAATATTCGGGTACATACACTATGTCCCAGGCTCACTGCCTTTACAATTGTTCAGGGATAGATCACTACGTCCCTCGGGTCACTCCCGTTGACTCCCCCTGGCTCACTGCCGTTGGTGATGTCCCACTCAGTTTATAGACGTGAAGGTCTCTTCAATAAATGTGCATTGATGTTCTTTGTCTCCTGTTCAGCATGAGACTTTTCTTGCATCAGGGTTCAGAGTTGATGCTCTTTATAGTTCAATCTTTCTTCTTTAGTGCAATGACTGAATGCACTAGATCCCCTTGTCTTCGTTTGCCATGTATGCATGAGATCATGCATGTATCATTTAGATTTCTTCTTCAATATAGCTTTTCACCAGAAGTATCAAGCAATATTTCAGCTCTTGTGCAGGTCCAGAAAGGCGGGCGTGCTTTAACAATATCTAGATCTCCTTTTCAAGCCCAGCGCGCAAGTCTCCCCCATCACGCAAGTCTTAGGCGCACAAGTATAAACTGACGTGCAAGTGTCTCCAAAAAACCTGTGCGACTCTACCTTCTTGAACTTCAAACCTGCGCGACTCACTTCCTTCCTTGCCCAAATCACCTGGGGCGCTCAACCATCAGTCGGCGCGCAACCTCTACTTGCGCGACCCAACTACCACTTGCACGGTTTAACCACCTGCGCGACGAGAGCTCAAACAATCTAAAAGTCTTGAGCTCCGTAAGAAATGAGGAGGGGTGGTCCAGCATTTATAGGAAAACTGGACCCCCTGCGCGGCGACGTGAAAGTCATCCATCGGCGCGCAAGTCTCGGCCCCTACTAGGCACTTGCGCGATCAACATCCAAACTTGCACGAACATCTTACCTTTGCCAAATTTGGATCTTCTGATCTCGAAAAACCATAGTCGCGCAAGTTATAATGCATTCAATGCGTCGGCGCGCAAGTCTCTTCCCGTCACATAATTCACCTGCGCGACCTCACCAAAACTTGTGCGACCCTAATCCCTTTGCCATATTTTGATGCTATGATCTTCAAAAACATATGGCATGCAAGTTTCCTATCCTCCAAGAGTAGGGCGCACAAGTACCTTTGCCAAAATCACTCTTCTTCATTTGTTGATTTTGAGGCCCTGAAATTTGGCAAACACTAGAAAATGGCGCCACCTTGTATATGCTCTTTTTGTACCGCCTCCAGATCATCCATTCCTCTGTCGATGTTCTTGAATCAAACATAGATCGTTGACCACAACTCTTGAACTCGACATGTAACCATGGAATCTGCTTTGTCAACAAATTGGTATGTCATTTGTTTGCTTTTTCGATAAGCACGATCACCTCAACAACACTTCTTCTTGGTGATCTGTATCCTTCAGCAACTCTTTTTCTTTTTTCACAAACTCCACTATTGTGATATGTATTCTTTGACGGAACAGCTTTAGTACCATCATCTTCTATTACAGTGTGATGTGCATGTCCATTTCATAATTCAACTCATTGGCACATTGCCTCCTTCATCAACCGTCATGATCAACTTCATGCAAACCATGTGATTCAATCCATCAAGAAGTCTCTAGCATGGTTCTCACGCAATCATGAGTAATTGCATGGTCTTCATCAAAACCCATTGTTCTCATGAAATAATGAGGAATTGCATGGTCTTCATCAAAGCTCATGGTTCTTATGCAATATGGAGGAATTGCATAGTCTTCATCCAAAAACACCATCCTGCTTTAATCATCCTTGGATGGATTACTCCTCACATTCTTCATTGTTGTAAACAATGTATCACCTTTGACACATGTTCTTTGAACTTACGATCAACACAACAATCGTCTGAATCACTACTCCTCTACTTCATCAGAGAACTTCATGATCTCCAATATTGTGAGCTTCCATTCCTCCATTTTATTGGAGTACTTCTTGATCTTTTTCATTTTGGTATTCCATTGACAACTATTGACAACAAATACAATCCTATACACAAATTGGTTCCAACATGATTATGTGTGGAATAAATATTTATTATTTGTGTAGTAATTTACACTCCCCTTTCCTTGTATATACTTTTGATACACATAATCAATCCATTGATAAATTCTCAAGTCATCGATATGAAATTGATAAGAGTAATTTTAACTCAATCTCCATTTATTGAGTTAAAAATCCAATTCATTGGTGTCGTTTTTACAATAATATGTGTGAATGTCCTATGATTTATTTACACTTAATATCCAATCACATTGAGTGTATTTATATTTTTCACATAATTATTTACTTGATTTATCCTTAACCTAAGGATACGGTCTTTATAAGAGACTTCATCTCAATTTACATTCAATTGAGACTTCATTATTGTTATACACCAATTCAGTTTTGTGTGGTGTATATAATGTACTCTGAAATAGTATATCATGAATCCCTTTATTCTCATGATATTATAATGTTTTTATTACCTCAATTATTTTTATTCAACTTTCTCTCTTTTGGTTAGGAACTCTAACCAAAATATCATTTTAAATGTATTAAAGATTTAATATTCTATATCTTTCCCATTAATGGAAATGTTTTAAAAATGGTTTTCAGGATTTATATTTATGGAAATTAATGTTTTAAAAATTAAAATTACTTTTAAATGTTTCAAACAGGTATGGGACACTTTGACTCAAAAATCTATTTTTAAACGGCTTATTGACAAACAGTGTCACTTTTAAATGTTTTCCAAAAAAAGGGGGATATTTCTGTCAAATATTTTTGATGATTATTTTCATCTACGTCAACATCTTTCATTATTTTCGATTGATGTTAATTAGTTACAATACAATCTTCCATATTATATTGAATGAGTTATGTTTGACTATGGATGTGCTATTTTTTATACCATTCATGGTTTGTGGATAAAGTATTGACATTTCGTATGCTAGTTCTAATAAGAATGTTTATATTATGTTTCAAACATTTCATATGAAAAATGTATTGGACTTAGTAAGTTATGGGTGGAGCCCGCTATAGCCCCTTGACGCATCAGTAGGTCTCATGAGACAAACTAGTGTTTTGGCACAAGTCCTTGACAAAATCTTATTTGTAGTCTTGGAACAAGGCCTTGACTATGTGGTTATGAAGTCTGGAATTATGCATTTCATCATTATGAAAGTGTCTATTGATATTTCATGTCATTATTCAACTAGTATAATATCAATGAGAGTAAGTAAATGGAATTATTTTGATTTATATTTTCCACATTATGATGATGTTTATGTTGAAAAGGCTTCGTTTTAGTTATATACATTGCCTTAAATTTTTATGCTTATTTATGAATGTTTACTCTATATTGTTAACTTTACTGAGCATCTAAGCTCACCCCTTTCTATGTTTTGTTTACCAGGATGCGAAGAAGTATATTATGACTGACCTATAGGGATATACTATGGGATCTCAGTGTTTTTTTCGAAACAATGTTTTTGTATTTTTCCATTTTATGATTTAATGTAAACCTTATGAATGTATCCAGTACTTACAAGGCTTCTAAAGTAATCAGTACTTCGAGACATGATCTTTTGTGATCATTCCAACGATACGTAATAATGCACCGACTCTGGGCTTCTGGGTCCGGGCGTTACATCGAAAACGTGGAATTAATTTTCTCTCTCTTTTGAATGAAAACTAAATTTATTTGGTTAATAATAAATCTATTAATGTAATATAAATCGTCATCCTTGATATATTTTTCTGAAACAAAATTTTTAAGCAAAAAATAAACTTTTTCTAAAAATGGTTTTTATCCGTTATGGGTGCTAATATTTTTTTTTCAAATCTAGATTTTTTTTGAAAAATTACATTTCATATTTGGAATATTTATTTCCAAATTATTTATGAAATACCACTTTATTTTAAGGAATTAAAATTAAATTAATTGGGTAATAAATTAACTCTTGGGTATAAATTAAAAAATAATAAAATTTAAAAATACTGGAGTAAAAGTCATAAAATATGTTGAAAAAATTAGTGAAAATTTATGATTGAGGATTTATCAACATTAAAAATTCCCAAAATCCATTATTTTCTATTAGTGTATCCACTTGAACTTTTTATTGAAAATTATCCTTTTATATTTTTACAAAAAATGTCACTCCTCTCCCTTATAAAAGGAGATATCACCACCCCACATCTTCTAAAACACAAGGCTATTATATTAAACCAAAATATACTAAAATAACTCCCCAAAACTCTTATCCACTTTTTAAAGTTTCAATTTTTCACAAAATAAAACATCTGAAGGCCTTAATCAAATTTGAAAATGAGCCCTTCCAAGGAGTAAGATAAAATTCTAAATTACTCATTTTCCATCACTTTTCCTTTCTTTACTCTAAAAGAACATATAAATATTATATACACATGTTGTAATAATTACATCAGTATCATAAGTATAATTAATATTTTTATCTGTATGGGAAAAATATTTCCTTCCTTCCTCCCAAAAATCTAAAAACAAAAATTTCCTTTGTGTAATATGTGGACTACCGTCTCTATAGGAGACATGATCTATTTTTTATAAAGAACCAAATTGTCTAGTTCAAAGGGGTATTAATGAATAAATATGATATTTATAATTTTATTTAGATTATTTAAATATTAAAAAATTTCAACCTTCTTTACATTTTATGGATAATGAGAACGATGCATGTTTGTATGCACAGACTACCGCCTCCATGAAGAAACACATTTTTATTTTCATTAAGAAATTTATTACTTAAAAAAAATTGAAATAAGAATTAATACCATAAATAAAAACATAACTTATAATTATACTTAATTAAAATTGGTATTATTCCCAGATAATCACTTTCTTAACCATACTCACTCATCGATTATAGCATGTAATTGTTTGGGTCAGTTTTGCCACCTATGTGAAAAATGCTATAAATTTCAGGCATGGATGAATATGGAAATTAGATACTAGAATAATTAGAAATAAATTATAAAAAAATATATGTTTTAAGGTTTTCTAAATTTTATTTTAATATTCCACTTATTGTTAATATACCACCCTATATTCTTAAAAAATCGCTAAAATAAGTATGCCACCAATTTCATATCCAAAAAACTAAAAGAAAATTTCAAGTGAAATGAATTTTTAAATTTATAAGTAATTATAAAACAAATATTCTGGTACATTAAATAATCTTGTAATTATTATCTTGGTATAAATGACTTAGAATCAACATATACACTTTAATGTATTCATGAAATAGTAAAAAAATCTAATATCCAAGGATTAATATAAACTATAACTAACTAATAAATAGATAATAATTATTTATAAAAAATAGTGTAAATAAATATGAATAAGGTTTGGAAATATTTGATTAATATGGGTATATTTATGATACAAGAGATTTAATCACTTTCTTAGAATTTGATAACACAAGAAAAGAGTGTTTCTTTACTCAACATCGCTTCATTGAGTTATAATCCTTCTTCTTAAACATCACTAAAAGATGTTGGGTATATTCAAACCTATGAGTTTATTTTGATTTATTGTCCATTATTTTCTAGATATTTACATTTATATCTCTTAAAAGATACCTAAAATGTATATTACTTCATAAAATATGATGTTTTTTTGGGTTATTCATAACACAATTTCCGTTTTTTAAGTTAAAAGGATAATTCTTAAACACGATTATTATAAGTTGATTTATTTTATCATACGATTGTATAGAATTTGAATTCTTTTTTTTCTATGGAATTATAATTCTTTATAATCAAATCCTATGAGAAGTTTTTTTACTTCAATTATTATGATATTCTTAAGGGTGTTTCATCTTAATTTTATTTCTCAAAGAAAAGTATTTTGTATACACATAATTTAATTTAAATGGTGTAAATACTACATATTGGATATAAAATATCATTAATTATCTTTTATTTATGTTAATTTATTTTTAATTTTAACCTTTGTCTTTTATTCATGTTTTTATGAAAATGTTCCATAATCCTTAAGGGGGTTTTGTTAACTCAGCTTATTTTCTTGATTCATAATGTTTCTTATTTGACCATGGTTTTAGAATATAGTTATAACATAATAACCCATGTTTTTATCCTTTATTTGTTTATTTATGATCTCATCAATGAATTATATTATAGTCTTGGTTTAAGTTTTAAAATTTTATATTTTCAGTAGAATCACATAATTGAAGCATATTTAGTAGAAAATATGCGAGAGAGTCAGTAATATACCAGATCCAAATTTCATGGTTTCTATATGGTTATTCAGGCCATTCACTTCGCCTTTGTGGGTTGTTCTTAATAGTAAGTGTATGGTTTGTCCAAAAATGTGACCAAACTGTATGTAGATTCTAGATCCTTAAAAATAGATTTTACCCCTATCCCCATCATTTTACTCAAAAAGCAAGATACCCCGCTGATTCCATTTTCATTTGACACAAAACTATGGAGACCCCCTCACCTGAATCCTCCTTTTTTGTACAACTTTTATCATGAATTTGAGTGAATCCAACCAAGGTAAGGGGTTTCCATAATCTTCAATCATTTTTATATCCTTTCTCTTCCTCCCTCATTCTTTCAATCTTGCTGTGGATGCGATGGTTTGAACCTTATGTATGGTTTTGGCAATATTTTTATTGTTAGCTAATTTTAATTAGGTAATTTTCATTATTAAGGTTCCTCTTAATCTTTTGAGGATCCTTAGTCATTTTTTCATTGGTTTTAGGTGTCGTTTATCGAAAATAGTGGTTTCTATATTGGTTTACCACTATTTTCATCTTTAAATCCGATAACCTTGATTTCTTGTGAATTTAATTTTGGGGTTTTTATTCACAATTAATTTATTATACATGATTATAAGTTTATGTAATGGGAAAACAAATTTTTACTTGGTTTCTAGGAAGTTCATTGGATTTCATTATTAAAACAAATATGTTTTTAATTTATAACCACTTCCTTAGACACTGAATATTTTATAAAATGTCTGAATAAACTTTACTCATTAGTTTTGATCTTTTAAAGGGTGTTTTATTTTTTGAAATGAATCTCCAATTTATTATTTAGTTTTAATAGTATTTTAAAGTAATAATTTAAATTCCAAGTATTTATAATAAATTTTACTGATTGGTGTGGAAAAAAAATTACTTGGTTTATAATTTTCATTAATGTATTTACTGGTTATACAGATATACCCAAGAATATATATATTTACATATGTAAAAATTAACATGAATATATGTAAATATGTTCAACGAGACACATACAAATATATATATCTGGGTGTATGCGTGCGTGTGTGTGTGAAAGTGTTTATGGGAATAATAATAGAAGGAAAACATGGGGGGTTTTAAATGTGAATCTAAAGCTTGATTTTCAAATTCGGTTTTAAGTGATTTATTAATCAAACTTTAATGGTCGGGTTTGAAATATCCCACAACGTTGTTAGATTTTATATACGGTGTTCATATTTTTTAAAGCCATGTTATGATAATATCTATGGATTATCATTTTCCTCCTGGGTATTTTAAACAGTTTCTCATTATTTCGGAAAAAGAATTGTTTTAAAGGGGAATGTTTTTATTGTGATATGTGAAATGGTTTGAATCATTGATGAAAGGTTGCTTGATTTGTTTAAATGAAATATAGAACTTTCGTAATGGTTAAAGAACATGAGATGTTGGGAATCTAAGGGAGAATGATAGTTTAATTATTTATTTCAGATTATGAAAAATTTATAACTAAACTAAACTAGTTAAAGGTAATAGTTTCATGGATGGGTGACACCACACCACTAGTCCATGACATTTACTCCTTAGTGGGTGAATTAGATGTGGTGTCATGGACTGGAGACATCATACCACTAATCCATTTAATGAAATCCTTATTGGTACACCACTCGAACAAGGCACATAGTCCATAGTGGATGGGGTGTAGTGACATGGACAGATGCCCCCACAACACTATTCCTTGAAAATTTCACCCAATAGGTTTCATGAGAATTTTATTTTTAATAGATTATATCACCAGTTGATATAAACATCCAGAGGTTTCACAAACCTTAGACAACCTAAGTCTTTTTTCATATGGTGAACGTTTATGAAATAATTACTTTTTTTGTTTTTCAAATCACTTTTTATTAAAATTAAAAAAGAATGAAACCTTTTCTTATTTATAAATTAATAAATTATATAAATTACTTACTTTCCACTTTAAAATGTTTTAAAAATACATTGGCATATGGACGATTCTAAAATGGTTCAGAATTCTTTTTCAAATGGGTTTTTCAGTAACAACAACAGAGGCTAGTGAAACATCTTCCAATAGATTGTTTTCATTTAAAAAGAAAATAAAATGAATTTTAATAAATGATAAATGATATTTATGTTGGATTTGATGGAAAATTGAATAAAAGATTATATTTGAATATTTTATTTTAACTAGTATAAAAAGGATCTTCCATCTAAAGAATTAATCTAGGGGTGTTGTTTCCTTTATCATATGCCTTCTGAGATTATTGATCACACCTATCATTATCAATTTAGTGTTAGGTTCAAGATCATTTATTATCACTAATTGAGTGTTGATTAGTTTTTCATTAGATGGTGGACCATGGAGTCACATGGAGGTATGTATATATTTGTCCATGTTTTTGTTTCATGTCGACAAAGTACACCTTTTAAAATATTTTTTCGGATTCATTTTTTATAGAATATATGAGTGAGATCCTTTAAATGGTTTACTTCAGCTAAATATGACTTTACTATTTTAATTTACTTTTTGGTTGTGAGTTATATCCATTGTGTCCATAGTGGGAGTTAAAGATTGCAAGGTGAGTGAGTTTGGAGGTTGAATTGAGGGATTAGTTTATATACATTAACATATACCTATTTATTTATTAATTCATGGATATAGACCTATAAATGGGTCATTACCATTTTTCAATCCTTGTTTAACCCTAATTTTTAAGAGATTCTATTACCTCTCAATTTAATTTGGATCCCTTGAACTAGTTTCCTTCACCCATGAATTTAGTAACCTATCTCAGGTATATATCATATTGGTTGTTATAGTGATAATTAGAGTAAGAAATGCGTGGGAGTTTAGAGGTGAGTTGAGGTGTTGGATTGTATCTATTTAAATATACTTGTTAATTCATTTATTTATATTTTATTTAGAAAGTTCATTCAAAATATGGACCGGTCATTCCCATTTTTTGAAATTTGATAAATAAAATTATTTGGTTAATTCATTCCCAATATATTTACTTGCATTCCCTAACACTATTTTCCAACCTAGGTGATTCATAATGGGCATTGGGTATGACATGGGCCAGATCAGGCATCGTTTAGAGTGAAAAATTAAGTTGTTTCACCAAAAAATATTATTATAAGAGCTCCTTGTTATTAGGGATGTTTGCTAGATAGAGATAATAATATCATAACATGGGATGTATAAGTTGGAAGAGCATAAAAACTCTTAATCATTCTAAGACTCATGTTTCCACGGGTCGGCGATTTAAATTTCTTAATTTTGATTTTACATTATTTATGTATGGTGGTATTTTTTATTTAAAGGATTACTTTGTTTTGAAGGAATACAATGAGATATAACTTGCATCATGTGGTGAGATCACATAACCTAGAAACCAATCTTCATCCAAATCATAGGTTTCTATGTGAAATGCAATTACACTATCATACATGGGGTATGGTCTACTAAATAAAGTGTCCAAGTCATGCATAATCTCTAGTCCCTATTATAGACGATTTTGTGTTTCATAACATTATAGATTTGATTTTTGATTGGAATATTTTACTTTTAAAAATAAAAAAGTTTTTTAAAATTGATAAAGGGGGTTTCTATTGAGGATATTTTTTAAAATAAATCTTTGAAATTTTGGGAATTAAAATGTTCGGATTTAAAATTTAAATATTTGGTTTGAGAATATTTTTTTTAATTTGAATGTAGTGAATGATTTAAAAAATGATTTAATGGTGGATTAAAAGAGTTTTATTTTATAGTGGTTTCAAATGGAGGATTTATAAAATATTAAAATGATTTTAAAAAGGGTTTTAAATTTTAAAAATCATCATGGATAATTTTAAATGAACTTGGTATTTAGATCATTAAAATAAAAAATAAGAATATTTTTTTTGTAAATATGTTTTTGAATGTAATTTTAAAATTTTAAAATGAAAAATATATAATTAATGTCCCAAATGAAAAATACAATTCATACAATTTCCAAAATAAAATTTAAATGATTTTTTATGGGCCCTCTGAAATGAGGAAAAATCTTCAAAATTGGGAAAAATCGTATTTTTTAGGGGTTTTAAGATGAGATTTAAAATTTATGTTTTGTTATTTTAATTGATGATTGATTTTTTATGTATTAAAAATTCAAGGTTTTGGTAATTTTTATTTTCTTCTTTAGGATTTCCATTTTGGTTATAGTTTATCAGTTTAGGGATAGGTTTAATTTTTATGTGTCTTGATTCAATTGTTATGTTGTTGTATTTATTTTATACACTCACTTGAATGGTTCCAATAGATTTTTGGAAGATCATTTATTAGGATGTCTATGATTTGTATGCTTTTAATCCTATAAGGATGATAGTTTTTGTTTTGTTCCTGTTTTAGTTGAGGTTTTTTTATTTAGATCCAGTTTTGGTGAAAGCATTTTCCCTTGGGGTTTTCTATTATTCCATTAGCCTTTCATGTAAGTAGTGTCTTTAGGGAGTGAGACCACCATAATTGGTTATTTTGTGTAGACATAGTCCTCTTTGATTTATATTTCACCTTTTTTCTTGTCATTTTTCCCCGACCAATCTTGCCTAGAGGAAGAGTGATGATTTATGGTCTTTAGTTATACATTAGGATGTTCTTTAGAATCCATGATCATATTTTTTTGTTCATTCCACATTTATCCCTTTTTTTGTTAGTTAGTACTCTTTCTTATGAGATAAAATATTTTTTTTGGTGTTTTACACTATTATTTATTGATTTAACTAGTTCAGGAAAAGATTAATAGAGATAAAAAAAAAGTTATGGTGGGGAGTTTTGTCATATAACAACCCCAATTTTTCCTCATTTATCTACTTATTTAATTTTTTTGATCCCATCCTCAAATTATAGGCTATAGTGGGTTTAAAGTTTATCTTTTACTATTTATATCAGCGAAATATGGTCAATGAAAACTATTCGGAAAACATACAAGATAATCTGTATATTAATAGAACAAATTTCATGGTTAGAGAACGAAATATATTACCATGTTTCTTATGCATGAGGGGTGTTTTAGAACCTCTAGAAGGAGGCTCAATGTTGGTCCATGGTTTGGGAAACCATATAGACAAACCATGCACAATAGTCAGATTATTTTAAAGGTTTTTACCCCTTTACCCCCTAAATTCATGCTTATCCTCTCCTCACTCCTCTCCAGACACCTAAATTGTGAGGATTCAAGTGTTTCTAAACGTGGTAAGGGATTTCCCTTATCTTACTCCTTCTTTACCTCTCTCCTTTTTCCATCCTTCACTCCAAATTTCTGCACATTACATGGTCCAAACCCGAGGTAGGTTTTTTATATATTTTTATTATGGATCAGTTTTAATTAGATATTTTTCTGGATTAGTGTTCATCTTGGTATTGTGAGTTTCCATGGACACTGTTGCGGTGTTATTAGGCACTGGTTATCAAAAGCGGTGTGTTAAAGGTAGATTTCCCCTTGTTTTGGTCTTTAAACCTAGAATATTAATTTCTTGTTTTTTAATTTAGGATTATTGATTCTTAATGAATTTATTATACATGATTATATGTTTCTTTAAATGGGAAACCAAATTTTACTTAGTTTCCATTAAGTGTGAAGTAATTTCTTTGTTAAAACATATATTTTAAAATTGCTTGTCCAATTCCCTGATCAATAAATATTTTATAAAATTCCCAAATGGATTGTCATCACGAGTTTTGGTATTTTAAAACATATTTTAATTTTTAAAATTAATTTCAAATTGATTCTTTATGTTTTCGTGGAATTTTAATTAACAAATGAAATTATAAGAACTAGAAATATATTTTAAAGAATGGTTAATAATAAAAATAAGGGGTTTACAAATTAAGTTGATGTATTTAATGGTTATAAACATTTAATGTCCTGGACCTCTCATGTCGTTTCATTTGTAAACAATTTCTGTTTAAGGTTTTCTAGGAGGTCAATGTTACTTATCTCAATATTTTTCCAAAATTTCTAGTTTCGTGAATAGTGTTTCCAAAACCATAACTCACGAATGGTGGCTCACTAGAAGGTAGCTCACCAAACATTGACTCACTGAATGGTGACTCATTGAATGGTCTCTCACCAAATGGTGTCTCAACAAATAGTGACTCGTCGATTGGTAACTCACCAAATAGTCACTCATCCCATGGTAAAACATTGCATGAGGACTCTTCCAATGGTGACTCATCCAATGATGACTCATCCAAAGGTGAATCTTCCAGTGGTGAATCATCCAACATAGAGTCATACAATAGTTAATCATATAATGGTGACTCGTCTAATGGTGACTCGTCTAATGGTGAGTCATGAACTATGTTTCCTACTTCCTACAGTTTCCCCCTATGATGTTATCTTTGAAATAAAATTCATTTAACACATATTAATAATGGATTTTAGGTTTATTCAAACACTATAACGTTGAGTAAATTTTCTTATGGTTCGAGGTTCCTTTACTCGGTCAAAATATGAAATCTTTACCAGATCGTATTTCAATGTCAAATCTAAATTGTATCAAAACCTCTACACCATTTAGATATTCAAAAGGGTTGAGATACCTTTCATACATATTCTTTCTGCTTATTTTCCTTGGTATGGGATTTCAAGAGTTCTTCCTCCCATAGGATTCATACGTTGTATTGTAGCCTTGGATGGTGTTCCCCTTATTATTTTTTCATGCTGCAAGCGCAACCCATGTTTTGGTGAAACCAAGATGTTTCGATCTATATTTGATATAAGTTATGTTCTACCTTAATTCTTCTATGTTCCATGATATTTTTCCTCTAGTTTCTCTTTTTCATGTAATGGATTGTGATCTCCTTGTTTGTAATAGATCTTACATGGTTGTTCGATGGTGTAGTGGTGTCGCGGGATCCTCAGGTGGGTACAGTCGTTTCAAGAGAGGTGATTGTGATATGTTGTGTTGGATGTTCTCAAGTGAAGAACACCAAAACTATTTTATGTTATGGGATTCAATAATTCTCTATTCACTTATGTGAAATCATAAAGATATCATATTTTATATCTTTGTATCAGGATAAAATTGAAATAATAATTATTTAAACCGGATTAAAGAATTTTTATCGATCACATAGTGATGTTGTTGACTTATACCATGATAATGGGTTGACACTTGTTTTCCTTGATAGTGTGATATCTAAGCCATGATTGATTTATAATTTCTCACTTTATGGAACTTGGTATTGAACATAAATATGGAATTAGTTGATAATTAATTGGAAAACTATTTAAAGAGGCATATTAATGAATCCAGTTGCTGTTGTAATTTGATAATAATCAAATTGATGAAGATATTCATGTTTAACTGAATTATTTCATGAACCCAAATCATGTTGATGCTTTTTGATAAAATTATTAAAGTCATGTTAAATTAATTTTTAATTAATTTGTGATCACTAGAGATCTGTGTTTCTTAGGTTGCCCATAGTTAGAACCTGAATAATGAATCAGTTAATTCATGATTTAATAATGAACTGGTTGGGTGGTAATAGTTATTTCCTCTATAGGTACTCAGTTTTCTGCCTTCTTATAAAGGAAAATTTCCTTTTGTTGTAGATCCATGACATCTCGGTGTGTGTGATGGATGAATGCCTATTTTTAGGGCCAAGAGCTTTCTTTCTATGATTCTTTCTAGCTACTTGTGATATGATGATAGCCTAGTATGAATGAGCCTGGATGGTTGTTGTAGTATGTGGGGGTAGGGAGGCCTAGTTTCTGTGGCATTAGTTGATTCATGGAGTGTCGATATTCATCAGTTTGTGCATGTGGTGTCAGCAAGGATACCTGATATGACAAAACAGGTTGAAGATGGGCTTACCCATTGATATAAAAGTTGAATTCTTGTTGAATTTGTAGGTTGTTTTTTAATTTACATTCAAAACTTCTTACTATGGATGGGTTTTCTTATTATCCTTCCAGGAGAGGTGAAGATGCATGGGGTATTCCATATACTTTTTGTGTTTTTTTTCTTTTTGTTAGATGGGTCTATGCTCATTCTATATGTGGAAAAGACTTGATGGGCAGTTCATCTACTCACCACGATGATCCCATTGTGTTTTTTTTCTTAGAATATTTTCTTTGAATACCAAGAAAAATGAAATGTGGTTATGTTTTGAATAAATGAATAAATGTTTAACCCATGAGGTTGGATCCTGTTGGGATGCAATACTCAGATTATATTTGTTAGAAATTTTGCACTCGATTTGGTTTTTCCTAGAGGGCGTGGAACTTTGGGGTCATGATAATGTAATGAAATGTGGAAGTTGATAATGGTTAATTAATGATTAATGTATTAATAAGGGTAAAGTGAAACTGATAAAAATGGATAAAGTACCTTAATGAATTTTTTAAATGGTTGTGTACTTATAGGATATCTAGTCTTAGCAGTGGCATACAGGAGTCCGAGAGACGTTTACTATTGTTGAGTCTGAAACTACGTTATGCCCATAGTGTGGTTGTGAGCTACTATATACTATAATTTTTTGGGTTTCTATATTATTCTCCACCCTTTCGTTTAGGGAAACTAAAACCTTTGGGATTCTAAGACCTAGAGTAGTTTTTACCCAACAACCCAATGGGAGGGTGGATGGATGACTACCCCTTTTCACCCCACTCTCTTGTCATGGTAGTTACTTATGATGGTATGCATGAAGGTTAGTTTTCCCCATATATGTATATAGAGGGATATATTGGATCGTGGTTATTTCACACACATATATCCTCGATATAGTTCTGTACGGACTACTATTGGTATAACATGTATAGGATACAATGGCTTGAGGATCCTTACTTGGTGTATGGGATGTGATGCGTTGAGGTACTATACGCGACATGTGATACATGTTATGTGAGTTGTGGTGGATCCCAGAAACTACCTTGTTACATTGGTTACATGGATGTAGTGGTGTGATGAACGAGGTGTGTGTTGTGGTTCTTCACCAAAGTATTTTCATGCTAGCCTTTTTGAGAGAGATGCTCAGAATGTTCAATGATGGGGAAAAGTGGAAAACAAGTGGGAAATTGGTAGTGATGTACCCTTGATATTATTTATTATATAATATGCTCTAGTATCCGATAATTGTTGAGAGTTTCCATGGTGAGGCTGGAAACTTAGTATACCTTTTTAGGTGATGAGTTAGTTTCACTATTTGTTCACTATGCTTTAGCATGGTTTCTTTACATTTTTTGGAGAGTATATGTGAAAGGATCCTCTTGTGTATAATTCTATTCCAGACCTGCATATATACAAACTATTTTCAAGTTATTTGGAGTGGGTTGGAGATTAGGCTGGTTACTACTAGCATGGGGTTTTGTAGGAGATTTTTATGCTTCATGGTCACTGCCATTTTACTTACTTTCGGTACATTCATTTTTCTTTTTCAGTTATAGTAGTTCATGATTGACATTACATATATGAACATGGGTTTGTTTTAAATTTTGGTTTGAGAAGAAGTTGGGTGGTGTCTATCTTATCTCTCTCTTTCACATGTATTCTCTTAGAGGGAAATGCATTCAATCAGTGCGTTTACTATACCCTTGATGCTAGTCGCCAACCTAAAGACTATTGGAGGTGGGACTCAAGTTTTATTATCTCTATTTTTTAATTTCCATCCTACGAGGGAAGAATTTTTGGGGAGGGGTCAATATAGCGTGGTATCAGAGCTCTAGTTCAAGGATAGAATGGTAGGGAAACAGTGTCAGCTAAGTTTAACAAGTGATGTAAACATGAGAGATCGGCAGAGAAACAAGTATTTAGACCCCATGTCATCTAATGGACAAACATTTATGATTATAATGGATATTAAATGAGGTGATACTTATTACAGGGTAGATAACAAGGAAAGGATCACGCATCATTCTTCACTGCGACTATTCTTGAATGGGTAGACAGTCGTACATGTTAACCTAAAATCAATACATGAAGAAATATAATTAATGTTAAATTCTTCCATATTCCAGGTTTATGAGGTCTAATTATTTTTTATTTTGTAGTTATGTCTCCAGGTTGATATCCTCATCAAGTTCACATAGAACATGTTCAGTAGGTTTCTCCAACTGATTTTCATTGGGTGGAGGTTGACGATAAAGAAACTTGGAGGAGGACACTCTGTGAGCTTTAGAACCAGTGTTTGCAGAAGTATGAGGGACATATTTTAGATGCAGTCACAAAAGGCTTCATGGAGGAGGTTGAGATAGATTTTAGTTTAATCCGTTCTTAGGAGGATCGTTGGGTATTGTTGGTTGTGACGATGTTGCATGGGGAAGCAAGGCAGTGGTGGTTATTATTCGTTAAGGATCACAAGGAGTCTGCTGTCTTGTAGGAGAAGTTTTGAGAGTAGTTTCAAGCCAAGTTTACTTCCTCGTCCGAGAAGGTATCCATTCACCTGGAGCTGATTACCCTTTCGTAGGGAAGCTTCAGTGTGCAACAGTTCAAGATCAATTTCAGTCTCATTATGTGATATTATATAAACCTATTTCCAAACGAGGAGGCTATGGTGTTGAATTTTGAGGAGGATTTGCATCCAACGATCCAGCTCCAAGTCACCCTGTTTATGCTGATGAAATATATATAGGTGTTGGTGAGGTTGTAGGACATTGAGAGGATATTATCTAGAATATGATCATCATGACAGGGTAGTCGTCAGGATTCCTCATGAAGTAGAGTTGTGGTCCGGGGTTCTCAGTTTTTAGGGAATAAGAGTTTCTGTTCAGTCAGGGGTAGGTACCGGCCCTCAATGTCTAATTTATCTAGGGGAGAGGCTCTCAGGCCTATACTAAGGGATTATGTTCTTGTTTTTCTTAGGGAGACCGATGTTATTAGTTGCATGAGTTCCTGAATGTTCTGATCAATCAGTATGCATCATGTGTTCTTCTCTAAGTTTCTCTGTTGAGACATTACCATCCAAGGAAGTTGAACTAGGCTGCACCAGTGTGGATCATCATAGAGAAGATGAGGGTGGAGGAGGACAACCCTAGGATGCTCCCCATCCTCAGATAGTATAGAAAATCTATGGAGGTGGTAATCAGCAGGGTTAGAGAGGCCGTAAATCAGGTTATGGTCAGCTTTATGCTTTAGCACTGCGAATCCCAGGTGATCCAAACCTCATTTATGGTACCCTTTTCTTATTTTCTACAGGGTTGCATGACTTTTTGGATTCATGAGGGAGACACTTCTTCATATCACCCACCCTTTTTCACACCTCTGGAGTTGAGGTATGGAGGATTCCAGTGCCCTTGGCATTGAAAATGCCAGTTGGAGGTCGAGATAACATGTTTGAAGTATTTAGATAATTAGAGATAGTGATCGAGAAGCACCGATCTTGGTTAGTTTTCCTATGTTTACGTATAAAACCATATTATGTCATATTGAACATTTAGTGGTTGTATTTGGTGTAGTCTACTGTGGATTTCTTCAGGAGGGAGGTTGTGTTCTTCAATGTATATGGAGATCCAGTAGTGCTTTTTTGTCAGTGAGACCCTTGAATGGGTCAAAGGTGTCTTTATTCATTATCATCCTTGATAGATGAGTTAATGATGTGTTTTTTAGAAGTTAAATAGTTTTTGTTTCCCAGGGTTATGGAAGAGTACCCTGATTTTCTTCCAGAAGAGGTTACAACATTACAGACTCGATGAGAGATTGATTTTGGGATTGAACTATTTCGAGACTTATCACCCATCTTGATGTCTCTATATAGGATGAAACCTTCTGAGCCTTGAGAGTTATATATACATCTCTATGGTTTGTTGAAGTTTTTTTTCCAGCAATGTGTGTCATGTTGGGTTCACTGGTTTTTTTCACAAAGAAGGTTGATAAAACTTTGCATTTTTTGTATCAATTTCCATTTCTTTAACCTAGTGATAGTAAAGAACCGCTTTCCTTTTTTGTGAATTGAGTATTTATTTGATCAAATAAAGGGTCCAAGTTGGTTCTCGAAGATAGATTTGCAGTCAAGATTTCATCAGATGCTTGTGACGGATGAGGATATCCTAAAGACTTTTTTCTGTTGCCATCATGGAAATTAAGAGTTCATTTTGATTCTATTCAGTGCGATGAATTTTACATCTGTTTTCAAGGGGTTGATGAAATTTGTGTTCCATGAGTTCTTGGAAACATTTATGGTGGTTTTCATCAATGAAATTCTTGTATACTCATCATACACGGATAATCTCACAAAACATCTGTATAGGCTTTTGGGAGTTCTCTACCGTGAGAAGTTCTTTGGGATGTTTTTCAATTTTGAGTTTAGGGATCAAGAAGTCCATTTCATGGGGCATGTTGTGTAATATAAGGGAGTATATGTGGATCCATCAAATATAGAAGAAGTTGTGTCTCGGGTATCCCCTAATACAGTGAAAGAGGTGAGAAGATTCCTAGGTCTTGCAAGCTATTACAGGAGGTTCGTAGCCGATTTATCTAGGGTTGTGACTCCTCTTACAACATTGACCACAAAGGATTAGGTTTTCTTGTTGACTAATAAGTGTCAGGTGACTTTTGATTATTTTTAGGAAAATTTGGTCAGTTCTCCAGTTATTAGTCTTCCAACATAAAGAGTTCAGTTTTTTGTATTGTATGATGCTTCACATTTGGGGTTAGGATGTCTTCTGATGTAGTAGAGATTGGTCAATTATTATGGGTCTCAGCTACTATGTCCTCATGAACATAACTATGACACCCATGATCACAACTTGGTGGTAGTGGTTTTTACCATGATGTTTTGGAGACATTACCTTATTGGAGAGCATTTTGTGATCTTCGCCGATCATAAGAGCATGAGTAACATTTTCTTCCATCGTGACTTGAACTTCTGACAACATTTGTGGATGGGGTTCTTATAGTATTACAAATTTTAAATTTCATATACACCTAGAAAGGGGAATGTTGGAGCTGATGCGATGTGCCTGAGGTTGTGTAGTGATGCATTACATGAATCAAGTCATTCTTGGATAGTGATGGAATAACTTTTCGCGTTATATCTGGATATGGGAGAAGTTGGGGGAAGAGGTTTTATTTTTCAAATAATAGTGTAGTCATCTCTGTTATAGTAGGTAGAAGAGTACAAGTTGGGTGTTCTTGATGTGGAGGTTTGGAGAGACTAAGTTGTTTGTGGTGAGGCCCCTGATGATTGGTTTTAGGCTGAACAACATTGGGTGTTGTTTCAGGGAAGGATTTTAATTCATTGGTGATTCATGAGATGGTTCTCAGAGAGTTCCATAGTTTTCCTTTTTGATACATCCCAACATGAAAAATATGTACCGAGATTTGAGAGGTCAGTTTTGGTATCCAGGGTTAAAGTGCATAATTGAAAAATTTATTTCTCGATGTTTGGTCTTTCAGAAGGTGAAGGTCGAGAATCGTGTTCCCCTTAGTTTTCGCCTATCATTATATGCTCCTTAGTTGAAGTGGGAGGACATCTCGATGGAATTTGTTACTAGTTTACCTCCGTTTCAGGGAGGCTATGAATCTATATTGGTAGTAGTGGATCCTTTAATGAAATCTTCACACTTTATAGTGATCAAGGTGTTATATCAGTAGAGGTTTTTTCGAGGTAGTATCTAGAGGAGGTGGTGAGACTCCATAGAGTGACCAAGATGATCATTTATGATCTAGATCTCCGTTTTACCTCAAGGGTGAGGAAAAGTCTCTTGCATGATTTTGGTTCTCCTCTATCCCTTATAAATTCTTTTCTTCTCCAGCTATATGGTCAGATAGAACAGACCATACCGACTCTTAAAGACATGTTGTGGTCTTGTGTCGTAGATTTTGGATGATTGTGGATGAGGAACTTACCCTTGGTAGTGTTATCTTACAACAATATATTCCACTACACCATCAGTATGGTGCAGTTTGAAGTCTTGTCTCACCATCCATTCTATTAACTATTTTTCTTTATTGGGGTTGGAGAGTCAGCATTCTCAGGCCGGAGGTGGTATATAATACGACAGAGATGGTTTAGATGATTCGTAAGAGGATAATGGAAGGAAAATATCTTCATAAGTTCTATTCCCATCAGAGGAGGATACCTCTGATGTTTGGAATTTAGGAGCATGTGTTTCTAAAGTTGACTCCCTGTCATGGGTAGTGAAGGTTTGTTCATGGGAGTAAGCTTTCATCCAGGTTTTTGGGACTTTTCAGAATGCCAACTAACGAATGATGTCTTGTCGAACAGTAGCTCACTGAACAACGACTCACCAAATGATATCTCACTAAAGAACGACTCACCAAATGGTGACTCACTGAATATTAGCTCATCAAATGGTGACTCACTAAATGGGGAATCACTTAATGGCGACTCTTTAAATGCTAGCTCAGCGAGTAATCACTCATCCAATAGTGAATCATCCAATAATGACTCATTTAATGGTGACTCATCTAATGTTGACTCTTCCAATGGTGAATTATCTAATGGTGACTTGTTCAAGGGTGACTTGTCCGGCCACGACTCTTCCAATGGTGACTCGTCCAATAGTGAGTCATTAATAGTGTTTCAAGCTTCCTAAAGATTCTCCCCCTTGATGTTATCTTTGAAATAAAATTCATTCAAATCCATTTTTTAAGGGATTTAAGGCTGATTCAAATCTAATAAATCCTATATAAATTTTCATAAGGGTTGTGGTGAATTTACACAATCAAAACACTTAATCTTGACCGACTTGATTTTAATGGAAAATCAAATCCTTATCTAAACTGCTACTCTATTTAGATTTTCAAAAGGGTCAATATACCTTCTATACTTATTTATACTTCTTGTTTTTCTACAGAATGAGATACCAATATTTCATCCTCCCATAGGAGTCATGCGTTGTTTTGTAGCCTTGGATCATTTTACCCTAGGATATTTTCCTATTTCATGCACACCCCATGTTTTTGTGAAACCGTTATGTGTCGATCCGTCTTTGATATAAGGTATGTTATACCTCCATTATTGGGGGTTCCTTGATTTATTTCCACCCATTTCTCATTTCCATGTGATGGAATGTGATCTCCACTATTGTAATGATTCTTCCGTGGTTGTTGGGTGTAGTGGTGGTTTCGTGGCATCCTCAAGTGGATGTAGTCATTTTAGGAGAGGTGATCAAGATCCGTTGTTTTGTCCATTCTCGTGCAAAGAACGTAGGAAACATTTTAATAGAGGGGATTTATTTCTTCTCGATTTATTTATGTGAAATCTTAGATAAAGATTGTTTTATCCCTTTCAATCATAATGAAATTGAATTGATAATTATTTGAACCAGATTAAAGAATTTATATCGATCGTATAACGATGTTGCAACATTATACCATGATAATGGTTTGCCTTTTGTTTTTCAAGATTGTCTGATAACTATGCCTTGATTTATTTCTCACAATTCTCTTGATAGAAATTAGAAAAGAACAAAAATCTGGAATTAATCTATAATTAGTTGGATAACTATTTAAAGAGTCATGTTAATAAATCATATTGCTGTTGTAATTTGATGATAATAAAATTGATAATGATATTATTGTCTAAATAAATTGGTTGATGAACCTGAAGCATGTTGATGCTTGTTGATAAAAGTATTAAATTAATGTTAAATTAGTTTTTTAATTAATTTTTGACAGCTTGAGAAGCTTGTTTCATAGGATCCCCATAGATTGAACATGAATAATTAATTAGTTAATTAATGATAGAATAATCAATTGGTTTGGTGATAAAAGATAATGACTTTGTCGGGACTGAGTTGCCCACTTTCTTATAAAGTCCAAGTGACTTGGGTTTTGGATACATGGGATCTATTTGTGTGTGAATTTCGTATGCATTATTTTAGGTAGAAGAGTATGAGAACCCTCCGTTTTATTATTTAAATTTTCATTACATTTTACAAACAAAGGATCTTTAAAGTCTAGTGTCTTGGAAATGAGGAACATAAAATATGAAAAAAAACATAAACAATTATTCTAAACCACTTTTAAGGATTCAACATATCTCCATCCTATGTTAAATTACTTTATATCATATCTTGGAGACATACTTCAATGGAAATGGTGAGAAGAAGGCCTAGTAAGGGTAAACAAGGGAATCTGTTTATTTGTGATATCAATAAGAACTTGATAAAAACATAAAGAAATGATAAATGGAAGTGTTGGCATAAAATAATGAAAATAATGTGAAAAATAAATTTATTATTTGACTACAACATTTAATTTAGAAATTCATGAACATATCACCAAGGTTCATCCCCAAGGTGTCAGAAAAACAACCAAGGTTATTCACCATGGTATCGTGAAACTTGTCATCTATATAGATTAAATTCTTTACCCAATGCATTGGAGAACCAACAGGGCACACCCTTAATATTTATTTATTTTAATGTGATCCAAATAGATCATAATCAAACATTTCATAAGTATCCCAAATATAATCAAATAAATGGGTATCATGTCAAAAATGTGACGTTTAGAAAGTACTTAAAAATAAGATCATTATGTCATTTATAACAAATGGAAAGGGAGTGACGGTTATATGTATTTAAATTCAAGAATAAAATAGATCAGTTTTATGTTTTTATGAATACCACTATAAATGAAAATATATTTGGGTATCCACATAAATAATACAAGAGAATTTCTTAAGAAAAAAGAGAGATATTTTTAGATGAACATTCTACAGCATAACGACTACATATCATCATTTTAAAAAACCTTAAAAAAAGTGGGGAAAAGGTCAACCACTCATAAATAATTAATAATATAGTATGGGTACATAATAAGATCATGTAATGTATATTTTAATAACATACCAAATGAAAAGGACACATGAAAAAAAGTGAAGATTCTATTTCCTTTACGAAAACTTTGGCAGCCTAACGACATCACTTAAAAATTAGGAAAATAAATTGATTAGAGTGGAAATGGTATCTCATCATTTTGACATGAAATGGAAATTAATAAAAATATATAATAAGATACCCCCACCTAAGAAGACTGAATCTATAAGACATAACATAAAGTAAATCATGGCTAAAAAGAAATAGGTGAAAGGTTCCCCTACCGTGAAGAGTAACTTTGAAATCTTGAATGTTGGAATCTTGGGGGGATTGAGGGAACATTGAGAGGAATAATTAGTAGGTAAAAATACTAGAAATTTGTTGAGGAGGATTTTTGAAATAAATTAATGAGGTAATGGCATGGTATTTATAGGAAAAGTGAGGGAATATTTAATTAATTTTCAAGGGACACCTCATCAATGGTATTAACAAAAAAAATGGGCTTTACCATGGTATTTTCCCATGGTATTGGAAACATGGGAAACCTCATAACATATATTACTATTAAAAAGTCGAGAAGAATGATTATATCATGATTACATCATTAATGATGTCATTAAACACCTAAAACTCAAAACAATATTTTTACTATTAACCAAAAATTCAACTATTTCAGAAAAGTCCCAAAAATTAATTCTAACCTAATATCATTTCTTTGAATTAAAAAATGAACTCAATTTTATGAAAATAATTTTTTAAATATTTTTAAATTAAATTTTTAATAAAATCAATATTTATTAAAAAAACAACTCTAAAACTATAACTTGTTTTGTTACACCTTGAAAAAGTAATCAAGGTCTCATAAAATTATCGTATAACCATAAGACAATATATTAGCAATTTATGATTACATTTTATGATTTTTTTTTCATTTTAAATTATTAAATTAATTATAAAATTTTAATTAAAATATTTATGATATACAAAAATATCAAAACTTGTACTACAATTGTTTTTTCACTTTTAAGATGTCTAAATTGTATTTAAACATTCATGGGTAAAGTTTCTATTTTTTTGGTTGATTTACTATTAATTACTTTTCGTTACTATTCATAAGGGTATATTACTATTAATAATTTACAATTCACTAAAAAATAGGTTGATCTTATTAGAATCTAATTTTTTTACTGATTACAACTGTAGAAGACTATTTTTTGAAATTCATTTCACATTATTAATTATTTAATGTTTTACATGAATATTTTAAAATACCCCTTTTCCAAAATTCATCAGTAATATTCATCCTATATTTATCCGGACATTTGAAAATTACAAATTTTACCATAATACGAAATAAAAATTTTATTTATACAAAGGGAATACAAAAAATATCTAAGGCCTTGATACATAGCCCGTTATAAAACCTACATAGGATCTAAGTGTAAGGTGTGCTTTTGTATAGAATCTTGGGGAGGCTTGGACAAAATTTCTCAAGTGTTGATTTCTATTAGCTTGAACTCCGCCCTTAGGATATTTCATTCAGGCTTCACATGTTGGAGCTCAGCTGGGGCTTGGTCCAGAGTAAATCCCAGTGATGCTACCTCCTTCCCAAGCTCTTCCAGATGGGCTTCGTATGTACTGAGTCTACTGGATGAGGCCATCGACTCCTCTATATGTATTGATTAACCAAGATCATTGGTATTTATAAACAATAATCATAATGTTGAAAGGTTAGTTTCCAATGGTCATATAAATGTCAGAACCCAATGGAATCATTTTAATTATAAGAACTTCATTTATTAAAAGACATAGTTTCTTGAGTATAAAATAAAATAACACACAAATTTAGGAAATAAATATTATTAAAAGTTAATGTCGTTACATTCTTCCCCACTTAAAAAATTTCATCCCTGAAATTTTAACTCATACCCTAAGAAGAGAAAAGGCGTGGGTACTTCTACCTCATAGGCTCCTCTGGTTCCCACATGGATTATTCACATTTGGGGTTCCTCCCCAACACCTTAGAAAGGTGGGTGGTCATGTTACGTAGAACCTTTCCTCTACGATCCAAGATCTCCATCAACTGCTCATCATAAGAGAGTTCATGTTCTAGTTTTACCACCTCTAAATTTAGTACATGTTAAGGGTCAAGTATGTATTTCTTCAAGAAGGATACTTGGAAGACATCGTGAACTCGTGCTAGATTTGGAGGAAGTGCAAGCCGATATGCCACTGCTCCTACATGATCAAGGATTTCATAGGGGCCAATGTACTTAGGGATGAGCTTCCCTTACTTCCAAAACCTCATAACTCTCTTCTAAGGTATAATTCGAAGAAAGACCTTGTCACCATAATCAAACTCCAAGTCCCTTCGACGGTTGTTGGCATAGCTCTTTTGCCGACTCTAAGCATCTTTTATGTGTTGTTGGATGGCATGGATATTTTCTATTATCTCTTGCACAAGATTACCCCAAGAATCTTTCCCTCACTAGATTTATGCCAACAAGTAGGATTTTTACATCACTTACCATATAGAGCTTCATAGGGTTCCATTTGAATGCTCGAGTGGAAGATTTTGTTGTAAGAGAACTCAACTAAAGGGAGATTTTTATCCCGTCCACCTTGAAATTAAATTTAGCATGTTCTCAAGATATCCTCGAGTTTTTGATTAGTCCTTTTTGATTGGAAATCAGTTTGGGGGTGATAGGTCGTACTAAAATTTAATTCAGTTCTTAGAGCATGTTGAAGACATCTCTAGAATTTTGATGTGAACCTTGGATCACAATCAGATACGATAGAAAGTGGAACTCCAAGAAGCCTTACCACTTCCTTCACATAAATCATGGAAAGTTGATCAAGAGAGAAATATTCCTGAATGGAGATAAAATGGGCAGTCTTGGTGAGATGGTCCATAATAACCCATATCCCATTATTACCTTTGGAAGTTCTTAGGAGACTAGCGACGAAGTCCATAGTGATATTTTCCAACTTCCATACTACTATGGGTAGTGGTTGAAATACCCCTTTAGGAATTTTTCACTCTTCCTTCACTTGTTGAAATACCAGGCACCTTGATGTGTAGTTAGAAATATCCCTTTTCATATTATCCCACCAATAATGATCATGAAGGTCCCTATACATTTTTGTGCTTCCAGGATGGATAGAGGAAATAGAGCTATGAGCTTCATCCATCATCTCCTTCTTTATTTCTAGAATAGATGGAACACATAATGTTGTACTAAATTTCAGTATACCTTCTTGATCAATATTGAACTCAAGAAACATCCCATCCTTCACAACCTCATACTTATTCTATAACAAAGGATCTTCTTTTTGAGCTTTCTTGATCATCTCTAGTAATGACGGTTGAGATATAATTTGGGTTAGTGTTGATGATGTCCCATACCTTATAATTTACATGTCCAGATTTACAAGTTAATTTATCAAAGGATCTCTTTGAATCCTCATCATGTAAATAACAACTGGGTCTTTCTTGCTTAATGCATCAGTGACTTTGTTCGTTCTTCTGAGATGATAATGAATTGAACAATCATAGTCTTTGAGAAGATCTGACCATCTCCTCTGTCTCATGTTCAATTCCTTTTGTGTTAAAATATACATCAAACATTGATGGTCTGTGTATATATCACATTTCTCCCCATAAAGATAGTACCTCCATATCTTTAAAGAAAAAACGACAGAAACCAGCTTCAGATCATGCGTAGGATAGTTCTACTCATTATTCTTTAACTGTTGAGATGCATAATCTAACAACCCTAGATTTTAGAAGATATATTCTTTTTAATTTCTTTCATATATTCTGTTGTATGCTACACCAATATTATCTTGTGCTATACGCAACACCGTATTAGCTTGCAGTATACGCAACGCTAATCTTGGATCGTGTTACACACAATTTCATGTTTGTTTGATAGCAGTTATTCTACGCAACATTGAGTGTGTGTATATATAATCAATGTACAAATTAAATATGGTTGGATTCTGTTATACGCAACAACAAATGAGTCTTTCACTACATGTAACCCTGACTTGCTTGCATTACACGCAATCACAACCTTCCTCGATAGCGTGTGTTGTACGCAATACTGGGTTTCACTAAACAACGATATATGGTTATAATATTATTATAAACTATCCGTTATGAATAGTTTTAAATAAATATTAAATTTTATGACATTATAATTCATCTTACACATTTTATGTAACATGGTATGAGAACAAAATAAATTTTTCGGGTAAAATAAGTATTTTTAAAAAAATGCAGTTTTGTCGGCTTTTGATGGTGCACCCATTTTAAATATAATTTTTGACAAGTTTATAAGTTAAATTTTACAAAAAAAATTCTTCCTCTGAATCCAAGTATAAAAATTTACATTGGATAATGTTTTTATATTTTTCTGATAACTTTCATATTTTAAGGAGTAGTAAAAACAAGCTATATTTTAATTAAAAACAACTTTTTTCATCATAATAATTTATATGGTTAAATTATAATATTGAATGGTTTTAAAGTATAAATAGAAAATATTTTTAACATTTAATATAATTTATGTCATTAGCATTTATTTTACATTGAAGTCATAGGAAAAATCATTTTAATCTTTTTCAATGTTTTAACTTTTAAAACTATTTTTCTTAAAAACGGGATTAATTTTAAATTAATTTCTGAAATTTTTTAAATTGAATTTAGAAAAATGGATTCCATATTTAGAATCAATGGGTCCAAATTATGTTAACAGGCTATTTTTTATTTTTGGGCATTATGAATAGTAACTATGGTAAATTTTATTTACGATAGTAAAAGGTAAATAAGGTAATTAAGGGTAAATAAAATATTATAAAACTACCCTAACACTTGTATTAATATAATTGGATGCTTATATTTCGTCCTAATGAATATTTGGGTCAAAATGGAATCCATTGGAACCCACTTGGAGGTGATTAAGACCTTTATATTATTTTATTCAAAGGAAAGTGAAATATGTCTCACTCAACTTTAATAATTAAAGTATTTTTAATATAAGTTTATACATAATATAAATTTGGTTATAAATACTAATTTTAAAGATAAAATGTTTTTATTTATCATGGTAATTTATTTATAATTTTTAAAAGATCTTTAATTACCTTAATAGCTTATACATTAATGATGCAGAAATTATTTATTTAGTGAAAAATAAATAATATTGTTTTTATTGAAATAATAATACCCATTAAAAGGTTCACAATACTAACCAAAATTTATTGGTAGTGTATATATACACCATAAGCGTTCAATTACTGAATATATGACCGTTTTGAGTCTTATAAAAGTGATTATGACACTTATATTATTTTATCTTAAATGATGTCAAAGGTGTCCCCTTCATAAATTAATAAATATAACATTTAAAAAGATGGGTGTTTTAGAATATAGATCCGACTAAAAGTATTATTATGAAATATATATGATTTATATTCATCCTTGTATTTTATTTTTAATTTTTATGAAATAAATAAGTATATTTAATAATTGTACAAAAATGTTGGAGAAATTATTTTATTAAGAGAAGTATCAAATAATTGGTTTTACAAATACTAAAATAAATATTATATGAACTATTTAATGTTCTCAACAAATTTTATAGATTAATATGACGTGTTATCAAACTATTAAATCTTTTATTTTGAATATGTATTCATTGTAGATTTTATTTAAAATCAAATAAATGAATACTGTCAAAATTTGCACTATTGTAATTTTATAAAAATAACATATTATTAAATTTTTTGAAAATCACTAAAATATTTAAAATTTATAAATTGAAATTTAAATAGTCTAATATGTCATAAATTATCCAATTAAGTGAAAATTAACAACACATAAGTGATTATTTATAACCATTTAAAATTTATAATTTTATTACCACAAATAAAATTAAATAGATTAAATAAGGATAAATCAAAATGATAAGGTTTAAAATAAGAACAAAACATGTCTAAATTTTATTGTTTTATGATATTACAATACTATCTCATCAAATATTAGAATTGAGTCATTTTTGGAGGTTTTTATGTGGGGCTTCAATTTATATTAAACTAATATTTTTGAGGATTCCAAAGGTGCCCCTCTCCTCCCTTAGAAAAGGGCACCTCCTCCCTCTCGTCTTTTGAAAACTTTGAGCCTTCAATATCGGGAAAAACCTGCCCATTTATCTTCTCAACTTACCTAGAAACATCTTAGAGGACTTGGTCTTCTTTAATGTCCAATATTAGTGCCCTAATAGGAGGTTTCAAAGAGGCGTGTCGAAGAAGAGGTAATTTCTGTTACCGATTCTTTCAAATTTATTTCTTCTTATACTTCCTCTTCTTTAGTTTTTTAATTATGAAGTAACAACATCAGTATAAATAATATACTTATATTTTATTATAAATATGAAACAACCCTATTACACCTCCTTTCCATCCTACGGAAAATGAAATCACCGCGGGTGCGTACGGACGAAATACCGTCTCCACGCCGTGGTGTAATCTGTTTTCCACCACCACCTTACTTGGATGGGTATAATGGGGTAAAGAATAACTATATGTGATTATTGTAATGTGATATTTATTCTGAAATAGTATACATACACTTTAATACAATTCCACGATCATGGGAACGATATCATCGCTCGTGCAAACGTACGGACTACCGTCCCCGCGAACGCGATAAGATTCATTCTTCATGTTAACTATTCATGAATGATTATAAAGTTTATATAATGAATAATAATGAAATATATGATATAATAATGCTACTGGATTTATGTATATATATGTATGCCATCTGTTTAATTCCATTTAATTCAATAAGGAAACGAAAACAGTTTTCATGCGTACGCACGGCGTACCGTCTCCATGAACGATGCATTTCATTCCATTTATCAATATATCATAAATATGTATATGATAAATATTTATTATATATAAATCATGTTTTAAATTATTAAATAAATGAAATCAGGATATATGTAATAATAGCAAGAACAACAAGTTGAAACACGTACGATAAATGAAACGATTTTACCCAAAACACAACTTTAACATGGATTTACAGAAGAACGGGTAATATATAGTCATAAGTGAACCATATATGATATCATAACAATGAATATGATTATGTAATAAGTCAATGACATTATTTAAATCATTATACATGAGTTTCAGATACGCACGAAGCATATTGGACCTAAGGTAAGGGATAATGTTGCAATCTCAATCGATTTCTATCCGAGATTGCTTATACGTAAGTATTTATTGGGGTTTTATTTATCATCCATGTCCAAGTTTTATAAAAAAAATTCATGTATGTTTAAAGTATTTTTTACCCATTTTTGACTTTTACTACATGGTATGTAAGGAATATTTTTTTTACCATACGAGGTACTTTTTAACTTTTCCGGCAAAAGTACGAGAAGAATGTTTTTTTAACTTATAAGGCATGAACTAATTTTTACAGTTTCATAACGCCTTATTTTCATGAAGCTTACTCTACAAGATTTCATGACAATTTTCAACAAAATCATTTCCTTTTAAATTTTTAGGGCATTTTGTGAAAATAAAATGATTTTGAAAAAGAAAGGATATTTTCCTCAAGAATTCATTTCAAGTGTTTTATCAAAACCATTTTCTATAGAAGGTGACATTATTTCATATTTGTATGATTCAAATATAATGTATCTATGATTTAAATGGTTTCAATTTTCTTATGATTAAATGATATCCATTTGTTTTATATGGATTATGTCATGATGGGATGATGTTTATGAAACCCATTTTATCCTTTGGGATATGATGAATGAATTATGTTTATATTGTGGCATAAGTAAGAATGATTTCATTATGAGATGGGTGGAACCTATATCCCCCTCCAATTCATTGGGTAATGATTTATATCTAATGAGATAAACATGGCTAGAATGGCAATTTAATTCGGTTTAGTGTTACAGGACTGGAACGAGGAGTGAACTTAGTTCAGTATGGGACTTTGTCCACTAAGATGGTCTTGGTAGCAATGCCTTGGCTACTATAGAAATCATAACATGTGATTAATGGTTTCAAAAATTACATGTTTTATTCCCATGTTATTTTATCAGGATTAATTTTTCTTTATGATCTATGCCTTACGTACTGCCAGGTTTTATGTCATTTCTCAAGATCTTGATGTTTAAACATTATGTTCATGTTTTTAAGTTCAAATGTATATGATTTGTTTTATTTTCTCCATTATTACCCTTATTTAGGCTTTAAGCTCACCCTTTTTATGTTTCTTTCCCCCAGGATATAATGAAAGGTTTTAGGTATGAAAACAAAAAGGGGATGATCTTTATTGGAGATGTTGAAGATCTTTCACCATGATTAGAAGATTATGTTCCGAGTTTCTAAAGACACTAAACTATTAAGGTCCTTTGGTGTCTATTTTTGTTATGTAATTAATATTCCAAAAAATTAATATAATTTCTATGTACGTCAAACTTTGGGTCTATACAGTTGGTATCAGAGGAATGGTATAGTTAACCTATGGAAACTTGGATGCAAAAACTTTAATGAGATCCCTAGATATATTTCTAAGGTATGTCTAGGGATGTCCCTGAGGATAAGTATAAGTATAGGTTATATTCCTAGAATTATAGTAACAGTATTATAATTAAACCTAAGATGTTAGATATTGAAGGTACACCCCCTTGATTATGATTTTCACCTCTCACACTATTCTTTTTGGGTTTTAGAAAATGGCTGGAAATCAGAGGATTCAGGATAATGGAGGATATGATGGACGATGGAATGATATTCTTCATGAGCTACCAAATGAAATGGAATTTGGAAGGTGAAACATCGTTATTATGCCTAATCAGTAATCTCATAATATGATCAATAATATAAACTTTGGTAAGATTCATGACTCAGCTAATAAGAGAAAGATGGAGTTTCAAGACGATCATAGAGAAAAGAAAGTTAAATTTCCCTTAGGTAAGTCATGTGGGAAGAGGCATCAGGGGGAATGTTTCAAAGGAACTAGAAGATGCTTTGGGTGTGGAATAGAAGGACACAAATCCTGTAATTGCAAAGGAAAAGGTCCAGTTAACACCGTGGACAAGGATAATGGTATTGCTAAGACCTCAACAATAGTTAAATGTTTTAAATGTGGAATGTATGGGCATTATGGAAACCAATTCCCTAATGGAAAATCTCATGAAGAGAACCAGCATGGTAGTATGGGTAGTATTTATATTGATGATGATGAAGAGGCTACAAATGGTATATGAGATGAAAGAAGTGTTGAGGAATACAATGATGAAGCTCGATCAATGGTTTAAGAAGGTATAGGAATGATTTATGTTTATCAAGAGTAAATTTGTATAGGTAATGGTACTATGGAATAAATAAACATCTAAGGATTGTTACACTATTGTTTTTCCTAAGTATTTGATAGTATATGTTGAATGGTACCTATAACCATGAAAGGTTATTCAAATATTTTTGGAAGGTAGATAGTATGTACATAATGAAAGGATAATGAGATAATGATATGTTTGATAGTATTAATGAATCTTATTATTGATATAAGGACAAAGTGATGTCATGGTTTCAGTATATAGAATTTTTGGGATTTTTGGTATGTGGAAAGAGTTAACTTTTGACAGCATTCATGTTTTCACTAAGGTTCAATGAGTATTCATTTTTCAAGAGAATACATGATTAAGTTATTCACATGTTTGGAATGTGACCAACAAGATATATCTTATGATATATAAGGGATAAATGATGGTATTCACGTGCTTGTTATATGACCATTCTAGTAATCGTTTTATTTATACTATGATTTTGGATAGAAGTATTTTTGATAAACCTAGAGATTGAAATCGATTAATTTAGACATCAGATAATATTGTTTAAGGCTAGAACTTTTTGTTATTTTATAATAGTATTGTTTTATAAAAAATAAAACCTGCAGGACGGGTGACAACACGTCGCGTCAGACAAGGTTACGGGAATCGAACCCACAACCAAAGTGTGACAGGCCCTTATCGCCTACCACTGGCCTACCGGAAGTCCCTGGTTAGTATAAACTAGGTTTAATTTATTATGAGGTCTGATAGAGGAATTATAAGTCCATTTTAGGAACCATATACGACCAGTCTCACCATATATTCACTTATGTATAAAAATTTTGTTAACCTTCTATTTGAGATAGATGGAATGACCTATCATTCTATCGCATGATCTGCTAACACTTCACGGAAGACAAATTCAACATCATTTCTTTAATAGATGAAGGGGAAATTGTTCAAGGCACAAACAATAGCGAGATTGTACCTAAATAAAGTAAGTATTTCTTCTAATTAAAAATTTTCAACTTTATTGAAATGATATTGAAAACCAAAAATGTTGTCCTAGTGCTCTTATATCTGATGAATCAGATGGTACCTTAGATCATCACAAATTTATGGCTTTGTGATCGTTGGTTTTTTCATAGCCATGTTCTCTACCACTCTCCATCAGAATTTGATGGTTATATTTTTCTTCCATATCCATATTTTTTAAGATGTTCTCCTATATGGAAATAGAGTGATGAGTTACTTTGGGTAATCGTTACGCTTCATACTTTAGTTTTTTAAATTATGTTTTAGTATTCCTTTTTACGATGTGGGTTTCTATGAATAGTAAACGATTTATAACCCCAACGAATTTCGAGGGAGAAATTCATTTTAAGGGGGTAGAATATAACAACCCAAGATTTTATTAGATATATTATTTTTAATTTATTTAATATATTCTATTGTACGCTACACCAAGATTATCTTTTGCTATATGCAACACCGTATTAGCTTGTAGTATACATAACACTAATCTTGGATCGTGTTACACACAATTTCAAGTTTGTTTGATAGTAGTTATACTACGCAACATTGAGTGTATATATATATATATATTCAATTTATAAATGAAATATGGTTGGATTCTGTTATATGCAATAACAAAGGAGTCTTGCACTACATGCAACCCTGACTTGGCTTTCATTACACACAATCACAACCTTCCTCGATAGCGTGTGTTGTACGCAATACTGGGTTTCACTAGACAATGATATATGGTTATAATATTATTATAAACTAGCCGTTATTAATATATTTAAATAAATATTGAATTTTATGACATTATAATTCATCTTACATATTTTATATAACATGGTATGAGAACAAAATAAATTTTTCGGGTAAAATAAGTATTTTTCAAAAAATGCAGTTTTGCCGCCTTTTGATTGCGCACCCATTTTAAATATAATTTTTTACAAGTTTATAAGTTATATTTTACAAAATATACTTCTTCTTTTGAATCAGAATATAAAAATTTACACTGTATAAAGTATTGTTTTTTTTTCTGATAACTTTCATATTTTAATGAATAGTAAAACACGCTATATTTTAATTAAAAACAACTTTTTTCATCGTTATAATTTATATGGTTAAATTATAATATTGAATGGTTTTATATTATAAATAGAATATATTTTTTCCATTTAATATAATTTATGTCATTATTATTGATTTTACATTGAATTCATAGGTAAAATCATTTCAATCTTTTGCAATGTTTTAACTTTTAAAACTCGTTTTCTTAACAACAGGATTAATTTTAAATTAATTTATGAAACTTTTGTGTATTGAATTTAGAAAAATGGATTCCATATTTGGAATTAGTGGGTAAAAATTATGTTAATAGGCTACTTTTTATTTTTGGTCATTATGAATAGTAACTACGGTAAATTTTATTTACCATAGTAAAAGGTAAATCGGGTAATTAAGGGTAAATATAATATTATAAAATTACCCTAACACTTGTCTTAATATCATTTTATGCTTATATTTCTTCCTAAGGAATATTTGGGTCGAAATTGAATCCATTATAACCCACTTGAAGGTGATTAAGACCTTTAGTTTATTTTATTTAAAGGAAAGTGAAATATGTCTCACTCAACTTTAATAATTAAAGTATTTTTAATATAAGATTATACATAATATAAATTCGATTATAAATACTCATTTTAAAGATTAAATGTTTTTATCTATCATGGTAATTTATTTATAATTTTTAAGAGATATTTAATTTCATTAATAGCTTATACATTAATGATGTAGAAATTATTTATTTAGTGAAAAATAAGTAATATAGTTTTTATTCAAATAATAATACCCATTAAAAGATCACAAACCTGACCAAAATTTATTGTTAGTGTATATATACATCATAAGAATCTAATTACCGAATATATGACCGTTAGGAGTCTTATAAAAGTGATTATGACACTTATATTATTTTATTTTAAATGATGTCAAAGTTGTCACCTTCATAATTTAATAAATATAACATTTTAAAAGTTTGGTGTTTTAGAATATAAATCTGACTAAAATTATTATTATGAAATCTATAAGATTTATCTTCATCATAGTATTTTAGTTTTAATTTTTATGCAACAAACAAGTATATTTAATAATTATACAAAAATGTTGTAGAAATTATTTTATTAAGAGATGTATCAAATAAATGGTTTTAAAAATAGTAAAATAATTATTATATGAACTATTTAATGTGATACACTAATTTTCTAGATGATTTTGACATGTTACGAACCTATTAAATATTTTATTTCGAATATATATTCTCTTTGGATTTTATTTAAATTCAAGTAAATGAATAGTGTCAAAATTGACACTATTGTTATTTTATAAAAATAACATGCTATTAAATTGTTTACAATCACAAAAATATTAAAAAAATTATATATTGAAATTTATATAGTAGAAAATTTCATAAAGTATCCAATTATGGAATATTAATTACACATAAGTGATTATTTATAACCATTTAAAATATAGAATCTTATTACCACAGATAAAATTAAATAGATTAAAAAAAGATTAATCAAAATGATAAGGTTTATAATAAGATCAAAACATGTATAAATTTTATTGGTTGATTATATTACAACTCTATCTCATCTAATATTCTAATTGAGTCATTTTTGAAGGTTTTTATCTGGAGTTTGAATTTATATTAAACTAATATTTTTGAGAATTCCAAAGGTGCCCCTCTCCTCCCTTATAAAAGGGCACCTCCTCCCTCTCATCTTTACAAAACATTGAGCCTTAAATCTCGGCCAACCCATACCCATTTCTCTTCTCCACTTTTCTAGAAACATCCGATAGGTCCTGGTCTTCTTCAAAGACCAATCTTAGTGCCCTAAGAGGAGGTTTCAAAGAGGCGTGTCAAAGAAGAGGTAATCTCCGTTACCAATTCTTTTAAATTTATTTCTTCTTATACTTACTCTTATTTAGTTGTTTCATTATGATGTAAAAACATAAGTATCACTCATATTCTGATATGTTATTATAAATATGAAACAACCCTATTCCACTTTCTATTCATCCTACAGAAAACAAAATCACCGCCCGTGCGTACGTACGGAATACCGTCTCCACGCCGTGGTGTAATCTGTTTTCCACCACCACCTTACATGGATGGGTATAATGGTGTAAAGAATAACTATATGTGATTATTATAAAGTGATATTGATTCTGAAATAGTATACATACACTTCAATACAATTCCATGATCATGGGAATGATATCATCGCTCGTGCGTACGTACGGACTGCCGTGTCCACGAACGCGATAAGATTAATTTTTCATGTTAACCATTCATGAATGATTATAAAGTATATATAATGAATAATAATAAAATATTTTAAATAAAAATTCTACTGGTTTTATGTATATATATATATGTATTTCATCTATTTAATTCTATTCAATTCAATATGTAAATTAAAACAGCGTTCATGCGTACGTATGGCCTACCATCTCCATGAATGGTGTATTTCATTCCATTTACCAATAAATCATATATATGTATATGATGAAAATTTTCTATATATAAATCATGTTTTACATTCTGAAATTAAGGAAATCAGGATATAAGTAATAATATCAAGAACACCAAGTCGAAACACGTACGATAAATGAAACGATTTTACCCAAAAGGCAGCTTTAACATGGATTTGCAACGGAACGGGTAATATAAATTCATAAGTGAACCATATATGATATCATACCAAATAATATGATTCTGTAATAATTCAATGACATTATTTAAATCATTATACAGGAGTTTCAGATACTTACAAAGCATATCGGACCTAAGGTAAAGGATAATGTTGCAATCTCAATTCTTTTCTATCCGAGATTGCTTATACGTAAGTATTTACTGGGGTTTTATTTATCATCCATGTCCAAGTTTTATAAAAATGTTTTCATGTATGTTTGAAGTCCTTTTTACCAATTTTTTACTTTTACTACATGGTATGTAAGGAATCGTTTTTTGTTCACCATACGAGGTACTTTTTGACTTTTCCGACAAACGTACGAGAAGAATGTTTTTTCTAACTTATACGGCATGAATAGATTTTTAAGGTTTCATAATGCTGTATTTTCATGAATATTACTCTACAAGATTTCATGACTATTTTCAACAAAATACTTTTCTTTTAAATTTTAATGGAATTTTTTGAAAAGAAAATGATTTTGAAAAAGTAATGATATTTTCCTCAAGAATTCATTTCAATTGTTTTATCAAAACTATTTTCCATCTAAGGTGATATTATTTCATATGTGTATGTTTCAAATATAATGTCTATATGATTTACATGGTTTCAATTTTCTTTTGATGAAATGATATCCATTTGTTTTATATGGATTATGTCAGGATGGGATGATGTTTATGAAACCCATTTTATTCATTGGGATATGATGAATGATTTATGTTTATGTTGTGGCACAAGTAAGAATGACTTCATTATGAGATGGGTGGGACCTATATCTCCCTATAATAAATTAGGTAAATATTTATATCTCATGAGATAAACATGGCTGGAATGGAAAGTTAATCTAGTTCAGTGATACATGACTATAACAAGGAGTAAACTCGGTTCAGTAAGGGACTTTGTCCACTAAGATGGTCTTGGGAGCAATGCCTTGGCTACTATGGAAATCATAACATGTGCTTAATGGTATCCACAGTTACATGTTTTATTCCCATGTTATTTTATGAGGATTAATGTTTCTTTATGATCAATGCCTTACGTACTGCCAGGTTTTCTGTCATTGCTCAAGATATTTATGTTTAAACATTATGTTCATGTTTTTAAGTTTAAATGTATATGATTTGTTTTATTTTCTCCATGCCTACCCTTACTGATCATTTGAGCTCACCCTTTTTATGTTTTCTTTTCCCCAGGATATAAAGAAAGGATTTAGGTAAGAAAAAAAAGGGGAAGATCTTTGTGGGAGATGTTGAAGATCTTTCACCGCGATTAGAAGATTATGTTCTGTGTTTCCAAAGATACTAAACTATTACGATCCTTTGGTGTCTATCTTTGTTATGTAATAGATATTCCACAAAAGTAATGTATTGTCTATGTACGTCAAGCTTTGGATCTCTACACATAAGAAATGACTTTGTCATTTTGAATGGGGACACACCGAAATCCTTTAAGATACGCATCACTAAAAATAACAAATCCTTCTCCACTTTAGGCAAAGTGAACATAGGTGCAGTAACCAATCTCTTATTTATCTCTTGGAAACTTTCCTCACACTCCATTGTCCTGATGAACTTGACCCCTTTTTGAGTTAACTTAGTTAATGGATTAGAAAGTCATGAAATGTTTTTCAAAATACTCCTATAATATCCTGATAATCCAAGGAAACATTGAATCTTATTTAGTCTTATAGGCCTGTGCCACTCCTCTAAAACTGTGGTCCTTTTAGGGTCAACTGTTATTCCTTCATTGGTAACAATGTTCCCCAAGAAAGAAACTTGTTGTAACCAGAAGTTACATTTTCTGAACTTCCCAAATATATTCTCCTTCCATAGATTTTGCAAAATAACTTTTAGATAATCATCATTCTCCCCAAAACTTTTGGAATAAGAATAATATCATCAATAAAAACTACCAAAAAATTTATCAAAGTAGTCCTTAAAGACTCTATTAATCAAATCCATAAAAATAGAAGGTGCATTAGTTAGTCCGAAGGGCATAAAGAAACTCATAATTCCCATGTCTTGATTGGAAGGCAAGTTTTTGGTATATTTTATTTCTTCACACTCAATTAATGATAACTAGATCAAATGTCAATTTTAGAGAAGAATTGCGCCCCATGAAGTTGGTTAAATAAGTCATCAATTCTTGGAAGATGGTATTTTTTATTCACCATGATCCCATTCAGTTATCTATAATCGATGCATAGCCGCCTCTATCCATCCTTATTCTTCACAAAGAAAACTGGTGCTCCCTAAGGAGACACACTCGATCAGATAAAACACTTCTCAGAATGATCTTGGAGTTGTTTCTTTAACTCCACCAGCTCCACATTTTCCTTTCTATACAGGGTCTTTGATATCAGATGAGATCTAGGTATGAGTTAAATATTGAACTCTACCTCTCTTTCTATGGGAGGTCCTGGTAACTCCTCAAGAAATACGTCAATGTATTTCTAGATAATGGGGACATTTTCTATCCTCAAAATCTTATTTCCTTCTTTTGATTCACTGATCAAATCCATAAAGAAAGATATAAGAGGTTCTTATAGACAAAGATCAGGTTGAAATATCTCTCTGTGCAAGATAACAGTAGTTTTTCCATTAGAGAATACTGATATTTCCTTTCTTTTGCCTTTGATCTTAACATTATACTTTGTGAGCCAGTCCATCCCTAGTATAATGTAAAATTACTACCTGGGAATGACTACTAAATTTGTGATAAGACTGTGCTCACTAAAGAAAATACTAGAGTTTATAAACACTTGTGATGCTTGGATAATCCCACCAGGAGACTTGAATGATAACTCTACTTCTAGAAAACCGGGGGTTGATTCTAATTTTGTTTTCAAACACGGAGGAAATAAAGGAATGCGTAGAACCAGAATCAAACAATTTACTTTCTAGATTTGAGAGAACAATAATATTACCTGCCACCACATCATTAGGAGCTTCAACATCAGCTATCGTGATAGAAAAATCTTGACCTTGCTCCCTTGGTTGTTTCTGAGGTTGATGATGATTCCCCTCAACTTCCCTCAGATTGGGAAAGTGATTAGAAAAGTGCCCAAGTTTTCGACACTTATAGAAATGGAAATCAGGTAGGGCCTGCACCATCTTCCCTTTTCCGTTAGTATTGGGAAGTTGTGGCTTCACCTCACTACGACAATTATGCACAATGTGGCTATCGCTACCACATTTTTAGAACTTCCCGCTCAAGAGAATATAGTCCCCCTAATGCTTCTTCCCACATTTATTACATGTGGTACATTTTAGTTCCTTTCCTCATATTCATTGATCAAAAATCCTCCATATAAATGGATCCATAGATCTTTTCTTGTCATTGGATTTATGAGACCATTGTGTCTCAACAAACTATAGTTCGGATTTCATCGCACTTCAGACGACCTCCTCATAACAATCACAATCTCGGTTGGCTAGATTCTTCATAAGATGAGGTCTCATTCCACCGAAGAATCTATCAAAACTATGATTTGGATCCATGAAAAAGTTATAGGTGTAATGTGAAAGACTTGTGAAGTTCATCTCATAGCTTCCCACTAATTAATTCTCCTTCTTCTTCAACTCGAGAAACTCCTTCTCCATTCTTGTTCTCATCGATCGAGGGAAATACTTGTTGAAGAATATCCCTCTGAATTGTTCCCACTCTATAGCTTCAACATACACTATTGGCCTTGTGGTTTTAATTAGTTCCATCTACTGATCAGCTTCTCCCTCTAAGAGATAAAAAACCAATGTAACTTTACCTTGTTTAGAACAGTAGAGCACGGAAACGATCTTCTCAATTGAGCTGATCCACTGTTCAGCAATCAATGGGTCGGTAGATCCACTGAAGGTTAGTGATCATTGACAAATAAAGGATTAAATAGAAAGTTTCTCCCTTCATGGTGAGATCATTATCTCAATTGGATTCAAGTTATTTCCCATAACTTGATTCAGTTGGTACATCATTCGCATGAATGTTTCTATTCCGACATCCATCAGAGGGTCGTCAGTGCATGATCAATTACTGTAACCATTTTCAAGGTTGCTCCTATTTCTCTCCATTTTATAAAATAATAAAACCTCAGTATGAAACATAATTGATTTATGAATCTTTTAACATTAAAGGATTTTATGTCTTAAAACTTCATTCTTTAAACAATTATATTTCTTTATAAATATTTCATAATGATTCATAAAAAGTTTATGATTAAACAAGCATATCCCTCAGGAGTGTCATAAAAAAGAGTGTAGAAAGTCCTGTTGTTGTATACTAGGATACCCCGAGTCATGCCCAAAACTCCTTGTCAGAGTTTTCACTCCTAGTTATATCTGTTCCAGAGCCGCCTCTACCTTCTCGTATCCAGACATGGATGTATTTTATTGATAAACCACTTACTCTATACTCACCAAAATACCAGGAAGTTTTCCTATATTTAAACTTTTATATAGGGTTATTCCTAAATTTTCCATAGCCTATTTTCCATAAATAAATAAAATATCCTTTGATACCAACTATGACGTCCTTCCTTTTTATTAAATAACCATTCATTACATTTTACAAACAGAGGATCTTTAAAGTCTCGTGTCTTGGAAATCAGGAACATAAAACAAGAAAACAAAATAAAAAATATTTTAAACCACATGTAAGGCTTCACCAAAGGATAATCCTATGTAAAGTTACTTCATCTCATATCATGGAGACATACATCAAATTAAAGGGCCAGAAAAAGGCCCAGAAAGGGTAAAAAATGGAAACCGTTTACTTGTGATATCAATAAGAACATGATAAAAAACCTAAAGACATGGGAAATGGAAGTAGAGGCATAACATATTGAAAATAACTTGAATCATATCATGAATATGTCACTAAAACATTTCATTTATAAATTCATACATATATCACCAAGGATCATCCCCAAGTTGTCATAAAATTTACCAAGGTTATTCACCAAGGTATCTTGAAACTTGTCATCTCTAGAGATTACATTTTTTACCCAATGCATTGGTGTTATATCAGGGAGGATGTAACACCGCAATGTTTTGAAAATAAATATAGGATGAAATTTTATAATCTATCCAGTAAACACAAATTTTCCTATTTTGTGTTTGTAATTTTGAAGAATGGTCAACTATAGTTGTATACAGTAAGTCATTTGGAGTCTGATAGAACAAACTTGATTTTTGGTGAATAGTAATATACCCTTATGAATAGTGATAGGTATAGTAATATGACCTTTATGAATATTAAATAATGATATTATTTTATTTTCATAAGCTAATATGATAATGGGATCTTATTTAATTTTTCAATGTCACATAAAACTAATTATACCTCTAACATTGTTATTTTTTGAATTAACTATATAATTATTTAAAAATTTAGTTAATAATATTTAGAAAATTATTTTTTAAAAATGGTGTGATTAGCCACTAAATGAGGCTAATATTTATTGTTAATGTATATAATATTCATGCTCTTTATTATTCATAAATACTATTTTAGTTCATTTTACACTTTGAACATCTTCACATTATGATTGTAATACCTTCTTAAAATGCACTTTATGTGGTACATTTTTTGAACATCATTTAAAGTACCAAATGATTCATCTGATTTTAAAGAATGTAATTATCCATATTTTAATTTGATATTTTTGGAACATTATCTATACTTCAATATGAACATGTTTCATTCAGGGATCAATGGAGGATTCCTAAAGGATGATGGAGATATTTGGAGATGAATGAAAGCAATTCTAAAGAAGGTAGATTGGACACTGGCCCATTCATTAGAATGTGGGACCCACATTACAGACCCAATTAATCCCAAATTTCTCAGGAAGCTATAAGACATGTATCGTAACAAATAACTCTTCATGATCTAAAGAAAATTATACTTCCATGGTGTTCATTTAGGCGTCTCCATTTGAAGATAAAGTTATGGTCTAGATTCTGCGGCCTAGAAATAAATACTACCAATATGATCATATCTCTACATCCAAAACTCCAAATGGCCCCAAATTTTACAGAAGGTTAGAATACATCCGGAGATCCATTTTCATTCTCTATGTCCCACTATGAATTGGCCATCTAGAAGGTCTTCCAAGAGCGTATGTTATGTGGATGAAAGCTGGATTCCACCTTGGGTCAAGTGTGGAAAAGTCCAGGTTCCACGAGCTTTCCATCACCCTAGCCCTACCATAATCAATTGGGATGATTTGTACAATTATATGCACGACCCAAGAATAAAAAAATTCCTATTTAAGTTAGTTTTGGTGGATTATTGTTTCATATTTGGTGCTTTGTTCAATTGTAATGTTATACTGCAATTTTGTGGTCCCAAGTTTGCCTTTCACATGTAAGTTGTTCAATTACCTTTAGTTTCTTAATAAAATCTATTATTTTCCTCTTATTCTGTTGTTATTCATATCACTTTGATACCATTGGTTTAAGGTGTGAATTTATTCACAGTAAACCTTTCGAAATTATTCACACAACTGTGGAGTGATCATTTTTTTATTGTTTTCTTTACTTCTTCAATTCCCCCCTCATGAGTCTACTTCCCACTTCCATTTAAACCATAGCATAAATGGAGGACTAACCCACTTATGGGTTTATCGAAGGGAGTAGCAAGGGTCTGGATTGGATTTTATTTATCACCCCATTAATGTATAATCACTTCTTTAATTGAGATTTTTATTTGATGATTTTTAAACTTCTTCATCCTTATTGAATTTAAGGCCACACGCTTCAAGTGCTAATACAAAAATTTACCTTGATGTGCTCATAATATTGATCCTTCAAGTGTATAGATGATCAGTATTAAAGGGTGTAGGAATTAAACCAGTAAGTGATGATGTTGTTTTATCTTCTTAAGTGAACCCATCTCAAATATAAGAATTTGAAATCATTGAAAAGGATATACGTCCAATCCACCCCAAGTGATAACCTAGGATCGACTCATACTTCAAAATTGAATTAAATTCAGTTTCTTAGAAGTTAACTTAAACCCATATAAAATCAACCCAAGTTGGCCACTTCAAATCCAAAAATAGTCCATAGAAGGTACGTTTCTATAGGATTCTTCTTAGGTCTCTGAGGATTCGACAACCTAAGCTAAACTACAAGGACCGTTCTACCTTCATCTCATGGGTAAATTTGAGCATAAATCAAATTTTGGCACCGTTTTCGGGGACCTAAGTAAGTTATCTTAGACACTATCATCATTTGTTTTCATCCCTCTTCTCTATTCTCAACCCTACACTCCTACGTAATTAAATTTTGAACAAGTCCAAACATGGGAAACCTATCCCTGCATTGATCACCCAACCCCATGTGTGATGTACAATGAGCATCATAATTTCTAAATCTGGGATCATCAAAAACCTAATTAACCACAATTTTTTTACTCCTATGATCTACAAAACAACCCAACATATAATGAGTTTCAATCCCCATAAAGCCAATCTAAACACCCTCATGTGCAATTCCAAGAACTTAATTATCCACCTGGAATATACCATCTTTCTCAACCCCTTTCCCATCATGATCCAGAACCATTACTTGAAAAAATGTGTCAACAAATGGAGATAATGAATTTTTAGGTTTCACCATTGAGGTTAGAACTTCAAATCATTAAAACATGCGAGGAACCCATCCCTACACAAACTGTCCCTTACATAAACTTATGTGAAGTTTCTAGTTTCCCACAAACCTCTCATGAATTTTCTTAAAAGAAAACCTTTGGATTTGGGGAATATTAAGAGAATCAAGGAATTATTGAATGGTCTTTAAATCATGAGGAAATTGACATTTTGGATTCAAAAGAAAATAATTTGACATCATGGATTGAGTCTCCTAAGTATAACTCCATCGATGAATTTTCAAAAACACCAACTATTGAGCCATTGAGAGAAATAAAAAACATTGAGTCCATACCCATTACTAAAATTGATCTTTCCAATTTTGTGGTTGAAATTTCTATTCAAAAGGAACCAATTCTGTTGATCAATTTTGAAAATGAAATTGAGTTTGATTCAAAGTCCCAACCTATGTTTAAAAGTGTTAGCCTACTTGAACTTGAACGAAAGGACTTTCCATCTACCCTCAAGATTCTATTCATTTAGGATAGCCAAAAACATCCATTTTTTTCAATTTCTTATGTCGAAACAAATAAAGAGGTAATGATTCTTAATGTCTTTGAAAAAACTATAGTAGAAACTGGATCAACCATTTCAAACACTCCTTGGATTTTCCCACTCATTGTAGAACATAGGTTTGTGCGTGACACAAATTATAAACATAAAATCAATATAAAACTTGTAGAAGTGGTGAAACATGTGGTCCTAAAAATGTTTAATGTTGGTATTGGGTATGTTAGGGGTGTTCATGTCAGGCTAACGATGTTAAAAAAAGCGATGCGTGGGAGGAAACCCATGGTTTTCAAGTTTCCAATAATTTTGTTGTTGTAATAAACTTTATATTTTAAATAGAATTAATTAATTTTTTTAATATTTAAATATATATATAGAGAGAGAGAGAATGTTGACCTGTTATTATATTATGAGTATGGATGGGTTTGAAACGGGAGCACCATATTCATTCGTGTCACGTGGTGTGATCCTTGAGTAATACCTTACCCAGAAATTTAAGAAGAAGAAAATGTATCATCAGTTTGTTTTATTATAATGTGTTTTTAGGATTAAAATAAAAATACAAAAAAATATATAAATATAAAATAATAATAATAAAAAGGGACATGTTGTGGGTCGTGGGTCAAACCCCGTTACAACTGACGAAGCCGTGGGGATTCGAACCCAGGACCGAAGGGAGATAAGGGCGCACGCTTACCATTGACCTACAACCTTTTGTGCTTACTTATTCTATAATTTATATATATATACTTATATTTTACTTTCTTTATTATATAAATATATATATATTGTTTTGTTTTTTTTTGTTTTTTTTTTGTTTTTCCTATTTCTACTAGGGTACTCTGCAAGTGACATGGATATCAAAGGACTAAATTAGAGCAGCAAGAATTTCAACTTCAACCATTAGGTGACTTCATTCCATGATCCTCATTTTCAATTTCCTTTTTGAACATTCATTCTCTACCTCTACCCCCTTCTAAATTTTATTTTCTTTAAACATTGTGGACAATGTTATTTTATGTTGGGGGGGGGGATAAAATAAAAAATGCTTTCATGTAAAAAAAACTGATTTGAAAAAAAGTGTGTAAATGGAAGAAATATTTCCTTTAACTTTGAACATGGTAATACACATTGCACACTTAGAAACTGAATATCAAATAATTTAGCATGCCCTAATTAGGATTTTAATCGTTGTATATTTTATGAACATAGATATTGGAAATTTTTTCTGTCCAATGTGATATTTCATTATTTATATATTCAACAAAAAAAAGATCACAATGCACATCCTTTGGATAGCGGGGTATTAGTTTGAGTTCATGGGGTACCTCAAATAAATATCATAGGTTTGGTGATCATTTTAGTTTTAATATGAGAATTCAATAAAATAAAAAATAAAAAACAATAAATTTGCACGTAGAGCAAAGAAATGACCTAATGCGTGGCTTTCGGCACTTGGAGATCGTGACTCCATAGTTTTCTGGCCCAGAGTTAATAATTTTATCTCTATTTTTGGTAATTTGAGTTTGTTTTTGACTGAGTTAAATCGAGATGATGCCCGAGTATGTGGGCTTCACTTGGTGCCCTAAGGTCTTTGAGCCTGAGAGTCATCGGCAATGTCTCGCTACAATGGTTGACACTTTTGTGTGCAATTTCAATTACCATGGAAAAATCACAAAAAAATAATAATAATATAATAAAAAAAATTGAATAGTCATATTAATATTGAAATGTGATTCCACCAAGCGCTTCTGTCATTTCTCCCTTGAATAAAGATGAACCCCCATGTCTATTGTGATGCACAACACATCCTCATACTTAATTGATATTGGATGAAATATGGAAATGAATTTAAACAAAAGAATTGGCTTGGGATTGGGATATGCTTATGAACCTATCATGTATTAAAATATTTTTATGGGTTTCATGATTGTTTGGTATAAGGGTTTTTGGTGATCATTGTGTATTAAAATCTTTTTGTAAAAGGAAATTTGAATTTCTTATTATTGAGATATATTTTGCTCGGGACTAGAAAAATTGAAGTTGGCGTGTGATTAGACACTAAATGAGGGTAATATTTATTGTTAATATATATAATATTCATGTTCTTTATTATTCATAAATACCATTTTAGTTCATTTTACACTATGAACATCATTTCACATTATGATTGTAATACCTTCTTAAAATGCACTATTATGTGGTACATTTTTTAACATCATTTAAAGTACCCAATGATTAATATGATTTAAAGAATGTAATTATCCCTATTTTAAATTGATATTTTAGGAAATTGATCTACAGTTCAATATGAACATGTTTCATTCAGGGATCAATGGTAGATTCATAAAGGATGATGGAGGTATTTGGAGATGAATGGAATCAATTCTAGAGAAGGCAGATTGGACACTGGCCCATTAATGAGAATGTGGGACCCACATTACAGACCCAATTTATAACGACCCATACTTTACATACATTTTTACTACTTTAAAATTGAAGCACACTTATTACAACATATGACAAAACCACAAAGGACCGTATAGGTATAGTGTCTTTAGAAACTGGGAAACATAAACAACTGGTTCATAAATCTTCTACAGTGTCTCCCATTTATTTCATCATATCTAGGGTCCCTTTTAGCATATTCTACTTAATATCCATCTTCCTGACCTGGGGAAAAGAAAACATAAAAGGGTGAGCTCAAATGCTCAGCAAGGGAAAATAAAGGAAATAAAAATCATATCATATCTTTTTGAAAATCAAAACCTGCAAAAGAGATCATAATATCTTAACATGGAATAAATCATAGAAGTGAAAATGAGATCCCCATAATCATAACATAAAACTTGAAACTTTGTGGCATGCACACATAATCATGGAAAATCATTTCTTGTTAGTCATGACTCATTGCCAAGACTATCTTAGTGGACAAAGTCCCTTTCTGAACCGAGTTCACTCCTCGTTTCAGTCCTGTATCACTGAACCAAAATAATCTTCCGTTCCAGCCATGTCTATCTCATGAGATATAAAGTCTTTATCCAATGCATTGGAGGGAGATATAGGTCCCACCCATCTTATAATGAATCCTTTCTTATGTGTGCCACATAATCATAAACCATACATCATAACGTAACCCATGTAATAAAAATGGGATTCTTAAACAACATGACATCATAAAACAATTCATATAAGATAAAGGAATTCATAAAAATATTTCCATCACAACATAATCAAATACATGTAATAATAGAGATAGAAACAGAACCCTTTATTATCTTAGATGGAAAATAATTTTGATAAAACACTTGAACTTCATTCTTGAGGAAAATATCCTTTCTTTTTCAAAAACATTTTACATTTCTTAACATGTCATACAACTTTAAACTAAAAGAAGTTGATTAAAAATAAACTTGAAAACTTTTAAAGGAAGCTTCTTGGAAATAATGTTTTAAAAATCCATTCTTGTCGTATAAGTTAAAAAAACATTCTTCGTACTTTTTTCGGAAAAGTCAAAAAGTACCTCGTACGGAAAAACGACAAAAGATTCCTTTCATATTCTTTACTAAAAACTCACCTAAGGGTAAAATTGGATTTAAAATATTGTAAGTGGATGGAAACAATATTACATATTGAGGGAACATGGATGTGGATGATAAAATACACCCCAGTAAATACTTACGAATAAACAATCTCGGATAAAAATGAGATTGTGATATTTCCCTTACCTTAGGTCCGATTTGCTTTGTTCGTGTCCGAAGCTCCTGTATAATGGTTTAAATAATGTTATTGACTTATTCCAGAATCATACATATTGATATGAGATCATATATGGTCATATTATTAGCTTCTTGTTAGTAATATTTCATTGTTACTTGTTACTCGGGTCTTTATAACTTTTTGTTCTTATGCGTGTTTTGTCAAATAAATTCTTATTATTATCTTTAGGTTATAGATAATTCATTTCCAGAATGGTATTAGTGTAGTATATACCATATTCATTCATTCAATTCATTTATATAATCATTATGAAATGAAGATCATGTAGAACGAGTCGCATCACATCGTGGAGACGGTATTCCGTACGTACGCACGAGTGATGATATCGTTCCTATGATCGTGGAATTGTATTGGAGTATATATATATTATTTCAGTATCAATATTACTTCATAATAATCATATATAGTTACTCATTACACCATTATACCCATCCTTGTAAGGTGATGGTGGAAAATAGATTACACCACGGCGTGGAGACGGTATTTCGTACGTACGCACGCGCGGTGATTTCATTTTTCCGTAGGATGGATAGAAGGTGAATTAGGGTTGTTTCATATTTATAATAACATATCAGTATGTAAGTAATACTGATGTTATTACTTTATCATGAAACAACTAAAGAAGAAGAAGTTGAAGAAGAAAGAAATTGAAAAGATCGGTAATGGATATTACCTCTTCTTTGGAACGCCTCTTTGAATCCTCCACTTAAGGAACTAAGATTGGTCTTTGGAGAAGACCAGGACCTCTAGGATTATTCTAGGGAAGTGGAGAGGAGAAAATGGCAGGGGTTGGCCGAGCTTGAGTGCTCAAATTGGTGTGAGGATGAGGGGGAGGAGGTGCCCTTTTATAAGGGAGGAGAGGGGCACCTTAGGAATATCTCAAAATATTATTTTATATTAAAGTCAAAATCGGTTTATAATGGTTCCAAAGGGTCTTATTTCGAAGCTGAAGTGGTGATGGGTCGCAATACTATCAACCAATAGGATTTAGACAAGTTTGGGGTATTATTTTAACCTTATCAATTAGATTTAACTCTAAGTTAATTATTTTAACTTTTACCGTGTCTTTTTGTTTTCTTTCACTATATGGTTAATACACTTACTATAACATGCCAAACGAACCCCAAATTGTTTATTATTAATATATATATCCGTATCTATGTCATTTGTCCGAACCTTAGATTTTTAGGAATAAAATAACAATTAATAATATAAAATTTGATTTAAAAACGATTTTGTGTCAATTTTGACACTATTTGATATATGATTTTTTGTGAAAGTCATATCAGAATTATATGTTCGAACCAAGTTGATTAAATCAACACTAATATATCATAGTAACCTAGAAAATTATTGGAATTCATAAAAAGTCTTAAATTACATTTATTTTGGTATTTATATTATCAATTATGTCAATATTTTATTAATAAGATAATTACTGCATCATCTTTGTGTCATTAATAAATTAAATTATTTGATGTCTAAAAATTACAAATAAAATACCATCATGTAGGAAATCTTTTTAGCTTTCTAATGAATATTTACAATCTAATTTATCTTATGTATAACCCCATATTAAAAATGATTTACTTATTAAACATTAAATTTAACTATTTTAACCCTTCTTTAAATAAATTAATAATAAATGTCCTAATCTAATCCAAGTGGGCCTAAATGGTCATATTTTATTCCTAAGTTTGTTTTTGGTCGAATTACACTTGTCCAATAGAATTAGGACATGTGTTAGGGTAATATTAATATCATATTTACCCTTAGTTACCCTATTTACTATTAACCGCGGTAAAAAAAAGGTAAAAAGTTACTATTCACCAAAAAATTATTTTTATCTCATTGAACCACATTTTAGTCCTTGATATTAACCGTGTATCTCGGATTTTCAAAATTCCATTCACAGAAGCGGTAAAATTAAGTTTTATGCAAAATTCAGTTTTTTAACCTACCACTTAGTGGTTTCACTATTCATCAAAAATTGAAAGTTTTCAGAAAAATACCAAAATTTCACCCTAGGCTAATTTCGATATTCTGAGTCCAAAAATGAAGTCCATTTTGAAAAATAAAATTTATAAAATTTCAAAAAGTGGTTATTACTATTCATAACGGCTAGTTTTAATAGCATATTGTTGTTTAGTGAAACTCGGTATTGCGTACGACGCAAGCTATCGAGGAAGGTCGTGATTGCGTGTAAAGAAAGCCAAGCAAGTGTTGTGTAGAAAAAGATTCCTTTGATTATTTATATAACATAAAAGTCTCGGGTGTTACATTCTACCCCCCTTAAAAAGAATTTCGCCCTCGAAATTCGTCACTTTGTTACAAACAGATGAGGATACTTCTCCCTCATCATATCCTCGAGCTCCCATGTAGCTTCTTCAAGTTGGTGGTTCCTCCATAAAACCTTCACTAAGAGAGTGGTCTTGTTTCGTAGGACTTTTTCGCTACGATCCAGAATCTCTATCGGTTGTTCTTCATAAGAAAGATCTTGCTCCAGCGGTACAACTTCTGAGCTGAGTACATGTGAAGGATCTGGTATGTACTTTCTCAGGAGAGATACATGGAACACATCGTGAACTTGAGAGAGATTCGGTGGAAGCGTCAATCGGTAAGCTACCTTCCCAACACGATCCAGTATTTCGAAAGGACCGATATATCTATTGCTCAACTTCCCCTTCTTTCCAAATCTCATAACCCTCTTCCAGGGAGATATTCGTAAGAACACTTTATCGCCCACTTCAAACTCTAGGTCTTTTCTTCGGTTGTCGGCATAACTTTTCTGTCGACTCTCAGCTGCTCTTATGTGTTGTTGAATAGATCTGACCTTTTCTGCCATTTCATCAATGAGATCAGGTCCTAATAGCTTTCTTTCCCCAACTTCATCCCAGCAAGTTGGAGTCCTGCATTTCTTTCCATAGAGAGCTTCATAAGGAGCCATCTGAATACTGGAGTGAAAGCTATTATTATAAGAAAATTCCACCAAAGGTAGGTGTTGATCCCAACCTCCTTTGAAATCCATAGAGCAAGCTCTCAACATATCTTCTAGGGTTTGAATTGTTCTCTCAGACTGACCGTCTATCTGGGGATGATAAGCAGTGCTGAAACTCAACTCTGTATCCAGAGTATGCTGAAGACTTCGCCAGAACTTCGAGGTAAATCTCGGATCTCGATCAGATATAATAGAAAGTGGTACTCCATGCAATCTTACCACTTCCTTTACATATATCCTGGCAAGCTGATCTAGAGAGAAATCCTCTCTAATAGCAATGAAGTGTGCAGACTTTGTAAGACGATCAACTATGACCCAGATAGCATTATTGCCTTTGGATGTTTTAGGAAGTCCTGTGACAAAGTCCATAGTGATGTTTTCCCATTTCCATTCGGGTATGGGTAATGGTTGTAACATCCCCTTAGACTTCTGTCTCTCAGCTTTAACTTATTGACAAACCAAGCATCGAGAGACATATTCAGCAACATCTCTTTTCATGACATCCCACCAGAAGTACTCTTTCAGGTCCCTATACATCTTCGTGCTTCCAGGATGAATAGAGAATGATGAACTATGAGCCTCATCCAGCAGCTCATTCTTTAATTCGGGGATGGGAGGAACGCAAACCCGATTCCTGAACTTTATTATCCCATCACAATCAAGGTTGAATTCAGGAACATTTCTCACCTTCTTTTGTAACTCGACATCTTCTTTCTGTGCCTCTTTAATCTTCACATGTATAGATGGTTGAACATTCATTTGAGAAAGATAAGATTTTCCCCCTTCCATTATAATTCCAAGATCCATCCTTTGTAAATCCATAAATATTGGATCTTTTGTGATCCTCATAATGGATAAACTAGCATGGTCTTGTCGACTTAATGCATCTGCCACCTTGTTTGCTTTCCCAGGGTGGTAATGGATTGAGCAGTCATAATCCTTAATCAGCTCCAACCATCTTCCTTGATGCATATTCAACTCCTTTTGTGTGAAAATATACTTTAAACTTTTATGATCAGTATAAATATCACACCTTTCACCATAAAGGTAATGCCTCCAAATCTTTAATACAAAGATTACCGCAGCAAACTCCAAATCATGTGTTGGGTAATTTTTCTCATGTATTTTCAACTGTCGTGAGGCATAAGCTATCACCATATCATTTTGCATAAGAACACACCCCAATCCCTTCTTGGATGCATCACTGTAGATCACAAACCTTTCTCCACTACAAGGCAGTGTGAGCACAGGTGCACTTGATAACCTTCTTTTCAACTCCTTGAAATTCTCTTCACATTCCTCTTTCCAGACAAACTTAACTCCTTTCCGAGTCAACTTGGTGATTGGATTAGATAATCGTGAAAAATATTTTACAAAACGTCGATAATATCCAGCCAAACCAAGAAAACTTCGGATCTCAGTTACTGTTGTTGGTCCTGACCATCTTTCGATAACCTCTGTTTTTGCTGGATCCACAGATATCCCCTCTTTTGAGATTATGTGACCCAAAAATGCAACTTTTTGAAGCCAAAATTCACACTTGGTAAATTTGGCATAAAGCTTCTCCTTTCTCAGGGTCTTCAATATAATTCTCAAGTGATCTTCATGCTCTTCCTTGCTCTTTGAATAGACAAGAATATCGTCTATAAAGACTACCACAAATTGATCAAGATAGTCTCTAAAGACTCTATTCATTAGATCCATGAAGATAGCAGGGGCATTAGTAAGACCAAATGGCATCACTATAAATTCATAGTGTCCATACCTTGTACGGAAAGCCGTCTTTGGTATATCCTCCCTTTTGACCCTTAATTGATGATACCCTGAACGGAGATCAATCTTGGAAAAGTATTGAGCTCCGCGTAGTTGGTCAAATAAGTCATCAATGCGTGGGAGAGGATATTTGTTCTTGATAGTGATCTTGTTAAGTTCTCGATAATCAATGCAGAGTCTCATTGATCCATCTTTCTTCTTTACAAATAGAACAGGTGCTCCCCAAGGTGACGCACTAGGGCGTATGAATCCCTTATCAAGATTCTCTTGGAGTTGCTTCTTCAATTCCTGCAACTCAATTGGGGCCATTCTATAAGGTGTCTTTGAAATAGGCAACGCACCCGGTACGAGTTCTATTGAAAACTCAACTTCACGATTTGGTGGAAGAGCCGGTAATTCCTCCGGAAAGACATCATCAAACTCCCGTACAATGGGCATATTCTTAATCGTGAGTTTCTCACCAACCATTTGAGATAAATAACCTTCATTTAGTGGAATCAAGACCCATAAGATGGAAGAAATTTCCACTGGAAGGTTATATTCATCCTTGCATCGATAGACGATCATAGATTGATCTGGAATATGAAATGTGACTTCCCTTATTTGGCAATCGATATGAGCTCCATGTAGAGAAAGCCAATCCATGCCAAGAATCACATCAAATTCCACTAAAGGAAGGATCACAAGATTTGCAGGAAGCACTTTCCCACAAACTTCGATCGGAGAAGAATTATAAACTTTTGATGCGATTGATGTGCCATTAGGTGTTGTCACAGCTAACTCAACATCTAATTGTTGAGGTAATACGGTGATACCCTTAGAAAAGTCTTCAGAAATAAAAGAGTGGGTGGATCCAGAATCAAATAAAACATTTGCTACTTTAGAGTGGATGGTAAGTGTACCTTTCACCACATCGTTATCGTACTCCACATCGCTGATAGAAATTGCATGTGACTTTCCTTTGTCTTTAGCCTTAAGAGTTTGTTGACGTCGACCATCATCATCAACCCTTGGATTTGGGCATTGATCGGCATAATGCCCCATCTCCTTGCACTTGAAACATTGAAGTGTAGTAGGTTCATTCTGTGTATCCCTTCCTTTGTTTGCATCATTAGACATCTTCTTCCCATTATCACGGCATTCAAATGCCCGATGACCTTCCTTTCCACATTTAAAACATTTACTTGTCCCTTTAAGACAACTACCTCCATGTTTCTTTCCACACTTTGAGCATAAGGGAAAGTTCATCTTCTTTTCCGTGTGCTCTTTAGATTTTTCTTTGAATTCCATCTTCCTCTTCTTATCAAACCCATGTGACTGATGGGTTACTCCAATCTCCATCTCGACTTTGAGAGCACATCGAACGATTTCCTCGTAGCTATTGAAGTCCCTTATGGCTAACGCCCTTCGAAGACTTGGTTTTAAGCCACTAAAGAATCGATCGATCTTACTCTCAGGTTGGATAATAACACCAGAAGCGTACCTTGCAAGTCTTGTAAAATTTGCTTCATAGGTACTAACAGATTCATCATCCCTTTGCTTCAGTTCAAGGAACTCTTTCTCCATCTTTGTTCGGAGAATACGAGGGAAGTACTTATTGAAAAATAAGTTCTTGAACTCGTCCCATTCCATAGATTCAATTTCATCCCTTTGCCTCGTATTCTTAACAAGATTCCACCATTGATCCGCATCTCCTTCCAAACGATACACTGCTAGGATGACTTTATCATGCTCAGAACATTGAAGAACTGAAAATATCTTTTCAGTAGTACTAATCCATTGTTCAGCAACTAATGGATCAGTAGACCCGCTGAAAGAAGGTGGACGCTGCCTCATGAAGGATTCAACAGAATGTTGCTCCCTCCTTTGTTCGTTTGGAAATCCTGCATGATTCATAGCTTGAGAAAGTTGTGTGAGCATGGCTACAAGATTTTGCATTCCAGCTCCCATATCGTTTGGTTGCTCAGGGGGACCATCATTGCATTTCCCATCGCATTCCGCATTAACACGGTTCCTTCGGGTTCCAGCCATTGACTAAAACCAAGAAGAATAGTGTGAGCAACACCAATTATAATAGGAAACCACATAATTCAAGAATAAAATTTTCATGCTTATGGTATTATCCTAGGTTATTCATGGCCATTTCTAAGATTGTGTTCTATGCTTAGACTTATCCTTAGGGTTCTTACTAAGGCTTTCACATCCTAGTTTCCAAAGGTTGACTATACCTTTCCTCTGATACCAACTATAACGACCCATACTTTACATACATTGTTACTACTTCAAAATTGAAGCACACTTATTACAACATATGACAAAACCACAAAGGACCGTATAGGTATAGTGTCTTTAGAAACTGGGAAACATAAACAACTGGTTCATAAATCTTCTATAGTGTCTCCCATTTATTTCATCATATCTAGGGTCCCTTTTAGCATATTCTACTTAATATCCATCTTCCTGACCTGGGGAAAAGAAAACATAAAAGGGTGAGCTCAAATGCTTAGCGAGGGAAAATAAAGGAAATAAAAATCATATCATATCTTTTTGAAAATCAAAACCTGCAAAAGAGATCATAATATCTTAACATGGAATAAATCATAGAAGTGAAAATGAGATCCCCATAATCATAACATAAAACTTGAAACTTTGTGGAATGCACACATAATCGTGGAAAATCATTTCTTGTTAGTCATGACTCATTACCAAGACTATCTTAGTGGACAAAGTCCCTTTCTGAACCGAGTTCACTCCTCATTTCAGTCCTGTATCACTGAACCGAAATAACCTTCCGTTCCAGCCATGTCTATCTCATGAGATATAAAGTCTTTACCCAATGCATTGGAGGGAGATATAGGTCCCACCCATCTTATAATGAATCCTTTCTTATGTGTGCCACATAATCATAAACCATACATCATAACGTAACCCATGTAATAAAAATGGGATTCTTAAACAACATGACATCATAAAACAATTCATATAAGATAAAGGAATTCATAAAAATATTTCCATCACAACATAATCAAATCCATGTAATAATAGAGATAGAAACAGAACCCTTTATTATCTTATATGGAAAATAATTTTGATAAAACACTTGAACTTCATTCTTGAGGAAAATATCCTTTCTTTTTCAAAAACATTTTACATTTCTTAAAATGTCATACAACTTTAAACTAAAAGAAGTTGATTAAAAATAAACTTGAAAACTTTTAAAGGAAGCTTCTTGGAAATAATGTTTTAAAAATCCATTCTTGTCGTATAAGTTAAAAAAAACATTCTTCGTACTTTTGTCGGAAAAGTCAAAAAGTACCTCGTACGGAAAAACGACAAAAGATTCCTTTCATATTCTTTACTAAAAACTCACCTAAGGGTAAAATTGGATTTAAACTATTGTAAGTGGATGGAAACAATATTACATATTGAGGGAACATGGATGTGGATGATAAAATACACCCCAGTAAATACTTACGAATAAACAATTCGGATAAAAATGAGATTGTGATATTTCCCTTACCTTAGGTCCGATTTGCTTTGTTCGTGTCCGAAGCTCCTGTATAATGGTTTAAATAATGTTATTGACTTATTCCAGAATCATACATATTGATATGAGATCATATATGGTCATATTATTAGCTTCTTGTTAGTAATATTTCATTGTTACTTGTTACTCGGGTCTTTATAACTTTTTGTTCTTATGCGTGTTTTGTCGAATAAATTCTTATTCTTATCTTTAGGTTATAGATAATTCATTTCCAGAATGGTATTAGTGTAGTATATACCATATTCATTCATTCAATTCATTTATATAATCATTATGAAATGAAGATCATGTAGAACGAGTCGCATCACATCGTGGAGACGGTATTCCGTACGTACGCACGAGTGATGATATCGTTCCTATGATCGTGGAATTGTATTGGAGTATATATATATTATTTCAGTATCAATATTACTTCATAATAATCATATATAGTTACTCATTACACCATTATACCCATCCTTGTAAGGTGATGGTGGAAAATAGATTACACCACGGCGTGGAGACGGTATTCCGTACGTACGCACGCGCGGTGATTTCATTTTTCCGTAGGATGGATAGAAGGTGAATTAGGGTTGTTTCATATTTATAATAACATATCAGTATGTAAGTAATACTGATGTTATTACTTTATCATGAAACAACTAAAGAAGAAGAAGTTGAAGAAGAAAGAAATTGAAAAGATCGGTAATGGATATTATTTCTTCTTTGGAACGCCTCTTTGAATCCTCCACTTAAGGAACTAAGATTGGTCTTTGGAGAATACCAGGACCTCTAGGATTATTTTAGGGAAGGGGAGAGGAGAAAATGGCAGGGGTTGGCCGAGCTTGAGTGCTCAAATTGGTGTGAGGAGGAGGGGGAGGAGGTGCCCTTTTATAAGGGAGGAGAGGGGCACCTTAGGAATATCTCAAAATATTATTTTATATTAAAGTCAAAATAGGTTTATAATGGTTCCAAAGGGTCTTATTTCGAAGCTGAAGTGGTGATGGGTCGAAATCCTATCAACCAATAGGATTTAGACAAGTTTGGGGTATTATTTTAACCTTATCAATTAGATTTAACTCTAAGTTAATTAATTTAACTTTTACCGTGTCTTTTTGTTTTCTTTCACTATATGGTTAATACACTTACTATAACATGCCAAACGAACCCCAAATTGTTTATTATTAATATATATATCCTTATCTAAGTCATTTTTCCGAACCTTAGATTTTTAGGAATAAAATAACAATTAATAATATAATATTTGATTTAAAAACTATTTTGTGTCAATTTTGACACTATTTGATATATGATTTTTGTGAAAGTCATATCAGAATTATATGTTCGAACCAAGTTGATTACATCAACACTAATATATCATAGTAACCTAGAAAATTAGTTTAATTCATAAAAAGTCTTAAATTACATTTATTTTGGTATTTATATTATCAATTATGTCAATATTTCATTAATAAGATAATTACTGCATCATCTTTGTGTCATAAATAAATTAAATTATTTGATGTCTAAAAATTACAAATAAAATACCATCATGTAGGAAATCTCTTTAGATTTCTAATGAATATTTACAATCGAATTTATCTTATGTATAACCCCATATTAAAAATGATTTACTTATTAAACTTTAAATTTAACTATTTTAACCCTTTTTTAAATAAATTAATAATAAATGTCCTAATCTAATCCAAGTGGGCCTAAATGGTCATATTTTATTCCTAAGTTTGTTTTTGGTCGAATTACACTTGTCCAATAGAATTAGGACATGTGTTAGGGTAATATTAATATCATATTTACCCTTAGTTACCCTATTTACTATTAACCGCGGTAAAAAAAGGTAAAAAGTTACTATTCACCAAAAAATTATTTTTATCTCATTGAACCACATTTTAGTCCTTGATATTAACCGTGTCTCTCGGATTTTCGAAATTCCATTCACAGAAGCGGTAAAATTAAGTTTTATGCAAAATTCAGTTTTTTAACCTACCACTTAGTGGTTTCACTATTCATCAAAAATTGAAAGTTTTCAGAAAAATACCAAAACTTCACCCTAGGATAATTTCGATATTCTGAGTCCAAAAATGAAGTCCATTTTGAAAAATAAAATTTATAAAATTTCAAAAAGTGGTTATTACTGTTCATAACGGCTAGTTTTAATAGCATATTGTTGTTTAGTGAAACTCGGTATTGCGTACGACGCAAGCTATCGAGGAAGGTCGCGATTGCGTGTAAAGAAAGCCAAGCAAGTGTTGTGTAGAAAAAGATTCCTTTGATGATTTATATAACATAAAAGTCTCGGGTGTTACACAATTAATCCCAAATTTCTTGGGATTATATAAGACATGTAAAGGAAAAAATAAATCTACAGTATCCAAATCAAATTATGCCTCCATGGTGTTCATTAAGGTAGTCCAATTTGAAGATAAAATTATGGGCCAGATTCTGCGGCCCAGAAACAAATCCTACCAATATGATCACATCTCGGAATCCAACACTGAAAATGGGCCCAAATTTTACAAACAGTTAAAATACATCCGAGGGCCCATTTTCTTCCTCTATGACCCACTTTTATTCGGCCATCTAGAAGGTCTTCCAATTGCATCTGTTCTGTGGATGAATGCTGGCTGCCACCTCAGGTCAAATGCGAAAAAGTCCAAGTTCCACATGCTTTCCACCACCATAGCCCTACCATAATCAAGTAGGATTCTTTGTACTGTTGGAGGATCGAACCAAGGCTCCCAAAATGCCTATTTAAAGAAGTGGTGGTGGAGGAGTTTTTCATCTTTGGTGCTTTGTTCAATTGTAATGTTATGCTGTAATTGTGTGGTCTCAAGTTTGCCTTTCACATGTAAGTTGTTCAATTCACCTTAGTTTCTTAATAAAATCACTTCTTTTCCTCTTATTCTGTTATTCTTCATATCACTTTGATACCGTTTGTTCAATGTGTGAATTTATTCACACTAAACCTTGTGAAATTATTCACACAACGGTGGGGTGATAATTTTCTTTTTATTGTTTTCTTTACTTATTCAATTCCTCCCTCATGATCCACTTCCCACTTCCATTGAAACCATAGCATAAATTTAGGGCTAACCCACTTATGGGTTGATCCAAGGGAGTATAAAGGGACTAGATTGGATGTTATTTATCACCCAATTAATTTATAATCACTTATTTAATTGAGATTTTTATTTGATGATTTTTAAACTTCATCGTCCTTGTTGAATTTATGGCCACACAATTCAAGTGCTAATAAAAACCTTTACCTTGAAGTTCTCAAAACATTGATCCTTTAAGTGTATATGTGATTAGTATTAATGTGTTTCATCATTAAACCAGTAAGTGATGATGTTGTTTTATCTTCTTAAATGAACCCATCTCAAATATAAGAATTTGAAATCATTGAAAAGGAAATACGTCCAATCCACCCCATGTGATAACCTAGGATCGACTCATACATTAAAATTGAATTAAATTCAGTGTCTTAGAAGTTCACTTAAACGCATATAAAATCAACCCAAGTTCTCCACTTCGTAGCCAATAACAGTCCATAGAATGTACGTGTCTATAGGTTTCTTCTTAGGTCTCTGAGGATTCGACAACCCAAGCTAAACTACAAGGACCGTTCTACCTTCATATCTTGGGTAAATTTGAGCATGAATCATGGAGTTCACTTTTGAATTATATATGTCGAAAAATGGTAGAAGTAAATTTTTGGGATTTTTCAGAAATTATAGAATTTTTGATGAATAGTGAAATATGATAAAATACCATATATAAAAATTAACAGTTAAATACACTATTCATGACATCACAAGTGATGCAAGGTCACATGGTTCAAACTCAAATGAACTTATTACTATTAGGGGTCACATGAAACAACACTATTGGTTGTATTGATGGAAATAATAAAATAATGAATTAAATATTCAAAATTTACCCTTCGCCTCCACTTTAAAAACCCCTCACAACTCCCTCTACTCATCACTTCTCTAAGCCTTGAATCTGCTCAAATTTCTACCCAATTAACCTTCCCTAGTCTCTACCCACATCCAAGAGGCATATAGTCTTTGAAAAAGATCAAAACCCCTTCCCTTAAAGAGATTCTAAAGGAGGTTATTTCAAGAGGTAAAGCACCCTTCTTTTTCATTTGGTTTCATTTCAATTTATCTTCCTTTTCTATCCTCACCTCACCTCTTATGCCCAAATGATCATGTTAACTATAGTATCAAATATATACTGGAATTATATTTTGTGAACGTAAGAACCATCATAAATATTCTTAATCCCTCCCTTTTATTTTTATAAACAAAATCAACATCCATGAGGTTCCAATTTATAGCCTTCATGGGCGACGAAGTATCTTTCTTCAATCTCTTATTCATTAAGGATCATGAAACCATATTTATGGTTGAAACAGACTATAATATATTTATTATAAAATAATTAATATTCAGAAACCATAATATGTACATATAATTAAGTTATTTGACAAAACGAATTCATAATAATTTAAATACCGCCGAATAATTGAGGTCGTTGTCATCTAATGATTATTCCACATTCCATGTTACAAAATGATAGAAATGTCCATTAAAAATTATATATGTTCATAAATAATATATAATTCTAATCCTGGATATTTATAACCTTTCCACATGAACTCCATTACTTAAAAACAAGTGAACCAATTAAGAAAATAAAGAAAACAAACACCCCAGAACAATGAAATTCAATATAATAACATAGAAATAAGGTTATAAATGAACTAAATAGAATTATGATAAACTAAATACATGTCTAATAGGTTCTTAAATAAATTATTAATAAGTATAATTTCATATTCCAGGAGCTTAAGTTCAAGAGTGGAACATGATTGGAGGTAAGGTAAGGGTTTTCCACCCGAACTACCATTTTCATTTGGGATACTTTCATTGACTAATTACCTCAATGAAATTCTTATGTATTGTTATTTACTCCACATATATTCTGTGTTAGTGTCATATATATGTTTACAAACCAGAATCCTTCCTTATTTTATGGATAGATACACATTTTAAAATGGAACTTTCAAAATGGTTTCCCAAATACAAACACGATTCAAGGGAATTTCTCAAATTCTTACCTATTTTCAAGGGAGCTGTATAATATGTTTTTAAAAACCATTATCTTTATAAAATCACTCATTTTACTATGAAAATAAAATCTTATGTCACTTATGATTTTATGCAATGATTTTTCCAAAATAACTCTTCTTTTCAAAATAAAAGTGTATTTATCTCCAGAATTGCTTAATGATTTTATAAGAGTGTTTTCATCTAATTCAACACTCTTGTTGATTCCATGGTATTATTGGGTTTAAGAATTTATGAAGTCATATACCATATTTTATTTAATGTTTTATGACTAACTCTATTATGGATGATCTATGCTAAAACCAATCACCATATTCATCGGAATAGTTAGTGTTTTATGTTTAATGATTGGGGAAAGATAGTTACATTTCATATGATTGTTTCACTATGAATGTATATGTTGATTATGTTTATCCTTGCTCATATGAGGAATTCATTGGACTTATTATGTGACGGGTGGGGCCCTCTATATCCCCTCGATGCATCAGAAGGTATAATGAGAAAAATAGACGTGGAATTTGCTGAGGCCTTACCCAATGTGATATATGGAGTTTGGATAAGGCCTTAATAATTAGACGTCCTAGCTGAGGCATTGAAAAAATGTTCCAGAATGTATGACATATGAACTTCCCTCATTATGAAGCTAGTAATTTAGAGTTCATGTGGTTATTCGACTAGTAGAATACCCATGATTATGTTCTATTATGGAATTATTTTCTCAAATCATATTCATTCCATAATGTGTTAATGTTTATTATTAAAGGTATGTGTTTTAAATTATTCACCATGTACAATGTTTATTTTATGGTCCGCTATATTTCTTACTCTTACTGAGCATTTGAGCTCACCCCTTTCTTATTTTCATTTTATTAGGACATGAAGAGTTAATTTATGAATGACTTGTAAGCATAATCTAGGAGATGTGATGTTGCTAGTGTAATAAAATAGTGCTTTATTTCCCTTCATGTTGTAATGTTAAACTTATGTATGTAACTTGTTTCCAATAATACTAAACTACTCGGTCTTTCGGGACTCATATTCCTTGTATGTATGCCAACGTAATCAAATAATGCACCGGCTCTCGACAACTGGGGTCGGGTCCTTATAGTTGGTATCAAAGGATGTTTTGTAGAATACATAGAAACTAGATTTAGAAAACATAGAATTAGGGGAGAGTACCTAAGTTATTCATTGAGGATATACATACAATAATGTTCTATTATTTTGGTAAGGAATATATTATGTGGATCTTTCAAGCAATACATCCCTGTTTGGATACAAGTAGGTAGAGGCGGCTTTGGCACAGATGTATCTAGGGGTAAAACGCAAAAACACCACCTTGAGCTAGACTCAAACTGAAACCGGTGAATGAAAACGAGCCTTTATATAATCTTGGTTACGACACTCCAGGGGATATTCTTAGGATAATTCACATTTTCCTTACAAGCCATTATGAAGGATTGAAATGTAAAATATTACTCAAAGAAACCATATTTGTGAATATATGATTAGTAATTCATAGGATCTCAATTTTTTAAGTATTTTGTTAAGTTAATATTGTACATTATGATTCATAACCTAATATAGTGTATGCCATTATATAGAGATGGTTCCAAGTGGAAGGAATGGAAACCGCATGAACACACATGTCACTTGTAGGGATTTTCCTCTGATGCAAGATAATGATGTTGGCTCTAGTGCTACGAATGGTGCTGAGAAACTCATAACTATACTGGGACACCTTAATCAGGTTATGAATAATAGCCTTACCCATATGTAGCATCCGAATCCACCACATGGAGGAGCTATTCTGGATCACTTTATGCAACAACAACCTCTATCATTCAATGGGACTACAAACCTGTTTGTAGCAGAGTAGTGGATATGTTCCCTTTGGGAAGCTATTTCTCTCTTTGGGATGTAATGAAATAGATAATGTTTTCATGGAAGTATATCATCTATTGGGAGATTCATATCTATGGTGGTCATTAAACCAAAACACAAAAGAGGAGGAAGATATAGAAGAGATGGAATGGAGAGATTTTAATGAAATCTTCTTAGAAAAATATTTCCCTCACGAGCAACGAGTAGATATGGAGATAGAATTAGTGAATCTGAGGCAGAAGGAAGATTAAAATGTTTCCATGTATGAATCAAACTCCACAAGGTTGGTAAGACATGTTGTGAACTATATAAGAAATCGATGGATCAAAATTGATTGATTCTTTGATGGCCTAAATCAATTCCTCCAGCGGGCACTGGTCTCCTAATGTTTTTCATCATATGAGGATATATTTTCATGTGTTATCAAGATAGAAAAAGAATTCTCTATGTCTTATGACTTTAAGGGAAAGAAAAAAAAAGAAGAGGGCTGCTGAAAACCCTGGGAAAGGAAATAAGGAAATGGGGAAGAAGGGAAGAGTTGAATTTCCATCATGTGAAAATTGTGGAAAGAAACACCCTGGTGCATGATTAAAAGTAAAAGGATTATGCTACAAATATTGTCAAAAAGGCCATCTTTATAGAGATTGCAAAGGGAAGAAGGAATCCAATGATGTTCAATGCTATAATTGTCAGGAGATGGGACACTATTCTAATGATTGTCCAAAGAGTCAAGGAAATATGAAAAAGAAAAGGCCAAGTGATCTGGGACAAGCTTATGCAATCACAACTACAGAGGTTGAAATTCCTAATGATGTGGTGGTAGGTACTTTAATAATTTCCACAAATTTAACCAATACTTTATTTGATTCTAGATCGTCACATTCATTTATATCATCCTTGTTTTCCAAGAAAATTTGATATGTCCAATTAAATTTAATAATGGAGTTATCATTCAAAACTCTTATTGGATGTATCATTGCAACAAAGGCATGTCGATTAGTACCCCTCCACACACCGAAATGTGCTCTAGTTTCTAACCTTATCATCATACCGATGACTGAATTTGATATAATCCTCGGTATGGATTGGATTTCAAATAATGATGCAAAGATTTAGTGTAAGAAGAAGGAAGTTACAATTTTTGAAAATGGTGTAGAATCCATTGTCTTTAGGGATGAAACTTCACCACCTTATTCTTATCTAGAACCACCCAAGTAGCACTACTGAATACAATACTTGAAGAGGAAGAAAAACCAATATCTATGGGTGAGGAAAGAAATATTCAAATTGAGTATTTTCACATAGTGAAAGAGTACATTGATGTATTTCCAGAGGATTTACCTGGACATCATCTAGAGTGGGAAGTTGAGTTCTCTATTGATTTAATTCAAGATTCAAGACATATATCAAAGACTCCCTATAGAATGGCCACTCTGGAATTAGTAGAGATAAATAAACAACAAGAGGATTTGAGTGAAAAAGGATTTATTCGACCTAGTGTTTCTTTATGGGGATCCCATGTTCTCTTTGTCCAGAGGAAAGATGGATCCATGAGGCTTTGCATTGATTATAGGGAAATCAATGCTATTACAATAAAGAATAAGTATCCTCTTCCCCAGATCAATGATTTATTTGACCAACTTCATTGATCTCAATACTTTTTGAAGATAGACCTTCTATCAGGATATCATCAGTTGTGCGTGAGGAAGGAAGATATTCATAAGACATCATTTCGGACCAGGTATGGGCATTATGAGTTTACAATGATGCCTTTTGGACTAACAAATGCACCCTCTATTTTCATGGATTTAATGAATATATTTTTCTAGGAATATCTTGATAACTTTTTTGTGGTATTCATCGATGATATCCTCATATATTCAAAAATCTATGAAGACCATGATAATCACTTTTGGGTTATTCTGATAACTCTTAGAAGAAATAAATTATATGGGAAGTTTAGCAAGTGTGAATTCTGGATTTAATAAGTTTCTTTTCTGTGCCATATTGTCTCTAAGGATGGAATCCTAGCTGATCCTGTGAAGACAAAGGCAATCCAATATTGGCCCGTGCCAACATACATAACAGATGTACACATTTTTATTGGCTTAGCAGGTTATTATCGGAATTTCATTCAGAATTTTTCCCAACTGGATAACCCACTAAACAAGATTACACTTAAAGGAGTTATGTTTGTGTGGACAAAATAATGTACAAAATGATTCGATGAATTGAAAAGAAGATTGGTCAATGCTCCAATTTTGACTCTTCCATCTGGGAGTGATGGATTTGTAATACACAATGATGCATCAAAGAATAGATTGGGTTGCATCCTTATTCAAAACGATAAAGTTATTTCTTATGCATCAAGACAGTTGTATACTCATGAGAAAACTTATCCAACTCATGATCTTGAGTTAGCAGCTATAATCTTTGCTCTGAAAATAGGGGGAATTATCTCTATGAAGGGAGATGTGAGATTTATACAGACCACAAGAGTTTGAAATATGTTTTCACACAAAAAGAACTCAACATGATGCAAAGAAGATGGATCTATTTACTCAAAGATTATGATTGTTCAATACACTACCACCCAGGAAAGGAGAATAAGGAGGAAGATGCATTAAGCAGGAAAGATCATGGACTTCTCACTCAAATGAGGTTTGAAATAGATCCTATGTTCAGGGATCTACTAAAGATGGATATGGGAATTGTTAATGAAGGGTAAAAATCACACCTCTTTCAAATGATTGCTAAACCATCTTTATTATAGAAGATAAAAATTTCTCAATCTCATGATAATAATCTGCACAAGAAAATATTAATGCAGTTAAGGATGAGAGACTGGCTGACTTTGTGTATGAAGAAGGAGTTCTGACGTTTGGGAAGAGGATATTCATTCCATTAGTACCTGAGCTAAAAAGGAATGTATTAGATGATGCTCATAGCTGAAATTTCTCTATACACCTAGGAAGCACCAAGATGTATAGAGATATGAAGGAACATTTTTGGTAGGAAAACATGAATAGGGAGATTGCTGATTACGTTTCGAGATGTTTAGTTTGTCAATATTTGAAGGTAGGAAGACAACATCCTAGTGGAGTCATGCAACCCCTTCGTATACCTATGTAGAAATGGGATGACATTACGATGGACTTTTTCATGGGGATACCAAAGACTCCAAGAGAGAATGATATGATATGGGTCATTGTTGACCATCTTACAAAATCTACACATTTTCCTGATATAAGGGAAGATTTTCCACATGAATGTTTAGCAATAATATATATTAATTAAGTTGTAAGACTTCATGGTGTACCCTCACCAATTGTTTCTGATCGCGATCATCATTTTACAGCACGATTCTAGAAGAGTCTTCAGAAGGCCCTAGATACTGATCTTCGTTTGAGAACTGCCTACCAACCACAAACTGATGGACAATCAGAACAGACTATTCAAACATTGGAAGACATGTTGAGGTCTTGTTCACTTGATTTTCAAGGCACGTGGGATCAATATTTACCTCTCGTAGAATTTTCCTACAACAATAGCTTCCATTCATGTATTCATATTGTACCCTATGAATCATTATATGGGAGGAGATGTCGTACACCAACTTGATAGGATGATGTTGGTGAAAGAAATCTCGTGGGACTAGAACTTGTTGAAGAAACAACAGAGAAGGTGAAGATTATCCATAACCATATCAAAACAGATCAAAGTATCCAAAAGAGCTATGATGATAACCGAAGGAAGGATTTGGAGTTTCATGAAGGTGATTTCATTTTCATAAAGATATCTCCATGGAAGGGTATTATACGATTCAGAAAGAAGGAAAAATTATGTCCTAGGTACATCAGAGCTTTTGAAATTATAGACCAAATTGGAGCTGTATCTTACCATTTGGAAATACCGCCATGTCTCTCTAAGATTCACAATGTGTTCCACGTGTCAATGTTAAGAAAGTACATTCTAGACAAAACACATGTACTCACTTATGAAGAAGTAGAACATGAGACCGATTTATCTTATTGTGAAGAGCCTATCAAGATTCTTGATACTAGAGAACAAGTATTGAAAAATCAGACAACTCGTCTGGTAAAGGTTATATGGGGGAACCATATGATGTAAAAAGCAACATGGGAGCCTCATGAGCTTTTGTTAAAGACATACCCAAATCTTTTTTGGTAAAATTTTTTGAATTTTGAGGATGAAATTTTTGTAAAGAGGGGAGAATGTAACACCCCAAGGTTTTGAAAGTAAATATAAAAGAAATTTTATAACAAATCCATTAAACACCACTTTTCCTCTTTTATGTATTGAATTTCGAATAATGGTCATCTAGAGTTGTGTTCAGTAAGTCATTTGGAGTATGATAGAACAAACTTGATATTTGGAGAATAGTGACATACCCTTATGAATAGTAATATGACCCTTATGAATAGTAAATAATGATATTATTTTATTTTCATAAGGTAATATGATAATGGGATCTTAATTAATTTTTCAATGTCATATAAATCTAATTATACCTCTAAGATTGTTAATTTTTGAATTAAATATGAAATTATTTAAAAATTTAATTAATAATATTTTGAAAATTATTTTGAAAAATGGAGTTCACATTTTAATTCTATAGGTCAAAAAATGGTAGGGGTGAATTTTTGGGATTTTTCTGAAATTCTAGAATTTTTGATGAATAGTGAAATACGATAAAATACCGTATATACAAATTATCAGTTAAATAAACTATTCATGACATCACAAGTGATGCAAGGCCACTTGGTTCAAAGTCACATGCACTTATTACTTTTAGGGGTCACATGAAATAACACTATTGGTTGTCTTGAGGGAAATAATGAAATAATGAATTAAATATTCAAAATTTACCTCTCTCCTCCACTATAAAAACCCCTCACCACTCCCTATTTTCTTCACTCCTATAAGCCTTCACGCTCCTAAACATTCTGCCCAATTACCCTTCCCTAGTCTCTCCCCACCTCCAAGAATCTTCTAGTCTTTCAAAAAGACCAAAACCCCTTTCCATAAAGAGATTCTCAAGGAGGTTATTTCAAGAGGTAAAACACCACTCTTTTTCATTTTGTTTCATTTTAATTTATCTTCCTTTTCTATCCTCACCTTGCCTACTCTGTTCAAATGATAATGTTAACTCTAGTATCATATATATACTGAAATTATATGTTGTGAATGGAAGAACCATAATAAATATTCTTACTCCCTCTCTTTTATTTTTATAAACAAAATCAACGTCCAAGAGGTTCCAATTTATAGCCTTTGTGGACGACGATGTTTCATTTATCAATTTATTCTTCATTACTGGTCATTAAACCATATTTATGGTTGAACCAGACTATAATATATGTATTATAACATAATTAATTTCCAAGAACCAGAATATGTACATATAATTAAGTTATATGAAAAAACTCGTTCATAAAAATCCAAATACCACCGAATAATCGAAGTGGTTGTCATCTAATGATCCTTCCTCATTAATTATAACCAAATGATAGAAATGAAAATTAACAAGTATTTATGTTCATAAATAATATATAATTCCAATCATGGAGATTTATAATCTTTTCACATGTACTCCATTACTTAAAAACAATTGAACTGATTATGAAAATAAAGAAAACGAACACTCCAAAAAAATGAACTTCAATACAATAACATAGAAACAAGGTTATAAATGAACTAAAAAGAATTATTATAAAATAAATACATGTATAATAGGTTCTTAAATACATTATTAATAATTATAATTTTATGTTCCATGAGCTTAATTTCAAGAGTGGAACACGATTGGAGTTAAGGTAAGGGTTTTCCACCTGAACTCCCATTTTCATTATGGATACTTTAATTGTCTAATTACCTCAATGAAATTATTATTTATTGTTATTTACTCCTCATATATTTATTTGTATTGTCATATATACGTTGACATACTATAATCCTTCCTTATTTTATGGATAGTTATACGTTTTAAAAGGAACATTCAAAATTGTTTTCAAAATACAAGCCCGATTCAAGGGAATTTCTCAAATTCTTACCTATTTTCAAGGAATTATATAATCTGTTTTTGGAAACCATTATATTTATTAAATCACTCATTTTATTATGAAAATACTATCTTACTTCACTTATGGTTTTATACAAATATTTTTCTAAATGAACTATTCTTTTGAAAATAAAAGTGTATTTATCTCCAGAATTGCTTAATGAATTTATAAGAGTGTTTTCATCTAATTCAATACTCTTATTGATTCCCGGGTATTTTTGGGTTTAATAATTTATGAATTCATCTACCATATTTGATTTAATGATTTATGACTAAATCTATTGTGGATTATCTATCCAGAAACCATCCACCATATTACTCGGAATGGTTTGTGTTTTATGTTTAATGATTGGGGAATGATAGATACATTTCCTATGATAGTTTCAATATGAATGTATATGTTCTTTATGGTTATCCATGCTCATATGAGTAAGGCATTGGACTTATTATGTGATGGGTGGGGCCCTCTATAGCCCCTCGATGCATCGTTAGGTCTAAGGAGACAAATAGACGTGGAATTGGTTGAGGCCTTTCCCAATGTGATATATGGATTTTGGCTGTGACCTTAATCATTAGAAGTCTTGTCTGATGCCTTGACAAAATGTTCCAGAATGTCCGGCATATACACTTCCCTCATTATAAAGCTAGTAATTGAGAGTTCATGTGGTTATTCGACTAGTATCATACCCATGATTATGTTTTATTATAGAATTATTTACTCAGATCATATTCCTTCCATAATGTGTTCAATTTTATTATTAAAGGCTCGTGTTTTCAATTATTCACCATGTCTAATGTATATATTATCTTCTGTTGTATTGCTTACTCTTACTGAGCATTTGAGCTCACCCCTTTCTTATGTTTCGTTTTCTCAGGACATGAAGAGGTAATTTATGAATGACTAGAAAATATCATCCATGAGACATGATGTTACTAGTGGAAAAAATAGTGTTTTATTTCCCTTCATGTTGTAATGTTAAGCTTATGTATGTAACTTATTTCCAATAATACTAAACTACTCGGTCTTTCGGGATTTGTATTCCTTGTTTGTATGCTAACGTAATCAAATAAGGCACCGGCTCTAGGTAACTGGGGTTGGGTCCTTATAGAGGACCATTAATATGTCTTTATTTTCATGCAATACACATATATCATAATCGAACATTTCATAAATAACCCAAATAGAATCAAAGAAATGGGTTTCATGTCCAGATCGTGACGTTTAAAAAGTACTTAAAAATAAGATCATTACATAATTTATAACCCATGTAAAGGTAGAGAGGGTTATATGTATGTCAATTCTAGAATAAAATAGATACATTTTATGTATTGATGAATACCCCTGAAAAAAATAGATTTGGGTATCCACATAAATAATAGTAGATAATTTGTTGAGGAAAAGAGAGAGACTTTGAGACGAAAATTCTGCAGCATAACAGCTACATAACATAATTTTATAAAACATTAAAAAGATATGGGACAAGGGTCAACCACTCTTAAATAATTCATAATATAGTATTGGTACATAACAAGATCATGGTATAGATATTTTAATACCATACCACATGAAATGGAAACATGAAAGAAAAGAGAAGATGTTATTTCTTTTACAAAAAATTCGGCAGCCTAACAACATCGCTTAAAAATTCATAAAATAAATTGATGATGGTGGAAAGGGTCTCTAATAATTTGGAAATTAATGTGATAGTAATAATGATATATAAGAAGATACCCCCACATAAGAATACTGAAACTAGAAGACATAACATAAAGGAAATCATGGCTAAAAAGAGTAGGGTGAATGGTTCCCTTACCATGAAGAGTAACTTTGAAAGCTTGATGGTTGGGACCTTGGGGGTATTGGGGGAACCTTGGGAGGACTCCATAGAAAGGAAAAAACTATTAAATTTTTTCGGAGGATTTTGGAATGAAATGAATGGGGTAATACCTTGGTATTTATAGGAAATGTGAGGGAATGTTTAATTAATTTGCAAGGGACGCCTCATCAGTGGTATTTGCAAAACCAGGTGCATGGCCATGGTATATGCCAATGTTATTGGCCACTTGGGACACCTCAAAAAATATATTAAAATTCTAAAGTCTACCATAATTATTACATCATTATTACATCACGATTACATCACGATTACATCATTAATGATTTCATTAAACGCTCAAAACTCAAAACTGTATTTTTACTATTCACAAAAAATTCATCTGTTTCAGAAAAATCCTAAAACTTCACTCTAACCTAATATCAATGATCTAAATTCAATAATAAACTCTATTTTATGAGAACAATTTTCTAAATATTTTTAATTTAATTTTTAAATAAAATCATTATATATTAAAAAAACAACTCTAAAACTATAACTTGTTTTGTAACACCTTGAAAAAGTCATTAGGGTCCTGTAAAATTGTAGTATAACCATATGACAATAAATTAGAAATTTATGAATAAATTTTATGAAAATAAGTTTTCATTTTAAATTGTTAAATTAATTAAAAATTTGTAAATAAAATATTTAAGACATAGAAAAATATCAAAACTTATACTACGATCATTTTTTTCACTTTTAGGATGTCTAAATTGTATTTATACATTCATGGGTGATGTTTCTATTTTTTTTGGATGATTTACTATTCATTACTATTCACAAGGTTATATTACTATTCATACATTACTATTTACTAAATATTAAGTTGATCTTATTAGACTATAAATTTCTTACTGATCACAACTGTATAAGAGAATTTTTGGAAAATCATTTCACATTATTAATTATTGAATGTTTTACATGAATATTTTAAAATACTCTTATTATGAAATTCATCAATAATATTCATCATATATTTATCCGGACATTTGAAAATCAAAAATGTTACCATAATATTTAATAATAATTTATTTTATACCATGGGATTACAAAAATTATCTAAGGCCCCATTACATAGCCCCTTATAAATCATGAAAATGACCTAAGTGTAAGGTGTTCTATGGTGATAGAATCTTAGGGCAGCTCAGACTACATTGCCTAAGTGGTCATTTCTATTACCTTGACCTTCCCCCTTAGGTGATTTCGTTCAAGTTTCACATATTGGAGCTCGACTTGGGATTGGTCCAGAGTAAAGCTCAGTGAAGCTACGTCCTTCCCAAGATCTGACAGATGGGATTCATATGTCCTGAGTCTACTGGATGAGTCCATCGACTCCTCTTTTTGTATTAATTAACAAGATCACTTGTATTTATAAACAATAATCATAATGTTAAGAGTTTAGTTTACAACATTCATATTGACTAGAAATCATATAACAGTCAAAACCCAATGGTATCATTTAAATTATAAGCACATAATTTATTAAAGGAAATAGTTTTGTTGAGTATAAAATAAAATAACACAAAAATTTAGGAAATACATATTATTAAAAGTTTTGGTCGTTACAAAGATCCAGATTGCTATGTCTTTTTTCCTGGTTCTTGTGATGTGATGTGAGTCTGGGAAGGCTGATCATGGAGGGTTGTTATGGTATTTACGGTAGGGTTACACAATTTTGGTGGCTGTAGTTAACACCTAGAGTAGAGAGATGCATTGGTTTATGTGTGTGGTGTCGGGGAGGACACTGAAGATGATGGAAAAGGTTGAATATGGGCTTACCCATTGATATGAAAGATGGATTCTTGTTGAATATGTTGGTTTTTATCTGCATTACATTCCCCACTACCTGAGGCACATGGTTTTTCTTACTCTCTTTACAAGAGAGGCGAAGATGCGTGGGGTATTCCATGTTCTTTCTATATTTAGCTTCTCATGGTGGGATGTGTCTATAATCTAGATATAGGTGGAAAAAACTCGATGGGTAGTTTATATACTCACCCTATTGAACCCCCTATGTTTTGTATATTATAATGTTTTCCTACAATACCTGGAAATATGGAAAGTGGTAATGTAGTGAATAAATGAATAAATGTTTAACCCATGTGTTTGGATCCTGCTGGGATGCAATTCTAAGGTTATATGTTTTAGAAACCAAGGACTCGTTTTGGTTATGGATGGGGGTATGGAACTTTGTTTTGAAGCTAATGTAATTAAATGTTTAAGTTTATAATGGTGAATTAATGATTAAAGAATTAATTTTTATAAAGTGAAACTGATAAAAATGGATAAAGTAAGTTAATAAAGATCTTTAAATTCTTGTGTTCTTATAAGATATATTGTCTTAGTAGTGGAATCCAGGAGTATGAGAGATATTAGATGCAGTTGAGTCTGAGATTAGGTTATTCCCATAGTGTGGTTGTGATCTAACATATCCTACAATTTTTGTGCTTTAATATGAAACTCCACCCCATCAATTCGGGAAACTGAAACCCCATAGTTTTTGTGCCCTGGGGGGGGGGGGGTGTTTTCCCAACATCCTAGAGGAGGATGGATGGCTGACTACCCCCTTTAGGCCCACTCTCTTATCTTGTTAGTTACATGTACTGGTATGAACGATGATTAGTTTTACCCATATATTTGTGTAGAGTGATGCAATAGGTTATGTTTTTTTAACACACATATATTCTGGATATAGTTTCTTACGGAATACTATAGGTATAAGTTTTATAGGTTGTGATGTCTTGAGGATCCTTATTCAGTGTATGGGATGTGATTAGTTGAGGTATAATACCCAACGTATGATACACATTATGTAAGCTATGGTAGCACATAGAAACTACCTGGTTAATTTGGTTATGAGAATGTGGCGGTGTGATGAATGAGGTGCATATTGACGCATGAGGTGTGTGTTGTGGTGCTTCACCCAGGTTTCTACATGCTACCATTGTTTTGAGAGATATGCTCAAGATGTGCGATGTTGGAAAAAATTGGAAAACTCGTGGGGAAATGGTAACTGGGTACCCCTGAAATTATTTATTTTATTATATGCTCTTATATACAATACTTGGTTAGAGTATCCATGGTGAGGCTAATAACATAATATACATGTTTAGGTGGTGAATTATTTTTACTTTTTGTTCAACGTGCTTTAGTAATTGTTCTTTACATTTTCACGAGAGGCTCGGGGAAGTATCCTACTGAGTATACTATTATACTCTACCAATATATATAAACCATTTTAAGGCCAATTATAGTAGGATGGAGATCAGGTTGGTTATAGCTATCTTGGGGTTTTGGAGGAGCTATTCAGGCTTTGTGGTCACATCTGTTTTACGTTCTTTTGGTACAAACAATTTTCCCTTTTATATTTTAGTAGTTCTTGCAGGAAATTACATATGTGAATTTGGTTTTATTTTACTTTGTCTTCTAAGAAGGAGTTGGTTTGTTTATATCTTATATCTCTCTTTTTCATGTGTTCTCTTAGAGTGTAATTCCTCCCATATTTGTGTTTATTTTACCCTTGGTGCTAGTCTCCAACCTAGGGCCTACTAGAGGTGGGACTCGGGTGTCATTATCTATCTTCACTCATTTTTGACCTAGGAGGGGTATACATTGTGGGGAGGGGTCGTGACAACACATTAAAAGTAGTATACAATCATACATACATAAATATATATATAAAAATACACACACACACACACACACACACACACAGATATATATATATATGTACAGATAAACATGACGATATGTGAATTTATGATTTTTCAGGCGTATATATATACATATATATAAATGTGTGTTTGTGTGTGAATGTGTATATGGGAATAAAAATTGGGCGGAAACATGGGGGAAATAAATTTCACACTCAACATTGATTTTAAAAGCCGATTTTACGAGATTTCTAAATTAAATTGTAAAGCTCTAGTTTGAAAGATCCACAAATTTTGGTTATATTTTTTTATGGGTGTTTAAATTTGTTAAATATATGTTATGATAGTAATAATGTATTATAATATAGAACCTGGTCATTTTGAATATTTTATCCTTTTTTTTAGGATGAAATTGTTTAAAGGGGAATGTTTTTATTTTGATATGTTAAAAGGTTTAATTGATCGATGAAATAAAAATTGATTTTTTTAAATGAGGATTGAAAATTTTTAAATGAGTAAAGAACCCGAGAAGGAGGGTTTCTAATGTTGAAGTGTAGTTTAAGTACTTGTTTTAGATTACAACACATTTTTTAAATAAAATAAACTAGAAAAGGTTTCAGTTTTTTTGAATTTTCACACCAAACTAGTAGGACATAAAATTACATCTTTTATGGGTGAATTAGATGTGGTTTCATTGATAGGAAAAACCATATCACTTGGTCATGTAATGAACACCTTAAGGGTATGTATCTCAGCCAATAAATTTACTCCTTATTGGATGGTATGTGGTGTCATGGAAATAGGTTACCATGACACTAATACATGAAATTTTTTCCTTAGTCGTTGTGTGGGAATTGGATTTTTAACATATACAATAATGTTTTGGTAAAAGGAACTTGAGTTTTGATACACCTTATATGACATAAGGATTTTATCCCATGGTGCATGTTGATGAAAGGATTATTGTTTTGGTTATCAAATGATTTTTTTAAATCATGTACGAATAGAACATGATACCTTTTATAGTTCTTAAATATTATTTCTTACTTCTTTAATTATTTGAAATGTTTTATATAGTCTTTTGGAAACATATTATTCTAAATGTTTTGGAATGTCCCTTTCAAAAAATAATTTTAATAATATTGGTATAGGATGGTGAAATGTTTTTAGAGTGATTGTTTTCATTTAATGGGAAAAGAAAATGAAACCTCATAAATGATAATTAAGATTTATGTTGTATTTGATGAAAAATGGAATAGATACATATTTTTAAATATTATATTTCAAACTATAACAAAAATGAACGTCAATCTAAAGACATAATCATTGGGGTGTTGTTCCATTTGTCATTCCTATGGATATTATTTATCACTTAGGTACTGTTAATTTGAGTTTAGAGTTCCATATCATTTTGAACACTCTTTGATAAATGATAATTTATGGTTATATGGTGACTCATGTAGTATCATATAGTTATGTCTCAATTTTTTCGTTTTTGTTATCACATTGATTTAAATGTTTTGGTATGATTTAATTTTATTATAAAATATCTGGTGTGTAGTTATTTGAATGATATACTTCAACTAAATATGAATTTATTTATTTTATTTAATTTTTGAAGGTACATAATATTTATGGAGGTCATAATGGGACTCTGTTATGGCTAGGTGAAAAATTTTATAGGGTGATCTAATGGATTAGTTTATATCTGTTTATAGTTCCCCATTAAATTTTTTCATAAATTGTTTGGAATGGATATATGAAATATATATGGGTCACACCAATTTTATTTTCTATATCTTAACTCGAACTATTTTTTGAATCCATATCCACTGGATTTACTTTTGGGAAATGAAACTAGTTTCGAGCCCAGGGTGACTGAGAATGCACCTCAGCTATGTCAAGAGGCAGCTCAGGCATCCGATGGAGGGATAAATTGCGTTTTTTATGTCAATATTATTCTCTTATATATAAATATAATATTACAATTACTTTCCTAGATATTTTTTTTGCAACTAAATTGATGTATTTTTTCATCATAATACTTGATTCTGTTAGGAATAAATTTCATTCTTTCCAAATAATATATTTTTATTTCATATTCATATTCACTCTTCCCGCTAATGTTCAAATTTATTATTTGCGAATCCAAATATGTTTTACTTATATTAATATTAACACTTTCCTTTACATTTTTCCAAATGAAAGATATATTATTGTCATTATGATGTGATATTTCAGTAATTTTATTTTAATATATTAAAAATGTTTTCCTTCCATGTTATTTTGTTTTATCCTCCACTCCAAATTTACATGAGTATGTACTTATGTATTTTTCAGGGCTCCACTATTGAATGTTCTTTTTAAACATAAAATATTTAAAAAGTTTTCACTTCACATTTAAAAAAATTCATTTTCAAAGTGACCATAACTTTATCTTTTATGTTAAAGTGAAATTTATTTTCAAATTAAACTTTAAAAATTTTACATCCAATTTCCTATTTATCTCTACAGGGTTTATTTATTTTGAATTATTTTTCAATAATCAAACATTAATTTTTCTTATAATATAATATTTTTTATTGATTGAATTTTGTGTGTTAGTCGTTTATATTCTTGAGGTGATTTTTTATACCATCTGGATATGTAATGAAAACATTTATTTCCATGGTTTATTTATAATATAATGAATGGGTTTTTCAGATAGTACACAAATATATAGATTATTAACATGTTGGGAATAATATCACCATCAAATGAATTTATTATAAGTATATATCCTAAGATATAAGTAGATGTTGATAAAATAAAGTTTTCCTTCTAATAATGGGTCTGAGTAGTTACTCATAAAGGTGATTTTTTATATGCTTATTTTTTTCAATGTTTTTTTAATTATATGTTTCATGGGAATGTTACATTTCCATGCCATATTCCAATGAACATGATCTATTGATCATGTTTATTATCTCACGATTCCAAACTCTTTTTCCATGGTATATGTTCATTCAATTGATATTTAATTTCCTTTTATCATGAGATATTATTTTAATTATATATTTCTACCCTTCAGATTGTTTATAAAATACTTATTATCTGACATGTTGATATTTTTTCCCATACCGATCATTCGATCACACCCCTTTTATATTTTTTACATTCCCCATGTTTTGAAGATGAGTATAACATATGAGAAGTCTAGAAGGTAATATTGTTTGGATAAATTGTGGAGAAATGTTAACATGTGTTGTAAAATTTGTTGCTTATGTAGCTAGTTCTCGAACACAATAGTCCTATAGTTATTGGGATTTTATGTCTATTATGAGATGTAATTTTTAATGTAATGATTTGATGTAAAATATAGATATTTTTAACGTGGTTCATATTACTTGGTATAAAATAATATGTTTAAATTATGTGTTTTTAGCACCAGAATTGGGAGTGAAAGTCCGAGGAGACTAAGACGTTCAAGTAGAAACCCACATGAAATTTTAAAACAAAAACTACAATAATTTAGAATATTGTCACCAATATATGAAATGAAAATTACATTAAAATTAGTTTGGGATTTTATAAAGGGAATCATTTCTAGTTTTTCCACTAGAACATTGATGGAATTTTACTAAAAAATCCACCAGAAATTTCTATACAGTAATTCCATGAAGTTGTAGTGGAAATCCATTTTTGATTTCACTACATCCACTACTGTAATTAAGGATATTACCTCCCAAATCTGTAATGAAAATGATATTTAAATTCTAGTGGAATGGAAGAGGGAATTTCTTAGTAATTTATCCGCTATAAACTTTATCACATCTAACTAAAAAGTCAACTATAAATTTATATTTAGTAATTGTATGAAGTTCCATTGTGAACCTACCTAGTATTTTTAGTGTGGAGTCACTAAAAATTTATATTAAAAAAATCCTATTTTAATGTATGGAAATTCTAATAGGATTACCAATACATATTTTATTAATATTTATTTTTTCATATCCACGTATTTGGTGTACCAAATTTTAGATTGAATATGAAATATTTACCATGTATTGTACAAGAAATTGAAATAAAATAAGAGAGGAGAACATAGATGAAATTTGAGATACTCCCTTATGGAACATCTTTACGTATTTTATATATAATAATATATCAATATCTAATTATAAAAAACATTATAGCTCTATTCGCTATGTTATTGAAATATATGATACATCAATTGATTGATTCCATATTGGTGGTGTGGAATAAAAAGTTTTCAAAGTTAATGTTGCAGGGATATTTGGAATAAATAACAATGAAAAAATGATATACTACTATACATTCAAGATTATTTATCCACCATTATATATACCTAGATTTTTAAATTATTTGAAAACTATGAAACAAAAGGTTATTAGAATATTAATTTTTGATGATGCTTTGGGGATTGACCTATTCAACACGTTTAAATAGCTTCACTTATATTTTTTTATGCATGTTCAATATTTTTTCCTACTATAACCACTAACTTAGGTTTTAGATTCATGAAATTCAGTGCAATTTTGATAAATATGTGAACCCGAATATGGGATTTCACAATCCACCAACATTTCTTGAATTCTAGCAAATAATTTTACAACCACCCTTATATGGTTTTAGGGTTAGTTAAGACATTCCTAGTATAAAAATTAAGAACAAACTCAAAGGATAATAACTTGAATCTAATTAGTTAATTCTATAAATTTTGAGATTTTATAAATTTAATCTGGTAGGTTTATTCAAAAAATAGTTATATAAAATAGGTAGAAAATATTACTAAATGTATAGAAGGGAAAACTCAATCATATAGGGAGACAACATTATTCAATGAATGTAGTGTTATAGTTAAATAGGTCATAATATATGAAAATGAACAACTACCATTCGCAGATATAGATAATGAAATGTTGTAAATAAAACTTTGAAATATGGAATACAAGGTGAAGAAATAAGAATAGAATATAAAAAATTCTAAATCCAATGATATATTGTAATAGAATGAAATATGCATAGGTATTAAAATGTGAAATAAAAAGAATTAAAAAATAGAATAAAAATATTACATGAGAATTGTGGAAAAGGAGGAATAAGAAATAAGGGGAACAATTTTTAGATAACTAAATATGATGATGGATTAAGCCATGTTGTTGTGGAGGAATGAAATAAAAAATATCGTAACAAATTCAGGATCTCATAAAAATATACAAGGTCATAAGTTCAAAAGAATGTTAGACAACAAACCATAAATAGGAGGAAATTATAGATACTAAGGGATAATCTTATGAACTAATAAAAGCTCCATCAATAAAAAACATAAATTAGTAGGTTAAACTATGCACTCATAAAAAATAAATGATTATAAATGTCAGGTCGAGGGATAAAAAAATAAGTTATACTTGGTTTAAATTTATGAAATGAGGGAAATAAAAATAACAATAAAAAATTAAGTATCAATGAGACAAGTAGTTGGATTGAAATAAATCACCAACATACCCAATATTGTTAGGTAATCAGAAAATAAAACTTTGTTTCTATTGATTTTTATACCAAAATGTGCTAAGAAAAGTAAATTGTTCTAAAAGTTATATTTTCACTTTCTCTGGAATACTGTCAAGTTTTTTTCGGAAATTTTATATTATCTTTACAAATTATTAGAAGAACATTTTTTATCATAGTAAATTAATTGTTATAGTTAACTTATTTTAGTGTGTTACTGAATACATTTGGGACTCCAAAAACAAAGCATAACATTTTTATTAGAATACATTTTATTTATTGTATAGACTGTGATAATAAATAACATAGTGATTATTTAACATAACCAAAATTAATCTAAAATAAATTATTGTTATTTTATGTAATTTAATGAAAATATTCCTACCATATTCAAATATAATAGGTAATATATGTGTATGATCAAATCATAAAATGTAATTTCTAAATGAACAAAGTAATATTAAATTTCCTAGATAATTTAAAATTTCTATGTATTGATTCTATGGTTAGTTAAAAACTTTATGCTTGTTAGTTTCTATAAATTTCTTAATTTTTATATTGAATTATTTTATGAGAAAAATAAAATTCGATAGAGTTATTGATAGAGAAACAAAACAAAGCATAACTCCAGTAGAATGGAAAATTTTCCATCCCCATCAATATAGAAAATTTTCACTAGACCTGACCAGTTTTAAATGAAGAGGAGAAAATACATAAAACACATCAACTCTATAAACCATCATTTGGGTGGTGGTGGTAATGTTAGTTATTAAAATGATGCATTATTAGGGGTATGTTTTATTGTCATTAACTTGAAATAAAATTTTAAATTAATCAATTGAGAAATAACTATTAATTTTGTGAAAACTGTGTACATATGAATAAATCTACTGTTGTGAAAAAAAAACATGAAATGAAACCCTGATTAATTAGAGAATATAGATGCATTGTTTATTAAGGAGGAAACACCTCAATCGGGTGATGCAAGACTCTATTATATAATAATTATTTGTAACTTTATAGAGAATATGGATGAAAGTAACAAATATAACCAAAAAATAACCAAGAGATAACTTTTTTAACTATGAATAATTTATCACTACTTATTTATTGTCCCTATAAATAGGTAGTCCATTTTTTGGAAGAAATAAGTAAAAGTTGGATTCAATTATTCAATGTTTTAGATAAATAATAACAAAAATATTTTATAGTCTTTGAATAAAATCGTGAATATTTGATCATAACTTTTCCAAATTTTAAATAAGAGCTTTTAGCAGTCTTAAAATTCTTTCTATTTTGGATGAAATTTTATTTCAAAATCACAAGGAATAGATAGTGTTTTTAAAACATATGGTATGAAGAAGTGATAAATCTAGCCTCTGAATTCCTATTTTATACACTTAATAGTCAATGATATGTGGTAGATGAATAACATTTAACTAAAATAAGAATGGATTCACTATTATTAACACTATACTAGAAAAATATTTTAGTTCGGGAAACTATAATATTCATTATAATTAAATTTTTATTTGATGTATTATATGAAAAAAACATTTAGTTATTTAAATATTTTTTTGCATTTAATCACGTGCACATTAATTTTTGATACATTATAATTATAATGAACTTAATATTTTTTATGCATTGTAATTAAAAAAACCATGAAATGGTGGTTGGATGTATTTCAATTCAAATATCCTATAAATGGTTCATAGAAACATCAAAAATTTAAAAACATATAAATATGATCTTACGTCAACACTAAATCTCAAATATATATATATCTGTAGTAGTATACCTATAAAATGGAAGTTCAAAATTGATATAGGGGCCTTTTTATACCATTTAAAAATATAAATAATTATATAACTTATAGAGAGGGTTTTAGTTACTATTGAAATCATATTTACATGTGTTTCTTCTATTATAGAATCCAAATCTAAATTTAACTAGTTAATAAGTCCCTATAGTAATAGAAATATTATACCAGATACTATTTTATGATAGTAAGAGTAGTCTTAATAATGAGATTCCCCACAAGATTATTCAATTTCTTACACTTTCATCTTCTTGCCTCTAAGAATATTTTGAATATATCACCCCTTTGTAATGTTTTTAAATTTATCCTTTATAAGAATAATTATAGAAGTTTCAATACCATAAAAAAATTGTCTTAATGTATTTTTGGTAGTCTTATTTTTTGAAAAAATACTTTAATTAGAAAATAAAATTGTATACCCATCATACATCTCACAAGAAAAAACTACTGACTTCAGTCCCATCTGCGCCAATTACATTTTATGTTTCTCTAAAAGTCTATTTTTTATCATCATATAAATGATAATATCCTCATTATAACATTAAAATAGTTATTTATATTTTTTTCCAACTCTTCAAAAATATTATTTAGGTTGCGATCTCATGTCTTGCTAGTCTATGTTTTTTAAAACATGATAACAAAGATAACCTACCAAATCCAATTTCTAAAATACAAATTGATCAATCCCATTAGAAGTATCATATGAAACATGAAATTGATACTTATATACATCCATTTAATTGAAATAAATATAAATAAAATAACTCTTATTACAAGATTATAAAAATCAAACACTAGTTAAATGATATTAAAGGTGGAAGAAATAAAATATATTAGGTGTATACTTGTTAGTTACCAGAATCATCAATGTATAGTAAGAGAAAAACTTTCAAGGAAGCATAAACCTATTTTCATATTTTTACATTGTTTCTCTATATCAATTTTCTCCAGTAATCGCTCAAAAATATTGAGGAAATATGTAACACTCAACATGTTATGAACATAATATTTTTATAAATCCATTAAACTTTCACTCAACTAAGTTATGTGAATATAGAATGTTATATAACATTTCAAAAAAAAAATGCAGAAACTTCTCTCACAAAAAAATACATCCTCTAACCACTATAATTTAACATCCCCATATTATACTCCCAGATTATCCAAATTTGGATCAAACAATCAATCATAATGGTATTAAACCAACACTTTTTAAATCTACAAAGAAACATGATTCATTTTTTATCCAAATTTCCTAAATATTTAATTCTATTTTCATCAAATTTCACATAAAAAGGTAATACCAATATCTTGGTAAAAAATTGGAAATATATTTTTCAAATACAATATCATGATTAGTGAATAAATTTTTCAGTACCATTATATGTTACACCACTAATGATTTTGAAACAACTAATAAAAGGAATATATTATGTCAAAATATAACAAGGTTTCCCCTCAAAACTATAATTTCATATCAATTATTGAATCCTACAAAGATAACTAAGAGATTATAAATTTTATTAGTACTGAAAATAACATCAAATATAACATCTATAAATAACTCATAATCTATCTTCATACATATATTAATCTAGAAAATAGTAATAATTTTTTCATATATTTCAAATTTCATAGTATATGAAAATATGGATTGTCCTAAAATTTTATTTCCAAGAAATCTAACAAAAAATATGCATCCAGATGACCAGATTCCCTATGATGTTTTAACCTAAACATGTTCAATTGATATAAATTCATGGACCTGAAAACATATTTAACTCATAAAATATTTGTTATAAATGAGAAATAATCATTTGATTTTATACTTAAAAAATAACTAACATATAATTTACCTTCTTGTGTTGTTGTTATCGTTATTTTGGGCTGCATTAAATGAGTCAGATTGTGTAAGGGATGATAATGATCCTACACAAATACATTACATGTATATTTCATCTATGTCAATATATATACCCCGATTAGATCAAGATAGATTGTCTCATCCTGAGGAAATTTCACCATGTTGTCACATTAGTCAACCGTTCTATGTCCTTTATTTCTACATGCATAAGGGAATGATATAAAAAATAAATTATCATTTACCATTTTATTTGATTAATTAAACCACATATTTAACACATTCAGTCTTCCATATGTATCATAACACTAATTCACATCTTTAATTGATTTGAAATAAATCCCTACATATGGTTTTATAAATGATTCAACATCAAAATATTCCATAATGTTATCCATCAAAGCATTGAGATAGAATCATATAAATTTAAAAACCAAAAATCACTTTAGTAATAATTATACAAATCATTTAACTATAAAACATTCATACTAGGATGTTTTAGTGAAACATCCATAAATATTTCCACTAGGAAGTTTATTCAAAACACGACTTAAAATTTCTTTAAAAAAGCCACCCAAACATTCATTTAAAAATGTATTAAATCTTTTACTGAATCTTCCATAGATAATTATTGTTTAATTTTCTATTGAATATTCACTAAAATTACCAATCCAAATTATTTTGGGTTGAAATGTAGAATAGAAACTTCAATTTTATAGAAATAATAGAAAATTCCATCTTATATTAATAATTTTTTTAAGAACTCTAGTGTTAACAAAAATAATTCTGATAACTTCTAACTGAACATAAGTTGTAAGGGACCATTAGATGGGAATTTCAAGAGGATTATTTCATTGAAAAATTATAGTTGAAACCTAAATTTTAAAAATAGACTGTAATTTCTAGTGTAACCATCCATTGGAAACGGAAGTTGTATATTTTATTGAAAAATCATAGTGTAAAATTTAAATGGACACGTAACTAGAAATTTACAGTATTGGAAATAAATTAACACTACAAACTATTTCAAAAAATTTCAAGATTTTATAACAAATGAAATTAATATATATTTGTATCTTGTATTTACATCAAAACTTTCAATAATACATTATAGTATCGATAAATAATAATTTTATTAAAAACTTCTTCCTCAATAGCCATTGGAAGCGCAACAAATTAGCAACCAGCAATAATAAAGTTAGAAAAATGTAATAGGATCCCATGTCATAGTAATAAAGATCTGTGAAAACCATTAGCTCCCTCATTCTTTGACTAAATATTCTTTTTATTACAGTTCACCAAATTTTAAAAATATAATTTTCATAGTGAACTAGTTGGAAACAGATAATGAAAACAATATAATATTACACCACTCACCAACATTGCAATGAGAAAATGTAACACCCCGAGACTTTATGAGATAGATTCTTTTTTATTTCATTGATGTCTTATGTTTTATGCTACACCAATATTATCTTGCACTATATGAAACACCGTATTCCCTTGCAGTATATGGAACTATATACTAGTTTTGTGTTGCACACAATTTCATGTTATTTTGATAGAATTAATTTCATGAAACAATGAGTATAGATTTTTTTCAATGTATAAATGATCTAAGTGTCTATTATGTTTTAAAAAACACAAAATGAAGCTTTCACTGCACACAACACTGAATTGTCTTACGTTACACGCAAAAGAGAGCTTCCTTGATAACTTTCATTCTACGAATTACTAAGTTTCACTAAAAAATTATATATTATTAAATTATGATTATTTAATGGGATATAAAAAAGTTGTTACGAATAATATTAATTTATTTTTAATTTTATAACATTATCATTCATCTTACACATTTTATAAAATATTGTATGAGAACAAAATCATTTTTCAGATAAAATGAATATTTATCAAAATATACAGTTTTCCACCTTTTGATGGTGCACACATTTTAAATCTAGTTTTTGAAAAGTTTATATGTTCAATTTGACAATATAAACATACTCTTTTGAATTGGGATATAAATTTTTTTGTTGGATAAATTTTTGATATTTTTCTGAAAACTTTCATTTTTTGATGAATAGTAAAAATTCGCTAACTTTTACTTAAAAAAACTTTTTTCATCAGGATAATTTATACAGATAAATTATAATATTTAATGGTTTTAAAGTGTAAATAGAATATATATTATCCATTTAATATAATTTATTTCATTTTCATTAAATTTACATTGAATTCAAAGGTGAAAACCATTTAACCTTTTGCAATGTTTTAACTTTTAAAACCCGATTTCTCAACAATGGGTTTAATTTTAAATTAATTACTGAAACTTATGTGTTTTTAATTTGGAAAATTTTATTCTATATCCAGTATAAAAATTTTCAAATTGTGTAAACATGTAATTTTTATATTTGGATATTATGAATAGTAATTTTGGTAATTATTTTTATTACCATGTTTAAAGGTGAATATGGTAATTAAGGGTAAAAATAATATTATAAAATTACCTTAAAACCTATTAAAATTGTATTGGATGATTAAATTAGACCCTTATAATATATTTTATGAAATGGAATAACTATATTTCCCCTAACCTATGGGAATGACAAGAATGTAATAAAAACTATTGAAATGGACAGTGTGCCACAATCTCTTTTTATATAGGTGTATTAATTTTAATATATGAATAAATAGAAGATAAAAACAACTATAGATAGTATATGAAAAGGTAAAATAATTAACCAGATCATAAAAATTTATTTATAATTTTTATAGATTAAATTAATACCATTAATGATGACACAATAGTGATGTAGAAATTATGTTATTAATAAAAATATCAAATAAATGGTTTTAAAAATGTAAAAATAAATATCATATGAACTAATTAATGTTATAAATTAATTTTATAGGTTCCTATGACATGTTATGAGTGTATTTAATATTTTTTTTTCGAATTTATCTTCTTTTTTAATTTTACTTAAAGTCTAATAAATCAATACTGTCAAAATTGAGAGTATTGATATTATGTAAACATAACATTTTCGTAAATTACTTAAAAATAATAAAAATATTTAGAAATTACAAATTTATAATTATAAGATCTAAAATTTCATATAAGTACCAATTTATCGTCAATTAACACCACATAATTAAATATTAATTACCATTAAATATTTAGAATCTTATTAGCAAAGTTAAACTTTAATAGAATAACAAAGGCTCAATTAAAAAGATAATATATAAATTGACCAAATAAGTGGTTAAAAAATTATTTTTTGTTTCTATTACAACCCTATATCATCTCATATTCTAATTAGGGACTCTTTTGAGGGTTTTGGGTTGGTTTTGATTGTATTATAAATTAATATTTTTGAGAGTTTCCTAAAGTGCCCCTCTCATCTCTTATAAAAGGGAACCTCCTCCCTCTCCTATTCACTCCATTTTCAGTGTTCAAGATCGGACATCCCTTACTCGTTACTCTTCTAAACTTCTCTAGTAACATTATTGTGGTTCTGGTCTTCTCAAAACACCAACTCTAGTGCCCTGAGTGGAAATTCAAAGGAGGCACATCGAGGAAGAGGAAATCTCTTCTACCGATTCTTTCAAATTTATTTCTTCTTCTAATTTATCTTATTTAGTTGTTTCACAATAAATTAATAACATATGTATCACTCATATAATTATATATTATTATAAATATTAAACAATCCTATTTCACTATCAATCTATCCAACGAAAAATGAAATCACCATGCGTACGTAAGTGTGGATTCCCATCTCCACGCCGCGTTGTTATATGTTTTTCACCACTACCGTACTTAGATGAGTATAATGGTGGAAATAATAACAATATATTATTATTATAACATGATAATAATTATGATAAATGACATACCATCCAATTCAATATCGTTGGACAACTATGGGAATGATATCGTCGCTCTTGCGTACGTACAACTTACCGTCTCCATGATGCAATGAGATTCATTATACATGACTAACCATTCAAGAATTATTATATTGTATATATAATAAACTATAATAGAAAAAATGACATAATAATTCTACTGGATATATATATATGTCATTTACTTACTTCAATTAAATTTAATAAGGAAATGAAAATAGTGTTAATGTGTACGTACGACCTACCATCTCCATAAAGGGTGTGTTCCATTCCATTTATTGATCTATTAAATGTATTTATATACTGAATATATATGATATATAAATAATTTTTTACTTTCTTTAAGTAATTAAATAATGATCTATGTAATCATATGAAGAATAACAAGTCCAAACACGTATGATAAATGAAACGATTATTACCCAAACATTGCTTTTAACATGGAATCGGCCAACGAACAAGTAATATAAAGTTATAATTGAATCATATATGATATCATAAATATTATTATGGTCTGGTACAAGTAAATAATATGTCTAAACCAAATATATAGTTGTTTTAGACACATACAGATGAAATCAGACATAAGGTAAGTGATAATATTTCAATCTCATTTTTTATCTGAGATTGTTTACATGTAAGTATTTGCTGGGGATATATTTATTATCAATGTACTCATTTTATAAGGTTGTTTTCATGTAAATTTTACTATTATTCTATTCATGTTTAAATTCATTTTTACCCATTTTTTACTTTTACTACATGGTATGGAAGGAATCATTCTTCTGTTTACCATAGGAGGTACCTTTTGACATTTCTGGTAAAAGTATGAGAAGAATTGTTTTTTAACTTATATGACATGAAATTTTTTTTACATCTTCAAAATGATTTACTTCCATTAAGCTTCCTATACATTTTTTCAAGTGTATTTTCAACTAAATTATTTTCTTATAAAATTGTGCGGGATTTTTAGGAAAGAAAATGTGTTTGATGAAAAAAGGATATTTTCCTCAAGAACTTAGTTAAAGTGGTTTATCAAAATTATTTTCCATATTTTATGATTCTCATTAAATATGTGTATGTTTCTATACCTATTATTACTATTATTTTAATGATTTAATTATGTAATGGTATTTTATATGGATTATATTATGATGTCATGATGTTTAAGAAACCCATTTTATTACATGTGTTAGATGAATGATTTATGTTTTTGTGGAACATATAATATTGATTCAATTATGAGAAGAGTGGGACCAATATCTCCCTCCAATGCATTGGGTAAAGATTTATATCTTAGTATATAGACTTGCCTGGAATGACATGTAAATCCGAGTTCAGTAATATAGGGCTGGAATGGAATGTAAACCCGGTTCAGTAATGGTCTTCGTCCACTATGATGGTCTTGGCTGCAATGCCTTGGATACAATGGAAATAATATTATGTGCTTAATGGTTTTACATAATTCTATGTATTATTCCAATGATATTCTATCATGGTTAATGTTCTTTTATGATTTATGCCTTATGTACTACAAAGATTTATTTCAGGACTCAAGATTTTAATGTTTAAACTTTATGTTCAAGTTTTGACATTAAAATGTTTATGGTTTGTTTTATGTTCTCCATCTTTACCCTTAATGAGCATTTGATCTCACCATTTTTATGTTATCTTTTCCTCGGGATATAAATAATGGTTTTAGGTAGGAAAACAAAAAGGGAAAGATCTTTATAGGAGGTGTTGAAGATCTTTCACAATGATTAGAAAATTATGTTCCGTGTTTCCAAAGACAATAAAATAATATGGCATATGGGCATTTTCTTATGTCATGTATTAGGTTTTATGAAAACATAATGTAATTTCCACGTATATCAGGCTTGGGTCTCTATAGTTGGTAACCAAGTGAAGGTTTAATGACACTTTGGAAAGTAGGATGTGAAAACTTTAGTGAGATCCCAGGATATATTTCAAAGGTATCTCTAGAGATGTCCCTAAGGTCACGTACAAGTATATTTTACAGTCCTAGAATTATGATAATGATCATGAATAACATATGATTTAAAGTAATCCCCCTTTACTATATTGTTTTCCTTGTATGATGTTTTCCACTAACCATATTCTTTTTGGGTTTTAGATGATGTATAGAACCCAAAGGAACCATGTTAATGATCAATGAATTGGGAAATTCAATGAATTTCATCCTGAACAACCAAATGTTATGGGAGATAGAGTGAAAAATCTTATATTTATGCTTTCAGAAGCTATGCATCATTCTAGACTCCCAAATGAGTAGAGAAGGGAACAAAATTCTATTGAGTCCTTCACGTGGAAACACCCACCTTCTATTAGTGGGTCTTCTGATCTACTTGTTACTGAACAATGGATTAGTACTATTGAAAAGATATTTTCAATCCTTTACTGTTAATAAAATGAGAATTTCATTTTGGTTGTCTATCATTTAGAAGGTGAAGCTGACTAGTGGTTGACTCTAATTAAGAATACAAGGTAGAAAATTGAAATTGAATCCATGTAATGGGATAAGTTCAAGAACTTATTTTTCAATAAGTACTTCAATAATATTCTTACAAAAAATATGGAAAAGGAGTTCCGAGAAACTTAAGAAAAAGGATGATGAATCTATTGGTATATGTGAGGAAAATTTTACAAGACTTTCAAGGTATTATTCTAGATATATCATTGATCCTGAATGTAAAGTTGATCGAGTATTCAGTGGATTAAAACCATGTCTTATAAGGTCATTAACTATAAGAGACTTAAGTATCTATGGGGAGATTGTACCTTTTTCCGTCAAGGTAGAATTTTAAGTCGGTGTTAAATATCCATCTCATGGTTTTGACAAGAAACGAAAGATGGAGTTTAAGAGAAAATCTCAAAACACTGGTGAAAAGAAGATAAAATTTTCCTTATGATAAAAGGGTGAAAAGAAGCTTGGTGGATATTGTCATAAAAGGACTAGAAAATGATTCATGTGTGGAATAGAAGTTCATCGAGCAATTGAGTGCTGATGTAAAGATAAAAAGGTAACTAATGATGTGAATAGAGAAAAGACTACAGAGAAAACCCCACAAACACTTCAATGCTATATGTGAAAGGAAATTGGGAATTATTCGAACCAATTCCTTAATCCAAGGGTAAATGATGATTGACATCAACAAACTCTTAAGGAAAAAGACATAGGGAAGTCACATGCGATCACTATTGTTGATGTTGAGTATGATAAAGAATTAGTGGAATGATTATGTGTGTATGTGATGGAATTTAAAAACTATGTTGTATAATCTCATTTATAGTATTTTGGAATATTGTAATATCTATTTATTGGTATATTATGGTTTTCCATAATTTTATGGTACTTGTAACCATGAAAAGTGCTTGAAATATTTTTTGGAAAGTAGATGATATGCGCATAATGAAGGGATAAAGAGAAAATAATATGTTTGATAGTATTAATGAACTCATGAATAATAAAAAGACAAAGTGATATCATGGGTTGAGTATATATAATTTTGGTATATTTTTTTGTAGAAAGAGTAAATTTGGATAGAATTCAAGTTTTCACTAAAGTTCTATGGTAATTTATGTTATAATTTTATTTCAAGAGAATACATGATTGAGGTATTCACATGTAGGAATGTGACAACCAAGAACTACCAAATGAGATATGGGAGACCAATATTAAGTCTATTTATTTCACCTCTTTCTAAAGTTTTATATTTTTAGTTTTTGGAAGGATTGTAATGTTATCCATTTATGAATAGTATAATTTATTCTCTATTTTAAGTTTTTTATATTTATGTATTATCTCAATATAGGTGGGTTTATGATTATTTGATAACTTATTTTAACCTTTTTATTAAGACAAATGGAATGAATTATCATTCTATCACATGATCTTCTAACATTTCATGAATGAAAAATTAAACATCATTTTTTTAAGACATGATGTAAAAATTGTTCAATGCATGAACAATTGTGATATTGTACCAAAATCAAGTAAGTATTTATTATCATAAAAATTATTCAACTTTAGGGAAAGGATTTTTTGAAAACAAAAAATGTTATTCTAGTACTTTATTATCTAATGAATAAGATGGTCCCTTAAATCAATGAAAATTTATGGTTTTCTAATAGTTAACTTTTTCCAAACCTTATTTTATACCACTATTCATCAGAACATGATGGATATATTTCTCTTCCATATCCATGTTTTCACTTCATACCTATTTTCTCTTATATGGAAACACAGTGATGAGTTAATTAGGGTAACTATTATGTTTCTAACATTCCTATTAAAATGAAGTTTTTTTATTCCCTTTTACAATGTGGGTTTCTATGAAATAATCGTTCATGAAGAATACCATTTATAACCCGAACGAATTTCGAGGGAGAAATTCCTTTTAAGGGGGGTAGAATGTAACACACAAAAATTTTATGATACGGATTATTTTTAAATTTATTGACATCTTATGTTGTATGCTACACGAAGGTTAGCTTACGCTATATGCAGCACCATATTAGTTTGCAGTATACACAACAATATACTGGGCCTATGTTGCACATAATTTCAAGATCTTTGGAGAGAATTGATTTCATGAAACACTAAGTATAGATTTTGTTCAATGTATAAATGAACTAAGTGTTTATTATGTTATACAAAAAACCAAAGGTATATTTCTATACATGCAACACAAACATGGCCTGCATTACAGGCAAAAGTGACCTTCCTCAATAGCTAGTGTTGTATGCAAAACCTAGTTTCGCTAAACAATGATATATTATTGAAATATGATTATTTAATGGGATATAAACTATCCATTATGAATAGTATTTACCAAATTTTCAATTTTATGACATTATCATTCATATTACACCCTTTTTAAACATGGTATGAGAACAAAATAAATTTTTTGATAAAATAATTATTTTTCAAAAAATGTTGTTTTGCCTCCTTTTTAGGGCGCACCCATTTTAAATATATTTTTTGACATTTTTATATGATCAATTTGAGATGGTAAACTTATTATTTTGAATCATGATATAAAAATTATTGTTGGATAAATTTTTGATATTTGTCTGGTAACTTTAATATTTTTATAAATAGTAAAAATAAGCTAAATTTTACTTAAAAACAACTTTTTTCATTGAGATAATTTATATGGTTAAATTATGATATTGAATGGTTTTAATGTATCGATATAATATGAATTTACCATTTAATATAATTTATGTCATTAACATTATCTTTACATTGAATTCATAAGTAAAAACCTTTCAATATTTTGAAATGTTTTAACTTTTAAAACTCATTTTCTCAACAACAATATTAATTTTAAATTAATTACAGAAACATATTTGTTTTTTATTTGTAAAAATGTATTCCATATTTTGAATTATATGGTTCAAATTTTATAAATAAGTACTTTTTATTTTGGGACATTTTGAATAGTAACCTTGGTAATTATTTTTATTACCATGGTTAAAGGTGAATTGGGTAATTAAGGGTAAAAATAATATTATAAAATTACCTTAACACCTATAAAAATCCTATTTGATGATTAAATTAGACCCTTATAATCTATTGTTTGAAATGGAATCTCTTTATTTCCACTTACATATGAAAACGACAAGAATGTAATAAAAACCAACGAAATGAAAAAAGGGTCACAATCTCTTTTTATATAAGTGTATTAATTTAAATATACTGATAAATTGGTATTAAAATAGACTACAGATAGTCTATGAAAAGGTAAAATAATTAACCACGTCATAAAAAGTTATTTATAATTTTTATAGATTAAATAATTACCATTAATGATGACACAATATTGACGTAGAAATTATTTTAATAATAGAAATATCAAATAAATGGTTTTAAAAATGTTAATAGAAATATCATATGAAGTAATTATTATTATACATGAATTTTAAACATGATTATGACATGTTACGAGTGTATTTAATATTTTGGTTCAAATTTATCATCTGTGTGAATTTTATTTAAATCTAATAAATAAATACTGTCAAAATTGACACTACTGATACTTTATAAACATAAAATTTTATTAGATTATTTAAAAGTCATAAAAATATTTAAAAATTAAAAATTGGTAATAATAAGGTCTAAAATATCATAAATTATCTAGTTATGGTCAATTAACACCACATAAGTAAATATTCATTAACATTAAATATTTATAATGTAATTACCAAAATTAAAAATTAATAGAATAACAAAGGGTCAATTAAACAGATACGATTCAAATCGAAAAAATAAGTTGTCCATAATTTATTGGTTGAAGTGATTACAACCCTATCTGATCTCATTTTCGAATTAGGGAAACTTTTTATGTTTTTGGGTAGGTTTTGAGCTTATTATAAATTATTATTTTTGAGAGTTTCCTAAAGTGCCCCTCTCATCTCTTATAAAAGGGCACCTCCTCCCTCTCATCTTCACTAAACTTTTCACCTTCAAAATCAGCCAACCCCTAACCATTAATCTTATAAACATTCCTAGTAACATTTTAGAGGTTATGGATTCTCAAAAGTCCAACTCTAGTGCCCTAAGTGGAAATTCAAAGGAGGCACGTCGAGTAAGTGTTAATCTCTTCTGCCGATTCTTTCAAATTTATTTCTTCTTATACTTCCTCTTCCTTAGTTGTTTAATTATAAAGTAATAACATCAGTATCACCCATATACGGATATGTTATTATAAATATGATACAACATTATTCCTTCTTCTATGTATCCTACGAAAAACAAAATCACTACACGTGCATACGTACGGATTACCGTCTCCATGCCGTGGTGTAATATGTTTTTCACCGCCACCTTACATGGATGGATATAATGGTGGAAATAATAACTACATATGATTATTATAACATGATTCTAATTTTTAGATATTATACACCATCCAATTAAATACCATTAAACAACCATGGGAACGATACCGTCGCACGTGCATACGTATGACATACTGTCTCCAAGATGCGATGATATTCATTCTCCCTGATTAACAATTCAAGAAAGATTATAATGTATATATAATAAATAATAATGAAATATATTACATAATAATACTACTGGATTTATGTATATATATATATGTCATTTACTTATATCCATTCAAATTAATAAGGAAACAAAAACCGTGTTCATGTGCACGTACGACCTACCGTCTCCACGAATGGTGTATTCCATTCCATTTATTGATCTATTATATATATATTTATATATAGAAAATATATGAAATATAAATCATGTTTTACTTTCTGGAAGTAAGTAAATCACTATCTATGTAATCATATGAATAATAAAAAGTCCAAAGACGTACGATAAATGAAACGATTATTACCCAAAACGATGTTTTAACATAGACTTGACAAATGGAAGGGTAATATAAAGTCGTAAGTGAATCATATATGATATCATAAATATTATTATGGTTTTATTACAAGTTAATAATATGTTTGAACCCACTATACATGAGTTTCAGACACCTATGGGAGAAATCCGACATAAGGTAACATATAATTTTTCAATCTCATATTTTTCTCTGAGATTGTTTATACGTAAGTATTTTCTAGGGGAATATTTTTCATCCATGTACATGTTTTATAAAATTGTTTTCATAAAATATTTACTATTATTTTTTGTATTTTTAATTTCATTTTTACCCATTTTTGTCTTTTACTACCTAGTCTTGAAGGAATCATTCTTTTGTTTACCACACGAGGTACTTTTTGACTTTCCTGGTAAAAGTACGAGGAGAGTGTTTTTTAATCTTATACAGAATGAACATATTTTTACTTATTTTTAATGATTTTCTTCCAAAAATATTACTATAATCTTATTCAAGTGTATTTTCAACTAAATTATTTTCTTTTAAAATTGTGTGGCATTTTTAGAAAAGTAAATTATTTTGAAAAAGAAATGAAATTTTCCTCAAGAACTAAGTTCACGTAGTTTATCCAAATTATTTTCCATATAATATGAGTCCCTTTAAATATGGTTATTTTTCTATCGCTATTATTACTATTATTTGATTGTGTTAAATATAAAATGTTATTTTATATGTATTATTATAGGATGACATGATGTTTAAGAATCCCATTTTATTACATGGGTTATGCTACGATGAATGATTTATGTTTTTGTGGTGCATGTTAGAATTATTTCATTATGAGATGGGTGGGACCTATATCTACCTCCAATTCATTGGGTAATTATTTATATCTCATGAGATATACATGGTTGTAATGGTTAGTAAATATGATTAAGTAATACAGGGCTGGAATGGCATGTAAACCCGGTTCAGTTATGGACTTCATCCACTATGATGGTCTTGGAAGTAATGTCTTGGCTACTATAGAAATCATATTATGTGCTTAATGGTTTTCAATAATTTAATGTTTTATTTTCATGCTATTATATCATAGTTAAATTTCTTTTATTTTTTATGCATTACGTACTACCATGATTTATTTCATGACTCAAGATTTTGATGTTTAAACATTATGTTCATGTTTTTATATTTAAATGTTTATGGTTTGTTTTGTGTTCTCAATGTTTACCCATATTGAGCATTTGAGGTCACCCTTTTTATTTTTCCTTTTCCTTAGGATATAAATAATGGTTTAGGTATGAAAAAAAGGGGACAATCTTTATGGGAGATGTTAAAGATATTTCACTATGATTAGAATATTATGTTCCAAGTATCCAAAGACTCTAAACTGATATGATCTTTGGGTATTTGTTTATGTAATTTATTAAATATTTAGAAAAATAAATTTAATTTCCATGTATGTCAGGCCTGGGTCTCTACAGAAAACCTAAATTGATAAAACCAACAAACTAGTGTACCTTAGTGTAGATTATTTTTAGAACTCCTCTCCTATGAAATTTTTTATTATGAGAAAAAATAACCTTTACATGACCTCTAGAATGGGATCACAACCACATTTAAAATGACTAATGTGTCAATATCCCATTCCATAGATTATTATTATAGTAAATCATGGAACTAGAAATGATAAAGAGATATTATGAGAACATTGGTGATTATTCTTGCATCATCATTTAGGGATCCCTATATGATATATATGACCATCCCATGTTCTTATAGGTAGTGAATGTGACCATCCCATGGTGTTGGGATGGTAAACTAGCCATTCTCTAGTCTTTATCTCTCCCAGTGTTTGGAAAATTTTCCTTAATATCCTTTATCATTGTTGATGTTTGAGAGTAATTGAATAATTTTATTAGAAACTATACCTATTAAAGAAATATTTTTTACTAATAATTATTGATAGTTACATATCTAGGGTTTCTCTTCAGAAACTATTTTTCTTCCCTCCTCCGACGAAGCTTGGTGACTCGACATCATAATCCTTTGGATCTCCTTCAGGGGTCGGTGTGGCTCGGATCTCCTTGTGCATCGACGGTCTGGATCTAGTGCGTCATGGAGGCTTCAGCATGGTTCTTCATCCTCGGTGTGGCAAAGTGAATATGGTTGTCTCCAGCAATGAAAACCTCTATTTGATTCAGCCTCGGCATGGCTGAGTAGATCTTGTTGTCTCCAGCGTTCCTCAGTGTCTTTGGTATGGATCAACGACCTCGTCGTGGTTCCAGTGGTCTTCGGGCTTCACTAATTTGGGAGGACGCGATCTACGATGCCTCTGGCGTTGTCTTCTAGTGTGTCTTGCCGTCATTTCCTGAGTGGTTCGGAGGGAGGGGGATCTCTTTGATTCCAATGTTTGGAAGCTTCTTGAAGGTTTGATGTTTGATGGTTTTCAATGGTCTTGAATTTGGGGTTTTTTGGGTGTGCTTGCATTACATCACTGTGTGGTGGAGGCACTGCTGCTCGTGAAGGCTTCTGGTGAATGGTTTGTGAATCTATTGTTGGTTTTGTTTGAATGGTGGAAGTTTTTTGCTTGGATGGTTTGTTTTCGAAGGTGGGATTTCTATGGAACTGGACTTGACTTCATGGTACTTGCTTCAATGGAGGATCCAGAGCTGATGATATATCATTGCAGAGTTTTTTGGATTTGGTTTTTTGAGAGGGTATGGCGTCAGTCATCAGATCAGACATGTGCTTTGACAGATGACACTTGTTGGTCGAATAACCCTGCAACAATGGAGAGCATCAACACGATTGAATTCTAGGGAGGAGCAGCCTCATGTTGTCATTCTGGTTTTATTTTTTCTACCTTTTGTGTGTGATTTGTCCTATGTATATGAAGTCTTCATGGGTTTCACCCCCTTCATCCCATAAAATGGGGTTTTATCTTTTAATAATAAAAAAATTGTAGGCCTTTGGTACTTTGTATGTTTATCAATATAAATTATATTTTTATCAATATGTATATATCCATTTTATAAAAATGTAAATATTTTTTTATGATAAAATGCGTATAAAAATTATATTTTACATGAGAATCTGTAAAGGAACACCTTTCCTTACATATTTGTTTTGAAAAATATAATAATTGATCTCTTCACGCTGAAGAGTATGTTTTTTTCATTAAATTATTTTCCAAATAAATAATTATTTGATGATTTTTAATCCAATGATTGTAATACTACATGGTACATTTATTGGATCTTGGAAACATTTATGTTGATAATGATGATGTTGATGCAGTAATCTATACTCGGGTGAAAATAGTTAAGGGATGAAGTCTGTTGAAATAATTGATGATGAACTTAACTCATTATATCTCATATATGCAATTTTTAATAAATTTTCATATATCGTGATGTTTTTTTCATTTGATGGAATTTAATTATTGTAAAAAACACATTATTATGTACATTATTAGTGTTATTATATAACGTAATCACTATTAGAGACAGGATTCGTGATTCTTACTACCATGAGCATAGGTTCATTCAGGATGTTGGTTCAATATAAGAAACTATGGATTCATGTCCCAATGACAATATATTGATCATAAAAGTGAATATATGCATCTTAATTTATTTTTTTTGTAAATATTCTAGGTTGAAATATTATGATGTAAGTGGGTGTAACATGATGAGACCTAATTTTAGGTATAGTCTTTGTTTGGATTTTCTATAAATTATTTTCATATTGATTCATGGTTGTTACAACTCATTTCTATCTATTCTTCATTCGAGGGAGTTGTTTTGATTATCGTCTGAGATGTTTGAAGATGTCGCAATAGTTTGGACTAAGAGTTTACATTGAAATATAGCAAGAAAGGAAACATATAGTCAACAATTTAGTTGATGATACCCACAGGTCATCTTGTGGAATACTAGGAATCAGTAATTCCAATAAAAACACCCAATCTAGTCAGTGGAACATTAAATAGTATAGTAATCATTCTAAGAACTAGTGGCTTGTTGATGGAAGGTAAAATATATCCAATGACATTGATTTGGGAAACAACGACGTTTAGTTTCATAATTTTACTTCCTAAAAACCTTGTTTGAAATGTAAATTATCCTTCCTTGAACCAAATTTGACCCCTACCACCTTAGAGCATCTATTAAGGAAACTTAATCCATTAAAACCTCTAATATTTTGGAATGAAGTTCCAATTGAGGCGTTCAATGTTTTTCAATAAGTGTAGCCTCGTTTTTATTGTGAATTATTCTTTCCTCACATATCTATATCTTTAAGGGCTGTAGAAACATGTTCTATTAATAGAATCAGATATTTATTTGTGAAATTTTGTTCCTTGGATTCCTTCATGATTGTTTCCAGAACATAATCTATCGATGATTGTGTATCCCTTGTTGTGTTATTGAGAATACTATGAGTTAAGGTAGGTGGGTTCATAATTTAGTATCAATCAATTGAAATCCATGTTTATTTTTTATTTTAAATGAATTTATAATTGGTTACCAAAACATTGAATGAGATTCGTGGTAATTTTTTTTCAAATGTAATGGTGTGTGTGATATAACCTCTATTGAATGTGAATTTGAAAAAACTGTTAATTCTTGGAAAATTATTTTAATTGAAATAAATAATTAGAATAATGAATTTTAAGATGAATCTTGTTTAATGGATGAATAATTTTTTATGTTTTTTTGAAATAATGAATTGCTTGGAAAGGATGATTTGTGATGAAAACCATTTTATAAACGTTTTTTAAATGACATGGAATGTTTGAAAATTTATTTTGGGGATTCATGATCAGTGTATTAAGAAGCTGATGTGAGATGAATGATTTCTTATTGATTGATTTCCTTGAAGCACATGTGAGCCTGGAAAGTTAGGTGGGTAGTTAAGTACTACCACACTAGGAATGTATCAGAACTACCTAGAAAAGTATTAATTATAAAAAAATAAAATAAACTGTGATGATGGTAGAGAGGTCATTCATTATCATGGAATCATAATCCCCTTAGGTTTGCGATCTAGGGAAGAGTACAAACCTTGAGCTGTATTTCAAAAAGATGTGTGAGGATCCTAAAGACATGATCTGTCATGACCCGTCCTCGGGGCTCGTGCTGTGACTACCCCAATCCCGCCTTCCATAGGCCAGGGGCTGGCAACTAGCACCAAAGGCATAAATCCCCATAAAAGGGAAGGAATTTTGTTTATAAAAGTAAAAAACACAACAGAGTACAAACGGAAGCAAACACTAAGTACAAAAGAAATTTCTGAAAAGTAAATGGGCCAGAATACAAACCCAACTAAAAAGTAAAGCTAAAACTGAACGAAAGTACAATAGAAAAGACAAGCAGCTGGAAGAATAGAATTAGCTCCTGGGTCATCCACCTCGAGTCCTACCTGAAGGGTAGGTACAGATAGCACAACTCCTGGATCGTCCAACACATATCCTCCCTAAAGGGTAGGTACAAATAGCCTCTTCAATTCTCTTTCCCATTAACCTCCTCCGAGTACCGTCTCGTCGTGAATTCCACCTCCAGATACTGACTCGTCGTGAGGTCCACCTCTGGATACAGACACATTTTGAGGTCCACCTCCAGGTCCTATCTAGTCCTCGAACACTCGGCCTTCGTCTGCATTGCCTGTCGTCTGCATCCAACACAACGAGGTGCGGGCATAACTCGTGCATTGGTGAGTATAACGATACTCAGTAGGGACCCCGAGACCCTCAAGATCTCACTAAATCCAACAAGGATAACCACAAAGCATGATCTAAATAGATAACACTTACTTAGGTATAAGCTCATAATTATACCTAAGTTTTCACGTAACCCATCTCAATCAAGAGGTTTCACATAGATATGAAATCAACAGATAACCAATACTTATGTATATGCCCATACATATACCTAAGTTATCAAGTAACCCATCTCAATCATGAGAAAATCAAAAAGGTCAACGACATAGCTCAAACCAAGATTTTCATTATCAAAACCGCAACTGCTGAAGAGATCTTCCTTTGTCGAGTACACTGATCATGTCACGAATCCGAGGCGCTGCTCACTAACCCTATACTTCTGAGGTACTCCTCCGGTCGAGTACTGCAGGTCAGCCACCCAAACATAGTAGTGCTCTCCGCCAGGGACTGCCACCCAAACATAGTAGTGCACCCCCCCTAATAGCCTGTAGAGGTACTCCTTCTATTGAGTACTGTGGGTCTGCCACCCAAACACAATAGTGCTCCCTGCTGTGGGTTTGCCACCCAAACGCAGTAGTTATCCCCACTAGAATATACAAGTATCTCTGACTCGAATCAGACAAGCTCTCATCAGGTCTCAGCCAGCTACACGGTCTCCGTACTCCGTACGCTCATCTCTGGGAGGGTCCTCTCCACAAGCTACTAGTTGATACTCCAAGTGTCAAAAAGTTCCATTAATAAGTATCTCAAAGCACCGCCTCATCATAGGGGTCTCAACGCAACAGACAACGCGTCAATCGAATGCCCGGTCTGTGAGTTATTAGCCTTTTAGTCCTGGGGGCCGGTTGGTTTCGTGTACGAACCAACCCGGCCATATCTGAACTATACACATGAACTCAAATATGATATACTCAAAGGAATCATTTCTCAACATGATCACCAATGCCGCTGACGGTTCGTCAAACGGACATCCGGTCTGAATGTTATCGCATTTTCCGTTCTAGGGGCCCAGTTGGATTTCAGGTTCAATCCAACCCGGTCATATTCCAAATGCGTCCAAACATCAAGTGAAGTATTCCAAAAGAGCCGTCTAATCAAGAGGAATTCAACAAAGTCAACGACACCTCAATCGGACATCCTGAACTCAAGTTATAAGCGTTTCGGCTCTGAGGGCCCGGTTTGTTACGGGTTCGAACCAACCCGACCATACCCAAAATTCGCGGAAACATTGAGTGTAATATACCAAAACAACCGTCTTGATCCAAGGAACCCTACTCAACTGAATGTGCATCGATCGTAGGTACGTAGCTTAATATATGGGAATTTAACTGAAGGAGGTCCGAAAATAGGGGGTTTGGGCCCGGTCCGACCCGGCCCAATACCCCCTGGGTTGGCCCGTACCGGGCGACCCGACCCAGGTCTGGGTCCGGCCCGGTTGGGCACTGCCCGGACCAACCGGCGCGACGTGGCCTGACGCTGGCAGCTCGGACCGGCGCGGGCTCCCGGCCTGGCCGGTTGAGGCTCGGCAAGCGTGGCCGAGTGGACGCGAAGCGTGGGGCTCGGCCCCCCGCTGCTAATTGGCACAATTAGTGGTTTGCGCCGCCACCGTTCTTCCGGGATCCCGCGCGGCTGTGGGATCTGCTGCGTCGCACCGCCGCGGAATCCTGCGTCGGGTTTTTCTCCGGCGGCGCACTGGGGCGCCATCACCTCCGGTCGCCGTCGCTGCTGCGCCAGAAATTACTTCTGCGGACCACCGGATACACTCCTATGGTCCGATTTTCCCGTCGTCTTCGCTAGCGGTCCCCCCCAGACTTTCTCTTCACTGCGATGACTTTCAAACGTCATTGCGGTCTCGTTTCATCATCACCATCAATCCACGCACCAGCAACAATCTGTGGAGGGTTGTCGGGCAGTGTTTGTTCAGCCCACACCCTCCGTGTTAGGTTTTATCAATTGTCAATATTAAAAAGGATTTTATAAATAATAAACATTCAATTTTATTTAAATAAAATTGAATCAAATCATCCCACAATCTCTTAAATAAATTCTAGCATACCAATATTCCCAACCTGCAATTAAAATAAAACATTCGCAGATCAACTTAATGTTGAGTTAATCCGCGTTCTTTGTTTTAGAAGGAAAAAACCATGGGAATAATATCATTCTAAAAATAATCACCAACCTCGTGTCATTCATCGTTCGTTGACAATATCGCAAAAGGGAAAGGATGTCGGTTTGGTGACGTCGTCGCAAGGTAAGAGGTGATGGTGACAATGGTCGTTGACGTTCGTCATTTCCTCGAAGACCTTAGATCCGGCCCGAGCGTCGTTCGTTGGAGATCCAACGATTGGTGAACCGTTCTTCGTCAAGGGAGGGAGTCATTATTCGATAAGGAAGTGTCATTCTTCGACGAGGAGGAATTGTCTTCTCTTCCTTCTTCTTCTTCTCACAAAGGCTCTCTCACTCTCCCCAAAGTCTCCACACAACAATCCCAACTCAAAATAAAATAATACTTACTCTTATTTTATTATAACATGCCAAGCATTCAACACTTAAAATTAAAACCCTTAGTTAAAGTAATTGAATAGGTTTAATCAATTAATTTAATGTGAGTTGGTATGAAATAAAGATGGAGAGAGGGTGAGTTACACAATTAAGAAGGGGGTGAGGAGTTTTACATTAATTACAAGGGGTTTAAGGGGGTTTGGGAAAGTGAAGGGTTGGGGCTCATGTGGGCCCCACCTCACCTTAATTCTTACATGGTTAGCGAGAAACTAGTGGTTCTACCCCAACTTCTACACTTAAGATATAACCACCTATGATTGGAATACAATTTGTACCACAAATTTTATTCAATTCTTTATTAATCCTCAATTTATAACAACTCCTGCCGAGAGAACGCACCTTTGGTAAAGGTACTCTTAAGAAAATATCGGTGCTGTGAGTTCATCGGTGCCCTCAAATTTCAATTCTGAGCACCGGTTCAAAAGATAGAAAAAACTGCTCATTCGTTCACTGAACGTACCCGATCCAAACATTGTAAATTGATTCCAGGCACACTGGGCCTCAAAATCAGGTGCTGTCATAAACTGTAGACTCGTAAAATTCCAAAGAAATTAAGAAAAAACAATTCCTTGAAATTTATGGGTCTTTACATTACTCCCACCCCAGGGCTTTACATCCCTGTAAAGCTTCAACACACACTAAGGAAAACAAAGTGGTACTAAGCGTGCATCTGAACCTTCCGCTCCCATTTGCTCTCCTAGAGGTTCTCGTGATACCAGTGAAAGCACACCTGAGGAATCGACCATCCACGTAGGACCCACTCATGTCGATCCACGATCTCCACTGGAACCTCCATGCATGTCGCCCTGTCATCGAAATCCAACTCCCTATGATCGATGACGTTTGAAGGATCATGCACATATCTCCTCAACTGAGATACGTGGATGACTTCATGCGCCCGGTGCAACTGAGGTGGAAAGGTCAACCGTTAAACCACCTATACTACCCTACTAAGGACCTATAAATATCCGTTGAACTTCGGAGATAACTTGTTGCCTCGGCCACATCTCTGTAAAACTCATCGAGGTGAGACCCATATAAGGACGTGGTCACCATCCTCAAACTCTAGAGGCCTCCATTCCCTGATTAGAATTGAAACTCAAAACTCCTGCTGCCTTGAGGGTAAGGTTGACCGACTCAAGAGTGATCGACCACACCCTCCTATGTATGAGTTTATCCTATTCTACCTGGGGTTTCCTTTTCACTGACCTAGGAAAACCCATCCCAATGTTGTAGATAAACCACAACCTTTTTGCCTAATACAGTCAATCTGGGTATGAATTGTGAATCCAATCCATACCCAGACCAACGTCGTAAGGCCTAGAGGCTGCCACCAAGAGATTCCAACCGAAACTCTCACCTCGAGGGTCAGATCACAGTATCGGCGTAAGTGTGATTATCGAGTCTCCTCCCAAAGGTATCTCTAGATGTGAGGGTCAAGTCAACGGATTTCCGAAAACTCTAGGTATGGGACAAGATTCATGGAAGAAAGGACTGATTTGTATCAACTTCTGTTATAACGGAATCTAGAAGTGGACACAGACTATCCCTCAAATCATTCGTAGAGACATTGGGTCACTCTCCTTGACAGCATGCCGCTACTCTTTTATTTCCTGCCCACCAGCTCCCTGAACCTGGCGAGGTTAACAAAGGCAGGTGGTTGTAACATGTTGAAATTTACACCACCTCATGATGCTCTCCTAGCTCTGCCTCCACATCTGCTGCTCCGCAGACTCATATGTCCTTAACAATTCTTCTTCTTAAAACATTTTACATACCTGAGTCTTTGAGACTGGTGCCAGTTTCATGTTTCTTATTGCACCTTGTAGTCTTCATCTGCTCTTGGATGATACACACCTTCTTCGTCGTAGCTCATACCATCTTTGGTAGGTAGGAAGTTTGTCGACGTGGTAAGTCGGTCAATGACCACCCTTCTTAGCCTACGAAGTGTAAGAGTTTCTAAGATTTCTCCTTTGCCGAAAAGAGAAATCTGGTCTCATCCACTGGATGAACCACATTACTAGCCTAATACAGTCAATCTTGACACAAATGATGCATTCATGCCATGGACGATGTCGTAAGGCCTCAACATTACTACCAAGGGTCGATTCACACTGTCGGGATACGTGTGAGGTCACTCGGTCTCCTCTAGTAGAAATATAGAGAGTGAGGGTCAAGTCAATAGTTTTAACTAGGACCTCTCAATATCAACAAAAAAAATGGAAAGAAAAGTAAAAATCACAAAGATAAGTGTCTTTTATTACTACAGCTCTAAGTACAAAGACACAAATACAACAACAACATGGAACTAGAAGTACCAAGAACAAAAGGAATCCACTAGTTCCACTCATGTCCACCTGTTTCAAAACTCTACTGCCTTGTCCACCGCTCAACTCTTGCTCAAGCACCTGCCGCTACTTCTGTCTCTGTGGCTCCTCCAATGCCTACGAATCAACTGTGCGGGGAGTCAGACAGTCACGTGCCATGTGGCCCTTCCTTCCACATGTATAACAATTCCTTCTCCTCATATGGATGGATCTATTTAGTGTGCCTCGCACAACCAAAACTGTATCATGAGGTCACCCACCTACTGGTCTGGTCCTCTTGGACCCCTGCATCATCTGTTTACTGCCCACAGATGATCCGGATGCGGATGGAAAATCCTGCGGCAAAGGCAACAGCTCCTGAGCACGCTCGGTGTGTAGTTTCACTAGTATAAAATCCACCCTGAAGAAGGTCTCAAAGTCTTCCCAGGTGAATTTTATCTCATCACAAAATGGGAACATGTGTCTCCACCACCTCCCAACTGATCCTTGGAAGAGGCTAACAGCTAGGTACACCATCAAGTCTGCAGGTGTCCCAGTTGTGTGGAAAGTTCATGATACAAACTCCAGCCAGTGTCCAGCCGTCTGAAAATCTGACTCGCCTCGAAACCTCCGAGGCCTCTAATGCTGGAACTCGTGCATCGCGCTCAAGCGACGTGCACTCTCTATTGGTGTCTTAACTGGGGGAGGGCCATGTACTGAGGCCTCGCTGCCCCGTGGGCTATCATCGTGCTCCCCACTTGGTACCCACGCTGTCTGACTAGATGAAGTCATCCTGAAGGAATCAGACATGACACAGTCAAATGATTATACCTTGTGAGCTGACCTGGTTTGAGCTAATTTTAAAGAAACTTTTGAAAACACACACACAATCAGTGTTTTCATGCACTAAGTTAGAAATCAGTAGTTAGGGTCCTGGTGTATGGATACGTCAGCCGCCCGCGCCATCACTGGACTCCCTAAACTTAAGACCACACTTAGTACATTTAACACTTTTTCTTCATAAAAAAAAATATCAGAGCCCAAAGTTCAATGGTAGAACCGACTCCTCTGATACCAATTTGTCACGACCCATCCTCGAGGCCCGTTCTGTGACTACCCCAAGCCCGCCTTCCATAGGCCAGGGGCTGGAGACTAGCACGAAAGGCATAAATCCCAATAAAAAGGGAAGGAATTGCCTTTATAAAAGTAAACAACATAACAGAGTACAAGTGGAAGAAAACACTAATTACAAAAGAAAGTGCTGAAGAGTAAATGGACCAAAATACAAACCCAACTGAAATGTATATCTACAACTGAACAAAAGTACAACAGAAGAGACAAGCAGCTAGAAGAATAGAATTAGCTCATGGTTCGTCCACCTCGAATCCTACCAGAAGGGTAGGTACAGATAGCGCAGCTTCGGGATTGTCCACCACGGATCCTACCTGAAGGGTAGGTAGAGATAGCCTCCTTAACGCTCTCACCCGTCAAGCTCCTACGAGTACCATCTCGTCGTGAAGTCCACCTCCGGATACTGACTCGTCATGTGGTCTACCTTCGGATACTAACTCGTCATGAGGTCCACCTCCAGGTACCGTCTAGTCCTCGAACACTCGGCCTCCGTCTGCACTGTTCGTCGTCTACATCCAAAACAATGAGGTGATGTCATATCCCGTGCAGGGGTGAGTATAACGATACTCAGTAGGGACCTCGAGACCCTCAAGGTCTCACTAAATCCAACAAGGATAACCACAATGCAGGATCTAAACAGATAACCCTTACTTAGGGATAAGCTCATACTTATACCTAAGTTATCAAGTAAGCCATCTCAATCTAGAGGTTTCACACGGATATGAAATCAACGGATAACCACTACTTAGGTATATGCTCATACATATACCTAATTTATCAATTAACCCATCTCAATCATGAGGAAATCAAAAAGTTTAATGACTCAGATCAAACTGGGATTTTCGTTATCGAAACCGCAATTGCTGAAGAGCTCCTCCTCTGTCGAGTACACTGATCCTGTCACAACTCCGAGGCCCCGGTTGGTTTCAGGTTCAAACCAACCTGGACATACCCATACATCTCCGAAACATCTAGTGTAATATACTGAAACGTCCATCTTGATCCAAGGAAACCTACGGAACTGACAGTGTGTCGATCGGAGGTCTGTAGCTCAAGATATGGGCGTTTAACTCAAGGAGGGACGAAAATAGGGGGTGTGGGAAAGTGAAGGTATAAGGATCGTGTGGGACCCACCTCACCTTAATCCTCACTTGGTTAGATAGAAACTAGTGGTTCCACCCCAAATTATATACTTAGGATATAAACACCTAAGTTGGGAATACAATTTTTACCACAAATTTTATTCAATTCTTTATTAATCCTCAAATTCTAACAACTCCTCCCGAGAAAACGTACATTTGGTAAAGGTCCTCTTAAGAAAATATCAGCACTGCGAGTTCATCAGTGCCCTCAGATTTCAATTCTGAGAACTGGTTCAAAAGATAGAAAATCCCACTCGTTCGTTCACTGAACGTACCTGAGCCAAAATTCGGAAATTGATTTTGGGCACACCAGGCCTCGGAATCAGGTGCTGTCATAAACTACAGACTCGTAAAATTCTAAAGAAATTAAGAAAAAAAATTTCTTTGAAATTTCCGTGTCTATAAATTAATAATATCATTCTCAATATAATTCGCTACCTCATGTCATTCGTCGTTTGTTAACGATATCACGAAAGGGAAAGGAGGTCGGTTCGTTGACGTCGTTGCAAAGTAAGAGGTGGTGGTGACAAAGGTTGTTGACGTTCGTCGTTTCCTTAAAGACCTTCAATCCTGCCCGAGCGTCGTTCGTTGGAGATTCGATGGTTGGAGAATCATTCTTCGTTAAGGGAGGGAGTCGTTCTTTGATAAAAAAGTGTCGTACTTCGACGAGGAGGAATTATATTATCTTTCTTCTTATTCTTCTCACAAAGGCTCTCTCACTCTCCCCAAAGTCTCCACACAACAATCCCAACCCAAAATAAAATAATACTTACTCTTATTTTGTTATAACATGCCAATCATTCAAAACATAAAATTCAAACTCGTAGTTAAATTAATTGAATAGGATAAATCAATTAATTTAATGTGAGTTGTCATGAAATAAAGAGGGAGAGAGGGTGAGTTACACAATTAAAGAGGGATTGCGGAGTTTTTCATTAATTACAAGAGGTTTAAGGAAGTTTGGGAAAGTGAAGGGTTGGGGATTGTGTGGGCCCCACCTCACCTTACTCCTCACTTGGTCAGCTAGCAACTAGTGGTTCCACCCCAACTTCTACACTTAGGATATAACCACCTAAGTTGGGAATAAAATTTGTACCACAAATTTTATTCAATTATTTATTAATCCTCAAATTCTAACAACTCCTCCCAAGAAAACGCACCTTTGGTAAATGTCCTCTTAAGCAAATATCGGCGTTGCAAGTTAATCGGTGCCCTCAGATTTCAATTCCGATCACCGGATCAAAAGATAGAAAAACCCGCTCGTTCATTCACTGAACGTACCCAAGCCAATCTTTAGAAATTGATTCCGGGAACACCAGGCCTCAGAATCAGGTTCCGTCAGAAACTGCGGACTCGTAAAATTCCAAATAAATTAAGAAAATAAATTTACTTGATATTTACACGCCTTTACATGATCTATCTTACCTAAATGATTATAATAATGGTTCTATGATTGGAAATGAATTATATATGATAACTTTTGTTGAAGTATTTATTCATTATCATTTTATGAAATAATTAATCATTCATGTGGGTTGAAGAGTTTATACAGTCCTATTTTACAATTTATATTGATATTATTTTTAAATCATATTATATTATAATCCATTAAATTATTACTATTCCACAATTTATTTAAAATTCAGTATATTTGGTTTATTTGATATATAATTCTTATGAAATTTATATATCAGATCCTATTGGGATAATGTTACTCACACTATACATATTCCAATTAAAAAATTTACACTTTTTTACATACTAGAAAAATTTATACATCTCAAGGAGGTAGAATTTATTCTTAAAAGTGAGACCTTTGGAGTTAGTGGTGATAAGAGGACTATGTGATCCATCTATTACAAAGAGATCTTAGTGGTGATGTTTTTTTGGTGTTTGTGATGTTTTAGATTGATTTTCCATCTCAGGTTTTTTAATTTCCTTTTTGTGGTGATTTCCCATTATTAATTGCTTTGAAAAACTGACTGTTTGTGTTTTCTTATCTGATGATTTAGATTATTATTTTATTAAAAATGTTCAGCTTGATCTTTATTGATTCACAGGTGATATCCGCCAACCTTTGGAGACTAAGAAGAACATTCATACTATGCTAGAGATGATTCAGGTACTAATATAGCAATTATCTTAGTTAGTTCATGAAAAGTGGAATTAGAGTGAGTTTTTATCTATTCATGTTTGTTAGTAAGAAGTTTAGGATTTTTTTGAATATAGAAGATAATATTTTTTAGAATTAAGGGGCATATTATAAGTGGTTTTCATGATATATCACATCATAGTGAGCATTACGTTACCATGAGTGGTTGGGATGATGTTTCAATAAGAATTTTTTGAATTTGATTCTATATTTTTTCTATATACATTGATATGATATTTTTTCCCCAATTAGAGTTCTAATTGACAGATTTAATGTTACTTCATCTCTTAACTGATGTTTCCTTATTGTCTGTTGATGTTTTGTAGTGCCATTCCACCAAGAATATATCTGATCATTCTTTATGATGGAGATTCTAATGAACCACAACAAGTTAACCATCCACTTAAATAGAACCTCAAAGTTAAGTAGTGAACCCAATATGAACATTGGACCATGGAGATACACCTTCACCCATTCAAGATAGAGAGGTGAAACCTCATATGAATGATAACAAAGATCAACCCCAAGAGTTCCCTTTTTAGAATACACCATCTTTCCCGGGAATAAAGGATATTGAATATGTGATGGATTAGTTGGGAAAAAATTAACAACTCTTTGTGTTCTTAGAGACCAGATATTCCTTTTAGGTGATGTGTTCCATATTCATTCTTAAAAGACATAGTATGTTATAGTGTGATTATATAGTTGTGGTGAAGTGGGATTATGTCTTGTTGTGTAAAGAACTCAATTCTCCTTTATAGATAAATTGTATTAGAGTTTATTTTATTTCCTACATCCATGGAGTAACATAACCATCACCTAGGTTATTGATCATTGAAGAAGTATACCAATAATTATTCTAAAAATACTATATTTTCACTTTGGGTGGTGTCGAATGAGAAGATAAAGAACTAAAAGATTAAGATGGAGAACAAATTAGATATATAGTCTAAGGTATTTATGATGAATCGTACCTCATGTGATGATTTTATGGATATGGTCATGATTGAAGAAATTGATATGGATGGTATGTCAAGGTGAAAAAGAGTTCCACTTACTCATAGTGGTAGATTTGGTGGTTCCATTATGGTTACGAGAATGTGAAATGAGCAACAATTTAGAAATAGTTGTGGTGGTACTTGAGATGAAAATACCTCCATATATAATATAATATCCAGTAAAGTTCCATTGAATTGTTTCTAGTATGGAATGATTGGGGACTCAAAACATGATTTAATGGTTTCCCTAATGATTTTAATACATGTTATTGTTTAGGAAACCTACAAGGTATTTTACTTGTTCTTACAACCATATTTATGGTAATGGGATCATCAGTATCAAGAGTAACTATAGATCATTTACATTTTTTATGAATAATGGGTTTTTATCCATATGATATAATAATGAAGAAAATTCATGTAGTGGATTAATATCCATTGGGAATCAATTTGGGTACTGAAACAATTAGTGGTAATATTTTTTATTTCTTCATATTTAGTAACTTCTAGATTTGATACTCATTCATCTCATTCTTTCATATCAAAATGCATTGTGTAACTGTAACATCATTCAACGAATATTATGCCTTATGTGATGTGGATTTCAACACCCCTCATGATGATGATGGATCGAGGTCTCTAATTCCCCTATGGTGCCTTTTATATATTATATATTTATCTCATTTTTAACCTTTTAGTTCGTGAAATGAATTCCCTTGATGTTATTCTTGGGATGGACTAGTTGGTTTCTCACAAAGCTCAAATTGACTATTATCATCGACAAGTGTCCTTTACTACCCCAAATATGGATATCCATTTCTTCCAAAGAGGATGGGACCAAAGGTATGGCCAATAAAAAAGTCATATTCTCAATCAAAGATATAGTATATCCTTATATACCTTTGTATATGAGTAGGAAATCACTATTGGGGAACTTTTTCTAGTATCTATTTAATTTCAAAAAGTAATTCCATTCAAATTTCTTGTATACCACTAGAGAGGGAGGTATATTTCACCAATGAATCAGTGGTAGGGGTGAAACTAGTATCTATTCCATCCTAACATTTTTCACAACAAAAAATGGAGGAGTTAAATAATCACATAATTAACTTGATGTACAAAGGTTCTAGTTGACTCAATGTGCAACCTTGGAAAATTCCATTGGTATTAGCTATGAAGGCCATTAGAAAGATTTTCTTATATGGTGATTAATGGATGATCAATCTGGTTATGCTCTTGAAAAAGAAATCATATCTAGGAATTGATGATTTATTTGATCAACTAAAATGGGACAAGTAGTTATCTATGATTGATCATCAGTATGGTTACCGCCAGCTCAAGATCATGGAGTTTGATATTACTAACACCACATTCAAGAGTTAGCATGACCAATATGAGTATCTTGTTATGGAATTTGGATTTATCAACGATCCTATCATGTTCATTGTGGCGGAAAATAGTATTTTCCTCTAGTATCTCGACTCCTTCATGTCGTATTCAAGGATGGATTATTTCTTTATTAAAAAACTATGGAGGATTATAAAATTCATTGAGGAATATTTTTTTAAATCTAGATTAATCATCAAATTTAAGAAAATATGTTAAAGACCCATTTATGGATTTGGGATGTCATTTTCTTGGATAACATGGTCTCAGAGAATGTTATATAAGCCGATCCTAAAATGGTAATGTTTTCCTACCATGGTAGGAACCATTGAATGTCTGTGATTTTAAATTTTTTGGTTTGGATGGGAATTATGGCTAGTGTCTGAATTATTTCTATGATGTAGCTTATTTGTTGACTGATCTCACTCAGAACTGTGTTATGTTTGTTTGGGATTAAAAATTTTAGGCATCATTCGATGAGTTGAAGCACTATTGAAATTCATCACCGGTTTCAAGTATTCCAAAGGATATACATGGATAGACATTCTTTTTTAACGCTTCAGGTTTAGGGTTGGGCTACATTATTGTGGAGTGTGATCACATGCTGGCTTATCATTTTTTTAATTTATCCACATGGTATGAATTATTCCACACATGAACTAGAAATCATCACTATGATGCATTCCATTAAGATTTGGTGGAACTACCTCTTCAGAGAAAGGTTTAACATTTAGACTAATAAAAGGCCTAGAGTAATATCATATTATAAAAAAATTTGTATCTACATCTGAGGTAAAAGTGGGATTACTTGAAATCATTCAAATATTTCAATTCCTACACCCCTATAAAGGGGAACACTATCGCAGATTCATTTAGTAGGATGTTTCCATCCTTTTTTATGAAGGAATTATTTAAGGAGCTGAAGATCATGGAGCTATTTGCTCAAATTAATTTGGGAGTCTAGGAGGATGAAACATTGTATGATTTGGAAGGTGTTTAGTTGAAATCTTATCTTCTTGAGAAGATGTTCTTGGAGTAGTAGATTGATAATGATCTTAGAGGCATTATGAATTCGTTATATAATCGGGAAACCATCATCGAATGGTCTCTATCTTCTGATAGAATTCATTCATTTAGGGATCGTTATGTCATTTTGTCTTCTGAAAGAAATCTTGTGATGGAGGATTTTCATCCTTCCCAGTGGGTCATGCACATAGGCATGGATAATTTGTTTTTATGATTTTAGGTGTCGATTCTAGTGTCTTGGAATGAAATGGGACATCCATGAATTTGTTTTTGATTATTATAACTTCTTGTAAATCGAAGAATAACCTCAATAACCCCTAAATTTTTCATCATCCTTCACCATTGCATATTTCATGTGGGATGATATATCCTTGGTTATATTTACTTGGTTTCATTTTACTTCTTGATTAATGAATGTGGTTTTGGTGGAGACTGTCTGATTCACAAAATTATCTCACTTTATTTGTCTTCCTTATACCAAAAAAGGTGAGGATTTAAGAAATCTGTATATGTAGGATATTTTTATGTTAAATAAATTTTTTATACCATTATTTCTCATATGAATACCTAGTTAAAATATAAAATTTTAATATGCCTCTAGGAGTCGATGGGGTCCCATGTAAGGTTGAGTATAAAAGACCATTCTTAGATGGATGGTCAGACCGAATTGGCTATAAAAATTCATGTTGAAATGATTCATGCTTGAATCTATGACTTTGGATGAGTGTGGGATTTCCATTTGGGTTTGGTTGAGTTTTACTCTAATAATACCTACACATCATAAATTAAAATTACACCCTCTGAGGCCTTGTATGATTAACCTTATAAATCTTCTTTAATTTACTTAGAGAATAGTGAAGCTTCCTTAGTGGGACCTCACACGGTGTATGAGATAATGAAAAATATCCACCTTATTCTTCTAAGACTTGTAATGGACTGTAGTTGGTATAAATGTTATGAAGATATTCATCAACATCCTTTAGATTTATTGGTTAGTGATTTAGTGTTCTTGAGAGTGTCATCTAGGCTGGTTAGCTAATGTTTTTGAAAATAGGGGAAGTTAAAACCAATATTTTTGGGACATTTTGAGTCATTGAAAATATTGGAATTGTTAAATACAATTTACCTTTTGCACCACAAACGACTTTGATCAATAACGTCTTTCGTGTTTTACACCTCAAGAAATAAATTTCTGACCCATATCATGTTTTTGAAATTAGAAGACCTTAATATGAATCTTGATGTGACCGTAACTATGAAACTGATTCGAATTATTTATTATAATGTGGAGGTGATGTAGAATATGTTTAGTCCTTTGGTGTGTGTTCTATGACATAATGATTATGATGGTAATGATGCATGGTACGGTGTGGCGATGATGCGATATTGGTAACCTCATCTATTTTGGACCAATATTCTTGACAAGGCATTAGGGGGAATAAAGAGTTATGGTGGGGGTAATTTTAAAAACATGACTCCATATTTATGGAATGATATTTTTTTTATATCCTTGATTTTTATGTTGATTCATGGCTATTCCTTCTTGTTTGTAGCCTTTGAATGTTTGGGGGAGTTGTTTTTATTATTTACAAGAGGTTTAGAGGTGAGCCTAAAGATTGGATCGAGATTAGACACGATCCTATGACTTGAAAACCTATAAATAGTATAGAACAAAGCTAGTGAGACACAATAACAAATTAGTGGAATTTTAGAAGTATGGAGTTTCTATAAAAACTCTATTGACCCACAAGTGGGGATTTGAGTGGTGAAAATATTATTTCTAAAACCACTCGAATGATGATGGAAGTTGGATAGCCGGTGATTCTGATCGAGGTGAGAAAATGATTTGTAGTATCACAATTCTGTTATATGAAAAACGGATTTTACATAAAATATATATTTACATGAATGAAATTCAACAACTACATCCTTAGAGGATATTGTAACTACCCAAATTTTCATTAATGGAAATCCCTCTTGATCTAATTAAATTTATATTTATGTAAAATGTTTATATAAAATGTCAACTTCTTTGGTTTTATGTTTGGAATTTTGAACGTTGCAAATATAGCCGTTGAACAGTGATCACATGATTAGTATAAATATAGGGATTTAACAAATCCGTTTTACTCAGACAAAAGAAGTGATGACCTCATCCTGTAGAATTTCTCCATACGAAGCCCATTTGACAGAGCTTGACCAATCCCAAGGTGAGCTTAATAATTTCAAGCTCTAATGAGACAATCTACGGGAAAAGTGTAATTTGATAGAGGTTACCACTCGAGCGATGTTATCCGAGCCACCCCAAGAGTCTATCACCATCGCACACCTTACCCTTAGGTCTTATGCAGCTGTTTTAAGGGGTTATGTAATAGATCTCTATTATTATGTTCATGTATATTATTTTTTTGTATATAATAATGAATATACCTTCTTGTCATTATTGACACTTTGTAAATAGTTTTTTAAAGCACAAATAGTATTTTTTTAGTTAATATTTAGATAAAAAATCTATTTTGATGAATTAATAGATTTTTTAACTAAATAATACTTTAATAAAATATTATTATTATTATTAAATTAATTTTTATTAAAATATAAATTATCTTATAATTCTATTAATGGAATTGTAATTTTTATTAAGGTTTGAAAGCCATTTTTTTCAAAACCTGTGAATTTTCAATAAATGTCGGTTTTTATTTTAAATGTGAAAATTAACATATTTCCAAAATTATTTAGATAAAATAAATGTTATTTATGGAATCAGGACGTCTAAATTATCCAATGGTGAATTTTTCATAATTTTCTAAGACAATCAAATTTTTGGGTAAAAATTAAATACCGTTTAAATATATAATTTGTTTTATGAGATCCTAAGGACCCAATAGTGATGTAATAAAATATTATAAGCATTATGTTTGGCCAATATATGGTTTACCATTAAAATAGTGTGGTTTTGGGTGTGTTTGACTTATTTTACAAAGCATTAATGGACCCCTCAAGACTTATTAAACATCTTTTCTTTTTAAATTATTTTCCATGGGAGTGTGACTCACATCCACATAAGCAACCCCATTATTTTAAGAAGTTCAGACTTTGGCCTTATAAAATAATGTTTTTCTATTTCCTTTTCCAAAACCCATGGGCAAAAACCATGATCTGATTTGTGGTTTGGATTAGTTTAATGTAAGGGGTCCCAAACCTAAATAATAATGAATTCACTGACCTTTCCTATATAAACCCACCCAAGCTCCCACTTTCTCCTCACTCAAAGACTTTGGAGTTCATCCAACCTCTTACCTACTCTCTCTAGAATCCTTCCATGGTGCCCCAAGTTCCCAAGAAGCCTCTCTCAAGCCTTTGGAAGCAAAATTCCAAGTAAGGGTTTTCTTCCTTTCACATTTTGTCCAGTTTTCTTAATATTGTTATTCACTTTTAATTTCAATTATAAATGGTGGGTTATGGTTTCACACCATTCCCATACAACCCTCTTATTGTTTGAATGATGGGATACCCCTTTCTCTCTCATTAAATTCATCCCTTGTACACCTGTACTATGCCAAAATTCCGAAAGGAATTTCGCCCTCCTCATTTACATTCAAGCAATACTTTTGTATCATGAATCTAAATTCTATTAAAAATTTTGGGACATGTATATATATGAACCCCTTAATATCCATTTCATGTAGATATGACGAGACACCCCTTTCTCTCTCATCAACCGTTTTTATGAATTCTTATATCACGCCGTTACGCTGCAGAAATGGCACCAATTTTCTAAGACAATTCCATTATGTGGTGAATACCATGCCCATTTCTCTATCAAGGGTATTCACATTCATGCACATTTACTTATTAATTATAAAGTTTCATTCCACATTCCTTTTTTGTGAAATAAATGATTCTGTTTTATGAATCCATGTTTTATGATCCATGTGGCACACTTATGCATGAAATGAAATGTTTGAAGGGTGTGCCCTTATAGTGCACCAATGCATTGGGTAAAGTATAGTATCATGATACATCATGTGCAATGAGTGTTGACTCATTCTAATTCAAGTGCAACGAGGGTTTACTCATGCTTCATGTGCAATGTGGATTTACTCATGCTTTATGTACATTAGGCCTTGGCACATGCTAATTCCATATTAAGTATTGTTTCCACATTTCCATGTTATGATTATCATGCTTTACCATACCTTTATGTCCATGTTTCTCTTGTGATCTATTGATATTCCGGTTGTCTAACATGTATTCTAATCCTCATGTATTCCTTTTTTATTCCCTTACTACTCTTTATACCTCACCCTTTTCTTATGCATGTCCTCAGGTTATCCCATGTAATGCTTAGTACGAGGGAATGCAGCGGTCATGTAAAGGAAGTTTTTAATAAAGATGTTGTATTTCATGTTTTAAGTCATTATGTAATGATCCTAAGCCCCAAAGACACTAGAACTCTTGATCTTACATATTGTATCAAGTGAATAGTTTATGTAATAAATCACGTTTAAGTTTGTAATAAAAACAGAATTGTCATAGTTGGTATCAGAGGATAGGTTCAGTTATTTTCGGTATTGGGATTAGAAATCCCCAGTAAAGCCTTAGAGACAAGAATAAGTATAATAAAAACATCCCAATGTTTTGGTAAGTATTGAGGGAGTGTTTTATCAAGAAAATACATCCCTGTCGGGATACGATCAGGTAGAGGCGGCTCTGGCACAGATGTATCCTGGGGGTAAATCCCAGAAACACCGCTTTGAGCTAGACTCGAACAGGAACTGGTGCACGACAACGGGAATTGGTGCACTCTTGGTTACAACACTTCCAGGGGATATGTTTTGATAAATTCACAATCTTATTATAAACCCTTATTAAGGGAATTAAAAAAATTCCCCTAAGAATATATGTTAGAATGTAGATCATGAAAAGCCTAGATTAAAGCCTAAAGACTCCTGAGTTAAGTAAATTAATGTTTATTTATAAGTAATCAAATTTTTTCTTGGGATTACCCTTTATGTGTTACCCCTAATATTCCTTTTATTCCAGTCAATGACCGGTAATAGAAGGACTCGGGCTAACAACCGATGTGAAGATCAGTGTGATGACTGTACTTGTAACACCATGAGATTTTATGAAAAATAGTCTTTTTAATTTCATTAATGTCTTGTGTTGTACGCTACACCAAAAGGATCTTGCACAACACACATCCTTGACTTGCCTTGCATTACACACAATCACAACCTTCCTCAATAGCGTGTGTAGTACGCAATACCGAGTTTCACTAAACAACGATATGCTATTAAAATATTATTAGAAACTAGCCGTTATGAATAGTAATAACCACTTTTTGAAATTTTGTAATTTTTATTTTTCAAAATGGACTTCATTTCTGGATTTGGAATATCGAAATTAGCTTAGGGTGAAATTTTGGTACTTTTTGGATAACTTTCATTTTCTGATGAATAGTGAAAATAACTAAATTTTAATTAAAAACAACCTTTTTAATAGAAATAAGTAATAGTTATAAATTATTAATTTTATTGGTTTTAAAGTATATTTAGAATATATTTTTACAATTTAATACAATGTTGGTTATTGGATGTAATTTCACATTTAAACCAGACATAAACAACTGTCAATCTTTTGATATTTATTATCTCTTAAGAACACGCTATTTGTTTTGACGACGGGAATTAATTTTTAAATTAATTAATGCAACTGATATGTTTTGAATTTGATAAAATAGACATCATTTTTGAATTCATAATATCAAATATAGCTTAGGCCTAATTTTTGGAATTTTTCTTAAAAATTTCGATTTTTGATGAATAGTGAAACCACTAAGTGGTAGTTAAAAAAACTGAATTTTTCATAAAACATAATTTTACCGCTTCTCTGAGTGGGATTTCGAAAATCCGAGAGACACGGTTAATATCAAGGACTAAAATTTGGTTCAATGAGATGAAAATAATTTTTGGTGAATAGTAACTTTTTACTTTTTTTTACCACGGTTAAAAGTAAATAGGGTAATTAAGGGTAAAAATGATATTATTATTACCCTAACACATGTCCTAATTCTATTGGACAAGTTTAATTCGAAAAAAAACAAACTTAGTAATAACATATGACCATTTAGGCCCACTTGTCTTAGATTAGGACATTTATTATTAATTTATTTAAAGAAGGGTTAAAATAGTTAAAATCAAAGTTTAATAAGTAAATCATTTTTAATATGGGGTTATACATAAGATATATTCGGCTATAAATATTAATTAGAAAGCTAAAAATATTTCCTACATAATGATATTTTATTTGTAATTTTTAGACTTTAAATAATTTAATTTATTTATGACACAATGATGATGCAGTAATTATCTTATTAGTGAAATATTGACATAATTGATGTTATAAACACCAAAATAAATGTAATTTGAGACTTTTTATGAATTAAACGAATTTTTTAGGTTAATATGACATGTTAGTATTGATTTAATGAACTTTTTTCAAACTAATCATTCTGTTATTATTTTCACAAAAATCAATTACTAAATAGTGTCAAAATTGACATAAAATAGTTTTTAAATTAAGTATTATATTAGTAATTGTTATTTTATTCCTAAAAATCTAAGGATCGGCCAAATGACTTATATAAGGTTATATATATTAATAATAAACAACTTGGGGTTCTTTTGACTTCCTATAGTAAGTTTATTAACCTTATAATATAAGAACAAAAGAAGACACGATAAAAGTAAAATTATTTTACTTAATGTTAAATCTAAATGATAAGGTTAAAATAGGAACCTAAACTTGTCTAAATTCTGTTGGATGATAGGATTTCTACCCATCCCCACCTTAGATTCGAAATAAATCAATTTGGAGCTATTTAAAACCGAATTTGGATTTATAATAAAATAATAGTATTAGTTATTCCAAAGGTTCCCCTCTCCTCCCTTATAAAAGGGCACCTCCTCCCTCTCCGCCTCACACCAATTTGAGCCTTCAAGATCGGCGAAAACCTGCCCAATTATATTCTACACTTCCCTAGAAACATACTAGAGGCTCAGTTATTCCTCCAATACCAATTTTAGTGCCCTAAAAGGAGGTCTCAAAGAGGCGCTTCAAAGAAGAGGTAATTTCCGTTACCGATTCTTTCACCTTTATTTCTTCTTCCACTTATTCTTCTTAGGTTGTTTCATTATGAAGTAATAACATCAGTATCACTAATATACTGATATGTTATTATAATTATGAAACAACCCTATTTCACCATCTATCAATCCTACAGAAAACTAAATCACCACGCGTGCGTACGTACGGAATTCCGTCTCCACGCTGTGGTGTAATATATTTTCCACCACCACCTTAATTGGATGGGTATAATGGTGTAAAAAATAACTATATATGATTATTGTAAAGTTATAATGATTCTTTAATAGTATAAATACTCTCCAATAAAATTCAACGATCATGGGAATGATATCATCGCTCGTGCGTACATACGGAATACCGTCTCCACGACGCGATGAGATTCATTATCAATGATTAACCATTCATAAATAATTATAAAGTATATATAATAAGTAATCATGAAATATATGACATAATAATGATACTGGATTTATGTATATATATATATGTATGTCATCCAATTAATTCCATTCAATTCAATGAGGAAACGAAAACAACGTTCAATGCGTATGTACGGCCTACCGTCTCCATGAACGGTGTATTTCTTTCCATTTATCGATCTATTATATATATGTATATTCTGAATATATATTATATATAAATCATGTTTTACATTCTGGATGTAAGTAATCATGATCTATGTAATCATATGAATAATTACAAGTCAAAACACGGATGACAAATGAAACGATTTTACCCAAAACGCTCTTTAACATGGAATTTACAAAAGAATGGGTAATATAAAGTCATAAGTGAACCATATATGATATCATAACAATTAATATGATTTTGTAATAAGTCAATAACATTATTTAAATCATTATACAGGAGTTTCAGATATGTATGAAGCATATCGGTCCTAAGGTAAGGGATACATTTTCAATCTCATTTTTATCTGAGATTGCTTATATGTAAGTATTTACTGGGGTTACGTTTATCATCCATGACCATGTTTTCTAAAAATGCTTTCATAAAATGTTTACCATTCTTCTATGGATGTTTAAAGTAATTTTTACCCTTTATTGAATTTTTACCACATTTTATGAATGAAATCTTTCCTTTGGTTACCACATAAGGTACTTTTTGACTATTTCGACAAAAGTACGAGGAGAATGTTATTTTTAACTTATACAGCGTGAACGGATTTTTACGGTTTCATAACGCCTCATTTTCAAGAAGCTTCCTCTACAAGATTGGATGATTATTTTTAACAAAACCCTTATCTTTTAAAATTGCATGGAATTTTGTGAAAAGAAAATGATTTTAAAGGAGAAAGGATATTTTCCTCAAGAAATCATTTCAAGTGTTTAGTCAAAATTATTTTCCATATAAGATGACATTATTTCATATGTGTATGTTTCAAGTAAAATGTCTCTATGATTTAAATGGTTTCAATTTTTTTATGATGAAATAATATCAATTGTTTATGGATTATGTTATGATGGCATAATGTTTAAGAATCCCATTTTATTTCATAGGTTATGCTATGATGTATGATTTTTGATTTTGTGGCACATGAAAGAATGATTTTGTTATGATATGGATGGGACCTATATCTCCCTCCAATGCATTTGGTAAAGATTTATATCTCATGAGATAGACATGGCTAGAACGATAGGTTAAACCGGTTCAGTAAAATAAGACTGAAACGAGGAGTGAACTCGATTCAGAAAGGGACTTTGTCCACTAAGACGGTCTTGGCAGAAATGCCTTGGATACTGTGGAAATCATTACATGTGCTTAATGGATGCCACAATTACATGTTTTATTACCATGCTATTTTGTCAATCTTAATGTTTCTTTATGATCTATGCCTTACATACTTCCATGTTTTATGTCATTTCTCAAGCTTTTGATGCTTAAACATTATGTTCATGCTTTTAAGTTCAAATGTATATGGTATGTTTTATTTTATCCATGCTTACCCTTACTGAGCATTGGAGCTCACCCTTTTGATGTTTTCTTTTCCCTAGGATATAAAGAAAGGATTTAGGTAAGAAAAAAAATGGGAAAGATCTTTATGGGAGATGTTGAAGATATTTCACCACGATTAGAAGATTACGTTCCAAGTTTCCAAAGACACTAAACTATTACGGTCCTTGTGTGTTTGTTTTTGTTATGTATTAAGTATTCCGCTAAAGTAATGTAATGTCTATGTACGTCATGCTTTGGGTCTCTACAGTTGGTATCAGAGGAAAGGTTTAGTCAACCTTTGGAAACTATGATGCGAAAACGTTAGTAAGATCCCTAGAGATATTTCTAAGGTATGTCTAGGGATGTCCCTAAGGATAAGTATACGTTTAGGATATAGTCCTAGAACTATGGTAAAGATATTAGATTAAACCAAAGATGTTAGATATTGAAGTTACGCCCCCTTTATTATGATTTTTGCCTCTCACACTATTCATTTTGGGTTTTAGAAAATGGCTGGAAACAAGATGATTCACGATAATGGAGGATATGATGGACAATGGAATGATATTCTTCATGAGAAACCAAATGAAATGGGATTTGGAAGTCCAAACATCATTATTATGCAGAATGAGCAATCTCATAATATGAACAATAAAGTAAAATTTGTTAAGTTTCCTGACTCGGCTAATAAGAGAAAGATGGAGTTTCATGATGATCATAGAGGAAAGAAAGTTCAATTTCTCCTATGTAAATCATGTGGGACGAGGCATCAAGGAGAATGTTTCAAAGGAACTGGAAGATGCTTTGGGTGTGGAAAAGAAGGACACAAATCCAATAAGTGAAAAGGAAAAGGTTCAGTTAACACCAGGGATGAGGATAATGGTATTGCTACGACATCAACAATGGTTAAATGTTTTAAATGTGGAATGTACGGGCATTATGCAAACCAATGCCCTAAGGGAAAGTCTCATGAAGAGAATCAATATGGTCGTATGGGTAGTATTTATGTTGATGATGATGAAGAGGCTACAAATGATATGTGAGATGAAAGAATTGTTGAAGCTCAGTTAATGGTTTAAGAATGTAGTGGAATGATTACATGTTTATCATGTGTAATGTTGTATAAGTAATCTCATGGTACTATGGAATAAAGAGACATCTAAGGATTGTTACACTGTTGTCTTTCCTTGAGTTTTGAAAGTGTATGATTAATGGTACCAGTATTCATGAAAGGTTATTCAGATATTTTTGGAATGTAGATGATATACGCATAATGAAGGGATAAGGATAAAATTAAATGTTTGATAGTATTCATGAGCTCATGACTGATATAAGGAGAAGGTTATATCATGGTTTGAGTATATAGAATTTTTGTATTTTGGTATGTGGAAAGAGTTAACTTTTGACTGCATTCATGTTTTCACTAAGGTTCAATGGGTATTCATTCTTCCAGAGAATACATGATTAAGGTATTCACATGTTTGTAATTTGACCAACAAGATATACCTTATGATATATGGGAGATAAATGATGACATTCACATGATTGTTATGTGACATTTCAAGTAATCATTTTCTTTATACTATGAGATTGGACCGAAGTATTTTAGATAAGCCTAAAGATTGGAATGGATTATGTTAGACATAAGTTAGTATTTTTCGATATTATTGATGATATTTTATAGTAATATAGTTTTAGAAAAAGGAAAACCTGCAGGACGGGCGACAGCCCATCGCGTCGGACAAGGCTGTGGGAATCGAACCCACAACCGAAGTGTGACTGGCCTTTATCGCCTACCACTGGCCTACAGGAAGTCCCTTTTTAGTAGAAACTTGTTTTATTATATTACGTATTATTATATATGAAGTATAAGTCCATTTTAGGAACCATATATGATTAATCTCACTATAGATGGACTTATGTATTTTTTGATAACTTTTCTAACCTTTTGTTTGAGACAAATGGAATGACCCATCATTCTATCACATGATCTGCTAACACATCACGAATGACAAATTCAACTTCATTTCTTTAAGAGATGAAGTGGAAATTTTCCAAAGAACGAAAAACGGTGACACTATACCAAAATCATGAAAGTATTTCTTCTAATTCCAATTTCATCAACTTTAGGGAAATGATCTTGAAAACCAAAATGTTGTCCTAGTGCTCTTATATCTGATGAATCAGATAGTAACATAGATCGTCACAAATTTATGGCTTTGTGATTGCTGGATTTTCCATATCCATGTTCTCTACCACTCTCCATCAGAACATGATGGTTAAATTTCTCTTCCATATCCATATTTTCACCTATGTGGAAACCCAGTGATTAGTTTATTTGGGTAACCGTTACGTTTCATACTTTAGTTTTTAAAGATTGGTTTTGGTATTCATTTTTACGATGTGCGTTTCTATTAAAGAAACTTTTGAATAGTAAACCATTTATAACCCCGACGAATTTCGAGGGCGAAATTCATTTTAAGGGGGGTAGAATGTAACACCCTCAGATTTTATGAAAAATATTCTTTTTAATTTCATTAATGTCTTGTGTTGTACGCTACACCAAAAAGAGCTTTCACAACACGCATCCTTGACTTTCCTTGCATTACACGCAATCACGACCTTCCTCGATAGCGTGTGTAGTACGCAATACCGAGTTTCACTGAACAATGATATGCTATTAAAATATTATTAAAAACTAGCCGTTATGAATAGTAATAACCACTTTTTGAAATTTTGTAATTTTTATTTCTCAAAATGGACTTCATTTCTGGATTCGGAATATCGAAATTAGCTTAGGGTGAAATTTTGATACTTTTCGGATAACTTTCATTTTCTGATGAATAGTAAAAATTACTAAATTTTAATTAAAAACAACCTTTTTAATAGAAATAATTAATAGTGATAAATTATTAATTTGATTGGTTTTAAAGTATATTTAGAATATATTTTTACAATTTAATAAAATGTTGGTTATTGGATGTAATTTCACATTTATACCAGACATAAAAAACTGTCAATCTTTTGATAGTTATTATCTCTTAAGAACGCGCTATTTGTTTTGACGATGGGAATTAATTTTTAAATTAATTAATGCAACTTATATGTTTTGAATTTGGTAAAATAGAAATCATTTTTGAATTCATAATATCAAATATAGCTTAGGCCTAATTTTTGGCATTTTTATGAAAACATTCAATTTTTGATGAATAGTGAAACCACTAAGTGGTAGTTAAAAAAACTGAATTTTTCGTAAAACATAATTTTACCACTTCTATGAGTGGAATTTCGAAAATCTGAGAGACACGGTTAATAGCAATGACTAAAATGTGGTACAATGAGATGAAAATAATTTTTGGTGAATAGTAACTTTTTACTTTTTTTACCACGGTTAAAAGTAAATAGGGTAATTAAGGGTAAAAATGATATTATTATTACCCTAACACATGTCCTAATTCTATTGGACAAGTGTAATTCGAACAAAAACAACCTTATGAATAAAATATGACCATTTAGGCCCACTTGGATTAGATTAGGACATTTATTATTAATTTATTTAAAGAAGGGTTAAAATAGTTAAAATCAATGTTTAATAAGTACATCATTTTTAATACTGGGTTATACATAAGATAAATTCGGCTATAAATATTCATTAGAAAGATAAAAAGCTTTACTACATAATGGTATTTTATTTGTAATTTTTAGACTTTAAATAATTTAATTTATTTATGACACAATGATGATGCAGTAATTATCTTATTAATGAAATATTGACATAATTGATGTTATAAACACCAAAATAAATGTAATTTGAGACTTTTTATGAATTAAACTAATTTTATAGGTTAATATGACATGTTAGTATTGATTTAATTAACTTTTTTCAAACTAATCATTCTGTTATTATTTTCACAAAAATAAATTACTAAATAGTGTCAAAATTGACCTAAAATAGTTTTTAAAACAAATATTATATTAGTAATTGTTATTTTATTACTAAAAATCTAAGGTTTGTCCAAATGACTTAGATAAGGTTATATATATTAATAATAAACAACTTGGGGTTCTTTTGGCTTCTTATAGTAAGTTTATTAACCTTATCGTATAAGAACCAAAGAAGACACGGTAAAAGTAAAATTATTTTACTTAATGTTAAATCTAAATGATAAGGTTAAAATAGGAACGTAAACTTGTCTAAATTCTATTGGATGAGAGGATTTAGACCCATCCCAACCTTAGATTCGAAATAAATAAATTTGGAGCTATTTAAAACCGAATTTGGATTTATTATAAAATAATATTTTTAGTTATTCCAAAGGTGCCCCTCTCCTCCGTTATAAAAGGGCACCTCCTCCCTCTCCTCCTCACACCAATTTGAGCCTTCAAGCTCGGCCAACCCCTGCCAAATTATCTTATACACTTCCCTAGAAACATTCTAGAGGTTCTGGTATTCCTCAAAGACCAATTTTAGTGCCATAAAAGGAGGTCTCAAAGAGGCGCTTCAAAGAAGAGGTAATTTCCGTTACCGATTCTTTCACCTTTATTTCTTCTTCCACTTCTTATTCTTAGGTTGTTTCATTATGAAGTAATAACATCAGTATCGCTAATATTCTAATATGTTATTATAAGTATGAAACAACCCTATTTCACCATCTATCCATCCTATGGAAAACAAAATCACCACGCGTGCGTACGTACGGAATACCGTCTCCACGCCGTGGTGTAATCTATTTTCCACCACCACCTTACTTGGATGGGTATAATGGTGTAAATAATAACTATATATGATTATTGTAAAGTGATAATGATTCTTTAATAGTATACATACTCTCCAATAAAATTCCACGATCATGGGAACGATATCATCGCTCGTGCGTACTTACGGAATACCGTATCCACTACGTGATGAGATTCATTCTCAATGATTAACCATTCATAAATAATTATAAAGTATATATAATAAGTAATCATAAAATATATGACATAATAATGATATTGGATTTATGTATATATATATATATGTATGTCATCCAATTAATTCCATTCAATTCAATGAGGAAATGAAAACAACGTTCAATGCGTACGTACGGCCTACCGTCTCCATGAACGGTGTATTTCTTTCCATTTATCGATCTATTACATATATGTATATTCTGAATATATATTATATATAAATCATGTTATAAATTCTGGATGTAAGTAATCATGATCTATGTAATCATATGAATAATTACATGTCAAAACACGGACGACAAATGAAACGATTTTACCAAAAACGCTTTTTAACATGGAATTTACAAAAGAATGGGTAATATAAAGTCATAAGTGAACCATATATGATATCATAACAATTAATATGATTCTTTAATAAGTCAATAACATTATTTAAATCATTATACAGGAGGTTCAGATACGTACGAAGCATATCGGTCCTAAGGTAAGGTATACATTTTCAATCTCATTTTTATCCGAGATTGCTTATACGTAAGTATTTACTGGGGTTACGTTTATCATCCATGACCATGTTTTCTAAAAATTCTTTCATAAAATGTTTACCATTATTCTATGGATTTTTAAAGTCATTTTTACCCTTTATTAAATTTTTACCACATTGTATGAATGAAATCTTTCGTTTGGTTACCACATAAGGTACTTTTTGACTTTTCCGACAAAAGTACGAGGAGAATGTTATTTTTATCTTATACGGCGTGAACGGATTTTTACGGTTTCATAACGCCTCATTTTCAAGAAGCTTCCTCTACAATATTGCCTGATTATTTTTAACAAAACCCTTATCTTTTAAAATTAAATGGAATTTTGTGAAAAGAAAATGATTTTAAAGAAGAAACGATATTTTCCTCAAGAATTCATTTCATGTTTTTTGTCAAAACTATTTTCCATCTAAGATGACATTATTTCATATGTGTATGTTTCAAGTAAAATGTCTCTATTATTTAAATGGTTTCAATTTTCTTATGATGAAATGATATCAATTGTTTATGGATTATGTTATGATGGCATGATGTTTAAGAATCCCATTTTATTTCATGGGTTATGCTATGATGTATGATTTATGATTTTGTGGCACACGAAAGAATGATTTCATTATGAGATGGGTGGGACATATATATCCCTCCAATGCATTGCTTAAATATTCATATCTCATGAGATAGACATGGCTGGAATGGCAGGTTAAACCGGTTCAGTAAAACAGGACTGAAACGAGGAGTGAACTCAATTCAGAAAGGGACTTTGTCCACTAAGATGGTCTTGGCAGCAATGCCTTGGCTACTATGGAAATAATTACATGTGCTTAATGGATGCCACAATTACATGTTTTATTCCCATGCTATTTTGTCAATCTTAATGTTTCTTTATGATCTATACCTTACGTACTTCCATGTTTTATGTCATTTCTCAAGCTTTTGATGCTTAAACATTATGTTCATGCTTTTAAGTTCAAATATATATGGTATGTTTTATTTTATCCATGCTTACCCTTACTGATCATTTGAGCTCACCCTTTTTATGTTTTCTTTTCCCCAGGATATAAATAAAGGTTTTAGGTAAGAAAAAAAGGGAAAGATCTTTATGGGAGATGTTGAAGATCTTTCACCACAATTAGAAGATTACGTTCCATGTTTCTAAAGACACTAAACTATTACAGTCCTTGTGTGTTTGTTTTTGTTATGTATTAAGTATTCCTATAAAGTAATTTAATGTCTATATACGTCATGATTTGGGTCTCTACAGTACTAATGAGATTCCCAATCCAATAGGAGCAGGAATCGCGAAATTTGTCACGCTTCTCTCTCAGCTAACTCATGATTTGAATAGAAAAATGGGTCCAGAGGAAAGTCCAAACCCCCCTAAGATGGAACAAGTTTCTATCGAGAGCTTCATGAGACAAAGGACTCCTACTTTTAGCGGATCATCCAATCCCACGATCACTGAACAATGGATCAACTCCATTGAAAAGATCTTCTCCATCCTTGAATATTCTGAACAAGAGAAGGTTCTCATGGCGGCTCATTGTATAGAGGGTGAATCTGATCAATAGTGGACGTTGATCAAAAATACGAAGCCTAAGGAGGATATGGAGGATTTGGAATGGAAGGATTTCCAGAAGATGTTTTTTGATAAATATTTTACGTGCACCCTCCAGCTTAAGATGGAAAGGGTCTTCCTTTACCTCAAGAAAAATGATGAAGAATCTGTTGGAGTGTATGAGGAAAACATCACAAGGAATGCATGATACTCTTCCGACTTTGTCGTTACCCCTGAATGCAAAGTTGACCGCTTATTTGGTGCGCTGAATCCTAGCCTAAAAAAAGCATTAGAAATATGTGACATCGATAGCTATGATGAAATTGTCTGATGTGCCCTCAAGGATGAAATGGATATTAGGGAATCACAGGGGTATCATAGGGACAAGAAGCATAAGGTTGACTTCAATGCTGGCAGTCTGATGGATAAATCCAAGGTTGATAAGAAGATCCATCACCCCACTTTCCAAAAGTGCAGAAAGAAGCACCCTAGAAATAGCCTCAAGCGGACGAGGAAATGCTTTAGGTGTGAAAGAGAAGGACACCTAGATGTTAACTATCATCAATAAAGACCAGTGGCTGCAATAGAGTAGAGGAACAATCCATTCGAACCTCAACGTGTTGTTCATTTCTACAACTACAATGAACCAGTGCATTTTTCAAATCAGTGCCCTAATCCAAGGGTTTTCGGAGGTAACCAACAACCTCCAAGGTAGGAAGGAAGAGATTTTTCAAACACTTCTTCGGAAGTGAACCCTGACAATGAAATGGTTACAGGTACGCTTGTTATTCATTCAATAATAGTGAAAGTAATTTTTGATTCAAGTTCTACGCATTCTTTTATATCTCGAAAGTTTAGTAGAATAATCCCAGCACCACCACAAATCATGGAAGTGAAGATGTCAGTGAGTACAGAAAATGGGGCAATCATTGCATCCCATGAATATAAGTCCTCCCCTGTTATAATCTGTGGATTGAATTTCCAGGCGAACCTCATCGTACTCCCTCTAGTGGAATTTTATTCAATTCATGACATGGATTGTATTTCCTTATATAAGGCCAACATTAATTGTCGGGAAAGGGAAATCACACTCCATATGAAGAATCGACCCCCGATTCATTACAAGTGTATGGAGGAAGATGAATCTCCATTATATCCATCATATCAAGCATAGATATTACTACCCTATGAGCACAAGTATCTGGCTCAGATGATTGAGTCCATAGAAGAAACCATCCTTGAAGAAATGCCTATTGTGAGGGAATTTGCTGAAGTGTTTCCCGAGGAAGTGGCTTGTCTTGCTCCTAGAAGAGATGTTGAATTCTCAATTAAACATATCCAGGGGCTCTACCAAGATCCAAGACTCCATATAGAATGGTTGTCGTGGAGCTTAAAGAGATGAAGGAACAACTACAGGAGAATCTGGATAAAGGGTTTATACGCCCAAGTGCTTCACCATGGGGTGCACCAGTCCTCTTCATCAAGAAGAAGGATGGGTCAATGTGCCTTTTCATCAATTATCGTGAGCTCAAAAAAATCATGATAAAGAAAAAATATCCTCTCCCACGAATTGATGACTTGTTCGATCTGCTATGTGGAGCATAATACTTCTCCAAGGTGAACTTGCAGTCGGGATATTATCAAGTAAGGGTGAAGAAGGAAGATATCCCCAAGACTGCTTTTCTCACAAGATACAGGCACTATGAATTCATAGTAATCCCTTACGGACTCACTAATGCTCCAGAAATATTCATGGACTTGATGAATAGAGTATTTAGAGATTACTTTGAAAAATTTGTGGTAGTCTTTATAGATGATATTCTAATATACTCCAAAACGAAGGAGGATCATGAGGAGCATTTAAGAACTTTACTAGAGACTTTGCACAAGGGTAAGCTCTATGGAAAGTACAAAAAGTGTTAGTTCTTGTTGAAAGAGGTCTCATCCTTGGGCCATATCATCACAAGAAATGGGATATCTGTGGATCCCTCCAAAACAGATGCAATTGAGGGATGGCCGAGGCCAGCAACGGTAATAGATATCCATAGATTCTTGGTGTTAGCTTGATATTATCGACGATTTATGAAAAATTTCTCACGATTGTCCAACCATCTTACCAAGCTAACTTGAAAGGGAGTAACATTTTCTTGGAGTGATGAATGCGAAGAAAGCTTCAATGAGTTGAAAAGGAGGCTTATCACTGTGCTCGTGCTCACTTTACCCACAAGTGTGGAACCTTTTGTGATATTCGGTGATTCTTCGAAGAAGGTATTAAGCTGTTTGCCGATATAGAATGATAAAGTGATATCCTATTCTTCAAGACATGTGAAAATCCATGAGCGAAACTATCCAACGCAAGATCTGGAGTTAGCGGCGGTGATCTTTGCCTTGAAAATATGGAGGCATTATCTATATGTGGAGAAATGTGAGATATATACTGACCACAAGAGTCTTAAATATATATTCACACAAAAGGAGATTAATATGCGCCTGAGAAGATGGATAGACCTCATCAAGGATTATGACTTTTCAATACATTACCTCCCTGAGAAAGAGAACAAGGTGGAAGATGCCCTAAGTATAAAGGACCCAGCGATTTTATCAATGATGAGAATTGAGAAGGATCCAATCTTCTTAGACTTAATGAAGATGAACATGGGAATCATAAAGAATGGAACATCATCAATCCATTCACAAATTATTTCTCAACTATCTCTTTTGGAAAGGTTAAAGGATGCTCAAAAGGATGATGTGAGAATTCAGAAAAAAGTAGAAGCTATCGAAAAAAATAAATCCTCAGAGTTTAATGTAAATGAAGAAGGAATTGTGTGATTTGGGAAAAGACTAGGTGTTCCATCAAGTCCAGAGCTGAAGAGGGAACTTTTGGATGATGCACATAGTTCAAATATCACTATTCACCATGGGAGCACAAAGAGGTATCGAGATCTCCGAGAAACTTTTTGGTGGGATAATATGAAGAAGGAGATCGCTGTATATACATCAAAGTGCCTGGTGTGCTAGAAAGTGAATCCAGAAAGGCATAAGTTTAAGTGGATGATGCAACCATTGCCCATACCAGAATGTAAATGGGATAAAATCACCATGGACATTGTCACTGGACTACCGAGGACATCCAAAGGCAACAATGCAATCTGGGTTGTGGTGGATCGTCTTACGAAGACTGCACACATCATTGCTATTCGGGAGGATTTCTCATTGGATCAACTGGCATGGATATATATCAGGGAAGTTGTAAGGCTGCATGGAATTCCACTATCTATTGTGTCTGACCGAGATCCAAGATTCACCTCTATGTTTTGTAAGTGTCTTCAACATGCTCTAGATATTGAACTGAACTTCAGTACGACCTATCATCCTCAAACTGATGTCCAATCTGAGTGGACTATCCAAACACTTGAGAACATGTTGAGAGCATGCTCAATGGACTTTAAAGGAGGAGGGGATCAACATATTCCTCTAGTTGAGTTCTCTTATAATAATAGTTTCCACTTGAGCATCCAAATGACACCTTATGGAGCCCTCTATGGGAAATGGAGCGGAACACCGACATGTTGGGATGAGGTCGGTGAACCTAAGCTGCTTGGACCAGAAATGGTCAATGAAATGGTGGAGAAGGTGAAAACCATTCAGCAGCATATCAAGGTAGCCCAGAGTTGACAAAAGAGATATGTAGATAACCATCGACAAGACCTTGGGTTTAAAGTTGGAGACATGGTTTTTCTACGCATATCTCAGTTAACGAAGGTCATGAGGTTTGGAAATAACGGGAAGTTATGTCCAAGGTACATCGACCCCTTTGAGATTCTTGATCGTGTCGGGGTTGTGGCCTATCGACTAGAACTTCCACCTACCATGGCCAAAGTACATGATTTCTTTCATGTATCTATCGTAAGGAAGTACATACTGGACCCTTCACATGTACTCTCTTCTAAGGTGGTATAGTTGGAGGATGATCTTTCTTATGAGGAACAACTTGTAAAGATCTTAGATCATAGAGAAAAAGTTCTACGATAGAATATAATGACCCTCGTCAAGGTGTTGTGGTGAAACCACATGTTTGAAGAAGCGACTTTGGAATCGGAGGAAATGATGACGTTGATTTACCCACATCTATTTTAGTGTGGGAAAATGAAATTTTGTTGTCGAAATTTCTCAAGGGGGAATATTGTAACGACCCAAAGTTTCATTAATGGAAATACCTCTTGATCTAATTAAATGTATCATTATGTAAAATGTTTATATAAAATGTCATGTTATTTGGTTTTATGTTATGAATTTTCACCATTGGTAATATAGATGTTGAATAGTGATCACATGATTAGTATAAATATAGGGTTTTAACAAATCCATTTTACTCAGACAAAAGATGCGATGAGCTCATCCAGTAGAATCGCTCCATGTGAAGCCCATTTGTCAGAGCTCGGAAAAGAGGTGGCATCTTTGGGCTTCGCTCTTGACCAGGCCCAAGTTGAGATTCATCATGTCAAGCTCAAATGACACTGTCTATGAGAAAAGTGGAAGTTGATAGAGATTACCACTCGAGCGATGTTATCCGAGCCACCCCAAGAGTCTGTCACCATCACACACCTTACCCTTAGGTCTTATGTGGATGTTTAAGGGGTTATGTAACAAATCACTAGTACTATGTTCATGTATATTATTTTTTATATAATAATGAATATACCTTCTTGTCATTATTGACACTTTGTAAATAGTTTTTTTAAAACAAAAATTGAATTTTTTTAGTTAATATTCAGATAAGAAATATATTTTGATGAATTAATGGATTTTTGAATTAAATAATACTTTAATAAAATATTAATATTATTATTAAATTAAATTTTATTAAATATAAATGATCTTATAATTTTATTAATACAATTGTAATTTTTATTATGGTTCGAAATCCATTTTTGTCAAAACCTGTGAATTTTCAATAAATGTCAGTTTTTATTTTAAAAGTATAAATTAACGTATTTGAAAAATTATTTAGATAAAATAAATGTTATTTCTGGAATCAGGATTTCGAAATTATCCAACGGTGAATTTTTCATAATTTTCCGAGATAGTCAAATTTTTGGGTAAAAATTAAATACCGTTCAAATATATAATATATTTGATGACATCATAATGACCCAATAGTGATGTAATAAAATACTATAAGCTTTATGTTCGGCAAATATATGTTTTACCATTAAAATAGTGTGATTTTGGGTTTGTTTGACTTATTTTACAAAGAATTAATGGACCCCTCAAGACTTATTAAACATCTGGTCTTTTTAAATTATTTTCCATGGGAGTGTGACCCACCTCCACACAAGAAACCCCATTATTTTAAGACGTTAGGACTTTTTCCATATAAAATATTGTTTTCCTATTCCCTTTTCCATAAACCATAGTAAAAAACCATGATCTGATTTGTGGTTGGGATTAGTTTAATGTAAGGGGCCCAAACCTAGATAATAATGAATTCACTCACCTTTCCTATATAAACCAACCCAAGCTCCCACTTCCTCCTCACTAAAAGCCTTTTAAGTTCATCCATCCTCTGCCCTACTATAACTAGAATCCTCCAAAGGTGCCCCAAGCTCCCAAGAAGCCTCTCCCAACCCTCTCTCAAGCCTTTGGAAGCACACTTCCAAGTAAGGGTTTTCTTCCTTTCACCTTTTTGTCCAATTTTCTTAATATTGTTATGAACTTTTAATTTCAATTATAAATGCCGGGGTATGGTTTCAAACCTCCCCCCATACTTCCTTGTTATTGTTTGAATGATGGGAGACCCCTTTCTCTTTCATTAAATTCTTCCAATGTACACCTGTTACTATGCCTAAATTTCAAAAGGAACTTGTCTTTCCTCATTTACATTCAAGAAAATACTTTTGTATCATGAATCTAAATTCCATTGCAATTGTTGGGACATGTATCTATATGACCCCCTTACTATCCATTTCATGTAGATATAGTGAGACATTACTTTCTCTCTCATCATCCATTTTTATTAATTCTTATATCACGCCATTATGCTACCGAAATTGCACCAATTTTCTAAGCCAATTCCATTGTGTAGTGAATACCATGCCCATTTCTCTATCAAGGGAATTCACCTTCATGAACATTTACTTATTAATTATAAAGTTTCATTCCACATTCCTTTGTCATGGAATAAATGATTATGTTTTATGAATCCATGTTTTATGATCCATGTGGTACACTTTTGCATGAAATGAAATGTTTGAAGGGTGCCCCCTAATAGCGCTCCAATGCATTGGGTAAAGTATAGTATCCTGATACATCATGTGTAATGAGTGTTGAATAATGCTAATTAATGTGAAATGAGTGTTTACTCATGCTTCATGTGCAATGAGGATTTACTCATGCTTCATATGCAGTGGTCCTTGGATCATGCTAATTCCATTTTAAGTGTTGTTTCCACATTTCCATGTTATGATTAACATGCTTTACCATACCTTTACGTACATGATTCTCTTGTGATCTATTGATATTCCTATTGTATAACATGTATTGTACTCCTCATGTATTCCATGTTTATTCCCTTAGCAGGCTTTATAGCTCACCCTTTTCTCATGCATGTCCTCAGGTTATCCCATGCAATGCTAAGTACGAGGGAATGTAGAGGTAATGTAAAAGGATATTTCAATAAAGATGTTATATTTCATGTTTTCTGTCCTTATGTAATGATCCTAAGCCCCAAAGACACTAGAAATCTCGATATTCAATGTTATATCAAGTGAATGGTTTATGTAATAAATTGTGTTTAAGTTTGTAATAAAAGCAGGATTGTCATAGATATCGTGATGAAATTGTATCCCTTACAACAAGGAATAATTTCTAATTTATGTTCTTATTGAGGAATTTAATCTATTTCAATAAGTTTAGAAATGATTGGATTATTGATTCCTCCTTTTCCTTGTCCCTCCTTCATAGAGGGACATTGATACTTATTTCAATGATGGATCTTGATCGTGATTTTTTAAATTGTAGTATTCCTTGTTGATTGGTTCTAATAATCAGTATCTCTCTAATTGTGGATCCCTTGTTTGGTTATTGATAACACCACAAATTAAGTTAGGTGGATTCTTAATGTAGCCCTTATCAATTGAAACCATTTATACTAGTTTGATTTCAAATTAATTTAAAATTGGTTTCTAAATTGGGAAATGTGACTATTGATAAATATTTTTGAATTGCATTATGTATGTAATGTAACATCATTGGTAATGGATTCTAAAAAACGTGTTCATTATTTAAAATTGATTTATAATTGAAATGGATGATTTAATGAATTAATTTAATGATGGTTATTTAGAAATGAATGTAACAAATGGTTTATAGATTTTTAATGAATGAATTGTTTTGAGAGAAATGTGTTTGGATAAAGACCATCTGATTCTAGTTTTTGAAATGAGATAGAATTTTTGAAAACTAATTTTATGGTTTCTTAAATAATTAATTATGAAACTGAATTGAGATGAATGCTTTTCCCCTTTATTGATTTATTTAATGCACATGGGAGACTGGGTAGTTAGGTGGATGGTCTACAAAAATCACTCTAGAAATGTATTTTTCCTTCCAAACACTATATTGAATATAAATAAAGTAAAATAAACCTTGATGATTCTAGGTAGTTTATTCATTGGGGTTTACTAATATCCCCCCTATGCGTGAGATCTAGGGAAGTGTGAAAAACTAGATCAATATAATTCTGATATGTGTGAGGGTCCTTGAGAATTAATATAAAAAATTCAATGGATTATAAATGTGTTGGACGGATTGAAAATGATATGTACAATCCAATGTTTATTAAATGATTTATTCTTGATTGTTCGATGGAATGCTTTATCGTTCCTATTTGTTAAAGAGCTTATTCATGTCAATTTTATAATTTCCATTGAATTGACATGAAAAGAATCTGTTATTATAAAATTTGGAAGTATTTACATGATTTTTTTATTAAATTTACAATATTTGGTATTTTATATGGAATTACTTTGAAATTTCATGGTGGGACCCTACTGGGCCAATGTTTCTCACACACAAATTATGCCTTTGGGAAAATGTAGACTTTCTTTTTCTAGGTCTAAGAGAAGGAAAATAAATGTTAGGATGTAGTGGTTGTTCCGGATGGCAAATCCTTGGCAGTTGAAAGTGAAAGGTGAAGTGTGTAATCAATCTATTATGAGGGTAACATGAAAGTGATGTAGTTATTGGTTTTTCTAATGTCTTAGATTGGATTTCCATCTCGGGTTTTACACTTATCATGTTGTGGTTATACCACTTATTGACTTCATTGTTATAAATTTTTTTATGTTTTATATCTGATACATTTAATATATTTTGATATTTTTCTTGAGAAATAATTCCCCCTAAATGTTTTTTATTCCTAGGAAATAGTTTCTAGATAACAGGAATTCAAAACTCCCTTAAAGACGTGTTATCGATGATTTGGGTATAAGTATAGTTGTTATCCGGGTTAGTTCTTGATAGAGAGAGTCATAAAATTCATTCTAATAGGTATACGAACCATGATAAAAAAATTTTAAGAAAGAAAATATATCACCATACAATAAAACTGAGGATTAAGAGATTATATCATTCAAAATCAATAAACTTACGAGATTTCATGAAAATAAATAAAAATATATAAATATGTTAACCCAATTGAAAAAATATTTTTCATTGAAGGACTTCCATTTTTGGAAATCGAATTTTTCCCAAGAATTTCATAATTTTATAAAAATTCTTAATGTAGATAGTCATAACCCATTTATGTTTATATTTTGTGTGTCCTGTAGTTTTTGACCAGTGGTGTTGGTTCCTAAAAACACTTCCACAAGGATATATATGGGAAAATTCTGTCAACAATTAATTAATATCCTAAATTAATTTTTTGTAAAAGGAATAATAAAATTTTGTTCAAGGACTAATAAAATATATATATTGAGGGCTATTTTTCTCTGAATAATTAATTATTTCCATATATATATGGACTTTTTTAGTTGAAGTAGACAATGTGGATTTGTTTCCCTTATTAAAAATAGTAATAAAATATAATATGTATTAATAACTATTATTATTATGAAATATTTAGTAAAAACTATTTCTTCCTCCACTTCCTAGGTTTATAAAAGAAAAAGTGATAATATAAGGTTTTATGGTATATATACAACTATCAAAAATCATGTATGACCTTCAAAAAATATCACAACTTGGGAAATGTAATAATAATATGTTGTATGATTTTTTAGATATTTTTACTTCACCATTTCCTTCTATTTTATATAAAAGTAGAAAATGAATACATAATTGGTAGAAGGAAATTGAGATTTTTTATCAATTTTCATAAAATGAAAGATATAATTTCAAGAAAATATACCGAAATCAATGAAATTGATAAAAACATATGTGATAAAATATTATAAACCATTTTTGATGGTAAGTAAAAATAAAAAATAACATCAATTACTGACATGGATTGAAACAAATTAGTCTGAGAAAACTGTTGATCTTATAAATACATGTGGGTAATAGGGAATACATGATCTTCTCATAATATATGATGATTATAAAAGAGAAAAAATAATTCAGTTTCATTTTAAAGATAATAAATGTTTATGATGTTTTATTAATCTAACATTTCTAGGAACATAAATATGATAAGAATGAAAATACATGATTTTAATATATATGATAATCATATTATACATTAAAATTTAATTCCAATTACAATTCAATATTGTTTACCTATTAATGTTATTGATATGTTAATTGATATTTATAACTTCCTTAAACAACCTTATTCATGAAATTATCAAATTAATGATATGATAAATTTATAGAATATGATTTTATTGTCATCACTCCATTTGTAGAAACACCATCCATTTTATTTTTTTATAACATGGTCAATTTGATCATACACATAACTAGTCAAGTCATGTTTGGTAGTCCCATGCAATTCATGTGGATGTATCTCATTTAGTGGTGCCTATATACATTGAAATGATTTGTGAATAATCGAGATCATTCAAAAGGATCAATAAAAAAGTGTTATCTCATGGATGGGTGAACTAATTTATTTATTCTATACAATAGTGATGTTGAAATGAAATTAGATAACCCATCTAAAATCAATAATGTCCCAACAGGAGAAAGAACACCTTTTGATATGGAAAACATTAAGTGAGTTCAAGTCCATTGATATGTGTTTTCCAACACTCAATCATTTGTCATATTGATATTTTATGTGCCCAATGATTCATATAATTAATTTTTATGTGATCTATTTTCATAATGAATTTTATAATTAACAAATTATGTTTTTTATTATACGAAAAATATAGTTGAGTTGAATTAGGACAAGAGTTATTCTACTAATTAATTATCAATCACAACTATTTTGATAGAAAATAATATGTAGGAGAACCGGGAGAGAATGGAAGAACCCAAGACTAATGATCTTGGAGAACACTATAAAATGAAACATGTTGAAATTTCAAGGATCTTTTCTGTTTTTATTCAAAATCAAAAGTTAAAAGGTACACTCCTATTGATGTCATGGAACCAAGTAATAATTCTACAAAGGTTGTGAAATATTCATCCAATCTGTCTTTCGAAATTTTTAATACACCCCTCCAGGGAGAATTATAATGAATGGAAGGATAACCCATGTCTCATACAATCGTGAATCGTTTGAAGAACGAGTGAATCATTTCATGTATTCCATTATTGTGGGAGTTATTTTTCTTAATAATGGGATAATATAGAAGTTTAATGGTCTTACTAGAAGTATCAATAATATATAGGGTTTTTAGGATTAGATAATGAAGACAATGGTGATGGGATATTATCATGTCGTGTTCCCCTATAATGAATGTAAAATTAGTACATCGAGTCTCGGGTCAATCTCCCAAAATCCTAGATTCTTTTGAATTATGGAATGGGATACAAATTTTTACACTAATAATGTGAGTAATTTTAACATGAAGATCTAGATACCTATCTTTAAGATGAATTGTATTTACTGACTTCTATGGATTCTATGGGACATTTCATCCTCTATTTTCAATCATATCCAAATTGATAAGAAAATAGATAATCTGAGAATTGGGAAATATGGCAGAATAATGATGGGGGTTAACATTACTAGTACTATGGTGGAATTTGTGGTGCTAAAAACAATATAATTATTGAATCAATATTGAAATATATAATGAATGGAATCCTAAATTTTGTATATTTTGAATGTTCATTATACATTTAACCTATAAATGTAATAGATAAAAGGAATGTAATTTTTGAAATATAAAGGGTCATGATGATGCTACTTATAGGAAGTGTAAGAGTAAAGTAAAGATCTTTCCTCCCGATCAAGCTGTAATAATTATCAGGAACCTTCCCATAGAGGCCCTGTAGATAGGGGCTCTAATAGGAGAATAGAATGTTTTACTACAGAGTGTGTTTTACAATCTCAAAAAGCCTCACTACCCTATGAGATTCTGATAAAGGGGTTAGAAAATGATATTATCTCTCATTAGTATTATTCAATATGAAGAACCTATGAAAACCTCTAAAACTCATCACACTTCTGATGATGTTCTCATTGGAAGTGAAGATGTGAATGTACATGAGTAGTCATAATTGGACACCTCCTATGGTCATGATAGAATTAACCCTCAATATGTGATAAAAGTAGAATAATATCAAGATCATGAAAATTATGTTGAGAGGCACTCTGATGGAAATACTGAACGGATTCCAATCTAGGAGGAAGCGGGACATTCTGCTAAATAGAATTCCAAAATATCAAAGTGTACTTATGAGTATGTTGATAATTCCAAGATACAATCAGTTGACACAAATAACCTGGATTGACATAATATTATGATTTAAAACCATATTGGACATCATGATAAAATTTATGTTTTGGGTGGATAATTAATGCAAGTATCATCTATCAAGGATTCCAAAAGAAGGGAAAATCATAAAATGGAATAAAAAAATTACTCCGCTTTGTGGAGCCTTCTGATCTATTAAAGCTATGAATGAACAACTCATTGAGAATTATAAAAAAAATATTATCAAAATAATCTTAAACTAGTTGTGAATTAGTAAATAACAGTGGAGAAAAACGCAAAGGGGGTAGAAAAAGAGGAATGGAATAAAGGTGGTAACTCAGGTGATTGTGACACAATTAGAGTGGACTCTAACAAGAGGAAAACCCTCAAATAATGATAACACTTTACCTGAATTTTCAAGGGCTAGGGAATTCCATAATGGGAAATGAACATAGAAATTATATCATGGAATATATGCCCATGTTTGATGGAATTTCTAAACCAAAAAAGTAATTTGAAAATTAGAAAGCTTTGAAGTGTGCCTCCCTTAGATACATGTATTTCAATCAAAATCTACATGAATCCAGTATGGATCATTTATGGATTATTAAATATGAAAGAATTCATATTATGATATGTATCAAGAATACCCAATGTATCTCATATACTTTTAATGCCTTATGTGGTAGAATATTCATCTTCATTGTGTATGATTTCACATCATACATCTGAATAATAGATCTATGGATTGATCTTAAGAGTAATGATAAAAATATGAACCACAAATTGGTGATAATTTGAGATTTTAATATTGTTTTGAAAATAAAATAAACAATTAGAACCAACTTCAATAGAATAACATCCATGGATTTGTCCTCCCATATTGATCAATGTAACCTTTTATAAGTCCAAATTGCTATAGATGGATTTACATGGAATAGGTACACGTTTAATGGAATATAAGACAGTAGGATTTATAAGTTCTTTGTTTAAATGGAAGATAAGTGTGATGATAATGGGGTCTTAGGTTTCACTCTCCCAAAGTATCATTCATATCAAAACCCCATTATTGTGGAGATCTCCACTCAAATTACAAGTTCATTACCTCTCCCATTTTACTTCAATAATGGATGGATTATCACTTCAAGATATAGGGAAGTCATTTTGGAGGCTTGGGAAAGTAAAAATCTTGGAATCCCACTTCATATAAATGCTATAAAATTAAATAATACTAAAGTATTATTATGGGAAGGGATCATAAAATCCTTCTCTAAGATTGATCATTACATTAAGGATGCTGATGAAAAACTTTCCAACAATCCAGTTACAATGTAGCACTAGAATTATTCCCCTAGAGTGGAAATTCAAGCTCAATACAAACTGGATAAACTTATAATTTTTAAGGAAATGATCAAAAAAATACAAATTAATGTGAAATGGTTGAGGGATAGAGATATGAACTCTATTTTATTCCATCAACTAGATAAGAAAAATAGACTTAGTGTAAGGAATAATTCCTTGAGTCCTGAGGGATACCTCTATACATCTGAAAATGAAATTTCTATGGAAATGGTGAATTATTTACTAAGAATCTATTCTGATTATGGAGTGGATGAAACACAAAAAATGATTGACAATATAATCCCTTTAATTGAGTAGCATAAAAATTAAGATCTTATTATAGAACCCTCAAAAGATGAATTCATAGTGGCTCCATTCTCCCTCAATATTGACAATGTAGCTCATTTATATGGACTTACAAACACAATTTTCATGTACTATTGGGATATTATGCATGATGAAGTGAACAATTAAGTGGGAAAATTCTTCACTAATGATTTTATGATCTTTTGTGTCAACTCAAACATCATTTCCTTGATTCCTGATTAGGACTGTGTGGTTGACATAAAATATTTTAGTCCTATTGCTATTGGAAACACTATACCTAAACTCATTAGTAAGATCATAATGACCAAGATGGGGGTAATTGTTAAATAACACGTCACATCTAATCAATTTTGTTTTATACTAGGTAGACAAATTCAAATATTATTATTCATGGAATAAAAAATTATTAATCTAATGAAGAGGAAAATGAGGGAAACTTTTCACTCAATATTGATATCTTTATGGCATTTGATACATTGAAGTGGTACATTCTTTTCTCTATACTTTGGAAATATGGGATCTTAGATGCTTTTATTTGAGTTGTCCACACCATTCCCAGTTCTTCAAGGATGTGCATACTCATCAATGGATCACCAAGGGGATTATTTTAATACACTCTAGGGGTTAGCCATGGCGATCCACTATCGTAAATTTTGTTTTCTATTACAAAAGATAATATGTGAATATTCATTGATGGTATTGCAAGATTTGGAATTTATAGTTGTATAAAGGTGGGTGGAAATGACTTCACACCATCAGACCTATTTTAGGTAGATAAAATTCTTCTTTTGGTTAGGATTGTAAGAAAAAAATATATGAAATTAAGGTTGTGTTTGTGCATTTTTAGAATGTTTCATGACAGGAAATTATTAGGAACAAATCCTTCATTTTTTTGGTTATAGAATTGTGGATGGAAAGAAAAACAGGATCCCTTGGAGAGTTGAAGTTAAAAAAGGTCCAATATCATTTAATTACCTTTATGTCCCCTAATTTTGCGGAAAAGTTTGTAGAAAATCATTGAGAATATTTTCTCTAGAATAATTAATCAATATTCTATATGGAAAGTGAAATCCATGTCCTAGTATGTAAGGGTATTCCTTGTAAACTCAGTGATTAAATTTGAATTTGTTTATTCCATATCTAATTATAGGTGGTTAGGAAGTATCATTGATGAAATACAAGTTATGAAAAGTATCTTTATATAGACTAGGACATTGTGTGAGAGTAATTTGATTATAGTGGTATAGAGATATTATATTAAGCCTATTGAAATGGTTGGACTTTCAATTAAAGAACTATGGATCTTTAAAGATGCTATAATTGGAAAATTCGCAAGGAATATTATGAATCTTAATGACTCTCCTTGTAATATTTATTATAAAATTTCAAAATTAGAATGATTCTAGGATACCAAAAACACCTATAATTATATTTATGGACTTCAATCATACATTTTTTAATGACGTCCTAAAAAACACAAAAATCATTGTGAGAAATAATTCTATTCTCAACTATAGGAGCACTTTATGGTTATATATCCCACTTGAAGGCATTATCAGTATCCCTGGGGATACAGAAAAAATTTCTAATACTGATATTTTGATACAGAATAATTTCCTGATGTAATTATCCATATATAAACTAGAATAGAGATCTATAATTATACGGTGTGTTTACTATTTCTTTATTTATGGTTTTTTGTCAACATAAAATTGATTTATAAGGGTTTAGATAGGTGTATTAAAATTATGGTGATGGGTGTTTTATAAAATGGGATAAGAGCCCATAGAGATTGTTTTTAGGTGATTGTTTTCATATAAGTCAAAGAAATGAGATTTCGTAAATGTTTTAAATGTGATATATGATTTTATACTAGAAATGAATGAAAACATAGTTTCTATTTATATTTAAAACTACCAAGAATTAAAGGGTCTTTTAAAATGAAATGAAACAAACTCTTTGGTGAAATCATAATAGGTGTGTTTTTTACACACTGTATACACCACTCTGTGTATGAAAAAATTATGTATTTATTTCAAGTTCCCTAGCTTTGGTTAAATCATTATGGGAGATTGGTTCAGTTAATGGTAAATTTTTAAATATGGTTAGTTACCATTGGTTGTGAGGAGTCCTTGATAGTAATTAATTGTATTTTATTATTATGATTGTTATGTATCTTCCTCATAGGATAAAACTAGAACTTGTTTTATTTTGTATATTATATTTGGATGAATAATTTAAATTAAATTTATGTTTATCATGTTGTTCATGAGTTATTTATTCATTTATGTCATGTGCACTAATATTTAGTTACTTGTTTTCTTAATTTTTTTAATTTATATTTGAATATATTTAATTTGATTTCATAGACATCCAATGTATATATGGGTCATGTTTGATTACTGGAAGAAATACATGGTAGTTGATTTTATTTAGGGGGTGAAATAATCACTAGGGTTCTATTATTGGTACCTAGACACCAGTTTATAGCTTGTGGGGATTGAGAATTCCCTTCAAGCCAATAGTCGATCTAGATGGGTGTGTGTTCAAGTAGAAGCCTATTTTGTTTCATTACATGCATCTATTCAAATGTTGAGCAATGTGGACCATGCAGTGAATGAGGTTATCCATGTAGAGGAACCCTCCAACTCAAACATTTCACACCCAAAACCATGTTTTCACACCATGATGGTTTTTGGAAAAGGGAATTCACATCACAAATACCCTTGTTCACACAGTGAATGGGTACCTAATTGTTATTTTCCATGCGGGGGAGTTTATGTCATTTAGGGGTCAGATTCTGTCATTATTTAAAGGCTTGGGGTGTTAGGATAAAACGGTTTCATATTATTTATCCCTTATTTCTCCCCTACTTTGAGCCCCCTTGAGACGGGATGGTTTTTTATGCGTTTTACTAATCTTTTCAAATAAGATCCACTATTTCTTCGTCTATTTTTCCCCATATTAATATTTGTTAATTTCAGTTCTATTTTGTTTTGGTATTTAGAAAACATTTCACCATGTAATAATGTTATCGTCTTGATTTGATGTGTACTTTGTGCATGGGTGTTAGTGAATGTCCCACAAGGGTGAACAAATTCCATCTTCCATTGTTTTAGTTCACGTAAGCCACTATAAAAATTATATATATGGGTTTTTAATAAATTGTATAAAAATTGATACTAACTAGACGATATTGGTAATTAAATTTCTAGAGGATTTATTGGGTGTATTTTGTGGAATTTCGGGTAGGGTTGGATGGTGTTTTGGCGATGTGGTAGTTCTTGGTGAGCCTTTTGGCCTTTTTTACTCATTGATTTTTAATTAAATTTTAAATAATAAATTTATTTAAGTAATTAATTGTGTTTTATGGTGTGAGATAGGTTCTTAATAGTGTGGGCGAGGCTTAGTGGGCATTGATGAGAGTCTACAGGGCTTAGTGACTGGTTAACTTTAAGATATATGTTTTCCCCTATGATATAATTTCATATGTATTCATATTATTTAGTGTGTATTCATAAATAATTGTGTGGGTATGGGTATGGGAAATAAGGATTAGTAGATTCCTTAGGTGATATAAAGGGGTGTAATTGTGCCTTATTTGAGGAGACTAAGTTATCTTTAACATCTTTGGTAAATTGTGATCTCCTAAAAACTATGTGTCCAAGGAGAGAGGGAACCATTTGGGATGAAAAGAGACCTATAGGTGGGCCTAGGGTGTGATATGATATATATTGAATCCAAATAAGATATCATAGTTGTAATGTAAAAGCAAGAAGGTCTTGGAGCTGAATAAAGATGGTCAAGATGTCTGTACTTCGGTTGGGTGACTAGGAAATCCATCACGAGGAGGCATGAGAGTCTTAGTGAGTGAGGTGAGTGGGAAAGGTCCATAGGTACAAATAGTATTTTAGGGATATAGGTTTTATCCAGGTAATTAGATGAGGGATATCCACATGGAGATGAGTGATGAGACCCCTATGAGGGTTGAGGGAGTCATTTGGGACTTTCCATTGGGATTCTAAGGGGTTTAGGGTTAGTAATTAGAACTCACCTCTTAAGGTCGGGCCTATTTTGTTCCAATGGGATATGGTTTTATTAAGGGTGATGGAATTGATTTGGTATCAATGAGAAGATAATTGGATAGTTCCAATAGAAACTAGTGGATTCCCTAGTGGGTGAGATGATATGTGATGTCTCATGAGAGGCTAACTGATGGCTAGTCCTGAATGTGAAGAGATGGAGTGTTATGTGAGGGTTTGTGGGTCATATTCAAAATTTTATTATGATATGCCATAGATTCATATTGAGGGTATATTTTATTGAATACCTATCCTTTAGATGAGTTATATGGTGTTGAAAGGACTACCATGAGTGAGATCTCTATCCATAGTGTGATTAAAGCAAAGTAAATGATATTTTTATGTCTGCATGAGGCTTGGTTAATCATGATTGATATGGTTTTATTTATAATGATGGGCCATCCATGATTGAGATGGTTATACCCAAGGAATAGAAATTTGACATCTATGAGTGAGACAAGGTCCCAAATATGAAGCGATATTAGAACAAATGATAGGTTGACATCAGTGAAAAAAATCCTTGAAGGTGACATGATGCAAGATTGGATAATAAAACTAACATGCATTAGATGGGATCTAGATTTAATGTGAGATTACATTGGATGAACCTTACCATGAGTGACCTCATTGAGGATTAGTATTGGATGTGGGACTACCTTGAGTGAGAATGATAGTTTAAAGAATGGATGTAGGATCCTAATCCGCCAATTTAAGTATCATTAAAGACTTAGATAAATCCTTAATTTGAGTCCTTAAGTAAAAATGGGGTTATGATGATGATGGAATAAGATTAATGGTTATTTTCATGGTTTTGAAGTAAGTATGGTTAGGAATTGTAGATCTTGGTTAGAACATAGTGGTCTGACACATGTGTATATCTCTTCAACTATAGTGGTGTCTTGGTTAGCACACAATAGTTATATTATTATCTGTATTCATTTTCTTTATTTTTATTATTAATAAAAGTTTATATTATAATTTATATTAGTGGTGATTTGTGATAAACTACTATATTTTATGCTCTCACCATATATCGAAACTATGTTGTTGATGAAGATGATGCACCTAATTTATGGTAAGAGAACAATACATGTAGAGGAGTATACTCAGACAACTCAGCAGGTATATGAAGATTGGGATGACTTTTAGGGATGGAATTAGGGCCATTTTTCAAGTTGTTTTCATTGTTTTCTTGAATATGGGATTGGACCAGTGTGAATTCAGGATATGTTTTGTATGAATGCAACATGTATGTTAATTGATGTGTTAATTTATTCTATATACACTAATGTGGATGTTTTATGATTATTTATTATTATTGATCACTATTATTTTGAGGGAATAGTCTCTCTAATTCATGGTTTATCCCCCCTTTATGTTAACAAACTCTAGTATATGAAGATATAAATATGATATTATTTAGAGAAATTATCCTAATCACTATCGAGTGACATAGGGATGAGGAATTAAAAAAAATTAGAGATTTTTTTATATTTTATGATATGATATAGAGGGTAGTAATTAGTCAAGGAATGTGTCAGAGCATGTGATGGACCTCATACTGGTGCGTTATAAGATCTTTTCCTATAGGAACTCTTGGTTACCAGGGTGATGGGATTTCGGTTTAGTTTTAAATATTTCTATTTTAAAATTAATTCAAATATGATGTGTTTATTAGAGATCATTATTGTTGTTTGGATAATGTATGTAAAAGAAATGGGAATCATTCATGCATAGTGATTAGTCTAGTAGGACTCAAATGAAACACATGTTATTTTATGCAGATTTCACTGATGAGTTGCCTAGTTATTTAAAGTGTCAACAACTTATATTTCAATTTCCTAGGTAACTAATCGGTGGAATTCTACTTAGGGATATAATCATTTATTTCTATCTGATGTTATTTCATGTGGATATTTTTATGGGAGGTTCTCCAGTGATGGAAAAATAGTCTATCATTAAGGGATGTATGTAGACCCATCATGGGTTGGTGTGGGAATTTATTCCTAGGTAATGAATAAATGTAGTAATGTATTCCTAAAAGGTGATCCAAGTATGGGTATATATTTCCTTGAGGATTCAGGTTTGATCACTTAAAGACTCAAAAATTACCAATATAGTGTTTTCCCTTATAGCCTCTCTTGGGAATTCTACATAATCAAAACGGGTGGTTGAGAATGGTATGTTTGATAGGCTTTGGTATCTTCTGTATAGCATTATAGGTTCTATTGGTTCCAAGGTTGGGTTTAGAGATGGAATCATCGATGCGATTCCAGGTGCATTTATTGCAGTGTGGTGGGAGCATGGGAAGATGCTCTATGTTCTTTTTAATGAAACCTACATAGTGATTGATCTTGTTATTTAACTTTGGATGAGTAAGATACGTTGTGAAATTGGTGTTATTTACATGAAGAAAATAATGGTCAGTGAATTTTATGCATAAGATTAGGTTAGATGGGACCTAACTCATGGGGGTATGAGAATGGTTGTGTAATCAGGTTGTATAGGAACAAACTGTTGTGTCAAATTTAGATCCAGTTAGATCATGGATGATAACATATGAGAGTGTTCTTAGTGAATCTCTATACCAAAATAAGAGAGTGAGAATTAGATTATACTTTTGGGGAAAAGTATCATTGTGTGAGGGAAAGTGTGAATTTGGTGATTCACAGTCTTCTTATCAATTATAGACTAGTTAAAGAGCGATATCAGAGAATGTTGATAATTTTAGGGGTTATAGATGAACCCAAGTGGTGATCTAATGATACTGTGGTTCTAATATTATTATGGGAATGGGGTCTTGAAGTGTCGAGTGTTTGACAAACTATATATTTATTTACATTATTTCAAGATTTAATATATAATGATAAACATTATAGAATCCATGAAGACTGGAAGGCCTTGTTTCGTTATGAAATAAAATACATAGAACAATGACTTGAAACATTTATATAACTACATTATTTAAAAATTCCATAACATGACCAAAAATTACATTGATATTCTAATACTAAATGGGATAACATGGTGCATACATAATATATGGGTGAGTTATAAAGCCCAGTAAGGGAATAATCAAAGAATAACATGAAGTAAAGAAGTACATTTGAGTCAAGGGGCCTAATCTTGTAAAATAAAAATGTGAAAATCGTAATCATGAAAATCAAATCTTTACATAAGATAATAACATCAAGAGATCATAATAATTTTGAATCCACATTAATCATGACATAATAAGTATAAATCCATGATAAAAATTGAGATATCATAACAGTGTGTTCTTAAGATAACCACTCATGCACTACATATGGTATCTCATGATATAAAAACATTACCAAATACATTGGGTGGATTTACAATCTCAAGGCCACCAGTCATATTTGTTTTATGTACATGAATTTCTGTTCCAAATTAATCATACAAGATACATAAACATTTCAACACCTTCAATCCCATGATTAAAGAGCATGGGTTATATAAATAGATGTACCCACGAAACTAAGGATATTTTAAACTAATTGAATACCATTTAGTGGAAATGAGGACATGTATTCACAACACAAATGTTTCGAATGGGAAATCAGGGAATATTATTGGTAGCATAACTACTGTACCCAAAGGTTTATGGAAGGGAATAATGAGAGTGAACGATGGTATCTCATAACTTTTTAATCATAAGGATTTTAGAGGGATATATAAAAACACATCTCAATATGGAAAATTGTAAATAAAAACTCTTAATACAAATAAAGTACCTAAATAACAAGGAAGAGGAAGATAATCCCTTACATGATAGGTTGATTCTAAAATATTGGGACAATATTATTAAGATATTGGTAACACCTTATGAAGGATTTATATAGGTATAGGGAGATTAATTTAATTATCAATTGCTTTTCAGTGAATTGTAAAGGGATGTGGGTGGGTATATTGTAAAAAAGTGGGTAATTATTTATTAATTCCTAAACATTAGGTTTTGAAATCTAAATAATAAACTAAACAAAAGCACAAACCTTCCCATGGGGTTTTTTCCATGGTTTATACCACGGAATAGTTGTTTCCTGTATTTTATTATATTATGAACTAAACTCATTAATGGAATAGAATTAATTATGTATAACTGAGTTATGTTTGTAAATAATTTTTTTAAAACCATAAGATATAATATAGGTTTTGGAGGATTCATTATATATTTTTAAAATCAATAAGATAACATCCAAAAACAAAATATTTTAATGGAAAACCTAATTTTTCATTAATTAATTTTGAGGTGTTTATTACATCACTTTTGAGCTATTTTATTGTCAAAAAACATACAATTTATTTCGGCCATATTAAAATTTTATGAAACAATTTGAAACTCTCATAATACTATAAAAAATTAACCATTGCTTAATTTTCATGTGATATTTTAAAATTGATATTTTTTAAAATAAAAAAATATAGCTAAACAACGAAAAAAATTTCGTTTAAAAAAATTTTGTTTTAAAATATAAGAAATTCCATTTTAAATTAAAATATTCATTTATTGAGAAATATTATTTTTTTACGAGACAAAAAAAATTATACCCTAATAAAAATTTCATGGGACTTTTTTATATTATATTATCATATATATTTAAATTAATATTATGTAATAATATTATTTCATGAAAATATTTTTTTCAAAACTATTCAATTTATCGAAATGATTTTTTAATTTTGAATATTTTTTCCAAAAATATAATTTTGGTTTCTTCATAAAAAAATATAATTTTATCTAACTCATTATATAGTAATCTATATATAAAAATAAATAATTAAAAGGGGTCAATTTAAAAATTATTAATTGAATGTATAAGAATTCAAACTACTAGGGTCTAGATACATAATCCTTTATTACACCAGTGTACGCCCTAACTGTAATGTGTGCAATGGTAGTACTTTCTTTGGGTGGTTCGGTGAACAAGGTTTGGGTGATGATCTCTATAAACATTAAATTCTCCCCTAATCAATTTATATTGATCTTTAATTGTAGAATCTTGTTATGGGATTGGTCAAGGTAAAATCCATGTGATTTTATCTTCCTTGAAAGCTTCAATAAATTGGATTTATTGGGTAAGATTCTCAATGTCAATGACATTAATTCTTAATTTAGTTTCAATTTTATTTTATTTTAACCCATAATATATACTAATTAGATCATTCACTATGGAATTTCTAAATTAATAACTTTTATTGTTATTAGTGGTCAATTAATCCAATTATACAAATAATGGATATGTTTTATTATGGCTAAAAAAACAAATGGAAAGTAGAGAATTTTTTTTATAAATAAATTTCGTAATAAAGAATTTATTATTTCATAAGGGAATTCAATTCATAAAATTCAAGTTCATAAAATTCACCCACTTTAAAAATTCCAACCTTGAAATTTCATTCTGTACACTAAAATAGTCAAGGGAACTTTTTTTCATCTCATATTCTAGTTCTCAGGTTGCCTCCTCTAAATTATTTTTTTCCACAGTTCTTTAACCGTATGAGTTGTGTATTTTCATCTAATATTGTCTATATGATCTAAGATCTTCACTGGATGCTCCGTTTAGGAATATTCAATCATTAAAGGTACCACCTCTATATTTAGCTCATGTGATGGGTATGGTACATACTTCTTAAAGAGGTTTACATGGAACAAATCATGTACCTTACATCAGTTAGATGGTAGTTTTAGTCAGTATTCATTATATATGATTCAATCAAGGATGTAAAAGGGGTTTTTGTATATAGGAACATGATTTTACTTCTTCATAATCCTCATGAATATCTTCGAGGTTGATACAAATAGGAACACCATATCTCCACCATCAAACTCGATGTATCCTCAATGATTATCCATGTATATTTTCTGTCGACATTTAATATATTTCATATGATACTGAATAGTTTTAACATTCTCTATCATCTCTTGAATAATATTAATTACCATGATCTTCCACTCTCTATCATTATTGAAACATACTGGAGTCTGGCACCACTTCCAATCGAAACCCATATAAAGTACCATTTAAATGCTATAATGGAAACTATTGTTATATGAGAAATTCACTATGGGATGGTTTTGACCAAAATATCCTTGTAAATCTATTGAACATGATGTTAACATATCCTATAGAGTTTAAATTATTCTTTCAAACAAACCATCCATCTGAGGGTGATAAGTAGTGTGGGAATGCATCTATGTATCCAACAATTAACGAAGGATTCTCCATAAACATTCAGTAAGCCTTGATTTTTGAATAGATACATTGTAGAGTGGTACTTCATGTTGTATTAAAACATATATTATTCATATCTTACTATGTTTTTCAAGAGAGAAGTATTCCATGAAAGTACTAAAATGTATAGACTTTTTATGGTGTCCAAATACAACCCAAATGGTGTTATGAATAATAGATATATTAGGGATTCCTATGAAAAAATACATGGTTTTTTCTCATTTCGATACTAGTATGAGAAATAGTAGCATCATTCCGTTATACTTCTATAATTAATCAATGACTTGTTTGCATACCGAGGATTGAGATGAAAATTCTGTAATCCCCCTCTTTATATTATCATACTAAAAGTTTTTCTTTATATTTCTATACATCATAACGATTCCTATATGAATAAAGAATGATGAGCTATGTATTTCATCAATAAGTTCCATCTTAGGTTTTAGTTTTTAAGGGAAACATATCTAGGTTCTAAACCATATGAATATATATTTATCAATGTTTAACTCTATAATATTCCCTACCATTCTCTATATCTTCTCATCATATTTTAATGCCTCTTTCATCCTCTATTTAAGGATGGTTGAGAAGTTATTTCAAAAATTTTGGATGTCATTCCTTTTATGATTACCATTTACATAATTTACATGTCCATGAAGATTTTATACCTTTAAATCCTCAGCATGGAAAGGGATACATCATCCATTATATTTAGCACATCTTCCACATTATTTAACTTTAAAGAATGGTAATAGATTTAGTAGTCATTATTCAAAACCAGTTCTATCCACCTTTTTTGTGCATATTGATATATAATCTAATTTATATATATGTCACATTTTTCACCATAGATATAATGTCTATAAATATTCAATGCGATGATCACTTTAACCAAATCCAAATCCAGCATTAGGAATTTCTGAATATATATATTTAATTTGTGGGAGGAATAAAAAATCAATTTTTAATTTTTTATGGGTAAAAATCTAAAACGTTTTTTGAATTCATAGTGTAAGATCAAAAATAGTTCCCCACTAGGGGTAATGTGAGAATGGGTTTGATGATTATAATATTATTAAACTCTTTAATTATTCCCTAAAATTAATCAATTTTTTAAAAAATTACTCCATTCTATGTTTGTTTGGTCAAAATGTTTAAAAATTGTGACAATTTTCTCACAAATCGATGATAGTACCCAGAAAATCCATAGAAACTATGGATATCGTTCATATATGTTAGTATGGGACATTGATTAATTTACTTTACCCTCAAAGAACTGACCTATTTATTTTAATAGTTTAAACAATCCAAGAGAATATTACTTGATCCATCCAAAACACACATTTACTATACTCCACATATAAATTTCCAATTCACAAGTCCTTGAATCCAACATTCAAGCACACCCCATATTTCTTGTTTATTTTAGAGTTATTAAGAATATCATCTATAATGACTACAAAATTTTAATTGAGTAAATCCAAAATCACTATATTCATTAAGTCTGTGAAGATATATGGAGAATTAGTGATCCAAAATTTAATCACTCTGAACTCATAGTTCACATAACTTATATGAAAAACATTTTTAAATATATCCTTCATATTTAACATTACTAAATAATAACTCAATGGAATATTGACCATAGAGAAGTACTAGGCTCCAAATAAATTATGAAGGATGTCACCAATCCATGGAATAAGATACTTTTTCTCTATCATGATCTTATTGATCTCATGATAATCAATGCAGATGTTCATTCAACCATCATTATTCTTGTTAAAAAGGATCAGCATAACCCATGGTAAAAAACATGGCCATATAAAACCTTTATCTAGATTCTCTTATAGTTTCTTCTTAATCACTTCATGTTAAATAGTGTACTTTCCATATAAAGTCTTGTACAATGTAAAATATCCTTATATAAGTTATGTTGATAACATTGCCTACCCATTACGAGGAAGAAAAAATAATTCTTGGAGGAACAAATAAACATATTCTTTAAAAATGGGTATGTCATCAAGGGTGATATTTTACTTAGTAGAAATCATCTGAGATAGGTATACTGGGTCATAAGGTAATAACATCTATTCTTGAGATGATGATTACAAAGGATTTTCATCTTCCTCCTCATACATGTATAGATTCTGAGGATTATTTTAGATATAGAGGGTGATTTACTTCTTCTAAAAATTTAGGGTTTCTCTATATAAGGGAAGATAATATATACCCATAATAGCATAAAATTATTATTAAATGAGTTTAGAAGGATTTTTAGGAAACTAATTGTAATGCCCCGACCCCAGCTACCCAGAGCCGGTGCGTTACTTCGTAACATTGGCATGATCACAAAAGATCAAGTCTCGAAAGACCGATTAGTTTAGTATCCTTGGAATCACTAGATACATTCATAAATGTTACATTACATCACAAAGTGAAAAACTATAATAACATAGTCTCCATAGTCCACACTTCTATCCTCTTCTGACTATCCCTGCAGGTCATTCATAAAATACTTCTTCACATCCTGGAAAACATTAAAACATTGAAAGGGGTGAGCTCAGATGCTCAGTAAGGATAACAATATTGTGGAAGCTTTCATAAATAATCATTAACATTTAAGGCAATGTATAACTAAAAAAAGCCTTTTTAAACTTGAAATTTAGCATAATATGGCAAAAATAAAATGAGATAATGCCATTTACTTACTCACATGGATATTCTACTAATCTAATAATCCTATGAAACATCAATAACCATTTTCATAATGATGGAATGCATAATGCCAGACTATCATAACCACGTAGCCAAGGCCTCGTTCCAAGACCACAAATAAAATTTTGTCAAGGCCTCGTTCCAAGACACTAGTTTGTCTCATGAGACCTGCCGATGCATCGAGGAGCTATAGTGGGCTCCACCCGTCACTTATTAAGTCCAATGCATTCCTCATATGAATAGGTTTAAACATATCATAAACCATAACATAATCGTATCACATAAAACATGCATAAAGGAAACATAACATTTCCAAATTTCAATCACAAGATATCAATACAACACATTGATATAATAAAAATTCTTTCAAAACCATTTTCAATACCAAAATAAAAGAAAGTTAAAACTTTGTATTTATTTTTCATTAAAAAAAATTATGGCTTGTAGAGGAAGCCGAATATCAAAAAATGGTCACGGCGGCGGAGAAGTCGTTGTCGCCACATAAGTACGGAAAGAAAAACATTCCCTTTTGTCGTTTAGTAAAACGCTTCGTATAAAAAAGATTCCTTTTGAATAAATGTAAAAGTGAAAGGGGTTTATACACCGTATAAAAGAAAGTTGTGTATAAAACCAAATATGCCTCAATGAAATGGGATTGAGATGAAGTCCTTAAAAAGATCATTTTTTATAAATAAAGTACATCTATAATGTGTATTCACTATAAGTACACATAAATAATGTACAAATACAATATAGGACATAATAATATCATGTCATAATTTGAAAGTAGGAGATTAACCCAATGAATGGAAGTTGGGTTAAGAAATTCCCTTACCTTGCGTCTTGTCCTGACTCGACCGTTCTTTAACCTCCTGAATAATAAACTAGAGTTAATTTATATTTACTTAAGAACCTTTTTCATGTTCATTATTCCATTTATATCATTTATTACCATGTTATGAACATTATTTAATTATTTAAGTTAATAACGGTCGTTTTGTCGATCTTTGGTACTTGAGTCAAAAATAAACTTCTTATAATTACAAGTTGTTCATGTGGTGAAATATCCATTATATCAAGAATTATATTCATGATGTAGATATCATATATATCATATATATACATTATATACATTCATTCATAATGTCACGTAACATTTAGAGGTAAGAAATGAAATGCACCGTTCATGGAGACGGTAAGCCGTACGTACGCATGAACGCTACTTTCATTTCTATTTCGTATTTAATGGAATGAAATCATAATGATATAAATTTATAATATAATTACAGTATAATATAGTGTATAATACCATTTACTCCATCCTTTATACATCCCACATATGGCATTAACGATTCAAATCACTTTGAGGGGGCGGTAGTCCGCACTTCCTAAAATGAAATTATCGCGTTTACCCATAATGGAAATCATAAAGTATGCCATAAATGAGAAATACAGAAGCATAAGTAAAACATAAACATATTATATATCATATATAAAAATAGTGACATCTTAAAGGCCACCTTTGAAGGTGTTATATGAGTGTTAAACAATCATCGTTTCGTGAGGCAGAAATTCGCCATCCACAGAAACCGTATGTTCTTTAACCATTAGATGTAAGTGTGTGTAAGTGTAGCTCGAATACTTATTATAACAACATCATAGTATATTGAGGATACTGGTGTTGTTATAAAATAAATTAATAAAAAGAGTTTAGGGGGTTGGAGAAGAAAAATGAAACAAAACAACATTAGAGAAGACATTACCTCAAAATTGGGTAACTCTTTTTGATTTGAGCCAAAGGCTTCCTTGGGAACAGTTATGCCAAAAGTGAGGCTTCTAGGAGTAATAGGGGGAAGTTGGGAGAGTATTTGGGCAGAGGTTGGCCGAGCCAAATGGCTTTAAAGTGTAAATTAGGTGGGCGAGGTGGGGGCCTTTTATAAGTGGAGAGGAGGGGCTCTTTTGGAAAGATTGAAGTGTTACATTATTACACAATTCTTTTCTGATTCTAAAGGTCCCACACTTATATAATTCATGGATAAGGTGATAAGGGTTCGAAATCTACCCATCCAATAGTCTTTGGACAAGTTTAAGCCTTGTATTTTACATTATCTTTTCATTTTATTAAAATCGTTAAATAATGAGGTCATCGCTGCATCATAATGATGTCATAAATAATTTAATTTATTTAATGTCTAAAAATTATAAAAAAATACTATGATGTAGGAAATCTTTTTAGATTTGTAATGAATATTTATAATCAAAATTTGGACTTGTGTAACCCCACTTAAAAACTGTTTTAGTAAAACAACTCATGTTTGTGTCATTTTTTACTTTAACATTAAATAAAAGGTATTTATGTCATTTTCCAACTAAAGTGGCTCCATGGGGTCCCCAAGTTGACCCATGGATTGTCTCGGTCGGCCATGACTCATACAATAGGAGTAGGACAAGTGTCAAGCTCATATCATATTATTAAAACATTTTTTTTACCTTAAACTACACTAATTACCTCTAATCGCGATTAAGAACTTAAAAGTTACTATTCACCAAAAAATGATTTTAATCTCATTGAACCACATTTTACATCTTAATGACAACCATGTATGTCGGATTTTTGAAAATCAAATCACAGAAGTGGTAATATTTCATTTTAATGAAAAATCAGTTTTTAACAACCACTTAGTGGTTTCACTATTCATCAAAAATTGAAGTTTTTTAGAATAAGGCCAAAACTTCACCCTAAGCTATAATTGATATTCCAAATTCAAAAATGATGTCTATTTTAAAAAATTCCAAACATATAAGTTGCATTAATTAATTTTATAATTAATTCCCGCTGTTACAACAATTATCGTGTTTTTAAGAAACAATTTATATCAAAAGATTGGCAATTGTTTATGTCCAATTTCAATGTTAAATTAATTCTAATGACCACCATTGGATAAAATGGTAAAAATATATTCTAATTATACTTTAAAACCACTAAACAGTAAAATTTATCACTATAAATTATTTTGATTAAAAAAGTTGTTTTTAAGTATTTTTCACTATTCATAAAAAATTAGAAGTTCTCAGAAAAATACCAAAATTTCAACATAGGCTAATTTCGATATTCCGAATCCAAAAATGAAGTCCATTTTGAAATATAAAACTTCTATAATTTTAAAAAGTGGTTATTACTATTCATAACGGCTACTTTGATTAGTCGTGGTGTTTTAGAACTCGAGGTTGCGTACAATGCAAGCTATTGCATTATTGAATGAGAAGCGTATCATGGAAGCTCGGGGTGTTACATTCTCCCCTCCTTCAATAAATTGCGTCCTCGCAATTTGAAATTTTTTTCTTTGAAAATAAAAGGTTGAAAATAGAAAATACCTTTGTGGAAAGCCCACATTGGAAATAAGGTTAATAAAATTTAGTCTTAATAAGGGGGAAATGGAAATAAGAAAGTCACCACCAAACTATGATCTCGATAATGGGAACATTGGTGGCAATTAGAGACATATAATTGGAGGAAAAACGTAAATATTTGTAGGGAGTGATTGAGGTCATCAATCACAATCAACTGTCAAATTGAGGGCCTCAAAGCCTTCAATCTATGTTGATTTGAAATATCATCAGTTCAAAAAGACATAAGGTATTAGGATAACACATTTTTTTTGTTTTAATATCCCTTTACTAAAGTTTAAGAATTAATTTATTCATTGAATAAGAGATAGGTATATATATATATATATATTTATGCTTGACAATTAGAGTTTCAACCTTCAACTCATCTTTCACTCAAAAAGATATAGAACTCAAAAATATTATACTTATCCTAATTGTATAAGGTTCCAAATATTTAGATTAGTAAAATTATTTTGTAATAACCAGGGACTTCCTGTAGGCTAGTGGTAGGAAATAAAGGCCTGTCGCACTATGGTTGTGGGTTCGATTCCTGCAGCTTTGTCCGACGCGACGGGTTATGCCCCACCCTGCAGGTTGTCCTTTTCCTAAAACTATAGTATCATAATATTTCAAAAATAATCTTCATAAATGCTTTAACCTTAAACAATACTATCCATGGTTCAACTTAATCCATTCCAACCTTAATAGTTATCCAAAATACCTCCGTCCAGACTTTCTCTAAAAGGTCTCTAAATTCCAAAATCAATTGTAAATCAGATTCCCCAAACAAAGAAAATATTCTCTTATTGTCACATACTAAAAATATGATTACCTTAATCATATTACCTTAATCAAAAAGTACTGCAGTACAATCTTTATATATATCACATTATTCTTATAACCAGAATATAATCCTTGAGTCCAAAAACACCAATACATTAATTATTCCGCTTCAACTGTAGTCACAGCATAAGATTGGCCTTGATCCCTTGGCCTTTTCTGAGGTAAGTTTCATTGACACTTAGGACATTCATTTTCATAATGCCCCATTTCCCTACAATTGTAGCATTCAACTTTGACAACCTCTTTATTTCCCTTGCAATCACGAGCCTGGTGACCCTTTTCTCCACATTTATAACAAACTCCCATTCCTTTTAGGAAAGTACCAGGGTGATTCTTCCCACAATTATCACATAATGGAAAATCATTCTTTCCCTTTTTCCCTTTATCTGTCTCTTGTTCCACCATTCTCTTCTTCTCTTGCTTTACTTTGTTGTCATAAGACTTAGAGAATTCCTTTTCTGTCTTGATAGCACACGAGACAATATCTTCGTATGATGAGAAGGATTGTGATACTAAAGCTCGACGAAGAAATGGTTTTAACCCATCAAATAAATGATCAATCTTACTCCTTGGGTTACGTATATAATCGGAAGCATGCCTCGCTAACCTTGTAAAGTTAGCCTCATACTTTGCAACATTCTCATCCTCCTTCTGCCTCAAACTCAGAAATTGCCTTTCCATATCTGCTCGATGGTCACGAGGAAAGTATTTTTCTAAGAAAAGATCTTTGAACACCCTCCATTCCATATTCGATACATCATCATATTCCTTTCTGTTTTGAATCAGCGGCCACCACTAATCGGCATCTCTAGTGAGGCGGTAAACTGCCATGACAACCTTCTCCCTTTCGCTACTCCCCAAGGCATGGAATATTTTTTCTAAGGAGTTTATCCATTGCTCAGCTACTAATGGATTTGTACCCCCATTAAATGTTGGTGGTTGTTGCCTCATGAAGAGGTCTAACATTGATCCTCCACGTTGCGGATCGGGGTGCTCCATACGAGTAAGGTTATTATTCATAACCAGAGTGACTTGTCCCAGTATGGTAATAAGTTGATCAACACCAGTTTTATCTCCAGATCCACAATAATTATCTTGAGCAGGAGGGAAATCCCTACACGGAGTTCGTGCATTGATACGGTTTCCATTCCTTCGACTAGGTTCCATTTCTATAGAATGGCATAAACTAGATTAGTTTATGAATCAAAATACATAATTCCATACTTATAAAATACTTAACATAAATTGATCTATTTATGGATATAATCCATAATCATAAAAAGGTTTTCATTGAGGAAGTATATACTCATAACCGTTCATAGTGGTTTGTAAAGAAAATGAGAATTATCCTAAGCATATCCCCCGGGAGTGTCGTAACCAAGAGTGCAGCAAGGCCCGTTGTCGTGCACCAGTTCCCGTTCGAGTTTAGCTCAAAGCGGTGTTTTCAGGTTTTACCCCTAGGTACATCTATGCCAGAGCCGCCTCTACCTGCTCGTATCCAGACAGGGATGTATTGCTCGGAAAACTCATAACATCTCTATAATACCAAAATTCTAGGAAGTTCTTCTATACTAATCCTCAAAGTCTATCTTTGGGCTATGTGCTCTAATCAGAGTTTATCTAAATCTAGCTTCCAAGGTTAGTACTAAACTGCCTCTAATACCAACTATAACGCCCCGACCCCAGCTACCCAGAGCCGGTGCGTTACTTCGTAACATTGGCATGATCACAAAAGATCAAGTCTCGAAAGACCGATTAGTTTAGTAGCCTTGGAATCACTAGATACATTCATAAATGTTACATTACATCACAAAGTGAAAAACTATAATAACATAGTCTCCATAGTCCACACTTCTATCATCTTCTGACTATCCCTGCAGGTCATTCATAAAATACTTCTTCACATCCTGGAAAACATTAAAACATTGAAAGGGGTGAGCTCAGATGCTCAGTAAGGATAACAATATTGCGGAAGCTTTCATAAATAATCATTAACATTTAAGGCAATGTATAACTAAAAAAAAGCCTTTTTAAACTTGAACTTTAGCATAATATGGAAAAAATAAAATGAGATAATGCCATTTACTTACTCAAATGGATATTCTACTAATCGAATAATCCCATGCAACATCAATAACCATTTTCATAATGATGGAATGCATAATGCCAGACTATCATAACCACGTAGCCAAGGCCTCGTGCCAAGACCACAAATAAAATTTTGTCAAGGCCTCGTTCCAAGACACTAGTTTGTCTCATGAGACCTGCCGATGCATCGAGGAGCTATATCGGGCTCCACCCATCACTTATTAAGTCCAATGCATTCCTCATATGAATAGGTTTAAACATATCATAAACCATAACATAATCGTATCACATAAAACATGCATAAAGGAAACATAACATTTCCACATTTCAATCACAAGATATAAATACAACACATTGATATAATAAAAATGCTTTCAAAACCATTTTCAATACCAAAATAAAAGAAAGTTAAAACTTTGTTTTTATTCTTCATTAAAAAAAATGATGGCTTGTAGAGGAAGCCGAATCTCAAATAATGGTCACGGCGGCGGAGAAGTCGTTGTCGCCGCATAAGTACGGAAAGAAAAACATTCCCTTTTGTCGTTTAGTAAAACACTTCGTATAAAAAAGATTCCTTTTGAATAAATGTAAAAGTCAAAGGAGTTTATACATTGTATAAAAGAAAGTTGTGTATAAAACCAAATATGCCTCAATGAAATGGGATTGAGACGAAGTCCTTAAAAAGATCATTTTTTTTAAATAATGTACATCTATAATGTGTATTCACTATAAGTACACATAAATAATGTACAAATACAATATAGGACATAATAATATCATGACATAATTTGAAAGTAGGAGATTAACCCAAAGAATGGAAGTTGGGTTAAGAAATTCCCTTACCTTGCGTCTTGTCCTGACTCGACCGTTCTTTAACCTCCTGAATAATAAAATAGAGTTAATTTATATTTACTTAAGAACCTTTTTCATGTTCATTATTCCATTTATATCATTTATTACCATGTTATGAACATTATTTAATTATTTAAGTTAATAACGGTCGTTTTGTCGATCTTTGGTACTTGAGTCAAAAATAAACTTCTTATAATTACAAGTTGTTCATGTGGTGAAATATCCATTATATCCAGAATTATATTCATGATGTAGATATCATATATATCATATATATACATTATATACATTCATTCATAATGTCACGTAACATTTAGAGGTATGAAATGAAATGCACCGTTCATGGAGACGGTAAGCCGTACGTACGCATGAACGCTACTTTCATTTCTATTTCATATTTAATGGAATGAAATCATAATGATATAAATTTATAATATAATTACAGTATAATATAGTGTATAATACCATTTACTCCATCCTTTATACATCCCACATATGGCATTAACGATTCAAATCACTTTGAGGGGGCGGTAGTCCGCACTTCCTAAAATGAAATTATCGCGTTTACCCATAATGGAAGTAATAAAGTATGCCATAAATGAGAAATACAGAAGCATAAGTAAAACATAAACATATTATATATCATATATAAAAATAGTTACATCTTAAAGGCCACCTTTGAAGGTGTTATATGAGTGTTGAACAATCATCGTTTCGTGAGGCAGAAATTCGCCATCCACAGAAACCATATGTTCTTTAACCATTAGATGTAAGTGTGTGTAAGTGTAGCTCGAATCCATCATATAACAACATCCTAGTATATTGAGGATACTAGTGTTGTTACAAAAGAAATGAATAAAAAGAGTTTAGGGGGTTGGAGAAGAAAAATGAAACAAAACAACATTAGAGAAGACATTACCTCAAAATCGGGTAACTCTTTTTGATTTGAGGCAAAGGCTTCCTTGGGAACAGTTCTGCCCAAAGTGAGGCTTCTAGGAGTAAGAGGGGGAAGTTGGGAGAGTATTTGGGCAGAGTTTGGCCGAGCCCAATGGCTTGAAAGTGTAAATGAGGTGGGCGAGTTGGGGGCCTTTTATAAGTGGAGAGGAGGGGCTCTTTTGGAAAGATTGAACTGTTACATTATTACACAATGATTTTAGGATTCTAAAGGTCCCACACTTATATAATTCGTGGATAAGGTGATAAGGGTTCGCAATCTACCCATACAATAGTCTTTGGACAAGTGTATTCCTTGGATTTTACATTATCTTTTCATTTTATTAAAATCGTTAAATAATGAGGTCATCGCTGCATCATAATGATGTCATACATAATTTAATTTATTTAATGTCTAAAAATTATAAAAAAATATATTATGATGTAGGAAATCTTTTTATCTTTCTAATGAATATTTATAATCAAAATTTGGACTTGTGTAACCCCACTTAAAAACTGTTTTAGTAAAACAACTCATGTTTGTGTCATTTTTTACTTTAACATTAAATAAAAGTTATTTATGTCATTTTCCAACTAAAGTGGCTCCATGGGGTCCCCAAGTTGACCCATGGATTGTCTCGGTCGTCCATGAATCATCCAATAGGAGTAGGACAAGTGTCAAGCTCATATCATATTAGTAAAACATTATTTTTACCTTAAACTACACTAATTACCTCTAATCGCGATTAAGAACTTAAAAGTTACTATTCACCAAAAAATTATTTTAATCTCATTGAACCAAATTTTACTTCTTTATGACAACCATGTATGTCATATTTTTAAAAATCAAATCACAGAAGTGGTAATATTTCATTTTAACGAAAAATCAATTTTTAACAACCACTTAGTGGTTTCACTATTCATCAAAAATTGAAGTTTTTCAGAATAAGGCCAAAACTTCACCCTAAGCTATAATTGATATTCCAAATTCAAAAATGATGTCTATTTTACAAAATTCCAAACATATAAGTTGCATTAATTAATTTTATAATTAATTCCCGCTGTTACAACAATTAGCGTGTTTTTAAGAAACAATTTATATCAAAAGATTGGCAATTGTTTATGTCCAATTTCAATGTTAAATTAATTCTAATGACCACCATTGGATAAAATGGTAAAAATATATTCTAATTATACTTTAAAACCACTAAAAATTATAATTTATCACTATAAATTATTTTGATTAAAAAAGTTGTTTTTAAGTATTTTTCACTATTCATAAAAAATTAGAAGTTCTCAGAAAAATACCAAAATTTCAACATAGGCTAATTTCAATATTCCGAATACAAAAATGAAGTCCATTTTGAAATATAAAACTTCTATAATTTTATAAAGTGGTTATTACTATTCATAACAGCTACTTTGATTAGTCGCGGTGTTTTAGAACTCGAAGATGCGTACAATGCAAGCTATTGCATTATTGAATGAGAAGCGTATCATGGAAGCTCGGGGTGTTACACTAATCCCATAGAAATTGATAATTTATTTTTTATATACTTTAGTATAAACTATTAATTGAGTTTTTGTATATTTTTACCGATATATTAATTTCTATGTTTTTAGGTGGTGTTGAGTAGTTATACTAAAACTCCATTATATGAATAAATGATTAGAACCAAAATAAAATTTTACATTCATTATTCTTGAATGAATAAGTAGAATACATGACACCATTTCATTTTAATGATCCACCTTTTCTCTTGTAATGGGATATGACCACCCATTATCACTGGGCTTTAAAGGTTTTTATCACTAGTTGTCTTCTACAAATCTTGTCTTATTACACTAGATCTCATAATTTCTTTGTTCACTATAGTTAAAACACTAGATAATTGGATATTATTATACTATATCATTCCTTGATTCCATCACATTGGTGGATTTCTACCATAATTAATCAGTAGTTTGGTACCCCTCCTTCCCAATCCTAAAGTATTTCTTTTTCAACATCATCCAGTTTCCAAGATAATTTTTCCTACAATTTAGAAATGTGGGAAGTTGTAATTTACTACCACCATGATATTTTTTACTCCATTTTCCAGAATTATACCCCATTATATGCTTACTATCTTCATTCTCAAGTGATCATTGAGAATCACCGATCTCTATTTTGATTTTTAGTGCACATATGAAAATTTTATTATAATTTTCAAAGTCATAAACCACTAAATATTTTTAAAGATTATAATTTAGACCAATAAATAATTTCATAACATTAATTTATGGGTTAATGAAAATGATTGAGGAATATCTTGAATTTTTTTATGTTTTCCTGATATTCCGTAATGGATTCGTTGCCCTTTTTATTGAGGACTAAGAACCGCCACCCAATTTCTTGTTTTAAATTATGAAGAAAACATTTAATAAATTTTTCTGAATTATTCCCACTCTATGTGTTAAATTCATTCTGAGGGTATTTTATTCTTAATAAACATCCACCACTGATCAGCTTCTCCATCTAAGAGATAAAAAAGCCACATGAACTAATATTTCCTAAATCATTGAATGGTAGAGAAGATATTTTCAAGGGAGTTAACCCATTATTATGTGATTATGATATTGGAAGATCCACCAAAACAAAGAGTCCCTTTTCTCATAATGTTCTACGATGAAACATGTTCATTTTTTGGGGGATGTGGGTGTTAAACCAGATTATATTTTCTATAAAAAACAAGAGTTAAATGATTTAGTATTATCATCATGTTCTTTAATACAACACTCATTTGTATGGGAATATATTTTACATAGTCATAATATTTCCCATCACAGAGGTTATTAAAACAATTCCTCGTATTTCCATCCATTGAATAAATAGAAATAAAAATAAGGGATGATAATTTTCAAACTATTAAACATATAAAAGAAAAACTATGAACATTGATGGTGTAACCAATAAATGACATGTATTCCTTAACATATAAATTTATATTAATCAATCTATGTTTTCCAAGGACTATTTCAAAGCATTAAATTTCATTGGAATTTTTTCCCGTTCATGATAGTCTATAAATAACATGGGATTAACTAAAGGATAACCCTTGGAAGTGTTTGGATAGGTGTTTAGTTTTTGGACTCTATTATGCACTAGGTAAAGGTTGATTTAATACCTAAATATCCATTTTTGAGTTATTTCCCCAAGGTATAACTATTCCATAGCTGCATCCACCTACCAATAGCCAAAAATGGAAGTATTAGTCCATAAAACCGATAAGTCTATACTTTACCAAAATTTTGGTATTTATACTATTTTTATTATTACCACTATGGTTTTCAAAATGATATTATAATAATAATCCCCAAAAATAAATAGACCTTTAACTGATACAAACTATGAATACCCATATATTTTATATAATTTATTTCAGGAATTATTATATAATGATGCACATAATACAATCTTAGAATATCATGATTCATAATGTCATTGTGAAAATTTTTACATAGGGAAATATATTAAAATAGGGATGCAATTAAATTATTTTAAAACTCTATAAAATAGACATAAATTTCATTGATCATTTAATACTACATGAGATTACCTACAGTCTTAAATAATAGAGGGGTGATCTATAAATACCATAAAGGGAATTATAATATTATATCATGATGTAAAGTAGTTCAGGTGATTTTAGGGGAATAAAATAGTGAAATAAAAGTGATAGAATTATAAAAATGAACAAAAAATCATGATATAATATGACAACATTAAGGAATAATAGGAATGAGGAAATAATTGTAATCATGGCATCATAAGCAGAAGTCATGGGTTACCAACAACACAACATAACATAATGTACTTAGGATAAATACCTATGAACCATACAAGGTATATCATGAGATAAAAACACTACAAAATGAATTTTGGGGATATATAAATCTATTCCCCACTATTATATTCATATCATATATATTCAATTCTGTTCTATATAGATCATATAACAAAAAACATTCATTAGTTAATTTTAATCCCCGGGATTAAGGAGTGCTGGTTTATTTAGTGGAATTACCCAATCAATAAATTATCCTTATAACTATGTGAATACCCTTGAGTGTAAATGGGGATGGGTATTCCCAACACTGGAGTTTGGCATGGAAAATCATGGAAAAATTTGAGAAGTATAATAGGTGTTCATAAATGATATTTTAAGGGATTTATAAGAGGGAAATATAGTCTCTCATTACATTAATATCATAAATAATGCAACGGTATGTGTAAAAAAGTATTTAAACATAAAAAATTGGATATCCAAGGTATTAGTACAAATACAATACTTGAATAAAGAGGAAGAGGAAGAGAATCCCTTACACAAGAGGTTTCTTCTAAAATCTTGGGAGGAGCTTCTTAAGAGCATGGGGAAACCATGGTATGAGATTAGATAGGGAAATGAAGAGGTAAATAATTCTGAATGGGTATAGTGTGATGAGGAAAGAGATGTTGGGTTCATATTTATAGTGAAGGAGGGGGAAATTCATTATCAATTTTTAATCATTAGGTCTTTGAATCGATGTAAAGAAATATATTGTACCACAAATCATCACATGATTTAAGCCCATTGTTTCTAACAAAGGGTATTGGTTTCTAATATTCTATTAGGTTAATAATTGAACTAATTTAAATAATACAATTCATGATGTGGAAGGGATTCATGTTCATAAATAATTTTGTTTAGAACTATAAAATAAAACATATATTTAGGATAATTCATTGTAGGTTGGTTAAATTAATCCAATAACTTCAAAAACTTATTGTTTTAAATATAAAACCCATTTTTTAATTTTTTTATCATATTTACTATATCACTTATTTTCTATTACGATGTCATAATACATAGAATATTTCTATATCATATTAAATTTTTACCCAAAAATTAGAAAATTGCATAAAATTATACATAAATTTCCATCATCTAATTTTGGTGAATTGTTTTAAAAAAATGATATATATTCATCAAAAATAATTTTCTAAATATTTTAATTTCTATATTAAATAAAAATACATAAAGAAAAATACTTGTTTCAAGATAGAATCTACATTCATAAATTAATAATAAAATAGATGGGACTTCATTAAATTATAGTATCCTTTATATTTAAATAAATATTTTTTAATAAGTCTAGTTCATGAAAATAATATTTATTTCAAAAAACATGGATTTATCAAAAGTGTATTTTAATTGAAACTATATATTTCCCTAAAAATATGAATTTTTTCTTTGATTCAAAATCCAATTTTTACTGAAAAATATATAATATTATATATATAAAAAGTAATAATGAAAATGGATGAATATAATCCTTATTTTATGAAATATATGAATTCATACTGCTAGGGTATAAATAAATAACCCCTATTACACCAACATACTCCCCAAGTGTAAGGTGTACGATGATAATACTTTCTTGGGGTGGTTCGATGAACAAGTTTTGGGTGGTGGTCTCTATAATCTTTAAAGTATCCCATTAATGGTTTTGATCAAGTTTTACTTGTTGAATCACAACTTATACTTGGTCAAAGGAAAGGGACCATGATTATATATCCCCCAGAAGCTCAGATAAATGAGCTTCAAAAGGTATGATTCTATAGGTCGAGGCCATCGATTATTCATTATTTTTCAATTAGGTTTTTTATAAACCTTAATAAGATCTAATATTAATTATCACTATATAACTAATATATTAACAATATTTATGATTAATAATGGACTTTTAAGAACAATTGATAAATTATGGCTATGTTTATAAATGAAAAAATAACAAATTAAATGTATGAAATTTGTTTTCTATAACTACATTACCTAAGAATGAATTGATTCATCCATAATAGAATTTCACTGTTAAAAGCATAGGTAATTAATGAGTGATTTTGTGGGGATATCCCTATATGTGAAGAGGTTACATCACAAATGGATCAGTGTATCATGGTATGAATGAACCAAATTTTAACCTTGACACTGACTATTAGTAATATTGACGGGATCCATATTTATTAGAATTCTAGGATTGGCGTAAGGGAATAATTATGGATGGATGTGCACTACTAGCTGTTGGAGGGTGTTACCTCATCTCAAATAAATTTTGGAAGTGTCCCATATGTTGTTTTGGATTGGGAATAAATGTGTAGTGATGGTATTTTGTGCTGGAACTCTGGTATGAGTGGGATGGTCAAGTTCATCCAATATGTTTGGTAATGAAAAAAGTTTGGGTCATAGAGAATAGGTTTTTGGTTCCACAAGGTGAAAATAATGATACTGTTACGATTGGGAGAATCGTATCAGTACTGAGTGAATGGAACTCAAGTTTGATGGGGTTTTGGGTATTATGAGAGAGGACAATGAACATTTTAGCTGGAACTGGGTAACTAATTTGTGAAAGATCTGATGATGTCTGGTTCCTTTCATAATAAAACATGAAATATTAAAATATGGTGTTAGTCAGTATTGGTGCAGTGGAATTGAGTAAGAGACTCTATTGTTGTGATTTTATAGTGACTCGAATCAGAGGGGGTCAGGTGCCTCGCATGATAGAATGATGGTGTAGGCATTAGGATTGTGATCCAACTATGTAATTACGCCATAATTTGTGTTAGGAGTGAGTTTTTTAATTTTAACAATCACATGATGGTTCCTGGTGTTTGGGAATCATGATAGGGAAGTTCGATGGTGCATCAAAAGGTGAAATTGAGTTTGTTTAAGTGAGGTTAGAAAGATGAGCCATGATGAATGTTTTTTGTGGTTGTAGATATGGTGACATTATAACCACATTGAGAGTATCATTCATAATATTATTACAAAGTTAGTGGAACATGAGAAGTCTGTTTTAGTAAAATATTCCTATTGTTGGAAACACCAAAACATAGAATCCACCATTGTGAGAAAAGTCTTGTGGTGGGTAGAACCATAATCCATAGGTTATTCTAGTTAATGTCACTATGGTGTCTTGGGATAAAAGGGTGTGGTGAATTCCATATTAGTGTAGGTGTTTCTATCCTGTTGGTGGCTTGGCCACTAGAGTGTAGTGCGCCTTAGTGATAGAGTTGTGAAATAGAATCATATTCGTCATATAGAAATGTGACATGTCCATTTAATAGTGAATTTCATACCATGTAAGTACAAGAGATATGATTTGATTATTATCATGAATTATAATGAATGAGAAGAATTATGGTTGGGTGTTTTTAATTCCTGGCTGATTTTTAAGTCATCCGATTTTGGAGAAATTTTTAAATTTTAATATAGAGTGGATGTCTCATTATGAATTTGGACTGAGATCAGAAATATGATCATTAATACTTCTCAATGTGGTATTTTTGAACATGATGTGTGGTCTAAATTTTGGTAAAGGTTCTCGGGTGAGCATTAGAGAAGGTCTGGGTGGACCGAGAGCTAAATTTTCATCTACTGTAGCTATTCACATTATGAGCCATGTGGTTCATTCCATAAATGTGGCTATAAGAGGGTTGGATCCATTTTCCTCAAGCATTTCATATAAAAAAAACCTAGGGTTTATGATGTGAATATGTTGGGATAAAGGAATTCACACCAAGAACTCCCTAGTTCTTGCCATGAATGAGGGCCCATGTGTGTTTTTCTTAGCATATGACGTTTCATAATTTGGGGGGTCAGGGGACTTAATGAATAGGTGTTTAGGGAATTGAGTTAAGTCCATTTATAACTGATTCTTCCTCCCTTAATCGCTTATTTGAAACCCCTTAAAAAGGGATGATATTTGAGTAATTCTAGAGTGGTTTTATAGTAATATCATCTATTTATTCTTTCATTATTTCCATTTGTTGATAGCCACTAATTTCATTTTGGTTTTGGATAGGTATTCATTTAAGAGTTCATCAGGTCATTATAAAAGTTACCAAATTCAATGATGATTTCATGAAAGGTGGCTATTGGATGTTTTTAATGTTTGAACACATGTTGTATTTTGTGATTTCAGTTTAGGTAAGTCACTAATATCATTTATTTAGGGTTTTTACCTAAATTTGATGAAATTGGCCACTAACCAGATACTTGGGGTTGAAGATTTTTGATGACATAGTATGGAGGGAATGTTTTTGGACTTATAGTTGTGGTTTTTTAGTATCTAATGATTTGGTGGTTCTTGGTGATTCTATTTTTCCTTCTTCCTATTTATTTTTTAATTAAATATTAAATATTAAATATATTTAATTACTTATTTATCAATTATTGCATGAGATAGGTGATAGGAAGTGTGAGAAAAGGATCAGTGGGCATAAATGATGATCGATACAGCTCAACAGGGGGTTAACTCTATGTTCTATATAGGTGTAATAGAAACCCAACCATAATATACAAAGATAAGGAGTCCTTTTAATTTATAATCTATATATATATATATATATATATATCCAAAAATAGATATATGAAATGTCCAGACCCGGCTCACCACTAAACTGGAGGCCGGACCAGTTGCAACATTACCTCAAGCACACCTCCCCATACGCCAGAGGTTGCCATCTAACAGCGAGGGTTTAAGGATAGTTAGTGGGGAGACTATACCCTCATTTTAGTGTAAAAAAATAGAAAAATACAATAAATAGCAGAAATGGTAAAATAAATGAATAAACAGCAGAATGAATATTTTATAATTCTTGTACAAAACAAATGGCCAATGAAAAATTATATAATAGATGCATGCATGACATGCTAGTGATACAAAAGTAGAAAATAGTGAACAAAATAGCATTCTTTACCTTCCAATGCATAAATAAAAAAAATGACTCAAATCCCCAAGGGCAATCTCCTCGAGCATCCGGAGCCTCCGCTCGGTCCTGTGCTCCTAAATCCAATGTAAATGAAAACAACAAAGTCCTGCAACCAAATAGAATCTACTCAGGTACCTAGTCCAATGGTGGCCCTAGTAGGGTGTGAGATATAAATCTCAGTAGGCCGGGACCACCGGTGTCTACCCCAAACCAGACATTTAATAAATAACTTATAACATGTGAATGAATGCATAAATTAAGTAAACGGTACCATGAAACTATATACCCATGTACCTGCTTCAACCCTCACCTGGTGTCTTAACCTGCATTATACATTTGTCATACATACTCAATATTTATTATATAATCATTCATCGATTATTAATTATTCCAATCTTAATAAATTATGATGGTCTTGAGATTCGGCCTACGCCCAACATCTCCCGTATAAACCACTCACCACAGATGTCTCTAGAGACTATATAAGTAATCAAAGTAAAGAATAATTCCAAGCTTGTGCTTTGGCAAGGATAACACGTCATAAGTTATACAATTCAACCTTTCATATACTATGTTTTAGACCGCCCACTATAATTGGTTCACCCAAATCATAAATAATTCCGAAACCTTCCTCATAAACAATTCACAAATCATCATGTCTCAATAGCCTTCATTAACCATTAACTCATTTCTTGCACGAACAATCGGACCCACAATCCAATGATAGTTAATGGGTGTAGAACATCATGTCTAGCACCCTCGTGAGTATTTAGAACGTCAGTCCTTGTCTCACAACACATGGGTATTTGGAGCATCAGTCCCTGACCCATAAATGAATATTTGATTGCATGCTGGGTGTAGAACGCCATGTCTAATACCTCGTGAGTATTTGGAGCTTCAGTCCTTGTCTCACAACCCATTTATCAATCATACATATATATTTATCATTGGTGTAGAACACCATGTCTATCACCCTTTGAGTATTTAGAGCTTCAGTCCTTATCTCACAACCCATTTATCAATCATACATATATATTTATCGTTGGTGTAGAACACGATGTCTAACACCCCAAAACCATCCATTAATTAATTCATAAATTAATTAATCCAATCTGTTAATTAATTCAAAAACTAATTAACAACATAAATCACCCATCAAAATTCAACCCTTAATTATCCATTCAACATCTCAATAGTAAATAATTAATTAACAATTAATTGTTCTTAGCAAGCCAAATAAATGACTAACTCAACATTTAATTATCCAAATTCGTTAACAACTCTGATCCCGTCCACTCAAACAGTGATTCGTCCAGGACTTTAACAATTTACATGCACATCATAATCATCAAAAAACATGCTGAACAAGCCCATATATTTAGCAACCATCTCACACATCATCTCATAATATAGAACAACTCCATCCAAGACATCTTTATGCATGGAAATCTAACAAGTATCAAAAAGTACCCTTGTCCAAGAATCGTAATAATCAATCAATTCACAATCATACTTTAATGCATGAAAATTAATTAATTAAATATTATCTCTTAAACCAAAAAAAATTAATTAACCATTTAACATTTAACATGTAATAATTAATCCATTCATTAATTATTACCAATTTCCAATTTATACTTTTGAACATGTCAAATATTAAATATTCCCAATCATAATTAAATGCCAAAAATTTTATTCCAACTCATAACTTGATAATTAATTCTAAAATTAATTACCCTATTATACATTCTTCCCATTCAAATCATTTAACTGTTTACTCTTATCACTTTATCCAAATTAGAAAAACATGCTTAAAAACAACACAAGTTCAAGCCCTCATTTATCTCACGTGGCCGACATCATTTAATAACTTCAAAAGTGTCATGCATCAAAATATCATAATCTATGAAACTTACATTATCAATTTATTTAGAGAAGCTACAATTCATAAAATAAAGTGTTAAAGATTTGAGACCCTACCTCGGGGTGGAACCATTTTAAATCTGAAGCGCTTTACTGTACTTGGCAGCAACCAGTCCGCAACTCGTCAGTAATCACACACGTGCACACCTTTATATATATATATATATATAGATGTGTGCGTTGTCTATATTGATCAACGAAAATTACATATATTAAATCAGTAACCCGAATCAAAGTTGTAATGAACAACACACCTCTAACTTGGTACTAGGAACTCATAATAAAATTTAACAGGCCTTAATATAACCGGTGAAAAACCTAACTGCGGGTTTAGAAACTAACCTGAACCAACAGCGGCAAGACAATTCGAGACCATCTGCCTTACCCTTGGCGGTGGATGTAGGATTATAGACCAATGGGTCCTAAGTAAAAATTCACATATCCTAATAATAAAGGAACACATCGATCGAATTAAACCAAAAAATTTTGGGTTTAGCTGAGAAAACAAGGTGAGAGAGAGGAGTCAAATGATCGATGCAAATCACCAGTTATACACAGATAGACTCACCTTGATGAGGTAGATAAGATTCGTGAAGAGTTTGAGGGGAATCATCACGTGCGAAGTGGATTCTGGGAGAGGGGTGGTGCACCTCTAGGTATTTCTCGGAGGGGGGTTGCGCCACGGAGGTCGCGCGATGCAGGAGCTCCACCCGGGTCTCGCGCTGCTATAGGGAGGGTTGCTTGGGGGTTAGCATACCTCTTGGTCGCACCTCGGGAAGGAGATAACGCCAATGAGGGAGCTTCAAGGAGGGAGGAAGGGGTCGCGTCATGGGGTGCCCTGATGCGTGCGTGTTGCACCTTGTGCATAGGGAGGAAGAAGAGGGGAATTTGATTCCCTTTATTTTCTTTTTCAAACCCATAAATTAATTTCCATTAATAATAGTTATTATTAAACTCTTAAAACCCAATAATAATACTACCATTAATGCGATAATAATAATAATAATACTCATTTTATTATTATTATTATACACATTAAACACTTATCTAAAAAGTAAAAAAACTCCCTAATTAATCCTTCTTAAAGGAAACATTTCATTTGAGAAAATAAAGCTCCCCTTTACTCATCAATTAAATTAAAATATCTATGACTACAAAGTAATAAAAAATTCCGTTCCCACAATTGATAAAATCCATTTTTCCTTCAATTTAATTAATTAACAAAATAATAATAATAATAATAATTAAATTATCATTATTATTATTATTAAAAATTTGTTTTTTTAAATTATAACAAAAACTCTCCAATTCATTACTATTATTATTTATAATAATAATATCCATAATGATCAATAATTATGACACTCATAAAACCATAATAATAAAAATATAATTATTATTACTCAAAAATTTGATATAACCCAATAACTCTATTAAATAACCGCACTCCTTCATTAAATTCGAAACTACTTATTTAATTAAGCGTTTCATCGAGATACCCAAGAGCCTCATTAAATTCACCTATATATTACACCCCATTAGATAAAAACAGAACTTTGAAAAACCCTATAATTAAATTGTGTTAAAAGAAACAATGAAACACCCATTTTAATCGTGTCTAACCTCCCCATTTAAATCCACATTAATTATACAATTAGTTTTAAACCTTCATTTATTTTTATTGTAATAAATGTTTCGTAATTAATTATAAAACTCTATATTGGTCATTAAATTATTTTAACATTTGTTTAACTAACCACAAAAATAACAATAACATAATTATTATTATTCAAACATTCATTTATTTTAAAACCCAAACCCCTAATTTATTACAATATCATAAATATGATAAAAACTCAAACCCATAACCCCTCATTTAATTAAAAGTTTCATTGAGAAGCTCAAAATCCACATTTAATTCTCATAAATGATGCACTCGTTTAACATGAAATTAAAATATCAATGTGTCAAAATAATTTATGACTCCTTAATAATAACAATGACATTATTATTTTTAGCACATTCCCCCATTTAATAAGAAAAGGTACTTTAATAATTCTGAAACTCTTCATTTAAATAAAATGGTTCTTTGATAAACCCAAAATCAACGTCAATACCTTCAACTTCCATTTATTTAATTCTTTAACATTAAATAAATTTAACAACAATAATAATAGTAATAATAACTTAATTATTATTATTATTATTAAAACATTATTTTAATTAATCCAAAACTCTCATGTAATAATATTTAATTAAAATAATAATAATAATAATAAATTAAATAAGATAAACTTACAGGTTGAACCGCAACCTTGCGCTGCCCATGCGAATCCATTAAAGTCTATTTTTTCGGATCTGGTGCACCCGAGACTCATTAGGACACCCGCTAAAATTTATCAGGTAATTACGCAATTCCAGAAATGACACCATTAGGTGTTCCAACACTCAGAATAAATTCCAGAGATCGGTTTAAAAAAAATGAACCGTTGATAAATCAAAAAAAATTAGAAAACATTCATATTTTAACCCTGTTAAAAAACATGGGACTTTACAATATTCCTATGGATTGAAATGGTTTAGTTTACTTTGATACTAGTTACAAAAAACATATTATTTTAGTAAAATATTCATTATATCAAATATGTTTATTTATATATAGTAGCCTTCCAGACTCATCATTCTTATAACCATCTTCATAATCAGGGGAAAAATTAAATCATAAGAAGGGGTGAGATCATATGACCTGCAAGGGTAAACATGAGAGATATAAATCAGTGAACATATAGAAGAATAAGATAATAATATTGGTATGATATCATGATCATAACACATTATATTCCTACTAAATCTACCATATATTTCAAAGATGATTCATGGAATAAAACATTATGATTTAAAAATAAAATTATCCATAAGGACGAGGAATCATTATATTTCAATGATGAGACATGGGAATATATCATAATAATAAGACATAATATTATCTCATGAACATAAGAATATAAAATTATGTGCTCATTCAAGTTTGACTCCCAATACTATCATTGTGGATAAAGTACTAAAATGTAAATACCTACCCTGGAATTTCCAACATTCTCTTAGGATTATCTTTTTTCTAGTTAAGTCCTATATATCTTAAAATTATTTTAACTATATCAACATTTTAGATATTTTAAACTACGTATTCATTACCCAATTAATTGGAGGGATATATAATTCTAGGCCTAACCATCACATAATCAAAACCCATTCATAACTATGAAATATAAATATAATAAATTCATTATATAATCATATCATAACCCATGGAATGAAAATGAGATTCACAAACATTTAATCATTTCATAATATAATCAATCATAGAAAATAAATGTGTTTAGTTAAACTTTCATCATCATAATAACAAACAATTTAGGGAAATATCAATGTTGGTATTATAAGAACATATCCTTGTGAAGCATGGCGATCCATAATGGAGGTTCACAAAGACAAAAATACCATTAAAAGATCATTCATACATTTAATTGAAAACAAGAGAAAATATCCTTTTTTATAAATATTTTCCATAATATAAATGGAATATTGATAAAATAAATTTACATGAAAATAAAAAAGTATATATTAAAGGAGGATTCATAGAAAATAATGGTTATAATGGATGGAAAATTTGTTCATGTTGTTTTCGTTAAAAGAATACATTCTTTTCACACTGTTATAAAAATTTAAAAATTTACATGTTTAGAATAAAATTTATTTAGATGAGTAGTTATGGATTTTATAACTAAAGTAAATAATATATCCCAAACCTATATCCATCATGGCCCTATGTACCTCAGATAAGTTCCTCATGTCATATATCTTTTTTCTCTATATGATATTTAGTAATACCATTTCATAGAGAAATATTCACATAGTATGTGTTTAAAAATATTAATTAATATTAAAACAACAATATAACATGTATCGTCAAATAAAAAATTATAATAAATAAGAATAATAGTTTAATCATAAAAAGTAAACAGTCATAAATCACATTAAATAATACATTATTATTTGTAAATTCTATATTAATAATTTTACTCTTAGTTAATTATAAACAAATAAATATCAATATGAAAATGGAAATGAAATTATATCATACGATTCCTTAAAAAATATATTCATCTAACAATAATATTAAATTTATCACAATGTAATATTAAATACTCTAATAAATCATTCAGAATAAAAAAATAATTATTTTAATATTAATTTACATCAAGAGGAATGTATCCCAAAGTCATATTTTATTATTAGTAAAGTTTCATAGAATTTGAAACTCAATGAGTTTCCCTTTGGTCCCATATGTTCTTAATTTATACATACATGCATTATAACACAACATTATTAACATGAAAAGTGTTATCTTCACCTACATTAACACTTCAAACATCAATAGATGGAATAACAATCATTTAATTGATCTGATTTGGGAAATATCAAGGATTTCACCCAAAATAAATAAAAAATAGCATATAATTTCAAATTCTAAATCAATAGTTGAATGAGTGATATTAATCATGGGTCTTATAATATCCTACATACCGAGAGTTTTCTTCTTTAGAAGGTTCTCAATTTTCATGAGTATTAGATGTGGTCTAAATGGAAAAAGTAAGGAAGGATGAGTGAATAAAAATAGATGGGAGAATGCATAAATTTTATTTTAAAATAAATTATTTGAAAAATACCATAATACACATATTTAATGAAAAATAAATATAGAAACTACAATTTCTAAGTTATTTTGGACATCATATTGTTGATGTAATTCCACTGTGATTTTGGAAGGATCCATAACTTCAATGAAGAATATTTTGGCTTAATAAACCTATTATGTGTAACAAATCATGTCATTATGTATAAGTAGATTCATAAGAAAATAAACTTATGTGGAACCAGAGTAGGAGGCATCATGATTTTTTATTATTATGTTAATGTTTTGATAAATGGAATGGATTTTTGAATGAATTTACTTTTGTTAAATGTTTTGGAAGAAATATAGTAGTTTATGAGAAGGTAGGAAGTGGTGTAATTCTATAAAAAGTGTAGAAAATGGAACTAGGTACCCAATTGATCTGTATTCAGTACCCAGTGTGGTTTCCAAAAGATTGTGTTCCCATAGATGGCAACTGGGTACATGGTGGCCATCAAATAGGTACCTAGTGGCATATGGCCTAATATTTTTAAACATTAATTATTAATTTTTCTTATAAGAGTGGGGAATGACCTTGTATTGATAAAATGTGAATATAAATATAGTGATTCATCAAGTCATCTCCATAGGGATATATATTTGATTAAACCTTTAATAAATTATTTATAATGCATAGAACAATAAAATGTAGAAGAATTTATGTGTGTCTTTCATGTAATAATTTAAATGTATTTCTATGTTTTATATTAAGATCATATGTGTGTGATGGTATTTTTAGTGTCAGTATTGTAAAATGTACATGGAGTATTTATTAAATTTATTTTTTGGGGGGTTTTAAAAAACTTATTTTCCCTGTCTGGTATTAACAATTAATTTACAAAAAATCCTAATTTGAAATATCCCCAATTCCATATATACTCTAATGATATCCAATGAATTAATCATGAAGTAAAGTGTCTTAATAATATTTCTCTTATACTTTATGTGAAATGATTTCATATCTTTTTTGAGGACTACATTTCCCCTACACCCCTAGAACTCACATCCATTAGGATATAGTGGTCATGGATTAAATTATTGATTAGGGATTCAACTCTCATTTCTACACAATCAATAATAAATTATTTAACACATATATAATTAGTCAAAACAATTAAGAACAAGGAATAAATAATAGAAAATACATGGTTTAAAATATAATGAAACATGAAAATAGATAACATTCCATCATCCCCTACAAGTTTTAATAACCTAATGTGATAAATAAAAGGTAAACAATAAAGGGAATTGAATTATACCCCATGGATGTTATAGGATAGCTCCTCACTTTGGGTATCAAAAACTTCCTCTTTTTTATTGATAATGAAAAAATGGGTTCATGGAATCTAGAAAGATTGGAATATAGAATAATATAATTTAGAGGTTATATGTATAAGATAGTATAATGACAATTGAGAATGTAATTAGAGTATGGAACAGGTGAATCCATTGTTTGAATGGATATAATGGGTATACATTTATTCATCAAATATTTAATTAAGGATGAGTATGTACAACTTCATATTTGGATGTGCGGGGGGAAATTATATGTATATAATTTAGAATGAATTATTTTGATGATTAATGACAATGGGAAACAAGTAAATGGGTTTTTTTGGACACCCAATAATGAATTCTTATCTCCTAGTTATCCCTTGGTCATTATATGAATCTTGGTGGTAATATCTCCAAATGGTTCCAAGAAGTACCATTTTTACCCATAGATTTTGGGGGAACATTCATGAGTCTTCATCCTTTTCTCATTCAATAAGAATCTTCCATGGGAAATTCCTTATAACTACTTAAATTTTGGTTAAATATAATTTTATGAATATTCTTATTACTTACATATTTCCCATGTTTAATTGGGACGACATGAATGGGTTTGATTTAGATCAGGAAATCTTACCTTATATTAGGTATGATTATCTTGTTTGAGAATTAATAGGTTTCATCTATTCTTGTAACCTTGAATTATTTGTGAAAATGGATTGGGTTTGAGGTTATGTTCAGAGGGTTTGAAAAACCATTAGGATAAAAGAGACCTTTTTAAGGGCCCGAGTTACCATTGAGCCCTATGAATCTATTATGTAATCATAATATTACATTAGCAACCAAGAATCCATTGGAATTGTAAGGGGGTTTATTAGATATTGGGAATTGCTTTTAAATAGTTAAAATTATTACAAAGCCTAAGAATCTTTTAGAAAAGTTGATGTTACAATAGGAGGAAAAGTTATATTATAGAGGTTGACGGTGTATTGGATCCTAAGAGTATGTTGGATAAGACCTAAAAATATATTATAATACATGCTTATATTATATCAGGTAACATATTATTTCTTGTGATGCTTCCTAATGACGGTAGTATGGTATAATAGAATTTGATATTTGAGAAACTAAATTATAATTGTATATAACATTCATCATGGTTGAGAAATAAGAGAACACCCTTTTATTTTCATGGATTCTTCTTTGAAATTCATTGGGGGGGTCGATGATCCATTTTGGATATTAGTGAATTTCGAATGCTGTGGGTAATTGAAAATAAAAAAAATATAATGAGGGTGTTTAAATGGATGAAAGGGATATACACGAGGCTTGATATAATGGATGTAATTATATGAAGATGAATTTCTTATTTCCAAAACACTTCCAGTACTTCCCAAAAATTTCACCTATCCACATTGAAAATTAAATGGGGGAGGGACTCCTTAAAAACACAGACACACATTTCCATCTCTCAAAATTATGAGTATAGATTCAAATTATTTTTGTTTCCTTCCATCTGTAGTACTGACCCATTATATACTAAGTGTGTTTATAAGATGAACTAGTTGTCATAATTTTCTCCTACTATAAATCAAGTAATTATCCATTGCCCATGGGTATTTATGTTTATCCATGTATGACATAAGTGCTCTGTTTTGTTCCCATGGTGTCTACATGCCTAGGTTGAGTTTTTGGGGAACAAGCCACATTTTCATTATCAAAATCCCTACAATTCCTTTGTATAAAATCAAATTATAACAACCAAAAATATATTTTTATCTTTTAAAACACATGAATTCAATATTGAGTGTCTCAAAACACAATCCTCAAAATATGATATTTAATAATGATAATTTCTTAATGTTTTTATATTATAAACTATTAATCAATGAATTATTATTCTAAAAATATCCAAAGATGTATTTCTAACTTATTTATTTATATATATATTGAAAATATAAAATATTTTCAAATTATTAAAGGAAAATTAAGAAACATTTGTGTGATGTATATTCCCACACACTTGATTATCACTTTTTCCTTAAACAATTCCTATCAATAAAGATATCAATAATAATTTATATCTTCCCAATATTGAGATGTACTCATTGAATTTTAATTTCTAATGAATTATGTGAATCCCAATATTAGCATGAAACACCATTACGAATCCCACTTCCTCATTCATATCATATAACTTCAAAATTTCCCCAAATCAGTGATTCAAAACTAGGATCCAATCGAATAACCTCATTTTTAATATATTAATTGGAGTTCAACAATCATTATTTCCTTTATAAATATTAATAACTATAAAATCATTCCACACCTTTTTAGGTATATTATGTGTAATGTACTTATTAAAGATTTGAGTAGGACTAATCCAGAACTAAGAAATCCAAATTAACAAGAATCTCATGAGACTAATAGGAATATTCAGGGAAAAAAATAAGGGAATGGAATTTTTCTTTCATATTATACTTTACTCTTGTTGATGGTTTTTTATATTTCTCTCCCAAACCACACACATGTGCACACACAATCAAACTTGTGTCAAGATATTTCAATCGAATTCAGTTTGAATCTTTGTTTCCCAAACTAATCAAATAAAAATGATTTATCAAATTGCTTTTTAGGGTGATCCATCAAAGTGTCACTTATGTTTAGAAAAAAAACAAATCACTCAATATAGATTTATTAATCCAATACAAACATGTTAATTCTGAATCATCGAATTCCTATATTATTAACCCTCAATGATCAAGTGTTACAAATTTTTTTTTTTATTTTTTTGAGGTGGATTTGTATCCTTAAGTTATTATGGATATATTTCTCTAAATTATCTTTATTTATAATCACAACACACAAGAAAATTCACCCCCACACTTTCTTTTAAACATGTGATTAATGTATGCATAAGTTATGATATGAAATAATGAATTGAAACAATTATTTCAATTATATTGGAAATGACATATAGCGATTCATACTTTTATGAAATATATATTACATCTAAATAGGTGATTATTCTGTACATAACTTAATGATTCATTCCAATATCATATAAGAATACTATATGTGGAAAATTATAAACATAAACAACTGGTTCATAATAGATCTACATCGTATCCCATGTAGATCATTATAAAAATCACCCTTATTATAAATTTCATACATAAAACCATTATTCTAAACATTGTAAAAGGAAAAATTAGAAAGGGTGACCTCTAATTCCCAATATGGTTAAACAAGGAAGATATAAAAAATCATATGATAAAAACATGATAAAAATGGTATTACAACATGAGCATAAAATTTTAAAACCACAAACTATATATAATACAGAAATTTTATTGAGTTATGTAATTAAAATTTTGAGTTTATAAGAAATGAATCGCAAATGAATCAAATAATAGGATCCATGAGTGCATAATATAGGCATAAGATATGAGTTTATTCTATACACATAAAAACAGAAAATAATGTTCTTTTTTATTCAAGGATCATTTCCCAGAATATCATAATAAAATGGGTTAACTCTCCGAAATATAACAGTATTCATTGTTCAGTACCTAAACTATCATAGTTTAAAAAGTCTTTAATCGAACTGGGTTCACTCTATATTCCATCCCTATTTATCTCATGAGATATCAATATTTACCCATTGCATTAGAGGGAGATATAGGTTCCACCCATTACATAATGAATATAATACATATGTGTGACATAATATGACAAATCATTTATGAATTTAGACTCCATGAAAATAAAAGGGTTTCAAAAATATTTCACAATTGCATAACCCATGGAAAAAAGTGGGTTTAAAAAAAATTCATCATTTCTTAATAATGTAACCCAGGGAAAAGGAATGAGTTTTATAAAAATATTTTCATCATAAAATTTAAACTTCCTAATAAATAATAAGGATTTTACCCTTGGATAACATCACCATAAAATCATAATAATTCTCAAAGTTTGTTTTCTTTTATGGAAAAAATATAATAAAAATAACATTTTAATCATTATGGAGGAAAATAACATATCCATTTTAAAAACTAAAATTAAAATATCAAAAATTACAAATTATTATAGAATACATTTATTTTAAAATAACTATGGAATATAGTATAGGAAGATTCATACCATTTAGAGTTTAGGATGGTAGTAAATTTCCATCATGTAATATAAGTAAAAATTAAATAATTTTTTTACTCTTTTGTTAAAAAGGTCAAAAAGTACTTGAATCAGAAAATGGAAAAAATGATTCATTTATAAACTTTTCATAAAAACATAAATTTTGTTAAAATGGAAATTATAAAATCATTTTAAAATAATATATATTTTTTCCTTTGAAAACATGGATATGGAAGAAAAACTATTCTCAATCAAAGAGGGAAATAATGTTGTTTTTTGTAAAACATATTTTCTATCTCTTGAGTACTTGAGGTGAGGAAAATGAAAGGAAAACCTATGTTTTCCTGAAATTATATGATGATAATAAAATTTATCTATATTTTAGGAGGTGGTTTATAATATTTCATCATTATTACTTAATCATAAACAATTTCGTTAAATAGTGAGATTTGTAACATAAAACCCCTTACCTTAGGTTTGACATCCTTGATATGTTTTTGAACCCGATATATAATAAATATAGTTTTATAAAATATCAATTATATAATCATAAAAGTATATATTAAACTATATATGATAAAATTTTATACTTTTATCACCCTTTTATTAATAATTCTTTATTAAAATCAATATTCCGAGGAATATTGCTTAGTTTCTCAAGTATATTTTGGTTTTTTATTTACAATATTTGTATTTTGAACATATTTAAATAATCCCAAGAATTTTAATCATGGTATAAATATCATATCTATTCTGTATATATATATATATATTTATATTCACCCATAAAATTAAGGGATTTAAATATATGTGATTAAGGAAGTATAGAAGATAAATTTTAGTGTTTTAGCTATTCAATAATTTTCCAATATGTTCGATGAAGGGAAAGGAAGGGGTCCCCTTTATAATTGATGGAATGGGAACTCTGAAATTTCATAAAATATTAAGTTAGTGTAAATTAATTTTAAAGTAAAAGATTGACCCAAATTGATAATATTAAAATTTAATAAGATTATTGGTATATATAATCTCATATGAAAAAATTGGACAAGTTTGGATCACATTTTACCCTTATCTTTTTGTTTTTTCCCTTCATTAACCCTTTTGACATTTACTATAATATTAATGTTTTCTACATTTTAAGGGCTAACAATATTTGTATAATATTAAAATCAACCCATTAATGAACGATGGTTTATTTTTATAACCATATTACATTAATTGTTTTGAATATATCAATATTATAAATCTTATGTCATTTAATAAATTATTATTTATTATATAATATCATTATTGTCATTTTTGACACTATTCATTTAATTTTACCTTAACTACATTAAAATACTATGTAATTCAAATATAATTATTTCAAAACTCCCTAATATATCATATATTTCTATTAAATTTATGGGACACATTAAAACATTCAAATTATATTATTTCCAATATTTTTAAAAGCATTTATTATATTTTTTATTAATTGGAGAAACATTACATCATTGTTTCATAAGCTATTAAGGTCAATATATAAGTACTAAAAAAATATAAATAAATTTATATAATGAAAATAATATCATTAATCTAAAAAATGATACTTATTTTAATTAAAAACTTTTTTTCCCTTTTTAGACACATAAGTGATAATAAAAACAAACAGATTGAAATTTTGTAACGTTCTTTGATATGAATATTATATTTGTCATTTTCATGGAAATGTGTCCATTAAACTAATAAATTTACTTCCAAAGTTGATATGTTTATAATTTACTTCATACAATAAGAATTATTATGAACAATTGTAGCCTTATCACTTAGTTTTAACTTAAATTAATCCAATTCACTCTTTATTGAGGGGATAAAGTTTACCATAATTTATATTCATATTATCCAAAAATAAAATAAGAATATTTACCAAATTTCACATCCTAATTATAAATATGTATTTATTTTAAAATTATTCAATACCAATAATGTTCAGAAATTAATTTTAATTTATGTTCACAAAAGGCAATGAGAATAAATTTTTAGAAAAATACATTGTTTAGTATAAAACTCAATTGATTATTATACTTTTCATAATAAAAAAATTAGATCAATGTTAAAACATTTTATTTAATAAATTATATAAAAATTTAATTAAAATAATTCAATAATATTGATCAATTTCATTTATTAAGATTAAACTAGATTCTGAACATAAACATATTTTTCTTGAAAAACATTCCCATTATATTAAAATGATTATTATTTTCATTAATAATTAATTTAAAACTAATGAATTTATTTTATACAAATGTGAACATAAATTTTCACAATTTAGTTAGTCTTATTCATACCTACCAATCCATTGAATAATTTATAAAATTAATTTAATAGTACATTGTGGTTTCTCTAAACTCAATGTTGCGTATCATGCCAACTATCAAAGAAATTAAATTATTTTGAAAACAAAAATACTTAAAATCTGTAGGTGTTACATAATAGCCCCATTATAAGAATTTAACAATAGAAATGTAATTACTTATACATAAATAAAAATATATACTTCTGCCTCATCATATCCTCAGGTACCCACATGTCTTCATCAAATTGATGATTTGACGACAAAACATTGACCAGGTGAGTGATATTTATTTTGTAGAACTTTCCCTATATGATCCAGAGTCTATACCGATTGTTCCTCATAAGAAATTCCTTAGTCTAGTTGTACTGTCTATTTTTTCAGTACATGTGGGGGATCATATTTTTACCTCCACATGAGAGATGCAGGGAACACATCACAAACATAATAGAGATTCTGTGGGAGAATAAACTAATAATCTACCATTCTAATAAGATCAGAAATTTCAAAAAGTCCATTATAAATAGAGATTTAATTGAACTTATTTAAAAAAAATCATCATCCACTTCTAGGGTGAAATTTTTAGAATAACTTATCACAAAAATCAAACTTTATATCTTTCTAATTATTATCAAAAAAACTTTTTTTTGAATATGAGCTTCCCATTATTGTTGTTGAATGGATCTAAACTTTTTTTTATTTCATTAGATACATCATGTAATAATTTCTTTATTTATATATATTTAGTCTATCATTTTAGATATATTTAATTCTATATATATAGGTATTCATAAGTATCAATTATAAAGATAAATGAAAAGATAATATTATAAAAATATTTAACCAAAGGAAGGTGTTGATTCTAACCAACTTTCAAGACCACAGAGCTAGCTATAAACATTTATTCTAGAGATTGAATGGTTCTGTTAGACTAGAAATATGTATGAGGATGATGAATATTTATGAAAATTAAGTATATATATTTATAATTATAAATACTTATCCATAAAATTATTATAAACCTCAAATCCAGATTAGAATCAACTGATAGTGGTATACTATGAAATATTACCACATCCTTAATTTATAAATGAGAAAGTTTATCAAAATTGAAATATTATCTGAAGGAAATAATGTGTGTAGAATTCATATAGTCATAAAATATAACCCATATATAATTAATCCATTTATATGTTTTTTTATTCTTATGATAAAATCCATGGTGATGTTTTCCCATTTCAATTATATTATGATCAATGGTTTTAAGGTGACGCCCAAAAATCTAAAGTTGGAACATTGCATTTGATAGTGTGTGTAACACACAACACCAAATACATAACAGAATATAATATTTTTAAAAATTATAATAGATATAATATTTTAAATAGATTCAATATATTCTATATATTGAAATGCATGAAATGTTTAATTAGTGTGTATTACACAGAAGAGAATCCTACTTCGGTGGCTACCGTTACACACAAGACCGAGTTTTATCGAAAGAAAATATATTATTCTAATATTATCAGATATAAAATAGATATTATGAATATTATTAACTAAATTATTAAAATTGATGTTTTATAAAAATATAATATGAATTCATTGGTTAAAAAATAATTTTAAATGAATATAAGAACCAATTGAATATATAAGTGATATTTTTTTATAGAAACTGTTTTTATGCTCACAAAGCTATATTATCATAATAAATTAAATTAAATACTATTATTGGGTTATATTAATATATATATATGTAAATATTATATATTAAATAAATCATTTTTTATATTCATCAAATAGATTCGATAGATGTAATATAATAACAAATACAATTTCACACATAAAGAACTATATTTTTATTAAGGAACCTTTACTGCCTTTTAATGGTGAACCTATTTTAAATAATATTTATGAAACTTATATAAAAACTATTTGTAAAAATAAAATTAATCTTTGAAATTGAAACTTAAAAATTAGGTTAGGGTGAATTCTGGTTTTTTTCTATGAAGATTTATTTGTTAATGAATAATGAAAACTATTGAATTTTAATTCAAAACTACATTTTTATCTCATTTATTTTGAAGGATAAATTTAATTTTAATTAGTTTTAAAGTTAAATTAGATTAATTTTTTATCATTTAATTCAATTTGGGTCAATGGAAAGAATTTCACCTTGAAATTGAATATAAAAATCATGAAAACTTTTGGATGTTTTTTATTAAAAAACCGCATTGTCGCCCCGTTTGCAGGATTAAATTTAAATTAATTTCATCCACTCATGTGATTAGATTTTGAATAAATATATTCAATATTTTGATTCAAAATAATTTAAAATAACTCATATATTGAAATTATTTTTGACAAATAATATGAGTGAAATTAATTATAATTAATTAAAATGATAAATGTGAAATTAAGATTAACAAGGGTAAGAACCATAAACTGAAAGATCAAAATGACCTATAAACACCTAAAAAGGAATTTTTATAGACATATAACAACCATATTATCCCTTTCATATAATTAGTACAACTATTTCATCCACTTTAAATGAGAAAAACGTGGGTGGAATTCCCTTTCCCAAAATTTAAAAGAGAGCCACTCATCCTCCACTATAAGAAGGCCTATAATCCTCCCAATTCCTCACACATCTCAAGAGGCATTGGCTAAAACTAGATAGACCGAAATATATCCTCAAAAATAACTCACCTAATCATATAATCCCCCCTTAAGTCAAAAATCTATCCAAGGAATCTCTTTGCTGCAAACCAAAAATAGTTACCCAATTAGGAAGTAACACCTCCCCTCAAGCTCTTTAGTTTTATTTTTATTATTCACCACCACAACACTTATTATTTAATTATTATATTTAAAAACTATTATCTTCAATATTTTAGGATTTTTAATAATAATATTTATACATACACATACACATACTTCAATTTAATCGGTAATGAACTTACCGTTTATGTTTATGGTGAGCAACCACCTCCCAAAACAATGTTGTTCTTTTTTTGATTTAATACCTTTCAGGGTTGGTAATTATGATTTACATGATGTTTATATACAATATATATGCTATATATAATGTCTTTATTCTTATGAAATTCTATTATAAGACATCCTTTTATTCCTTCATTTTTGTGTAAATATGATAACATTGATTGTGGAAGTGTGGACTACTACCACCTAAAAGTGATGTTATTCATTCACATGAAAAATTGAATGTATAAAGCATGATTACAACTAAACATATCAATAAAATTATATTATATTAATTTCATTATTAACTTTATGGAAATATAATATATATATCATTTTCTTTATTACCATTTCACACACATAAAAAGTGATAACATTGTTTGTAGACATGTGGACTACCACCTCCTCGACACGGTGTGATTCCTTTTACATAATATTAATTCTATATATAAGTATATATTATTAAATAAAATGGTATTTATGATATAATTATCATTATTAAATTTTATAGTCTTACTTAACTTTTTTCCATAATGATCATTGAAAAAATGGGATCATTACTCATGTGTACGTACGACATACCATCTCGATGACTATAATGTTGGTTCATTTTTTATAACCATTTTTATTTATTTGTTTTGAAAGTATAATTTATGTATATATATTATAATTATGTCTTGATAATTATTCTATATATTTTATCTATTAACCCATTTGACCATAGTTGACCTACGAAATTTCTTTTTTGACACATAAACCAAATTTGGTCAAAATAACAAACTCAAATTTAATTCTTTAAGTAGTTGTACACAATGTGGTAATAATTGAAATAAAATTAATTATAAATAGGAAAAATGTTTTCATGAAGGTAAATATTTAACAAAAGTTTTTTATTTCGGAATATAGTGAGACATGAGACAATTCAAATGCACAGTAAGGAATTTTCAACTTACTTTTTATATCCATGAGATAAATGTAATGGTCACCATTTACATATTTTTTGTGGTGTATATACTACCCATTTTGATATGATATATCATTAATTATTTTATATTCATGTTATTTAAGATACTCATTTCAAATTATTGCATCATGATGCATATGATTTAAAATGTTTGAAAGTGGTATGGGACACTTTGGGATGTTTAAATATTATTTTCCTCAAGAATAATACTAATGATATTTCTATGGTAATACCATATGAGAATCATATATGACGATTGTTCAAAAACCCTTTAATTTTGTTATATTCTGGTTAATCATGTCAATTTTCAAGTATTAGTTCCATATTTCCACTCTTTGGTACACAAAATGTTTTTTAAAATGTTTATAATAATACAAAACCTACTTTCTCTCTTTAATCGAAGAACGCAAGTTCTTATAAAACACTGTTTTTTTAAAACATTTTCTGAAAATGTTTTAAACATCTCAAAATGACCATTTAAATAAATTTTTACCCTTTTTTTACCAATGATTTAAAATGAATATTCTTATTTCTTTATGAATATATTATTTTACTAAATTTTTACCATTCAAATGGAATGTCCTTTTACCTTATAAGACATATAGAAATTTACTCACCAAAATTTCATTGAAGATCCCATTGCATGTTTAAATTGATACTTTTTAACAAATTTTTTTCCAAAAGTGATTTTAAAGGAAAAGGTTTTTGAAAAAAATATTTCAATGATTTTTTTGAAAAAAATCTATTTATTAATAAATGAAAAAACCCTTTATTTTACTACAATTTGGGTATGTAGTATTAATACCATCCTTAATCTTCCTCTGAATGATTTTTAATTTATTTTTCCAATGAAAGTGTTGAAATTAAATTCATTGATTATATTTTTAGTCCCCTTGAAATATTTAATTTCATATGGTCATTTAACATTGAATTTCCCTAAATATCCACAAAATATTTCATGGATACGATTATTTTATAAATAATATAACATTTTTCATATGGTATTTACTTTTAATGTTATTTAATTATTTGGGGGAAATATATATAAATTTTTATCCTTTATTCAATACTGATATTTTATAAGTCATACTTTATATTTGATATGGGGAATTCTAAGGGAATGTATGATACGGTTTGGGTACCATTTAAGGAAAGACCTACGGGTTAGAGAATGGTTAATGAAAGCTATACGATTTGTGCAATGAATAATGAAATCCCCTTAATTAATCAATAGTCTCATGAGACACAAATAGTTTGATACAAACCCTGTGAGTTTGATTCCAAGTAGAATAGATGGGTTTATTCCCAATATACTAAACTGTATTGTGAATTGTCTTGACGGTACTAGTTACATGTTCCAAAATAACATGTAATCTTATAAATAATAATTCCCCTCATTTCATTTCGTTAATATTCATCGTTGATAATTTGTATCGATAATAATATATATACATTTTATTTTCAATTAATTGATTAAATGGAATGTATTTTAGTTTCATTACTTTCTATGTATATTTTTCCTTGTCATGTTATTTGAATGGAATGTGTTTCTAGTTATTATATTTCAATTTGATTATTCTAAAATATTCATAATTTCTGGCGCTACATTTCTCCGTTAATTATAATTTTATCTCACACTTATTAAGTTTCATTTCCATAAATATAAAAGAAGTAATAATGATGTGAAATGATATCCTATATGGGATAAAGTTAGTATCCTCGAAGTTATTTAGGAAAAAAATTAGGTTGTTATTTGTGTATTAATTTATAATAAAATAATTATGTATGTATCTATTTTACCAAGAATAATAAACTCTATTATCCTTTGAGTTTTTTTTCTTGTAATCATGCCAATATAATTGACAACAAACACCAGCTCCGAGTTATTTGGGCTCAGTTCATTACAGTTGGTATCACAGGATATTTAGTAGCAACCTTGTGAACTTGATTTTTGAAGACATATATCAGAGAACATATCCATAAATAGAATTTGATGATAATTTTAGTAGAAAACCATATAATTTTAGTAAAGTAATGATTATGTGTGTGTTCCCAAGAAATACTATAACACCCAGAAATTCTAAACTAAGAACCTAATATTTGACAGCGTGCATGACATGGGATACCAAGCGTGTAAGGGAATCTAATAATCCCATAATCTAATACATATTTACTATATTAAAAAGATTTGATATATTGTATATTTCTAAATATAAATAGTACCATGTTATATTTAATTACACACAAGAGAGACTTTCATTGAAAGCATACATCACACACAAGACTGAGTTTTACTAAACAACTACATATTACTAAAATATTATTTTTTAATATAATAATACATAAATAAGACCTTAAATTAGTGGATAAAAATAGTATTAAATAACTTATTAAAATATAAGGTTTATTAATATATAATATTAATTCATTGGTTATGAATTAATTATAAATGATTATAATAACAAATTTAACATAAAGGGATTATTTTCATTGAAAACTATTTTTATGCTCACAAATATATTTCATACTATTAAATTAAATTAAATAATATTAGTCATTGATATTAAGGATATATATAAATATAAATATAAATATATATGTTATTTAATAGAATATTTTTTAAATCTATCCATGTGATTTGGTATCCATAATATAAAAACAAAATCAATATTACATATAAAGTACTATATTTTTATTAACAAATTTTTACCACCTTTTAATAGAGAACCTATTTTAATGAATTTTTTTAACTTTTATATATTATATATGTTAACATAAAAATCATATTCTAAATAGAAAAAAAAATTATGTTAGGGTAATTCTTTGGTATTTGTCATGATGTTTCATTTTTTAAAGAATTGTGAAAAATACTCAATTTTAGTTCAAAACTGATTTATCATAAAATATATTTATATAGATAAATTAAATTTTAAATTGGAATTCAAATTTAATTAGATAATATTTTAATAAAATATTCAAATATATGTCCTTGGAATTAATTTCACATTGAATTTGACTAAAAAAATGTTTCAAATTTTGGATATTGTTTACTTTAAAAACTCCTACCGTCGTCTCGTCTGTAAGATTAAATGTAAATTAATTTTTGATACTTATATTAATGGAACATGGTAAAATGAATTAAATATTTTTAATTATCATTAATTATAAATTATAATAAGGGAAACATCGTTTTTGACTAAAAATATTAGTGAAAGTGATTAAAATTAATGACAATGTTTATGGTAAAATTGAGATTAATAAGGGACTAAAGCTTTATAAATATGGCCCAAATGACCTAGAAACTTTTCAAAAACCCCTTTAATGGATATAAATCTAATATTAAACATATAATATTGAGTTTATTTATTTTGTTATGAATTATGTTGGGTAAAAACGTTAGTACACCTAACTTTGTTTAAAAAACGACATGTGAGTCATTCCCCCCTAATAAATAGGGAACACCTATCCCACTTCTTCACAGCTCTCAAATCACATAGTTTCAGAAAATATCTTACCAAATAGATCCTCATTATCCCAACCCTTAAAATACCATTCTCTATTTATTAATGAATAAATCCGAGGAAGCCTTTGGGTACAAACCGAAAGGAGTTCTAGATTAAGAGGTAACCTCTTTTGACAAGATATTTATTTTTATTTCCATCATCCACCCAACTAAAATGTAATTATTAAATAATAATAAGACAAAAATATTATCATAAATATATTTATATGTTTTTTTTAAAATGGTTTATCCTACACTTACACACACTTCCATCTAATAGGTAACAAATATACTATTTATGTGTACTGAAAACTACCACCTTATAAAACAAAGATTGCACATTCTTCCTTTACCACATATCATGGTGGGAATTATAGTTGACAATATGTTTTTATATTATATATATGATAATTATTATTTCATTATTATTATTTTTGTATTTTATATAACATACCTACATACTTTTCATTTTTTTGTAACTATTATAACATTGTTTGTGGAAGTGTTGACTGCCACCCCCTCAAAGTGATGTGATTCATTCACACTATAAATAGAACATATGAAGGATTGTTTTTATTAATAATATGTAACATAAATTAATACTATATGATATTAATTACATAATTAACATTTTATAAACAGAATATATTTTTTTTCGTTATAACACTTTTTCACACAATAAAAAGTGATAAAATGAGTCGTGGACGACTGGACTACCACCCCCTCAACATGATATGACTACTTTTACATCACAATAATTTTATTTATAAGTATATATTATTAAATAACATGGTATTTATGATATTATTATCATTTTTGATAGATATAGTGTTACCTAACTTCTTTCAATAACGATCATTAAAAAATAGGAACGTTACTCATTTGTATGTACGACCTTCCATCTCCATGATTGTAAGATTGTTTCATTTTTCTTAACAAAAATTCATGATTTGTTATAAATGAAAAATTTATTTATAAATATGATAATTATTTCATGATCTTTATTTTCTATATGTTTATATAATGAATCTTTTGAGCATATTTTACCTATCAAATTTATTTTAACACATGAACAAAATTGGTCAAAACACCCGACGTAAACATAATTGTTTATGTAATTGTATACCACATTATAAGAACAGATGAAAAATTAATGATAAAATAATAAAAATATTTTGAAAAAAATTATATAATTAAAATAAGTTTATTATTAAGGTAGATACATACACACATGAGAACTTTATCTTAAGGTAAGGGAATTTCATCTCAATTTACATTCCTTTGAGACATATTTGTTATTATGAACTAATAAAAGTTTATTTTGTGTATATAATATCTTTTGACAAGTTATATCATGAATTTCCTTACTCTCATTATATTATTAGTTTCATTTAATATTATTATTTCAAGCGGATTATGATTAAAATTCTTCCTACTGGTATATGACACTTTTGATTGTTTAAATGTCATTTCCATATAGAATGTTTTAATGATATTACAATGGTTTTCAATTCATTCACATCAACAACCATTTTTATTACGTAGCCCCTATTGGTTATTTATTGATAATTTTTTATGTTTTATTTAATATATATATATATATATATATATTGATAAGTCACATTATTCATGAATATGAGGAATGATTTAGTCTATAACAAAATGGGTGGGGACCGATTATTGATAGACCGTCAATGAATCAATTGTATCACGAGACAAATAAATTGTCCAAATTAGATATAGTTTTACCAGATATGTTTTAAACCATCATATGAATATTATTGACTATAATGGTACCATGTAACTTGGAATCATGGAATTTTATAATTAAGCATTCCCCTTATTTAGATTTAGTTATTATTCATCCATGAGATTATGTGCTGACATATCTATGGATATATCTCATTCTCAGTTTATTGATTTAGAAGTAATGAGATTTAGATTCTTATATTTCCATACTGATTCTGCCTTATTTATTTATTTTAATGGAATGTGTTATAAGTTATTGACCATTTTATGTTGGTTTAATTTATTGATTAATTATTTCTTCTACATTACTTACTCATACAGAGCATTTGAGTTCACCCTTATTGTGTTTCCTTTCCACAGGTTATGAGGAATAAATATTTGAATAAGGTTTCAATGATGCAGTTTATTTCATTTTATTATGTATCATGTTATTATTTTATATTTCTAAATGTATTATATGTATTATATATGTAATATATCTTTCTAAGGATACTAAACTGATTTTTCCTTTGGGATTTAATTCATTGTAATCATTCCAATTTAATAATATACTACACCAGCTCTAGGATTCTAGGGTAGGGGCGTTATAGCTGGTATTAGATGATGTTTAATAGAAATAGTGGAAACAAGATTTAGAAAATTCTGATTAATAAACATAACCTTAGGAATGACATTGAAGATAATTATATAATAACATTATCTAATTTAGGTATGAGAGAGATCATATGGGTATTCCTAGAAATACATCCCTTTCTAGATACTACAAATGGATATAATTCAGGAAAAGTTGTACCAAGGATTAACAACTCTGACAAGGAGTGCTAGGACTAACTCGGTATAAAATTTTATAGGAAAATATGGTGTATTGCACACCTAGTTTGACACTCTCATGGGATACAGTTAGGATAATTCATATTTTCTTAACAAACTATTACGAAGGATTTTAATGTAAAGATATCCCAAAGAAACAATATTTACGATTATTTGATTAGATATACATTAAAATTTTAATTTATTTTAATTGTTTCACTAGTTTTTGGATTGTAAATTATGTTACATAATGTTATGATCTAATCTGGTATATACCATTTTTAGAAATAGAACCTGGACGAAAGAATTTTATCAATAATCATGGCCAATGTAGATATTTTCTTGATGAGAAATTCAATATAGCATGTATTATAACTAAAAAAGTAATGTATATATTATAGGAGCTTAGTCTTTTATAATAAATATACTTTCCCAAAAAGAGAAACCAATTCAACAAATAGAATCTAAAATTATGGATCCCTTTATATGGTAGAAGCCCTAATAATTTAGTGGCAATAATAATCTAATTATAGATGAGAAATGGATTAATACTACAGATAAGATATTTATAGCCTTGAAATGTAGTAAAAAAGGAAAAGGCTTCACTTGTGGTCTATTTTCCCCATGGTGATATTGATCAATGGTGGTATCTTATACAAAATATAATAGAAGAAGAATAAATTGACCTCATGGAATAGATAACTTTTAAAGAGACAATCTTCGATAAATAATTCCCTCATGATCAGTAAATTGTTATGAATAGAAAGTATTGTAGCTTAATGAAGAAGGAAGAAGAATGTGTTGTAGATTATAAAGATACATATAAAAGGTTATCCAAGTATGATAAAGATTATATATGCAATAATGAGTTCAATATTGACCACTTTTTTAAGGTATTAAGCTAAATCTCGAAAGGTAACTAGTTTCTCAAAAAATTTCATTATACGATGAATTTTTTTGAGTACTATCAATACATAAAAAGAGTTCTATAAGTCTTATGGATTCAAAGAGATGAATGAGAAGAATATAAAGGAAGATAATATGATAGATAAAGGAATAATTGAAAGAAATATCCTTCTCACATGAGATAATAGTGGGACGAATCGCCCTTCTAAATGCTTTAAATTATTGGAATTATGTTATAAGTTCAGAGAAAAAGGTCACCAGGAATAATAATGAAAAGTGAACAAGGAAACCACTGATATTTAGTGCTAAAACTATGAGGATATGAGGATCTATGCGAACAAATACCACAATCATCATGATAATATTCCTCTTGAATAATTAAATGGGTAATGTTAATGAATATGATATTAAAACAACTAAAGTTGACTGAATAATGCGATTATATATTTAGATCCAATAAATATGTTTTAAAAGTATTTATGATTTTACCATTGTATGATTAATGATATATATAAGTATTGTACTACAACACATTTTTATTATGTATTTGAGATCATGTGTCTAATGATACCATGAAAATTTATTTAGTAGAAAATTAAAATTTTGAGAAAAACATGTTCGAGTGAAAGAAATTACATATCATGTTCTTGCTGCTGAGATAATGATGAAGAAATTATTGATTTGGAAAAGTGATGACTGTATTATAACTAATTAATGACTAGTCTCCGTGTGGTATATTCTCTCATTGATAGAGTTTACCACACTTTTGGATTTATGAAATATATCCCATAACCTGTGTTTTATGTAATGAATAAGGATGAATACATGTCCCCAATAAGGTATTTTGGTAATTAATGTTTTTACCATATTTAATGGAATACATGATTAAGGTCTAAAAGTATTTAATATGTGAGCTATCTCATGTTAAATTTAATCTAATGATAAGTTCATTTTGAAAACATTAGTGAACATTTTTCCAATGTGTTGGATAATAATCTTTTGGAAAAGTTAACCATTTATAAAATGGATTAAATTTAACATTGGATGTGATTTTATAAGTTAATGTATTACTTCACTATATAAAGAATCTTGTGATATGATATTAATTAAAAATAGTTCAAGGAACAACCAAAGGATAATATAGCATCTATGAAATAAAAATGAATATTTACTTATATAGATTGAAAGAATTTCTTAACACTAAAAAATGGCCATAAAAAAATATTGTCTTATTATCATGATTTTTGATGATATCAATGAACTTTAGTCAAACATATGGTTTATGGTTTTTTGGTAAAAAACTATTATCTGAACATGTTCTATATCACTCTCTATCATAATATTTTTTTTTTGTTCTTTTGTAGCCATTTTTTCATTTCCCACATAAGTTATCCTACCAGGGAAAATAGTTACATGACCATTGTAAATTTTTTTATCTCATATTAAGAAGATGTGACATTACCCCTTTTAATGATATGGGTCGTTTAAAAATAGTTTATTTTTAATCCTTATATTACCGAGATCGTGTTTAAATTGTTAGGATGTATTTTACTTAAGGTATGAAGAATGTAACACCCCAAAATTCTAAATTAGGAACCTTATATTCCGTAACACTCATGACATGTGACACCAATCGTGTAAGGAAATATAAAAATCTATTAAATTTAAATATATTTACTATTTTAAATGAATTTGATATATTATATATTTATCAATGAACATAACACCATGTTAGCTTTTGTTACACAGAAGAGTGACTTTCTTCGAAAGAAAACATTACACGCAAGACCATGTTTTACCGAACAAAATCATATTATTAAAAAATTATTATTTAATATAATAATACATAACAAAGATGTTAAATTAGTGGTTATAAATACTGGTAACTAACTTATGAAAAAATATATTTATGTTAAATGTAAAATGAATTCATTAATTAAAAATTAATTATAAATGAATATATAATCCTATTGAATATAAGGGAATATGTTTATAGAAAACTATGTTATACTATGAAAGATATTTTACAAAATTAAATTAAATTAAATACTATTAGTGAATAATATTAGTTAAATATAGAATTATATTTTTTATATTAAATCACATACTTTTATATTAATTCAATAGATTTGGTAGGCATAATATAAAAATAAACCCAATATTACACATAAAATACTATATTTTTATTAAGTAAATTTTACCACATTTTAATGAAGATCCTATTTTAAATAAATTTTTAGGAACATTCGTATATTATATATGTAAAATTAACTTCATATTTTAAAGAGAAAAATAAAAATTAGTTTATGTTAATTTTTTGTTTTTTTTCTGTGAAGTTTTAGTTTATTAATAAATAGTGAAAAATACTGAATTTTAGTTCAATGATGATTTTTCATCTAATAAATTTATAAGGATAAATTTAATTATTAATTTTTTCAATGATTAAATAGATTATATATTTATAAAGTATTTAAATTTTGGTCACTCAAATCAGTTTGACTTTTAAATTGACTATAAAAGTAGAATAACCTTTTAGACATTTTTACTTTAAAAAATTGAATTGTCATTCTATCTGTGGGATAAAATTTAAATTAATTTATACCAATTATGTGATTTTAATTTTGAAAAACGTATTAGAAATATGTAATAATTATAATTTATAATGTCTAGGAGGTTCAACTTAGTTTTTGACCAAAAATATTTGTGAAAGTGTTTAAAATTAATTACAATGGTTAAGGTAAAATTATTCTTAATATGAAACTAAAGATTTACCATTGGGGACCAAATGACCTATCCAATTATCCAACGCCCATTTTATGGCCATAATTTGGCCATTAAACTTCCATTATTTTTTTTGTTTCTTGATGTATTTTTCTGTGTAAAAACATGGCTACACGAAACTTGATTTCAAAAATGTCATGTGGGGCCTTTTCCTCCCCAATAAATGGCCAGCTCCTATCCTACTTCCTCATACCTCTCAAACCACATAGGTTAGGCCAATATATACCCAAATATATCCTCTAAATAACTCCCCTAATCCTATAATACCATATTTTTGAATTCATCAATCTACTGAATCCTTTAGGTACAAACCAAATGGAGTTACCCGATTAAGAGATAACAACTTTTCTCAAACTCTCCAATTTTTGTCCATTATACACCACTCAAATATCATTATTCCATGATCATATTAAAAAAATATCCTAAATATACTGAGATGAGGTTATTGAAAAATTTCAACCTACACATAATCATACGTTAATCAAATGTGTAATGAATGTACTATTTATGTGTTCAGTGAAGTACCGCCTCACGAAACGATAATTGTTCATTATTCCATCACAACCTCTAAGTGGGGTAATTATGATGGAAAATATGTTTATATATGATATATATTATAATTACTTTGTCATTATGACTCTTTTAATTCATTTATAATAGATACCTACATAATTTAAATTATGTGTAACAATGATATCATCATTTTTGGAAGTGTGGATTACCACCCCCACAAAGGGATGTGATTCATTCCCACTATAAAAAACATGTTTACATGACAGTTTCAATTAAAAATATGAAACATAAATAAAAGAAATATTATATTCATGACGTAATTACCTTTCTTGAAAATAATATATTATTTTATTTATTACACTTTTCATGCGTTAAAAAGTGATAATATCGGTCATGGATGTGTGGACTACCACCCCCTCAACATGATGTGGTTCTTTTTACATCAAAATAATTCTATGTATGAGCATATATGATTAAATAACATGGTATATATGATATAATGATTATTATAGAAATATATTGAGTTAAATACCTTATTTCCATAACGATCATTAAAAAATGAGAACACTACTCATGCATATGTATGACCTACCATCTCCACGATTGTATCATTGGTTCAGTTTTATTAACCATATTTCACGATTTGTTATAAAAGTATAATTAGTGTATAAATATTAGAATTATCCAATTATTATTATTATTTATGTCTTAATATAATTACCCTTTTGACCATAGTTGACCCACCAAAGGCGTTTTAACTCATGAACAAAATTTGGTCAAGACGCAAAAATTAAACTTAATTGTTTATGTAATGGTATAAAAAATTATAATAATTTAATTAAAATTAATGATAAAATAGATAAATTCTCTGAAGAAAATATATTATTATCATATTTTTATTATTAAGGTATATAAAGACAGAAATGACAAGTCGAACTCAAGGTAAGGAAATTTCATCTCAATTTACATTCCATTGACACTTATTTGTAATTATGCACCAATTCACTTCTATTTAGTGTATATAATGTCCTTTGACATGTTATATCATGAATCTCCTTACACTAATGATATTATAAGTTTCATTTAATATTATTCCTTCATTATTATTTTGATTTAAATGCTTCAAGGTGGTATGGGACACTTTGGAATGATTAAATGTCATTTTCCTTAAGAATGTCTTAATGATATTTCAATAGTTTTTCCTTTCATTAATGTAATAAAACCTTATTTTTACTTATCATCCTCTATAGAATTATTGATAAATCCTTGTAATTTTTTAATGTATATATTTTTCAAAGGAACATTGTTAATGAATGCGAGGAATGATTTGGACTAGTATGACACATGTGGGGCATGATTATAGATATCCACTTGATGCATTGGTAGTCTCATGAGAAGAATAAGTTGGCCAAATTGGATGGATTTTTAACCGATATGTTTTAAACATTATTTTGAAATGTCTTTTTGGTAAAGGTACCATGTACTTATGAATCATGGAATCCAATAATTAAGCATTTTCCTCATTTAAATTCTTGTTATTATTCATCCATGTGATTTTGTGTCAACATATCTATGGATACATTTCATTATAATTATATTTATTTAGATGGCATGAGTTTCATTTTATTACCATGCCATAATAATATTTAGTTTTCTAGTTATTTTAATGGAATGTTTTATCTTCTATTTACCTTTCCATGTTGGTTTAGTTCCCATGATTCCTTATTTTTTCTGCTTTACTTACTCATACTGAGAATTTGAGCTCACCCTTATTATGTTCCCTTTCCCTAGGTTATGAAGAATAAATATTTGAATTTGAAATAAAGGTATCAGTTTATTTCATTTTATCATGTATCATGTTTATATTTTATTTTTCCCATTATTTTATGTGTATTATGTATGTAATCTGGCAGTCCAATACTTCTAAATATATAAGGACATTAGGATTTGATTCCTTATAATCATGCCAATGTAATTAAATAATTTATAGACTCTAGGATTCTGGGGTTGGGGGGTTAACAATATATACCTATCTAGATACTACATGTGTATGTGGTTCCCATACATATTTACCTAAGAGTAAAAACTCTGACAAGTTGTGTTGGGTCTGAATCGAAAAAACCGGGTACATAACAGCGAGCCTTTCTGCACACCTGGTTTGACACTCCTAGGTGATATTAACTAGATGATCCAATTTTTTTTTATAAACAACTATGGAGGATTTTAAATGATAATGAAGATGAATAACCTAGGTAATATTTAGGGTGACTTAGATTTAATGTAAGATTTAATGATTTAGAAATTCAACTCACGATATTATTGATAAACCCTTGAGCAAGGAAGGATGTAGTTACCCAACCCAGAAATCCAAAATTCAGTGTCTAATATCAATTACATTGGAAAGATTACAAGGTATAAAATACCAAAGAACCTGGATTTTAGTATTATTGGTAATCTAAATACATACATGTGTCTTTTTTAAAAAAAATTCATACACTAATTACAACATAATGTTTTCTTCTATATGAATAAATAACTTTGAGGAAAATAAATTTGAGGGTTACTTTATTCCATCTAGTATATCCCAACATATCTTTCATCGTATGATTCTTTGATTACTAGAGAAAGGAAACATAATAAGGCTGAGATCAATTTCCCAGTAATGGTAAAATATAGTGGAAGTAATAATGAATTAATTAGAATAATAATCATGGTGTGGTAATTTAACGAACATACATACCATGAGATCAACAAACTAAAAAGGAGGTGTACAAACAACACAACAAGGTAATAAATATAAGCACATGACATTAAAATAAGTAAATAAGTCAACATTAATATGGAAAGGTATGTAACTAAAACACATTCCAATTTCTCAATGAACCAAAAATGTAATGTATCCATAGTTATGTCGACGCAAAATCTCATGGATGAATAAAAACTGAAACTAAATAGGGAAATGATGGATTATTGGATGCTATGTTGCATAGGTACAAGATACCTTTACTATCAATACCTTTCAAAAGATGGTTTGAGACAAATAGGGTGAAAACCCATCTAAGGTAGCTTTCCAAATTACTCATCCCATGAGACTACCGATGCATCATAGGGCTATTTATAATCAGACCCCACCCATGTCATACATACCCAAAACATTCCTCATATATCGAATAATCGATTAAACAATGTGTTTTTATCAAATATCCATATTGGGTAAGAGATATAGATTCATCAATGTTTACCCAAATTATTAAATAAATTTCTATTTAAAAAATATTTAAAAATGATATACGACTTAGGAAATAAACATATCCATGATAAATGATACAATAAATTAGCGGAAATTCAATGATCAATAATCATAGGAAATTAAATATTTTAAGGGGAGTAAAAGGAATCAAGGAAGTGAATGTGAATACTCTCGTTAGAGAAATAAATCATAAACCATCCATTATAACATTATGGAAGGTATCAATACAACATAACCTAAGTAGAGTAAATTAAAGGGTTTCTTCTATTGAATAATAAAAATACTTTAAAAAAGATCTTTTAAAAAAAATTATTGGAGAAATATCCTTTTGTCTTGAAAAAACATTTCTCTAAAAATTAATTTTAATAAAATTATCTTAAAAAAATAAAATTTTATACCTACAAAGGAATATGTGATGGAATGATAGTGGATATATCATTACATCAATATAAGGTAAAAATAATATTTCTTTTTCATGGAAATAATGTTATAAAAATACCTTGTTCAAAAAGAAACAAGAAGATTCCACTGAAAAATTCGTAAAAGTAAAATAGTTAAATTTTTCTCTAAAATGTTTTATTTTTTTTGAATACTTTTTAATGAAATAGGGTTTTTATATTAAAATAGTTTCTTTTACTAAAAAGATAAATAAAGCTGATTTTTCATATAAACATTTTCTATAATACATTTAGTACCAAAGAGTAGGAAAATTGTAATAAGACATAAAAATTGTCATGAACTACCAGAGGATAATAAAATTAAAGGCTTCATTAAACAATTTTTATTTTATTTCCATGAATGGAAATATAATTGAATTATCATTAGTAATATTTTTTTGAGGAAAATAATCATTAAACATTCCAAAGTGTCCCATACCAGTTTGAAACATATTAAATCATAAGAAACATGAAGGAATAAAATAAAATGAAATTAATAATATCATTACAGTTAGGATATTCATGATATATAATATCAAATGGTGGTATATACACTATATAATAGAAACTAGGTGCATAATAACTAATAAGTCTCATCCGAATGTAAATTGAGACAAAATAACTTACTAAATGTTTTCTTTTCGGGTGAATGTAATTTATCTTCCTATATAATAATTTTTTTATTTATTTGCATTGTTGATAAACTTTTTCAAGTTTATAATTACGTTTTTTCACTTATTACATTGTTTTACACAGTTACTAGTCAATTACATTTACATCTGGTGTTCGGACCAAATATGGATTATGTGTCAGAAACAATTTTAGTAGGTAAACTATGGTCGAAGAGGCCACTATATAATATATTCAAAATAATAATAATAAAATAATTATTATATTAATACATCAATTAAACTAATAAAACTAGTCATTAAATACAATTATGAAAAATGAATCAATGATACAATCATGTATACTATAGGTCATACGTAAGCATGAGTAATATTATCATTTTTTAATGATCGTTATTGAAAGAGGGTAAGATGAATAATATATTTCAAAAATTATTGTCAAATAATAAATAAAATATTATTTAATCATATTTAATTATATATATAATTATTTTGATGTAAAAGGAATCACCTCAAATCGAGGATGCAGTAATCTACATGTCTACGAATGTTGTCATCAATTTTTAAGTGTGTGAAAGGGTGAAAAGAAAATGATATATATTATATTTACAAAAGTATAATTTTGTAACTAATATAATATATATTTTCTTTTCAGATATATTTAATTAAAACCATAATTTAGAAATTCTATTCTTAGTGTGAATGAATCACCTCACATTGAGGGGGCTATAGTCCACATTTCCAAAAAAAATGTTATAATGTTTACACAAAAATGGAATGTATAAATACATGAGTTGTAAAAGAATTAAATAATATTTAATGAATAATACATATCATATATATAATTTATAAATATAGTTTCTATCATAATTTCCATCATTATAGGCATTAAAATAAGAACGAACGATCATCATTTCATGAGACGATACTTCACCTCTCACATAAACTGTATGTTCATTACCCATTAAATGGGAATGTGTGTAAGTGTAGGTCCAAAAAATAAAATAAATGAATAATATTATATTGAGGATAGTTGGTTTTATTTAAAAATGTAATAATGAGAATTTTAGGAGTGTAGAGAGAAAATAACACAATATAGATGAAGGAAAGTTGTTACCTCTTAATATTAAACATATTATAAACTCTCAAGGTATTATATTCCCTTATGTGCATTGTGTTGTGTTTCATACACGCTATCAAATACAATGTTCCTACTTTGGATTTTTAGGGCGTTACATTCCCCCCAATATAATTAAATGAAATTCTTGCAATTTAAACTAGATCATGGGGATATTTTATTTTAACTTTAATATGTTTAAAATCACACATCCTTAGAAGGGTTCATAAAACATTCTCTCTAAAATAGAGATATATCAGTAAAAAGTTCAAACAAATTAACATATGACTAGGTCTTTAAGTACTAAGAAATTATTGGAAAGTATAGATTCATACATAATGGAAATGAATAAATATTTATATGGAGTTATTGAGGTCATAAATTAAAAAAATGATCAATGTAAATTAACGGTCCTCAAATCCATAACTCCACATTGATTTAATCAGTTCCACAAAAAATAAGGTATTACGAATTTTTTACTAAGCCATTTTTCTAATGTTGGATAATTATTTTAATACCTAAGAATATAAGGAAACAAACTTACTTCATATATTTCTATAAAAATATTTTCACCATTTTTTTATTCTTTAACCAATTTAATATTCATCCATTACATTATAAAACAGATATCCAAAAATTAACTTTGATTCATAAATCACTAAAATAAACATTTAAGGGTTTGTAAGGATTATAAAAGAGTGAAAATTATAAAAATTTGTCTCTAACTATTCTCCAAATTCAATATCATTAATATATTAATCTCTAAAACTAAAAATATAAATTATAGATTCATCATTAATATTTATCCATAAAATTGTTTAACTAAAAACAATGACATATTAACCAGGAAATTGTGTAGGAAAATGGTTAGTGTGAAACCCTTATCGTAGTTCAGTCATTGGTTAAAGACACATGGGATTTCCAAACATGATTGGTTTTTACCATGTATACATGTTGTCCTTTTCTAATCCAAATTTATATTATTTCCAAAACTAATATGATGGAAATCCATGAAATTTGTTTAATAACTAAAAAACATTTTAACATAGGTTTTCAATACAATATTAATACATAAATGCCTCATCCATTTATGTTCACATAGTTCATCCCATGAACTAGTGTTTATCCATAATATCATTTATAGATTTCTAAATCATGAAACCATATTTACAATATAAAAAAGAACAGGATTAACCTAGGTTATTCGTCTTTAAAATATTTCATTGTGGGTTGTAAATAAAATGTGAATTATCCTATGAATATCCCAGATGAGTGTCAAACCAGATATGCTGTAAGGATTGACATCATATACCACGTTATGTCGAGTCAAGCCCGACACAAATTGTCGAATTTGTTACTCTTATGTACATATTTTCTATAATAATGTCAACTTATAGTTTCATGAAAAGGATGTATTTATAGGAAAACTATATAATCCCAATCAAGAAAAATATTTAGGATTTTATTCTATAATTATCCTTAAATTATACCTTAGGGTTACATTCTATAATCAATATTTTCCTAAATCTAGTTCCTAAGGTTGCTAATAAACTTCCTTTGATACAAAAAATAGTGAACCGACCCCATAAATCCAAGATATGGTGTCTACTATCAATTATATTAACTTGATTACAAATATTCAAATCCCAAAGGACATATAGTTTAGTAGCTTTATTAATCTGGATATATTCATGACTCTTCTATAAAAAATTAATATAACAATTAAAACATAATTTATTTTCTTATTTATATATAAAAAAATTTAGGATAATAACTTTGATGGTAACTTTATTCCATCTAGTATATCCCAGCATATATTTCATTGTATGATTCTTAGATTCCTGTAGAAGGGAAACATAATCAGTGTGAGGTAAAATCCTCAATAATGGTAAACTATATCTGAATAAACAGTAAATCAATGAGAATAATAGTCATGAAATGGTAAATAACTGAACACACATACCTTGTAATCTTTAAACTGATAAGGAAGTGCGTAAAAAATATGGAAAGGTAATAACTAGAAGCACATTCCATTAAAATAACTCGATAATCCAAAAAATCATTATGGCATGGTATGAAACTAAAACCCATTCCATTTAATCAGAAAATTGAAAGTGAAATGTATTCATAAACATGTTGATGAAAAATCTCATTGATGTATAATAATTAAAACTAAATGAGGTAAATTCTTTATTGTTAATCATTGTATTTCCAAGGTACATCATACCTTTATTGTCAATACCTTTCACAAGATGGTTTACATCAAATCGGGTAAAACCCAATCTAAGGAAGCTACCCAAATAAATAATCTCCGAAAACTACTAATGCATCAAGGGGATACCTATAACCGAGACCCCCCCCCCCCTATGTCGTACTATCCAAACATTCATCATATATCAAATAATCGATTTAACAATGTGCCTTATCAAATATCCATATGAGGTAATAGATATGGATTCATCAATATTTAACAAAATAATAATATTACATTAAAATTAATCACCATATAAAAATGATATATGGTTTAGTTAAATAACGTATACATGATAAATGATATAGTAAATTAGATGAAATTCAATGTTCAATGATCATAGGAAATATAATATTTCAAGGGGACTAAAAAGAATCAAGTATTTTAATGTGAATAATCTCATTGTAAAAATAAATCATAAACCACTGAGAGGAAGATTAAAGATGGTATCAATTCAACATAACCTAAGTGAAGTACAATAAAGGGTGTTTTCATTAATGAATAGAAATCGTAATTATTTTTTAAAAATATTGTTTAGGAAAATATCCTTTTTGTTGAAAAACATTTTGAAAAAACATTCCTTGAATATTTTTTTTAAAATAGTTTATTTGAATCTTGACCTTTTAAACATGGAAAAGAATATTGAATGAATTAAAATTGGAAAATTAGTACATTTCATATAAGGTAAAATACATTCATTTTTAATGGTAAAAAGGTTATAAAAATAAATTGTTCAAAAAGGGAAACAAGATTCCATTGAAAACATTGGTAAAATAAAAAAGGTTAAAAATTTCAATACCTAATCATTTTAATTTATTTGGAAAACATTAATATAAAATGTGTTTTTTAGAAGAAAATAGATTCTCCAACTAAATAATGAAATAAAGTCAGGTTTTCTTAAAAACAATTCCTAAAAAACCATTAATACCAAAGAGTGAAACAATAGTACTGAAAAAAATTTAAAATGGTCATTAGTAACTAAAGGAAAAAAATTTAAGGGTTTATTGAACAATGTTCATTTAATTTCTTCTAATGTAAATACCATTGAATGATCATTAGTGTTCTTTTTGTGTAAAATAACCTTTAAATAGTCCAATGTGTCCCATACCACATTAGAACATTTTAAAACATAAGCCTAATAAAGGAATAAAATTAGAAGAAATTTAAAATATCATGATATTAATTATAATCATTATATATCTTGTAAAATTTCAGAACATATTCTGTATAAAATAATCTTGGTTCATAAAAAAAATAATTCTCAATGTAATGTAAAGTTTGATGAAATCCCTTGAACTGCCTTTCCTTTCAGATTCACATCCTTTAATTGCCTATATAATAATCTTATGTAAATGTATAATTTATAGAGAAAATTTTTCTTTTTTATTATTACTTATATTTTTCTTATTACCATGTTTTATACAATTACATAATAAATTACGTTTATGTCAGTTGTTTTGACTATATTCAGTTTATGTGTCAAAAACAACTTTAATAGGTAAACTATGGTCAAAGGGGTAATTATATAACATGTAAAGATTAATAATAATGAAACCAATATTATATTTATAAATAAATTATTCTCTTAAAACCAATAATTAAATATGGTTTCAAAATAATTAATCAATGTTACAATCATAGAGACGGTAGCTCGTATTTATGTATGAGTAATGTTCTCATTTTTCAATGATCATTGTGGAAAGAGGGTAAGTAGAATAATATATTTACATAATTATAAATATATCATAAATAACATATTATTTAATTGTATATATATATAATAATTAAAATTTAAAATTAATCATATCATGCTGAGGAGGCGGTAATCCACACATACATGAACGACGTTATCACTTTTTAAGTGTGTGAAAGGGTAATAAATAATGTGATATATATAATATATAAAGGTATTTAATTATGAAATTAATATCATATAGGGATTTTTATGTCTCATATTTTTAATTAAAACCATCCTCTATACATTGAATGTATATTATGAATGAATCACATTGCTTGGAGGGGGTGGTAGTCCACACTTCCATAAACGACGTTATCATTTTCAGACAAAAATGGAAGGTATAAATACTTGAGTAGTAAGAGAATTAAATAAGATGTAAGGAATTATAAATATTATATATATCATGTATAAATATAGTATCAATCATAATTACCACCTTGATAAGAGGTAAAGGAAGAACGAACAATTATCATTTCTTTAGGTGGAAGTTCTTCGTTCAAATAAAAAGAGTATCTATTATCCCTTTAATGGAATTGTGTGTAAGTACTAGTATAATAGTTTACAAAAAATGATAATAGTATTTTTAGTATTCCATTGTTGTTATTTAAACATGTAATAAGGGGAATTGGAGTAGTGGAGATAGTAAATAACACTAGAGATCTTAAGGAAATATGATACTTCTTAATCTGGTAACTCCTCTCGGTTTGTACTAAAGAGTTATCTTGGATTTCTTCCTACCCTAAGTTAGAATTCTCCATAGATGGTATATATTTCTAAGATATATTTGGGTATAAATTGGTTTATCGAAGTATCCTTAATAGGTGAAAGTAAGTGGCAGGATAAGAGGCCTTTTATAGTGGAGTGACACTCTTGTAATATTTTGACATAGGAATTCCAATCACATTTTTCACTTTGAAATCAGCCACAATATTGATCCATGTTCTATAAAAGGGAGTATAGGATCAAAATTTGGGCATAAAATTTTACTTAGAAATGTTTATAGGTCATTTTGACCCTTAATATTACGGTTTAGTCCCTTATTAAGAAAAATTTTACCTTAACTATTGTAATTAATTTTAATCATTGCCTCTATAATTTTTTGTAAAAAACTAAGATAAAATTATTTGACATTATAAATTATATTTATTACTAATATGGAATCCATTTTTTAAATTCAAATCAAATATATGGTAGAATCTAATTTAAATTTAATCCAGTTGAGAGGACAACAAAATGAGTTTTTAAAGTAAAAACATTTGAAAGCTTGCTTTGTATTTTTTTTGGAAATTTTCAAAGTTAAATTGATTGCAATGACCAAAATTTGGTTAAATGATATAATTTTAATATAATTATACTTTAAAAATAATTAAATGTATAATTTAACCCTATTAACAAAAATTTATGAAAACCCAATTTTGAATTAAATTTCAGTATTTTTCACTAGTTATTAAAAATTAAACTTATCATAAAAAATACCAAAAATTAATCATAACCAAATTTTTATGTTTTTATTTAAAATATTATATTTATTTTGATATATAATATTTATAAAATTTCAAAAAAAAAATTTTAAAATGGGTTATCTATTAAATGGTGGTAAAAGATCTTTATTAAAAATATTATATTTTACGCATAAAATTGGGTTAGTTTTTATCTTATTCTTATAAAATATATTGGATGAAAATAAAAAAATATTTGACTGAATATATAATATATATATATATATATATTACATTAATATAACTCAAAAATTATAAACACTTTTATTTACTGGGGTAAAATAGTGTTATTGGAATAAAAATTAGTTGTCTATGAAATATTCCTTTTATTATCAATGGGAGCTTATTTTCATTTCAAAATAATTTGTAAATAGTTAACTAATATTGTATTTTTGTAATAATTATATTTTCATATGTTAGTTTATAATATTCAAAACTATTAATTTAATTTCTAGTTTATATATTATTATGTTAAATAATAATATTAAATATTATATTATTTTTTTGGTAATGCCTGGTCTTGTGTGTAACAGAATCCATTGAGGAAACTCGTTGTTGTGTATGTCACCAGTTAACTCGGTATCACATGCATTGAAATCATAAAAATATATTTAATTTATTTAAAATATTAAATATTTTATAAATTCTCTAGATATTATATAATGTTAAAATCATGGTGTTATATGACATAAATTCTCTGGATGTTATATCCTTTTTTTTGACCCTCAATTGATAATATCCAAAAAAAATACGAATTTAAAAAAATTATTCATCTTCTCAGACCTGATCAAACTTGCCATCAATATGGGGTATATTATACTTATTCTTGATAGTGATATTGTTAAGTAATCGATGATCAATGCAGAGTCACATTGATCCATATTTCTTTTTAACAAACAGAATAGGTGTACCAAAATGTGATACAAATGAAAAAATGTATTCCTTATCAAGATTCACTTGTATTTTATTCTTTATTTCATGAAACTCAATTAGGGAAATACTATATTGAGTCTTGTAAATAGAAGTACCCCTAATTATGAGTTCTTTTGAAAACTCAAATTCATTATCTTGTGGAGGAACATGAAAATATTCAAGAAATAAATCAATAAACTCATGAAAAATAGGAATAACATTGATATTTATTTTCAACCCTACCATTTGAGATAAATTCAACTTTTGAATATAAATCATCACCTATACGATGGATTTAATTTCAATCAAGAGTTCATTTTTTTCATCGAACTGATAAAAGATCATAGGTTAGTTTGGAATATCAAATATAGCTTCCATTATTCAGAAATAGATGTGGGATTTATGTATCTTAATCAAATACATACTGAAAAAATATCTAATTAAACTATAGTAAGATCAATAATTTTTTCAGGAGTTAAATTCACAAAAAATTCTACTAGTGAAGAATCTTATACTTGATATGTGATCATCATACCATTGGATATTTTTATAGATAATTAATCTTTTAATCATTGGGGTGGTACTATGATACCCTTATAACGTTATTTAGATATAAAAGAGTTGGTATATCCTAAATTAAATAAGACATTAGTAGTTCTAGAGTGGTTGGTATGTTTACTTTTCCCCAGGTATTTGGCATTCCCCTCGCCAGAAATAGTGATTTAATGAAATTTAATTTTGTCTCTGGGATTAAGATGTTTTATAAATTAGTCATCTTAATTAACATTTTGATTTAGTTGTTGGACAACACAATTCTTATACTCCATGCATTTAAAACACAAGAGTGTGGGTGGTGAATTTTGTAATGATTTCTCTCTTTTCGTATCATTAGATAAAATATTTCCATCAATTTAGAATTGGATTTCTTGATGAACCTTCTTTCTATAATTGAAAATTTTATTAGTTACCTTAAAATAATCTCCCCCATGCATCCTTACAAATTCTGAGCATAAAAAATCACATCTTCTTTACTCAATGTTTTTTGGAATTTTCTTTGATATCAATTTTTCTTTTATTTTTAATGACATGATATTTATGGGTAAATCCAATCTCCATATCCACCTTGATTTCATATAAAATGATTTTTTTCATAGCTAATGAATCCCCTTTTAGATAACAACCTTAAAAGACTTGATTTTAAGACCCTAAAGGCATGATCACCCTTATATTCAAGTTAGATGATAATACTCAATGTGTACATTAAAAAGGATTGTAAAATTTTCCTCATAGGTACCAACATATTATCATCCTTCTATTTTAAATAACGTTATACATTCTCTATTTTTTGAATGAATAATAAGAGGAAAATATTTATTCGGAAATAAGATCATAAACTAATCCCACTACATTGTGTAAATTTCTTAATATTGCTTCATGTTATTGATAAGAGTCCACCATTAATATGATTGAACTTTTAAACAACAAATATCTAGAATAACCTTATCTTTTTCAAAACATTGATGAATAAAAAATATTTTTTTTGTTGTGCTAGTCCATTTCTCAAAGGCTAATGGATTAGTGGGCCCAATAAAAGAAGGCAATGTTACCTCATAATGTACTTAAAATAAAATTTTTCCCACCTTTTAAAATATAGAGGACCAGCTAGATTCATATCTTAGGAAATATTTATAAGAAAAACAATGATATATTGTATTCCATCTCCCATAAAATCGGTTTCTCAGGGGGAAATTCATTTCATTATCTATGGCATTTGGAATTATCATAATTCCTTTAGTTTATAACCATTGACTAATACTAAAAATAAATGTGTGAGAAACAAAATTTATAGTTATAAATAAATTAATCATGTAAAATTATTTATAGTATGCTTAAATAGTGAAAAAGTTTTCTATGAAACCTTATTTTTTGCATATTTCATTAATGATCATTACCAAAACATTATGATTTTATCCAATACTTAGAATTATCCCTAGGGTTCTCAATATAGTTTTCTCATCCTCATTTCCAATGTTTAACTAAAACCTGATATGATACCAAAAATACTATGCCATTATTTTTTTTACGTTGGAATTATAACTAAATATATGAATATCATTTACATAACATAACAATCCACCAACAAATCATATAGGTCTACTATATTTATAAACATTGAAACATAAGAAACTGGTTCATAAAAGTTGAACATAACCTTCTAATTATATCTAAATAACAATCGCCCTTATTAGAAATATCATGAATAAAAATATTCACCATAACCTATAGAAAGGAAAGATAAGTAAATCCAAGATCAAATGCTTTGTAAGGGTGACCAAGGGTGATATCAAATGATTATATAACCATAACATGAGAAATGGGTATAACAACATGATATTAACTTTTAAAGACACAAACCTTGATAGAATATATCATAATCTAATGTTATGGCCAAAAGAAAGGTAGTTTATAAGACTTAAATCATAAATGAATCAAAGAATATGAGCCATGAGAGCATAACATAGGCATAAGATATGTGTTTTTGATATACACATAAGTATAGAAAATAATTTCCTTAATAGTCAAGGTTCATTGCCATTACTATAAATATGTAATGGGTTCCCTCCCAAAACCAGAAAAATATTCAAGGTTCACTCCCAAGATGATAAAATTGGATAAATTCTCTTACTTAACTATGTTTATTCCCCATTATAGACAAATTTATCTAATGAGATATCAATCAATACCCACTAAATTAGAGGGATATATAGGTCTCACCCATCAATTATTGAAATTAATATGCTTGTGTCCCACAATACCATAAACAATTCATCATACCCAAACCCATAAAAAGAACTGGGTTTCATATAAATTTCACCATTTCCTAACCCTTGTAAATAAAATATGTTTCATAAACATTTCATAATTTCATTATAGCATAACCCATGGAAAATGAATAGGTCTCATGAATATATTTTCATCATAAAAATAAACTATATAGAGAAATAATTTTGATGGTATTCTTGGACCACATACCCAATAAATCATATGATACATCAAAGGATATTGTCACAGATTTATTTAAATATCATTAAAAGATAATTAAAAATATTCTTGAGTAAAATAACATTTTTATTCTTAAAACACATATAGAAATGTACAAATTTCAAAAATATTAAAGAAGCCTTTTATTCTAAAATAACCATGGTTAATTTTAATGGAATATTGAATATTTGGAGAGGTTAGGATGGTGGTAAATTTCATTAATTTCATATAAGTTAAAACAATAAATTCATTTTACTCTTTGGTAAAAATGTTAAAAATACCATATTAGGATTACAAAAAAAGTTACATTTTAAACGATTTTTTAAAAATTAAAAAATGTGTAAAAGTTACATTAAAAATAATTTTAAAATATTAAGAAAATTCTCTAAAACACTTTTAGAAAACATTTATATTTAATAAAAAGGTTATTCAACCGAAGATAGAAATAGATTCAATTTTCATTAAAAAAATATTTCTTTTCTAAGGTGTATATAGGAGAGGTAAATGAATGGAAAAAATGTATTTTCATAAAATAACCAGAGGAAACAAAAATTAAAGATTATTTTGAGAGGTATATTGTAATATTTTATCATAAAAAAGTAATCATAAATGATCTTAATAAATAATGGGATTGTTACATAAAACCCCTTACCTTAGTTATAAGTTCCTTTAAGAAAATAAAATCTTCTTGTATAGTAAATTTAGGTTTATTATAAATATATTATATAACCATAATAATATTTATAATCAAATATCATTTACTTATAACTTTTTTACACCATTTTATTTAGAGTTAATTATTAAAATAACTATTTCGTGTGATAATTTCATCATTTTTCATGTTTATTTGGTTCGATAGTTTCATTCCTTGTACATTGATCATAATTCCATAATATATCAATTTTTTTCAAGGTATTAATTTAATATTTTTTTATTATATATATATATAAATATATATTTATATTCATCCATAAAATTTAGGGATAGAAAAATGAAATACACCATTCATGAAGGTGGTAAACTGCACGTAAACATGAATGATGTTTTCTTATTTTTTTGACGGATGGAATGAAAGAATGGTAAATTTTAATTAAAATTAATTCCATAATTATTATATCTTATATACATATATCACATATTTTATCCAAAACATTCATTATTACAATCCTATTAAAATATAATTTTCAAATCAAATCACATCGCTTTATAGTGGAGTTAGTCCACACATACACACATGAGACATTATAAATTCCCAATAGATTAGATGGTAAGTAGGTAGATATAATATTATAATTAGATAATTATAATGTTTTCCTAAATATCATATATAAATATTTAACCCATCATAATATCCATTAAAAATGTTATTGATGAAAATTGAATTGTTTCCCAATTTGGAGATGGTATCTCGTATAAAAATACTTTCCCTACCCATTTGATCAGAAATAGGTTTTATAATGATAATTAAAATATATTAATATCATTTAATCATATATTTAATACTTAATTTTTTTAATATTATAATATGTTTAGAAGAGTCAAAAAAAGACTTTAAAAGAATGTGATCGGTTAAGGTGATTACCTCTTCTTTGGAATGAATCCTTTAAATATTTTATAAAGGGCTCTATAGATGGTATTTTTCAAAGAAAATAAACTATATAATTATCATAGGTATTTGAAGAAGAAAAAATTCTAGAGTTTGGTAAATATATAATACTTAATGTGGTGTAAAGAAGTGAATGGTGGGATGCCCTTTTATAGTTAATGTGAGGGACACTATTGGAAAATATTAAAATTGTAAATAAATATAAATTATATCCAAATTTAAATTGGTGTAAAATGGGTAGTATTAGAGTATAATACTATAATTACTATATATACACAAATAAAATTAAATTTGGATATGTTTTGATAACCTTTTTACCAAAATATTTTTGTTTTAAGCCATCTTTTTTTCCTTTCAACAATTACCATAATATCAATGTTTTCTTCAAATTATGGGCTAATAATTTTATTATAAAATGATAAAAGACCAATAAATGGAATTTTTTTAAAAAATACATCACATTCCATAGGCTGAATATAATATTTTTTATTAATTTGAAATGATTTAATAAAATATTATTTGTTAAAAAATCTCATTAATTTCATTATAAGAACTATTCATTTAATTTGACATTAAATATATTATTAAAAATGGAAACATATAATATAATGATTTAAAATATTTAAAATATGTCAAATGAATCTATAGAATTTTTGGGAAATGATATATCAATAAATTATATCATTTCCAATATTTTTAAAATCATTTATTATATTTTTCTAATTTAAAAAATAATGCATTGGTGTTGCATGAGAAAATAAGGTCATTATATTATTAATAAAATTGAAAATGAATTAATATTAGAAAAATAATTTCAACTTTATCAAAATAAAATATTATATTCATTCATAATATTTATCCCAATGTGTACAAATAAGATATGTTAGAAACAAAAAGAGTGACATTTTGTAACTTTTTTTGATTTAAATATTATATAGGTCATTTTCATAGAAAAGGTCCATTAAACTAAAAACAATAAAGAATAGTTTTATGATTTTCATATTAAATTCATCAAATAATAATTTTGATGAAAAGTTATGGTTGTATCACTTAGTTTTAACACAGATTTACCCAACTTACTCTTTATAGAGGTGATAAATTTTACTGCAGTTACCGTACATATTGAAAAAAATAAAAGGGATCTATTTACCAAATATATATATCTCGATAATAAATATTTAAATAATTTTTCTAACTCAATACCAATTAATGGAAGAAATTAATTTAAAATTATGTGTTTAAAACACAATGAAACCCAATTTTTAGAAAAATACATTTTTAAGCATAAAACCAGATTTATTATTATCCTATTTAAAATAAACAAGATTATATGAATTTTAAAATTATTATTGAACGTATAATATATACACTATATTAATACTTAAATAATTGCAATAAATATAGTTTATTAGGATAAAAATAATTTTCACACATAAATATTGTTTTAGAAAAATAACTCCTTTATTTTCAAATGATTTTTTTTCAGTTTTTAATTAATTTATAACTACTGATTTAATTTTATACACATGTAAATAAAACTTTTTCATAATTTTTTGGGTCCTATTCATACAGTCAAGTCCAACTGCGAGGTGATAGTAATATTTTAATATAATGTTAGGATTCATTTAAACTCACTATTGCGTATAATGAAAACTATCAAAGAGATTAAATTTATTTGAAATCAAATTCATAAAATCTCAGGGTGTTACATAAATTTATTGAGAATTAAGAACAGTAACCTTCAATTTTATTTACAGTAATTGGTTATTCATGTTTTATTTAATTTCAAATATTCTTTACAATTATTTTTGAGATATCGCAAACTCATACACCCGAATCGAGTGCTAAAATAATTATCTTCCAATAATGAATATGTTATCAAATTAATAAATATTTTTTTGTTAATAGGTTTCAATAATTAAGGAAAAAACTTTTAAAAAAACTTATATCTTTCACACCAAATTGAAATTGTTCCCATTATATCCATATTAGCTTAATCCATAATATGTCATGAAATTATCCTAAAAAATTCTCCACACATTATAAATACCTAATATATCATATATATTAATATTATTTATAACCCACATAAATTAAAATATAATAAGAGTGAGCTATGGTTCTTAGCATGTGACATAGAATGGTTGAAGATTTCATACAATAAAAAAGGAATTCAAAATATTATTTTAGTAAGAAATAATCAATCATGCCATTCAATACAAAACATTAACATAAATTATTTCCACAGAAAACATAATAATTTAAATAATCATTGGGAAAAAATAATTGATTCGATTATGATGGAATTCATAATGTTGGACATCATAATCCTACTGTCAAGGTATCATTCTAATACAACATAAAAACATTGCTATGGAATATGTCAAATATCCAAGCTATTTTGTCTCATTAGACGTATCAATTCATTGGGGGGATATCTAATATTAGGCATCACACATCACTTAATAATTCCAAATAATTCATCATATTAATTAAACTAACTTCAACACAATACAAAATTAATATTCCTTCACAATAAATAAACATATGTATTATAAACTAGAATAATAATGTTCAACATTTTCCCTTTATAATAGAATAATATTATTTATATGATTACTTTATGTAATAATATATGTATAAATTGTATAGGATTAAGGAAATATTAAAATTAAAAATACATATATCTTAAAAAATAATATGGATATAATATGTGAAGAATTATGGAGAGTGATAGAGAACATAACATCAAGGAAGTATATGAACTAAGAAAAATCCAAATATATGAGGTAAGGTAAAAACCATAAATTATTAATGGATGAAATAAGGATATAAATTCATAAAAAATGAAGGCATTTTATGAAAATGAATGTATATTGGAAATTAGATATGAAAATGGATTAAACACTTTGTAAATATATTTATTAATAATTTTGTTATATTGTTATAAAAACTAAGTTATAAATCACTTACAGAATTAATTTCATTATTTTTCAAAAATAAATTGTAAAAAAATATTTTTAATATAGTTTCTAAAAATGGAATCTTAAAAACAAACATTTATTTTATAAAAAAATTTCTAGTGAAGTATAAATATTTACATAACTGAACATAAATCCGTTGAAAATGTTTTAGAAAATAACCACCTATAATTTTCATACAAAAACCAATTCCAAAAATAGTGAGAATTTGAATTAATTTTGAAAATTATAAAATATTATAAATGAATATGAATAATGAGTAACAAACAAGATGTGGGGGTCATTAAACGGGATAATGTTAAAAAGAGATTATTTTTAGACATTTTCAAATAATGTAAACACAAACACATTAATAAAATGATAAGAAGATTTAACTGAATATTTTGAAAAGAGACTCAATGTTTATAGTAATTGACCTTTGGAAATAATTTAACTAGTAAAAGAACATTCTTAATGGAAAATAAATAATATGGATATATTGGAAAAATAATCCTAACCAAGAAGAATAAATTATGTTGGCTTTTTTAAAAAATATTCATTTAATGTTTTTAAATTTAAAAGAGAGGAAATTTTATAGAATAATTTTAAATACTATAATTTATTGAAGAAAAATAAAATATAAGGGATTTATAAATGAAAAATCATATAATTCCTCTCATGGAAACATAAAATTAAAAATTACAAAAATAAATGAAAACATAGAATAAAACATTATGGATATTATTACACATGAATAAAAATCACATGAAAGGGAAAAAATTAAATAAAACATTAATAAAAATTAATAAATAACTTAGTCGTGATAAAATATAAAAAATTATACACAAATACACAATATACACAAAATTAGGTGCATATTATGAATCAATTCTCAAAGAAAGAGGTTGGAGAAGAGAAACCCTTAACATAGATTCCATCTTGGTCAGAGGTGTACCAAAAACCTATATAAATAAATAATATTTATTATTAATCTATATTATAATTTTATTTATATCTATATTTACATATATTTTTTATTCATGAAATAATTTTACCTATTTACTCAAAATTCAAGGTTAAAATCGACAATTTGGATGTTAATTTTTTTCTTCTACATGTTATGATTCAAGGATTGGAGGACATGCACCTTTGTATTGAATTAATCTATAAAATATTGATAATAATTTCATAAATTTCATATTAATTAATTAAATACACTTTTATTATAATTCATTGATGCCATTTATTTAAAATGAAATAAGTTGTTTATGGAGGCAGTAGTCCACACGTACACATGAGATTCATTTTCATTTTTTCAACGGATACCAATAAAATAAGGTAGATAATTATTTATCATTATAGAGAAATACGTTTTTCATAATTATCATAAATATTCATTATATTCATATATATAACCATCTATGATAGAGGATATAGAAAATGAAATACATCGCTTCATGGAGGAGGTAGTCCACACATATTCATGAGCGTTGTATTCATTTTCTATTAGTTGGAAATGATATAGAAAATAGTTTTACCATTAGTAAAATTGTAATTATATTATATATTATTATTTAATTATGTTTATATGGTTATAAAATATTTTTAGGAGTTGTAAGAAGAATGAAACATGAAAAATTTCTTTAAGAACGTATAACACTTCCTTGGAGATTCTACTTTGGAATACACATTAAGGATTATTGGATGGCTCTTTTTGGAATATGGAAGAAAATATATCATGTATAAGTTCTTTGGGAAAGTATTTGTGAATGTATAAGTCAAAATAAGGAATATTTTAGTGTTTTTTAAAGTAAGGAGAGTGTGGTCTCTTTATAATTGAGGGGTGTGAAACCCTTATATGTACCTTTCACTTTAACTAAAAATATAAAGAAATTTTCATTTGAAACAGGAACCAAATGGTAAAATATTGAAATATCAGATAAAATAATTTCTAAATTAATTAAAAAAAATAATATTTATACATGTTTTGGTGATATTTAAATCTTTATTACTTAGTTTAACCCCACACATTAACCCTTTTAACCCTTACGATGATGTAAATTTGTTTACCATGGTAACAATTCATTACGACTAAAACAGAAATAAGACTTATAAAATAATTAAAATATTATAATTTCACATATGAAATCTATTTTACATGATTTAATTTCTATATTTGGTGAAAATTAATTTTAATATCAGTATAAAAAACACAATGAAAAATAGTTTTTAGAAAAATATATTTTTATGCATCAAATTAGTTTTACACCAAAATCATTTATAGAATTTAATATATTGAAAATTATTTGATTATTAATAAAAAAATTATAGTTTCATGATTTTAAAACCAATCAAATTTGATTGTAACCTATTAATCACTTAATTAAGGAAAATGATAAAAAATGAACTTTTATTTGATTAAAACATCACATATGATTTAAAATGTCAAATGTTAGATTTAAAAAGATAAAATATTAATTTGAAATGTTATATTTTTATCATTAAATATATATTTTTTTCTAGAAAAATGGGTTAATAAATTTTTAATTCATTATTATATCATTATAATGTCATAAAATTTAATATATTTATGAAAAAAGTATTTTTCAGAATTCACATAAAAATATCATTTTATATGAATGTAAAAAATTCAATATATGATAATTTTTACATAATTAATTAAAGATTTAATTTAATTTCATCAAATTGAAATTATTAAAATTTTTCATTTATGATTTAAATGAAAATATTAAATTTAAATAAATATATATTTTATAGACTAATTACATTTTAATAGTCTACGTTTTCTTAAAATATTTCATATCAATTTAAAATTAATTTAGTTTTAATTATTTTATTCATACACTTTAGTAATTTTAATGTGATGAATGTATAAAAATACAAAACACTTAAAAAAATTCCACTAAAAATAACACTTTTTATATTTTGTGATTTTAAGCATATCATAATAATTATTTATTTTTTAATCATTAAATTTAATTTGTCCAAAAATAATAATAAAATTTATGTTTTATAATTGATTAATATATTTATATTTATTAATGTTTTATTGTAATATTTCATGACTCGTTTTAGTTTGGTGTTTCATGTTTTGCATGATATTCAATACAATATTTATTTATAGGTGAAAATATTCTAAAATAGAAGAGTGTTTTACATTTCAATGTATTTAAAAATACTAATTATAAAAAGTTTCATGGTACGAATTGTTTAAAAAAAACTATAACAAGAAATAAATTTAAATTTTTATTCTTTTCTTGCCTTCGAAGAGTCGCTCAGTTTTAATTCATAAGCATGGATTCTTTATCAAGTTTAACATTGGCAATAAGTAAAAATTGAACTTATTTAATTAGAACCCAGGTGGAACTAATGTAAACTAGTAGATAATTAGTTTTTTAGGTTAGTATATTAATGTTGGGTTTTTTAAAACTGATGTAAAACTACAATCTTATGATCATCTTTTGAATTTCTTCACACCAGATTCTAAAAAATAGAGATTATAACTAAACGTTTAATTTATGTTTCAAAAAAACTAACCATAAAAAAAATTCAAAAATATTTTCAATTTCCATTATTTAAAATACATAATTAAAAATATCACAAAAAATAGTTATAATTTCGATATTAAAAATAATTATTGAAAAATTTACTATAATAATAAATTCCCAAGCACCCAATATGAAAAATTATAAATTCGTAATGTGTTTATTTTTAAAAAATTAAACTCTAAAACCGATGTAAAAATGAATTTTAACATTATTTTTCAAAAGAAATGATGTTTAAAGGAATTTAATATATGTTTTTTTAAATGAAAACATTAAAACGTATTATTGATGAACATTTTTTTCTCAAGGTTTTATTTTACAGGTCATGAAGTCAAGATAGACTTACTTTTTAAAAGATATGGGCATCTGAAGTTGTAAATCTCTAGAGAAGCACTTAAAACTATTTGTGGGGCTAACATTCGATCCTTAACTCCATTTTGGTTTTAATACAAGTCAAATTTAAGCATGTGGAAAAAAATATTCCTCTAAAAATATTTTAATGTCCTTCTTTTACAAATTAGATATTAAAATAACTTTTAACATTGGTTTATAAAAAAAGACGTTAAAATATACCTTTAATCGCAAAATTTAAAATAAAAAACTTAAAAAATAATTTTTCTTTATTCTTTTTTAATATTATTTTTCATCATTAAATTTGAAATTAATTTTTAAATTTTTATTAAAATTTATCTTTTAACATTCGGTAATTTTGAAAACTGATGATGAAATTCAGAGTTTAATTTATTTAAAATGAGTGTGTTACTGATTTTTAATATCTCACATCACGCACTGCAGAATTTTTTATTCATACCTTGGAATAAAAAAATTATAAATTTTTTTCTTTTCCATATAAAAATATCTATACAAAAATACCATTGATAATTTTATTTCCCCTGATTTTAAATTTATGATCAACAAATATTTCACAATTTTTTCTATTGAAAGTGGTAATCTATCTGTATTATTGTTATATTTTCAATAAATTTCCATTATACACATTTTTATGAAGATTATCATTTCTTTTGATGAGAATAATTCTTTTTTAGTTGGTGAATTTTCTATATGAGATATATAAGGTAATCCTTAAAATATCTCATTTGTTTTTCATCGTAAATCAGACAAATATCAAAAAGTGAATTCCATTGTTAGCAGAAATTAATGTATTGATGGAGAAGAAGGAAGAAAATTAAATCATGTTTTTTCGGTTAGATGTTTGAATGATATATTTTTTAAATTTTTATTCGATAAAATATATTTTATTGGATTTGTTCCAGAATTGACTCTCTAGAGAAGTCCAATTCCTAGTGGATAAAACATTTGGTTAGTACATACTTTTTGGCTCTATAAACTATCAAATAAAAGCCTATAAAAAATAAAACATGTTTGTAAATTTGGTTTTTACGTTTTTAAGATCAGTTTTAGAAAACCAATATTACACATATTTTTCAAATTATGTTTAATGATAATTTTTCTTATAATCAATGTTTAAAGTGGATCTTCATATCAGTTATACATATAATCAACATCAAAAGAGGTTTTCCATAATTTTTTCCAATAATTTTTTTTCTAATTATACACTTATCTATTATATAAAATACATTAAAAGGGTATATTAATTGTATGACAATAATATGTTCAGAAAAAAATAATCTTAGAATATAAAAAACCAATATTAAAAATCATTGTTCAACTAGTTATATCTAGTTTTTTCAGAATTCATATAAATTTAAAATCTCTCCCGACCATCTTCAATAGATCACCTTATGATCTCACTTTAAGAATTTATCAATTCACCCCATTATGATCAATTTTACATTAATCATATTCTTTTCAAAAATATTTAACAAGGAGTTATTAATATTTTAACAAGATCGGTTTTATCATTTTATCCTTGAAATATTATTCTATTATCCTGGGTTTTATATTTTTTGTAAGAACATATGACTCCTCCATTTATTATTCTTTATTGCATAATAATATAACATTCAATATTTCAGTTTCAACTCTAACTACATCAATAAGGGTTCTTTAAAAAAAGTTGTTGATCCACTTATATGTTCTTTTATATGGGATATACAAGAGGGTTGATTTTTTCAAGAACATCCTCATCATTTCTTACATTATTTCATCCTTTTTTCACCTTTAATTGGATAAATTATTGTTCTATAATATTAATTTTAGTAGTTTTTATTAAATATTAAAATTAAATATCTCTTTAATCATTTTATACGTCAAATGAATTTTAATACAAATATAAAAAATCAGGGTATTTTCTCCCTTAATATGTCCTTAACAACTTATTTTGTACTACATTCATATACTTCATCTCTATCCACTACATTGATATCCATAACACTGTCCATGAAATGAATTTAATATTTTAGTGGCATCAATTCTTTATTCATTTCTCTATTTTTCCTTTCTAATAACTCCACTTCAGATTCAAAATTATAGAATAAATTTTTGGTGTTTTGAGATAGTGTTTCAATCCTTGTTTTTCTCTTTCAGAAATTTTCTTAATTGTCTAAGATATAGGATTATGTTTTTTAGGAATCTATTAAATCAATCTTAGTTCCTTGATAACTATTATTGAATATTTTTAATGCTATCTAATAAAATTTACATTTCCTTTTCATTCTCAATTATGTATCAATGTTTTTATATGGTCTTCCTTACGTATTATCCCTTGCACAATGGGGAAAAAACCCATTAAATTTGGTATTTTAATCTTCAATAAAATTATTATCCTCTATCCAATAAAATTTGACATTATTCCATTAGTTTGGATCACATAGATATGAATATTCCTAAATATTTATAATATTTCTAGAAATTCTAGCATGATTTAATCTATATTGTTCTCTTAAGGTTAGCTCAATTAGTTCCCTCCAATTTGACTAACATGCATTTAAATGTTGACCATTTTTCACATGAATAAACTATTAGTAAAGATATAATTTACCTTTAATTCCTTGATTTAAAACCTCTTAGTTTCTTTTGGATTCCCCCAAGGAATGTTAATTTGACTTCCCTAATTCAAATTTCATGCATTTGAGAATATTCCACTCATCCCATGTTAATTTCTAGAAAATAATTATTATATGAAATTATTTTGATTCTTTAAATTAAATTAGTTTTTTTCCTCTACACATGAACCTTTATACTTGAGTATTTATTATAACTTAAGGGATGAAATCATATACCTCAAATATATTATTTCTCTTTTATTTTATAATATGAAAACGATACTTTCATTTTAAAATTCCAATATTGATCTAAACTATTCCCAAGCTCTCCAAATGTTTAACACTCTTATTTATTCTTCCATTTATTGTTTTCAATCACCTTTTTTCAAAAAATATTATTTTTTTGAAACATACGGATCCATATTATGGTGGGAATTGGCTTCCATGAACTTAAGTATTCTTACTCACATTTGATTCTATTTTGATTTAATATCCCACAAGGTGAATATTTTCATTAATTACATGATACTCTTATTTCCATAAAACCCACCAGATGAATTTCCCAGTAATATTCCCCCCAATTGTGTGAGCCTATATTTTAAATATTCCTTAACCAATGGGGAAGAGTGTTGATGGATTAGGAATTATTGGTAGTATCTTTGGAACCAAACCCTCTCTTAATTAAAATGATCCATATCTTCTTGAGTAAAGTCAATGATTCTTCTCAATTTTCTCTACATTTATCAATTAGAAATTAATCACTCAAAATTAAATCATGCATATATTCCCATAATTAAATTTAGTTCCCCTATTATTTTAATAATAATAATATCTTAGGTTTTTGGGTGGGACAATTAATTTTAGAATCCAGGTCGATCATGTATATTTGTACTGCACTATGTATTTACGATTGTATGTGCATTCTCTAATTTGAGTTACATGGAGTTATTATTGGATCATGGATGATAAACTATAGACTTATCTTATATATAGGAAACCACACCACAAAACATGATGTTTCAAAATGGTGAGAGTTTGTGTTAGATTAAAAAAATCTATTGTGGGATAGAATCGTTTGACAATGTATTCATTGCAACATTATAAGAATTTTCCTTAGATTAAATTGTATCAAGATTATGATTAATTATATCATGCCTATTAGTGTACCACACCACAAAATAGAGGGTTACACCATAATGAGGGTCCTAGTGATATACAATTTGACATGAAGGGTAGGTCCAAACCATGAAAAGAGGAGTTAGGTTTTCTAGTTATTCCTTAGTGAGGTGCATGAGACTATATCAAGGAAATTTCAAATTAATCCTAACGAGTCACACCACAATGGGTCTAATGTGAATTTTTTATAAAATTTAAATAAATTTTTTACTATTTTAAAAAGAGGAAACCGTTCATTTGATTTCATTTTAACCATGAGTAAATCCCTAGTCTCACTATTTACTATCTCTTCGTATAAGTGATAGATTTTTTTTTTCAGATCCTTGTTTGTAATTGATTCCATCAATTTAGTGAGGTTTCCATGGGTATGCTAAACTACCCCCAAAAATATATTTCTATTTTCATCCTATATTCTCTCTTGTTTCATTGGATTTTCCCTAAAAACATTATAATGTTTTATTTTTTGTGTTATTATATTTTGGGTCATATTTTTGTTTGATATTCAATGAGGATGGTTGTTGGAACAAAAATTTGTGCCTAGGGATAATTTCAGTAAGTGCACAACCATATTAGAGGAAATTAAACCATAATAGGACCAAATATAATCAAAGGGGTCTGCCTTACAAATCTCTTATGAGTCTGATGCCCTTCTTAACTGCAGGGAGAAAAGTGATGGACTGCTCTGTGATTCCAATAGATCAACTCAAATTCACAAAGTCCATATTCCAATTAAGTCATGACATTGATAATGATGAGCTCCATTACATATAAATATGAAACCAACCCCCTCAGAAGGATGGTTACTTTGACCTTTCACCTTTTGAGCTCCCATTTCAAAATGCTCTTGAGAATCGTGAACTTGACCCAAAAAATGGATCACCCACAGTACCTGAGCATCATAATCCACCCATCCCCTTGTTCTTATTTACCCATGCCTATGGTATATATTATTTTCCCAAATTAATATGCCCATCATTAAGGATGTAGACACTTTGGGTTACAAAAGTCTTCGTGGAGAATTAATCCCTTGTAGAGAACTCTTCTATTGATTAAGGGATCCATGCTAAGTCAAGGGTCATATGCTTCAGGAAGACCTGAATCTACATGGAGTACTAGATCATCAAAAAACCCCTCATAGGGAATTTCCTTACTTTGTGAGACCCTTTTCTGTGTGGTCCTCTATGCTTTTTTGTAGTGATTTCACGACCCCTCATGTGGTGTTCCATGTTAAGATGCCATACATATTGATTTTTAGAATATGTACACTATTGGAATTTACTTTTCAGGATAACAACACTAACATGGAACCCATGAATGAAAAATCATCTTCCACCACCTATTGATAATTTCTAGTTCCTTACCCACCCCCCATGTAATGGTGGGTATTAGTTATGTAGGTCCATGGGGTGAGGAGCGAGTCCTCCTCATCCAAAATATAGATCATTAAACTGCCAAGCCCCATCATCCTCAACACACAATTTTAAAGTGCAATCATTATCCATGCACTACACATGGAGTGTCATGATTTTAGTCTTCTCCACTCCCACTAATCTCCATGTGATTAACATATTCTTCAACTTCCCCACATGGATGTATTTCCTCCTTGAAAATAATGAGATCCTCATCGGGAATCCCTCCTTGAGTAAGCCCCCATCACTATATCAATGGGTTGTTTCACTGCCTAAGCCCCAGAACACATCTCATTGCTACATCATTCATGATAAGATCATTAGGGCTACTGTTACCTCTTGTTTCTTAGACCAATCATGAATCACATGGTATTAGAGGTTAACAGTGATTGTGACCCCATTATTCTAGGAATCCCTCCTAGAGTAAGTCGCATGACCCCCATATCCGGACAATGCAGGTTTTGATCCCTTTCTTCTAAAAATGGTATGTTGGATGCATCCAAAAGGTTCAATCCCAACCAATGGTAAACTCTCTTTATCCCTTCTAAGGATGTACCCACATGATGTGACATCATTCCCTTATGGGACACATCCCCCACATCCACTTCCATGGGGTGATCTAATCCATTCTCCATCACTTCATCCATTACCTCACCGTTATCCCGGTAAAATAACTTCACCCACCTTCACCCTTTTGGGAAGTCTCTGTTTGTAAGAACAATACCATTCCGAACAATGTGGACATTGATTCCCAGCCATTGGGATATGTAGGAATCTTCTACAAGGTTCAATACCACAATACATTCCCATCATATTCATTCCCTCGATTCACCATGTATCGGGAGGATCAGGACCCAACCTAGAGATTATAATTCTCCACATCCATGCACTCCATTATCAGGGCCCCCCTCCTTAGGTGTCACATCACCCCATTTCTATGTATTTGAACATTGATTCTAAACTATTGGGATATGTATGAATCCGCCCTGACGCCAATACCATCACTCTCTGTGTTCCATCCATTCCATTAATTTCATTTCAACACTACCACTATATCCATCCAGATTCTTAACTAGGCTGACACATCCTGGTGGGATCATGCCAACCATTTGATACATCTTAGTGTTTAAGTCCCACCCACATCATAACTTCTCATTGAAGCACCCAAGTAGTCTTAGTGTGTAAGCTCTCCATAGTCTATACCATCCAACCTAGAGAAATTCTCTTACGATAGGTTGTCTGAGTGTGTAAGCCCCAAACCACCCCTTCTAACTATGTAGTTTTTGATCTTTTTCTTCCAAACATGGTACAAATTAATACATCACATGGTTCGGTCCCAGCCAATGGTAAACATTAGTGCCCCATTACTAGGGTTCACCTCCCTGATTTTTACTTAGAGGTGTCTATATCAGTCTTTATTGTGTAAAATATTTTCTTTAAGAGACACACCACCTTAATTACACTATCATTGAGGGTTCTAATCCATACATATAGTAAAGCATCATGGTACACCATCCAAGTAATGCACCCCTTCATAGCGTGAAATATTATCATTATAAGACACACCATCTTTGGTCTTCTTTCACTGTGTGTTCTGATCCATCCATCTAGTAAACCTTCCAAGTACTCCTACCTAGGGATATGCCTCTCTTATCTATTCATATGGGGAATTTCAATATCTCTAATCCATCCCCTTAGGATTTTAAACATGTTTTATACACAGTTATAAACATGATATGCCTGAGTAAAATCTTAAAAGGTAGGCCTTTGACATAAGAAACATTGTGGTCACCATTATATTGCCTCGGTTATGCACCCTTAAGAATCCCTCTCCGAGGAATAATACATACCCTATAATGTTCCAGCGTCCAAAATTCCACTGATCCACAATGTGAATACTCTTCTAACTGATAGATACTATTATTACTAAGCCCCTTAGAATGTATAGAGAGAAGCATCATCATTAATTGGTGTCTAAAAAGAAATGTACTGGGAATGAGTTTCACGAACTATGACTCAAATCTATGAGGGAGCCCCAAAATATGAAATGATTTAAAAAAATTAATCCATGGATAGAGGAACCAACATCGAATCATCCCATTTTTTAGGGACCATATGTCACAGAATTGGTTATGAACACTACCCGACATTGGAAACATGAAATACAGGGTACAATACAACTTGTACGTCAAGAAAACAATGAGGGTTTTCCCTAAAAAATAATTGGAAACAGAAATTGTTAACTTGATAATAAAATATTCACCTCAATATGGAATTAGTAGTGTTAGATACATCAATAGATAAGCATGTCATCGAATCCTCCTATCTGGTGCCAGGTCCCACCAAGAAAATACTGGTCCTGGTGTGAAACTCACCAGAATTCATGGTATTTAATCATTGGGATTTCAAATCTATGACAATGTTAGTATTGATCTCTCCATCCAGTCATAAAAGATTGGACGAACCTAGGGAATTTGGAATTTCATTCCTTGTATCCATTGGGATAGATAAATCTTCCTACTTTACAGGACCCTACCTATAGGAAACCAATCAACGCTCTTAGAAATTTAGAGGTAGAAATAAAGTCAATTAGTTAATCCCACATGACCTCACCACTACCATGACTACAACCATGACCACTTATATAGGTTTCCCACACCCCATCTCACCCACATAAATTGTGAAAAGGAGGGTGATGGATGCCCTAGTATGTTGATGTGAGGAGGGGGTCATTCCAACAAGGGATATGGCCTACCAAGAATTGGAGGCTTCTATGCCTCACTATCACTTCCACCCCCAAGGGATAGATAAGGAGCCATTACTCCCCACTCACTCGTTCAAACACTTAAGTAGCCTCTCCCTGGAGTTATCCCATGACTTCTTACCTTACACTGCTGATGTGCGGGATATATGAGTCATTCTGATCTGACAATGGCACATGAGGCTCAAATGAGGGCTCCCATGAGGTCCTATCAATAAAACCTACGGATTCCTTAGGTTGAAGAAAAGTACGTCTATATCCATACTCTACCAACCCCGATTTGAATAACCTAACACCAGCGTTAGGTGGAAGCCCAAGAAGATGCATGTCGATGGGAATCATCTTCAACCAATCTAAGGACTGATTCCACCCCATGAATTAAAACCTATCTTTGCACTACAGATAATGTATTAAATAGTTTCGGATCTAAATCTAGACATAAGAGGATCCACATGAAGTCTTGGTTGACTATTTCTGTCACTAGCACCACCAGAAGTCATCACATGCCAACTTACGATGATGAGAACCAGTATAGAGGCCCTCCCAGTAATATATCTAGTCAGAGTGAAGGCCATACCCACTCTCACACTCAGCATGTAGGTCCTCCCCATGTACCCAAAATGTTTCCCAGAGGAGGTCCTCACTGCCTTGTTGAAATCCAGGACAAAGGTCATCCCAAAGCCTATGGTTCCTGATACGGATGCCCTACCCAAGTCACAGACCACCAATGCGATGTTATTCCTCATGTCATTTTCAGAGTAAGGAATGGTCCTCCCCACACTAGCACTAACCAAAGTGATGTCCATCCTCACTTCATCACCTATAAGTATGAAAAACCTCCTTGTATTTTAACCCAAAAGTGTGGATGTATTCGCAACTTTGAAAACCATCAAAAAGGAGGTCATTCTTACTTATTTTGTGATCAGTATGAAGTAAATCCTAATTTGATAACTTTCATCCAATATGGAGGTCCTCCATGCACTGCAAGCCAGCAAAATGGAGGTCCTCCACATGTTCTCACCATCTCTTATAAAGATCCTCCCCACTCTAGCACCCACCACTGTGAGGTCCTCCCCACAAATCCAATGGCCAATACAGATTCCCTCCCCACATCCCATTCAATATATTTCTATGTTCTCCTGTAATATTAGCTCATCATAGAGGAGATCCTCACCACTCTCATATAATTTTGAGAAACCTTCTTCCCTGATTCGACAATAACAGGTGTGGAGGTCCTCCCTGTATACTGAAAAATCAAAGTGGAGGTCCTCCGCATATAATCAACAAGAAGTGTGAAGGTCATACTAATGAAAAAAATGTTCCATTACCTAATGAATTATCATGGGGAATAGGGGAGAATAGTCAACACGGAAGGAGTAACTTAAAAAACATCCATGTTTTCCTAAATCCTATTTAGTTCTCTGATTCTGAAGCAAAATGTGACCCAATGATGAAGCCTTCCCCAATGTCTTCTACATCAGAGTCTAGGGAAGGATCCTAATGTATGATTTTTATCATCCCTGAAGGTTATATGTACTAGATCATTGAATCCCTTAATAGGTACATGAAGGATGAATAAGTTATGGATCCCTTCCTGTGTCTTACCGTGCAGTCATACCTATCATTGTTATTTTCTTTCACTACCTCAACATGAGATCACAAAGAGTTATTATGGGGCCTGATAGATGATGAGAACCCACCAGATCCACCATCATTAACTGCTACCATAACACATGATTTGGTGTTTAGTTCCCTATCCTACAGGGACACAATGACGTGTTTGGTTCCACCTCTAAGAGGCAATCTAGTAACTGACAGTTAGTCAACTCACATAGATTTTCTCCTCTAGCCAGTCCATCAACACAACAATCCACCTGAGTGTCATTTCAAGTTCCTCAGCCAACCCCAATCGAAGAATGGGGTAATGAGGATTCGGAACCTACTTTTGAATGAATATGCTTTTAGGATATCGTAATTGTTGACCAGTTTCCTAATATTTTCTATCTGATATCAAATTTTGAATTTGACATCCCATAGTCTCTCACCAATGATGTGGTTATGTTCTTTATCTAGAACATCTGGGTGACACACACACACACATATCCAGTTTAGAATTTGACATCCAATTTTGAATTTTCATGGTTGATTTGACTGCACTCCAAGTGGCATGGTTCCCTACATTACCAAGCTACCAATGGAACCTTCAATAATAATGTATTCAAGGCTTTATTATTCTCCAAAAAATAATCACGGAGGTGTCCCAATGTGTATAGATCTTGTTTTGGGGGAAGTATGATACTCATCACTTTATTACCATCATGAACCACTCCTGTTTATTGACTAACATTGAAGATATTCCTCTGGGTGCTAGGATGGTGAATATTTCTGAGTTCGACGCACTAAAGGAGAGGGACACCTATGTGGGTTCTGAGGAGGAGGACCCACCACTTGGGGTGGTGCCAAATTATCTATGAAACTCATAAATGTATTGTAATTCAATTGCATATATAGTTATGTAGACTCAAAGACTATTTTGTTTTATTGGCTATCGATAGGAACACTAGGGAATGTATAGATTAGATTGGGGATTCTAAACCATCTGACCCAACTGATACTGCACAATAGACAAAGGTTGAACTCACTTTGATCACCTTACACTTGTAGTTAGTAGGATAAAGAAGTTTCATGGACAAACTCCAGTATGAGTGTAATGATGAATGATTTTTTAATTATGATGATACTCAATGCAACACTATCCCTCCTCCACTAGGGCACCAGGGGCATCCTCATGTTATTCTCTACCAGCTTCCCCCAATTGAACTGGATAAACCCTCATAACCCAACAGGGTATATGATAGAGTCTATGCTAAACATTTTTAGTACCTATTTCCAAACCTGCCTAGGAATTGTGAAAGCCCACATTGGGGTCCGTATTGAGCTGTTCTACAAGCCACTAAACATTCCATTTCACAGGCTACTCCACAAGATCTTCCACCAGTTTCACCACTAGTCACTGATGATTTTTATCATATTTATGAGGCCGTCATGGAACTAGTGGTCAGAAATCATCATCCCAACATGAACCCCCACAAGGATGACCTGATAGAGGCTCTGGCTACCTATCTTGATGCATTTTATACACAATAGGTGGTGATCGTTTCTAATAGAAATCCATATCTACTATGGGTAGAAAACATCTGAGCACCCATAGTTTCTATAAATCCATCATTTCCCCCATTGATGGAATATGTGAATCAATAGATAATATGACCCACTTCATATCATGGTGTGGTCCCACAATGGGTACACTAGAACATTATAAAGCTACCAGGATCTATTGTTTTGTATAGACATTAGAATGACCTACATTTATCTGGTACAGTCAGCTACCCATTCAGTTCATCATTGGTTCAAAAGATCTTATTTAAAATTTTAATTATTAGTTCATCTCAAACACCTACAAGGATCAATTTTTTGTCCTATTCCAGATAATGAAATGGTCAGATGAGTGAGTCAGAAACATTTTTTCCCAGTGGAAAGGCCTCACGTATTCACTCGACATATTGCTGACCCATGAAATGATGATAACATTGTGTGTGGGTAATGGGAAGACTAAATTGGTAAAATCCCTCATCAGTGATAATTTACTAAGATATTTTCATGAATTTTATGATAAATCACATTTCTTATAGGGAGCCTTCAATCAGGCTAAGAAGGCATGCCCATTGCCTCATCTAGGTCCTACAAGAAGAGCCACCAAGGAAAATACTACAACCATCACACAAATAGAAGCCCCTAGGACACTAGAGTTGTTATATATAGAGTCTCTCCCAAAACCTAACTGAGGAAAACAACCTTAGGCCCAAACTTAGACTCAACATCTCCTGAAACAGAATCTGAAGGCACTAATGCATAGTACACCACCTCTACCTAGGAGGAATAATCCGGTTACATCCCCCCATCAGGCTTCAGCTCCTCAGTAGGGTTAGGATCCCATATTTCCCTATCTAGATTGGATAAACCAAACCAATTTTTATAAATATTCTTATGTTCGTTGTTATTTCTATAGAACCATCTATTAGGGGAATCTGAATCTATAAGAATGCAAGAAACACTAAGAGGATGATCACACAGATCATCTAGACTACTTCCCTTATCATTTAATCCATGTACATACCATTAATCAATTATTTTTGTTCAAGGAATGGCCTTCCCCGACATAGGTATCACATATTTATGAAAATCATTACAGCGATAGAGAAGGTGAATAACATCAGGTTTCTATCCTCGAGGATATGAAGTGTGATGACTATTCAGATCCTAGGGAATGTGTTCATGCCCATGGATTCATCTGTTCTCATTTAAATCAACTCAACCCTCCAGAAGTTTCCACAATATCTCCAGATTCTGTTTATGCACCCACATATCAACCTTATACTTCTCAGAAGAGTAGGCACTTCTAGTGCAAGGGAAAAGAGAGTCCATTGTCGATGTCAAAGAAATCTCAAAATATCATGGCTTCATGCCCACAAGGATATGGATAGATCCTAGATTCCATCCCAAATTGGAATATTCCATTGATGTTTAGTAGGAGTATGCCTACATGAATACTATCAAGTGGTCGGATCCCTATATGATTCCCAAGGATGAGGAGTAAGGTTCCTGAATGATGCCATCATCAATAGAGACATAGATATGTGAATAATTGGAAAACCAAGGCCAATCCTTCAAGACATGTTTTACAAACTACCAAGACTAGACAACAATCTCAATTTATAGTTGAGTAGGGATATTCCTCTTAACCCATCTTTTTAGATTCAATGTCGCCACTATTTATGTTGCTCGACTAGTAAGAGTTGTCACGACCAGATCATGATCGAACACATCCAACTGAAGCTATAATTTATCCATTAAATAGAAATATAGTAGTAAATTATCATGTTCCAGCTAGTGAGATGCAGAATATACCTAGAAGTAGCAAGATTCCACCGGTTTGACTAGTGACACTTGTCAAACCTCATGTCAAAGAGAAAAATCATGCCTGCCGAAATTCACAACTGACATGAAAGTATGATGTGATTAAGAAAATTTCCATATTTTTTTAAAAGATCTCGATTATCAAGGCCCATATTATATTAGAAGAGCTATGAAAATCTCTCATAGTGGCATTGATGAGCCCCCTCTTATTCGAGACAAAGGTGGAATCCATAGGGTCCATCATTTCTAAGGATGTTGAGAAAGAAGAATCCTATGAAATTATATCATTTTCTAGAGAAGATGATGGATCTTTCATATAAGAGAACATCCAACCGATGTACATCACTAGATAAATCGATGGAGTAGAAGTTTTCCATTGTCTCGTAGACACAGGCTCTTGAATCAATCTCATCCAGAGCCGAACAATTTACAAACTCAGATTGAATAAATAACATATAAGTCCCACTAACCTAAATGTTCCAGGTTATGATAGGAAATAATAAAGGTTCTATGGAATAATATCGCTAAAGACGCAATTCAGTAGCATGATTTCAATCATTGAATTTATGGCTGTCTCACATGATACTGCCAAGAGTGTACTGATGGGTAGACCATAGATCCCTCTATATGAAAACATTCCCTCATCATATCACCAGTTCCTGAATTACTCCCTGAATGGAAGAGTGGGAAAACTAAATGGTGATGTATCTTCTTTCACCTAATTTGAAGCTCATTATTTGGATGATGTCTATAAGAAGATAAAGGAAAAATAGCTTAAGAATATAGATGTTAAGCACACAATTACAGTGGCTAGCTGGAGGAAAGACATGGACAATTCATTCATATTTCCAATTTAACATCTGTATAACCTAATGCTATACTGGGGACACTACAATGTCATTTCTAAGAAGAGAGGAAGGTGTGTTCCCAAGTACAAGGAAAAATATAAGATTACCCTATACTCTGACAAAAAATAGGTTAGAATGATACCAGAGCCTCTTACCCTTAGGAGATATTGGGATGATCACCCCTAGCTATAGTAGTATATTATACCTACCAATTACACCATGTTGGGTTGAGTTGAAATAGACATACCTGCCACCACTACATTGAAATCATCATGTATGGGCACCTTGGATAGAGTCTTGTTGGAATCGGGTTGATAAACATTGTTACTATGATTAAACAGTGCAAGATTCTCCTTATAATGATTCCTCCACCACCCAATATAGCACTAGAATTCCTATAGGGTCAATTAATTTCAAGGAACTATTTTTCCCAGTAATCCTCCAACCTTAGAGGATGAAGTGGATTTGGAATATTCTACTCCCACGTTTAAAGAGGGTGTCTCCACCACCATCGATGGGTTGGTATAAGTGAATATTGGTAACAAGATAGATCTAAGGATAATTTTGATCAGTGAAACCATTACTATAGAGGAAAAAAATAGCATTCACACTTACTGAAGAAACATCATGATTTGTTTTCTAGGATATATGATTAGATTCTAGGTCTAGACCCTCAAGTCTCCATCGATGGTCTTGGTCTCCTGTTGATTCATCATGGGTTCAAGCATCCTCCTAGGAAGATGAATCTATCACATGGTGATGTGGTTGAGGATGTGATTAATAATATCATCAAATAAAACTTGGTTACGGAAGTTAGTACCCCATGGGGTGGGCCAACATCATTCTAATAAATAAGTAGAATGGACATATGATAGTCTGTATCAACATTCAGGATCTCAATCGCCACATCCCAAAGGATGATTTACCCATTTCAAGGAAGGATCTGCTACTCAATTCCATATATGGGTTCTAGTCTCTCTCTCATTAATGGATGAATATGCTGGGGATAATCTAGTCTGAATATATACTAAAAAGGAAGAGTCCACCACCTTCAAGGAACTACAAGGTACCTTTTTTTATTAAGTAATTCCTTTCAGTATGAAGAATAGTGGAACCAACTATCAGTGTTCCATGCATCACATATTCAAGATCATTCTTGGGAAAGTAGTGGAATGATATGCTGACAATTTGGTTATCAAATCTTGCCAACATCAGGACCATATCAGAGACCATGAGAAATTGTTCATATTTTATCACTCTCGACAGTTGATGATAAATCCATTGAAATTTACTTTTGGGGTTATCTTCCGTAAGTTTCTCAGTTTTATTATCGGATATAGAGGCATTAAAATAAATCTAGTCAATATCAAATCCATCAGTCAAATGACTCATCCAAGCAACCTTTTGGAGATTAGAGGAATTCGAGGACACTTATAATACATACATTGATTCATCATAAATATCATCGATAAGTGTGATCCTTTTTCCAGACTAATTAATTAAGGCATATTTTACCTATGGGTTGAAGAGTGAAAGACCTATTTTTAGGAAATCATGTAGTAATTTCTATAGCCTACAATCATAATTGAACATGTCTCTTGAAAGCCGTAGGTCCTTTATGTGAACTCCTTGGAATGATCAATTGGTACCCTGATCTCCCAAAGGAACAATAAAGGAACATATAATAATTTTTACTATGTCAGCCACATGATAATTGTTACATAGTCGAGATATTATCCCATCATGAAAAGCTTCCTTGTACTATTTTTCACAGTGCAGAAATTGTGGAACTACTTGAAGCAACACAAGATATAGCTCGAGTCGCACATGGGTACACTAAATTACATTCTAAATCATCCAATAATGAAAAAATTTATAGCACATTTGACAATGATTCTTTATCAGTTTTACATCAGTTATATTCTATAGAAGGATTTCATGGGTCATGAAATGGAAGATTTTTTAGCTGATCTTATTTTCCCTGAGGAAATGCCTCTGCATATTGATTTCCTAGATGACACTGTCCTATCAATGGATCAAGCTATTCCTTGTTATAAAATTCATCACTATGGTTCCTCCCAAATCCTAACCAGAATAAGGCTCAACAATCCCATTGTTAAAAGTCTAGGCATGGGGATCCTCTCCATCATGCCTACATAAGATATTCTTCTATATTAGTTATTTCTATCCAAATGCTACATTAAAAATTTGGCAGAGTATCGGGCTCTCATCAATTGTCTTGAGTTGGCTCTTGAGATTTATGTTCCCCAGATGCATGTGAATGGGGACTCTGAGATAATCATCAAGAATATCAATAGTTACTATATCATTAGGAAGGCAGAGCTCGTACCCTTTCTTCGCAATTCTCACTATATGAAGGAATAGTTCTCTTCTCAACCAGCGGTGACTCATGTTGCTAGGTTATAGATTGGGTGAGATGGTTTCCTATTTGGTCTATCCACTTCTCTCAGTGAACCCAACCAATAAGATCTATTCATTAATGTGGCACATTGAAGAGTTGTATCCCCAGTTAGATTAGAAGATGAATAAAACCAATAGGTAAACCAGCTTTCTGATAGTCCTTCCACATCGGGACATCTAAATAAACATAAATCTAAAGGAAATTATGGTTTCAAAACTTCTATCATTGAGTTTCTCTAGCATGGAAGTATACTGTTGGATAGATCCGAATGTGAAAAACTCCGTCTCTATGCAGTTCAGTTCACCCTCTAGAGTTGTCTCATCTTGAAACAAACTCTCTAAAAATGAAAGTTTGATGTATTAATATCCCAATTTATATAAGGAGAGAATATTCCCTATGTCACACAAGATTTCCATGTTGGATCCTATGGTGCTCATCAGAGGGGGGATAAAGCTCTCCCACTAGATTTGAAGGTTGGGTTACATATGGAACACCATAGTCCAAGAATGTATTGAGTTCACCAAGAGGTTACAAACATGTAAGATCCATTATAACTTTGTGCATCGATCCCTAGAGCCCCTCCACACTACAATACACTTCTTTCCCTTTTCCGTATAGGGAATCTATGTCATGGGACCATATCCACCAACAAAAACTCACCTGTTCCAGTTTATCTGGACCATGCTAAATTTCTTTTCCATGTGAACATAAGTAATTTTTCTCAAGGAAGTAAAATACTAGATTATTATTGAATTCCTAGGCTCCAACATCATCCATCAATTTTGAGTCCGTCATGTTATTCTCACCAAAATGAAACCGACTTTTAGGATGTTGAGATAAATAAATTGTACAATAAATATGAAATAAGGTCCAACCACACTTCTGTCTATCATGCACAAGAAAATTGGATGATTGAAAGACTAAATGAGACTCCCTACAAAATTTTGTAGAATATGGTTGTCTATAATAATAGAAGTTGGATAGAAAATATTTTCAATGCTCTACATCATCATCCCACCCTCATTGTGTTCCAGATATCAGGAACCATGATCCACACATTCCACCTCCTTATGTTTTGGTGGATCTTCGACAGTGTTAGGGTTTATTCTCCATGAACCTATGCATTTTGTGTGAGATTGTTAGTCTGGTTGGTAATTTTCCACCTGAAATTTCCTTTATATTATTTTTTCTCTTGTGTGATAGAGAAATCCTAAATTCACTCATTCTTTCCCACACCGTGAATAGATCATGTGGGATTATGAGTCTTTGTATGATTTGGAACCACTTAGAGGAGATACATAACCCTATGTTCCAAACCCGAAGACCTTAATATAAGATTCGTTGGTCTAAATCTATGACCATAAACTAAGATCATCTCCATGGTTCTCCCATTTTAATTTTGTGTGTAGTTGGCCTCTTTGGACTCATTTATGTTGGGAATTTTTTTCTTCTCTACACACTTCAAATATGGGATACCTATTTTCCCATTATTTACTAGTTTCATGACAATAAAATGTGTAAAATTTATTCCTTACCGCATGATGTTAAATTTCATTGACCGATCCTATCACATGACCCTAAACAGTGGTATCATCATCACAGAAAAACAATGAAAAAAACACAAAATTTTGGTTTTCTCTCTTGGGAGGACATCACCCTTACTACTGGTAATAAACCATATTTTCTATCAAGACCAACATACAACTTGTTTCCTATAACAACCCTCAGGCATTATTTCCTAGTTCATCCACTAAAAAAACAACAAAAAAACACACAAAAATGAAATATCTAATTCCCCATATCAGTGTGTTTGGGTCATACATGCATAAGGAAATATCCCTTTAAAAACTATTTTTTTTTTGATTCCCATAATTATTGGATTCATAGTGATTCCCAAATCATCAATGATGGGTCAAACCCAAACATTATTGACCCTTTTCATATTGATTCATCTTCTTCCTTACCATATGCCGTTAAAATACAAGGAATTCATGAACTTTTTATGGTATGATTCTCTTCCTTATGGGATACGTAGAGATTCCCGAACACTTTGTCCTTGGAACTAGACACAAACTACCTCAAACCATGGCCCCTTGGCCTCATCCATGGTCTATTCTCTATGATCTTAAACATTATTTAGTTAATATTGATACATCTATATGACATGTGGGTTATTTTATCCCTCATTGATGTTGAGTTTTTTTCGTGAGTGTACCCATGGTATGAGTGTTCCTCCTTATAGGCCAAGTTGCATGACTTTAAACTACATGAAATCTTCCTCAAGAATGAATATGTGGTGCATGTGGGCCTCCTTGGTCCTCATTCATGTAGGTATTGTTATGGCACTAGATTATGTGTATCCCTCTTGGATCACCTTATCAATCATTTGATCTCTATAACACTAAACGAGACACACATGTCTAGGAATCATGACATTAAACTATGCTTATGCATCTTCTGAGATATATTGTGTGGTGGGGACCACTATGGTCCTCATTTATGTTGGGTTTGTCAGGAAACCACACAATATGTATCCATTTGAGACTCATCCTTACTCTGAACTCTATGAACCTTAAACAATATCCCATCATTGTCAATGTACGATGTTATGCTAAAACCATACCATGATAAAGTTCAAGATGCCCCGGGATAATTATGGGATGTTTCAACAACATTTCTAGAAAGTATTTCTCCCACGTTATGGGTCTCCAACTAAATTATGTTTTAAGAACAACATACAACTTGATTCTTATATTTATGGGACATATATCAATTCCCAAACATTTTTCATCTGGCCCAACCACAAGTTCATCAGCCTTTTTGGGCCCCATGGACTTAGTTACATTCCAAACATTATGACCTTAAACTAAGAGATTCACTGTGATATTTTACGCTTTACATATCACATGTGCTTCTGTCACATATGTTCCCTCACACTTGTGTGGTGTATAGGACTCCCTTGGCTCAAAAATGTCAGAATAATTTTTTTATATATAACAAAAATATTCTTCGAATATAAATTTCTATAGTCTGTGCAACACAAGCTTAAATGTTTTTTCCCGGGTCTCGGTACTATAGAAATAAACTATTCCCAACATTCAATTCACAAGAATTTAAACTATGAGATAAATCCTATTCACATGGATTTAAAATATCCCATGCATCATCCTCATAATATAACATTAAAATTGTGTTTCATCATCATTACATGCAAGACGTGAAACTACAAAGCATCTCAGGCTTCGCTCAAGAGGTTTTCTTCCTCGATGATGTTCAATCACCACATTGCTTATTTCTTAGGGTTTTTCTTCGTATCTGAGACAATGATCCCATATAAGATGGGTTTGATCATTGTTCGGACTAATGTGCCTACACCAATGTGATCTAAGTCATGGTGTCTTAACTTTAAGAGTGTTGGAATCCTTTAAAACATTCCCTCACTCCATTTCCATGCTTTCTGTGCCCCTTTATTTAGATCATCATCCCCCTTCACTTTTTAAGGGGATCCTAATATCCTGGTCCAATGTCGATTCGGAAAACATACCATCCTTGGAAAACATTCCAAAAGACATCAGATGATATTTAGAGTTACGTCCTGTGTTTCTAACATGGTTAGTGATTGACCCTCATTTTTTAATCCCCATTCCGGGAAAGCTGTGCGGATAATGTGTTTTGAACCCATCCATCAGTTATCCATTACTAGTATTCCATCTTACTTTTCTTACAAATTTTGGGCATTGGGATTGATACATTTCATTTCTGTTTGTTTGGGTCGATTCCAACGCCCCATGAGCTATCCCTCTCATGCTCTAGCGCACATTGGGAAAAGAAAACTGGCTGCCATGAGAGACCCATTATCTAGTCACAGCCTCTCTTGAAATGAAAACCCTTTGTGGTCAGTCAAAAAATAGCAGACCCTGAGTATTCATTTATTATCTGTCACTCTCATCCAAATTGAACTATTTTGTGGTCATCCCTTGTTTCTCACACTGGGCATGACTGATGTGAGCTTAGGGATCGATCACAGGTTGTTTCAAAGATATGTCAAAGTGAAGTAATTAAAGAATATAAGAAAGTGTGTATGAACAAATTCCAAAGAAAAAAATTGATTATGTATAACGAGTTTGGAAAAAACATAGTCCTTATATATTTTCCCCTTCGATGGAGTGATTTAGCTCCACCCCCTACTAACTTGTAGCTTCCAAGATCCGTTTTCACAGCCAAAGCTCCCTTTAATCTTTGTCTTATTCTGGGTAGATCTCGTCATCCATAGTCAACACCAGGTCCTACTAATACCAATGATCCACCATTCGAAGTGATACATTCCTTATTCGCTCTTGGGATTCCATCACATGGACCCTCAATTATGCGACCAGTTTTGATAGGGTGGAAGAAAAGGAAGAAAGTTCATTCAGCTACCCTTGTAGAGGATGAATCATCTTCTCATCCTCATAAAGTTTCAATTTTTTGAAAGACTTATTATGATGCTAGTCAATTTCCTTATGGTGACTTCTCTCTATACTTTCTCTATGAGATTGTCCAAGATCAATATGTGCACACCTCACACATCTTCTCGTCTAGCTTACATCTCACATATCTAGTTTAAAATAGATCCCATAAAACTTATCCACTATGGTGAGGATGTTTTTTTTGGTGAAGCATTTTACCAAATTCTATGACTGATGTCTGGTAGCCCTTCTATCCTAGACCACATTAGAATTAGCATCGTCCAACTCCCTAGATAATTAGTTTCATACACTAGAAATACGGCTAGGAATTCATTCACATGATACAAATCCATAATAATTTCAAATGTATCGGGCTCTATATTGTGAGTTTGATCTTCATCACTTGATCCCACCTCGATAAGTTCATCCCCCTCATCCTCAGGTTCCGCCCCACCAGTGAAGTGACCTACAATCACGATTGATTATTCATCCAGAAACATGACCTGGTTGGATCAGATGCACAACTTCACATGGACTGACACTCCTATTATGAAAGGATCCTTGGGTCCTATTAAAATTCATACTATAAAATCATCCACCACTCTCCAGACTATTCATATAGGGATTATATTAGTCAATTTGGTTGAGTAAGAAACATGTATGACTTTGTGAGGTAGGAAACTGAAAAAGGCCAAGTGATGGTTGCTCAGGCTCTCAAGTTGTCAAAATTGGGATACCTAGTCATGGTCACCCATAGATAACTGAGGGTTCTAGATACTCTCATTCAAGAGTTTCAGTCGCTTCAAATCCAACCAGCCTACCATATTCTTCTTATTCGGGCAAAAATATCCCAACCATCCTCTTTGCATTGGTGGAATATTCATCCCCATGACATGGACTCACTTATGAAATATTATCTTGTATGGAACAAAAGTAATTAGAATTAAACATTCATGTCCGGAAGAGGGTGATAACACATGGAAATGGGTTAAATCATAATTCAAGAGCTTTATCAAATCCCTCCAAGGAAGTGTCCCCAAGGAAGCTATATCACCTTCCTCCAATGAGGTTTCTCTCGAAGCTATGTCCTCAGCATCGTCCTATGGGATTCCTTTAGTAAATTCTTCCCCCCCAAGATCCATCCAATCTATTAAAAAAGGTACGTGTTCCACTGGATGTGTTTTTGATAGAATTGGGGGAGATGACATGTTTGGTAGCACCCATAATAAATCTTTCATTAGACGTGTTGTGCCTCAGGAATGCACTAGGTCCTCTAAATCCACCATTAATTTCTCCTCCTATACCTAGAATGCAAGGAATATGCCCTTACAAAATCCAATCCCCAAAATCTACATTCCATACCAAATCAGATGATCACATATGTTGTTGGTGTTTAAAATTATCTGTAGGAATTCCATGTTATCCTATCCTCCGGATACATGGTTTCATCAGAAATCTACACATGGCACAATTGCTTCCAGGAGATCTCGTAGGTGTCCGGCATAACCCCCTCGATAGATCCCTTTCTAATGGGTCCACTTGGATGGAATCATGGGATCTGGTTCTATTGGTCATCATCTTTCATCTCCAATCGATGAAGATTCCCGAACAATCAACCTGGTTGTTGTAGCTCTATCCCAATGATGAGCATCAGCACTGCCGCCATGACTCCCTATAATCTCCATTTTTCCTCTTCCTCGAGGTAGTGGGGAAAATCCTTAATTGGAACTCATTTTCTAATACTTTATCATTCCCCCCAGATATAGATCTTCCCAACTCTGTGCATACATAAGAACATGTCTGAATTCAGTAGTGGATGGTGGTAGCACATTCAGTATCCTTCCATCTTCACATGTGAAATTGAGCCAGATCTTCATCATCACACATGGGTGGTCTTCATGAACTACTACCAGGTACTCCATTGGGATTAGGCTCTGTATACACATAAACTTATTCGCAAATTTGTGTGGGGTGAACGGTTCACATATTGTCTCAAAATCCACCCATCCCATCAACACTCCACCATAAAAGGCCAGGATATACAACCATGTATCTATAGTTCAAGCGCCATCATCATTTATTACCCCTACCAAAGAGGGAGAAAGTGAATGGTGAACTGCTCTGCTCATGCATCTTGCTCAACATCGCCATCAACCCCAACATGAATAGTAAAGTCCCCACGATATTCAGAATCACTGGTCAAAATTTTGACTCGAGTGCAGACATAAGATTTAGATATTCATATTATCCCATGTGTATGGCTACTAAGGTATAAGGAATGTGAATCATCAAACACTTTTTTGGTGGATTAATTGACTCACTAGTTGGTTGGAGCACCTTAGACTTCTTCTACAACACTGAGACCCCTAAACTGATGTGTTTTCTAGTTACCAACATTAATTTCATGATAAAGATACTTCACTATGACCCCATATTCACATCTCTCACTTGCATAATCCGTGTGAAGATGAGTGTAGAAATAAATATGGATAGCATGCCTATCGGTTGCTTCTCATATTTAATGTTTTAACCCCACAACAACTTTTGTATTTCCTTAATAATTATTATGTGAGAGCCATATTTTAACCCATTGGGACATATCTGATAGGTTAGAATCCATTTCAGCATATTCTTGGGTCTCTTCTCACCCTCTGTAGGCTCCTCCAAGGGAAAATTAAAGAATTACCTGAACCACTACTTTTAATGGATGTCTATTGTCTTATTCTTTTCAATTTTCTTGCCTAGAAATAGATTCAGTAGTGATTTTTCTGGAAATTAAATCTTATCTTCATCTTTATATTAATTGTCTGTAGGGAGAAACTCGTTGTACATGTCCCCAAGAATAAAGATTCTAGAAATCTGATGGAGATCCTAGAGGATGATGCCAAACTTCCAATGGTGAAGATAATATATGGTGGTGTCTGATGACCACCGACTCTACAACTCAGTCATGATTTCCCATGGTTGGTAGATTTGGAATTTGGATGTCATTTCTACATCATATATACCAACTCACCTCATCTGAGTCCCAAAATCTCAATAGGACACAAATTCCCAGTAGGCCCAGGACAATTCCTATGTAAATTTTCTACCGCGATGCAAATCCCAATCATCATTCCATCATTTATCAGGATTCCAATGCCATACCTTGAGGATTGTCTTATATTTTTGAGGATACCATTCATCATCCAGTGGTTTCCCGTCAACATTGTTGAAGTGGATAAAGATATAGTCAGTAGTGATGGTCATGCATTCCTTACTGATGTGGATATTAGCAGCCCTATTCCATTGATATTTTTCTGGTGTACCTCTAAACCAATAATATTATTCATCCATGATTTCATTTGGAATTAATACATCATCCCACAAACTGAATTCATATAATGGTATCCTCTTGCATAGGGGATAGTACTTCTGAAGGTATGACTATAACTTGTGAAGGGATTCATAGTCCAAATTGCTTTGATCATTCTCTCTAGTCATGATATTTTTCTCCATTTTTCTTGTCAGGAAATATCCATAAGAACCACTCAAGAATCTTCTTGGGAATCCATCTATTATGGGACTTAGTTGATTTTCTAGGACTGTTCACGAAGAACACCCATAGAGTATGTTCGAAAAGATATGTGTCATGAAGAAGTCTTGGGATGTACTAAATCCACAAATGAGTGATGAATCGTGATGCCCCGGTTAGTTGAATAATAATTCAACGAACAAAGTTCCATGAAACCATGTTCGTGGAGCAAATGGATTCACTAAAATAGAGCTCAAGGAATGTTGTTCATGGAGATTGAGTATGGATAATGGGCCCCTCCTGCCCTATTTATAAGAGGAGTCTGACCAAGGTTCTCGACATTATTTTCACCCCCTGATCATCACAAAAACCTCATATATTCATGATCCACTCCTCATCATCACAATCCATCAATTCAATTAGATTAATTTAGTGAATGGACCTCAAAATCTGACCCTCATTTTCCCATTGACTACCAATCCGATGGGGGAATTTCATGGTGCTAAAATTCATTCCCTAGGATAAGTTGAATAATTCCACAACTATTTTAGAGGAAATTCATGCTCACCAGACCCAAATATCATCAAATGGGTGTTCCTCATGAAGATAATGCAAGTCCTACGCCCTTCACGACAACACCAACAAAATCGATATGCTGTTCTACGATTTTGACAGATTTTCACCGATTTGTTAAGTCTTTTTTTTTCATCCATGGAGTGCCACTAGGCATAATGAGACATATTCCCAATAAATATGCATCCCACTCCCCATAAAGGTATAGTTACTCTGACCATTCACCTTAGAGCTCCCATTTCACAAAGCTCTTGAGAACAATAAGCCTGACCAAAAATTGGATCACCCATGGTACTTGAGAATCAATATCTTACCATACCCTTGTTCTTATTTACCCTTTATTATGGTAGGGATGCCTTTCGTGATAGACTACACACTTCTATATGGAATAATACCCTTTGGGTAATTCAAGGCTTCATAGAGCATTAAGTATTCGTGATTAACTCTTCTATTGAGCAAGGTATCCTTGATAAGGAATGTTTCCTATGATTCAAAAATCCATTTACTTGATGAAGCCATGATTCTTCATGAAGCAATATATCTTCATGAAGACCCTCTCAGTGAATCCCCTTACATTCCCATAGCCTCATCCATGCATCCCTACAGTCTTGGGTGTAGTGATTTCATGGTACCTCATGCGGTGTTTCATGTTAATATTCCCTACATATTTCTTTTTGGAATAGGTATGATAACGAATTTTACTTTACCACATAGCTACACTACCATGGACCCCAAAACTAACCACTCCTATTCCACCCCATCAGGCATTACTGGTTCCTTCCCTTCGCCAAGTATGGGTGGGTATCCGTTTTTTATATACCTGGAGTAATGTGGGAGTCCTCTTTATCTAAGATGTAGGAAGTTAAAATGCCAAGACCCAACATCCTCAGCACATGATATTTAACTACATTTTCACCCCGTGTAGTGAAAATGGGGTACCACACATCAAGAATATTTACGCCCACTCATCTCTATGGGAGTGATATCTTCCTCACCTTTATAACATGGAATGAGATCCTCCTATGGCATCCCCCATAGATTAATACCCAATACCCATATCCCTGGCTTGTCTTAGTGCGTAAGACCCACATCACCTCCCATGGACGTATCTTTCACAAAAAGATAATTATGTCTAATGATACTTATTTTTTCTCTCAGCAAGTATGAATCACGTGGGATTAGAGGTTAAGATTGACCATGTATCCTTCATTTTAGGACTCCCTTATGGAGTAAGCCCTATTCCCCTCATAGAAAAACTACATGTTTTTTATCCACATATTCAATACTGGGTACATATACAACCTCCACGAGGTTCAATCCCAACCAATGGTAAACTATGGTGCTCCCTCCTAGGGATGGATCCCATGATGTTACATATTTCATATATGAGACACATAACATAGATTCACCACTATGGGTTTTTCTGATCCACTCCCCATCACTTCATCCAACACCTCACCCTTATCTAAGTGAAATCATTTCTCCTAAATTCATCCATATGGTCAATCTCATTGTGTAAGACCCAATAAATTGCAAACTATGTGGACATGGATTACTATACACAGGAATAAATAGGGGGCCTCCAAAAGGTTTGATTCCACCATCGATTCCCATCATGACATTTCCCTGAAGTCGCCATGTTGTGGGAGAATCATGACCCAACCCATAGATTATAGTTCTTTTGGGTCCCCATACATGGGCTCCATTATCATGGTTCATGTCCATAGGTGTCTAATTTCCCCATTTCAAACTATGTGGAATTTGATTCTGAGCCAATGGGATACTTTGGAAGCGTCCCTAAGCTTCGAGCCCCTCACACTCCGTGTTTCATCCATTCCATTCATTCTATTTTATCACTTCCTTCCTATCCATTTGGTTTTTTACTGAGGCCACCACATTATGGTGAGATCATGATATACATTTAATCCATATTAGTGTGTACGAACCTTAAACATCATTTCTGATCCTATATGGAATTGAGAAATCTCTTTGTGTAATCCCAACCCAATCCATCCAATCCATGCTAGATAAATCCTATTGCGATGGGAAATTTAAATGCATTATCCCCGAACCACCCCTTCGAACTATGTGGATGTCGATCCCTATCTTCTAAACATGGTATATATGAATCCTCCATGATTTTCAATCCCAACCAAGGGAAAAAAAATTGTGTCCCTCTCACTATGGTTAAATTTTTCAATCCTCCCTCATTCGTGTCCAAATTGACCTTCACGGTGCGAAGTCTTATCTTTATGAGACACACCTCCTCGAGTCCGCCCTCATTGAGAATTCAGATCCATCCATTCAGCATGGAATCTAGGTACCCTATCATTGGGATGAACCCCTTCATGGTGTGAAATATTATCTTCATGAGAAAAATCATCTTAGGTCCACTCTCATTAGGAATTTTCATCCATCCATATTGTAAACCATGAAGGTACTCTCTCCTAGGGCTCTACATCTCTAATCTATTCCAAGGAGACATTATAAACACTCCAATAAATCCTAGATGGATGATAAACTCCTGGACTACCCAATATTAATCATGGGTTACTTGAGGAAAACCTTCTAATTCATGCCTCTGGAATAACATACATTTTGATCTTCACAGTACGCCTCATGTTCTATTCCCTTTAGAATCCCTCTCTAAGGAAGAACATAGGTGCTCTAATGCTCCACCGTCCAGACATGCCACTGATACCCAATGTGACCACTCTCCTAACCAAATGTTCCTGGCCAAAATATAAAACATTGAATTTTAAAAAATGAGTAGCATAATTAATTGAAATCTATAAAGAGATAGAACTGGTAATTATTTTCCTAAACAATAAATGAAATATATAAGGGAGATCGAGACTAGGTGACAAATTCCAAGAAACATATATGGAAGGAGGAACTGAAATCCCATCATCTAGTTTCTATCATGGATAAGACAAATTAAAAGAGGTGATGAATGCATCCCACCACTGGAAAGTTGGAATTCAGGGTAAAATATAGATCGTTGTTTAAGAAAATGATGAGGGAACACCCCAGTGAAAGTATCAAAAACTAGGGTCCTACAATTAAAAGATAGATGGTCCAGGATTATCTCGGTTATTATGTATGTGTTCATGTTTTATTTAATTATGGGTTTGTTTAGGGATTTGTGAGAGACTTTAAATTGGGGTTTAGATTTGTCTCTGATGTTCATGATGATTTCCTAGGGGAATCTAATATAGAAAATTTAGGAGATAGTTGGTTTTTGTAGGACCTCAGTACATGGCAGTTGATGTATAAGTTAATATTCAATGTGCTAAATCAGTTTCATTATGAGGTTAATGAAGTTTGAATTAGTGTATTATCACATTATTATCATTTGGATCCTTTAAAATAGTATTTGAACCCAAATTTAATATAATGATAATAGAAATCAGGTTATCTTTATAAAGGGGAGTGTTATGTGTGTATATTTTCTTTGTGACGAGTTTAGTGTCTACTAAAAGAAATGGCGAATATATTTTTTGATAATGAATGTGGATTGGATTTAAATTTAATTTTATAGATAGTTTTTTAACCATTTATATTCCCCTAACTGTCCCATTGAATAATTATTCAACTTAATTCCCCTTCTCTCTCACTAATCAAATGAGATCTGATTTTATTACCCTCACCACATAGTTTCATATTTAATAAGGAAGTATAATAATAATGATATCCTTTATTATTACCAACCCATAGGATCAGATATCTCCAATCACTCCCAAATTAACCAACTACTCACTATCATATGATGTGAAGTAAATCTATGTGTTTTGTGTGTGAAAATCCAATAATAATAGAAATAGTATTTTAGAAAACTGATCATAAAAAACCTACCCCTGACCAATGAGTTAAACATATCCAAATAAATAATTAAAATAAATTTTATATTAATGACTATATATTTAATATAAGAAATTTAGGTATTTTCTTCATCTCAAACACTAATTTTCTTGTGTTCACTCACTAGATAAATTATAGTGAAATAAATAAATAATAGAAAATTAATGGAAGAAAGAATCATCAGAAACTAAATCCAAATAAAGTGATTCAGTAACCATATAATTTTCATTGTGAATAATTTTTTACTTATAGAAGGTTACAAGGGTCCTTTTCATGCATTATCATCAACATATCCCATATTATTTTCACATGAATCTTCTTTTTTTTCTTAAAAAATTCTTGAATCTTTGAGAAATTAATTAAATTCAATCCCTAACAACCTATTCTTTGAATTACACCACATCCATAACTCAATGATTATAATGGATTCATCTAGGTTCCTCATTAATAATACTCTGAGTTTATAATATCCCTATTATACAAAACATCATCTTCAATTTGTTGATATCATCATGGTATATCATTAGAGTTATTACCTGATTTGCATGAACCAGGAAAAAATGGGTTTTAATACCCGTTTTCCCATTTTGGGAATTCAAATTTTAATCCACATGGTTGACCATTCTAGTTTTTATACATATGGGATCACACCCATGAATGTTTCCATGACACCTATGCTAGCAAGATGACACTGATTATGTTATACATCACACATACACAAGACATTATCACCCTCACATTGAGTACTGATGACACTTATGCTGGACTGAATTTTCTAAATTTGACCTCCATGATAAATAATCTAAGAATAACCACATATAAGTGGGGAATTGAAACATATAATGATATTAGATGGGACAAACACTTGATATAAAATGACATTTAAACTGGTAACCTTTTCCATTTATTCATTTTTGACGTGAAAATAATGATAATTGAATTTAATTATAGTCTTTATCAATAGGAGTTATGATTGATTTAAAGAAAATTAAAATATGTTTTAAAAGATTTTAACAATTTAAATATATAAAAAATTTTACAGTATGTAATCTCATTTAAATCCAAATATGAATAAAAAAACATAAATATTTGTTTCAATCCATTTCTAAAATTATGTCTATATCTAAAAAAGTAACTAAAATGGATCAATTACATAATATTTATCTAGATCAGGGGGTTAATTTCCAATTAAATGTAATGAAATGTTTTGGAAGTTATGTATCTTCTTAGTGTAACACATGGATGGTTGGGATGTTGGATGATAATGAACATATGGGGTGAGGTTGATAAATTATTAATGTTGTGGAAATATAGGTTCACTAGGTTATGAACATAGGTTTTTATTGATTACTCACCTTAGGGATAAGGCCCTTTGGGTTGTGTTCCCACATGATAGGGCCCTTGAGTTGGTATTGACCAGTGGATGTTGATGTTATCCTTCATATAAGTGGGAGTTAGGATGGTCATATTGATCACTGATATGGGAAGTGTTACACTCTAGATATCCAATTGAATTGAGAGGTGGTTAGGATCACCAGTTGTGGGATTGGTAGTCCCTCTATGAATTGGAAGTGTCAAGGCTTTGGATTTGGATGTTGGAAATGGATATTTATGTCTTGTCAAATAAAGAATATGGGATTTTTGTTTTTGTGTGTTTTAATTATATTCCTTGCACTATCCTTGGATTGGTTTGATTTTGGTTAGAACAAAACATGATTCTATGTGACGTTGGAAGATTTTTGAAATGTGGTGTCTCCTAGTAGGATGGACTATGGGTATCCTATCCAAATATGGCACTGAATTAATTTGGTAATGTTACAACTCATGGATCATTTGGAATAGCTTAGGGAAATTTATGTTTTGTGTGTGTTTCTCTAGAATACTCGTACATTATGCCTTACACACACATACATGTAGATGTTAGTTATGGAAACCACTTGTGAAGGCTTAATATGTTTCATACTCACAAAACTACATAAACTCTTTGGGATTCATGAAAATTATATGTCTTATACCTCATGTAATGGTAAATGATTTTCTTATAGAGTTTAATGGATAGAGGTATAGTGGATGAATTAATATAAAGTAAAATTTCCAAATTTTTGGAAGTTGATACCTGGATTTATATTTCATTGTGGATGATATATAAATTTCCTCATTTTAGTTTGTGTAGGAATTCAATCACCCCAAGGGTGATCTGGATATTTTTTATGATTGATATGAAATTTTATACATATATTTGGTAGTGTATTTTGTATTTTTATTTTTTATGATTGGTTTAATGATTTTTAATATTATTTATTTATCCTCCTACCATTTTTAGTTTCTGTTACAAAAATTTATTACCACTATCACATCTTAGACCCTTCCCATTAGTCATTACCCTCTAGTTTATGGGGAGGCGTGTCTAAGGTTTTTTTAAGCATGATTTAGTCACATGGTATGTTGGATGGTTTAGGGAATGTGGTAAAGTGATATCAGATTATATTATCAAAAATGATACCAAGTGAATTTCTGTTACATATTTAGTCTATGGGAGTTGGAGGTTTTCTAATGTATCGATACTTGGTATAGACTTCATGTTGTGTTCCTGAACAGTAAAAATAGAGGAATAATTGTAAATATATAGGGGATTTCAAATGGGGGTTTTCACGATTACTATTGACTTATTTGTTATAAATGAATATAATATTTGTTTATTATGGATTTATGGTTTGACTATTGTCCTATAGAGGAAACAGATAGTCTCAAGAATCATTTCAAGAAATTACTTTGGACATAAAATGCATATGATAATGTGTGTTTGGTTAGATTGTTCTAAAAATAATGGTTTTAGTTGTTTAATGTGTCAATAATAGGATATATAGTGTTTAGTTTCAAAGTCTCATAGTGGAATTGTAATTTTCTAAACTAGTAAAGATGGTGGTTATTGTATTATTGGTTATGTGGATCTTGTGGGCCTGTGTGTTTTACCAAGCCTTGTGATGGGTATGTGGGTGTACTAAGACAAGATAGTTTCTAGCCTAGGATGTGTGTAACACAGTATATGAGATAGTGGGTGACACTAATTCTTACATGTTTCCCAATTCTTGATATTTAATCATTAATATAGGAATTGAGTATGGAATTTGGATTTTGGTGATATTCCACCTCGACATGCACCTTTAGAGTTATAGGAGGGTGGAGATGGGAATAAATCAATGCAGGAGCCAGCTAGGTCCACTAAGGGTGTATATGATAAAGTGGCACAAGTATAGTTTCGAAAGTAGTCATAATAGATAGAGTGTGTAGTAAAACTGGGAAGTTGTTCGATAATAAACTCAGGTAAATCTCAAATTAGGTCATATAGAGTATATACCGTGAGACTTTCGTATAAGATTCTTATATAGAATACGTGACCAATGAGTATCTGTCAAAATCCTACACCGATTAATGAAGATATTAGAAACCAATAAGTAGAGTATTATATTTATTCTGACAGACTATATTTGATCCAATTGAGACACTTATAGAGAGGACGATGAATATAAAAACATACAAATAAAAATGACCGAAGAAATATTTGTGGGACATACAGGTCCGCCCAGGTAGGCAGAAGGGGATGACATGGAAAAAAGTAGAGGAAATTTTATTCATAAATTTATTCATTTATACGTTGACTATAGATAAATACCATGAGTTTATAGACCAAAAACATGGGGAGGCATTAGTTATATATTATACTTCAAGGTTCACATATTTATTGAACATTTCATTAATATTACTATGGAATGATATCACAAAGGTATGAAATTTAAAGGATTGAATTTAATAAGGGACTATGGTGAAAGTAAATATATTCAGGTTGCATTTTTTTGAGGTGGTGAATTAAGAATTGATAACAAAGTATAATTTTCTTGATGGAGGTATAAAATGTATAATATTGGTATCAGGTGGATTTTTGGGTATCAAGATATGAGGATATGAGAAAATATCTCAAGGTAGGTAGATTAAAATTATTATGTTTCCAAAATGGAGTGAGTCATCTACAAAATGTTTTTATTGTGATATAATAGATCATGTTTAATCATAGTGAGACTGATATCTTATGGGACAATAGGTATGTAGATAGAAAAGACATATAGATAGATCATATAGGATTTCTTCATAGGTAGTTGTAGGATGGGGATCTAGTTAGACACATGTATATAAGGTTGTTATAGGATTTAGAAAACCAATAAGTAACCAAGGCATGCCTATACCCATAGGTTGGTGTAAAATGATGGGCGATCATTAGTGTGGGAAGTGGTTAATATAGATTGTGACATTATAGGGTGGTCAAACATTAAGAGGTCCAGGTTCGAGGTAGTTTTATGTGGTCAATCTATGGTTTCTAAAAATGTTTAATGAGTTGGTGATAATATGTGATTCACTTTGAATTAATAGCCTTTTTCCTGATGGATACTAGTGTAAAATCATTATATTTGTAAGTGCTTTAAAAAAATTTGGGTGAGGAAAAGACATAAGTTATGGTGTGTGATTATTTTATATTTTATGGTTATACCATTTACAATATAGTATGATGGTTGTTAGAGATCCCTAAAAAATTGGATAGATGGATGGGTGTGTGATTAGGTTGGTGACTCATATAGTTGGGATTAATCATGGAACAAATTGGTTTTTATGAGTTTATTATTTAGGGTAATAATGATTATATATTTGGCTTTGGTATGGTGTTGGTGTTTTCGGAGTACCATGAGTATGAAACTCATGTTACTGTAGGCTTCATTTGTTGTCACTACCTCAGAAAAATAAGAGATGAGATGTCATTTGGTGTTGCTGTTGTAATGACTCAAGTACTCAGGTGGAAAAATATGGGTTGAAATATTGGTTGAAAATGTGTATTTGGGATCTTTTTAGATATTGGGGGTGTTAGCGTAGGCTGAGAGTTGAGTTTCACAGATTTATCCAAGACATGGGGCTATGAAACAAAAGAATTAAACTATAGGTTCGAACCATGATGTAACACATGTAATTTAGAAGTAGTTAGGCGTTATGTCAGATTCGAATTTTTATTATGGTTTATAATCACAACACAAAATTTTCATTATATTACGATGGTATTTTATGGGATATTGAAGTATTTTTGAAATAAAATTTGTTTTCTATGATATCAATGGATCACAATGAAATATAGTGGATTCAACATAATTAAGGTTTTGGTGAGATGTATTTCACTATGAATGTAAGGATCATAGAACAAGAAGTGTATTTAGGTATTTTGGTTCTACATATTTGAGGTGCATTATGACATAGTGGGGTGGACCATACTAAACCAGGACCATAAACAGGGATTGGTACAGTGAGCCCTATGGGTTATGACGTAACAGTCATGTCTTGATGTTTTTTTAATTTTATAATCAATAAATTTAATTAATGTTTTAAAATACAGGAAAACATATCCATTTATATTTTTTTGACGAAAATACATTCTCCAATATCTCCCTTCATTCACTCTCCCTCCATGTGAGTTATCTTACCCAATTCTATTATGTTCTTGATTTTGATTATTCTAGGAGGTCTTTGGTGGTGAGTCTAGTTGTCCTCTATAATATATTTATAGTTTATTTCATTATTTTTTCATGTTTCATCAATTTACCCCTAAAAATAAGATTATGTAATATTTTATGAATTATTCTATTCATGGTTGAATCTGGGAATGAGATTAAATCTGAGGGGTTTTACAGAAAAAAGGTAGGGTTCAATGAATATCAATAATATTATTTGTGTGTTTATGACTTATGTAATCATGGGTGAGGGTGGGGTTATGTAAGATATTGTGAGTTGGTATTGAATATGGTATTTGATATATATTTAGATGTTATTGGGGATGTATATGGATGAAAATATTCGAGATGGATTGTTTTCGTAGGATATTTGTAAAAGTGGTCTAATGGTTTTTAATTCTAAAGGTGGTACATGAGTTGATTCATATTGTTTTTTGAAATATATATTGGTGAAACATGATGATGGTTGTGGTGATGAATATATAAAATACAAATGGGTTGAATATAACCATCAATGAATATGGTAATGATGGAGGTTTACTGGGATTTTAACATAGGTTTTTGGTGATTACACTCATTATAGGATTTATTCATTTACGGTTGTGTGCACATAATATAGGAGTATTGGGTGGTATTTTCCAATGGATCTTAGTCGTGTCCTTTATAGATATGTGTATTAGGATGGTGATGTTGATAACTGAGGTAGAGAAAGGTTACTCTATTTTTACATTTGAGAAAAGGTTGGTGTTAATGATTACTAATTTGGGGTCTGGTAGTCTTTTTTTGAATGGTTTGTTTTGAGGAGATTTAATAAGAACATGTAAAATATTTTGGATGGATTGTAGAACCATGGTGTTGGGATCGGCGTGTGTATGCCTTTTGGTAATTTTCATTGGTTTTTATTAGATGTATTGTGGTTGGAAGGATATGTGTCACTAGATTGTATGATATGGTAAGATAGTCATAGTGCCTATAGGGATGATAGATCAATGGTATCTCATCCCACATTGACACTGGCCACGGTAGTTAAACCTCCCACCTGTTGTTCATTAAGCACATGGTTGAGGGTAATAGGTTGATGTCTGTATTAATTTTGTTTAATCAAAAATTATACCATGAATACACTAATATACATATACATTCCAGTTAGGGACACCACTAGTGGATACCTATCGAGTATCATACTCACCACCCTACATAGACCCATTAGGATGTGAAAATATTATATGTCTCATACACCTGGTAAGGTAAAATCACAACTTCTAGTGCTTAGTGGATGGAGGTGCAGTGGATGCACAAGTATTTTGTTTGTGTTTATAATTTTTAGAGTAGAAAATTGGTTTTGTATTCCCTTTTGGTAGCTACAATATTTTTCTCATTTTTATATGTGTGTTTATTTGTCAGTGTACATGTGATGAAGTTCCATTTGCATAAATAATGTGAAATTTTATTTGTAAATTTTGGTAGATTGTGTTGTCCGTTTGTTTATTCATGTAGTTTTAAAGAACTTTCCTATTATTTTTTGGTTACTCAATCACTGTTAGATTATTTTACATTGGGTATAGTCTCCCCACAATCACCTCTTTCACCCTCACCAACAATTAGAAACCTATGGCTAATGGGGATACATGCATAATGTTCTTCAAACCCTAATTTTATCATGGGTTAAGTTGTATAGGTTTAGGGATGATATAATAACCATATAATAATATCCCCCTTTAAACATAAAAGAAATCATTTAAAAAAACTCATCATCTTCTATCCCATTAAATTGAAATTAATTTTCTATTACCATAAAATATTTAATGAAAATTTAAGAATCTTCTCTTGGTTCACAATTTAATGTTTTTAGAAATTAAACTTGATTGTTTCATATCTAAAAATTCCTTAAATTTTGTGATAACTTATTGGATTAACATATCCCTCTCACATGAGTCATCTCTATTTCATTCAACCTTCTTAGGATGTGATATGAATTCCGAATAGGCCAATGGTTAAGCATCTTCCCTAAAAAATTTCCACAAAACTAGTTTATTTTCTATTATTTTCATGAATTCTTCTACCAAAATATTTATTTATTGATTGTGTCGTTAAATTCAAAAAATAATTGGCATATATATTGTGAAAAATGCATTCTAATTAGAAAAAACTACACAATTAAATTAAAATTCCAGTAGTTAAAACCTAAAATTGATTATTTGGATGTAAATGATCAGTATATTTATAGAATATAAAGTTTATTTTTATTTTATTTTATTAATAAATGAATATAAATATATGAAAAATGTGACAATTATCATTGAAAATTATTTCAATTTTTTCATTAATAAAATGTGATAAAAAATCCCATTATTAATGAATTTATATATATAGATATTAATGGTTTTTTAATCCTATAATCATTTATGTATAATTAAAACAAATTTAAAATATATGGTGGGGTGGTGGTGTGTGTGGGTGGGGGGGGGGGTCAGGAAAGATTTTAAGTATTTTTTTTGTTCATTATTGATTTTGTGGGTGTGTACTAGTTTTGGTATTTTATATAAGATAAAAATTACTTAGTGTCTTGATTTTAATTTCCATTGTGTCGATATTATAAGTGAGACATCATACTTATTGAGCATCAAAAATGAAATTCCAATGGAAATGTAATTAATAACATAACTGATTACTTATAATTTATTCATGAGATAAGAAAGGACTTACTCATTAATATGAGAGTCTTTGCTAGTTTTATCATATCCTTTATAAGTAGTTATTTCATCTCATTGTATACGATTAGTTGTTTACTAATCCTCTAGAACAATCATACATTAGGATGTGGTGGTCAAGAATTAAATACTTTGATTAGGATTTTACTCTTATTTCATCACCCTTAACCAAAAATTAATTAACTAGTGGATAATAATATAAAATCATGAAGAACAATGTATGAAAAATATAAAATACATGATTTATATTTTAATGAATCCAAAAAACATATTTTCACCACCATAATTTTTACTATACTAGCATGATAAATACAAATAAAATCATTAATGGAAAAAACATCCCATTTATATGTTAGGAATACTCTTTTCATTAGGCTATAATATATTACTCTTTTTCTAGAGGAAGATGAACGGAATAGATTGTTGTAATAGAGACTGTGAATGAAATTGAATGAATCAATGGAGTGGTCTTATATACAACATAGTATGTCAAAAATGGAAGTGTTTAATGGGATCAGGGAAGAGTAGAAACCCTATATGAATTAATGGATTGATTATAGATAGATTACTCAAATATGTGACATAGGATGACTATGTATTACGTTGAATTGGGGAGTGTGGTGTGAAAATATAGGTATAGAATATATAATTAATGGATGATGGTAGTGGTAACATGGATATGGTTTTTTCTAGCCCGACATGAATGAATTCATATATCTCAGATATCACTTGATCATTAGATGAACCTAAGTGGAATGTGAAGGTTCTGGGCATAGGTAAAGTCGTACATGACCATGCCCAATTATGTATTTTGTTGTTAAATTTAGTGAATAAATCATTATATCATAAAAATGAATTAAATTTATCTTAATTATATATAAAATACCATAAAAAATATTCCCAAAAAATTTATGAGAGGATATTCAATTTTAAATAATTGATTAATTTAATAATTATAAAATACCCTGATTTTGAGATCTTTATTCAATAATGATTCTAATATTTTAGACACCATTAAGGTTGTATCATTGTTTTGCTATGAGGTTCCAAAGTAGAGCCCCTATATCAGGGATCCACATTTTATCCTTAATCTCAAGACATCACCAATGGATTAGTAGGTTCCCAAAAAATGTAAATTTATTTTGTTATTTCATATGTGGTTAACATAATAAAATACCTATAGTTTTAGTTTATTTTTTCTCTTGAAATTTTAGTCTGGAGAGTGTGGGGAAGGCTAATAAATCTCTTATTCATAGTAAAAGAAACCGTTGTGTGTTATTTATCCTTGGAATGGATCCCTTGATATAAAATTGTTACGCATAACCAATGATTCAGTAAACCTTATAAAATGAAACAATAGATAAATATATTGAGCTAGGGTTTTAATATTGATAATTTGGAATAATTACCTGATCTAATATTATATCGCATATACTTCCCACAACAACAACAACAGTAACAACAAACATAATAATAATAATTCACGGAATTTTCTATCCCCATCATGGTTAAATATCATTTTATTAAATAATTTTTTTAATATTTATTAAATCTTATATAACACTTAAATCAATCTCTTAACTGAACCATTCTCAACCCAATAATCCTCCCCAGCATTTACAAAATACTCAAATAATAAATATTTTATTTAATAGACAAATAAATAAATATTATAGACATATTATTGTGAATAAATATTACCTTTAATATTCAAAAAACTTATTAAATATTTATTTAATAAAAAATCTTAATAATTACCTTGTTAATATGTCCAAAGATAATGAAATATTCTATTTAATGTTCCTGTAATTATATACTCATTGAAAAATTAAATTCATATACAAATAGTGATTAAAATTTTAGGATCAGTAAATCCATAATAAATATTATTTCACTTTCTTCAGAATAATATATATTCCAACCATTAAATAAAAACATTATTTAGATTAGATTGGAGGATACACTAGGTGTGATAATCACTATACTTCTCCTCAACAACATTAGTTGAGATCTTCTAAAGGTTAATATCAACTTTAAAAAACATGTAAATGAAGTAATATACAATGAGATCAACCACTTATGAAAATTTAATATGTAATCCAATCCCCATGTCTTTATATCTCATCAAGTTGGTTATACACTTCTGTGATCAAAATATGTGGTCAATATTTCTTTCTTTGAGTATCAAAATTGAACACATAAATATACTAGGGCCATGTATTTTTATTGATGGATTCATTCTAATCAATGGACCAAGATATCATTTTCCTTAATGATGAAATGTATATATCCTTTCTTGAATTTTTCATTAATAATATATCATTACTAATGCCCACAACATGTACTACTTCATTGAGAATAGATAATGTCATGATGTTGTGAAATATATTAAAATACACGAGTCATAATATTTATTAATAAAAATATTAATGTCCAAATATAATTACAATCATTCACATATAGGAATATCGAGTGACACATAACATGTGGAATTAATACTAGTGGGTTTGTCCTTGTAATCTCCCATCTTGACGATTACCAATTGATAACTTTATGATATGAAGTCTCATCCACAAATGAGTAATAGGAAAAAAATATAAAACATACTATGTTCCCAATAATATAATTTCATCCTAAATATAGGAATATATTAATCACTATATTATATAACTTCAAGGATCTCATCGTAGCAGAGAACAACAATGTCCTTTTGATGTGATAGATATCCCAAGAACAATATCTTGTTAATTTATTATTGAATAATAATCATCATGTGATAAAATTATATATTAATATTCATGTCAATGATTATATAACTAGGTAATTTAAGGTACAAAGTATTTGGTTCTAGTGAATTAACACCAATAGACTCCCAGTTAAACTAGACCTAACTGATAAATTCCATGAGTCTATTAATTCTCACATGTTAGTCATTATTCATCTAAGATAAGGAATTATTCAATGGCCCTTACAAATTTTTCCACCATGGATACTCTGCTCACTTTGACCTCACCTTTCTATGGAAAATCCCATAAGAGATAATACTTTTCACATATATTATTCATCTGTTGATTTGGCCTTGGATCATTACCATGAGACACTACTATTGTGTTATCACAATAACACATGATAGGTTCTTCACTACTAGGCACTACATCATGCAATTGAAATGTGTTTTTTGGAATCCTTCTTTAGAAGCATCAGAAACTTCAATACACTCAGACTCTACAATATAATCATTTATCAGTGCTTTTTTGAGTTTTTCTTGCTAAAAAACACTTTTATTTATGGTAAAGATATATCTAAATTACAATTTTATATTATCTATATCTAATTATAAAATAAAATTTGTGTATACCTTTATGAATAGTTCTTTATATCCTCTATAAATAGAAATATATACTTAGTATAGCTTATATAATTAATTGTAGTCTTGACATCCATCTAATGAAAATCTCTTAGGTTCTTCTCGATATCTTCCTATTGCTCTCAAGGGATAAGAAACATCTATCCTAGTACGTAGAATGAAATACATAACTAAACCTATCACTGATTCATATGGTATCCTTTTCATTATCTACCCCAATTAATTTTTATGAGGATACATTTTATTAGATATAATAATATTAGGTGACGTTGGAAATAATCCTCAATTGGATTATTCCATACAGAATCTCTTTATCATTTTTCAATGTAAGTATCGTAACATAATCCAATCATCCTTTTTTATATCATGATGAATTTTAATCCTATGTATTTATTCTTTCCCAAAAAAATCTTCCACGTAGATGCTTGAATTTAATAAAATATTAAAAAACTATAAGGCTTTTATCTTATTTCTAAAAAGCAGTATTTCATAAAAATATAAAAATTGGGAAACACCCTCACTTCCACTATACCACTCATTGTAACAAGGATTACATTCCTTATTTATATATCCAATATATATTATGGATTCATCAATGTGAATATTCTAAGACAAGAGTGTTCCCTTTAATCCATTGATGGACTTCAAAAGTTTGCAACCCTTACTAACATCCTTTAGAGAAACAAACACTTATAGTTGTGTGAGATAGATATCTTCTTAAACATTCACATCATGAAAAACTATTTTAATATCCATCCACCAAATGTCATTTCTATGAATTCTATATCCAAAAGTGTGATTCTAATGAATTTTATCATTTAAATCTATTATAATCCAACCCACAAGGGCTATGTTGGCTAGTGGTAATCCGAAAAAAGGGCCCACTCATATATAGGTACTGGATCCACAAAAAAATATTCTATGGTACTCAGATCTAGAGTTGAATGTTCATAATCCATTGCCAGCGGATAGATTATTACTACATGGACATTGTACATATCATGTCTCTCACAACACACTAACTTGTCACATCACTATTAGATAATAAAGCTATGACCTTGGATCCAATCCATGTAAGAAACACCCACATCCTTTATCTAATCGAGACCCAAGTTCAAAATTCCACTATCTAACTCATTTTTACATATTCTATGTATCTGTGTGTTATATCACAATTTAATCTATTCTAAAAAAGTTTAACAATAAACCCATGAGCCAAAGATGGTGAAAATAATAAATTGTGGGGGAAATCACAAGAGTGAAGTAAGAACATCATTGGACAGTCCATTCCGATCAAAATATTTCATCATTTAAAAACTAGGGTGAAATCTTGGTCACAACAGTGAAACTAAATATCCATGATTTTTAAGAATATAAAATGATTGAAAACAAGTATATATGATAAATCTATGATTAACAATTAAATAAATTGTGGAAAAGAAATTAATAAATTAACGCACTACTCACATGGATATATTGCTGATAATGAATGGGCATGGGCCATTATGAGTGGCTATATCCAAGAACATAATTCTTGAATAACAATACTTTACGAAATATCATAGCTCTATGATCCATTTTATTCTTCAGCGAATCTCCTCCCTGTCTCCATTAATCTCCCTGGGTTATACGGCTGAGCATTGATATTCATCATAATAATATATTTATAGAAGATAACATGATTTTTATTTATTTATAACACCATGAAATTAAAAATGAATAAAATTGTATTCAATAGAGTCTATTAAATGAAACACTATATTTATATTTAATTATATGAAACAATGAGTTTCTTTGACAACTTGTGTTGCATACCAGACTGATCTTTATCGAACAATAATATACTATTATTATATTATTTAATATGAATGATTTCACCTATTTTTTGGAATAGTGGATATGAATAAAATTAACTAAATTATGAACATATATAGTTTATACATGTTTATTATATATTTATTTTTTTATAAATACAATACTAATCATATAAAATAAAAACAAATGCTTTCTAAAAACTGTATTTGTTTTATAAAAGAGGTCTTAGTCAGTCTTGTAGAGTGTAATTTAATATTGAAATTTATCACTTTTGGAAACAATATTTGGTAAAATTTATTTCATTTTTGAAATTATAATATCAAAATTATATTACGGTGAATTTTTTAAATGTTTTTTGAAATTGTTTTATTTTTTGAAGAATAGTGAAATGTAGTGAACATTTGTTGAATGCTACATTTTAATTAAAATAATTTATATTGTAAAATTTTATTTGTAATTATTTTTCATGTAACATTAGTTAAATTAAATATAATTTGAACCAATTTATTTCAAGGTAATCATTTTCATATTTAAATTTAATAAAAAAATATTGTAATCATTTGAAAATTTTATCATTAAAATCATGATTTCTTGTCACATTTATATGAATAAATTTAAATTAAATTTTTACACTTATGTAAGATAAATTTGGTAAATGGATTCTGTATTTGGAATCAAAATAATTTATAAGTTATAATAATGGGAACTTAATTTTTTCCCCAAATAAATTTTGAAAACTGTAAAATTTAATTACTGTGGTTAAGGTAAAAATGAATTTACCAAGGAATAAAATATGAATCCAAGGGTTAAAAATGACCTTCTAAAATTAATAAAAACCCAATTGGATGGCCATATCTCAATCTTATCTCTTCATAGTTATATAATTTACCATTTTAGAAGTTTGTTTAGGTTAAAAACATGTGTATGTTTGAAAATTTTCAAACCATTACAAGTGTGTGAGTGACCTCACTTATAAAGGGCCACCCTCTCACTTTTATTATTCACTCCTCAAAAACTTGTTGGTACAACCAATACCTACAACAATTACTTCCCAAATTCCATCCTCTCATCCTAGAATCCTATTTTTGAGTAGATTTCATTCCTAGGAAGTCTTTGGTACAAACCTAAGTAGGATACATGATGAAGATATAATGTTCTTCAATTACTATTTTAATTTTATTTCTTTCCATAACTCACTAAATTAGTATTAAATAATAATTTTCTAGTGACCTATATTTAATCCATATATTGGGATATTTTTATAATTCATTCATGACCTACAACCGTCTCCACTTCCACCAAATGGGTTATAAAATTATCGTTCATGTGTACGACTGACTACCGCCTCACGAAGCGATTCATTTTTCTCTAATGTTTTACATGGAATGTAATAATGATAAATTTAAGGATTATATGTGACATAACAAAGTAATTATTAAATTATTGACATTTTAATCATTCTTAAATCATATTATATATTTCATTTTTTCTTACCTTATTACTCAATGAAATATGATTACATTGTTTGTGTACATGTGAATTACCACCATGAATAATGGCTGTGACTCTATTTTCAACATGAAACCACATGGATGACATATATATATATTTATATATGAACATTTAAAGAAAAAATATTTGATTTATGATATTATTTTAATTCATTAAGGGTAAAATATTACATACCTCCTATGCATAAAGTTTATAAAAAATGGAAACATTACTCATGTGTATATATGATATACTATTCTACAATCATTACATAAATCATTTTTCATAACTATTTTTCATGATATATTTTTTATGTATAATTGATATATGAATATGGTAATAATAAAATTATTATTATGCTTGATATTATAGAACAATATAATATGGGCAAGAACATGATATTTCATTATGAAACATGAATGAGAAAATAAGGAAATTAATACCAAAACAGGGAAAAAAATAAAATATTATTAATGAATGATTAATATTATGGAGATAAATGATTTCATATCTAGAGAAAAAGACTCTAAATATAGATAAAAAGGTTACATGAGTCTAAAATAAGGTAGTTTACATTTATCCTTTTGAAAAATGGGCTACAAATCATCAAGAATCATGTTGGATAATAATAAATCATCACAACTCACCCCTTTATTTGAGATCCCTTAATAAAGAAAGTTATCATCATGATAAACATGAGTGATTATGTAATTTAGTGAGGAGATAATTTCAAGGAATTTGATCTATATTTCAGTAACTATCTTTGAAATATGCATGTTATGTTGTCTAAAAACATGAAAAATTGTGGAAGAGTCACAGTCAATCCATAATTTATTCTATCTCTATTGATTTTCCCCGTCCACTTCTTTAATCAAACAAAAAAAATTGTATCTAAAGTAGTGTAACAACCATCTGGGATGTAGATTAAAAAATCGATATCACCCAACTATTCTCTAAAGATCACCCCATTACCTACAATGCCAAGATTTCCTCTTGAGGCTCTATCAGAATTGAATTTGATCCAACCTATAAACGGTGATCTCCATAAAAAATTGAATGTTATGGAAGGGGGATGAATATTAACTTCAATTTTAAGATGTATAAGCTTTGAGAAATCACAATTAATTATTTCTATAACCCCACTAAATAGTGTAGGCATTATGTACAATAATAATGACTTTGGTGATGAAATCATGACGATCAGAAATCACCTTATCAGTCAAGATTTTGTTCCTACCATTCTACATGTCATGAATGATTTCTATATAAGCCACCATAAATTAAATCATGATTTACTAAGAGAGATAGAGAGTGGGAGAGTTCAATACAAACCCTGATGTGGTCCAAAATAAAGTTCACATTTGGGATTTTGATCTCAAATATCTTCATCACTATATTCCATAGGATCATGGAGGTTTGGAAATTCTAGAATAGTTCATCCATGTCCCCTCTATGATTCACACATAATAAACAAATTGATCATAGAGTTACACCCACATACTACAAAATGGAATCTATAGGGATTTTAGATCTTGAGAGCCTCTATACCAATGTGAACTTTCATTGTGGGATACACTTTTTATTGAGGGATCCAATCTTGGTTAGTCGGCCTCCCATTTTATGGTTATAGAATAATCTATAAGTGAAGATTTAACTAATAGATATTTACTATATCATAAAATATTCATTTTCCATGAATTCATAGTTGTTGGTGATTTTTTGGATCACATGAAGAAGTATATGAGAATATCCATTTGATTACTAATTTTGGAGATATGGTTCACTACAGTAGTTGCGAATCAATTGTTTGAGTAATGGGGTCGCTTTAAAATTGGTAGACCAAAATCTGAGAGAATTACTCATGGTAACCATCTAATGAGACTGAATAGATAATTTTATTAATGGTATACTTGAAGGCCGACCATATAGATTAACTAGCATATAATGAAGTCCCAAATTTATGTTTTCCCGGAAATTAAGCTCCATAAAATCCAAATAGGGCCATTTATCATTTTTAAGACTCAAAATGAAGTGTTCTTGAAGGTAGTGGTTGAATATATATAGTTTTTTTATTCCAAGGCCTTTAAGGGGTGAAGCATACAATATTGATTCCATAGAACCATAATGAACTTTTATTCAAGAATGTTATAAGTCCAAAACATTCCACATGGATATATTAAAACTTTTGATTAAGGGGGTAGGACATTTGTAAACCATGAAGTAATAAACAAATTTTGTAATAATGATATAGTTCACAATGAAATTTATTCTATCAGTTGAGAGAGGTATACCATTCCCTGATATTAGATGTCATTGAATTTTACATAGAATGTGAGTGATGTGTCTAGATAAGGGCCTTCTCCAAAACATTTGTACCCTTTAATTGATGAAAGGAAGGGTTCCTGTTATGATTCCCAGATCACTGATGATATTATGTTTTGTTAAAGAATAAACATTTTTCCAAATAAACTAAAGGATTTACTCTTACTAATACCTTAACCCATGAATTTTTCAAAATGTATGAGGGAATATTTAATGTTTTTAATATTTATTTTACCACATTCGGTGAAGGGGATGATGTATTCAGTATAAAATAAGTGTGAACGGGAAACAATTCCTCTGGATTCCTTGAAGGTTGTTAGGTTTCCATGGTCAACCATTTTAAGAAGCATCCTTCTAAGATAGTCATCTTAAACATGAAATAAAATGGATGGTTGGTAGTCACCTTTCCCAACCCCTCTTGAGAATGTCTATTATTTTTCAAGGGAGACATTATTGGGAATTGAGATGCCCACAGAACCAATAAGAGACTAAATCTATTGAATGCATCATGAATCAAAGCCAAAGGTTGAAAAATCCTTACAAATGAATCCCCATTAGATGGTATCAAAGGATTTTCTAATGTTGATAATTAATGTAAAATTATCTCCGATGTGGGTTTTTTCTAAAAATCATGGTACATTCAGAGTCATTGATAAGGCATTCTTGAATGGTTCTCCCTTTGATAAAGCCAAATTTATTAATGTAAATAATTTTATATAAGGTTATAGAAAGCCTATTTGTTATAGTTTCACCCATATTTTTGTGACTGTTGTTAACAAGAGAAATCAGTCTAAATTGACCAATATTAGAATCATTATCGACCTTTAGAATGAGAGCCAATGACAATACATTTGGGCTATTTGATAAAGTCCAACCCATAAAAAATTACTAACCAAGTGGTAGATATCGTGATGAATATTATCCCAATATACCTATAATGAATTACTAGGGAAGACATACATTCAAGGGGAACTCCTTGTATATATTCCAAATACGTCCTACTTTATTTGAAACTACAATAGGATAGAGGTAAGCAATTTATTATCATCATTCGTATCCAATTTGGGAATAATTACACCTCCAATATTTTAATAGTGGGAAGAACATTGAAGATATCCATATAATAAGAGAAAATATTATTAAAAATGAATAAATATTAACATGGTTCTATAATAAGTGAATATCATGAATTAAAAAACCATACAGGAGGTTAATGTAAGTTCAACTAAAAATAATCTCATGGTAAGGGATTTCATCTCAATTTCATTTCACTGAGAGATATTGTAATATTATGCACATAATTTATTTTATATGGTGTATATACCACCCCTTTTACATGTTATTTCATTATTATTTAACAATTGATTGTATTTTTAGTTTCAATTTGTAATATATAATTCAAGTTGATTTGAATTGAAAATCCAAAGTGGTAAAGAATTTGAAAACTCAATTTCTTTTCATTTGTATATTTCTTTTTCATTGTCAATGATATTATAAGAATACATGTATAATGAATTTTTATTAACTTATGTTCTATTTACCCTTGTTTTATGAGTATTTACAACTCATTCATATAATATATTCACTGATTAATTCTCAATTCAATGTTATGATCATTGTAAGGGTATATTTCACAATCTTATTCTAATAAATATTTTTTATTAATTAATTTTAGTTGAAGGAAATTATTTGATAATTGTCTAATAAACCCATTTAATTTTGTTATCCTCATGTTATTTATGATATTTTCTTGTAATATAACCATTTTCCATATATTTGGTAATTAAAATGTTTTAGAAAATGTTTTTAAGAAATAAAGACATCATTTCTCTCTTTGGTTGGACATATGTTTGCCTCAAAACTCATGTTTTATGAAAATAGTTTAAAAAATGTTTTTATCCTTTTAAAAATGATTTATAAATAAATTTTATCTTTTCGTTTATTTTTTATAAAAAAAATCAAAGTAAACATTTTTTATTATTTCTAAACAATGAACTTTTCCAACCTTTATACAGTGAAAATGGAATGTTAATTTTATCTTGAATGATATGCATAAAATTATAAACCAACATGACCATCAATCCATTGAATCTTTCTTTTCATGCTTAAAATGTCATTTTTAATGAATGTGCTTCATAATATTTTGTAAATTCATTGTTTTTCAAAGTGATTTTCAAATAAAAAGATTTTTATAGCGTTTCATGTTTGAAAAAGTTTTTTTCTGGATGAAAATGATATTCTCCTCAAGAACATTTTCAATGATATTTTTATTGTATATCTATTCATTTATTACCAAAAACCTTTATTTTTTATATTCTCCCATGGGGACATGTTCTATTGATACTATATTTATTCTTTATGTGGATGGTTTATGATCATTTTTACCACGGAAAGTTTTGAAATTCACAATCATGAATCTTATTTAAATAAATGAACTTTCCCATGAAATAAAATCATTACATTGATCTTTAGATATTACATTTTCACTAAATAATCTTATTATTTAACATGAATATGACTATTTATTAAATTTTATTTGATTTTTTACACATCATTTTTACATTGAATGATATTTTATTAATGGGGGAAATATTGATAAATCTATATCCTTTACTCAAAAATAATATTTTATGATATGGAATATATATTCATTAATTAAATTCATTATTCAGTATATTGAGAAATATTTGAACATATAGTGTTTTGTGGGGATGGACATTATATAGCCCATCGATGCATTAGAAGGTCTCATGAATGAAATCATAAGGCATGCATAAAATGGTGTTTTACCTATAGTTTATACCATCCTGTGAATGGTCTTGATAGTAGTAGTATCATGCTATCGAGACATGACATCTAATAATTAAGAACTGATGTCATTTTAGTTATTATTATTATACACGATATTTTCACAAAGATAATATATTTGGATGAATTTAATTATAATATTATTACATAACTAGAATTTTTATTTAGTTATTTACCATAACATATTGATTATACCTTATATATTCCACAAGATAAGTTATTTAAATGGAATATGTGTACTATTATTTACATTTCCATATTGATTATTACTATTGATTCCAGCTAGTTTCTACAGTACTTAACAATTACTAATCATTTTATCTCACCCTTATTTTCTTTCTTTTCCCAAGAAATAAATTATGTGTACTATAAAATATATGCAAGAATATTCTAGAAGAAATAATTTTATTTTTGAAAAAAAATCTGTTTTAATTTTTATATTGAAATTTAATATGGGAATCATGTATGTATCTTGATTACCATGTATTTTAAAATATTAGGTCCTTTGTTATGTAATTCCTCATATATTATGACAAAGTATTACAGAGGGAAATGACACTGGTCTAGTGGGGTGATCGCGTTGTGAGACACTTCAAATTAGTTTTTTAATTTTTACTAGAATTTTTGCAATATAGCAGCAACCCTAGGTCATCTCTCAACGAAACCTTAGATAATTAATTGAAAAATACGGTTTTGATTTTGAAAATATATGGGGAATGGGATTTAATAAAACTTGGGTATTGACGAATAAATATTACTATAGGAAAACTAAAGCAATAAAATAAAGTAGAAATGAACATGATTAATTAAATGTGATCAACCCCAGGGAGTATCATGATGCTTATCGTTCATCACTTCAAGAGAAGGGGTATAGATATTTTAATACCTAGTTTGTAAAACCTATTACCATAATGTTACTAAGTTTATACGAGGATACCACATAGGTTTCAGTCAAAAACACAAAATGATTCATCAGACATCGCCGACGATTGAGTGATTTGTGTTCGACTTCTTAACCAAAACTCACCAAGGAAACACATGAAGAACACAATGTTATGTTCAGGTTGTTATATTATTTATTTTTGATTACATTATGTAAATTTACATTGAATTGACAGTAAATATTTGAGTTCAATTGACCAATATGAACTCCAGAAACACCGCAATTGAATGAGGGGGGAAAAAGGGATGAACGGTGTGTAAAACATTACATGAATGGGTACCCCTAAACATGATCATTTGAGTTTGAGTATAACATACTGATATATAATTGAATTAATTAAAACTATAAGATTATGTAAAACAACATACATCCTATAATTAAAAATATCATTAAAAATAATACAACTATAAATCTCAGGATTACATCATGTTCCTCCCCAGGTGATCACAAGGGGTTTAGAAACCCATGGTAGGGTAGGAAGAAGAAGATGCTGAAGTAGATCTTCTAATTGACTCCAGAACTTATAGTGATGTTGAGAAAATTCCTTGGTTTCTCCCAAATTTCTGCACCTTGCCTCCTAGATGAACTCTTAATTGGGGATCCCAAGGTTCCATTTTATAATAAAATTGGAAGGTGTTTTAAGGCACACAGATTTCTTCAAGCCACTTGTAAACCACATTTCATCCAATAGAAAATCGATTCTCCCTTTTGAAAAAATTGGAATGTTTTAGCCCCACTTACTGGAAATCTCCACTGAATTTTTTTCATCAATTGGACAAGTGGATCCGAAGATATGAACAGATTACAGAATGCCACTTTTGACTTCACAGAAATTCGGTGTTCTAGACAGATCAGGTCGGTTGGCCTCGATGATGAAATAATTGGGCTTAGATTCCTTATTATTAAATGTAGTTAATTAAATTTTGGACCCTTCTGAAAAATTGCATCCCATTTAGATTCAAGTAATTTTCTAAACAGGTACAACAGTGGACAGGTCTTCATGGATCCATGAAATTTCAGTCGATTTTTCTTCCACTTCATCACAGGCCCTCCTAATCATATCCTCCTACATTAAAATCATCAAAATAAGTAACACTACCCATTCTAATAGTGGTATATAAAAAATGGAATCACACATAAAGTTCAACATGTTATTATTTTTATTATTTTCAATACAAAACAATTTTAGCACTGTGGTGTAAGGGTGAAAATGAAACTGTGAATCGTGGTACGATCACACCCTCACACATAAACATTTGAAATCCTTGGAAAAGTATAATTTCATAATTGTGTGTCATTCCTAAATCAAAGGTGTGAAAACATTCAATATTGTTTTGAAATTAAATTCATCATGTCTTATTTATGGAATAAATTTTCCTATCATTTTTCTTTTCTCACATTCAAATTTATTCAACTTCATTTGTTCACCCATGCAACATGTCACAAGCTGCCTCACCTAAATTTGACCCTATTCACTCAAGAAACATATGAAATTAGATTTATGCTATATTATGAATGTTCATGTGATATTAGCATAGGATTTTCAATATTCTCATTTCTCTAATAGCAAAAACTAGTGTGCTACTCAATAGGACATCCAACAGGTTGTTATGAGGTTCAGGGGTTTGTTGGATTTAAGGTTTAACAATATAAGGTAAAAGAGGAGTATTTAATATCTTATGTACAAAACATGTCAAAATTATGGAAGTGTTCAAAATTAATTTACACACTCTACCCCTCCCAAAGTGTATCACCTCCAAATCACTCTCCCTATTGTCCATTTTTGTGGGTCACAACCAAGCAGTGAATAATAATGAGTAAACATCCTTCTGTCTCCATTTTTTTCTTTTTTTATGTTTTTTTCATTGTACAGAACTATTTTTTATTTATATTCTTTTGTAGATAAAGAGGGAAACATGTGTAAAACAATGATGTAATATAGATTGTGAATCCATTTTCCCATGGAAAATGTAGGCACCATTTGTATCAACCCATAACAATGATTATCTCACCATATTTCCCATGGAAACACCATATCTATCACAATATCTAAAAATAAAATAAGAATATACACAATATATGGGTAGGTATAGATATATTAACTTGTAATGTGGCTACCTAATGGGCATTTCATTGTCTTTAAGGCTTAATATGGATAAAATTTAAATGTGGCCGAAATTGGAGGACAATTGTACAAAGGGATTTTTAATGAACAATTGCCTCTATAATGAATGTTGAATACTTGAATCATATGGTCTAAAAGCAAATTAAGGCAGGTTCTAGTTTCTATACATGATCTGAGACTGTCAATAAAGTGATTAAAAGGAAGAATATGCAATAAGGGGCTTAGAATGTCTCTTAGGTAACAGATTAAAATATTGGTTAGTGCTAATGAGATATGGGATTCAAAAATAAATTAAACACCAAAAAATGATTTTAAAATAAAAATTCTATAAAAATATTCCATATCAACATTCATTTGAAAATAATTTTTCAAAAAAAAGTGGAATTTTCCACAAAATAGACTCAAGCATGAAAAATGATTTTGGATATTCGTTTTAAGATAATTTTTTCTCTAAAAAGCACAAAATAAAGAAATCAAAAATGAAGACACATTTTCCATTTTTTAATTTTTTATTTAATATTTATAGAATAACCCTAATTATGAAATGTCACCCCCCCCACACCTAAATGATACATTGTCCTCAATGAAAGAATTTTTGAAAAATAGACTATAAATAAAGGTAGGGAGAAGGGACAAACTACTTAGTGGTGTCATATGTGGCATCTATTAGTTGGATTTCCTCCATAAGATGCTTTGTAAAATCCTCAAAGAAGTTTTTGAGCCTATTCCCATTGATAGTTATCTTCTGTCCAGTCTTCTCATGCAAAACTTTTATATAACCAAAAGGGAAAACATCAGTAACAATATTAGGACCAAGCCATCAGGAACGAAGATTACCTAGGTGGAGCTTTAGTCTCAAATAATTCATGAGGACCTTCTAACCAATATAGAACTTTTACCGATGAATCATACTATAATGGATATCCTTTGTCTTCTCTTTATAGATTCGAGAGTTCTCATATGCATCACATTGAATTTATTTCATTTCTTGAATCTGTAGCTTCCTATGATCACCTGAATCTAAATGATTCATATTACATTGTTTAGAAATACAATATGCATGGTGTTGTACCTTGACTAGGAGGTGACAAGCCTTTACAAATATAATTCTGTATGGTGACATTCCGATTGGGGTTTGAAAAGCAGTACGGTACGCCCAAAGTGCATCATCTAAACGCAAACTCTAAGATTTCCTGTTGGGTTGTACCATTTTCTCCAAGATTCTATTAACATACAGATTTTATATTTCTTATTGTACATTAGTTTGGGGGTGATATGATATGGATAAATTATGATCAACCACATACTTACGAAGACAATTTTTCATGTTGTGATTGAAAAATTTGAAACCTGATCACTAATGATGAATCCCAGTAAACCAAACCCACTAAAAATATGAGACATCACAAAATCAACAACCACTCAAGAGTCATCAGTCTTAGTGGCCTTTTCTTACACCCGTTTATATAAATATTAAACATCCAATATAATGTAAAAAAGCCAAATGAATTTGGGAAAGTCCCCATGAAGTCAAAGCCCCATGCATCAACGATTTCACAGAATAACATGGGCTGTTGGGACATTTCATTCCTCTTGAAGATATTCCCTGTGAATTGATAAGGACTACATGAATTGAAAAATCTATGGGAATACCTATACAATGTTGTCCAATAATTTCCTGATTCAAGGACCTTTAAAGCTATTTATTTAGATCCAAAGTGTCCCCCACTTGTCAATGTGTGACAGAAGGTCAAAACAGAGGTGAACTCATGGTCTGGGACACACTGAAAAACTACTTGGTCACCACAAATTCTCCCCAAATACGGGTCATCCCATATGCACCACCAAGAATCATGTTTATGTCTCTCTGATTGGGAAGTGATGAAATCATTAGATACCCTAGATGCTGCTAGAAAATTCACAATGTCCGCATACCAAGGGGTAAGGTCCACAACATCATAACGGTCCTCATGAGGAAAGAATTCTCTAATGGGTTGGGATGAGTTAGCATGGTGGCCCAATGGTGGAGAAATCCTATTATGTGGTCAGCTACTACTTTTTCTACTCCCCTATAATCTCTACTATCAAGGTCAAACTCTTGGAGGAGGTGCATCCACCGTATGAGGTAGGGCTTAACTTCAGGTTTCTTTAAGTGGAATTGAATGACATCACGGTCAGAAAACACAATCACTTATGACCTAAGAAGATATGAACGAATTTTTTCAAAGTAAAGAACAATAGGAAGTTGTTCATTTTCAGTGGTTGTGTAGTTTACCTCTGCAGGGCCAAGGTTAAGTTAGGTATATGCAATGACATGAGGATCCTTCTCAACCCTTTGTGACAAAACCGCCCCAACAGCAATGTTAGAAGCATCACACATAAGCTTGAAGGGGAGATCCCACCTTGGTGGTTCGATGATGGGAGGTGATGTGAGAATCCATTTTAGTGAATTTAATTCATCCTCACAGTTTTTAACATACACAAACTCATAATGTTTTTTTAATAACCAGAACATAGGAAGTGAGATCTTAGTGAAGTCTTTAATGAATCCGCGGTAAAAACCAGCATGACTGAAGAATGATCACACCACATGAACACATTTTGGATATGTAAGGGTTAAAATTATTTCAATTTTTTATTTATAAACATGAATTACCTCTTTTGAAATTACATTCCCATGAACTATCCCTCGTTCGAACATGAATTGACATTTCTCATAATTTAATGCAAGATAATTTTATATGAAACGACGAAGGATATAACCTAGGGTTACAAAACTATCATCAAAGGAAGTTCCAAAAACGATGAAATAATCCATAAAAACTTCCATAAAACTATAAAGGTGCTAATAAAATATACTCAACATACATCGATGAAATGTACAAGGATCATTACATAGTCCAAAAAGCATCCTTCTGTATGAAAATGTGCCAAATGGATGGGTAAATGTTTTATTTTTGTGATCTTTATGTGCTTTATGGATTTGGAAATAACACGAATAGAAAATAAGGAAACAATAATGGGACTTAACAGCCCATCATTCTAACATTTGGTCAATAGAAGGTAGAGGAAATAGGTCTTTCAGTGTGGATTGATTCAGTTGGCGGTAGTCAATGCAGACTCACCAGCTGTTTTGCACACGTATTGGAACCAATTAATTCCTTTCATTTAACACAACTGTTATTCAAATTTTTAGGCACAATTTTCCCTGGGCTAACCTATTTACAATCAGATATAAGATAAATGTTCCTTATAGAAATTGATTTTCTGACTTATAATTTTACCACTTCATGAAGAGTGGGATTCAATCAGCGTTGAGATTGTATCATGGGCTTAACATCATCATCCAAAAGTATATGGTGCATACAAATGGATGACCTAATCACCGAAATATCCCAATGTCCATCATATTTTCTTTTTACACTCTCTAAAAAGGTCAAGCACTTTTTATTCCTGTTGTTGAGAGAGGTTATTTTTAATAATGATGGGAAATTGTTCAATACCCTCAAGATAAGCATATTTTAATTTAAATAGATGTGGTTTTAATTCGAACTATGGGGGTTTTGGACTGAGGGAGGGGATTTAGGGGGAGTGAGGTCCATGATACTATTAATCTTCTCATTTTTATTCTCTAAGGATATATAATTTATTGAAAAGAGATTTGCAGAATCATCGACGGTCATGAATACCTGATAATGAACACACTCATCAATTAAAGCACAAAATTTACACTTTTCAGAACCCACACAACACTCAAAACATAAATCAAAACTCAAATCATCCAAGGGTGAAGAAGAGGAAAAATAATTAGAGTATGGGATGAGGGGAGAAGTGTGTGTGTGTGCATCATTTGGGAGCACTTCCATAGAATAAACAAGAAGAGTGAAGTGTTCTACAATGAGGTGTTTCATAGACTAAATAAGTAAAAAAATTCCTTTTCCCCACCATAATCCATGTACATCATACCATTTTGAACATTGATGATCATCATTGCTGTTTTAAGGAATTGACTCCCAAGCATGAGAGGGGCATGTCCTTGGGTTTGGGTATCTTCCATCTCAATAATTTATAAATCAGCGGAGAAGATGATATTTTTCACTCCAACAAGGACATCCTCAATCACTGTTGTTGGATTCCTAGTACTCTAGTTAGAAAGTTTCATGATAATTCATGTTCTTTGAAGTTATTTAACCTACAGAGAAGTATACACCGAATGTGGAATTACATTGATGGAAGCACCTAAATCCAGCAAATCATTAGAGAAGATGGTCTCTCTTATGGTTCATAGTATCGTGAATGTACCAAGATCCTTGCATTTGGTTGGCATTACCGGTTGAATTTAGGCCGAGACATTCCTTCCCGAGTTGACTCTCTCATTCCACTTCTGCTTTCTTCTATGTGTTCAAATTTCTATAATAAATATGGCATAATGGGGAAATTTCATGAATTCATCAAATAAAATAATATTATCTTGAAATTTTTAAATTTATCCATTATTTCATTATCAATCTCATTATCAGATGTTTTTTAGATTTAGAGAGTAATTATGGGAAATGAAGAGAAATGTATTGTTCATTTAAATCATCAATTATAATTTGATTACCATTTTTATTTTTTTATTCATTGAAAAATATTATGGGTGGAGAAAGAGTTTTCTCAAGAGGGGGACATACCTGTTGCATAGAATTAGTAGAAGGAGTAACTTCATTACAACTATGAATTATAATTTCACACACATTACCTTTGTCCTTCAGATTGGAAATAGGTTGGGATGGTAGTTGTATAGAACATTTCATATTAAGCACACCGATGGTGTTTGCCAATTGTTTTACTTGAGTTCGTAGGTCTTGAATTTCTGATTGTGTGGTCGGTTGGAACTAGAGGTTCTAGGTTTCCATTTGTTTCACTGTATCCTCAAGTCATGGTTCAGATTTTGGAGGAGTATAATGACTATTTGGAGAAGTTGAAGGATAATATGGTTACATACCTTGGCCTTTTGGATACCAATTATGCTTGGGGTAGCTTGAGTTTCCTCCTTGTCGGTACTAGGGTTGTGATTGCCACCCACGGTTTGGATTTTTTCAGAATTGTTCCTGCTTGAATGGAGGTTCTTGTTGGAATGGACACCCTTGGGAACACGGCTGCACAAGACTCAGTTGAATCTTGAAGTTGTGGGCACTGGTATGAAAAAGGAGTATTATTACAACAAATACCACAATGTAATGGAGCATGAGGAGATTGCGAGTTACCTTGTTCTTATGCTAATTTCCTTAGAAGGGTATGCATCTCATCAAAATTGTTATCTACCTTTTTTTCTAGGTATTAATGACTTACCTCATGAACTCCTTGGGTTGGTTCAATATCTCGTGTACCAAATTTTTGTGCATTTTGAGCCGTATTTTCTAATAAGTCATAAGTAGAAAAATGAGTTTTATTTACTAATTCACCACCATCTACTACTTCAATAATTCCATGATTTATGGGGATAAGTCCCTCATAAAATTATTGGATTAATAGATGTTCACTAATTTTGTAGGGGGGGTAGCATGAGAAAATTTGTTTGAATCTCTCCAAGTATTCATCAAGGCTCTCTCCTTGTGATTTCCTAATGCCACAAATTTCTTTCCTAATTGATGCAGTTTGAGAGGTAGGGAAGAACTTCTCTAAAAATAGTCTTTTTAGGTCATTACATCCCCTAATCATGGTAGGAAAATAGTATATACAATCTTTGGCTACACCAAAAAGGGAGAAAGGGAAGGCCCTAAACATAATTAAGTCTGTATAAACATTTTGGATGAGGTATGATCTCAGTTCAAAGTTAGCTACTTCCTCGAGATATTCGATATAAACAGATTGGTACTCCACATTCGGGGTGGTCAGTTATTTTATGGTTCTATTATTTGAAGCTATGTTTTTTTAACATGGATTGGGTTCAATTTTTGATTGGTTAATGGCCACTTGAGGTTCTAAAAGGTGTTCCTTATTGTTACTTGATTAACCATATCGAGATTCATCGATTTGTGTATGGATTGATTTTTCAATTTCATGATCAAATTCAAGAAACACTATAATTAGTTGTTTAGTTTTTACTAGAATTTCTGTAATATAGCAGAAACCCTAGGTCAAATATCGATGGATCCTTGGATTATAAATTTGAAAAAAGGGTTTTGAGTATAAAAATAGATGGTTAATAAGATTTAATAAAACATGGAGTTTTATGATTAATGATTACAATATAAAAACTAAAGCGATAGAGAAAATTAGAAATGAATGGGATTAATTAAACGTGAACATCCTAGGGGAGTATCGTGATTCTCATCCTTCATCACTTCAAGAGAAAGAGTATCGATATTTTAATACCTAGTTTTTAGAACCTATTACCATATTTTTACTGATTTTATACTAGGATAACTCCTAGTGTTCAGTCTAAAATACACAATTATTCACCGGACACTACTGATGATTGGTTGAATTCTGTTCGACTTCGTAACCGAAACTCACAAAGGAAACACACAAAGAAATCGATGTGTTGTTCTGGTTTTTATATTATACCATGGAATAAATTTACATGGCCTTGACATTACATATGTGAGTTCTATTAACCAATATGAACCACACAAACACCACAATTGAATGAGCGAGGAAAATGGATGAATGATGTGTGAAACATCACATGAAAGGGTACCACCAAACATGATAATTTGAGTTAGAGGGTAACATAATAGTATATTACTCAATTAAATAAAAAATAGGATAATGGAAAACAACATACAACCTGAAATTAAATTGATCATTCCAAATAATACAAGTATGAAGCTTGGTATTACATCATGTTCCTCCCCGGGTGATCACAAGGGGTTTAGAAACCAATGGGAGGGGAGGAAGAAGAAGATGTTGAATTAAAACTTACCATTGAATACATAATTTATAGGGTTTTTGAGAATATTCCTTGTGGACTCCAAATTGGAAGCACCTTTCCTCCTTTCTGAACTCTCAAAAGGGGAGCCTAAGGTTCCATTTTATAGAAAAATTCGAAGTTGGTTTAGGGCACAGAGATTTCGTCAAGCCACATGTACCACATGTTTCAGCCAATACAAAATCTCATCTCAATTTTGAAAAAAATTGGAAAGTATTATGGGCACTTATTAAATATATCCACTGAACGTTTGACATAAATTGGACAAGTAGATCCAGATATATGGATAGATTACAGAATGCCACTTTTGACTTCGCACAAATTTGGTGTTTTGGACAGATCATGTTAGTTGGACCCCTTTATAGAAGAATTGGGCTTGGGTTCCTTACTAGGAAATGTATAAAATTAAATTTTGTACACACCTTCAAATTTTCATCCCATTTGGATTCACACAATTTTATAATCAGTCGCAATAGTGGACATGTCTTCATGGATCCATGCAATTTTGGACCATTTTTCTTCCACATCATCACATGCCCTCCAAATCATAACCCTGATCATTGAAATAATCAAAAAAGGTAACACTTCCCATTTTAATAGTGATAAATAGAAAAAATGGAATCAAACATGAAGTTCAATTTTTTATTGTTTTTATAATTTTCAATACAGAACAAGTTTAGCACTGTGGTGTAAGGGTTAAAATGAAACAGTGAACCATGGTATGATCCTGTGGTCATGGTCACTACTCTTGGTGTTAGATAATATTAGTAGAATCTCAAGGAACTAGATTTAGAAAAACATAGATTAGGCAACAAAACCCAATTAAAAATGATGAGGACAAGTATTGAAGACAATCACAATTTATTTGTAAGGAAAAGATTGATGGGTTTTTCTAGAAATACATCCTTATATCTATACTAAAAGTGGGTGTGGTTCTAGAATAGATGTTTCTAGGGGTAATAAATCTGAAAATAGACCAAATAGTGGGAATTGATAATCACCCAGTGAATGACGTCGAGCCTTACAATGCACTAGGTTTGATGCTCATAGGGGATATGATTTGGATAATGTACATTTTATTTACAAGAAATTATAAATGATTTGAATAGATAATGATAATGAATTACTTATATCAAAACTAAGGTGACTTATATTGAAAGTAATGTGTCAAAATTTAGACATCCTTTAAATTATTATACGTGTTTTTCACTATGATTGTTTCTCCCACACACTACTATTTAGTTTTACTCAATGGACAAAACCCAAAGGAATGATATTAACATCGAATATAAAATACAATGTGGTAATTCTAAGAAACCAAATGTGACGATGATAGTAGTGAAAGATATATTGATTATTCATTATTAGTTATCATGAAACATGACTAAAAACCTATATGTAACCAACTCCCGGACTCACTGAAGAAGATAACAGTGTATGTTTATAAGAGCTCAAGTGGTGAAGACCATGGATGAAAGAATGATTGATTTCCATCATGTTAGAAATATGGAAATAAATACACAATAAGGTGTCTCAAATTAATGGGATAATGTTCTATGTGTTTAAAAGAATAGAATAATGAGAATATATTATGAGGGAAAATGAAGAGTGACGTGGAAGGAAATAAATCCTATAATAATGAACCATATAATGTACATTGTCTTAAATGTGGTGGGACTGTGAATTATTATAATCAATTACCTCCCATAATTATAAACCCCTAGACTAGGAATTACCTATGTTTAAATAAATTAGATGAAGTATATATATAATAGGATTCAAAAATTAAATTTTAGAAGTATTTCTATCAATGGTATTTTTATATGAATCATGAAACTTATAAGGATTATGTTAATTTTTATAAGAATATGTGTATTCATTATCTTTATAGTTATGAATACCATCATGGGATATGAGTTTAAGGTCAATCATTATAATAATTTATTGAACACCCTTTTTAAATTTTATGTGAAGGGAGTCTACAATGAATAAAGATATTTTGAAACAAATTATGGAAAGTAAATGTTTATGTGGAAAATTTATTTTAGGAATATAGTCTTTATATTTTATAAAAAAAATTTATTGGTCTTGATATCCTGTAGGGTTAATAGGATCAATAATTAATTTGTAATAATAGTTCAATAAAATTATACTTTGTCAAAAATGTGGTTTTATAATCCTTATTGAAATGATTATTTAATGATTGATTTTAATTCGAGACTGTCTATCATATTTTTTTTGGAATGTCATTAAAAAGGAAACCCATATGATGGGGGAAAAACAACACATCCGAAAAGGCCATAGTGTATCAACCCAATAATGATGGATTATAATGTTTTAGTTCCTACCACTGGCGTACATGATTCCATTGTTTATAGGTCATTTTTTTTTATTAAATAATTTTAAAAAATAATTATTAATGATGAGCCACTATTGTTACTTTGAGGTTTAGATATTAATTTATTATACATGATAACTCATTCTAACCATATTTGTTTTAGAGAATAGATAAATACATAATAAAAGTCTTTTCACTCTTTTATACCTCTTACGACCCATTAAAATTTAATTTTATTGAATTGGGAATAGAAAATTCATTTTTGGATATTAATTTCATGGAGTAAGAGATGAATTGGTAATTCATGTAAGCATAACCAAAGGATGAAATTGTTCATATGAAATAGAAATGTATTGTGAAAATATATTTCCTTATATTCATAGACTGTAAAAGAATACCAAAAATTTAGGAAAAAGATATTTAGAAAAATTTTATCAAAGGATAGTTATAACTACTGAATCAATTAGACATTCAAATCATCATGGATTTATTTTTTTGAGGCCTTTAACATTCCATTGATCATTCACAAGTTTGTGGTCAATGATCTCAATCACTCTCTATAATTATTTATGCTTTTCTTCCATGTCTATTATTCAAATTCCCATATATGTTTTCTTATTTGGAAACCTAGTATATATTAATTCACATGAGCTTTATACTTCCATTATCTCGTATGTATAGGATGTTCTATTAACTTTTTTATGATGTGGGATTTATACAATTGAATTTTCATATATCAAACCAATAATTATCGATATTACTTTTAAATTAGGAGGATACAATTTATTTATGGTGTGTAGAATATAATTCCAACAAATTAAAAAATAACAAAATTTTATTTGATAGTGTAAATTACATGAAATCAAGATTTTATCTTGAAATACAGAAAATAATTAGTTTCTTCGATAGCATGTGTGACATCCATGATAGAGTTTTAATAAATAACAATATTCTATTATATTTATTATTTAATAATAATGTTATTACCAACATTTTGGACTGGAAGGTATGAATAAAATAAACTAATTTATAATGATAGATCGTTTACACATGATTATTATATATATATTGATTTTAAATAATATAACAGTATTATAAAATAAAAAGAAATGTTTTTAAAAAAAACATTTTTTTCTAAAAGACTGTTTTCCCTCCCTTTGGGCACCTAATCTGAAATTATTTTTAGGTATTTTTAAATTTATTTTAAAAATATAACTCCATTTGTGAAATTTCAATATTAAAATTATCTTACAGTGATATTTTGTTATTTTATTTTAAATGATTCATTTTTTGATGAATAGTGGAAAATCCCAAATTTTAGTTGAAAACTAGCATTTTGTTTAAATAATTTATAATATTAAATTATATTTTGATTTTTTTTCAAAGGAAAATTATTTAAATTATATATAAATTAATCCAATTTATTCAATTGGTGTCATTTTCAGATTGAAATTTTATATAAAACATTTTAACCTGTTGAACATTTTCTCTTTATAAACCATCTTTCTCGTCTCATCTCTTTGATTTATTTGAAACCAATTTTTGGCACTACTGAGTTTTGAATAGGAAAAATGGATACCATATTTTTAATAGAAATAATTTAAAAATTATAAGGTCATTTTTTTGATGAAAATTAATTATGATAATAGTAAAAATTAATTATTACAGTTAAGTTAAAAATGGATTTACTATAGGGTTAAACTAATAAAATAGAAGTTAAAATTTCCAAAAAAAACATATAAAAAAAATTTATATCCATATTATGAATGTAGCTTTTATGGGATTTGTAATGGATCATTTCAGAAGCTTTAAGCATGATTAATATGTGGGTATGATTTGATATTTTCAATAGATTGCACATGTTCCACTCACCTCACTAGTAAAAGGCCCACCACTCTCCTATATTCATTATAAATCAATGAATATTTGGTTCTGAAAATACCTGTATTAATCACTTCAAAAATTATCTATCCTTATCTTTGATTCCTTATTTTGTTCATAAATACAACCAATCAATGATTTTGTTAAAACCTAATGACGATACCTAGAGAAGAGGTAACAGTTTACAATGAGTGTTTTTATTTTATTTCATTATCTGTATCCATAAATTATTATTAATAAATTATGATATATTAAAATAATTATATTAAAAACACTATGATATTTTTATAATAAATTAATTACAAACAACCTTTTCCACTTCCTTCAAATGGGTTGTAAAATTAGTGTTTGTGTGTTCTTTAGACTACTGCCTCACGAATTGATGTGATTCGTTTTTCACTAATGATTTACGTGGAATGTAATAAAGATAAATTTTATGATTATATGTGATATAAATGAAAAATTTATGATATTAATTACATATTTATAATTCTAAAAAGAGCAATATATATATATATATATATATATATATATATATTCTTATCTTCTCAATTATTGAAAGATGATAACATCATTCGTGTACGTGTGGACTACCGCCTTCACGAAATGATGTGACTCTCATTTATTCAACACACCACATAGATTCTATATATATTTATATTTAAAGAAATAATATGGTATTTATGAAATTATTATCATTATTTAGGGATAAAATATTACAAAACTTCTCTTCGTGGTGACCATTAAAAATGGAAATGTTACTCATGCATACGTGTAATTTACCATCTCCATGATCATAAAATACTTCATTTTTTTGAAACCATATTTAATTATTATTTATAAAAGTATAATTGATATAAAACTATGGTAATTATTTCACTATTAATAATGTTGAGATGATATAACTATATAAAATGTGCAAGAACTAGATCATTTACAGTGAACCATGCATGGCAAAAAAAGAAATTGACAACTGAAACAATGAAAATAATATAATTTTATTATCGAATGAGTGACAATATATTATTAAAAGATAAAATTTTATTATATATATATATATATGGTTCATTGATAAATTAATATAATGTTCAAAAACCACTTTATAAGAGGTTTGATTATATATATATATATGGCTCATTGATAAGTTAATAAAATCTTTAAAACCATTGTATAGGAGGATAAATCACGTTCAACCAAAAAGAAGTTTGTGGTAAGGGATTTCATCTAATTTTTTTTCATGGATGTATATTATAATTTTATGAAAAAAATTTATTTTATATTGTGTATATATTATCCCTTTTAAATTTTATATTATGATTAAAAAATAATTCTTGATATTTTAAGTTTCAATTTTTAATATTTCATAGAAGGTGATTTGACTTGAAAATTATCAATTGGTAAATAATTTCATAAGTTAATTTATTTTCATTGGGTTATATTACCTCTTTATTGTCATTAATATTATATTATTAAGTGTATAATGAATTGTAATTAAGTATTCCTGTAATTAAATTTTTATGTGAATTTATAACTTATATAGATAATGTATTCATTTATTAATTATCACTTCAATGTTATGATCATTGAAAGGGTTTCTTTCAAAATATCATTCTAATCAAGATATCTTATTCATGAAATTATGTTTAAGGAAATTATTTGATAATTTTATGATGAAATAATATTATTTTCTTATCCTCAAGTTACTCTTGATATTAATATTTAATAATACAATTTTCCTACTCTTTTGTACTTATTATTTTTTTTAACAAAATCGAACTAAAATTTTATGTTCAATAGAAAATCTATTTTCTTCAAAAATAATTTTTTCTTAAAAAGTTTTAATTTTTTTAACCTTAAAAAATGACTTATTGAAGAAATTTTCCCATTTTTTCTTTTTAATTTTTGAAAAGTACTCTCCTTGTGATTTTATGATCATAGAACTTTTCTAAACTTTTTACATTACAAAACGGATCATCTTCATAACTTATAAGAAATGTATAAAATTATCCACCAAAATGAATTTCATTTCTTTTAATCATCTTTTTAATCTTTACATGGTTATTTTTAAATAATATTTTTTCGTAATATTCTCCAATATTTTAGTTGTTAAAATCATTTAGAAAAAAAATTATTTTCAAAATTATTTTAAAATTATATATTCAAAATGAAAAGGATAATTTTCTAAAGAATGATTTTAAATAATCTTTATGTTATTTATATTCATTAATGTCAAAAAAATATTTTACATATACCACCCTAGGTATTTTTTTCATTGATACCATCCTTATTATTTTAACAGATGGATTATGATCATTTTTTCAAAGGAAATTGTCTGCATTCAATTTATTGAATCATTTTTTTTGTCATTAACATTCCATTAAAATTTCAATTTCCTGTGATCATTAAATATTAAATTTCCACTAAAAGTTCATATTATTTATCATGTATATGTTTTTTTCCTAAATTGTAATACACTTTTTCATAAAATGTTTACTTTAAATGTTATTTGATGAATGGGGTAAATATTAATAAATTTGTATCCTTTACTTATAAAAAATATTTAAGCGTCAGGAATATTGATTCTTGAATTAAATAGATTATTCATTATATGAGGAATTATTTGAACCTGTAGTGATGGGTGATGCCTGAAATTATATATCCCCTGGATGCATTTGTAGGTATCATCAAAAAAATAAGTAAGATGACATTAAAAAAGTTTTTACCGCTACTATAAACTTTCTTGTGAATGGTCTTGACAATAGAGGTATAATGTTCATAATACATGAATTCAAATAAATAAGCATTTCATTCATTTAATTTATGCTTATTTTCCAGGAGATTTTCAAAATGAAATTATCTCTAGATGCATTTAATTCTCATATTGCTGATTAAATGGAATGTGTTTTCAATTATTTACCTTATCATATTTATTGATCATTATCTATTCATGTTGTTAAGTTATTTAGTTTTCCTTATTGATTATTATTTTATGATTCGTGATAGATTCCACTATAATTAACCATTACTGAGCATTTTGGCTCACCCAGATTTTGTTTCCTTTCCCCATGAATCCATGAAGTGAAATATGAATGATATGAAAGAATATTATAGAGATAATAATGTTTTTCTTGAAAAAAATAGGTTCTAATTTTCACATTCAAATATAGTATGGGAACCATGTATAAATGAAGTTTACCAAGACTATTGAACTATTTGGTCCCCCATGATGTTCTTCCTTGTATCTTTTTCCAATTTATTAAGGTTAGAACTAGATCCACTATACTTGGGTATGGGTCTCTAAATTATTAAATAATTTAATTATATTAATCATTTAATTTATTTAACACACCCAAAAATTGTTTCCTTTAACCAAACACCAAAAAATGATCAACATTTTGCACGCCTATGATAAACCCCATGTTCTAGGATTAATAATGATTTGAATGTTAACATATGAGTTTTTGATAAATGGAATAACTACTTATTTCTAAAAGAAGAATGCACATGTTTTAATATATGTTAATTTTTTCAATATATAACTTTTAGGTTCCTATGACTACCAAAAACAATTTTGACATTGAGGAAAAATACAGAGATCTATATAGGAATATTCAATAGATTAAACCAAAAAAATCATAGTCATTAGATTCTTTCATCCATCATGGCTTTTCACCTTGAAAAACACAGTCTACACAAAAAGGTGATGGTAATGATCTTCAATTTAGATATTATTCTCTTAGGAGCACTCATTTACATTTTCATTTATCTAAATAACTTGTAACAAAGGGATATCCCATTTGCGCAAGGTCATATCCTGTCCACCCTTAATTACCATTAGGTAATCTAAAAAGGTACCCACAACCTTGATTTTCAGATCCCCGTATTTAGTAGTGTGCATCAGGTTGTGCACATATATCCTCAGATGTGACACATGGAAGAATTCATTCACCCGATCTAACTGTGGGGGGAATTCCCAAGAAGTTAGAAACCTAAAAATCTATCCTATGGATCTAGAATATCTTGATGAACCTCTACGATATATTTATTCCCTAGACAAATACCTTCAGTTCTCCTCATGGGGAGACTCTAAGGAAAACATGTATTCCCTATTTGACATCCAAAGGATTACAAAATCACTTAGGTTAGGATTTCTATTAGCTCTATATTGTCCTCATATGTCCAAAAATCACCTAAAACTTCTATGTTGTTTCCTACACCATCTATGGCACAACAAGGGATGTCTCACCAATCATAGGCCAACACAAGGGTGGCCTATAGGATCTACCATAATGTTCCCTATACAGATGAATGTAGATTTTATTCTGATAGATGGTAATATGAAAAAATAGAAATAGAATGTCATCATCCTTGCCCCGAATGAATCATAACACGTATGATCTCAGCATATCCTCCAACAGATGGATAATCCATTTAACCTACCCATCCATTTGTGGGAGAAAATTCATGATTATCCAAAAAAGGGTGAAAAATTCATCCTTCATGAACCTTTATATCCATGAGATGAACAATGATTTTCAGTTTTAGTTGATTTCCAAGATTTCTATATGATGCTGAATAATCTCTCGTACATTAAAGTATCCTAAAATCCCCACTAAAATCTTCACCCTGATTGGAAATTAAGTATCACGACTTGGTGAGTTGGTAAAAAAAACCCCAGATAGAAACACAAACTCTCTCTTTCTACAAAAAACCCGATCACTAAATCTATAGATATAAAATCTCACTTCCATTATGATATCTCAAGAATTTGAGCCAAATTTTTTGGAACATATTGTTTTGTATTTACCTTCAAGCCTGTGAGACACCAATAAAACATACTTGGAAATTCTATGACTCATGCCTACCACCCAAAACTGCTACTAAATATCCTTTTGTGTCTTCACCACTCCCAAATATAATGCTAAGGGGAAGTATAAATCCCCATCAACACACCCTCATGCAATGGTACATGAACTACTATCCATACAAATAGAAGGATGACATGCTCTCCCCCTTTAGAAAATCTTCAGGCTTCGTCTAATGAGGATATATGGCCACATAGATCCTCATAGACGTTGTTTTTTTACTATTAATTTATCACTGAATTATGTATCATTAGATCCACTATAATTGACTGAAGATAAGAACCACTCTTCTCCTACGATATAGTCACCGATAATTAAGACAACAATACATACACATCCAACACCTTGTGAGAACATGATTTCCTACTAAGGGAACCTACCAATACATTTCTCATCCCTATAGTATAGGCTATCTTGAAGTCATTGTACTATAAGAACACCAACCCATTCCTTTGTCTTAGGTATATATTTCACTAAGATATTATTTACCTTAAAATCTAATGGTTTGAGTAAAAATGAAAATTTCATCCATAAGATAGTTCCTCATCATATTTAGGGGAAATAATTTTGCTACCAACACCATAAAATGTGTCAAATAATTTTTATCATGGGGTTTAAACATCGAATACTCAAAACCGATAATTACCTACCTATATATCAATATGTAAGAAATATTATCTCTAAAGTCATCATGAAACACCATCTACTCAATGAATTCCATTAGTAGTCTCAAAATAGAAGCACAGGATGACCTCAAAATCAACTCCTTGAAGGATGTTTGATACTTTTCCGTCCAGTTAAATGACTCTACATTAAATTTTAATTAATTCAAATGGGATACTATCATGGAAAAGTCTTCTTCTAAAATCATTTAGCACCCAACAATGAAAAGAAAAATACACACATATAAAATGAACTAGGGTTCCTCCCAAACAAGAAATATAAAAATATTATCTCGAAATATAGTTAAGCTATGATCAGATATGAAATTCCACAAAAATTTACTCTCTTAGATCTAAAACTGACACTTAGAGAGCATATCGTAAATCTGATACACTTGGAGTATGTCTAGAACCATCCTAAAAATATCTATATGCTTATGCTCTAATAGAGAGTTTATGATAATTTCATTTGGAATTAAAAACATGAATCAGTCCAAGTATGGCTTCAAAATATGGTTCATAAGAGTCATCAACATTATCATGAAATTATTTACACCAAAAGGTATCACTAGGAACTCATAGTGTCCATAGAAACAACAAAATGTAGTTTTTAGAACTTTATCCTCATGAAATGTACACTAATGGTAACCATACCTGAGATTGATATTTTATAACCAGATTTAACCTTTAACTATTTAAAAAGGTGTTTAATCATCGAAATGAACACTTTTTCTTTATTACCCGGTTTAGGTGACGATAATCAACACAAAGCCTTAAACTCGCATCCACCTTTTTTTTTGAATCTAATCTAGAGCTACCTTGGGGGACTCAAAGGTCTAAATAAACCCATTCTCTTGAATGTATTCAAATAGTAACCTTCTATTCTCAATCTCAGTGTGGGATATCAAATATGATGCTGAAGATAATAGTGAGCTCTTGGGGTGCAAGTTTATACAGAATTCATTATCCCTCCTTATAAATAGTCACAATTTTTTTTGAGAAGACTTCTATATAATCCTCCACTGTTGTTAGAAGTTATATTCTTAAATAGACCACTACAACAAGAAATCAAATAATGAATTGGTGGGTGATGGTTTTAACAACCTACTCTTGAGTCGTACATGATTATCCATGAGATCTAACTCACCTAGGATGGAGAATCTCATAAAATATTTACAATGAAATATAACTCTACTTTGATTTCAGTCTATCTAGAACACACTATAGAAAACTAGTTTATACCCAAGATGATGTCATAACGTTTCATAACATTGTCCAAGGGTTCCCATGAGAAAATCTCTTCATAGAACACCAAATCAAACTACCAACAAATGTGCAATTTATATGAATCCCTTCCTATATGAACTGAAGGCATAGAAAAATGGATGAAGACTAGACTTGAAGCACTAGATCTTACATGAGGGATATAGTTATAAAGTAATGGATTGTTACTATTTCTAAAATTATTAATCAGTTATTAGAAAATACATAGTTCATACCTAGAATTATCTAATAAGTAGCCTCGCTATATCCTTCCATAGCCTACAACTACTTACATAGTCGATCACCCTCCCTCGAAGCCTAGTGTGGTCCACCTAGTGGTTGTTGTAGTGGTATATCATAGATTCATCCACAAGTGAAATATCCTCCATATAGACATCCAACTAATAAAATATTAGCACAACCACACTGGGGGCCTCACTTACCATTCTTAGGAGATACCAGATCATGATTCTCTCTATGTCATGTATCTTTATTCATTTCATTCATACCTTTCCTATCACAACATCATAGAAAATTACGATCTATATGACTGCACCCATCACAATCATAGTATCTACCCTCTCATGGATGATTGAATCCTTATTCTTAACCATATTCCATAGATCTCTGTGTATGATTCCAATCACAGGGATGTCTCCTATATCAAGACCATGGTGACTAATTCCTACTAGATACTATAGATGAATCATACCTATAATGACCACTGTCAACTCTATATTTTTAATGTCTCCAGTATAGGAAGCTCCCTATAACCAAATACCACTAGTATAATATAGTATTTGTGGGAATGAATAAGGATACCATGATGAAAGAAATTTCACTACGGAGGTCCTGCTCAGACGTATGCGTTAGGAAGTATCCACATCACACTATTTGAAGAAAATATTGTGTAAGGTTGGTAAACCTAATTGAATAATTGGAAACTGACATATACCATAATGTAGCTCAATAATCCCCTAAATCCATATAGAGTTCAATATTAAAGGATAATACTCAACATGGAATTGTAGTTGGAGTTTGACCATGTGAGCATTACCTCATCATGAGTCTAGGTGATCAAAATCTTCCAATTCACTTATTGTCCATGAAGAATGATTCCTGCATGAAAAAACATATGATTAGATGAGTTCGGGAAAAAAATGAACACTCATACCACCACATTGAAAAAACACTCTGATTCTTGAGGTTTTGGAATAACAAAAAACCACAGTGGTATCTACCATTAGAAATTTTGTAATGTACTAATCTTGCACACATCGTCTTCTTATCCTACTAGAGCTGTTGATTTACAATAATAATGTTGATCGTATTCTTGGAGCACTAGGCGAAATGCCTCATGAGTATGTCCTCAAACTATGTCCTCATCACTAAAAAGTTAATTTTCATGATCTTATATTCGTATCATAGTTGGCTATCATCAAGGAGGCATCATAAAATTCACAAGAAGCTCTAAATTTTAATAAGAATATGTAGGGAGATGACTCAAGAAAGAAATAATGTAAAAAGTACCAATCCTATATGATACATGTACAATTTTTCCCTACAACTGATGACATTGTATAATAAGTTGATAAGTATGTAGTTAGAGTATTAGTGAATGGATAAATCAACCCCAATAGTAACACTAGGATCCCTCTCCATATTTACAAACTCGATTTACTTCGACACTATTTCCTCAAGTCCCCAAACCAAACCTCACAAAAATGTCCAACTCCAAACACTAACCAAGGTGAAAGGCCACGTTTGATACCACTCTTTCATGACCCAACCCACATGGGCCCGCATGTATAGTAGTAAGAAGTGTGGGACACCCTAAGATCACCTTTAATAGGATAGTGGATGGAGTCTAGTGCCAAGAAGGAATTTAACTAAAACATGATTTCTTAGCATAATACCTATATGCACGCACACAAGCAAGTCCATGAAATAGTGCAGAGTTATAATAAAATACTATAAATATTGTGTATAATCCATGAATGGAAAAACATTTAGGAAATCATTAATGTACTAAGATGTATTAAAAAAATGTAAAAGGGGAAAAATACATGCTCAACCAAAAATGAGGCTACAAGTTGAAAACAACTGCAATAAGGGATACATAAGATAGCCCAAATCACAATCTAAACAGAAAAAAAAATACAGTCATGTCCTCTATGTGAAACTATAGTCCTCCAAAACATGGTACCACATGGTAACCACCAATCATATTATATTATTCATAACAAAGAACATGTGAAGAAAAATCCTATGCATCAATTAGTGTATTCATACAAAGTAGGACTCCCTGAAAACCAAGAAGAGTGCAATAAAAATATATTATAGTTAAATAAATTGATAAAGAAAGATATAAAATAGAATCCCAAACACCATTATCATAATTAATCCTGAGAGAGAGAGAAAGTGTATCCATATCTACATAGACCAACTATGAAAAATGTGCCAACATATAGCTTTAAGTGTCCATTGTTGATTCACAACATCATATGTAACCAAAAATATACGAGTGTGGAGGGACTAAACCTTTCAATTCTACTTTACATAGTTCGGGGATCTATATCTAGTGGAGGACCGACTCTAGATCGATGCTTGAAGAATGGGGGTACCACTACATTAAAAGAGTACTTGTCCCTTTGTACTAGGGAGGGGGGGGGGGGTACTGGCCCTTTTTGTATAAAGAGTAAGGGGTATACACACCCTACTAAAATAGGGGGTACAAACCCCATCATCTATCTAATGATCCATCCTGATCACAACCATTTTTAGAGCATCACTAAAGGAAGATAAACACTCATAATATCTTATATCACATCACTATGGGAAAAACTAAGGCCGCCGCCACATCCTATGTAGAAAATTTCTTAGGATATGCTAATCATGGGATGAAATCTGAATTCTAAGAAGAATATACATAATTTGTAAGTATCATAAAAATGTACATTGAGTGTATATGGTATATATAGAATGTAATTTTAGCACTCAATGATTTTAAAAATACGAACATTGGGTTGAATGGTGTATATGACACACAACACTGAGCTTAAACATTCAGCATAATTTATTCGTTAAATATGACCATTATAATCATGTTGTAGAATTGGAAAGTATGAATACAGTTAAAAAATTATGAAATATATCAATGTTTCATAATCAATATAAATTATGGGAAAATTCGTAGTAAATAATCAGTTATTGTTTTTAGTGTATTCATTTTATGCTTCAAAACACAATTTCTTAAAAAAATGTTTTGTTTTGAATTTTGGTTTTGGGAAATATAATTAATTTATCCACATTTTTGAAATTTTATTTTTTAAAAAATAATTTTTTTTTAAATAGAATTCCAAAAATATGCTAGAAAGAAATTTTTATTTTTCCAAAAGGATTAGTTTTTTAGTGAATAGTAAAAAAAATATTGTTTTTTGTTAAACATTTATTTCTTTCCAAAAATTACGTAATTTAAAAGTAACATTATGTTTTGAATTATATTTAAAAGTGAAATAAGTATTATCTAGTTCTATTTAAAATAAATATTTAAATATTAATCATGTTTATAATATATTTGGGTGTATGTTTATTTTTACGCTTAAAACCCATTTTTTGAAACTATTTTTAAGTACATAGTGTACTTCCATTATAATTAGTTAAAATAAAAAATAATAAGGAGATATATAAATTAAAATAATATAACATATATGAATATATATTAATTTTAATCGATATCATGAGGATTACTATTAATATTTTTAATAAATGATCATCTTATACTAGAAAAATGCATTTTGAAAAATTGTTTTTCAACATGATTTCGAGCTTCATTTTAAAATTAACTTATACCACTTATATGAATCTAATTTTATAAAATGGTAATAATATTTTTAATAATAATAATAATAATAATATAATAAGTTCAAATTAATTTAATAATAATAATAAGTAAAGACAGAAAAACTTATGTAGCATGATTGTTGTTATAATAGATATTTTCCCATTAGATGTGCTTATGATAAAATTAATATTACAAACAAATAGTTTTTATTTGAAATTTTTTTTATATTAATAATTAGGGATCCAAATTATCAAATAATTCCATTTTTATCTTAGATTAAAAGGATAAATTACCTAGGTTAAAAAATAATTATCATGGTGCAAAAAATATTAAAAGTAAGTAAACATAAAGGATATTGAAATAATAAATTTAAAACATGATTATTTATGTTTTCAAGGTTTGTATAGATCTTAAATACCCTCAAATTTATTATTTAAATAATTTAGGGAATCATGGGGTGGTATCAACTTCAAATTATTCAGTAGTTTTGGATATTTTAAAAACAGAATTCATCCTCAATTATAAAAGTGGAATCATTCCCCTCTCTAATTTGAAATTATAAATCCGTTTTTATCAAAAAAACAGATAAAAATATTTCTCATAAATACTTAGACACATTATATAGTTGATTTGTTTCCAAAAATACCAACCCTAGGGTTCTTAATATGAGATTCAAAGGAGTTTCTTCAACGATAATGTAATTACTTTCACCACGCTTCTTATTTTTATTTCATCATTTTACAACTTTAATTAAGAATAATAAATTACAATATAATAAAAAATGTATCTTTAATTTACTGATATATTATTTTATTTATTTCATAATATTTATCCACATGATTCTCTATAATATGTGAAACAAAGACCTTGCTCGTATATACAAGAGTCTCCCACCTCACAAACCGAGGTAATTTATTTTCCCACACCAAATCACATGGATAATAATTATGATGTAATATATATATATAATAAATATAAAATAATATTAATTTTATAAAATTAATATATCATCAACTTCCTTACACTTCAACCTATTAATGGAATGATAGAATTGCTTGAGCGTACACATGACATACTGTCTCTAGGAAATGATTTGATTCATTTTCCATGTCCAACATTAATGAATGGTTATAAAAATTTATCTAATAATTAAATATAATATTTATAGCCTAAATTTAATTATTTATATGATTAATATATATACTATACACAAGATCCAAAACTTTCATGAAAAAAACGCATGAGAAAATAAGATAATCAACACCTGAAATAATAATAATAATAAAATATTGTTAACAAATGGGTGGTATGATGATATAATAGGACAATATATGATATTATAATTATGGTTATGGTTAATTTAGAAATATATACAGTTTAGAACCATTATAAATGAGTATAAATAGGGTTAAACTAATAGGAAATGTGAGGTATGTACATCATCTCAACTTCCTTTCATTGAGGAATATTATATTGTTATGCACCTAATTTATTTTATAGTGTATATACTACCAATTTTGAATGTAATATCATTAATCATTCATATTTAATGTTCTTTTATGTTTCAATTGTATTTATTAATCCACTTTTATTTGATATGAACGTTTCATGTTTTATGGAATTTCATAACACATTTTCTTCTCAAGGGGTTATATGAAATTTTCATTGTCTATGATATTATATATTTATGTGTAATGAAAATTGATTATTTTATGTTTTATTTCATATTTTTTAGGTGGATTTAAATTTTACCCACACATAATTACTTTATTGATTAATTCTTAATTCAACATTCTGTTCATTTTATGTGTTTGTTTCACATTGTCATTTTAATTGAGATTTTTCATTCTTTCATTTCCATTAAAGACATATTTTTGATCATTTTATAATAAAACATTTTAATTTTATTCTCATATGGATTTTCATGAAAATTTCAACTTATAGTGTATTTTTCCTCTCTTTGGTACTTAAAATTAATGATGAAAGGTTTTTAAAGAAATCCGTCTTTATTGATCTCTTCAGATAAAAATCAATTTTCTTCTAAATCATTGTCTCCAAAAAAATTAAATAATGATTTTAATATAAATTAATGATTTATTAAAGAAATTATCACCAATTATTTACTTTTGAAATTTTTTGAAATATTAATCTTCATATAATTTTTTAAAAAAGGTACTTTTTGACATTTCTAACAAAAATATTAATGGAATCTTTGTCTTAACATACTCAATATGTACAAAATATTACATCCATCATGAAAACTCATTGTTTTCAATATTCCATTACATTTTTACAGTTTTCTTCTCAAAGAAATGGGTTTTCCTTATATTATATAAATTTATTGTTTTTAAAATTCATTTTCAATGTGAAAAATTTATTTTCATCCAGAATATTTTAATGATTCTTTTATGGTAATTATAGAAATAGTAGACCAAAACCCTTTATTTTAATTATACTCTACTGGGGATATGTTGTAATGATACCATCCTTATTCATTATATGGATAGTTTATGGTCACCTTAACTTTGTCAATATTAATAAAAAATTTCTAGATTAATTTGGTGGTCATTAACATTTTCTTGAAACATTATATTTCATAGGACTATTGAACATTAAATTGACCTTAAATTTATATGTGATTTATCATAGATATGTTTTTTTTCATAAAATGTGTATAATTTATATACATAGTGTTTTACCTTCGATGTTATATTATTGAATGAAGAAATATTGGTGATTTGTATTCTTTAATAAACACATATATTTATTGATAACGCATATTGTTCATGAAATAAATATATCATTTTATATATGAGGGATTCATTAGAAATGTAGTTATGGGTAGTTTCAAAAATTATATAGACCCTCATTTCATCGATAGGTCTCATGAGGTAAATCAGTAATCATGAATAAGATGGGGTTTTAATGTATACCTACAAATAGTTTTAAACTTTATTGGTTAAAGGACTTAAAGGTATAGATATCTTGATGCCTAAGATTATGAAAGAAAAGAATATTCATTTACTTCATTAAGAATTCAGTAATTATTATTCACGACACTATTTCATTGATATTATCAAAGGGTGCATTATTTTTTGTCATGTTATTGATTAAATGGAATGTGTGTTCAGTCATTCACCCTTTCATATTTTTAGCCCTTATCTAGTCACTATATTCGTGTTATCGTTTAAATGGATTGTCGTTTTAGTTATATTCGTTTCCAAATTGATTATTCCATATCTCATAATGATAGTCAAGTTATTGATTAAATGAAATGTGTGATATGTTATTCGAATATATATATTGATTATTCCTTATTGATTCATGATATCTTACAATGTATATAATCCTTATTAAGCATATGATATAACCCATTTATTATGTTTTCATTCCCCATGATGTGAGGGAGTGTATTATGATAGATATATAGAGATATTTTAAATGGTTTAATAATGTTCAAAAAGAAAATAGAACATTATATTATATTTTTTTCAATGTAATGTGATATTCAAGAATGTATATAGTTTACTATGAATTTTATACTATTAATTCTTTTGGGATGTGATAACTTATATCTAGAACCAATTTAATAATGTTACCACTAACTCTCAAATAATGGGGTTGGGGTATTTATAGATGTTATTAATGAGATATTATAAGAAACCTTGGGAACTCGAGTTATAAAAACATATATTTGTGTTCATAACCATAGAATATAATTTAAATATAATTATATTAAAATGTCTACATTTTTTGTTAAGGAATAGATTGAGATATTTTTCATAGAAATATATCCATTTATGGATACTACAAGTGGATGTAGTTTTGGAAAAATTGTTCCTTCGGGTAATGACTCTGAAAAGGGTACATTAACGTTTGACTCGATCTTCACCTATTGCAAGAAAATAAGAATTATTTGTCACCTTGTTTGACAGTCCCAAGAGATATTATTATGAAAATTCCATGTTTGAATATGAACCATCATTAAGTGTTGGAATAGATTATGAAAATGAACCACAAAGGTTAAACTTATAATGTCTAATATTGAATCATTTTTGTCCTAATTCAGAAAATATATAACTGATTAAATGGTTTTCCCATGATATTTATCATTATTGAAACTATCATTTTTCAATTTTTAAATGGATGGAACCATAATGAATTATGTTGACATTGAATATTATGGAAAATATGTTGACTTTGAGAAATAAAATGGGATGGTGACTAGTTATAAAGATATTTTTATTATACATAATCAGTTATCATGATATATGATTAACAACCTAGACCTTAAAAAACATTTGGGATCACTAAAGTATAGAATTATTATGTTCTCTAAGAACATGAATGGTTGAGGCTATAGAGTAATGGTGTATTAATTTCTTTTATATCATAATTGTGGAAATAGAAACCTAGAAAAATGTCTTAAAGGATCATGAAAATGTATTCTATGTTCTAAATAAGGGAATAGAGAAATGAATCACCGAAGAAAATTTAGAAGTTAAAGGTAGATAAATATATTTCATCATAAAAATCAATTTATTGTATTATTTATTGAATTTGGGGAACCTAAGAATTATCTGATTCAATTCTTTCTTTTAAATGTTAACTTATATACCAATGAATGACATATTCATGAAGTTAATACTGTTGAATTATTTATATATTGGGATTCAATAATTATATTTTATAAGTATTTTTATGAATGGTACTTTAGTTATAAGAATCAATAAACATCTAAGGGTTGTGTAATTTTTTTTGAAGCACATATATCTTTATATAATATTAACTTAACAATTATAGATATCATCATGGGTGTATGTGTTTAGGGTTGATCATAATTTTATTTTTTTCAAAACCCTTTTGTGAGTTTTAATGGTATGGAGAGTTTATCAAGGTTTAGGTTTTTTGGGCGAATTTATGGAAGAAATCACATTTTTCTAGTATAAATTTTCGCGAAAAGTTTATTTAAGTAAGAATACCTTTAATTTTGTGTAGAAAAATATTAAATTTATTGTCATCATTGATGTTTTAAAATATATTTGATTATGTGGTAATTATAGATAATTATAATATGGGAAAATTATAATAATTATATTAATATAGTTTGGGAAAATGGATAACCCTCATGCCGATTGACAACCTGCCACATCTGGCATGGTCACGAGGAATCTACCAAAATCTGAATGGTGATAAAGGTTGAGATCCTACTAATAAAATATATAATTTATTCGTTAAAATGAAATTTTTTTACGTAAGATATTTTATGAATATGTAATTATGTAATGGATTTTGTTGAATTTTTGGTGTTTCTCTTGTGGTTTTAGATATTACTGTATTATATTTCATGACTTGTGCTAACGATTTTGGTTTTTGTAAATATTTAGAGACATAAAGAAGGACCTTTCCATCTTTTTTAGATATTATGAAGTATTGAAATTTAATTTTTGTGCTTCAATAATTAAAAATTCATATTGGATATTCATTCAATATAATAAGATGTGAAGTTGATATTGACAGAAGCACAAAAAAGGATGAAATAATGCATATATAATAAGAAGATATCAAGTAAGTATATTTTTTGGTTTTTTCTACCTTGATTTTTAATAGATCCCTTAACTATAGGAAAATTATATTTAAATAGAAATGTTATCCTAATAACATAATTTTAATTAATTAATGGTCTTTTAAACCATCATAGATTAATGGGGTTTCTATCATTAACTTTCTCATAGTAATTAAAAATATAATGGTTAATAATATTCAGAACAATCCATCATTATATCAGAGCTACCCATTTATCCATGTCTATATTTTACGTTCCCACTAATTGTTTCCTAATTTTAAAAATATTTATGTGTTATTCTCTATAAGCTTCGAATTTCTATTTATATTTTATTATGATAATGTTTTTTTATCCCTTTTTTATAATGTGGGTTTTCCCTAATGGAATTTTTAAATGTAAAACCATTTATTTTCGAGTTAATGTTCAAATTTCAAGAATGAAATTTTTTAAATGTTGGGATAATTTAACACCCTGAAATTTTAAAAGAATAAAATTGTGTTCGATAGCATATATGACATTAAACACTAAGCCTAAATGAACCATGAAATTTATTATATAAATATCACAATTATAACCTCACCATTGAAAAGGTTGGTATTAATAGGATTATCCAAAAAATAAATCTATATAGTGGTCTTAATAAATAAAAATTTATTAATAAATTCTTTTTACGTAATCACTTAAATTTTCATTATTCATCTTATACATCAAAATACAATTTCATCAAAAAGTATTTTATTTTTGATTTTATGTTTGGGAATTATAATTAATTTATCCCAAATTTTGAAATTTTATTTTAAAAATTTTATCACTTTTTAAACCTTGATATCAAAATATATTTGGGTGAAATTTTGGGATTTTCCAAAAAAGAATGATTTTTCAATGAATACTCTACGTGTTTTGTAATAGTGTCTACTTTTCAATAAATTAATTAATTTTAAAGTACCTTAATTCATTGAATTATATTTAAAACATAAAAAATTATTATTTAGTATGATTAAATTTAATTAATTTCTTTTTAATCATAATTATACTCGATTTTGGTTTAATAATTTTTTTAGGTTTAAAATCACATTATTCCGAAAACTATTTTTAAAAAACAATTTCAATTAATTGATATAAACACTACTAAGGAAATATTAAAATGAAATTTATTGATTTCAAAACGAAATATATAAATTTAATTCTATATCATTATTATTACTAGTCATATAATTAACATTATAACATCTAATTCTGGAAAAACCAATTCTTGAAATACAGTTTTGATAGGATTTGTGAGTGTAATGTTAAATTAAATTATAACATTAATGTGAATTTAACTTAATAAAATTTATTAAATATTTTTTATTATAAAATTTAATATTATATAATATATTCAACATAATTTTTTTTCCATAATGACTTGTAAATATAGTAATATTTATTTACTGTGATTATGGTTTAAACAAAGTTTTGTGTGTAACATGTGGTTGAGTTGTTATATTTTTTTATAAAACAATATAATTTTCATTTGATAAATTGGGTTTCATATTAAGAATTAGTGGATCTAAATTATCTAATAAGTATAAATTTTTTTGACTTAATTTATAAATTATCGAGGTTAAAATAATAATTACAATGGTGAAAAATAAATTGGTAAAAGTAAGTAAACCTTGAGGAGAAGAAAATATCATGTTTAAAACATGATTCTTTTTATGTTATTAGTGTCTTAATGAAAATTATTATCTACACAACCTATTATTTATAAATTTTTGTGGCACAAGGGATGAGATTTACTTCCCATTATTGAATAGTTTGGTGTATTTACAAAAAATACCCATCTTCCTCAATTATAAAATGGAACATTCTCTCACCCCACTTATTAACACATTTCAAGCCATATAGCTTAGAAAACACACTACCACAATATATCACCGACATCCATATTCACATCCTAGAGCTATTTGATTTCCTAAAAGGTCACCCCTAGTGTCCTTAAAAAGGGGTCCAAAGGAGGTTCTTCAAAATGTAGGTAATTGTATTTAGAAAGTTCCATATTTTTCTTTCTTATTTTTCTGCATTAAATTATGTCTAAAAAATTCTAATATAATAATATAAATATATATCATATACTGAGATGTTATTATGTTTATGACATAATTTTATCCATATCACTCTCTATCAAATGAGAAACAAATCCATCGCTTGTGTGTGCAATGAACTACCACCTCTCGAACCTATGTAATTTGTTTCCAATCACCGAATCACATGGATAACCATAATAATTAAAATAATGAATGTTTTTTACACATATGAAATGATATTAATTCATTAAAATTAATATATCATCCAAATGCTTACCCTTTCACTCAATAATGGAATTATATTGTCACTCGTGCGTATGTATGACATAACAATGTGAATGAAGTATTTTTTTATATACCCAACATGAAAATAACTATCCTGACACCGTGAAAACTAATTTATTTGATAAATGTTATACATGTTTTAAAGGATATTTAAAAATAAAATTTTTTCCTTAGTATTTTGGGAAATATTTTTTTTAATGTGATTTTCAAAGTGAAAGGTGTATATTATTCTAGAATTATTTATTAAAAATATTTTTAATATTTATATTCATCATAAAAAATAACCCTTTATTTTACAAATACAAGACTAGGGATATTTTGTAATGATTCAATATTATTTTTTATCTAGATGTTCTATGATTAGTTTGAGAATGGAAAAATTCTCTTTCTAGAATAATTTTTATAATTATTAACCTTCCATTAAAATATTCACTTTCTTGTTATCATTAGACATATATTTATCCTAAATATACATATTATTTACCATGTATATTCCCAATTCTTAATCAATATATAAGTTTTTACATCTATTATTTCACTTTAAATATTATTTTATTGAATGGAAAAATATTTTTATTTCGTATTTTTTGTTCAATATGAGAATTTATTAATATGGAATATTTCTCATGGTTTTAATTGATCATTTGATATATAAGGAATTTATTTTAAATAATGTGACCATGGGGTCTTATAATTATATATCCCCTTGATGAATTTATATTCTAATGAGAAAAATTAGTAAGATATCATTAAAATAGTTTTTACACATTGTTTTAAACCACCATATGAATAATATTGATGGTATAAATGGCATGATATAATAGAATATGACGTCCAATATTAAAATTTTACTACATAAAAAATTTACTTATTGTTACAATGATATTATTGCTTTGATATTATCCATGGCTGCATTTTCTGCTCAAGTTTTTGATTAAATGGATTATGTGCTTAGATATTTTACTTTAAATATTGATTATTCCTTATTTAATCTTGATTGTAAAGTTATTGATTAAATTGAATGTATGTTTAAATATTTACCTTTTGATATTGATTACGATATATTAATCTATGGTAGCATCAACATTATGTAACTTTTATTGAGTATTTGAGTTCAGTCTCTTTTTGTTTCATTTCCCAAGGATATAAAAAAGGAATATTTGAAAAAGTTCAAGGATGATTTCTTATTAATGTCTCCACATCGTATTTCATGATTTCTAATGTAATGAGATATTATATTATATATATATTTTTACCAATACTATTAAAATATTTTAAAATTTGGGATACTATTGATTTTACATTCCACCAACATATTGAAGTGACCATCAACACTGAGTTACTGGGGTTGCAGTATTTACAGTCTTGGATACCTTCAGTATTCCATTTACTTTTGGCCCATTCCAATTCACTTCAGACTGTGTATTCATATTCTAGTCATGAATGTGTACACTAGTTGTTCCCTCATACACTGTCTTTGTTTAGGTACTCTGGCTGTGTTTGAATACATGACCAAGCTCATTTACTATAGAGATTCCCATATAGTACGAAATTTATATTCCCATGTACACACGATGTACACATCAATAAACTATCACTCGATCAAATGGTGTGTACAGGTCAGAAAAAAAATATGATACTTATGTTTTCCTAAAATACTAGCTTTCGATATAAGGGGCCCACATAAAATATGTCTCAATACAACACAATGTGTATTTCAAGATTTTATAGAATTTTAAGAACAATTCATATGTATCACCCAAACATTCTCTAGAACTGCACACACACAAAAAAATATCAAGGAACATGGATATAGATTTTACCACACCCAAACTATCACCAGTGAAATGATTCTCCAAACCTAAACATTTTAATGACTAAGACAATCACACCATGCCCCCACGTGAACTCACCCATGGACATAAACACCACGGTCTGACCTTTGATCCACGTATCAAAGTCCTAAATCCTATATTTTATCATTATCTAAGTAAAAAATAACAATTTACACCTCATTATCTCATCCAACATGAATCTAAGTGTTCAATCATGCTTGAATATTTCTTAACAACGTTTCAGTATGACACCATGTGATAGCTGGGAATAAAGTGAATAATCATGGGGGGAAAACAAAATTTTGAAATAAGATCCTTGTAAGTAAATGTGATCCCATTCAATAATTTCATGATGTGGAATACATGATAAAATATATGGATCAACAATGGGAACAAATATTTAGGATCCTGTTGTGAATGAAAAACAATCAAAACTAAGAATATATGAGAAATCCATTATTACAAAATAAATCAATTGTAGAAATCCATGAAATATCATTCCCTAAAGCAAGATTAAATTGACTACTGATGAAAAATGATTATTTTATATTGTTGTATGTGTGATCCAAAAACGTTTTTTATGAAGTCGAACCATTGAATACTAATTTCAGATCCACGATATGTTGAACTTTATAAAAGAATCTCCTCCTTGGCTATTATAATATTCAAGGGTTTTGTGGAAATTCATGGATATTTAAGAAAATGTTTTATTTATATATGAAAACATGGTTTTAGGTTTATAAATAAAGTCAAAAATTAAATAAATTTGATAAATTAAATAAATTAGCCATTTAATTTATTTAACACACCCACAACGGGTTCCTTTAACCAAAAAACTTATACATACAATCATTATTTTGTGAATCGGGTAAACCACACATTTTAAAATCAACCTTGATCATTGATTTTCCATATTAGGTGGTGATAAATGGAAAAAAATTAATTAAAAAATATTCCCAAACATTCTTTAAAATAAGTTAATATATTTAAAATATTAATTTCAAAGTCATGTGGAACCCAAACCTAATGCCAAATATAAGAAAAAAATAAATATATATGTATTGAAATATTCAATGGAATAAACTAGCAAAACCTGGGTCATTATAAAACATAAAAAAATCACCATATTCTATGCCTTGATTCTATTTAAACCGCATTACATCAAATCTTCTCTTATAGGTACTAATGTTTTATTTAGTGCCACATTTCTTATTGAGTACAAATTTCTATCCTATGAAATTTATATACACTGTATGATCTTCCAAAATCCATATATGGTATTATTACATCAAATCTATCTCAAATTTAGAGGCCTTATTCCACCTTGAATCATTTGAGGTACTTAATGACTTCTTTTAAGAGAGAGGATTCGTATTATCCAATAATAATGTGTCATCATCCTTCATGACTAGAAAATCATATCATTTTAATTTTCTGACCTCTTTTTTACGTAAATGTTGTACTTGGGTCTACTGAACATCCTCTTCTAAGGGGATTTTTGGTATATGTTCTTGTGATAATCCTTTTTATCTTGATCCTAGAAATCATCTAAGTCTATCTCAATCCAACTATATGTTTTATAGATAGTTCTATATCAAGGAATCAGGATTGCCCCAGAACTATTATCTTTATTCTTGAGGGGTCGTCTAGGTAGTACCCCTTAGTTTCCTTTAGATATCATATAATGTTACACATAGTACACAAGGTATCATGTTTGTTACCTATAGAGGCCTTAACTTGTTCTTCACATTTCCAAGATTTAAAATGTTACAAAATAAGTTTCTTTCTACATTTTATGTAGAATATATCTTTATATTCCACTTTATTTAGTACTAAATTTAGGTGAAATTCTATAGACTATAATTTGTATCCATAAAGGATAATATAACACTTATATGATTCATCATTGATCACACCATATTCAACAAGGTGTCGTTACTTATTTAACAAACACTATTTTTTATAGTTTATAAGTATGTAAAATGACAAACTCCAATAAATATTAAACGAACTTTAGTTTTGGTATTCTATACCATGTTATTGGTGATGGTTTTTATATTTTTACCCAGATGAATATTAACTTCAATCTTATATTCCTTGATTTTATCAAAGTAAAAGAAACATATACCTTATAGAACCCCCAGTTTCATATAAGAAACTCTTTCTTTATGAGTTTTAATTATTTAAAGTTCATATGTGGATTTCAAGGGAGTTTAGAGAAATTTGGATTGTTTTGGGAGATTTTATACAGGTGCATGATTTAAGAGAACCATGAAACACCTATAGAAAACTGTGCACAATAAAACATGGTCTAAATGGATAACGCTTGGCTGGTGCATAGTTTTCACAAACAATGAAAAAGATGAATAGAATCTATGTTATTTAGAGAATATGTTGGAAAATTTCCTTTGGAATGGTTGGTGCATGGTTTGGTAACCTCCCGAGCTAACCATGAGAGTTATCCATTAAGGAAGAGGGAGGATAATGGTTAGGGAACATTTTCCCCCACCGTGTGACTAAACCGTGCATGGGAAAAACTTTAGATCCTCAAATTGTGTATCTAGAACATAAATTCTTTGTTTTTCCTTAACATGGACCTAACATGAGATTTTCCCACTCAAAAGATTAATAACCTCTCCCCATAAAATTTGATGTGATCTGGAACCATTACTTTGAGATTTGAAGCTTGATTCTTGCATTAAGTGATCATTCTTGGTTGTTATTGGTAGTTTTGTTTGATATGTATCCCCCCTCTCTTAGATTCTAAAATATATGCCTATTGTGTCTAGATATAAGGTTTCAGATGCCAAATATGATTTTATTTGTCTTGATAAATTATAGGATAAGAGATCTAAGGTGGGTTTGTGGAGTTTTAGCTATGCTTAATTGGTGTTCTTTATGTTTTTATTCATTTTCATCATAAAACCCATGGGAGGTGGCTTCCCTCTTGACTCCTCTTTTTATTACTGGAAGCATAGTTTCAAATTGGTTGAAATTGATTGTGAAATATGGGGAAAAATTATATAGAATCCTTCTTTAGTGATGTTTTTTTGATTTGTGTGAAATCGTTGATTTTTTATGAAAATTTCTTTGATAAATGATATTAAAAGTATGATTTTAAAATAGTTTCTATCTTCAATTTATGTAAAAAGATTTTCAATAAAAAGGTTGTTTTATTGAAATGGGTTTTCCCTGATTATATTGGCATGGTTGTTATGAATACTTGGGGTGTGTATGTGTTTATATTTTATTATGAGGCTTGGTTTAAATATAATCTTATGCTAGGTGGCAATGGTGTGATTTAACATGAGATTTAATTATATTTTGATTACATTGTAGATCAATGATAACCCTCTCATGATTATGGAACTTTCTTAACTAATAATGCATGTGTTGATGTGTGTATGTGTGGATTTTAATTGGGTATTCCAAAGTGGAATTAATGAAATGGTTTTGGAAAAAATTTTAGATTCATTCCTTAGAAATTGGTTTTGTTTGAAAAAAATGTTTTATATTGTTACTTGTTTATATTTTGATATATTTTATTTAGAAATTTTATTAAATAAGATATTTAATATAAATGGGATAGCATGTTTTATCCTTGTGGCATGAATAGGTAAGTCATATGGGAAAATCTACTAATTTTCATTACTCTGCCTTCTTGGTCACTTTGGTGCTTTTGTAGATGTTGTTTATCGATACAAGGGAAAAGTTATAGTTTCACGCATATCACTAGTACATCAAGATACTTTGGATATTGTGTAGTTGGATCATTGGGAATGTTTATATCTGGGAGTTTTCATTAGAGCCTTTTAGTTTTCTCTTCCACTATTTAAATTGATATTATAGTATTCCTCTATTGTACATGATTTTAGTTTTATTTTGATAAATGAAATTTTGAGTTTTCCCTCATTTTCATCATGCATAATACAGTGGATGTTTGGTTATGGCTTGTTTAGTATGTTTTTCTCATCCTAAAGGGGAAATCATCCCCAAATGTATTGAACCACATTGTCATTGATTACTTGCCTCTAGCGTGTTGAGAATATTACACAAGGACAAGTAACATTATTCTTCTTAATCAAGCCAATGAGGAGAAGGAGGGATGTTAAAAGAAGTATCAATGTGGTTCACTCCAAAATATGTTTGAAATAATTGGTATTAGTTTTTTCTTTCCAAAAAATTATTTGGGATATATAGTATTAGCTTGGTCCTTTCTTTAGGGAACATGTGGTCTATGTCTTGGATGGTCATTGACATGGTATTGGTTTTCAGTATTGGAGTAGAATTCATTCTGGTCTACTATTTTAGTTGGGATCATAAGAATGAGTATGATTTTTGGAACTTGAAATATTGTGAGTAAAAATTCATAACAATCCTTTTAATGATGAAATTGATGTTACGAGAGTATTGGGTACATAAGTGTTTTTGAGAAACTCATAGGTTTTGGAATCTCATTGTTATGGGTTTAGCTAATGAGACAAAAATGTCATGTATTATTGGAATGAATTACCTGCAGGATTTCATATTTCATTATGAGTAATGATATATGATTTTTTGAAAATGCGTTTTCTTTATAAAAATGTTTAAATGGTTTTCTAATGTAATATTTTGAAAAAGATCATGGATGTGATATTTTGAAAGTGTTATGACTTTCAAAAGTATGTAGGGATTTTTTTAAAAATGGTTAATTATGGAAATATTTTTTACTATAGCAAGATGTGATAGAATTTGATATTGTTAATCATTTTGTTAATAGAGGGTCAGACTTATGATGTTGTAGGGTTTCTAGAAAATGTATCCCAATAGGTGTCCTATAAACTAATGAGAAAATGTTGGGGAGAATTTGGTTACAACTGAGCCACATTTGATCCAACAGCTAGTTCAGAGTATTTTCCTAGTGTTTGAGGCTATTGATAATAGGAATAAGAGGGATGAGCCAAGGAAAGTGGATCTTTCCCTCCAATTATAGAAATAGAATCCACCAATATTTTGGGATGATTCTAAAATTGAAAAGAAATATTTGGGGATGAATAGGATGAATCATATCTTTGATTTCATTGATTCACCAATATATTTAGAAGTAAATATGAAAACAAATATAGTGGAAGATCATGCACATTAGTGGGTGAATTAGTATATTTGGATAAATCAGAACAAGGAAATTTATGGGAGGATTCTGAATAATTGTTCAATAAAAAATTATATCCTCACACATTTAGAGTTCAAATAAAAAATGAACATCTTCAGCTTGAAGTATTAAAATTGTTCTATCATATATTATGTGGATAAATTCATGAATATAATGCACCTTTCACCTGAGGTGGCTTCTAGTGTGTCCCTGTAGGAACACATTTTTGAAACGAGGCCGAGACAAGAGATTTTCATGAAGATTAATCTCCTTTATATTAGAGATTATATAGAGATAATCAATTGGGAGATAATAGCTGAAAGGTACATATAAGGATCTATGGTCGGAGGAAGTATGTTGATACCCATGGAAAATGGTGGGTACTCTAATGTTGGGATTAAGAGGAAGAGGGAAACCTATTTATGAATTGGTAGCATTAATTAAAATTAGTTGGATAGATTGTTGAGTATTACTCTGATACCAATGAATAAAGATGGATGTATCCAATGTGATTTTCTCAACTACATGAAGCAAGAATGTATGGAACCACTAAAGGAATTCCATAATTTAAAAAATATGGGGAATATTAAATGCTATTATCACAGCGCTCCGAGATTGGGTGTTCAAGAAACTTCTCAGTTATTGCATGCTTTTTATGATTCTATGGGGTGAGGGAAGAAAAATAAATATCATCATCGGAACATATCTAGCCATGGTGATTATATGAATACCATAACTCATTAGAATGGGAAATTTAAAGAGGGGGACAATGAGAAAAGCTTTCTGAAGATTCAGTTGAATTGATTTGATTAGCAGATTATGGATGATCGGGATGAACCATCTACAGTGAGAGGTAAAATTATTTTAAATTCTACAATTATTCAAGATTTATTTGACATGGGTGAATCTCATTTTTTATTTCTTATCTTGTTGATTATTCTCTAATTTTAAAATTTGAGATAACACCATATGTGAAAATACATAAAAATCTTATTGGAGAAACAAAATTTGAAAACTTTGTTTGTAGATCATATTCTATAACCACTGATGCAGTTAATCTGAAATGGTAATTATTTGTGCTAGACACTGATGTCTATGATATAATCCTGGGTATATATTGGTTGAAAACATTCAATGATCACATTCAATGTTATACCAGATGGGTCAGTTTCACAACTGAAGATGGAATTAAACATATCTTTTGGGGAGATTGGAGTGTAAAGGTGGGTGAAATAGTGTTTTTAGAAACAATGGTTCGAATGATATCACACCAGTTGGTATATTTTTCCATGTCATCAATGGATGATATAGAAAGTAACAGTTACCCGACACTAGTTGATCGATTTTTTTATGTTTTTCAGATAAATTCTCAAGGTTACCACTTATAAGGGAAGTAGAGTTTATTATGGATCTCCTTTAAAGTACTATTCATATACCCTTCCATCTTATAGGATTGAACCTAATGAACTAAGAAAACTGAATGTGAAGTTGGAATATCTAGAAAAAAAAGGGTTCATTTAGCTGAGCATATCTCCATGGGAAACACCAATTTTTGTCTATGAAGAAGGTAGATTGAACATATTAGTGGTGTGTGGATTACTATAACCTTAATCAAGTTATGATCAATAATAGATATCAACATTCATGCCTCGATGATCTATTTGATCAATTAAGTGTAGCTCATTAGTTATCTAAGAATGACTTGTGATCGAGATAACACAAATTACGGGTTCTGAAGGAGGATATTACGATGAAAATTTTCAAAAGTAGATACAAACATTATGAATATGGGATAATTCTTTTCAGTCTTACAAATGCACCAAAAATATTTTGGTAATTGATGAATTCGATATTTTAGAGAAATATTTATTGTTTCTTGGTGGTATTTAGTGATGAAATATTGGTGTATTCAAGGACAAAGGCTGAGTATGAGCAACACTTGGTGACAGTGTTGTTAATATTGATGGATCATTGTTTTTATTACAAATTAAAAAGGTGTATTTTTTTTATAAAAAACACTTATTTATTGTCTATGTAATTTTTGAAAGATGTGTTTTATTCGATATGAATAAGTTTGAGGTCATAATCTCTTAGAACCCACTAAAAATGTCTTTGAGATACAATGTTTTCTATGTCTAGATGGATTTTACTGATGGTTTGTTCATGATTTTTCATGAATATATTCACCTATGATAGTTTTAATAGAAAAAAAGTTCCATTCCAATGGGACAAATAATTCCAGAAGACTTTTTAAGAGATAAATTTCACATTATATCAGAACCAATCTTGATTTTATGAGAATCAGGGTAAGGGTACATTGCATATTGTGATGATTCGAGATTAGGGTTGGGATTTTTTCTATTTCAAGGAGATCATGTTACTACTTATTTTTCAAGGATTTTAAGAGTTTATGGGATGAGCTAACCAACAAATGATTTATAGTTAGCTGACATAGTCTAGGATTTGAAGACATGGAATTATTGTCTCTTTGGTGAGAAATTTACTCGGTTTATAGATCATAATAATTTGAATCATATTTTTTCAAAATGGGAATTTAATATAGGAAAATATATATTGATGGATTACCTCCAAATGTTTAACTTTGGTTCGACTTATTCACCAAGAAAAGGTAATTTAGTGTCATATTTTTAAGTATAATGTCATATGATCAGTTGGAAAAAAATATCTTCAGATGAGTGGCACTTAATATTAGTCCTAGTTATAATGCATGTCAAATGGGAATACTGGGATAATGTTATGTTATTCATTCATTTTTCTTTGGTTCATTATCAGGTAAAGATGGTGAAAGATGCATAGACACCCAATGTGGAATGTGTGGAGATGAGGTCAAAACTCAATGGTCGGGAAACCATTGAGGGTTGGAAACATGATGGGACTTCAATTTTGTGGTTTAGAAATTATATGGTCATACATATGTCTTTTCAGAAACTACTTATTCATTCTTACCACCTTTCTATTTGTTATTTCCATCATAGAATAAAAAGGATGTATAAGGTGATGAAAGAAAAGTTTTGGTGGGTGGAAATGAAAAGGAATATTGTTGAGTATGTTAAAATATGCCTAAATTTTCAGCATGTTAAAGAAGAACATCAATGACCAGCAGGTATATTGCAGTCTTTACATATCCCTATTTTGAAATGGGAGTAGATAGACATGGATTTTGAAATTTTTCTCCCAAAACTACTTTGGAAACTCAATTATATATGGTGATAGTGGATTAGCTCACAAAGCCATCTCATTTCATACCAATCAATGAAACTCATATTGTGGGGGATTTATCCAAAATCTGTATCTGAGATGTTTTAAATAGATATGGAATTCCATTATAAATTATATTAGATAGAGAAGAAAGGTTTACATCTCATTTATATAGATACATATACAAATCCATTGGAACTCAGTTTATTATGAGTACGTCATATCATCATCAGACAATTGACCAATAAGAAAGGATGATATAATCACTGGATGACATTTTACGGGATTTTGTAACGAATTTTGTTGTATCATGGGAATAAAACATACAATATAGGCAATTTCTCATATGAAAAAATTTATCAAGATTCAATAAAAATAGCTCATTTTGATGCTTTGTATGGGCATCCTTATCATTCTACACTTTGTTAGGAGAAAATAGGTGAGACATCACTAGTTGGGATGAGTGTTTTCTAAGAAAATAATGAGAAGATTTAATTGGTTAGGAAAACGAGGGAGAAGACACAAATTCATATGAAATCCTATGCAGATAATTTCTAATAATGATTTTTATTCACGATGAGTGAACTTGGGTTATTGACGACTTCTTCATAGATTGGAAATAAAAATTTTGGGAAGTATCGAAAGTTATCTCTTCGATCCATAGGACATTTTGAGATACTGTAATAGGTTGGGGAGGTGTATAATCAATTGACATTACCACCAAAGTTCAATGATGTGCATAATGTGTTCCATGTAACTCAGTTGAAAAACTATTAGCTTGATCCTGGCCATGTGATTTAACGGGATCACGTTAAGATAGGGTTGAATTCTTCATTGATGCGCATGCATGTACATATTTTTGATAGGAAAGATATGTATGGAATGAAAAAATCATTGGTCTAGTGCGGGTTTTGTGGTAGCATGGTTAGATCTAGGAAGAGACTAGGGAGAAGGATAAGGAAAAAATTGAGTAATGGTCGGAACACATTTAGGGAAATTATGGTTTTTTTTGGATGGAAAGACCTTTGATGGGGAGAATGTAGCACCCATGGTTTCATTTAACCCTTTCATTATATTATTTTGTACATAATGTTTATGGGTAGATTTTTGGAGAGTTTGGAGATATTTTGGAGTGTTTTTGGGATTTTATATAGGTTCATGTTCGGTGAATAGTTTTGGAAAACCATGGAACCCCCATACGGAACTTTTCATAGTAAAACAAGACTAAAGGGAAGGCGCATGGGTCACACATGGTTTTCCAAAACCCTAAAAAGCATGGTGGAAACCATGTTGTGTAGAGCATATATTGGACATTTTTCATTGTCATGGTTTCCACAAGGGTTGGTAATTGTGTGATCCAACCATCTTAGGACTCAATTACGGAAGAGGAAGGAGAAGGATTAGTGCATGGGTTTCCTAATCATGTGACTGAATCATTCATGAGTCTATAGTTTGATCCTTATGTTGTAAATATAATGTTTTCTCACCTCTAAATGCTTCATTTTTCCCCAAATAGCCCGAACATGGTATTTTCCCCTCTAAAATATTGGAGAACCTTTCCACATTGAATTATATGTGATAATGAGTCATTCCTTGATGTTTTGAAGCCTGATTATTGTGATAAGTGATCGTTCATGATTGTTCTTGGTATTTTTTTCAGTATACCTTTACCTCTCACAACTAGAAAATTCTCCTACGACCATGGTTTGGAACAATGGAAGTAGGCTCGAAAATTGTCGAGATTTCCAATGGCCATGACTTAGTAAATCAATGGCCGTTATTTGAGGTGGAAGTAGGTAAGGCTTACTACCATGGTTTTAACCATGGCAGTAGGGGAATGTTTCCATAGTTTTAACTGTGGCCATAGGTGCCTATTCACACAGTTAAACCATAGAATTAAGGGGCCTTTTTCCACTGTTTTAACTATGGAAGTAGGCCCATACTTCGATGGTATCAACTGTGGAATAAGACCCGCCTAATTCCATAGTTTAAGTGTGGAACTAGGACCCTAGATCCAAAGTTAAAACTATGGAATAAGCCCCAACTACCGTTGTAAAAACAGTGGAGATATTAGTTATATGGTATAATAAAAATAAATTTAGTTCCAAATGCACCCCATGCCCCCTTGCACCCCCATGCACCCCAATTTCAACCTAGAAAGCCCTCTTTCACCCCTTGAACCTCCTTGAACACCCCTCTGCACCCACATTCCCCCCATGGTAGTGGATTGCGCCCCCCAAAACACCCCCTAGAGAACCCCCTTGCACCCTCTAGATAGATCCCTTGAACCCCCCCCCCCCCAAGATAGCCCCATTTCACCCCTGGATAACCACCTTTCACCCCCATGGACAACCCCCTTGCACCCCCTTGTACAACCCCTTTCACCCCTATGAACAGCCCCCTTGCACTACCTTGAACACACCCTTCACCCCCTAGAACACCCCCACCCGCACCCCCATTCCTCACTATACATCCCCTTGAACACCCCCCTGCACCCCATGCCCCTAGATTGCCCCCTTGAACCCCCGTGAACACCCCCATGCACCCCCATGCCTCCTGGATAGACCACTTTCACCCCACCTAGATAGCCCCTTGCACCCCCTTTGAACACCCCATGAACCCCCATGAACCCTATACAGTCCCATTACACACCATGGACATCCCCCTTTCACACGCTTGAACACCCCCACTACACACCCACACCCCCTGGACAACCCCTATGCTCCCCCTTGAACACCCCCTACACCCCGAACCCCCCTTCTAGAAACCCCTTCCCTCCTAGGAACCCTCTACACAACCACGCCCCCTTGCACCCCAAGGATATCCCCCTTGCCACCCTTGAACACCCCCCTGCAGTATCCCACCCCCTGGAAACCCCCCTGGACACCCCTTGAAGTATCCCCCCCCCCACCAGATAAACCCCTTCCACCAACCCCACCACTGCAATAGCCCCCTGTAAAGATCCTGACCCCCACCCTCTGCGACACCCCCTCCAACCTAGACTCCCCCCATCCTGGACAACATCCCCTAGACACCCCTTGAACACCCTTGCATGTTTCCAACCATACCTATCTCTATGTAGAAATTGTAGAAAATAACTATCCACTTTTTAATAGGTTTACTATGAATGGTTTGAATATAGGATTCCATATGGGGGATTGTTGATTTTATCTCAAAGTCATCTCACTTCATACTTATTTTTGAATCCAATATGGTGGAAGAGTTACCAAACTGTTTGGTGCAATTGCGTGGACCATTGGTTGATATCTAGGGTCATTCCATCCAATTAAACTTTAGAAATGAGGCATAACTGTATCATAATTCACTACATGTTTCATTACCTCTCACGTTCAATGTTTACAATGTTAATTTCTATTTAGCTCATTCAATCCAATAAGTTATCCATCCCCCCTAGACAACCCCCTTGAACACCCTCCCTGCACACCCATGCCCCCTTTCACCCCCCACTCTAGGACACCCCTACCCCTTTCCCCCTCCCCTTTCCCATTTCACCCCAACCCCCACCCCTCCCTCTACTACACCACTGCACCCTACCCCTACCCCTTGCAAAAGAACCCAGAACCCCCCCCCCCCTGCACACCCCGTTGGACCCCACCTGCACCCCTGGCACCCTACCCCCTCCCCCAGCACAACCCCTGCCCCTCGCCCTAGCACACCCCCTTCCCACCCCACCCCCTTCCCACCCCCCTACACACTACACCCCCCATTCACCCAACCTTACCCCTTACAAAAAAACCCAGCACACCCCTCATCCCACCACTTGGACCCCCCTAAACCCCTTATACCCCCTGCCCCTCCCCCCAGCACACACCTGACCCCTCATCTTGCACACCCCCTACCCACCCCACCCCCTAGAGACACCCCATTCCAACCCCCTTGTACAATGCACACCCCCATGCCCACCCATGCAACATTCTCAACCCCTTTGAAAAAACCCATTGCACCCCCTGCACACCCCTTGAACCCCCCTTAACCCCTTGCACCCACTGCCCCTCCTCCCAACACACCCCATGAAGAATGTTTCAAGTTTTCATGGCCAGTTGTTTGGGTTTGATGAAATGCAAATAATTATTTTCATTATGTTTTAGATTTTTAAGAGAATACTCTATTTATGTTTTCTAAAAATGAGGGCATTGTCATATCTAAAGTGAAGGAAATTTTATTTTATACTATTGAGCTAGCTGAAGCGTTCTATTAGTCCACGTTGAAGTCTTAGGGAAATCATGAAAAACATGTGAAAATTCCATTTAAAAGAGCCTCAACCTATTTTCATAGCATATACACAATATATAATAATGATAAAAAGTTTTTAAAATACTGATGAAATTATTGAATTCAAATTAATGGGTTAGGTAGAGGGAACTTACCTCAACCTCAAGGCACGCTGCTTTTGATGATGACAACTCGAATCTTCCTTTTTTTCATTTACACGCATAAGAAAAGACCTATAAATAAATATTTTGAATTGAAATTGGATATAAAGACTTATTATATAAATATATATGTTATCAATGATGATAAATGATACATTAATCTTTTACCATTATAGGTACTAAAATTCCTTTCTATTATATACCACAATATCATTATTTAGTCACTCCCATAAGATTGATAATTTATGGTGGTCCTTTCAACACCAAACAACCACAAACACACACATTATTCAACATAATAAAAATAATCATTTCCAGAGTACATGCATAAACAATAGAAATAACACATCCATGATGCAAACCCCATTCTTCGATATTATCATTTTATTTCATATTCTCTTCTAATAATTTATTTTCAATATATATCTCAACTTCCATATAAATTCATATTAAACAAGTTGTTCATGGTTTGTATATAATCAACAAATGGAATATAAAAGAACACATATTCATCATCTATTTCTCATTCCCTTCCATTTTCCCTATTTTGTTAATTTTCAAAATACTTTACAAATTTGATTTTCAACCCCCTCCACCACTCCACCACAGCCACCATCCCCCCACCCCCACATGCACCCCACTACCCCCAGGACCACAACACCACCCCCAGCACCAGTCCACCCAACACCAGCCCCCATCCATCGGACTCTCCCTCCTAGACAACCCCCTCACCTTGCCCCCAGCCCCCACCTCCTTTTGGGCACCCCTCCCCCTGGACACCCCTAAACACCACTGGAAACCCTCTCCCCCTTCACCCCAAACTCCCTCCATTCCCCCTTCACACCCATGATAACCTATCCATTGCCCCCTTCACATCAACAGCCCCAGAACCTTCACCCCATGCATATTTTCCCTGGCCCCTTCTCCCCCTTCACACTGCCCCCTTGCCCCATTCACCCCAAATGCCCCCAACCTTCACTCACCCACTACCCCCCACCTACACCCCCACTACCCCCCCCCCCACCTACACCCACACTTCCCCATCCCCCCGTCTGGGAAACCCCTCCCCCTACACACCCACAACCCTACCCCCTCTATATCCCATGCACCCCCTACCCCCTTCATCCCCACTACCCCTTGCACACCCCCACTCATGCCAGCACATTGGCCTAAAATATCTAGAGGAAAGTAAAATTGGGATAATTTTAATAGACTAAATATAAATATTCCAGAAATGAGAGAATGACACAAAATCTTACGTGTTTTTATTGTAAAAAAATTATACAAATCCAATAAAAATTCTACATGGAAAGTTATTTTTCGAGAGAAACAAAACCAGAAAATAAGAAATATTATTTCCATAATAATGTTATTAATTTTCCTGTTAATGTTTTTGGTGTGATGGATATAGACACAAGGATGCCTACAATGCGAAACTATGAGTCAAAAAAATAATTGGAGATGCTCGTGGTGTCTCAAATGAGAGAAAAATGGGTAAGGATTAAAATGTAAACTATTAATGCAATAATTCCAAGAAATATATATAAGCATAAATTACTACTATGAGTTTTTGCAAAAAGAAAACCAAACCTAGAAAAAATGATTAAACCTACCAAATTGTGATCATTGGTTGATACAAGCCAATAATATCATAAAAATGGAATCCAAGTCATTCCAATGGATAACATTTTATTCTGAAAGGTGAACCTTATAAATCATCATGTCTTTTTTTCGTGTGTGTGTGTTCAGAGGTGTTGTTTTAGTGACAAAATAACATAAGATATAGAGAGATAACTATATAAATGTTACCTAATAGCAAACGAGGTAAAAGAAAGAAGTCATTGAAAAGCGATAAATTGAATAGCTGTAATGATTCCACACCTCTCAGTGTATATCATATTCTATCCAGTCCTCAAATAGAAATATAGGGTGGATATGAACTTTTAGATTCTTAATTGGTATTAAATAATCTGTATTCACCTCAAATTTGATTCTCATATTAATATATTTCTCTTTGAATGTTTATTTTATCCAATAAATATTATAAAGTGAAATTTGGGATATGTTATTTCTATGTCATGTTAAAACATAGTTTCTTCCTAGAAATTGATTAAAATTAAAAATTAAAACAAGACAATGATGAAGAATATTTACCTCTTTTCTAAATATAAATAATATTCATGATCTCTTGGCATGTAAGATAGATCATTCTTAGAAGGATAATAACTTTTAGTTCGATGCAGCACAAAGAGTATGGAAAAAATTTCTACCTAAAAGGTTTGATTTTTTTGCGATCCTAAGGAATATAAAAATTATTATTTAAAATATATATGAGATGTAGAATGAAAACCTAAATCCATCTCAATGTCTTATCTCACTATCCATGTGAAGTCCACACTGCACACATCATCAAATAAATCACCACTATTTTATCTCCCTAAAAAACTTTTCAATTATCCATCCTCACTTCACTTTTATTCAATACAATACACATGGAAACAAATTGACCTTTTTCCCACATTGACACATATAACAATGAAAAACATAACACTCCTAATAATACATGGATTAATACAAGATCTAGGTTTTTAAACCTAGAACATTTTGATGTCATGTTGTAACCCAAACCACTAGGATAATTTTCTATTGGTATAATAATAATAATATTAATATTAATAATAATAGTAATAATAATAATCAGAAATAACCCAAGGTAAGAGTTGGAAAACCAAATCATACCCCCTATAAATTTGTTATAATAGTAAAAATGTACAGTTAAAAACATGAGGTGAAACATTCTGTCAACAACATGAAAAAAACCATAAATACCATAAAGTATTTTTGAATCTTGAAAAATATAATTAGCATTTATAGTAGCCACTCCTCAAAAGATTCATTTTTTCCAAATTTTAAGAACAACCAATTGTTATCACCCTAAAGATTTCAATTCCATCATAATGTGACCCTCATTTCAATATATTTAATTTTGTATCATAAACAACCATTAATAAATTTTAAACATCCATCACATCATCAAAAAACCCATCTTCAGGTTCATCTTGGATTATTAGCATCACTTCCTATAATATCTCCATAAATACCAATAATTGATCCTCTACATACGGATTATATAATCCATAAATAAATCTAGAAATATATTTTAAATCATCATCACTAGGTCAAGGAGAAACCTTCAACTAACATTGAAACATCAAAAAACCCGTTAAGATCATAAGGGACCTGGTATATGAATGTCAACCATAGAGGGTGAACATCATTGATTTTAGACATTAGATTCAATAAGCACTCTAAATTAGTATGTTAAATTCCATAAATAATCTTCCATTCATATATAAAATTTAAAAAATTCAACACATATAATAAGAAGTCATCTTCTCTAGAGAATATAGTTATTAAAGCATATTTAGTGTGATAAACTCATATTTAAAAACATTACAGTCACCATCCCACATAAATATAGATGTTTGTTAAAAGTATCCACCATGTGTAAAAATATTCTATAATTTGGTATGAATGTTAAAGTGTGTCATGAGTAGATTCACTAGAATCACAATGCCCCCTTGAGCCTCCTCATGAGTGGGGTGGTCAGCTCCTGAGATATTAGAGGCATCAACCCCTTTTACCATCACCTCAATGTTAGTTTGAGCATTATTAACAATATTAAAAGTTCCAAAAAAACCCAAATAAAAAGTCTCTTATCCAGGTTATGTTTATAATGACAAAAAAGGTACTTATCCACTTCATGTTAAAAATATATCTTAAGAGATTACTTTTTTCCATCCACATAAGGGTCCTACACTCCAAGAGGAGCGCCATGATTCCCTTTTTCAATCCAAACGTCCTTCAAACTAATGTTGTAATGTGGGTTCTTTTGAGATCACCTTTCCACAAGAGAAAATATATTGATTGAATTTCAAATAAGATAAACAGTAATCTATTCGATTTTTATAAGAAACAATTTTCCAAAATACCATTACCCTATTCTTAATATAAATAGATAAGAGTAGTGTTTTGTAGAAAATTACCAATGTGAAAATCCTTGAAAGATAGGGTCTTGAGAGCTTATAGGTGGCTGAATCGATCTTAATAGGCGTTCCAATATGATTATCAAAAATAGAAAAAAAAATTATACTTGAAAAGGTGAACATGTACACTTTTAAATATTATAAAAATTATAATCACAAGTTGTTCAACATCCCATTAGAAGTCTAGAGTCCCTTTCTTCATCTTAACAGAACATCCTATAAAGGACCACCTTCCAAGAGACCAACATCTATAATAATCCTCTCTCGAGGAAAAATGAACCAGGATATTTCAGGAATCAAGAACCCTCTAATAGAAAGAACAAAATCTAATAGATTCAATAAACCTATTGATAAAATTAGTCAAAGGACATCAATTAATGAACTTAATTACAAGAGAGTACTGGAAGTATGATGCATGAAAATTCATTTCCTTCCACAAAAGAGAAATAAACGATTTCCTCTTATGATGAAAATTAGAAGGATAAATCCAAGATGATTCTTCATTCGTATCACACATAAAGTATCTCCCAGAAACCACATCTACAAATGATTTATTAGACTTTAATGTTATACCACCTCATCGATCACATTTTGATGAAATTGATTCAATACTCTAAATTTTGTCATCTAAACCATAACATCAATAATAACAAATTTAATAATAATAATCACATGATCTAAAAAAATTATCCAATATCACTTTCTCAATTATATCTATATTTGAATAAACTACTTAAATTTAGTTATGAAATATTTTAGTGAATTTAAATATGGGTGAGACCCTTTACCATTAAAAGACACTAATATATAGGCTATATTATAATAACATAACCCATTTATAATAATTAATTCACTAGGAAAAATTTATTAACTACAACTTATCAAAAAATATTAATGAAAGTAATGAACACCTACCTTTAACCATTTATATAATTTAATTCATCCTAACCTTAACAATCAATCCCATCAAATGAAAAAACCCTATCCACAAAATCCTCAACTCATAGATTTGAACACTTAAAAAAATTCAAAACCATCAATGTTTATAAATACTCACCGAACTATGTTAAAACACTGATTAGAAAAAGAATTTCCTTACTATCATACCAATGAAATATAAATCTATGAAAATGATGTTAGATTAACAATGTGAGAAGAAAATCCAAACTTAGATGCAATGAATTGGGATGGGATATAAGAATAAACAACGTGAAAGAATAGTTGAGTAGTCAACTTTTTGAGGCTATTGATATAAGAATAAATGATTAGTTTAGAAAAAATAAAAAAACAATGATGAGAATAAAATACAAACCTAGATACAATGAATCGGTCTGGGACTTTTCTGAAGGAGAGGGAGCCAAAATAGGGGAGGGGATGTCACCATAGGAGAGAGAGATTAGAGGGGATTGGGGAATAGAGATGGAGGCCAGGACCTTGAGGAAGAGGCTAGGAGCTCAAGGTCGAGAGAAGAGGTCGGGGAGGGGAGGAGATCGCCGGAAGCAGTCAGATGGCCAGGAGGTGGAGGTCAAAGATGGTAGGAGAGGGACAGGAGGTGGAGGTCAGGGAGGGGAGGAGGGGGACAGGAGGCAGAGGCCGGAGAGGTGAAGGTTGGGGATGTGTGGGTTCCAGCAGGGGATCCTGATGGAAAATGTGAGTCGATTGGGAGGAGGAGCTCGATAATCAGGATAGTAACCATACTTTCAATTAAACCGTGGACTCAAATAAACCTATTGCCACCATTTTTTAAACGATGGGAATAGATATATGTCAATATATCATATTTCTAGTTTTCTATCATATTATACGATCAATTCCCATTATGTGTATATATATGGTTTGTATTCCAAATATGATTATATTTGTTGTATTTAATGATACGGGAAAAGATCTATGGTGGTTTTGTTGATTTTGATCCTAGTTTCATTAGAGTTATTCCTTTCATTCTTCATTTTCATCATAAACCCCAAGGTAGGTGGCTTCACTCTCAAATAATTTATTTAGAAAATGAATCCTTAGTCTCAAATTGATTAAATTTATTGAAATTGATTTTGAAATTTTTGTTTACTGGATGGTAGAAAGATTATTTAACAATGGTTTGAAGAATTCTGTGAAATTGTGGATTTTTATGAAAATTGTATAGATAAATGATTTTAAAATAACAATTTTGAAATTGTTTCTTGATTCTATTTATGGAAAAGGCTTTAAGTAAATGTATTTTTATTAGCTTACTTGGTATGACTATTCATATTTCATCATGAGTCTTGGATGAAATATGACCTTGTGCTCAGTGCCAATGGTGTAATGGCATAGGTTATTTAATTACCTTGTGCTTACTTTGTAGATCAATGTAAAACCACTCATGAGTATGGAACATATATAAGGTAGAATGCATTTTTAGATGTGTGGATGTGTGGATGAGAATGTGTTATGACAAAGTGGAGTTAATGAAATGGTTTTGGCACATTGTGTGGTTTATTTACTTAAAAATTGGTGTTGTTTGAGAAAATTTTTTTACATTGGAAGTTGTTTATATTTTATATAAACTTTTTTCGAAATTGTTTTATATGAACTAGTTATACTAATGGGATAACATGTTCTATCCTAGTGGTGTTATTTGAGAAGTTATTGGGTAAAATATAACGAGTTTCATTACTCACCTCTTCTTTGGAACATTGGTTACTCTGTAGATATTGTTTCTCAAGACATGGGAAAAGGTAATGTATCACACATACTTATAAATAATCCATGACACTTGGTATGTGGTGGAGTTGGAGCTTGGAGCCTGATTAGAGCATGGATTTTTCATTGGATTCTTTAAGTTTTGCCTTCAACTATTTACTTTGATATTTTATTCTTCCACTATGGTACATGGTTTTAGTTTGATTTTGATAAATTAAATGTTGAGTTATCTTCTATTGTTATCATGCATCATATAGTGGTTTTTTATTATGTCTTGTCTGTATAGTAGTTTAATAATGAGAGAGAAAATTTTCCCCCAAGTGCATTGAATCCCTTCTTCATTTATTTACATCCTTTGGAATCTTCAGTGTGCCACTTAAGGTTAAGTAACATTCCTCCACCTTTTCAAGAAAATTAGGAGAAGGAGTGATGTTACATACCTAATCTAGTAGATATATGCATATCAAAAATAATAATGGAAAAGGTTATTATGTTTGATAATCAACACATTTACTTAATAGGGAATATCCTGTAAACATCTATATGAAACAATCCAAGAGTATTTTTTCCCCTATCATACTTCCCCCTAAATGAATCTATAGTCCTTTTTCCTTGCAATATAGCAGAACATATGACTAGTAATTTAGTTCAAAATAATTTAAAAATATATCATGGTATAATTTTATCATGCGCTATAAATTTATATGACCTAACTACAAACACCATAGTTTTGTGTGATATTAGTAATGAAAAACTATTTCATTATCAATTAAAAATAGTTTTTATGTGTAATCCAACACATAGGTACCAATATTAATATGTGACATACCATAACATCTGATATATTTGAAAAATGATCATTTTATATTTCCAAATTTGGAAATAAAAACATATATATGAAAACAATATACATATAAAAGGTTTTAGGTAACAGATAAAGCATACTAACTGTTAATAAAAATTGAGATAATTACCATTGGTTAAGTAAGGTGATAATGTCCAATAGCTACTACATGAATTATTTATCTATCTTAAACTCATAGATCAACTACACATCATGAAATTATTCTAAATATACATGGTTCATCTAAATTGATAATAATTTTAGCACAGCATGATGTTTTTATTACAAAATTTCTTTGAATTGAAATATTTCACTCAATATCAAATTCATATAAAGTGACATTTTTCTTCTTTTTTATGGTGTTTTTCTTTTCCAAGTGCCCATTTTTACACAATAAAAATAGATAGAATGATGTTCTGTTTATTACCACTTAATCCTCATCCTCTTGTTAGGGTACTAAAAAACAGGCCTTAGACATGGTATTAGGATTAATAACATTCTATTATTCTTTACTATTATTCACTATATGTACAAAATTATTTTTCTGTTTCATTTCCTTATTTTCATGAAGAAGTAATGAAATGATACTTTGGAGACACTACTCACTATTTTTCAAATTAAAATTTATAAATTATATATAGATTTTTTAGAGATTTTAGTAATTATGATATTAGTGAATAATTATTTAGGTCTCTTATACCATAGAATATCTAGGATCCCAATATAACCAATCATCTTGACTAATTGAGTTCCATTAGTCTACCCTTTCCATGTATGGATTCCAAGAGTTCCTCATCAATATAAATCCTATAATTTATATATCTCTCATAATATAGATCATATATTTGATTAAAAATTATATATAGATCAATGTAATCAAAAGTCTTGTAGTTTTTATCAATCGTGGATGATAACACCCAACACTGGACATATATCACATCATTCATTTGTCTTATATATAAAGAGAGCTCATCTTCACTCACATTCATAAAAGGAATACTAGGAAATAAGGCCCTAGTATGTAATTCTTCTATTTCTATTGTTATAGAACACAGAAGTGCCTTTATCACTTAATGAAGTTTCTTCCAGTGTGAATATGTACTTTATCTTGTATAGATTGAACAAATATCAAGGAAATTTCAATATTATTCCAAAAAATATATAATTATATAGTCATAACTTATTTTGTTACGAATTATGAGAGATAAAATGATTTTAATTATCTTATTATCCTATCACAATTTTATCATATCTCAATATCCCCCATTATGGGAATTATAATTTCCTATCACATGGTGATTATAGTGTAAATGTTCAATATTTTTCATATCATAATCTAAAAATTACCAAATAAATTTATTTAAAGGTATTTAGGTATGTTATCATGGAAACATAAACTTCATATCTCTCTGATCCATTTAGTGGAATCCCAAAATCCCAAAATCCTCACTTGGATTTCCAAAAACGTTTCTCTAATTTTCACTAATTCCTTCTTTTTTTGTCATCCCTTCATTCTAAAATAGTTATGTCAACCCAAAACATAAGTTATAACTCCCCAATAATTTAAAAGACTCTATATTTACCTAGGACACTACTTTGAACTATGGTTCTATTCTGAAATGATGTAATTAATGTATTTTTTACTTAATATTAAATTAATATATTTTGTTTATTATGACTAAATTTCATTATTTTATCCTTTACATGTATTGTTAACATAATATGGATTTTCTGTAATTAATTAACAATGTTTTGATAAAATATTTATATAACATCCATTTATTTTATTTTATCGTTCATGAATTTTTATATTATTTAATCAATATGATCACATTAAACATAATATAGAAAATAATCACATAAAATAGATTACCATTCACATAAAAAAATAAAAATAAATTATGTTATTTGATAATGTGATTTGTAATTGTTGATTTATTGAGAGGGTAGTAAACGAATCTTTAACCATAATGGAAAAAATCATTGAGCCAGTCTTGTCACGAGTTATAACTCTCTACCATCAACCATTATGTCTTCTTTATTGGTTTCACCTTAGCATGGGTTTACAAATTTCTCCTCTAATTGGTGCTCCATAAAATACATGTCTCTCTCAAATTAAGGTGATGGGAACTAGTGATATGGGATTTGTAAAAATGACCATGTAAATAAAGGTATGATACAAAAAAGGTGGGAGGGATGACTTGAAGACAATCATATTTAATTTAACAAAACATAATTACAAAATAAACTAATGGAATGATATTAATTTTATTCAAGACCTATAGATACATTGTTCAGCCAAATATCATAATGAGTCACACACATGAAATGGCTTGAAATTCATAAAAGATAGTATTAATTTTAAATAACACTATTAATTAATATACATTTCTCTTAAAATAATAACTAATTTCCTTGTTAATTAATTAATTCCATATCTGTATTCGTAATCAATGAATTACTAGAGGTATATATGACACCCATCCACTATAAATTTATATATATTAAAAATATATTATTTTTATTTTAAATTAGTTATGTGGAAAACATATTCTTTAATTGAACAAAACATATACCCTTATAAACTAACTATGACATTATATTCTCATGTATAGTGTAGTTAATGGTCATGCGGTACAAAAATTGTGTCCCATGTTTATATAGTGTGTATTTTTTCATGTCAATATCAGTATCTACCTCAGCATGAATTTATACAAGATACACATTTAACCTATAAGACATGTAGGCCTTTAAATTCCTATGTAACGTGAAAGGCATTTAGAATAACCACAAGGAATACATTTCAAAATTTTATGGGAAATTAATTTGGAATTTAATAATATTTAATGCATTTCACATGATGTGTTCAAAAACTAAAAATATTATAAATTAGTATTAATTCATTAATAAATTTTATTCTTCATTTTATAATTTGTAATGTGTACATCCTATCTGGGTGTGTACTCCATGAAAACAAGTAGAATGTATATAGTGTGTACATTGACTACATGGCACATAACTCAATTATTCTAATCCAGTATTGTAGGACTAGGGAATGTTAATATAACTTATATGGGAATGTTTTACATTACATTGAATTGTTTCCAGAAATATGTTATATTATATAGCTGGATCTAAATCATTTAGATCACATTTAACATAAAACATGTGAAATTATTCCACAGAAAATTCATTAGACACACAAACACAATATCATGTTGTTTTTACATGATGTGTACATCTATTAAATTACATGTAATATATAATGTCATGTTCAACTCTAGAATTCCATATGTCATAAATGAGTATTTACATATTATATATAGACCCACACAAGGAATTAAATTATTGATGAAACTGAATTTGAGCGTGTGGATGACCGAGATACAAGATGTGTAGTTAGGCCACATTCAGTGTACCCACATAATGCATCTAGGATCTATGAAACCTTCAGATATCATATCACTTAATTATTCCCATGTCTTTGCCATTATTTTTAACTTATGATAGTGAAAAAACAAGTTATCCCAGCTTTAAGGATCCATTGCAATAAATGAAATGAAAAAAAAAACAATTGAAATATTTAAAAAATAAAAAATTAAATAGTTATTAATTTGAACTTGGCTCCTCTATTACAATTTAAAGGTTCTATGAATAGTGGATTTTTGATGGGTCAATGCCCAATGTTTTTTCATTGAATTCAATGAATAAATAATAATAATTTGATGAATAATGACTGTAATCCAAATGCTTTATGATGAAACACAGTGAATGAATCATATAAACTTGATGATAGGATACTTCAAATGAAATTTATATTAATTTAATAAAAATAAAGTCCCTCAATGTTGAGATATTTATTTGATGTATATATTGACCCTTCTAACATTGTTCGAGTTATACAATCATTGATCAATATAGATCTAAATTCAGAACCCTCATACCGTGATCCAAACATACTCCATGACCTCAAAACAAAACCATTGGATCTTCATATTCTAGAAAAAAGTTAATGAATACATTTAATCATTAATGGTGATTTAAATATAATACATATTGTTTTAGGATTATTATAATCTCGATATCTTGGTATCAATATGGAATATGTGGTATAGTATTCTCCTGAGCATGAGATAAGAAAACCTTGAGGTTTATTCATTAGTGAGAGAATTATCTTAAGAAGGAATCAAAATTCATAACCAATTATTCTTATAACCATAGAAAATAAAATAATATTAGAATATATTTGTAACTCCCTGTGAATTTTATGATATTGATTTTTATTTTATTTTATTTTATTAATTTATTTAGGTTTTTTAAAATTCATTTATATCTTGTGATATGTGTTAAGCCAGGATAATCTTACAATACACAAAACTCCATCTTAGATTACGGTGTACACAACACTATGCTTGGCTTGTGTTACACAGAATTTCATGTTTATTTGAGAGATTTCATTTCATAGAAGACCGACATTAAGAGAAGAAATATATATTATTATGTTATATTATAACCTAGACATTATAATAGAGGGTATGTAGAATATTAACTTAATTTTGAAAATATGCATTACATAAGATTATATAATTATTTATTTGGAGAGAAATTAATTATAAATGAAAATACAACCATTATTAACGAAATGGAAATATTTTTCTGAAAGACTATTTAAATGGGAATCAATTAGTTTATATAATAATAAAATCACTATTGATGGATTATATTAGTGTAATATATATATAATATTTATTCAATCTAAATTTTAAAATTCATATTATATTTTTTCCGGACATGATATAAAAAAAATTCAATTTTTCAAATTAAATTAATATTTTTACAAAAATGTTTTCCACCTTTTGGAGGCGCACCAATTTTAAATAATGGTTTTAAAACATTTTTATATTATATTTGAAATATAAACATATTATTTGGATGTCGGGTATGAAAATTTTATGTTGAAAAATTGTTGATAATTTTATGATATGTTTCGTGTTTTGATGAATAATAATAATATACTAAATTTTAATTGAAAAAAGTATTTCATTGAAATATTTTATATGGTTATGTTATATTATTAAATGGTTTTAAGGTATAAATAGATAATATTTTAAATAGTTAATTTCATGTCGGTTATTGGAATTATTTTTTATTTTGAATTTAGATGTAAAACATTTCAATCTTTTTCAATGTTTTATCTTTTAAAGATGTTTTCTCATTCCTAAAATTTAAATTAATTAGTAAAACCTATATATTTTGAATTTTTAATAAATGATTCCATATTTGGAATTAATAGGTCCAAATTATGTAAATATATTTATTTTATTTTTGGGAATTATGGATAGAAACTAGTAATTTTTTTAATACATTTAAATTTTAAATCAGGTAATTAAGGGTAAATATAGTATAATAAAATTACCCTAACACATGTCCTAATATCATTGGATGCATTTTTTTCGACTGAAATCATTGTTTGGTATAAATGGTATCCCTTGGAAGCCAATTCTATGAGATTATGACATTTAATTTATTTTATTTATGAAAATTTAAATATATCTTACTCAAATATTAATAATTATATAATTTTTTAAATAATGCCATACAGAAGATAAATTTGATTATAAATACTCATTTTAAATAAAAATTATATTTCTTTATCATGGAAATCTATTTTTGTTTTTTAGAAAATAAATAATCACCTCTAATGATTATTCAATAATGATGGAAAAATTATTTATTTGATGGAAAACCAATAATTTTTTTTTAATAAAATCATTATAACTATCGGAATACAAAAAAACCAAAAATCTTTTTGTTAAATTATATGTCGACCATAATTATACAAGGGTTACATTATTGACCATTTAAATCCATACAGAAAATATTATGACAGTTATAATATTCTATTTCTTGTGATGTTATTATTGTCATAATCATGTTTTAATACATATAATATTTTTAATGCATGATTTTCTATAATATATCTGACTATTGGAATTACTATGAAATATAGAGGTTTTATCTACATAAAATTATTACATTTATAATTTTTATTAAACTAATATGTTTCTTAAATAATTACACATTACTGATGTAATAATTATTTTATTAACGGAAATATAAAATTAAATTTATTAAAAATATTAAAATAAATTTAATTTTTAACAATTATTATATCAAAGGAAATTTTGATATGACTTTGACCCTTAAGGATATAATAATATCTTTTTTCTTGGTATTACATCTTATCTATATATTTTAAAAATAAATGAAATGAATAGTTTCAAAGTTGTCACTATTAATATTTTTTCTAAATAATTATTTTTTAAAATATTTAAAAATATTATAACATTTTTAGAAATAAAAAAATTATTATATCGTATAAAATTTTATAAATAATTAATTTATGGAATAATTGAAACAAAATTAGAAACAATTTTATTCTTTAAAATTTTTATCATTTTATTACCTTAGTAAACTTTAAATTTGATTAACTAGGGGATTATTAAAATGATTGAAAAATTGGTCTAAATTTTGTTTGTTAATGATATTACAACTTTATATAATTTAAATTTCAATGATCTGACAATTTCTATGTTTTTTGATATGGTTTTATATTATTGTAAATTAATATTTTTGGATATTTCAAAAGTGCTCCTCACCTCAATTATAAAATGGCACATCCTCTCTCAGAACATCACTTAACATTGAGACTTCAAGCTTGGTTATCCCCAAACCATTTCCCTTTTAAAATACCATATATGCATTCTAGTGGTTATGGTCTTCCCATAAGACCAACAACAGTGTCTTTAAGAGGAGATCTAGAGGGATCTTATCAACGAAGTGGTAATCCCATATACCGATTCATTCACGCTTAATATTTATTATACTTACGCTTCCCAAGTTGTTTCCATTAAAAAGTAATAACTCTATAATCACCGATATGCTGATATTTTATTACAATTGTGGAACAACTATAATTTACCTTATATATATCCTATGAAAAAATGAAATCATCATCCATGCGTACGTATAGCTTACAATCTCCACACTGTGGTGTAATCTATTTATTTAACAAAAATCATACATGGATGTGTAAATGGTGGAAAACATAACTATAAATAATTATTATAACATGATATTGATTCTAGATAAAAATATATACCATCCAACTCTATATTATTTTACAATTAAGGGAATGATATCGTTGATTGTGCATACGTACGATGTACCGTCCGCACGATGCGATCTGATTCATTATAGATGATTTCCATTAAAATATGATTTTATAAATGTATAGAATTATTAATATGATATATATTATATTAATATAAATTTTTAATGATATAACTATAACTCGAAAAAGGAAAACTAGAAATTATTAAACAAAACATGCATTAGAAAATGAAGTAGCTAATACCCGAATAATGAGTAATAATGAAATATTATTAAAAATGAATAATAATATGATCATATATGATATCTAAAAATTTGAATGATTATAGAATAATTCAATGAAATTATTTACACCCTTATACACGAGGTTCAGAAAACTATGACAGAACCTAGACTTAAGGTAAGAGATACTTTTTCAATCTCATTAATATCTGATATTGTCTATACATAGGTATTTACTATGTTATATTTATCATCCATATACATGTTTCCTAAATATGTATTCCAAAATATTTTTTATAAGATTATCAAAATGTTTAATGTCAATTTGACCCATTTCTAAATTTTTATTAAACCTTAAGAAAGGAATCTTGTGTGGTTTTCTATATGAGGTACTTTTTGACTTTCTGTCAAAATGTATGAGAAGACTGTTTTATTTTATCTTATACGACATGAATGAATTTTTACATTTTCATAATTCCTTATTTACCTGAATCTTAATTTTCATTATTTAATGTCTATTTTAAAACAAATTATTTTATTTTAATATTTTATTGAATTTTGAGGAAATAAAACATTTTTTATTAAGAAAAGATATTTTTATAATGAATTAATTGAAACTGTTCTATCAAAAACTATTTTCTGTCTAAGATGGAAATTTTATATAGGGTTATGAATAAGTATAATATAACTATTTATCCTTTTGTTTTATTGTGTTATGATGCAATTATATTTATGAAATCCAATTTTTTTTACAAGTATTGTGTTATAGTAGAATAATGTTTAAAGAAAACAATTTTACTCATCAAGTTTTGGTGAATGATTTTTATTTTTTTGGAATATGTAAGAATGATTTCATTATAAGATGGGGGAGACCTATATTTACATCCAATTAATTAGGTAATTATTTATATCTCTTGATATAGATAGGACTGTAACATGAAATGATCTTGGATTAGTAATATAGGGATACAAAATTAAGGGTATTCGATTTTGTAATACAGGGTTGCAAAGAGGAGTTAACTAATTCATGTTAAGGACTTTGTTCCCAATAGTGGTCCGGAAAATGGGCCTCATATAATATAGAAATGATTTTTTATGCTTATGTGTTTTCTAAAATTACACATTTAATGCCAATGATATTTTCTCAGGGTCCATGTTCCTTTATCATTAATGCCTTATGATCTTCCAAAAATTATTTCATGACTCAATATATTACTATATGTTATATATGGTATGATTTTTAAAATGTAAATTTTTATATATTCTTATGTTTGTGTTTTGTTTGAAATTTTCCTTGTTTACCCTTATTGAGGACAAGAGATTACCCTTTTTAAATGTTTTCTTTTCCTAAAAATCTAAAGAAAGGGTTTAGGTATGAAAATCGAAGGGGAAGACCTTTTTTGGAGATGATGAATATCTATCACAAAATCAAAAGAATGTATCATGTGTTTCCAAAGGCACTAAACTAATACAATACTTGGAAATGTAGTTGTGTAATGTATTAATTATTCCTCAAAAGTAATTGAATGTCCATGTACTACCAGCTTCTATCGTTAGACTTGGTATCAGAGTGAATTTCTAGTTAACCTTTAGATCCTAGGGTAATAATATGTTAGTGAGATCCCTAGATATATTTCTAAGGAAATCTCTGGGGATGTCCCTAAGGATTAGTCGAATTATAGGTCATGAACCGTGAATTTTGGTAATAATCGTGGATAAAATAGGATTATACCTAAGATGTTATTTATTTTATGTACCTCTCCTTGATTGTGTTGTTTTCCTAGTATGATTTTTTCATCTCATAATAATTTTTTGGGTGTTCAAAAATAAATAAAATATGAAGGAAGCATGTTAATGATGAATTAAATGGGAGATGAAAAACGTTTCCTCTGGGATAGACAAATGTTATAGGAGCTATAATTAAAAATCGTATCATTATACTTACACAATCTATGAATCATTGCAGTATTCCAAATGAGCAGTGAAGGGAATAATGTTTTGTTGATTCCTTCATGAAGAAATTTCCACCTTCACTAAGTGGATCATTTGATACAATTTTCAGAGAACAATGGATTAGTACCACTAAAAATATATTTTTTGTCCTTTATTATTTGGAACATAAAAAAATAATTTTGGTTGTTTATTTTTTAGAAGGAGAAGCGGACCGTGGTGGATTCTAACTGAGAATACAAAGAAGCAAAATGAAATTGAATCCATGGGGTGAGAAAAGTTAAAGAACATATTTTTCGATATTTAATTTCCTTATATTATTCAAAAAAAAAAGTTGGAGACGGATGTCCTTGATCTTAAGAAAAATATGTTCATTATATTGGTATATATGAGGAGTGTTTTACAAGACTTGTGAGGTACGCTTCAATAATTACCATTCAACTAGAATATAAAGTTGATAGGTTATTCAGTGGCATAAAATAAAGTCTTAAATGGGAATTATCCATAAGATACTTTATTATCAATGATGATATTGTGAATTGTGCTATCAGGTTAAAAAATAAAAGTTTGGGTTATATATCAATCTCAAGGTTATGACAAGAAATAGAAGATGACGTTCAAGGGAAACTCTCAAAACAATTATTAAAAGAAGATGAATGTTACATTATGCTGAAATTATGGTAAGAAGCATGGTGGATATTCTCTTAAAGGGAATCGAAAATGTTTTATGTGTGGAAAAGAAGGTCCTTGGGATGTTGAGTGCTCCTGTAAGGGGAAAAAGATAACTAATGATTCGATTAGAGAAAAAGATACACAAAATTTTCTTCCTACACATTAATCATACAAGTGCATGGAAATGATGAATTATTCTAACCAATTACCTAACCCAAGGGTTGTCAATGATGATCAACATCATCAGCCTCTTAAGGAAAAAGTAAAAACAAAGTATCATGCAATCACTATTAATGATTTAGAGTACAACAATGAAATAGTGGAATAATTGAGTGTTTATATAATGGGTTTTGTAGAATAATGTTTTACAATAACATTCATAGTATTATGAAATAATGAAATATCTTTGTATTATTCCTCTTTTATTTTTTACTTATGTGTATAATAGTATTTGTTGAGTGGTACTGGTAACCTTGAAATGTGATTTAGATATTTTTTTTAAAAATTAACGGAACGATAGCCCTTAATATGTGAATAATATTGGAATAAAGTAATAAAGAGATGTTTGATAGTATTATTGAATTCATGATTTTTATAATGAAAAATTAATTTATGATATCATGTGTTGATTATATTGAATTTTTGGGATTTATGGTATGTGGAAAGACTTAATTTTTTGAAATCATGCATGTTTTCAATAATTTTTTATAGAAATTCATGTAATTAACATGTTTCAAGAAAATATATGATAAAGGAAATCACATGTTTTGAATGTGTCCAACAAGATATTCCATATAATATATGGGAGATAAATGTTAAGCTAGGTTAGTTAACATATTTTTAATTTTTTTAGATTTTCATTTTTTATTTGGTTCGTAATGTTATCAATTTATAGAAATTTTATGTTAAAAATGTGATGAAGTTTGTTATAATAAATTATTACCTCACTATAAGTGTACCTATGAATACTTCATAACTTGGGTTAACCAGTTTCTCAACAGACTAAGTGACCTATTATCCTTTTATGGATCACATGATCTAATAACACTTCAGAAATAAAAAATTCAACTTCATTTCATGGAATAATCGATGAAGTAGAAATTGATGAGATTATTCTTATTCATGTACATATTTATTCTCATGAAAAATTCTTCAACGATATGGAAAGGATCTTATATCAAAAAATGATATCCTAGTTCCTTCATTTCCTATGAATTAAATGACCCCTTATTTCATCATAGTTTTACGGATTTTTTATTTTCATCTTTATCCTAAAATTGTATATATCACTCTCCATCATAACTTGATGGTTATATTTCTCTTCTATATTCATAATTTCACTTTCCACCTTTGTTTTTCTATGTGGAAACCCAGTTATGAGAGAAATTGGGTTACTGTTATGTTTCTAACATTCCTTTTTAATAATATGTTTCATTATTTATTTTTAGGATGTGGGTTTAAATGAAGGGACCTTTCAAGTATTAATACTTTTATAACCCACACTAATTATGAAGGAGAAATTCATTTTAATGGGTGTATAATGTACCACACAATGATTTTTATGATATATATTATATTATAATTTTTTATCTATTTTTTTTATTTTTAAATTCTTTTATGTATTGTGTTGTACACTACACCAAGATCACCTTGTGATAAAAGAATCACCGCATTAGCTTTTGGTGTGCACAACACTATGATTTTATTATGTTAACACAATTTCAGGTTCTTTTGATAGAATTCATTTCACCCATGACCTAGTTGAAACGAATAATGGAATATTTTTATGTTTCCCTATAACATAGACATGTTAATGGAGAGTATGAAAAATATTAACTTATTTATAAAAATATTCTTTACACATGATTATATATTTAATCCTTTGGTAGGAAATTAATTATAAATGAAAATAAAACCAATTTTAAATAAATGGAAATGTTTTTCTGAAAGAATATTTAAATGGAAATAAGTGAGTTTATAAAATAAAAAATCACTCTTGATGGATTTTATTAATGATATATATATATATATATAATATTCAATATTATTTTTAAAATTATTTTTATATGTTTTATTGACATGATATAAGAACATGTTAATTTTTTAGGATAAAAGAATTAGTTTTAAAAAATACAGTTTTTCCGCATTTTGATAGAGAACCCATTTAGAATCACATTTCACACACATTTTCATATTCTATTTGACAAAATAAACTTCTTATTTATATGTGGTGCTAAAAATTTACTTTGGAGGAATTTTTGATATTTTTCTGATATGTTTCATGTATTGATAAATAGTAAAAATACATTGAATTTAAATTGAAAATAAGTTCTTTTATCGAAATAATTTTTTTTTGTTTAATTTATATTATTAAATAATTTTAAAGTATAAATAGATTATATTTTTATCATGTAGTATCATATACGAAATTTTCATTATTTTTTCAATGAATTTAAATGTAAAAACATTTCGATATTTTGTAATGTTTTAACTTTTAAAACATTTTTTCTCATTCTGACAAAGAAATTTATTTTAAAATAATTAAAACATAATTTTTTTAATTTTTAATAATTTATTACATATTAATAATTTTAATGTCCAAATTATGTAGACAAATTTATTCTATTTTTGGGTATTATGAATAGTAATAATGGAAATTTTTATTAATACAGTAAAAGTAAAAATCATGTTATTAAAGGTAGAAATGATTTGATAAATTTAGCCTAAAACATATACTAATTTCACTAGATGAGTGTTTTTTGTCCACAATAATCCTTGGGTCAAAATGGTATCTTTTGGAATCCACTTGGATGGGATTATGACAATTAATTTATTCTATTTAATGAAAACGTAAATATGTATTACTCAAATTTTAATAATTAAATCATTTTAATATATGGATATACAGAAGATAAATTATACAATAATACTCATTCTAAATAGTAATATGTTTTCCTTTAACATAGTAATTTATCTTTATTTTTTATGAAATAATTAATCACCTTAAAGGAGTATACATTTATAATGATGAAATCATTTAATTGATGAAAAATACTTTTATATTAAATTTAAAAAAAAAGATTAAAATAAAAAAACATCAAAAAATATTATTATTAGAGTATATATCTACCATATGTTTTCAAGGGTTGAGTTACTGACCATTTGGAGTCATAAGGAAATTATTATGACACTTATAATATTTTATTTAGTGTAATGTTAATGTTGTCACATTCACGTTTTAATACATATAACATTTTTGATCTATGAATGTCTAGAAGGTATATTCAAATATAATGATTATTATATAATCATGGGGACTTATCTCTCTCATATTAATTTTTAATTGTTATTTAACAAAAAACAATATTAAATAATAACATAAAACTATTGAAAAAGTTATTTTATTAATGGAAATATCAAATTAAAGTTATTAAAAATATATAAATATCTATAATTTGGGATAATTAATATATCCAAATAATATTTAGATTAATTGAACCCTTAGGGATATATTAAAATATTTTTATGGGGGATAACATCTTAAATTTTTATTTTAAAAAAATATTATAAATGAATAGTTTCAATGTTCACACTATTAATATTTTGTCAAAATAATGTTTTATTATATTATTTTTAAATCATAATACATTTTAAGAAATATTAATTAAATATTATATTGTCTAAAAAGTTCATAAGTTTTCATTTATTGTAAAATTGACATCAAATAATAAAAAGTATACCTGTTTTCTATTGAAACATTTGTTATCTTAGTTAAAATTACTATAAACTACCTAGGGGTTAATTAAAATGATAAGGTTTAAATTGATAGAAAAAACCGTCCTAAAATTTATTAGTTGATATTACAACCTTATCTCATAAAATATTCTAAAATATTAAATTTTAGATTTTTTTGTATATGGTTTTATTTTATTGTATGTTAATATTTCTAGATATTTTTCCTTGCAAAAAAATAAACTTTCTAGAGATTCCAAAAGTGCACTTCACCTTAATTATAAAAGGGAACATCCTGGATCATAACATCACATCAATTTGAGGCTAAAATATCAGATATAACTAGACCATATACCTTCTCAGCATACTTATATAGATTAAATAGGTTTTTGTATTCTAAAAATACAAACTCTAGTGTCTTTAAGATGAGATCTAGAGGGATCTCATCAAAGAAGAGGTAATCTCTTCTACCGATTCATTCAATCTTATTTTTTATTCTACTTCCTATTCCTTAGTTTTTTCATTTCTAAAGTAATAAATAAATTATCACCTATATTATAATATGTTATTATGATTAATAAACAACAGTATTCCACCTTATATATATCCTATGAAAAACGAGATCACCACGTGTGCGTACATACGACTTACTTTCTCCACGCCGTGGTGTAGTCTATTTTTTTCGCCACCATATTACATAGATGGGTAAAATGAAAAAAATATAACTATAAATTATTATTATAATATTATATGGATTTGGGAACAAAATATATGCCTTTCACTTCCATACAATTTCCCAATTATGGGAATGATATCATCGCTCGTGTGTACCTATGAACTATCATGTCCACAATGATATGCGATTAATTTTATATGATTTCCATTAAACAATGATTATATAAATTTTTGAAATTAATACATATTATATATATTATATTATTATAATTTTTTAATGCTATAACCATGAAAAAAATAAGGATAACTAGATCATATTCAACAAAACATGCATAAGAAAATGATATTGTTAATACCTGGAAATGAAATGTTATTAATAAAAGGATAATAATATTACCATATATGATATCATAAAAATACCTACAATTCTTTAATAAGTTATTGAAATTATTAAAACCCTTACACAGGAGGTTTAGACACATATGAAAGAACCCAGACCTACAGTAAGGGAAAATTATATAATCTCATTATTATACGAGATTGTTTATACGTAAGTAGTTACTAGGGTATATTAATCATCCATGTACATGATTCCTATATATGTATTAAAAAATATTAATTTATTCCTTATAAAATTTTCAATGTATTTTTTTTCAATTTTTCAATTTTAATTAAACTTTTTGAAAGGAATGTATTATCGTTTTTGATACGAGGTACTTTTCAACGTTCTGAAAAAAGTACGAGAAGAATGTTTTATTTTATATTCTACGACAAGAAATGTTTTTTACATTTTAGTAATGCCTTATTTCAAGGAAGCTTCCTTTACAAGATTTAATGTTTATTTTAGAAATAAATTATTTTATTTGAAAATTTTGTTGCATTTTAAGAAAGGAAATCATTTTTGAATAAGAAAGGATATTTTCCTAAAAAATTAATTTCAAGTGTTGTATCAAAATTATTTTGAATCTAATAAATAATTTTTAATAGTTTTACGTTTCATGCATATTATACCTATTATTCCTATGGTTTCATTTTGTTTATGATTGAATGTTTTTTTATCAAATTCATTTGTTTTACATGGATTATGTTATGGTAGAGTGATGTTTAAAGAAACCTGTTTTCCTCTATGGGTTATGATGAATGATTTATCTTTTTGTAGATCACATATGAATGAATTAATTATGAGATGGCTAGGACCTATATCTCCCTCCAATGCATTAGGTAAAGATTAAATATCATGATATAGAATGTAATTGAATAAGAAGTGATATCGAATCAATAATACATGACTAGAATTGTATGTATACCTAATCTAGTAATACAAGGCATGAATGAGGAGTGAATTAGGTTTAGTAAAGGAATTTGGACACTATGATGGTCTTATAAATGAGCCTTGGATAATATGGATATAATATTCGGTGCTTATTTCTTCCACAATTTCATGTTTTATGCCAAATCTAATTTCTCATGGATGATGTTCCATTATGATTTAACCCTTATAAACTACCATAATTTATTTCATGACTCATGCTTTTAACATATGTTATCCGTGGTATGATTTTCAAATTTTTTGTTCTTGTTTTTACATTCTTATGTTTATGTTTTTTTTGATATTTTCCTTCTCTAACCTTACTAGGAATCTAATCTCACCCTTTTGATTTTTTTTCCTTTCCAATGGATATAATGAAAGGTTTTCGGTAGAAAAACTGAAGGGGAAGATATTTACGGAGGATGTTGAAGTTAATTCACCAAATCAAAATAATGTGTTCCAGGTTTCTAAAGGCACTAATCTAGTACAGTCGTTAAGTGCCTACTTCTATAATGTTTTATGTATTCCAAAAATGTAATGTAATTTCCATGTACTATGTTCTTGGGTAGTTTGAATATGGATAATTCTTATATCATTCTCATTACCAAACTCTTCTCGACTCGACAATCCTCCTCGAAATTTATTGAACATAAAATTACTAATATATTATTAAATAAATAAATAAATATTATATTCATGATATTAAAAATTAATATTAATATTAATATTCACATAAATATATTATTATTTATTTAATAATAAATACTATTTATTTACTTTTAAATATGTCAAGAGGTAAATAAATATTCCATTCAACGACCCTGAAAATTAATATTTATTTAAAAATTAAACTCATATATAACTAACGATTGAATAAATTCTATTATTAAATCCTAAATAAATATTATTTCTTAATATAATGAGTATTATTTAATCTAACAATTCAATACATGTAGTATTTAATTAAGATCCACCAATATAAGAAGTGTCTGACCCTCTAGGTCTCCCCCTCTATAACATTAGGTGGGATTCCCTAAATACTAATATCAGTATCTTAAATTATGTATATTTATATATAGAGGAATAAATTAGTGTTTCTAAGATAAAAAATACATATATAATTTCAAATATTAACATAATATATTTGTCGCAATATCTCTTGAATCATGTTCCATAGACATTTCGTCCACCTATATACTCGATATATCTTTATTTGACTATATTAAAAAAACCTATCAACATACCATGGCCAATGATTTATGTTTTATAGTTATATTCCAATCAAATTGTAAAGATATAAACTTCCATAAATATGGAAGAGACAAACCATTTTTTGAATTATTTTTTAATAACATATCATTCATGGTGAACCAAATATATCATACATTTCCCTAAACAAATGGTGTCACCAATTTTGGAAATACATGAATGTCCATGAGTCATGATATATGATAATAATAATTTTAATTTCCTAGGATCATTAGACATGTTGGAAGATATGAATATTAAATGAAACATAATAGGTCGAATTCCAAATTGATGGTATATCCTAATAATCTACATTCTTGGAGATTACGTAGTGAAAAATTCTTGACATGAAGTATCATCCACTTATATATATCAATATCTTAACAATAAATATACTTTATGTCCCACTATTGAATTATATCATAACAGTAAGACTATATTTAATAGTACGTCATGTATCTTCAAGGATCTCTTCATAGTCGGAAACTTATACGTCCTTTTGATGTGAAAAAATCACATTAATATTATCAAATTAATGTAATGTAGAATAATGATCATTATTTGATAATATGTTTCATTAATATTCATTTCATTGAATATATAAATAGATGATCTAAAGTACAAATTAGATATTTCTATGGCGCCAAATCCAAGAACAATATCTCCAAATGGTTTTTAGAGGTTCTATATTTTCGAACACTTTGAGTGATGAAAATCATGATTCATCTTCTTTTTCTAACCTGAAAATAATATTCTACATGTATATATTTTCAACATCATATATAATTAGAGAAGATATGAATTTTATGAAGATTATAATTTCTTACATGTTTCTCACATATCATTGAGATTACATGAGTAGCTGTGATTATGTATTTGATATAGTTTTGGAGTCCCATAGAAATTTCATGGATGTTATGGTGACTAACACAACCATATCAGGGTAGGTAAAAAAATAAAATTAATTACCTAATGTTAAACTATAATATAATAGAGATCAAAGGTAGTCTCCATGGAGGGATGGAAATTTTAAATTTCTACAATTAATAAAATTACATATAGTGGTTTTGATTCTATTTAGTTTGAGAAAAAAATTAAAAATAAAGGAAAAATAATTTTTTTTATTTGAGTGGTGAAATAGGTGATTAGACCTAGGGTTAGATCACTAATTGTTATATTAGCATAGTCTTAAATTGATTAATCTTATTATAAAATTTTATCAATGAGTCAATTTTCAATAACTTCTTCTCTCATCAAGGTGTGGAAATGAGAATGAGTTACAGGTTAGTAATGATCAATTATAAAAGATCCTTTATATTATGAGATTGAATGATAAACAATTATACCTTTGAAAACTACCCATGAAACACCCCATCGGGTGAAGGAACTCCAAAAATAATTGGAAATATCCCCTTACTTACAAACTCATATCAGATATTTCTCCATAATTAATCGCAAAAGCATACTCATTACATGATATATGTGAAGGAAAAAGTAGAGGTAGAAAACATGTTTCCACCCTAAGAAATAAATAGTTTGAAATAACAACTAAACCAAATCACATTTAACTAAAAATAATAACACTAGAAACTGAGGTCAAATACAAGAAAAAGGGTTTTATCATGATAATTATACTGAATAATAATAATATTTTCTCTTACCCACATACAAAACCAGAAATAGGGTTTCATTACTATATGCATAGAGTTATACCCTAAGAAACTGAGATTACAAGAGATGAAAGGTAAAAATAGTACAGACAACAAAACACAATATGAATATTTTCTCACCAAAATTCACATGAATAAAACATTATAAATAAATCATCCAATTTACATTGATATGTTATATTTAATCTTCCTCACATGCATGATTCATCGTCATTATCTTCTTCTAGGTGGAAGAATTATATATTCCTTTATCTTTTAATTCCAAGAATGTTATTTCATTCTTTCCATGTGATAATTTTAATTCTCATAATGAACATAAATACGAATGAATTTAAATATATGAACGATTTGGTATGGATTCAATGAAAAAACGTTCTTAAAAACATGCCGCACTATGAATAGATCATGTAATAGTGTGTTATTAAGAAAAATTATCCAGTGATCATGCCAAAGGTCCTTTATAACTATTGTGTATAATCATCTTGGTATGTCTTTTTCTTTTAGAAAATCAATTAAACTCACCATGTGTGTAAAAAATAATATTATTCATTATTTTAATGAATTATAGATCTAGAGGATTAGAAGATGATGAATAACCATTAATCATGAATTTTAGAGTCTCAACCCCAAATAGATTCATTCAAGAATCATTAAGGTCGATTCTCAGTCATTCATAGATGTTGTTGTTGGATGATATGTAAATACAACTACAATTTATGGTGTGGGGATATTATGGATGATGTGATTTGAATTGATCTGAAGGTATTTCATCACAGAGGTCTCTTGGGAATTTTAGTTTCTAAAAATGAGTTAAATATTATCTCCTCAAAATATGCTTTCTGCTTGTTGGTAAATTTATTAGGCATAGACAATCAATGATCTTTCTAAGGAAATATATTGAAGATATCTAGTTTATTAGATTCCACATTGGTTTTATATGCACTTCAAATATTTTTCTTATATTATCATAGAAAAATTAGTATTATATATTCTAAGTGAGCAGATCATGCATTTTTTGTGGTGGCATAATGAATTTTTTGAAATGGACACCTAATTTTTATCCTGAGATTGAATCGACTATTATTCCCTCTTGGATTTTTTTCCCAGGATTATCACCTCATATTCTTAAGAAAGTTTCTGGTTTTTTATTTCCAATCATGTTGGTTATCTGATAAAATTTGACATGGTAACAGGAAAACTATCATGACCTTCAGTTTTCAATGTTTACACTGAGATTGATGTATATAAAGCTCTTCCAAATCAGATATGGATTGAAAAAATAAACTCTAGGTTTTTATGAGGCGATTTATGAAATCATTCCTCTTTTTATAGTGATTTTATTAAAATTAGGCACCCATATAGTGAATGTGAAAGGAATGTTTTCCAACATATTTATATGTTTACATGGGTTGAAAAAGGAAAAATGATGTTGGACCTACAATATTTCACTAGTGAGTTAAGGGAATTGATGACACTAATTGGCCCTTCTGGAGCTAAGGAATAATTTTAAGGGAAAGAAGAACCTATTGTAGTGTATGTCAATGGTAACACTAAAGTCATTTTATGTGATGATAGTGGTTCTCATCCTGAGATAGAGAATGTCTTCTCACGTTTTTTTGATGTTATCCAAGGATATTTGAGTGACCCCACTTCAATTTTCTAATCTTTGGAGTGGGATCAATATGAACCCAATGGCACTTTTAAATACTTAAAGGATGAAAATGATATATTTCATCAATCTGGAAAAGATTTTATTCTTCATTGGATACAAAATGAAAGAATGTTTTTGTGTATTCATATGGGTTTATTACCCCTCATCCTAAGAAAAAAAACAAGCATAATGATTATTCAAAGTTGCAGGGAATTATTGTTATTAGATCCTCAGGATTATGTGCTAATGTTAACATAGTCCCTCCACATGATGAAATTTTCAAGGAAACAACCCCATTTATTGATGAAATTATTTGTATGATACATGTAAGCATAATAATAATGTTAGTATAATCAAGGATGATCTCAAGCAAGATATTTATTCATGGATTAAGGAAAATGACTCCATTATGTATAAAGGATATATAAAAGGGGATATTTATTTCCATGAATATTCAATAATAAAATAACACACTTTATCTAAAATTGAAAATATTTTTAAATGGAATTCCTAATTTGTTGATGGTACATAAATAATTCTTTTGGATTTCATGCTTCGGGAATGAAGATGAGTGATGTGATTTTGTGATGTCTTAATGATTATGTTTATTTTTTTGGAGTTCATGTATTTTCTGATCTTGAATCTATGTTGTTGGATCTAGTGATTCAAAATTAAAGGTCTATTGATTACTTCATGTCTAGCTATGAAGATTTCAATAATGAAGTGTTCAATGGTCTTGGAGAGTCATATGGTGCACATTTTGGATTAACCCAGGATGGATTTTTTAGATGTATTATGCTCCCTTTTTTTCAGAATGTTCTGGAGAATATATTCCATGATATCATATTATAATTTGGTGTGGTCTGGGTTTGGTTTAGTTATGATCATAACTCTCTCGTATATGCATTATTACTATTTTGGGTTCCCATGATGCTCTAACTAATCTTATAGTTATAATGAGGCTTCTAAAGTAGAATGTTAAGTCCAATCTATTTGGCGGTGACTGACGTGTCTTAGGAGAAGTTCATGAACTCACTTGGGGTGTAGATATACATCCAACAATAAATAAGCCTAATTATGTGATGGTTTTAGATATAATCTATAGTGAAGATGAAAATAAATATCTATTGTTGATGTTATTTCATCAATGTGGGGCAAGGAAATAGTTTGTTCCCAAAAAATGTGGAATGATATAGTCCTTCATTACTTCTCAGATGATGCAATGGTGGCCTTTATGATCAGGTGGGTGATATAGAGTAAGTGCTCCATAATTTACACATTTATAAAGAATTTACAATAAATGGAAAATGAAGAGTGATCCTAGAGTTACATAATATGTTATGTGGGAAAGATAATTATAAAATCCATTTTATTATATAGTAAAGTGATATTTTTGGATTCAATTTCCCATTACACTACTTGCTATTTGAGTTCATTAATAGTTATAAATTCCTCTTCTTTTCGTAGATTTTGGGGTATTGGAGGAGATACTTTTGGGTGTGTTTCAAATGGATATAAAGACTTCATTATATGAATCAAACTAATCATCCATAATTATAAGAACGATTGGTGTTGGATGAGATCCCTACGAGATGCCTCTACCATTCACTACTCTAGAAGATGAACTAGATGATTTTCATTTTCTTCCTTGAATTTTGTAATCGCATTATTTACAACAAGGGAAAATAAATTTCACCTTATATCATCACATTATTTATATATTTTATTTTAATGAATTTTAGTGTATGATTTGGGTTACTAATACATACTCGAGTCATTTTTATTATTGATTATATACATGAAATATCATATTGAAATTCATGATGTGAGCATCACCGTGTGGCACATAGAATTATATTGTGATCCATGAGAATCCTCTCCCTTTAAAAATAATATCTTTTTAAACTTATAATCCTTCATATGGTTTAGTAAATATCTTGTACTATGAATTTAATACTATCTTTCATAATATGATCTTTTTATTTTATGATTTTTATTGAATTATTCAACACTCAAACAAAATTTTCATAGTATTTTATTTGTATACTAGTCCATTTAATCCATGAAAAAGTATTTACTTCAACGTATGTTGGGTGTCTATAAGATTTACTTGTATACACCACCAAAATTACCTTTACACACCCCCATAATTTTATAAATTATAGAGTGTTCCATTTACTTTTATACATAATATAATCTGAAGGTGATATTCCCTTCAATTTTATTCTATTTTATTTCTTATTCAATCCTTTCAATACATGTTCTTCAAAATACAAGTCTTGGATTATAGAAAAAAGAATGTTAGAGTTAATCAAGAATGCGTACGTTTAGTTAAAAAAATGATGGTCTTATTAAGAATTTGTCAAAAATAGGTTAGGATCATCACATGTATTTTATTTTAACACTAGATATCATTTCATGGAATAGATTAAAAAATCAATGATTTTTTCATGATTTTTACATATTTTGAATTTGACAATAAGATTATTTCTATTTTCATCTATGTTTTGTTTATTAGAGTTAAATCAATTTCAAAAAACTAATTAGGGTTATAAATATATAATGATATTTAGTTTGAGATCAATAGGTTTAAAAAACACACAAAAATAAATAGAAAAATAGAAAAATGAAAAATCATAGCTCAAAAGTTTTAAAATTTTTCAAAATGACAATGATCACAAAAAATTTCCCAAAAAACAAAATCATTCCCTATCTAAATCTTAAATTATAATATTACCATAATTAATACTAATATAAATATAATTTTTAATGTTTTTAAAATAAGGAAAATAGTCAACCCCAATTTATAAGGGTATAATATGGTAGTTTTAATGGTAGAATAGTGGAAGGAATGTTACCATTCTTCACTATAACATATAAGAGATCCCAATGTATTTTTTATCCCAAAAACATTAAAAATAAATGGGTTTAACACTAATTTTTTTAAAATCCATCATAAACATACATTTTTATTTGTAATGACACACTTTTTATTCTATGTGATAGTCTATATTTTTCACATAGCTTCTCTCATAAAACTATTTTTCATCCCTTGGTAATTTGATATATCATAAAGTATTATCTTATAATTTATTATAACTCTTGAATATAGTGTCTTATTTATTATCCACAAGTTTATAGATCATAATTAATTTCACTGACTACCAAATAATAGTTCTATTTAATCCCAACAGGTATATAGAATGTATTCTTATAAATCAACTAATAAAAGATTATTCTAATGAAGTGTTTTTTATGTTTTCCTATAATGTAAAAATGATACTCCCAACCTATGGAAACCAATATATAATATATTGATTGTTATTATTTTAAAAAAAAAATTAATATCCATACATAATAGTAACTAGACTATTGGTTTGGGGATGATAATGTGTTGTTGTTTTATGTGTCAATATATACATTTTCATTAAAGATTACATGTTTTTGTAATAAAATTTTGTTCCATGTTTACTGATTATTTCTCTTTGGATTCAAAATATACTAATATATAAGCCTTAAGAAAAGCCAAAAAAATATATAAATACTCAATTTTTGTGGATTTAGATTCAACCGATTATAAAACAAAATCTACAGATAAAATTATATATGAATTTCAAAATAGAATTTGAAAACCGATCATTAAACATAATCTAAAATCATCAATTTCTTCAAAACATTTCAAAGATCTTCATTTAATATCTTATATCATTGAAATGTTCTGAATGAATTTACATTTCTATTTTTTTATAAAATACATTGTAATCTTTAGTGAATTTGTTATAGAAAATTTAAGATTCTAAAACACTCCTAGTAGTTATTTGAGGTCTAAAGTGTCTTTTACTGGATAATATATAAAAAAACAATAGTAAAAATTATACCTCACTTTTATGTAGGCATATAATAATCATTTTTTCATTATTTTTTATTTCAAAAGTAATGGATTATCAAAAATATAAAAGTTGGATTTATATTATGAATAGAAAATTAGTGTCGGTTAAAATGTGATGAAACATCATACGTTACAAAAATATTTAACATATCAACAAACTATAGTACATGTCCTTAAATTTAAAACCTACATTGAAAAAATTAATGTTACTTTTGTCTTTAATGTCTATATTAAATATTTTGGGTACCCTGATCATGTGATCTTCTACCTAATTTTTAGCTTCAAATTTTACGTTATCCCCTAAATAAAAATATAATAATACCAACTTACATCTTACCATTGTCATATTATCTTAATCCTTCCATATTTGGATCCTAAGGGTTGTATAATTAGAGAAAAAAGATACTTAGAACTATGTTAATATAAACATAATTTATCTAAATTATACACAACAAAAAATACCTTTTATTGGTTTTGTAGTGGTTTTGGTATGGATATAGTGTTCTTGAGGGATAGTCAATGATATCATCATTCCCTTAATTTTTCTATGAAAAAACATCTCTTATAGCATGGTTTGAAGTATTATATTATAGATAAGATTGGTTGTTTCAATGTGGTGGCTAAATTAGTGGTGGTTTGGTAAGATGAATCTTTGGATCATCAAAATAATGTTTATAATTAAAATAAAAAATAATGTCAGAATCATTCAAAAATAAATCTAGACCGTGGAAGATTAAGCATAATAAAATATTCAGTGAGTCATTTATAGAATCTTATATGTACTAAATATGATCTAACATGTTTCAACAAATAATGTTAAGGAAATTCATTGATAATATTAATTTTATATTTATCATCCAAAATACCATGCTTTAAAATTACCTATCCAAGTATTACACCTCTTTCAACCATAAAATTTAATATTTTAAAATTCAATAAAAAATATTTTCAATATAATTTCTCAAAACATTGTACAAATTTTATATAAAAATATCAAATGAATTTCTAGAAACAGATAAATCGTCATGAAATACTTTTATGAATTAATTAATAAAATAAAAAATGATCACCTAGTAAATTTAAAATGTACCTTGTGTATTTCACAGTCCAAATAGAATTATTTTATAAGAAATTGTATTGTAAGAATAAGAGAATGTTTTCTTTTCCCTATCCTTAGATATAATTGGTGGATAAAAATACACTAAATTCTATCTAAAATACAATAATCTATTTTTCTTAATAATATTTATTAAATTTAGTCAACAAATGTTATTGGAAAATGGTATTTTCTTGTCATTTGCATTAGGTTACTTTAATCAATAGAGTCTCTCTAATTGTCAGGTCAAAAAGAGTGACGAAATATGGGCTTCAGGGATGAATTGAATTGAAAAAAAAATTAACGAGATTAAATAAATTTCAATATATACAAATAAACTAAATTTATAGTAGAGAAAATAAAATAAATAACACTAAGAGATTTTATTGTGGTTCGATCCAACTCGGAGACATTAAAATCCTATACCTTTATAATGTGTAAGAGATGCATTGTCAACTAAAATTATTTTTTAAGGGGGAATCATAAAAATATTACAACCTCCTTTTTTATAGTTGAAATATTATAAAGAAATATTATTTCTATATTAAGTAAAAACCCAATTCAACACTGACTCTAGAAAATGGAAGTCACATCCTTAAGGGTCCAACATTTAGAATCCTAAGTTACAAATCAATGAAAAAATTAAAAATGAATGAAATAATTATTTTAAATGTTAAATCGAAAATTTAAATTGAGGCCATATGTGAGAGATGTGAAGTTGTGTTTTAAACTTAAGAAACTAGGATGAAATATAATATTAATTAAAATAGAAAAATTATTTGTTCATGAGTTATGTATGAAGTCATGTCTTCAAGACAGTATTATAAATCATATATTTTTTATTCAACACTTGAAAGAATGGAATGAAGATCAAAACTTGTTCCAAAAAGACATGTTTTGTACAAAACATCAATATGTAGAGTAAATATATTTTTAATCTAAGAATTATATGTTATCATAAATATTTTCCTTTTAACATGTCCCATAGGATTTAAATAGGATTTCTAAAAAATAACAGTCCAATCTATTACCTATTAAGGTAATTGAAATTCAAATATTATAATTATCCAAGAGAGAGAAAATTATTATAACAAAATAGTCATAAAAAATAGTTTCAATTAAAGAATTAAAGTCCAATTAAAAATAACTGAAATTCCTTAATTAACATACCAAAAAATACCTCTATAATAATATGGAAAATTAATTCTATAAATTTAATAAGGCAATTGGATTTGTAAAATGTAGATTTTAAAATACATTCTTATTTCATGAATGGTGTAATTTTTAAAAATTTAATTACACTATCTGAATTACCAAAACAAAAATTGGAATAAGTTTTATATCACTAAATATTAATTTATGAAATAATAATTCCAAGATATTAGGTTAATATATTAAATTTTAAATATTCAAATTATATAATATATATATATATATGCGTGAATAAAGAATAAATTAAAAAACAATTAAACACATTTAAAATTAACTAAAAATTAAAATTCATTTTTTATTTATAATTTTTTTTATAAATCAATAAAATACCTAAAATAAATAATATAAGAATGAAATAAATGAAATTATAAAAAAAAATGAAAAATAGATAATTCTTGAATGTTCAGAATTGATCAAATTTAAATAATGTATAGAACATAAAGTGAGTTTTGAGGGACCATGAGGTATATGCCTTGTCATCATTTAACTTACTGTTTCATTACAGAGTGTTTCTGGATCAGGTACCCTTATAGTCGGTATATGAACCATTTGAATTATTAATCTACGTTCATCTGAGAATCCATAATGTGGTTACTTGAGATTTCACCATACTGTCAATCTATATTACATCGGGTGGACACATGGGATTTCATTAACTCGTCACTTGAGAATTCCTCATAAAATAAAATTATATATAATACATCATGTGGTAAAATTAAAAAATACATCATAGGGTTACATCATAAAATATGCCATGTGGTAACCACATAAAATACATTATGTGGTAGGATAACACCTAAATTAAATTTTCATAAATAAATAAAATATTTAATAGTTCAAATAACTACTCATTCCAAAAAATATCTAAAGAGATATCATTAAAACTCTATCACATATAAACTGAAATATAAATTAATGTATTATCTTTCTATAACAATAAGTTTCATGAAAGACTGAACTATGTATCTTATGTTATAATTTAATAATAGAACCATGCTATAAACTAAAAAATCATCTAGTAAAATATATTTGTAGGAATAATTATTAATATAAAAAAAATTTGTTTGAAATTTTAATATTAAGAAGACAACAAAATCCCAACAAATAATAACTATTTTGAAAATTAAAAAACCAAAACAAGAATTGATAAAGTGGTCCTCCAATTTGAAATCTTTAACAAATATAATATTAACAAGTAAAAAAGGAATATTTTAAATTGAAGTAAAAAAGAAATAGTTTATAATTATGAAAAAAATCCCATAATAAATAAATATTATGCAATGTGGAAAAAAATTTAAATAAGAGTTTAAAAATAAATCTATATAAGAGCATGATCAAATTTAATTTTCTCAAAATTTTAAAAAAAAACCAACAATTTGGTTGCATCATCCCCCAGTGTATTTTCAATTGGAATATATTCAATAATAATATCAACATTATTAACCTAATCTCTATGACCATGAAATCAAATTTCTATATGTTTAGTTCTATAATGCATTAAATGGTTTTTTGAAATAGTAATATTTGAGGAATTATCACAATATATTTAATTTTTTTGAAAATTAAATCCATTTCCAGAAAAATTTTGTTTATCCAAAAAGTCTGAGTGAAAAAGATATATCTGAGATATAAAAACATTCTTTAGTTGGAAAAAAAATAATTTTTTATTTTCTTAAACTCCAAGAAACTAATTTCTTACCAAGAATTTGACAGAGAAATGAGGTGATTTTTCAATCAAGTCTATATTCTCCAAACTCATATTCCAATTATTTAATCAAATAAAAAAATCTTGTCTATATTAAAATAATATGAAATTAACATTTCCTTTAACATATCTAATAATAACTTTTATATACATTTGGTGAAATCCCCTAGGATCTGTTTGGAATTTAGCACACACAAAAAATCATAAAATAATTTTTGGTCTAGAAAAAGTTAATTACAAAAAATACTTACTAATTCTATTAAATAAAATAGAATGACATATTTTTTTGAAGATTATGGATCTAATTTTCAACTAATATTGTTAGGTGCTTTAAAATATTTACAATAATGAAGACTAATTTTTTGACCAAAGCTATACGATATTTGGGCTTACTCCAAAATAGTCCATCATTTTTTGAAAAATTTGAAAAACTATAAATTATTATAATTCCCCCATAATATATATATCAAAACCATTTTCCATTAAATTAAGAACTTTCTTCAAATAAAATCATTTAATTATCCAAAAACTGTATCAAAAACAAAAATTTGAAAAATTAAAATATCATTGGATATCATTTTTATAAATAAATGTGGAATATATTCACCATATGAAAATAAATTTCCAATAAAAAATTAATTCTATCATTCTATGAATTATGTTTTCTATGATGAACATAAAATTATTTCGAGAGCATAAACACATGATTATTAAATTTTTCATTTCAAAACCATGAGTTCTAAAAACATAATCATATTTATAAATAAAACCATTTAAAAATATAATTTTCACATCAATGTGGAATAACATAAAATATTTAAAAGAGGAAAAATATATAAAACTATTACATATTTAGTTAAAGTAATATGTTAACTAGATTCAAAATAATTGATACCTTCATGGTAATAATGTTGAGTAATACGATAATATTTATTATTATCACCCTATCATGATTGATCCAACTTTTTTCTAAAAATCTATTTAGGTTCAATAACATGATTATCTAAAGAGTGTTCAACTATGTACAAAAAATTATTATTATAATTTTAATGAAGTTCATTATGCATAATAATAGTCAAATTAGAACCATTTATAGAATAACTAACATTATTTGGAATAAAATTATAAATCAATGAATAATGAACAAAATAATACAAAATATAATTATTTGTTTTAATAACATAATCAATATTAATAATAAAATTTTCAATATGATGATTTATATGAATCTTCTATGATCTAGTATTGGGCTGATAAGGATTGTAATCCCTATATGTTGATTTATCCTTACATTGATTATTTTCTTGAAAAAATTTATAATATCTGAATAAATCATAAAAAACATTAGAATAAGAATTGAATTTTATATTTTTTCCATTTGACATAACCTATAGAGATTCTTCAATAACCACTATGATTTTATTATTACCTATATAAGCCTTAATATTATTAGAATATCAAATGATAATACATTCTTTATTTTTATCCTCAAATTTATCTAAATTATCTTTCAAATTCTAATTTAAAACTTTACAACAAAAATCTCATTAAATAACCAATATTGGACCTTTTCAATTAAATAGTACATACGTAAAATTATTCAATATAGGTATAATAAAAAATATATTTGAAATATGATAAGTAGTAAACATTACATTAAACAAAAATTATATAAAAAAATTATATTCACTTAACATAATTCTATAGATTTTAATAAGAGTTTTATTTTTTCCATTCCATTACACCATTATTGAATTTTTTTTAGGAGAATTAATATAATGAAAATTAAAATTACATTCACAAAACCAATCAAATTTTACATCCTAAAATTCAATTCCATTATCAATAAGAAGTGAAAAAAAATCATATAATATTTTTTATTCTGAACTAAATTTATAAAAAAAATGAATTTAGGAAAAATCTTATTCTTATGTGTATGAAAATATTCATAGGAAAATATACTAAAATAAATTATATTTATTTCCTCCAATGATATAAATTTTTTTAGGAATGAATAAATCAATATATATTAATTATAACTTTCTATTACTACTTAACTGATAGATAGGTCTAAAATAATATTTATGTTGTTTCCCTTTAATTAAAGAGTCACAAAAATGAAGTCATTCTTTATTTATAGTTGGTAATTATAGTATGCTATCATTTTCAAAGATATTTTATAACATTATGAAATTAATATGACCAAATCATTGATTCCAATTAATTATGTTACTCAACACAATATTCAATCAAATAAAATGTTTAAATATAAGTTCAATGAAATCAATGGTATAAATATTTTCTTTTTGATTGTCATAAAAAAATAAATTATTATTCATAAATACTAGAACCTTATCATTTTTAAATTTAACATCCATTACACATCACATAGTTTAGATATATTAATTATAATATGTTTATACCTTTTAATATCTAAAACATTAAAAATAATATTATAACCTGAATTACCAACATTATCAAAACCTTTTACTTTGTCCATAGAAATGACTATAAATTTAATAGTGCCTCTATCACATTAATTATAAGTGATAAAATTTTATGAGTCTCCAATCAAATTCTTACCGTATCGAATAACCATGTACCATATTTTATTCTTGAGACTTCTAGGGAAATTTTCATATAAAAATAAGGTACAGGATAATTTTGGTAACCACGATACTTTAGGTCTAATCAAAGTAGAAAAAAATGTTTTCGTTCACTAAAAAAATTTAAAAATTATTATATAATAATATATATATAATTATTTTAAATATTATTCTTGGAATGTCCAAATGATTATTTAACTCTATGATAAAAAAAAATTTAATCGTTCCATTTCATGCCACATTGAAAGAATGTGACAACATAAGTACAAACATTTTTTATTTTCACAAAAATGGTTTCGAAAAATTTGAGGTAATATATTTTTCATATAGTAAAACATATTTATATTTTTTTTATTATTCAATGGAATAATTATATTACCCTTTTCATGAACATGAATAAAATCCGATAGATATAGATTAATACTTTAGACTTATTTTTCAGATTTTCCTTTAAATGCTGAGCAGATTAAAAATCATCACAAACATTATAATGAAGAGAAAAATAATTATTTATTAATTTTTCATTATCTTTTAAAAGTAATTTATTTACAGAGTCAATTTTTCCATTAATTTCCTTAATCATATTATATAAGTCATCATCTTTAAAAATATGTTTTCTTAATCATTGACTTTCAACATTTTACATTCAAAGATTCATATATATTGAATTATAATCAATATCAGATCATCGAGAATTAAATCTAAAAGAATTTAATATAATTTAGAGAATCTCTAAAGAACATGTAATTAGAGTCTTTTCCATTTTTATATTTTTCACTAGAATCAGATTCTCTAGTATAATATCTACTAGAACTGAATTCCCTTTTCTCCTTGATTTTTCATTTATCATTATGATTTAGTCTTTGTAAATCATGATTTATATTCACTTTTATTATATACTAATAAAAAGTAACATACGATGTATTATATTTAATACTACTTTTTTTTATCTTGCTTGCTTTTGTTTTTTTAGTTTCTAATAAATCAATTCTGGAATAATTTTTTTTCATTTATAGAATCCAATCACATTTTCAACCAAATATTATTTTTCCAAATCATATTTTTCAGAATAAAAATATTTAGTCAAAATAATATTTATAGATTTTAAATCTAAAACTTTTCTCTTAGAAGTCTCCTCTTTGGAATTGTTTTTTAAATCCAGTTCATACTGAAGTTGTCCTCAAATCAGTACACTGAAAGTGTACTCTATGAATTTAATAAATTCATTTAGGGTGACCTTATTTTTGTTCCATTTAATTATTATATCTCTTAGTAATTGTTCAAAAAATACTAGATTATAAATATCATCTCCAATGGAATTTATTCTATTCATAGTTCTTGTGAATCAATGTAAAATTTTGTTCATAGTGTTTTCTTCATGTAACTTGAAGTCTTGGTACTCAGTTTCGATAATTAAAGGTATAGTGTGAGTTAACATTTATAAGAGAAGATGGATAAAATATAGAATATTCGAAATCTCTTGAGTTTCCTTACTTGTAGACATAAAACTAAAAAATCTTTTAATATCACAATATGAAATATTTACAAATTTTTAATTTAAAACATATTTGACAACATTGTTTCTTATAAGAGTATTTGGTTTATATTACGATATTTTTTATAGTTCTACCATGAATTATTAGTTTTATATACTGATATACATGGGGTATTTTCCCATCTCATATTGTTAATAAACATTATCATTTCCATAAAAGGGAGGTTGCTTCTGAGAAATCCATGCATGTTTGGTGTTTATTTCTCCCATATTAATAATATTTCACTTAGACAGTGAGGTATTTTAAATGTCTAAATTTATAAAATATGTAAAAAAATTACAATAATATACTTAATGAGGTGGAAATTTTTATTTTTATTTTTAGGAAAAAATAACAAATCTATACTATCCTTAATAATTACCACCATTTGATTCCAATTGTTAGGCCAGAAAGGGTGATGAGAAATATTCTAAGGGGGGTAAATATAATAGATAAAACATTTAAAAATCTCAATGTTAATTATAAGAGTTAATTTACAGCAAATGATTGAAATGAAATAACACATGATAGTTTTATAATGGTTCACTCTAAATTGAAAATAGTCCAGTCATATAACATTATACCAAGTGGTAGATAAATTTTATTGTAAATTAATATCTAAAGAGGATTCATAACTTGATTACAACCAAATTTTTATAGTGGGAGTATAACTTAGAAACATGAATTTTTATGAGTAGTGAAAACCCAATTACAACAACGAATTAAGAAAATAGATGTCAAAACCTGAACAGTTATAAATTTAGAATCTAGGAGTCATAACCTAATGAATGAATGAATGAAATAAATAAATAATTAATGATTTGTGATGTAAAATAATAACCCAAAAGTGAGAGAATGTGGGATAAAGGTAAAGAACTGTTAATGAAAGAAGAAACTGAGAAATAATATAGTATTAATAAAGGATGAAAAGGTATTGGTTATTGAGTAATGTATCGGGTTGTATATTCAATCTAGTATTAAAAATCATATATATTTTAATTTTGTGCCTAAAAGACTACCCAAAATATAAGAACTTTTCCCCATGGGACATGGCTTGTACGAAATATTATTATTTCATGTAATGATATTTTATTTCCCAATTGTCAATGTTCTCATAAATTTCATACATTAAACATGTCCCACAACTATTAAATACGATCGGTAGAAACTAACCATCAAATCTCCTACCAGGTAAAGTAATTGAAAATAAAAAATATTAATTTTCCAATTGAGATAAAATTATTATTCAAAAATAATCTTAAGAAAAATCATTCAAATAAAAAAACATAAACACTAATTAAAACTTATTAAAATTACTTGTTAAATAGACAAATAAAATTCCTCCATAATTATAGGAAAAATGAATTCTATAAATATCCTAAGAAAATTTGATAATTAAAATAAAAATTTCTTTATACTTTATCATTTCATGTAGTGTGTAATTAATAAAAATATAATTATAATAAGTTAAATATCATAAAAGAAATTTGAATCTATTAAGAATTATAAAAAATATTAATTTATATAATAATAATAATATAAAATCAAATAAAAAAAACATTTATATATTTTAAATATATTTAGTATTTATATGTTCTCATAAAGAATAAATTAAACTACAATTAATTAAATTGTCAAAACACTAAAAATTATTCACATGGATTACATATAATATATATGTGTTTTAGAAATCAATAAAACACTGAATATGATCCCTTAACTAAGATGAAAAAGGGGGTTTTCCAAGTTTAATAATGAAAAGTAGGGGATTCCCTTCTATATCATAAGAATAAAAAATAAAATATAAATTATAAACCCAATAATGAGTGTCATTTTTTCATGAATCATATGACTTGTGATCAGTTAACATACCATGTTATCAAAGAGTGATGTCAGCCTAAGAAGTATTGTTGTTTGTATACTTACTCCATGTATATTTTATCTTCTGGTCACATGATATCTAATCATATTATCACATGAGATTTCATAATGTTTTCACTAGTGGTTTCATCATATGATCACTCGATATTTTGTCATACAACCACTTCGTGGAATACATCAAGTAATAAATTTTTGAATTATATTATGCATGAACATAATAATTTTTTTTGAGGAAACATCATAAAATATATAATGTGGTTGGTTCAAACATAACATAAATTTAGGTAAATTAATCATACTTATAATGGATTAATGAAACCCGCATTCCAGCTTTTATTTATGTTCCATAGACAAAAAAATAACATATATGAACTGAAATATGAATAAATGTCCTAGAATTATATTGAAATAATTTTCAAGATAAACAATGCAATTTAAAAATTTTTATAATTTAATAATATAAGTTGACTGTAAAATAAAAAATTATCTATTAAAATATATTTCCATAAATTATGATTAAGATTTGAAAATATTGTGAGGAAATATAATATTTAAATAAAAAAATAAACAATAAACTCTCAACATCCAAATATTTTGGACTCTCATCATAATTAACTCATATGGTTCTTTATTCACAATTGGTAGTTTTTTTCCTTATACATTTTGTGAATGGGGATAATCTAATGAGAATTATAATTTTGATAAATGATATTAACTTCAAATAAAATTTAAATTTATTTATTAACATATTGGACCATTGGTGGGTTATGTCTCTTTTAAGATTTCCTTACAAGTTTGGTATAATTTTCTAACCAAATTTTTTGACATTATATTTTAGATATTATTCCGGGAATGAATTTATCCAAAATATGTATAATTTTCTCTCAAATCATTCATAAATATTTTGTATTGATTTGATGAAATTTTTCTCACAATAATTATTGGAATATTGTTTCCTTCTATTAGAAACACATACATTAAATTTATAGTAAGAGGTTTTAATTCTATATATAGTTTTGGGTTAAAGATGAAATCAGATTTAGTTAACTCACCTATACATTACTGAATTATAATACAATATATAAAGGTCAATCTCCTTCTTCATTTAATAAATTTTTAAAACAATTAAATATGTTAAAATTCAGCTCATATAGAGATGTTCAGATAAAATGTTTATGTTTTTTCCATATACATTCTTTTTTTATACCAATTTGTTATCCAAATGACAAATTTATTATAGAAAAACATTTTCTTCAAATGGATTAGACTCATCAAAATTTGATAGGGACAATAGTGAGTTATGTTCTTCTAGTTACTTTTTAAAAAAAATATAAAATTGGAGATTATTTTCACTAAATATAATTATTTGAGTAACTATATAGATTTTTATGATTGCATTTTATTTTTTAGGAAGTTTATACAAAAAATAAATGGTTATTGATTAAGATTATCATAATCCTCCATGTTTTCCATAAGGAAATATATTTGGAATATCGCATTGTACTCACTAAACAAAATATATTCCACTGATATTACTGAGAATATAGTTGATATATCAGATAATTAAATAACCACACTTGTTGGTTTGAGTTCTCTTATATGTAAAGAAGAAAAATAGACTATGGAATTACATTAATAGAAACTCCAATATCACATAAATAAGTATATGTATGAAAAAACTATTTTAGCATCTGTTTTTTTTTTAATTTCTATTTTTAATTTTTAAACAATTTAGATGTAGGATACATTTCAAATAATAGTTTTGATGATGGTTTTTTAAAACTAATGCTGAAAATTCAACTAAATATGATATTAAGAAATTATTCACCATTATTTTTAAAAATTCAATTTCCAAATTACATTTCCACAACTGGTTTTAAATGATTATTGACATGGAAGAAAAAAATATTATTGCAACATTGGTTTTATAAAAAAAACAAACATGGAAACGATCACGTGAAACATTAGACACCAATTTTGACTAAAACAACATCATTGAAAGTCACTTTCTAAATTTTTTTTAGTAAAACCTGATATCAAAATTCAAATAACTTTTTTCGATATCAGTTTATAGAAAAATGATAAAAGGAATGGTATATTAAAAAATAGATTACATTGCATATGTTTCAAAAATAACTGAAATAATATAAAAAAGTAAATATATGAAAATATATTAGAGGATATTTTTATAATAAAAATAGAATATACTAAATTAATAAAGAAACCACTCATCAAAATAATAATTTTAAAAAATTAATTAAAGGAGATAAACTTTGTATTTTTAAATTTATTCATACTTAAAAGACAATCATCAATAAAACATCAAATGTGGGTAAGGTCTTCATTGACAGATGACTATATCATCATTGAAAATCTAAAAAATCAATGAATATTATAATATTTAAAAAATAGAATATTTTTATGTAAAACCATAAATAATTAATATAACTAACATGTAACACCCCGAGCTTCCATGATACGCTTCTCATTTAATAATGCAATAGCTTGCATGGTACGCAAGTTCGAGTTCTAACACACTGCGACTAATAAAAGTAGCCGTTATGAATAGTAATAACCACTTTTTAAAATTATAGAAATTTTATATTTCAAAATGGACTTCATTTTTGTATTCGTAATATCGAAATTATCCTAAGTTTAATTTTTTGCAACTTTCTGAGAACTTCCAATATTTTATGAATAGTGATAAATACTTAAAACAACTTTTTTAATCAAAATAATTTATTGTGATAAATTATACTGTTTATTGGTTTTAAAGTATAATTAGAATATATTTTTACCATTTTATCCAATGGTGGTCATTAGAATTAATTTAACATTGAAATTGGACATAAACAATTGCCAATCTTTTGATATAAATTGTTTCTTAAAAACACGCTATTTGTTGTGACAGCGGGAATTGATTATAAAATTAATTAATGCAACTTATATGTTTGGAATTTTGTAAAATAGACATCATTTTTGAATTCGGAATATCAATTACATCTTAGGGTGAAATTTTGGCATTGTTCAGAAAAACTTCAATTTTTGATGAATAGTGAAACCACTAAGTGGTAGTTAAATAACTGATTTTTCGTTTAAATGAAATATTACCACTTCTGTGATTTGATTTTCAAAAATCCTACATACATGGTTGTCATTAAGAAGTAAAATGTGGTTCAATGAGATTAAAATAATTTTTTGGTGAATAGTAACTTTTAAGTTCTTAATCGCGATTAGAGGTAATTAGTGTAGTTTAAGGTAAAAATAATGTTTTAATAATATGAGATGAGCTTGAAACTTGTCCTACTACTATTGGATGAGTCATGGCCAACCCAGACAACCCATGGGTCAACTTGGGGACCCCATGGAGCCACATTAGTTAGAAAATGACATAAATACCTTTTATTTATTGTTAAAGTAAAAAATGACACAAACATAAAATGTTTTACTACAACAATTTTTACATGGGGTTATACAAGTCATATTTTTGACTATAAAAATTAATTGGAAAGATAAAAATATTTCCTACATCATAGTATTTTTTTTATAATTTTTAGACATTAAATAAATTAAATTATTTATGACATCATGATGATGCAGCGATGACATCATTATTTAACGATTTAAATAAAATGAGAAGATAATGTAAAATCCTAGGCTTACACTTGTCCAAAGCCTATTGGATGGGTAGATTTCGAACCCTTATCACCTTATCCACGAATTATATAAGTGTGGGACCTTTAGAATCGGAAAATCATTGTGTAATAATGTAACATTTCAATCTTTCCAAAAGAGCCCCTCCTCTCCACTTATAAAAGGCCCCCACCTCTCCCACCTCATTTACACATTAAAGCCATTTATCTCGGCCAAACTCTGCCCAAATACTCTCCCACCTTCCCTCTCTTACTCCTAGAAGCCTCACTTTGGGCAGAACTCTTCCCAAGGAAGCCTTTGGCTCAAATCAAAAAGAGTTACTTGATTTTGAGGTAATGTCTTCTCTAATGTTGTTTTGTTTTATTTTTCTTCTCCAACCCCATAAACTCTTTTTATTCATTTCTTTTGTAACAACACCAGTATCCTCAATATACTAGGATGTTGGTATAAGAAGTATTCGAGCTACACTTACACACACCTACATCTAATGGTTAAAGAACAAACGGTTTCTGTGGATGGAGAATTTCTGCCTCACGAAATGATGATTGTTCAACACTCATATAACACCTTCAAAGGTGGCCATTAAGATGTCACTATATTTATATATGATATATAATGTGTTTATGTTTTACTTATGCTTCTGTATTTCTCATTTATGGCATACTTTATGATTTCCATTATGGGTAAAACGCGATAATTTCATTTTAGGATGTGCGGACTACCGCCCCCGCAAAGTGATTTGAATCGTTAATGCCATATGTGGGATGTATAAAGGATGGAGTAAATGGTATTATACACTATATTATACTGGAATTATATTATACATTTATATCATTATGATTTCATTCCATTAAATATGAAATTGAAATGAAAGTAGCGTGCATGCGTACGTACGGCTTACCGTCTCCATGAACGGTGCATTTCATTTCCTACCTCTAAATGTTATGTAATATTATAAATGAATGTATATACTGGATATATAAGATATATATGAAATCTAGATCATGAATATATTTCTGGAGATAATGGATATTCTACCACATAAACAACTTGTAATTATAAGAAGTTTATTGTTGACTCAAGTACCAAAGATCGACAAAACGACCGTTATTAACTTAAATAATTACATAATGTTAATATCATTGTAATAAGTGATATAATAAAGATAATGAAATTGAAAATGGTTCTTAATAAGGTATATATTAACTCTAGTTTATTATTCAGGAGGTTAAAGAACGGTTGAGTCAAGTCAGACATGAGGTAAGGGTTTACTTCACAACCTCTTCATTATCCAAGGTTGTTTATACATAATTATCTACTGGGACCTCGTTATCATCCACATCCATGTTTCTTCAAAATATATTTCAAAACATTTCTATTATTTACAAGAATATGGGTTAAAGTCATTTATACCCTTTTTCAGTTTTTATAAGAGGAATCTTTCCGTCGTTTTCAAAACAAGGTCCCTTTTAACCTTTTCGACAGAATTAAGGTAAGAATGTTTTTTTTAACATGTATGGTGGGTGCGGTTATTTTCCGCCGTTATAAAATCTTCAAAGTTTTCCTTACAAGATTATAAGAATATTTTCAAGAAATTTTTTTATTTTATGATTTCAAAAATAGAAAGAGATATTTCTCTAAAATATGTTTTGATTTCATCTATGTCAACATCCTTTGATGGATTTTACGCTTATTTGAAGTTGATTTATTGTGATACAAAACTTCTATATTGTATTGAAGGTTTTGTGATATGTTTGACTGTGGATGTGCTATTTTTATACCATTCATAGTTTATGGTAAAATTATTGACATTTCGTATGCTAGTTTTAATACGAATGTTTATGTTATGTTTAATCCTTTTCATATGGGAATTAATTGGACTTAATATGTGACGGGTGGAGCCCGCTATAGCTCCTCGATGCATCGGCAGGTCTCGTGAGACAAACTAGTGTCTTGGCACGAGGCCTTGACACAATCTTATTTGTGGTCTTGGCACGAGGCCTTGGCTACGTGGTTATGATAGTCTGGCATTATGCATTCCATCATTATGAAAGTGGTTATTGATATTGCATGTGATTATTCGACCAGTAGAATATCCATGTGAAGAAGTATATGGCATTATCTCATTTTAATTTTGCCATATTATGTTGAAGTTCAAGTTTAAAAGGCTTTTTTTTAGTTATACATTGCCTTAAATGTTAATGTTTATTTATGAAAGCTTCCGCAATATTGTTATCGTTACTGAGCATCTGATCTCACCCCTTTCAATGTTTTAATATTTTCCAGGATGTGAAGAAGTATTTTAGGAATGACCTGAAGGGATAGTCAGAAGAGGATATGAGTGTGGACTCTGAAGACCATGTTATTGTAGTTTGTTTACTTTTTTATGTAATGAAAGACTTATGAATGTATCTAGTGTTTCCAAGGCTACTAAACTAATCGGTCTTTCGAGACTTGATCTTTTGTGATCATGCCAATGTTACGAAGTAATGCACCGACTCTGGGTAGCTGGGGTCGGGGCGTTACAGTTGGTATCAGAGGTAGTTTAGTACTAACCTTGGATGCTAGATTTAGATAAACTCTGATTAGAGCACATAGCCCAAGGATAGACTTTGAGTATTAGTATAGAAGAACTTCCTATAATTTTGGTATTATAGAGATTTTGTGAGTTTTCCGAGCAATACATCCCTGTCTGGATACGAGCAGGTAGAGGCGGCTCTGGCATAGATGTACCTAGGGGTAAAACCCGAAAACACCGCTTTAAGCTAGACTCGAATGGGAACTGGTGCACGACAACAGGCCTTTGGTGCACTCTTGGTTACGACACTCCCGGGGGATATGCTTAGGATAATTCTCGTTTTCTTTACAAACCACTATGAATGGTTATGAGTATATACTTACTCAAAGAAAACCTTTTTATGATTATGGATTATATCCATAAATAGTTCAATTTATGTTAAGTGTTTTATAAATATGGTATTATGTATTTTGATTCATAAACTAACCTAGTTTATGCCATTTTATAGAAATGGTGCCCAGTAGAAGGAATGTGAACTCCAGCAATATGTATGATCCAAAGAGTAAGAAGGATCGTATCTTTCACGGTATTAAGCCAACATTTCGAAGGGAAATAGTCTCCCATGTGTTCTCAACATACGAAGAAATAGTATCATGTGTTAAAAAGATAAGTAAAGAATTCTCTGAGTCCTATGGCTTTGAAGCGAAGCAAGAGACGAAAGGGATGGAAGAGAGAATGATGGATAAAGGGATGAGGGGAAAGAAAAATTTTCAAATATGTGGTAATTGTGGGAAGAAACGTCACGGAACTTGCCTAAAGGGAATGGGAGTTTGTTATAAGTGTAGAGAAAAAGGACACAAAGTGCATGACTGCAAGGGTAAGAAAATGGTTTCAAATGTACAATGCTTCTTCTGCAAGGATTGGGGACACTACGCAAACCAATGTCCAAATCATCAGAGTATGCCCCAAATGATGTTATTGGATAATAATCAAGTTATGATACTACCACAGATGAGGAGTAATGATTAGAGTTCTTATGTTGTTATTAATGAATTTTGTAATTTGAGTGTTGTATCAATGATGTACTGGTTATAATAATTATGGAGTATATAAGGATTGTACTGCAGTACTATTTCATCAAGGACTTGAGATTGTGTGGAACCAAGAAAAGTGACTCCACAGTAGGTTAAATTTTTGGAAAATATATGGTTGAGAGAAAGATAAACCATAATATGGTTCTGATACCGAGATAGTGATTTTGGAATAAGACGTGATTGATTTGGATAAATTATATTGGATATTCTTAACCTCCTTGAAACTGATTGATGCTTTGTATACATTTTTTTTGATAGGAGGAGTATATCTAGTATTCTATAAGGAATAAGGGATCATGGTAATTCAGTATGTTTAAAAAGAATACATGATGAAGGTGTTCACATGTTGTTACATGGAAAAAAGGATCTTCATTATGTTTACCTTCCTTATAAAATTTGAAATGTGAGCTGGACAGAAGTATTTTGGATAACTATAAAGGTTGGAATGGATTAAGTTGATCTTTGGATAGTATTGTTTAAGGTTAAAAATAATTATGAAGATTTTTTTTGGAATATTATAATACTATAGTTTTAAGAAAAGGACAACCTGCAGGGTGGGGCATAACCTGACGCGTCGGACAAAGCTGCAGGAATTGAACCCACAACCATTGTGCGACAGGCCTTTATTTACTACCACTAGCCTACAGGAAGTCCCTGGTTATTAAAAAATAATTTTACTAATCTAAATGGTATGTGTTAACATTTGGAACCTTATACAATTAGGATAAGTATAATATTTTTGGGTTCTATTATCTTTTGAGTGAAAGGTCAGTTGAAGGTTGAAACTCTAATTGTCAAGCATAAATATATATATACCTATCTGTTATTCAATTAATAAATTAATTCTTAAACTTTAGTAAAGGGATATTAAAACAAAAAAATGTTTTACCCTAATACCTTATGTCTTATTGAACTGATGATATTTTAAATCAACATAGATTGAAGGATTTGAGGCCCTCAATTTGACAGTTGATTGTTATTGATGACATCAATCACTCCCTACAAATATATAATTTTTCCTCCAATTATATGTCTCTAATTGTCACCAATGTTATCCTTATCGAGATCATAATTTGGTGGTGACTTTCTTATTTCCATTTCCCTCTTATTAAGGATAAATTTTATTAACCTTATTTCCGATGTGGGTTTTCCACAAAGGTATTTTATCTTTTCAACCTTTTATTTTCAAAGAAAAATTTCAAATTGCGAGGACGCAATTTATTGAAGGAGGGGAGAATGTAACACCCCGAGCTTCCATGATACGCTTCTCATTTAAGAATGCAATAGCTTGCATGGTACGCAAGTTCGAGTTCTAACACACCGCGACTAATCAAAGTAGTCGTTATGAATAGTAATAACCACTTTTTAAAATTATAGAAATTTTATATTTCAAAATGGACTTCATTTTTTTATTCATAATATTGAAATTATCCTAAGTTTAATTTTTTGCAACTTTCTGAGAACTTCCAATATTTTATGAATAGTGATAAATACTTAAAACAACTTTTTTAATCAAAATAATTTATTGTGATAAATTTTACTGTTTATTGGTTTAAAAGTATAATTAGAATATATTTTTACCATTTTATCCAATGGTGGTCATTAGAATTAATTTAACATTGAAATTGGACATAAACAATTGCCAATCTTTTGATATAAATTGTTTCTTAAAAACACGCTATTTGTTGTGACAGTGGGAATTGATTATAAAATTAATTAATGCAACTTATATGTTTGGAATTTTGTAAAATAGACATCATTTTTGAATTCAGAATATCAATTATAGCTTAGGGTGAAATTTTGGCATTGTTCAGAAAAACTTCAATTTTTGATGAATAGTGAAACCACTAAGTTGTAGTTAAATAACTGATTTTTCGCTTAAATGAAATATTACCACTTCTGTGATTTGATTTTCAAAAATCCTAGATACATGGTTGTCATTAAGAAGTAAAATGTGGTTCAATGAGATTAAAATAATTTTTTGGTGAATAGTAACTTTTAAGTTCTTAATCGCGAATAGAGGTAATTAGTGTAGTTTAAGGTAAAAATAATGTTTTAATAATATGATATGAGCTTGAAACTTGTCTTAATCCTATTGGATGAGTCTTGGCCGACCCAAACAACCCATGGGTCAACTTGGGGACCCGATGGAGCCACTTTAGTTAGAAAATGACATAAATACCTTTTATTTAATGTTAAAGTAAAAAATGACACAAACATAAAATGTTTTACTAGAACAATTTTTACATGGGGTTATACAAGTCATATTTTTGACTATAGATATTAATTGGAAAGATAAAAATATTTCCTACATCATAGTATTTTTTTTATAATTTTTATACATTAAATAAATTAAATTATTTATGACATCATGATGATGCAGCGATGACATCATTATTTAACGATTTAAATAAAATGAGAAGATAATGTAATATCCAAGGCTTACACTTTTCCAAAGCCTATTGGATGGGTAGATTTCGAACCCTTATCACCTTAGCCACGAATTATATAAGTGTGGGACCTTTAGAATCGGAAAAGCATTGTGTAATAATGTAACATTTCAATCTTTCCAAAAGAGCCCCTCCTCTCCACTTATAAAAGGCCCCCACCTCTCCCACCTCATTTACACCTTCAAGCCATTTAGATTGGCCAACATCTGCCCAAATACTCTCCCAACTTCCCTCTCTTACTCCTAGAAGCCTCACTTTGGGCAGAACTCTTCCCAAGGAAGCCTTTGGCTCAAATCAAAAAGAGTTACCCGATTTTGAGGTAATGTCTTCTCTAATGTTGTTTTGTTTTATTTTTCTTCTCCAACCCCATAAACTCTTTTTATTCATTTCTTTTGTAACAACACCAGTATCCTCAATATACTAGGATGTTGGTATAAGAAGGATTCTAGCTACACTTACACACACCTACATCTAATGGTTAAAGAACAAACGGTTTCTGTGGATGGAGAATTTCTGCCTCACGAAATGATGATTGTTCAACACTCATATAACACCTTCAAAGGTGGCCATTAAGATGTCACTATATTTATATATGATATATAATGTGTTTATGTTTTACTTATGCTTCTGTATTTCTTATTTATGGCATACTTTATGATTTCCATTATGGGTAAAACGCGATAATTTCATTTTAGGATGTGCGGACTACCGCCCCCTCAAAGTGATTTGAATCGTTAATGCCATATGTGGGATGTATAAAGGATGGAGTAAAATGGTATTATACACTATATTATACTGGAATTATATTATACATTTATATCATTATGATTTCATTCCATTAAATATGAAATTGAAATGAAAGTAGAGTTCATGCGTACGTACAGCTTACCGTCTCCATGAACGGTGCATTTCATTTCCTACCTCTAAATGTTATGTAATATTATAAATGAATGTATATACTGGATATATAAGATATATATGACATCTAGATCATGAATATAATTCTGGAGATAATGGATATTCTACCACATAAACAACTTGTAATTATAAGAAGTTTATTGTTGACTCAAGTACTAAAGATCGACAAAACGACCGTTATTAACTTAAATAATTACATAATGTTCATATCATTGTAATAAGTGATATAATAAAGATAATGAAATTGAAAATGGTTCTTAATAAGGTATATATTAACTCTAGTTTATTATTCAGGAGGTTAAAGAACGGTTGAGTCATGTCAGACATGAGGTAAGGGTTTACATCACAACCTCTTCATTATCCAAGGTTGTTTATACATAATTATCTACTGGGACCTCGTTATCATCCACATCCATGTTTCTTCAAAATATATTTCAAAACATTTTTATTATTTACAATAATATGGGTTAAAGTCATTTATACCCTTTTTGACTTTTTATAAGAGGAATCTTTCCATTGTTTTCAAAACAAGGTCCTTTTTAACCTTTTCGACAGAATTAAGGTAAGAATGTTTTTTTTAACTTGTACGGTGGGTGCGGTTATTTTCCGCCGTTATAAAATCTTCAAAGTTTTCCTTACAAGATTATAAGAATATTTTCAAGAAAATTTTTTATTTTATGATTTCAAAAATAGAAAGAGATATTTCTCTAAAATATGTTTTGATTTCATCTATGTCAACATCCTTTGATGGATTTTACGCTTATTTGAAGTTGATCTATTGTGATACAAAACTTCTATATTGTATTGAAGGTTTTGTGATATGTTTGACTATGGATGTGCTATTTTTATACCATTTTTTGTTTATGGTAAAATTATTGACATTTCGTATGCTAGTTTTAATACGAATGTTTATGTTATGTTTAAACCTTTTCATATGGGAATGCATTGGACTTAATATGTGACGGGTGGAGCCCGCTATAGCTCGTTGATGCATCGACAGGTCTCATGAGACAAAGTAGTGTCTTGGCACGAGGCCTTGACAAAATCTTATTTTTGGTCTTGGCACGAGGCCTTGGCTACATGGTTATGATAGTCTTGCATTATGAATTCCATCATTATGAAAGTGGTTATTGATATTGCATGTGATTATTCGACCAGTAGAATATCCATGTGAAGAAGTATATGGCATTATCTCATTTTAATTTTGCCATATTATGTTGAAGTTCAAGTCTAAAAGGCTTTTTTTTAGTTATACATTGCCTTAAATGTTAATGTTTATTTATGAAAGCTTCCGCAATATTGTTATCTTTACTGAGCATCTGATCTCACCCCTTTCAATGTTTTAATATTTTCCAGGATGTGAAGAAGTATTTTAGGAATGACATGCAGGGATAGTCAGAAGAGGATATGAGTGTGGACTATGAAGACCATGTTATTGTAGTTTGTTTACTTTTTTATGTAATGAAGGACTTATGAATGTATCTAGTGTTTCCAAGGCTACTAAACTAATCGGTCTTTCGAGACTTGATCTTTTGTGATCATGCCAATGTTACGAAGTAATGCACCGACTCTGGGTAGCTGGGGTTGGGGCGTTACAGTTGGTATCAGAGGCAGTTTAGTACTAACCTTGGAAGCTATATTTAGATAAACTCTGATTAGAGCACATAGCCCAAGGATAGACTTTTAGTATTAGTATAGAAGAACTTCCTAGAATTTTGGTATTATAGAGATTTTGTGAGTTTTCCGAGCAATACATCCCTGTCTGGATACGAGCAGGTAGAGGCGGCTCTGGCATAGATGTACCTAGGGGTAAAACCCGAAAACACCGCTTTAAGCTAGACTCGAACGGGAACTGGTGCACGACAACAGGCCTTTGGTGCACTCTTGGTTACGACACTCCCGGGGGATATGCTTAGGATAATTCTCGTTTTCTTTACAAACCACTATGAATGGTTATGAGTATATACTTTCTCAAAGAAAACCTTTTTATGATTATGGATTATATCCATAAATAGTTCAATTTATGTTAAGTGTTTTATAAATATGGTATTATGTATTTTGATTCATAAACTAACCTAGTTTATGCCATTTTATAGAAATGGTGCCCAGTAGAAGGAATGTGAACTCCAGCAATATGTATGATCCAAAGAGTAAGAAGGATCGTATCTTTCACGGTATTAAGCCAACATTTCGAAGGGAAATAGTCTCCCATGTGTTCTCAACATACGAAGAAATAGTATCATGTGTTAAAAAGATAAGTAAAGAATTCTCTGAGTCCTATGGCTTTGAAGCAAAGCAAGAGACGAAAGGGATGGAAGAGAGAATGATGGATAAAGGGATGAGGGGAAAGAAAAATTTTCAAATATGTGGTAATTGTGGGAAGAAACATCATGGAACTTGCCTAAAGGGAATGGGAGTTTGTTATAAGTGTAGAGAAAAAGGACACAAAGTGCATGACTGCAAGGGTAAGAAAATGGTTTCAAATGTACAATGCTTCTTCTGCAAGGATTGGGGACACTACGCAAACCAATGTCCAAATCATCAGAGTATGCCCCAAATGATGTTATTGGATAATAATCAAGTTATGATACTACCACAGATGAGGAGTAATGATTAGAGTTCTTATGTTGTTATTAATGAATTTTGTAATTTGAGTGTTGTATCAATGATGTACTGGTTATAATAATTATGGAGTATATAAGGATTGTACTGCAGTACTATTTCATCAAGGACTTGAGATTGTGTAGAACCAAGAAAAGTGACTCCACAGTAGGTTAAATTTTTGGAAAATATATGTTTTAGAGAAAGATAAACCATAATATGGTTCTGATACCAAGATAGTGATTTTGGAATAAGACGTGATTGATTTGGATAAATTATATTGGATATTCTTAACTTCCTTGAAAATGATTGATGATTTGTATACAATTTTTTTGATAGGAGGAGTATATCTAGTATTCTATAAGGAATAAGGGATCATGGTAATTCAGTATGTTTAAAAAGAATACATGATGAAGGTGTTCACATGTTGTTACATGGAAAAAAGGATCTTCATTATGTTTACCTTCCTAATAAAATTTGGAATGTGAGCTGGACAGAAGTATTTTGGATAACTATAAAGGTTGGAATGGATTAAGTTGATCTTTGGATAGTATTGTTTAAGGTTAAAAAAATTATGAAGATTATTTTTGGAATATTATAATACTATAGTTTTAGGAAAAGGAAAACCTGCAGGGTGGGGCATAACCTGACGCGTCGGACAAAGCTGCAGGAATTGAACCCACAACCATAGTGCGACAGGCCTTTATTTACTACCACTAGCCTACAGGAAGTCCTTGGTTATTAAAAAATAATTTTACTAATCTAAATGGTATGTGTTAACATTTGGAACCTTATACAATTAGGATAAGTATAATATTTTTGGGTTCTATTATCTTTTGAGTGAAAGGTGAGTTGAAGGTTGAAACTCTAATTGTCAAGAATAAATATATATATATACCTATCTGTTATTCAATTAAAAAATTAATTCTTAAAATTTAGTAAAGGGATATTAAAACAATTTTTTTTACCCTAATACATTATGTCTTGTTGAACTGATGATATTTTAAATCAACATAGATTGAAGGATTTGAGGCCCTCAATTTGACAGTTGATTGTTATTGATGACCTCAATCACTCCCTACAAATATTTACGTTTTTCCTCCAATTATATGTCTCTAATTTCAACCAATGTTCTCCTTATCGAGATCATAATTTGGTGGTGACTTTCTTATTTCCATTTCCCTCTTATTAAGGATAAATTTTATTAACCTTATTTCCGATGTGGGTTTTCCACAAAGGTATTTTATCTTTTCAACCTTTTATTTTCAAAGAAAAATTTCAAATTGCGAGGACGCAATTTATTGAAGGAGGGGAGAATGTAACACCCCGAGCTTCCATGATACGCTTCTCATTTAATAATGCAATAGCTTGCATGGTACGCAAGTTCGAGTTCTAACACACCGCGACTAATCAAAGTAGTCGTTATGAATAGTAATAACCACTTTTTAAAATTATAGAAATTTTATATTTCAAAATGGACTTCATTTTTTTATTCGTAATATCGAAATTATCCTAAGTTTAATTTTTTGCAACTTTCTGAGAACTTCCAATATTTTATGAATAGTGATAAATACTTAAAACAACTTTTTTAATCAAAATAATTTATTGTGATAAATTATACTATTTATTGGTTTCAAAGTATAATTAGAATATATTTTTACCATTTTATCCAATGGTGGTCATTAGAATGAATTTAACATTGAAATTGGACATAAACAATTGCCAATCTTTTGATATAAATTGTTTCTTAAAAACACGCTATTTGTCGTGACAGCGGGAATTGATTATAAAATTAATTAAGGCAACTTATATGTTTGGAATTTTTTAAAATAGACATCATTTTTGAATTCGGAATATCAATTATAGCTTAGGGTGAAATTTTGGGATTGTTCAGAAAAACATCAATTTTTGATGAATAGTGAAACCACTAAGTGGTAGTTAAATAACTGATTTTTCGTTTAAATGAAATATTACCACTTCTGTGATTTAATTTTCAAAAATTCGACATACATGGTTGTCATTAAGAAGTAAAATGTGGTTCAATGAGATTAAAATAATTTTTTGGTGAATAGTAACCTTTAAGTTCTTAATCGCGATTAGAGGTAATTATTGTAGTTTAAGGTAAAAATAATGTTTTAATAATATGAGATGAGCTTGAAACTTGTCCTACTCCTATTGGATGAGTCATGGCCGACCAAGACAACCCATGGGTCAACTTGGGGACCCCATGGAGCCACTTTAGTTAGAAAATGACATAAATACCTTTTATTTAATGTTAAATTAAAAAATCACACAAACATAAAATGTTTTACTAGAACAATTTTTACATAGGGTTATACAAGTCATATTTTTGACTATAAATATTAATTGGAAAGATAAAACGATTTCCTACATCATAGTATTTTTTTTATAATTTTTAGACATTAAATAAATTAAATTATTTATGACATCATGATGATGCAGCGATGACATCATTATTTAACGATTTAAATAAAATGAGAAGATAATGTAAAATACAAGGCTTAAACTTGTCCAAAGCCTATTGTATGGGTATCTTTCGAACCCTTATCACCTTATCCATGACTTATATAAGTGTGGGACCTTTAGAATCCGAAAAGCATTGTGTAATAATGTAACATTTCAATCTTTCCAAAAGAGCCCCTCCTCTCCACTTATAAAAGGCCCCCACCTCTCCCACCTCATTTACACCTTCAAGCCATTTGGCTCGGCCAACCTCTGCCCAAATACTCTCCCAACTTCCCTCTCTTACTTCTAGAAGCCTCACTTTGGGCAGAACGCTTCCCAAGGAATCCTTTGGCTCAAATCAAAAAGAGTTACCCGATTTTGAGGTAATGTCCACTCTAATGTTGTTTTGTTTTATTTTTCTTCTCCAACCCCATAAACTCTTTTTATTCATTTCTTTTGTAACAAAACCAGTATCCTCAATATACTAGTATGTTTTTATAAGAAGAATTCGAGCTACATTTACACACACCTACATCTAATGGTTAAAGAACAAACGGTTTCTGTGGATGGCGAATTTCTGCCTCACGAAATGATGATTGTTCAACACTCATATAACACCTTCAAAGGTGGCAATTAAGATGTCACTATATTTATATATGATATATAATGTGTTTATGTTTTACTTATGCTTCTGTATTTCTCATTTATGGAATACTTTATGATTTCCATTATGGGTAAAACGCAATAATTTCATTTTAGGATGTGCGGACTACCGCCCCCTCAAAGTGATTTGAATCGTTAATGCCATATGTGGGATGTATAAAGGATGTAGTAAATGGTATTATACACTATATTATACTGGAATTATATTATACATTTATATCATTATGATTTCGTTCCATTAAATATGAAATTGAAATGAAAGTAGCGTTCATGCGTACGTACGGCTTACCGTCTCCATGAACGGTGCATTTCATTTCCTACCTCTAAATGTTATGTAATATTATAAATGAATGTATATACTGGATATATAAGATATATATGACATCTAGATCATGAATATAATTCTGGAGATAATGGATATTCTACCACATAAACAACTTGTAATTATAAGAAGTTTATTGTTGACTCAAGTACCAAAGATCGACAAAACGACCGTTATTAACTTAAATAATTACATAATGTTCATATCATTGTAATAAGTGATATAATAAGGATAGTGAAATTGAAAATGGTTCTTAATATGGTATATATTAACTCTAGTTTATTATTCAGGAGGTTAAATAACGGTTGAGTCAGGTCAGACACGAGGTAAGGGTTTACTTCACAACCTCTTCATTATCCAAGGTTGTTTATACATAATTATCTACTGGGACCTCGTTATCATACACATCCATGTTTCTTCAAAATATATTTCAAAACATTTTTATTATTTACAATAATATGGGTTAAAGTCATTTATACCCTTTTTGACTTTTTATAAGAGGAATCTTTCCGTCGTTTTCAAAACAAGGTCCTCTTTAACCTTTTCGACGGAATTAAGGTAAGAATGTTCTTTTTAACTTGTACGGTGGGTGCGGTTATTTTCCGCCGTTATAAAATCTTCAAATTTTTCCTTACAAGCTTATAAGAATATTTTCAAGAAAATGTTTTATTTTATGATTTCAAAAATAGAAAGATATATTTCTCTAAAATATGTTTTGATTTCATCTATGTCAACATCCTTTGATGGATTTTATGCTTATTTGAAGTTGATTTATTGTGATACAAAACATCTATATTGTATTGAAGGTTTTGTGATATGTTTGACTATGGATGGGCTATGTTTATACCATTCATAGTTTATGGTAAAATTATTGACATTTCGTATGCTAGTTTTAATACGAATGTTTATGTTATGTTTAAACCTTTTCATATGGGAATGCATTGGACTTAATATGTGACGGGTGGAGCCCGCTATAGCTCCTCGATGCATCGGCAGGTCTCATGAGACAAACTAGTGTCTTGGCACGAGGCCTTGACAAAATCTTATTTGTGGTCTTGGCACGAGGCCTTGGCTATGTGGTTATGATAGTCTGGCATTATGAATTCCATCATTATGAAAGTGGTTATTGATATTGCATGTGATTATTCGACCAGTAGAATATCCATGTGAAGAAGTATATGGCATTATCTCATTTTACTTTTTCCATATTATGTTGAAGTTCAAGTTTAAAAGGATTTTTTTTAGTTATACATTGCCTCAAATGTTAATGTTTATTTATGAAAGCTTCTGCAATATTGTTATCCTTACTGAGCATCTGAGCTCACCCCTTTCAATGTTTTAATATTTTCCAGGATGTGAAGAAGTATTTTAGGAATGACCTGCAGGGATAGTCAGAAGAGGATATGAGTGTGGACTATTAAGACCATGTTATTGTAGTTTGTTTACTTTTTGATGTAATGAAAGACTTATGAATGTATCTAGTGTTTCCAAGGCTACTAAAGTAATCGGTCTTTCGAGACTTGATCTTTTGTGATCATGCCAATGTTACGAAGTAATGCACCGACTCTGGGTAGCTGGGGTCGGGGCGTTACATAACCTTATCAAATTTAGTCATTATCCTATTTGTTATTATCCCAACCATGAATATTAAAACATATTAACCACATTCCTCCCATAATTTTTTATGATGACATCATTATTGTGAAATATTGACTTCGAAATTAAAACCAATAGACACAAACAAGCACACATACTCAGTCACACACACACACATATATAATATAAAGAAAATATTATCTAATATATAATTTTTTATCAATAATTTCACATATTTAATTATAATTGAATCATATATCAATAAGTGATCATTGATAAATTTTTTCCGTGACCAATATTTCCATATATATACTATCAAAACATAAATAATAAATAATAAATATGAATAAATATTTTATAAAATATAATAAAAATTATTTTTTATCAATTTTATAAGTTATTTGTGAACTACTCCTATGAAATTAAAAATACAATATAATGTGAATTTATGTGGGCTGAACATCTATAACAACCAAAAAACAACTATAATATAAAAAATTCATATTTAATTAAATTATAATTAATATTAGTTTATAATTATATTTTTCAACTTTCCAATCTAGTAATATAAAATACTAGCACCCAATCTCTATATTTTCCAAACTATCACATTTATAAATATATGTTACTCAAGGATATTTATTTAGATATTGAACAATTGTTTAAATTTATTTGAGATCTGTAAGACCATAAATATATGTGGTCTCATTTTTAAGGAAAATAATTTGTAGATATCTAATTAAATACATAATATATTAAGTCACTTGAAGAAACATTTATTTCAAAAAAGAAAGTGAAACATAAATTTTTTCTATTTAGAAGACAACTATAAGATAGGTACACTGAGCTTATAAAAAATAGCAATATCCCTGATATATTTTTGGAAAATTATCAATGTGTTGTCTCTCTGAAAAATATCTGACATCATATGAAACTAATTAATACTATCCAATGAAGATGAAATTTTGGACAATATTTTTATCCAATCTGAAATCTCAAAAGTATCCAAAGTTATTGGTTTATAAACCTTTTTGCCTTTATATGAAATAATTTATTTTAGATAATCCAATATAAATTAAATATAAGAAAAATATTATATGTAATTTTGAATAAAATTTAAATAATATAAAAAAAACAATAAATACCTAATATGTCAGATGATGAGGAAGGCTAGCCGATTAAAGTAAAAAAATTACTCAAATAATTTCCAAATCTAGTAACATTTTGTATATGAATTAGAAAATGTAAATTTTGATTAATAATATCATGTATTGATACTATAAACTTACCCATAATCATAGGCTAGTAATTTACAGAATCCTCAAAAATACATGCGACTCTATATGCTATAATTTGGACATGGGGATCTCTAGCATATAAATCCCAACAGAAGGATGGGTCTGAATGAGGATGTGAAGGTTCTGGATAGAAAGGATTCATAGTTTGTGATTGTATAATAATTTTTCATACATAACATGCCCAAAAAATTTAATTTGGTCATAGATGCATTGTTTTAAGTCATTCATCTCTGAATTTATGGAATCTATTTATGTGTCCCTCAATTTATAACATTGAAGACCAACAAGTCTCCTAATTCTGAAACTCACCTAATATCCCCTTATATTGATAGAGTGATCAGGATTCCCCAAACTAGTAGGTATAATTTCCATCATACCATTTGTGATATAACTCTCATGCATCTCATTCTATTGATGGTCATCTAGAAATGATTATATAAAATGGTATATTAGTCTTATTAATTTAAAATTTTAATCCATTATAGGAAGAAAAAAATTAATTTCAAACAATTATATCTGTTACATTATTTTATGTCTCTATAAGATACATTTAATTTTTTTCCTTCTCGCTCATTACAATTTTTAATAGGGAATGGTGGGAGATCGAGGAACATAGTATACCTATTATGATCCACCACTAGATTTATCTCTTAATGCATCAAACAATTATTCAATAATTTTTTCATCCAGAAAATGATATCATTTACAAGATAAACTATAAGTGTTCAAATTCTTTAACTGGATATCTTGATGAGATCTCATGCATGCCTATTGTGTAAAAAATTACTAATAATTAATTAGGAAATATAATTAAAAAATTAAAAAATACAATAACTAACCAAAAATAAATTATATATCACATCAGATTGATTAAAATTTACTCCATGTCTCTACATCTAAAAATCCATACTTGAAAAAATGTGATTTTATTTTGTAACTTCCAATAAACATACATTTTTGTCAATTTTATTTAAAAATGTATTTATTAATCCGAAGCTAAATATATTCAAATTATCTTAAATAATTTTGTTGACTATAAAATGAATTTTACCAATAATAGGTGATATTAAAAATTAATCAAATAGAATATTTAATATTCCAAGAAGGAGATAAAAATAAATCAATTGCGATGTTCCACAATTATCAAATTCCACATCCAATATTCAGTGATATTGTTTATGGAATTCCAGTCAAAATATATAATACTAATCCTAGAATGGTTCTGCAGGGTGATGTTAAACATAAACTATGTTGCATTTGGTCCGGTTGGGCTATTACCATCATCAAAATCTATAGGTATCCTATACTATCCATGAGTAAATAATACCATCAGTAAACATGTTATCCCTTATCACTATAAATTGGAATCTGTTTTTCTAGAGAAGAAGAAGAAAACTCTACCATATGAGGAATACAAGTAGTCCTAAAAATATTTTTTATAAATTTAATGTTTACTTGGATTAAATAATTTAATTATTTAATATTTAATAACATGAAAATTACTAACCTATACCTCGATAAATGTTTATTTTAATGTGTTTTTTCATTAAAATAGACAAATGTAATGATATTCTTAATACGTTCATATTATTCTAAAATTGAATATTTAAAAACACTAAACACAAAATATATGAGTAAAGAAACAATGTAATATATGAATATGTTTTTAACAAAATTATGTCATGATTCTTAATATAAAAATATGAATCATAAATGATTATTTATAAAAATTTACTCTAAAACTATAAAAATGACCAATATTTATAAATATGAATATCATTGTTACAAAAATGTGTTTTTATATTAATAAATTTATCAAAAACATAATTATTTATGTTTGGGGTATTAATTAACATTTTAAAGAATAACTATTTAATATAAAATGTAACATATAAGTCTGATAAATAATCAATATATATAGAATTAAGAATCAAAATTAAAAAAATAGTGTTCTTACACATGTAAATTTCAAAAGAAATAAATTATAAATATTTACCATAATAATTAGGGGAGTAATTTAGTATTTTTATATATCCCATCATTATGATCATTTCATATAGCGTGAAATCTTCCTGCAATATAGTCACTATTTTTTTCAAAAATAATGTAATAGATTGGGAAACCATACATAAATGTATAATAGCATCATCATCATCATCCCCAAAATGAATTCTTTTCCCTTGAAAAAAATGGACCACTGATAATTCGATTGATTAACAACATTAAATATTTGTTTTTTATGTATCCCCATGATTAATGGTTCCTCTTTGAAACTAAATCTTTTCAAATCAACCATTGTAAAACCATAATCATCATGTTTCACTCTGTTGTTACTATAAACCCATTTTCACATAAAAATTGATTCTTGAAATATATTATAATCAGGTAACGACTCTAATTTTTCTATATATTAATTCAGAATATTGTGTAGATTATATTCAATGATAGCTGCTGATACTATGTGATATTCTGAGGCCCTATGAGCCTATATTTAATATTTTAAATATCTTAAAGATATTCAATATCATGTCTATCCATTTTTCTGAAAAAATGTTTAATATCTCTTAGATGTGTACATGAATGTTTATCAGCATATTTACATTTCATCATTGTATGGCCTTGGAGATGTGTGTGTGTGTGTTTGTGTGTGTGTGTGTGTGTTTAGGATATGGCCTCCCATGTGTGTGATATGCCTTCTCAGTGCGGGTCTCAATCCCCTAGCCTCATGGAGGTTGGACTATTGTATTCATAAAATAGGCTCAATTAAAAAATGTTTTTGAAATAGTGGCATAAGAGGAGTCTAATCAACCTTATGACCAAAGATAGTGAGATTAGCTTGGGGAAACATTGTTTTTTTAGTTGAGTTCAGATCTCAAGACATAGATTTATATGTTGTTGTGGTAGCCGACATATCCATATACCAAGAATTTAATATCCCTCTTGTTGACATAGTATATATATGCTCTGGTTACAGGTGAAAACACTGGTACAAGTATCATATAATAATGTGTGGTTTACATACCCTACTTGAGTCTAATCTCAAGAGATACTAATTAATACAGGAACCTATGGCCTTTTTAGGATTCCTCTATGAATATTCCTTACTAGGATTCAACACAAGGATCATAAAGATGATCCCATGAGTAATGAGGATTCAATAATAGGAATTTGTTAAGAGGTATTACTTTTAATGGGTGTACCAGTTTTACCACCACCCAATATGCAGTATATGGTATCAATAATACCATCAGATGAGGTCCGTAAGATGAGAACAGGTCAGGGGTGTTTGAGAAAATGAAACCTATGGTTATGAGTTCTTCTTGAAACATAGGTGGTTGAGGATTGGATTGAGTGGGTGAGATGAATCTTCAATCATTTTAGGAAACCTGGCGAATAGATGGCCATCTGATAAGCAATCCATCTCCAAGGATTAGTCCGTTGATGGTGGGGCTTAGTGAAACAATTGTTTGATGAGGCGATTCATGTGTGGTCATAGTTTGAGTGTCTATTCAGAGATGATTTTTCTTTATCTATTTTGAGTTATTTTTCATCTAGGATCTATTACGTCTTTACTAGTGCATATAACTATGATTGAGTATTCTTCAAGGTTCACAAACCTCTCTCAGTACATAATGGATATGGTACAAGATTAGTTCTTTTGGAATCAGAAATTTGAGTGAGGACTACACAGAGACATCTAAGAAAACATGATATCTCAATGAATTATTACCTATAATGGGTTTTTAAAGTGTGAATTGGTGGTAAAGAATTTCCATGTTGAGTAGATGTAGATAGTTAGTTCATGGAGTGGGAACACCATAGTTGTGTCTTTACTGGTACGATGCTGAATACAGACCCAGGGACATGGATTTTCAAGACAATTCAAAAGATAATTTCAGGGTAGAGGTTCTATGGATCATATATGATAAAATATATCTGTTCAACCAATAGAGAGGCATTTATACTCTTTTGATGGTTGGAGACATTTTGAATGACAATTATGATATCAGTGCACAAATAACATAGAGATAGTAGATGGTCCACATATTCAAGGTTAAAGGAATGATAATGAATGTCTATAGTGTGGATAATGTGGAAGAGAATATAAAAGATCAACTGTAGGAGTAAAATATTCAGAAATGTTACCACCACCACCCCTAGGTGGTCTAGGTGAGGCTCTATGAGCAAGGGGATAGGGGTGAGATAATTTATAGGTGGTCTATGATTATGAACCAAAGGATATAGGGATAATATACATTTTGATCTATGCTTTTTTATCCATAACTATAGTACTCATAGACATAGGTGAAAGTAATTCCTTTATTTTCAATTTTCTTTTTTGAGACCTATAAATTTCAGTACATTCATTGGATCAACCCTAACACTTGGGGACTCTTACTAGTGGGGAGTCAGTGATCACACACTACTCCCATTGGTGTAAACTAACTCATGGTGGTTATAGTTTCCTTTGGGATCTAATTTTAGTAGTGATGATGCATTATGATGTCGTATTAGTCATGGGATGGTTACCAAATTTTCATTCCCTGATAGATTTTTTATGCGAAGGATTCATCATTTCCATAGTGGGGGAATGATTTTATTCCATTATGGATGAAATTTAAAACCTTTTAGAGAATGAAGGATTCATTTCAAGGAGGGTGCATCCAATCAGTCATCAATTGTCTAGCATGACCCATTGTACAAAGGATGATATTTTTTTTGTTTTTTGGTGGTGGTGGTAGAATATGAGGAAATATTTCCTTGTGACATTTAAGATTACCTTCTTAATGGGAGGTATAATTATATATTTATCTAAACCCTTAGATGACCCCAGTATTTTTACTAGCATATTAGATGGATCCCACATATATATGTGAATGTAGGATGTAGTTTGATGTCTTAAATAAGAAGTGATTTTACAGGCCCAATGTTACACTATGGGATTCCATAGTATTATTTAATAAGATCGTGGATTGTATCTTGAGGTAGTGTTTGGATTACAATTTCATAAATTAGGTCACTATGATGTACAATTATCCCGTATCTATGATCAAAGAACAGTTCGACTAGTTGACAGGGGCCTGATTGTTCTTGAAGATTGACCTCAGATCAAGCTATCAGCAATTGCAAATACAAGATGTGGATATACTAGGGATGGATTTATTATGTCATTATGGTCACCGTGATTACATGGAGATTTAATTTGGCATGAAAAACCCCCCATAGGTGTTCATGGTACTCATGAACTAGATATTTCAACCTTTTCTAGACCAATTTGTGGTGGTCTTCATCAATGATATCATATTTTAATCAATATCCAAGGATGAACATGTGAGACAAATAATGTTGGTTCTTTGTATCATCTTAGATAACTAGATTTATGAGAACCTCTTACAGTTTCATTTGTATATTTATGAGGTCCACTTTCTGTAACATGTTATCTTAGGAGACGATGTATCATTGTACCCAGAGACAGTTGAGGAATTATTTTCTTGGGAGAAACCTCAGAGTGTTACATAAGTGAGGATATTCCATGAATTGGTAGGATACAATATAATATTCATACCTTATTTATTTATTATATCACCTCCCACAATGGATTTGGCACAAAAGGGGTATCCTTTTGTATTGGAAAAAATGATCCAATGAGCTTTTATAGAGGTTAGGCAATGATTTTTGAGCACTACCATATTGATATTTCAAGAGGATGTTTTCAATTACATAGTGTTCTATGATGCATCGGGGATAGGGTATGGTTTTGTTTTGATGTATTGGAAGTTGGTTATTGCCAATAGATCATATCATTAGAAACCACATGACCAAAACTATGTGACCCATGATATTTAGTTTGTCGAGGTAGTATTCTCACTAAATATGTGGCAACACTACCTTATGGGTGAGATGTTTATCATATTTTCTGAAAAATATATTCTCAAGTATATCTTCTCTCAAAAATATCATAACATGAAATAGAGGTGTGGGATATTTATCACCCAGGAGTATGACCCCAACACTTTCTATACTATTGGAAGGGGAACATGTAAGTAGATTCAGTTAGTAGGAGATCTTGTATGCAGTTGATGAGTGAGGAGTCAAAGATGTTGGCAACATTAATGTTATCCTTTCTTTTTTGGGTAATTCTCAACATATGTCCAATTTATGGTTCCTACTGATCATATTTTACAGAATGTTATGGAGGCATGTAATGGGGATACTCTCTTTGAAACTCCCTATACTCATATTTCCACCGCACATGGTCCTGATGGATTTTCTGAAGGAATGGCATGTGTTGTTCTCTATAAATGATGGATGATGGACTAGTTTTTCTGAGAGAGTATGTGTTATGTGATTTTCATTCTTCACCCATATTGGTGCGTCCATATGGGGATAATATGTAACCAGACCTCTGATGTCATTTTTGGTTTCTAGTAATGAAGACGGGAGTAACAAATCTTTTCCCTTGATGCCTTACATTTTATAAATTAATGGATGGATGCTATATTCTAGTGGGTTTTGGTCGACCCGTTTATGTTCAATATTGGAAGTGGGATGAGATATCTAGGACTCTATGGTTGGGATACCATGTACATGGAGGGAACATGATGACATTTTTTTTCTCATAGACCAACTCACCATGTCAACCCACTTCCTATCTATTCAAGATCAGAATTCAGTAGAGGGATTGTGATGCCTTTACCTTCTTGATATTGTATGAATCTATGGATTTAAATCAATAATAACTTTTAAACATGATTCTCTCTTCAAATACCAATTATGGAAGAGATTAGAGGAGGCCATAATGAATCAGTTGAACTGGAGAATGACATTTCACCCCAAGATTAATTTCCAGATTCAGTAGATAATTCTGGTCCTGGAAGAAATCATGGAGGCTTGGATGTTATATTTTTATTATAGTTCGTAGCATTACCTATAATTGGACGATATTGAATAAATAAATAGATAACACTCCACCATTGGTATTAAAACATTCAAGGTTATGTATGGGAGACCGTACAGGTCTCCACTATGTTGGACTGACTATAGAGAGTCATAACATATTATCTGAGAGTTTGTGTGAGCCATAAAAGAGAAGGTGAAGATAATATAGGATTGGATAAGGCATCTATAAGGCCTTAATAATTCTTATGTATACTGAAGATAGTGGCCTTTGGAGTTTGAGAAGGGATACCATGTGTTCCTAATTGTATAACCTCGACATGGGTTTTGGAGATTTTTGTAGGGCGACATGCTCTCTATGAGATTTATTGGAACTTTCTAGATGTTGTGTAAAGCTGGAATAGTGGTATAGTGTAATCCCTACCACTTAAGTTGGACTGGGTAAACAATTCTTCTATTTGTTAGGGAATAAGATGTATGTGTATGACCCATCACATGTTATCAGGTGGGATGATGTATAAATACAGGATGTGGATACATTTTTAATATACCTTCTAGAGATTTAGGATTATTAGGGGATGATCCCCCTATGGTAACTACTTTAGTGTTTGTTGAGTGGAAGCACATGAATCATTAGGAAAGTAACTTGGATAGGGAGACCCATATGCATGTTTGGTACCCAAATCTCATTGTCCATCCTTTTGTTTTGAATTTATAATACCTAAATCCAAAATGTAGGGAGAATATAATTATTCTGATTTTCCATATAGTCATTTATAATATAGTATAGATTATGTTCGGAGAAAGGCATTGAGACGACATGTGATTCAAAGGCACGGTGAGCCAAAAATTATTTTTTGAAATATATTAATTATATTAAATATCACATGTATGAAAATTTAATGATAAAGTGGAATAAATTTTAAATGAAGGCTCAAATAAAAAATATGAGGCCACTACTAAACTCAGAGAGTGGGATTTACCTTGGTGCGACCCAATATTTATCAACATCAAGTGATTGGTTAAAATCCTTTGTGGACATAAATAATAAAATAATTACATTTTTTTATGTGATCTAGTTATTATCATCAATTCTCAAGGTTTGTCGTATAACTCTAAAAATTGTGATAGATCATTGGACAATGCTTTGGAAAATGAAGATTATGGATCGATGATTCATTACAAAAATGGATTTCTATGATTTCTCCAACAATAATGAAGTAGATTCGTTCTTCATTAGAAATCGATACATCTTAATGTATGAAATTTTTTATTTGTATTTATTCTTTTTTCTTTATTCCTATGTTGAATTAAAATAAATCACATAATGAATTTATTAATGGATTATACATATTTTTGTTGTGGGATAGATATTATTTGGTATTTGGGGTTTCTTTTTAATTTTATTATTGTATATTCATTCATCATTATAATAGAAATGGACTGTGGGAATCCCAACTCCGTAAAGATACATTCCTTATGTTTTTTGGTTTTATCCTACCGTTCTTCATATGTCAATTAGTAGTGTTCCAATTTACTATTGGTTTATTGAATACCATGGTAATAAATTATTGTGAAACTTTTTATCAGCATAATAGATTGATACAGTAGATCATGGTTTAGATCGACAATGGGATCGAGCTGTGATGATGTTGAAGACATATTGGGACAAGATCGGGGATTCACATACATGTTCTTAGGTGTTATTAAAATAGTAGAGCTAAAATATTATTCCTGCGAAAATGGGATGGATGAATATTAAATCTCCGGAAAAGATAGAGCTTTTTAGAAGCATATGTAAGATCCATGAGTAGGAATTGTGGATTATATGGTAGAGGTAGTGACATATTGGAATCCATGTGAAGAACGTTGGGTTCTATGAAATCCCTTACTACACATCATGTAACACATTAAGACATATTGTGTATGTAACATTGGATATGGTTCTAGGGGTACCTTTGGAGTTATATATCATAGGGTTTGTGACACCTATCATATGACGCGTCACTCGGCTAGAAGACTCTACATTTATCGCGGAGAATATGTGGCCAATCATTCATGGACATGGATTGAAGGAGACAGATATGACCAATCGTACATGTACATGGTATGGAGTATAGGGGTTTTGAAATGTTGTGTACTCAAACATGGGCTTAGGAATGGGATGTGATACATAAGTAGAACCATATACATAAGGGGAATGTCAGGTACATCTAGTACATGATGTTAAATTCTTCAATGATTCCTCGGATACCATTTCCAATTTATCTTAGATAAGTTTTGTTAGTGTATGTTCCCATGATCCATTCAATATGAGTTAGTATTGAGTTCCTTAATATGAATAGGATGGTGATCCCCTCCATGGAACTTCATCCTTTGATAAAATTATGAAAATCCCTCCTCGAGGCTTGAAGTGAGATCCTATATCATCAATATTTTCTTATGCGGGGTTCTTGGTATATTTGTGACCAAAACTATATTGGCATTGATACCCTTCATAGAAGGTTATTCTATATTGGGTTATTTTGTTTTACCATAGGGCTCGGAGTGTGATCCCTATCTGTGTATCAACCACTTTAGCACTCCATGTTGTAATTCTTCTGGTGAGCCCAAAGAAGAATGAAATCACCGATGGATTCTAGCAATGTTATCTAACTTGCAGAGTGTATTATCTGGGACAAGTGTTATGTAGATCATTTGAGAAGGAGTCATATGTTGTCTTACAATTGAGATGTTACCTTCAGACTGTGAGCTACATTGATTATATTTTTATATTCTTATCATATATGACATATGTACCTCTAATGAGATGATTATTATTCTTGATGCTATATATTTTTTTGTTTTAGTGTCCTAATTGTTATAGTTATACTCACCCTTTAATGGGATTTTCATACATGTGTCATCTCATATGAAGATGACTTAGTATTTTATAGAGTTTTATTGGGACCAAGACTATGTGAAGATTATTGTTCTTGATATTTTGAGGTGTGACCCTCTGGTTACCAAGATAATAGGAAACTTAGATGTCTTATTATTAGACTTGTTTTTTAGATTCTTTTGGTGGGTTTTTATTGGACCCTCTTCCTTTCGAGTTCTTTGGTATTATACTCTGATTGAGTAATTTTAGATGTATCCATGAATAATTATAAGTTTTTTTACATTAAAATTTGTTATGGGATTTGAGATGTGTGTGTGTAAGTATATTATGCCAGGGCCTCCCATCTGTGTGAGAATCATACTCGGAACTGGTCAACATCCCCTAACTGATTGGAGGTTGTCTTGGTGTTGTCACGACATGGGCCTCTTTGGGATATGTAATGATAAATAAATTTCCCATATATCCATAGGAACTCTAAAATATGTCTTTGATTAAAAAATTGTGCTTTTTTTATTTTGCACTCAAAAAATGAAGTGCTTCACTAACATCCATTACCCACTATTTTGAACAATACATCTATCATCCCAATTTTTTATGTAAAACATGTGACCATTAATATAAAAACCATACCATGTGATCAAATTAAAAGATGGTCCCCCTCCTAACCATTTCATTATTTCGTATTTAGATAAATCAATATTGATATTCTCTTTAAACCATGAAACCCATGTCGTTAATGATAATTTATTAATCACTTTATTTTTATTTTCATTTATTATAGCTTTAATTCATCAATATGAAATGATATATGTGGTTAAACATCCTCTTTTTGGTTACAAATGTATAAATATTACTACAAAACCTTCTTAAGTGGAATGAAAATTACCATTAATCCATGAATCCCACTACCATGACTATAAACAATAAATTTTTTAGACATTGGGAGATCAATATGCTCCACATCATAAAACTAATCAATATAGAACTCAATGACCTGTTCTGATGGGTATTTTTGAAAAATTGATGCCTCCAGTCGATGAGGCTCTTTAACATATCCCTTTAAAATTATCACATATCTTTAAAAAGGATAAATCCAATATAAATAAACCAAACCAAATATTCTTATCTCATGAACCATATGAATCACCAGATGATCCATTATATTAAAATAAAATTGGGGGGAATTACTTTTCTTGTTTAATAAGTATCAGAAAAAGTTCATTGTATAACACTTATAAGAAATTAGGATTGATGAATTTTTTATAAATGGATTTGAAAAAATAAACTAACCTAATGATTGTCACTCTAATATTTGTTAGTAATATAACACTATGTGTGATGACTTACATTTTATTTCATCCATATAAGAAAATCATGACTTTTCATACATATTCATTTAAAATACTTCATTGTCACGAAGTGCTTCACAGTTTAGGAATATCCAATGTGTAATTTAATACCATTAATACACTAATAAAAAATATCCTTCTTATAGTCTCTCAATGTGGGAAAAGCTAGAGGAAAATATGTTATGTTTACATTCATAGTGTGAGTTAACTCAAGACGCATACCCATGGATATCAAGTCCAATCTTACATGAAATCCATATTTTTTCTTTCCTTTTATATCTATATAATTTAAATATAACTATTATATATGTTTTTCTCCAGATAAATTACAATAGTTCTATATTTTACCTCAAAAAATATATATTTCCCCAATCCCCAAATCCTGAAGGTGGTGCTTGCTATTATTAAATTGTCATGATTACAATGAATCAAATCCTAAAGGGCTAATCAGCATAGAAGTTTTGTAAACCAGATTGGATACATGATACTTATTTTACATTGGGGATTAAAATAAAATGAAATACACAACATAATCTAATAAAATATAGCATTGAAAACTCATTCCAAGAATTCATCTTCATATCATAGGGAAATGAAAAAAATTAAGGGTGAGATCAAATGCCATGTATGGGTTATTTATAGTGGAAGAAATAACGAATTAATGAGAATAATCAACATAATAAAGTAAATAACATAAAAACATGACATTTAATCAATAACATGAGTAAGAAACATGACCATGTATATTCTAACAGTCAAATGATCACATGGAATATCAATAAATGAATTCATAAAAATGTAATTTATAATGATAGATATCTAAGACATACCATTTATGATTCATTATAAGTATATAGTAAATTTAGGGCTTCATTAGAAAAACATAATACCATAAAGTCTTCAAACTAAGATTCTAATACTCTTAAGGCTTCATTCCAAAAATCCAAGAAATTGGTAAGGCCTCATCCAAAACCATATATAGTTTGTTTCATGAAACCTACTGATGCATCAAGGGGATATAGTGGGACTTTCCAATCACATTTTAAATCCAATTAAATCCTCATATATTGAATAATCAATTTAATTAATATATATTTTTATCATCTAATATCATTATTGAATAAAAGATAATTATTTTTCAGTATTCCCCATGCCAATCAAATTACATTCAAAGTAAAAACTGAATGTAAAAATGAATTAATGATTAGGAAATAATCTAAACAATCATTAAATAATATTTATATTAATAAAAATATAATATTTCCATTGAAAAATGTATATATAAATGTGACTTTTTTCAAGAGAAAGTTAACAATCACAAAAAAGAATTGAAATTTTTAATGAATATTACCACTTCATAGTTTTTAAGTCAAATCGCCTAAGATGAGATAGTTCCAAGGGAAACATAAAATAAAATTATTTATGAATGATTCATTATTTTAGATTTAAAATGGGTGTAATATACACCACCTAATATAAATGTGTGGTGAATATGGAATAAGTCTCGGAAAAATAAAAATGAGACCAGAAATACCCTTACCTTGCACTCCCTTTTTGTCAAATTCTCTTTCAAATTATGTATACTAGTTTTAATCATCTTATTAAGTTATCTTAAAACCATATTAATATTTATGGTATCATATATTTTCCCTTTATAATAAATTAAGTCCCATTTCTCAACAATCTTTCATTATTTTCATCGTTTTATGTGTCAATTTCTTTATTTTTTAGTATGATTTGACTCGTTATTTTTCATTGCTATTAAATATATCCAGATTTAATCATTTAAAGAATGTAAAAAATTATTGAAAATTATATATATTTAATATATTATTATTTATATTAATCCATATTGTTCAGAGATAGGAAATTAAATACACTGTTCCTGGAGATGGTAGGTCAAACTTTTGCATGAATGTTGTTTCCATTTTCTTATCGTTTTAAAAGAATGAAAGATAAATGAAATATATATATATATTATATATTATAATCTCAGTATCATATTAATTATATATATATTTAACATATTTTTATTTAACTCGTACATAATAAAACATATGTAAAACATGAATGTATCACATCACATTGAGTAGACGGTAGTCTACACATCCACAAACGATGGTATCATATTACAAGAAAATGAAAAACATGGAAGAATCAGTTTTGCAATAATGAAATAAGTATAATGAAATTATATATATAATATATTTCATATATAAACGAAAAATAAATCATTATTATCAACCTTGAAAGTTGGTAATGGAAAAGAGAATGATATTGGTTCGTGAGGCGATACTTTGTCAAACACATGATTGATGATTCTATATCCCATTTTATGGAACTATATGATTTTTTATGTCATTACCTTAACATAAAAACATATTAGTATAATGAGGATACTTATTTTGTTATATAATCATGATATAAGAAAACTTTTAGGATTATATAATGAAATATAATAAAAATGATCAGTGAATATGTTTACCACTTTTTCGGGTGACTCATTTTGGTTTGTACCAAAAGACATACTTGGTTTGATATATGAAAAAATTATGGATTCTATGATTAAGGGAGTTATGCTAGGAGAGTAATTGGTGTTGGTATGGAGTATCCAAATTGTTGGAAAAGAGTGAATAAGTGAGGTGTTGAGTGCCTTTTTATAGGGGATAAGGAGTGACATTTTTGTTTATATATTAAATGAAACTCTTTTTGGAGGTCTCCATTACATAATGTGCCTCAAAATTTTAAAATAATGAATTTTGGGGAATTTATGGTTGATAAAAACCAACAGCATAGAAAAAATATGTGAATTTTAATAATTTTTTTCCTTAACATATAAGTTTCTCGTCTTGTAACATTTTGTTTTCTATTTAGGAAACTAGTTTTCCTAACCTATGTATTTTATCCATTAAGACTATAATAAAATTATACTTGATATAAATTTTTTATCCACTGATTTTAAATAAGATATATAATTTTTCAAATTAAAATCCTAGGCTTATGGAAATTAATTTTAACACAAGTACAAGTAATGTATGTAGCACTACAAAAACAGTAACCTTGCTAACATTGTTTTTAAGTATTTGACAGCAAATATAGTTTTTATTATATAATAATTATCCCAGAAATAGACCATATTTTATATTTAATATAATTTAAAAATAACTTTATAAAGTACATTATTTTTAATAATTTTAAATCATTAATTAAATATCATTTATGATAAAATATCATTAGTATCTATTTTTACATTATTATATTAATTTCAATTAAACAATATAATTAAAATGATGAAATTTAAAAATATTATATTAAAATACATGTATCATTATATATTTATAAAAACCATATGGTATCATAATAATTCACACAATTTTCTTCACTATAAATATATTCAGTATCATTTTTCAATGCCTATTACTAACTAAATAGTTATTTCATTATCATTTATAATGAATTAAAAATAATTATATAATATCTAAAAATTATAGATAAATTTTTATGATAATATTAAACCATTTATATTTCCAAAGGATATGTATAATCAGAAATATGATATCTTTCCATATCTCATGGATTTAGAAATGTTAATGGTATAGAAGGTTTGTTTGTTGTCATTTTCATTACATGACTTATTATATATGTATCATTAAGGGAATAATATCCAAATAAATCATAAAATTATATCCAAGAGTGGATAATGTCTAAATAGTTCCATAAAAGTGTGTTTATACATATTTGTAGGTCATTTTACCCATTATGTTTTTGGTTTTCTCCCTTGGTAAGCTAGTTTTTCTCTTAATCTTTGTACATATTTTTAATTACATTATCTAATATTTTTTGTCATAATTTTTTTAACATAATAAAAATTATAAATTATTATTATTAAAAATTTGGAAATAATTTAACCAAATTAAAATCACATAAGTGGTATAGATTAAATTAAAATTTAACTCTCAGATAGGATAAGAAAGAGGGGGTTTAATGTAAAAATGTTCAGAAGTTTAATTTGTTTATATATAAAAAATCAATAAAAAATGATAAAATTTAAATAAATTTATTTGTAAAATTATAAATAAACTAACAGTACTTTAAACATTATTAAAATTATAATTTAACATAATAAATTTATTAGATGAATATTTAGTTTTGAATTAAAATTTAGTATTTTTTACAATTCATAAAAATTTGAATCATTAGAGAAAAATAATTGAAATTAAAACTAATATAATTTTGACAGACATATATAAAAAATGAATTTTATTTTTTTCATGTAACATTTCTAAATTTTTTTAAAAATAGTTTTAAAATGGTTGTTCAATTAAATGGTGGAAAATAGGCCTTTAGAAAAATATAAAATTTTATATATAAAAATAGATTTTTCTTATATAATATCTATAAAATATATTAGATGAATGTTAAAAATATTTTACTGAATATATAAAATATATATTAAATTAATACTATACAATAGTATTAATTAATTTATTCTATTTGAAACTAAATATATTGTAATGTCTTTGGGGGTTATATTCTCCACACCTTAAGTAAAAAACATCCTCACAATTCAAACATGACCTTTGTAATTGAGGGATTTCTATTTGAAAAAAGAATTGTTGAAAAAAATACAAATAGGATTAATAAAACCTCTTCTTGATAAGAGTTAAAGTGAAATGTGAAGGTAACCAAGAGTTAGGCTTTTGAATAAGGGAAAATTAGTGAAACATTTACATGGAAGAGAAATACAACTATCATGTTCTGATGGAGTGAGATTAGGAACATGTTAATGAGAATGTTGTTGATACAAATTCTATAAACCAGAGGTATGAAAATTGTCATTGATTTCCTAAAAAACGATGATAATATGACAATGTTTTTTTCGAGACCCTTTCCTAGAGTTGAGGAATAATTTCCCATTAAAAATGTTAGGAAATATAATTAAATGACAATTTTATATTTCAAAATCATAATATTATCTTTCAGATGTTCCTGGAAAAAATTATACATTATCTTTTAATAATGGTTTCATCACATGGTGTAGTATTTCATAAATCTCTAAAACCATGTCCAAAGATCAACATAAACCATTTAATAAATTTTTATCTTTATGAAACCTCTAAAATATCAAGGTAAAAAACGTGAGGAGGTCAATGAAATTTTTTTATCCATAAATACTATTTTATATATAATTTCAAATACTTAATGAAAAATAACAACATAAAAACCCTTTTACATTGCATAATTTTTACAAATAGAATATCATTGATTAAAATATTTATAAAAAATAATTATTTAACCCAACCTCAGGAACATTAATCATTTTACTTAATTAGAAGTAATTATATATGATTTAATTTGACCACTTAGCTTTTACTGGGGTATATTCTCTTGGTTGTTGGAGAATTCATTTTTATAGTTTCCCATATCTTCTTAGATGAATCATTTTATAATATAAAATTCATTATATCTCTTCCAATAATAAAAATGGTGGCCTTTTTCACCGCAAATTATAAAAAATGAATTCCATTTTAAGATCTTACCATGGGTTTTCCTTCCAAAAGTATCACGAGTTGGAAAATCCTTCTTTTAATTCTCCCATTTAACCACATTTTGGTCTATTGTCCTCTTCTTCTCTTACTTACCTTTTATTCCATAAGACATAGAGAATTCATTATCTTTATTGATAGCACATACAACTATTTCATAATATGAAGAAAAATTTTGAGACACTTGTGTCCATCATATACCTAACTTAAGAACATAAAATAAATTGTAAATATTTTATTCCATGTTGTTTATAAAATCTATAGCATTCTTTCTAAACATATAACTTTATCTTCATACTCTCTAACACAATAATCTTCCTTATTCATCAAGATAAGAAAAAAAATTTAGATAAATTTATTTCTCATGTGGGAAGTATTTATAAAATAATGCATCCTTAAAATATTTCCATTCCCTATGTTCTATCACTTATTACTTCTTATTCTTCTAGATCAGTGACCACCACTGATTGGTATAATTTTTTTACATTATACACTAAAAGTGTAACATCTTTATTTTCCCCAAAACCCAATTACTGAAATATCTTCTCTAAATACACAATATTTTTATCAACTACAGTTAGATACGTTGTCCAACTAATAGATGGGGGTCTTTGTCAGATAAATTAATCCGACATATGAGAATCTAGATGTGGAACAAATTGATCCATTTGAGCAAAGTTATTTGTTATAACCTGATTAGATTTCTCTAATATATTTATACTATTATAAGATCAAATACCAGTTATATCAACTTCTTCAATAGGGAAACCTCTACATTGTCCATGAGTATTGATACCGTTCTCCCTCCAATGTTCCATCTCTAAACAATGGCATATAATAGATTATATCCTAACACTATGAAATATAATGTATATTTCCAAAACTAGCAAGGTACATAACATATATTTTAACATTTATGCATAGATAATATTGAAATCATAAAAAATGTTTCTTTGGGATGTTATTATATAATTATAATAAATGTATAACCTAGGTTTATGTTCCCTAATCTATCTTTTACTAAATCTAGATTCTATGTTTTTTATTAAACTTTCTCTGATACCAATCGTAGTGCCCAAACCCATGAAGCCTCGATCATGTGTCTTTAACTATTATATTGGCGTGATTATATGTTATCAAATCCCAAAAGGGTTTTTCTATTTAGATTTTTTGGAAACAAGATTACAAATATGATCCCCATTTTACACTAGGGATAAAAAATGCAATACAATACATATAAAACATAATAAATTTCATCCTTGAAAATCATTCCAATAATTCATCTTTATATCCTAGAGAAAGAAAAAAATAAGGGTGAGGTAAAAGGCTCGGTAAAGGTTAAGTATCATGAAATAAATAATGAATAAATGATCATAATCATTAAGAAAAGGTAAATAACTAAAACACATTCCATATAATCATTATCTCAAGCAGGAAACTTGACCATGCATATTTTAACTAATCAAATAAAAACATGGAATATAAATAAATAAATTCATAAAGGTAGAATGAATAATGATTGATTTCTAAAACATACCATCAAGTATTTATGGAAAGATCTAATACTCTCAATTCTTCTTTCCATGAATCTTTTGCATCAAATATTCGTGTCAATAATCAAATATTTTCAATGCTTCATGCAATGAATCCAATAAATGTGTATGCCCTCATCCAAAACCATATTTAGTTTTTCTTATAAAACCAATTAATGCATCGAGAGGGATACAGAGGTCCCTTCAGATAACATATGAAATCCAATGAATTCGTCATATATCTAATAATCTATTTAACTAATCAACATTATTTATCATCAAATATCGATATTTAGTAAAAGATACACATTTATCAATATTTAATCTATTAATAAAATAAAATTCAAAGGAATAAACATATATAAAAATTGAATACTATTTTGGAATTAATCTTATAAATCAAAAAAAAATATGGATATTAAAATAAATATAGAATTTTAAATTAAAAATGATTATATTAATGTGATTGTTTCTAAGGAAAGTAAAAAAAATTATATCGTATGATGAATTTTACCACTTCGTATTTTTCAATTCAATTTAAATTAGATGATATAATTAAAATTGAAAAAGAAAATACCATGAATAATGAATTAAGAATAATATTTAATTCCCAATGGGTAGGATAAATACAACATAAAAGAAATGAGTAGTTAATATGGCATAAGTCTCTTAGAAATATATGTGAGAATAGAAATTACCATATCATAGCGCATTCTTGTTGAATACTCTTTAAAATCCCGTAACATGGTTTTAATAATAATATTAATTTATTTAAAAACAATATTAATGTTTATTATATCATATATTATCCTGTTAAAATAAATTATTACTCTTTTATTAGTAATCTCTTGTTGTTTTCATTGTTTTGGGTGTTAATTGCATTGTTTTTTTTAGTATGTTTGAACGCGTAATTTTTCATTACTATTAAATAGATAATTATTTCCTAATATCCTGAATTTTAATAACTATTTAAATATTATATATATATTAATTATATTTTTGTTCATATTAATCCATTTACTTTGGATATAAACAATTAAAGACATCATTTATGGAGACGATAGACCATACGTACACATGAACATTATTTACAATTTATTGTTGTATTAAAAGATTTAAATTTAAATGATATGTAATTATATTATATTTGAATAATAATATTTATTTCATATAAATGAAATATTATTATTTAAACGTTTTTTAATACATCTAGTGTAAATAGTGAACATATCACATCACTTTGAAGAGGTGGTTGTCCACACATCCACAAATGATGTTAACCTATTCAACCAAAATGAAAAGCATAAATGTATGTGTTATGAAATAATTCTTAAAGAAAAATAAAATTATAAATATCATATATATCCTATATATAAAATTAATCCAACATTATTCCCAACCATAAAAAGGTGTTAATGGAAGAACGAATAACATCGGTTTGTGATGCGGTAATCCATTGTACATACGAACGATGATTGTGTATCCCATTTGATAGAAGTGAATGAATGTGTATTTTTTAACCTTAACATGAAAAAATCCAAGTATATTTATGTTACTTATGTTATTATATAATCTATATATAAAAAACATGTAGTAGTGGATAATGAAATAAGACAAAAGTTCACGTTGAAGACTGTTACCTTGTTTTTGAGTATCAATTTTTCGATTACACCATAAGGCTTCCTTGGTTTGATTTATTCCCAAATTTAGGATTCTAGGATGATTTTAGGTATGTTGGGATCTTATTTTGTCAGTTTCTAGATTAGCTGAATTTTATTATAGGTTTGACGAATTTATGGGTTTGAGTGTTATATTATAGTGGAGGGGGAGTGTCATTTTAGTCATAATAAAAAGGAAAATAAAATTGGGATGTATCCATTACAAAAAGTTCTTAAAAAATTAAAAAATAATGGATTTTAGGGAAATTATTGTCTATCAAAACCAACAAAAAAATAATTAAGTGCATATTTATAATTTTGTTCGTTAATTTTTTGTTTCTCTATTTTTACCATTTTTGGTTTTGTTAAAATAATTAGATTTCATAACGTATATATTTTATTCATTTAGAAAAAAGTAATGTGATACTAGATATATATTTCTCACCCAAGGATTATAAATAAGATAAATAATTTATAAACTAAAAAACATACATTTTTTAGAAATTATCTTTGAAACAAGAACAAGTATTGTGGAAAAACACTGCTTAAACTATAACAATGATAACCTAGTTTTTTTACTATTGAATGGTCAATAATATAATTATAATAGAATAATTTACACATGAATGGAATATATATTATATTTAATAACATTTAAAAATAAATTAACAAAATATATGTTTTTTTTGGAATTTAAAATCAATTTATAAAATTTAATTTAATATAAAATAACATTAATGTCAGTTTAGACATTATAAATTTAAGTTGAGTTTAAAAATATCAATAAAACGATCTAATTTAAATATATTATGTTACATGATATGTAAAATTAGGTATACATCTATGAAATTATGGTATAATAATAATTCACTCAATTTTCATCAAATTTAATATTTTTAGTATCATTTATCTTAGTTAATTTTTAACAAAATTGTAACACCATTGGAATTTCGAAAGCATTAAAAATTGTTATATAATTTATAAAAATTTTATATTAATTATTATGATAAAAAATTGATAATTTATTTTTCAGTATGGATTGTATATTTGAAAATATTATGTTCTTTCACATCTCGAGGATTTATAAATGATAATGTTAATGATGTTTCCCTTTTTGTCTTTTTGTTTACATATCTTATTATATAAGTCAATTTCATGCAATAAAATCAAATATACTCATAAAATTATATTCATGATGGTATATGGCATATATATGGCCATATAACATGTATTGGACATGTTTCTAGGTCATTTTGTCTATTAAGTTTAGGGTTTAGTCCCTTGTTTAACTAGTTTGTCTCTTAATCACTATAATTATTTTTAATTACATACACTAATATTTTTGGTCAAAAACTAAGTTAACTCTAATATAACCTATAAATTATTCTTATTAAAAATATGGATTTTTTTCCCAAATTCAAATTACATAAATTTCAGATATTAATTTACAATTAATACTGCAGACAAGATTGGAAAGCGTGTCTTTAATGTGAAAATGTTCAAAAGTTTACAATTTATTTATATCAAAATTCAATAAAAAAATTATACCAATGACATAAATTATATTAATATATTTATAATTAATATAATAATAATTTAAAACCATTAAAAAAATAATTTGACAATCTATATTACATGTATGAAAAGTTAGGTTTCTATTATAATTTATTATTTTTCATTATTTATTAAAAATGAAAATTCAATGAAAAATACCAAAAATTCACCACAGTCTAATTGTGATATCAAAATTTCGAAATTTTAATCTATTTTTCCATATTAAATTTATAATTTTTTTAAAATTTAGTATTAAAATAGGTGTCCCATTTAAAGGTCACAAAACTGAATTTAGAAAAATATAGATCTTTATGCATAAAATTGGATTTATTCTTATATTATGCTTATTAAATCTACTAGATGAATGTCAAAATAATGAGATTGAATATATAATTTATATATTTAATTAATTTCATATAAAAGTTGTAATAAATTTATTCTATTCTATAAGAAATATATTTTAATGTCTTAAGGTGTTACAAAATATACAATAAAGATATTAATATATGATATGTATTTTCTTCTAGATATTTTTAATCTGATTACCAGAACGTCCATTCATTCCAAATATGAAATAAATATTTTTCATCCTATCACAATATTATTCACCTCAAAATTATTTCATGTGGATATTATATTCTTAAAAATGATAAATTTTTTGTTCAATATAAGATAAGGATGATCAATTTAAAAAAATCATCAATGTCCCATGTAAAATTACATTCATCCATTCGACATATGATAATATTAATTATCTTATTCAATTTTTTTAAATTCTTTATGTCCCTAAACGTTGTATTAGGCTAATTTTCCATACGTGAGTTAGTCATATATAGTAAACCTTATCATAAAATAAATAAGAAAATACTCTTTCTTTTAGGAATATAAAATTGTAAAACATGTATCCCCTCGAAATTTTAAATCATAAATAAATGGAACCATATACACAATAATATCATTTACTAGATGTTTTGGTCAAAAAATTAGAAATTTCATCATAACGTATTTCTTCTTTATATATAACTATAGGGAAAATTTATAAATTACATAAAAAATAGGTCATCAACTATACTGGACACTAAGGTTCTAATATGGATTCATTCTATCTATTCATAGTCCCATGCTGGGAAATCTATCTTTACATCAAAAATTTGGAAACGTTTTTCAAATATATTCCATTGTGTTGAATCATTAGGGTGATGTATGTTTCCATCAGTGATGCACTCATTAGTTTGTCATCATAACCTATTTTTCATGACTTGAATTTGAAAATAGATTCTTCAAACAAGTAAATATTGAATGGTGCCTGATTTTTTTGACAAATAGGTTTGATACTAGTACCAGATAATTAATTGGAGTTTAATTTATCATCCATCATATATCATGATGTCCCATATTTAGAATGTTAAAATAAACATTCCTATAACTTGCAATACAATAATCAATCATTGTGGAAGGAATTTTTTTTATACATAAATCCCATGGAAAATAATATTCTTCTAATCCATAATTTGAATATAGATGCCTATTCCCTATTATATATGGGTATTTTAAAAGCTCAAGTAATTCTGAGAATCTTTTACCACTCTACCCTTCTCATGATTTCATGTTAAAAAATATCAGAACAACAAATGTCGTTGTAAATTTAGTGAAAAAATAGAATAATGATTTTCTAGAATATTCAGACAATCATTCAACTTTAGTAGTTTTTTCATTGGTTTCAATGCCTAAATCATGAATTAATTCTTCTGTATGATCCACTGTCTCTTGCTAATTATTTTCATAAAAAATGGATGTTGAATTTTCAATTATTTCACCATTTGAGATCCAAAATGTAAAATTATGGATAAGACCATAACAAATGATATATTCCATAATTTCACTATAATGTATGTTTTTATATTAAAACACCTCTTGAATGGATAGAAAATAATTTTTTTGGTTAAAGAATTTGTTTAAGATATTCAAAGAAATCATCAGCTCCATTTTCATATTCATCGGTGGTTCTTCATAAATATATCTAATTATGAACCATTTATTACATAATATTTCTATATAAAATGTTAATATATTAAATCATATAAAAATTATACAAACAGATGAATTTTTAATATAAAAACATATAATCAAAATAATGTATAAATGATAACTATTTTATCACTATAAAGAATTATATAAAATTGTTAAAAATTTCCATTTAAAATTATAACATAAGTGATTAAGGATATATTAAACAAATAATTTAAACATTCAAAAAAATTTAACAAGTAATTTATGTATTACAAAAAATTGAAAAAAAATGTTTTCAGAAAAAAATGATTCAATAGTAATTTTCTCGAAAAAAAATTATTAATGAAAAAAATTGAAGAAAAAAAACCATTTCAACCACAAAAAAATTATAATAAAAAAATTATAAACTAAAAAAATTATAAAAAAACTAAAAAAATTACTGTGAAATTTTTTTCTAATAATAAAATATTTAGAACACTAAAAAATTTTATTAAAAAGATATACAATTGAATGAAAATGTATAAAAATGAATGAATGAATGAAATTTAAATCTAACATATGCATAATTTATCATAAAAAATAAAAATAAATTAACATAAAATATTTATAGTTCAAAAATGAAAAATATATCCTTAATTTTGATGAAATAACTTGAAGATAATCATAATACGACTAACTGAGCAAGAATAAAAAACTTTTGAAAAAATAAGTAAAAAAATATAAAATATCATTAACTACAGTTTCAATTGAATCAGAATTGATTTAAGACTATGAATGAAGGATAAAATATGGATTATTAAGGGAAAAATGTGAATAAATGTAGAATTGTTTTTTGAGGTGATGATATAGGGACACCAAAGGTCTTTAGGTTTCTTCAGGTACCATTATCATTTGATAAAATATGGATTCAAGTGATAAAAAATACGATTTAGATGGTCTGTATTTTTTAAAACACTTTCAACATTAGTTTTGTTTAAAATATTTAATAATGGATTTATTTTAAATTAATTTTAACATTAGTTTTATAAAAACCCAATGCTTAATGATTCCAGTATCACATTTAGATTCAGTTTCTAAAAAACTAATGTTAAAAACCCAATTAAAAATAATATATTTCTTCTATTGCATTAATGAATATCATGGATCAAATTATAAAAATAATATAGAATGGCACTGGATCTTGAAATTCTATTATCACAGTACCCATGAGGAACTAATTATATTTTTAATATTTTTGAGAGATTCAAGATAAGGTATATCGATTTCAACCCTTTTTAAAAGTATAATGAATTTCATTATGTATTTTTTCACATGAATTTTCATTGATTATTCTATTATTAAGGGAAATGATTGTGACTGATACTTCCATTATGTATGTCGTTTATATATGAGTGATTCTAATTTCTTCTTTCCCTTTCCAGGATACTCTTTCTCCCGTTTTTATAATTTTTTACTTGTGTAGGTTTCCAGATTTCATTTCACATCCCCTATCAACATTTTTAAAACTATATTCTCCCTCTTTTCAATGATGTATTAGTTTTAATAGAAATCAAAATATTGTAAATTTTTAAAATCTTCTCATTAATTTTTTGGATTCAATTTGTTAATTGTTATTCAAATCTACACATGATGACATATAAAATAGATTTCTATCACTATCAACCAGACCATGATATAATAATGCCAAGAAATAATGTTTCTCAATTTATTAGTGGGTAAAAATTATACAATACTTTTTAATCTTTCCCATCACTCTTAATGTGTCTTTCACCTGACATTTATTAGGACAAAAATTTCCTTTCTAATGGTAGTTCTCCTTGAGGTTGGGAAGAATATTTGAAGACAATTCATTTGAATATCATCATAATCACTAAATTCTGCAGGTTATATGTTTTAAATCATATATTTGGATACATCTTACAAAGATAAAAAAAATTCTCTCTATTTAACATTTTCTTTATAAACTCCCCTTGGTTTATCTGTAGAACTCACAGAGGTGAAATATTTGATATATACTTTTAGATATTCACATTAATGTCCACAAAATATTTGGTAAAGTGGGAATCAATCTAGTTTTTAACTAAAAATTATTATTTATTTTAGGGAAGTTAATTTTAATAATGTGATTAATTAAATGAGTCTCACACAAATCTGTTGGTGTTTGTATTTTTTTCATGGATCCCTATAAAAATTAAAAATTCAATTTTCAATTATGTCTTTTAATGATTTTTAAAATAAAATTATATATTAATGTTAATTATTCTAGTTTACAGTTTTCATTCAATTTTTGGATTGATAGATTAAATATAGTTGGTGTTTTAATGGAGAATGTAAATTATGGCTATGAAATTTTGACACCACATCCTAGAAAAAATACTTAGTTTTTGACACATTGATCACATCATGGGAACACAAAGCAATTAATTTCCTAAGAGTAGACTATATTAAAGCAGAAACCACTAGTAGGGTCCATGTACATAGGAAAGTTTTAATTTTTAAAATTAGTAAAATGAAATAAATATGTTTTTATGTGACTTTGGATTGAGAAAAAAGAAATAATTGTATGAATAATATTTTTTGTTGATTCAAGGGATGAAAGTGGTGACTATACATGAGGTTAGATGATAAATGGTTATTCTATCCATTAACTAATATTCATAATCGTTATTTTAAAATTTCATAAATAATAGATTTTGAAATTTCTTCATATTTCATTAATGGTGTTTATGGATTGTGAGTTATAAATTTTTAGTAATCCAATCTTAAAAAAAATTCAATGAAAATTAATAATAAAAAATGAACCCTTTTGAGACATCTTACAAAAAACTCAATAGGGTGAAGGATATTTTTATTAATTTAGATATATACACTAACATCTAATCTTGTATCAACAGCTACTCAACACTTAAAAAACAAAAGCATTCTGTTTTATATAAGGAGTATAAACTAGATGAAGAAATGATATGATCACCCAAGGAAATAAACAATATAAAATAATAATTAAACACAATCTAACGTTATTCAACATAACATCTCTAGAAACTCAGATAAAATAACTAGAAAAATATTTTCTATTGATATTAATAATCATACAAAATGGAAAATTCTCCTCACCACTATAAAAATAACCAAAAAAGTTTTGGCATTCCATGCATTGGGTAATATAATCAATGGTGTGAAAGTAAAAATGAAAAAATGTTAAAATAGTATAAAAAAACCAAAATACCTTGAGTTGTTCTCTTAAAAACTGATGTTCTATCCTCAACATAAGTAACTCTTCTTCTTAAAAATAGTGGTGCACAGGGAATCATCCTTTCATGCATGATTTTCCACAGAATATTATTCTTGGTGGTAGAAACATATCTTCCTTCATATCTGAAGTCCTACCGTATTTTATAATTTTTCCCACATGATCATTTTAAATCAAATGGATGATTAAAAGATGAAATATTTTAAACAAATTAAAACAATGAGTTGGGTTATAGGATATAATAGTCTATAAAAACATTCCACACGAAGAATGGGTTTAGTCGTTATTTTGTTCTATGAAATATTATCCTGATATCATGCTAAATATCCTTTTCCACCATAGTCTCAAAAATCATAGAAAGGTTTAGTTGTTGTCAAAATAGCTATCAAAACTCACTATTTTAATAATATATACAAGTTTCTTTATTGTTTATACATAAATTACAAAATGGAATTCCATGATATGATATTTAGGGTTCTTCTTGGAATTATCCTTCGATCAATCACTATCCTATTCCAAATCATAACACTATACATTTAAAATAAATAAATTTCCTTATGTTTTCCAAAATGTCCACTACCACAAATTGACTTTATTCATTCATAATGTGGTATTATTGTCATCTGATTTTCTAAATTATAATTCTTTAATATAATATATTTTTCAATGACCTTCAACTTTACACATTCCACATTAAACTATAAAAATATTATTGAATTATATATATATATAGGGTGGATGTTGGAATTACTGTTACATACTTCAAAAATTACTATTATGAATAAATAACAGAATTTATATTATTATGTGTGAGTTATAAAAAATATTATGTAGATAAAAACAACTTGGATGTATCACATGAAAAAGTATTTTCGTTAAAATGTTTATCAGAAACTATGTCGTTTACCATTACAAATCCATGAAGTTATTTTTACATATCATAGGACTATGTTGTAATTTCATCCATTACTTTAACATGATTTTTATTAATGGAAAAATTAATTACCAACCTTATAATATATTTCATAATTATTCAATTTTCTTCTCCATGATGACTCATAGGTATTCCTTGGCCTACCTATGTTTAATTTTACAATTTCCAAATATAGAAGAATTCATTCCTCAATGTTGTGTCCAAATTCATCTCCTTAAAAATAGAAAAAAATATTAACGTCTAGTTATTCATATCATTCCAATAAATAAAGAAATAAATTAAATTCACAATCTTTGTCTCATTAAAAATTTTAAAAAATCATGTAAAATGAATCTTTAATTTGAAAACATTACTAACCATAGTTAATTATTAAATTCGTGTGAAGAAATTGAATTTTATATCTATCAAATAAGATGAATTGATTTCCTATGTTAGTGACAATTCACAATGAATAGTTACAAAATCCGTTTAGAGTGATTATTAAATTAAAAAAAGTACTTAATTTATTAGTGAATATACATTGGCTTACTACAACTATAAATTTTTATAAATTGGTTAAATTAATTTTTATTATAGTATATTAATATTATTTATGTATTCATAGTAACTCATGATTTAATCATTATATCATCATCTTTATATGTGGTAAAATCAACATGAAAATAACACATTATTGTTATTAAATGAGTAAGAAAATGTCATGGTATACAAATAATATAAATATTTAATATTTTTAATGGTTTCAATTTTTTATGAAAGTAGTAATTCTACTTAAGAAGAGTTGGATGTATCTGATAATGTGGAATGATTAAGTAGAGGATAAAACTAACTTTGAAGAATTGAATATTATTTTGGACGGTCTCTTGATAATGAATGATTTAGAAAATTTTATTTTGAAAAAGGTTCTAAAAAGAGGCAAAAAATTAATAAATAGGTAAATTGGGGAGTTTTTTGGTAAGAACCTGAAGAGAAGGTGTGCGTTAAAATGGGTATATGTGGGGGTCCTTTTATAAGTGAGTTTAAAAGGAATTTTCATAAATAATTATTCCATAATTTTTAAGAAATGTAATTTATCATAGAATGTAGCTAAATTATGGAAATTTAATGAAGAGAGGTTTATCTTTAACTCATCCAAACATTTAATGATAATTTTTTGTGATATTTGATGACATTATCCAAAACTCATTTCTCTTGTAAACTATGTATCTAACTTTCACCTCGATAACTTTTTTTTGTATATAATATTATATTGATCTTATTTCATAATTCAATTTCCTTGATTACAAATTGAAAAAACATATTATTAAATTAAATATTTAAAACCCCATTCCTTACAATATACATCTTTTAGAGTAAATTTAATTTTTTTAATAACTTGTGATGTATGCAACATCATGTTTAAACATAACAAGCTACATAAATTAAAATTACTTGTTACTAATTTTGGAAACTTTTATTTGAAAAAAAACTAAATATTTGAAATAATAATATCAATAAGTTCTTTTATTTAACTTTTTTTATTTTTTTGAGATGTTTCTTTTTTTTATGAATATTGAAAAGTATAGAACAATAATTAAAAACATTCTTTTCATTTAAATAATTTATAATGAAAAAAAATATTTTTAATCATTTTAAAATTAAAATTAGTTAAAAGTTATATCGTTTAGTCTAGTTTATTTTATTTTAATTAATTTCATATTTAATTTAGATATAAACTCTCTGTAAACATGTAGAAAATTTCACTTAAAAAATAAGCTTTCTCGTCACATATTCTGAATTAATATTAAATAAAAAATTTCCACTAATGTGAATTGAATATGACAATTTTTTTTAAATATTTGGAATCATAATAATTTCTATTCAAATATAATTTCCTGATAATGTTTTACAAAAATAAATAGAGAATGTAGTAAAAATTAATTAACATGGGTATCGAAAAAATCGAATTATTGGGGTTAAACTGAAAGGATATGAGTATCAATGAGATATAAACCTATATAAAAAACCTTTTATGGACATATTTAGTCCACTAAACATCTAGGGATCGATAATATAACATTTTTGGACCCTTTTCGCATATAAAAAACATCATAGCACAAAATTGAGATCAAAAAACCAAGTGTCCCTTATCCACTATTTATATATGGTTGCCCTCACTCATCTCTTCTTCAAAACATAAAAACTCTTTGGTTTGGCCAATACATGGCCAAATCAATTCGAAAATTCAAAAATCTCATCTTATAAGTCTTAGTTTTAGAAAAATACAACCTACAAAGGATTTTGCAAAAACATATTGAGGAAACCTGAAGAAGACGTAACATTCTTCGACAAGTGTCATTATTTTATTTCTTTATCCACATCCTTTAATTATTTTTTATACCATAATGATATAATAAGAATAGTATATTGTATATATTAGTATGTTATCAAAATATGGGAATGAACTAGATCTATATCCACCTCCATCAAAGGGGTTACAAAATCATTGTTTGTGTGCAATGTAGACTACCACCTCGTGAATAGATATCATAAGTTCTTCGAATAACTCCTTTCCTAGTTCGTTATGATGATGAATCTGAAATAATTATATCATATTTATAAAATAGTTACTCTTATAGAGTCATTATATCATTTACACATTTTTTACTTTCCATTCCTTAGGGGATACGACAACGTCACTCTTGAGTAAAAGCACTGCCACCTCACGAAGTGATGTGATTAGTCTTTCAGTAATGTAGTACATGGAAGGTAATAAGGTTAATTTTAATGATTATATCCCCTAAAAACAAAATAATTATGATATTTATGGCATATTTATCATTATGTGAAGATAATATATATAATTTTTACTCACCATTTCAATCATTTCAAGATGATAACTTCATTCACATACATGTTGACGACCGCATATATGATACGATGTGACCACTACAAGAAAACAGAGAATGATAGCAAAAAAAGTGGTCTATAACATTCTTAAGCGATAGCTACCAGGCTGCCTTTGACAATCATAGTCTGCCCATTAGTATTATTTGTTAGCGACCACTATAGGCTGTCGATATAGGGTTTCCTAACCTGACCACGAGATTGATCGCTAGGAAGAACATTACACACTTCCATAGGTGGTCGATAATAGTTTTTTTTTAAAAAAATAAGATTCACCAACCTCCATTGGAAGTCACTAATGGTCACACAAAAAACTGTAGCGACCACTATAGGTGGTATTTAGTCTGGAGATTTTTTTAAAAATGCCTACTTTCCAAGTGCTAGAATGTAGTAACTAGAACAAAAGAAACTAAATAAACAACCTACCAAAAAACCTACATTCCAGTAGCTTGATTGTAGTGCTATAACCAGAAAAAAAACAACCAGAATGTATTATTATAAACCATAATAAAAAACAAAAGAAACATCCTACAAAAAAAAAATTAAAATCACATACCATGACCAAAAATCAATCCAAATAGCTGAAAATACTCTCTGGTATTCTACATCATCCTACCTACCAATAGGATACAAAATAAACTATTAAAGAAGAAAAATAAGTAGATATTAATAATGTTGGGTGATTCAATGATTTAAAGCTAACATTAAAAAAATATTATACAAACCTAATGGGTAATATAAGGAGGTAGATTTATGGTATGAAAATAAAAATAAAATAAATCAAAACCCTAATTTACCTATAGATATTACAAAATACATGTGCAACATGTGAAATCATGTTAGTTTTTTTTCATAAAGTTTCAAACTATTTTATTGCTTAACGAAGTGTTGAAATTAGTGATTCTTTTGAATATTTAAATACACTTATCCATGGGTGTTTTCATTTTCTATATTGTAAATAGTACGGATGAGAGAATCTACAGCAACATAGTTAATCCAATAGATGTATAGATAGATGGATATATAGATAGGCTGGTGATAGTGATCAAGAAATGTTCATTTGTAGGTATACTATGATAATATAATAAGATCAATGAATTCTCTGGAATAAATTGTTAGTGAACCGACACTACTTTTCCCTACGTGTATATATGAGGAAGGATCTATTTCATATTTTGGGGCCATCCAATGTGATTGAACTAATTATAGATATTAGAATGGAGCAATATCTTATAGTGTTGTTGTGACTGTATGTGTTGATGGACCATAGAATAGTTAATACTATGACCAAGATACCTTAACCAAATGATTTTATAGGGCTAATAACTTGGATTTCCTACACCTAGATATATTCATACCCTTAGGGAATACAACATTGATCTCAAGGTCACTATAGGGTGAACCATTAATAAAGGTAGAGGGTTACTAGAAATCCACATAAAATAGCATCAAGACCCAATGTTCCCAAATCACCAGATCATCTTGGACCATCAACTACACATAAAATCAACATATATGATATAATGAGCCAAAAAGTTGTTCTATAATGATCTAGCTATTGATCCAAAGGATATGACCTCTCCAATGATGAGATTCATTGTAAACATCCTAAATAACTAGTACCTGAGTCCTCTTAGATTCCTAATGGAGAGTCTAACGAAATTCCCTAGATTATTATTTTCTCACACACTATAAATGAAATGAATTGATTGACTGACATGAAAAAATAAATGGATGGATAAATATACTGATGAACTAATGAACAATTAAACATAAATCTTGTAAAGAAATGTTGAATAGAAAATAAATATAGACCCATTGGTGGGTAGAAAGAGACACACATACAATGATAAAAAATTAAATAAATATGGAGAAAATAATTTATTCACACAAAAAATGTCAAATGAATTGATATAAATATAAAAATAATTAAGATAGACAAAAATAAAAATGAAAAGATGCATGGATGGATAGAAAGCTGATTTTAAAGACATGTAGACAAACTAGGCATAAAAAAACCTATAGATGAACCCACTCAAAAAAAAATTTATCATTAAAATTACACAGAGTGATGGAAAACAAAATAAATGGATAAATAGATAGATGGGTTTATTGGAAACATGATATACATAGACTAAATAACATATATATATATATACACACACACACTCCCGTTGACAAGCACACAGAAAAATACATGAATACATGATGGTCATATCGAAAAACCAAACATGATATATAAAGATAAATTGAACATGAAAGAAACAAACACACACACACAATGACATACAATATGTTTGGTTGGATAGGAAACTATAGTACAAAATATAAAAAATTATTGACCATGAAATTGCACTACATCCTGAGAAGAGGATTGTGTTGAAGGTGGGCGTTGGGAATCAGTTTGGTAATGAGGGGAACAACAATACTGCTGGGGATGATATTTTAGAATGGGGTATTCATTCGAACCAAATCTATTTGTTAGGGGTTGTACGAGGGAGAATAAGAGAAGTCTAAAATATTATAAAATGGGAGGGATAATGATAGGGGGGGGTTGCGTGAATGTAATGGAAAAAAGATAATAGAGTTAGACATATGAACAATTTCAAATTGAGGATGCAACATTGTATTGTTTCATGAATACGTATAGGATAAACCACTATAAGGAAGCTGAATATTTTCTGAAAAGTGCATGTTGAACAGGGTATCAAAAGATGTGAATTTTTTGTATTAAAAAAAGATGAAGTGGGGATTTGTGATCTTACCCAAATTATCTAAAAATAAATGGAGGTTGAAGGCCCATATATAAAAAAACATCATGAAAAATAGATCCTTAATGTGTCAATGTTAGTTCATTTGTTCGAATATATGTCTAATAGACTCGAACAATAAATCGTGATGAATCAAAAAACCTAAAATGTCGATCTACCCGAAGGATAAGAGAACAACCATAATGGGGGATTCTGACACCTAACCCATATTAATATGTTATAAGATAAAAAGAGAAGAAATATTCACGTAAAAACTAATAGAGTATGAATATATAAAGGATAAAATAAACACATTTTCATATTTACCCATAATAGATGAACACTTATTTAAATGAATTAAATAGTGTATAACATGAAAAAAAGATGAAAATCTGTGAAGAAACAATCTACAATGTGGAGTTTCATTTACGGAATAGAGTGACATATCAAGAAGAATAATATTCCTCTGAGGGAAATGATCAAAAAAAATATATGAATTATCTATGTAATACTGAGAGAAATATTGGTTACTAGCCCATATACATAGCATCATAATGAGGATATTCTATCCATATAAAAGGAGGTTTCATTAAATTTTTCTCTGACACGCTTTACATGAATTGGTTCCAGGTTTCATACTTTTCACCTTGAGTTGGGATTCCAATAGTTATCTTTGGATATGGGTTATCCTTGTTTTTGGGATTTTGTGATGAGTCTTGGATTAATTTGTATCACTAAAACTTCATTGGGAATTGTTCTATCTATGAAAATAAAATTTCCATGTTTTCATAGAACAAATGTTTCAAACCTATAGTGTTTAGTAGATATAAAATTAAAAAACTAATTTTCTTGAATGGGTCTCTCATTTATAGCTATCTCTAGAATCTTATATAGTAACCAAACAATTCATTTACCTTTAAGAATGAATGTTTTATTCAGACGCTTCTTATAAAAATATTTTTATTCATGGGATATTCTATTTGGCTGACTATTAGAGGATATTAAATGTCAATTATGATATAGGTTAAATGGTTTCTATATAGGTAGTCTCATTTAATTTTTAGACAAAAAATTGGACGTAAAAACCCATTGCCTCCACATGGATAGTTCCAATGGATTTGGAAAATATTCCTATTACAAATATAACTGATCATCCTAATTATATTAATGATCTTATCCCCATGTATTATTATAGGATGATCTAAAGTTATGTCTTTAGAACTATGTCCACTACATTTAGATTCCATGTTGGATTGTAAAAATCAATACTGAGCTATTTAATACCCATATTTTTGGAAATCTCTTAAGGACATTTTCTTGTAATTATAGATTCAAAAATAATCTCATTATTTCATCAGGATTTATTTTAATATCGAGGACCTGGAATAATAGGATTCCAATAGATGATCTAATTTCTTTATCTGATATTCATTCTATCACATTATGCTTCTTTTTTATAGAGGCTGAGGATGATTTTTATCATGTATTTTTTTCAATTTTGATTCACCAAAGTTATTTAGAAATTTATCTGCAGATATTTTCTTTGTGAGCTATTGCTGGGATATCACTTACCCTCATTTATGTGTTCTCTCATGGAACTAAACTTGAATCCCCATATGACTAATATTATTTCCTTACACTATACATAAACTCATTAGTTTAATCCCATGGATCCAATTAGTCCGAACAACCTGATTCATGGAAACTAAATTCTGAAATGATTCCCTTACAATACAGTGAATACACACTACACTATTCTAACAGGACTCAAAATAATTTCCTAAATATAGATAAAAACATAGTATAGACCACACCACAACAATTATTAGAATCATATTCCTAAACCTAACTAACACTTTTATTTAGTGACACCAAAACCTAATTCTTAATAATTTGTTTCATTTTATCGATCACCTTAAATTCTAGAACTCAACTAAAGACCACATATTTACAAGACAATTCCCATAGATACCTATTTTACTCGTAGACACTTTGTAATACTTGACTCAAATCTTGGGAGACTATTTATTTATGCGCACTGAAAGTTTCAGGGCTAAAATATGTATAGGCAAGTTTAAAGGTTCATGACCAAAATATTTTTACAAATTCAAAACATTGTTTTAATCATTACATATAACATAAGAATGACTAGAAGGTACCTCCAACAGGTGAATGATTGAACATGATGTTATCGTTTCATGATAATGGAAGGCCTCCCGGGCTAGGTTAGTCCCATCTCCAATCAAAAACTACATCATTGAACATGAAGTTTCAGCAACCACACTCATCAATAAAATATAACAATGATGAAGTTAACACAATATAAAGGGACATTAAAATAGACTAACAAACATAACTGTGAATTTCTTCTTACAACATTCTATATCACTTTTATATTCAATGTATGACAGTTGAATCTCCACAATGGCATGTAGTTTCTTCCATCACTGAGACCACCAACAATAACATTTACTCCACCATATTAAAGGCCATATCAAAGAAACAAAATTAACAATCAATGAAAGGAATGTCACCAGGATAATTAATTATATGATAAAACCTAAAACTATAAAGATAGAACCCTCTTAAACCTATATTATATCCAAGTCTAGTAACTTTAAATTTTCTAGTATACGATTATTTCCTAATGTATGCAATCAGTTCAAAACTGCACTAGTAGTTGTAAATAGAAACTGCATAGAAATTTTCAAACATATAGATTCTTCAAGAAATACTCCATCCTTAATAAAGAAAATTACTTTTTACCTATAATACAAGGATTCATCACAAAAATAAAGAATCATGAATTATAAATGTTATCATAGAGAACGTGTAATAGTCAAGGGATTAAGAGATATTTGATCCAATGGAATCGCCTAAATGATTATAGTGAGTAAAATTAGATGCTTGGAATAATAAAAAAATTATTCCAGTGAGTAAAATTATCATAATAAAATGAATGAAATTAAAAATTAAAAACCACTGCAATGATCTAAAAATCGGGTTACCTATTTCGAGCTTGAAGAAAATGGGGGCAGTGGATACCATAAAAATTCGGTGTAGCCACAGCAGTGTGACTGACCAGATTTGATGGCAGTTTTAGGTGGGAGAATGTGATTAACTAAATATTCAGATCATCAATTTCCAAAATATGTTGGGATAATTGATGGTGGAAGTGAGATGAAATAGGAAATAAAAATAAGAGAAGCCCTACCAAATCATGAGATCATTATTTCTTGAATTACATCTTGGATAAAACTGAACACCATCCTTGGGTCCATAATTATATAACCCCATAATAAATGGATGTATTTAAAAAACACAAATAGTCACATATATGCTAAATATATATAATTTTAGTCCCATGTTTCATGAAATTGGAATATATATATATAACATAAAATTTGGAAACAATGAGAGAAATTTAAATAAAAAACTTATATATATATCTCTTTTATATTCAAGGAATATATGACGAAAACTTATATATAGAGAATATATATATATTTTGGTGAGTAGAATTAGGGATTTATGTAACCATAATTAATGTTTCATGCCTTTTATGGGATTCAAAAGTCTATTAATAGTATAGTATGTGAGTCGAGATTTATTAGAAGGGAAGAATAATAACAATAGAAAAACAGAGGATGGTACGCAAAATCAAAACCCTAAAAATGAAATCAAGGTTTATGAAATAAAATAGGAATCTAAAATTAAGGATTACCTGAGGGGACTGTAATGATTATAAGTTATGACTGGATTGGGGGCGGTGGTAGAGAGGAGTGGTGGTGCTTTTAGAAGGGGGTGCAATAATCTGGTACGGTGAGGTAGTGAAAAGGAGAGGGTTTTGCTGATGGGTGAGGTGAGCTAGTTTATGGGAGAGTTAAGTGGTGAAGGGATACATCTGAGGTGATAGTGGGCGAGGGAGACGGTAGGGGGGATTTGGCAACAGCAGTGTTAAGGTTAGGGTTAGCGATGGAGAGGCTGTCAAAAATGGGAGAGGTCGAGCACGGGGAGGTTTGGGTGGGGAGAGAAAGGTTGATGGTTCTGAATTGAAGTTAGTGACCACCGAAATAGGTTTCTCATAGTTTTGTTTAGTAACCTCCAAAGGCGGTCACCCATTTCAGGAGGAACATTTTCTAGATTTTCTTGTAGTGGACTCTATTTACACTACCACACCCCATGGAAGGTATATATAAGTATATGATATGGTATATATGATATTATGATCATTATATTTTGATAATATATTACTTACCTTCTTTCCAAAATTTTCCTTGAAAAATTGTTGCGTTACTCATGCATTTGTACGACCTACCATCTAGAAGATCGTAAAGTACTCAATTTTTCAAATCCATATTTTATTATTTATTTTAAAATTATAATTTGTGTAAAAATATGATAATTATGTCATGATTATTATAATGGAGATGATATAACTATATAACATGAAATATAACTGAATCATTCATGATGAAACACACATGAGAAAACAAGGAAATTAACACTAGAAATAATGGAAAAAATGAAAGATAATCAATGATTGTGTAATTTGATGTTATAAAAGGAAAATATATGATATAATAAATATTAATGTGGTTCCGGTATAATTTAATGACATTTTTTAATCTACTCTATATGAAGATAATGAATGTTCATATCAAATTACATTCAATTGAGAATTATTTGTTATAATGATCCAATTCCATTTTAGGTGGTTTATATGATGAACCATTAAATGGTTATATCATGATTCTATAATGATTCATGGAATTTTATGTTTCAATATGAATTATATCATATAAAAGTATTTTACATGAAAATTACAAAGTCGTAATAGTTAATGTACAATCCCACTTTATTTGGTGATTGTTAACATTCCTTTAAAAAAATTACAACCTTGTAATATTTTTTCATTATACTTGAAATTTATATTATATATCCAAATTATTCTGTAATATATATTATTATTTTTCCTAAATCATATTCCTTTCTTATATACAGTGTTTACATGGAACGTTATTTGATTAACTAGGGAAATATTGATAAATAGGTATCTTTTACTCAATATAAATTTTTAAGGTTAAGTCATATTTTTCATGAATTAAATTCATTATTTGATATATGAATGTTGATTTGGGAATATAATACATTGGTAGGTACCATTATAGATATCCCTTCGATGAATCGGTAGTTTCATGAGACAAAATTAGTTGGAAAAATCTTATGTGTTTGTAATGAGTATTTTCAAAATTTCCTAATGATAGATCATGATAGTTGATGTATAGTTGGAAAAACCCAATGGGTTTATACCTATAAGTTTTAAACAATCTTAAGTATATTTCTTGATGGTAAAGGTAGAATGTTCCTTGGAAACATGACATATAGTAGTTAAGTATTTCATTCTTTGAGAATTCAGTTGTTGTTATTATTATCCATGATATTTTAACTTCAATATTTTATAAGGATTTATTTCATTGTAAATTTATATATTAAATTTATTGTTTTATTTTCTATATAACTTTACATATTGATTCTACCTTATCTTACTATGATAGTAAAGTCATTTTATTAGAATGTGGCTTCAGTTATTTACATTCCCATGTTAATTATTCTTATTGATTCATGATAGATTTTAATGTATTTAAAAATTATTGAGCATTTTAGCCCAAAATTGTTTTGTTTTCTTTTCCCGGGATATAAATAAGAGATATTTTAATATCTCTTCAAGGATGAAATTTAGTTTCTACTGTTATGTATTATGTATTATTTTATTTTCCAATGAAAAATGGGCATCATATATGTATCTTGTTCTCCAAAACTACTGAACTGGTTGTTCCTTAAAAATTCAACCCATTATATCCAAGATAATTTAATAAAGTAAAACACCAAATTTGTTCTACTGGGTTTGGGGTTGTTACAGTTAGTATTAGAGAAGGTTTAGTAGAAGACTTGGGAATCAGATTAAGGAAAATAAATATTAGGGAACATAACCCACAGATATAATGTTAGGTTATGTGTAGAAGAACATCATAATTATTTTGTAACAAAGAGTTTATGTGGTTTCTCTAACAAAATACGTCCATTTTTGGATACTAAAAGTGGATATGGTTCTATAAAATTTTTGCCTTAGGGTAATAAATATAGAAGGGAGCATTGGGATAAGCCCAATCATCACACAGTTTATGACAACAAGCCTTACTACGCACTTACGTTGACACTGCTAGGGGATATTCTTAGGACAATTAAAATATTATATACAAAACAATTTAATGGTTTTGAAAAGAGTTATATCCCTGAAGAATCCAAGATTATGACTGAGAGATTAATAAGGAAAGGATAATAATTTTTTCTATGTGTTACACTATATTGGGAATTATACATTTTGATTTAAAATTCAAAATTTTATGAGATAGTTCAGTATTTTCCATGATTAATACATTGTTGTAGGAAGGAATAATGGTATAAATACTCATATACATGTAGATATTTCCCTAAAGAGGAATAAAATACAATTGGTATTTGAAATTGAAAAATTAGAGTTATAATGGGGAATCTTAATCAGTGTATGAAAAAATAACCAATCTCAAAGGGATAAACCTATTATACAGTGGGATTATCATATTCTAGATCACTTTATACAATATAAAATCCCTTCATTTTATTGAAACTATTAATATTAACGTACAGATGTAATTGACTAATTATATAGAAAATATATTTGGGTACATGAAATGTGGTGAAAAGGAAAAGGTTATAGATGTTCTGTATTGCATCAATGGAGATACGGATCAATGGATGTTGTTGATCAAGATTAATAGGGTGGAAGAGGCATAAAACATAAGGAATGGAATGCATCTAAGGGGGAATTTTTCAATAAAAAATTCTCTTAAGAGTAACAAACTAAGATCAAGGAAAATTTTGTTATCTTAAAGTAAATTGAAGAATAAATTAGTATCGGTTATGATGCTACCATTACAGGGTTAACTATATATTCTATAGATTACATATTAATCATTGAGCGAAATATTGAAAATTTGTTTAATGTTTTAATCCAAGTCTCCAAGGGTGTCCACTCTCTCAAAATTTTTATTCATATGATGAAATAGATTTAGAATATATCAACATAGAGAAATAATTATCTATGGATTATGGATTCAAAGTAAATAAATAGAAGAATAGGACATTCTAAAAACACCTAAAAAGGGATGTGTGCAAAAAGAAAAAAATAACACAATGATTTTCACCATATGAAAATTGGGGACAGAGTCACCATGGGAATTTTTTAAGGGGCTTGGGGTTTGTTATAAGTGTATAGATTATGGACAACAGGTTGAATAATGAAAGGGGAAAATGATAACACAACTATTAATTGTTTCAACTATAAAGATATGGGGAAATATTCAAAAATAATTCCCCCAAAGAACTAGGAAATCCACTATATAAGAGTATAATGGAATACGACTAATATTATACGAATATTAAAGTTGAAGTGGAAGTATCCAATAATGTGGAGGCAGACACTTTAATCCTATCTTCAAATTTATATAATTATGTATTTGATTATGGATCCGCTCACTTTAGTAAATTGAATTTTATTTTCAATAAGATTTGGAATTTTCCTCTTAGTTTAATAAGGGAGTTGTCAATTAAAAGTCATAGGGGAAGTCTAACTACAACAAAGATGTTTCAGATAGTCCCCATTATGACATATAAACATGTTTATTTGATGACCTTATTATAATAAATCAGGTTTGCATTGATATAATCCTTATTATGGATTATATTTAAAAACATTAGTCAAAATATTATTGTAGAAAGAAGAAAATTGAAATTTGTGAGGAGGATGTAGAATTCATTAATATTAGAGTTGAGAATTTATCATCTAAGTAATTTTTTAATCCTCCACTAGTAGCTCAACCAAATAGGATTCTTTGGGAAGATGAGAAAAAAAAATCATGGAATATAATGGGTAATGTTAAAATTGAACATGCCCCTATTATATAGAAATACGTTAAGTTAATTCCTAATGAATTACATGGACATGTCCAAAAGTGTGAATGTCAGTCTTCCATAGATTGAATTCCTAATATAATAAAAATATAAAATACCCACAAAAATAATATATACATTAGAATTAGTGGAGTTTAAGAATCCAATAGAGGAGTTGGGTGATAAGGGATTAATTCTCCATAGTGTTTAACCACAAGAACCCCTATTCTATTCATTAATATAAATGATGGATCCATAAGGATACACATTTATTACAAGGAAATCAATGATATTATGATAAAGAACAAGTATCATATACCTCACATTGAATAATTATCTAATCAACTTCATTGAGCATAATAGTTTTCAAATATTTACCTTCATTTTGTATAACATCCGTTGTGTGTAAATAAAGAATACATTCTAAAGCCACATTTTCATGTGTGGTATGTATATTACCATATTAAAGTAATTCAATTTTAATTGAAAGAAACCAATTCATTATGGATATAGTGAAAAGAGTATTGAAATATTATCTTGATTAGTTTTTGTGGTATTCATTGATGATATTTTGGTGTATTCGAAAGTCTATTAGGATGATTCAAGTAAGTTTTCTATCATTGTTTAGACTCTTAGATGGAAATATTCATAAGGAAAATTTTTTATGTTGGATTTCTAGCTTCAAGAAGTTTTTTTCAGGGATATTTTATATCTAATGATGGAATATTAGTTTATCCTATGAAAATGAAGGCATTCAGACACTAGACTATACTAATGAAAATAACTAATGTATATCATTTTAATGGATTAGAATGTTACTATTGAAAATTTGATCATAATTTTTAATGATTTTATAATCTATTAACAAAACATACATTTAAAGTGGTTGTGTTTTTTAGGAAAATGGAACGTGGAGAATTTTTTGACAAACTAATGTAGAGACTGTTCAATGCTTTGATTTTGAATCTACAATCTAGATATGATGGGTTATTTATATATAGTGATTCATAAGGGAAAGTAATTGGTTTTGTGCCAATTTAAAATGATAAATTTATTGCATATACATCAAATAAATTGAACAATCATAAATATAATAACCCAACCAATCATCTTGAATTGGAATATGTAATATTTTCTTTGAATTTATATAGACATTATCTTAATGGGGAAATATGTGAGATACACACGAAATATAAAAGCCTAAAATTCGTATTTTAAAAGAAAGAGCTCAATATAAGGAAAAGGTGATGTCTTCTGATATTCAATGACTATGATTTCTCAATACACTACCACCAAGGGGAAGAAAATAAGGTTTAAGATGCATTGAGTATGAAAGATTTTAGAGTTATAAGACAAATGTTTATTGAGAGGAACCATATGTTCAAGATAGTCTTAAATATGGATTTGAGAATTATTTATAAAGGGGAGGGATCAATCATTTTTTAAATGATTGGAAACCAATATTTATTAAAAATGATAATTACTTATCAATACTATAATGATAACTTTTTGAAGAAAAATAAATATTTTAAAGATACGAAATTAGTATAATTTTTTTATGAAGTTGGAATTATAAAATTTTGAAATATATTTTGTGTTCCATTTATACCAGATCTGAAAATGGAACTGTGGGATGAAGCTCATATCATGAATTTACCTATACAACCTGGAAGTATAAAGATGTATAGGTATTTTATTGAATAATTTTAGTGGGAAAACATGAAGTGGTAAATTGAGGAATATGTGTACAGAATGTTTTTTCAACATGTGAATGTTGCCAGACATAATACTAGAGGATTCATGCAACATATTTGTATTCATGTGTGTAAATTAGATGAAATAACCATGGTATTTGTAATGAGACTACCAATGGCTCCGAAAAGGAATGATAATATATGGGTCATCATTGAACATGTAAGAAAATATATTTATTTCCTGGTCATCAGAGAAGATTAACCTATTGGCCACCTCACAATGATCTATATTAATTAATTCGTAATTCTATAGGTTTTAACTCTATCAATTTTTTTTCCATATCATGATCCCCATTTTACATGGAAACTATGGTAGAGTATTAATAAGGATCATGAAAAAAATGCATTTGACCACTACCTAGCATCATTAGAATGATGGATAGTATGAACATATCATTGAAACAAGTGAATAAATGTTGATACCATAACCAATTTAAATTCAAGGTTTGTGGGATTAGTACATACTATTTCTATAGTTTTTTTATAATAATTTTATCCACTCAAGTATTCAAATAGGGAACTATGATGTTTTATATAGTAATATATTTATTAATCCAATATGATGGGATTATGTTGGTGGATGGAATATTTTAGGACAAGAACTTGTGGAAGAGACAACAACAAAGATAGAGGATATTATGTCTCTCATTAAAGCAGTTGAATGTAGGCATAAGAGTTATGAAGATAATGAGAGGAATGATTTGGATTTGAATGTGATAGATGATGTTATATCAAATATATCTCTATGGAATGGTGTTATAAGGTTCAATAAGAAATGGAAAATGATCCTGAAGTAAATCATATACATTGAAATTATTGAAACAATGGTATTTGGTTCTTATCTTTTTGCAATGCCTCCAAATATCTCAAAATTACATGATGTTTCCACATATCTTTATTAATGATGTACATGAAATAACTAACACATGTTATCTACTATATTGAAATAGAATTGGAACATGGTCTATCATAAAATGGAGAAACCATCCATATTCTTGAATAAAGAGATAATGTATTGATGACTCATATGATATGTAAGGAAAAGGTAATTAAGAGAAATCACAAAATGGAGTAGGAAATGGGGGAAGTAATTGATATTATAAAGAATAACTAGCCTCATTATTTATATGTTACTATAAATGAAATTTATAGGATGTAATTTTTTTTAGAGGGAGGAAAATAACTCCCCAAGACTATACAATATATTTCTTATTGTATTAAATGTATTTTTTTAATAGCTTGTGATTCACACAATAAAAGGTTTAAAAAATTTGATACAAAATTTAAATTTAAATTTTATCAATTTATTAAAATTTATTTTAAAAAAAACATCATATTTGAAATAATAAAATAAAAATTATCTTATGGTAAATTTTTTGGCTTTTTTCTGAAATGTTTCTATTTTTTATGAATAATGAAAAATATAGATTTTTAATCGAAAATAGATTTTTATTCTAAATAATTTATAATGGTATATATTTTTTTTCATTGGTATAATATTTTAAATACCTCAATTTTATAAAAATATCAAATTTAATTTTTTTTCACTTTCATATTGAATTTATCTATTAAAATTGCAAACTTTTGAAAAATTCCACTTAAAAACTTTTTTTTCATCATGGCTATAGGATTAGTTTTAAATTTGAATTATTTTTATGAATGGAAATTAAAAAAATGAATTCCATAATTGGAATCATAAAATCTAATAATTTACAATAATGTTAAATCAACTTTTTACCGAAATAAATAGTTGATGCAGTAATAATTAAAAACATGGGTTAAGGTAAAAATGGGCTTATCGGGGGGATAAAATAAAAAGATAGGGGTAAAAATGTCCTGTAAAATTATATAAAAACTATATAATGACATTTGTTTCCCATTACAGAAAAAATTATTTATAATGGAACATTATGGACACTTCTTACATATAAAGACTTTGGCAGAACTCAATTCTTTTCAAAAATATCAATTATGTCATCTCCCACACTTAAAAGTGGACACAACCTCTCCACTCCTATTCACACCTTGAAAAACATTTTTATTGTCAAAAACTGACCAAATAACTTCAAAAATACCAAATATAATAATATAATCCCTATTTTTTTATAAATCCAACCATGATAATGTTTAGTGCAAACCAAATGCACATACCCAAAGTGGAGGTAATGTTCTTCAACGAGCGTCGTTATTTTATTTCTTTCACCACCACCTTGAATTCTTATTAAAAAATATTATACATTAACCTTGGAATAAGAAATATAATGTGATGTTTTTATTATATGTTAATGACCTAAAACAATATCAACCTCTATGAAATGTCTTAAGAAATCATTATCTATGTGTACGACAGACTACCGCCTTGCGAATTGATGTCCTTCATTCTTCCATTTCTACCTTTTATGGTTGGGTATGATGATGCATATAATGTGTGAATATATATATATATATAATATTTTTATCATTTTTACACCTCTAAAGGTATTATTTCATAAATATCATTTTTTATATTCCATTATTTAGGTGATACGATTACATCGCTCGTGTGTACGGTATACTACCAACCCGTGAAGCGACGTGATTCGTATTTCATTAACATTTTACATGGAACGTAATAAGGTTAATGTTAATGATTAAATGTGATATAAATAAAATAATTATGAAATATTTATCATTTTGTGATTACAATATATATCATTTTCTTTCTTAACTTTTCACACTTTTACAGATGATAACATCGTTCGTGTACATGTGGACTACTGCCTTTACGAAGCGGTGCGACTCTCTTTTCATCACCAGACCACATGGATAATATATATAAGTATATAAAATGTTATATATGATATTATTATAATTTTTTACATTTCATATATTTCTTATCTTTTTTATATAATGATATTAAAAAATATAAGTGTTACTCATGCGTGTGTATGATCTACCATCTCCATGATCGTAGCATAGTTTGTTTTTTTTTAAACACCATTCATTATTAAATTTAAATTTAAAATTTATGAACAAATATCATAATTATTTCATTATTATTATTCTATAGATGATATCAATTCATAATATTTACAAGAAGGGAATATTTCATGATGAAAACACGTATGATAAAACATAATAATTAACACCAGGAACAATGACATTAATAAAAGATTATTAATGAACTAGTAATAAGATATTAAAAATAGACCCTATATGATATTTTTAAATAATAATATGGATTTATTACATTTTAATACATTGTCTATAACCACTATATAGGATGTTAGATAATATACAATCAAAAGGAAACACTAGTTAAGGTATTTCATCTCAATTTACATTCCATTTACATTAATATGATATTATGATCCAATTAAATTTTATGTGGTGTATATAATGAACCAATAATATATAATATCATTATTACTTGATATTTATTGGTATTTTATATTTCAATTTTAATTATTTTATATAATGTAATTTTACTTGAAATTTAATAAGAGGTAAAAGTTATTGAAAATTCTCACATTATTTTGTGATTATTAGCTTCATCAAAAAACAATCACTTCCTTGCGATAAATTTCCATTATAAATTTCAATTATCTTATGTATCCATTTTATTTTATAATGGGTAGAATTATTATATAAACAATATACCATTTTTATATATGGGGGTAAATTTGAATCGTATTTTATTAAATTGGGAAATATTGATAAATCTAATTTTTTAGACAATATTGATATTTAATGATAAGAAATATTGTTCATGAACTCAATAAATTATCATATATAAAAGAAATTAATTGGAAATTCGTGAAATGGGTGGTTCCTATTGAATTAAACTTCTTAGTGCATCATTAGTCTTATGACACAAAATTAGTAGGCAATCCCTATGTCTTTATAACTAGTAGTTTAGAACTGTCTTGACAATAGATCTCTACTGTAGATGTATAGTTTTCAAAACCTGATGGGTGTTTACCTAGTATTTTTCAACAATCATAAGGATTTATTTTTATAGTAAAGTTATAATGTCATTGGGAAACATAACATCCAATATTTGAGAGTTTCATTTTATCAAAAATACAGTTTTTGTAATTAATATTCAAGATATTTTCACTATGATATTATCTGTGGATTCAATTCATTTTTAATTTATTGATTAAATGATAAGGGTTTTTAGTTATTTAGATTTTCTATTAAATTTTCCTTATAATTTTATTATATTCATGTTATTTTAATTCTGTCTATGTTCATTTATTTTCTATTTTTATGTTGATTATTATTTTTGATTCAAGATAGATTTTGATTTATTTAACACCAACTGATCATTTATGTTGATCCTTATTTTTTTCATTTACCCAAGATATAAGTAATATATCATTACATTTTATTTCAAGGATGCAGTTTATTTTATGTTGTTATGTATTATGTATTATTATATTTTTTCATTTTAAAATGGGTATGATGTATGTATAAGGTTCTCAAAAACAACTAATTTGATCAGTCTTTCTGATTAGAACCATTGTATCTATGTAAATTTAATAAAGTAACACATTAGCTATAGGAAAATGGGTTTATGTTCATTACATAATTTAAAGATGTTATTAATACTACTTTAAAATATGAAATAAAAGTGGCATAAAAAATGTATTAAAACTATTTTTAAGCATAAAAGTGAAAATTTTCATATTCTATAAAAAGTGATAATAATTAAATTAATATTTATTTTTTTAGATGATATTTTTTTTTATTTTTATACTCCAAATATGTTGAATTTATATTTTATAAAAAGTTATAAAATATATAATATACAATATGAAAATAATTTTCAAATAACAATTTTTTTATAAGAATCATTATATAATTATTAATTTTAACTTATTACTTATATATTAACTGTAATTTACTTATACATAGATAATATATTGCATGTTTTTAGTCAATTTAATTTAAATTACTCATGAATATCCCTAAATTTAATTTAATATATATTATATACTAAAACAATTCCTTTACAAAAATAAATATCTATTAAAATGAATCAGTATCTTTTTATTTTATTTTGAAATTATTTATGTCAATTACATGTTAAATATTTCATTTATAAAAAATTATTTACTTTTAACAATAGAATAATAAATATACCTATAAGATATATGTATACCCAATGACCACATTTTCAATAGACACATATCCAATGACCATATTTCCAACAACCATATAACTAACAACTATATATATATAACAAATACTACATTACTATATATAACATTACACTAGTTCTATATAATCATTCATCAAAATATCTAATATCTTTTTTAATATGATTATCACATTTCAAACATATTTTATTCTTCTTGTAGTTATGATCAGTGTTATGATTCTCATAGAATATCATGATGATTATTATTTTATCCATATTGTATTTTTATTTTCAAGTGGTTTCATTCCATTAGTAATTTTACAAAAAAATGTTCCATTTTGTTATATTGTAATTTATTTCATTTTGTATTTTATTATTTTACAATAATTAATTAATGGATTTTCAATTTTTTGTGGTGTGTATCACAATCTATCAAAAACTCATGAATTACTTAAAGGGAAATACATACTAAAATTGTGGCGTGTGACATTCTACCTAATAAATATCTTGTTCTTTCAAAAATATTAATTTTAATTACATGTAGTAAAAAAAAATATTGTTGGGACAAAATATATTCTATAAATGTGAATGGAAATTTCAAATTATCATATTTAGTAAAACGAGGAAAGTTAGTTTTATTAGTTTTTTTATAAAACAATGAAAAAATTATATGTAGTTAGTTTTATTCCAATGAGGATATATGTGAATGGAAAACGTTTTAGATCACCAATTATTATGTTATCCCATCCATAAATGAGTTATCCCTTCTTGTGAATGTTTATCAATTATGGAATTCAAAATAATTTTATCTCTCATCAAGGGGTGGTAATAAATGTTAGTTTTAATTTTTTATTATCAAAAAAAATTTTTCCCAATTTATATTAGTGTAAAATATAGAAAATGGTTTCCAAATAATATTGTAACACCCCTAAATGATAAAGGGTTAAATAAATAAATGATATGACTCATGTCAACAAGGCGCACCTTCCTTCTTGGGAGCCTTTCTGATTAGAACTCCACAATTATGTGTACTTCGCCTGGAGTAGTGATCAGGATGAGTGACCTTCTGGGAACATTCCCATGGTGTGTGTGAGTGAGGAAAAAACACACTAGAAAGGACATGTGTTGGCCTGTGGGGACTATCATTAGTCAGATAACCCGTTCGGGCACGTGGGTGGGACCTAGGGTGGGGCCCATGTGTCTGCGGGGCAACTAGTGGGCGGAACCCAGTTGTCACAAATATACTGAAGAAAGACACTATCAATAGAAGGAAGACATTAGTAATCTATAAAAATGATCTATCTTATTAACTCCTATGAAATATTTTATGACATGTCATCGTAAAATCATACTCAATCCATTATATATGATTGATAAAGAGTGGAAGGACAAGATATGTTATCTCCCCATTTTTTGATAGTGTCAAGTACTAACTAAAAACAATATTATTCAATTACGTTTAAAAACATAGGATTCTAAGATTAAAAAAAATTAAATTATTTAAAATTAATATTAAAACTCAAATTCTATAAAAAAAATTTCCTCACTACATCACAAATCAAAAAAGTTTTATCCATTTTTATATACTGTTAGAATAGAGATGTAAGAAAAAATTAATTCAATTAAGTTTAAAAACATTAATTCAATTATGATTAAAAACATTGGATTCTAAGATTAAAAAAAATAAATTATTTAAAATTAATATTACAACTCAAATTCTAAAAAAAAATTCCTCACTACTTCACAAATAAAAAAAATTTATCTCTTTTTATATAGTGTTAGATTAGAGATGTTAGAAAACATTAATTCAATTATGTTTAAAAACATTGGATTCAAAGATTAAAAAAATTAAATTATTTAAAATTAATATTAAAACTCAAATTCTATAAAAAAAATTTCCTCACTACTTCGCATATCAAATTTTTTTTATCCAATTGTCACAAATATACTGAAGAAATACTATCAATAGAAGGAATACATTAGTAATCTATAAAAATGATCTAACTTATTAACTCCTGGGAATTATTTCATGATATGTCATCATAAAAACATTCTCAATCCATTATATATGATTGATATAGAGTGGAAGGACAAGATATGATATCACAACATTTTTTGATAGTGTGAAATACTAACTAAAAACAATATTATTCAATTAAGTTTAAAAACATTGGATTCTAAGATTAAAAAATTTAATTATTTAAAATTAATATTAAAACTCAGATTCTATAAAAATATTTCCTCACAACTTCACAAATCAAAAAAGTTTTATCCATTTTTATATAGTGTTATAATAGAGATGTAGGAATAAAAAGTATTACAAAAAGGAAAATGAAAACAAGATACCGTAAAATTCATCCAACACTCTCTCATAGACCATTTCACTCATGTGACTACACATTCCCTTCATAAAATATTATTATATATTATCTTTCAATGTCTTATCCCATTTATTCATACATCCTTTCAACTATTCCCCTTTAACATGGAGAAATCTAGTTGGATTTTCTCAAACACCTACTTTAAAATCCTCGAACGATTTTCATCCACTTTAATTTCAAGATGGGTTCTACATGACTTCCATTTAAATATTTTATGATGTGGAAGGAAATATAAATGTCCAAAATATTAATGACATTCCTACCTTAACTTCTTTAAACTATTTGTGGTGAAATTAAAATCAATACATCATAGAATCCTCTAAAATGGTAGTGATATTGAAATTTTTTAAATCTAAATTACGTCGTCGCTCAATTTTTCATTACAAAAAATTCAGTATGATTCTCCAAAATATTTAGAATTAATATATATAAAAAAGACCCAGTATCAAAGGAATAGTTATTTGATTTATCATATATTTCAATGTATAAATCAGCACATGAATAGTTAGATGATATTTTGACTATGTTCAATACCTTTTTGTATAGGGGTATTTATTTTCGTGGGTAATTAAATGACTCTTATGATTAAAATTTGATCCTTGTACAACATAAGAAATGAATATTATGTATAAAGGGTGACCATGATAACTAATTCAAAATATCCAAAAATTACTCTTACATATCAAATGTTATATACTTCCCTTTGTATATTTTTGTGAAAAACTATTCCAATTACTCTTATACATCATTGATGTTACTTCTACATACAGAAGAAATTTTCCATATTTTCATATTTTCATAAAAATGACCCTTTTGTAAGAGTTTTGATAAAACATATTCATTTTATCCCTTTTAGAATTTTTTTTCAATTTTTTCTCCATGATGACACATATGTGTTTAGTATAATGAATTAAAAATATACCATACCATTAAAAATTCATGTTTTATGGATTCATGACTTATATAATTCCCCCCTAATTTATTTTTCCAACATATTCTCCATAAATATAAATAGATAAAGTATAAATGATATCTAGAAATTAGTTTTTATCCAAAAATAAAATAGATAAATTAAATTCTTAATTTAATTAATTTTTATAAATATTTACTCAATCCAAAAAAATACACATAAATTCCAAAACATGAAAAAACAAAATTTATTATAAAATTTCAGAGAATAAAATGAATTTAATTTTAAAAAATATAAAATTCATTTCCTATACCATATTTCCCTCATTTAGACTGTTTAATTCCAAAAAACAAGAATATTTCCAAAGTAGAATTCAATATATTAATCAATGTGAGAATTTGTTTCAATAACCAAAGAAACCAACCATATCATGAATACATATAGGCAATTATACATATTATCTATGTGGTATATTCATATCATTTCAACATTTTCGATGCTCCCATTTACATACATTCTTACCTCATTGTAAATATTTCATTCATCACATAGATTAGATGTAACACCCCAGGTAAATAAATAATATGGCATTTTCATATTTATCCATATTTATGAGTAAAATATTAATATGACTTTAAAGGGGATGCTATGCTCGATGGAGTACCCTACACGCAACAACGAGTTTCTTGGGAATCTTACGTTGCACTCTAATAATAAAATAATATTATATTAAATGGTAGTTAACATATAGCCGTTGTGTTGGCGGTAATGGATAGAAATAACTAAAATATGATTACATATGTTTTCAAATGTTTTTACATTTATCCAATAAAGGATAGAGGCTTAAAATACGGAAAGAATTCAATTTTAGGCGTATATGCCATAGTTTTCACTAAAGGTTCACTTATCACCTTTTGATGTTGAACCATCATTAAATATAGTTTTGTTCAATCTTAAACATTCTTTTGGACCAAATAAAAATATTATTAAGAATCGGGACATCAAAATTTACTTTGTGTAAATTTTTGGTATCTTTCCGATAAAGTTCATTTTTTTAATGAATAGTGTAAAATGTTGTATTTTAATTCAAAACCTCTTTTTAATATAATTTATTTATATGATTAGATTATCTTTTTAATTGGTTTTAAAGTGAAATTAGAATATTTTTTTACCATTAAATCCAATAGTGGTAGTTTGAATTAATTTCACTTTGAAAACAGACTTAAACTAGTGTCAATCTTCTGATACTTATTGTTTCATAAAAACATGCTATTTGCTCTGACAGCGGGAATTAATTATTAAATTAATTAATGTGACTTATATGTTTTGAATTTTGTAAAATATACTTCATTTTTGAATTTTGAATATCAAATATAGCTTAGGGTGAATTTTTGGGATTTTTCTGAAAAACTTCAATTTTTAATGAATAGTGAAACCACTAAGTGGTACTTATAAAAACTGATTTTTCCATTTAAATGAAATTTTGCCATCTTTGTGTTTTGATTTTCGAAAATCCGACATACATGGTTGTCATTAAGAAGTAAAATGTGGTTCAATGGGATAAAAATAATTTTTTGTTGAATAGTGACTTATTAAGTTTTTAATCGCGATTAGAGGTAAATAGTGTAGTTTAAGGTAAAAATAATGTTTTAATAATATGAAATGAACATGAAACATTTCCTAACCTCATTGGATGTGTAATGGACGACCAATAAAATCCATGGGTCAACTTGGGGACCCCATGGAGCCACTTGGTTGGGAAACGACATAAATAACTTTTTATTTAATGTAAAAGTAAAAATGACACAAACATGATATGTTTTACTAAAACAATTTTTAAGTGGCGTTATACAAGTCAGATATTTTATTATAAATAGTCATTGGAAAGATAAAAAGATTTACTACATCATAGTAATTTTTTCTATAATTTTTAGACATTAAATAAATTAAATTATTTATGACATCATAATGATGCAGTGATGACATCATTATCTGATGATTTAAATAAAATGAGAAGATAATGTAAACTCTATGACCTATACATGTCCAAAACTTATTGGATGGGTGGATTTAGAACCCTTATCACCTTAGACACTAATTATATCAATTTGGGACCTTTTAAAACCGAAACACATATTCAATTAAAGTAATATTTCTTACTTTCCAAAAGTGCCCTCCTCTCCTCTTATAAAAGGCCCCCACCTCTACCTCATTTCACACACTCCTCAAGCCTTTGGATCGGCCAAACCCTGACCATTTACTCTCTCCACATCCCTCTCCTCATCCTAGAGGATTCCTTTTGGGCATAATTCTTTCAAAGGAAGCCTTTAGGCTCAAATCAAAAGGAGTTACACTTTTAAAGGTAATTCATTCTCTCATGTTCATTTATTTTATTTTGCTTCGCCAACCCCATAAACTCTTTTTATTTACTTCTTTTGTAACAACAACAGTATCATAAATATACTAGGGTGTTTTTATAAGATTTATTCGAGCTACACTCTCACACAACTACATCAAATGGTTAAAGAACATACGGTTTCCGTGGATGGCGAAATTCTGCCTCCCGAAACAATGATTGTTAAATACTCATTTAACACCTTCAAAGGTGGCCATTATGATGTCACTATTTTTATATATGATATATAATATGTTTATGTTTTACTTATGATTCTGTATTTTTCATTTGTGTCTTACCTTTATGGATTCCATTATGGGTATACGCGATATCTTCATTTAAGGGAGTGCGGACTACCGCCCCCTCAAAGTGATTTGATTCGTTAAATACCATATGTGGGACGTATAAAGGATGGAACTATGATATTACATATTATATTATACTGGAATTATAATATACCTTTATATAATTATTATTCCATTATATAATATACGAAATAGAAATGAAAGTAGCGTTCATGCGTACGTACGGCTTACCGTCTCCATGAACGGTGCATTTCATTTCTTACCTCTAAATGATTATGTAATGTTATAAATGCATGCATGTACTGGATATATATGACATATATGATATCAACATAATGAATACAATTATGTATATAATAAACATTTGGCCACACGAACAACATGTAATTGTAAGAAGTCCACTTTCGACTTTAGAACCAAATATCTGCAAAACAAATATTATTTACTTAAATGAATACATAATGTTTATGACATGGTAAAAAGTAATATAAAAGGAATAATGAACTTGAAAAAGGTTCTTAAGGAAGTAGAAATTAACTCAAGTTTATTATTCAGGAGATTAAAGAACGATCGAGTCAAGTCGGACCCGAGGTAAGGGATCCTACTCCTCTCTTTCTTTTTAAGTACACACTTTTATGTCATTCCATTTAAAGATCATCTTTCTTGTTATTGGGATGATATTTTATATTAAACTTACTGTAATTTTTATGTTCATGTGATGAGAGACCCTATTCTCTCTCATCAATCCATTTTGGAAGTTTTGAGTGGCGCCGTTAGGCTGCCGAACTTTCGTAAGAGATCTAACCTCTCTCTTTCTTTTTAAGTACTCTCCTTTATGTCATTCTTTTAAGATCCTCTTTGTAATGTTGGGTGATGTTCTTTTATATTACTATTTCTTTAAATTTTATTGTAATGTGATGAGATACCCTATTTTATCTCATCAATCCATATTCGGAAGTTTTATGTGGTGTCGTTAGGCGGCCGAGTTTTCGTAAGGGATTTTTCATCTCACTTTTATTCCCGTGAGATTTATGATACATTTGCCAAAAATTCCATTGAGTGGTGTATGTACTGACCATTACTCTACTCTTTGTGTAATATACTTTAGTCTATGAGTATTTACATCAATGATCTATTTTCCTTCTTTCATGGGGTGTATGTTTTGAATGATACCCAAGTCGGTAAGGGAACCTTTCACCTTCCTCTTTTTTAAAAGACTTCTTTTGTTGGGTCTTTTAATTTACATATTGTTATGTTGGATATGTTCTCATATATCCTTATTGATTTAAATTTTATGTCCAAGTGATGATATACACTTTTTATCTCTCATAAACTCATTTTGATGTGATGTCGTTAGGCTGTCAAGGGAACTTTTTAACCCAATTTTGATTTCTTTGGGTTCAACATGTAGTCATTGAATATGTCATCCATTGAATATGTGTGAATAAACATTTATTGTTTTACAATTAATATCCACTTATATTGGGTGTACTTATATTTGTCACACATATTTTTGAGATTGATTTGTCCTTAATTTAAGGATACCTTCTCTATAAGGGATTTCATCACATTTGACATTTCTATTGAGGTTTCATTGTTGTTATGCACCAATTCACTCTTATATGGTGTATATACTGTCCTTTGGAGTATTATATCATGAATCCATTTATTATCATGATATTATAAAGTACTTATTAATGTTATTCCTCAATTATTGTATTCAATTGTCTCTAATTTTGGTAAAACCCCTTTAACCAAAATATCGTTTTAAATGTTTTAATTATTTGTTCTTATTAATATCCATGTTTTCAAAATGGTTTTAAGGATTTATTTATATGGATATTAATGGTATAAAATTTTAAGCTTCAAGGTGGTATGGTACACTTTGATTCAAAAATATCTTTATTAAATGTTTTAAATGGTTTTGGAAATGGTTTCTTTTTGAATGGATTCATTATTTCAATATACTAAAATGTTATATTGTGATTGAAATGTGGAAATTTTATGTTTCTTTTATGAATGTTTTATGTGATACATTTATGTTATGGTTCTTGGGCATTGTTATGAAAATGGGTGGTTCCGTGATAAACTAAGGGCGGGTGAGCCCGATATAGCTCTCCAATTCATTGGGTAACGCGAAGGAGTGAAACGACAAGGTTTCTCCGAAGAGATTTAGGGAATATACTGTGATGGGTATTCCAAACGTAACCAAGAGGGTTACTCCCTACGTAAGAATGTTATGAATGCCTCAAGATACCTTTTTGTCTTATGATTTCTATGATTTATTCATGGTTTGATGAGGTATGAAAGTGCCTTTGTTTTATGGGTAAAGTATGATTTCATTCTTATGTATATATGAACTCATGTTTCCTTTCCATATTTTTATAACCCTTACTGAGATTTTTATGCTCATCCAAAGTTTTTAAAATGTTTTTCACAGGTCACGGGAAAGGTACATGATAAGATGATAGAGTCAAGGATGTGTCAAGAAAGAATCCAAGTTTTATTTTAAATATGTTTCTGTTGTTGGGAAGAATGAATCCTGTCTTTTATGTAACCACTTTGTTTAAAGGTGGAATGTAATGCAAGTTTCAAGATATAATTCTCTAAAACTCTAAACCTGAAAATATCTTCAATGTGTAATCTTGTAATAACTCAGGATTAAGTAAGGTTTAAGGCTGGGGCCTTATAGTTGGTATCAAAGGTCAGTTTAGATAACTTTAGAGGTTAGGGTATTCTTTATGCATAAGTGACATTGCCATAATGGTTAGGATTTCAGAAAGAGTCCTAGTTTTAGATAAAGTGAATGAGTAAGTATATATTAGTGTTTATCTTACTCATTAGTACATTATGGTTTTGTTGATATACTCACACGGACCTTTTTGGTTTTAGTAAATGGCTGGATCTAGCAGGCACCAAAGTAACAGTGGTTGTGAAGGAAACTGTGACAGTTTTTTGAGCAAGCAACTGAATGATATGGGAGCTGCAATGAGAACTCTTGTGATTATCCTCAACCAACTATCTGGAGTCATGATTGACCACCTAAACCTTGGAGATTTCACTAAGGCATCATATATGCAAGAAACAAATCCCTATGGATGTACAGGTAATAATCATAAAGGTAAGTGTGTTCAAAAACCTATGTGTCAAAGATGTGGAAAGAAACACCTAGGAAAATGTTTCAAAGGGACAGAAATATGCTATAGATGTGGAAATGAAGGTCATAAAGCAAGAACCTTCCATGGAAAAAGGAAGCATCCAGTTGACTCGAGGAAAGGGAAAGAAGTTCTTTCTGAGGGATCAATTGAATGTTTTAAATGTGGTGTGCATGGTCATTATGAAAACACATGTCCTATGAAGAAGTTTCATGAATGGGGTCACCAAGAGCGTACCAATATTTTTTTACCAATATCTAATGCCATTCCGATTGAGGATGAAGAAACTGACAATGACCAATCAAAGGTATGTACTATTTCATGACTATTGTTTTCCTATTTTGGAATCTTAGGATATGATTCATGATTTTGTTTGTAGGAAAGAGGTATTTAGGAATAAGTTGGAAAGGAATGGATAATGGATCATGAAGAATGTTGAATGAGTAAGATGTCAACATATAAGGGCTTCAAGAGTTATGGTGAAATTCTTAAGAATATTATGTCTCTTTTGAAGATGGGGTTACATTAGATGACTTTTTATATTATGTGTATCCCTAATGTTTAATAAAGGCAAATTTTATTCAAGTAATCGTTATATTTTCTTTTGTGGACATAGTTATAAAGAACCATTTGGGTTTATATGATCCTTACTTTTGAGGTAATTATGGGTTACTATATTTTATGATTGAAGTGAAAGGCATGAGATAAAATTGTGGTTAAATTATGTTATGGTTATTTTTGATGATTTTATCCCTTTTGGGGAATGATTTGAGAATTATATAGTTTTGGAAAAAGGACAACACGTAGACCGTGTGACTACCCGTCACGTCGGACAAAGCTGCGGGAATCGAACCCACAATCAAAGTGCAACTGGTATTTATCGCCTACCACTAGACTACGTGAAGTCCCTGGTTAGTTTGACTTATTCATTTTTTAAGATTAAGTTGATTTTGGGTTATTTATGAAAATGATTAACCTATCTTAGAGGATATTTGATTAGGTTAATTACTTTTCAATACGAGACTTTAGGCGCAACTGATGTTGTTTGGAGATAAATGTTACGATTTAACTTGGAAGACTATGTGACTAAATCCTTCAAATATTTGGGTTTCAATCTTATATTGGTTTACTTTGAAGAATTTTACGGACAAATTGTTTATCGGATGGCCTCGTTGAACTTTGGGTTTTTTTGGACAAATTTTGGAGATTAAGAATATATTTTCTTTTTAATGGGTTATCCATTTCTGGATTATCTAACCTTGTACTAACATTTTTGGTTTTGGTTTTGGTTAAATCCTAAACACATGGGATGTATATAGTTCTCTTTTGTGGATTAGGTGATTCTCTAGAAGTTTATTATAGTACTCTTAATGCGAACAAGTCTCCCTAAATACTCGTCTTTGGGAAATAATATGAGTTTGATTAAGGAATCTAGTAAAAGTTGAAAGTCAACATGATAAGTGATTATGTTTCCTTATGAATAAATTCCTCAATAAAAAGTAACTTAAAACAAAAATGTTGTCTATTAGCTTTTCCTATTGGGTAATCGAATACCGTTTAACCCATCACAAGTGTGTGATTTTCTCATTGTTAACTTTCTCCGAGACATGTTTACTATCACTCTCCCTCAAGAACATGACCCTTTGCTTTTTCTTCCATGTCCATGTTTTTCTACATGGAATCCTCGTATGGGTTAACTCGGGTGACCTCTGTACTTATCTTTCTTTATTTTAAAGTGATTGTTTTACCGACTCTTGTTCGGATGTGGGACTTTCAAGGATGATTCCAAGCACAATTTTAAAATTGCGAGGACGCAATTCCCAAAAGGGGGGAAGGATGTAACACCCCAGGTAAATAAAGAATATGACATTTTCATATTTATCCATATTTATGAGTAAAATATTAATATGACTTTAAAGGGGATGCTATGCTCGATGGCGTACCCAACACGCAACAACGAGTTTCTTGGGAATCTTACGTTGCACTCTAATAATAAAATAATATTATTTTAAATGGTAGTTAACATATAGTCGTTGTGTTAGTGGGAATGGATATAAATAACTAAAATATGATTATATATGTTTTTAAATGTTTTTACATTTATCCAAAAAAGGATAGAGGCTTAAAATACGGAAAGAATTCAATTTTAGGCGTATATGCCCTAGTTTTCACTAAAGGTTCACTTATCACCTTTTGATGTTGAACCATAATTAAATATAGTTTTGCTCACTCTTAAACATTCTTTTGGACCAAATAAAAATCTTATTAAGAATCGGGACATCAAAATTTACTTTGTGTAAATTTTTGGTATCTTTCCGATAAAGTTCATTTTTTTAATGAATAGTGTAAAATGTTGTATTTTAATTCAAACCCTCTTTTTAATCTAATTTATTTATAGGATTAGATTATCTTTTTAATTAGTTTTAAATTTAAATTAGAATATATTTTTACCATTAAATCCAATAGTGGTCGTTGGAATTAATTTCACTTTGAAAACAGACTTAAACCAGTGTCAATCTTTTGATACTTATTGTTTCATAAAAACACGCTATTTACTCTGACATCGGGAATTAATTATTAAATTAATTAATGTGACTTATATGTTTTGAATTTTGTAAAATAGACTTCATTTTTGAATTCGGAATATCAAATATAGCTTAGGGTGAATTTTTAGGATTTTTCTGAAAAACTTCAATTTTTGATGAATAGTGAAACCACTAAGTGGTACTTATAAAAACTGATTTTTCCATTTAAATGAAATTTTTCCATCTTTGTGTTTTGATTTTCAAAAATCCGACATACATGGTTGTAATTAAGAAGTAAAATGTGGTTCAATGGGATAAAAATAATTTTTTGGTGAATAGTAACTTATTAAGTTTTTAATCGCGATTAGAGGTAAATAATGTAGTTTAAGGTAAAAATAATGTTTTAATAATATGAAATGAACTTGAAACATGTCTTAAACTCATTGTATGTGTAATGGCCGACCAATAAAATCCATGGGTCAACTTGGGGACCCCATGGAGCCACTTTGGTTGGGAAATGACATAAATAACTTTTTATTTAATGTAAAAGTAAAAATGACACAAAAATGATATGTTTTACTAAAACAATTTTTAAGTGGGGTAATACAAGTCAAATGTTTTATTATAAATAGTCACTGGAAAGATAAAACGATTTCCTACATCATAGTAATTTTTGTATAATTTTTAGAAATTAAATAAATTAATGTATTTATGAAATCATAATGATGCAGTGGTGACATCATTATCTGACGATTTAAATAAAATGAGAAGATAATGTAAACTCTATGACCTCCACATGTCCAAAACTTATTTGATGGGTGTATTTCGAACTCTTATCACCTTATCCACGAATTATATCAATGTGGGACCTTTTAAAACCGAAACACATTTTCAAATAAAGTAATATTTCTTACTTTCCAAAACTGCCCCTCCTCTCCTCTTATAAAAGGCCCCCACCTCTACCTCATTTAACACACTCCTCAAGCCTTTGGCTCGGCCAAACCCTGCCCATTTACTCTCTCCACATCCCTCTCCTCATCCTAGAGGATTCCTTTTGGGCATAATTCTTTCAAAGGAAGCCTTTAGTCTCAAATCAAAAGGAGTTACACTTTTAAAGGTAATTCATTCTCTCATGTTCATTTGTTTTATTTTGCTTCTCCAACCCCATAAACTCTTTTTATTTACTTATTTTGTAACAAAACCAGTATCTTCAATATACCAGGATGTTGGTATAAGATTTATTCGATCTACACTCTCACAAAACTACATCAAATGGTTAAGGAACATACGGTTTCCGTGGATGGCGAAATTCTCCCTCCCGAAACGATGATTGTTAAATACTCATTTAACACCTTCAAAGGTGGCCATTATGATGTCACTATTTTTATATTTGATATATAATATGTTTATGTTTCACTTATGCTTCTGTATTTTTCATTTGTGTCTAACCTTTATGGCTTTCGTTATGGGTATACGCGATATCTTCATTTAAGGGAGTGCGGACTACCGCCCCCTCAAAGTGATTTGATTCGTTAAATACCATATGTGAGACGTATAAAGGATGGAACTATGATATTATATATGATATTATACTGGAATTATAATATACCTTTATATCATTATTATTCCAGTCTATAAAATACGAAATAGAAATGAAAGTAGCGTTCATGCGTACGTACGGCTTACCGTCTCCATGAACGGTGCATTTCATTTCTTACCTCTAAATGATTACGTAATGTTATAAATGCATGAATGTACTGGATATATATGACATATATGATATCAAAATCATGAATACAATTCTGGATATAATAAACATTTGGCCACACGAACAACAAGTAATTGTAAGAAGTCCACTTTCGACTTAAGAACCAAATATCGGCAAAACAAATATTATTAACTTAAATGAATACATAATGTTTATGACATGGTAATAAGTAATATAAAAGGAATAATGAACTTGAAAAAGGTTCTTAAGGAAGTAGAAATTAACTCAAGTTTATTATTCAGGAGATTAAGGAACGATCGAGTCAAGTCGGACCCGAGGTAAGGGATCCTACTCCTCTCTTTCTTTTTAAGTACACACTTTTATGTCATTCCTTTTAAAGCTCATCTTTCTTGTTATTGGGATGATATTTTATATTACACGTACTTTAATTTTTATGTTCATGTGATGAGAGACCCTATTCTCTCTCATCAATCCATTTTGGAAGTTTTGAGTGGCGCAGTTAGGCTGCCGAACTTTCGTAAGAGATCTAACCTCTCTCTTTCTTTTTAAGTACTCTCTTTTATGTCACTTATTTTAAGCTCCTCTTTGTAATGTTGGGGGATGTTCTTTTATATTCCTATTTCTATAAATTTTATTGTAATGTTATGAGATACCCTATTTTATCTCATCAATCCATATTCGAAAGTTTTATGTGGCGCCGTTAGGCAGTTGAGTTTTCGTAAGGGAATTTTCATCTCACTTTTATTCCCGTGAGATTTATGCTACATTTGCCACAAATTCCATTGAGTGGTGTATGTACTGACCATTACTCTACTCTTTGTGTAATATAATTTTGTCTATGAGTATTTACATCAATGATCTATTTTCCTTCTTTCATGGGGTGTATGTTTTGAAAGATACCCAAGTCGGTAAGGGAACCTTTCACCCTCCTCTTTTTTAAAAGACTTATTTTGTTGGGTCTTTTCATTTACATATTGTTATGTTAGATATGTTCTAATATATCCTTATTGATGTAAATTTTATGTCCAAGTGATGAGATACACTTTTTATCTCTCATCAACTCATTTTGATGTGATGCCGTTAGGCTGTCAAGGGAACTTTTTAAGCCAATTTCGATTTCTTTGGGATTGACATGTAGTCATTGAATATGTCATACATTGAATATTTGTGAATGATCTTTTATTGTTTTACACTTAATATCCACTTATATTTGGTGTACTTATATTTGTCACACATATTTTTGAGATTGATTTGTCCTTAATTTAAGGTTACCTTCTCTATAAGGGATTTCATCACATTTGACATTTCTATTGAGGGTTCATTGTTGTTATGAACCAATTCACTCTTATATGGTGTATATACTGTCCTTTGGAGTATTATATCATGAATCCATTTATTCTCATGATATTATAAAGTTCTGATTAATGTTATTCCTCAATTATTGTATTCAAGTGTCTCTAATTTTGGTAAAACCCCTTTAACCAAAATATCGTTTTAAATGTTTTAATTATTTGTTCTTATTAATATCCATGTTTTCAAAATGATTTTAAGGATTTATTTATATGGATATTAATGGTATAAAATTTTAATCTTCAAGGTGGTATGGGACACTTTAATTCAAAAATATATTTATTAAATGTTTTAAATGGTTTTGGAAATGGTTTCTTTTTGAATGGATTCATTATTTGAATATACTAAAATGTTATATTGTGATTGAAATGTGGAAATGTTATGTTTCCTTTATGCATGTTTTATGTGATACATTTATGTTATGGTTCATGGGCATTGTTATGAAAACGGGTGGTTCCGTGATAAACTAAGGGCGGGTGAGCCCGATATAGCTCTCCAATGCATTTGGGTAATGGGAAGGAGTGAAACGTTAAGGTTTCTCCGAAGAGATTTAGGGAATATACTGTGATGGGTATTCCAAACGTAACCAAGAGGGTTACTCCCTACGTAAGAATGTTATGAATGCCTCAAGTTACCTTTTTGTCATATGATTTCTATGATTTATTCATGGTTTTATGAGGTATGAAAGTGCCTTTGTTTTATGGGTAAAGTATGATTTAATTCTTATGTATATATGAACTCATGTTTCCTTTCCATATTTTTATAACCCTTAATGAGCTTTTTATGCTCATCCCATGTTTTTGAAATGTTTTTCACAGGTCACGGGAAAGGTACATGATAAGATGATAGAGTCAAGTATGTGTCAAGAAAGAATCCAAGTTGTATTTTAAATATGTTTCCGTTGCTGGGAAGAATGAATCCTGTCTTTTATGTAACCACTTTGTTTAAAGGTGGAATGTAATGCAAGTTTCAAGATCTAATTCTCTAAAACTCTAAACCTGAAAAGATCCTCAATTTGTAATCTTTTAATAACTCAGGATTAAGTAAGGTTTAAGGCTGGGGCCTTATAGTTGGTATCAAAGGTCGGTTTAGATAACTTTAGAGGTTAGGGTATTCTTTAAGCATAAGTGACATTGCCATAATGGTTAGGATTTCAGAAAGAGTCCTAGTTTTAGATAAAGTGAATGAGTAAGTATATATTAGTGTTTATCTTACTCATTAGTGCATGATGGTTTTGTTGATATACTCACACAGACCTTTTTGGTTTTAGTAAATGGCTAGATCTAGCAGGCACTAAAGTAACAGTGGTTGTGATGGAAACTGTGACAGTTTTTTGAGAAAGCAACTGAATGATATGGGAGCTGCAATGAGAACTCTTGTGATTATCCTCAACCAACTATCTGGAGTCATGATTGACCACCTAAACCTTGGATATTTCTCTAAGGCATCATATATGCAAGAAACAAATCCCAACGGATGTACAGGTAATAATCATAAAGGTAACTGTGTTCAAAAACCTATGTGTAAAAGATGTGAAAAGAAACACCTAGGAAAATGTTTCAAAGGGACAGAAATATGTTATAGATGTGGAAATGATGGTCATAAAGCAAGAACCTACCATGGAAAAAGGAAGCATCCAGTTGACTCGAGGAAAGGTAAAGAAGTTCTTTCTGAGGGATCAATTGAATGTTTTAAATGTGGTGTGCATGGTCATTATGCAAACACATGTCCTATGAAGAAGTTTCGTGAATGGGGTCACCAAGAGCGTACCAATATTCGTTTACCAATTTCTAATGCCATTCCGATTGAGGATGAAGAAACTGACAATGACCAATCAAAGGCATGTACTATTTCATGACTATTGTTTTACTATTTTGGAATCTTAGGATATGATTCATGATTTTTTTTGTAGGAAAGAGGTATTTCAGAATAAGTTGGAAAGGAATGGATAATGGATCATGAAGAATGTTGAATGATTAAGATGTCAACATATAAGGGCTTCAAGAGTTATGGTGAAATTCTCAAGAGTATTAAGTCTCTTTTGATGATGGGGTTACATTAGAAGACTTTTTAAATTATGTGTAACCCTGATGTTTAATATAGGAAAATTTTATTCAATTAATAGTTATATTTTCTTTTGTGGACATTGTTATAAAGAACCATTTGGGTTTATATGATCCTTACTTTTGAGGAAATTATGGGTTACTATATTTTATGATTGAAGTGAAAGGCATGAGATAAAATTGAGGTTAAATTATGTTATGGTTATTTTTGATGATTTTATCCCTTTTTGGGGAATGATTTGAGAATTATATAGTTTTGGAAAAAGGACAACACGTAGACCGTGTGACTACCCGTCGCGTCGGACAAAGCTGCGGGAATTGAACCCACAATCAAAGTGCAACTGGTATTTATCGCCTACCACTGGACTACGTGAAGTCCCTGGTTAGTTTGACTGATTCTTTTTTTAAGAGTAAGTTGATTTTGGGTTATTTATGAAAATGATTAACCTATCATAGAGGATATGTGATTAGGTTAATTACTTTTCAATACGAGACTTTAGTCGCAACTGATGTTGTTTAGAGATAAATGTTACGATTTAACTTGGAATACTATGTGACTAAATCCTTCAAATATTTGGGTTTCAATCTTATATTAGTTTACTTTGAAGAATTTTATGGAAAAATTGTTTATCGGATTGTCCTCGTTGAACTTTGGGTTTTGTTGGACAAATTTTGGAGATTAAGAATAGATTTTCTTTTTAATGGGTTATCCATTTCTAGATTATCTGACCTTGTACTAACATTTTTTGTTTTGGTTTTGGTTAAAGCCTAAAGACATGGGATGTATATAGTTCTCTTTTGTGGATTAGGTGATTCTCTAGAAGTTTATTATAGTACTCTTAACGTGAACAAGTCTCCCTAAATACTCGTCTTTTGGAAAAAATATGAGTTTGATTAAGGAATCTAGTAAAAGTTGAAAGTCAACATGATAAGTGATTATGTTTCCTTATGAATAAATTCCTCAATAAAAAGTAACTTAAAACAAAAATGTTGTCTATTAGCTTTTTCTATTGGGGAATCGGATACCGTTTAACCCATCACAAGTGTGTGATTTTCTCATTGTTAACATTCTCCTAGACATGTTTACTATCACTCTCCCTCAAGAACATGACCCTTTGCTTTTTCTTCCATGTCCATGTTTTTCTACATGGAATCCTAGTATAGGTTAACATGGGTGACCTCTGTACTTATCCTTCTTTATTTTAAATTGATTTTTTTACCGACTCTTGTTCTGATGTGGGACATTCAAGGATGTTTCCAAGCGCAATTTTAAAATTACGAGGACGCAATTCCCAAAAGGGGGAAGGATGTAACACCCCAGGTAAATAAATAATATGACATTTTTATATTTATCCATATTTAAGAGTAAAATATTAATATGACTTTAAAGGGGACGCTATGCTCGATGGCGTACCCAACACGCAACAACGAGTTTCTTGGGAATCTTACGTTACACTCTAATAATAAAATAATATTATTTTAAATGGTAGTTAACATATAGCCGTTGATTTGGTGGGAATGGATAGAAATAACTAAAATATGATTATTTATGTTTTTAAATGTTTTTTACATTTATCCAATAAAGGATCGAGGCTTAAAATACGGAAAGAATTCAATTTTAGGCGTATATGCCCTAGTTTTCACTAAAGGTTCACTTGTCACCTTTTGATGTTGAACCATCATTAAATATAGTTTTGTTCACTCTTAAACAATCTTTTGGACCAAATAAAACTCTTATTAAGAATCGGGACATCAAAATTTACTTTGTGTAAATTTTTGGTATCATTCCGATAAAGTTCATTTTTTAATGAATACTGTAAAATGTTTTATTTTAATTCAAAACCTATTTTTAATCTAATTTATTTGTATGATTAGATTATCTTTTGAATTGGTTTTAAAGTGAAATTAGAATATATTTTTACCATTAAATCCAATAGTGGTCGTTGGAATTAATTTCACTTTGAAAACAGACTTAAACCAGTGTCAATCTTTTGATACTTATAATTTCATAAAAACACGATATTTTCTCTGACAACGGGAATTAATTATTAAATTAATTAATGTGACTTATATGTTTTGAATTTTGTAAAATAGACTTCATTTTTGAATTCGGAATATCAAATATAGCTTAGGGTGAAATTTTGGGATTTTTCTGAAAAACATCAATTTTTGATGAATAGTGAAACCACTAAGTGGTACTTATAAAAACTGATTTTTCCATTTAAATGAAATTTTTCCATCTTTGTGTTTTGATTTTTGAAAATACGACATACATGGTTGTCATTTAGAATTAAAATGTGGTTCAATGGGATAAAAATAATTTTTTGGGGAATAGTAACTTATTATGTTTTTAATCGCGATTAGAGATAAATAGTGTAGTTTAAGGTAAAAATAATGTTTTAATAATATGAAATGAACCTGAAACATGTCCTAACCTCATTGGATGTGTAATGTCCGACCAAGACAATCCATGGGTCAACTTGGGTACCCCATGGAGCCACTTTGGTTGGGAAATGACATAAATAACTTTTTATTTAATGTAAAAGTAAAAATGACACAAACATGATATGTTTTACTAAACAAATTTTTAAGGGGGGTTATACAAGTCAGATTTTTTATTATAAATAGTCCTTGGAAAGAGAAAAAGATTTCCTACATCATAGTAATTTTTTTATAATTTTTAGACATTAAATAAATTAAATTATTTATGACATCATAATGAGGCAGCGATGACATCATTATCTGAAGATTTAAATAAAATGAGAAGATAATGTAAACTCTATGACCTACACATGTCCAAAACTTATTGGATGGGAGGAGTTCGAACCCTTATCACCTTATCCACGAATTATATCAATGGGGGACCTTTTAAAACCGAAACAAATTTTCAAATAAAGTAAGATTTCTTACTTTCCAAAAGTGCCCCTCCTCTCCTCTTATAAAAGGCCCCCACCTCTACCTCATTTCACACACTCCTCAAGCCTTTGTCTCGGCCAACCCCTGCCCATTTACTCTCTCCACATCCCTCTCCTAATCCTAGAGGATTCCTTTGGGGCATAATTCTTTCAAAGGAATCCTTTAGGCTCAAATCAAATGGACTTACACTTTTAAAGGTAATTCATTCTCTCATGTTCATTTGTTTTATTTTGCTTCTCCAACCCCATAAACTCTTTTTATTTACTTATTTTTTAACAACAACAGTATCTTAAATATACTAGGTTGTTGTTATAAGATTTATTCGAGCTACACTCTCACACAACTACATCCAATGGTTAAAGAACATACGGTTTCTGGGGATGACGAAATTCTGCCTCCCGAAACGATGATTGTTCAATACTCATTTAACAACTTCAAAGGTCGCCATTATGATGTCACTATTTTTATATATCATATATAATATGTTTATGTTTTACTTATTCTTCTGTATTTTTCATTTGTGTCTTACCTTTATTTATTCCATTATGGGTATACGCGATATCTTTATTTAAGGGAGTGCGGACTACCGCCCCCTCAAAGTGATTTGATTCGTTAAATACCATATGTGGGACGTATAAAGGATGGAACTATGATATTATATATGATATTATACTGTAATTATAATATACCTTTATATCATTATTATTCCATTCTATAAAATACGAAATAGAAATGAAAGTAGCGTTCATGCGTACGTACGGCTTACCGTCTCCATGAACGGTGCATTTCATTTCTTACCTCTAAATGATTATGTAATGTTATAAATGCATGAATGTACTGGATATATATGACATATATTATATCAACATAATGAATACAATTCTGGATATAATAAACATTTGGCCACACGAACAACATGTAATTGTAAGAAGTCCACTTTCGACTTAAGAACCAAATATCGGCAAAACAAATATTATTAACTTAAATGAATACATAATGGTTATGACATGGTAATAAGTAATATAAAATGAATAATGAACTTGAAAAAGGTTCTTAAGGAAGTAGAAATTAACTAATATTTATTATTCAGGAGATTAAAGAACGATCGAGTCAAGTCGGACCCGAGGTAAGGGATCCTACTCCTCTCTTTCTTTTTAAGTACACACTTTTATGTCATTCTTTTAAAGCTCATATTTCTTGTTATTGGGATGATCTTTTATATTACACATACTGTAATTTTTATCTTCATGTGATGAGAGACCCTATTCACTCTCACCAATCCATTTTGTATGTTTTGAGTGGCGCCGTTAGGCTGCCGAACTTTCGTAAGAGATCTAACCTCTCTCTTTATTTTTAAGTACTCTCCTTTATGTCACTTCTTTTAAGCTCCTCTTTGTAATGTTGGGGGATGTTATTTTGTATTCCTATTTCTGTATATTTTATTTTAATGTGATGAGATACCCTATTTTATCTCATAAATCCATATTCGGATGTTTTATGTGGCGCCGTTAGGCTGCCGAGTTTTCGTAAAGGATTTTTCATCTCACTTTTATTCCCGTGAGATTTAAGCTACATTTTCCAAAAATTCCATTGAGTGGTGTATGTACTTCCCATTACTATACACATTGTGTAATATAATTTAGTCTATGAGTATTTACATCAATGATCTATTGTCCTTATTTCATGGGGTGTATGTTTTGAAAGATACCCAAGTCGGTAAGGGAACCTTTCACCCTCCTCTTTTTTAAAAGACTTCTTTTGTTGGGTCTTTTAATTTACATATTGTTATGTTGTATATGTTCTCATATATCCTTATTGATGTAAATTTTATGTACAAGTGACGAGATACACTTTTTATCTCTCATCGACTCATTTTGATGTGATGCTGTTAGGCTGTCAAGGGAACTTTTTAACCCAATTTCGATTTATTTGGGTTCAACATGTAGTCATTTAATATGTCATCCATTGAATATGTGTGAATTACCATTTATTGTTTTACAATTAATATCCACTTATATTGGGTGTAATTATTTTTTTCACACATATTTTTTAGATTGATTTGTCCTTAAGTTATGGATACCTTCTCTATAAGGGATTTCATCACATTTGACATTTCTATTGAGGGTTCATTGTTGTTATGCACTAATTCACTCTTATATGGTGTATATAATGTCCTTTGGAGTATTATATCATGAATCCATTTATTCTCATGATATTTTAAAGTTCTGACTAAATGTTATTCCTCAATTATTGTATTCAAGTGTCTCTAATTTTGGTAAAACACCTTTAACCAAAATATCGTTTTAAATGTTTTAATTATTTGTTATTATTAATATCCATGTTTTCAAAATGGTTTTAAGGATTTATTTATATGGATATTAATGGTATAAAATTTTAAGCTTCAAGATGGTATGGGACACTTTGATTCAAAAATCCCTTTATTAAATGTTTTAAATGGTTTTGGAAATGGTTTCTTTTTTAATGGATTCATTATTTCAATATACTAAAATGTTATATTGTGATTTAAATGTGGAAATGTTATGTTCCTTTATGCATGTTTTATGTGATACATTTATGTTATGGTTCTTGGGCATTGTTATGAAAACGGTTGGTTCCGTGATAAACTAAGGGCGGGTGAGCCCGATATAGCTCTCCAATGCATTGGGTAACGCGAAGGAGTGAAACGTTAAGGTTTCTCCGAAGAGATTTAGGTAATATACTGTGATGGGTATTCCTAACGTAACCAAGAGGGTTACTCCCTACGTAAAAATGTTATGAATGCCTTAAGTTACCTTTTTGTCTTATGATTTCTATGATTTATTCATGGCTTGATGAGGTATGAAAGTGCCTTTGTTTTATGGGTAATGTATTATTTCATTCTTATGTATATATGAACTCATGTTTCCTTTCCATATTTTTATAACCCTTACTGAGCTTTTTATGCTCATCCCAAGTTTTTGAAATGTTTTTCACAGGTCACGGGAAAGGTACATGATAAGATGATAGAGTCAAGGATGTGTCAAGAAAGAATCCAAGTTTTATTTTAAATATGTTTCCGTTGTTGGGAAGAATGAATCCTGTCTTTTATGTAACCACTTTGTTTAAAGGTGGAATGTAATGCAAGTTTCAAGATATAATTCCCTAAAACTCTAAACCTGAAAAGATCCTCAATGTGTAATCGTGTAATAACTCAAGATTAAGTAAGGTTTAAGGCTGGGGCCTTATATTATAAATATTGGAAATTTTTTCTCATCCCAATGTCATAAAAAGGTCACCATAGGCTTGATGAGTTTCAAAATATCCACCCAATGGGTAATGTTATTTTGTTTTTTATGGGGAAGTTTTACGGTTCTTATATTGGAAGAGGTTTTATAGGTTTTAAATGTAAACTTTTTTAATGAATAATAATGAGGGTTATCTCTATTTGAAGAGAATTTCAATATTTTATTATTAATCTCAAGAATGGTCACCTCCTTACCCTTCATAGAAAAGATTTAACTCCAAAAACCTTTTTATCATCCTTTAAATTTGATACATTAAACACTTGAGATGAATTCATTTATTCAATCAATTTCAATCAAAAACTGTGTTCTTCAATTTTTTTTCAAATTCCATATACAATTATATGTTTTAACGTATAGAGGAATCATTGAGATAAAATAGTGATTTGATAAAAACAGAAAAACTTTTGAAGGATAATTTTCCTTTTATAATTACAATATTTAAATACTTATCTCTAATATAGCCTCATAAAATTACTAGTTTGCATGATAATTTATTCCAAAAAATCTCTAGTTGATGTACCAGTCACAAAACTATATCCTCCCCCACACATTTTTTAAACTAATATCTTATAATTACATAGAGTGAATATTGAAAAGTTATATAATGTTGTTAGTGTGGATTACTAATAAAATAACTCATAGATATAAGAGATTGTATAGTGTTATATACAAAAGTAAATATAGATTAGGAATTTATTTCTAAAATTTTCATTTTAAAAAAATAATTCAATAATTTTAAACATAAGTTTCTTAATAACCCAATGTTTTGAAGAGAGTTAAAAAATTATTTTTAATTAGTAATAGGTTTATGTTCTTATGAAATTAGGATGTCCCAAAGAAGATGTGAAATATTTTTAAGATGCCACGTGGGTATGTTATTTTAATAGTGGAATATATATTGTGGCGGGAGATTCAAAAATACGATGGATTTTAATTAATTTTCCGTATTTTTAGTCCAAAATAATTTCACATAAACATTAAACTAAGTTTATTACATATTTCAATTCAGTTTTTCCCAATGTAATAGGATCAAATTTCAAAAAGCTATGCAATTTTGCTCAATAGGATTCAAAAAAATACAAAAATAAACAAAATAATCAAAAAAATGAAAAATGAAAAACCCCAAACAATTTAACATTAATGATTTAATAAACCCTAATAGTTCCCCTTCTAAAAAAATAAATTATGAAATGCCATAAATGAGTTAAAATATAAATTTATGTTTATGTAGACTTAAATGTATGAAACTAGAAAACAATGATAAATAAAAGTGAAATATGGGGGTTTTAATGTTAGAATGTTTAGAAGTGTTTGATGTCATACACTAGTTCTAATTGTTGACTGATAAAATAATTTTTTAGCATATTTCCATTGGAAATCTATATAGTTTTTATCTTATTATTCAAAACATCTTGTAATACTACATCGGTAGTCATTATAGAAAATAAATTGGCTTTCCTATCTCGAATGAAGTTTTTCAAGAATGATCTTCCACCATTAGTTGTAATGTATATGATTCTTTATTATAGAAAATTATATTTTTCAAATAAACATTTCTAGTGAAACCTTTTTTTACCATGTATGTTAGGGTGTTAAAAAAATAGTTCCTTTTAATTTCATCCATTTCTTGAATATATGTTTTTCATTCCTTTATAATATTTTCTAGATAAATATACATTTCCATAACTGGAAAACCATTAATGTGTTATTTCTCTAAAGGTAAACACAACCATTACCACAAATCAAGTGGCAAGGCCTCATTACAGTAGGGGTTTTGTATATTTTTCTATAAGCTCATATGTTTTATCCCAACCACTATATCTAATTTTTTCTCTTTGGTTTATTGACTTTTCCAGAATTATATTAATCACTGTATTAGAAAAATTATATTTTACATTGGTTTAGGAATGGAGAAGTGTTTATTTTTTGTTAATTATCCATATATTCTCACCCAATATTCGATGATTATGTTGAAAAATGAGTTCTTTGATTACTAATGATTTCTATCAGGATTCTAAATATTTAAAATGATATTTTTCCTAAAAAATAAATAAACAAAAAATGAATTTTTTTGAATGTAATTTTCATCCATACATTTTAAAAAATAATCTAAACATAATGAATTTTATAATTTTTTAAATGATATAGGAAATGTTCACATGAAACCAGTCTCCCATGCCTTATTAATTTCATAAAAATCACTTGGTCGTTGACATATTTCATGTCTTAAGGAAATGTTATAGTGAATTGGAATTGCTCAATTTTTTTATAAAAATCATGAGAATCATTAAAAAATATAGGGTAGTAAAATACATATTCTAAATACTTCATAGTATTTAATTTATGTACAATGTGTTATATATAGAATATGATGTTACAAGACTCTAGTACAAATTATACCATTCTTTTAAGAAGAAAACTATGAATAATTTGATCATCATCATGTTTCACAATGTTTGGATTATCCCAAACAAAAAAAATTATATCATATTTAATTAAATTTTTTTTTTGTTAAGATATTTTTGAATTTTAGAAGTTACAAAAATAATATTATAGGTCAGCATACCATGGTTATTCGACTTTAATTAAATATTGTTTTTCACATGGAATGAAGTCATTAGAGCACTCTTTTTATGAAATTTCTACATCAATGGTGTTTTGTATCTTACTCAACAAATTTAACTCCTATATTTTCATTAATCTCAATATAAAATTCATATAAAAGTATCACCCATCTTACGAATCATGTTTTTACATTATACATATTCATCAAGTACATATTGGATCAACAATAAGTGAAAATAGTAATCATAGTTCCATGAAATCATGATATGAATTCTTATAAAGAAAAAAACTAATAAGAACTAATTTTTAGTAGTGGTATAATTATTCTGAGTAGAGTCTAATGTTATTTAATCATCACCAATGACATGATATTTTCCTCTAACTTTTAGTAACAACACTACTTCAAGAATATAGTTGGAAGCATCAGATAATATATTTAATGGGTGCCCATAATTGGGTGGTTGAGTGATTGGAGATTATTTGTATTTACTCTTAATCTCACAAAATGGTTACCTATAAATATCAAAAAATACAACTTTTAAAATAAATCACAATAGTGACGGGGAAGTATTACTAAGTCTCCTAATGAATATTTAATAGAATCATGTATCTATATGAAAGGATCTAATATATTTCACATTTTATGGGTAATGTAATACATTGATCACTATAATTTAAATTTTTACCATCAATACTATTTTTTGATATGATTCAAAAAATTTAAAAACTTATTTTTTACCATGAAATTGTACATATCGCAATTCAAAAGAATATTTCTTCTCAATGAATGTTATAAGATATTTTTAAAATTATTTAAACAATGATTCTAATAGATTCTAAACATTGTAATGTAATTATTAAAAACATAATGGAAGTTATCAGTATTTTCTGAAAAATATTAACATGTATATTTGAAATGTGGATGGTTAATTATATAATACAAACATACAAATTCTGTAAGAAAACGTTCTATAAGGATAGGTGAAAATTATTTTTTCTTATTCCACATGTGTAATGGGTATATAAAAATTCATGGAAAATTGATCCAGAATATGGTAATGGGTTTTTGTGAATAAATTATTATAATCTCTTAACAAATATAATGATAAAAAGATCATTTTTACTATTTTGATTCAAATTTTTATATTCAATACAGTCACATCAAATATTTTAAACTCTCATGAAAATTAAATTATTATTTTTTCATTATTAAAAAGGGATAGACTAGTTTTCATAAGAACTATATGATTTTGGGTGATCAAGTGGGAATAAAACAATTTCTGTGTGATTTTTTTACCAATAAATTCCCTATTTTGGTCTTCAAAACATCCATAATTGTTCAGTTAAATATTTTATGAGGGTTTTTAATAGTTTTGACATATGTTTTGAACATTGTTATATAAATAGATATTTGAAAATTTATTATAGGAATGTATCTTAAACTGATGAATAAATTGGTGAAATTTACTCTCAATACATCCATAAACCATTTTTGTTAATTGTAACAGAAGTCTCTCTCAATCATCACAATCAGATTATTTCACTCCATTTGAAACATATACTTTTAATATCAATGAAAATTGTTTTAATTCTATATCAGGAGACTATAATAAGGATAAAGCTAGATTAGGTTTACATATCTCCATAATTTTATCTTCTTACAAAAATAACTAGTGTAATATATTTCCTCTTCGAATATTAAAAAAAAGCAAATAAATTAGGATTCACCTCATATGTAGATGGTTGTAAATATTTTAAAATTTTCTCTCAATTGTTTTTCATAAAAAAAATCTGAACTTTAATTTTTATCCGAAAGAATTTTTTTTATAAAAAATTTTATTAACCTGAATTAGAATCTTAATAACGAGATAATGAAAAAAATTAGTTATTTTCAAATGGTTATGTGACAACCCAAACCCACAATTATATATTTTGAACTAAAAACATGTTACATGTTTAGTTATAAAAGGAAACTAAAAAATTCACAGTACATTATACAACCATTGATCTTTTCAGGTTAAGATTTTAGAGGTTTATACAAGACCTTACAATTCATCAGAGTTGTTAAAAATATATACAATTTACTTATTATCTTCACATGAACTACCAACATATAAAATTTAAGCCTCATTGGAATTTATATTAATCCTTTGATGAGTATTTAAAAAACGTGGTGAGCATAAAAAAATTTAGTAATGTGTTTCAAAACCAGACAAAATTACATTGAAAATTACATTCAAAAAAAATTATATAAAATAATAAATATTTTACTTTATATTAATTTTTTAAAAATACTAAACTATGGTTTTTATGAAAAAAAAAATTAAAAACCATGAAAAAATAGCTATCAATCCTAAAACTTTTCATAAATTTTCTTTAAAAAATAATTGGATATCTCCATAAAACTCATTTGAAAATCATAATGCATTAATTGAATAAATTCATACTTTTAAAATATTAAGAAACACCATGTGGTAACTAACATTATCACTTTTAGGAAGCCATCTCCTTGAGTTCATTAGTTCACTCCCCACACCTAACCATCTCATATTATACCCTAATTGGGAATTTTAAGAAAAACTTATTTTGGACATATGCCATTATCATTCATAAACCTTAAAAAACGGTTCAAATTATACAATTTAAATTTTTTTAAAGAATTATATAACTCAAAAATTCAAATATTTGATAAATTACATTCTAGAAAACCCATGTGAGAAATAAATATTTAATTAAAAGATATATTCATAATCACATTGAAATTAAAAGAAAATCCTACATTAAAATTGAATGAAATTTCATAAGAAAGATTTTGAGATATATACATACATATATGAAATTCATAAAAATAATTAATGTTTTGAAAATGATGATATTTATTTGAAAATTATAATTTTGAAAATAAATTTTTTCACATTACCTCGAGTCTGATTTGTCACCCATTTTCTTTATCATCATCTTCAAAAAAAATCCCATTCCTTAACCCCTTAATACCATTAAGGTTGGTGTTATGATAAAAATATGAACTCTCTAAAATGTGGTGAATGATTTTAATAATGGAGTTATGAAGGTATTGGCTGAACCAAACAGTATTTTTCAGTGTCAGAAAATTGAATAAAAGGTTCCCTTTTATAATTGAAGTGAGAAGCACTTTTGGAATTTCTCAAAACATTAAATTTTAATAAATTCATTTTCTATCCAAATACCAAAAAATTAAAATGGGTTTGAAGGAAATATAAGATAAGGATGTAAAATCATCAACCAATAAAATTTAGACAATTTTTGGTGTAATTCTAAAATTTACCATTTTTGTTAACCTTGAGTTAACCTATTTAAATTCTAACTATGATAACAAAAATTTTCATTAATAAAAGGATATTATTTTTTACATATAATGTGTAAATTGGTTCATAAATAGTTAATTTATGAAATTTATATCATAAAATAATCACTATGTATTTTTTTATATTTCTATTATTTTTAAATTATTAATAAAATAGTAATCCCTTAAAAGATCCTTATTGTTAATATTGATACTATTAATTATTTAGAATTTTAGAAATTTAAGAGAAGATAAAAAATTCGAAAAAAATATTTTATTATATCCCTAATATGTCAAGGTCATCTATAAATTTTTGGATCACCAAAAAGATATCAAATTATTTAACTTTTATTATTTTTAATATCATTTATTTTATTTTTTATGTTAATTGAATAATTACTTTATTAGTTTTGGTCAAGTATTTAGGGTAATTAAATAATTTATTAAAATTATGTCTAAATTATCAGGAGGAATGCATATCTTTTATATTTACAAATAATATTAGTATTTTTTCATATCATCTTGTTAACCACATATTAAAAATATTATACTTATTAAAAATAAGGGAGTGACATTTTTTTTAATTTCCTTGGTATTAAAAATATATATGTCATTTTAATGGAACGTTTCTTTTAAATAACATAATTTAGAAACATGGGGTTTAACAATTGAATTAACGTAATCCAATAAAAATATGATAAAATGGGATGTCCATGTCACTTATTTTTAATCTATATTAACCCATTTTACCCTTTAACGATGTAATAAAACTTATTCTGGTTACTATTCATCTTGACCAAAAATATAAAAGTAATTATTAATAAATTTAAACCTCTTAATTCAAAAAATGGAATCCATTTTTAAAAATTTAAAACACATAACCGGATGAATTTAATTTAATGTTAATCATGAAAAAATGTAACGAAAGTAATTTTTTCAAAAAAATTCCCTTTGAAGTATAATTTTCTTTTGAAAAGGATTAGGGTGAAGCCCTCTTTATTAAAACAAAAGGAAAACTACATTAATGAAATGGGAGAAGAGGAAACCCACTAAATGAAAAGGTCATAGAAGCTAGAATAAAAAGGACCTGAAGATCTACCCATGGATCAACAAGTCAAATGGCAAGAAAACATCAAAACAAACATAAAAAAGAACCTTGTCACCCCCAGCAAGACCATGAAATGTGAGTTCCGATGAAGGAGATGCCTCACCCCCTACCAAGAACTTGTGTCATGTTGGCAACACAATGTGGAAGAGTACTCTTCCAACCCACACTAAGGTGAGGATGGAAGACCTGATGATAGGTACCAGTATACCTCTCTCTCTTTCGAGACACCCGCCTGGAAACACATGCAAAAAAACACAGCATTTTTTACCTGATACAAGAAAAAACCAGATAGAAAACACAATGAAAAAGATCAGGCAAGGTGCCCATCCATCCAAATAGACAAATGGCATATGATGGTTGTCATCACACCCATCACCCTTTCGAGGTATACCAACCGATGCCCAATGCAAAATGCAGCAACACCAACCAAATGTAACGAGGAAGAAAATGATTCTCTCAAATCCATCAACAACCAATTTAAAAAAAAATACACATCATAAACCAATTTGACAAAAAAAAATCTACATGTGAAACAATCCAACATAGTGCCAATCAAGAAGACCTCATGCAGCCGAATGACATCAGATCTGAACAATGAGAGGAAATATCCAATCAAGAATATCGTCATCTCAATCTGTAGAGACAAGACCATATGCACACCAAATGCCTGAGAAAACCCACTAAATTCAATCAAAGATGTCCTTAATGCGTTGAACCAAAACCAGCCACAAACGGATGCAACCACATGACACAATAGCAGCAACAGAACAGAGAAATGCATCACGGGATGAACTGAAGTAGCCAAAGGCACGACACAAGAGGCTTCAGGGAAGCTGGAAGACAAACCACAAAGCACTGGTGCATCCAGAAGGTGCATAACTGCGTTAGGGGTCCGAGAGAGGTGAATCAGCCGCCAAGAATCCATCTTCCTTGAATGAGCAGTATTATCAACGAAGCAAGGGTACTAGGTCAAGGGACCAGATCAAGTGCAGGGGAATCAAAATCCACCACCATAGTTCTTCGAGCAATTTCGTGAATCTCTTATCGCCAAGGCCACTAACGTCGCAGTATCAAAGATGACGCGATCCGAAGCATAACAAGAAACAAGAGAGGACAAGCATGATAAATGATGGAGGGAATGACTAGATGAGGATGAGAATATATATAATAGAAAAGAAACTCAATTATATGGAGAATAACCCAACATTCGAAGCCCAAGATGATGGGCGAGAGAGGAGGATCGAAGAAATGTTCATAGAGGCACCCGTGGAGAGTAGGGAAACCCTAGCGCACCGCCGGGATATTGCATATCCATCATCCCCTTTTTAAGTATAATCATTTAGACTATATTCATGTATAAAATTCAATTGATAGAATAGAATTAGTTTATTTATAGTAAAACAAACTAATTAATGTTTAAAATTAATTGAATTTTTATTTTTTAATTTTTTGATATAATATATAGTGTTCAATAAAACAATGTATCATTTTCTATTCATAAAAAATTAAAAACTTTCATGAAATTTTAAAAAAATTAAGATAATTTTTTTCTGATTAAATAAAAAATGGAATTACTTTTTTCTAATTAAAATTCTATAATTTGAAAATTATTCTTCTAAATATAAAATTATAAACAAAATATTTATTAAAAATATTTCTATTTTGATTTTTTGAGTTATTTAAAATATTTTAAATGAATATAACTTTTTAATTGAAGAATAATAATAAATAAATAAGAATTTTATTTTAGGAATACATGATTTAGTTACATTCTATCCCGTCAAATTAATTTTTCATAGAAAATTTGTTCATCAAATTAATGAAAATTGTGAATTTCCATCTTCAACATTAATAAAAACTATAATTTTAGTACATAAAAATTTTAAATGGAACTTAATGACTTAGATTTTATAAAATAAAAATAAATTTCTATGACTTTTTATAAAATGAAAATGCCCCATAATCAAAGTTCTCTAGACCGATTCTCTCATACCAACATTAATGACCTAAACCCGAAATTCCTGATTCGGTACTAAAACATAATGTGTATTTTGTATTATAGAATATAACTAAGAAATAAATATTAAAGTACAAAAAAAGTATATTTTCCTATATATGAATTTCATAAATAGAAAAAAAACCAATTAAATTCCTCATATTTGGTAAAAATTAATTCAATTATCAAATTAACTTTTCATTCACTTACTCGGTTTGTGAAACAAACACCTATAGAATTTCTACTAAACCTATGAAAAATATATTAAAACATGGGAAGAGAATAAAATTAACCAGTATGGGGTTTTATAACCCATGAAAAACACATAGAAAATTATATGGACCATTTTTATAACATATAAAAAATACTATATATTATATATATCTTTTCAAAATAATATCCTAGGGTTTTATGAATAATAATTTTCAAAACTTTTTAGAAATACTTATCATTATGAAAACGATACAAATATATCCTTTGAACAATATATGGATTTATCCATAATTGTTTTTGAAAATAATAATCTTTTTATTGATTAAAGTGAGACTTAGAGAATATAAAGAAAACCCATATGCCCACTAGAAGAATCACATGTTAGAAGGCTTCACCTTGAGTTCATTGGGTTCACTCCACATACCTAATCATCTTATATATTACAGTAGTTCTAAATTTTCAGAAACAACCATTTAGATGATCTTTCTTTCTCATTCATAACCCATTAAATCCCTTTAAAAAATATATACATGAATTATATTTAGATAAGATGATAATATTATAACATCTATGATTTGATTAATTATTTTATTATAAAATTTGTGGGTAAAATATATATTTTGTTAATAGGCATAATCATAAACTCCTTGAAATTAAAAAGAATACTTTCATTAAAAATGAATGGATTATCATGAGAAGGAATATGGACAAATATACTCACATGTATTAAATTCATACATAACAATTCATGTTTTGAAAATTATCATATTTCATTAAAAAATATACTTATTAAAATAATTATGTTTTCTATTACACTGAGTCTGGTTTGTCACGCATGTCCTTTATCATCCTCGCCTTTGGAGGATCAATTTTTATTATCCCTTTAAGACCACTACAGTTAGTGTTATGCATAAACTTAGACCTATAGAATGTATGTACAAATTTAAGGAAGGTATTTTAGAATGTAGTTTTTGAACAAAATTGGTTTTTTGTTGTGATGAAATGAAAAGAAGATGTACCCTTCTATAATTGATGCGAGGGGCACTTTTAGAATTTCTTAAAATAGAAAATTATAATAAATTAATTTTAAATTAAAATAATGTAAATGACCATGGATTAGAATATAAAATTTTATGAGGGTGTAATATCATAAAAAAATAATATTTATAAAAGTTTTAGTGTTATTCCAATCCTTAAAATTTTAATAAATCCTTAGTTAACAAAATTTAATTTTAACCACGATAACACATTTTTCATTAATAAAAGGTATTAATTTTTAATAAAATCTTGTAAATTGGACCATAAATGGTAAATTTATGAAATATTGGACCATAAAATAAAATTAATTTTAAATTTTATGATTTCTAAATAATTAAAAAAATATTAATCCCATATAATATATTTATTTCAGATTTTGATTCTATTCAATATTTTGAATTTAAAAAACTTCAATATTATATATAAATTTAAAATAATGTATTTTATTATGTTACTAACATCATAAGATCATATAAATAATTCTGGGATCACCTTAAATATCTCAAATTATTTTAATTTTTATATTTTTATATCATTTATTTTATTTTTCTGTTAATTGAATAATTTCTACAACTGGATTCTCTAATAATTTTGTTTAATTATTTAATTTCTAAAAACTAAAAATACATTATCGTGATTAAAATTTATTTTATATTTTCAAATAATATTTTTAGTGAATCATGTCTTATAGCCAACCATATATTAAAAATACACTTATTAAAAGTAAGAACGTGACATGTTGTCACTTTCATTGATTTTAAAAATATCCATATAATTTTCATGGAATCTTGTCCATTAAATAACTCAGTTTATAACCATAGGTGTTATGGTTAGAAATAAATTCATAAAATAAGAAATATTATTAAAAGGTAAGGCCTTATCACTTATTTTTAATCATATTAACCAGTTTTAACCCATTACCAAGGTAATAAATTCTACAGAGGTTACTATTCATGTTTATCAAAAATAAAAGGGGACTATTTATTAAATTTGGACCTCATAATTCTAAATATGGAATCTATTTTTTTAAAATTCAAAATAAAAAAGTGAAATAATTTAATTTAAAATTCAAGCGACAAAACACAATGAAAAACAATTTTTCTGAAAATTGCCCATTTAAGTATAAAATGTGTTATATAATATTCATGAATAAAAATAATTTAAAAGAAAATAATTAAATAACTATTTTATAAAAATGAACTGATTACCTTATAAAACTAATATAAAGTGTATCTTTAAATGTTTTAAAAGGATATACGTTTTTTAATACAAATTGGAATTTATTACTATTACAAGTAATATAAATGTTTTCCATAAAATTAAAATAATCATTTTAACATATTTTGGGTATTATGAATTCAAAACTTAAATTAAGCTTTTCATTTTAAATTCTTCATTTTAAAATTAATCTTTTAAATATAACCTTATAAGGAATAAGTTTAATAAAACTATTTCTATTTTGATTTTAAGAGTTATTTAACATTTTTATAATGAATTTAACTAATTAATTCAATTATAATAATAAACATAAATGAAATTTATTATATCAATACCTTGGCTATTATAGGGTACATAATGCAATTAAAAATAATATTTTGCATTGTGTGCTGATAAAACTCCATAGTTAGAGTACCTTTATAGAGATTAATTATTTCATTTTATATTTTCATAATGGTTCTATATGAGATGATAGGTGACCGAGTATGGGTATTTTACTCCTCCATATTTAACACATATAATTAGATATATCAAATATTAGATGAAGAAAAAATACAATGTGTCATTACCTTAATAAAAGATCCTAAAACACATAAGGTTTTTTTAGAAAACATAGATCTAATTTTTCTAAGAATATAAAATGAATTTATATTAGGATATTTGGTTGAAGGTTTGGTGTGATGAAGTTGAAAAAAATTCTACTTGAATTGAATATCTCATTCCCATTATTTCATCTTATTTTTATGAAAATTTCATTGTGGATCTAAGTATATTTTGTAATTTGTTTTAGAGAGAAATAATATTCTTATTTACTTAAACCTTTTTAAATGTTTCAACTATTTATTTTGGAATTTATTACTCAAAAATTACTATTTATTAGAAATTTATTTTATGGAAATTTAGTGGGATATGATTCTTTTCCCTATTTTTTTTAAAATAGATATTTTTATTTTATCTTTCCATGTTCTTGTGATCTTCCAATTTCGTTTCTTTTTCTTCTTAGGGGTGGTTTACATATTTATTGTCACATTTGGTCTCATTATATTCATGGATATATTCTCCATATATTTCAATGTTTTGTTCTGTTTGAATGGGAACCATATTTTGAGTCAAGGAGAATCACTTTCCCACTATTTCTTTTTACCATACTCATATTTCCCAGATATTTTGAATGGGTTGAGCTAGTAATTCTTTTTGATTTTTCCCATGATTTTTATAAGCCGTTAATATGATATTTTAATTCTTCAATATTTATTGAAATCTTAAATATACTAGGATCGAATTATTTTTTTAGTTATGGTTATGTACTGGTTTTGAGAAATGAAAAGGAATTACTTTGATCAATATTTCATGGTTGGGAATCTGTTTGGTTATATTTTTCTTGATATCTTGCTGGGGTGATGAGGGATATTGATATTGCGACTGAATTTTTGGTCTAGATTGAATTTTATTATTTGAAAAACCATATTGAAGTTGATAATTATAACACTATAATTGGTTGAGATACTAATATTGTCTCTTTTGCTAAGCTATTTCAAAACATTCTATATACCATACTTGTTCACATTGTTTACTATAATTTTGTTTTAAAAGAATGAAAAAAACCATTACTGGTGTGATTTTTCACTTGATTTAACAATATCTTTATTTATAACCATACTAATAATTTCATTATAGTCAAAATCATGTAATAGGTATTAATTTTATGTTAGCTCATATAATCCACTTTTTTGAATACCAATTTTACCAAAATGTGATAAATGATGGTGACTCATTTCAATCATTCCTTTGGATTTAATAAGATAATTGTAAATAAAATATCCTTTTGATAATGTTACTAAAAGAATTATAGTAATATCTTGTAAAACGTAATATAAGAAGACTACAAAATGGTATTCATAAGTTTAGTGGGGTAAAAATCATGGACATAACTTCTTGAATCATTTATAGTACTCATAAAGTGTATCTTATATCGATATTCTATTAGAATAAATATTTACTCTCTTAGCCATGCTATATGATGATATAATTAATATTTATATAAAATTCATTTGAAAATAATTCTTATTATTAACTTCCCTATAATATGAAAAATATAATCACATCGTAGCGACTCTGGTAAATGAAATTGAAATAGATCTTATTTGGAATTGTTCTTCCTCACCTCATGTTAACTTGTATGTAGAATGGATTAAGGTGAAATAATTTAAATGTTCATAATGATATTCACCTAATGGTCCTTCAAACATTGTAATGACTTTACTAAATATTATTTTTTGTTCAATTTGTTTAATGTAGCCATTAGAATATTATTTTTAATTAATTAAATAAAATACAGAAAAATATCCAAGATTTTGATTTGGAATTTCATCTAAGGTAATAGATTAAAAATGAAAATATGAAGTCAAAAATTTTTATATTATTTAAATTGATTTAGAATATTATTTTAAAATCTTGTTTCAAAATCTAGTTATCAAGGTTTAATAAATCTAGACCAAGAGAGTAGTTATGGTCATTGTTATAAAGGATAGTTATAAAGTTTTTACACCACATCATTGGACACGCTGCCTTGTTTTTGACCAAGAATTCTAGGGTTGGTAAATGAATAAATAAATTACATATTGTTAAAATATACTAAATAAGGGACCAAAGGTTGTCTCTATAAGGAGTATAAATTTAAAATTATCATAATTAATAAACTTTGTGAGAATAATTTTGATATGATTTCATTTGGTAATGAAAGAAATGATTTTGAGAAAAAAATAGTTATTTAATTACCGTTATAGGATACGTCATTCGACATAGGATTTAAAAAATTTCATATCCTGGTATTAAATTTATTAATCATTCTTATAAAATTTTATCAATGAGGGAATTTACAAATCTTAATCCCCTATTAATTGGTGGTAATTAATGTGAGTATCAATTTGACTATGATCACTATAAAAGTACACATTCCTATGATTATGAATGACAAAAAGGTTGTCTAACTAAACTACTCATGAAACACTTGATTTGGTGAAATAAAACCTCAGAAATATAGAATGATAATTTAATTACCACAATCATATTAGTGATCACTCAATAGTTCACTAAAAACCTAACTCACTCTATCATGTATGAGATAGATGGAGTGGATAGATAAAATATGTTATCATCCAAAGTACTAAATAGTCCGAAATAATAACCATGAATAATAAAAAAATTAAATATAAATACCATTGAAACTGAAAACAAATAACAACAAAAGAATTTTCTATTATAATATTCCAACTCAATCATAACAAGAACTTTTAATCCCCAAAAAATCAACCATCAGAGGGGTTTTGGATCACCATGGGTATGGTTATAGTTGTGGATGATAAAAATAAAATGTAGTATAAATGAAAGAGTAAATAGAAAAATATGTAGATCATAAAGAATTTTATCACAACCTCAATAAGTTTCTAAGCAACCACTACACTTTATGCAATACAATATTTTTTATTTGTTCAATTTATATGACATTTCATAAAAAAACCTTCCATATAACAACCTTCAACAAGGATAATCTATATGGTATTATATCGCAGTATTAATTTAGAATACATCCATAATTTTAATAATCAATAATTTTTAGATGGGTTCCATTTGAAAATACATTAAATGGGTTATTACATAGAAGAAGTTGGACATTATGAAATTATTAATGATTTTACCACCTTAACTTTTTTCATACCTTTGGAACAGAACTTACCTCAACACAAAACATAAATATTCATTATGGTAGTTAAACTAAAATTCATAAAATTGATATCACATCATGACTCAATATTCCATAAAATGAAATTATATAGGATTATGTAAATAATTGTTTCTTTAAATCCATCAATGAATAGATATAGTATCTATAGAATTGTGACTTAATTTATATGATTTTATAATGTTTTAATCTCTAATTATAAATCATAGTACATGACCTTTGTTCACTGGTATCATCATTTTTTCGTCTAAGTTAATGTCTCTTAAGATTGACATTTTTCTCCCCATGTAAAAGGTAGGGACTCATATGTACATAGGGTGAAAGAAAATTACTTTTATGTACTAAATAATTACTCTCATTTATCAAACATGAAATTAATCCTTTTAGAAACATTCATTAGTAGATCTTACATTTACTATTTTTCCATCCACGATGTTACTTTTATTTATAGAAGCGCAATACTTGATTTTTAGCTCTACTTAGAAATGAAAATTATTTATAGGCTTACATAACTCCAATTCACTATAACCCTTTTCTAATGTCATAAATTTTATACATAAAAATCAATCATGTGGATTTAGTAGAATGAATGATATATATTTGTTTCTATCCAAAGGTTACTTTTAAAAATTCAATTCTTAAAAAAAACCCCCCTTCCCCCACTACAATATCCAAATTCTTAAACATGATAAGGGAATGTTTATTAGTAGGTATCTATTCCTGTTATTCAAAAAACCAAATAATTCAATTAAAACCCCAATTTTATTTATTTAAAGAAATATTCATCAAATCCAATTATATGAAACTTTAATTCCAAAAAATTCATAAAAATAATCAAGTATAAAATCTAAGTGAATAATATGAAATGAATATTAAAAAAATATTATGAATTTATTTCATTTTTCATTACTCCATTTAAATTTATTTCACCTTAAATATTTTAGATATTTCATGATAATTACTATGAATACTTTTTCTCTCATTTTGTTTTCATGTTCTCACATTTGTTTCTCAAACTTATGATCCCTCTCTATAATTGAAACCATGTATGTGGCCTAATGTCATAATAAATTATCACAATGATATAGAAAATATAAATATTATTCCTCAGAATAGTGTTCATGTTCTGGTTGTACAACTCCCGAGTTTAGTGCATGTGATGAATGAAGTATGTAGTATATTGTTTCTTAATCATTATAAATGTTTCAAATCATGCTCTTATGAAAGGATTAGCAGAATTTAATGGTTATAAGATACTATCCCCATATTATCATGTATATTAAAGGGGATTATATTACTATGGATCCAATTTATCTTCTTCTTGGATCTCATAACAAAATTATATGGTTATATATGAAGTGATACATTTTATCCTACTTCAAACTAAAAATCTCACTCAGGATTTTTGATATTGAATTTATACCAATATTTTTATTCATGGATATTTTTTTGTATAATTTTAATCTACTTTAATATCTCTTAGATATGATCTTGTCCTAAAATGTGTCACTCTATAATATAATATCAACATTTTGGAGTTATGCACCTTTTACCTAATAGATCCTCATATAGTTCCATATAAATTCTTTAATAGAAACTATTATATTATGAGAACACAACTATATGAATATGTTGATAAAAATATAATTTTAAATATATATAGAATAATCTCATCATATCTTCCAATTTTTATATATTAATTTTATATTACCATCAATTTAAGGATAATAATATGCTCTAAAGCCTAGATTTGTATCCAATAATTGCAGAAAGGTTCTCCATAAAGGAAAGAATAACCTATGATCATGAACAAATATATTTATCCTTAAAATATGATCATGTTATAAATCCTCTAATATGGAAATGAAATACACTAACTTCAAAAGAAAATAAATCATAACACAAATGTAATTATAACATTTATAATCCTTGGGAAGTCCTATGATGAAATCCATAGTGGGTTTTAAAATTTAAATATAGGAATAGGTATTTGTTTAACCATCCCATTAGCCTTATAATAATCAAAATTCACATGATGAAAAGAAATATCATGATATATACTCAAAAATTTACCTCTCAATGTTTTCCGACCATAACTGCTCTGTGTAATGTATATAAATCTATATTCTCCTTGGATTGATAGTCAATGTTGAGAAATGTGAATAATCAAAAATATAATTATTAAATTCTATTATTCAAGGGATATATATTAATTTCATGATATTTATTCTTCCATCAATATATATTACCTAATTATATAGATTTGTTTCCTTATTATACACCATATTGACCATCGCATAGATATATTGTTGATCAGTTACATGGGAAATATATGACTTGTCTCCTTATATTATGATTTTAGTGTTCATCCATTAGAATTCTATTTATATTGGATCTCTTTATATCCTAAACATGGATATTTGAGAATGGTATTTTCTGTTGAGAAAATTAGTCACCTTATTCTCATTCACATTGTGGTATTTTTTGAGTAGTCATAGTCCATGAAAAAATTTAATTTTCTCTATTAGTTTATGTTCATCTCATTATGTTTTAATATATAAATTAATCACTCTCTAAGTATATTGATCAAAATTTTCACCATATTGACAATTCCTCCATATAATTAATGAAAATATTACGCATTATTGATCTAAATCATAGATCATGTAACTTTATTAATGGAACTTTGATTGACATGAAACATAATCTACTGCCCTGCCATTTTGTAAAGGAACACATCCCAATCTTTTTTTTGAATAATAACTCTTTATCAAGAAAATTTATATATTGCATGGTAGTGAAAGTAAAAGTTTAGTGACTAACCTTATCTTAAGATACATAAAATTTTCTTCACATTCATCTATCAAATGGAAATTATAACTTTTCCAATTCAACATTATTTATTTATTTGATAATCAAAAGAAATATCACACCACACATTGATAGTATTCATCCTATCCAAGAAAACTACTGGTCTCTGTTATAATATTTGCAATGGGACAGTCCTCAGTCACCTTTGACATTGAAATACCCACAGATATCTTATCAGATTTTATTAAATAACCCAATAATGATACTTATGTAATCATAATTAACATTTTCAAAATATTATATTCAATTTCTCATTTCATAAATTCAGTAAGAAAATATTAATGCGGTCTCTAAGATCTTCCATTCTATTTTAATATATTTTTATACCATATATTAATATTAGGAAAAATTGTTTGTGGTAATATCAAATGATTATATTCATTTGATCTATGAAAACAATGGAGGGGGTATGTATGTTTTAAAGGAATAAATAATAATTCATTATGTCTATATCTTGTAAAAAATATTTTCTTAGGTATATCCTCTATTTTTACCCTTAATTGATGATATAATTATTAATGTTCAATCATTGAGAAAAATTTAACCCCTTAATGTTGATTGAACAAGTCATCAATATGGGCTAGATGATACTTTTTATTGACCATGATTGATTTTAAATAATGATAATAAATGTGTAGATTCATTTATCTATTCTTATTCTTAAAAAAATAACTCAAACACCCCATGATAATGTATTTGGGAATATAAATCTATTATCTAAATTATCTTTGAGTTAATTCTTAGAATCCTCTAACTAATATAATCCATTATTAATAAATTATTTAATATCTACATAACACCACCTATGAGTTCTATTAAATGTTAAACCTCATGACCTATGAGAATACAATGAATATATTCAGAATATAAATCAATATATTTTAGTTCAATTTATATTACATCAATATTGAGTTTATTTCCAGCCATTTTAGCCAAATATCCCTTATAATTAGTTAATAATACCAATTCAAAGGAAGTAACTTTCATAAGAAGTTCATATCTATATGTAAACTGATAGATGAACATAGTTTTGTGTGGGAAATTAAATTTTATTCAGCAATATTTAAAATTGGCATCGTCTCAATATAGAGTTATCAAACCGTGACTAAAATCACATTTAATTAAACAAATGGGAGAATAATATTAATTTCAGGTAATATATCTCAAAAACCCCAATTGGATAAGGTCTTTGACTTTGGATGAGATTAACATATCACTTGTTACTTTTACTAATAATTATATTTTTAATTTTTGGAGGTTTTTATTTGATTGACGTAGAAAAAATTCAAATATATAGGAGTGAGTAAAATCAAAATTAGATAATACATATTATGTTCTTGAGTGGTTGATGAATGTAACTGAGACAAAAAAAATTTCAAGAACAACTTCAATAGTTGTGATATTATAGCCGTTCCCTTTCTCAATTGTATTTAAAGGCTGTTTCAGAAAAATATTTTTATTAACCCATGTATTGGCATAAAGGTTAGTGTAATTTCTATACTCCTTACAATTGAATCATTTTAGTTTTCATAGTGCATTAGGATGAAATTTCATTTCATCCATCTAAGTAGGTGGAATATTCATATATATTTCAAATTCATGTACATGATAGATTTACCATAGAGAAGTAAATAATTTATAAATTAAACTGAGAAAATTTCAAGCATTCTTCTGCCAAAAAATATTGTGTAGAAAATAATGAATCACCTTTCCACCATGGAGTTTTTCAAGTGATTTTACAAGAAAAACCATTTCTATTTTTTTTCTCTAAACCCATGAGAATAATGAGACTCTTGAATTTCGATTTCTACCAAGAGATCACACAAAAAAATTAATTCAAATATAATAATATCCCTTATAGATAATATTTTTATACTTATCATAAGATTCTAAAAAATGAAAAATTATTATTTCATGGAAAATGTTAAAAACATAATCATTCCATTAATGAATTTTGAAGTAATATTCATAGTTAAGAATGGATTAATCATCTTTTTGTTTCAAATAAAGTAATTATATCTCCATTTTAAATGGAAGAGTTGGGAAAATATTTTTCAAAAAATACTTTCCCAAATTTTTTTTATTCAGTGGTGTCTGTTTCTTCCTTTTTATAATATTATTAATTAGATTCATCATTAATATATTTCACCTAAAAAATATAAAAAATATATATTAATTTATAATATGGGTATTGTAGTATGAAAAATATATTTTCTATTATGTTTATCCATTTCTCAAATTATAGTGGATAATAAGACACATTATGGGAGGGTAGACATTGGTGCATGAAGGAATCAATAGAGATTTTTTACATACATGGGGTTTTTGTGAGTTTAAAATGGTTTGTGTTACTGTTTATAGATTTATAAAGTATGGTTATAATTACCAAAATATTTTTTTAACACAGTTCTCATCACATTTTGTTGCATATTTTGACATTCATTAAACTGTATTTTATGATAATTATTTACACCATCCTCCTGAATAATTTCCATTTAATAAAACCAAAATGTTATATTTACTATATTAAGAAATAATATTACAATGATAATAAATCCTCAAGCGTCCAAAATTAGCAATCCATATTATCAACCTATATCATTTCAGGTTTAGGTTATATCACTTTATGTTTAATATAGACTATTTTAGGTTATATCCTTTTATTCTTTATGTCCTAAATAATAAATATAAATAAAATAATTTTTGATACTAACTAACATGAATAAACTATAAAATACCTACACATGACATAATTTTACATGAATATTGTAATGAAATAACTCTGGCTAACCTAACCCATCACCCGACCCAGTCTACCACTGGACCTGAAGGGCGTTTGTTATCCACAAGGGTTGAAAGCCGGTGACTGGGAATCAAGAAAACTACCATTGGGAATGATTTCACACTTATAGAAAAGATAATACACCCAATAAATATTTTATTTAAATCCTATTGTGGACTATCTATACATTGGATTTGCATGGAACATTAAATAAGACAACCGAAAAGAATAAGATGCCTAATGAGTCATAATGAAGAAAATAATTATCTAAATCATCAAAATAAGAATGAAGTAATCATCCAAGTGGATTATATAACAAAAATAAAACTAAAAAAATATTTCAATGAAATATTATCTTGGACAAGAATACCCAAAAAATGTAAATTAAAAACCTAACTGAGCAATACCTCAGATCCATTTATGAAAAACCCATGGTTTATATTCATATCCCAAATCAATATCACCAACCTAAAGAAAAATAGAAAACTAAATGAAATTTAAAATGAAACCTTGAGAATACATAATAACTATATACCCTCACATGATAATGGATACAAGGTGTGATATAATAGGCCTAGTAAGATATAACAAAGGAATCTATAAAATTCCTTTAATTAAACATGCCAAAAATTATAGTTTGGAATAAAATAAATTAAATATGGTTTTTTATTTAATATTACATAATTAAAAAGGTCCAAATATGTTTTTCATGAAGATAAATAATAATCTCACTTGAATCTGACCCAATTTAAAATATTTAATAACTAAAAAACACTTTTTCCATTCTAGAATATTATGAAGATACCCCTCCAAATCCATTTCATAAAACATTTTTAAAGGAAAAAAATAGGCTCATTTATCTAAAGAATATATTTGGTGAAAACATTAAATCCACTTAAAATTCATAACCACGCATAAAATATCAAAATAAGGAAGCAGCAAAAGATGAATAAGAAGTGAGAACAATGTATAGCACTACATGTACCACTTTTCATGCACGAATAAATAGATTAAATAAATATAAAAAATCTACTATATATAAGCACTTATCAAAGAACGTGATTTATGGTCAAAAAACCTAGGTTTTCATGTAACAAAACTCTAAATTGTGACATGAATTCTAGACCATCACTAAATAATCTATATGTTCTAGTAGTTCCTTAAAACCGACAATGTGCATTAAAAAACAGAATTAAGGAAGCCCATATGAAAGGGTTATCACATGGTTTGGGATAACCATTCATCATAATCAGTGTGCAGAATATTCCCATGTATAAGGGTAATCTCCATAGTTTTCCAATTGTGTAGTGACTTTGCACAGATCCCACACATAAGAAATTTACATAACATTTTATGAATCATCCCCAAAAATTAAAAAAATAAAATTTCCTCAAAATTACAATAGATACAGAGAAGAATAAGAACTTGGGATGTTACAATCTCCCCAATTTTTTTTTAGAAATCCATCGATTAAAAATTTAAGGTGACTAGACATGAAAACTCCACTAAAAAGATTAAACCCACTAAACCTTGAATAGTAGTAATAAAATACTAAAATAATACCAACCAAAATCAAAATCAAATCGAACCACAACAAAATTACCCAAATACTAAAACCATGTAATATAAATATTTTAACACAAACCAACTACAATTATCTAAATCGAGACATCTAATGGGATAAAAACCTGAAGATGTATCCCAACCATTTTGAATTCTTGTTCATTATTTTAATGAAAGGAATAACCAATAAGATAGAACCTTCACCAAAAATAACATTTATCCTCCAACCACATCCTACTATTCCATGAATTACAATAGAGAAAAATCAAAAGGTTACACACCATGATTATCCCAATAGGTACAAGATGAAATTATATAATCAAATCCATGAAATGATCCACTAAAAAATTCATTACCTAAATAGGTGAAGGAAAAAAACTATAAGGAAGATGAAATAAAAAAAAGTATGAGCACTTACCGTGGCCAATCAATTAATATTGGTATACTAAGAACTCATTTATGTGTCACCATCTCATGGTGAAACCTTAAAATAAAACCATCACCATTATATTATCACCAAAAGGAAAACATGATCTTAATTAAAAGGGAAATTCCCAAAAGGTATCTGATGTACAAACCATCCACAGTCATCCTCAATACCCCACCACCAAATCCATAATAAATATTACTTAAATTTTACCAAATAAAATTATGTTACCCTTGTAAAATAAAATTCCACTAAGATTACATGATCTTGAAAACAACCAACCAATATCCCTTAATAACTAACATTTATAATAGTACTAAAAACAAAAAAAATACCACACTAGAGTTTAACTAGATCAAAATATAAAAAATAATTCCTAAAACTATTTAATTTACCAAACAAGGTTAAACATGAGACCCATTCTGATGAACCAACAATAACCATTACAAGAGGTTGTCTAGGAAGATATGATAAGAATAGACTCTAAAATACTAAGGAGATACTTTATTTTACAATATTATTTGAATAATATCATATAAATATTTTAATAAAATGGATAACAACCACTATGTAAAATTAAATAAGTCCTAATATGATATAATATAAGAGAAAACTCATATCCCAACACTCTATTTAGTGTTTTGGTGGAGTCCAAAATTGAAAGAACCACCTCCTAAAAATGAGAAGATAAACCTTACAATTATTCTTCCAGAAAAATGCTTATATTTTATTTTTTTAATCATAATGGAAGGTATATTTTAACCATCCAAATGAAGGTTCTCATTAGGTTTATGCCATAAGAATAAACTAAAACAGTCCTGATACAACTAAGGTAAAAATCAAGAAACATAAACACACAAAAATAAAAAATTATTTTCATTAAAATCATCGACATCATAATAAATGATTTAAAATCCATTTCTATAAAGGAACAAAATTTACAAGAACAAACCAATTATTTTAAAAAAATGAACCCTATAAAAACATATCACTTATCTTTACATTTAAACAAAATAATTTTATAATTTTATTACAATTGTAAACAATTTTCCAGATCATGGGAATATATTTTTCCTTCCGTTGAAAGTAAAATATCGAAATATGGACAAAAACTTTCAATTCATGTTTTAAAAATCTTATGATTGTACATTTGACAATAAAATAATTTTATTTTAATGGAGTTCTGATAGAGTATTTTTAAAAAAATCATACCCTTTTCCTATAGTTTTCATTAATTTAGAAAATGAATATAATAGTGTTCCAAGAGCGGTTTCATGAAAAAATGTTGAATGAAAATGGTGAAGGTGCCCTATATTTAACTCATCCAAGAAATTTGGGAAATGGGATTTGAATCAAGGTAGAACCCAAATAAGTTAAACTACAGACCTCCTTGTTCAGAAATGACCATATTATGGTTTTTCTTTAAGCCCATACCATTATTTCTTTAGTATTCTTTGAACATAAAATTCATATTCAAGATGAGATACCTAATTGAATGCTTCATTCATGTGATGCAATTATTATTGTAGAATATAACTAGACTACCAATATAAATTTATATTTTTATATAGAGACATAAAAAAATTCCAACTTAATATGGGATACGAATGAATATTTATAGTATAAATTTAGAATATGATTGTCTTATAATGTCATGCATGTGAAATTTATAGTCTAATTTATTTAAAAATATAATCAAATTTTATATCTAATTTAATTTTTACAATTTGGTAGAGATATTTAATTTGAATTACATTCATAGGATTCGAACTGGGAAGATAAAAATTATAATGTCTTATGGGGTGCTTTCTTATCATAAAATTCCATTGAAATTGAATGGTAAATTTATAGTACTATTATTAAACCAACTATTCTATATGGTAGTGTGTTTACACCTTTGATATGACATATTGAAAAAAATAAGTGTAGAATAATAAAATTATAAGATAGAATTGTAGACATTCTATAATGATTATGATTAGAAATTACTTTATTTGAAATAAAATAGGAGTCTCAATGACTAAAGAGAGGAAAACTAAGACTAGATGAAGATGATGTAGACATCGTTGAAGAACACTTAGGGATTCACATGTTAGTAGGGTAAATATAATGATTAATTTAATTTTTAACTTCAATAAAGATAGACCTAAATGTTCCTTAAATAAATATATCAATACAGTTTTGTTCTAAATGGTTTCACTGAAAATATTGTATATAACAAAATTAATTGGGGATGTTTGATCCACACATAGGTCACCATTTTATTGGGAATAAAGAACATTTTTTGGGTCTTTTATAATTTATATCTTGAAATATATAGTTTTATAAAAACCTTCTGTCAAACAAAGAGATCATTTTTGAAAAAATTATAATCTAAAGTAGTTTTAAAATAAAATTTAAAAAATTCATCATGTTCACTCAAGTGAGTTATCAAATAATGAATCACATAAAAAACATAAAAGATGTAAAACCCTATATTTTATTTTTGGTATAATACCCTTTTATTTCCATTAATTTAATTATTTTTATCCTCATAAGTGTGAATATTCCCATAGATGTGATATTTGGTGTGTCTGTGAATTTTTTAGAGCCCAGAGCTCTGAGTTATAGTGGACACAATAGAGGTGAATAGTTATCTAATTGTTAGTGAAAACCAAGAACCTCAAACCATGTGTCCCTATAAGGGTAACATATGTTTTTTCATAACCATGGAAGGGGGGATTTGGAAATGTGGGGGTTAGAAAGAGGGTTTTTATAATAAATGTATATTTTGTCAAACAATGTGTTCCAGGCCATTTGACATGTGCTCTCAGGATAGAGGGGTTTGTATGGTTTACACATGATTATTCCTAACATGCGACCGAACCATGCGACCTCTTAAAAAGTGGAAAAATTATTTTTTAATATAATTATTTTAAATCATCACCCATTATTTCATTTCTCCTCAAATTCACTATAGATCCCTCTCCTCCGCCAATGTTTTCTCACAAATAAATATAGTATGTGAAGTATCTTCTCTATTCAGAATCTGACTGATCTTCCATTAGTCTCATTGGATTGCCATCCGGTGATTTTCTATTTTATTTATTTCTTCTATTTTATCCAAGATTATAGGAAATCACTAATGAATGAGTTGAATACAAATCTATGTATGGTGGTCTTGTGTTTTTCAGAAAAATTTGGTGTTTATATTTATTTAATTGTTCTATGTAAAAGATTTTATGAGAGAGACTTATTAGATTGTATAAATCATGAATTAAATAGGCATTATTGACCAATATGACTCATGAGAACCTTTTTATCAATGTTAAGGATATTTAATTTAAACACACCATTGGGTGTGTTTTTTGAATTGATAAAACTACCAGGGATAGCCTCCGATTATGATTAACATTTATAGGTATGTCTTTTCCCATTTCCTTAGTATGTTAAATGAAATTGGTAAAATATATGTTCAATTGAATAAAATATGGAATGGAATACCTTGTAAATATGACATAGACAATTGTGGTTCTCTCTTAATATTGATATTTTCTTTAAATCCAAAAGACCAATTAAGAAGAATGGGGGGATTCATGTGACGTTAGTCCTTATAATTTTATGGTTATTTTAAGAAACCTTTTGATTTGAGAAAATTTATTATCTATATGTGATGAATAGATTAGATAAATTGTGAGCCTAAATGATAATGTTAGTCTTTGGGACCAGGGTCAGACATATTTCCCTGAAGGGAGTGAGACATGGGTTCAAAATTGAAATTCTATTAATGGAATATTCCATATTACATAATTAAATAAACTATGAATAAATATACAATGTGCCTTGGGTGATACATGAGTTTGTATATGAAAAAATATGGTCGTTATCACTTAGTATCTGGATTATATGTTTCATGAGTGGTAAAGAGAATCTATATGTGTAAATCAAAGGATAGACTTAGCGAGAAGATTGTAGCTTCTTTCATGAGTGATACTTGGACACCCTATGTGGACTTCCAAGGATGAGATCAGTGATAAGATAATTATATATTCCATGGGGGATACTTGGGAACCCTATGTGGGATTCCATGGATTGTATTAGAGAGTATATAATAATATATTCCAATGTGAGCCTTGGTCTCCCATTGTGGACCATAAAGGACGGGCTCCGAGGGTGGTGATTTTATTCTAAACCAAGAGATATACCAGGGTTCCTATGAGGATTGTTTGGATTGTATTATATGCTGATTGGAGCATATATTCTTGGAGTTATACCTAGGTTTAAAAATTGGATTTTAAGTAATGGTCTCACGTCCTTAGAAATATTAAAATAAATAATTATATAATGCGTCTTCCTGGACAAAGCACATTATGGGTTTCATTTGGAGCCATACATTTTAAAAAAGACCTTATTATAAAAATCTTGATCTGATATGATTCACATGGTATGCTTGGGGTTTGATCTATATCCAAATACATTATTATAAATTAAATATTTATTGACTGATTACATAGAGATATTTCAACTTAGGATGAAGTATGTTGTAGAAGACAGATGTTCCATGGGAACCCAAACATATATTTGTTATTTATATACCACGCTTCATATAGATATTTTATTGTTATCTAATCACTATTTAATATATATTCATGGACCATATGACATTAAAAAATATTGGTGGTCACCTATTATTTTTATCTTACACCTTGTATGGGTTATGAATTAGTACCTGAACAGACATCAACAATTCGTGTATGGAAAGGGGAAAGTAATCAGTTTCCAATTATTGATTGGTAATAGAATGGTATTGGGGAATTATAGGACTGTGACATTACTTGTTATGTTGTATGGAGATAGTATTTTGACAATTTTTTTATACGTGTCTATATGTGTACATTATGCGATGTCTAAATTTTTTTATTTATTATATTGTGTAATGATCATCATTTCATATATGATATTGGTGGATAATTTTACAAGGTTATTTATATGAATGGTGTTTACTTCCTAATATTTAGTCATATATTATTCTTCCACTATTGATTAATGTCATTATACCAATACAATACAACTTGATCATTCATGTATAATCTCCCCTCTATTCCACCATGAACCATCACTGTCGGTTGGCATCCCTTGGAATATGGGGAAGCACACATGAGTTTATGTGGCCAACAATGTTTGGTAACTATTGAGAGAACCAGATCGGAGGAATTACAAAGTTGTATCAGAGTAGTTTCTTGACGTTTTTATTTTCTTTCACTAATAATTGTGATTGAATAATGAATAAATAGGATGTTTTTAGATTTAGACATTTTCCTGTTCCTTGGAGTAGCTAATACACAGATTGTGAAAATCAAAATTACTTGCAGTGGGACAAATTTTTCATGATTGTTCTCATTTCAGTTGCCCAGATTTCACTATTGGGTGATGCATATGATGTTCTATGTTCCTTATGAATATGTATTTTTTCCCATTGATTACATGGAAAAGAAGTATTGAATCATGAATCATCATAGTAAATATATGATTTATATGTCAGTAATACTCAATGACATTTTCTTATTATTATGTTCATTTCTTACAACATGTTTTGGTGCCTTTATAGCTACATCCATGAAATTGTTCTCACATTTCATGTGAGGATTGGATAAGTAATTTTTGTGATTAAATGGACACCAAATTTAAATTTATAAGGTGTATGGGATCTTGTAAATGGGAATTATTGATCAATTTAATTCAACAATTTTATGATATTTTTTATTCCAATAAGTATGAATTTAAAGGAAAAATAAATTCAAAAAAATGGTAATTATTAAATGGGTATTCAAATTAAAACTTAATATGTGTTTTCCTCTATATTATACAATTTATACTCTATATTATAGTACCTTTAACATATATAATAGATAATTACCCTGAATTGATCTTAATGGTGGGTAGTAGATAGTGTCACTTTCATCCCTTATGATCTATTAGTTTCATAGACATGGCATTAGGAGTTGGTAGTGGTTTATGGATTTTATATAGAGAGGCTTTTACATATCCACTTTATATGGCTATGTTGCTTGGATTTTTCAATCCATGCGATGAGGTATGTGTTTGTAATATTTATAGACATGACACCATGATGGAATTTATTCGTGCACTGAGAGAGTAGAGATGACCATTCTCCAGAGGTAGTGGTCCCTGAGTCCCATGTACGACCTCCTGTAGATCCTCTAGAAGAAACACATTTTATTCAAGAAATGAGAACCAATCCCCAGTTTAGAGAGGATTTTTTATACATTATGTAAAATATTAAGAGATCATCATCACTTGAACTAACTATAGATGAGTTGACTCTTGAGTTTCTGTATTAGAATCCACTCATGTTTTGGGGATATGGTAGTCCATAAGACGAGGATTCAAGGGTAGAGGTCGTTCTATGGATTTTTTATAATATTGAGACACCTCCCAATAAAAGATTGATTCTATATACATAAATAATTCTAGATTATTCCAAATAGATGGTGGGATGTTATTAATCATATGGATCATCATTGGGATATAAATTGGAGTGATTTTTAGTAAATCTTATATAATTTTTTTTATCCTGATACATTGATGGATGATATATATATAATGTTTATGAATTTGGAGTAGGGTGCCTTATCAGTCAGGGACTATTATTCCCATTCCACAATGCTCCAACATTTCAATCATATTTGGTTAGGTGATGAGTTTTATATATATTGAAGATTCCAAGATGATATATGGTATGAAATATGATATCTAGTGATTTTATTTCATCTTACTATCATATTTGGGATAGTTAATCATTAATTAATCACTAAGTAGATCCTGAGAGAGGTTGGGGTGATTTCCAGGGTAGTTCATTACCTAGATTTGGAACAACATCGGCCAATAATATGAATCTCTTTTTAGAGATTCCACATGTTTATACTAGTATCCAAGATGAGTACTCAGGTAACCAAGTGTGGGAAAAAAATTTGGTTAGACAAGGACATATGAAACCCCAATGTACTAGGGAACTAGTTGAGTGTTGTTATTTTAGAAAGATGAACTATATTTAGAGATTTCACAGATGTTTTCCACCAGTAGCTAGTGTGAGAGGGTTTACACTAACACCTTGTTCAAGAGTGGGGTTAGCATCATCTCATTAGGAATTGAGCTAAAGTGTGGTCATTTAGTTAGTCCAAGGTAGTGTTCATGTGAGAGGTTTCTAGACACCATATTCATAGCACTAGTAGAGATGACCTTCATAGGTTAGCCATGCTATACCTTAGGGATTCAAATCATTACATATATATTTAGTGTATGTAATAAATGAGGAGCATAGTGGTAGACATTCTATCATGAAAGGTACTATTATAGTATCCTGTATGTTGGTATCATCACTGTTTGATATAGGTTCATCTCATACCTTCATATCCATTTCTATTATAGAGATACTTATGCGTGATGTTCAATTTCTTTAAGGTGTGATGACACATGATACTTTATTGGGGATACAATCCGATAGTGTAATTTAGTTCTAGGATTCCCCCATGAGATAGGATAGTGTTTCTTCATATGGAACATCATTTTCCCTAAGATGATACAGTTCTACATTATTCTTAGTATGGGCCTGTTGGTTCCCTTTCATGATTTTTTTATTTCTATCACTAAAGTGTTACATTCAGTTTACCATTTGATGGCTTTTTTGCATAAAATGTTGAATAGTATATCCAGTAAAGTTGTGTTGGACCCGATTATCATGGTTTGGGTGGGATGACAACCAGGATTTCTAGCTTATATCTGGATGACCAGGGAATGCATCAAGATGTTTTCCCTACAGTGGTCGATCAATTTAGGGATTTTCCCTAGATCATTTTATAGGAATACCATCTAATAGAGATGTAGAGTTTTCCATTGATCTATTTATAGGAGATATACCATAATCCATTCCACCTAATTAGATAGAAAATATTGGGTTGTATGTGCTCAAGCGGTATATTGAAAATTTGGAGGCTAAGGGTTTTGTATAATCCAGTAATTCACTCTGGGGTTCACCAATCCTTTTCACAATGAAGGTGGATAGTACCCTCAAGCTATTCATGGATTACTACTAGTTAAACCTTCTCTATGGTTAAGAAACAATATACATTGCCTCGTAAATTTGATCTCTTTGACCAACATCTTGGAAAAGGGTTATCAATAAGATTGAAATGATATTAGGTTATCATCAGGTGCTTGTTAGACAATCAGATATACCATATACAACATTCCAGAGTATATATGGCTTTCAAGGGTATTTGTTAAAGCTATTTAGACTCATGAATATGCTAGTAGTTTTTAGGGCACTGATGAATCAATGTTTTAACTCATATCTACATTCATTTTTTGTTGACTTCATGGATAGTGTATTCTGGAAATTGAAACAACCAATTACTATATTTGGATATTGTATTAATTATATTCAGAGATCATCATTTATATTCTATGATCAGAAATTGCTAATTTTAGATTGAAAAAAGTGACTTCCTGGGAAATATTTTCTCATAGATAGGAATATCAATTGACCTATAAAAGGTTAGAGGAATGGTTTTCTAAGAGTATCCCAATAATGTTTTTCAAATAAAGTTTCTATTGGGGATTGATATTTAGTACAAGTGATTCATACATGAATTATCGCACATAGAATCACCAATCTAGGGCTTCAATAAAACAAATATGAATTTTATATGGTCAGAAGCCTCTAAGACATCCTTTTTTGAGTTTAGAGGTAGAATTACTTCAACATTGATCATGATTCTTCAATAGTCAAGAATAAGTAATACCATCAATTTTGATGCATTGGGTATCAGTATAAGAGATGTTATGAAGTTGGAATTGAATTTTATAGCATACGAGTCTCTTAATTTAAGGTTACATAAGAGGAACTACTGACACCTACTCTTGATTCAAAAGCTATGGTTTACGCCTTCCACTATAAGAGGAATTACTTACTAGTATAGCATTTTGTGACGTATACAGACCACAAAATCAGTAGGTACATATTTATACATCATGAGTTGAATATTAGTAAATGTGAGATGGTTGAATATCGACAATATTTTGACTTTGAGATTTCTTATATTCCCAAAAAATGAAATTTATTTGTCGATACCCTGAGTAGGAAGACATAGACAGAAAATGTTATAAAGGCCTGTAGTGAGTGGAAACTTATGGTCCTATTTTCTAATATGCACTTAGTATTTATGGAATATCATGGAGTGTTTTTATTGTATCATTATCAGTAACCACCTAAATTATATAGAGATTGAAGATGAGGCATCAATTAGATTCTGAGTGCTAGGTCCTATGGGAGAGAATTGTAGGATTTGAACCCCCTCTTGGTTGGCTTGTTGATGAGAATGAAATCATGCTCATTCATAGATGCATCTTGGTTCCTACAGATTTTGGAGAGGAGTTGATGTGGGAGTCTCATGCCCTAATATGGGTTGTACTTCTCAGTCAGACCAAGATTTATCATGAACTATTATGTAAATATGAGTGATTGGAGAAGAAAATACTGATAAGTGGGTTTGTTACTTAGTGTTATACATATGAGTACGTAAACAAAGAACACTACCAATGAGAAAATATTTTATAGCCATTGCCTATTCCTATTGGAAATAGGATGTTTTCATCATTGATATTGTGACTGTATTTCTTAGATCAACTCGGGGTGGTGACATTGTATCGGTGCTCGTAGATAGGTTGACAATAGTCACACATTTTATACACATTCATATTTATATTACAATGGGTGAGCTCAAGAGTCTATATATTCATTATATAATACACCTCCATGGATTAATAACATCCATCATATTAGATGGTGATTCTTGTTTCATAGAATAGTTCTTGAAGGGGTCGTGGTGGGAAATGTGTTAATAGGTAGTGTTGAGTACAACCTATCAGTCATAGACCAATGGTCAGTCCAAGAATATGACTCATATTTTAAAAGAAAATTCACCTAGAAGGTGTGCTTAATTTTCATGGTTATTAGAAGAAACAATAACCACTTTCCAGGTACACATATAATAACATCTTCCAAGAGACCATATAGATTTCTCATAATGAGTACCTCTACCATAGGCCATTTTATTCACCAATGTGCTTTTTGGAGATAGAATAGTAATTAATATTGGTTCCACATGTCATTTAGGATAAATTAGAGATGGTTCCTCTTTTTAGTAAGTATATTACTATAATTTAGTCTAGGAAGAAGTCATATACTGATCATCATTGTCTACCACAAGAGTTTGTGGTGGGGGTCATGTTTTCATACATGTTTCTCCAAGACTGTGACATAGATTGATTCATAAAAAAGGAAGTTATAAACTTATTTTGTTAGGCCTATTGGGATTCTAGAGAGATTTGGGATGGAAGCCTATCAGTTGTTGTTACCTTATAGGTGCGAATCCATGCAAAAATTCTTCTATGTATCCCAAATTCTACGATAACATTCTGATCTGTTACATATTTTTTATCCTGAGTAGGTTGAGTTGTAGTTTGATGAATCTTTGTGGAGAATCCTACCTGTGTATTTGATGGATTAACAATGGTTCTCTGATGACAGATAGTTCCACTAGTATGGGTTATATGGATGAAAATCCATGTACAAGATGATACATCTGGAAGGGGGATGATGTATACTCCTAGTAGAAATATTTATTCTCATATGATTCTTTAATGTCCTTATAAAGAAAAATTCGGATGATTTCCATTAAGTTGGAATATTGTACGAACCCAGATTTTCCTCGAGGTATGAAACATTTTTAATTCAGTTAATTTCATTAGTTTTACTATCATAAGTGCACCAAATACTATAGTGATGAAATTGGGAGTGTTCAGGGCCTGTTTGGATCTTAAACCATTGACTAAAAGTGGAAATTGAAAATGAACGTGGTTAATGCACAGTTTGTTCTAACCATGCACCTCAAATTGTGTAGCACTATATGTGTGATGAACGATTATTATAAATAATAAAAGGTGGATTTAGGACATATGGGTATGACATTGATGGTTTTCATAGGCTACGAATTGATTTTCCAACCATGTGATGTAGTTTGTGTGTGGTTTGATCCCTGGATAGTGGGGTCCACCTAGTTGGCATGCACTTTATCCAACTATATTCCCAAATAGTGATTCTTCTTATAAAGGGGAGAAATTAATACTTTTTCATTACATAATTTAAAGTACAACCCCTCATTTATTTTCTCCTAAAATTCACAACAGACCACTCTCCCCCAACAAAGCTCATCCACACATAATGATAAGATTGGATTGATCTTCTCAATATTGGCTCTGACCAATCCATTGTTAGTCTTGTTGGATATCAACAAGGAATTGGTTTATTTTTTCAATATATTCCATTTTAGTCTATATTATAAGTGAAAAACATATGAGGAGTCAAATACCATGATTAGGTAGGTGGTGTCATGATTTTCCCTCAATGCCTTGGTGCTTATAAATATGCCATTGGGCTTTGCATTAAATTTCTTGAGTGATACTTCTTAAATGTAATGATTCTTAAATTAAATAGTTAGGCTTGACCTATATGATTTAAAAAATAATTTTTTTTATCTTTGAGGGTTATGGAACTTGAATTTAACCACCCTTTTGGGGTTGTTTCTAAAATATTAAAAACCAACTTGGATGACCTGTAAATTTTATTAGCCTTTTTAGGAATATTCTTTCTCCCTTTAACTGGGTTGTTAAATGAAATGATTAAAAAATATGTTTAATTGAGTAAATATGGAATGAATGACCATGTCCTTATACCTTCATATTTATTCCATCATTCTTATGTATACGGTTTTCTTTAAATCCAACTTCCCTGATAAGATTGATGGGCGGATACATCTGTTTCTATGGATTCTAAGCTTATTCTTGTGTAGAGAAACCTTCTAAGGCGAGTATGTAGATTATATAAATGTGATGGAAAATGAGATAAAACATGAGATTAAATAGTACAATTAGAATTTGGGGCCATGAACATTAATATTTATATACCAAGAGTGGGACATGGGTTCAAACATGGAATGCCATTAAAGGACTCATCAAGATTATTAATTTAGTTGAACTCGGAATGAATATATCATTCTTCTTAGGTGAAACATGGATTCCCATATGAATGCTAATAATGGACTCACTAGGTAGATGGATTATATGTTACATGAGTGATACACAAAATCCCTATGTAAACATCCAAGTGAAAAGTCAGAGGGAAGTTTTTTAGATGTACCATTAGTAATACTTGTACTCCATATATCAATTGAAAATGATGGGATCAGAGAAAAAATAAGTATATATTCCATGAGGGATTCATGGAATCCCTATGTGGACTACTATGGATGGGCTTCGGGAGAAAATAATCATATAAAAGATGGGTGACACTAATTCTAGTATTGTGGGCTTCTATGGATGAAATTAGTGGGTAGAGACATTATAATATAGTTAGAGAAATTCCGGGGTTCCTATGAATAATTCCTAGGATGGGATTATAAGGTGATAGGTTCATATATGACTTGTGTGATACTATTTTTTTCAAATTAGGAACAATAAAGAAAGTCTCCTTCTCCATGGAAATATTAAAAGAAATGATTATATGAAGAGTCTTCTACTCCAAAGAAAAATCTTGGATTTGTTGGAAGTTTTAATTTTTATTGATGTCATTATTATACACATCTTGATCAGATATGATTCTTAAGGGATTTTTGGGATATAAGATAGGTCATGAGACACTATTATATATTATGTCATTATTGACTGATTACTCAGAGATATTTCATCTAAGCCAATGTAGGTTTTATAGGAAATGTTTTCCATGCGATCTCGAACCTAAGTGGGTTATTTATAAACCACACTTCATTTATATATTTTATTATTACCAACAAACTATTTATTATATATTTATAGAATTGATGGAATTAAAAATAATTTTTTGTGACCTACTAAGTTTATCTCACATACTGTATGGGAAACCGATTGGTACTCGGACATAATTCATGGATTCGGGTAAGGAGATGGGAAAGCACCTGACTGTTGATGCTTGATATATTATAGAATGGGAATAGAGTAGCACATTAGAAAGATATGAATAGTGATAATATTTTAAGATAATATTTTAATTCTCTTTGATTATTTTTGGTACACCTTCATATATGTGTAATTGATTCAACGTATTCATGTTTTCTTTTATTACAGCATGCACTGATCGTCATTTTTCAAATGAAATTAATGGATTAGTTTACAAGTTTATTTATATGATGGATGTTTACTTCCTACTATTTAGTCATATTGATGATTATTTTATTTATTGATATGATTATACCACTATGGTTCATCCTTATCATGAGGGTATAGTCTCCCCACTGTTACACCATGGACCATGACTATTAGCTAGAATCCTATGGCATATTGGAAGGCGTTCTTGAGGATGTGTGGCCAATTGAGTTTAGTTACTATTGAGTGAACCATGTCCAGGAAATAAAAATCCTAATACCAGAACAAAATTAAACAATCCATCTTAAATATGTCAAATATTATCAATACTTCTTTTATTCAACCCCAATAATTAGAAACCACTTTAGGGAAAGTCTATACCAAGAGTGATAAAACAAAAAAAACCAAGATGGATAATTTTTTTTGAATAGTTTTGAGAAATGATGTTTCATATAGTGTTCTAACTATTCAATGTACTATATGATATATATACCATATATTCAAACTGTACATCCCAAGTTCAAATTCTTGTTTCTCTTAAAAATACTATTAAAGTCTAAAAATGTCATATAAATCACATCATAAATTCCTATATTTCACTTAACATAAAAACACACATAATAATTAACAATTAAGTCAAAATAAAAGACTCAATCCCAACTACCCATGGGATCATGAGGTTCCAAATGAATAATTGATCGTAAATCCCATCCCCACACTTACCTCTCATTTTCAGAAATTATTGTATTCTTAATTCCATAAAAAAATAAATATATATAATCATCAATAACCAAGTTCCTTACTATAAACCGAGGCTTAAAGACCATTTATAATGAATTATCCAAGGTTTACTCGACATGTCACTTGATCCAATCCACCACTGGGCCAGAAGTGTTTTCTCGATCCTTATGGGATGGAATCTAGTTCTTACGAATCAAGGAACAAACTATTGGTAATAATTCATTCCTCCAATCATAGTCAACACAGACAATGTCCCTTTTACTAAAAAAGCATAGCCCATCCGTAATTTTTACATCTAGGACAAATAAAACAACGATATTCCAAAGGAGTTATATTAAAAAAACTGATAATAATCATCTTTATAAGCATATGAGTAGCATCCATGAATAGTACATAATTAAATAAGTAAAACTAAATTCAAAACAAGGAGGCTATATTAGCTAATTATACCAATATAATATAAATATCAAAACAATCTATGACTTTAAACCATCTCCATGCAACCCATGGTTAATTTCTATATCCTAAATCACTATTATTTCCCCATGGAATAATGTTATCCTAAATTAAACCGAAATAGGAATCTATATAAAACATATGAACATCATACATGGAGGTGAGTGTGTGTGTGTAGGGTGTTAGATAATATTACTTGTATGATCTGAACATGTAGTCAATAAAACTCTGTTAATCAAACTTTCCATGATTGATAGTTTCAAATATAATATATAATATATGTTTTTCCATTTTATATTTTATAATTTAACCAAGTCAAAATTCTTATTTCTATAATCATAAATCTTTTATAAATTTGAATCTAACCCAATTTTAAATATTTATGAACAAAAAACCCATATACATTATAGGAAGTTGTGAAAATCTATTTTTAAATCTAATTTAGAATGATTATTAAAAAATTCCTATATATCAAAATTATATTTTGATACCAACCATTAAAACCTTTTAAAATTCATTCCCATCCATAATATAAGATAAAAATAAGGTAAAAATATATGATCAAAAAAGAAATGGAAAAAAATAATAACAAATAAGGTTCCACTAGCCAGGAAAGAATAAGGGGTTTAAATATAGATAAAAAATGGAATCACCTATATAGATCCACATATCAAAGAACAAGAACCATGGGAACAGTCATAGGTTCACATGGAATTTAACAGTTAACTATAATCATGTAACCTACACCAAAATTTACGAACATTTAGATTCTGGTAGTCCCATAAAATTATTCACTCCCAATATCTATCCCATGTGCATGAGGGTACTACGGATGCATAATACATCATAAGAGAGCTATGATTTTTTGGGATGTGAAACCCTATAAAGATCACAATCCATGATAAGGGATTCCATTCATATAAGTCTCTAAAATTTTACATATTATCCTCATAAATAATAAGTGTTTAGTTGAGAAATAAATAAATATAACAATATAAATTAACATAAGAAATTTCCCATACCTCACCTTATACACCCTATATAATACTCCATTGACATCAAACATCCTTCACAATTTGAAAAACAACAGATATAATGTAAAAAACATAGGGTCAATTGAACATGATCTCATGAGATATGAACTATTTAATTTCAAGGATCCAAATAGTCCATTTCATAAAAATTACCATAGATGGAAATTATTTTTCTTTCCCTTTAAATATAACAATTTAAATAACTTGAAAGCATTTAGAAACATATATTGTTTAAATCATAAAAGAACCGTTATTTGAAGAAAAAAATAATATTCATTTAGATGTTTAAAAAAATCTCCATGGACAATTTAAAAATTCCATATTTTCAAAAAATTACATCTTTTATAGCATTTTTTACATGGAACAATGATCTTAAAAAACAGAAGAAATATATATTTGTTAAATTTAATCACTTCGGTTGCTTGTAGAACACACAACCTCGAGTCTAAATGAACTGTAGTATAATATACCTTGATAGTTTAATTCTTAAATTGTTGGGTAATAATAGTAAAAACTCAATTATGAACATCATGGTTATCTATTAATTATTAATAGATTAAGAATCATTTCTAAGAAAAAGAAATATTTTCTGAAAATTATATTTTTCCTAAAAGAAGATTTAGTCAGGCCTTGCACATGTGATATAAAATTTATTTTTACCACATTTATTAAAAAAATTTAAAAATTATGTTAAATTTTTAAATTTAAATACCAAAATCATATTATAGTGATTTTTTATATTTTTCTGAAAATTTTCATTTTTTGATATATAGTTAAAAATATTGAATTTAAACCAAATGCAAACATTTCATTTCAATTATTTATAATGTTAAACTATATTATGAGTTGGTTTTAAAGTAAAATTAGTTAAATTATATATATATATATATATATTAATATAATTTATGTTATTTGAATAATTTTATTAATGATGTTTGATATAGAAACATTGTAAAAGTTTGGACATTTTCTCTTTGAAAACGAAATTTCTCATCGCATCTATAGGATTTATTTTAAATTTAAAATTTGAAAATATGTTAATTGAATTATGAAAAATGAATTTAATATTTTAAATTAGAAGAATTTATATTATCTTATATGGTTACCATAATTTATGACCAAAAATAATAGTCAAAACATCAAATATTATTTATCGTAGTTAAGTTAAAAATGAATTTACTAGAGGTTAATCTTAATAGATAAGGGTTAAAATGACCAAAAAATTACCTAAATTATATTTATTGGACATATATCAACCCAATAATTTATATGTATCTATAATATTCCATTTAGGTTCATTTATGAATGTGAAAAACATGGCTACAATATTTAGTTTTCAAAAATTACAAGTGTTCCACTCTCCACACTTATAAAAGGACACTTCCACCCATATCATATCCACACCTTGAAACCATGTTGGTTCAGAGAATAATTTCTATAATCACTTCCAAAATTCATTACCCTCATCCTAGATTCCTTTTTTGGAATAAAAGCATTGTAGATGGTTTTTTGGAAATCCTATGGAGGATACCTGAACAAAAAAGTAATGTCCTTCAATGAGAATTTTTTTATTTTTTCCTCTAATGACATAAATTAATATTAATACATGATGATATAATAACCTAATTATTTTAAATATAATTATATGTCTATATGTTTTTAAATGACCTACAACTATCTCCAATTCTATGAAATGGGATACAAAATCATTATTCATGTGTATGATGGAGAACGGCCTCGCGAACCACTATCATTCATTTTTCCTTTACCAGTTATTATAGTTAGATAAAATGATTGATATATATTATATATGTGGTATTTATAAAAAAATACATCTTAATTATTATTTCATATACACCTTTATAATTTTCATTCAATAAGGGATATGATAGCATTGATCGTGTATACGTTGGACTAGTGCATCAGGAAATGATGTCATTTGTCTTTCACTAACACTTTAATTAGATGGTTATAAGGTTATAATTAATTAATAAATGTTATATAAAAGAAATAATAATCATATGTATGAAATATTTATCATTGATGAAATATAATGAACCATTTACCTTTTTACGATATGACTAACAGATTGATGATAACGCCATTCGTGTATGTTTGGATTGTCGCCATCACGAAGCAAGGCACATCTTTTTATAACCACCTGTAAGATACGATCCTTTTCAGGAGATATCTCATGATCGTTTATAGGGATTATATTTTCTTTTTGTGAGTATATAATGTTTTCGTTTTATCTTGTGTGTCCTTGAATGATTTTTGGATAATATTGGAAAGAAGAGGGGAAGTGCACGGTTGGCACACGGTTTTCCCAAACAGTGTGAAAAGCCATACGAAACACAAAAACCCAAATGTAGTGGATTTATATGGATATTAAAAAGTTTATAAAACAGTGTTCCCTATTTGGATAAATCATGTGACAAACCTTGGTGAGGCACATGGTTTGGGAACATGATTTGAGGAAACCATGCAGCCCATATATGAAACCATGTGTGTGGATTTCATTTACCCAAAAATTGGTTTAAGAAAAAAAACACCCCCATAATTTACCCAAAATCCACCTGGATCAGGCCTAAATAATTACTGTGATTTTTGGAGACTTTCAAATGAATCCCTCAGGCTCTCTAACACCGTTCATAACGAATCGAAGGCCAAATTGCAGATCTACCCATCTTTGGGTATGTGGTTTCTTCTCATTTAGGATTCCTTCCCTCCTACTCCTATTTAAAAGTAAAAATGGGATTGATTTATCCACCATTTATAAGGTTTTGGATATAGGATTTAATGGTGGATGGTATATTTGATCTTGTTTATAGGATTTTATTCAATATCTCATTATTCATCGTAGGGTGGACCTTTCCATTAGAACTAGGGATTTCTGTTGGGCGATTGTTCATTAATGATTTGAGACAGGCGGTCTATTATTCATATACAAAAGTCTGGATTTTAATTACATTTATTAAATTGAATACTTCAAATTTAATGGTTTGAAATTGAAATTATTATATTGAATTATTTAATTTGGTAAATTAATTAATTACGTGTTTGTAAAATTGATTGATTAACGTTGTGATGGAATTTTTCAATTAATGGTTTTTGTAATTTTTCGATTAATGTCAATTAATGAATTAGTTAATAAATTAATGGGATATTTTGATTGTGGAATTTAATTAATTAATTAATTTTTAGTGTTCTGGGATTGGATTGATTAATTAGTGAATTAAATAATAGTTGTAATGTTGTGATTTTTTTAATGGATTAATTAATTGGTGAATTAATTAATGGATGGAATGTTATGATTTTTGTATTGGATTAATTTATTGGTAAAAATTATGTAATTCATGGAGTGATATGATTTGTTATATTGGATTAATTAACATTGGGAATAATTATTGGATGTAATGTTAGGATTATTGAATTGGATTAATTTGTTGGTGAATTAATTAATGGAATATTGTGATACATGTGATATTACGGTACATGTGATAATGTGATACATTTGAAATTGTGATACATGTGATTATATTATTATTTTTTGTATCGGACATGGTCTGCTGCATAAAAATACCAGGGTGATAAATGAGAATGATACGTGGTCTGCTAAATCAAAATCCCATGGTGTTAAAAGAGTTGTGGGATAAGGAATGTTTCTCCAAATACCCCCAAAGATATTATGAGAATTTTACGGGAACTAAGGTTCCAAATACCCATGTGATTAATTAGGTGTAGGGTGAGGAATAAGTCTCTAAATACCTATGAGTGCAAGACATGAAACTCAATGCCCATTAGTTGGAATTAGAACATGGTTATAATTGGACATGACATTAGTTGATATGAAATGATATTTGATAACTATATTTATGTGATGTAGTTCAAACTCTGGCACGTGTTGATGCAGGTATTGAGGGTTCATGTGTCCTCAAGAACCTAACGATTTATGTGGTTAACTAAACAATGATGAAATGTGGTATATTTTTTAATTATCGAATATACATTTTTCATTATAAAACTGCATACACTATTATTGACTGTATATTGTTTTAGACATCATTAGTGGTTGAAATTCATGTTTTACTAACACCCTACTCAGGTTTCCTGGTTAGAACCAAAATAGATTTCATGGTTGAAGGATGGGATAAAGGAAAAATAAATATATCGGATGGGTGTGTGGGGATATAGATTGGATTAGATAACCAGATTTTATTCTTGAACCACTTGGTAGGTTTTAGCATCTTTTTTTATTTTGGGTTTTTTATATTAACATTTGAAATATATTTGAAATGACATATAAACTAATTATTTTTGGATATTTTATTTATTTATTAGTTTATCATGTGATATTTTTTGATTTGGTTATTTTTTATTTATTTCAATGTTGTGATTATTTTAAAAGAGGGTATAGTCCCTCCATGATCACTATTAGACTGTTGATGTATGTCAGAAACCTATTGAAAATGTAGAGGTGCACTTGAGGTTATGTAACTGACTATTTCATGGCACTAGTTTGTGGAACCTAGTTTGAGATGTTACAAATTAGTATTAGAGCTTTTTTCTTTTCTTTTTCGTTTGAATTACTATTTGTGAACGATAGAAAAAATAATAAGATGAGACATGCCTTGGTTAAGATATCATTCATGGGAGTACCTACCCAATGTATGAGGGTAAAAGAAAAGTGACATATGGTGGGATTTTTGTAATTGATTAGTGTTGTTACAGTTGAATGTTATTTCACCTCTATTAATGCACCTGTTATGTGACATGATTCATTTTTCCAAGATATTCTAAAATTTAATTTGTGGATTAGTATGGAATGTTATTTGAGTATGAATGAATCATTCGGGGAACATAAGATTAATTCTCACATGCATCTATATTGGAAAACACAGGAAAAGAGGGTTTTGGGCTGAGTTGTTTATGTGAAAGTGATTTAATTGATTGTGTGTGTTTTAAATGAAAAGAGTGCCTATTATGAAATTGAAAATTTCAAAATGATTAAAATTGTGGTAAATGGGTTTCTAATGTTAATATTAATATTACATAATAATATTACCATTTTTTATCCACAAACTAGATGTAGGATGGTTAAGGGTAGTGAAAGTGCCTCAATTTAGACCGTGTAGCGGGGTTTGGGGGAATGAATAGAAATAAATCATTGTGAATCCTTCTTATGTAAATGTTTGAATGTATTGTTTTATGTATTGAGACATTTGTTTTTATTTATAGATGTATGCCTCCAAAATGATTCTTATTGAGAGGATGACATGAGGACATGTCTAGAGATGATCCTCTTTTAGTAGAACCTGATGCGTCTATAGTGTTTGGTAAAAGATTCATTCAGAAGTTTTGAGATAACTATGCTTTCTTCATACAGCTTATAGACATATAAGTAGATAGGGCAGAAACGAGTATGTCCAACCTAATGTTAAAGTTTCAGTGTCAACACCCTTCGGGTTTCATTGGAGAGGGTGGACCTGAGGTAGTAGATCTTTCGATTGAGTCCACCGAAAATATACTTTAAAATTTAGAGACACCTACCGAGAAGAGGGTCAAGATGGATTATTATATTGTATGAGGATCATGGAAATGTTGTTAGGATTTTTATTATTGAAAGGTATATACTGATGGTCTGGAATTGATGGAAATTTTGGCGATGTTCTAGAAGTAATTTTATCTAAAGATAGTAAGATAAGAGAGAGAGGTTGAGTTCATGAAGTTGAATCATGACAGTATGTCCGTGATAGACTATGTAATTTGATTAATAAACATGAAACACCTTTCTCCAATGATGGAAGGGGATGACTTATCTACAATAATACATTTCATGAACGAAATTTAATATGAAATTAAGTCCTAGATTAAAATCATTTGTTTATTGAGGTTTTCTGAGGTGGTGTATCAGGATCTCATAGTTGAGAGAATCCTAAATGAGGCTTCTAGTAAAGGACATGTGGTTTATTTCTAGATGATCAATAGGTACATATTTTTTGGGTAATAATCATCATTGTGATAATAATGTCTAGGTTAGTGGAAGGAATGGTGGTCAGGGGGAAGGATTAGTTACATAGGATCATACCTGAGTTCTATGTTTCCAATGTTGTAGGAGAGGACACTATCATAGACATTATCCATGACCACTAGTAAATTGATGTTATTGCAGCTTCATGGGACATATATATGGGTTCTACAGGAACAAATTAGAAATAAATAGTGATATAAAATCTAATAAGAATCATAGTTTTGGGAGGGGATCTTCTAGGCCATATCAGTCATGAAGTTGTAGTATAATTGACCATGATGGTTGTGGTAGTGTCTGACATGCTTCAGGGATAGAGGAACTATATCAACTAAGTCGTTACACTTAGGGGATTCAGGATGTATAATAGGGAAGTGAGTTAAGTTAGTTGCATGAATTTTATCCTGCACTTGTGAATAGAGAGGCAAGATAGTTGAAAGTTAGAGGTTCTATTTATGTAGCATATAGATTTTCTAATTCCCTATTTGATACTGGTTCCTCTAATTCTATTATTTTTTCACAACCTGTGAATGGGTTGATTTTGATAGTGGAGTTTTTGAGTGGGGTGATGATGATATATTCACATTTGGGAGTACAATTGAGAGACATCTATTTGTGAAAACAATGTTTTCTCGATGTTCGAGAGTGTCATTTGAGTTGAGATCTTTAGATTCTAGATATATCAAGAATTTACCTAACTATGGGTATGGAATATTATGTCACATACTGATCCCACATTAACAGTTACCATATGAGAGTGTCTTTTACATCGCCCGAGGGTGAGAAATATATTCACAATGACTTCTAAGAAGGCCCTAAAGGTCCAGTTCATCAGTAACTAGGGGAGCTCAATGCCCATGTTTCTATTTTGTTTTTGGGCGATGGTGGTCTGAAACATTATGTCTTTCCAACTATAGTGAATATATATCAGGATGTTTTTCATGTATACTTATCAGGGCTTCCACTTGATAGATATGTAGAATTTATAATTGTGATCATGCCTAGGGATGAGCTAGTTTTATTTCACCATATAGAATAACAACTATAGATCCTTAAAATATTGAGACTCATCTAGAATAGTTAATGGATAATGGGTTTATCGGTCTAAGTATGTCACCTTGGAGTTCTCCAGTTTTGTTTGCAAACAAGGATGATGGGAATTTTCACTTATAAGTCGACTATAGGATGTTGATTGGGATGACTGTGAAGAACTGATATCCTCATCCAGTTATCAAAGTTCTATTTAACCAGTTGAGAGAATACATTTTTTATCAAAGATCAATTTGAGATTGAGGTGTCATCTATTGAGAGTTCAATGTGTTTATATCCTGATTAATGATTTCATAAGCAGGTATGACCTATATGAGTTCGTTGTTATTCCATTTGGGTTGATGAGTTATCATGTAGTGTTTATGGCCTTGATTAAAAGAATCATCCACCCATACCTAGATCATTATTTGGTAGTGTTTTTCAATGAAATATTGGTTTACTCCATGACTCTTTCTGATCATTCCCAACATAATAAAATTATCTTCAGTGCATTGAGATATAATCATCTATACACAAAGATATCTAAGATTCGGTTTTAGATTGATAAAAAACACTTCGTAGGTCACATAATCTCAGAGGAATGTGTGTTTTTTGACATATATATGGTTCTAGTAGTCGTTTCATGGGAGAAACCTAGTAATTTTTCTGATATCCATATCTTTTTTGGATTAATAAAATATTATCATAGGTTCATCCTAGACGTTGACAATTTTAAAGTATCACTTTTAGGCTTGACCATGAAAGTTATTCAATTTAAATCTATAGAAGAATGTGATAATGTGTTCCATTAGTTGAAGAATCATTTGAAAATAAAACCAATATTGATCCTGTCTAATCCATGTTAGTATTACAAGGTGTTTTGTGGTAATTTTGAGATTAGGATTGTAGAAGTGTAGAAATATGGGGATTCTCTTGTGGAATATCCGTCATAATATTTAATTCCATAAGAATGAAAGTGCCTTATGCATGACCTCCAGTTAACATCAATTTATTATTCTTATAAATGTTGATGGAAATATTAGTTTTAGGGAATGCTTACCATGTACACTGATCACAATATATAAAATTGTATCCTTTTATAGTTATATTTTAATTTCAGATAATGGAAGTATGTTGAGTATATGATTTTTTTTTTATTTTGAGATAACATATATGCCCTAGAAGAAGAATGATGTTCCAAATTCTCTATAAAGGTAACATCAGTCTCATGTAGTTCATGAGTCTAGATCAATGTTGAAGATGATGAATTTACTGGTTGAAATGCATTTTTTGGTTCAGGAGAGTTAGTAGAATCTAACTCTTATATCAGTATCAGTCAAGTCTATACGTTTGAGATTGATTAGGGATGAAAAGTATGGGGTTTTAGAGTGTTTTCACATGATGTAAATCCTTGAATTTGGGGAGTCACCTTCAGATTAAATTATATATGAGGATGAGATCATCTATGACAGGAATAATGTTCTTTTTTCTTATTGGTATGAAATATGATTTGATGTGTGAATTATTTTCCCCAAAGTGGGAGGTGCATCCAGTTGTGACCAAAATGTATTGTGGCATATGATATTAGTTTTAGAGGATGATTATAAGAAATGATATAAAATGGTTCGGGACAGCATGATACACTCGTCAACAAGTGAAGGACGATCATCAATAACAAAATGGTATACTACAACCATTTCCCCTTCCATGATGGAATTGGGATTATGTTACTATAGACTTTGAGGTGGGTCTCCTGAGGTCACCTAGGAAGAACGACACTATTTGTGTTGTTGTACACCGACTACACAATGTAATGGACTTCATACCTATATGATAGACTTCCTAAGTGGATCAATTAGGATATATGTACATTCAGAAGATATTCCTTTAGCATGGGGTGCCACAAAATATATTTTCAGACCATAAAACACATTTTACATCACACTTATTTCATGTATTATAGAAGGCTCTTGGTACATAGGTTTTTTTGAGTGTGACATTCCACCCAGGAAAGATGGGTAGTCATAACATACTATACAGGTCAATGATAATATTCCTTTAGTGTGTGTCATAGAATTTAGTGGGTCTCGGAAGAATCACCTTCCATTGGAATATTTCACTTATAACAATATATAATAAGAAACTATTCAGATTAAACCATACAATACTCTTTATGGTTGTCCATGCAGATCACCTGTCTATTGGATGGAGGTAGGTGAGTTTGATGTATTGGGGCCGAATCTCATATAGGAGAAGTTATATTATGTTCAATTAATTTGGAATCATATGAAAATAACTCAGATTAGATATAAGTCGAATGATGAAATACATCGATGACCCCAAGAGATTGCTAAGGGATATTGTTTATTCCTTTGGGTGTCGCCTAGATTGGGTTACCATCGGATATATAGAAATGGAATGTTGGTACCCTAGTTTGTTAGAGTATTTCAATATGTGGATTGAATTTTTCTAGTGGTGTACATATTTTATCTTCTACAGAGGTATAGTTATGTATGCTAGGTTTTCCATGTGTCACTACTTAAACAATATCACCCTGACCCATCTCACATGATTTATGTGGATGATGTCGAGGTTGAGATAAATGTGTCATTTAAAAAACATCATATATGTGTGTTTGATGGTATTGGAAAAGTGTTTTAGGGATGTATTGTGCTGATAGTTCATGTATTTAGGAAACATGGATGTGTTTAGGAGGAAATATGGTAGAGAGAAGTGGATATGCAGTCTCAGTGGTCCGGTCGTTTTACATTGGAATCGTAGAAATACATAGGAGTACAACTCGAGGATGATCTATTATAAGGTGTGGAGATGGTAAGATCCATAACTTTTATGAATATTTCTTGAGCTCATTTATAGGTATTATTTTTCATTTTACTGAGTATATAATTTTTAAGTTTTATCTTGGGTATATTTGGGTGAAATTTAGAGAATTTTGGAAGGAAGAGGGTTATGCATGGTTGGAAAATAGTTTTCCCAAACCATGCTCCTAGCCCAAAAAAATGATGTGGACCAAAATAGAAGGCATTAACATAGATGGGGACCAATTTTTCAAACCATGTTCTGTATTAGGAGAAACTCTGTGACACTTATATGTGAAGTGAATAGTTAGGGAGCACGGTTATGGGAAATGGTGAGCTTAATATGGGAAACCGTGCATGCAAATATAATTAACATTAAAATTGGTTGTAAAAATACCAAAACCCTCATAATTTACCCAAAATTTACCCATCTTATCCCAAAATCATTGGTATCATTTTTGGATGCTTTTGAACGAATCCACGGGTCTCTCGAACACTATTGTTGACAAATTTATGGCTAGATTGACTGATCTTTACCTCTTTAGGTATTTGGTTGCTTGCTAATTTTGTTTCCTTCAATCCTGATATTCCATTCAGATAAAAAGGGATTATGTTATCCTCTTTTGGAATGGGTTTGAATCTTGGATTTGATATTTTATGATCTCTTGGAAAAAAATTCAAGGATTTAATTCCAGATATCATTCTTCATCATGGGTTTGACCTTTTCATTTAAATTGGGGATCTCCATTGGATGATCTCTCATCATTGACTTGAGGTAGTTGGTTTATTATTCAAATATAAAAGTATTGATTTCAATTACATTTATTTAATTGAAGAACTAAAATTTATTTTTTAGTAAATTAAATTCCTATATTAAATTAATTAATTCAATTAAATTATTAATCATGGGATCATGGAATTGATTGATTAATGGGGTGATAAAATTGGTAAATTATTGGTTTTTTGTAATTGTTCGATTAATGTTGATTTCTAAATTAATGATTTAATTAATGGGATATTGGTATTTTGGAATCAAATTAATTATCTAGTGAATTAATTAATTAGTAGTTATGATTGTAGGATTTAATTAATTAATAGGTTAATTTATTAATAGGTATAATGTTGTGGTTGTTGTATAGGATTAATTACTATATTGAAAGTTAGGATTATTATGTCAGATTAATTAATTGGGGAGTTGATTAATATATGGAATCAAATGACTGGTGTATTTGATTAATTAATTATTGAATTAATTAATGGGTATAATATCATGACTATTGTATTGGATTAATTAATTGATGAATTAATTAATGTATTTAATTTTTTGGTTAAAAAGTTGGAATAATTAATTGGATAATAAATTAATGGAACATATTGATAAAGCTATATTGTTCTACATTTGATATTGGGATACATGTTAAATTTTGATATTTGTGACATTGTGATATATGTGTTGGGGACATGATTTTCTACATCAACATCACATAGTGATAACACAATATGTTACATCACAATCTCATAATGTTAAAAAGGTGTGGGACATGAACTAATACTCCAAAAAACTGTATTAGTTATTTATTATAGGGTAGAGACTAAGGCTCCAAATAATTATGAGATAAATGTGGTGTGCAAAAGGGACTAAGGCTCTAATTAAACATGGGGTGGTAGACACATCAATCTATACCCATGAGTTGGAATTGGACTATGGTTCCAATTGGTAGTGAAATAAATCAATATGAAAGGATAAATCATAACCATGCATATTTGATATGGTTTAGGCTCTAGCATGGGAAGGAGTATATATTGTGGGTTTGGGTATCCTTAGGAACCTGGTGGTTTATTTGGTTAATTAAAGAATTTGATATTTGAAAACTATTTACTTATGAATTGTAATTTAGTTTTTTTAAAACCACATAAAATGTTATTTAATGCATATTTTTTGAGACAATATTGGTGGTGGCCTACTAATTTGTACTCACACCCTACATGGGCTACCTAATCGGTACTGAAATATATTTCATAGTTGTAGGATAGGATAAAGGAAAGAGCTATATATTTGATGGATAATTCGGTGTGGATCATGGATGAGGGAACAAGACCTGATTCGAGAACCACATGAGAGTTTCTAGTGAAATATTTTATTTATGGTTTGGCATATTGACACTTGACATGTATTTTTCATTAAATATATATGATTTAGTCTTTGGATAATATAATTAATTTTTCATCACCAAGTGACACGGGTTTGATATAGTTATTATTTATTTATTCAAATATTATGCTACTTTGAGAAAGAGTGTATAATCTCACTATGATTTATATTGGACCCCCCTTATATTCAGAAACATCTAGTTTATAGGGAGACACTCTTGAGGTCATGTAACTGACCTGGTCAGGGCACCGGTGTGTGGAACCTGGGTCAGGATGTGACACCACACCACATGGATGATTTATATATGTATATTTTGAAAATATATATATAATAATTGGATCATTATAGAAATATAAAATAGTACCCACATCCATTCCATATTTATTTTTGGAAACATGAAATATTACCCATGAGTGTGTACGACCTTGCGTCTACATGATCATAAGGTATTCATTTCCCAAAATCCATCAATAAATATTGATATTAAAATTATAATTTCTTTATAAATATTATAATTATGTAATTAATATTATTTTAAATATAGTATAACTGTATAATATTTCAAAGAATGAGATCCTTCATGACGAACCATTTATGAGAAAACAATGCCATTAATACACAAATAAATAAAAAATAATGAATGAAAATTAATTAGTGGGTGATAAGAAGTTATAAAAGTAATATATATGACACTATAAATATAAATATAGTCATTTATAAAAAAAACATCACTCCGAAAACTATTATTCAAGAGGTTAAATAAATTTCAACTAAAAGGAAGCGTGTTGTAAGGGATTTATTAACTCAATTTCCATTCATTGGGTTAAATTTATACTTCATTTATTACATCATTCTATGATTATGTGTGTAATGATCATTAATTATTTTATTTTTTATTTAATTTATTTATTTTAATTTAAAATTTACACACATAATCAATTCATCGTGTAATCCACACTTCTATGATATGATCTTTATGAGGGTATTCATCTCAATTTCCATTCATTAGGGAATATATTACTGTTATTAACCTAATTTCTTTTATATAGTGTATATAATGACCCTTTGAATTGTAATATATTAAATTATTAATAATCCAGGCTGTTTTAGGTTTCAATTCAAATTATTTCATATAATTTTATTTTAATTAAGTGATATAAAGGGGTAAAGAATTTAAAAACTCTATTTCTTTTCATTGGATTATATTACTTATTCATCATCTTTGATATTCTAAGATTATGTGTGAAATGTATTTTGATTATCTCATGTTCAATTATCTTATTTATGTGTATTTATATTCAATAATCACAATCAATTAATTGATTAATTCTTAGATGAACTTTATGATCATTGTAAGGGTTTATTTCATAATACCATTTTAATTGACATTGTTTATTTTTGAATTTTAGTTAAAGAAAATTACATGAATGTTTCATAATAAACCCATTTCATTTTCTAATAATTTGTTGATTGATGATATTTTCAATTAATTATACAATTTTACCACTCATTGGTACATAAAATGAATCAGAAAATGTGTTTTAAGAAATTGATTTTATTTATCTCTTAGATCGAGAAACCTTTTCATCATAATATAAGTTTTTCTAAAAATGTTTCTGAAAATTGTTTTAACTTTTTTAATAGGATTTATTTACAGTAGTTTTATCGATTTTTAATTTAAATTTAGTACATAAAGTAATCTTCATCTTTTTTCAAAATAATTCCCATATTTCTTTTTAAAAAATTTAAATGAGTATTTTTTATCATGGATACGTTTGTTTATTAAACCATATATGATTTCTACATATGTGGTTATATATTGAATTATAATTTTTTATATGTGGATTTATTTATCAATCTATATTCCTTACTCTATACATATATTTAATTATAAGATACATTGTTAATGAATTAAATCGATTATTTGATATATGTGGAATGATTTGGACTACAAACATGGGTGGGTCTCAGTTATAGATATCCCCTAAATGAATTGTTAGTCTCATGTGGGAATCTATAATCTAAAATAAAATAGTTTTTACCAACCACATGAGGTTGTACCTAGTAGTTATAAACTATATTGTGTAAAATATTGACATTATAGGGTTTGTGTGCCTGAGACAGGATGTTAAAAAATATAGCATTTCCTTCATTATGAAATCAACTCTTATTATCATTGATATTTTCAAAATGATATTATCTCTAGATGAATTTAATTCCCTATTATTTATTAAATGGAATGATTTTTCAATTGATTACATTTCTATATTGATTATTCCGTATCCATCTTTGATAGTCGTGTTATTGATTAATTGGAATGTCTTTTTTGTAATTTTCCTTCTCCATATTGATTTTTATTCATCATAATTTCACATTTTTATTATCAATAGATTCAATTCCGTTTTAGTTTATTTATTTCATTGAATTAATTTTCACTTATTTACGTTTCCATAATGATTATTCTTATTCATTTATGATTTATTCAACTCTACTTATCCCTTATGGTAAATTTGTCCTCACTTTTTAGTTTTTTCTTACGCTAGGATTCCAGGAAGTGTAATGTGATTCATGTAGAGAGATATTCTATATGTAATGATATTATTCTAGAATGAATTTATTTTTTAATTTGTATTATCAAGTTTAATGCAAAACTCAACAATATATCTTTTCGAAAAATACTATTAAATTATTCTGTCCTTCAGGATGTGATTCTTTATACCGTATGAAAATTTAATAAATCATACCCTGAATCCATTTTTCTGAAGCTGGGGTCACTACACCAAATATTTTCTTTAAAATCATTCCCATAATCATCCAAAATATTTCTCAAGGTTAATAACCCATACCAAAATTTAATTTTAAATCACAACACAAAATCACATTTGATAATTCTTTATTCCAAGATGAATTATATAAAAACCCCATATTATAATTATATATAAGGATCCACAAATAACAATTATTTGAAAATAATTAATATTTAAAACTCAATAATTCAGTGAATTTTTTAATAAAGGGATGGAATAGAAACACCAACCACAATGAAATCATAATTATGCCACAATATGTCACCTTCTATACTCATAACCCAAATGTGCTAATAATCACCCTCCATAACCCCTAAAGGACCCAAATCATTAGATCATGTTAACCCAAACCCCTAATCCCAAACATATATCTTTTAGGATTCCAAATTAAAAGAATAATTAAAGGGGTAGTGTAAGTGGAATGATGGGACAAGAAGTAAATTGAAAAAGAGGATTAATTTCACAGAAAACCACTTCAAATATATTGAGATAGTCCACAATTTGATGTTAAATAAATGAGGAACCCACCATTGGGATCTATGAATTCATCTGGTTGAAATGGATAGGAGATGAGGAAAGAGAGTTATAATTAAATGGGGGTAAATGGGTAATTTAAAATTTCGAATAAATATGGGTAGACTGCATAGTTTGGCGACATGTTTTTCTAAAACTTGCATCATCCATGTGGATGACACTATCTAGACTACAACACAATACACTATTGACATGCATAATTTCTAATAACTATGAACAAATCGTATGCCACCACCCTCTCACACACATATATAGAATTTTATACCACAATATCTTACCTAGGATTCACACTAACTATTCATTAACAATTCAAACTAACCATGCACCTTCAAAGATGAATTTAATAACCCTCTATATAAGGGTTCATACATGGTTCATAGTAAGTTGTTTACACTAAACATCACAGAGAATAATAATTTCGTATGGTTCATATGTATGGTTTTCCAATCCATGAAGTGGATATGAAAAAACAATTTAAAAAATATATCTTCATAAAATCTTAATGTCCAATCCTGATTCATATAGAAAAAAAAAATTCTTACAAATAACAATAATTAACTACTTAAAATAAAAAAATGGGTGATACAAATATTTTATAAATCTCATAATAAATTACACACTTGAACCTAATTTTTTAGTATCTTATAAGATTTATTATATAACCAAAATATGTCTAGAATGTTACTGTAAATTTCCAGAAAATAATCTTTACATTTGATAACCTTCAAGGTACATAATATTATAACAAAAAATCAAAAATAATAAAACATAGATCCTAATTAATGATTTGTAACATATGTATATTTTGGTAAACAATTTAATGCATCATTGGAGTGTCTATACATGATCCAATTATGATGATCCATGAAAACCTAACAAAAGAATTATTCATAACTGGTAATATATAATAAACATAAGAATATAAAACCATTTATTTTTTCAAGTCTCATTAATGGGGCCATCATCAAATAATAGAAATAATCCCAGATCATAGTGGATTGGATTACTCCCCATTAAAATAATCATATTGGATTGTATTCACTCCCTAGTCCCTTACATGTTTTTTAATGAGAATAAATCCTATCTTGATGCATTAGAATACTATATCATGCTGGATACACCAATCAGATAATGAAAAACTATTTACATGTGTGACACATAAACATGAAAACATTTATAATTCCATCATATAAAAATTTAACTATGAGAATGAAATGGTTTTTATAAGAATAATAAAATTGAATAATAATAAATTATCAAGATAAAAAAGGTAGAGAAATCTATAGTAACATATTTATAGTGAAATATAAGAAACATTAAAGGATATTGAAATAGATTAAATACAATTTTTAAAAACATTATAGAGTTTCTTAGGAAATAAGAAAAAGTATACTTAACATTTTAAAACTATTCAAAAAAATGAAAAAATTTCAAATTTTTTTTAAAAAAATTAATATAGGTAATAAAAAATTACATTAAAAAATATAGAGAAATAAAAAAGTAATATTTTTAAAATAATCTAAATAGAGTTGTGGTAGAAAGGAAACATATGACAAAATAATCCTTACAATGTTTATTAAAGAATATAATGCTAATAGAAATCGATCTTATGAAATCATAGAATATGGTATAATTATAAACATTGAATCATATGAAAAATATGATCATTGAATAAAAATGTTTGGGACCGAAAAAAAGAAAAAAGGCCAATATATCAAATAATCATCATTTTCGTTGAATTATGAACCATAGGGTGAGGCAATGGTAAGATGACATGGAAACAAAAAATATAATTACATGTGAAATTTTTTTAGATAAAAATAACATATAATTTACATATAATGGATCATTATTCATATATAATCTCAGTTTTAAAGTGATATTAGAAAAGAAACCCTTTCATCAGAATTCTTATTGGACATAAAAATCTTACTAAACGTATAATAGTTATAATTTTGTTATTTATATGTATAAAAACCATATTCTTATTTATTTTACATAGTTCCATTCATTTATAGTACATTATTACCCATATGTCATATTGTTTAAATAATATTTAGGTGTAAATTGTAATGTTTTTTCCTGCATGATTTGGGTTTGTGGGTTTGGTCTTTTCTCCTAGATAATGGGTTTATCGCCAACATAATTATCATGAAGATTTAGTATATTTTTCCTCATATAGTTATAGATTCCCGTGGTTATTTAATAGATGTTATGGTGGTGATTCACATTGAATGTCTAGAATTTAATTTTTTTTGATTAATGGCTTAGCAAAAGAATTAAATTTATTAGTGAATATATATTTTAATAATACTATTATATAATTTTGAAAACATAAAAAATTAATAATTACAATAAAATATTTAAAGTGTTTACGTTTTATTATCCCTTAATGACGTAAAAAATTCTATATCATTTATGTAGGTGAGAAAAAACATAAACCTGAAAATTTTATAATGATTTAATTAGTATGAAGGTGTTATTGTATGACAATAATATCCCATTTATATACGATCAACAACTTTGAAAAAAAAATATTATGCTGATAAAAAATATTTTGTTGAAAAAAATATTGTGTTTATAAATTATATTTTTAATTTTTCCTGTCTATTATTTTCAAATAATTATTTTACAATCTCAAATTAATTTTAAAGAACATTTTATACAAGAAAACTTTTCTTTAAAATAATCGATTTTTTTCCAAAAATGAGTTTATGTTTATTTTATTCCAAAATTATTTATTTCAATTTCATTTCCAATATTTGATGTGTGAAATAATAGTTACTTTTAACATTAAAATGATCAATTAGCATATTGGTTACATGAATACCCAACAACCATATTTCCAACAACCTTATAGCCAACTACCATTTGTCCAACAACATTAAAACCAATGACCATATATAAAATGGCTATATAAAATTACTATATAAATCCTTTGTCACGACCCGACCTCGGGGCCCGTGCCGTGACTACCCCAAGCCCGCCTTCCATAGGCCAGGGGCTGGCGACTAGCACCAAGGCGTAAAATCCCAGTAAACAGGGAAGGCATTGCCTTTATAAGTAACAACCACACAGAGTCAGCAAGCGGAAAGTAAAGTGCAGAAAAGTAAAGGGGGCCGGAATACAAGCCCAACTGTAAAGTACAACTGAAAAAGTAAAGTACAACAACTGAAGAAAAGACGGCGACCTCGTGTCGTCCACTGGCAATCCCACCTGAAGGGTGGGTACAGATAGCCTCCAGGCTCCTCGGGTCCCACGTCCGCTCCGAGCACGTCCCGCCCAGTGGTCCACCTCCAGGTACCGTCCTGCTCCACGCCCCAACCGTGATCAGCGCTGTCCGTCGTCTGCAACCAACACAACAAGGTGCGGGCATAGCCCGTGCAGGGGTGAGTACAAGCTACTCAGTAAGGACCCCGAGACCCCCGAAGGTCTCCCGAAATCCACAATGGATATAGCACAAAAAGAAAGATGCAATCACGAAGTAACATCTGACTTGACTTAGGTATATGCCCATACATATACCTAAGTCCCCAATTCTAGCTCTGCTCACGAGCTCAAGAACAACTCAATCCACAAAGAAAAGCAAGACTCAAATCCACAAGGAGAGTAAACAGTAAATCCACATAGGATATTTCAACACAATCCACAAAGGAGAGTAACATAAGGTTCAGCTCAACCAGGTATACTTTTTCAGATGACGTCAAAGATGATCACTGATCCATCTAAGTCGTCGGACCCACGAAGGATCGATAGGTACTAATCCCCGCAAAAGACTCACACAGGATCGGGCTCACACAGAACCTGTAGGCAAAGGCTCACACAGAACCGGTAGGCAGTGGCTCACACAGAACCGGTAGTAGGACCCACACAGGATCGGGCACTGATCCGCGTAGGATCGCTGAGTGCAGTAGTCGACGCAGTCCACTGAGGATCTCTGCACAGTCGTCGCCGCAGTCCACGAAGGATCTCTGCTCTGCCGTCGTCGCAGTCCATGGAGGATCTCTGCTCTGCCGTCGTCGCAGTCCACGGAGGACCTCTACTCTGTCGTCGAAGTCACAGCCAGCGCTAGGGTTCCCGCACACAGCGAGCTCGTTTAGGAGGGTCCGCTCCACGAGCCGAGAGGCTGATACATCAACTGACACGTAGTCCGAAGTTGATGTATCCAAAAGTTCCGTATCGACAACAGGATCTCAACGCAACAGACGGCGCGTCAATCGGACGCCCGGTCTGAGAGTTATTGGCATTTTTGTCCCAGGGGCCCGGTTGGTTTTTAGGGAAAAACCGACCCGACCGTACTCCGCCTGTATCCGATCCTCGGGCGGAGTATGCCTAAAGTTCTGTCTCAATTAGAGGAAACTACCACAGCTGACGGTACGTCGATCGGACGTCCGTAGCTCAAGTTACGAGCGTTTTCGCTCCGAGGGCCCGGTTGGTTTCGTGTACGAACCAACCCGGCCGAACCCAAAGTCTTCCAAAACCTTGAGTGTAATATACCGAAACGACCGTCTCGATCTAAGGATCGCGTAGCCGCTGACGGTTCATCAATCGGAGGTCCCAGGCCCAAGATATGGGCAAATGACCGAAGAGGGCCCGAAACGGGGGTTCTGGGCCCGGGGCGACCCGGCCCGAACCCCCCCTGGGTCGGCCGAACCGGGTCGGCCCGCCCCGGCCCGACCCGGCTAGGCCGGGTCCGGTCCGGCCTGGGCGCGGCCCGGCCGGCCGGACCGGCCGGCTCGGCTTCGGCCGCGCGGCCGAAGGAGGGCGCCGCGGGCTTGACCCGCGGCTCAAGCGAAACGCGGCCCCGCGGGGGGGCCGCCTGCCACGCGGACGCGGCCGGGCCGCCGCGTCCGTTCCCGGTTCCGCGCGGCCGCGGAACCGGCCGCCGCCGCCGCGGCTTCAGCCGCGGCGGACTTCCTCCACGGTGGCGCGCCGGGCGCCGCCGCCACCGGTCGCCGGCGCCGCCAGAGATGCTCCGGTGGCCCGATTCCTTTCCCGTCTGCGCCGTTGTTCCTCCCGGGACGCGTCCTTCACTGCGAAATCAACAAATGGCCCTTGCGTCGTGCTTTTTCCGTCGCCCGCCAAATCCGCACAAAAAAAAGGAAGATCGGCGGAGGGTTGCCGGGTCTTGTTCGTTAGACCCGCACCCTCTGCGTTAGTCATAAACCACGGGAGGAATAATCAACAACAATTTTAAATAAATTAAAATTGTCGGAGATCATGTTCTTCATTTTAAAAGAATAAACACGGGGAAATAAGATAAAATAATCCAACATCCCTTACCTTGTCGTCGTCGTTGCCGAACGAGGGATCATTGCGGGATTGCTCGTCGCGGAAGAAGGGGGATCGTCGTGTCGTCGCGGTATCCGGCGTCGCGTCGCCAATCTCCGGATCAAGATCAAACGGTTTAATTAATTAAATCCGTTGTTATGAAATTTAAAAAGAGAGAATTAACGATCCGATTCTCACCTTAGTTGCCGAACGAGGATCGGCCGCGGAAGAAGAGGCGTCGCCGAAGAACGTCGCGGGTAAAGCTCGTCGACGTCGCAGATCTCGGTGTGCGTCGTCGAATTCCAGTGGCCGGCGTTCTTCGCGTTCTTCGCGTTCTTCGCGTTCTTCGCGTTCTTCGCGGGGAGCCGAAGAAACAAGATTCTCTCAAATCCTTTCAAAGGATTTTTAGGTTGGTCTTATTTTATAAACATGCCAACAAACGCAAAAGCGTAAGTAACGACCCATCAGTTCGTTGAATTAATTCAACGAGCGAAACAGCCCAATTAATTCACGAAAGAAACAGCCCATCTAATTCACGAAATAAACCGCCCAATTAAATGGTCTGTTAAGAATTAAAGAAAACGCGTCGGTTGACTTTTTAGTTACTTTGACGGGTTTTCGCGGGTGCGTTACTTAGCGAAAGAAACGGCGGGGCTCGTGCGGGCCACACCGCACAAATATCCTACCAAGGGGGTAGGATATTTTCTGGATAGCATCCTATCCAGTTCAACTCAGTTCAAGCCGCCCTTAAGTGGCTTCAAGTGGCTTCCAAGCAGCTTAAGTGAAATAAAATAAAGTTGTCGCACAAACTTGATTTTATTTCTGACTTAAAGCCGCAAAATTTAAAAACCACGTCTGAGCAAACGCAACTCCGGAAGAGGCGTTTCTAAGAAAATACCGGCGCTGCGATTTCATCGGTGCCCTCAGAATTTGATTCCGGTCACCGGTTCAAAAGATAGAAAAACCCGCTCGTCCGTTCACTGAACGTACCCGAGCCAAACTTTGGAAACTGATTCCGGGCACACCGGGCCTCGGAATCAGGTGCCGTCTGAAGCTGCGCTCTTGTAAAATTCCAAAAAAAATTAAGAAAAAAAAAATTTCCTTGAAATTTGCGGGACTTTACATTACTCCCACCTCAGGGCTTTACGTCCCCGTAAAGATACATCAAAAACTAGGGGAACAAATGGGGGTACTGAGCACGCATCTGAGCCTCCCGCTCCCAAGTGCTCTCCTGGAGGTTTCCGTGCTGCCATCTGACGCGCACAAGAGGAATCGACCGCCCACGTAGGACCCGCTCCTATCGATCCTCGATCTCCACTGGGACCTCCGCAAAAGTCGCCCCATCGTCCACGTCCAGCTCCCCAAAGTCGATGATGTGCGTCGGGTCGTGCACGTATCTCCTTAGCTGAGACACGTGAAAGACGTCATGCACCCGGTGCAACTGAGGTGGTAGAGCCAGGCGATAAGCCACCTCTCCTATCCTGCTGAGGACCTGGAAAGGCCCGATGAAGCGTGGAGACAACTTGCCGCCTCGGCCAAATCTCCGTAAACCACGTCGAGGTGAGACACGCAAAAATACGTGGTCGCCATCCTCGAACTCTAGTGGCCTCCGCCTCCTGTCAGCATATGACTTCTGCCGGCTCTGAGCTGTCCTCATCCTCTCCTGGATGATCTGGACCTTCTATGTCGTGGCTCGGACCATCTCTGGTCCCACGAGTGCTGACTCCCCAGGGTCTGTCCAGCACAACGGTGATCTGCAGGGTCTACCGTATAACGCCTCGTATGGTGCCATCCCGATGGTGGAGTGGTAGCTGTTGTTGTACGCGAACTCCACCAAGGGTAGGTGGTCCTCCCAGCTGCGAACAAAGTCGAGAACACATGCACGGAGCATGTCCTCGAGTGTCTGTATGGTCCTCTCCGTCTGACCATCCGTCTGAGGGTGGAAGGCTGTGCTCAGATGGAGCCGCGTCCCGAACGCCTCCTGCAACCCCTTCCAAAGCCGGGAAGTGAAACGATCATCTCGATCGGAGACGATAGAAGATGGCACACCGTGAAGCCGTACGATCTCTTGGACGTAAAGACGTCCCAAGCTCTCCACTGAGCCCTGCTCTCTGATGGGTAAGAAGTGTGCCGACTTGGTGAGTCGGTCGACAATCACCCAAATGGAGTCGTGACCTCTGGAAGTGTGTGGAAGTCCAGTCACGAAGTCCATAGATATGCCGTCCCACTTCCACTCCGGGACCTCCAAGGGTTGTACCAAGCCTGCTGGTACCTGATGCTCTGCCTTCACCTGCTGGCAGGTGAGGCATCGCGAAACGAACTCTGCCACAGCTTTCTTCATGCCCGGCCACCAGTGCTGTCGTCTGAGATCCTGGTACATCTTCGCCACTCCAGGATGTACCGCCAAGGGAGAAGTGTGAAACTCTCTCAGCACCTCCTCTCGTAAAGAGACTGGTACGAAGGTACGTCCTCTGAAAAGGATGTCGTGCTCTGCTCCAAGGGAGAAACCATCAGGCGCCTGACCTGAGGATATCAGTGCACGCCGGGTCTCACAGTCAGCGTCACCATGCTGAGCCTCTCTGACCCGCTGTAGAAGTGGAGGAGAGACTGTGAGAGACTGAAGAAAGGCTGCTCCGTCTCTATCCACGAAGGATATCTGCAAGGAGGCTAGCTGCTACGTCGCCTCCTCAAGTAGCTGAATGCCCGTCCTCCTGCTGAGGGCATCGGCTACCACGTTCCCCTTCCCAGGAGTATAGACTATCTCAAATTCATAGTCCTGGAAGAACTCAAGCCATCTCCGCTGTCTCAGGTTCAGGTCCTTCTGAGAGAAGATATACCTGAGACTCTGGTGATCAGAAAAGACTGTGAAGCGCTCTCCCATCAGATAGTGCCGCCAAGTCTTCAGAGCGAAGACCACTGCTGCTAACTCCAGGTCATGAGTGGCGTAGTTCTGCTCGTGCGGCCTCAACTGTCGTGATCCGTAGGCGATCACGGCCCGCTCCTGCATCAGGACGCACCCGAGTCCAGTCCCTGATGCATCGCAGTAAACTACGTACCCAACTCCCTCCTCAGGCAACCTCAAGATAGGTGCATTGGTCGATCTCTGTCTCAGCTCCTGGAAGCTCTGCTGACATCTGTCTGACCACACGAAGGGTTTCCCCTTCTTCGTCAACGCTGAGAGTGGTGCCGCAACTCTGGAGAAGTCTGGCACGAATCTCCGATAGTATCCCGCTAGGCCCAAGAAGCTCCGCACCTCTGTCACGCTCCTGGGTGGCTCCCAAGCTAGCACTGCCTCGATCTTCGCGGGATCCACTGCAACTCCCGCCTCAGAAATGACGTGCCCCAAGAAATGGACCTCACGTAACCAGAACTGGCATTTTGAGAGCTTGCCATAAAGATGGTGCTCTCGGAGTGTGTCTAGCACAACTCGCAGGTGGTAGGCATGCTCCTTCTCAGTCGTCGAGTATACCAAAATGTCGTCAATGAAGACCACGACAAATCGGTCGAGGTATGGCTGGAAGATCCTGTTCATGAGGCTCATGAACACTGCTGGAGCATTGGTTACGCCGAACGGCATAACCAAGAACTCATAATGGCCATACTGACACCTGAAGGCCGTCTTCTGCACGTCCTCGTCTCGAACTCTGAGCTGATGATAGCCTGACCGGAGGTCTATCTTCGAGAACCACCGCGCTCCCTTGAGCTGATCGAAGAGGTCATCAATCCGTGGCAGCGGATACTTGTTCCTCACTGTCACCTGGTTCAGGCGACGATAGTCGACCCATAGTCGCAAGCTCCCGTCCGCCTTCTTGGCGAACAAAATCGGGGAAGCCCAGGGTGAAACACTGGGTCGGATAAACCCCTTGCTCTGCAAGTCCTCCAACTGTACCCGCAGCTCCCGAAGCTCGGCGGGGGCCATCCGATATGCTGGAGAAGATATCAGGGCTGTCCCGGGGTACAAGTCGATGTAAAAGTCTACCTCTCTACGAGGAGGTAGCCCTGGAACGTCGTCGGGAAAGACGTCCATGTACTGGTCCACCACTGCAGGAAAAGCCGGACTCCGCACGTCCACTGCTCCTAGGATGAGGCTAGCCAACTGATGAGAGATGGGCTGCACTCTCCTCTGCGGAAGTCAATCTTGTGCTGCAAAGGTTCCCTTCTCGCCGGTGAAGGTAAACCTGCTCCCGTCGGTGCGAACACATCGCACCTTGCGCCTAAAACAGTCGATCTGGGCATGAACCGTGGATAGCCAATCCATGCCCAAGATGACGTCGTAAGGCCTCGACGCCGCTACAAGGAGATCCCAGCGGAAGCTCTCGCCTCCTAGAGTAAGCTCACACTGCCGGCACCAGTGCGTAATCGTCGAGTCTGCTCCCGTAGGAGTCTCTAGCCGTAAGGATCGAGCCAACGGCTTAGTCGGAATCTCCGAGCTCCGAACAAGGGCAGAGGCTATGAAAGAGTGACTCGCTCCTGTGTCTATAAGTACTGCAGCAAGGGTGGAATAGACACAGATCGTATCTCGAATCATCTCTAGCATGTCGGGGTCGTAGGCCTCCACTGCCTGGAGCTGGGCCTGCCCCTGCCCACCAGCTCCCTGTGGTCGAGGTGGCCCTCCTGGTGGTGGTGGGGGTAGAGCCTGGAAGCGTCGCCCACCACCCGCTGCTCGGCCAGCTCCTCTGCCTCGTCCGCCTCCTCCCTGCGGACCACCACGGTCGACCCTCTGCCTCTGCCTGGGTGGCCCCTCCACCGTCTGCTGCTCCTCTGATCGGAGAGTCGGGCAGTCACGAGCCATGTGACCCTGCCCGCCGCAGGAGTAGCACAGCCTGCCTCTCGGAAGGCTGGCACTCCGCTGTGTGCCCCGTACTGCTGAGCCGGTGGCCTGAGGCCGTCTGCGTGGGGGTCTGGTCTGCCTGGACCCGAGAGTCATCCGTCGGCTACCTGCTGCCGAAGACTCAGCTACCTGCCGCCCTGCGCTAGGTCTCGCCGCTGAAGAAGGCTCTGCCAGGAAGCTCTCGATCAGGAGGGCTCGCTCCAGCACTCCCGCCTGGGTCGGAATGCTGAGGGAGATCAGCGACGCCCGAATCTCCTGTCGCAAGCCCTGCTCGAAGGTCCGGGCCTGGAAGAAGGGGTCCCGTACCATGTCGGTCGAGTAGCGAGATAGGTCAGTGAACCTCGCCGCGTACTGAGCGACCGTCATGCTGCCCTGGCGCAGCTGGAGAAGCTCCTGGATGCGCACCGCTCGGAGGGTGGCCGGGACGAACTCAGAGCGGAAGAGGCTCTCGAAGTTCGTCCAGAGCAAGGATGCCTCATCGTGAACCTGGAGCATCAAGCTCCACCATCGTCCTGCTGCCGCCTGCAGGAGGCTCTCCGCGAGAATCACCATGAGATCCGCTGGTGTCCTCACTAGCCTAAAGATCCGTACCACCGCCTCTAGCCAGTCCTCAGCGGCCAGGGGGTCCGCCTCACCGTGAAACCTGGGCGGTCGCTGGCTCCGAAACTCATGCAGTGCCCTGAGGCGACGTGCATCGTCAGCGTCTGGTACTGGTAGCATCGGTGGCTCGGCGGGTAAAGCTACCTCCGGTGCCACTGCTGGCAGGGGGCCCTGCACCGAGGCCTCGTCGCTCGGTGGGCTGCCGTCGCGCCCTACACTCGGAACCCTAGCTGGCTGTCGTCGTGGGGCCATCCTGAAAAGGAGAACAAGAGCACCATAGTCAGAACAGTATACCGGGTGAGCTGGCACAAGTAATCACAAGAAAACATGAGACTTCCATAAAGCAGATCAGTATACCCGGTGAGCTGACACAAGTAATCACAAAGAAACTTGAAACACACACGCAATCAATGTTTTCATGCGTTAAGTCGGAAATCCGGAGTCAGGGTCCTGGTGTATGGATACGTCGGCCGCCGCACCAACACTGGGCTCCCTGAACTGATAACCACACTCAATACACTAAACACTATTTCTTCATATAGAAAGAAAGGACAATCAGAGTCTGCGGTAGAACCGACCACCTCTGATACCAATTTGTCACGACCCGACCTCAGGGCCCGTGCCGTGACTACCCCAAGCCCGCCTTCCATAGGCCAGGGGCTGGCGACTAGCACCAAGGCGTAAAATCCCAGTAAACAGGGAAGGCATTGCCTTTATAAGTAACAACCACACAGAGTCAGCAAGCGGAAAGTAAAGTGCAGAAAAGTAAAGGGGGCCGGAATACAAGCCCAACTGTAAAGTACAACTGAAAAAGTAAAGTACAGCAACTGAAGAAAAGACGGCGGCCTCGTGTCGTCCACTGGCAATCCCACCTGAAGGGTGGGTACAGATAGCCTCCAGGCTCCTCGGGTCCCACGTCCGCTCCGAGCACATCCCGCCCAGTGGTCCACCTCCAGGTACCGTCCTGCTCCACGCCCCAACCGTGATCAGCGCTGTCCGTCGTCTGCAACCAACACAACAAGGTGCGGGCATAGCCCGTGCAGGGGTGAGTACAAGCTACTCAGTAAGGACCCCGAGACCCCCGAAGGTCTCCCGAAATCCACAAGGGATATAGCACAAAAAGAAAGATGCAATCACGAAGTAACATCTGACTCGACTTAGGTATATGCCCATACATATACCTAAGTCCCCAATTCTAGCTCTGCTCACGAGCTCAAGAACAACTCAATCCACAATGGAAAGCAAGACTCAAATCCACAAGGAGAGTAAACAGTAAATCCACATAGGATAGTTCAACACAATCCACAAAGGAGAGTAACATAAGGTTCAGCTCAACCAGGTATACTTTTTCAGATGACGTCAAAGATGATCACTGATCCATCTAAGTCGTCGGACCCACGAAGGATCGATAGGTACTAACCCCCGCAAAAGACCCACACAGGATCGGGCTCACACAGAACCTGTAGGCAAAGGCTCACACAGAACCGGTAGGCAGTGGCTCACACAGAACCGGTAGTAGGACCCACACAGGATCGGGCACTGATCCGCATAGGATCACTGAGTGCAGTAGTCGACGCAGTCCACTGAGGATCTCTGCACAGTCGTCGCCGCAGTCCACGAAGGATCTCTGCTCTGCCGTCGTCGCAGTCCACGGAGGATCTCTGCTCTGCCGTCGTCGCAGTCCACGGAGGATCTCTACTCTATCGTCGAAGTCACAGCCAGCGCTAGGGTTCCCGCACACAGCGAGCTCGTTTAGGAGGGTCCGCTCCACGAGCCGAGAGGCTGATACATCAACTGACACGTAGTCCGAAGTTGATGTATCCAAAAGTTCCGTATCGACAACAGGATCTCAACGCAACAGACGGCGCGTCAATCGGACGCCCGGTCTGAGAGTTATTGGCATTTTCGTCCCAGGGGCCCGGTTGGTTTTTAGGGCAAAACCGACCCGACCGTACTCCGCCTGTATCCGATCCTCGGGCGGAGTATGCCAAAAGTTCCGTCTCACTTAGAGGAAACTACCACAGCTGACGGTACGTCGATCGGACGTCCGTAGCTCAAGTTATGAGCGTTTCCGCTCCGAGGGCCCGGTTGGTTTCGTGTACGAACCAACCCGGCCGAACCCAAAGTCTTCCGAAACCTTGAGTGTAATATACCGAAACGACCGTCTCGATCCAAGGATCCCGTAGCCACTGACGGTTCGTCAATCGGAGGTCCCAGGCCCAAGATATGGGCAAAAGACCGAAGAGGGCCCGAAACGGGGGTTCTGGGCCCGGGGCGACCCGGCCCGAACCCCCCCTGGGTCGGCCGAACCGGGTCGGCCCGACCCGGCTAGGCCGGGTCCGGTCCGGCCTGGGCGCGGCTCGGCTTCGGCCGAGCGGCCGAAGGAGGGCGCCGCGGGCTTGACCCGCGGCTCAAGCGAAACGCGGCCCCGCGGGCGGGGGGGGGGGGGGGGGCGCCTGCCACGCGGACGCGGCCGGGCCGCCGCGTCCGTTCCCGGTTCCGCGCGGCCGCGGAACCGGCCGCCGCCGCCGCCGCGGCGGACTTCCTCCACGGCGGCGCGCCGGGCGCCGCCGCCTCCGGTCGCCGGAGATGCTCCGGTGGCCCGATTCCTTTCCCGTCTGCGCCGTTGTTCCTCCCGGGTCGCGTCCTTCACTGCGAAATCAACAAATGGCCCTTGCGTCGTGCTTTTGCCGTCGCCCGCCAAATCCGCACAAAAAAAAGGAAGATCGGCGGAGGGTTGCCGGGTCTTGTTCGTTAGACCCGCACCCTCTGCGTTAGTCATAAACCACAGGAGGAATAATCAACAACAATTTTAAATAAATTAAAATTGTCGGAGATCATGTTCTTCATTTTAAAAGAATAAACACAGGGAAATAAGATAAAATAATCCAACATCCCTTACCTTGTCGTCGTCGTTGCCGAACGAGGGATCGTTGCAGGATTGCTCGTCGCGGAAGAAGGGGGATCGTCGCGTCGTCGCGGTATCCGGCGTCGCGTCGCCAATCTCCGGATCAAGATCAAACAGTTTAATTAATTAAATCCGTTGTTATGAAATTTAAAAAGGGAGAATTAACGGTCCGATTCTCACCTTAGTTGCCGAAAGAGGATCGGCCGCGGAAGAAGAGGCGTCGCCGAAGAACGTCGCGGGTAAAGCTCGTCGACGTCGTAGATCTCGGTGTGCGTCGTCGAATTCCGGTCGCCGGCGTTCTTCGCGTTCTTCGCGTTCTTCGCGTTCTTCGCGGGGAGCCGAAGAAACAATATTCTCTCAAATCCTTTCAAAGGATTTTTAGGTTGGTCTTATTTTATAAACATGCCAACAAACGCAAAAGCGTAAGTAACGACCCATCAGTTCGTTGAATTAATTCAACGAGCGAAACAGCCCAATTAATTCACGAAAGAAACAGCCCATTTAATTCACGAAATAAACCGCCCAATTAAATGGTCTGTTAAGAATTAAAGAAAACGCGTCGGTTGACTTTTCAGTTACTTTGACGGGTTTTCGCGGGTGCGTTACTTAGCGAAAGAAACGGCGGGGCTCGTGCGGGCCCCACCGCACAAATATCCTACCAAGGGGGTAGGATATTTTCTGGATAGCATCCTATCCAGTTCAACTCAGTTCAAGCCGCCCTTAAGTGGCTTCATGTGGCTTCCAAGCAGCTTAAGTGAAATAAAATAAAGTTGTCGCACAAACTTGATTTTATTTCTGACTTAAAGCCGCAAAATTTAAAAACCACGTCTGAGCAAACGCAACTCCGGAAGAGGCGTTTCTAAGCAAATACCGGCGCTGCGATTTCATCGGTGCCCTCATAATTTGATTCCGGGCACCGGTTCAAAAGATAGAAAAACCCGCTCGTCCGTTCACTGAACGTACCCGAGCCAATCTTCGGAAACTGATTCCGGGCACACCGGGCCTCGGAATCAGGTGCTGTCTGAAGCTGCGCTCTTGTAAAATTCCAAAGAAAATTAAGAAAAAAAAAATTCCTTGAAATTTGCGGGTCTTTACATCCTTACACACTTCTCTAAAATCATTAATCATATTATTTAATTTATTTTTTAATATATTTATCATATTTGTAAAATGTTGTATTCTTTTGGTAGTTATTAATAGCATATGATTTTCATACAAGTTCAAGATGATAATTGTTTTAATCTAGTATGATTTTAATTTACCTATGTCTATATTGATTTAGTTATTTTATTAATTATATTTCATTTTGTTACATTGTAACGTATTTCAATGGGAATTGTAATATTTTTTCATAATTAAATCGTGAATTTTTAATTTTATTTCGGTGATGCATATTTTATAAGACATCAAACACATATGATTTATTTTAAGGTAAATAAATACTAACATCTCGAAGTGTAATATTTAATCCCCCCCAAAAAAATCATTTGAAATTTATTTAATTTGATGAAAAAAATGATATTACTTTTGCCTCAATGGATATTAAGGCTCACACGTTGTTTCCTCAAACATTTTATTCATCTAGAGAACCTTAACTATGTAAATTGCTCTTGATTCGTACTACTTTATCATTATAATATAGCATCATTAAGACTTTTTCCTCACAAAAGAGATCATTTTCTAGTTTTACAACCCATGATCCTAGTATATGTTATGGATCAGGTATGCGCTTCCTTAAATTTTTTTTCAAGGAACACATCATGAACTTGTGAGAAGTACAATGGATGTGAATGGTGATAATATTTCATCTCCACTGGATCATGGATTTCAAATTGGAAAATTTATCCAGGGATCAAAAATATCTTTTTCATGAGAATCATTACTATATTCCATGGTGATATTTAAATGAACATATTTTACCATACATAAAACTCTAAATATCACTAATGATATTCAGAATATCTATATTTTTTATTTTCTATGTATTTAATATATTACTGAGATGTTTTAATCTTCTCTAAATTTTGTTGGGGATGATCTAGTCCTAATATAATACAATATCCATCTTTATACCAATATATTTGTGTATTTTAACATTTCTTCAATCAGTCCTCATATAGTTCCATTGGAATTCCACAATAGAACTATTGTTGTATGAAAACTCTACCATAGGATGATATTGATCATACCCTCATTATAAATACATGAAGATTTATCTCAAATATTTTGTTGAGTTTGAATGGTCCTTTCAGAGTGACCCTATTAGGACCCATTACATAAATTACCATTATAAAAATTAATTATCACTTTGATGTTTTAACATTTATATTAAATAACTTGTGCCAAATTTACTACATGATTATATTTTAATGTCCATTTTTAAAAAATACTATTAAATATATTATATAAAACATTTTTAAGATTTTCTATTTTAAAATATGATGTTAAAAACTTTCTAGTATATTTTTAACATTGGTTATTTATATAATTAACGATAAAAATAAATTTCATAATATTTTTAATGTCAGTTTTTATAATAATAGACATTAAAAATAGTGTCAATAATTCAATAATGGAAGTTATTTAAACAACTAAAGTTAAAAATAAAACTTTAATATGTAAATTATAATTTTCCACTAAGTTCCCATGTAATTTCACTTTCCCAGAAAAAAAATTCCTCCCCCAAAGTAAAAATAGGTAATTTCTACTCATCAAGATCTTTTTTTATTCGCACCTGCAAATATATCATATAGACTAATATTTTTTCCATTTCTATCTTAAAATTTATTTTCTCCCTCTATTATTAAAGCAATCATGGCCACATGAATTTCTATAAAAAAATTATTCCTCTCTTATTCATTAGTTTTATATCGCTTATCTTGAATTTAATTATATATAGAATATTGATATAGTGGGTTCTGTAAGGGAAATAGTGGTAATGATTTCTAAAATGATGAGCGAATATTTGTTACCATTATTATTTATCAATCATTATTACATATAGTTAAAATTGAAGGAATGATTTATTTTTTTGTTTTAATTAATTTTTTTATCATTTGTAATGATATTTTTGTATTGATAACATTACATTGTTAGAAAATAATTTATTGTTTTTGTGTTATTATTATTATTTAATTCTTCAATCTTATGAAACTATGATCATTGTTTTTGATGCTCTAAAATGGTTCTTCATTATCATGATAATTTTACATTGAAAAAATATATTTCATTTCTTTTTATAAATAAATGATTTGAAAAATAATAAAAAACAAAAAAAAAATTAATAATACATGACATTATATATATTTTTAACATTAGTTTTACAATGGTGGAAAAATGGGTTTTCATGTTGGGTTTTATAGGTTATAATGCAAATAGTCTCCCGAGGTTATTACAGGAGATGTTGTATATATGATTTTCACAATGGGTTATATTAACAGATGTTATGAATGTTATATATGTGGAGGTATTTTTAAACATTGGTTTTTAAAAATTCATAAAAGTTGTGTTTCATGATGGTTATTTAAAAAAGACATGATAAATCATATAAAACTAAAAATAGAAACCACCATAGAAGCACATATTTGGAAGGGGATTCAATTTGATGATGAAAAAACTGACTTTAAATCTCATTTATAACATCTATTTTTCATAAAAATTGATGTTATATATATATTATCACTTACATGTTGTGGAATCTGACATGAAAAATATTCACTCACATTGGTTATAAAATAACTAATATTAAAAATAATTTTTCTATGAAAATAAATTATATTTTTTACACAATCACATATTTATAAAATATTACCAAAAAATAGGATCATAAAATCAATGTATTTTATATTATGAATGTATATTATAGATGAAATAAAACATATTAATTTTTATGCAATAATCCACTATTCCCTTTAAAATTGTCTTATCTATACATTAGTAAAAGGTTGAGAGCCATTAAAAATCTACAAATTTTAAAAAAGGCATTGACCATGTTTTCTATATATAAAAAATGAAAAATTAAAGGAATGGTATATAAAAAATATAAGCTGATGATATTCTGTACATTTACATGTTGTAATGATTTTATAAAATAAATGTTAAAACATAGTTTCCACATTCAATTACTCCTTGATGATGAAACATATTTTTAAAAATAATTTTACAATTCAAAATAAAAGTTTAAGTACTTAAATCAACAATGTAGTAAATATAAATAAGAATTCACCAGTACTTTTATATATTTTATCTTTGTTCTCTTCTTTCTTATTTTCTCTCTAAATTAATCAGATGCCCAATTTGAAAATAATATGTATGAAATATGCTTAAATTTCTATGTAATATCAAAAATTATTAAAATATTCCAACATTAGTGTTCAATACATGCTTAAAATTATCTCTTACATCACTATGGATAGAGCATATCTAGTAATGTGACTTCTCACATGGAAAAAAACACCAAAAATCCAATGTCTAGTCATATAAAAAAATCGTGGTTATTCATTTATGATATATAGTACTTGATAAAAAATTCAGTTACACACCTTTGATGACATGGAATAAACCAAAAATTAATTTCATTATTTTGAAACCTTTCTATAATATAATTTTTTATGTATCAATCATTATCATCACTAAAGGTGAAATAAATTGTGGTTATATAAATCCATACACTGATGTATTATTATGGGGTATAAAAGATTTATAAATATTCAAAATTCAAAAAATATATATTTATTAATTTTCAATAAATTAAAATAACTCAAAGATATATGATAATCATCTTACATGGAAAAGACATGCATTGTGTTGTTTCCCAATATTCTCTAATTACAAGATTCATTATATCTGTATTTATATTCATCATAGTCCTTGCATGAATATAAGTGTTATAATCCATTGGAATGTGATAAACATCTAACAAAAAAATTGAATATGTTGATAATCTATCAAGTCAAGAATAAGTTGTATGTAAAGTCGAAAAAGAATGCAATTTTTGTGGTTTATACAATATTTATTTAGGTTTTATGTATTCCTATAAAAATAGAAAATAGAAAAATATTAAATTGATAAAATAAAGTAAAAAAATATGAAAAAAACAATATAATATATAAAAATATCAATGGTAATTTGTCGAATAATTTTAAATGGCCAAACTAAATAAATTTTGATACGACATCCAATTATAGAGACCTTATTTGGAGGGAATGGTATTCTTACTGACATGTCTATAATATCCTATAAGGTGGCCTTAAGTTCCCTATATCTATATGATGATTATGAAATATACCTACAATATAATATATAATCCCGTATAAAAAAGTGATGTTTGGTATTCTCAACATATACTAACAATAAATTTGTATCTGTAGAGGATGCGTTTTAGGAGTTGGATATGTATATGGAGGTGGTGGAGTGGGATAAATAAGAGGAGGTGTAATAGTGGGATCAACCTCCTGAAACAGTCTTTTTATGACTGAAAACAATAAATTTTTTGAATCCATGATCCTATCCACCATCATCTCACAAAAATACTGATATTTAGCATCTAATGAATCCTTTTTTATAAACATCCTCCATAGAAGAATCTTTAGAATGAACAAATACTTTTTTATTGATACACATTCCTGGTATCCACATACATGACCCATGTGTCTGATTATTCTCAATGCAGAGGCTAAGATAATATTCCTATCCTTAACAATGATGGTACCCTACATTATTTACTCCTTAAGGTATTCCAAAATAGAAAAGCTAAAAAAGTCATAGTAAATGACAACATATAGAAAATTGAATTAACATAAATTATTAAAAATGAATTAAATTCCTTCTTACAATATTCTCATCTATAACACTCGATTATTCTGTAACATATTGTCCCTTTTTTTAATCTGATCCCTATTTCATTTTTCATGTCTTGTTGGGTGGGAATGAGGGTCAACCTTTGTCAAGCATGAAGAATTATATTTTGGTTTTTGAATATTTTAATCTATAATTGTTTATTCTAGTGACATATTCAACCCATTAGATAATGAATGACAATATATAGTTTTTTATTTTACCTTCTAAAAAATATCATATTGTTAGTAAATTATGATGAAATAGATAATGAATATAAAATAAATCTAAAATACAACATTTCACTTTCCAAAAAGTTTACTTTTAATCTTATTTCAAAAAATTCATTGAATGTATATTTATTTAAAATAAATATATCTAAAATAGATTTCTATGTTTTCTATCACTATAAATGAAATTTTATTTGAGGATTTATTTAAAATCCCTCCCTTTCCTCAATAAAAATCCTAAAAATTTCCTATTAACTCCTACAACATCATGATTATCATATGTCATAAGATAATATAGATAAACCACTATGTTATTAAAATAAATATTGATAAGGAAAATAATTTAATATGATCTTTCCAAAATCTCCTCCCATAATTTTGATAGTTTCACTTTTTAAACACATCTTAAATAAAAAACAAAAATACTTACTTTTACTTTATCTAGCACTATAATATAAGTATGAACTATTTTAAATTTACAACCATAGAAATATGATTATCATTAAAGACAAATGGTATCCACTGGTCCTAGGTATGTATAACTAATTACTTTGGTAAATATTTAATACCAAATTTACTAACCCTTGAAGTCTTATCCCCTCTTTACAAGTAAATAAATCCTTTGAAAACAGAGGATGAGGCTCATCAAAAGGAGTATGTGTATAGTCCTCCCTATATACATGTGCACGATCCTCCCTATAAGTTCATGGTAAATTGGAGTTTTCATATTAAATTATCATATAGGTCAATGTAAGAAACAAATGGAACACAAATATAAGAATCCAACTGTTATATATAAAATTAAATAAAAACAAAAAATGTTCAAAAAAATTATTCTATAAATTTTTTAATTTGTTTGTTATGTATTTAAGTAAAATGATTAAAACATTAATAAAGTATGAAATAAAATTAATGAACGAAAAAATATAATTTTTATACAAAAAATTGAATAAAATATTTTAAAATAATACAAACTAAAACAAAAAAATACAGAAAAAACACTTTAAAATATTTAATAGATCATCTCCAATATAACACACAATTAAGGAGTAAAGTTACTCTAAAAATGGAATGTGAATATTAAAAAATCTCCTTTGTATTAAATTTTTTTAAACCAAAATAGTATTATTGAATGTTGACATTTATAAATGTTTTATTTTTAAACATATTAAATTAAAATTACTTTTTTTCATCATATTAACAAATAAAAAACGTATGTAATGGTAAACATAAGTTAACAATGGGTAAAACAAACAAAAATAATGTAATTTCTACCAACAATTTATATTATTGTTTATTATATGTGTTTTAACAAAAAAATTAAAAAAAATATATAAAGAATTTTATGGAATTTTAAAATGTAAAAAAAATATGTGTTCTTGTACTATAATGAAATTAAAAAATGATTGTTTTCCCAAATTCCATCATCATGATCATTTTTTATGGAACAAAACATGTCTATAACATGATCAGAAATATTCTATTTTAATATTTTAATGGAAGTAGCTATTGTTTCTGAATAAGATCAATACCACAAGGGGGAGGGTGAATCAGTGGTCCCCTATTCTATAATAATAAAGTTACTTAACTTATTGAGTAAACTTTATTATCCTGTGAATGATGTTTAACTTTTTATCCACTCAAATATGACTTATCAACCTCACCTTCCATATACAATAAAAATATTTACTTTGTAGCATATGATTATTAAAACGTTTGGTACAAAGAACTACTCACTTCCATGTTGGATAGCCCCACCAATAAAGATTCTTCCACTGTCTAGTTTTCAGAATAAAAAAGCATAAGTAGTGAAAAATTATACAAGCCTAGTATAAACATTCCTTCTATATTTGGTTATACCCATGAATATTTTTTTGTATTCAGATTCCCATAATTGGTTATAAACTCTTCCACGAAAATCCATTTCAGAAACTAGTAATTATCCATAGTTACAAGCATAACATTCCTTATTTATTTATCAACATTTGAAAGTATTAGCATCCTAAAAAAGTAAGATAAATCAGAATTTAGATGTTTAAAATCATCATTAACATTAAAAATTATCTCAGTAATATGATAGTTTTGAAACATTATCCATAATAATTTTTTGGAAAACTTCCTCATAAAAAGTCAATTTGATATTCCTTAGTCTTGTAACCTCTACCCAATAGTCTTCATACAATTTCCATCAGTTCAATTTCCACTCTTCCCTACTTTATTTAATTGATTAAAAACTCAATTGGAAGCTCAAATTTACTCTAATCAATGGAACCCTGTCCAATGAACCTCGCGTTGATGGATGTCTCATATATGTGATCACTCTGGTGGACTTTCACGGATGAAGCATCGTCTTTTGGATTTTTGTATAATTATGGGATTGAACCTCAATAAAATAATCTTTCACAACATCAACATAAAAAACACAATCTAATTCGGAAATCAATACCTTTTCCATAACTTTTGAAGCATAAGAACCCGTGAAAAGTTCATGTTGGCCATATACAAATGTATTGATCTCTCCTTTTATAGGCACCCCATAATGGAAAAGGTGGGAAATCTAATTATTTTTCCTGATAAAAAAATTCAATATTCCTGGATTTATTGTTCATTTATTTATTCATATTTGACATCTTCAAATATTATCAATCTATCCAGGAGTTCCTTTATTCTACTATAATCATCAGACTTCTTGAAGTTTATAATCCTTTTTTTGGTCTGATTCTTTAGTCCAATTCATTATTAAGATATTTCATTCTGATTCTTTATTACGATTAAATCATATTCATAACTAAAGATTACCCATTACAATTACCTCTTGTAAATAATGAATGTATTATCATATAGATTCTCCATATATAATATTTAATAGCTCATTAGAAATTTTTTCAATGTATTTATATTTTTTCTTCAATTCCTCCGATTGATGATCCCTCATTTGAATAATGAGTCTCTACTTCACTTTGATGAACGTTGTCAGTTCAAGTATAATGGGTTCAAAACTATTCAAGTGAAAATACATGTATAATTAATCGTTTTATCTTGAACTAATATAATTCAACCCAATGAACATATTTTAATACATTTGTTATCATCATTCAGTTGATCGTCCTTTGAATCCTTTTGAGGGATCACAATTTCCATCAATCCACACATTCTCAATCATTTTACCTCTAATAAAACTCAGTATCTGATATAATAAAGGATAATAATATTATTAATCAGTGTTATAATCCATTAGGGTGGATCAATGGTCTACCACATACTAAGTCCTTGTGTTTTCAGTGACTTCTATTTTTTAGTATGATCAATCATCCTACATTCTAATATTGTCATGATAATGATTCTCATATATATTATCTCCATATTTCTATGTCTGGTGTTTCTTACACCAATGATATATAGCTAGAATTATTCAAATTGTATTCTCCTCTCATCAAAAAACTCTATTATTTATCATGACTTCTTCATGATTTTTAATATGTTTAATATTTTCAAAAAAACACCTGACTTTCATAAGAAAGTACTAAAACTTTCAAGAATTGAAGAAACTTATTTCTTGGTAACTGAGCCTCAATACCATTGGCCATACTAGCTCCCCCATTTTCCTTCATAATGCTTTAATAACATGTTTCACATAAATCATATGAATTTTGTGAAAGAAAATATAAAATCATCACTACATTTAAATTAGATCAATTCAGACTCTGAAAAAAATTTCCATTATGATTTTCCATTCATTATAGACTCAATATGTTTTCTAGTAGCTTATGAATTTCTAATAAACATCCCAATAATATGGTTTTTATTTTAATAATTCATGACTATGGTTTGCGTTTGATAGTTTGAATCTAATTTTCATGTTGATGGTTCTAGATTTGATTTTCCACTTCTGACACACTTCTTTAATTCAATATAATGAACATAATGATCAACTAACAAAAAATACAACCAAAATAGATCATGGTCATAGAAATACCCCTTTGTATTTCATTTAAAAACCCACTTCAATAACTTCCAAATAATACCTTTTGATTTTTTTCTAAAACATTCTTCTATTGATCCCCCTATTTCATATCTCTACCCAATTCTATTTCACACACCATTTTCCGCTTCTCTACCCCTTATTGATAATAAAATTCAATGTTTTCATCATTAAAACATTCCCCCTTATTGAAAAATAATCATATTTAAATGGTTTGGAACTTTTTAACTTAAAATCTTGAAACTATTTTTCAGGGGAAAGTACGTATCACATGAGGTTCTTCAAGAAGATCATTTTACTTAGAAACTCTAAGTCTGCATGGGAAAACATGGTGTTGAAAAAATTGAGTTTATAATCAAGGCCATAAATGTTTTCCACAAATAAAATTTCAAATAATATATTTTTTAATCTCATTACTTTCTTTTGAAAGAAAAGTAATAGGCTCAGCATCAGCTTCATTATTTTAACTCCATAAATTCCTAGAAGTTAGTAAAAATGAAAAAATGATTTTTGGAATAAGGATTAAATATAATAATTCCTTATAATAATATTTTAAAATGATATTCCCCTATCATTATTGGATTTTTATTCTTCTTATTAGATTTTTCATTGGATATATTTTCTTACTTTTGTTCAACCTTTTTATATTTTTTAAAAAAATTCTTTTCATTATCATATTCTTTTGATAAGGATGCCAATGTCCGTTCTTCTTAGGTAACCTTTTTGTTATAATAAGTTTATAACACCTCATTAATGGATTACTTTTATTTTAGATGTATTTTCAAACAACATTTAGTAACATTCCGGCCATTCTCACACCTTTTCACTTTATTATAATTTTTAAATCACCATCTATTGAAAATTTGTTATCATCATTTTTCTCAAATTCAAAAACATTTTTATTCCCCTTTGATTCATCTATTTTTTTCTTATTCTACGCCTTAAACCATAGAAACTAGTTTATCCTAAAGAACAATGGAAACATTATTTTCTTTCTAAGGATATTAACTCTTCGTAGTTTTCTTATCATACTCAATGTTCTTCATCATCTAAGATTACCATTTTGGTTCAAAATTTTATTTGGAACATTTATTCTTCTTTTCTCATCCTAGCTCCCCCTTAATTCATAACTATTTTTTTGGTAGAGAAATTTTATAATAGTATGAATAAACAATGTTCCTAAAAACTCCACAACACCAACAAAGACTGTTGAATCTTGTTTCTTTATACTTATAGAGAATTTTCCCATAACACTTTTATTGGAATTCCTTCAAAAATCTTGGACCACATTATTTAGGATGATCCATTTTAAAATTATTTATATCTTTATTAGAAAAAGATGTTTTCTCACAACCCATCATTTGTAAACATTTTTTTTAATCTTCTTAAGATGTTTCACCCATAACATCAACCGCTTTAGTGTTGTTTTCTCTCAGTTATCTCAAAAAAAAAATATGTGGAAATAATAATCTACATTGTTTCAAACAACTCCTCTTCTTTCTCTTCAAGAACAAATTTCATAAAATCTATCATATTTTCATATTTAGTTATATTTTACTTGTTTCTCATATATTATTCTATAAGTGTAGATTATCTATTTTTTTACCATTTCTATCTAATCATTCATCAAATATTTTCATTTTTCTTTAAAACTCACCAATATTAATATTTTAAGATATAAAAAGTGGGATTTATTTCTTCTTTATTCATCCAATAATTATTCTCAAAAGTTATATTATCGTCATATTTAATTAATTTATTTCCTTCATTATTTCTTCTATTTAGTATTATGAATAATTTATTTTTTCATGTTTGATTTAATAATCATTTCCAATTATGTAATTCCTTCACCACCATCATCATAACTGTTTGAAGAATTATTCCAAATTATAAATTGAGAAATAAATTTGATTCAATGCTCTGATTATTCACTAGACGAGGAATAATTCTTCTATATTCTTATCAGGTTAATTTTATTATCATTATCATAAGTAAATCATTCCTTAGGTCTCTCACAATTTTGTTTTTGATATTCCTTATCATTATGTTAAGACTAATACTCATCGACATTCTTCCTTGTAAAATTCTATGTGAAATTTCGTTTCCTTTCAGAATTCGATCATTTTAGAGATTAAGTTTTCTATTTTTTTTATAATTTATTTCTTTGAGAGGATGGAAACAATTATGCTGAGGTATTCATCTTCTTCTCTTCATCTAAGTTACATGATTTTTCATCAGCTTTTTTATCTTGGTTTTCCAATTTTTCCACATTTTTTAATCCAGTTATCTATTAGCATTTTTCTAAATATCTGGGAATTTTAACATATAATATGCCACCAAAATATTCCAAAGTTCATCCAAATATAAATATTCATGATCATCTAATTTTGGAACATTGGGAAAAACTCTATATAAAAATCTTCTTGTACATTTTTTAACAACTGTAGAATCTTTCGTCTTCTCAGCAAATCTTTTGATGTTTCTTACAATCTTATTTACCATTTTAAAGTAACTATTAATAATTTTATCATATTCTATTTTAAAATACGAAAATATTCATCTTCATATTAGAAACTTGGATTCTTTACCTTTTTCTTTCTATTCATATAAATTTCTCATCTTATACATCATTTGCTGAGATGTTGTAATCCCCAAAGTATTTTTATAATCATCATTAGTGAGAGCCATAAAAAAACATTCTATGTTTTTTCATTTTATTCTATAATTCTATTATCATAATTTTTCATACATGTTTCAATGATGAGTTGAAATAACATTATTACATCTTATATAACATCAAATACATGTGAATGATGGTATGATAACATCATATTCTTCAAACTGTGAAAGTTATTTCCTTTAAGAATAGGAACAACTCTATTTATCACTGAAAAGAAATTCACTATTATAGTAGATGGATCTATTATAGAGAACCTAACTATGAGACCTATTTTTTTTCTAAATAGTATCGAGACCACTGAGGGTGAAACAATGGTTTATTTTTAATTTATAAGAATTTTACTTAATCACATTAGTGCAATTTATTAAACATTGAAATTTTATATAGTTATAAACCAATAAAATATGACTTATCATCCAAAATATTTGTATGAAACAAATATAAATCGATGGAAAAACATGATATTTACATTTTTTGGTACAAATACCTTCTCTTTGTCATAATGGATAGTGTCCCCAACAAGGCTTCATCCACAATATTATTTCCCGATTAAAATGGTACAAAAAACGAACAATTATAAAAACCTAATACAAAAAATCCTTTTATAGTTGGTTATACACCCCAACTATGATTTCTATTTCCAATTTCCTCTAATATATTATGAATCCATGTAAGAAAATCCTTTCTAAAAACTGGTAAGTATTGAAAATTAAAAGCTACACTTTCCAACTATTTGAATCCACTTTAAAAAGTCTTTACGTCCTTCAAAAGTAATCTGATTCAAAATTTACCTTCATAAAATCTTAATGAAATTTAAAACCTCTCTCCGAAACGTGTTGGTCTTGATGATTTATCAGGATGAATTTCCCAAAAAAAACTTCCTAAAAACTCAATCTGATCTACCTCAGTTCGGTATCATTTTCCCGATGGTCTCCACCTAACTATCCTCAGTCACATTATCCTTCTAATTTTCCTTTTTCAATTTACTTGAAAATCAATTCATAGATCAAAATTTCTCCATCTGATGAATTTCATTTAGATGAACAATGATTTAATGTATGTTACACTGATTGTCTCACTTCGATGGACTTGATGTGATGAAGCATCATATGTTGCAACTTTCTCTAATGAATGGATTGAACCTCACTATTGCAATCATACTGAACTTCACCATGAAAAAATAGTTTGGTTGGTAACTCAATACCCATTTATATTTTTTAGAGATCTATGAGATATGATCAGTTTATGTTTTCTGAGTATAAATGTACTGAGCTCTCCTTTTATCAACACCACCAAATAGAAATTGAAGGAAAATGAATTCCTTTTCCCAATCAACATAATTCACCATTCCTAGAATTATCATTCATTTATGCATTCATAATTTATTTATTAGAATATTCTCAATAATTATAGGTGTTAAATGAATCATCATGAATCTTCATACTTCTTTAATTTGACAAACAATTATATAGTCCAATTCCTCATTTAGTTATGTCATTATGAAACATAATTCTGATTCTTCACTATGATGAAAGAATATACATAACTAAATTACTTCCAATATGAAGACCTCTTATAAAAGATAAATGTATTCTAATGTATATCCAATGTATCCACACTTTAATAGCTAATCTAAAATTTCTTCAAATTATTTCTCCTTTTCTATAATTCCTCATACCGATAATCCCACTTTTGATGTACTGGTATATACATCACTCAGATGAAAGTTGTCAATTTTATTATGATGAGTCGAAACATTTTATTGAGGAACAATTAAATCTATTTTTCTTTTTCTCTTGACCAAATACAAATGAACCTAATTAATATAGCTGAAAAATTTATTTATCATCATTCATTGGATCAGTCTTTAAATCCTTATGATGGATCACCATTTGAAACAACACAAACATTCTCAATAATTCTTCCTTCGATAAAACTATGCATCAAATATATGAATGATTCTTATAATAAGAATCTGTGTCGGAATCCATAAAAATGTATCAGTGGTGTACAACTATTGATGGACTAGTGTTGTCAATGACTTTTTTCTTCAGTATAAACAATCTTCTAGCCTTCTAATATTATCATGTAGATGATTCTCATATAGATGATCTTCATACTTCAATGTCCAGTGTTCCTCACCCCTATGAACATCATACATAAAGCTTCATATCATATTCTCCTCACTTCCAAAATCTCTATATTATATCATGAATTCTTCATAATTTTAAATATAATTAGGATTAGCCTAACATATTTTGAATTTAATTGGGATTTCTTGTATCCTCACATACTTTTAAAAAATTATTTTTTTTTCATGTGAGCCTCAATGTAATTGGGAGCACCATCTCCACAACATATACTTCATATGGATTCCATCACATGTTTCCAAGAGAAATTATGAAATTTTTGAAATAAAATAAATAAAATAATCATCAGTTTTACATCAGATCCATTCATTCTTGGAAAATTCTTCCCATTGTGATTTTAATTTCATTCCAGACTCAATACGATTTTCATCATCTTATTTATCTTTGTCAAAAACCAAATTCGATGCATTGTATTCAATGACTCATGCATATGGATTGATTCTGTGAGTCTAAATATGATTATCATTCCGATGGTTCTAGATCTGATTTTTAACTTCATACACACATCCTTTAGTCAACATAATCCACATATAGATCTACTGACAAAAAATAGAAACAAAACACAACATGGTGGTAATAGTATGGATGTCACATAAATCATCATATTCAACATGTTATTCATCAAAAACATATTATATTTTCACGTAAAACAATAAAAAAATTATTATTACATGGATCATAAAGATTAAAAATTTATTTATCTTGTGTTTCTATGATAAAAATATCTGTTATGTATTCTTATCTATTCAGTTTATGAGTTGTCAAACTGAAATAATTGAGGATGAAAATTTTTTTATTGATAAACCATTTGTAGTTAAACACTGGAAAATAAAATTTAATGTAATAAACATCCATTATTTCTATAATTACACCATAATATTCACTTGATGTGGATATTGTGTTTTTTCTATATCACTCAAAAAAGATTTTATTTTTTGAACAACAATACACAAAAATTCTAAACCAAACATCTAGGATCCTAATATTTCATATAAAATACATAAAAACTACTTTCACACTCATATCATGTTATCAAATTTATACATAGACCAAATGCTAACCATGTAAATGTTTCTGATCCATCGGACCTACCATCTATACATATATTAAAATGAATGATTTTTTTATTCTTATTCAAAGTCCACATATATTATTGATTAAACACATTAATAGGAATTATATATATATGTGAGATTCATCTATGTTATTCAATATGTATAAATGTATTTTCTTTCACATTTCACCTATCAGTGATTTTAATTGAATGAATCATATCCCATTCACATAATAATTTACTCATTCGTGGTGAGATGTTGGAAAATTTATGTGCTCCACTATAAATAAGTATCTTTTAAAAAGTACTATAACCTCCTTATAAATATACTTATTAATAATGGAGGCTTTTGGTATATATTTATTTGTAACAAATCCCCAAAATACCATTATATAAATTCGTAAAGGATACATCGAACACTGATATTCAGGTCCGCAATGCATTATTTATCACTGTAAATGAACCTTTAAATCAGCATGACATTTAAAAGATGGAGTAAAATTCAATTGTAGTTGAAAATGTTCAAAAACAACATCCTTCACTAAAATTTTCAAAGAATTTAAAGTAATTACCTTGTCAGCAATTGAATGTAACAAATAACTCTACTTAAATATATTCATTATGAAATAGATGGAAAATATTCCATGAAATTTAGTTGGTAGGAGTTGTTGCAACATGATGTGAGAATAATGAGATTTCATACCATTGAATAATTTTAGTGAAATTTTTTATTAGATTTTAAAAACAAACCTACAACACATTGATACCATGAAAACACTAAAAAATCAAATTTTATCCCTCTTAGATAATTTAATACAATTCAGGGTTAGATATGTTGATATTCAATTTGTTGTAGGAACTTACATCAAACATATTTCCATTGGAAGTATGTCCAATATTTTATTCAACCTATATTTATTCATTCCATTGTAATATAATAGTTTTCTAATAAATATATAATAGATATTATTCTCCACATGAATGAAATAAATGTAATATTATTACTCATGATATCTCTAACATTGAAATTCTGATAATATTGACCATTTCATCCATATATTTATATCATTTCCAGTTTTTTGTGTCTTTTGAAATGGGACATCAATGTTTTTCTCCCTGTAAAAAAATACTGATCAGTGTAAATGGTTTTTGGAGTAATAGAAAATTCATGTTATCTAATTATTACATTCTTTAATATTCAAAAATAGTGTTCCATGGAAAAACTAATTTAATGACTCGTCTGTAACATTTTTATCCAAAGATGAAAATCAAATTATAAAGTCTGTAATTCTCAAATTAGACGATATTTACATCCTTTAAAAATATATCGGGATAATTCTGCATATGGTGAGAGGTTATTTATTGTGAACCTAATCATTGCATACAATTGAAAATATTCCATTTTATAATAATGATACACACAGTTGAGACAGTAAAATTCATCCCCAAGATATTCCAAATGCTTACATAATTGATCCAAGATCATAGCACGCTTATCAAGATTCTAATTGATTTTTCATAAAGCTTGAACGGAGTTACAGTTTAGGAGTTATGGACATTAGATGTAGAGATGGAAAACTGGTTCACGGAGCTCAAACCTGAAGCTCCCTCCATGAAAAAGGAGAATAGGAACTTGACCAGACCCTTCGCAAGCACCATGAAGGACAATGATAGTTGACACTATAGTTATGAAGAACATTAAGGAACATGACCAGAGCCTCCTCCAGCACCCCAAAATTCGATGATGGCTAACTCTGTGATTACGAGAAACAAGAGGGAACTCCCTTCGGTTGTGGAGTGCGATTTCTTTCACAGATTTATTTTTGCTTTTCAATGCGCATTTGTGCTCCATGACATGCTCCTATGACCTCTATCACCTATAAATACTTGTCTCACCCTCTTAATAATGATGGCCATACTACCCCTGTGGTGGTAGATCTCTCATTTTTTGGAGCTCTTAAGCACCATGAAGTGATTCCCTTCGCAAAGGGCCCCACCCTTTGCAAAGGAGGGAGGTCTTTTGGAAAGCTTAAGGAACTGTGAGATCCCTCACTCCACGAGTCACATTTCTCCACAATCCCCTTTTCTTAACAAGTAAGGTTTCTCCATGAGCAGCATTCCTTTTTTGAAGCTTCACAATACCCCATTCCCCACGAACACCTTTCCACCATGAAGAAACTTCGTGAAGCACTATCCTTCATGATGTTCTTACCTTAGCTTATTCAAATGCGTTTTCTCATTGATCAAAATAGGATGATGGGATGTCAGTTCCTCCTTCTGTGGATTCCTCCTCAGAACTCATCACCTTGTTTGGGCCTACCATACAAATTAAGTCGTGGTTCATGAATCTCATTCCCATTGCCATATCTTTGTGGTCGCGGGTTAATTACAAAACATCCTTTAGTACATTCCATGTGTTCTTGACATGGTAGAAACCTTAGGTCAGATTATATAAAAACATCAGTAATATCGGGGAATCTCTGGTTGTGTGGGCATTGGAGGATCTGAATTCTTCCTCAAAAGAGGGAATCTCAAGGGCACATAACCCGAAGCATCCCACCTTGGTCAGGGGGTATCTTATGCTGGAGGAATATCTATGAGGGTTTCCTCATCTTCCCATGCTTAATACGAGGTATGCCGCAAGTTTAGCGTCTTGTGGAGACGATACGAGAGTGATCAGAACTCCCCATATAGGTGGATCAGATTAGTACAACCCTATGAGAGAACACCCAGAAGATAGATGGATTAGAACGCCTAATGAATATGGATCTGAGGTGGTGTGTCCCGTGGACAGAAGATGTTACACCATGAAGGTTGTTCTGGACAACACTAAGGGCGGATCAATGAGAGTGCACCCCAGAATGGGGGACACCAAGGTTTACCATTAATTGAGTTTGAACCTGGTGGAGGTTTCCTACGTACCCTGGGGAGACGACATGGATCAAAACCCATATAGTTCGAAGGTGTGTGGAATCAGTTTGTGCCCAGAGGAAAGCTTCCCAATACATGGTAGGGATTCCACAGGGATAGTGTCCCATTGCAAGAGGAATTATCTTGGGTGGATGGTTATGGATTATGGTGGGATTTTGTGTGGTTAGATGCCTGAGAGAATGGTGTGATCTCACAAGGATGTGGCATCCCGGGTAAAATTCAGGATGGATGATGTAGAGTTGAATGTAGTGGATGGTGAATGAGATGGAACTGTCGTGAAGGTGATGTCAGTGTGGGGCATGAGCCTATAGATTCTTTCTTTGTATCCCCATTATATAGAATCAATGTCTGCATATTTGCATGTGGAGATGGGACACCTAAGGAGGTGACCCGTGAGAATGGACACATGGATGGGACCTGGAAGAAGTGGAACCTCCGGGTTGGGGAAGGACAGTGACACGATAACATGTTGGGGCTTACGCGTGGTTAGAATCCTGGGTTGGTATGATGCCACAAGGGTGGACCAGAGATGTGGATACAAAAACAGGGGACTACAACAAATTAATTTCGATTTATCACAACATCGGATTACTACTGGTTGGGTGCAACAGTTTACCACTGACTAGGAATCACAATGGATTACCATAGATTGGGGAACACAATAGCTTACCATCGGTTGCGGAATACAACGGATTACCATCAATTGGGTTTGTACCTCAGGGAGTCTTCCTACATACATTGCCAAGGAGACAAGGATAAAATCCCACGTAGTTAGAATGGGTATAGTTTAACGTATTTCGTGATGAAAATGGGCATACATTTTAATGTCATGCGGGGTGAGGGTGGACTGATGTGGAGTGTTCAGGACCGATGGTTGTTGGTCTTGAACCTCATGGAGGCTTCCTACGTACCTTTCCTTGGAGATAAAGATCGATGTCCATGCATTTCGGATGTGTTTGGTGAGCCGGCGTGAGGGGGTTTGGGATTAATAGGTTTTGTGCTTGAGCCTCATGGAGGGTTCCAACATACCTTGACTTGGTAAGTATCAATGTCCATGTAGTTCACATGGGATTCTGGTGAACCGATGTGGAGTGGGTTGGGATCAATCGGTGTTGGGCTGGATCCTCATGGAGACTTCCTACATATCATACCTTGGCATGGATCAAAGTCCACGTAGTTAAATATGTTCTAGGGATTACACTCACGGGAATCTCATGATGGATTTAATGTTAACTATTTAACCTATGCTCATGTGAGACATGATCTGGGTGAGAAACTAGAGTCAATAACTGGCCTAACGATCGAGGTGCAATGGTGTAGAAACAAAGGTTTGTGAATGGGGATAACACAATAAAGATGCTCTGGTGCCACTAAGAAGTGGAAATGGTGAATGTGGATTATTCATGGGAGATACCGATAATGTATTCCACATGTCTGGCCAAGAGGGCATCCCAACTCATTGTTGGGTTGAGGCATATAATTGGAGCCTACACCTATGTGCTAGTTAACAAGTGGGATAACGCCAATGGTGTTGGAATTATTCCGAAAAAGGGAGATGATAAGTTTGAATCAGATTCCCAACATATGGAATGTGGTGTGGTTGTGTGATGATGGAGGATAACTATTGAACGTGCTCGAAACACAGCATCCATATCACATTATCCTAAAACGAGGACAAAAAAATGATGGTCGACTGTTGAACGTGTTCAAAACGACTCGAAGTGCGATCTTATGTCATCCAGGGCATTGGACTAGAATTGTAGGTGAGATGAGGTGGCATAGGTCCAAGATGTTAGGGGGTCCCTTCAGACATGAAAGAGGATGATGATCCTAATATAGGACACACAAACCATGATGTGGAGTGATGGAATGTTCGAACGGATTCCAATTCTCTTGAAATTATTCTATTGTAATCATGGCATGAGGAATATCATGTTTGTCACATAATCAATCTCTTATTTGGAACAGGAGGCTTCCTATTATTGGGTGATAGGGCATACTACAATTTATAGTCATGTAGATAGCACTACTGGCATATTATTCATGGATCATAAGGCATCTCTTTTTTGGAGAAAGTGTCATCCTATGTATGGAAAATAAGGTTTACTACAGTTTAAAGTCATATAGATATGACTATTAAAATATTATTCTTGGTCCATAAGGCATCTCTTATCTGGATAAAGAGGCATCCTATTATTGAATGATAGGGAATAAAACAGTTTATAGTCATATAGATAAGACTGCTGGCATCTTATGATTAGATCATAAGGCATCACTTGTTTGGATCAAGAGGCATCAAATATTTGTCACATAGGGTGTACTAGATTTTATAGTCATGTATATACGACTATTGGAATATTATTCATGGATCATAAGGCATCTCTTTTTTAGAACAAGAGGCAACCTATGTTTGGAACATAGGGTGTACTACAATTTATAGTCATGTAGAGAGAACTGTTAGGCATAAGGTTCCTAGAAATGGATGGTGTTGGGACTTACGGAAGAGAGGCCATTTTTGGTTGAACCTAGCATATGAGCGAAGTGGTTGGGTTTTGAGAAGCTTCTTGTGGAATGGTTAAACTAAAGGTTCTCGGGGAATTAATGGCGAGACTCTCAAATCATGACATGGGAAATGAACCAGGAGGAGTATGTCGATTGAAGGTGGTTCCTTGTGTGCAGAGGAGTATCTCAAATAATGGTATTATATAGGAGAAAGGTGGGTGTGCAATGAAAAATGAAGACATCCCATCTAGAAATGTTTGTGATGAGACTCTCCATTTTTCATGGGGGTTAGTGATTGTAGGGAAGGGACTGGCACAAAGGGACGGGGCCACAGTCCGACATTGCGCCGATGTGAGGGTGTGGTGGCATAACCCTCGTGGTATGGATAGGTGGGAATGAAGGTAAGATCTTCAGGAAGTATTATTATTTGCAAATTAGATTCACAGAGGAAATGTGCTTGTGGAGCATGGGGTCTTGTGAAACTGAATCACAATGGAAAGGCACTCATGGAGCATGGCCTCACGAAGCATAGGAGGTCGCGGAGAAAATAGGCTCACCGAGAAATGGAGCTCGAAATGCAAAGGGGATCATGGAGTGAAGGGGATAGAAGAGAAAAGAGGCTTGTGGAGAAAAGGTGATCGTGGAGCATAGGGTCTCGTGGTGAACATTGGCTCACAAATCGTCAAGCTACCCGAAGGAGCTCCCTCATTCGCAAAGGGTGTATCCCTTTGCGAAGGGAATCACTTTGAGTTTCATAGGAGCTCCGTAAAATGGGAGACCATCTTCCAAAGGGGAAATATTACCATCCTTATGAAGGGGTGGTCACGGTATTTATAGGTTAAGGAGGCCAGTGGAGCACGTCGTGGAACCTAAATGTGCACCGTAGAGGGAAAATAATGCTGCGATGGAAATCACACTCTGCAACCGGAGGGAGTTCCCTTAAGTTTCCCGTATTTGCGGAGATGACTGTAATCGAGATTCGCGGTGCTCACAAAGGCTCCAGGAAAGTCCCTCTGCTCTATGATTGTGGAGGGAGCTTTGAAAATGGGCTCTGAGAACCTGTTTTCCAGCCCAACATCAAATTTTCTTATCTATGAAACTGTAATTTAATTAGATCTCACTACCTATCCAATGAAAGCTTGGGAAACGTGATATGATCTTGGATCATGTATGGAAGTATTTGTAATAACTTGTGGATGCATGTTCTAATGTCAAAAAATTCCCCCCTCAAGAATGGGGTCCATCAAGGACGAGAGGGACAAGGAAGACTACGTTCTAAGGAAACAACTGAGAAAAATGCCTGCATTGGAGTCTAATGTATCTCGATCACATTGAGGAAATAACCAGATAAATCTCTAAGCCTGCATGATCCATGATTGGTGTGAGAAAAAAGTGATAATAGGATTTCATTCACCTTTACAAGAGTGCTAAGCAATGGAAGGTGTGAGGGGATCAAAATGAGACATAGATCACCATTACAAGAATCCTAAAAGAGGGATTTAATTTGGAGAATGGGGTGATCTGGACAACCGGTCGGGATTTCCATGAAAAAAGAGGGAGGCCTAAATAGTGAATGAAGCTCTGAAAATAGTCAAAGTACAATTTTCCTAGTGTGCTCTAGTGCATGAGTGGGGTAATGCCAAGGGCATTGGAATTAATCGAAACATAGGGGATTGAAAAGTGTGAATCACTATACCCAAAATTCAGAACATTATAGATACAACATGAAAATGAAGGATAGCCATTGACTGTGTTCGAAACACAGTATCCTTATTGTGTTAGCCTAAAATAGGGACAATAAATGAGGGCCAACCACTGACCATGTTCAAAACATGGGGCCTGAATCGAAATGTCATCCATTAGTCCTCTATATGTTTTTCCAAGGACATTAGGAGATCCATAGGCCGAGCATCCATACTGTTAGTGGGTTCCATTAGACATGAAAGAGGACGAGGGTATAAATAAAGGGCACACAAATCATGGAGGGTGGAGTGAAAGGTTGTTCGAATGGAGTCCAACACACTGGAAATTATGCCACCCTGGTGGAAACACATTAGGTGGATGCATCTGTCTGATCAAGTATCAATCTTATTTCTAGAAATTAAATCTATGATGAGGACCTATAATCCCTTAGAGTTTTATATCATACATATGCATATGTTGAATAGCATATTTTAACATCATATTAACAAGAGGTTGCACACAGTTTTATGGTCATACTACCTGGACCAAGGTTAATAGTTTAAAGTCTTGTTACATGGACTATAGGCTCCTTGTTTATGGTCATAGAGAGTGGACCGTGATCAGTGCTGAGGGGGTAGAAGGGTTAATGACCCAGGGCTAGGCCCAAGGAAAAATGCCTGGGCATCTCTATGTTTCCCATATGGATGATTATCATGACAAAAGTATTTCTTGATGAACAATGTGGTCAGAGATTGATGATGGTAGGGGTATCCTCTATGGTGAGGAAACTGATGCATCCCATGATTATCATGGGGCATCCTAAACTTTTTCAGGGTAGAACTGTAGTTTAGTGTCATGTGTGGGGGACATATGGACTCGTGTAGTTTAACAATTTAATATAGGTTTATGAGAGAAAGGGGAGATCCCAAGAAGGGAGTACGTGATGAAATAACAATAAAATCGAAGTCAATGATGACATAAGGAGTCTTCTCCACACCATGTATCCCTGGACAATGTTTTTTGTGCCAAGGGACCAAAAGTGAGAGTTAATCTGGGATCAAAGAAAAGTGGTCAGACATTCCTACATATCCCATGAGGATGGAAGTCAAGCCACACGTAGTTTTGAGAGTTCAGTTTAATGTCTTTCAGAACGAAGGGAATGTGTTGATCAGCTACACTGGTACATATCTTACCAAAACCACTAAGCCCATGTGATTCATGCCCGATATGGAGAATAAAGAGTATTTATGGGACTTTCCTAGTATATGGTGGCATACATTAGGGAAAATGGGATTCCAAGTGAATTACATCCCAATAATACAGACCTTCCTACTTAACACACCTAGATGCACAAAGGGGTAAAGCTGTGTATGTTAAAATTCAAATTGAACATAAGGGAGTGGAAAGATGTGAATCATGATGATCAAGTTCTGAACCACAATGATAGCAGTGTGACAATATAGGATAACTGCTGAGCATGTTCAAAAAATAGTATCTATTTTCCATGAGCCTTAAATGGGGAATGACAAATGAGGGTCGACTGCTGAAAATGTTTGAAACAAGGGACCTGTCGCAAAAGTCATCTGAGGTCTTCAAGGGAGTTGGCCAAAGATGGTTGGTAATCCAATGAGGCATGAGACCATAACATAATGGGTGTCCCTTTCAAATGTGGAAGATGATGGGGATCCATATAAAGGGATCGTGAAGCTTAGACATGAAACGAGGGGATGGTTATGTTCAAATTACACACCTTAGGTTCTTTGCCACACCACATTTTAGTTCGCCAATGAGACGTGTTAGACTGAGGAAGTCGAATCCCGTCCCGATGACAAGGGTCATGGGGTCTCACACTCTTTGCATAAGGCCATAGAGTGGACCATTAAGTGGGGACCTGGTTTTATGGACTCTGTGTAGGGTGGAGAAGTAGTCAAAACGAACGCATAGTTCCCATAGAAAGATCATGGTTTATTGTAATAGAACTCAGACCAGGTTGAGAAAAGGAAAGAGAGGAACATGGTGGGGCTATTGATAACCTCTATGGGAATGAAAACTCAAGAGGTAATCATTGTACCACATGTTCCCAAAATATTTCTGTCCAAGGGGCCAAAAAGGGGGGAAATGATTTATGATTCCTAGGGCTGGACCAAAATACAGAATGTATGGGTGTTCCTATGTATCCCATGAGGATGGGAATCGAGACACATGTAGTTCTAGAAGATGTCGTTCAGTTAAAAATCATAGGACAAGGGCACAGATAGATCTCAGTTTTAAGGGTTCAGTGCTGATGCCATAGATGAAAATGAGGGAGGGAAACCGGTGGTGCGGTAATTATTAACCTCAACGTTAATGATGAATGTAGGTGTTCATGTCACCACAAGCTCCCTTGGGTGATTTTAAGTCGGGGGACTAAAAATTCATGTTGGGATGGGCTTGAGGAAAAGTTCATGGGAGTTCCTACGTACCACATGATGATGGGAATCAAGCCACACATAGTTAAAGATGTTATGTTTAACATCATGCGAAAATAAAGGTATGAGAGACTAGCTCCTATTAGGGGAGTACATGGAGAGGCTATTTTAACCCCGATTTGAATGAGGGCATGGAGTCCATACACGCCACACCACACAATCCTATGGAATTTAGGGCCAACAAGCTGAACATAAGAGGCAGTTAGTGGAACCTAAGCTGGACATGAAGACCAGATGGTGGGGTGTTCTTATGTATCTCATGAGGATAGGAATCAAGCTATACTTTTTTCTTAGTTTTACGGTTCTTACACCTTATAGAAAGGAAATACAAATAAAAATTAGTTTATGGTATTAGAGCTCGAACCATAGAGTAGTGAAACTCTTCCAAGAGGGCGCAAACCACGACCTAATCACTATGCCCATGTAAGCTATGCTCAGTGTGGGAAACAAGGGAAGAGCAGGTATTTTCAACACTTGTAATATATGAAAGGGAGAAATCAATATGATTCCCGAATGACACCTCACTCTGGTTTTGTTCTCATAATGTGAAAACACACACTGAGGGATAACACCAAGAGTTTCGAAATTCCACTTAGACATGATGGAGTGGAAAATGATGTGAATCAAGCAACCAATATTTAGGGCATGATGGGGGTAGTGTGATGATGGAGAATAACTATTGACCATGTTTGAAATACAACATCTATATCATCTGACCAGAAATGGAATCAACAAATGAGTGTCGACCACTGACCATATTCGCAATGCGGGACATGTAACAAAATATTTTTAAAGATCCTCGAGGACATTTGTCCGAAATGATAAGGGAGAGCTTATACTAAGTATTCATACCGTTTAGGGTCCCTTTTGAATGTGAAAGATAATGAAATCATAAATTAAGGGCAACATAAATCCTGAGAATGGGTGGTAACATGTTTAAGTAGGATGCATCACTCTATGCCCTAAATCAGCGTGCTCCAAGGCACAATGGTGAATTGTAAAATAGGGTCGAGGGGCCCGACTCAAGAGCATATGACATGAAAAGATGATTAAAATGTTGGTGGATGAAGAGCGCTTAGGAGAAAGAGTTATATTGTGTGGTTGTTACAAAACCTGATGTGAAAGAGGACATAATCCCATACAACACCACACACCATCCCATATATAGGACTTTGACCAAGGGGCCAAACAGATGAGGTGGTTTCCGAGAGACAAGGATGGACCTGAAGGCTAAATGTTTTGGTAGTTCTACATATCTTAGGATGATTGGATCAAAGCCATATATAGTTCTCAAGAATTCTATGAAGTTTTACTTCGTGCGACAAGGACGTAGGTAATGTCAATGTATCTCAATGAGGGATGTGTATATGACGACAAGTAATACAATGTGAATGAAGACATAATCCCATACTAAGTCATACAATCTTAAGTGAGAACTTGTTCTAGGGTCCTGAAAAGGTTGAGGGACCATAGGTTAGGCCATAGATGGAATGTCACGGCTAGTTTTCAATTAATGTTCTAGTAGTGAGGACGCTGGTGATCTTAGTTTATGTTTATAGATCTTGGTCCGTAAACGCCCATTTTAATGTCATTTTCATGGGACTGATGGGTAAAAAGGAGGAATCACCGTGCTTATTATGTGGGATTCCACAGGATGACAATGCTGATAGAGGATTACTTCTGACCTTGTTTGCAACACAGTATACGTATTGAGTTACTAATGATGATGAAAAACAATTGAGCGTCAACCATTGACCATATTCAAAACATGAGACAAGTATCAATTTTTCACTTGAGATCTTCGAGGAAGTTTGCCTGAAATGGTAGGAGAGCCCTTAATCCACGAATCCATGGTGTTCGGGAGTCCTTTTGGATAAGATAGATGATGGAAACCCAAATGATGGAGCACACGAAGCATGGCAAGGCCTGTGCTCACGGAATGAACGATAGATGGAGGAAGGATGTCTCAAGGGGTTATTTATGGCATTGAAAAAAATTTCCTAATTTGAATAAGGAATTGATTCCATACCAAACCACACAATCCTAGATTATTACCTGGGCCTGGGGGCTGATATGGTTGAGTACGACGGGAAGTCCCAACCAATTCCCAATTTAACATCTTGCGGTGAGTAAAATGGTGCTCTTATTTTAAGGTAATAGGGCTTGGACCATAAATATGTGCCCCCCCTCCTTACATGAGTATTGCCTTAACATATGACCTAATCCAACCTGAGAAATACTCGGGGTGAGAAACAAGGAGTAGGACCAGGCACTCCCCAACATATAAGGGTATGATAGTTGTACTCACACTCCTGCCCGAGGAAGACTGATGTTTGAAGATATAGAAATAGATAATGAACCACTGTACCCAATATTTAAGACATATGGGGGTTGTGACAACAGAGAAGGACAGCTGTTGACCACATGTTAAACACAAAATCCATATCATATGACCTGAAATGGGAACAAAAAATGAGAATCGACCACTGAACATATTCACAACAGGGGTCTTATATCAACTTGTCTTTCGAGGTCCTCTAGGGTGTTGTCCTGAAATGATAGGAGATACCTTAGGTTAAGTATCCATACCGTTTAGGGGATCTTTTGTATATTAATTATGATGGAGTCCCAAGTATAGGGAGTGTGTAAAGAAAACATGTGACCATGCAATTTAACATCAAGTAGGATGCTAAAAAATGTGAAGATCTCCAGGGAAGGGGGTGTATGGTGCAATGATGATGAACCCAGAATAATGGAGGGTGAAATCCGACCCCATAACATCTTTTTTAACTAGATGGAGATTTTGATGTTGGGGATGGGCTTACAGAGAAAATTTCCTAGAGTTCCTACGTATTGCATAACGATGGGCATCACGCCACACATAGTTCTTGAAGGTCATGCAGTATAGTGTCGTGTGGTGAGGACGTGGGATAATAGAAGTACGAGGAGGGGAGAACATGGTGCGATCATCGTAATGATGATATCAGTGGGTCCAAAGAAGCATACACAACACCATGAGGGATACTCCAAGAGACCTATTCCCAGGAGGCATAGTCAAAGAGTAAACTGGGGAATGGACTCAAGATGAGGCATTTGAGCATTCTTACATATCTCATTAGGATGGGAATAAAGAAATTTTTAGTTCTTAAAAGGGACATGGAGTTTAATATCTTACGGTGAGAATGTATGCTGAGTAGTTTTTCATCCTTCAGTCAGGATTAATCACACGTTTTAACATTAGGTGGAGATGAAAAAATAGTTTAAGGCCATGTGGGACCGTATAGATCTTAGTTTATGGTCATACAGCTCTAGCCATTTTGTAGTTAGTCGTCATGTGGGACGACAATACAGTTTAATGTCATGTAGGATGTAACAGTTTAAGGTCATGTAGGACCGTATATAGTATAACATCATGTGGGACGACATACATTTTAATGTCATGCAGGATAAGTGTTGAGTAGTTTTATGTCCTTCAGCTTGGACGAATCACTCATGTTAACGTCATGCTATAAAGAGGTCACATTTTATGGTCATGTCAGACCGTAAATAAGTTTAACATAATACATGAACATAATGAGCAGTTTAACATCCTGACATATAAAGATGAACCATTTATGTCATGCAGGACAATAATGAAGTTTAACGTCATTCGGGACGAAGATGACCTGTTTAAAGTCACACAGGATGATAATGTAGTTTAACATCATGCCGGACGAAGATGAGCAGTTTAGATTCATGCAGGATGATAATGAAATTTAACATCATTTGAGTTGAAGATGAGAAGTTTAATGTCATGCAGGACGATAATGCAGTTTAACGTCATACGGGATGAAGACGATCAGTTTAGAGTCTTGCAAGATGATACTGAATTTTAACATCATGTGGGATGAATAAGAGTAGTTTAAAGTCATTCATAACGATAATTTAGTTTAACATCATGCGGGATTATGATGTCTATGTCACTCAACCATATCAGTAAACAACCTACCAAAACTACTAAGCGCATGTGAGTTATGCTTGGTGTGGGAAACAAGAATTAATGATGGGATTTACCTGAAAAATGGATGTGCACCGATAGAAGAATCGAGGTGTCGGGATGGGAATATCCCAACGACACTGGCCCACTTATTCGATGTGAAAAGATTCATATAAGGGTAAAACCAAGGGCGTTTCAGTTCCACCTAAACATAGAGAGGTGAAAAAATATGAATCATAGCATTCAATATCTAGATCAAAATGATGGAGGGGTAACGATGGAGGATAGTTGATGACCATGTTCGAAACAAAACATCCATATTGGGATACCAGGGATGAGGATAGAAAAATGAAGGTCAACTACTGACCAAGTTCTAAACATGGGACCTATCCCAAAAATTCATCTGAAGTATTCCGAGTCGTTGGCCCAAGACAGTTAGTGAGCCAATGTGTCACGAGACCAAGCCATTTTGGGGGCCCTTCAGACATGAAGAAATGTGTGGATGGAAATAAAATTAAGGCTATGATGTGTGGATATCGATTTGGATTATGTCTATTTGGAGTCCAAAACTCGGGGTTCTACACCACATCGCATTAGAGTATGTTAGTGGGAAGATGTCGATAGACCCAGTGTAACGAACCCCGATGTTGAAAATATTTGAGGTTCTTATTTCTTAGATGAAGTGTTCTTTGTTTAAGGTCATAGAGTTTGGACATTGTTCATAGTTTAACATTGTATAGCCAGGACAAATGATTTTTGGCGTTTAGGTCCACATTGCTTTCACCAAAATGATGTATAGTTTTACGTCATGTTACCTAGACATTGTCTTGTAGTTTAACATCATGTGACCAAGATGATGGTTGTTGTGCATTTTAACATCGTGCAACTAGGAAGCAGAACCACAAGGATTGTGTTGGTAGAGAGATGTTTATATCTACCACATTCTGGTGGTGTGGGATGAGGGGGGAATCTATATGATGGTATTTCCCTAAAATTCCCCAAGTGTAATCATGTATGTTCTCCATGTGTGAGCTGGGCTAAATCATGGTGATCATTCTACAAGCTGGTGTTGGGGCCACCGAGAATACATATGTAGTCAATTTTATGCAATGATTGGGATGACACAGAGTGTCACAAGGGTTGAATGAATGAAATCATGCCCACATTCCGGTAGAACAACAGGGCCTAGAAGTCGTAGAAGGCAGGATCATCGATACGACAGGGTGATGGATCCCAAAATGCGTGGAATCCTAGATGTCAGTATGATAGAGGAGATGTAGACCAGAAGGTGGGGAAGCCTAGAAGTTGGTATGATGGGGTCGAAAGAGCCCAAAAGTTGCTGAAGACTGGATCGTCGGTAGGACGGGGCGATGGAGCCCGAAAGGTGTTCAATCATGGATTTCCAGTAATATGGGGTGATGGATCCTGGAAGCCATGGAATCCTAGACATCTGTATGATGGGGGTGATAGAGCCTAGAAGGTGTTGAAGCCTGGATCATTGGTACAATGGGGTGATGGATCATTGGTATAATGGGGTTATGGATCCTGGAAGGCATTGTAACCCTGATCGTCGGTACTACACGGTGATGGAGCCTGAAATGCATGGAATCCTGGATGACGGTATGCTGGGGTGATGGAGCCCAGAAAGCATTCATGCTTGGATCGTTGGTATGACAGGGAGATGGATCTTGGAAGGCATGGAATCCTGGATCATTAGTACAACTGGGTGATGGAGCCCGAAAGGCTTGGAAGACATGATGTCGGTACGATGAGGTTGATGGATCCCAGAAGGAGTTGAAGACCAAATCGTCAGTATGAGAGGGCGATGAAGCCAGAATGTTTTGGAAGAATGGACGTCGGTGTGATGGGGGAAATGGATCCCAGAAGGCGTTGAAGCCTGGATCATAGGTACGATGGGGAGATGGAGCCCTGAAGGCTTTGAAGCTTGGACATGGGTACGACGACGACGATGGAGCATGAATGGCATTAAATCATGGATTTTCAACTCATAAGTCACTACATCTTTGTTGATGCATAAGGAGGACCTCCATGACAATTTCCAACGAGATAGTACCTGAGTGGTAAGGGCTCCTGCTTGGCATCCAAGATAACCAGGTTCCAAACCGGGTGGAGGCAAATTTCCGGGGGTACTGTATCAGTCATGTATCAGCACTGTACCAGGCACTGTTCGGTACTGTAGCATCAAGACTATTCACCTGATATGGGCTTTCAAGCCACCGGTTTGGGCCTATGGGTCTCAGGGCCTTCGGGCCATCAAAGGTCTTCGGGCCACAGAGCCTTCAGGCAATGTAGACCATGAAGTAGCCCAGTTCACACAGAGCAGGCCCGAGATGAGGATCAGAGCACCAGTAGCAGTCACCAGAAGCAGAGCTAACCGGATTGGATAAATGAGAGGATATGACAACCACCATCGAGACCAGGCACCGTGCAGCTTTGTACGGGGCAATGCTAGCCGATCAGCAATGCGGGTGGGGAGCTAAAGGAAATCAATGATGCAGAAGCTGGTGAGGGTCAGTTCTAGTGGGATGGGCCTACGGGTCATGTATTGGGCATGGTATGCCTATGGGCCTTCAGGTCATGTATTACGGGTCATGTCGGACCTTGGGCCTATGGTTCATGTACAGGTTCCCCTTAAACCCTTAAAAGGGGGATTATCTATAAAAAAAAGAAGGCCTTCGGGCCTTTCGGGCCATGACGGTTTATGTCAGGGATGGGTAGAACCATTGTTCTGAATGGTAGTCATGCAGCGACAACCTCTATAGAGGCTCATCATGATGACAGGGAGGACTCCCATGCCAAAACTGTAGATGTGAGGGGAGTACCTCCGCAATGGATTTTGGTGCTGTTGGAGATGCACCATTTGATTGGGGGTGGTTTCCCCCAGTGCAGCCCATGAGGGTGGAAGAGTCGGTGAGGATCTGATGGAGTCAGGGCTGATGCCCCCTACCCGACCTCTTAAGGTAGCAGAGTCTGTGATGTGCCTATGGATACAGGGGGAGGATGCCCCCTGCGCCGTCTATTAAGGCTCGGGGTTGGCGATGATCTGATGGAGTCATTGGCAGATTCCCCCTACGCGGCCTGCGTGGGGTCGGAGAGGAGATGATGGAGTCGGGGGCGGATGCCCCCTGCGCGGCCTCTTAAGGAGGAAGGGTCCATGAATATCCTATGGAGTCGAGGGTGGATACCCCATGCGTGGCCTCTTAAGGCGGCAGGGTTGGTGAGGAACCAATGGAGTGTGGGCAGATACCCCTCGTGCGACCTCACAAGGCGGCGAGGTTGGTGATGAGCTGATAGAGTTAGGGGCAGATTCCCCTACGCAACCTCTTAAGGCGGTGGGGTCGGAGAAGAGTCGATGGAGTTGGGGGGAATAATCCCCTGATGTGGCCTCCTATGTTGGCCGAGTTGGCGAGGAGCCAATGGAGTTGGGATGTGGATGACCCATGCACGGTCTCTTAAGGGGACAGAGTCAGCAAGGAGCCGATTGAGTCACGGGGGGGGGGGGATGCCCCTTGTGAGACCTTTTAAAGTGGTGGGGATGGCTAGGATTCAATGGATTGGGGGGGGGGGAGATGCACCATGTGAGACCTCTTAAGGTGGAAGTGTTTGCGGGAGGTGAAGGAGTCTGGGGAGGATGCTCCCGCATGGCCTCTTAAGGCGGAAAAGTTGGCGAGGAGCCGATTGAGTAGGGGGGGGGGGATGCACCATGCATGACCTCTTAATCCATATGGGTCGGCGATGAGCCTATGGAATCGAGGGGAGTATGCCACCTATATAGCATCTTAAGTGGGTGGGGTCGGTGAGGAGCTGATGGAGTCCGGGGCGGTTGCCCCCTGTGCAACCTCGTAAGGCTGAGGGGTTGGTGAGGAGCTGATGGAGTCGGGGAAAGATTTCCCCATTGCGGACTCTTAAGGCAGCCGAGTCGGTGAGGAGCTGATGGAGTCAGGGGAGGATTCCCCCTACGCGACCTCTTAAGAAGGAAGAGTTTGAGAGAAGACGATTGAGTTGGGGGTCAGATGCCCCCTGTGCGACCTCTTAAGGTGGCATAGTCGGCAAGGAGTCGATGGAGTCAGGAGTTGGATGCCCCCTATGTGGACTCTTAAGGAAGCTAAGTCAGTGATGAGCCGATTGAGCTAGGGGTGGATTCCCCCTGCAAGGCTTCTTAAGGCGGAGGGGTCAGAGAGGAGCCGATGTAGTCGGAGGGCAGATGCCCGCTGTGTTGCCTCCTATGTCGGCGGGGAGAAAATACAGCCGGGGGGGGGGGGGGCAGATTCCCCCAACGTGGCCTCTTAAGGCAGAAGAGTTTGTGAGTAGCTGAGGGATTCTGGGGGGGGGGGAAGAATTCCACTTACACGGCCTCTTATGATGGTGTAGTCAGCAATAAGCCTATTTAGTCAGGGGAGATTCCCCATGTGCGTCCTCTTAAGTCGGTGGGGTCACCGATGAGCTGATTGAGTCGGGGGGTGCATGCCCCCTGCACGACCTCTTAAGGTGGAAAGGTTTTCATGGAGTCTATGGATTCAAGGGAGAATTCCCCATGTGTGGCTTCTTAAAGAGGTGGGGTCAATGGGGAGCTGATGGAGTCGGGGAGAGATTCCCCCGGTGCGACTTCTTAAGACTGTAGGGTCGGTGGGGAGCCCATGGAGTTGGGGCCGGATACCCCCCCTGCGCAAACACATAAGGCGGTGATTTAAGTGAGAGATGATGGAGTTGGGGGAAGATTCCTTGGGTGTGGCCTTTTAAGGCGGCGATGTCGGTGAGGAGATGATGGGGTCGGGGGGAGGATTCCCCCTGTGTGGCCACTAAAGGTGGTAGAGTCGGCGAGGATCTGATTTAGTCAGGGGGAAGATTCCCCCTATGCGGCCTCTTAATGAGGTGGGTTCAGTGAGGAGCTGATAGAGTTGGGGGGCAGATTCCCCCTACGCAGCCTCTTAAGACTGCATGGTTTAAGTGGAGCTGATGGAGTCAGGGAAAATACCCCCTGCGCAACCTCTAAAGGCAGCGGGGTCGGCGAGCAGCTGATGGATTCAGTGGTAGATTCCCCTAGTGGGACCTCTTAAAGTGACAACGTCGGTGAGGAGCCGATGTACCATAGTCTTCACACACCGGATGGTACTCATACTCTCACATATGAAGGAGAGGGGATTCATATGGCTGATGCCTCAATTTTCCCGACATATTTAGTGTCCTCTCTATTTAAGGATAAGATATTCATGTCGGGTTCACCATTTCTATTTCTGATGCTTTCTTCGTGACACACATCCATCTATCGAAGACACATTGAGTGTTTCCCCACATTCCCACCTTAAAAAGGCAGGAAACATCCCTAACTTATTCACAGACGTTTTATACTTGATCGAAATAGGATGATGGGATGTTAGTTCCTCCTTCTGTGGATTCCTCCTCAAAACATGTTTCCTAGTCTGAGTCTCCCATAAAATATTAGGTCATTGTTCGTGAATCTCATTCTGGATTCCATATCTTTTTGGATGTTGGTTAATTGGACTAATTCTATCAGGACATTCCTTGGGGTATTGACATGGGAGTAACCTTCAATTAGAGTAGATGACAACATTAGGCATGTCAGGGAATCATTGGATGCATGGAGATTAAAGGATCATTATTCTTCCTCATAAGAGGGCATCTCAATAACACAGAACCCGAGTCATCCAACATCGTTCATGGGGTATCTTATTCTGGTGGCATGACTCTAAGGTTTTTCTCAGCTTCAGTGCTTAACATGTGGTATGCTGCAAGTTTAACGTCTTGTAGAGAGGGTATGAGAGTGATTATAACTCCCCATTTGTGGTGGATCAAATTGGTAACTCACTAGGAGGGAATAACAGGAAGATGGATGGATCAGAATGCCCAATGATGATGAATATGAGGTGGTGTGTCCCATGGAGGGGAGATGTCCCACCATGAAGGCTGATCTGGACAACATAGAGGGCGGATCAGGGAGAGTGCATCCCATAATGGGGGACACCAAGTTTTAGCAATGGATGGGATTTAACCTTGTGGAGGCTTAAAATGTACCATGTGTAGACATCGGGGATCAAAAACCAAATAGTTCGAATGTCTGATGACTCGGGGTGTTCCCAGAAGAATCTTACCAAATACGTGCTTGGGATTAAGCAAGAATAGAGGTCCATCGCAAGAGGGACGCTCTTGGGGTGTGATTGTAGATTGTGTGGGGCTTATACGTCGTTAGTTGTCTGAGAGAATGGAATGATCTCACCTGGAAGTGGTGGCCTGGGTAAGAATTACGATGGATGATGTATAGTTTAATGAAGTGGATGGTGAATGGGATGGAACCATCGTGAATGTAACAATAGTGTTGGGATTGAACCTTAGAAAGGCTTCCTACGCATCCCCATGGTTGGGATTCAAAGTCAGTGTAGTTTGGTGTTCTGATGGGACACTTGAGGGGGAAACCAATGAAAATGGATGCATGGATGAGACCCGAAAGATGTGGAACCTCTCTGTTAGGGCATGAGATTTGGGTGAGTGCAGAGGATAGTGAACTGATAACATGTTGGGGCTTCCATTTGGTTAGCAGCCCTATTTTGTATGACGCCATGAGGGAGGACCAAAGATGTGGATCCCAACAATGGGGACTATAGTGGGTTACTGTCAATTTCTGACTTCAAATTCTTAACACTAGTTGGGTGAAATATATTACCACTTGTTGGGAATCACAATTTCTTACCATTGATTGGGGAACACAATAGCTTACCATTGGTTGCGGAACATAATGGCATACCATCAATTGGGGTTGGACCTCAGGGAGGAATCCTACATACCTTTCCTAGGAGACAAGGATCCTATCCCACATAGTTTGAATGGGTATAGTTTAATGTATTGCATGGTAAAATGGGGCATACAGTTTAAAGACATGGGGGACGAGGGTAGACCTATGGGAAGTGGTCAGGACCAATTGGTGTTGGGCTTGAACCACATGGAGGATTCCTATGTACCTTTCCTAAGAGACAATGTTCAAAGTCCACGTAGTTCATAAGTGTTTGGTGAACCGAAATTAAGGCATTCAAGACCAATTGGTAATGGGAATTAGCCTCAGATAGGCTTCTTAATTACCACGCCTTGGCAAGGATCAATGTCCACATAGTTCGGAATGGTTTTTGGTGAATCAACATGAGGGGGTCAAGATAAATTGGTGTTCGGATTGAACCTCATGGAGGATTCCAACATACCTTGCCTAGGTAAGGATCAAAGTCTACATAGTTTAGGATGTTATGGGGTATACACTCTATGGCAACCGATAAAGGATTCCATGGTTACTATTTACTTTAAGCTCATGTCAGTCAGGATCAGTGTGAGAAACAAGAGGCAAGAAGTGTCCTAACAATCAGGGTTGCAAAGGTGCAGCCACAAAGGGTGGTGAATGGGGCTTATGCATAGAATCATACCGGGTGACACTAATATAAGAACTCAGATCTTCGTTTCAAGTATTTTTTCCTCTTTCTAGTGTATTGGAGGAAAAAGAGGATATTTAACAAATTTGTTAAGTACACCTTGTGTACATTATAAGTACATGTCGTGTACTCTATTACTATGGGTAGTCATGTGATTTTCATGTAATTTCCATGCACACGGCTATGTGTGGTGACTAGAAGGCCACCTAATGTGGGGGCTGGTTAAGGCAAGTACAAACCGTGTACTTATAATGTTCATGTCGTGTACTTTCTTTTTATTAATTAAACGGACCAGGGTTGTGTCTAATTGGCAAAATTATCTTCTTTATCACCTTCTTCAACCAAGAGCATCCGTACGACAATGATTCATTCTTGATCCACCTATCGAGCATCTGTTCTACAATTCAACCGTTGTCGATTGCATTGGGATCACCTTGTTAAGCTATTCCTTCTTCTAGATCTTCATTTCATAATTCCTCTTCTTTCAATAGTTATCCTCAGTAGATATTTTTTAGTATTTTTTATGTCTATGGTGTTCTTGGATGATTCAATGCTTGAGGTTGACATATAACAATCCTACAACACCAAGGTATGTGGTTTTTGCATTTCTGTAGTTATTCTTTGAGTTATATTTTCAAATGTTCCCAATACACCTATTTGGGGTATTGCGTGTTTATGGTTTTTAGCCCATCTATTTCCTGATATGAAATGTTTGTTTGGATAGAGGTTGATTGTTTATTAATAGGGTTATTTTTTCCATTCTTTGGAGGGTTTTCACATGTTTTCTTGTTTTGGCCATTAGGCCTAGTTAACCTGTTAGAATGCTTACTACCATGCCTTGTATTGTAGGATGGATGATTTTATCGTACATGTTGTTATGTTGTCGACTATTTATCTAAGCTGTTCTGGAGGTATACTTTGGCCATTTTATATCTCTATTCTCAATTGACTTACACAGGGCCGTGATAACCTGTTGTAGTAGACTATAGAGAGAATGGACATTGAGGGCTTCTCTAAAGTGTCTTGTTCGCTGTTACGATGCAAGACGATAGAAGGGATTGGTGTAAGTTCTTCCTCAGAGTGCTTGTAGTTCCCCTACATGGGCCACATGGTCAATTGGATGTTGAGGGCTTCTCTATAGCTCCTTTAATTTACAGATCTAAGACTATAGGGGGAATTGATGGTGAGTTCTTCCTCCGAGAGTCTGTGGTAAAGCTAAACCAGAGGGGTTATATTGTGTGTACATCTGAGAAGGTTTCATGTACTTGTTTGGTTGGACCAGAGGGGTTATAATGTGAGTACTCCCAAAGGGTTACCTTCTTTTGTTTATATTCTTACTTGATATTTGAAATTGAATGCAAATTGAACTATAGGAATGGTTTCTGTTGAGTACTTCCTTGTTTACTGCTTCTCTTTAGTTATTGCCATCCATATATATTCACTAACTGTTAGTCACATATCATTGTGTGGCTGCCTACTAGGATTAGTATCACACCCTTTTTGTGTCTTTCTTTTGGGCCTAAATATATTATATTGTTGCAGGTATATAAAAAGGAAAGCACGCTTCTACTTCAGGTGCTTGATTGTTGAGGAGCTGGATAGAATGGGACCTAGCAGAGTCTTGCAATGTTGTTGGAGTTAATCTATTTTCCTTATTTACATTGGTTATTTTAATATTCTTGCATTGTGATTTGTTTGGACGCTTTACTAAACTTATGTATCATGCATAATTTATATATTTTCTCCTGTTGTTTCTTAATTTCAATCATCCATTGTTTACTATTCTATTTAATTATTACTACTTCCACTATTTCTATCTGTTTATCTTCTATAGTGTTACTATACCAATGGGGGCGTAGTTTCCCCATAATCACACCCAAATTCCCCTCTTCTAGTTGACATCCTCTTGCATTTGGGGAAATGTGCTTAAGGCCATGTGGACAACTTTGTACGGGGCACCTCTTTGTGGTATCCAGAACTGGGATGTTACAATGTGGTATCATAGGATTTTCTTTTATTCACAACATACTATTTAGAGCCTATAGTCAGGGATAGGACAGAAGAGGTACTTGATAATAAGCTATGCCTGGGAGTAGCTGACCCACATACAGGGAAAAGACAATTTATCTTATTATTGCAATTTTTCTAGTTTTTCAATTTTACAGTTGATTTGATTTCAATGTTGGGTGATTTACATGTTTTTTTGATATGATTGTTGATTTTATTTAGGTTCAATTTCTTTTCCAAAGTGATAAGATGAGGGTATTCAATCTCATGAATCTTATAGGCACATGCTAGAAATAACATATCATGCATTATTGACCTGCCATTTTATGGTGCATTTGCGATTGTAGGTTGTAGTGATAGACGTAGTGCTAGATATGAATGCTATTGTGATAGATGCATTGATAGATTACTTACTGTTTGATTGGGTACTAAATTGTGATAAGTTTTTTTAATGAACTCCATACTTAGGTTCTCAAGGTGTTATAGCCCCTTGTGGACAAGAATTTGGTGGATCATTTCCTTGTTTTTCTTTTATTTATCATGTTTAAGATTCCAATCATTGATTTGCGGGGAGTATGGGCCCTCATAGATCATAATTTGGAACTTTAAATGTTTTTTCAGTGTTTTCTGTGTTCTAGAGTAGTTTCTAAGGCTTAATATTTGGAAAAACCATTTATACATGGCGTGTAATGATGAATACATGCCATGTGCCCTTCTATTCAGGAAAGAACTATTTTTCTAAAGTACACATCATGTATTGTATGTACACACTATGTAGTCTCTAAACATGTCAAAGACTCTATGGGAAGAGACACATGGTTGAGAAAATCATTGGATAGAAACACCATGTATCAGTTGTACACGTTGTGTTGTAGATACATTTTATCTGACCATGTGAATAATGACACAAGTTGATGAAAATAAGGAAGTACACACCATGTCAAGAATGGAACATGTTTTTTAGTGTAACCCATGTATCTGACTATGTAATAAACAACACTGGATGGTGGAAACATTCTTGTACACGCCATGTCTCCCATAAACACACTGTGTATAGTCAACCGTGTGTTCACCCATGTGACTAACAACACTGGAAATTGAAACATAAATAGTAAACTCCATGTCCATCTGGAACATGTCGTGTAGGAAGAGCCCTGTAACCGGCCTTGTGACTAACAACACGGGTCGGTGAAGTTTAGATAGTACATGCTGTTTCTGGCACTAACTCGCTTTGTAGTCTTGTTTTAGGAGAATCATGTAGCTTTGCCATGTAAAAGAACTCAGGTAGGGAAAGAGGATTCAAGTACATGCCATGTGTTAGGACAACACATTGTGTGTATGGTGTATTACACGACTAGTTTTGGAAGAAGTACACGCCAGTTTGAAGGCATAAGGTAACAGGTCATGTAGTAATTATACAAACCATGTATCCGTGTTTGAAAACATTGAATGCTTCATTTCTAATGTTCCCCTCTAACATTTATATTTTTCATTCTCTATTAATCTTTATCAAAGGTGTGTGCCTGACTTGGAGAGTCATGCCACCGAGACATCCTCCAGTTGTTCTCCAGTTATAGATCAGTGATCGGACACATGGTAAGGCTGAATAGAGAGTAACAACAGATCCTCTAGTTGTGCCAGTCTTGGAACCATCCATTATTCAAGACATAGGTGTTGATGCACAGTTCCAAGATAGCTTTATGAGGTTCATGCAGGACTTTCAAGGAGTACAACATTTTCCCCCTTCTATGGAAGAGTTTACTTGGGTTTTCCAGCAGCAGCATCCTCCCACCTTCATAGGGGAAGGAGGACCTTGGGCTGTAGAGTCATGGTTAGATGTCATACTATCTATATTCGAGCATCTGGAGATGCCTCCAGAGAGGAGGGTGAATCTTACTACGTAAATGCTTCATGATTCTACCAAGAGATGGTGGGATGTGATCTCACATGCAGGATGGCATCAGGTTATGGAATTGGATGAGATCTAGCGTGACTTCTAGGACTACTTATATCTAGAGTCTTCAAGGGCCGATCGAGCCTAAGAGTTCCTGAGTCTGGAGTAGTGTACTCTTTCTGCTATGGATTATTCTTCTTTCTTTACAGAGCAGTAGTGCTTCACACCCATCCCAGGAGGTGATGAGTTATTATTGTCAAGGATGTTTGAGGATGGTCTTAGGAATGACATCCAATATCAGGTGAACATCTTCAGGTTGACTTCCATCACTTCTATAGTCAACCAGGAACAGATCACATAGTAAAATATGAGGGATTATGAAGTTTTGAGCTAGGGTGGCTCTACATCAAGAGTTGGTATCCCTCTTATTTACAGCAAGAAGCACCACAAGGAGACTACACATGGAGATCCAAGGAGGTGATAGACATCATTTGTTAGAAAGGTGGTGTTCTACTAGTGAGGTAAGAGGGGGAATACACGTCCACACTGTCCAAGGGACCCAATAGAGTGCCGATCATGCGAAAAGATGGGTCATCATCAGCGCTTTTATCAGATATTCTCACCAGCAGCTTGTGACATGTGTTCTTCAATGACACTTCATTTTGGAGAAGCGCCACTAATTTCTCACTAGCATGGGAGATGGAGTTATTACGGCTGTTCAGGCTGAGGTGGAGGTCATGGTTGTGGTATTTAGTTTCTAGGCATTCAGCGATAGTAGGGTGGATCATCTCAGAGTGGCCAGGCAGGGTCACAGGGCCATAGTACATGCCAGAGTTTTGCAGTGGAGTAGACCGAGTAGGAGCAGAATCCCAGACCCTATACTTTTCAAGGTACGATTCTAGTTGCCTAGGTTTTAGCTTCTACTCTTTTCAATTCAGGGTCTTCCCATAGCTTTATATCTATTGCAGTTGTGGATATCCCTAGGCTCTATATCTTTTCTTCTTATAGTGTCATGATGGTAGACACTCCGTTGGGGACTAGAACATCTAGTGTACATCAGTGCAAGGAGTTCCCTCTAGAGTTTGGTGGGTGTCACTTCTCATGGGACCCCTTCATCATAGAGATGACGAGTTATGATTTCATTTTTAGAAAGGACTGATTAGTTCCCTTCCAGGATGTTATTGATTTCTATCGTCGTCGGGCGAGTTCCACATCACCAGAGGGAAGATATTTTATTCGTAAGGGAAAATGGGATGTCTAGAAGAGCAGAGTGGGACCTAAGCATCATGGGTTGGTTGGAGTTATAGCCCATATTGAATGTCTATATCTGGATGACCTGGGGAGTTTACAGATGGCCTTTCCTCCAGTGGTGGATCGTTTCAAAGACGTCTTTCCAGAGTACTTTTCAGGTTTTAATCTGGAGAAATAGGTTAAATTTTCTATTGAGTATGTTTTAGGAGAGTCACCGGTGTCAATTCCTCCTTATGGGATAGATACACCAGAGTTACAGGAGATTAAGAAGCAGTTAGAGGAGTTGCAGGCAAAGGGTTTCATCTAACCCAGTAGTACACATTGGGGTTTGACCATCCTGTTTGCGAAAAAGGCGGACAGTACTCTCAGACATTGTGTGGATTATCATAAGTTGAACCAGTTGACAGTTAAGAACCTATATCCATTGTCGAGGATTGATGATCTCTTTGATCATCTTTGAGGATCCCGAGTGTTTTAGAAGATTGAAATGAGGTCCAGATATGATCAGTTGTGCGTTAAGCCATCATATGTACCTCTTAAAGGCATCCAATGTAGGTATGGTCTATACAAGTATGTGGTTGTGTCGTTCGGTCTCAAGAATGATCCTACAGTTTTCAGGGAACCAATGAACCGAGTCTTCCATCCATACATGGATTCTTTCGTGGTAGTCTTCATGGACGATATATTCGTGTACTCTTACAATTGACATGACCATGCCCTGCATCTTGATATTGTTATGAGTACACTGAGAGAGTGTCAGTTATATGATATTCTCTCCAAATTCCACTTTTGGATGGACCAGATTCACTTCTTGGGTCATGTTATCTTAGAGACATGAGTATCAGTGGACCCAAAGAAAGTGAGAGCAGTTGTTTCCTAGGAGCATCCGAAAAACGTCTTCCAGGCAATGAGTTTTCTAGGGCTTTCTGTATAATAAAAATTTTTAATATAGGACTATACACTATTGGGGAAATTATATTCTGGAAGTTCATTTTGTGGTTTTTACGGACCACAAAATACTCGAGTACATCGTCAATCTGCGTGAATAGAATTTGAGACAGTGAAGGTCGGTTTAGGACCTTTAGTCCTTTGACTTTGAGCTTTTTTATACGCCTAGGAAAGGAAATGCAGTGGCTGATGCACTGAGATGGAGAACATACATATAGGAATTTCAGGAGTCCAATAGTGAGTGGTAGGTTATCAATCTATTATCGGATATGCATTTGGAGGTGCATGATAGGAAGGGTTAGATTTTTCTTTCTTCTATGATTGTTACCTCTTCTCTACATGATCATGTGAGAATGAGGATACTATAGGATTTAGAAGGCCTAGTCCTATGGGAGAGTGTGTCAGGAGAGGACCCTATTCCTAGATGGACCATAGGCAATGAAGAGATCCTTTTTTCATGGGTGTGTATGGGTTTCAACAAACATATGAAAGCAGTTGATGCGGGACTTTCATTCCTTTGTTTGGACAGTTCATCCTGGTGTCACCATAAAGTATCATGATATACAATGTCATTATTGGTGTCCAGTTATGAAGAGATATGTTAATGGTTTTATCATGAGGTTATCCACCTGTCAGTTGATGAAGGCAGAGCATCAACGACCATCCGAGATTTTGTAGTAGTAACCCATTCCTGAGTGGAAGTGGAATGATGTTGTGACGGTCGTCGTGGATGGCTTACCGAGGTAATCTTTAGGGAATTATGTAGTATGGGTTTTCATTGATAGACTCATGATGTTTCCTCACTTCTTGTAGATCAAGGAGACCATCAGTGTTGATGAGCTGGGAAGGTTGTACATCGGAGATATTGTACGTTTACATGGAGTTACATACTCCATTATTTCAGTTAGGGATGCCAATTTTCCTTCTCAGGTCTGGCATGGGCTACAAAAGGCATTGGGTACACATGTACTTATGAGTACAACATACCATCCCCAGATAGATGGCTAGTTTGAGCATACGATTCAAGTGCTTGAGGACTTTCTTCGAGCATGAATCTTGGATTTTGGAGGTTCTTGGCAGATGCACATACTTCTTGTAGTGTTTTCCTACAATAATAGTTTTCAAGAAACTATGCAAATGGTACCTTATGAGGATTTATACGGTAGGCCATTCCGATCACCCTTATGTTGGATGGATATAGGAGATTCAGTTATGTTGGGAACTCTTCATGTCTAGGAAACCACAGAGTAGATAGAGTTAATTCGGAAGTGGATGGCTGTTGCACAATCTCGACATAAGTCTTATGTTGATTGACGTAGATGACCACTGGAGTTCTAGGGTTGATATAATGTTTTCCTACATGTCACACTGAGGATGGGACACAGTAGGATTAGGAGATAGGGTAAGCTTTCTCCGATGTACGTCGGACCATTTGAGGTTTTAGAGAGAGTTGGGAGGGTTGCCTATCGGTTTCAGTTACCTCAGTGGTACCGAGATATGCATGACGTCTTCCACATTTCTCAGCTTCGAAGTTACTTATCATACCCAACTCATGTTTTCCAACCCGAGGAGGTTGTGCTTGAGGTACATGCCTTGTTTGAGGAGCACCCTATCTGGATTATTGATCGAAGTGAGAAGGTTCTCCATTTCCACTATGTTCCTCTAGTACGAGTGATATGGCAGCACGGGTGAGTACACGATGAGACCTGGGAGAGGGTGGCCAATGTATGATCACAGTGGCTAGAGCTATTCGTGGTTTCTTCTTATATGCCGCCTTGCTAGGGAAATTCAGTGTTGAATTTCAATAAGGGGATGTTTGTAAGATCTCAGATCTTCTTCTCAGGTATGTTTTCCCCTTTCTAGTGTTTTTGAGGAAAAAGATAAGTTTCAAGAAATTTATTAAGTACATGCCACGTAATTTATATGTACACACTGTGTACTCGGTTACCACAGGTTTCTGTGTGATGGTTGTGCACACGACTGTGTGTGGTGACATGGAGACCGCTTAATGTGGGGGCTTGTTAAGGCACGTACCCGCCTTGTATTTATAAAGTACATGTGTTGTACTTATAAAGTACACGTCGTGTACTTTTTTTTCAATAAATGGACTGGGGTCGCATCAAATTAGAACAAGAATCTTCTTCATCGTCTTCTTTGATGAAGAGTGTTCGTACAGCGCCGATTCATTCATGTGCCCTCAATGGAGCATCTGTTCTCCGATTCAACTATCGTCGATTGCGTTGGGATCACCTTGGTAAGCTTTTCCTTCTCCTAGAGATTTTTTTTTTCTGGATTTCGATTATTTCATGAGTTATCCTCGGTTGATAATTTTTAGAGTTTTGTAGATATATGGTGTTCATGGAAGATTCAGGGCTTGTGGTTCACATATAACGATCCTAAAATGCTGAGGTAGGTGGTTTGTTCCTTTCCGTTGTTAGAATTTGATTTATATGTTAAAAATTTCACAATATCGTTGTTCGGTGTATTGCGTGTTTATGGTTTTTAGCCATGATTTTTCCTGATTTGACTACTTTTTTTATATAGGTTGGTTGATTATGAATATGGTTCATTTTTCCTTGCTATGGAGGTTTTTCCAATGTTTTCTTGTTTTGGTCGTTTGGCCTGGTCTGCCTGTTAGGCTGCTTAATACCATGCCATGTATTGTAGGATGTGTGGTTTTATATGACATGTTGTTATGTGGTAGAATGTTTGTCCAAGTAGTTATTGAGGTATAATTTGGTCATTTAATATAGATGAGATTGATTTACTTACACCGGACCGTGAGAACCTAGTGTAGTGGACTCTAGGGAGAATGGACGTCGAGGGCTTCTATAGAGTGTCTGTTTCACTATTACCCTGAGAGACCATATGGGGAATGGACGTAAGTGCTTCCACAAAGTGTTTGTAGTTCTTTAACATGGTCCACATGGGGAATTGGACATTGAGAGCTTTCAAAGAGCAACTTTTAGTTACCGATACAAGACTATGGGGGAATTAAGGGTGAGTGCTTCCTCAGAGAGTCTATGCTAAAGTTGAACCAAAGGGGTAAGACTGTTGGTACTTCCTTGAGGGTTGCTTGTACTTTTTTTATTGAACCTGAGGGGTTAGGTTGTGAGTAATCCTATTGGGTTACCTTCTTTTGTTTAGATGCTTACATGATATTTGAAATTAAATGAAAATTGAATTATAGGAATGGTTTCTATTGAGTACTTCCTTGTTTACTAATGCACTTTACTTATTGCATGCCATATATATTCACTGATAGTTAGGCATTGATATTTGGGTGGTTTCCTACAAGGATTAGTCTCACACCCTGTTTGGGTCATGATTTTAGGCCCTAAAAGATTATATTGTTGCATGTATAGATAAAGGAAAGTGCCCTTTTACTTCTGGTACTTGATTGCTGAGGAGATGGAGAGCATGGGACCAAGATGATGCTTGTGATGCTTTTGTAGTTCATCTATTTTATTTTGAACTATGTTTATTTCTATATTCCATAATTGATACTTGTTTGGATATATTCCTAGACAAATGTATCCTGCATAATTTAAATATGTGTTCCAATTCTTTCTTACTTTCAGTCTTCTGCTGTTTACTATTGTATTGTATTATTACTGATTCCACTATTTCTATTTGTTTTACTTCCACTGTGTTACTCTACCAATGAGGGTATAGTTTCCCCACTATCACACCCAAGGCTCTCACTGCTATTCGGCAGCCTCTAGCATTCGGGGAAATGTGCTTGGGGCCATGGGACCAACCAAGTATGGGGCGCCTCATGGTGGCTTCCAAAATTGGTAAATTACAACTAAGAAGTGACAATAGTGAATTGGGCTTGGGCATGGGATCTTCCCGTAATGTCATCCACATGTCTATCCATGAGGCTATCCAAAATCATTGGTGGATTAGGGTATATAATTTGATCCTAAACCTATGCGCTAGTACATAATTGGGATACTGACAAGGGCATTGGAATCAGTCCGAGCAAAGGGATATCATAATTGTGAATCAAATTCCCAACATTCGGAACATGGTGGGGTTACGCGACGATGGAGGATAACTATTGACCATGTTTGATACAGGGAATCCATATCGGATTAGCTTGAAATAGGGAATAATGAGGGTCAATTGCTGACCGTTTTCAAAACACATGACCTGACTCAAAGTGTTGTTCAAAGTCTTCCAGGGCGTTGGCCCATAATGGTTGGTGAGCCAAGGTAGCATGTGACTAGGCAATTAGGGGGTCCCTTCAGACATGAAAAAGGATGATGATCCAAATGTAGGATACAAGAAGCATGAGGTAGGGTGATGGAATTTTCAAAAGGATTCTAAAACTCTTGAAATTAGGCCACTATAATCACGTCATGAGTAATCTTATGCATTTCACATAAGCCATCTCTTAGTTGGATCATGGGGCATCCTTTTATTTAGTGATAGGTCATACTACAGTTTATAGTCATGTAGATAGGACTTCTGGTATCTTATTCTTGGAGAATAAGGCATCTATTTTTTTGGAGAAAGTGGCATCCTATGTTTGGCACATAAGTTTTAAAATAGTTTAAAGTAATAGAGATAAGACTATTGGAATCTTATGCTTGGTGCATAAAGAATATATTTTCATGAGCATGAGGCTCCCTATTATTGAATGATAGAGAATGCTACAGTTTATAGTCATATAGATAGGATAACTGGCATATTATTCATGGATCACATGGCATATTTTATTTGGATTAAGCGGTATCCTATGTTTGTCACATAGGATGTACTACATTTTATAGTCATGTATATATGACTATTGGCATCTTATGTTGGGAAAATAAGGCATTTCTTGTTTGGAGAAAGAGGCATCCTATATTTTGGCACATAGTGTGTACTATAGTTTATAGTCATATAGAGAGAACTATTTGGAATAAGGTGCCTAGAAATAGATGGTGTTGGAACTTATGCAAGAGAATCCCTTTCTGGTTCAACCTGGAATATGAGCCAAGCGGTATGGTTTTGAGTAGCTTCTTGATGAATGGTTCAACTCAAGGTGCTTGGGGAATTGATTGTGAAACTCTCAACTAATTACATGGGAAATGAAACAACTAGAATATTTTGATTGAATGTGTTTCCTGGTTCATGGAGGATTATCTCAAATCTTGTTATTCCTTAGGTGGAAGGTGGGTGCATAATGAAAAAGGCCGATATCCCGACCCAAAAAGTTTGCGGTGGGACATTCCATTTTACATGGTGTTCAGAGATGGTAGCGAAGAGGCTCATAGAGCAAAGGGGATCGGGGAGTAAAGAGACTCATGGAGATATGAGGCTTGAGAAGCCTCGAGCAACCTGAAATAGCTCCCTCCATCACAAAGGGCAGAGCCCGTTGAGAAGGGAATCACTTCGTAGTGCTTAGGAGCTCTGCAAAATGGGAGATCTTCCAGAAAAGGGGTAGCATGACAGTCCATATGAAGGGGGTGATCGAGGTATTTATAGGAAATGGTGGTTAGTGGAGCATGCGCCGATGAAAAAATGCACACCACGAAGGGAAAATCATGCCGTAAAGGAAATCACACTCTGTAACTAGAGGGAGTTCACTCGAGTTTCTCTTATTCGTAGAGTCGACCATCATCGAGCTTCACGGTGCTCGCGGAGGCTCCGATCATGTTCATCAATGTTTGCTTTAACCATGTAGTCAACCATCATCAACCTTCGCGGTGCTCGTAGAGTATATGGTCAAGTTCCTCAGCTTCCTGATCGTGGATGGAGCTTCGTTAATGGGCTATGCGAACCAGTTTTCCAGCCCAACTTCGAATGTCTATAACTCTTAATTCATAACATCATTTTATCTCTAAGACATATCAAATAGATGCTTGAAAAATGATCTAAAAACATGGATTGTGTATAGAAGAATTTACAATGTCTTGGGGACTCTTTTTCTAGTTTCAACACAATATAATACATTCCTACCATAAAATATTTCAAATATTCAATTAATGTTTTCAAGTGAACATAAATATCATTTGTAGGTTTTTTTGGTCTATAAATAATTATACTAAACAAGAAATAATTCCAAATCAATAAAAATCTAGAGATAAGTTGTAAATTATAATTAAAAAACATAATTAACATCGTTTTATACTAAGGACTTGATATGGATTCATCTTATTTGTGCACATATTATGTCTGAGATTTGAGACTTCATTTTTGAAATTATAAAACTATTGATTAATTTTCATCAAATATGGACAATTAGATGGATGATGTAATTTTACATTAAATATCCAATCATTTAATTTCCATATTAATATTTCAAAATTATTTTAAATTTCAAATAATATTTTCAGACAACGATTCATAGGATGATACCAAATCTCTTTGATAGGAGTATCTACAACTAATAAATTAGATTTTAGATTTTCATTCATCTTATATCATGATGTCCTACATTAAGGAAACTCAAAAGGACCTTTTTGTTCCTTCCTATATACCAAAAATTTATTTTTGTAGGCATGAATTTCCATGTACTCTAAATCCAGTGGCCTTAATATTTTCATTTTATTATTATGTGTTTTGGGAAAAATCCTTCATGGTGTTGTCTTGGTTTTTTTGGGTTAATTATGTTTGTTAAAAATGATAGAAGTCCAAAAATGAGTATGGTTGGTGTTTTCTGAAGTAGGTGTTTAATGTGGCATAGTTTCCCAGTGATAGAAAAAATTTTATGAATAAAAATAAGGAGCCTGTTTATTGGAAAGAGAAGTTTTTCTGTATAACATAGTTCAAGGAAAACAGTGAATACTTCATGAATCACAATGGGAGTATGAAAAACTAAAAAGGAAATTGGAAATGAAAACATTTCTACATATTTGTGATATACAGACTATGGAGACCCAAGATTTACATACATGGACATTAAATTTATTTTGTGGAATACATAACACATGAAAAAAACTGATTCCCAAAGACCTTATTAGTTTAGTGCCTTTGGAAACATGTAATATAATCTTATAATCATGGTGAAAGATATTCGGCATCTCACATAAAGATCTTCACCCTTTTTTCTACCTAAAACCAATCATTATATCAAAGGGAAAAGAAAACATAAAAATTTTGAGCTCAAATGTTCAGTAAGAGTAATCATGGAGAACATTAAATAATATATAAATATTTGAACGTAAAAACATGAACATAAATTTTAATAATCAAAATCTTAAGCAATGACATAAATCATGGCAGTACACGAGGCATGAATCATAATGTAACATTAACCATGATAGAATAGCCTTGGCTTAAAAAATTGTAATTGAGGAAAAATAATAAGCTCATTTAATGATTTCCATAGTAGCCAAGGAATTGCTTCCAATACCATCATAGTGGATTAAGTCTATTACTGAACCAGGTTTACGTATCATTCCAGCCCTATATTACAGAACCGGATTTACTTTCCATTCCATCCATGTTTGTCTCATAGTATATAAATATTTACACAACGCATTGGATAGAGATATAGGTCCCACCCATCTCATAATTAAATCATTCTTACATGTTCCACAAAAACATAACTTGTTCAACATTGCATAACGCATGAAATAAAATGGGATTCTTAAACATCATGTCATCATAACATAATCCATATAAGATTAATGGTCTTAAAAAAAATAATTCCATCATATTATACATCAAAAAAAAGATATAATATGGATAAAAACATAACTCCATTTCATCTTAGATGGAAAATAATTTTGATAAAGCACTAGAACATAGTTCTTGAGGAAAATATCTGTTCTCCTTAAAAAACGTTTTCTTTTCTCAAAATGCCGCAGAATTAAAAAATATAGTTGAAAATATTCACAAAATAGTGCAGAGGAAGGTTCATGGAAATAAGGCATCATGAAATTGTAAAAATCCATTAATGCCGTAAAAGTTAAACAAAAACATTCTCCTCGTACTTTTTCCAAAAAAGTCACAAATGTTCCTCATATGGTAAAAAAAGAAATATTCCTTCCATACCATGTAGTAAAAGTAAAAAATGGGTAAAAATGACTTTAAACATATGTGTAATAATAGAAAACATTTTATGAAATAATTTTTAGAAAACATTCCCATGGCTGATAAATATAACCCTAGTAAATACTTACATATAAATAATCTTGGATAATAATGAGATTGTAAAATTATCCCTTACATTAGGTCCAATTTCTTCAGTATATGTCCAAAAATCATTTATAGTGGGTGTAAAAATATTATTAACCTGTAACAGAGCCATAATAATATTTATGATATCATATATGATTCAATTACGACATTATATTACCTGTTCTTTTGTCAATTCCATGATAAATCAACGTTTTTGGTAATAATCGTTTCATATATCGTACATATTTGGACTTGTTATTCTTGATATTATTACATAGATCCTGATTTCACTACTTCTAGAATGTAAAACATGATTTATATATCATATATATTCATTATATAAATATATATAATATATCGACAAATGGAATTGAATACACCGTTCACGGAGACTATAGGTCATAGGTACACATGAACATTGCTTTCGTTTCCTCATTAAACTGAATGGAAGTAAGAAAATGACACACACACACATATCTATATATACATAAATCTAGTAGAATTATAATTTCATATTATTCATGATTATTTATTACATATGCTTAATAATCATTCATAAATGGTTAATCACGGAGAATGAATCTCAACGCATTGTGGGGACAATAAGTCATATGTATGCATGAGTGATGATATCGTTTCTATAGTTATTGAAAGGTATTGAACTGGATGGTTTATAATATCTCAGAATTAGTATCATGTTATAATTTTCGTATATAGTTATTATTCTCACCATTATACCCATACAATTAATGTGGAGGTAAAAAACAGTTTACACAACGACGTGGAGATGGTAATTCTTACGTAAGCACACACGGTGATTTCATTTTTCATAGGATGCATAGAAGGTGAAATAGGGTTGTTTCATATTTATAATAACATATCAGTGTATGATTGAGACACATGTTATTTATAAATAATTAAACAACTAATGAATATGAAGTATACAAAGAAATAAATTAAAAAGAAACAGTAAAAAAGATTATATATTCCATGACATGCATCCTTTAAATTCTCTCTTAGGTCACAATAGATATTCTTTTGAGAAACCCATAACCTTCATAATGTTACTAGGGAAGTTGATAAGAGTAATGGTCAATGTTTGTATGAGATTTAAGGCTCAAAATAGATTGAAGAGGAGAGGGAGGGTGTTCCCTTTTATAGGAGATGAGAGGGGCACTTTATAAAACTCTCAAAAATATTAATTTATAATAAAATAATACCCAACCCAAAAACCTAAAATGTGTCTGTAATTATAATATGAGATGATAAAGGGTTATAATATCATAAACTAATAAATTTTGGACAAATTATTTTTCCAATTGAAATCTTATCTTTTTTAATCGACCCTTAGCTATTTTATTACAGTTTAATTTTGGTAATAAGATTCTAAATATTTAATGGTAATGAATATTTACTTATGTGGTGTTAATTTACAATAACTGGGTAAATTATGATATTTTAGACCTTATAATTATCACTTTGTAATTTTTAAATATTTTTTAATTATTTTTAAATAATTTAATAAAAATTTATATTTATAAAATATCAACAGTGTCAATTTTGACACTATTCATTTATTAAACTTTAAATATAATTCACACAGAAGAAAAATTCAAACAAAAATATTAAATACACTACTAATATGTCATAGGAACCTAAAAATTCATCTGTAACATTAATTAGTTCATATGATATTTCTGTTAAAATTTTTAAAACCATTTATTTGATATTTCAGTTAATAATATAATTTCTACAATATTATTGAGTCATAATTAATGGTAATTATTTAATCTTTAAAAATAATAAATTAACTTTTATGATGTGGGTAATTTTTTTATATTTCTAAATATTATATATAGTCTATTTTATGCTTTAGTTATCCATATATTAAAATTAATACACTTATATAAAAAGATATTGTGACACTTTGTTAGTTTCATTAGTTTTTATTATATTCATGTCATTTTCATTGGTAAGTGGAAAAAAATTGATTCCATTTAAAAAAATAGATGATAAGGGTCAAATTTAATCATCCAATATAATTTTTACAAGTTTTAGTGTAATTTTATCACATTATTTTTACCCCTAATTACCCAATTAACCATTAACCATGTTAATAAAAATAATTAAAGAAGTTACTATTCATAATCCCCAAAAATAAAAGTATCTTATTAAAAAAAATTGGAATTAATTATTAAAAAAAAGAAATCCCCTTTTCAAAATTATAAACATAGAGGTTTCAGTAATTAATTTATAATTAATCTTGTTGTTGAGAAAACGGGTTTTAAAAGTTAAAACATTATAAAATATTGAACTACTTTTAACTATAAATTCAAGGTAAAATTAATGAAAATGAATTAAATTATATGAAATGGTTAAAATATATTCTATTTATTCTTTAGAACCGTTCCATATTAAAATTTAACCATATATAATTTCTCGATGAGAAAAGTTATTTTTAAGAGAAATATAGCGTATTTTTGCTATTCATCAATATATGAATGTTATGAGAAAAATATCAAAAATCTATCAACCATAAATTTTTATATCCTAATTCAAATTAAAATGTTTATTTTTTCAAATTTAACTTATAAATGTGTCAAAATATAGATTTAAAATGGGTGTTCCATCAAGAGGGGCCAAAATAATGTTTTTTTAAAATACTTATTTTATTTGGAAAATTTATTTTGTTCTCATACCATGTTTTAGAAAATTTTTAAAGTAAATGATAATGTTATAAAATTTAAAATGTGGTTAATAATATTCATAATAGATAGTTTAAATCCCATTAAATAATAATATTTTAATTATATGTCATTGTTTAGTGAAACTCGGTATTGTGTACAACACAAGCTATCGAGGAAGGTCGCTTTTTCATGTAACACAAGCCAAGGCGGTGTTGCGTGAAGTGAAATATTCCTTTTGTGTTGGATATATGATGATTAAAAAAATTTCATTTAAGAAAATCTATACTCAATGTTTAGTGAAATGAATTCTTTCAAAAGAACATGAAATTGTGAGCAACACAACACATGAATAGTGTTGTGTATACTGCAATATAATATTTTGTTACCTATAGCACAAGATAATATTAGTGCAGCTCAAAACAACAGTCATAAAAAAAATTCTGAATAATCAATCTCATGAAATCTCGGGGTGTTACATTCTACCCCCCAAAAAACGAATTTATCCCTTGAAATTCACTAGTGTTATAAATGGTATTTTACATGAAATTTTCATTCATAGAAACCAACTTAAAAAAAGGATAACTTAAACTTAATTTTAAAAATAAATTTTATAAAAAAACAATAACCCAAGTTAACTCATCATTGGGTTTTTATAAAGGAGAACATAGGAGAGAAGTGAACACATGGAAATAGAAGAGAAAAAAAACCATCATGTTCTAATAGGTAGTGATAGAGAATTAGGTTTGGAGAAATTTAACTACCAGAGAGCCATAATTTTGTGATGATTTATGAGACCATCTGATTTATTGGGTAAGAAATTACTAGGAAACAATTTTCAGTTTTCATGATCTTTTCCCTAAAGTTGAAGAATTTTTCCAAAGAATAAATAATTAATCGATTTTGCTACAATATCACCATTGTTCATGAATTGGAAATATTTCACTTCATCTCTTAAAGAAATGATATTGAATTTTTCATTTGTGAAATGTTAGAAGATCATATGATAGAATGATAGCTCATTCCATATGTCTCCACAAAATTGTTAGAACAGGTGATAAGCAGAATTCCACCTATAGTGAGATAATACATTAATCTGAAAAACCTAAAACAGAAAATAAATTATACTATCCATAAATGGATAACATTACAATCCTTCCAAAAACTGAAAAAATAAAAATTTAGAAGGAGGTGAACTAAATCGAATTAACATTTTTCTCCAATATCTCATTTGGCAGTTCTTGGTTGTCACATTCCAAAAATGTTTATACCTTAATCATGTATTCTCTTGAAATATGATAATAACCTAAATTACCATAGAACCTTAGTGAAAACATTAATTCTATCACAATTAAATCTTTTTACAAACAAAATATACCTAAATTCTGTATACTCAAACCATGATATCACTTTTTCTTTTTATCAGTAATGAGCTCATTAATACTATCGAACTTATTATTTTCTCCTTATCCCTTCATTATGCACATATCATCTGCTTTCCAAAAAATATTTCATTCAATTTTCATGGTTACGAGAATTATTAAATTATGGGAAACCATAATAGACCAATACATAGATATTCTAATATTCCATAATACTATAAATAAGATTCCACAACAAAATTTTGAAGTCTCATTGCATAAAAACTTAATCATTCCACCACTCTGTTGTCATACTCGACATCACCAATAATGATCACATGTGACTTCCCTTTATAATTTTCCATAATTTATTTTTTATGTTGATCCTCAATAACACTTGTATTAGGGAATTGGTAAGCATAATTCCACATTACCTTCACTAATAGCATTGAAGTGTTGGTGGTGTGTTCTCTGTAATCTTTTCCCCGTTCACATCATTAGAAACCTTTTTCCCATTACTTCGGTACTCAACTACTCTATGACCTTATTTTTCATACATGAAACACTTTATAGTCCTTTTAAGACAATATCTACCATGATTCTTTACACACATTGATCATAAAGAAATATTTATCTTCTTTACACCATGGTTTTTAGATTTTCCCTTGATCTCCGTTATTCGTTTCATATCAATACCATGAGATGGATATGTAACACCAACTTCAAGTTCTACCATGATAGCACAACTCACTATCTCATCATAGCAACTGAAGTCTCTTATAGCTAATTCCATTTGAAGACATGGTTTTATGCCACTGAAGAATCGATCAAATTTACTTTTTGGTTGGATGATAAATCCACATGAATACCTTAAAATTCCTGAAAAATTTCCCTCACATATACCAAAATATTAATAATCCTTTTTTATATTCTCAAGGAACTCCTTTTCCACATTTTTTGAAGAATAAATAGGATGTACTTATAAAAAATAAGTTCTTTAACTCATCCCATTCCAAGGATTCAACTTCATCTTGTTGCCTTGAATTCTTAATTAGAGTCCACCATTGTTCCGCTTCACCTTTTAAATGATAGACAACCAAAATGAAATTATCATTTTCTGAACTGTGCAGGATAAAAAATATCTTTTCAATGATACTGATGCTTTATTCATCAACAAGTGGATCACAATACCCATTGAAAGAAGGAGGATGTTGCCTCAATAAGGACTCAATAAAATGGTGTTCCCTTCTATGCTCATTTGGGAGTCCAGAATGATTCATTGTGTGTGTAAGTATAGAATTAAGATTTTTCACTCCATATATGATAACATTTGGTTGTTTAGGAGGAAAATCATTACATTACCCAGTGTATTGATCATTAACATGATTCCTTCGGGTTCCATCCATCTACTAAAACCCAAAAAATAGCGTGAGAGTCAAAAATCATACTTAGAAAACATCATATTCAAGGAGGGGTACTTTGAATCATAGGTTATTCATGATCATTATGATAATTATATGACTATAACCTATACATATACATAACCTTTGGTACATCTCTAGACATACCTTATAAATATCTTTAGAGATCTCACTAAAGTTTTAACCTCCTAGTTTCCAAAGGTTGACTAAACCTTCGCTCTGATACCAACTATAGAGACCCAATATTGATGTACATGGACATTACATTACTTTTTTGAAATTCATAATACATGAAAAAAATAGGTGCCAAAAGACCAAATTAGTTTAGTGTGTTTAGAAAGTTTGAACATGATCTTCTAATCATGGTGAAAGATCATCAATATCTCCCATAAAGATCTTCCCACAATTTTTCTACCTAAAACCTTTCTTTATATCCTGGGGAAAAGAAAAAAAAGGGTGAGCTAAAATTTTCAATAAGGGTAAACATGGAGAACATATAATAAACTATAAAAATTTGAACATAAAACATGAACATAAATTTTAAACATCAAAATCTTGAGCAATGACATAAATCATGGAAGTACATCAGTCATGGATCATAAAGGAACATTAGCAATGATAGAATAGAATTGGCATAAAACATGTAATTGTGGAAAAATAACAAGCACATCTTATGATCACCATTTTAGCAATTCATTGCTTCCAAGACCATCATGGTGGACGAAGTACATTACTGAACCGGGTTTACTTGTCATTCCAGCCTTGTATTACTAAACCAGATTTACTTGTTGTTCTATCCATGTCTATATCATGAGATATAAATATTTACCCAATTATTTGGTGGGAGATATAGGTACCACTCATCACATAATAAAATCTCTGTTACATGTTCCACAAAAACATAAATAGTTCATCATATCATAACCCCTGAAATAAAATGGGATTCTTAAACATCATGTCACCATAACATAATCGATATAAGATAATGGACTTCATAAAAAATTCCATCATAAAATAAATCAAAAAAAATGAAATAATATGGATATAAACATAACCCTATTTCATATTATATGGAAAATAATTTTGATAAAGCACTTGAACTTAGATCTTGAAGAAAATATCATTTCTTCTACAAAAACATTTTCATTTCTCAAAATTCCACGCAATTTTAAAAGAAATTAATTTAGTTTAAAATAAACATGAAATAGTGGAGAGGAATATTCAGGGAAATAAGGTTTCTTGAATCCATAATAATATATTCATTCTATATAATGTAAACAAAAACATTCCCCTTGTACATTTTCATGAAAAGTTAAAAAAGTACCTCGTATGGTAAAAAAAGAAAGATTTCTTCCATACCATGTACTAAAAGTAAAAAATGGGTAGAAATGATATTAAACATATATGGAATAATAGTAAACATTTTATGAAAACAATTTTAGAAAACATGGACATGGATGATAAATATAACCCCAGTAAATACTTATGTATTATAAATCCTGGATAAAAATGATATTGGAAAATTATCCCTTACCTTAGGTCCGATTTCTTCTATATGTGTCTGAAACTCATGTATAGTGGGTTTAAAAATATTATTAACTTGTAAAATAACCACAATAATATTTATGTTATCGTATATGATTCACATACACTTTATATTACCTGTTCATTTGTGAATTCCATGTCAACGAAACTATTCAGGTAATAATCGTTTCATTTATCGTACGTGTTTGGACTTTTTATTCTCGATATTATTACATTGATAATGATTTAATTGTTTCCAGAATTTAAAACATGATTTATATATCATATATATTCAATATATAAATATATATAATACATCGACAAATGTAATGGAACACGTCGTTCATGGAGATGGTAGGTCGTACGTACACATGAACGCTATATCAGCTACGTTATAAAATTGAATTGATGTAAGTAAATGACACACATAAATATATAGATAGATAAATCCAGTATAATTATTATGTCATATGTTTCATTATTATTTATTATATATACTTAATAATCATTCTTGAATGGCTAATCATGGAGAATGAATCTCATCGTATCATGGAGACAGTAAGCCGTACGTACGCACGAGCGATGATATCGTTCCCATAGTGTTGAATGGTATTGAATTGGATAGTGTATCATATCTAATAATTAGTATAATGTTATAATGATCATATATAGTTATTATTTCTACCATTATACCCATCCTAGTAAGGTGGCATTGAAAAATAGATTACACCACAGCATGGAGATTGTAATCTGTACGCACGCACGTGTCATGATTTTGTTTTTCGTGGGATGGATTGAAGGTGAAATAGGGTTGTATCATATTTATAATAACATATAAGTATATGAGTGATACTGATGTTATTACTTTATAGTGAAACACCTAAATAAGAGGAAGTATAATAATAAATAAATTTGAAGGAATCGGTAACAGAGATTACCTCTTCCTCAATGTGCGTCCTTGATACTTCCTCTTAGGGAACAAGAGTTGGTCTTTGGAGAAGACCAGAACCTCTCAAATGTTACTAAGGATGTTTTTAAGAGTAATGGGATGGTTGTTTTATCTATAAGGCTCAAAATTAAGTAAATATGAGAGGTAGGAGGTTCCCTTTTATATGATAGGACATGGGCACTTTTGGAAAATCTCAAACATATTATTTTACAATAAAATCAAAACCTACACAAAAACCACCATAGATTCCCGAATTCAAAGATGATATGATATAGGGTTGTAATATCCTCAACAAATTTTTTTTGGCCAACTTATTTTGTCATTTTTAATATTATGTTTTTAATTGACCCTTAGTTATTCTATTAATGATTAATTTTTGTAATTACATTCTAAATATTTAATGGAAATGAATATTTACTTATGTGGTGTTAATTGACCATAAATTTATACATTATGATAATTTAGACCTTATAATAATCACTTTTAAATTTTAAAATATTAGTACTAGTTTTAAATTTTTTAATAAAATTTTACATTTATAAAATATCAATAGTGTAAATTTTGGACACTATTCATTCATTAAACTTTAAATAAAATTCTCACAATAGATAAATTCGATCCAAAAAATTTTATACACTCCTAAAATGTCATAGTTAACAATAAAATTCACATATGATATTACTTTTAAAAATGTTAAAACCAATTAATAGATATTTATATTAATAAAATAATAACCACATCATAAATGTGACATCATTAACGGAAATTATTCTGTCTCTAAAAATTATAAATACATTTTTATGGTGTGGGTAATTCTTTTATATTTTCAGAGACTATCTATAGTATATTTTATCTCCTAGTTATCTATATATTAAAATTAATACACTTATATCAAAAGGATTTATGACACTTTATCCATTTCATTAGTTGTTATTACATTAATGTCATTTTCATAGTTAAGTGGCAATAATGTGATTCCATTTTGAACAACAGAAGATAATCCTCGAATTTAATCATACAAAAGGATTTTTGTAGGTGTTAAAATAATTTTATAATATTATTTTTACCCTTAATTACCCGATTCATTATTATCCATGGTAATAAAAATAATTACCAAAGTTACAATTCATAATGACAAAAAATAAAATTAGTCTATTAACATAATTTGGACCTAATGATTCCTATTATGAAATCCATTTTTCAAAATTCAAAACACAGAAGTTGCAGTAATGAATTTAAAATTAATCATGTTGTTGAGAAATGGTTTTTAAAAATTAAAACCTTACCAAAGATTGAAATGTTTTCACCTGTGAATTCAATGTAAAATTAATATTAATGACATAAATTATATTAAATGGAAAAAATATTCTATTTATAAATTTGAACCATTCAATTTTTTAATTTAACCATATAAATTATCTTGATGAAAAAAGATATTTTTACGTAATATTTTGCCTATTTTTACTATTCATCAAAATATGAAAATTATCAGTGAAATATCAAAAATTTATACAACATAAGTTTTTATTTCCGGATTCAAAAGAAGAATTTTATTTTTTCAAATTTAAATTTTAAACATTTCAAAAACTATATTTAATGTCGGTGCACCATCCAAAGGTAGCAAGACTGCATTTTTGAAAAAATAATAATTTTTTTGAATAATTGATTTGGTTCTCGTACCGCGTTTTAGAAAATATGTAATTTGAATGATAATATTATAAAATTAAAAATGTAGTTAATACTATTCATAACAGCTAGTTTGTATCTCATTAAATAATCATATTTTAATAACAAATCATTGATTAGTGAAACTCGGTATTGCGTACAACGCAAGCTATCGAGGAAGGTTGCTTTTACATGTAACGCAAGCCAATTCAGTGTTGCGTGTAATAAATGATTACTTTGGTGTTGTGTATATCATAATCATAACATATTTCATTTAACACAATCTATACTCAGTGTTTCATGAAATCAATTCTATCAAAATAACTTGAAATTGTGTGCACATAGGACAAGAATAGTGTTGTGTATACTGTAAGCTAATACGATGTTGCGTATAACGCAAGCTAATCTTGGTGTAGTGTATTGCGCAAGATAATCATGTTGTAGCTTAAAAGACATGAAAAAAATAAATTAAAAATAATTTATCTCATAAAATCTCAGTTTTTTACACGAACCACGAAACACGCTATACAGATCATGGGGGAAAATGTTTTGTCGGAGGAGAATAGTTCAGGGGGGGATTAAATGTCTTGGGAGACATGTCATTTTGGAAAATGGAGGTGTAAATTTGATGAGATGAAAAGGGTTTTCATTTGTGGAAGAGATTGGCTTCTGTAAGGGATCAAAGTGATATGTGGACCACAAAGCATAGTTTGCAGTGAAGCCTGTACCACATAGATGTTTTTGGGTAAAACATATTATCAGAATTTTTGGATCTACTTTCCTATATGAGGAACCGTACAAATATCATTAATAAAAATCATATTTTCAATTGAAAACATCTTCAATCCATGAATAATTCATAAAAGTCTGATGTAGTTCACAAGGGATGATTCCATGAAGGGGAGGAGGTTCACGAGGGAGGATTACCTGAAAGCAGAAGAGTTTTGTAAAGACAATCCACAGAAGGGGATTTGTGGGGAACTGTATCCTATGAAGGAAAAGTGTCTAAAGAGTTAAAGAAATCTGTGGGGAATTAGCTAACCATGAAGGAGAGCCATTATTTAGAAGACGAATCTGTCCAAGAAGTAGGGAGGGTTCATGGATGAGGTAGTGGTCTATGAATAATTCACACCATGCGGTGCAAGGTCGTTCGTGGAGGACTCAATGAAGTTCATGAAGGGACTAAAATTGCTTGTGAAATTAATTAACTCATAATAATAGTACATGGAAAAGCTTACTTAATCTATGGGTGAAAACATGACATCAACATAGATTCTATCTACAGTTGAGGATGTGTGTGCACATGAAAATGAAGGGACGAACATGTCCATAAACTATGATTTGATCCCTTCTAGGAGCGGTGAGAAAAAGAAGAAGAAGACAATCATTTGTTCCTATGGTAGTGATCTATATAAAGGGATATAGGGAGTGACCCATGGTAAAGAGTTGAGCTAACACTAAACCTTGTAAAATAATTGGGCCTCAACATTAAAGTGATCTATCAAGAACCATTTAATTTAGAAATTAGGAATAATGGATTTGGTATATCATCACATTGACGTTGTATTCTCCTTGTATATAGTCCAATGAGGGAAAACCATGTAAAATTGTTGTGTCTCATGCATTATTTTAATTCTATTTATACGTTTCAATGTTAAAGAGAAAGAAGGGTGTTTATTTAACAATGAAACAAGATATGAAGGGGAAGTTATTTAAATCTGACATTCCATGATTACCCCCCCCCATCAAGGTATTTACCTAATTGGGATAATAATGATAATATAGATGACAATTACCTTCATAATGTATATAATTTAATAGATGTGGCATCTCTGAAAACACTTATTACTCGATATGTTTTTCCTTCATGTTAATCATTCATTACACCATTAATAAAAATGGAAATTAAATACAATCTTGATATAATTGTTTTTAAATATCACCATATAGAATCCCAATTATATATTCATTACCAATTTATTTTAGTTCAATATCTAAAATAATTTCACCAGTTTGATCAGACATATCATCTTGAAAATCATCATCATTAATGGATCCAAAATTCATTTCAGTTTTACCATGAAAAATCCAAGGGCTTTAATATAAACTATTGTAAATACACTCTATACGAATGCACCTATACTAATGGTTTGAAAACCCCCTTGGAATAAGGGCCTTATACCAATGGTTTTCACAAACCATTGGAATATGGATATTTAGATATAGGTTTTCCAATTGGTTCAGACAACTATTGGTATAAGACCTCCCTATCCCAATGGTTTCAGAAAATGATTGTGATAGGGCCCTTTCTAAAAAGTTATCCAAAAAGGTTTTTAATTTTTTTGGGAAACATGACTCTAAATACTCAGTATCCCTCCACATTCCCCCTCCACCAGCATGTTCCCCTAAACCGAAGCTCCCCTCTTCCCCATCATGAAAACTGTCTTCCCAGAGTTCAATCCACCTTGATTCAATCCATTTTTTGTTGTACATATTCTAATCGTTATGTGATAACTTAGTTATAATGTCATGCATCAATTTTTTTGTTTTTCATTTATTCGTCCAATCATGCAATCCATTCTTCCCAACTGGGGATTCATATTCAAGTCATTTTTTGTTCTTCCACTTCAAATCGGTAATATATAACTAAGTTATTTGTTCTTCCTCCATTTAGTTTGTTTTTTCTCATTTGTATTAATTTTAAGATAGGGTTTTTATGTTTTTGGTTTTGATCAATAATTGAGATGCTTGATGTCTTTTACCTCCCTTGAATCTGGTTTTTTTGTTAATCCATATATAGATTGAGTCTCCTAGTAACAATTATTACTGTTGTTATCCATTTTGTTATAGTTTCTCATGAGACCTTTTTTAAATCATCATAAATTATATATGCTTATGGGGTTTAATATTATCTTATTATTCTAGGATGTCTAAGGAGATGAATCACATTATAATTGAAGGGTTTTCTCTATATTTTCAAGGTTGGATGGCCACATAAATTTTCTCAAAATAGAAATTCATTTTTATTGTTGGTATAATGGTTATATTTGGATTTTGGGTTTCTATGATAAGAAATTGTGTCAATATGGCCACATATTAAAAGTATGAGTAAGTGATACTTCATAGAAACATAAAATATAATTCATTTATGGTAAATATTTATTCTCTTTGTGTTCCATAATATTTCAAGTCGTGGGGGATGCCAATAATTGGAATTGGAACTCATAGAGGGTTCCTATCACAAATTGGTTCTTATATCACATTGAGAGGTAAAACAATTTGGTGTTCTGAAATTCAATATTGACTAAATAATATGTGAATTTTATGTATGAATAGTGTTTATAGGATAATAAAGAATTAGAGAAACTAATGTTTTTAATGTATTTTGGATTCAAATGATCTAACATTAACTATTTAAATTCTAATCCCAAATATATAGAAATCAATTATAGACACATTACCTTTCATAAAGAGTAAAAACTCATTACAACATTTCGTTTTCGAAATACGATTCACAAACCCAAATAAAAAAGGATCATAAATAAAAAATAAGGGAACAAGGTATAACCATATCATATGACACGAGTCTTCATAATATGATGGAAATAGTGGGTGGATGATTTTGTCAAGTGATACACTAATGATTGAAAATGTATTTAATGATATATACATGATATATTATTATTTGAATAAAGATTTAATTTGATTGGATCTATAATAATTTTCAAATCATGATAATATTATTTTTTATACATTTTATTGCATTTTGGGTTTTATTGTGAAATGAGTTGGAAAAAATGTAGTGCTAATAAGGGATGTTTCATAGTTTGGATATAAGGACATTGCCCACCAATATGGCCTTTATAAAATGATTTTCCATAGAATCCACTATGTTTCACAAAATCTAAAAATATATTTCTTTTTTATGACCCCCAAAATAAACTAAATAGAAATGAACTAATCAGACCCTATGAAAACTAAATTATAACTGGCCTCACTACACATGAAAAATAAATGAACATAACCTATCATGCCTATTTACTAATACTGAATCAAAATAACAAGTCCCATCTATATCATAATCAAACCTACTTGACCAAACCAACTAAATTTTATTGAAATGAATTAATTTGATCAAAGATGAATCGAGTAGATCCAAACAACACTAAATTTGATCAATAAAAAATATAATAAATAAATTAAATAAATAAATCCTAAATAAAAGATATTATACAGTAATGATAAAAAATTAATTCAAATGAACAATTCTCAATTACATTCCAAAACATGTCTATATAGTATTTTTATTTCCTTCATATTATGATTCACATGTGGAGTAGTTTTTCAATTATGATTTTATATAAAGTGAACAATTCTCATTTAATTAAATATATTTTCAATTAAACATCAATATTATTTAATATATTTCATGAAATAAATTATTACAATTTTTAGAGAAGGGATAGAAGATAGATGTAGGAAACCGATAATATCACAATTGATTTTCCAAACAATTCGGAGATATTTTTAGATTTTTCAATTGACAATGCTTCAGTAGAGATCATATACACTACCCATGAAATAATTGTGTCAGAAGACCATGGTTGGTCCTTAATGAAGTTATCTAATATATACCAATATATGGAATTAAAAAAAATACAATGTGTGGTACCACAATGGGGAGAAAATGGAATATTAAAATGACAATGATCCAAATGAGATGTCTTGATTAGAGAATTCGTTATGTGAAACATTTCCATTTATTTATCATCATGTGAAGGAAAGGATGTCGACTCAAGAAGTTTTTGATATGATCACACATGATGCATCTAATTAAAATGATGATGTTGATAAAGTGAAAAAAATTGAATGATGTTTCTATGACTCCAATATATCGACGATATGGTAGAATGAAAACGCTATAATTTTTTATCCGATTATTTCATAGGAAAAATATGTATGGGATTTATAAATCTACCATCGAATAAATTTTGACATTATTGAATGAATTAATTCCATATTATGTAGAGACTCTTTAAAACCACAATATGGAATAGAATTCAGTTGAAGAAATTGGATTTTCAAAAAATAAAATTCATGATTTCTTGAAAGATTGCAGCTTATTCTCAAAAAAACTATTGAATGAAATGGTTTTATAAGATTTGTAAAATTACTATGTAATGCCAAATATAATGCAACACTATATCGTGTTCCACATAATGTAATGTAGCACTTTCCATTGATCCCTAGACTCCATAATTTTTTCATGTCTAATGAAATATAAAAAAAAATGTGATAGAATAACACCGTGAAAATGAAGAATAATTAAGTGTTGTATCACCATGTAGATGGATTTTAATGGAATAAGTTTGATGCTCAATATCCTAATTTTTTAGCTGATGTGTGTAATGTGAGGTTGGGTATTTCATGTGATTGTTTAAATCTATTTGTTAAGAATCATACTTCACACAACACATGGATTGTTTTCATACACATTTATAACACCCCGTCATGGTTGTGTATGAAAAAATAATTCACATTCATGAGTATACTCATATCTGGACCTTCTGATCCTCAAAATGATATGGACTTATACATGAAACCTTTAATAAAAGAGTTTAAACTTTAATGGGATGTGGGTGTGTGCACATTCATTGACTATTCTGAAGACATATTTCAGTTGCGTGTTGATCTTATGAGGATGATCAATGATTTTTATACTTATTTAATGATATATGGATTGAGAAAAAATGGAAAACTATCATTTCATATTTATATGATGAACACTTGATCCATAATACTCAAATATCACTATAGTTTTTAGGGGACATCAATGATTCTTTTCAATGGACCATCCATATAGAAATAATCATCGAAGATGTAACGAACCAATTATGGTCACCAGCACAACCGAAAACACACCCAAGCCATGAAAATACCCAAAGGGAGTTCCTGATCCCCACAGGCTAGAACAAGTGCCTGGGTATCATCAAATGCTATTTGGGAACGATTTACCCGATTTTATAAACACTAAACAACAAATGAACTCAATAAAACGAATCTGGATTTTTCATCTAAAACCATCTTCTACAAACTTTCAGAACTGAATTACATGATTTGAAACAATATAAAAAGTCCATTAGAAAGTTAAAAACCCAAAAATTGATAGTCAAGAACCCTCATGGAACGGGGAACCGCCCTCAATCCATCTCCACAAGACTTCATCCCCCATGGACCAGCTAGAAACCCGAACCATTATAACTAAAAATTGTACCCAACCTATGAAAAAAAAATTACCAACTCTACTTACACGCAAGGGTGTAAGTAGGGTTTTATTCAATTCCCAGTAGGATATCACCACTAAGATATTCCATGCGATAAACATTCAAAGACAAAGCATGCAAGTTTTCAAAAACATATAATTTCTAGTTACAATTTCTAAAAGATGCAACTTAAAAAAATAAGCTTTCAAGTGTTATAATTTAAAGAATAAACAATTTTAAAATAAATTCCAAAGATACTGAATTTTCAAGATAAATATATCATATTCTGATAGTAAGTATAATGGATCTAATGATCACATGCAATATGAATTAACCGCTAGGAACTAGCTCGTTGTGGGTCCCTGGAACCTCGTATCTCGGTGAGAGTAACCATCGTAAATATCCATTATCGTAGGAAATACACTAGTAGGGAACATACCTATAACCTAGTGGTCCCCAATAATCAATATAATTGTTTAGTTACAGTTGTAAGCATCAATCTTTCTATGTGAAACTAAGGCCAAAACCCACGAATTAACTAGCATAATAGTACATGTCAACCCACCTAGATACCCGGGATTTCCCCTTTGAGGTCAACAAGTTAAACAAATCAATAAATATAATTTTCACATGAAAATATCCCTTCCTCATCTAAAATTCTCCAAAAACACACATTTATACCACACAAGTAACAAAATATCACTTTTTATTCAAATTGATTTGAAATCTGACTCACACCAAAAATAGCCCACAACACTTTTCAAATATCTTTAACACTTCCACAAATCTATTAAACAATTTTATAAAACCATTAAAATATATTAAAACTCACATAAAATCCTACTCACATGTTACATAATACCCTTTTAATAACCAAAATCTATTTTTCACATCACACTCACACAAAACATCCCACATCACTTTCACATCTCTTACACACTTTAGTAAATCCTTCAAACAGTTTTATAAAACATTTCCAAGGTGGAAAACATCACAACACATCCACTTACACGTTTAAGATATACAATTTCAAAATATACACACTCTAAAATAGTTTCCCAATATTGTTTCACCTCTTACATAAATCATGAAATCATTCAAATCTTTTGTAAAATAATTCTAAAGATTATATCCATTGGTTTCTCATAAAACCCATTTGAAAACCATATTTCAATAACAAAAACACACCAAAACACTACCAATGTATTATTTTCATCCCTATATACATTTATAAATCCACTTTCAAGTGTTATAAAATCACCTTCAATAATACCACAAAAGATACAAATGAAAACAATCATTTTCAGAAAATGCTCTCAAGAAGTATAAAAAAGATTTACAAATCAAACTTATTATAAAACCATATTTTTAGGCCCACATGACACTAATTAATTACCTAACCATAATTTTAAGTCCAAAAAAGGTTTATTAAAAAAATTCCATAAGTTAATAAATACACCAAAATAATACCCCATGAGTTACACATGAAAACACCCAATTTCAATTTAAAAAACAACTATAAAATTTAACACTTAACCAAATCAATCATAAACATTTTTCACAACACACCCAACATATTAGAAATATAAAAAATGAGTAAATACAGCAGACTAACTTATCAATAATGGTTTACACATGGAAGCACCTACCTTTTGAGTCAAAACCCATGAATCTTGGTGTGAAACCTCAACAACACCTCGTCCACACCACAAGGAAGTGAAAACTAACCCTAAACCATAATATTTCACCAAATATACCCTAAATCCAACCCTAATTATTAATAATATCTTATGTAAACACTACAAATTCATGAGAGAGGGAGGGAACCCTAAGGATAAGGAAGGAATTGAAGAGTAAAACACATACCCAAAATAATCTTGCAACAAACAACCCACAATCCACTAGTATCTGAATTTTAAAATCGTAAACAATTTAATAGAGGTTCTAAAATGGATTAGGATATAATTTAGTAACTAGAATGGGGTAAAAGAGTACAAATAGATGGAGTTATAAAAGGAGAAATTTACCTCTTCAAATCTGGCCGATTTGTGAAATCCCGAAGTGTTTCTCGCAATTTCGCAATTCTATTTAGCTCCAAATTGGGGGAGCCGAGAAGGGGTATCTCTTAAGGTACGTGGGATCTTGTGAGAGTTGGAATCACCAAAAAAACATAAATATAGAATTATTTATTAAAAAATTAAAAAATATATTTAATGTAGAAAATTGGCTTTCGGGCAGGCCCAATCCCTTAAATAAAAACCCATATCCACCATGATTTTGGATTCCTAAATGGTCCGAATTAATGTTTTGGTGTTAATAGGTCAGGGGATGACATGTAGGATTGTAATGGAAGAAATATGTTTAAAATTAAGGAGTTATAAAATAATCTAATTTTTTTTAAATCTGGAATTGGGCTCATGGTTTGGCCTAATTCATGAAAACTCACCCATTCCTCAATAATAGCTTGGGAACCCCCCAAAAAGCATGAATGGAAATTAAATGAAATATAACTTTAAAATAAGTCATTTATGTGACATAATATTTTACAATACCATGGTTTCTAATGATCAAACTCAACCTATGTCTCGAAATGATGTGGTTAATGAATAGAAAGATTTCATTTTTTCATTTATGGAGGGTAAAATGAAATATAGAGAGAGGAAGAATGTTTTAATTGATAACTATTATAATTAGAATAAGATGAGTTTATTCTTTGAGTTTATTTATTAGTTAACCAATTTTTTTGTCATTTCTTAGATGTAATGTAAATTGAACAAAATATATGTGAAAATGTTTCTTTTTTTATTATAAATTTCAATGAAAAGACAAAAGATGATTTGAGATCTTAGTGTGATGTGGTGGATTGGGGTATCAGACTATAATTTCATCATGTTTGTATCAGTGAAAAGAAAAGTAACGTTACACAGGCATCTTTTGTGACAAAAATAGAAGAAAAAATATAAATTTATAGAATATGTTGAACCTATTAATATTTCTAATGGGTATTCCAAAAACATATCAAAATAGGTTAATCGAAGAGGGTTGATGATGATATATTTGAAGACTCACAATTATCATATCATTCTTCCTGAGTTTTTAATCTAACAATATGAAATATATTTTACAATAATATAATGGGGTTAGTTATTTGGGTGTGCCATTTGTTTAGAGATCTTTGTGCTATGTAGTTTTCTATGTAATTTGTGAAAAAAATGATTGAAGATACACCATTAATTTTGTGTGAGTTAGAGAAAATATTTCCTCCATAATTTTTCACATACATGTTGTGTTTGACTATCCATATTCCAACCAAAATACAATTAAAATGACTTACTACTTTTTATTGGATTTATCCAACTGAACGAAATATGTTCACATTGAAATCTTATATCCAGAACAGGAATCATCCCATAGTTTCTATAGTGAAATGTTCCTTGGATCAAGAATGTATAGATTTCTACTCAATGTATTTTTCTAATCTTACTATGAGAATGAAAAGACCAGTACGAAATAAAAAAATAGTATGAGAAAATAGAATATTTTTTTCCATCACTTTCTCAAACAGGTGGAATTCCAAAATAATATAGATTGGCAACATTAAGTATTGAATAACAATTGAGGGCACACCACACAGTGTTGTTAAACTATTATTTGTTCTATGACTAAATGAAATAAATTAATTTATCATTAATATCTTATCTCATCTATTTTAAGTTATCATGTCTATTAATATATTTCTATTTTTATCTATTTGTACCATAATTAGATGATAACTATAATGCACCGTTATTTTTCACTGATAATGAGAGATACATTGAAAAGAAATGAGTTTTTAGCTTGCTTGGAATTGATGGTAGAAATATTACTCTAATAAATAAATAAAATCAATATTTAACTAAGATTAATATTTTTTATATTTTAGGTATCGAGTATTATTACTGACTCTGCCTCTCAAGAAATAAGATCTTTGGATTTTGGTTCTAATACAATGGTTTGTGAATGTAAATCAATTGTTATCAATGGGTATAGATTTATTATAACTGAATAGGAAAATAACATGAGTACACAACATGGTGGTGTTATGACATCTACCAAACTAGACAATTATACCAATACATCATATAATAGACATCATTTTTAAAATTTATCTAACTGTGGAGTCATTTAAATAATAATAATATTGGATTATTACTCTCATGGTCGAGTCACTATGATGAAATGATAGTTTTTTGATTCGATAAAGATATATGGAACCTTTATTGATGATTGTGGATTTCTAATTATTGACATGACTCTCACTCTTGCAATATATGAACCATGTGTATTGGAATAAATAACAAAATATGTTTTTTATGTCCAATATCATCTTTGACCAAAATTGGGTGTAATTATAGAAGTAATTCCAAAAAAAAATTGATGAGGGGTTCAATAGAATTGACACCATCCCTAATTCCATTCTCCCAAATCCATTTATTACTTATGATGAGCCCAATAGCTTAATTTTTAGAGTTGATTGTTATCCTGATGCTGTGTTGGGAAATATATAGAACCATATACCCATGTTCTTAGCTCATCTGGTTTTCCTAGACTTGGGTTATTATGGTGGGTACTATTAAAAATAATTTAATAATGATTACATATATTTTTTATTTGACTTGACCATAATGTTCATGTTCAATAAATATTAATTATAGTTTTATTTGAGGTACATTTTCTAATATTGAATTGAACTATGTTCATACCTACAAAAAAAAACACAACTAAAAAAATTAAATTATAATTATAAACAAGGGGAATTGAATTGAAAATATTAATCATATAGATATAAAAATCAATAGAAATGAAAATAATGACCTGACAAAGAATTACTAAATTACCTAAACAAATATATGAACCAAATTAACAGATAAAAATCAATCATTTCTCATTTTATTTGGGTTTCACATTAGTTACACATTTCAAATTTATTCTATATTGGTTTTCAAATGAAGGAAATGAAACCTATTGAGGATCGGTGAATAAAAAGGATGACAGACAACAATAGTTGAATGAATGAGATGAGAATTCTTTCATTAGTTCATTTTGTAAGTATTTTATTCCATATATGTATATATAACATACAATGTCATGTGATTATTATTTTTAAACATTTATTAACGATCCACCACTTAGACTCCAGTTATTTGATGAGAAACCAAGTAGTGGTCCCTATACTGAGGCCAGTGGTATGCGGGGACATGGGTAAGAGATATAGGAACTCCAATAAGCATACCCGATTAGAACCTTCCCCTCCAACTAATGTACCATCTTCAACACATTCTGAGCCCATTGTGTCATTAGAAACAAATTTGATATTTAGGCCTCCCATGTTTTCACTGTCCTTTACATATAATCATCTTCATACATCATTAATTTATATGATGAAGATTCCCCCTAATCACCAATATCATGGATTTCGCCATCTATCAATCCCATCTTTTTTACCATATACTTCTTTCTTTACGAGCATCTACATTCATTCTTCGACTCCCACTCTTACTTAGTTAGTGCCTATAAAGCATACAATGGGACCCACTCCACCTGTATAGGGTGATGTTCCTTTAGTGCCTATGGATCCAGCGATGCCCATTGATCAGACTTTTGTTGGTATATTTCATAACCCTAATTAATATTTTAACATAATTTATTTTCATTATAACATGTATTGATATATTACTATTTTTATTCTATAAAATCTACATCTATTGATAGGCTTCAAGGGAGTACATGCATGTGTACGATGTGGATTAGCCCAATGATGTTGGTGGTGGACTATAACAAATAAAAACAAATGATCAATAAAATAGGGAAGCGATGTCGGAGTGTTTTGGTGGTAATTTCCAAATTCTTTGACATATTCACGTCATCCCACTCTCATGGAGCCAGTTTCCAAAAAAATTGGGATAATTCTTTGGAAATAATATCGGTAAAAATATATTAGATTTAATGTAATATTATTTTTGTGATTATATGAATTAATATATTTGTGTCAGCTTCTTATTAATTTTCCAGATGGTGAGGGTGCATGACCGGTAGGTCAAATTGAATTAGTAGTGTTTTTGGAGAGCCTATAAGCACGAGTTGTATATTGGATTGAATAATAGAGTTGGAACTTAGTCATAGGTGGTAACTGTCAGGGATGATTGTCTGATAGAACAATATCGACAAATGATTACTCATGGGAGGACTACTATGTATAATTCATTAATCACATTTTATGTTTTTAAATGAAAGTTTTCATGTTTTTCATTAACACTATCTTTAATATTATTGGATTTTATTTGTAAATCATCCAGAAAAAATCTAAATATATTGATGTAAAAAAATAACTCCACAATTTGGGGCGTACTATGATGTCAGATCATGAGAGAAAGCAGGTATGATAGTCGTTTACAATTTTTCTTTAGCACTTTCACTTTCTATTGTTTCCTCCCTAATTAATTCAATTTCTAATGTTTTGATAAATTTTAGTTATGAAATTAATTATTGGTAACCTATTTTCAATTATGATTTTTTACATTCAATGTCATTTTAGAGTGAGGTATTGAATATTAAAGGACATGTTCCTTGAGAAAAATAGTTTTTCTCGAGTAGAAAGAAAAAATATGGAAGTTCAGTTAAAAAACTGACAGGGATATTTTTTTATGTTTTATATTATTAATTTTAAATTTCAATATCGATTTTATAAAATAAATACATAATTTATATTTTTTATAGGCCACTTTTGAGGCCCTTGATTACAAAGAACCTGAAGATTTTGGGCCAAATGATCACATACATCAGGTTTTGGGAGATGAGAACATTGTTAGAGTACGATTCCAACTTGGGAAGAGTATAGTACAGGAAAGGTATTGGAAATATTCAATTACCAGTTGTAGTACCACCATGTTAAAAAAGGTTAAGGCATGTGGAAAATAGGCTGAAAAAGGGTTACACATGTGGAAGAATGGATTGAAAGGGAAAACACTAAATTTGTGAGACTAATGAATGTTTTATGCCCATAACATCCACTAGAAACCCAAAAATCTTGTGATTAATATAGGTCATAAATGAGTTCATTATATAGTGCACTATGTTGTATTCCTAGTGGTGTTTGAGATGATGTTGTTCCTAGAAATGAAGTTATCGAGGATGATGGTGAGGAAGAGGACGATGATGAGGATGATGTCAAGACTAAGGCTGAGGCTATGGTGGAGGTAGAGATGGAGGATGAGGGAGAGGATGAGGTCGATGATAAGGATGAGGATGCGGATTGGGATGAAGGTATAAGAAGGGATGCAAATGAGGATGAGGCTGATGATGTCGGTGATGATAGTGATGCTAATGAGGGAGAGATTGATCCTTTACATTTTTGGCTGATATTTATGACCTTGGATGTTTGATGATTTTTTATTAAAAATATTTATGATATTTTTTTAGGTTTTTTACAAATTGCTAAATTAATCAATTGATTTTTTATGTTAGAATCATTTACTTATTCATCTATTGATATTTGAGTATTATTTATTGGAATCATTGTAGTTTTTTCTGCTATGGATGTTTTGTTGGATTTATTTCAAATTGAGGAAGTTCTTTTAGTGTTTTTATTGTAGTGGGTAGTTAGTTTCATTGTTTACAGTTTTTTTTTGATTGCTGGAAGGTTTGATTTTAAGTGAATTATGTTTTGAGGTTTTGCAGGTAGTGAATGTAGTTTTTTTGGTAGTGAATTATGTTATTATTGTAGGTATTTTTGAGGTTCATTTGCATGTATTGTTTATTATTGAAGTCAGTTTTCTACCTCCCTCTAAATATAGATCTATAAAATCCCCATATTGAAAATTTTTCATAGATCATTGATATAGTGTCTTCCCGAAGGGTTGAATGTCACCCATTATTGATAACCACTCATGTGAATTTAATGGAATTAAACCACTATAAAAAATAATCTTTTCTTCTCATTTGTATATTGGTTTAATGATAGTTATGGTGTAGTTCCTTCCTCGACATTCCCCTCTTTGGATCCATAGAGTCATAATTTTCTAATGGAAGATGTAATTTTATTGATCCATAATAGATAAATATTTTATTTTGTAGGACCATCAATGGATAATGGGTCTCTAGTGATCAATTTAAATTTATAAAAAGGTACATATATATGGGTATCTATAGTAGATAAACCACGTGTAAGATATTTATAAATAATTTATTATAAATTATAGAAATCATGGAAAAGAAATCTTGGATTACCCTTTCTGGATGACCTACCAGTCGATTTATATCCATTTTGTGATGGATTCAATAAAATTAGAAGAGGGGTGTATCATAACATAGTAGTCTCCATGATCATGTTGTTAGTTTTTCAAAATACATGGTGGATATAGTATGGGTTATAATTGGAAAGGTTAATGTCATGGTTTTAAGAAGATATTAGAACTCATGTTTTATTAAACAAAATTAGTTTATTCTTTAAATAGAATATTTAGTGGTTCAATATAGAGGGAGTGGTCATGTGACCTACCAAGTTTTTTCCCTAGCACTTTTGGTGCTCAGGTACTAGCATGCCATATTCCCATGCCTTTACTTGTCATGTCTTCACCATTTCATAATACCCTAATTTCCTTCAGTGCCATGCCTCATCCACACTCTTCTTAACTTGTGATCCCATGCCCATTTTACCCACACCCTAATTCTCATGCCCATACCATCCATGATCCCATATTAAGACACCCATATCTCACACACCCATAAATCCTACATGGGAACCCAAGGTGGTTATGAGAGAACACAAGAACCCATAAAACTATTAGCCTATAAATGGCCCCTAATCTCCACATTTGAACAAAGTTTGACACCAAACTTCATTTATATTCATGGAGATTGAACAAGATCCACTAAAGAAGAAATTATTATGCACAAAATTGTAAACCCATCTCTAAGGTTATTTTTGAAATGAAAAGCCAGGAAAATTAATTATAACTGTTGATATTTGGGTCATCCAAAGTTTTTGACCCCAAAAATATTATAAAAATTCCATTTCCCCTAAGGCTTAACCCTAGAAAGGGTGAGTGAGACCGCTTGTTAATGTCTCCCATGAAATAATGATGGTTAACATGGGTAGGATTGGTATCCCGGACCTGAGAATTTATAATGATGGAATGATTACTAAAATTACATGGACTCTTTTGACCTCAGATGACCCCTACAATGAGTTTTTATCAAGAAGGTTTGAAAAGATACTTCTTTATGGGCTTCCCTATTATCTTTCATCCTCAATTCGGTCCTATATCAAATATTCTTACCATGAAATTATATAGAATTAAAAATGGATGGTGTCTAAACAATCCAATCATAACAATTGGCATGAAAATTAGTTGGAAAAATCAACTTAAGAAATGAGGATTATTCCATCAATAACGAGTCAAATGAAATTTCTTGATTTGATCCTAATTGAAAATAGAGATGATTATAGTGTTACTCATTTAGTTGATATAGAGATCAAAAGGTATAAATTTATTTATTTAGATACACTCATATAAACACATAATATAAATGGAAATTTTAATACAATTGAATACTATAGGATGAACTGTGTTTTCATCTTCTCTCCACCAACACGGTTAATGGAATTCAAATCCCCTTTAATAAAAACCTCTAGTTTTATCCTCTGAAAAATATGGAATAAATGTTGTCTACACATGATCAATTAAATATATTTGGACATCTATTTGCATCAAGATGTTACCTATGCTATCAAGATAAAGAAAAAGTTCCAAAACTTATTTTTCAAATTCAATTTTATTCATTCTCTTTGGAAATATATTTTAAGAATTTTCAAAATAAAAATCCTCACAACCATAAGACTAGAAAATATCATGGAATACTTTGCTAAATCATGTCTCACTTGATAGGTTTACAACATATTTTTATGTCATAATTTTTCTATTTTTATATGCAATTAAAGTAGTGGGTTTTGTGTTTTTTTACGTGTTTTATATATGTATTTGTATAGGAGGGTGGGGGTTACTAGATGGTGTGCAGAATTCTAAAAAAACCATAAACCAATTGTTTAAAACTGTTGGTATAGTGTTGACCAACATAGATACACCAACAGTTTTAATAAACTATTGGTAATTGTGTAATGATGGTAAATACCAAAGATCAGTAAACTGTTGGTATACATCTATACCAATGGTTATGATGAAACTATAAGTATAATATAATTCAAAGTGTTCTATACCAGTGGTTTAGTAATAAATTTGGTATAGTCATATCCCAACGCCATACTATTAAATAGTTTAGAAAACCTTTGGTATAACATATTCCAATGGTTTTCCCACATATACCTACGGTTTGAAATTGTTTGTATAACCTTAATTTCCAGAAGTGATAGATTAAATTGATAAAAAACTAAATGATATTAAATTTAATTACATTTCAATATATTCATATTTAAATACTTCATCTATGGATAGATAAACAAGTCATTGTTAAAATATATCATTTATAAAATTCTATAAAATTCATTGATTACTTATTCATATTCATCACGTGTCCAGGGTTTAATAATTTAACTTCGATTCATTTTAACCTATAACTAATATAGTGATTTTTAAAGAAGATATTATTTTAAGAAATATAAATTCAAATTTAATTTTATAAATAACAATTAAAAAACATAAAATCTATCACAGATAAAATAAATCTAATATATTCGATAAAACATATCACATCAAACATTTTTACTTATCATTCATTCATAAAAAAATAGAAAACATAATATAAAAAATGATTCATCAATTAAAATATACCTAAGATGTGCGAATAATCAAAACTATAAATAGAAATATAAAAGATAAAGTGACATAAATTAAAAATTGGAACTGGAAATAAAATTAAAAATAAATTGTCTGTATGGAAAATGAAAATAATAAACACAAACTATAAATCGACATAGGAACTAGGAAAATTGAGAAGTCAACACCAATGAGAATAAATCAGAAGTAGTGACCGATGAAAGTTGATGTTGGATAACGGTGGTGGAAGAAAAATGAAACATGTTCATGGATACTATATCAAATAATGAAGATATTCAAGTCCATAGATAAATTAATAGAGATATTTTATGCCAAAAATAGGAGAGAGAAGAGTTATAGTTCTCTATGTAGAGAGAAAACCAAAGGTAGTAATGTGAAAGAATGAAACCAAAATGACTGTACTCCGTGTATTATTTAAATCATAATGAGTTTTCCTATAATTTATTTAATAGCAAATGTGAAAAAGTTTGTTTTCTAATTTCTTCAATTTTAATTTGATAACAAATCTGAAAAATCAAAATTTTCACATTGAGTTATAAATATCTGATGTGGAACCTTATTGTAGTTTTATTTACCATGTAGGTAATTAAATAAAGGACTTGGAAAAAACATTTCACATCAGTTAAAAAAAAATATGAGAATAATATGTTGGGATAAATATATTTCATTCTAGATTAAATAACCCACATTAGAAATATATTAACAACATTGTTTCTAATGAAGTTGTTTCATAAAATTATATAAAAAATTAAAAAATTGAAGTTGAAAATAAGTTTTTATACTAGTGAATTTTTTTCATGATTATTCACAAACTTTTACAACAAATAATGACTAATGATCATGTGGTGTAGTGTCTTTTGAATATTAGATACATGAATTCATCATCATAAATGTAAATAACATCATATTAGTTAAAAAATACATATAACGATCCAAACACCAATAGAATTTAAAAAACATCATAGGATACCCATGGTAAAAAACCTAATGAGAAGACTAATCTAGAAATCCCAATAAGAGAATGAAAATGGTAATAAAGAAGAGAATGAGTGTCAAGAGGAATTACACTATATCATAAATAGAAAAATCATAAACATGAAAACATGGCATAATAAATAGAAGCATATGATCATGGAATCATAAGAATATATAAATATAAAAAAGTATTATATCATAAGAATATGTTAATGATACCATAAAATACAATATAACATATGCTACTATCTATTATAGTAATCATATTCTAAGGATAACCATTGATACAACAAAAGTTTCTTCAACTAAAGCCTCATGCACCATATAACATGTGCTTAGGCTTACCGCCTATGAACCTTAAAGGTTATCTCATGAGATATCAACTTATCCAATACATTGGAATACTATAATAGTCCTACCCATCATAACATAATAATTAAATTTATATGTGTGAAACAAGATAAAATAAACCCTAGAAAAATCATATGCATGACCAAACCCATTAGAGGGAATTTTTTTACATATTCAAATTTAAAAATTAACTGAAGGATAAATCATAAGGATTATCAAGGGAATAAGTGATTGAATAATTTTCTATATTTATAATTTAAAATTTATCAGTGCACCTGAATATGGAGTTCAGATGAGAAAATTTTTTAAAATAGATCTACCAGAAGAATGAATAAAAACATACCACTAGGGTATGTTTTAGAAATATTTGACGGGTCATTCTTGACATTAAACCAGATATCGGAATGTACACTTAAATGGAGTTTACTTATAAGTGTGAATATTTAAGGGAAATAAAATAGTTTATAACCCAAAAAATTAAATAGATATTTAAATATGTATATATTTAAGGGGGATATATACCAAAATAGAATAGTTAAATGAGAATAAATTTATATAAGAAGGGGAAAAATAATGATAATGTATAAAGGTAAATTCAGTAAGTAGGTACGAATGATCTCTTTTAATGTTTCAAAACAACTTTTTGGAAATCCCACATTATTAAATAAGATAATGAAACCTAATTTTGAAAATATTATAAAGTAAATATTATTTTAAAATTTGATAAAACATAATGTTGTTCCCAATTAAAGAGAAAAAGATTAATTAGAGTGGATATTATGGTTAAAGAGGGGAAACATAATGTTGTTCCCAATGGATGGAAATTATTCTTAACATGGTTTAATTTTAAAAGTGGATTAAAAATCACAAGTATGGATGGAATGAATAAAAAAATTTCTCCCAAGGTAGAAATAGGGTACACTATATGAAATAAATAATGAAATTTATTTAGAAACATTATAACTCAGGAATATATGATGAATAAATATTATAAATGATATATAATGTACAATTATTAGCATACACATCAATTAAATGAAATTAGGTACAAAATAAAAAATGTGTATCAATGAATGAAATTTTGATAATAAAAACATACCTCTTGTTATAATGCACTCTAAATATGCACTTGACTGCATTAATAAAAAAACTATGGTCATTAAATATATACCCATGAATCATAAAATCTATATTGAATTGGTTTGTCCATTAATTTTTTTATTAATTATTAATATATTTTGTTCTTACATTGGATTTTAAGGATTAATTGGATAATTTATTCGCAACACATTCTATTTGTTGACATTGGTAAATGGTGTTATAAAATAGTTTAATAATCTCCAGAATTATATAGGTATATTTCCTTCATTATTTAACTAGGAAAACAATTATATAGAATTAATGATTTTCCCTAAAATATCCCAATTAAGAAAGGATACTTGCTAAGTCTTTTAAAGGTGGTTGAAGGTACTAATTTTTTTTCCAGTTAGTCACACATATAGAATACCCATTAATGTTATTCTATATTATTAGTGCGGTGAAAATATCATATTAGTTAATAAAATATCCTATTAACCTAACATTTATTTTGGTGATGGAAAATTGAACATGTCATTCATGGAGGCAGTATATTGCACAAACATGTGACATTGTTTTTATTTTTGTTAATGATTTTAAAGGAAACTATAAAATGGATACTGAAATGGTATACTAAAAAATTATCATTTTAACAAAATTTATTTTACAATTCCATCATATATACTGGTGTTTTATGCGTGTATAATAATGGATGAGCTAAAGAATTTTGGTTGAGTGTATTACCTATACCATGAAAGATCTCCCATATAAAACTCTTTAATGGTCATTGTCTTTGTATTTTGGTGATACCAAGGATTCAAATGAGTATCGATATTGATAAATAGATACTCGGCTATTATTTTGGTTTATCCACAACATTGTAAATGTAGGATAAATTTGGAGGAGTTGGTATCCTTTTATAAGTCATAAAAATGGGATCTTTGGTAAAAAATCAATATTTCCTGATAATATCACTCCAATATTCAAGGAAAAGGATAAAAAATATCCAATAATGTTTGTGGTTATGTATATTAGTCTGATACTCTCTCTATCATCCAATATAAAACATTTTTTTTAACATGTATCAACCTTCTCACTATTTTAAATCACATTTTCCTTAGTTTTCCATTACCGATGCAACTCAACTTCATAATTGGAAACGAATTTTAAATGAGAAATATTTAATTAGAATTATTTATTAATTTGATAATAATGATTTTAAACGTGTAAATAATTTTATAAAATAAATTTTTTAATATTTACGTAAATTTATTTTTGTATTACCTCATATAATTTGTAAAAACTATTTATTTGAAAAGGTCCATTTTAATATTTAAAAATATGTGTTGAATAAGAATATCATTGTTTTTTATTTTTAATTTTTTTTTATTTTATGAAAAAAAAATTAAATTTTATAAGGATTTCAAATCAATAAAATAATGCAATATTACTAAAATATTGTTTAAATAAATGAAAATTATAAAAATAATTATTTGAATTATAATATTGTAGTTAAACATTGGATTCATAAACTATTGACAATAACTTCAAAATGAATAATATTATTCCTTAAAAAAATTAGATAAATTAAAATGTAATATTAAATTATATGCCTCTCTTATATAATGACAATTCAATAAAAGTCACCTGTTTTAAAAATAACAGTACTGTTCACAACTCAACTAAAAATAAATTATTATTGAATAATCCCAAAAATTAATATCGAGATTATTTTCACATGATAAATCTAAAATGAGATTTAATTTTATTATATTTAACTTATATTAGAGATGAAAATTAATTCTAAAATATTAAATTTATAATGTATTAAAAAGAGTTAATTTGACCAATATAACTAAAATTCCAAAATATAAAAAATGTATTTTTAAATTAAAAAAATTAAAATCATTAAATAATTTATAAAATTAATATATTTTCTTTGAAAATATTGTCATATATTTATAAATTTTTTTATATACTAAAAATTTCATTTTATTTATTAAAATTATATTTTTCATTATCCACCTTAAATTTATTCATTTTTTTAAAACCCCAAAAATTTATCTTAAAATAAAATTGAAATTCTTGAATTCAAAAATGATTTTTATCATTTAAAATTTAATTTCCTATAGTTTATTTATTTAAATTTTTAATAAAATTATAAAATAAAATGAATAAATCTTCTTATAGGATAAATAAGATTTTTTTAAAAAATACTAGTTATATTTATTCATAATTTTTATAAGACAGTAATAAATCCATAATTATTCAATAAATATTATGTATTTTTAAAGTAAAAATTTAATAAATCATTCCATGCATGAAAATATAGATACATAAATAGAATAATAAATTACATTTATTTTTAAAAATAAAACCTATATATATTCATATATTTTGTAGTTTCATTATATTTACTCATACATAATAATTTAATATCTAGGGTTTAACAATATGAATATATCATATTATTGTATAAGTTTGATGTATCATTTAGATTAATCCATTATAAATATTTAACTTATCTAATGGAAAAAAATTTAAAAATATTGGATCATTACATTATCCTGTACTTATATAAATTATGTTCTCACAATTTTAATCAATACTAACTAATAAAGGCAGTTGAGGGTATTCATGACATATTCATCATTCAAGATACAAAATTTATTGTGATATTTGAAATACTCTCTTAGGCTATAAAATGTTTTAAATATTTCCTTAAATAACAATGATAATTTATACAATCATATTCTTAACCATGTATATACCATAATAATTTGGATCTCCAATACATTAAACCATATTGAAATAATATATTCTATCAACAATTTACCCATGTATTTAACAATTAGTTCATAAAGTCACACACTAGTTCACATATATATATCATAATCATAAAAATGAGATAAAATTAACAAAAAATATCATGAATTAATTATCAATGCCATGGTAACTAATACTCTCAAAAAAAAATTACAAAATCTGCCAAGGCTTTATTATCTCAACATCAAGAATAAATAAAACCTATGAGTTATTCATACCTAAATAATGTGTTCTTAAATAATTATTGCCAAAAAATATAACCATATTATAAAATCTATTTTCAATGTTATTAGTACCATTTAATATAATTTTCCATAACATAAAAACTACATCAGTGAAGAAAAATCCTTATATATTTCACATAACCCTCATAAATTTTAGAATATACCATAATAAAACAGATAAATGTAACTAAATATTTAAAATAGATATTATTTATTTATATTATTTTATTAATCTCATCACAATAAATAAGACTAGGAAACTCATTATTTCTATAATAATAGTAATATTATATGATTCTCAACCATTTTAGTATGATACCTTATTCAGTTAAAAAACATATTGGTTTTTATATTCCCACCATTCTATGTTTAATCCTTATCATCATTTTTACCAATATAATAAAACCATAATTGTTATAAAACTATGAAAAAATAATTAGATTATATGAATATGAAGGCCCAATCCTAATATGTATCCTTCAATGAATCCTTTATTTTATCATAAAATAATTTCATTTAAAGAATTTCAATCTTGGTTAATCCAATGACACTATTTGTCTGACCAAGGTTAGCCTATGTTATGCTCTGTCACACATCCTAACCTAAAAATTTATAGTAAATATGAAATAAATCATTCATAATAGTTTCAAAATAGAATGTTATTGACCAATGTATATCCCCAGGAAGTGTCTATCTAGGTCTGCAGTTAGGATTCTTTATAGTTCACCTGTATATAGTTTAATTAATCACCAACACTCCATCTTTATGGTTTTTACCAATAGGTACAACTGTTCCTGAGCTTTTATTTACATGATGATATCTATATATAGACGTATTTGCAAGAAAAATAATAAAATATATATTTTACCATAACATTTCGATTTTCTCTTATAATTTTGATTATTCATTAAACATTTGGCTAATTTTTCTGAAAATTCTCAATAATCCTAATCTCCAAAAAATAACTCAAACTTTCTTTCATACCAACTATAATAAAAAAATCCTTAAAAAATATTATTTTTTCATTTTCTATAGAAATTTAAAATAAATACAAATAAAATATTGAGAGTTGTGGTGACTTTTGAATATTAGATACATGATTACATCATCTTAATTTTTTTAAAAAATACCTTTATTAAAAACATCACTTCATGCTCCTGACCAACATATATCTTATAAAACTCCATTGGATACTTTGGTAAAGATACATAATGAAATCGGTGCTCTAAAAAGCCCAAAAAGTGAATAAACATGTTAATAAAACATAACCTGATTGTAATGTGACATTACATGATATCATAAAAATAATGATCATAAGAATGAAATTAATGGATAAGGAAATAGAAGAATAAAATTATGGAGTCATAAAAATGTTGATACATCATAAAGCAGAAATAATAAGAACATGTCAAGGATAACCAAAAAAATAGAATAACATATCCTAACCACCATCATAATCATCATATTCTCATATTAGCTACCAATATGACAAAAAATTCATAGGCTAACTTCTCATGTACTATACATAAGGTGATTAGGCAATCCACTTATGTAGCAGTCATGGTATCTCATGAGAAATTAAATTTATCTAATGCATTGGATTCTATAATTAACCAACCCATCACACCATAATATGTACATACATATGTGGTTTTCAAGGGAAAAGAAACTATACATAAATAATCTTTATGTTGAACCCCAAGTGTAGGTTTTGGGTTTTATAATTCAAAATAATGGTATAATAGAATGAAATATGATAAGGGTTCCCAACAGAATAAGGAATTAAATAATTTTATACACTAATAATATAAAATTGTAAATAGGCCTTTAACATGGAGTTACAAATCAAAAAATTCAGGAGAATGATCTTGGATAAGAAATAAAAAAAATTGACCGCTCGAGTGAATCTTTATTAAATAAGTGAAGGATATTTTTAAACAAATAAATTTAATATTATATTCCATAAAAAATAATTGATCCAAGAGGGTACTATATAAAATAAATATGGTTTTTATAATCTACACAATATTTTAAAAAACATTTTATGGGGGTGATTATTCACATGAGAAAATATATAGTAAATATCCTTTTAATATATTTTACTTGAAAGAGGGAATTTCAGAAAAAAAAATTAAAAAAAAGTATAACCCCATTAAATTAAATTTTATTTGATTAGTTATATATTCATGTTGCATATATGAAAAAAATTATAGGTAAGGGGGAATAATATTCAGTTAAGGGAGAATAAGAAAGATAACATGTAACTGGAATGTCAGGAGGAGGTATAAAACATCCATTTTAATGTTATAAAACAGCATTGATGAAATAAAAATAAAAAATTAAGATAATAAATCATTATTTTGAAAATATGAGAAGGGTAATGTTTTATTAAAATGAGAATAAAATTAATTAGGTTTTAAATTAAAAATGATGACATAAGTTGGATGGGAAATTATGGTCAAGGAGGTGGAAACTTCATTTCAATAGATTGGAATTATTCTTAATATATTTTAATTTTAAAAATTGATTACAACTCATTAGTAATGGGTAAATTGGATAAAAATATATCTATAAATATATAAATAGGGTATTATATATAAAATGAAATATTAAATTCAAGGAGAAGCATTATATCTCAAGAAATCAGATTGATATAAGAAAGAACCTTATATTTTTGGGAAAAAATAAACCATAGCATAATGTTTGGAAGAGATTAAATGGAACTATTTTTTCAATGATCCAAGATAATTTATTATATTATTGGTCATGCGGGATGTTGATACACTATAAAAATGAATATTGGATCATAATACAAAATCATGTCACAATGATGGTTGATTGAGACGAAACCATTACAACTTGAGAAACATTCTAATAAAGTTCTATTTAAAGTGAAATAGAATTATTTTGAGGTTTTAAAACCATTAATAAATATAATAACTTATATTAAATTTATAATATTATGTATACACACTATTTAAATTAATTTATGTCCATAAAATAAAATGTGTATGAAAATATAAATGTTTGAGAAGAAACAATTACCCCAGGTCTTAATGTGATCTGTACTTGCACTTAACTTAATGAATAATCAAATTATGTTTTCTAAATAAAAAAAATATTATTCATATATATTTAATTTTCAAATTTATATTTATAATAATTTATTATTTTTATTAAATATTGTTTCCACTATCATGGGTTGCATGGGGTTGTTTTCTTAATTTCATTATAACACTTTTCGTTTATTTAATGTGATCAATGGTGTTGAAAAATAACTTCATGATCTCCAAAATTTTCAAGGTTTATATACTTTATTATTCTGTTTGGAAAATAATTATTGAAATATAATGTAACCCTAAAATTTTAAAATTAAGGGAGGTTCCTTGATATTTTAATTTAAGGTAGTTAAAGTCACTATGACCATTTATGGTTAATCAAAAATATATAATTCCCAATTTTTTCATTGAAAATATTAATGTAGAGAAAAAATATAATATTAGGTAATTAAATATTACTTTTTAAACAACCATTTATGGTGGTGATGGATAATTGAGCATATCATTTCTAGAGGCGGTAGTCCACACACATGAATGATGATATTTTCATTTTTCTTAATGAATTTAGAAGAAAGTATAAATTCATATTCAATTAGTATAATTAAATTAGAACATATTATGTTTTTTTATCATACCATCATGGATAGGGGTGTTTTTATTTGTGTATAAGAATAAAAGAGATAGAGATATAGGGTTGAGATTATAACCTCTCCCATGGAAGTTCCCCATTGGGTGAATTCATATGGATCTTTAGTTTGGTATTTTATAAGACCATGGATTGAAAGGAATAAAGAGGGTTTCGATGAGATACTAGGGTAGATTTCAGGTTGATACAAGGCTCTTTAATGTGGGGATAAATGGAGAGGATGTGGAAAATTTTTATATGTTTATAAAAATGAACTTCTTAAAAACTCATTATTTCCAATAACATCACTCCATTATTCGATGAATTTAGATCAAAGAATAGATAAAAAAAATTGGTTTAATATATAAGGCAGATAACCCTCCACCATATAATATCAAACATGGGATTCACGTGTTTCTACCTTTTTCACTATATTATACCACTTTTCCTCTAATTTACCCTTATTGTGGAAACTTCACTTTCGCCTTTGTAAATTAATGACTATGATAAAAATTTAATTTTAAATAATATAATAATTTTCACAATCTGATTTAATATATTTCAATCATTTCATAAAATAAAATTTCTACGATTTATAAAAATTAATTTATGTATTAGCGCACATAATGAAAAAAACCATTTCATAGAAAAAGTTCAATTTGAGGATAAAATATAAGTTTTGGAATAGATTATAAATTTTTATTATTATCAAGTAATATATTATTTCATTATAAAACAAAAAAAAATTATAAATATTTCGAATCAATTGAAAACAAAATTTTACCAAAATAATACTCGATTAAATGAAAAGGCTTAAAATATTTCTCTTAGAACTGAAATATTATGGATAAACATAGATTTTAGAGGTTTAAAAAAATTAAAAGGACTAATAATATTAATTATATAAATATTTGATAAATTAAAAGATGTTATAAAGTTATATGTCCCCATTTTATACTTATAGAGGAATAAAAGTCACTTATTTTTGAAAAAATGTATTTTTCACTATTTATAAAAAATCACTTATTTTAGAGAGAAGTGACAAAAATTAATCCTAATATAAATTTCAAATAATGAATCCAAAAATGGAATAAATTTTATTATATTAAAATTATATAAGTAATAAAATTAAATATTAAAATTTAAAATGTATAATGAAATAATGATAATATTATTAAAAATATAACTTCACTTCTAAAATGTGAAATATGGGTTCATAAATTAATTATTACATTTTAAAAATCATAAATTCACTTATAAAATTAATTTTCTTGGGTAAAGGTTTTATAAATTTTAAAATATTAATAATATACTAAAAAGTGATGAATTTGTAAAAAAAATATGTTACACAATTCACCTAAACGTGAAACGTTTCAGAAAAAGCCAAAAAATTCATCTTAAACTAATATTGAAATTATAATTAATTATTTTTAAAAATTAAAATACTTTAATTTTTTATTTTAATTTCTTAGTAATATCATAAAATACCTTGTGAAAATGTTTTTATACAAAAATAACGTTTCCTTAAAATTCTAGTTCATCATATTCTTAATTTAAATAAAAAAATATTAAATATATTATCACTAAATAAATATTATATGTTAATATAAAAATCATTTATAATAAATATATTTATTTTAATTTAATAATAAATTTAGCACATGAGAAGGTATATTCTTAAACATAATTATAAATTACATAAATCTGTAAAAGATAAAACTTATATATGCAAACATATATATAAAAACATATTTTTGTAACTTTAATATATTTATTAATACATAAAAATTAAATTAATAGGTTTTAAATTTATAAACATATCTAGGTTTCATTTTAGTTTGATGTCACATGTAGAGAAGTCTATCAAACCTATTTATCTTAATTACGGATATCCAAATATTAAAATCTCAGGTTTTGGATCCAAGATTTCTCACAGCTTGAAAAGTTATGTACATTTTTAGTCATCTCAATTCTCATTGGGAAGATTTAAAAAGGTTACAAGAAAAATTATACTGTGGTTTTTGTGTCTTCAATGTTGAAGGTGATGTAATTTTCCAGTGTTTGCAAAATTTTTTGTGTCAAAAATTTGGAGGATGGAAAATTTTGTATTTGGAAATGTAATTTTTTTTAAAAAAAATACAATACCTTTTTGTAAAGGTAATGGAGGATAATATAGTTTAGTTCAAGAGAATATTATAGTACATCACATAAATATTATGTTATTTCAAGTGCTTTATGCAAGATATGATGTTATGCAAACATCGGAGTTGTAGAGACCCAAGAAATAAAAGGAGAGTTTTGTTCAAAAGGTGACATGAAAATGTTTAAGTTTAATAGACTATAAAATTTTGTGTCAGGGTGATAACATGAAATAGAGTTGTGTTCATGGATAATAGTTACTATAAATTGGTGGGTACCTTCATTATATAACTTAAATCTCTCAATAAGGATATATAACCTCTGTTTTTTAAAAGAGGTGCATGAAAAAATTGTTGCCCATCAAAATTTCACACATTATAGTTGCGCACATCATATTTTTGCAAAGAATATATATTGTATACATTAAGGAACGGTGAGAAGTGAAAATATCTATATTTTCACACAAGTGTAAAAAAATATCTGTAATTGACAATTTTGTATGTATGTGAAAAATTTGTGTGAAAGTGAAAAAGTTTCCCATAAGTGAAACATTTAAACACATGTGAAAAAGATGTGTGCCTAGTAGTCTTTTGAACATTATTATTGATTTATCAATGCATAAAAGTGCATAAATTTGGTAATATAGTGAATATAGCGTCATGTATTAATCTGGAAAAAATACATATGTTCCCAATATATTGAAGCGACCTTTTTGTCGATAAACTATGTAATACTTCTCCCAAGGCAATGAGAAATGTGGAATCGATGAAAGTGATAAAAGAGAGGAAATAATCTATACATTAAATTATTGTAAAGGAAGGGGATCGTGCTCTGAGTGACTGTGTCTGAAAATTTTTAATCCATAATAGCTAGTGAAGCTTATTGGATTCAGGTATGACTGATATATTTTCAGGGTATTCGGTATGAACTTTCCCTTAGCAGTGATCAGTGTAAAAACTATTGTATTTTGTTATTATTTATACATTTGGGTTTTTTATAATTGAATGAATATGTCAGATAGGTTTGACGAGGTCCTAGTAATGTGGGGAAAAGATCATTAACTTTTGTTAGAGAGCACGTTGACTCCTTGATTCACCCCTCACCTCTTAGTGCATTAGGTCATTATAGTCAATCAGTTTAAAGATAATATGATGTATAATATTGATTATTTTTATGAAATTACTCTTGAATAATTCTGTGAAAAATCATGGTAAACGTCCTATCTCAATCAAATGTAATATATAGTTTAGTCCATGCATCCTTACCAATTTATTTATATATATAAATATCTTGTAATGTAGATCAAGTTGGAGATCATCTTGGATAGAAATAAACTTTTCTGGATTTTTAAGGAAATCAACCTCATCCCAAATAAAATTATATCCTTTAAAGGTATTTATAAGTACAATTATGTAATCTATGGTGATGTTCCCTCGTTTTTATACATATATTGGTACTAATTTCATCATCCCATTAGGATCATGATTTTCATCATTGACTTTATCAAATATTTAGAATAAATATATATACACTATAATATCCAACTTCATGTTGTCCCACTAAAAGTTCACATTGATATCTATATAAATATTTTTGATTACTAGATGGATAGATAATTATGAGATATTTTCATCATCTAAAATCATCTTATTCAATTATGTAATTAAAGGGACTCATATTCAATTACAGAATCTTATAATTCCATCACCATCAGGGTTGAACTATGAAGTATTCCTTATATTCTATTTTATCACCTTAACATCCTTCTTTTCTTAAATAATTTTCACCAGGATAGATGATGGAGTAGTTAATTAGAAAATATTGGAAATCTCCTCCTCCAATAAGATTTATTAGTCTATACTTTGAAAATCCATGACTATTTGTTATATTTTCTTCCTAATCAGTTATAAAATGGAATCTTCATTCCTACTTAGATCATTTACCACATTATTCACCTTTCTATGGTGGAAATAAATTGAGAAATCATAAACTCTGATCAACTCCAATGATCTCCATCATCACATGTTCAACTCGATTTATATTGACATAAACTTTAACATCTTATAATAAATGTATGTATATATATATATATATCAAAATCTTCACCATAAAGAAATTTTCTACACATCATTACTGAAAATTTTACCACTACTAGATGTAAATAAAGAATTGGGTAATTTTTCTCATAGACCATTAATTGTTGTGTGGCACAATAGACCAACATGCCATTTTTTATTAGGGAACAACCAAGTCACTTATTTTTAATCGACATTTTATATTAAATAATACCTTCTACACTATATGCCACTAATAGTATAGGTCTACTGTCCAACTTTATCTTAATATCACTGAAATTTTATTCACATTAATCTATCCTATGGAACTTGAATATATTTAGATTTGACACAGTTAATTTATTTTGATGTTGTGAGAAATTTACCACTATGTTTTGATAATATCCATCCAATATAATAAATTATGCATATCTATTTTAATTGTTGGTTTGTGTCAATACTCAATCACATATATCATTTAATTATTAATAGATATGCCCTTGTTTATGATTACATGAACAAATAAGGAAGCCAAATGTTTTCATAATTCACATCTTCTAAATTTATCATATATTTCAAGATTTCTTATAGTCTCCATTAAAACCCTTAAATGATACACATACCCTTCTGTGATCTTATAGTATATTATAAGAACATCTCTAAGGGCTACCAAAAACTGATTTATGAAATATCTATAGATTTTATTCATTATATATATGAATATAACTTGTAAATTTTTAATTTTTAATGGAATATATAACATCTCAAAAAATTTGAATATTTTATGTAAAGCCTTTATTCCAATATTTTATTTCTTGTTTTTGAGTTAATACATGCTAGGGTTGAACCTTCAGATCATTGATTGGTTTATGAAAGATTAAATATGGGTTTTTGTCAATATGGGGATAAAATAGGATAAACCATGGTCGTAATTAAAATCAAAGTGGTCCCTGACCTATCTCTGTGAAAAATTAATTTGAAAATGGATTGGGGATGCTATAGTGCATGGGTAAGGATCCCTCTAGCCATAGCTTTGGAAACCAAACCATGTCTGTTTTGGTGGATGTGGTAGTGAAAAGGGATATCCAAATCCTTGGGGAAAAGATTTAGGCCATGACGTTTTGTTCTAGGTTAGAAATAGATCAATGACCAAGGATATTCTATGTTGGAGGCTATTTTAGTAGTAAAAATAGTTTTTCAAATGAAGATAATGTTTTCCTTTATTTTGGAATCATGACAAAATTATAAGTGAAATTAACATAGTTTAAAATTATGTTTTTAATAAAAATTTTAATATTTTATAGACACTATTAATATATTTGGAAAACACACTAGATAATCCTCTCAAATTTAAGACAACCTCGATGATTTTTAGTGTTTTTCTTTAGATAAACAATTTTGTAAAAGAATCATCCATAGGAATTATATTCTTGCCTCTTCTTGGATCAATATAGGGGCATATTCTATCTTAATTTGAAGGTGTTTCTATTTTGGAGAGATTTGGGGGAAAATATTCTCTTCCTAAGGAGAATTTAAAATCATTGAAATCTTGGAAGAGATCCTCTTGGTGAATAATTCTTTTGAGAGTCTCTCATGTTCTAGATTTCATGTTTCTATTCAACTATACATGAATAATCTTATTTGAGAATGTATTTTTTGGGAAATTTTTTTACCCTAGGATTGTTCTTCCTTTTTTCATTCTATATAAATCATATTATTCACTGTGAAACAAATTTTATGAGTTCATGTCGAGTGATCTTGTTTCAGTTTGTGTGAGAATATGGTTAAATAGAAGGCACCGATGATGAACCTTGACGTTGAACTTGATGTAGGAAGTTTACTTCCATTTAGGGTTCTTTAATTCCCATGATTCATTGGAGTGATTCTTATGGTGGAATACTTTGATGAATATTCATGATTTTTTTCATGTGGGCGTGTGCATGGTCTATGAGACCAATTATGGATACTTGTGTCCATAATAATTCATGAATCCTATTTTGTCATGTTTTATATTGATCATATATATTTCATGCTTATAGTTTTTCTCATGATAATATTCTATAATTTATTTGAGATCTTTTCCCTTTTATACATCTTACCATGCCTTTTAGGGTGTTTTCCTTCATTCTTGGTACATGTGGACCATCGTGACATTATTATCCCTTAGTGGGGGTGTGGGTTTGACATGAAACAATGTGGGTGATGGACCTAAGAATGAGGTAGGGGTATCAATATTCCTATTTAATTATGTGTGGTTTACTTTAGGTCTTATGTATATTAAGGGGAATGTTACTCAGTACAATGTGGATGCTGAGTACCACGATCACTTGATGCCTAGTGTATATAGAAAACATTTCTCACTTGATTCCTAGTGAATAATGAGTATCTTGTTTGAATGATTCTGAGTAGTATGATTACTATCATTTTTTCTACTTCTTATTTACGTTTGATACTATGTCTTTCCTTCTGGAATAGTTCTAATGTTGGTATGGGGGAGTAACATGGTGTCTTGGTTAGAAAATGGGTTTTCAGTATGAGATTGTTAAAGACAAATTAGAGGTGTCATGTTGATTTTTTACACACACCCCAAATGGGAATCCCTATACATATCCCTAATTCATGTTAAGGGACCCAAGACAGAGAAAGGGGCCTACGTTTTATGGTTAAGTCTTGGAGCCTGGGGCTTGTGGAGGGACTCGAGTAAACTAAGAAGGATACCAACATTTTATTGACTTAGCTACTACACTTATACTCTAGTTTGGGTTGACACTTTGGGAACCCTTTAATATATATTTATGACATGCGTTTATTTTTTATTTTTTTATATTCTTGTTTTTAGATTGATATCATATTGTTTACATTTATATTATTTATACAGGTATATTATACTGAGGGTATATTACCCAAATTGATAGCATTCATACACTCACTTCTAGTTGGAATATACTTGTAATGACGCACACAAGAGGTTATTTGACTCACTTTCTTAGACACATTTGTTCAGTTGTTGATGTTACAAAATGATATCAGATCATTTTTCATTATTTTATTTGTACAAACCTTGGAAAATTTTTACAAATGAAATTTTTTGTGGGTCATGGGTAATGAATTTTCAATCTTCCTAGCCAACTAATGTGAAAAATAACTTTGAGTTACCATTGTCATGGCTGATGTTGTTATTTTATGCGATATTTTTTTCGTTTATGTATCATGGAAAAGCATATAGGCTCACATGATATATATCTATATAAATTCTATTTTCTTAAAACTAATTATTTAATTTAATGCCTTGAATTTTTAATCTATTTGGGTTGGAGTTTAATTCATTATTATGTGATATATATATAAATATACTTAGTTTTTTGATATATCATTTGGTATTAATTAGATGAACCAGATCACGCTGTTATTTTTTGTATATATATTTGACTATATATAACATAAAAGGGAAAATATCATTTTTAGTGAGAGGATGGAAATAAATTATGTTATATATAGATTCATAGGATAAATATTGTGTGATCCTATCAACTGATTAGGTTTTATGATGATAAAATTGGTTTTTTCAGTTATTTCTTTCATTTTTTAGAATATTCTCACCAAAAAGAGACAAATGGGACTCCTAGTTGATAAAAAACTGGATACTCCCATAAGGTAATATTTCCCTTCTCCATTGGTTACTCTGTAGGATGGTTAAATAGAGAATGACCCATCACATTCTCGAGGGGTGCTGGAAGGGGTCCCACCTTAGTCGAGAGCTTTTTGTGTGAACTTTCCCTACTAGAAAGGGAATATATGCCAATGTTTTTCTTTTATATAGACTTATATCCCCATCATCAGCCATCCTTTAACAACATTGTAGGGAAACATGTTATAATTAAATTTATAGACATCAAAAAGTGTATATTTGACCTCATTGAGACACATTATGATTGAAAGGTGATGAAAGAAGTGTTTATGGTATAGAAACCACTAGGAGGTGGTGGGGTATGCTGGTAAAATATTAAAGATGTTAGGGACTCAGCTAGGAGGATATCATGGAACTATTTTGTTGGGAATACATTCCCAATACAATAAATATAGATTGGGAACAGGTGTTCATGGAGCTATATAAGTGGTATATTATGGTATTTTTATACTCATATCATTTCACCGAGAGATTATGATTTTCTATTATATTGGATGAAAATGTGGCACAAAATGATAGTAATCTCATGATTGGTCTTCATCAAAACAATAAAATACATTTTAGGTTCTTCGACCATGAAATATACCCATAGATTCTATGTATGACCTTGGATTTCGAGAAGGGTCTGCAAAAGGATTGAGCAGTTTAACTTCTATCACCTTTTAGTATTCAGGTGGGAAACCTTTAATTTCTATGATGATTATCTCTTCTATTTTTAGGAAAATTAATCACATGGATGTAAAATATTATATTGGTATATATTTATAGAATATTTCATTTTATATAGTCCTCTCATGAGTTCCATAGTACATCAAATATGATAAGGTCAATGTTTACCACATGTTTTTGGCAACACCTTAGAACTAGTGTCAGCAATGTGGACTGAAATAGAAAATCCAACTATTTCTAATAGATTACTAAGGCTAGGTTTCCATTGAATTATATAAAAACATATTCAGGGAACAAGTGTTTCATCAAGTTTCCTCATTAGAAGAGTATGATGATGATGGCTCAAGAGGGTCATCGATACCATTGGTATGGTCTAGGAGAGGAGGTAAATCAAGTAAATATAGTGGATCACACTCTAGATGGTTATGGTGAGGGAATGTATACAACTCAAGTTATTTTTTTTATCACTTCTATGTTTCATTCCTCATTTCTTATTACCAGTTATTCTCATTACTTTATGTCTTCAAAAGTAATTTCTAGACGTGATTTACCTGTAATGTTTTCTTATAAGTTACTTTCACTTGATACACCATTGGGAATGAAAGTGGACATTCTTTAGTGATATCCAGAGTGTTTTAATGTCATTTATAATCATGTAAATGTATTTTAACTCTTGATTTTGGAGATGATGAGCATTTAGTTCATTTATAGAATGAATTACCAGGGAAATTTTTGCGATCACATTGATTTCTATCATATATGAGTATTGATTACATCAACCAAAGGATAAAAGTTTGACATGAACAATGAATGGGAGTTGGGAACAATTATAATTCTTCTATAATTGAATTATCTCAGAATGATCGAAGTACATATTATAGGTTTGGCTCTTTTAGTGGGATCAGTAGTATCACCCTTTTACTTTCCTCGTGTTTATGATATCTATTATGACTCCTTTTTAGACATGTTCATTGTACTTCCTCATGATAGAGGAGTTTAATTAGACATAGATCTCATGATAGGTTCACATTACATTTTAATACATTTATATCATATGGTACCAATTGAGTTGATGGAGCTTAATGTACATCTCAACAACCTGGAGTATAAATTATTTATCAACCCAAGTATACCACAATAGAGTTTACCTATCTGATTTTCCAAAAAATTATGGAAGGTAAAATTTGAAATTAAATAGATTACAATGTGTTTAATCATGTGATGGTGAATAATATATAACATTTTACTTGGATTAGTGATCTCTTTGATCAATTTTGGTGAGCCTGATAGTTCCCTAATATTGATCAGCATTCATACTATCACCAGTTTTCAGTTAGATATCATAAAATCATAAATACATCATTTCATTGGATCTATGATCTATATGAGTACATGGTGACTCTGTTTGTATTATCCAATGAAGTGATAGTGTTCATGGGTCTCATGAATATTATCTCTTACCTATGTCTTGATACGTTCATCATGTAGTTTGGTGATGAAATACTCATCGAATAGTTTACCGAAAAGAATAATTCTAGACATCTTGAGAAAGTCCTTAGTACACTTTAGTATCATCGTATTTATTCCTAGATGTTGAAGCATAATATTAGGATTCTAGAAGTGATATTATTTGGGAATGTTTTTTTCTATGTAGGTATATCCATGGAAACAAATAAGGATGAAGTAGTGATGTCCTAAACAAGTCTCTAGAACGTGAATGTGATAAGGATCGTTATGGGTTTAGAGGCATTCTACTTATGTTTAATCTAAGTATTCTATCGTTTAATTTTATTCCTGACTGTATTGAATATGAAAAGAGTTATGTTCTAGTGGTCTAGCTAGTGTGAAGAGGATTTTCTTTAGCTGGAGAGGAGGTTAACTATAAATCATGTTCTGATTTTCTAGGGAATGTTATTGGATACACTATATAATATACACTACTCGAATTCATAGATATACCAACACTTTGATGCAAACAGATTGAACAAACTGTTGGAATAGGTGGACTACCCCAACAATTTGAAAAAACCATTGGTAATCTCCCATTATTACTAGCATTCCCCAACCGTTTGCCCAAACCACTGGAAAATGCCTCATTTTCCCCAATGGCTTCAACGAAACTACTTGTTAAATTCCCCTTACAAAAACCTATACCAATGGTTTTTAAAAAAAAATTGTATAGAATACATTTCGCAATGATTTTTAAAAAACAGCTGAGAACGGTTTGCCTAGAAATACAACAACCCCAATTCTCCCTTATTCGTGCAACTGCAACCCTAAAAATGAAGATCTACCGAAGCTCTCTAGTTACCCAGGCGGGGAAAATCCTTTCATCCTCTTCAATAGACATCAAATATATAACTCCAAAATTACATTTAATGTTTTTAATCTATTTTTTTCTTCTCTGTTTTGATTTGGCCTAAACGAGAGGGATTTCTCTTTACCCAGGTCAGGGAACTGCTTCCACGTGATAGATCCATCTTAAAAATAATTAGTTCTACACTCCAAATCTATAAGTACTAACTTAGTTTTAATGTTTTCATCTATTATTTCTATTTTATATTTTGATTTTGTCTAAAACATGTCGTGGTTTCCCTGGCATTGCATAACAAATAAGTGAAATTTGATTTTTTTTCTATTTTTGTTCAACACATATGTGTCATTATCGTATGGATAAACTTTATTTGATGACTTCATATCCACTCCTTCTGTGTAGTTAGTGAACCATATGAAGTAATGGAGTTTTTGGTGAGATGTATCCCCACTCAAAGATGGTAAAGGCTTTGTTTAGTCATATTGTGTCTAGATGGGTAATGGATATAAGGATGGTCCATGTGAAGTGATTGGGGATGGTTGGGGTAGTGGCATAGGTGGTTTTCCATTTCTTTAGTGGTGTGATAAGGAAATTTCTATGGTCTTTAGTTTAGTTGAAAATTGGATTTGGATTTTGATTTTATGTATTTGTTCAAGGAATAATGGGAAGGGTATTGATATTAAGGGTGAAATGGTTGTTGGATGGGCGATTGATTTGAATTTTGATGTTGGTTAGATTGGGTATAGTTAATTTTTGAATTATAATTTGGGGATTTCCTCCCCCGACCCACTCTCTAGTCATGCGTGAGAACCCCCATGGACGAACACCCAGGGGGCGTCCCACTCTCTCAGCTCCCTCGCCTCCCGCTAGGGTTTTTGATGGGTACTACCAGGTAAGAATTAGTCTTATTTTTTAAAAAATGAGTCAACAAGGAATGCATTGTTATGTTAAAAGTTATTATAACCATTCATATTAATGGTGGATTTTCTAGAGTTATGGGTAGTAACCAACTCATGGTGTCATGAATTATTGGGTAAATTGTAATTTTTTTCAAAATAGAGTCTTCCAGAAATGTATGTTTAGATTCACAGGTTGTATTCCATTCATTTGAACAGTGTGTTTAATATCATGTTCGTGATTTTTTAAAAACCTCATATTTTCCTCTATAGACTCTTATTAGACCTTATAAAATAATGGATTCTGTTTTTTAATCATGATATATATGTGATGAGGTTGTTTCATCATTAAGATGTACAATTATGTGGGTTAATTGGAGGTGAGTGATGCTATATGAGATTTTATGGGTTATTGCGAGGAGTTTTTCCCTTTAATTGATTGGTTCATAAAACATAAGTTGGTGTTACATATATTATGTAATTGGAATTAGTAAAGCAAAATTTTGGTCTCAGATTTCCGAGTTGGTTTTTTGGATGTTATTCTCTATCAAAAGTGGGTATATCTCTATTGATTATGGGTGTATTTTCCAATTGACTAAATTTTTTAAACTAACAATGAAATACACATTTCCCACAATATGGAAGAACCACATAAATCATAGATGGACACTACACACAAAAAGACACCCATGGGAGACACCCCTTGACATCTACATATAGTTAAGGTTCCATTAACTTTGGAACTGAATTAAATTGGCACTCAAGCCATGAGAAATTCCCATTGCTGGTAGAAAATATACTAACACCTTTATTCTTCATATAGTATAATGAAATGGTTTACACCCTCATAACCAAGTAGACCATCTGGTTCATGGAATAGGTCCCAACTAGGTTCAAGAGTAGGATCAACTATTAAACATTGATTGTGGTCCCTTTGAGGTTCTTTCCATTGTGAAGAGGGTTATGTGCATAATGTTCAACTCAAATAATGTAGAATAGGCTCAAATTAAATGGCTAGGTGTACTAGTATGGGGTTTCCAAAAATGTGCTATATAAAGACCATAATGAATAAATGAAGAGATTATTAAATAGAACTATTTCCCCCTTGCTCGCAAAAACATGATTTGACCCATGGGGCACTGTTGTTCTTATATATTGGGCTGTGACATGTATAGTCACAGGATAAAGGTCTATTTTTGTTTAGTTTTTATTTTATTTTCATTATGTTATTGGCCACATAGATATTTTACTTCTTTCTACGGACAAAGGGTAGTGATGCTATCCTAACTAGTTGATGAAGATCACTTTTATATTGTAACACCGTGAGGTGTGAGTACGAGGAAACTTTGGAAGATAGAGGAGCTTTGGGGTCTTCCATGAGATTGCATTGTTTTTATAAAACATTGTGTGGGAAAATTTCTAGAGTATGTTGGAGTCATGAAATTACCCCAAGTGTCTCCATGAGATAGCATAAATAACCACAAGTGTCTCCAAGTGTCTACATACATCGTATCATCCTAACATGGGTTAGCCACTCACCCAATCCTATCAAACCTATCCTAGTAAATCCTCTCAGTCACATAGTCTAGACTCATATCTTGAGGATTATCCCATGCCTCGATGCAGATCTCATCATCCAACAAGACAAAGAGGATTATTCACCTTAATATTGTCTTAGTCACAAAATCATACCATGTCGAACCCATCTACATTATATTCTAAATAATCCGGTCAGGAAACTCATCAAAATCATGTATTATAACCCATCCCCACTAACCAGGTTTCATCCTATGCTAAATCACACCAAGCCTCTTGGCATTATAATGCCAATATGTCCGACAATACCCAATATCCACACTAGCATCTCATCCACAATCTATTTAGTTGAACTCTTGAATCATTAAATGGAGTAAAAACTTTCATAATACATTTTATATACTCAGAGGACCTAACCACTCTAATAACCAACCAAGATTCCAATCCATCCTCATAAGTATTTCCTCATCAAATGATAGATGTACAATTTCCACACCTATCACTACAAGGACCAATCCTCTTAGGAATATTTTACTTGATCTAAATCCTCATTGTTAGTGACATCCATCACATTAAAGCACATAAATATCAACTGAACCCTACATTCTAAGAATTATTCATGTGGACATGCCCCATGGAAATATGCTAAGAACTAAAACCATAAATAATAATTCCAAATACATGCATCATTATTAAATAAATAACTCAAGTGTAAACATAAAAACAATGAATTATAAGACTTCATCCATTGTATCGAACAAAACCAAAATATGTTGAAACTTGGGCCAAATTGATTATATACCATTAATAGGAAGATTAATTGTTAATTAATAGGAATGTACAATTTGATAGTATCATTTTGAAACATTGATCTATTTCCCCTTTGCTTGACGGAACATGTTTTGACCCATGGGGCACTGTGGTACATATATGTTGGGTGGTGACAGGTATAGTCATAAGAGACATGTATGGTTTAGTTTAGTTTTTATTTTATTTTATTTATCACATTTTTCACATAGATCTTTGACTTATTTCCACGGATAGAGGGTAGTTATATTCTGCGAAGGGTTCCAGAAGGAGTTCATATTGATACAATCCGCCAAGTTTGATCTGAGGTAAGATTCTAGGGTTACTACTTGTCTCGCACCTCATGTATTTGGGGATTTAGTGTTTTTTACTCCATATTATGTTTTCGGTAGGACGTTGGATCATTTCATTTTGGTTCGGGTGGATTTGGTTCTCCTCTTCCAATATAGGTAAGGCTTTAATGCCATTGGTTGTTTTCTCACTGGTTATGTAGCATCCTTCATGTGTTTTAAGGTTCTTAATATCCTTTTTGTAGTGCGTTGATCCTAGCTCGTTGGTTTCAAGTCTCCACGTCAAGGGAGACTCGCCTACGTGTGCATAGGTAAGTACTAATATATATGTGGGTTCCCCCGTTACGTGTATAGTCACACATGGTAGTGATTATGCGCGTATGGTGCTAGGTGTGCCCATATATATATATATATATATATATATATATATATATGAATACGTAGGTTAGTCGATACTGATATATGCATATAAGCATATGTTCAAGGATCCCCTTGCACATGCTCATGGCCACGCAGGGGTGTTCATAAGGGCTAGGTGTCCTTTCATGTGTGTGAAGGTGCATATACCCAGTAGAGGAGAAGCGACTTTTAGTTAGAAAGCTCCAAGAGTCGAAGTGGACATCTTGGTTCCACCTTGAGGTAGAGTCCCTCTCGTAGCCTCTTTAATTTAAGAATGATTTAAATTGAATTTCGATTCTTTCTTAATTAGGCTTAATTATATTGAATTGGATATCTTGAATAAGTTTTCATTAATACAATTGTTTCATTTGATAAAAAAGTCATGTTTTTATAATAGAACCCCTCCAACGGAGGTGGGATGTTTGCGAAAACTCATAGTGATAGTTTAGGGTGTATGATTCTTTTCTATTGTTTCATTTCCCATTAGAAATTGCATCATTTTTCTGCTCACTAAAGCCTTCCAATGATCCCTTGTTATAACATATTAAATAGTTGATTTGTTCTATCATGTCTGTTGTGACCTTATATTATGGAGAAACCAGTTTCGGGTGTTTTCCTAGCCTCTTGGCCACCCCTTATGGTGTTTATTCAAGCCTATATATCTAAAAACATAGATGGTGTCATTGTTTAACACCTGTCAGGATTATGGTTCTCCCCACCACAAGCTTCATCTTAACACTGTTTGGGGTGTTTGCCTAGCCTCAATGTACATCTAATTTTTTCCATAAATGAATTCTCCCTTAAGATTTGTGTTGCATCCTGAGATGTTAAAACATACTCAAATTATATTGTTCTCAAGGTGACTGATGTTTTATTATTAGAGTGCCAAGAAATGAATATACCATTGATAAGTAATACACCTGCATAATTTGACTCTCAAGCAGTAGTTTAAACTACCTAGTAACACTTTAAAAAAATGAATATAAAATATATATATTTATCTTACCACAATCCCGAATCAAGAGTCTATTTTTTATAAAATAAGATCAGTTTCTATATTGTGAAGGAAAACTACATAGGATTTTTTTGGAATCATGGATGGAAGATGCTACCCTGCGGATGTTGCTGGACCAGGCCAACAAATCGCGGTTACACCGCGGTCACGCTACGGTAATGCCGTGATTTGGCCCTGCTCCAGGGCGACACCCTGCGGCAGTTCATAGTCCTATAGGAATTTGATGTATGATACCTAGATAGAGTTTTAGATACATTATCCATCCATATTTAATGGCGAGGGAGGCGACGGTCGGAATGTTTCCCCACTTCCTCCCGCTCCCTTCACTCCTAGCTGGAAGATGCTACCCCGCGGATATCACTGGACTGGGCCAACATGCCATGGTAACACCGTGGTCACACCATGGTCACGCCGCGGTCATCCTGGGGTCACGCCGCGGTCACTCTGCGGTCACGCCACAGTCACACCGCGGTAATGCTGTGATTTGGCCCTGCTCCAGGATGACACCCCATGGCCGTTCGTAGTCTAGTCGGAATTTGAGGAATGATACCTAGATAGATTTTTAGATACATTACCCACCCATAGTTAATGGGTAGGGAGGCGACGACCGGAATGTTTCCCTGCCTCCTCCTGATCCCTTCTCTCTTAGGCGGAAGATGATTCCCCATGAATGTCGCTGGACCGGACCAACACGCTGGGGTCACCCCGCTGTCACACCGTGGTTACAACACAGTCACGTTGTAGTCACAATGTGGTAATGCCTTGATTTGGCCCTGCTCTAGGAAGACACCTCGTGGTGGTTCACAGTCCTATTAGAATTCAATGTATGATACCTAGATAGAGTTTTTGATACGTTACCCACCCATAGTTAAAGGGGAGGGAGGCGACGGCTAGAAAGTTTCCCCTCCTCCTCCTGCTCTCTTCGCTCATGGATAAAAGATACTACCCCGAGAATGTCATTGGACCGGGACAACATGCCGCGATCATGCTGCGGTCACGCCATGGTAACTTCGCGGTCACACTGTGGTCACGCTGCTGTCACACCGCAGTCTGGCCATGTTCCCGCCACAGTCACGCCATAGTCACGCCACAGTCACATCGCTGTAATTCCATAGTCACGCCGTGGTAATGCCGTGATTTGGCCCTGCTCCAGGACGACATCCCATGGCGGTTCGAAGTCCTATCAGAATTTTTTATATGATAAGTAGATAGAGTTTTAGATACATTACCCACCCTCCTTTCTGGACCTCATACAAGCCCCCATCCTCCTCCATAGACCACATACATCCCCTGGACAACCCCTCCCCCCTCCTCCCTAGACCCTGGACAGCCCCCACCATCCTCCCTGGACCCCATACAACCACCTGAAAAGCCCCTCAAACAGCCCCCACAACCCTCATCCCTAGACCTCAGATCCCAATCTAATCTCTCTTCAATATTCACCCAAAATCTCAACGGAAAATAGGGTTTTAGAGCTTCGGAAGAAGATGAGAGATGAGTAAAAACCCTAATTGAAAAGTGGACGAAAGGAGAGGATTAGACTCACCCAAATCTTCAATCCACACTTGACGTCACTAAAAACATCCAAGTGACGTGTATGAGGAAACCCCACCTCAAACCAAGGAACGGTGTGGCCTGTACAACTCAAAGTGTCTCACTTTTATTTGAAATGGACAACATTTTAAATGAAAACAACAACTGACATATGGAAAACTGACCAAACAGATTCGAATTGTGTTGATGATTTAGCACAATGATCCATGAGTCTTTTTTGATGTGCAAAAGTCAACCCCACCTCAATCTGAGGCACGGTGTGGATGATACCACTCAAAGTGTTTCACTTTTATTTGAAATGGACAACATTTTAAGTGAATACAATAACTGGCATACGGAAAAGTGACCAAACACAATCAGATTCTATTGATACTTTAGGGAAACGATCCATGGGTCATTTTTGATGTGTAAGAGTCAACCCCATCTCAACCCAAGGCACGATGTGGCCGGTATCACTCGTAGTGTCTTTATTTTGTTTGAAATGGAAAAAATTTAATTATAAAAAACTGGTATATGGAAAACTGACCAAACACATTGATATTGTGTTGGTACTTTAAAAAAACGATCCATAGGTCATTTTTGACATGTACAAGTCAACCCCGCCTCAATCGGAAGCATGGTGTGGCCGGCACCACTCAAAGTGTCTCACTTTTATTTGAAATAGACGACATTTTAAGTGAAAACTACAATTGGCATATGGAAAACTGACCAAATGCATTTGTATTGTCTTGAAACTTCAACACAACGATCCATGGGTCATTTTTGATGTGTACAAGTAAACCTCGCCTCATTCCGAGTCTCGGTGTGGCCAGCACTACTCACAATTTCTCACTTTTCATTAAAATGGACAACATTTTAAGTGAAAACAACAATGGTCATACCTAAAACTAACCAAACACATTAGGACTCTAATGATAATTTATGAAAAGGATCCATGGGTCATTTGTGACATGTAAAAGTCAACCCCGCCTCAATCCAAGTCATGGTGTGGCCGGTACCACTCAAAGTGTCTTTCTTATGTTTAAAATGGACACCCTTTTATGTAAAAACAACTGGAATACAGAAAACAGACCAAAAACATTCATATTGTGTTGAGACATTAGAAAAATTATCCATGTGTCATATGTGATGTGTACGAGGAAACCAAACCTTAATCTGAGAAACGGTGTAGCCAGCACCACTCAATGTGTCTCTCTTTTGTTTCAAAAGGACAACATTTTAAGTGAATACAGAAACTCACATATGGTAAACTGACCAAATTCATTTTGATTCTGTTGAAACATTAGTAAAACAATCCATGGGACATATGTGACATGTACGAGTCAACTATACCTCAATTTGAGGGACGGTGTGGCTGGAACCACTCAAACTGTCTCACTTTTATTTGAAATGGACAGGATTTTAAGTGAAAACAACTAGCATACGGAAAAAAAACCAAAAACATTCAGATTGTGTTGATACTTTAGGAAAACCATCCACAGGTAATTTTTGATGTTTACGAGTCAACCCCGCCTCAATTAGAGGTGTTGTGTGGCCGAGACCACTCAAAAATGCCTCTATTTTGTTTAAAGTGGACATCATTTTAAGTGAACACAACAACAGTCAAACGGAAAACTGACCAAACACATTTGGATTCTATTGAAACATTATGAAAACTATCCATGGTTCATATTTGATGTATAAGAGTCAACCCCACCTCAATCCGAGGCACGGTGTGTCCGGTACAACTCTAATTATCTCTCTTTTGTTTAAAATGGACATCATTTTAAGTGAAAACAACATGCATATGGAAAACTGACCAAATGCATTCAGATTCTATTTAAAATTTTGTAAAACAATCATTGGGTCATATGTGATGTGTACAAGTCAAACCCTCCTCAATATGAGGTGCGTTGTGGCTGACACCACTCAAAGTGTCTCTCTTTTATTTTAAATGGACATAATTTTAAGTGAAAACAACAATTGACATATTGAAAACCAACCAAATGCTTTTGGAATCTATTGAAACTTTAGAAAAACGATCCATTGGTCATATGTGACATGTAAGAGTCAACCCTACCTTAATCTGAGGCACGAAGTGGTTGGTATCACTCTAACTATCTCTCTTTTGTTTAAAATGGACATCATTTTATGTAAAATCAACTAGCATACGTAAAACCGACCAAAAGTATTTGGATTATGTTAATAATTTAGAACAACGATCCATGGGTCATATGTGACATTTATGAGTAAATCCTACCTCAATCTGAGGCACGATGTGGCCTACACCTATTAATGTTTCTCACCTTTATTTGAAATGGAAATCATTTTAAGTGAAAACAACAACGGGCATACGGAAAACAAAAAAAACGCATTCATATTCTGTTGATACTTTATGAAAATGATTAATGAGTCATCTGTGACATGTATGAGCCAACCCTGCCTCAATCTAGGGCACGGTGTGGCCGGTATCACTCAAAGTGTCTTTCTTTTATTTGAAATGGACATGATTTTAATTGAAAACAACAACTTGCATATAGCTAACTGACCAAACGCTTTCAGATTGTATTAATACTTTAGGACGACAATAAATGTGTCATTTGTGATGTGTAATAGTCAACCCCACCTCCATATGAGGTATGGTGTGGCCAGTATCACACTATGTGTATCACTTTTTTTAAAATGAACAACATTTTAATTTAAAACAACAACTGACATACGGAAAACTAACCAAACGTATTTGGATTGTCTTGATACATTATGAAAATGATACATTGGTAATTTTTTACGTATACAAGTCAGGCCCTCCTCAATCTGGGGCACAATGTGGTGGAATCCTACTCTGATCAATAGATCTCACCATACATGTACCATTTAGTGTTCAAAGCCTTAAGAGCATTAATATTATTCTTAGTAAGGTCAATATACATATGGTTGCATTCTTCTAGACCATCATAAGTTGAACTTCTGATCATTTTTGTTCTACCTGAATTCTAAATCAAATAAAGAGTTCTATACTTTACTCCTTTTGTAACGACCATGGAACAGTGGGTTAGTTTCCATATCCCATTTTCAAATTTAGTTTCATAGCAAGCATCATCAAACATTCTCTTTAGATTTAGGAAGAAGAAAACCACTCCCAGGTAAAATATATTTTCATCCATTTTTCATTTTCTATAAATGTTGCTTTTTTTAGGATAAATCATATTTGGTTGTTATTTCATTGTCAAAATTTCTTATTATGATCCTCAAAAACCTAACAATTTCTAAAATTGAGGGGTTTTATTTCACAATATCAAGAAAGTGTAGCAAGGGAATATGCTTCCACTTGTCAAAGACCTATGGTAGGATGGTTGGGTTAAAGAGGGTATTTGGGGCATGATTCAATTGGATCCAGTTTTTTTGAGTATATTATGCATCGTCACTTTTATTCCCACTATTAATCATGAGAGGGTCTCATCAATTATTTTTATCATGGAATAAAGAAGTGTCTCCCTTACATTAACCAATAGTACACCCTATATGACTATAACCCATCCTGGAAGGGGACTGTTTTTTGTCAACCTCATATGCATGATGACACACTCTAGATCAGACACATGTTCAACATCCACTTATTCATCCAATTTGGACATGATCACTATGCTGATAAAAACAAATACCCAAGTATATTATGTTATTACCACTATAGAGTCTACCAACAAAGCCATTACCATTCACCCTACATCTGACATTGACACCCCTACCTCCTTCATCTTCTTTCTTAGTGCATGAAAACTAACATTTAATTTACAAAGAACATATTCCATTTAAAATTTGAACATCTACATGTATTATATCCAACACAACTGAAAACGATTTAGTTCAGATTGAAATACATTATATTACAATGACATTCAGTTTGTATATATAACATGTCTCTAATCAAAGATGTCATGTCTCTGAAATTTACACTCATCAACGATATTCACATACTTTTTTTCATGAGTTGGGTAGTTTCAATAATGGGGTCATAACTGATGAGACTCCTAATAAAATACAATTTCACCATATATTATAAAAAATACAACTTCAAGGGAAAATGAATCACAAATCATTACATACCCAAATCTAGGATAAGATAAAAAATTGGGATTTGAGCCAATTTCAAACTATTATTCAACCCCAATAATTATTTATCATACTATTCTACCTATTAGAATTTGATGGTGAGGTGGGGGTTGTGCTGGTTGGGGGGTGGTGTTTAGCGGTGAGGTGAATTACTTCTAGAAGAGTTGTTTTCATATGAAGATTGAAATGGGTGTAAATAATGATTGAGTTATTGAAACTATTATTCAACTCTACTGGAAGATTATTTTCATATGATGATTGAACTAGGTAATTTTAGTACAAGACATGTTTGGAAGAGTTTGACGGTTTTATGTGTTCTGTTTGTGCTATTAGAGGTGTTTTTATGCTGTTTTAAGTCTGCTTGTATGTATTTTTTGTGCTAATTTTTATGCAGGTGTATACTAGAGGGGACATTGGAGGGGCTGCTATGAAATGGTTCTAGAAATAAACAATACCAACGGTTTTAAACCATTGGTATACTTTGAGTAAAATTTAAAAATTATCCCAACGGTTTTAGAATCGTTGGTATATTGTTTAGTGTTCAATATATAGCAATAGTTTCATTGGAACCATTGGTAAAAATGCTAAACAAAAATATAACAACAATTATCCTACAACCTTTGGTAAATAAAAACATACAGTGGCCAATACCAACGGTTTAGATCAAACCGTTGGTATAGGTCTTTCATCGCGGCTTACTGCCCTACAGTTTGGAAAACCATTGGTATAGGCTATACCAATGATTTTCCAGCCTATACCAACATTTTAGAACCATTTGTATAACCTTAATTTCTAGTAGTGATAATGCATTTGGAATTGGATTGGTAGAAGCATTGATTTATAGGGAGTGATAAGTATCTTATTGATTATGTCTTTTGTGACCCCTAGAGTATAACTAACCCACCCATGATTTTATGTTGGCAGTTATGGTCCATGCTTCAATGTGTTTGTGACATTATATATTTTTAGATATGTTTTTCATCTACATATACCAATATATCCACTAATATTTATTAACATATATAGACCTCCAATAATTGATTATGAATAGTGTATAGTTCCTAATATAGTTTCAGTTTATGTCGCACAATACACCATGTACGGGTTCTGTCATTATAAAAAAACTTATACATAAGATACTGATAGTTCAGGATCTTGGTGGGAGGACTTTAAAGGATCAGTGGATCCTATGATCTCATTGGAAGATGAGAGGATGAATGATTTTGAGGACAATGGATCGACGAATGGTGTTTTATTAGTAGTCACATATTCATTATTAAACTATTTAATGTATGGACATAAATATAACATAATTCTCGTTATGATATAGGAATAACTAATTGGGGATGACTCAATACATGGGTGTTCATTTTATGTTGATGATGTGAATCATGTACATTGGATAGATTAATTATATACATTAATCAAGGAATATATGATAATAGATTTTTATATGACTAAGAATTCAATCCATCCTGGAGTGTCAAAGATGAACCTTGAATTTAGAAATTAGATTTGGTGTCGAGGTACGATGTGTATCATTTATGGTTTACTTTCTTAATCCCTTATATTCCAAATGAAAAATGGTGAGAAATAATATCATGTTGGATTTCAACAGAAACAAATTGCGGCCATGTGGAAGTGAGAGGTTTTCATAATGAACATTTTAACTAGTTGACATAGAACTATAAAGAGTCTTGAAACTATATAAGTGATTCTAAATTATTTAATAAAAGTTATTCATTTCTTATTCATATTCATGACTAACTCGGTAGAAGTACTATGAATGTTTTATGTTAATGAGATAAAATTATAACATCGATTTCCCTTTGAGTTTTAGCTAATAAAGACACATGTTTTATTTCACAGTTTAGGAGGGTCTGGAGAAAGGCCTTAGGGACTCAACTAAGATTGATCCCAGACAACAATCCCTCAACAGATGGACAGTACAAGGTGATTAACCTTATAGTGGAGAATATGCATTGGGATTTCATCATAGACTTCATTGGGTCATGCGATGAACATATATCCTTTTTAATTTTTTCTTATTATAACATATATCATTTATATTTCTAAACAGTACCATATAAGGCTCTCTATGGTTGACCTTGTCACTCCCCATTATGATGGAATGAGGTGAATGAGGTAGATTTTATGGGATTACTCCAAGTGGAAGGAACATTAGATAGATTGAAACTGATATAGAAGAACATATTCATTTTTTAAAGGAGGTATTTGTCATATTCCACCCATTGAAGGATACCTTTGTATTTTCTATTGAGCAATCATTTATTAAAAAAAATCTAATTTATTTTTGGATTTTATTCTCACTAACACCCACATTTGTGATACTAATGAAATTTTTTAAGTGAATTTCGGGAAATTACTATTCATGGAAATATTTATTTTGGGATTACATTAAAATAATTGATCACTGAGGTGTATTCAATGATATATTTAGAATGTATTGTAAATGTCTTTTAGAAACACTGGTCATACACTATGTGTGCACACATAATATATGGAATAAATCCTACAGTTGTAACATTGTGTATGGATCATATACCCTATGATTTTAAGAATGTGTGGTTAATCAACCTTATGTTTGAGGTTTTTTCATCACATGATGGATCCTTGTGTCTGACTATTCTCTAACAGAGTTCTAAATATATTATTAATGCGATGGGTTTGACAAACATATAGATCTATTAAAAGATCATTCATAGCTGATTGAAAGGATCATTATATTTGTTTTGAAGGCTTATATTCAATAGGGTATGTTTCTCCTATTATTAGGGGATGTTAGTACTTCTGTTGAATGTTTTTGAATTTAAATATTCATGATTTATTCTGCAATATTTATAGAGTTTGTTTGACCAAATGTTTTTTACATGGAATATAAATATCAAGATTTAATTCATTTGAAAGAGAGAATAATATATAGAAAAGGTGATATAAAATCATATCGACATGTCACTTCCTTCATATCTATACTTTGGAGACATACTTGTCATGATCTGCCAACACACTGTTGCTATTGTCATTTCTACTATACATTATCATTACATATTCTTCTAGAAGAATCAAAATAAATTTTTAAGGACATAGATTCATATATGAGGTGTAAATTTTTATACATATGCCTTGTGTTTTTACAATCATTATTGAAATAAATCCTATGAAACATTGAATATCTAAATACATATATCAGCTTCTAATGAAACTGTGAAGGTAAATTTTTTTCCCATAAAAATAAATATCTATTTACTTGTTGTTGTCTCGACTCCTCGAACTCATTCATGGTTAATTGTATACTTTCTAGGCTATGCTATGGATTAAAGTTCATTATAATATACCAAGAAGGCTCTATATATGAGTATTGTAAAGGTTTCAACTTCCGTCACTTAGTTATTAATTAAAGGTCTTAGGATTGGAGTACCGAGTGAAACCCAGCATGATCATATAGTATATATTTGTTAGAGTGTACTTAGGAATCTCTGTTCCCTAATCCACTATACAGCATTTTGTTCATTTACATTATTTGTTTCCATTACTCGCTCATTTTTTAGGGAAATGAAATGGAACACTACTTTGTAAGAGAGGTGATTTGATTCTCAGAGAGTAACGAAACCACACTTATTCACATATTGTGTCCATGTCTTAGCCATTACGATCCTAACCTAACAACTTCTATCATGGGATAGGCTACACTGGAATATTTTTCTTCTTGAAAACTTTCTTTCTGATATCAACTATTCACTTCAATGGATGTTGTCTTTTTCAATAATTCTGTTTTCGGAAATCCCGGATCTTTTTAGGATCTATTTGATACTATAATTTAATATTATTGCACATAATTATTCTGGAATATTTCAAAATGTTTTATTAAAGGATGTACTAAAAATCTTATAGTTTTAATAAGCCTGAGTTGAATATCCAGACAATGGCATCATAATATGGATTATTTTTTAGAAGGTATGTAAATGATTAGAGATCCAAATATTAATGGTGAGAGTTATGCATATCGAAAATCCCATGAGATTATTTATTTTAAAAATCATGGAATAATGGAAAATATGAAGGATGTTAAACATTATGAGATTCCTATGGAATGTTTGGATGATTAGAATGATGATAAATAAATGGAATATGATATTAATTCAAATTACATGAATATTATTGAGTGTGGTTTAAGAATTGATAAATTTAATTTATCCCCTCAAAATCATACTACATTTGATATATGGAACACTATTTCCATTTCCTATTAAGGAACGAAAAAAATTAGATAATTCAGGTAAGAAATTGAGGATTTACAGTTTGATAATTTCATGATATGTACATATGAAAATATCACTAAAATTAATAGAAGATTCATAGAGAGTGTCAACAGTGTAAATGATTTGGGAAATCTAATTTAATATAAGAAAAAGTGATAAATTTTCTTAGATTAATACCCTCTAAATTTTATGTAATATCTGTGGCTATACATAATTATACACTTTTAAAAACATTTACTATGAAGGATTTTATTAAAACTCTATAATAATATAAATATGAGATGCATCATGTAGCTCCAAATATTATAAAAAATTAATAAAGGTCTCTAAAGAATAATATAAATGAATCAACAGATTCAAATAATCTATATTTTTGAAAAACACGATCTTATTTTAGTATAGAATTTGAAAATATATACAAAAATAAAAATAAAGGGAATAATGAAAGAAGATATTACGAATGGAAGAAAAAATGACATACAAAGGACAACTATTATTTACTCAAAGATCAAAGAAGTTATAATTACAGGAGAAAAGGAAAGTGGTAACCGATACCTTAATTAATAGTTCTAGTTTTCATAGTTAAACTTCTATAAACTCTTGTATCGAGCATAAAAATAAAATTTTATATCTTATGGAACATACTTATCATGAGGTATAATTTTCATACTCACAAACCTAGAGTTGTGAGAAATTATATAATTATGAATTAAAAAAATATTTTATTTAATATATAATAAAAATATGAATCTTTATAAAAGGAATATAGAAAAATTAATAAACCTTATGATACTATTCTATTAAAATAAAAAGAATTTTCAAAATGGATTATAGGTTTAAAATCTAATTCTTCTAAATCTTCTGATTTCAATGATATGAAAATTAAATAACTATTAACTGAAGTTGATGATTTAAAATAATCATATAGTATACTGATAAACAGAAAAAATATTTAAATCAGCTCATCAGAAAAAAATGCCTAAAAGAATATTTTGGAACATAAAGTAATGGTGAAAGACCAAAAAAATTAATAATTATTTTATTCTTGGTTTTAATTACAAATAAAATCTATTCTTTTCATTATTTTTATTATATTATTAATGGTCACTTTTAAAATGATTTTTTTCTTCTAAAACCTCAAATTTTATGTCTCAAAAAAATTTCTCAACAAAATTTTTTAGCTCAATTCGAAGAATTATTACTCAAAATAAATAAGTTTCATTATCAAAATATTTAATTGATAACACTACTGGACCCAAAATCAAATAGTTATCAAAATGAACCTATAATTGATGTTTTTTAGGATTGTTCCACTAAAATTCATTGTTAATCCTCTAAGTGGTTGACCGATGGATATAAATTTAAGTATCGATGAAAGGATTGAAGAACTTTGAAGTGGTTTATTATCAAAAATCATCATTACTATAGTCAAATATCCATGCAATATTCTATTTATTATATTTTTATTCATCTGGAACATTAATATTTTTATACATGAAAAGAATGTTATTTCATAAAGTTAGTTTTGAAGAAATTTTCTTTTTCAAAAGTTTCTAGAAAACCAGACACGTAAAGATGAAACAATCAAGTATGTCATGTTAAGAAGAAAATCATTATTATAAATAGATGAAATGAAATGTTTCTTTTTTATCTATTTTATATATCAAATATTATCCCGAATAATCATCAGAATGAGACAAGGAAGTTCAAATTCATGAAAAACATGAAATCAATTCCTATCAAATATCTTTTGAGAGGCTTATGTTTAAACTCAACACTTTTAATGAAGAAAAGGAGAATATCCACTGTATGTTTAATGTATCTAAAAATTCATATGAAGATCTAATGAAAGTATCCTTATCAAAAATGGAATATGAGTCATTAAAGAAGGAGTATCATAATATGAAATATATTTCATTCTCATATTAATATTTTTATTCATTCCATGTTGAAATATTATGTCAAAATGAGTTTATTGAAAAAAAGATTCATTTATTCTAGACCCGGATATGCTGAAGCTATTTTTCCTTGAACAATGTCTACCTTCATCCTATCAAGAAATAAAAGTTGTTCAAAACAGATTTGATGAATTATAATTAGATTTATCTTCTCTAAGAGATAAAATTTGATGTATGTAATGTTCATAGGAATTTTATATTTCCATCTAACCCTTGATGTTATTTTATCTTTCATTTTAATATTGAATGTATATTTTTCAAAATATATTGTTTAGTAAAATTATAATAACAATGTACTTTTATTTTGTTCATTATTTCTTTTTAGTATCCTAACGAAAGCATATATTCAATAGATAATTATTTCATAAAAAATTGTATTGCTTAAAAATAAAATATTAGCCGTTTTACTTGGGAGAAAATTTTATTCCATGAATATCCTATATGCTATAATTTAGGGGGAGTTTTAAGAAAATAAGCAGTTTATTTAATTGTGATTATTTATTTATTATATATTCTTTTATTATGAATATAGGGGGAGTGTGTTTTAAATAATCAATAATCTTATATATTTGATGTCAAAAAAGGGATGATTTTATAGATGTTTTTATAAATTTATAGTTTATAATTATATGGTAATTTTTTTACAGATTTATGTTTTTTGTTTTAGTATATTTTATTATATTTTTATTAAGAAAAATCATTTCATGGAGAAAACTTTTATGATCCTTATAAAGGGATATAATTTTTTATAAATGAATATTGGGTATTTTTTCCTTTATAAACAAGAGATATGTTATATTAATAAATAGTGGAAAACTTATTTTTATTACATCATGGTTTTTTACATGGGTTTTGTTACCATCAAAAGGGGGGAGATTGTTGAGCACGTGTTGATTCAACAATTTCATTAATTTAATTTTTGTTTTGATGATCACAAAACCAAATTTTTTTACTATTGTATTTTTTTATATTAATTTCAGAAATTTATTATTCATGGAAATATGTATTCTAGAATCCTATTTGAGTCATATATTGATGTGGAATATTCTTTTATGTATTTGAAATATATTTAAAATTATTCTGGGAACATTTTTCATACCCTATGTGTGAATTTTTAACATATATAATGAACTCTACGTTTGGAATAGTGTGTGTGGATGATATACCCTATGATATAGAGAAAGTATAGCTAATCAACCTTACATTTGAAGTTTTTTCATCACATGAAGGAACCCTACGTTTAACTATTCAACAATGGAGTTTCAAATTCATGATTTATGTAATTGTCTTGGGGGACTTAAATATCTATTCAAATTCTTCTATGGTTGATTCAAAAGAAATTTATTTTTTTTAAATTCTTGTATTCAATAGGGTAATTTTTTCTTATTATTATTGTAAGTTACAAACTCTCTTGGAAGTTATTGAATGCAAATATTCATGATTAATTTTGAGATATTTATGGAGTTGGATTAACCTGGAAGTATTCGAAGAATAGTTAAATATCAAGTTTTTCATGATCATTAAGAGATATGAAAGTAAATAAATGTGATATACATACTATTTTTTGTGTCGTTGCCTTTGGAGATACAATTTTAAGACATACATTTTTTGATCTGTCTACTCACTACTGTTGTTGTCATTACTAATGAACTTTATCATTACATCTTTTTATGCATTAAAAAAATATTTTGATAGACATAGATACAATTGGAGACATACATGTTTACACATCTATCTGGTGTTCTCTCTATCACTGTTTTAAGAGAGCCTATGAAGCATTGACGATCAGTTCACCGTTGTGAAATATTGATGAACTGAATACATATTTCAATTGCTAACACAACTATAAATTTTACGTTGTATTTTCCAAAAAATGACTATTAATTTGGTTATGTATTGGCTTCTTGAACTCAGTAAAGGTGAAGTGTTAGCTTCTTTCACTATGATATGGATTATGGTTCATTTTAAAAGAACCAAAAGGCTCTATAAAAACTAATTGTAAATGTGTGAATTATCTACATTCAGTTTTTGAATAAATGTATTATGATCAGGGGACCTAATGAAAATAACATTTATTGTGTAGTTAAATTATGGTAGAGTGGACTAATGGGTAATATTTTTATAAAACCATATACATAATTGTGTCCATTTCCTTTATTTTTTTAAACTTCTCTCTAATATTTGAGAGAAAAGGAAAGGAACACTTCTTGGTAAGAGAGGTGTTTGGAATTTGTGAATTTCTTGAAAATCAAAATTAACCCCTTATTGTCTCTATGTTTCCATAATTATCATCCTGACCTTAAATTTACTATGTGTGAAAGGGTTTTATTGAGGGTTTCACCTAGGATTGGTCCTTGATGTTTTTCAAATCATCAAAAGTATGGTATATGGTTTTTTTGTTCCGTTCGAGATCATTGAGTGTTTATGGACAATGTCTTACCATTTGAATCATCTTACTCTATACTGGGGTATACATGATATGTTTCATGTTTATCAGCTACATAGGTAAATTCCCGATCCTACATATGTTATTGAGTGTGAGGATATTATGTTGGATCCAAAAAAAATCATTCATTGAGTGACTGGTGTAGATGATAGATCAAAGTGAGAATGTTTTATATAGGAAGAATGAGCCACTTCTGAGAGTCTTATGGAAACATGGATGAATCTATAACGATAAATGAGATCTTGAGTTAGAAGTTTGATCTCACTGGTCTATGTTTTTTAAACAATAACTCTAGAGACACTTCTTAGGTATGAGAACTACATTGAGTAGGATATTGTAATGTCCCATAACATCATTAATTTTTTAAGAATAATTATTTCCCTTATGATTCATCTAAATTTTTACTTGATCTATGCATGGGTGAATCGTTGGGTGAATTGAGTTGATTTTGAAGGCATTAATATGGGGTTTAGTTGTTTTGGGCCACAAAAATAAAGAAATGCATTTGTTGTAATAGTAGTCACGGTGGTCCCTGACGTGTCTCGATGGAAACCATCTTGTAAAATTGGTTTCGCAAGCCCTGTCATTACTGTAGTACATGGGTAGGTCCCCTATATAACACAGTTTTGGAAGCCACAACACGTCCAATTTGGAGTTCATGGTGAGGGGATGGGGTGTCCAAGACCCTAGTATAATGCTTTAGGACATTAAATTTTGAGCTATGTGATCAAGAGTACCACATTCAATGGCATGCCTTGGTAGAGACCATTTCAATAGTCAATATAGGTTTATAAATTTTCCAAAATATTCTCCTTTCTTGGGGGACCTTACCTAAATTAAAAGGGAAGTGAAAATGGTTAAAAAGAGGGGTTTTTAATGTATTCATTAATCATTTAAAAACTAAATAAATTTATTCGACCACCTCTCTTGATATTTAAGTAAATTTAAATGTTTCTTCTAGATTTTTTAGTGTTGGGATTTGGAAAAAATTCATGAAGAAGATAGAAATGTGGGTTTTCTATTTCAACTCTTATTTAGTTGATCTAAGGGAACCTTCCATCCTAATTTTAAAAGAGATTCTATTTTAGGGAGAATCAGAATAGAACATTCTATTTATAAGGGCCACTAGAATTCTTTGATGTCATAGTGGTGAAAATCATAGAAAATACATCCTTGGTTAGTCTCTCATGTTCTATATTTTATATTTCCCTTATGCCTAACTCAGCTTCTACCAGTAATTTTGGTAGTATTTTTGTATGTATTTTTATGCCATTAAATTTCTCATCCAAAGGAAATGATCTAGAAATCATATTATTTTTTGGGAATCCAATTCTATGAGAACTTGGTTAGTTATCTTGTTCTTTTTGGTGTGAAAATGTGGTTTGGGATACAACACCCGAGATGAACCTTCACGTTGACTATGAAGAATGAATTTCATTAACATTTCATCTTCTTGTATTCACATGTTTCCTTTTTTTATTCATGTGATGGAATACTTTCATGATTGGGATTTCCCATATTTTCATGTGGGTCTATGTGTTTTTTATGAGACCCATTATTGATACTTATTTCTATAAGTATTCTTATATATACTTTATTTATGTTTTATTTTGATCACTTGTATTTTATTTTGATACTTTTTCCCATAAGTAAATACTATGATATCTTTGTATTTTCTATCATATTCTCTATGTTCCCATGATTTGGAAGGTGTTACTCATCGTGCTTGATACATACGGAATTCCATGTCATGGTTGTACCTAATAGGGGACTGAACATGACTTGTGATGATGTCAAACTTTTAACTAAAAAATTGTATGGTTATTGAGAATCCTCGTAGATTCATTACGCTTCACACGAGGAATAGTGGATTCCATGTAGCATGTCACTTGAGACTTGATGGATGTTGAGTAGCAATATACCTTGATGCCAGTGGATGCTGTGAACATGAAAACCATGATTCCTAGTGATTTATTTGTAGTTTTTTCACACGATTTAAAAAATTATGCTTACATGCCTTGTGGATGGTAACATTTTACTTTTTATTCAATTTTTTCTTTCTCGTACAAAGTTGGAGAAGGTTTGTCTAGGACACATGATAGCATTGACAGAATATGTGTTCTTTATAGGTGGTTGTTTATTAATTATTATTAATTCATTATTATCATGGAATGCACCTATAATACTTATGAATTTTTTTTGGGATGCATTGTCGGTTTTCCCCTGAGTTTTTCTACTCCAACACTACATGGACATCTCGATTCTCTTGTAGAATTCATTTTTATGGATCCAAGAAAGAAAAATACGGTTGTAGCTGAAAGTTGAGTCATGGATCATGGATTTTGGGAAGTGACTGGGAAATATTCTGAAGGATACCTCTTTTTTATTTTTCTATCTCTTAATCTTTAAAATAATTTTTCATGTAGCTTTGGTAGACTATTTATTTATTTTTTTAAAATATGTGAAATTTTTATTAGTATTCCACATATTCTTCTAATTGACACACATTTGTATATATTTAAATTATTTGTTCAAGGATATGATATTGAGGGTATAGTATCCCCACTGATGTCATTCAGACCCTCATTGGAATTTTACATCCTCTTGCATATGGTGAATTACACATTATGTTATATGACTCTCTAACTCAAACCTAGTAGTTCGGGATAGTAATTACAACAATAATAAGAATTCATAGTTTTCATTTGTTAGAAAAAAGGAAATATATATTAATTCCTCTCTTTTTATCCTTAATTAATGATATTCACATCAATGTTATATCTTTGATAAATATTTATAATCTCATTGTTTATTGAAAACATCTTTAATATGGGTTAGATGCGATAGATTATTGATCATGATCCAACTTGGTTCATAATAATCAATGAATAGGCAATGTGATCCTTCGTTCTTCTAAAAAAATATTAATGGTGTACCCAATGGTAATGTACCTAGATATATGATACACATATACATATTATCTTATAGTTTTTTCTTATTCTCTCTAATTAAATAAATTTCAATATATAATGAGTATTTGATATCAGAATAACAACATGTATGAGTTATATTGAAAAACAACCCATAGGATCTGATGGGAGAACAAAAAACTCACTAGTAAACACATAAATATATCCTTATATAGTTAAAAAATCTTCAATATTGAGTTTCTATAAAACTATTTGAGCTATATATCCCCCATTATTAGGATAAAATTCCTATATAAGGGAAGTGATATATACAGGGAGTTCACAGTCATCCTTAATCCAATAGACAACTATATATTGATTTGGGATATGCAATGTGATTTCTCTATCTCACTAATTAATATGGTCTCCATAGAAAGAGAGAAAATCCATACAAAAAATATTTTCAAAATTTACTATAGAGTGAATAATAATTTTTATAGGAATCACGTTCCCCCAAAACATAATCATTGAATAATAATAATATTGGGATAAAATAATCTCACAATTATGATTTTTCTTATACTCTTCAATATAAAATTTTAAGGTGTTAGTTTTTGACAGTATTTAATTTTATGGGTATTAAAGAGTGGGTGGAGTTATCATCATTTAATAAAACATAACTTATTTAGTGGATGATGAGTTTACCTTTCACCACTTCACTTTTATAACCCACAATAATAGTTGTGATTTTTCTAGTTTTACAATTCATTCTTTGTTTTTGATGTAGTTAGAATAAATTTTCATCATTATCCCTTGAAGTACATAACTATGTGACATAATGTCAAATATATTAATTATATCATTGAATTGTGTTCGTTGTATTCGGTTGAAATTTTTTTTCATCCATTTAATTATTTGGATTCTTCATATCTCTTCACTAATCACATTGCCGATAACCTTCTCTCCCACTGTTGGAGAAATTATCCATTCTATTGAAATAATTACCTACATTAATTATCCCTATTTTTTGTCATATATGAAGATGGGTAATATTTACTCTATGGTTTTTATCATTTTAGTTTCCATTAAACACCATTTTAGACTTTTTTATCTATAACTATGAGAATAATGGGGGTCACTAATTTCAATTTCTACTATGATAACACATCATAAAATTAATTCATATCTAAATAATTATATTATAGTTAATGTTTTTTGGACACTTGGTTTTAGACCACAATAGGAAAAATCAGTATTTATTTTAGGTTCAATGATTAAACCATAAGAAAAAATTTATGGCCACTTTATGTTTTATCTATAGGTAGAAATTGATTCATCTATATGTTTCTTCAACATAATGAAATATATCTCAAATTTATTTTGAGGAGTGTGGAGAAAATATTTATCAAAATAATTTCTTAAAATCCTCACATTCCTCATCATCGATATCAACCATTTTACTTATGTTTTTAATGATATTCAACCAATGATTAGATTCACCTTTCAAATGATAAATCACTAAAAGAACATTCAAATTCTTTGAGCACTTGGAATGAAAAAAAACATTTCATTTGGGTTGAACCATTGTTTGAAAATTAGGGGATCAAAATTTACTCTAATGAATGTTGTTATTTTAAATATGAATTGGTGAATTGAGATTTTTTAATTCCTTATTTAATTTAGAGTTTGATATGGTTCACGATATTTTTCATAGATTGAGAAATTTGGGTGGGCATCACCATGTTATTTTTTACTCTATCCCACATTCTATTTGGTTACTCATTGGGATAATCCTTGAAATTTATATTAAAATCATTATTCATGTAGTTTATATAGGTTACAACTATTTCATAAAACTAAAATGGAATATTAATTAGAGTAATAAATCATATGATAAGGAAAATTAATTTAACGATTCCCTAAAATATGACACTTTCTTTTCTACCAGTAACATTTCTAGTTCACCCTATATAACTTATGGATGAACATAGTTGTCTTAAGTTCTATAATATTATTCTTTAAGACCTAATCCTAAATATTTACTAAATGAAATCTGATACCAGTAATGATGACCCATCCATTAGATACGTACATATAACTTCCTTTTACATTAATATTAATTATAACTCATAATAAATCACACATGTGGAGAAATAACTTTATTATATATGTATTTTAGATAAATAAACAAGTTATTTTACAAAAAGTATTTAAAATTAACCATATATAGTCTTCACACATGATACCATTAATGTGAAATTATATATAATACTCCTCTTCATTACCAAGATTTAAGAAACATAAGAAGGAGAGATCTCAAATTATTGACAAGGTTAAAAAATGGCGATATCGATTGAAGATCATAATTGATCATAATATGCACATGTGGGTATAAAATTATAATCAAGGTATGGAATCATTACACAATGAAATCCAACCTAACTAAACATGGATCATAAATCATAAATGAAAATATATATAGGTTTTAATAATTTATGAAACGCATCATGAATGTGTTGAATAATGATTCAAGGATTATGAGACATGAAATAATAACATAATAATATGTCATATAATATTATTATTTAAAAAATATAATAAAAAATCATTTCTTATATTGAGACTCACTTCCATGTCCAAAATCACATAGTGGACATTTTAAAATTATAAGTTATATTGAGTTCAAACCACATTCCCATAAACATAGTTTATTGGGATCACATTATATTATTTTATATGTCATATCATGAGATATAAATACTTACACAATTCATTGGAGAGAAATAGAATTCTATTCCCACCTATAACATAATTCAAAACCATACATATGTGTGAAATATAAACTTTAAAACATTTATAATTGCATGAATGAGTAATTACCCCATCTGAGTAAAATATGTTTTCTTTGAATAATCATATGGAATAAAAATTAATCATCTAGATAAATAAATTGGAAGATTAAATTTAATTTTATCAATAGGTATGCATATGAAATATTAACGAATATTGAGAAAGACGAAAACAAATTTTGAAAGAGCATTAAAGAGTTTTATTGAAAATATGAATAAATATACTTTATTATTTTGAATGATTTTATGATATTAAATGATTTTTTAAAAAAATGAAAAAAATTTGGATTCTAAAAAAATTTAATGAATTATGAGTATATGGAATGGATACATTATAAAGAAATCCAATGAAAATGGTGGGAGAAAGAAACACTGTTGAAAATGGTTTAAAAAATTCATTCAAAATTTGGGAATGAATTTTAAATTTAATAGAGATTTTCCTTAATATTTATTCTTACTACGGTTTATGATATAAATGAGATCATGTTAAAAACATGGACGTGGGAAAATTTATTATTAACAGGAAAGAAGAGATGATTTTAGTTCAATTTATAATCATCATTTCAGTTGAATTGTGACCCCATGGGAGATGAAAATTTTAGAATAAATGAATTTAAAAATTAAATCATCTGGGAAGAACATATATGTAGTTTTGTAGAGAATGATCAAAAAATTTCCCCCTAATTTAAATTTATTTGTAGACAATCTTGATATCAATGTGAGATTAGAAAACAAACCCTTCATATATAATATTAGTCAGACATGCAATAACCTCCACTATAATAAATTTTGATTCATTTTTCTTATATTTAACAACATTATTCATATTTATTATACTTATTTAATATAATTTATAATTCCTTATTACTCAAATTATAATTGTTTATTATTAAAATTAATATATGGATATAAATTTTTCTATTTTTTCATGTAAGCATTCGTTGGACAGTTCCAATCCTTCCCCCTATATCATCTGTTTATAAACTAAATAACATCCTTGAAGATGTATTATATGGGTATTATATAGTTCTGGAGACCCATCTTCATGATAGGGATGTTATGGTGATTGTTCAGAATGAATTCCTAAAAATATCATTTTGGTGATTATTAAACTAAATAAATTATTGAGTTTATTTGTGAAAATAAACTAGAATATTACAATTATTGAATAATAAAAACATTTTTAATTAAAAATTATTTAAAAATATTTCCAATGTTTATGTTTTCTGAGAAGTTTATGATGCAAAGGTTATAACATCATAAATTATGGTGGTAAACCTTGCCCAAAACTGAACAATTTATAAGGAATTAAGGAGTCATAAACTGTTATAGTATATTAATAATAACACATTTGAAGAATCATAACTATTTATAAAACACACGATTATAATTATAAATTATATTTACTAATATATGAAAATAGTGGATAAATATAATAACGAAGTAGAGGGTTGAGTTTGTGTGGAATACATGAATGTCCTCTTAGAGATCAACTTGAAAATAAAGGATTTCAGAATTCATATTGCAAAAAGATTTTAAAATTGCTGATAAATACTTTTTATATATCTAATTTTGTAATTTAATCAAGGTTAAACCAGAGCTATGTTATGGGTTGAAATGGGTAGAGGGGTCACTTTTTATGTGAGCTTAAGTGAGATTTTTTTGAAATACCCATTAATTGAAGTGTAAGGAATGGTAAAAACATGGAAAGGGAATAAATAATAGAAAAGGAAGGATTAAATTTTTATAATATCCCCATCCACACATTTATAGAAAAGTCATTATGACTTTATCCCTTATTTTAACCTTTTTACCACATTTTCTCATTCAACCTGAAAACTCACCTTCACCGTGGTATCATAATTTTTTTATCTAAAAATGAAATTTAAAATATTTCCTAATTTAAATTACTAAATCTAAAAAAAGGAATTTATTTTATTAAAATCTATTTACAAAATATATTATAATAATTTTAAATAACAAATTAATTTTTTTTTGAAAAAGTATATGTTAAGAATAAAATATATTTCATCCTTATTCCTTAAAAGGTAAAAATAATTAGGTAGATTTTTATTTACTTGTTATATTATATAATAAAATTATTTTGATAAAGTTTCTACTCTAAATATTATAAACACATATTTTTTAAAAAATAATATATATATATATATATAACAATTACTTTTAAATAGGCTTGTTAATATTAATAATGAATAATTAAATTTTAATTTTTTATAACCCCTTAATTATAAGATAAATGTTATTAAATTATTTTTCAAGTATATATTGAATTTTCTAAATCTATTTTATTTAACCGAATATTTTAAATCTATAAATAATTATTTAAAATTCATTATGTACAAAAAATTGTTTAAAATAATACATATTTTTTTAAATGAATTAGTATCTTTTTATTAAATTAAAAAATAATTTTTATCATTTAAATTTCTAATATTTTATATGTACCATTATAATTACAAAAAATTTAAAATAATAAAAATGAATTTTTGATACATGAATATATAATGATTAGAATTCTGGTGACCTTATATCCATCGTCCAGATGTCAAACAAACATATATCCAATTACAATATATATAAAGATGATATAACATTCATATATATATAATTAAGTACTTATATTAAGTAATTTATCCTTTTCTTAATGCTATTTTTTCATAATGTTTATTAAATTCTAACCTGTTTTATGTTGTCATTATTTATCATTGATTGTTGGATCATCATTGAATATCATAATGATGAAAATTTTAACATTTTACTGTTTTCATACATGTGGGATCATTTACCAATTAATTTTAGTAATTTTTCTTATTAATATATTCTGTATTGAATTTCATTTTATATTATAATATTATACTACAATGAAAAAAAGAATAATTCTTCATTTTATCTCAAAGTTTTGTGCATCACAATATATCCAAAACATATATTTTATTTGAAGGGAAATACATACTCAAATATCAGGGTGTTACATTCTACCCACCTAAAAGTATTGCCACATTGAAATTTTTTAACCATAATGAAAAAATGAGGGTGTTATTGTTAGATTACTAGTTTAGTTTCCTACTTTTCTTCCTCAAACTTATGATTCCTATTGAGAACTTAAACCCAGTGCATAGTTTTGTTTAATTTAAATTTATCATTATGAAATCATAACTATACAAGTTACTCATCCTAATATATATAATTTTCCAATTAGAGAATCTATAAGTTTACCAAATTTGATTGACTAGGTGTATACTTCCTAAAAATGTATACATGGAACACATCATGTACTTGTGAGAGTTTTGATGGATGTAGAAGGTGATAAGCTATTGTTCACTCATTTTCATGTATTTCAAAGAGGAAAATGTATTTTGGGATCAAATTTATCTTCTTCCTGAATCTCATAAACAAATTATAAGGTTTTATTCAACAGTATACCTTACCATTACCTTCAATATCCAAGTCTCATCAAGGATTATCTACACATAAATTTTATCATCTATATTCTTCTTTGAGATGTCACTGAATTGTTTGAAACAAATCAATTATGACTTTGGGATGATCTGGTCATAATATATTTTTATTTTGAACATTATCCAAAAAATATTTTACTTATAAAACTTTTCCCTTAAATATCCTCATATGGGGCTACTTGAATTATAATATAGAATTTTATGTTATATGAGAACTTTAAAAGAGTAATATATTGATCCCAATCACTTTTGAAATCGTTTGACCAAAATCCCAACATATCATACAAATATGAATGGTACATTTATATTGACCGTTAATTTTAGTAAGAAAATATATACTAAAAATTAACTCAATATCGAATTATTATAGAATAATTTTTTAGAACATTGAAGAAAAACAAAAATCTTGATCAGATTGAATTTAAAGCTATGCTCTACATAGTTTTTCATGATTATATATATATCTCTTAGTATGTTGATATCATGGTAAATCCTCTCAAATAGAAAGGAAATGATCTGAATTTTCTAGGATATCAAACACAACCCTAATATAGTTATATAATTTAAAATTATTGGGATATCCTTCGATCATATCCATGGTGAAGTTCTCCCATTCCCATATAGGTTTGGGAATAGTTTCATCAACCCCTTTGAATTATTTCAAGTGTCCATGACTTATTGGAAAATCAAAAATCATGATATATAATCCCAATATTCCTCTTAATTTTATCCCATGATAGGTGTTCCTTGATATCTCTGTAAACCTTTTTAACTTCTATGATTGATATAAAATGATATGCTATTTTTTCATCTAAAAGTGATTTTTTTTATTTCTAGTACTAAAGGAGAACATATTCATTTAAAGAATATTGTAATTCCATATATGTGTTGGATGAACTATAGAATGTTACTTACAGTCTTCTATAATTCCATATCCTCCATTGGTGCATCCTTGTGATTTTCATGGATGGATAGTTGAGTAGTTACTAAGGAAATATAATCCTTATCCCCTTAACATAATATTTCTTAGTCTTTCCACTACAAATCCATGATTACGGAGTCTTTTTCAGTCCCTATAACGGATAAGATATCATGATCATTCCTTCAATTATATCTATCCATCTAATTATCCATCATAGGGTACTATTTTATTAAATAGTTAGGGTCCTTGAACAACACCATACATATCCTTTTGTTTATGATACACTATTTATATGTAAATATATACTTTAATCTGTTTTAATTCAAATATATATTTTACTATTATCCATATAGATAAAATTGCTATATATTTGATTAAAATTTAACTGATTTTATATCCAAATCAAGCATTGATTAATTTTACCTGTTGTAATTTTGTTGACATAAGGCATAAGATATCACTTTTAAATTTTTCAAAAGGAAACTTCCCAATCCCTTTATTAATGTAACATTATATTATAATAATCCTTATCAACTACAATTTAGTATGAATATAGGTGTATGCACTAACCTTATTTTAATGTACTTGGAATTGTATTCACAATTATTTATACAAATGATATTTGATCACTTCAAAGATAAATTTGTTAGTGTATTTTACAATCATGAGGAATTTATAATGAAGTTTCTATAGTATCCAACCAATTCAAGAAAACTATAAATATATGTTTATAGTGTTTTTTATATACAATTAGTTAATCACTACTGGTTATTGAGAATCCATATATAAACCTTTTCTTATGATTTCATGACCCAATAATGACACCTATAAATGAAGAAATTAACATTTTATATATTTGGAATAAAATTTATCCTTTATTATTATCAAGAACAAAATCCTAAAATTGTATTCATTCTCCTCCTTTTTATTTGAATATATTAAAACATCTTCTATTTAGCAACAAAAAATAGATTAAAATAATCTACAATGATTTTATTCATTAGAACTTTTGAGAAAATGTGTGTATTTGTATGTGGATTGGAATCACTATGAAATTATCGTGTTCATATGTATTATAAAATACTGTTTTAGATTTATCAAAAAAAATTAACCATTTTTGGTGGTATCCAAATTGTAGTCCATTATTTGAATAATATTGATCACTTCCCATTTGATCAAATAAGTCATCAATATGGGGTATTGGATACTTAATCATGATTGGGATCTTTTTTGGTCATTGACAATCAATATAATGAAGTATTGATCATTCTATAATTTTAAAAAAGGTGACTAGTGTACTCCATGGTGAAGAACCTGGTCATATAAAATTTTAATATATATTTTCATGGTATTTCAAAATCAATTCCTATATTTCAAATGAGGTCATTATTTAAGTAGTATTTTATTTTTCACATATCACCATGTATGATTTCTACTGATGACTCATCCTCCGGATATGAGCGATGTCCAAAAAACCCTTTTGGGAACTACATCGAGAAACTGTTATACAATTAGAATATTTTTCATATTTAGTATCCCCCACCTATTTAATCCATATAACACATCAATATTATATAAAGATAACCACTCATGGGATGTAACATACATAGGGAGTTTATAGTCATCCTTTCATAGATATATGATAATATTTTTTTGGGGTATGCAAGGTGATTTTATTAACATGGAAATTGATAAAGGCTATATGTATAGAGATCTAATCCTTTCCCAGGACTATATAAAATTTGACTAAACAGAGATTAATAAAATATGAATGAAACACACTCCTAGAACTCTCAATCAGAGTATATTTATAGACATGAGATGAAACAATTGTACCACTATTAGTTTTTACCAATAATTCAATATATAATTTTATGTTTGGTGATTTTATGTTCTTGGAAATGATTTTAGATATAAAAGAGAAGGTGGGTCCAAAATAATACAATGAATTTTCAATTATTCAGTGGATGACCAGTGAACCATTCCCCTTTTCATTTTCATGACCCACTTCTGTAATTTTCCTTCTATATGATTTCTTATTCTCCCATGGATTTATAGTTTTTGGATATAATGGATCATTATTAACCCTTGGATTGGTGTAGTGGTTAATAGAATGTCAATAATTCTTATAATTTAATCATTGAAGTGTGTTTAGATTATTATGTTGAAATTTCCATATATACATTTCATTTTTTTGACTCTTCATATGTTTTTAAAAACCATTTTCTGAAAGGCCTTTTATTCCATACTTAATTAATTTCATAATTTATTTAGTACAATTTACTTTATGCTTCATTCCCCATTTTAATTATATATTATGATAAATATTATTTATTTTATATTTTTATCATCGAAGAATCTGTGAAACTCAATTTTACTATTTTAATATCCAAAATCATGAGAATAATGGGAGTCTCCAATTTGTAATTCCACCTTTGGTGAAAATAAAAAAATTTCTTCATAAATACAAATATTTGTTATAACAAATTAATTTCAGAAACATGGTTTTAAGCGTTTAAATAAAGGTGTACTTTTTCGTTTAGATCGAATGATAAAACCATAATAATTCCTTACAAGTGTCATGATGGTTTATTAATATATATTAATGGTTTCATCATATTATTAATTTATCTAATATAATTATCTCTTTATTTCAATGTGAAGATTTTGGGGAGAATATATTTTGAAAAATGATTTCATAAACTCCTCACATTATATGGTATCAATTTCATTCTTTTTCTATGAATTATTAATTTTCCACCATCATTGATAAATTTCAACATCCATATAATAAACAATTAAAATAAAAATTTCACTAAAGGAGGGTGGACATTGATGAATAATGGATAGAATATGGTGTTTTCTCTTCCTTGAAAATTTTTAGAGTTTTTCATCGTTCTTTTTTTTTGGTTAGATAAAGAAAGGGATGAACCTCTATGATATTTATATCTCCAACTTGCATCATATTTATTTGATAATTTAGGAAATCATTGTATCATTCATCGTAATCATTTATTACTCGATTCCTCCATGTTTCATCTATTGACTAAAAACTTAAATAATAACCAGAGTGAGAAATCACATGATAATTAAAATCAATCCTAATATGAACTAAATTATAACACCATCATTTCATCATATGTCAATTTAGATTCAACCAATATCACTTTTTCTTTAACAGTGGTTGTTTTGTGTTATATGCAATTATGATTTATAATCCAATCCCTAAATTTGAGGAGACCCCACCCTGATACTATGAAAAATGAACTAACCATAAAATACATACATATAACATTATTTTATATGAATATTAGTGACATAACAAAATAACTCAGGCCCTAGAACAAATAGATTTATTTTCTTCGAATATATGATTCAAAAAATATTATTTTACAAAAATTAATCAAAAGTTCCTATAAATAATTGTTATACATGGAAACTATATAGAAAAACCATAATCAATACACATATTCATTACTTGTGGAATGGAAATTTAAGAAAGAGTGATTATAGAGGCTTTATAAGGGAAAAATTAAGAGATAGAAATATAATGTTTTAAGTGATCATAATATCAAAATGTGGATATGTAAAAACAATTAATGTATATGAATATATCATAACGAAATAATTTCTAGTAAAACATTGATCAAAACTCATTAATCATAACAAATGAATTTAGGAATAAGAGAAGAAATGTATCATAGGTGTGTAAAAACAATATTCAATTATTATGGTCTATAAATTAACAAGTATTGGAATGTGACTTAATATAGAAACATGGAAGAAAAAAAAAGAAAATAATTTATTATGTTAATGCTCATCGCCAACACCATTATCATATAGTAAAAAATTCACAATACAGAGTGCACTAGGTTCACTTCTTATTCTCATAAACAAAGTCGATTCAGTTTACTCCCTACACCATTTCAATTCATATATTGATATATAATTATTTAATTAATGAATTTTAGGGTAATATAATTTATGGTCCACCCACCTCATAATGGAAAATCATAAAAAAAAATTATAGTTGAACATGAAAACATTAACAATTCCATTATATAATAATTAATCCATGATAATTAAATGAGTTGCAAATGAATCATTCCAAGGATCATAAATGAATCATATATAAAAATAAGGAATATAATTATTTTTATACATGTCCAAATTAAAAAAAAATGAAACATTAAAGGATATTTACATTGATGAAAAATAATTTATAAGATAATTGAGTGGTTTCATAGAAAATAGGAAGAAATAGCCCTTACGTTTTTGGAAATTTTAAGAAAATTAATAACTATAAATTAATTGTTTTAGAAATATATTTTTTTTAATAATTAAATTAATGAATACTTAGAACATAGTAATGAAGCCATAAAAAATTAAGAAAATGGTTTGAGAAATATATTGCATGGATAAAATATTCATGTCATAATATAGTAAATAAAGTAAATGTTTAAATAAATGTCCTTAATCAATGTTATAAGTAGGGATTAGGAAATTTATAATATCATATAATAAAACATAGATGAAAAAGAAAAATATTCTCTACTAAAAAATAAATGACAAGGTTGGATCCACTTATAACCATCATTTATGTTTAATTATTAAACAAATATAGAAGAAATGGTAATAAGATAAAAGAAATATTAAAAATATATATTATAATGGATATTGTTTTATAGATAATGAACATAAAATTTACTCCTAATATAAATTTAGTGAAACAAAATCTCAATTTTAATGTGAGATTGGAAAAGTAACTCTAACCATAGAATTCCTCTTGGTAAAAAAACTCCAATCCATGTATAATAAATTGAGTTTTATTTCAAATTTATAATAACCTTATTAATTTTTATTTTAATAAATACCATTTATTTAAATTTCTATATTACCCATATATTAACTGTTATGTTTTAAAATTAATATTTGGGTGTTTATTGCTCCAATTTTTTTAGGATTACTTCGATTTTGGGGTTATTATCCTCACTCCTTGATAATGGGTTCGTCAATAAAAAAATTCATCATGATGTATTTTATATTAATGATATAATTATGGACTTACATGGAAAATCATGGATGTTTTGGTGATTTGTTTTTGTAATTAACACTTAAAAATATAATTTTAAGTGGTTACTGAAATATTTAAAGAATTATATTCTATAGCTAATACACTTTAGAATATTAATATTATATAAGGATGATAAACTATAAAATTAATCCTCATTAGAAAATACTACTAATTTTTTATTTTTCATTTCATTAACGATGTACAATATATAACATCATTCATGTTATTGGTAGAATCGACCTAAACAAGAACACCTTATAATGTTTGAATGAGTAAGAGGATTATATTGTATATTAATAATATCAATTACATCGATTTATTATGATTAATTTTATTATTAATGTGATAAATTAGCTTTATAAGGTGTTGGATTAACAAGATAATAAATTATGATTAACAAGATGATAACGCATACGCTTGATACTAGAATATTCTCTTAATGATAATTTGGAAATATGGAATCTTTGACTTCATCTTATGTCATGATGTTATATATCATAGGATAGGCTTGGTAGAGAGATAATTTTGATAGGTATTCAAGATGAAATGGAATTGATGGTGTTTCTTTTAGTGGGCAGAAGAATATTTCTTTATAGGTGGGTTGAGTATACTTTTTACAAATACTCATTCTTTAATGCATAATGAATGTACTTTCTTATGGAATGTGGGTTAATAATTGAAAATTAAGGGGGAATGGATGATAAATCCCTCATAAACACATATAATGATGATGTTTTTTTATATTTTATGACTTTATCATTTATTTAACCACTTTTATGTCTCTATAATTTGTTTTTTATTTTAAAGATGAATCTTTTGTTACTTTAGTGAGAAACCATACATGATACTATCTAATACAAAACAAACCTATAGGAACTAGAAAAAGACATGAAAAACATTAAAATGAAAAAGTGAATTCAAATTTTAACTTTGTATTTTAAATCAATGGCCAAGAGCTAGACAAATATTGATTTCCATATAGGGAATCAAAGGATTAAATGAAATCTACAATTGATCCACGCACCCTACTTTACATGAGGATACATGATTCACAAAGTATAATTGATATTGATCATCAGTAGTTATCCTTTTCATGATAAATATATTTTTCACCTTCACTAGTTGGAATGATTATCCCAATGCAAAATCAACCAAAAAATTTCTGACCCACAAGAAACGAGGTGACAAATAGATAGGACAAAAATATATATATAACTAAACAACAACATCACTATAAATATGAATTAAAAATAGAATTTTAACAATAATAGATAAAAATATTTCTAACATATGTCCACTCACCCTCACAAAAAATAGATCCTCCTCCCATCATCATCCTTATCGACCGACATTTCCTTTTCTATGGTTTCAACCACATTAAACACATTACCTCCAAAGAGAGAAAACAAATAGTGATCCTCACACATTTATTATCTAAAATCATGATGGGAAGATAGGAAAATATATAAATCGATGAAGAGAAATATGTGAGGAATAAATGTATCCTCCATTACTGAAAGACAATACTAGGATACTGATTTAATAAATGGAATGAACGATTAATCAGTTGTGAGTTGTTGCCCGGAGCACGATCCCATGTCACTTCATGTACAATAAAACGAAGAAAAAATATAGAATCTCATAAGAAATATTAATCATAAATAGTATATTTAAATATAAAATTACCAATAAGGATATGATGATAAGAATAAGAATTATAATAAACCAATAAAAAACGAGGACACTCAAATAAGAGACTACACAAAAGGGTACCCCTTTGACACAACTGAATGAATGAACCCCAGTAGAAACAACCCATTTATCTACCAAAAAATGAACTCAATAATTCATCGGTTAAGTTATGAATCAATATAAATATACTAGTGCATATCTAGGATGGATGGTAAATCCCTCATAAATAATGGGACCACTAGATACCTAACTTAAAAGGACCTCAAATAGGGTCTCATATGAAATCATTCCTATGAATCAGGTCGAAATAAGGAAGATAAAATTGTTCGATAAAAAATTCACATAGTAAAAAATTGAAGAGGGAGAAAAACATGGGAAGGAATTATTCAAAATCAAATATGTGCAGTAATCCCATAGGAAACACTATATAATGAAAAATATGAACACAAAAAGTATAAGATAACTGGATTGATACACGAGCCATTAGAGATTCGATAGAGGAGAGTGTAAGAAATTCAAAAGAATGAGATCCAGGAGAAGAAGGAAAACAATAGAGATAATAGGATATATGACTATTTAATAATTGAACCATCACCCCAAATTCATAATTACTTTTACCACCTTTTAATATTTTCAATGGAAACTCACTTTCACCTCGGTTTGATATTTTTTTTTTAAAATGATATTAACATTATTAGCTATTTTCAATTCCATGATTCAAAAAATGAACTATGTTTTATTTATTTAATATAATAAAATTAAAAATATTATCCTTTACGTTAGAAATAATAAACATTTCACAAAGGTTTTTAGAAAAATATACTTTTATAATAAAAGTGACATTATTCTTATTCCACAGAAAACAATAACTCCTTAATGAATGTTTATTTCTTATATAAATAATAAATACATTTAATTAAATTTATACTCCAATTTTTATAAATTTATATTTTAAATAAAAATATATTATATATTAAAAATAATTATTTTAAATAAAACAATTGTTATTGAACATACACAATTAAATTATTTTTCCTTATAAGTACTTAATTATATATTATATATTATTTAGTTATTTATCCAAAATATATATAATTTTTCCAATAAATTCATTTTTAAACGATTATTTTGAGACCTAAATTTAATTGAAAATACATTATATATAAAAAATATTTCATTAAAATAGTATATATTTCAACAAATGAATTAGTATCAATCTATTTTATTTGAAAATTATTTACACGAATTAAATTTCAAACATTTTATATCTAACACCCAATATAATTTTTACTATAAAATAATAAATATATCTAATAGTTATATGTAGATCAAATGACTACATTTATAATGACAATATATCGATTGACCATATGCCCAAAAACTATATAATCAATGGTCATATATATAATGGTCATACTAAATTATAATATATCTCATTATATAATTCCTTAAAATAAATAATTCTTTTTTATAATTTCATTATCAATATTTTAAAATATTTATAGTTTTTCTACAGTTTTCATCAATGGTGTAATCTTTCTGAAAAATTGTGATGATGATAATTATAACCTTTTAGTGTTTTAATTTTTATGTTGTTTCATTCATTTAGTAATTTGATTTCATTTTTTTAATTTAGTTATATTATAATATGTTTCTTTTTTTATTTAAATATTCTACTATAATGTTACAAGACACAATACATTCTACATTGGTGTTTCATATATCCCAATATATTTAAAAAATGATTTAATTATAGGGAAATATATATATATAAATAATTGTGTGTTATAGGTTGAGATGCCAATGCACCTTGGGAACTCATTGGGTAATCATGGGATTATTTTAGTAGTTGAGCATCAGATGGAATGGGATGAGGCAAAATTATATGCAATGAATCCTTAAGAAATAGTTGATATGCCTTCGTGGCCTTAAGAATATATTGAAAATGTAGAGCTTTTATTTTAATATGGGGTACTATTGGAGAGGTTTAGGCTTCATTGGATCCTGATAGTATACTTGAGAAGTCCTTAGTGTAATTTGGAATATATGATGATATTGGATCATGAATTTCAATTATTATAGGAAATTCTTTTTATAATGGATGCATGGTACAATCGAATTTGATGCTCGTCTAGAGATGATGAAATATCACTACCCCTTCATAGAGTATGGGAAATATGTGTGGTACCTTAGATTATATTTGGAACCAGATCTAGAATTCATTGGATGGTGGGAGTGGTGTGGTAATGAGAGATAAATTCTTATGATTAGGTAATTTGAAAGGATGTGGATAATTTCCATTTGAGAAAAATAAAGGGGTATTTTGGATAGAAAACATAGATATGTGAGAGGTTAAATCCAATGATTGAATAATTTTAGGGCGAATCATTTTTCATTCCTATGCTTCAGATAAATTCACTCACCCCATTTAAAATTTTTATGATACCTGGGGGGACACCTTGATAATAATAATAATATATTTCTCTCTCTCAAAGTTTGATTATTGGTTTAATATATGTGTATTACTTTTCTAGTGTAGTGTTAAACCATGTTGTTCAATGCGTGTCTGTGAGTTAACATGATTATGGTACATAGTTCCTACCATGAATTTGTGGTAATTGTAATTACTTATGGGTCTCTATGTTCTTCCCTAGATGATTATGGGTCTTCTATTGATGCACCTGGTAACTGCAAGGCCTGCATGATTGGATAGGGTCTGTACCTATATTTTATTATTTAAATCTAATTATTTCTTTTTATGAACAATGCTAATTCCAACCAAAAAAATATTTTATCCTTTAAAAAATGACAATCCAATACTGAGTTCATTGAAATATAATCCTTAAAATTACATATTCTTCATTGAATAATTTTGAATATATTTTCAGCCTAAAATAATAGAGAATGATTTTTATTATAAAATTTAATAAAAATATATTTTTAATTAATTAATTAACAGAAATAAAATAATAAATTATTAATGAAAAACTATGAAATTTTGTGCAACGCAAAAATCTCTTCCATTTTCGTAAATGGAGAGTGAAGTTGTATTTTTTACATCTCTCTTATTCCTTTCACTGTCTGCCCATTCATCATGTAATTCCTGAACTAACTATTATAGTGGACATGTGTAGGTAAGGCCTACTGTTGATGTATATTTATTTGTTTTTTATTACTCGTTATCACTACATTATAATAATTATCTCATTTTTCTAATATTTGGGGGGGGGTCAATCAAATAATTAAATTATCAATGAATGAGGATGAATCAAGTGAACATGATAGAGACAAGGACTCCTATATCTATGAAGTAGGTAGTCCCTAACATATAAAAAAATTATTTGTGTATTCACATGGTGGGTTTCTTTGTGTTGGGGTGTTTGAGTTAGGGAGGGTTGAAAAAGAATTGAGGATATCCCTGATCATGAGTTGAAATAAATAAATCATGTTTCTAATGGAATAATGTTAAAATTTACATAGAATGATCTCAAGATCACTTGATTATTACATGGCAAAGGGAACATGGTCTTATTTCATGTAATGAATCCTGAAATGGTTATTGAGTGTATAATAAATTATTAAAGTCCCAGGATAGACTCTCAAATGTTGGTTGGAGAGGTATAGTATTTGTATACATTTAGTGGTTGTCTCAATAATTGTTTTATATATTGAAAGTCCTTGATAATGGGTTAATAATCATTCTATGACCATGTGATAACTACTAGAAATTTTAGGTATACCAATATTGTGGACAAAACCACTGGTATAGGTACCTTAAAAAGACCATACACCAGCAGTTTTATAAAACTATTGGTATAGGTACCATAGAGAGACCCCGTAACAACGAGCTTTTCGAAAAATACAGGTAAAAGTCGTCTTTAGATACTCCATACCCATGGGTTTGTCCAAAACTAATGGTATATGTTCATTTTAGGGACCCTATACCAATCGTTTTTCAAAAAAAATTGTTATAGGTCTTCCCTATACACACATTTTTTCAAAAACGGACTGTATAGGTCACAAAAAACAGGGTACCGATAGAAATAGTTCTCATAACCATTGGAAGAAGAAATAAAATTATTTAGTGATTCTTTATTTAGATAAAATTAAACACATAAAATTTTAGATTACTTATAAATATATATATATATATATATATAATTACGTTTATAAAAATTCATCTTAGTTTAGTGGTTAGTTCATTGGAATATAAATTTTATGTACCTTGATCAAAATGAAGTTATATTTTATTTTTACATTTCCTATACCAATGGTTTTTCAAAACTATTGGTATAGGAATTTCCTTTTACCTATAAGGACAATTTTCCCAAAACAGTTGTTATAGGTCTATACGAACACAATAATAGCCCACACTCCAAAACTTTTCTATGGTCTACACCAATGGTTCTGAGGCTATACCAATAGCTCAAAACTGTTTTTATAGGATTTTAATATTAGTGGATATTGTTTTGGGGGTATATCTAGAGGTTGATGAGTCAATTTTATGAGATAATTTCTAGTGGTTATAGGTACAATATCAAAAATATTACTTAGGTATTATATAGATAGATCATATTTCATGTTAATATTAGAAATAATGTTTATCTAATGAGATTATAAATTTCACCCGCTATTAATACTAGTTTTGGTGGGTGGTTGGGATGGAATTTATTACCTGAGAATTAAGATGATTGGTATATCTTGATGAAAATGTTTGGATCAGATCATTGAATGGGTTCAATAAAAGGATTTCCTTGTTGACTCTTAGGGATGAGAAGAGATTGAGTTCGATATACTTGAGTTATTTTAGAAAGACTTATATAGAGAGAGGTAGATAGATAATGGGAGTTACTATAGGCTCTATGAGGATGAATACCTAAATTAAGTACATAGTTTTTGGAGTGTCCTCTTAAGGGTAGAGGGTGAGATTTTATATTGGATGGTTTATTTATATATTTATCATATAGTTTTTTGTTGTGTGTAGGGATCATGATATGATATTACCATAAAGAAAATTATTTTTTGTTTCACCAATGGATAAGATGATTGTTAGGTTTAAATTATGATTTTTTAATATTTTCATGTCTTATTATATACTGCCTTTACTGATTTTATATGAAATTTGCATAATTTGTGTGAAATATTAATGTTTTAATACTAAGTATAATTTTTGAGCATTTTTAGAAGTAGTCCAGTTGGGCTAGTTTATTATTTTATTTATAACTCTAACCCTAATGATCCCAATTGTGTCATTATTGTTTTGTAGGATTCCTAATTCAATGTAAATCATTTCATTAGAAGGGATCATGGGCCAATTATTTTATTTGAAGGATCGCATCTACCACACAAGATGACATATAGAATATGTTAAGAAACAAGACCCATCATGATGATTGAATTACTGGGATCAATATTGAAGTTAAAATTCCTTCATTCTCTTCAAAGGTTCAGGGGACAATGTAAGGACTCTTGGATAAAATTTTCAAGGCCCAACTCTAAAAACAAGGGGCCCAACATATGCATTGAAGTCCATCCCACCATTCTAGCCGATAAATAAAATCAATAAATTATTCATGATATATCTCATTATGTTAGCATCCAATCAATATGGGATTTTGCAGTGTGAAATAGGAGATATATGCGGCTGACATTGTTGAGTAAGGAATTAGGATTTGAAGGTATCGTACTATTCAAAAACCCTTTCACATTTTGGACATCAAAAACACTGGATTGAAATGGACAGATTAAACTTGTTTAATCCTCTTACCATAACTTTGGCTAAATAGGTCCAAATTCCACCAAATTTTTAGAGTAGTGGGAAAAATGTATTATCTACAAATTTGAAGAAGGGTATTTCTCACGATTAGGCCGTCAGAATATCCAACGTGGTGATGAAAATGGAGGGACATATTGGGAATGAAAACAGTCCACTCCTTGGGCTATAAATATTCTCCCCTTCTCTCCTTGAGAGGGGTTGGAATTTCAGAAGAGATGAGATCATATTGGCATGAAAAATGCCTTTCCAAAGGCTTGGGAGTATTTTCCATACTCATGTTTTCAATTGAGATTCCTATCCTCCTCCCTTTTTTTCACTTACTTTCGTGTTATTTGTTTATATAATCTTGTAAGTCTCCTTCTTTGTAATTTTGTTTTAATGCAAGTTACTTCTTCAAAATCAATTATTCTCGTACACCTTCTGTAGTTTCATATTAATGTTCTTAAAATAGTTTAAATTCAGTTGAATCCCCTTCCCTTCTTCTGCTTCCTCATTCAATCGAAAATCCATTTTTAATTATCATCATTGTCTGTGTGTATGTGTTCGACGTACCAATCTTTTATAATCCCTTTATTTTTCTTCTATTCTTAGTTTATCTTCATAATTATTATAACCAGACTATTAAACATCCAAATGTATTAGTAAATATCTCATTGGGTTGAGTCAGAACATAGGTATTTTAAGTGGTTTAGAGTATTTGCTCGATGAGTATTCGTTAATTTAACATTGTGTGTGTTGTACTTAATATGTAGAGACCCAAAGCTTGACGTACATGGACATCACATTACTTTTGCGGAATACTTAGTATATAACAAAAACACACACACAAGGACCATAATAGTTTAGTGTCTTTGGAAACTCGGAATATAATCTTGTAATCGTGGTGAATGATATTCAACATCTCCCATAAAGATATTCTTTTTTTAAACCTAAATCCTTTCTTTATTTCCTAGGGAAAAGAAAACATAAAAGGGTGAGCTCAAATTCTTATTAAGGGTAAACAAAAGAAATATCAATCACGTCATATTCATAAGAACATATCTTTTGGAAATCTTAACGTGCAAAAGAGATCATAATTTCATAACATGGGATAAATCATAGTAGTGAAATGTAATCCCAATAATCATAACCTAAAACATGAAACTTTGTGGCATACACACATAATCATAGAGAATCATTTCATATTATTCAAGACTCATTTCCAAGACTATCTTAGTGGACAAAGTCCCTTTCTGAACCGAGTTCACTCCTCGTTTCAGTCCTATTTCACTAAACCGGTATAACCTACCGTTCCAGCCAAGTCTATCTCATGAGATATAAAATATTTACCCAATGCATTGGAGGGAGATATAGGTCCCACCCATCTCATAATGATACCATTCTTATGTGTGCCACAAAATGAAAAAACCATACATCATAGCATAACCCATGTAATAAAAATGGGAATCTTAAACATCGTGATATCATAAAACAATTCATATAAGATAAAGGAATTCATAAAAATATAATTCCATCACAACATAATCAAATCAATGTAAAAATAGGGATAAAAATAGAACCCTTTATTATCTTAGATGGAAAATAATTTTGATAAAACACTTGAACTCCATTCTTGAGGAAAATATTCTTTCTACTTCAAAAACAATTTTATTTTCTTAACATGTCAAAAAATTCTAAACTAAAAGAAGTTGATTAAAAATAAACATGAAAACATGTAAAGGAATCTTCTTGGAAATAATGTTTTCAAAATCCATTCATGCCGTATAAGTTAAAAAAAACATTCATCTCGTACTTTTGTCAGAAAAGTCAAAAAGTACCTTGTACGAAAAAAGACAAAAGATTCCTTTCATATCTTTTACTAAAAACTCACCGAAGGGTAAAATTGGATTTAAATAATTCTAGGTGGATGGAAATACTATTACATATTGATGAAATAGGGATGTGGATGATAAAATACACCCCAGTAAATACTAAAGTATAAACAATCTCGGATAAAAATGAGATTGTGATATTTCCCTTACCTTAAGTCCGATTTGCTTCGTAAGTGTCTGAACCACCTGTATAATGATTTAAATAATGTTATTGACTTATTCAATAATCATAATTATTTTTATGATATCATATATGGTCATATTATTAGCTTCTTATTAGTAATATTTCATTACTACTTGTTATTCAGGTGTTTATTACTTTTTGTTCTTATGCGTGTTTTGTCAAATACATTCTTATTCTTCTCTTTAGGTTATAGATACCTCATTTACAGAATGGTATTAGTGTAATATATATCATATTCATTAATTCAATTCATTTATATAATCATTATGATATGAAGATCATGTAGAACGAGTCACATCACATCGTGGAGATGGTATTCCGTACGTACGCACGAGTGATGATATCATTCCTATGATCGTGGAATTGTATTTGAGTGTATGTATACTATTTCAGAATCAATATCACTTTATAATAGTCATATATAGTCATTATTTACACCATTATACCCATCCAAGTAAGGTGGTGGTGTAAAATAGATTACACCACGGCGTGGAGACGGTATTCTGTACGTACACACGCGCGGTGATTTCTTTTTCCGTAGGATGGACAGATAGTTAAATAGTGTTGTTTCATATTATAATAACATATAATTATATGAGTGATACTGATGTTATTAATTCATAATGAAACAACTAAAGAATAAGAAGTGGAAGAAGAAATAAAGATGAAAGAATCGGTAACGGACATTACCTCTTCTTTGAAGTGCTTCTTTGAGACCTCATTTTAGGGCACTAAAATAGGTCTTTGAAGAATGCCAGAACCTCTAGGATGTTTATAGGGAAGTGTAGAGGAGAAATTGTTAGGTTTTGGCCGATCTTGAAGGCTCAATGTGGTGTGAGGAAGACGGGGAGGAGGTGCCCTTTTATAAGGGAGGAGAGGGGATCCTTTGGAAAAACTAAAAATATTATTTTATTATAAAGTCAATTTCAGTTTTAAATAGCTCCAAATTTATTTATTTCTAAGATAAGGTGGGTATGGGTCGAAATCCTCTCATCCAATATAATTTAGATAAGTTTAGGGTCCTATTTTAACATTATCGTTTAGATTTAACATTAAGTTAAATAATTTAACTTTTACCGTGTCTTCTTGTGTTCTTATACTATAAGGTTAATAAACTTACTATAACAATCCAAACGAACCCCAAGTAGTTTATTATTAATATATATAACCTTATCTAAGTCATTTGGACGATCCTTAGATTTTTAGGAATAAAATAACAATTAATAATATAATATTTGTTTTAAAAACTATTTTATGTCATTTTTGACACTATTTAGTAATTGATTTTTGTGAAAATCATAACAGAATTATTAGTTCGACTAAAGTTAATTAAATCAATAATAACATGTCATAGTAACCTATAAAATTATTTTAATTCATAAAAAGTCTTAAATTACATTTATTTGTGTTTTTATAACATCAATTATGTCAATATTTCCTTAATAAGATAATTACTGCATCGTCTTTGTGTCGTAATAAATGATAATTATTTAATCTCTAAAAATTCTAAACAAATTTCTATGATTTATATAATTGTATTATATTTCTGGAGACTATTCATGTTCGTTTTTTCATGAAGTTTATCACTAAATTAAAATTATTATACTTATAAGATTTAAGAAAGTGACATGTTGTCACATTCTTTGGTTTTAATAATAATTAACTTATTTTAATGGAAAAAAGTCCATTAAAAGAATATAATCCAACCCTTATGTGATATGGGTCGACGTTTAGTCATCCAATAGGATTTTGCCAAGTGTTAGTGTAATTTTATAATCTTATTTTTACCCTCAATTACCCGATTTATCTTTAACTATAGTAAATAAAATTTACCGTAGTTACTATTCACAATGACCAAAAATAAAATGTAGCTTATTAACATAATTTGGACCCACTGATTCCAAATATGGAATCCATTTTTCGAAATTAAATACACAAAATTTGCAGAAATTAAATTAAAATTAATCCCGTTGTTGAAAGAAAACGGGTTTTTCTTTAAAACATTGCAAAAGATTGAATTGATTTAACCTACAAATTCAAGGTAAAATCAATGCTAATGAAATACATTATATTAAATGGTAAAAATATATTCTATTTATACTTTAAAACCATTCAATATTATAATTTAACCACATAAGATATTACGATGAAAAAAGTTGTTTTTAATTAAAATATAGCGTGTTTTTACTATTCATTAAAATATGAAAGTCATCAGAATAAAATGAAAAATTTATCCAAAGTAAATTTTTATTTCTTGATTCAAAAGAATAATTTTATTTTTTCAAATGGAACTTATAAAAATTTCTAAAAACTATATTTAAAGTGGCTGCGCCATCAAAAGGCGGCAAAACTGTATTTTTTTAAAAATACTTATTTTACCCGAAAAAATTATTTTGTTCTCATAACATGTTCTAGAAAATGTGTTAGATGAATAATAATGTTATAAAATTCAAAATTTAGTTAATACTATTCATAACGGCTAGTTTATAATAATATTATAAAAATATATCATTGTTTAGTAATACACATTATTGTGTACAACACACGCTATCGAGGAAGGTCGCGATTGCGTGTAATGCAAGGCAAGTCAAGGATGTGTGTTGTGCAAGATCCTTTTGCTGTAGCGTAAAACAGAAGACATTAATGAAAAGAATATTTTTCATAAAATCTTGGGGTGTTACATTCTACCCTCCATAAAATGAATTTTGCCCTCGAAATTCGTCGGGGTTATAAATGGTTTACTACTTGAAAGTTTCTTTAATTGAAACCCACATCGTAAAAAGGAATACCAAAACCATTATTTAAAAACAAAAGTATGAAACGTAACGGTTACCCAAATAAACTAATCACTGCGTTTCCACATAGGTGAAAATATGGATATGGAAGAGAAATCTAATCATCTTGTTCTGATGGAGAGTGGTAGAGAACATGGCCATGGAAAAGCCAGTAATCACAAAGCCCTAAATTTGTGACGATCTAAGGTACCATCGGATTCATCAGATATATGAGCACTGGGACAACATTTTTGGTTTTCAAGATCATTTCCCTAAATTTGATGAAATTGGAATTAGAAGAAATACTTTCATGATTTTGGTATATTCTCACCGTTGGTCGTTCTTTGGACAATTTCCACTTCATCTCTTAAAGAAATGAAGTTGAATTTGTCATTCGTGATGTGTTAGAAGATCATGTGATATAATGATGGGTCATTCCATCTATCTCAAACAAAAGGTTAGAAAAGTTATCAAAAAATACATAAGTCCATCTATAGTGAGATTTATCATATATGGTTCCTAAAATGGACTTATACTTTATATATCATACTGCTTAATAGAACAAAACTAGTTTCTACTAAACAGGGACTTCTTGTAGGCTAGTGGTAGGGGATAATGTCCAGTCGCACATCGGTTGTGGGTTCGATTCTCACAGCCTTGTCCGACGCGATGGGTTGTCGCCCGTCCTGCAGGTTGTCCTTTTTCTAAAGCTATATTACTATAATATCCCATCAACAATATAAAAAAATTTTTATCCGTAAACAATACTATCTTATGTCAAACATAATCCATTCTAATCTTTAGGCTTATCTAAAATACTTCGGTCCAAGATCATAGTATAAAGAAAATGATCACGTGAATGCCATCATTTATCCCCCATATATCATAAAATATATCTTGTTGGTCAAATTACAAACATGTGAATACCTTAATCATGTATTCTCTTGAAGAATGAATACCCATTGAACCTTAGTGAAAACATGAATACAGTCAAAAGTTAACTCTTTCCACATACCAAAATCCAAAAATTCTATATACTCAAACCATGATATAACCTTCTCCTTATATCACTCATGAGCTCATTAATACTATCAAACATTTAATTTTCTCCTTATCCCTTCATTATGCACATATCATCTGCATTCCAAAAATATCTGAATAACATTTCATGGATACTGGTACCATTAATCATACTCTTTCAAAACTCAAGGAATGAAAATAGTGTAACAATCCTTAGATGTCTCTTTATTCCATAGTACCATGAGATTACTTATACAACATTACACATGATAAACATGTAATCATTCCACTACATTCTTAAACCATTGACCGAGCTTCAACAATTCTTTCATCTCACATATCATTTGTAGTCTCGTCATCATTATCAACATAAATACTACCCATATGACCATACTGATTCTCTTTATGAGACTTTCCCTTAGGGAATTTGTTTGTATAATGCTCGTACATTCCACATTTAAAACATTTAACCGTTATTGATGTCATAGCAATACCATTATCCTCATCCCTGGTGTTAACTGAACCCTTTCCTTTGCAATTACTGGCTTTGTGTCCTTCTTTTCCACACCCAAAGCATCTTCCAGTTCCTTTGAAACATTCTCCTTGATTCCTCTTCCCACATTATTTACATAGGGGAAATTGAACTTTCTTTCCTCTATGATCATCATGAAACTCCATCTTTCTCTTATTAGCCGAGTCAGGAATCTTAACAAATTTTACTTTATTGATCATATTATGAGATTGCTGATACGGCATAACAATGATGTTTGGACTTCCAAATCCCATTTCATTTGATTGCTCATGAAGAATATCATTCCATTGTCTATCATATCCTCCATTATCATGAATCATCTTGTTTCCAGCCATTTTCTAAAACCCAAAAAGAATAGTGTGAGAGGAAAAAATAATAATAAAGGGGGAATAACTTCAATATCTAACATCTTTGGTTTAATCTAATATCGTTACCATAGTTATAGGACTATATCCTATATGTATACATATCCTTAGGGATATCCCTAGACATACCTTAGAAATATCTCTAGGGATCTTACTAACGTTTTCCCATCCTAGTTTCCAAAGGTTGACTAAACTTTTCCTCTGATACCAACTGTAGAGACCTGAAGCATGACGTACATGGACATTATATTACTTTCATGGAATACTTAGTACATAACAAAAACACACACACAAGGACCGTAATAGTTTTGTGTCTTTGGAAACTCGGAATATAATCTTGTAATCGTGGTGAAAGATCTTCAACATCTCCCATAAAGATCTTCTTTTTTTAAACCTAAATCCTTTCTTTATTTCCTGGGGAAAAGAAAACATAAAAGGGTGAGCTCAAATGCTCATTCAGGGTAAACAAAAGAAATATCAATCACGTCATATTCATAAGAACATATCTTTTGGAAATCTTAACCTGCAAAAGAGATCATAATTTCATAACATGGGATAAATCATAGTAGTGAAATGTAACCACAATAATCATAACTTAAAACATGAAACTTTGTGTAATACACACATAATCATAGAGAATCATTTCTTATTAGTCAAGACTCATTGCCAAGACTATCTTGGTGGACAAAGTCCCTTTCTGAACCAAGTTCACTCCTCGTTTCAGCCCTGTTTCACTGAACCGGTATAACCTACCGTTCCATCCATGTCTATCTCATGAGATATAAAATCTTTACCCAATTCATTGGAGGGAGATATAGGTCCCACCCATCTCATAATGATACCATTCTTATGTGTGCCACAAAATCAAAAAACCATATATCATAGCATAACCCATGTAATAAAAATGGGAATCTTAAACATCGTGACATCATAAAACAATTCATATAAGATAAAAGAATTCATAAAAATATAATTCAATCACAACATAATCAAATCAATGTAATAATAGGGATAAAAATAGAACCCTTTATTATCTTAGATGGATAATAATTTTGATAAAACACTTGAACTCCATTCTTGAGGAAAATATCCTTTCTACTTCAAAAAAAACTTTTCCTTTCTTAACATGTCATAAAATTCTAAACTAAAAGAAGTTTATTAAAAATAAACTTGAAAACTTGTGAAGGAATCTTCTTGGAAATAATGTTTTCAAAATCCATTCATGCCGTATAAGTTAAAAACACATTCTTCTAGTACTTTTTTTAGAAAAGTCAAAAAGTACCTTGTACGAAAAACGACAAAAGATTCCTTTCATATCTTTTACTAAAAAATTACCGAAGGGTAAAATTCGATTTAAACAATTGTAGGTGGTTGGAACTTCTATTACATATTGAGGAAACATGGACTTGGATAATAAAATACACCATAGTAAATACTAATGTATAAATAATCTCAGATAAAAATGAGATTGTGATATTTCCCTTACCATAGGTCCGATTTGATTTGTAAGTGTCCGAACCTCCTGTATAATGATTTAAGTAATGTTATTGAATTATTATAGAATCATAATTATTGTTATCATATCATATATGGTCATATTCTTAGCTTCTTATTAGTAATATTTCATTACTACTTGTTATTCGTGTGTTTATTACTTTTTGTTCTTATGCGTGTTTTGTCGAATAAATTCTTATTCTTCTTTTTAGGTTATAGATACCTCATTTACAGAATTTTATTAGTGTAATATATATCATATTGATTCATTCAATTAATTTATATAATCATTATGAAATGAAGATCATGTATAACGAGTCGCATCACATCGTGGAGACGGTATTCGGTACGTACGCACGAGTGATGATATCGTTCCTATGGTCGTGGAATTGTATTGGACTGTATGTATACTATTTCAGAATCATTATCACTTTATAATAGTCATATATAGTAATTATTTACACCATTATACCCATCCAAGTAAGGTGGTGGTGGAAAATAGATTACATCACGGCGTGGAGACGGTATTCTGTACGTACGCATGCGTGGTGATTTCTTTTTCCGTATGATGGATAGATGGTGAAATAGGGTTGTTTCATACATATAATAACATATCCTTATATGAGTGATACTGATGTTATTACTTAATAATGAAACAACTAAAGAAGAATAAGTGGAAGAAGAAACAATGATGAAAGAATCGGTAACTGACATTACCTCTTCTTTGAAGTGCTTCTTTGAGACCTCCTTTTAGGGCACTAAAATAGGTCTTTGAAGAAGTACAGAACCTCTAGGATGTTTCTAGGGAAGTGGAGAGTAGAAATTTCCAGGGGTTGGCCGATCTTGAAGGCTCAAAGTGGTGTGAGGAAGAGGGGGAGGAGGTGCCCTTTTATAAGGGAGGAGAGGGGCTCCTTTGGAAAAACTAAAAATATTATTTTATTATAAAGTCAAGTTCGGTTTTAAATAGCTCAAAATTTATTTATTTCGAACCTAAGGTGGGGATGGGTCGAAATATTCTCATCCAATATAATTTAGACAAGTTTAGGGTCCTATTTGAACCTTATCATTTAGATTTAGCATTAAGTTAAATAATTTAACTTTTACCGTGTCTTCTTGTGTTCTTATACTATATGGTTAATAAACTTACTATAACAATCAAAACGAACCCCAAGTTGTTTATTATTAATATATATAACCTTATCTAAGTCATTTGTCTGAACCATAGATTTTTAGGAAAAAAATAACAATTAATAATATAATATTTTTTTTAAAACTATTTTATGTCAATTTTGACACTATTTAGTAATAGATTTTTTTGAAACTCATAACAGAATGATTAGTTCGACTAAAGTTAATTAAATCAATAATAACATGTCATAGTAACCTATAAAATTAGTTTAATTCATAAAAAGTCTTAAATTACATTTATTTGGGTATTTATAACATCAATTATGTCAATATTTCATTAATAAGATAATTACTGCATCATCTTTGTGTCATAATAAATGATAATTATTTAATCTCTAAAAATTCTAAAAAAGTTCTATGATGTATATAATTGTATTATATTTTTGGAGACTATTAAAGTTCGTTTTTTCATGAAGTTTATCACTAAATTAAAATTATTATACTTATAAGATTTAAGAAAGTGACATGTTGTCACATTCTTTGGTTTTAATAATAATTAACTTATTTTAATGGACCAAAGTCCATTAAATGAATCTAATCCAACCCTTATGTGATATGGGTCTACTTTTAGTCATCCAATATTATTTTTCCAAGTGTTAGGGTAATTTTATAATCTTATTTTTACCCTTAATTACCCGATTTACCTTTAACTATAGTAAATAAAATTTACCGTAGTTACTATTCACAATGACCAAAAATAAAATGTAGCTTATTAAAATAATTTGGACCCACTGATTCGAAATATGGAATCCATTTTTACAAATTCAATACACAAAATTTGCAGAAATTAAATTAAAATTAATCCCGTTGTTGAAAGAAAACGGGTTTTTCTTTAAAACATTGCAAAATATTGAATTGATTTAACCTACGAATTCAAGGTAAAATCAATGCTAATGACATAAATTATATTAAATGGTTAAAATATATTCTATTTATACTTTAAAACCATTCAATATTATAATTTAACCTCATAAGATATTACGATGAAAAAAGTTGTTTTTAATTAAAATATAGCCTCTTTTTACTATTCATTAAAATATGAAAGTCATCAGAATAAAATGAAAAATTTATCCAAAGTAAATTTTTATTTCTTGATTCAAAAGAATAATTTTATTTTGTCAAATGGAACTTATAAACATTTCAAAAAACTATATTTAAAGTGGATGTTCCATCAAAAGGTGGCAAAACTGTATTTTTTTAAAAATACTTATTTTACCCGAAAAATTTATTTTGTTCTTATAACATGTTCTAGAAAATGTGATAGATGAATAATAATGTTATAAAATTCAAAATTTAGTTAAAACTATTCATAACGGCTAATTTATAATAATATTGTAATAATATATCATTGTTTAGTAACACCCATTATTGCGTACAACACACGCTATCGAGGAAGGTTGCGATTGCGTGTAATGCAAGGAAAGTCATGGATGTGTGTTGTGCAAGCTCCTTTTGGTGTAGCGTACAATACAAGACATTAATGAAAAGAATATTTTTCATAAAATCCTGGGGTGTTACATAATATGTCATGGACTAATGAAATATTTTGTTTAACATGTGGCTTACATGGATTATTGGAACCTTAAATACACTACCATAAACAAGTACTAATTGAGATTAGAATCCTAGTTAAGTTAAGGATTGGATTAAATCTTTAACACTTATGAGTTCTAATCGACGTCAACTTGTGAAGTGGGTGTTAATTTAAATGCAATATAAAGAAAAGATCAAGGATATCACAAGCTTAACTCCCTAATAATGAACTCACCCCAATCTTTATCAATTTTTTAAATCAATTATATTCAATCAATCATTTCAATTAACCTCTGAAAACAAACAACCCTAATCAAAATACAATCGACTAAAAACAAATGACTTTTACAAAGTATCATCACCAAGGAATCGACCCGAGTGCTTCTATACACATTAGCAGAGCACCGGAACCTTGACCAATCGATAGGAAACAATCATCCATTCTTTTCAAATGGATTCGTTGCCGGGGATGTCACTTTAAGTAGTCATTAGTTTCTGGTTATTGTAATAAAAACAAAAAAAAAACAGAATTTTTAAAAAAATTGAAAAAAATACAAAGAAAAACTCGTCTTCTCATAAAAATCATAAACGGAAAAAAACATAGCAAAAATCATATTCAAATTTCTTCCAAAATCTCTCTGAATGCCCCGTAGCCTCCCAAAAAATCCCTCGGATTTGTTTGACCCTAAAAGTGAGCCAACACTTCTCTAACTTTGGAGGAACATACGAGATAATCAAATAATTCAATAACCAGCACTTGTCCCACCAATTGAATTAGATATGACCAATCCTAGGGAACAAACACATAAATAACTTGGCTCCCCTCATATGAATTACCATACTCTTGGTATTCAATATCCAAACATATATTCTGACATTGAAATCAAATCGGGTTTTATTCATCTTCTTCCTCATTTCCATGGGCTAGCCGGTGAGGATCCACATCTCCACCTTAATGAGTTCAATGTGGAGTGCTATACCATGAAGCTTAAATGGGTTTCTGAGGAACAAATCAAACTCCGAGCATTCCATTTCTCCCTAGTTGACTCTGCCAAGTCATGTCTCTAATACCTTCCTCCTGGTTCCATAACCACATGAAATGACATGAAGCAACTCTTCTTAGTGAAATTATTTCTTGCTTCTCATACTGCTTCTATCCGAAAGGAAATAAGTTGTATAGGTCAATTCCCAAGTGAATCACTCCATGAGTACTGGGAGTGTTTCAAAAAGCTTGTGGAAACCTGTCCACACCATCAAATCCCTGACCGACTCTTGATCCAATACTTATTTGAGGGGTTATTAGCTATGGAGAGTACTCTCATTGATGCTACAATTGGTGGTGCTCTTGTTTATAAAACTCCTACAATAGCAAGATATATCATAAGTAACATGGATGAAAACATACAACAATTCCATACCTAAGCAAATGCTCAAGTCAAACAAACCCAAGATAATCAATCAATTGTGCTGAACAAGATCACCGACTGGATGAGTGAACTTACAGGTCTTGTACGACAACTTGCTATGGAAACTAAATCCCGAACCTCATCTTCTTCGCAATTGATATTTCCGGGAACTGTCAAAAACTGGGGAATCTTTAACACTTCATCACATCCAACAGACACACATCCACAAATTCAATAGGATCAATCTAATTCATCTGGACTAATGGATCTCAATGCAACATATGTTCAGTGGAACACCAACCCTAAACTATCAAGTCAGTTTGTTAAAAACTTCAACGAACCTCACTATGAGCCCTTATCTTCTTCATATAACCAAGGCCTTTGGTATGGTAATCCCATATCTCATCCCCCTTAATTCCCTCCTCAAAACCCAAACCAGTTTCAATATGGTCAATGTGTTGGTAACTTCTGAAAACCTAATACGTTTCTTCCTCAACCTCAAAGGAACAATCCTCCTCTTGGATTCCATTATCCTAGTGAGCCTTCCCAATTCCAAAACCAATACAATCACTTTCGCAAGAACCAAAATCAAGGAAATCCCAATTTGGTACAAGACTCTTCTTCCAAGAAACCATTGGAAAGTGCAGTGGAAGATCTTTCCTCATTCACCCGTTCTAGCCTCAAGAACATTGAAACCCAATTCGTCAACTGGAAGCCCACCTTAGTCAGCAACAACCATCTAATTATTCCTAACTTCTAGCTCAACCATTACCCAACCACAATGGTATTTTAAGTGTAATTTCACTTAGATCAGTAATACAACTTCATATGCCTCAAGATAAGTCCTTAAACCCTCCTTTGATTTTTGAACTAGAAAATGAAATGAAAAAGAAACTTGGAAGGGAACCTGATTCCATTCCCTCATCTTCTTCCATTCCACTTAGGAATCCAATTCCTTTTCTTCAAGCTATTTCAAAACCAAGTAAGTCCTTTGACCTTGATCTTGAAATGCTCCACATGATTAGATGTGTTGAAGTCAACATTCCTCTATTATATTCCATAAAACTAATCGCTATGTATGCCAAGTTTCTTAAGTAATTGTGCACCCACAAGAGGAAACTTAGGACCTTCTAAAATGTTTCAACCGAAGAGTCAATACCCATTAAGTGCAAAGATCCAGGGAACTTTACAGTTCCATGCCAAATTGGAAGTTCCAACATTGATGATTCACTCATAGACCTAGGAGCCTCAATTAATTTCATGCCCAAATATATATTCTCCAACCTTGGTCTAGGTCACCTACATCCAACGAGTGTTGTCATTCAGTTATCCAATCGAAGCATAGCCAGTCCTAAGGGAATAATTGAGGATGTCCAGGTCCGAGTCAATGATCTTATCTTACCTGCTGATTTTGATGTCCTTGAAATGGAAGGTGAGATGAACTCTTCTTGATCTCCCCCAATTCTAGGAAGACCATTCCTCATGACTGTGAGAACCAAGATTGATGTCCATTCTGGTATCTTATCCATGGAATTCGGTGACCAACTGGTCAAGTTCAACATTTTCCAAGCCATGGGATACCCATTTGAGGATTACTTTACATTCTCAATCCATTATTCTAAGGATACTTTTGAGAGTCAATTGAACCCCATTCCATCATGTTTTTCATGTTCAAATAACAAAGGATCTTGTGGAATATGCACCATGATTAACCAAGTCATAAATGGAGAAGTTTTTGTGGACCTCTCATTCATAGACTCCAAAAATCTAGAGGAACTTGAAAACTCTCTTGAATCCCACATAAACTCTGATCTCTACTGCTCCACCTTGGAAATTATTAAGGAGAATGAATTTGAAGCAACTGAAGTCCCTTTCTCCATTCCTGAGTTTTTTAACCCACAAGTAAAATATGAGACTGATCTGAAACCTTTTCTTAAACAGCTGAAATATGAATTCTTTTTCCATGATCACTCTTATCCTATCATTATCTCTTCTTCACTTAATGAAACTGAGGTTTCCAAACTTGTTCAGGTGTTAGAGGAAAATAAAATGGCCTTAGAGTGGACCCTAGATGATATTCTAGGAATCAAACATGCTCTTTACATGCATCACATACATCTTTAGGAATCATCCAAACCGATTAAACAACCTCAAAGAAGACTCAATCCACTCATCCTTGAGGTAGTTAGGGAAGAGATCACCAAGGTTCTTCAAGCTGGTATTATCTACCCAATTTATGATAGTGAATGTTTTAGTCCAATTCAATTTGTACCTAAGAAGAGTGGGGTAACTTTTGTCACAAATGAACATGGAGAGGTAGTCACAAATTGAGTGAAGAACAAATGGCATGTGTGTATATACTATAGGAAATTGAATGCTGAAACAAGAAAAGATCACTACACTCTTCCATTCCTTGATCAAATGCCGGAATGATTTGCTTGGAAGTCACACTATTGCTTTCTTGATGGACACACTGGCTACTTCCAAATACCAATCGTACCTCATGAACAATAAAAAACTACTTTCAGAAGCCCCTTCGAAACATATGCATGTAGAGGAATGCCTTCTGGACTTTGCAATGGTCATGCAACATTCCAGAGGTGTATGATGAGTATCTTTTCAGAATTAATTGAATACTTCATGGAAGTCATCATGGATGACGTCAACATTTATAGTGTGTCATTTGAATCTTGTTTGAATTCACTCTCTCTGGTCCTCCAAAAGTGTGTACAGTGCAACCTTGTGTTAAATTTTGAAAAATGTAACTTCATGGTTGCAAATGAGATTGTTCTTGGGAACATAGTTTCAAAATATTGTATTGAAATTTATCCAGCCAAAATTGAAGTGATCCAATCACTTCCTCAACCCACTTCTGTTTGAGACATCCGTTCATTTCTCGGTCATTCCAGTTTCTATCAGAGATTCATCCACAACTTCCATAAAATTTCTCTCCCACTCACTAGGTTGCTCCAAAATGATGTCACTTTCCATTTCGATGAGGTTTTCACGAGAGCCTTTGTTAAACACAAAAATTCTCTTACATCGGCCCCAATAATCCAACCCCCGTATTGGTCATTACCCTTTGAGTTGATGTGTGATGATTCTGATAGAGTTGTTGGGGCTATTCTTAGCCAAAGAAGAGAAAATATTCCTCATGTCGTTTATTATGCCTCAAAAACATTGGATGAAACTCAATCTCACTACACTATCACTGAAAAAGAACTATTAGCAGTGGTTTTTTTCCTTAGATAAATTCCAACCCTATCTCTTTGGTGCCAAAATCATCATCATCACAGACCATTCTACTATAAAGTTCTTACTCAAGAAAACTGATTCCAAACCAAGGCTAATAAGATGGGTTCTAATGCTCCATGAGATTGACATTGAAATGAAAGATAGTCCAGGAAAACAAAACCCTGTGGCTGATCACTTGAGTAGAATTTCTAATTCTTCTCATTTAGAAATCATCGATCCTGAATTCCCCACTGAGCACCTTTCATCTCTCACTCTAAAGATACCAAGGTATGCCCCAATTGTAAATTACATGGTTTTAGGTGTTTTTTCAAAAACGTTTTCAATTTAACCGAAAATGAAGTTGAAAAGTTATTAAAAACACTATTTTTGGGATGAAAATAAACTATGGAAAACCAGGACATCTATGGTAATTAGGAGATGTTTTGATAAATATGAACATTCCTCTATCTAAGAATTCTGTCACTCAATTCCTGGAGGTGGCCACTTTAGACCACAAAGGACCTCCCAAAAGGTCCTTGACTCTGGATTCTTCTGGTCGTCACTCTTCAAGGACTCACATGAGTTCTGCCAATCATGTCCAACTTGCCAAAAGTTTGTCACAATTTCAAAGAGAAATGAAATTCCCCAAAAACCATTAATTTTGTGTGAGATCATCAATGCTTGGGGTTTCGATTTCATGGGATCATTCCCCCCTTCCAATGGATTCTCATACATCCTTTTTACAGTTGATTATGTTTCGAGGTGGGTCGAGGCTACACCCACATGAGAATCACAATATCCAAATAGCCTCCCATTTCCCTTACATTAATCCTCCTTTTTAAAGCCCCTTCGAGCCTATGAAAACTTTTTCCTTGATAGCCACATTATTATATCAATAAATTTTCCCACCAAATATCAACATGGATTTTCATTGCATAATTTTTTGAAAATTAAGTGTGGGGGAATGGATTTCATTGTATGGGTACCCTATTATTGGTTTTCAATGAGTTATCATCTTCTTGAGGGAGAGCATTCATTTCAGTGTGGGGGAGAGGTTTTCATTCAGTGTGTTTTAGGGAATGTAATTAAATTTCATTTCTGTAATTTTGTAAATGTTATTGACTAGTGTTCAACAACAATCATTTATTAAAAAAACCCAAAAAAATCCAAAAAAAATTGGGTTTTTTCTTGCGTAGGTCAAAATTCACACTTCCTCATCATTTGATATTTTTATAACTATTACAATTAGTGTCTTGAAGAGTTCAATCATGGTGTGGGATATGAGTGTGAGATATTTTCCAAGTTCAACTTTCAAAAAAAGAAAAAAAAGAAAAAAAAGAAAACGTTCATTATATTCAAATATAATTAAGAGATGTTTTGTGGTTTGTAAATATTTAATATTCTAATCCCCTTCAAATTTTCATCCACTATTGTCGCTTTATTCACACAATCATTCCCTTGTAAATATGTGTTTTCATTTCCTTCCATGTTTTATTTCAAAAAAAAATGTGCATTGCTTTTTATATGTTGGTGTTTTAACCCTCTTCTTCTCTCTCATGAACATCATATTCCTACCATCCCATAGCCATAGAAAAACCACTTAAAAAGACATCTTGATTCTTGTGAACTTCGGATAGGTATTGTAAGCTGATAGCTCTTTCAAATTCTAATATTTTCACTTTTAGTTGGTGAAAGAGTCAACCTACACAAATGAATTTTATCATCATGAGAGGTGTGAGTTTTGAGGGTCCACAATTTCCATTTCTAAATTTGACCATGAAAAAATGAATTAGTTTTGAAACATTGTTTTCGTAACAAATTTTGGTGTAATTCAAAATGTATTAGTGAAATAGTCTAAACCTCCCGTGATTGAAGAAAACAAAATTTTAATATTTGTTGGTGAGTGAAAATGATTTTGTCTTGTTTTTAAATTTGTTGCACTTGAGGACATGAACAAGAATAAGTGTGTGGGATTTGATGTTGTTAGTGTTTTTATGTCTTATTATATACTCCCTTTACTGATTTTATATGAAATGTGCATAATTTGTGTGAAATTTTAATGTTTTAATACTAAGTATAATTTTTGAGCATTTTTAGAATTGGTCCAATTGGACAAGCTTACTATTTTATTTCTAAATATCCCCCTAACGATCCAAATTGAGTTTTTATTATTTTATAGGATTCCTAATTCAATATAAAACTTTTAATTATAAGGGTTCATGGGCCAATTCTTCAATATGAGGGATCACATTTACCACACAAGATGACCTACAGAATCTGTGAAGAAACAGGACCAGTCATGAAGATTGAATTACTGTTCTCAATCTAGATGTTAAAATTCCTTCATTATACTCAAAGGTTTGGGGGAAAATATAAGGAGTCTTGGATAAATATTTCAAGGCCCAACTCTAAAAACAAGGGTCCCAACATATGATTTTAAATCCCTCCCACAATTATGGCTGATAAATAAAATCAGTACAGTATGCATGACATATCTCATTATTTAAGCATCCAATCAAGATGATATTTTTCAGTGTGAAATCGGAGAAATAGGCAGCCGACTTTGTTGAATAAATTATTGGGATTTGAATTCATATTACTATTCAAAAACACTTTCACATTTTGGACATCAAAACGACTGGATTGAAATGGACAAATTAAAATTGGTTAATCTGTTGGCCATAAAGTTGGCTGCATACGTCCAAATTCCTCCAAAATTTTGAGAGTAGTCAGAAAACATTATTATATAAAACTTTGAAGAAGGATATATCTATATATTAGACTATCGGAATAGCCAACTTGGAGATGCAAGTGGGGGGACAGATTGGGAATGCAAACAGTACACTCCTTGGGCTATAAATACTCTCCCTTCTCTCCTTGAGAGGGGTTGGCATTTCAGAAGAGAGTAGATCATATTAGAACGAAAAAATATCTTCCAAAGGCTTGGCAGGATCTTCCAAACTCAATTTTTCACTTGAATGACCTTTCCTCCTCTCATTGTTTTCACTTACTTTTGTGTTCTTCATTTTTGTAATCTTGTAAGTCTCCTTCTTTGTAATTTTGTTTTAATGAAAGTTACATATTCAATATCTCTTATTATCATACACCTTCTGTATTTTCATATTAATTTTCTTAAAATAGTTTAAATTCAGTTGAATCCCCTTCCCTTCTTCTTCTTCATCATTCAATCGAAAATCCGTTTTTAATTATCATCATTTTTCATGTGTGTGTGTGTTCGACGTACCACTCTTTTCTAATCCCTTTCTTTTTCTTCTAGTCTTAATTTATCATCATAATTATTAAAACCATACTATTAAACACCCAAATGGATAAGTAAATATCTCATTTGGGTGAGTCGAAACATTGGGATGTTAAGTGATTGGAAGTATTTTCTCGATGAGTATTCGTTAATTTAACATTGTGTATGTTGGACTTAATATGTCATCGATTAATGACATATTTTGATTAACAGGTGGTTTAATGGATTATTGGAACCATAAATACACTACCATAAACAAGTAATGATTGAGATTAGAATACTAGTTATGTTAAGGCATGGATTAATGCTTTAACACTTAGAAATTCTAATTGACGTCAACTTTTGAAGTGGGTGTTAATTTAAATGCAATATAAACCAAAGATCAATGATATCAAAAGCTTAACTCCCTAATAATGAACTCACCCCAATATTTATACATTTTTTAAATAAATTATATTCAATCAATCATTTCAATTATGCTCTGAAAACAAACACACTAATCGAAATACAATCAACTAAAAACAAATGACTATTACAAAGTATCATTGCCAAGGATTTGACCTGAGTGCTGCTATACACATTTGCAGAGCACCGGAACCTTGACCAGTCGATAGGCAACAATTGGCTTTGAGTTTCATATTCCATTACATATTTCTATGTATCATTGTTGATTTATCTGATATCTAGGTTGCCACTCCATCATGAGTTTGTCATTATCATTGATGTTAATACAAAAAATAATGTTAGGACACCTTCACTCATATTTGAGTGTCACCAATGGTATGATTAATAGTTAGGTCAAGGCCGAACTATGAATTTATCTTTATTTATTATAGTATGAGTAATATTTTAGTTAATACATGATTATTTTATTTAATTATTTCCAATGGTTATGGTATTACCCATCTTGGATTCAATTATCAATGAGAGGGTGAGGGGTGAATTGGTGATATCATTTTCATTAAATATTCTTTACATTATAAAAAACCTTTGGCACCTATTAAATATTAATTTATATCCTGAAAATTAATTAAACATACAACCATAGGAAAAAAAATAATTTACATGGTTCAATACTCCACAAGTGTATCTCGTCCTTGGAATTGTTTAGAAAACATACAATTTCACACAATCTACTAAAAATTCATTTTGTGTGGAATACAATGAGTTGGATATTTCCTTACACTCGTATAACACTATGTTTAAATCAAAAGTGCATTTGATTTTAGTAGCACGAAATAATGTAATAAATCATTTGTGACAAACATGTTATGATTCTTATTGATCAACATTAACAAATATGGTCTATCAGAACAATTATTCATATTCTTACCCAAAAGTTGGTAAGAACGTCCTTCACTTCATGATGACACTTTGTCCGATTTCCAAGTCTGATTCACATGTTTGATTATTCAATAAAGAAAATATATCTCTAAAAGAATACCATTTGAAATGAATATGAAAATACTTCTTCTTTATTCTGAAAATCCCAGTCTTATTCCCCATCATCAAAACTATAATTAAGATCTTCTATCACCTCATTTCATCATTCTATAGAGAAAACCTCTTCAATAAATTATAAACCATAATATTATTCATTCTAAAATTTTGGATATTCTCTCTCATTTCCAAAGATAATGAATATCACAGAATACACAAATTTTTACCATCCTTTTATATAAACACAAATGAAAATTAGTTGTATTATAAAAATGTTTCCATGATTCAAAAAAATTCTTGAGTCTTTTATATCCCTTAAATATCATATCTCCCTTTGACTTCATTGACACCTTTTTGAATATTAATTTTTCTTTATATTTTTAAATATTTCATTAACTTTATCAACGCTCTAGTATTTCTAAAAAATATTCATCCCAATTCTAATTATCATTATGATTATCGAATATGATTTATTCATTATGATAAATACATTTGGGAACTCTGATTTTCTTGGCCCTCTTGTATACAAATAAGAACCGAAGATGTTTAATTACATTTCTCTATACCACCTAAAAGACTATCTTCCCCTTCTGATTTTCTCAATATGATGGAAGCATATTTTTTACAAATCATTATTCATTTCCTTTCTCTAAACCAAATATAAAAAGAAAACATATGTATTCTCATTATGATTCTTGGAACTAACCCTCATTTTGATTTCTTTATTACGATGAAGTCAACAGATTCAATCCAACTTCTTCAACCAATTCATCTTCTTCATTTATGTATATGATACCAAAGATATTTCATCAATCAAATTATTTCGAATTTATGATTATGATACATATCGACTTGATTATCAAAATATATTAGTTTTTTCTCCTGGTTAGACTGAAAACTAGCAACTTCGGTGTCTCTCATTAGAATGAAGAAGAACGTCCCATCCTTCAAAAAAATCTCAATACAATGATCTGAGATGGGAAATATTTTACTTTAGAATCTTCCTCATTTCAAAAACTTTTTATTTTAATAATGACTTCCTTCATGAAATTGATTATGTTGAAGATTAGTTCTAGTTTCACCTGACATACCAAGGAATGTATTGTAACTTATCTATCTTCAATAACATATTTATATCCAATAAAACCTGAATTTGATTCCTAGAATCATTTCTCACATACCATTATAAGGCTTGTATCATAAGATATCCAAACAACATATGATATTATTTAAATAAAAATCAACAAATAATCAATATATTCATTTCTGAGCTAGGTAGAATTTTAAACTGCACCTCATTACAATTTTTCTTTAATTTCATACCTAAGGTGATTGCGATGAACCTTCTCTTAAAAAATGAACATCTCAATATATTGGACTTTTTGTCCATTGTGAGTCTGATTTCTAGAATATGATTTCTGAGTTCAATCATCTTCTTTTACAAAGTGAGTTGATTTATTTTCTTTTTAGACTTCCAAGACAATTAAAGACAATTCGTGAATTCAATAATATTTCTTATCATCTTGTCCATAATAGGTTAAAGTAGTGGTTAGGTCAATACACCATGAAACATGTTACCCCCTTTTATAAGGAAAATTTTATTTCTATAAAAAATATCTTTCTTATGTATAAATATGCTATTATATTGTATTAAGGTATATTTTCTTATTTTTCATATAAATCATACAAGATATGAATCAAAATTAGAATATTATAATATCAATAAAGAAATTTTAATTTTATAATTATCGGTATATAATTGATAAAAATAATGTTCATTTATAAAAAATATTATTTATTATCATCACTTAATTATTAAAAATAAAATAAATAAATCATTATAAATAAAATAAACGTAATATCTCATAATTTTACTCAAAATTTTTACCTTCAAGTAAATATTTCATTCAATGAATTTTTTCACATGAGGCTACAAACCAAAAAAACAAAAATATATTATATTAAGATAAAATTTTAAGTATTAAATGTGGCAGTTATAATGTATCTACTGAATTTTTATTATTAAATAGAAGATACATTATGATATAATAAAAATAAATAAATTAGAAGAATTGATATCAAGTAGTAGAAGTCATATTTATGAGGCTCATTTTTATGGTGTTGGAAAGAAGGTATCATTACAAATTTTTTAAATCGACCAATATTCATCCAATCTCGGAAAAGTATAGATTGAGAAAAATAGTTTTTGGGAGAAGGCCAAGATCAGGAAATTACCATAAGATCCATACTTGCTAGATGACCCCTCATGATGGTCACCACTTCTTATTTTACCCTTAGATCTTACATAGAAGTACTGATGGGATTTGAAGTGTATGTTAGGTTGATATAACATATAATTATCAATATAATAAATTATTTTACATAATGGTTATTTTAAATAAATTTTTTATAGAAATTTAAATAAAAATAATGTTTTTATGAAAATTTTATTTTTCGAATTCAATTAGTGTATTTAAATTCATACTTTAAAATGTAATTTACTAAAAACACCCTTTTTATATGATTTTAATCTATATATTAAAAAACAACATAATTATAGTGGAATTAAATTATTAACATAACAAATATATTAACATTAATTTAATTTGTAATAGATAAGAAATGAGAAAAATAACACTTAATATTAAAAAACCATTTTCTCATAAAAAATGTTTTCCATTATATTTTAAGTCACCATTTAAAAATTAAATTCCAGAATATTATAATATCAATTTGAAAAAATAAATATAGTTTTTTATTTAGAATTAAAATATTATATTAGGATGAAATACTTTTATATCAATGAAAATAATGATATTTTTTCGAAAAGTACAAAATACCATTTTTAAAAATACCTTGAAATTTATGAAATCGTTTGGATATAATCATGGCATAAAAATTAAAAACAAATACTGAAAAAATATGTTTTTAGTAATTAAAATTATAATTTTAGATATATTAATTTAAAATTTAATAACAATTTTTGTTATTTTGGTACATAATTATAATATGTTTATAAAAAAAATTTTGTGTTGTACAAATATTTTTTTAAATTTAGTTTTTATCACTTTTATAAATTTAATACTATAAAATGGATTTAATATTTTTAATCAAAATAAATAAATTATATAATATGGTAAATATCATTTTTAGTCATAAAAATATGCTACCGAGGTTAAAAGTGGGTTACCATGGTAAAAGTATTTTTTGATATAAAAATAAATTCGGAAAACCCTAAAAAATATCAAACCTTATTCTTTATATATGTTTATGGGAGGTTAATAAACCACTAATAATCACTAAAACATTAATTTACCATTTTAGAACAAATTAACTTTCAAAGTGACATGTGTTTAATATAAATTTATGAATATTAAAAATTTTCCCACCCCTCAATTAAAAAAGGGGACCTTCAGCATCCAAATTGTCTTCTCAAATAAAGCCTATAATCTAAAACAATCCATCCAAAATATCTTCCAAATTTAATTTAAAATTTTCTAGATGTTATGGTATCACAAAAATAAAATTATAATAAATGGAAAGGATTTGTTCCATGTAGTAAGGTAATAACCCAAATCACCCCCTTTTCGTGTCTCTTCAAATAATAATTTTTCTTCCTCATCCAAATATATTAAACATATTATAAAATTATAACATCACAATAATAATAAATCCTAAAATTTATTTTTTCTATGTAATAACCACTTTCTTCTTTCCTCCAATCGATTGAAAAAAATGATCGTTTCTCTCCCGTTACATGAAACATTCAACTTCTATTAATTTGGTATGTAATTATTCATAAACACCTTAAATTAATGATTTTCAAATATATTTGAGGAATATATATTATATTATGTGTTAATATATTTATGAATTTATTTCATAAAAATTAATGATCATTTTACTGAAATTGTTTGATATCAGAAAATTACCTGAAACATGGTCATCATGGATTCCATTCTCATGAACCATGTACACTGTTTACCTAAAATCATCATGGGAATAAATAAATAAGTGAAATATAATGAATAAAATATTTTATATAATCTAATATGGATTACCATAGTATTAATTAACTTGTTTATCTTTCTCTATTATGAAGCATGTTTGAACAATCCAAATTACAAACATATGATACTGAAAATAAACATTAACTTGATAATGTATATATAATTAATGATTATAATTAAGAAATATATAAGATTATTGATATGAATATTATTATTAGATAAGTATTTATGAATTTTATATTTATTATACAAGGAGTTAATGTTATTTTCTTGAAGTCAATATAAAATTTATGGGTTTCTTTTTCTCAATTTTAGTTTCCTTAGACATGTTTCATTTTTTGCACCATATTTTTATTTATATAGTTCTATTAAAAACCTATGAATTAATATTATCATATTATATAATTAAAATAATGGGATTTTTAGAACCATATTGTGTTCTTTCATTTAATTTATTTTTATTCAATCATTACTAAATTCATATTTATTTTTTCAAACTCACTTTTTTCTCATTGACATATGATCATTCTTATTGATAATTATTATTCTAAGGATGTTGAATTATATATAATGATTAAATTATATTATATTTAATCTTATTTTTCTATTTATTTAAATTTATTTTTCAATAAATAAATTTAAATTGATTCTTACTTTAAAAATATGATTTTTGTAATGGATATCATGGCCTAAATTACTTTTTTCGAAACATATACCACATTCTCCACTTGTTTTAATGTATGTGGAATATATAATATAATTATAATTTATTTTATCAAAAATGTAGACAAATTATAGTGTTTCTAAAATCCATTTAATGTTATCTATATCCGCTTCTTTTGATTCAAGAGTTACCAATGTTGTAAATGATTTTGTTAAAAAAATCCCGTTTCATTAAGTTATAATGTATATCTATGAACGTAATTTTTATTCAATTGGTTTATTAAACAATAATATTTTATCCCATAATACTTCTTATTTATATCTAATCAAATATATACTATTAATTCCAAGCCTCTTCCTTTATGATTTTATTTCTCATAACTATTCAATGTTTTCAAGTATAATTCCCAGCCTCTCTAATAAGATATATCTCTTCCAATTCCATATTAATGTTTCTTTATAATTTCCTATATAATTACATTTAAATCCAAATTTTTATTACTTATTTTTATATCTATAATTTTCATTATCAAATTTAAAAATAAATATTTCTTACACTTTTAAATTATGTTGGTTGTGATACATGCAGTTTAAAATATCAAAGAGGGGGTTTCTATTCGCATAAATATATTTTATCATTGAATGAAAAAATTTTAAATTAATAATTATCTCATTTAAAGTATAAATTGATGGATTTATTTTAAATATTAATTTTAAATCCATTTCCATGTCGTCTTCATGAAGAATGATATCTTTGAAAGTAACTTATAAATTAATATTTTATAAAAATTCTATGATATATGTTATTAAAATTTATTTTATGTTTTACATCCATTTAAATCATTATCTCTAATATATATCTCATATGGATTTATTAATCTCCCAATAAATTCCCTTGTGAGATAATCATATTCATTGATTGATTTTTTTTAGAAATCATTCTAACTCTTGGGGTCATTCCATACAATATAAGAAGAAAAATTTATGAAACCCAATATTTATATTTTTTCATCACAATATGATATGTGAATTATTTTTTGTGTAATAAACCATGATTTAATAAAACACTATCATCAAAAGAATATACTTAATACAACAACGGAAAAAAACCATAAAATATTAGTATTTAAAATGTATAATTATAACATAGCCATTAGATTATTGGGACTGAATAATATTAACCAATTTGTGAAATATACATAAAGGTCCTAATCAATACAGTATTATTTATTATTTATTAGAAAATAACCACTCTTGTTTTTCTAAAAAGTAATTTTATACTTTAAAAATAGGTTTTCTTTGAAAATTTGGTTTATGGATTTTTTTCATAGATATAATAATCAATTTATAAAAAAAACTATCTTTTACTTTATAAAAACGATGTAGTTTTTTAAATTTAAAATGTACGTCTTAGGGGGAAATTTTGAGATGTTTTTGAAATTATTTGATTTTTATTTACTAGTTAAAAATACATATTTCTGTAAAACAATTATTTATTTAAATTAAAAAGTCCCATTATGCATTGAATTTAAAAATGTTAATTACAAATGAATCATCCTTATAATATATTTTGGTATCTGTTCATTTTTAAGCTTCAAACCCATTTTTCTAAAAAGTATGTTTTACTTTATTTTATGTTTTAATATTAAATAAATTTATGAAACTTCCAAGAATTGAGTAATAAAAAATGGTTCCCATATTATGAATTAGGTTTTCATAATATGATAAATAATTCTCTTTTATTATTTATCATTGTGAATAGTAACCATAGTAAATTTTTATAGCCTCTATTATGGTAAAATGGGTAAAACAAGATTAAAATAATGAGATAAGTCATTAAAAATAATCAAAATAGTTTCCTTTATTTCATTAGATGAGTATTTGTAATCCTTTACTATACATGATTCTAAAATTTGAAAATTTCATACCACTTCCGTACGAGTATAACATTTATATTATTTAATGTAAATATAAAGTAAAAAAAGTCACTATCCGGATTTTCATATTTATATTATTTTTTGACAATGTTAAGAACAACACTTATTTCATTCTAAATAGTAATTTTAAATATAAATTATTTTTATTCTTGGAAAATTAAGTTTAATTATTTTTAATGAAATAATTAAATTAAATGCTAATGTAATATCAACATAGTTCTTGTGGATGTAGTAAAAAAATTATGTAAAAGATTTTAGAAACTGAAAAGGTACATTTTTTATATGGGTTACATTGTCAAAAGAATTTTATAAACCCATATAACATAAATAGTATTTTTGAAAGGCTTATCATTGAAAATAATTAATCTTTTATTATCTTTTAAATTAGAACTAAATTACAATTGACTAAAATGACATTAATTTTAATTTTTTGTTGATTAATACCTTATTAAATTTTTTAAAAATAAAAAAAAATTGAATAAAGAAAATTTCAATGATATATTTTCTCCAATGTCCTCCTTTTTAGATTTATTGGAAAATTTTCTCATTATAAATAATATTATAACCTATTAATGTAGAAAAGTTCATTACTATGATTAATATTAAAATTGATTAACCAAGGGGTTAATCCCAAATATAATGAATAACATAATATCAAAACCATTATAAAATTTATTATTTGGTTAAATTAATAAAAAATACTTATTATGTTCTAATAATTGTAATTTTTTATCCAGTTGAAAAGAGTTAGACACATTTTATATTATAATATATCATGTACTTCCAAAAGTGAGACTAAGGGTATTTTGTAGTAATGAAAATTTAATTAAATGATTTAAAATTCATAAAATTATATCTTCATCCAATATAATTAAATATTGTTTGAAATATATATCATGCTTTATTTATGGGTCAGTTTTAATTTAATTGTAACATTCATGTCTCTTAAAGTGTAAATAACATAGATATCACATTAATTGTCAAAATGGTATAAATGGTTAAAACAATGACATAAGGTTGAAACAATGATATAAAATTGTTAAAATTTTATTTAATGGGAGTATTTATAATCATAAATGTATTATATTAAAATTTAATCAATTCAGTGAATTTTTTTTAATGAAAATTAATTTCTATAAATTTAATACTTTACTGAATTCCAAGAATTCCCCTCCCATCACTTATTAAAGGGCACCGACTCTGCTCTCTTACAATTACTTTTTATCGCTCTAGATCATAAATTAACTATATAATTATATCCACAACACCCCTCCCCATGATATTTAGGTCTTATTTTTCATATATTTCCAACTTTAGATGGATTATGGGGTAATAAAATAGAGACAATCTTGAGAAAATGTATAGTTTGCAATAGAATGATTCAGTTTTATTTCTTCTTCTACCACCATTATATATTATTCATCCATGATGAAATAATAAAATCAGTTTATACATATTTGTATATGTTATTATGTTAATTTAATAACTTATATTTGTCTCATCTTCAATCAAATGAGAAATGAATCCATCATTCACGAGTATGGAAGAAAACCACTGTAACACCCAATATTTTAATGTAAATTTATTTTTAATAATTTTAATATCTTGGATATATTATGGTACAAATAACCTCATGCTTTAAATGAATAAATTTATGTTTAAAAGAATACATGACACACAAAACCAAGCATAAAGAAACACTAAGATACTATTTAACTACAATGGTTATATCCAAGATGATGAATTGAAGGGTATGAATATGATTAATTGAATTAAGAAATAAATAAAGATATTTATTAGTAAAAAAATTTATTGATAAATTTTTATTAAATAAGTAATGTCATATGATGCATCAAAATACATATTCTTCAAAAAGTTGTTTTTTTCTATTTTATGTTACGAATTATAATCAATTTATATAAATTTATTAAATTATATTTTATAAAAATAAAATTGTATGATAAATAAGATTATAAAAATTATCAAAGGCCAAAATTTTATGAATTTTCAAAAAAGGATGATTTTTTAATGAATATTGAAAAATACCGATTTTCAAATAATGTTATGTATTTTCATTAAATTAAGTAATTTTAAAGTCCCACTAGGCACTGAATTTTATTTAAGAATAAAAAATTATTTTAATCACATTTAAAATAATTAATAAAATTGGAATCCTATTTATACACGAATTTGATATAATGTTATTTTTAGGCTTAAAATCGTAATTATTTGTAAAGTGTTTATAAATTCCAAATGATCCACTGTTTAGATTATTAAAATATTATTTGATGGTGATTTATATAAATTAATGTAATATTATATATATATATATATATATATTAAATTAAATACCTCTGATAAAAATTTAATGTCATATAATTATTATATGATTATATGAGGCTTGAAAAATGCATTTCTTGAAAACATGTTTTACGAAACATTTACGGGTTTTATTTTAAATTAAATTATTCCACTTCTCTGAATTGAATTTTTTAGAATGGATTACATATTTTTAATTAAAATAGTATCTATTATATAAAAATTTCAACTAAAATTTTATTCATAATGATATGTGAAAACATTAAAACTATTTGACCATTATTAAGATGAAAATGGATTTATCAGGGGTTAATATAAGAATATAAATGTCCAAATTCTCTAAAACCTTTTCTAAATCCTATTTTATCTCCATATGTGAATCTTATATAATACAAGGCTCTATAAAGAGAAATTCTGGGGCACTGACACATGTGATAAAGGTGCTAATGATTTATTCTTTTCAAAAATGTCATGCGTGTACTCCTCAATTATAAAAGGGAACTATCCCTTAATTTTTAAACAAATATAAACCCATTTGGTTGGAAAAAACATGAAGAAATCATTCAAACATAATTATCCACATTAATAAGGATTTTTTATTCCTATAAGACCAATTCTTTGTTCTATAGTAGGAGATCCAAATGAGGTTCCTCAGAGCTAAGGTAATTGTCTTCACTAAGATATTTCCTTTTAATTCATCTTTTTTAAACCTTAAATTAGGTCGTAAAAAATAAAATATAATAAAAAAGTATCTTATATATATTAATAAGTTATTATGATTATGGAATAATATTTAACCACCCCCTAATCTATAAGGCCTTGGCCTTAAACATATCTTAATATTGAATTAAATGAATAATTCACATTGAGGATCTCATCAGGTTTAGAGTATTAGATAATTAGAAAATAACTACTACATCTCAAAAGATTACAAAGTAGACACTTCTACTATGTTTCCATAGAATAAAAAAACTCTTAAAAAGAAACATGTCTAGTTCCAAGTTTTATATAGCATGGCTTTCCATTGATCTCATCCATGACCCTATTCCACATTAGGTCCTGTGAAAAACATTTCAAAAAAACATGGGGTGAGCATAAAGATCTCAGTAAGGGATACACAAAGAATGAAAACTGTTAGTTTATCAAAACAACAAGTAAACCATGTATACTTTATCAAAGTAATACTTTTCACCTTTATGAAGTAGTAAAAACTCTTCACTAAATAAAAGATCATTACTTACCCTTTTGTAACCAAAATATTACCATAAAACCCATAAAAATATCACATAACATATAAAGGTAACTTGGGACATAACCATACTTAAGTGGAATAACCATACGGTCGACTTCCACACATATCACTTAATGGAATTGCCATACGGCCAACTTCTATACATACTTAATGGAATAGCCATACGACCGACTTCCATACCCAATGCATTGGAGGTTATAACGTAACCACCCGTCCTGGTATTCACGGCACCACCCGTCATATGTTTTATCACGTAACCAGCCGTCAAATGTCCAAGTACCAATATAAAATAATAAAACATAAAACCAATATAAAGGAATGATAACATTTCCACATTCCAATCACAATATATCATTTAAATATATTTAATTAATAGAATTTTTTATCAAAACCATTTTCAATACCAAATTTCATAAAAGATTATATGGTATTTATTTTATTTTAAATACATTACGGCTTGTTGAGGAAGCCAAAGACCAAATAATACTCGCGGCAGCGGAAAAGGTCATTGTCACAGCGTACGTTAAAAGAAACATTCCTTATTGTCATTTAGTAAAACGATTCATAGAAAAAGATTCCTTTTGTATAAAAGTAAAAGTCAAAGGAGTTTATACACCGTATAAAAGATAGTTGTGTATAAAACGAAATATGCCTCAATGAAAGGAGATTGACACGAAGTCCCTTACCTCGGGTCCGACTTGACTCGATCGTTCTTTAAGGTCCTGAATAATAAACGTGAGTTATTATATATTTTCTTAAGAACCTTTTTCAAGTTCATTATTTCTTTTATATCACTTATTTCCATGTTATAAACCTTATATAACCATTTAAGTTAATAATGTTTGTTTTGTCGATATTTGGTTCTTAAGTCGAATGTGAACTTCTTACAATTACATGTTGTTCGTGTGGTCAAAAGGTCTTTATATCCAGAATGACATTCCTGATTTGGATATCATATATATCATATATATCTAGAATATACATGTATTTATAATATCACATAATCATATAGAGCTAAGAAATGAAATGCACCGTTCATGGAGACGGTAAGTCGTACGTACGCATGAACGCTACTTTCATTTCTATGTCATGTTAATGGAATTAAAACTAAATGAGAGGTATGTAAATATTAATTCCAGATTTATATTAATCATTTAGATGTAACATACATCATATATATTCATTATATATATGTACTTATAATATTACATTAAATTTGGGGATAAGAAATGAAATGCACCGTTCAAGGAGACGGTAAGTCGTACGTACACATGAACACTACTTTCATTTATATCTCATAATTTAATGGGAAGAAATAATAATGATATAGTGGTATATTATAATTCCATTATGAAATCATATATAATAACTTTAAATCCATCCTTTATACGTCCCACATATGGCATTAACGAATCAAATCACTTTGAGGGGGAGGTAGTCCGCACTTCCTAAAATGAAATTATCGTGTTTACCCACAATGTAAACCATAAAGGTATACCACAAATGAAAAATACAGAAGAATAAGGGAAACATAAACATAATATATATCATATATAAATAGTGTGACATCTTAATGGCCACCATTAAAGGTGATTAAAAGAAGATTGAACAATCATCGTTTCGTGATGCAGAAATTCGCCAACCACAGAAACAGTATGTTATTTAACCATTAGATGTAGATGTGTGTAAGTGTAGCTCGAATGATTATTATAACAACATCCTAGTATATTTAAGATGCTGGATTTGTTACAAAATAGATGAATAAAAAGAGTTTAGGGGTTGGAGAAGCAAAATAAAACAAAACGACTCAAGTGAAGACATTACCTTAAAATCGGGTAACTCTCTTAGATTTGAGCTCAAAGGCTTCCTTGGGAAGACTTCTGCCAAAACTGAGGCTTCAAGGAGTAATATAGGGATGTGGAGAGACAAAATTGGCAGGGTTTGGCCGAGACATGTCTTGGGAAGTGTGGGTAAAGAGGTAGAGGTGGGGGCCTTTTATAAGAGGAGAGGAGGGGCACTCTTGGAAAGTAAAGAAATGTTACTTTATTATAGAATGAGTTTAATATTTTAATAGTTCCACATTGATGTGTTTCTAGGATAAGGTGATAAGGGTTCGAAATACACCCATACAATAGGTTTTGGACATGTTTAGGTCTTATATTTTACATTATCATTCCATTTTATTTAAATCGTTAAATAATGAGGTAATCGCTGCATCATCATGGTGTCAAAATTAATTTAATTTATTTAATGTCTAAAAATTATAAAAAAAATACTATGATGTAGGAAATATATTTATATTTCCAAAAAATATTTATAGTCAAATATCTGACTTGTATTACCCCATGTAAAAATTGGTTTAGTAAAACATCTCATGTTTGTGTCATTTTTACATTAACTTTAAATAAAAGGCATAAATGTCATTATCATACCCAAGTGGCTCCATGGGGTACCAAAAATAGACCCACGGGTTGTCTTGGTCGGACATAACTCATCAAATAGGGTTAGGACAATTTTCAAGCTCATCTCATTTAATTAAAAAATTATTTTTACCTTAAACTACACTAATTACCTCTAATCGCGATTAAGAACTTAAAAGTTACTATTCACCAAAAAATTATTTTAATCTCATTGAACCAAATTTTTACTTCATAATGACAAACATGTATGTCATATTTTTGAAAATAAAATCCCAGAAGTGACAAAGTTTCATTTAAACGAAAAATCAGTTTCTTTAACTACCACTTAGTGGTTTCACTATTCATCAAAAATTGAAGTTTTTCAGAAAAATACCAAAACATCACCATAAGCTATATTTGATATTCTGAAGTCAAAAATGATATCTATTTTAGAAAATTAAAATCATATAAGTGACATTAATTAATTTAATAATTAATTCCCGTTGTCATGACAAATAGCATGTTTTTATGAAACAATAAGTATCAAAATATTGACATTAGTTTAAGTCCAATTTCAAAGTGAAATTGATTCCAATGGCCACCGTTGGATTAAATGGTAAAAATATATTCTAATATAACTTTAAAAACAATTCAAAAGATAATCTAATCATATAAATAAATTAGATTAAAAAGAGGTTTCGAATTAAAATACAACATTTTTTCACTATTCATTAAAAATGAACTTTATCGGAAAAATAGAAAAAATTCACACAATGTAAATTTTGATGTCCCAATCATAAATAATAAGTTTATTTTGACAATCATAGCTTATAAAATTGTCAAAAGGTAGATTTAAAAATGGTTTTCCATAAAAAGGCAGTAAAACAATCTTTTAAAAATATTAGTGTATTTCATGCTTAAGATTGGATTTATTTTCATTTTAAGCCTCGAAAACACTATCTAATTCATTTATAGGCATAGATAAAAATATCTATTATTCATTACTTACTTGGGATGTTACATCCTTCCCCCCTTTAGAAAATTTTGTCCTCGCAATTTATTTACTTATCGAATAAGTTGGGGTATTTATCACTCATTGCATTTTCAGATTCCCATGTTGCCTCTTCAATCATGTGGTTTTTCATCAAAAAATTTACATGATGAATCACCTTATTCTGTAACACCTTCTCCCTGTGGTCGAGAATCTAGACCGGTTGTTCCTCATAAGATAGGTTCTCCTCCAACTGAACTACCTCTGGACTCAAAACATGAGATAGATCTGGCATATACTTTCTCAGCATCGAAACATGAAAAAAATTGTGTACCTGAGATAAACTCGGAGGTAATGCCACTCTTTATGCAACTGATCCCACTCTCTCCATAATTTCATATGGTCCAATGAACCTTGGACTCAACTTTCCTTTTTTTACCAAATCGCATCACACTTTTCCATCGAGAAACCATGAGAAAAACATGATCACCTACCTCAAAAGATAGATCCTTCCTCCGGTTATCCGCATAACTCTTCCTCCTACTCTAAGCTATTCTCATGTGTTTCTGAATCAACTGAACTTTTTCTTCCATCTCTTCTACCAATTCTGGTCCCATCAGCTTCCTTTCACCCACTTCATCCCATAATGCTGGAGTTCGACACCGCTTTCCATATAATGCCTCAAATAGTGCCATCTGTATACTGGAATGAAAATTGTTATTATAATAAAACTCAACAAAAGAATGATGTTGGTCCCAACTTCCCTGATAATTCATCGAACAAGCTCGTAGCATATCCTCCAAGGTCTAAATTGTTCGTTCTGACTGCCCATCTGATTGAGGATGAAAAGCTGTACTAAAATTTAATTCAGTACCCAATGACTTCTGAAGGCATTTCCAAAAGTTAGAAGTAAACCTGGGATCACGATCAGACACAATGGATAGAGGAAGTCCATGTAACCTGACTATCTCTTTAAGATACAAACAAGAAAGTTGATCTAGTGAAAAAGTATCTTGTATAGTAAGGAAATGAGCAGATTTAGTCAAGCGATCAACAATAACCCAGATTGCATTATTACCTCGAGATTTCCTCGGTAATCCCACAATAAAGTCCATGGATATGTTTTCCCATTTCCACTCTGGCACTGGTAAAGGCTGGAGCATCCCTTTAGGTAACTGCCGCTCTTCTTTAACCTGCTGACAAGTCAAACACTTCACAGTAAAATCAGTAATATCCCTTTTCATTCCATCCCACTAGTAATACTCTCGCAGATCTCTGTACATCTTAGTACTGCCAGGATGAACTGAAAACGGGGAACTATGAGCCTCACATAACAACTCATTCTTCAACTGTGAATCACAAGACACACATAATCTCTTCCCAAACCTCAAAACACAATCATTATCAATGTTGAATTCAGGCAACTTACCCTTCTGAACCAGCTCTACCTTTTTCTGCAACTCACTGTCTTCCCTCTGTGCTTGCTTAATTCTGTCTGATAGGGATGATCTCACTGTTACCTGAAACAAAATAGAAGAACTTCCTGCACCAACAACTTCTATGCCAAAGTTCATCAAATCAAGAATCAAAGGATCTTGTTCCAAACGTATCATGGTTAATGATGCATTACTTTTTCGATTCAATGCATCGGCCACTTTATTTTCTTTTCCCAGATGGTAGTGAATTGTACAATCATAATCCTTGATTAATTACAGCCATCTCCTATGTCTCATGTTCAATTATTTCTGAGTGAATATATACTTTAAACTTTTGTGATCAGTATATATTTCACAATTTACTCCATATAAATGATTCCTCCAAATTGTTAAAGAAAAAAACAGTAGCTAATTCCAAATCATGTTTAGGGTAATTTACCTCATGTGTTTTCAACTGACATGAATCATAAGAAATTACCTGATCATTCTTCATAAGGACACAGCCAAGTCCCTTCAACGAAGCATCACTATATATAACAAACTCACCATTCCTAGAAGGAAGTGCCAAAACTGGAGCATTCACCAATCTTCTTTTCAACTCATGAAAATAATAATCACATTATTTTGTCCAGATGAACTTAACACCCATACGAGTTAGCTTAGTTATTGGACTAGATAACCATGAAAAATTTTCAACAAACCTTCGGTAGTAACCTGCCAAACCAAGAAAACTACGGATCTCGGTTACATTTGTGTGTCGTGGCCATTCTTCAACAACTTTTGTTTAAGCAGGATCAACAGTTATGCCATCTTTTGAAACAATGTGACCAGGGAAAGAAATTTGTTGTAACCAAAACTCACACTTACTGAATTTTCCATATAGTTTCTTTTCTTTTAAGGTTTGCAAGATAACCCTCAAATTACTTTCATGCTCCTCTTTACTTTTAGAAAACACCAAAATATCATCAATGAAAACAACCACAAACTTATCCATGAACTCATGGAAAATTCTATTCATAAGGTCCATGAATACAACATGTGCATTGGTTAACCCAAAAGGCATAACTACAAATTCATAATGGCCATATCTAGTATGGAACACAGTCTTCAGAATGTCTGCTTCTTTTACTTTCAACTGATGGTACCCCGACCTCAAGTCAATCCTCGAAAAATACTGAGCTCCCTGGAGCTGATCAAACAAATCATCGATATGAGGCAAAGGATACTTGTTCTTAATAGTAATATTATTCAAGGATCTATAATTAATGCAAAGTCTCATTGAGCCATATTTCTTTTTCACAAACAAGATAGGAGCACCCCATGGTGATGTTCTAGGTCGAATGAAACATTTATCTAATAACTCCTGCAATTGCTTCTTTTACTCTAAATGTTCAACTTGAGCCATTCGATAAGAGGGTTTTGAAATTGGATTAGAATCAGGAACTAAGTCAACGGTAAATTCAACTTCCCGATCATGAATAATACCAGGAAACTCATCAGGAAAAACATAAAGATACTCATTTACCACTAGCACATCATTAATTTGAACATTTCCTTTATTTTCAACAATATGTGCAAGGTAACATTCATTTCCATCTTTTACTAGTTTCTCAACTTCCTGATATGTTATCAAAATTAAGGGTTCATTCTTGTACACAAACTGAAAATCATTCTGAAAAGAAACCATTTTAGCTCTGCAGTAAATCTTAGCATGATAAACAGAAAGCCAATCCATACCTAAAATAACATCAAACTCTACTAGAGGCAAAACAATAAGGTTTTCTGGTATATTCTTTCCACACACAAGGATAGGAAGGTTTTTATAATTCCTTTTTGTCTCAAAGTTCCTCCTGGTGTTCTTACCATAAGTTCCGGATTCTTATCTTGAGATGGAATTTTCAATTTACTAGAACACATCTCAGAAATAAAAGAGTGTGTAAACCCGAAATCAAACAACACATTGGCATAATCTGAACAAACAAATAGTGTACCTAATACCACTTCATTCGATGGCCCAACATCTGCTGAAGTTGTTGCAAAGGATTTCACCACCCCTTTCTGCTTGTAGTCTGGCTGCTTTCCCCCTGTCGAGTTCTTCGTTAGACACTCATTTTCATAATGACCCATTTCATTATAGTTAAAAAAATCTTACCGCTGGCTTTTCATTGCCTTCTTGATCATCTTCCTTACAGTTACGAGCAATATGACCGTACTTACCACACCGAAAGCACTTACTAGACTTGGATAAACATTCTCCAGGATGCATTTTACCACACTACTCACAGGATGGATATTTGGTTTTCTTACCTCTTTACTTCTTTGCTGAATTCTTCCCCTTTGCCTGCCAACTGGATCTCTTATTCTGTTGTTTGTCAAAGAACACCTGATCATCGAAAAACTCCATTTCCACCTTATCCGCACATCGAACAAGTTTTTCTTGACATTTGAACTCACGATAAGCTAACTACCTTCGATACATTGGCTTTAACCCTGAGTAAAAACGGTTTACTTTATTATCAAGATCTTGTATGATGTTTGGAGCATACCTTGCCAATCGAGTGAACATTGCTACATAAGCAGCCACTAAATCATCCTCCTGCCTCAATTCTAGGAACTGTTTTTCCATCCTAAGATGAACCACCTTAGGAAAAAATTTCTCAAAAAACATACCTTTGAATTCGTCCCAGTGAAGATCCTCAATCTCATCACCATCCCTGATATTTTTCACCATCGACCACCACTGATCTGCTTCACCTTCAAAACGGTAAACAACAAGACTATCCTTTTGATGTTTTGAACACCCCATGACATAAAAAATATTCTCCAGTGATTTAATCCACCCTTCAGCTTGCACGGGGTCAGATGATCCTCTGAATGATGGGGGATGTTGCCTCATGAAATGTTGCACCACTGACATGTTCCTCTGTGGTTGATCTGGCTGATCTCGTGCATGGATACCACAACCATTTATAGCCTGAGTCAACTATTCCATCACTACAACAAACTATTTAGTTCCGATTCCGACCATCTCAGGTTACTGATTTGGAAGGTTGTCTTCCTCCTGATGTCGTCCCAACATAGCTGTTTTGTTTCCTTTCCAGAAAACAATTCTGAACACAAAAATATCTTTGGTGAAGCAACATGGTAATCTTAAATTGATATATCATTTCAGTCATACCATAAGTTAACTTATAATTTATCAATTTTCTAACTCCTAAAGTTGTCTAAACCGACCATTGATACCAACTATAAGGCCCCGAACTTAAACATCTCTTAATATTGAATTAAATTAATAATTCACATTGAGGATCTTTTCAGGATTAGAGTTTTAGATAATTAGAACATAACTACTACATCTCAAAAGATTAAAAAGTAGACACTTCTAATAAGTTTCCATAGAATAAGAAAACTATTAAAAAGAAACATGTCTTGTTCCAATTTGTATATAGCATGGCTTTCCCTTGATCCCATCCTTGACCCTATTCCACATTAGGTCCTATGAAAAACATTTCAAAAAAACATTGGGTGAGCATAAAGATCACAGTATAGGATACACAAAGAATGAAAACGATTAGTTTATCAAAACAACAAGTAAACCATGTATACTTTATCAAAGTAATACTTTTCACTTTTATGAAGTAGTAAAAACTCTTCACATAATAAAAGATCATTACATTCCATTTTTTAACCAAACGATTACCATAAAACCCATAAAAAGATCACATAACATATAAAGGTAACCTGGGACATAAAAATACTTAAGTGGAATAACCATATGGTCGGCTTCCACACATATCACTTAATGGAATAACCATACGGACAACTTCCATACATACATAATGGAATAGCCATACGGACGACTTCCATACCCAATGAATTGGAGGTTATAATGTAACCACTCGTCCTGGTATTCACGACACCACCCGTCATATGGTTTATCACGTAACCACCTGTCAAATGTCCAAGTACCAATATAAAATCATAAAACATAAAACCAATATAAAGGAATGATAACACTTCCACATTTCAATCCCAATATATCATTTAAATAAATTGACATAATAGAATCCTTTATCAAAACCATTTTAAATACCAAAATACATACAAGAGTATATGGTATTTATTTTATTTTAAAAACATTACGGCTTGTTGAGGAAGCCAAAGACCAAATAATACTCGCGATGGCGGAAAAGGTCATTGTCACCGCATACGTTAAAAGAAACATTCCTTTTTGTCGTTTAGTAAAACGCTTCGTAGAAAAAGATTCATTTTGTATAAAAGTTAAATTCAAAGGGGTTTATACACCGTATAAAAGATAGTTGGGTATAAAACGAAATATGCCTCAATGAAAGGAGATTGAGACGATGTCCCTTACCTCGGGTCCGACTTGACTCGATCGTTCTTTAACGTCCTGAATAATAAACTAGAGTTAATTTATATTTGATTAAGAACCATTTTCAAGTTCATTATTCCTTTTATATCACTTATTTTCATGTTATAATCATTATTTAACCATTTAGGTTAATAATGTTTGTTTTGTCAATATTTGGTTCTTAAGTCGAAAGTGGACTTCTTACAATTACATGTTGTTCGTGTGGTCAAAGGTTATTTATATCTAGAATGACATTCCTGATTTGGATATCATATATATCATATATATCTATCATATACGTGTATTTATAATATCACATAATCATTTAGAGGAAAGAAATGAAATGCACCGTTCATGGAGACGGTAAGCCGTACGTACACATGAACGCTACTTTCATTTCTATGTCATATTAGTGGAATTAAAACTAAATGAGAGGTATTTATATTTTAATTCCAGAATTATATTAATCATTTATATGTAACATACATAATATATATCCATTATATATATGTACTTATAATAGTACATTACATTTGGGGATAAGAAATGAAATGCATAGTTCATGGAGACGGTAAGCCGTACGTACGCATGAACGCTACGTTCATTTATATATCATAATTTAATGGGAAGAAATAATAATGATATAGAGGTATATTATAATTCCAGTATAACATCATATATAATAACTTTAAATCAATCCTTTATACGTCCCACATATGGCATTAACGAATCAAATCACTTTGAGGGGGCGGTAGTCCGCACTTCCTAAAATGAAATTATCGTGTTTACCCAAAATGGAAACCATAAAGGTATACCACAAATGAAAAATAAATAAGAATAAGGGAAACATAAACATAATATATATTATATATAAATAGATTGACATCTTAATAGCCACCATTAAAGGTGTTTAAAAGAAGATTGAACAATCATCGTTTCGTGAGGCAGAAATTCGCCAACCACAGAAACAGTATGTTCATTAACCATTAGATGTAGATGTGTGTAAGTGTATATCTAATGATTTTTATAACAACATCTTAGTATATTTAAGATACTAGATTTGTTACAAAATAAATTAATAAAAAGAGTTTAGGGGGTTGCAGAAGCAAAATAAAACAAAACGACTCAAGTGAATACATTACCTTAAAATCGGGTAACTCTCGTCGATTTGAGCATACAGGATTCCTTGGGAAGACCTCATCCCAAAGTGAGGATTCAAGGAGTAATAGAGGGATGTGGAGAGACAAACTGGGAAGGGGTTGGCTGAGCCAAAGGCTTTGGACGTGTGGGTAAAGAGGTAGAGTTGGGGGCATTTTATAAGAGGAGAGGAGGGGTACTCTTGGAAAGTAAAGAAATGTTACTTTATTATTGAATGAGTTTCGGATTTTAATGGTTCCACATTGATTTGTTTCGAGGATAAGGTGATAAGGGTTCGAAATCCACCCATCCAATAGGTTTTTGACATGTGTAGGCCTTAGATTTTACATTATCTTTCCATTTTATTTAAATCGTTAAATAATGAGGTAATCATTGCATCATCATGGTGTCATAAATAATTTAATTTATTTAACATCTAAACATTTTAAAAAAAATACTATGATGTAGTAAATATTTGTATCTTTCCAAAGAATAATTATAGTCAAAAATATGACTTGTATAACCCCATGTAAAAATTCATTTAGTAAAACATTTCATGTTTGTGTCATTTTTACTTTAACTTTAAATAAAAGGAATAAATGTCATTATCATACCCAAGTGGCTCCATGGGGTACCAAAAATCGACCCATGGGTTATATTGGTCGGCCATAACTCATCCAATAGGGTTATGACAAGTTTGAAGCTCATATCATTTTATTAAAACATTATTTTTACCTTAAACTACACTAATTACCTCTAATCGCGATTAAGAACTTAAAAGTTACTATTCACCAAAAAAATTATTCTAATCTCATTGAACCAAATTTTACTTCATAATGACAAACATTTATGTCATATTTTTGAAAATCAAATCACCGAAGTGACAAAGTTTCATTTAAACGAAAAATCAGTTTCTTTAACTACCACTTAGTGGTTTCACTGTTCATCAAAAATTGAAGTTTTTCAGAAAAATACAAAAACTTCACCCTAAGATATATTTGATATTCTGAATTCAAAAATGATGTCTATTTTAAAAAATTCATATAATATAAGTCACATTAATTAATTTAATAATTAATTCCCGCTGTCATGACAAATATCGTGTTTTTATGAAACAATTAGTATCAAAATATTGTCAGTAGTTTAAGTCCAATTTCAAGGTGAAATTGATTCCAATGACCACCATTGTATTAAATGGTAACAATATATACTAATTTCAATTTAAAATCAATTCAAAAGATAATCTAATCATATAAATAAATTAGATTAAAAAGTGGTTTTGAATTAAAATACAACATTTTTTCACTATTCATTAAAAAAATGAACTTTATCGGAAAAATACCAAAAATTCACACAAAGTAAATTTTTATGTCCCAATCATAAAGAATAAGTTTATTTTGACAAAAATAGCTTATAAAATTGTCAAAATATAGATTCAAAAATTATTTTCCATAAAAAGGCAGTAAAACAAACTTTTAAAAATATTAGTGTATTTCATTCTTAAGATTGGATTTATTTTCATTTTAAGCCTCTAAAACACTATCTAATTCATTAATAGGCATAGATAAAAAAATATATTATTCATTACTTACTTGGGATGTTACGTACTCTATCAAATGGGAAATAATGTCAATGCTCGTTTGTATATCGGACTACCACCTCGAGAACCGATGTAATTTGTTTTCCATCATCAACCCACATGGATAGTAAAAATTATGAAAGTAATGAATATATATCTTAAACTTATGAAATTATATTAATTATTTAATATTAGTTTTTCATCCAATATCTTACCCTTTAACCAATTAATCGAATTATATCATCGAACATGCGCATGTATGAACTACCATATTTATATAGCGATGTGTCTCATTTTCCATTTAAAAATTTAAATAATGCTTTTAATAATTTATTCAATAATTCAATATTATTTTTATAACATTAATAAAATTCAGGATATTATCAAATAATTTCATATACACTTGAACTAGAACGTTCGTGATAAAACACACATGAGTAAACCATGCTAGTAACACATGAAAAGATAATAGTAGTAGTAAAATATTATTATTCAGTGGGTGGTAAGATCATATAAGATAATACTATATGATATTATAAATGTGAATATAGTTCTGGTATATATTAATAACATTTATTTAACTATTACAAACGATTTTAATGCACATTCATCGAAAATAATGCATGAGGTAAGGGGCTTTATCTCAATTTTCCATTATTTGGACATATTTTAATGTTTTTCACATAAATATGTTTATATTGTGTATATAATTCCGCTTTAAAATTTAATAACATGAGTCCTTAATTCTTCATCTAATTTTAAGATTAAATTTTAATTATTTATCCCAAATAGATTAGACATGACTGTTACTAAGTGGTAAGGTATATTGAATCAATTTCCCTTCATTAAAAAAATTATAATGTTATGCAGTTAATTTACTTTATAAGGTGTATATGCTTCACCATTGATATATTATATAATTAATATTATTTTATTCATGTTATTTTTATGTTTCATTTTAAATTATTCCTTTCATGGGGATTATGACTCAAAATTTACCAATGTGGTAAAATATTTATGCTTCAATCATAGGATTGTACATTTATGAATTTTAACTGAAGGAAATTATATTTTAAATGTATCATAATAAATTTTAATGTTATCTTACATTGTTTATTTAGTAATTTTTCACGTAATTATATCATTTTTCTATCTGTGGAACATAAAATTATTATGTGAATGTTTTTAGGAAAATCCTACATTATTTCTCTCTTCAGTCCATATTATGTTTTCTTCGAAAACCACGTGATAAAAAATCAAATCAATATTTTTCTTGAATAATATATTATGATTTCTTAAATTAAATTTTAATCATAACTTTTTTCTTAAATAGGTCTATAATATAATATCAATATAATTTTCCCAAAAAGGTACTTATGACATTTCTTAAAAATTGTGAATGTAATCTTTATTTTAATACACATGGCATGAATGAATGTTTATAACCATTATTTCCACTCATTTCATTGAATATTACATATAAATTTTAAATGGTTATTTAAAAGGAAAATATTTTTCTTATTATTCTAGAAATTCATAGTTTTAAATGCGATTTCGAAACTGAAAATAGTATTTTCCTCAAGAATGATTTTTAAAATTGATTTTTGTTTTATTAAAAATCCTCAAATAAAAAAACAATTATCTTAAATATAATACATTGGATAAATTATATATTAAGATTATCCTTATTTATTATCAATATGGGTTGCAATCAGATTGAATAGGGAATGTTTTGATATCATATTTCCTGATTAATTTTTATCGTCTTTAACTTTGAACTCAAATATTCACTTTCATGTGATCATTGGTTCTACATTTTCCCAATATATCTATATTATTTATCATTTATATTCGTATTTAATAAAAAATATATCATTTAAAGATTTTGTGTCACAATTTTACTATTATTTTATTGACTGGGGATTCATTGATATTCGATGTTAATTATTTAATACAAATATTTATTGATAAGGAATATTTTCTAGGAATTGAATTGATTATAATATATACGTGTAATTTATTAGAAATGAAGTGAGGGGTGGGGATTGAAATTATAAATCCCCATGATTCATCTATAGTATCGTGAGGTGAATATGAAAGGTAGTATTAAATGGGGTTTTATGCTTTGTGTTAATTTTTTTGTAAAGGGTTTTTACATTGAAGATATCATCATCTCTAAGATAATGATGTTAAATATTAATAATTTATTTCATTAAGTATATATATATTATTATATTTAAGATTATGTCATTCATATTATAAATGGATTCTATTTATGATCATGTTAATTATTAAATTGTATTTTTGTAATGATATTTACCTTTCCATACTGGTCATTCCTTATCTAATCATTATAGTTTTTGTTATGGATTAAATAATTTTTTTTGGATATTTACTTTGAAATACAAGTTATTCTTTATTTAATTTTGATACCTTCCACTTTACATAACTCTTACTGAGTGTTTATGATAATTTTTTCATTTCTATAGAATATGTTGATGGACTATTTGAACGAGTCTAAGGATGATTTTTTGACTTTAACCATGTCAAATTTAATATTTTTTAATATTATGTATGATTAAACTATATATCTAGTTTACTAAGACTACTATACTATTCGGTACTTTGAGGTTAAATCCCTTTTACTTAGCACAAATTTAATAATGTAAATAGTGACTATGGGATACTAGGGTCCATATTATTATTGATTGTATCATAGAAAGTTCATTAGGATCCATTTGAACTATATATAAGAAAAAATAAATTAGGGAAAATATCCCTATTATATAATCCAAGGATAAGTATATAAAAATATATTATTGTTTTAGTGGGGAAGATATTGTGTGGTTTTCCTTGAAATACATCCTTGATAGTATAATAAATGTGGACAATGATCTAGAACATTTATGACCAGGGGTAATAAATCTGACGAGGTAACATTGAGATTTTACTCGATCATCGATTAGGGAGACTATACCCTCATTACTAGATTAATCCACAATAGAACACAATATAAATAACAGAAAAAATAAGAAAAAACAAAGATAATGCATATCCAAAAATCTCCCAAAATGGTTTCAAACCACAAGAAATAGTAAATATGTCAAATCATTCTACAATGACAAGTGATTCAAAACCCAAAATAAAGGAAAACATCGGAATACCTAAAACAATCCTGACACCAAGTCTTGAACCCCATCCATTCACGTCCCATGTCCAAATTAAATCCCCAACATAGGCTCCTTTCCCTTGTCCTAACCAAAATGAATGAATTCTACTCAACTTCCCAACGGAGGCCTGAGCATGGTGTGAATAATACATAGTAGGACACCCCCAATGGTATCTCCATAATATATAGTCTAACTGATAGTGAAAACAAAAATAAATAAATAAATGGTAAAGGAAACATTGTTCATGGGAAACTCACTAACCTTTCTCTACATTTCTATTTCCATAAGGATAATTGTGCCAATTTTATTTTTTTTGCATCATCTAATCATTTAGTTCATCATCATCATCTAACCCATGAGTCAGACATTTCCCTTATTCACATAATATTAATGGCATTAATCCTTCCTCATAAGAGAAACATTTGTGCCCATGTCTCAATAGGGATAAGAATATCATGTTATCAACACACTTACCATGGAGCCTCAGTCCAGGTATTTACATTGAATAGAATTATTGGGGGCATAAAGAATCAGACTGACACCCAAACCCATGCATTCTAGGGTAGGTTAGAGAATCTTTCAAACCCTACCCATTGGAGGATCATCAGTCATCTATCCTGCCACCATGCCATGAACACATACCTATATATCAATTCTTCACATTTATCCATATCATTACCAATACAACCAATAAAGATAACAATCATGATTCACAATAATGAACATGGAATTCCATGTTATTCCATAGCCCTTTTATATTGAAATTTTAAATTACACAACCATTTAGACAAATTATCATCCCCAAGTCTCACCCCATTAACAATATTCAACAATTCGTAGGCTATTACCAATCCTATGTGTCAAAATTTTCCATACACCCACCATTATAGGGTTTTCACGATAAATCATTATCTATGAGGCACGATCCCCATTTAACTAATTTAACACATTTTCATTACCACACCAAACAAATCCTTTAATCCAGTAATATTCCTAGGAACATTCCAATAATTCATTTTCACTACCATTAAACATTTCAACGTTCTTACCAATGGATCTACATTTTGACAAGTCAAGCTTTGTCATACGTTGCTAACATATTTGTTTGGAAGGTATCGATGCTCCCCATCTGTGGCCTTACAAACAACAGGTCATCCTCCATGTGTCTTATGAGGACCACGAGGTTTTCTATTCATCATTTAGACACATATCACACCAAATTCCACCAACTGATCAAAATCATAATAAGGGTTAAATGAGAAATAAATGAAAGCATGAAAAAATATAAAATTAATCCATAGGATATAAATTATATACCACCTACCTTGGATACATTAGAAAACACATTTCTAATTGGGGTTAGGTATCCCACTTAAACACATCTTTGAATAATCAAACTAGATCACATAAAAAAATGGTTTTGGTGCTTCAGAATGAGATAAGGAAGAAATGTAAACCCTAAACCAAAATAGAATCAAGAGGGGGATTAACCTTACTCGAATATTTTATTTGAAATCGATAGCACTCCAAACCACCTAGAGATGGAGGGAAAATATAAAGACCCATACTTTACATACAGTGTTATTACTTCAAAATTGAAGCACACTTACTAAAAAAATATAACTAAACCATTGTAGGACCGTATAGGTATAATGTCTTTAGAAACTGGGAAACATAAACAACTGCTTCATAAAGCATCTACATTGCCTCCCATTTATTTCTTCATATCTAGAATCCCTTTTTGGAATATCCTACTTAATACCCTTCTTCCTGACTAGGGGAAAAGAAAACATACAAAAAGGTGATCTCAAATGCTTAGTAAGGGTAAACAAAAGAAATTTCAATCACATCATATTCATAAGAACATAACATTTTGGAAATATTAACCTACAAAAGAGATCATAATTTCATAACATGGGATGGATCATAGTAGTGAAATGTAATCCCAATAATCATAACATAAAACATGAAACTTTTTGGAATACACACATAATTATAGAGAATTATTTCTTAATAGTAGATACTCATTTCCAAGACTATCTTATCAGACAAAGTCCATTTCTAAACCGAGTTCACTCCTCCTTTCAGTCCTATATCACTGAACCGGATTAACCTGTCATTCCAGCCATGTCTATCTCATGAGAAATAAATATTTACCCAATGCATTGTATGGAGATATATGTCCCAGCCATCTCATAGTGATACCATTCTTATATGTTCCACAAGATGATAAATCATACATCATACCATAACCCATGTAATAAAAATGGGATTCTTAAATATCATGCCATCATAACATAAATCATATTAGATAAAAGGAATTCATAGAAATAATTCCATCATAACATAATCAAATAAATGTAAAAATAGGGATAGAAACCGAACCCTATATTATCTTATATGGAAAATAATTTTGATAAAATGCTTGAACTCCATTCTTGTGGAAAATATCCTTTCTACTTCAAAAACATTTTTCCTTTCTTAACATGTCATAAAATTTTAAACTAAAAGAAGTAGATTAAAGATAAAATTGAAAACTTATAAAGTAATTTTCATGGAAATAATGTTTTATGAAATCATAAAAATCCATTCATGCCGTATAGGTTAAAAAACATTTTTCTCATACTTTGGCTGCAAAAGTCAAAAAGTACCTCATACGAAAAACTACAAAAGATTCCTTTCATATCTTTCACTAAAAACTCACCAATGGGTAAAATTGGATTTAAAAATTTATAGGGGGGTAGGAATAATATTATATATTTATGGAATATGGATGTGGATGATAAATATTCCCTAATAAATTCTGAAGTATAAACAATCTCGGATAAAAAATAGATTGGAAGACTTTCTGTTACCTTATGTCTGATTTTCTTCGTACGTGTCCGAAACTCATGAATAATGATTTAAATAATGTTATAGAATTATTACATAATCATAATCATTGTTATGATATAATATATGGTCATATTCTTAGCTTCTTATTAATAATATTTCATTGCTACTTGTTATTCGGGTGTTTATTGCTTTTTGTTCTTATGCGTGTTTTGTTGGATAAATTCTTATTCTTATTTTTAGGTTATAGATAAATCATTTCCATAATGTTATTAGTGTTATATATATAATATTTATTCATTAAATTCATTTATATAATAACTATGCATTGAAGATCATGTGGAACGAGTCACATCACATCGTGGAGACGGAAGGTCGTACGTACGCACGAGCGATGATATCATTCCCATGATCATGGAATTATATTGATGTGTATGTATACTATTTCAGAATCAATATAACTTTACAATAATCATATATAGTTACTCTTTAAACCATTACACCCATCCATGTAAGGTGGTGGTGGAAAACAGATTACACCACGGCGTGGAGACGGTATTTTGTATGTACACACGCGCGGTGATTTCATTTTCCATAGGATGGATAAAAGGTGAAATAGGGTTGTTTCATATTTATAATAACATATCAGTATACGATTGATACTAATGTTATTACTTCATAATGAAACAACTAAATAATATTAAGTATAAGTATAAATAAAGTTGAAAGAATTGGTAATGGATATTACCTCTTCTTTGAAGCGCCTCTTCTTAACCTCCTCTTAGGGCACTAAAGATGGTCTTTGAAGAAGACCAGGACCTCTAGGATGTTTCTAGAGAAGTGGAGAAGATAAATTTTCATCGTTTGGCTGAGAATGAAGGCTCAAAGTGGTGTGAGGAGGAGAGGGAGTAGGTTCCCTTTTATAATGGAGGAGAGGGCCACTTTAGAAAAAACATAAATAATTTTACTTTTACCGTGTATTCTTGTTTTCATACACTATATGGTTTATAAACATACTATAACAAGACAAACAAACCCCAAGTGGTTAATTATTATTATGTATAACCTTATCTAAGTCATTTGGCCAAACCTTAGATTTTTTGGAATAATATAACAATTAATAATATAATAATTGTTTTAAAAACTATTTTATGTCAATTTTGACACTATTTGGTAATTGATTTTTGTGAACATCATAACAGCATGATTAGTTCAAAAAAAGTTAATTAAATCCATAATAATATGTCATATTAACCAATAAAATTAATGTAATTCATAAAGTCTCAAATTAAATTTATTTGAGTATTTATAATATCAATTATGTTAATATTTCGTTAATAAGGTAATTACTACATCATCATTGTGTCATAAATAAATTAAATTATATAAAGTCTAAAAATCATAAATAAAATACCATTATGTAGGAAAGCTTTTTAACTTTCTAATTAATATTTATATTTGAATTTATGTTATGTATAACCGTACATTAAAAATGTTTTAGTTATTAAACATTGATTTTAACTATTTTAACATTTCTTTAAATAAAAGATTAATAAATGTCCTAATCTAATCCTAGTGGATCAAAATGGTCATATTTTAATCCTAATGTTGTTTTTGGTCGAATTAAACTTATCCAATATAATTAGGACATGTGTTAGGATAATAATAAAATCATTTTTACCCTTAATTACCATATTTACTGTTAACCGTGGTAAATAAAAGTAAAAAGTTACTATTCACCAAAAATTATTTTTATCTTATTGAACCACATTTTACTCCTTGATGTTAACCATGTCTCTCGGATTTTCGAAATTCCACTCACATAAGCAGTAAAATTATGTTTTATGGAAATTTTTAAACTCTCCTAGGAGGTGGGTAAAAGACGGTGAAAAGTTCAATAAAAATTTTATATATCTAAAATTATTATAAAATGACTCTAATTAATTACATTGAAATTATATAGGTATTATGTATAAATTTTTACCTAAAATAAATTTAAATAGAATAAATAATTATTTAAATATAAAGTCGGTTTTTAAATAGTAACCCAGTGTTTTCACTATTCATCAAAAATTGAATGTTTTCAGAAAAATACCAAAACTTCACCCTAGGCAAATTTTGATCTTACGAATCCAAAAATGAAGTCCATTTTGAAAGATAAAATTTATTAAATCTCAAAAATTGGGTATTACTATTCATAATGACTAGTTTTAATAATATTTTAATAGCATATCGTTGTTTAGTGAAACTCGGTATTGCGTACAACGCAAGCTATCGAGGAAGGTCACGATTATGTGTAAAGCAAGCCAAGCTAGTGTTGTGTGTAGTTAAATATTCCTTTGATGTTGCGTATAACATAAGACCTAAAAAATATACTTCTTATAAAATATTAGGGTGTTACAGACAATCACTATTAGAGGATTTTGGGAGCATTGTTTCACCACTAGGGTTTCAAGGGGTATGAAAGGAGAAAATCCCGAGTTGGGTTTTAGAATCCAATAATGTCATTTGTGAAAATTTCTAAACATTACTGTGTTACATGGTTTACCCCACTATTTTCCAAACCATGCACAAACTATTTGAGAGCTACTGTCCTAACTTATCCATTTCACATGGTTTCGTGGGGATTCTACCCAGTTAGTTTAACCATGCAATAACCGTGGGAAAGCCGTTGTCCAAGGTTCCACGGTTATCATGGATGATCAGAACGGTTTTCACTAACTGTACCCAAACCGTTCAACATTCTCAAAAACTAATTTTTTCTTTATTTTTGTGTCCAATACCCTCATAACACCCCTAACATTCTCATTAACTATGTAAAATACTTATTTTACTACAAGAAATGACTTAATGTGAAACATAAAAAAACATACCTTAAGAAAGGTTCCAGAATTTACAGGAAATAAGGGCACAACACCAACCAATAAATTATGTGATTTCCTATTTAACATGAAATGTTTTTTAGTTAAAAAATATTCAATTGGAGGCTTATAATGGGATCAAAATATTATGAATTTTTCTATTTTTTTGTTGATTCCGGATTTTTTGGTGAAATTTCATGAGGTTGAGGAATATTTTACCCTTATTTTTATCATGTATTATTAATTAAAATGAATAATGATCAATTTAGGGGATCTATGTTGAATGGTTTGCGATAAATATTTTGGTTAAAAATTATTTATTGTTGAGATTATTCCGGATATATGATCATTTAATTATGGAATTATTTAATTTGAAATTTTGGTTTTATTTCTTAATATAAAGGTTAATATAATTTATATACTATCTTATTATGAGAAAATTGTTTTTATTTTTATTAACGACTAGTGATATACAAGTATAATTTTTTTAACAATGTATGGATATTTAGATTGGGTAGAATTTGATTTTAGTGCCCCAAGAATGATAAATTCATCCTTAATACTCATTCTTTAGAGAAAATGATATTATTGTAGTGGAAATTGTTTACAGGATGAAATTATACATTTCATGTATGTATATTCATTTCTTTTCATTTTCTACATGGTAATGTAATTCTATAAATCTTGTAAAAGGAATCTTGAAATTATAATTTTATCAGATCACCTTCATTTTTGATGAATTAATGGAGTTTTTCACAATTTATAGATTTATGGTTTTATGGTAATTAAATATATTTTGACTACATTATCTATCACTTTTCCATAATATTGATATTTTTTCCCCCTAAATATCAAAATTTTTAATTCTCAAAATGTTTCTCATATTTGGAATCCTAATTATGTTTTTATCCAGTTGATTTTTTTAATATTCCTCTTCTCACAGGGAAGTTTTATTATAACTTTTTACTATGTGTGTTTTCAGCAAAGGTATTATATAATTTCACACCATTGACTACCAAGATCATTTTCAAAATGAAAGTATGCAATATATTATATTTGATGAATCAATTATCTTAATATTTAATAATAAAAAAATGTTCAATAACATATACAACATGCATCTCTAAGCATTAACGACCCAAAAATATTAATATTTCAATTTCATAGATATATCATGTCTTCTAATTTTTTTTATAAATAGTAATAATTGTATAATGAAATATATATAATGTTCATAGTCAAAAAATATTAATTGATTAATACTTAGTAAATAAACATAATTTGTTTTCATAAAATTCAATTATTCTTTAAAAATATATTTCATACAAAATGGTTTTCATTTATTTTTATGTGTGGAAAATATAATTAATTTCTTAAATTATTGAAATGGTATTTTATAAAAATGATATAATTTTTTAAAATATTATATCAGAATTATCTAAATGTGAATTTTTCGGATTTTAATGGAAATGTTTATTTTTTAGTGAATCGAAAAAATAGATATTATTTTTGAAAATATGTCAATTATTTTTATTGGAAAATGCACATTATGAATTTTATTTGACATTAAATTAACATAATTCTATATTAATTTTAAATAATACAATTAATTACATAGTAATCATCATTATAAATAATTTTTGTAAGAGTTTATTTTTAGGCCAAAAAACATATTTTCTAAAAATATTTTTCATCATGATTTGTGATTTAATCTTATTTTATTTTTTTCCAATTTTATAAATATAATATTGAAAATTTTATCCCATATTTTGAATTATGGGTTTTTAATTTGGTAATTAATTCTATTTTATATATTTTCATTATAAATAGTAAATGTATTATATATTTTGTATATAAGAATTTGTAAAACATTTGAAAGATGATTAAAAATATAAGGCATTACTTTAAAAATAACCCAAAACATGAACTTTTTATTGGATGATCATCTTTAAACCATTAAAATATATGATTATAAAATGTAGAAATGGGTTTTCAGTTGAAAATTATTATAACCATTAAATATTTTATGTAAATATAAAGAAAAAAATTTCATTGTCTTGCATTTAATATATATTATATTTTGTGGTACGGATAAAATTAACATCTATTTAGTTATAAATAGTCATTTTAAATATAAAATATTTTTTTCTAATGATACTTTATTTTAAAATTTTATTCAAGAAATAGTTACCATAAATTTTTACACAACAATAACATATTTGTTGTTCAGGTAGAAAAAATTGTGTAAATGATTTAAAAATCACTAAAAGTAAAAATTTTCGGTGATTTAAATGGTAGAAATAATTTTATATATCATTATAAAATAGTATTTATGAGTGAAAAGTTTATATTTTAAGCCCTTTATTATCTTGTATTATTTAAATTCAAACTGAATTAATAACAGAAAAAATGATTTTAATGATATTTTATGACAGTTAATATTTTATTAAATTATTAAAAATTAATAATATTATTGGAAGGGGATAATTAGGGTTATATATTTTCTTCAATTTCAACCCTTCCCAATTTATTATTAAAATTTTCAACTTATAAATAATATTATACCCCTTTAATGTTTAAAATGGGATTACAATGGTCAACGATAATTTTATTTACCAAAGGGGTTAAACCAAAAGATTTGTACTAAAATAATATATAAACCAATTGAAATTTAATTTTATGATTACGTAATGTTAATATTATACTTATCTTATAATACATTTCGTTTTTTAACCACTTTAAATGATTTATATTTATTTTATATAATAATATTTCCTCCATTTTGAAAAATGAAATTAATTATATTATATAATAACGAATATTTTATTTAATGATTTTAATTTCATAAAAATTATATCTAAAAAAGTGAGTGTTGTATGGTTTTAAATATCAACCATGGTAAATTTATAGATCATTTTCCAAATTATAGTAAATTTCATTACCCCTAAAAAAGTAAAACACTAATATTATAGTAATTGTCTGAAGGGTTAATAGTGGTTAAAACAAAGGTACGAGGGTGAAAATATAATATAAAATTGTAAAAAATAATTTGTTTCATTATTTGAACTCATATGATTCAAATATTATAATTATATAAATATTTATTCCTTTTTTAATGAGAATTAATTTAAATAAGTTGAATGCTTTAAGAAATTCCAAGAATGCCCCTCCCCGAAATTATAAAAGGGGGCCTCCTATCCTCTCATCCTCATGCATTTTGATCAATCTATATTGTAAAATAATTACCTAATACACTCCCAGAAATCCATCCCTGTGTTATATTGGAACTAATTATGGAAGAATACTAACATCAAAATGATTAAGGTGTGAAGAAAAATAGATTATCCCAAGAAAAAGTATATTTTTTAACAGAATGATACTATTTTATTTCTTTTTCTACCTCCATAAAATATTTTTCAACCATGAAGTAATAATAATATCAATTAATTTAATATGATGATATGTTTTTATGTTAATTGAATAAAGATACCCATTTTATCTTCTATCAAATGTGAAATGAAACAATCATTTGAGTGTGTGACAGACTACCACCTCACGAACAAGCATTGTTCAATTTCAATAAACGACACTTATATATTGTTATATTGATATATTTTATGTGCATATATGATACTCCTACCATAATTATCATTTTTAAAAAATAATTTAAAATTTATTTTCAGACATTTATATCCACTAGAAAATTATAATTTCGTTTTTGCGAATGTGTTCATTAGCACCATCATGAAGAAATGTGATTAATTTTTGATAAACTCATCATATGCTTGTTATATATACATATACATAAAGAAATAATATTATATTTTGGATATAATAATTAGTATATAATTATAAAATAAAACATACATTGTTTCTATAACTATTGATGAAAAATGGAAATGATACTCATGCATACCCATAGCCTCTCTTCGATATGATTGTAACATAGCCCATTTTTCATAACCATATATCATGGTTGGTTTTAAAAGTATAATTTATAAATCAAATTATAATTATGTAATTATATTTATTTTAGGGAGATTTAATGATGACCACTTTGTCAATATTTAAACTACTGATGTCATTCTGGAAATATGGGTAGAATATCCTCAAAACCTTAGACATGACCTTAAATAAATAAGTAATTGTATATAATATGGTAATACATAAAAATAATGGAAGAGTAAACACTGAACAATTTAGTAATAAAGTATTTAACTAACATTGTTTTATTATTTTTAGAAGATAACGAATGTATATGATGACTCACACTCATGTTAAGGGATAGTTTACCTTAAAAATATAATTTTAAATGTTTTAAATATTAATTTCTTAAATATTTTTCATCCATGGTAATTCTATTAAAATTATTATATGGATTTTTTTTAAATGGAGATAAATTTATTATAAAGGAAAATTTTCATCTGTTTTTTCTTTATATCAATGCTTTCCAAAATAAATCATTTTTACATATTTTATATAAAAAATCTTGATTTTATTTAAAGAATGAAATATGAAATGTCCTATTTCCACATATAAGAAGTCAAAAACCTTTCCCAACCCTTTAATTGTAATATGATCTTTCTTATAATTTATAACATTCAATGTTTTCTTAAAAGAAATCCCTTCTTACCTTTATTCTATATATATTAGTTTTGAAAATAGATTTTGAAAAGAAATTGGTATTTCAATATATGAAAATGTTTTTCTTAGGGGTTGAATGGAATTTTTAAAGGTTTTATATTGAAGTGGTGAAATAATTAAATGTTTTATTAATTATATGTTACTTTATAATTATATATTATAACATGTAGTCCTGATACAACTTATACGAATGAGTGTTCCCGATATAGATTATATGAATTGGTGTTTCTTGATAAGCTCGCCAATTGTATGGTTAATGATTGATTTCTTCCCAAGAATGAATGATGGAGTTAACTTGGGTGGTTTATCCTGTTGATTTAAATGGGATATTTTTATTTCTGATAGGAGTGAAAATATTTTATGAAAATTTTAAAAAAATTCCTATAACAGTTTATTCTTTATTAATATTGGTATTAAATGTTTTCTATGAGAAAAAAAATGTTTTCCATGTGGATATGATTTATTTTTTATTTTATACTACAACTCGACGAAGCTAATCATTTTATGGGATTTCATGATTTTTAATTGACTAGAAAGTTTCATTATTTGATATACCATACTTATCTTTTTTATGTTCATACTAAATATTTTAATGTTTTCACATGGTCTTGGTTGACTAAGAACAAAGAATAAGCCATAAAATTAATTAAAATTATAATGAAAATAAAGCATGTTATATATAGATAGTTTAATATTTTGGTGAAAAAGGATGCAAAGTGGAATTTTCCACTTTTTAATATAGAGGTTCATTATGTAATTATCCTGTCCTAATTCCTTAAAAATATAAACCTCCATGATATTTGAGAATGAATGAAAGTGAAATCAAGAATAAATACCCCTAATTATGTAAAGTTTAAGGTTGGGTCCTTATATTATCTGGAACACATGTGTTTGTATTATCCTTATGTGATGGTTGGGGTCTTATATCTCCCTCCATTTCATCAGTTAAGATTTTATATCTCAAGAGATAATGATATTTAGTGTGGAAATGATGTGGTTAGATATGTTTACAAGATTGAAATTGGAACCAATACAGTTATCCATGATCACAAAATTGAAAATAGAATTTATGTGGTTGGATATGATTTAGTGATTGAACGTATACTTAATGCCTTTATATATATTCATTAGACTTATTGTGGGATTGATGTACTTAACTGTGCTCAAAATATTATGGGTTTCGACGATTATTATTATGCTTATTCCAAATTTTAATATTATATGTCATTGATATTCTTTATGGAACATGATTATTGCCTCAAGATTTTTTACACTTGAGAAATTTTATATTATTTTCATTTTAGATTACCCGGAAAACTGTTTTTGGTTCAAGTAATTTTTAATCAAATATTTCTTGCATTCTCGTTTATTTCGTCACTATTATCTATCATTGATGGTATGATAAAACATTTTTTCCTTAACAGGGTTTTGATCCCACTCATTCTTATTTATTATATTACATAGGTTATTAAAAATAGTATAATACATAATGTATTTAGACAGAGTTCTTGTATTAGAAATTTTTTTGTTAATCTTTCACAACAATGTTAAATGAGATTTTCATATACATAATTTCAGAAGACACTACAAATTTAGGGTAATACCACAGTATTTTTAAATGTTGTTATCTTTTAAATAGGAATTATAAATCTTTGAAAAAATATCAGCCAAACCGAAATGATCGAGGAAATGTTACGATAAAATTATAAGTATTAAATGAAACTATTACAATCAAGCAATTTAATTTAATGGTAAAATTTATGTAACATCATTTAAAAATATATATATGAAAGGAAAATAATGTGTGACATCAATTAATAATGAACATATGAAATTCAATTAGTATAACTAATGACTTAATAATATAACGCTTATATGTTATTTTTTTCAAATAATGGTTTATATACTCTTTGCTTTTGTGTTTTAAAAAAATTTAAAAAATATGTTAGAATATGAGAAAATATATCATTGATATTAAAAGGATATGAAAACTAATTAGTAATTGATTGTATAAGGATTGAAAACAATTAATATAATGAAAATTCATTTTCCAATAACAATATATTTTCATTATATTTTGTGTTTTTACATGAAAGTTAAATTAAAATATTATATAATATAAAATTTAAAATATTAAATTTATTTTTTAATTCACTTTTAAAATATTAAATTAGGGTAAATTATTTGTATTTTTTCAGAAATAGTTGTATTTAGGAGAATAATGAGAAATATAGTTAACACATATACCATTAAATTTATGACATTATCATAAAATAACTATGACCATAATACTGATAAAATTTAAAATCTATAAAAAATATTGAAGGAGTGATTTTTTTTACATAAAAACACAATTTTGAATTTATTTAACTCATGTTGAAAATTAAAATATATTAATTTAAATAAATAATATTTTTGGTCTACGAATTTTAATTAAGTATTGATAAAGTGGAATTATTCTTTGGATTTATTTATAATCCATTAAAATACTCCTTGATTTATAATAAACAAAATAAATTCATTAAAATCAATAATATTGATTATTTTACTTTATGCATAATTAATATTATAAAAAGATTCTTTCTAAAAATATTTTTTACACTTAACGTGCGCCCAAATTAATGTTAAATTTTCCCACACCTAAAAATATTAGTTGAAGAAATATTTTTCATATTTGGAAACATAATTTTGAAATTATTAAATAATTCTATATTCATTTTTATTTATAAAATCTATTTAAAGGGTTTTCAATGTACATTCAACAATAAAGGTAAATTAAGTTAAAAATAGTTTTATGATGTGTAAATGAGCTAAAACAAATTAAAAACATGTCTCCAAATTCGTTTTGATTAATTTTATGATCCAACATTATCTCTAACTATTATTTATCACAATAGATTCATATTTTTATGTGAAACATGCATTCCATTTATATTAAGAGGTTATATTTACAAACATTTCATTCGATTCACTTATAAAAGGGGAGTTAAACCACCCATTCAATATGAGTCTATAAATTAAAACTTACCTTTAATTTAGAAAAATTTATGTTCAATAGAAACCTCTTCTATGTACCTAAGCCATTGGTAATAATAATTTCACATAATTCCCGAATTTCCAAGATGTACATCAAAACGAAGATGAAATTCTCAACGTATGTACTAATCACTATTTAATGATTTTACTTTTCTATATTTGAATTGATAACTTATATTAACTATTATAAAATATTTAAATATGTTTTAGAAACATTAATATATTTGTTTTTTTTGAATAATTGTTATCGATTATTTTCATGTACGATTAGAATAAAAGAAAACATCATCCTTACGGACTTGTAGATTACCACCTGCATGAAGCGAGATGCTTCATTTTCTATCAATGACATATGTGAATGGTATGAGTGGGTATCTAAATAAATGATAGTGTTTTTATAACTATACTATTATTCTAAAAATTAAAATCATTATCTACATTCTAATTATTCTATGGGAAACAAAAACATCGTCCATGAGAACATGTGGACTACCTCTTTTAAGAATATCACGTTCAGTTTTTTATCACTAGATTACATGAATAATTATAATACATATTATATTATTATATATTATATCAAGGTATAGAATATATTATTAATATTTTTATGGAGATATAATAAAAATTTTACTATCATTATAATTGAATCTACTAATATTGGTAGATTTCCCTAGTTAAGCTCATCAGGAAACACATTCTCTAAAACCATACCCATAACACCCATAAAAATAACATAAGTAATTATAAATTACTAAAATAATATTTACATATATATTATAATTTAGTAATGATTAACTTATTATCAAATAATGTTTTTTGATAACACCTATACAAAACTAGTTAAAATAAAATTGTAACTAAAACATCAAAAAACAAAAATTAACAATAAATAAATAAATAAAGATTAATAAATTATTATAATAAAAGATTAAATGTAGTCATATATATGAATATTTTTATTAAATATGTAACTGATATAGTTATTTTTATCATATATGAGGTTGATAATTTTTGTGGATGTTGAGAAATTAGGAAAGGGTTTTTCATAACTCAATTTAATTCTTTTAGTTATAATGATTTTTATTGAACCCCAATATACTAAGTATAAAAATTTTATCCTATGATTATATAATATTTCATTTTAAATTTTTTTCCCTAAAATTATTTCTCATGAACTACTTATAAATGACTAGTACTTCAATGATTGTAATATTTGTAATTTTTTTTATTAATTCCCCTTCATTAAGATATGTTTCCTATTATACACTAATATTATTTTATATGGTTTACACAATAAATCATAGTTTAATTTTAATATTAATAAATTTTAATACAAGGAATTTACATTCCCTTTAATGAATCTATAATTCCTATCATTTTTATCCATTTACTACTAATGTTTCACATCTCTTTCTAACTTAATTTCCATTAATTGGGTTATGGTGGTTATTCTTGAACATTTTTATTATATGTTTGGTACAATATAAATTATGATTAAATTATATTGAACATAAAATTTCTTTTATTCCAGATTCATATGTATTTCACATGAATTGCTTTTGGATGGACTTTTACATCAATAATACTTTTCGAGGGATTTATTTCTTCCTTAATTCAATGTCATTAATTACAATTCCCATACCATTTAAAGGATATTTTTCCTATATATATATATATTATTTCCTTAAAAAATTATTTAAATTTTATTCCTGAAATGATAATATTTATTATTTCATATGCACTTCTTATTTGCTTCAATGATATAAAAAAGGGTTTTTATTATATTTTTCTACATTGTGTGGTTAAAATGGTATTTTTAAAATAATTTAAAGGATTTCTATTTCATATTCAGGTTAATATACTCCCATAAATAGTTTATAATGAAAATAATTTTTTTTCATGGATATATTATTTGGATTTTTTGTTAAGGATTTTTTTAAAATGTTTTTTCATGTTTCAACTTTGGAAATGATTTTAAAAGTGTATCATGGAATTAATTTTTTATATAATTGTTCAAAATGTTTTTATGATTTTTTATGATATGAATTATATTTTAATATTTTTAGTAAAATATTATTACTACCTTTGGGTTTATGTTTTAGGTATTATGTCCTAAATAATATCATACTATTTTCATTTAAGGTATTTAAGTTGAAATGTCAGATAATTTAATTCTGTATCCCTTCATATATGATACTACTTGAATTGTTATTCATATGAAGTTGTTGGTAATCTATAAAAAAAATCATTCAATGATCAGATGTTATTCTTGGGTTAGTCATTAACAATAACATCATCCTTATTTATATGAATGGATTATGATATTATACTTCTATTTATTTACAAGGGAAATCAATGACATCTTATTAGTTTATTATTCTTATATAGATGTTTATTGGTTACGATGTAATCATGGGTGTATACTATATATTTATTAATTTCCTTCGTATGATCAATGAATTGGAATCAATTTGTGATATGTGTGTCCATGAAATATATATCCCCTCGATTTATTTGTATGACTCATCAGAAAAATTTATTTGGTTATTTTGTATATGCCTTTAACATTTATGAGTGAGGTATTGCAAAGACAGGTTGTCGGTATGGTTTATGATGTCCAAATTTATAAATTTTTTCCATGAAATCAGTTGTTTTTTATCAATATTCATGGATATAGTAAAAGCTCATTTGATTGTTTGAATGGATTTATTTTATTATCATTTATTATTTTCATATCTTTAATCATTTTTTTACACTATGAAATTTCTTGAATTTCTATTTCTCTTACTGAGAATTTGATCTAGCTATTAATATGTTTTCATTTCCTGAGGTTAAGAAAAATAGTGGTACATATGATACACCAAGAAGGTATTTATGTGGAGATAGTTTTATGGGAGATGCTATTATTGAAAAATATGTAATTATCAATATAATGGGAATAATTTCCATTGAATGATAAATTTATGTCGTTTTAGATGAAATTTCTTTCCTAATAGTATAAAACACTAAAACTAAAATGTATTTAGTGTGTAAGTTACTAAATCTAAATTTTTTGATATTATAATATTGAATCGTCATATTTTTATCACAATATCTAATTTCAAATATTATATGTAATGTTTGTGTTTATTAACATTAGTGTCTGGGTATGTAGGCTCACGGAATGAAAATTGGTATCAATGAAAATTTATTTTAATAATATAATAATATATCATTTTAGTATACATTCTTTTGATTAGTATTTGGTTTTATATTGTTTAGGGATATGGTTTATGTTGAAATCATATAGCATGGGATTCCATTATTTTTATTTTATGATATATGAATAATAATTAGGATTTATATTAGATATTTATAGTAGATAACATTAGTGAAAACACAATTTATATGTCTAAATATACGGAAATAGTATAAAAATTGGATAATGTAAATTGTTAGTGGTTTCTAATCAATGGAATATATGTATAGATACAAAAATATGGGTAGATGTTATGGAACAAATGAACCTAAGGGTAACAACCGTGATAAGGATAATTATAAATTAACTCCATCTATACCGCATTCATGAAAAAAGGGCCTAAATAAAAATATAGTTTGAAAATCACATGGGATATTCTTTGTTCAATTCATAATCTCAATATGAACTTTTATTATTGATTTTATATGGAATTTGATGATATAATATATAACTATTTATGTTTGAGTACCAAATAGGAAACAAAAATTAATAAAATAGATTGAGACATATATACTCTAATGTTATGGTCTATAAATAAAATATAAGATATTTAATTTATGTTTAAATATAATGAGATTAAATAAATTTAGATCTAGACAAATAAAAATTCCATTATTTAAGAAGTGTATGAACCATAGAGGGACTGAATTAACAATATATTCCATGTAAAATGGAATAATTTTTCTTTTGAAAAAACAAACCAAATATTGTCTAGATTGAGAAATATTTTGATGATTCCAACTAGATATCTATAATTAATATTATAAATTTAAACTTATTTCAATTCTCAAAAAATATAAAATAATATAAGTATGTAGTCTCATTTTTTGGTGAGAAAGACGAAGAAGGAATGATGATTTAATTTTCTACATATAATAATTGTGAGAAGAAAAACCTAGGGATGTGAATCAAATAAATATGAAGTTATTTTATTTCTGGTAAATGTGGTCATCAAGAAACCAACTACCAATAAAAAATTAACTTTTCAGTTAATTTTAATGATAATAATATTATCCATCTTAAGGTACAACTGGTAATTCAATGTTTTAAAAGCAGCGAGTCTGGAAATTATATAAAACAATGCCATTAACTATGAAGATAAGGGAATGATTATGTATGCACCACAACTGAATTGGATTATTATAATTAATCTATTTTTATCCAAAAATCTGGATTTATGGACGTTCTATTTTATTTTGATTATATAAAATCTTTTATATTGTGGGATTTAGGTCCCTAGAACCAAATTCAGTGTATTTTATGATAACATTTATTCATTGATTTGAATATTAATAAAATTTTTATCACATCCTGATTATTCTTCTTAGTAACAAATAATTTAATATTTTACTAATATTATTTGTCACACTAAATGGTCATAGAATTTCCCCCTATGATTGAAACCAAAAGTTCAATGATAGTAATTTTAAATATTTTCTCTATATCCCGATAAAATCATTTGAGGGACACAAATGATATAGGCTATCATAGGTAGAGTGTAACAACACAAGTATATATAGGATATGTATTTTTCAGATATATATATATATATATATGAATTACATAGTAATTCTACCATAAAAGGGATTCTATATCTGATATTTTACACAACACACAACAATTATTTTCTCTGAAATATATCATTGCATGTAAGATTAAGTTATACCAAACAATAACAACACTATTAATATTATAATTTTATGTGGTACATATTTAATATCTATAATATAAGTGTATTTGAAAATAAAAAACATTTTTATGTTTACACATGTTTATTAAATGCTTTTACATTCATCCAATGAAGTTCATAGGCTTAAAATTACAATATATCCAGGTTTAAGCATAAGAATATATATATTTTTACAATTAAAGTATAAAAAAAAAATATATTTTTTATATGAAAAAATAAACTTTATTTCTTATTGAATATAATAAAAATTTAACTTTTCTGATTTTATGGAATTTTTCTAAGAACATCCATTTTTTGATGAATAAGGAAAAATAGTAAATTTACTTCAAAACATCTTTTTAATCACATTTAATTATATAGTTAAATTATTTTTTTATTTGGATTGAAAGAATAATTACATATATTTTATATCATTTATAATAATTTAGAACATTAAAAGAAATTTTACATTTAATTTAGATATAAAAACATAGAAACATTTGAACATTTTTACATTAAAAACCCATTATGTCACCCCATCTACGACATTAAATTTAAATTAATCTTTAACACATATGTGATTTTAATTTGGAAATATTGACTAAGTATTTATAAAAATAATAATTTCTATTTTCTAATAATTTTAACATATTTTTTGAAAAAACAATTTAGTGAATGTAATGAAAATTAATTACAATGAAGATGGGGAAAATTTTCTTAAAATGGGATTACGCTTTAATCAAAAGAGATTAAATGTCCTTGAAACATTTAAAAAATAAATTTTAAACTCATATTTTGACCCTATACTCACTCTAATAGAATTATTACCTTTATTGGGGCCACTTGACATTAGAAAAACATTAGTGAAATTTCTTTTTAAAAAAAATTCAGAAATGCCACTCCACCGACACTATAGAAAGGCACTCACCATTTGCATTTATTCATACATATCAAGAGAATTTGTCTCATACAAAAAGCTACCAAATAGTCTTCCAAGACCCCTATCCTCACCATAGAGTCCTCATATTGGTCATAAATCCAACTAAGATTTTCTTTGCGAAAAATCAAATGAAGTTACCTGAAAATGATGTAGCATTTGTTAATGTTCATTTATTATTTATTTCATTCACTGCCAATTAATTTTTTATTATTAAATTATTATATAACAAAATAATTATCCTTAATATTCTAATATTTTTTTATTTTAAAATTTTGACCTACAAAAACACCAACTTCCATCAAATGTGTAACAAAATATCTTTTCATGTACAGCGAACAACCACCTCATGAAAATATGATGTTTGCTTTTCCTTTACCACCATTCATGGATGAGAATTAGTATTGAAACAATATTTTTAAATTATATACATATATATATATATATCATTATAATTTATTAATACTTATGGAATTGTTATATACACATTCTATCATGATTTCTATTTTGTGTAAATAAGATTACATCATTCGTAAACGTGTAGACTACTGCATCCTCAGTGTGAAGTGATACATTCACACATTAGAGTATGTATTTAAAGAAAAATATTTGAAATAAATAAACTATATATGATATTCATGAAATATTTAACATTATGGAAATATTATATATTATTTTAATTATTACCCTTTGACACACTCGAAAAGTAATAACGTTATTTGTGGGCATGTGGACTACTGCTTCCTCAATGAAATGTGATTACTTTTACATTATAAGAATTATATATATAAATACATACATATATATATATATATGATTAAATGACATGGAATTTTTGATATAATTTTCACTATGGGAATATATATGGTACTTTCCTTATTTCAATAAAGATCATTGAAAAATGGGAATGTTACTCATGCCTACGTACGACCTATTATCTCCATTATTATAATGTTGGTTATTTTTTCATAGCAATAATTCATTAATTGTTGTAAAAGTATAATTTATTTTTAAATAAGATAAATATTTCCAGATTACTATTCAATATATGTTTTTATAATGACCCCGTGGACTATATTTGACCTACCTAAGTTAATTTTTTCCCATAAATCGAATATTGTCATAACCCTAGACATAAACTATATTGTTTAAGTAGCAGTTTAAAAAATTGTAATTAGTGAAATAAAATAAAATTAAAAAATGAAAATGTTTAGGAAGAATGTAAAAAATTGACATAAATTTATTATTCAAGAAGATACAATCTCATGTGACAATTCATACTCAAGGTATGATATTATGTCTCATTCTCTTTTCGTGGAATAATATCATGATGATTTGAAAATTTATTATTTTATAAGGTGTATATATAGACCCTTTGATATTATATATCCATATATTATATATTATCATGTTATTTAATTATTTTCCAAATTTTATTCATTCATGTTGCTTATGATTTAAATGTTTAAAGTAGTACGGGGGACGTTGAATGTTTAACGATTTATTTTTCAAAATATGTTTCTCCATGTAAATATTCATGATATTGTTTTACATGATTATTTGTAGAAACATATTATAAATGACAATTTACCTATAATTTTAATTTATTTAAACAAACAAAAAAGAATCTTTTTATGCGTTTAATAAAGAACTTTTTGACAAACGATAAAAAGAATGTTCTATTAATAACCTATATGGTGGTACTGAATTTTCATTCATTTTTTTAATTATTTTATTTTTGGATTCATTTTCAAGATTTCATGTTTTCATAAATGAAAAAAATATATTTAATTATTGTTGGGTAATTTTCACTTTTATTTTTTTCTTGAAATAAATAAGTATTTTGTATTGAAATAGGATTTAAATGAAAATGATGTGTTAATATCTGATTTTGATTTTCATACAAGTTTGAAAGATTTTTTCATGTAATGTAATGTTGTATATAATTTTTTGGTTCTCAGACACTATAAAGTATGGGTGCACCCAGATAGCACCGATTTATTCCATTATAGCTTAAATTATGGATGCACACAAATAACACTCCAATACATTGGGTACTGATTATAATATTTGGATAATTATATTGGATGTTTGCCATTAGGGTTATTATAATAATTAAGGGTTCTATATGGGTTTTGTAAGGGTTAAATTTAATGATTTCTGAAGGTACACACATTGATTTTCAATCTTTAAAAGTGAGTTTTCATGAAAACAATTGTTTTTCAAATGATAAAATAAATGCTATTTATTAAAGATTTATATTTCCAATTTCTTGTGTAAGAGGATTTGTTTTTTGTAAGGGGTTTTCCTAAGTATTAATTTTTATCAATAGACTAATGGTTTCTTTATTTTTATATCCCTTACTGAGTTATTTATACTCACACCATGATTTTTTAATTTTTTATATAGTCCTTAAGGATGAGTAAGGGAATGGAAGAATTCATGATGAATGTCTACAAGAGTATCATAAAAGGGATAATGCATTATTTTAAATGTTTTAGAATATAGTAAAATGGGATACTATTCATAATTATACACTTCAGGTTTCATTTTTTTGTTATGAATGATTTAAATCCTAATTCCTTAAAATCATAAACCAAAAAAGGACATCAATGTGAATGAATGTAAAAATTCTAACATAACTCAAAATTATGCAGTGTATTAATGTCAGGGCCTTGTAGTTGGTATCAAATGTAAGTTTATATAACTTTAGAGGTTATGGTAATATTAATAGCTTGCTATTTAGAGATTTTACCTTATTTATAAGTTAAAATGTTATATAATATGAATGTTACCATGTTTCTTCTTCTAAAATATCTTGTTTCCTAAATGTTTTCCATAGAGAAAATAGGGAAGTGGTTGTGCGATGGAAATGAGTGGAAGATATTCTTCAAAATCAGCATCCCAAAATGGTGTGAAGAATAATAGAACATATTATTATAGTAATAGAGAAGTCCACTCAGGTGATTAATGATTGTGTTATCCATACTAAAAAGGAACCCAATATACAAAGAAAATACAAGTACATTGTTGAGAATTTATTGATACAACATCCCCTGTCATCTTGTTGATCATATTACCTAGTGGTAGAAAAAGGATGGATCAATTCTCTGGAAAAGATAGTTTATGTCAATGGATGTTTAAAATTTGAAAATATAACCCTTCACATTTATCATTTTCAAGGTAATGTTGATAGATGGTGGTATTTGGATTATAATACTATATTGATGGGTGATCTTGAGGCCTTAATGTGGGAAACAATCTAGGAAATTTTCATTAAGAAATATTCCCCTAATGTTTTTTACTCGAAATGGATATAAAATTCCTAGAACTGAAGTAAAAAAAATGAATATTATATAGCTATATATGATGGAAACATCATAATATTTGTAAGGACTCGACCCAGGTTCCACACATCGTTTCCTTGACCCACTCATTCCAATGACATCAAGCACACAACCCCGTATTCTAGAGGCTTCCAACTCTCAGTAAGGGTATAATATCGATCATGGGGAGACTAAAACCATTTTATCAAAAAAAAGAAACTTTTTAATAAATTAAAAAACACCATTTCACATAACCAAAATCATAAAAAACCAATGAAACAAGATAACCAAAACCAAAAATACAATATACAAAACAAAATAGTATAAATTCGAGGCAAAATTTGTATCAAGTGTTAATATGGAAACCCAATATAGATAAAAACAATCACAACTCCCAAGTGAGTCCCAATCCACGTCTTGTTCCAGCATCCATGATCCATACAATATCATCCTTATAATATAGGTCCATTTCTATTAACCTATACTTCTACCCTGATATATATTCGGTTACTGATCAGGTAGCCATAGTAGGGTTTCAGTACAACACAGTAGGCCACCACCAATATTGCTTAAAACAATATCAAATCAAAATAGTGTACGTAGTTATATAAAAATAAATAAAATATCTAAATTAAATAGTTTACATTTATTAAATAACTATTTATTTAACCCCATAACCCCTTGGGTTGCTAAGGCAACCCGAATATTGATACCCACTTCATCTCATGCAGGAGACTGAACCATATCACATATTCAATTCACAAATCATTATATCAAATGGGATTTCATTAATAATTTCAATTCAATTGATATAATATCCAATTTTATCTATATTCCAATTCCAAATCTTGGGCATAGAACATCATCTCTACCACCCCATGGGTATTTGGAGAACCAATCCATATACCTCACCTCATGGGTATTTAGAACATCAATCCATATCCCAAAAAAAATATTTGCATGCATGAATTTTGAACTAAAACATCATTTCTAGAAGACCATGGTTATTTAAGAATTATTATGAATCTCACAATCCATTTCTCAATCAAATACACATATCACATGTATCAAATCATTCATAGTTAACCAACTTTGACATTTTTATCACATTTAGTAATAAAAAAATTCCATTAATTAGATAAATAATTATTTAATTCATTTCAATCAATTTAAAATATTGAAAAAATATCCATTAATTATTTTGATAATTAATTAATCCAATTCAACAATCTCAATAATAGAATAATAATTTTAAAAATTATATATTTCAAAAACTCAACAATCATTATTTCTCATTAATTAATTCAATAATCAGTTAACCAAATAAACTTCACAATTTGGAAATATCATTAACTAATTCGAAAATTAATTAATAAAATCAATTTCTAAATGTCAATATTCTAAATAAATTATTTAACAACTAATTATCCCAATTCTCCAAAACCCAATTTCCCATAAATTCCCCAATGACACAATCTTTTAATTAATTAAACAATTAAATAACCCCAATTCACATTTCCATATATTAAGTAATCAATTAATTTATTAAATTCAAGATTCAATTTTTATATGTTTCAATCAAATTCTATAAATGAAAATGTGAAATTTGGAAAAAATATTATGGGAATTTTAATTACAAAACCAACCTAAAGATTGATGATTAATGGTCGCCAATAGATATACCCAATTTTATGTATATCATTCTGTTATGAAATTATGGTTTAAATCTAGATCCAATACCTTGATCCGGATCAAACTAATAAAAATACATCGATCTAGATTTAGATCCACAAAAAATAGGGTAAACCTCCCTTCAATGAATAATATAAGGATAAGAGAGTAGGAGGAAATCACATATGATATGATTCTCATATTGGGAGAGGTTTATATCCTTGATCTATGATTTGAATCATGAATAAAGGAGGATGTAATCCTTAGTAATATGTCTGGGATCCTACTAAAATGATAGAGAATGTGTAGGGTCGAGCTATGGATGATTGAGTGTTAATTTGGGGATATCAGGATTATTTTTTTAAAAAATACAGTTAATTAGAAACCAATGAATAGTTTACATGGAAGGGGAACACATTTTTTTAAACCATTCACCTTAACTATGCACCTCTTCATAGGGGTTCATGGTATGGAAAATCGTGTTCTAACCATTCAACCTCTTATATCTTAAGTGTACACTATTTTCTCAGCTTGTTGCACAGATTGGGAAAATCCTATCCCAACCACACACAACACCCCTTCCTTTCAAAATTTTCCATTTTCATATAAAAACACCCAAAGGTAAACCCAACCACAAAGTAGTGAAAACAAGATAAAGGACTACCTAAAAAAATCTTGTAACATCTCTTGAAAGGGTCGAGATATTAAAATCTCCCCACCTTATAAAAAATTGTCCTTGAGTTGTACTCCCAAGAATATTAATGATTCGGAGGAAAAATGACTAGTCTACTGGTCATTCATATCCACTCCTCTTTCCCATGTTTCCTCCTAAACACAACCATGCTTCCACAATAAACAAACTATCAACACAGTCTTTCCCAACAACACATTTTCATTGTGATCCAACACTTGTATTAGATGTCCCTCAAAGGAATAATCTACCTCAAGTTCAACATCATCCACATTGATCACACGAGTTAGGTTGGGGTGATACCATTGAATTTTCAACACATTAAAAATATCATGAATAGAACTATATCTCTGTAGAAGATAAAATTGGTACGCCACCAACCCGATTCACTCCACAACCTCAAATGGTCAAACAAAACATGCAAACAGATTTCCCTACTTCGGTATCCTATGGTGAACCTACTGAGGTGAAACACGAAGGGAAACATGTTCACCCTCTATAATATTTAGGGGCCATCTAAATCAATTTTCACCCAATGCAGATGGACTATCTCTCCAACATATATGTATCTCACCTTCTCCACTAAGAAATTCTACCGTATTTGTAATTAATGCACTACTTTTTTCAAGAAGTCAAAAACCACCCAAATAACATCATTCTTCAGAGGCATCCTTGGGAGAACCACCATGATATCCATGGTAACATTGTCCCACTTCAATTATGCAATAATAAAGAGTTATATTAAACCTCTAAGTCATTGATGCTCGACCATCACCTATTGACAGTTATAACATCGTGTCATGATCCTTGCAATATCCATTTTCATTCCTAGTCACCAAAACTATTGTTGTAGGTCGTGGTACACCTTTGTTACACCTGTATGCATCGCGCACTTTGAGACAAGAAATTCACACATCAGCTCCTCCAGTATACGCATAGGCATAACAACCCAAATCATGACATATATGATCTCATCCTCATATATGGTCTAATCTTAAGGTGTCTTCCCACTATTAAGTCTTTCCCTAATGAAAAAATAAGTATCCATATATTAACTATCCATAATATGTCTCAAAAGTGTATACTCCACTAAAACAAATTGGAGGGCCATCATCTATTGAATACCTTGATCCACAACATGAATCTCAACCAACAAGACCATCATCATCCGCATAGCACAAGTCTTCTGAATATACTGAGTTAGATTTTTCATGACTAGAGAATCTATAACACTATATCACTTCTTGGGTGTATATTCTACCTCAATGTGAATTATTACTTATACTCAACCCATCTCCAATTATAGAGATTAATGTTTATTTTAGGAAATATATATTTTATGTTCTTGTGATCTGTATACATAATAAACGTCTCACCCAATAGATAATTCTTGAAATACTATAAATAATAGAGCATTATAGCTAACCCGATTTCATCAATATGGTTGATCCATTCACTTGGCCCCTACTACCAAGACCAAAATGACACAACTCAATCTCCCTATATCCATACCACTCGAAGACTGATACCAAAAACATCACAAGACACCGTATAATATTCACATTTATTGGGAAAGATCAATATTGATGGTGATGTAAACTTTTTTTTGAACTTATGGAAACCATTCTCACTAGATTTTGTCTAATCAACATTTTTTTATTCTTGGTGGTGCCCAAAAGTGTCACTTCCAAATGGGAAAATTCCTAGATAAAGATTTGATAATATCCTACTAACCAAAAATAATAAATGAATATTGAAAATATTCTTGGGATAATCCAATAAAACCACTACCAACACCTCCTATGGGTTTATTGACAAACCTTCATATAAGATGATGTGGCCCAAGAAGTATACATGATCAATCTAGAATTCAATTTTAAATAGAATGGCATATATATGGTGTTCACATAGTGTACTTGGGATGATGTCAAGATATTGGGCATGATGTTCATTAATCTTGGAATACACCAAGATTTAATCCACAAACAAAACAACAAATAGATCCAGATATGGGTTGGCAATTCGGTTCATCAAGTCAATACACACTTTTGGTGTGTTCATCTACCCTCATAGCATTACAATGAACTCATAAAGTCTATACCTTCTTCTGAATGTAGTCCTCAGTATATAAGAAGTTTTAACTCTCAAATAATTATACCCTTTTCTCAATTCAGTCTTGGGAAATACACAGTCTCTCCTCAAATGGTAAAAAATTACATTAAGACGTGAAAGATATTAATAGTTCTTCACTTCCATCTGGTTAAACTTATTGTAATCAACACACATTTTCATGGTTTGGTAATAGTTATTTGTAAATAATAATGGAGATTCTTAAGGAGAAATAATATGAAGGATAAAATTGTAATCCATTAACTCCTCCAAACGAGTCTTAAGCTCATTTTCCTCTGTTGGATCTATTTTATATGGTGGAAAATAAAATTTTATGCCCCCGACATGAGCTCAATGGTTAATTCCACATCTCTATTAAGTGAAAGACCCATGAGGTTTTTAAGAAATACATCACAAAACCTATATATGAAAAATGTTATTTAGGACACTTATAGAAAAATAAATCAGTTTTAAATAGGATTGAATTTTTTTTGACTAAGATCTTTGGTTGTGTGAGAATTTAAAAGCTAGGATAATTTTTTTTGTAGTTCTGAAAATGTTGAGATTGATTTTTTTACTCTTATGTGCCTCATAATGATGAAATTAAGAAGTTCTTGGGATGGTAGGTGATTGGGGAAAAATAAACAATGAAATATGAGGGTAAGAAAATAAATTTCAAATATTATTGTATGTGTGGAAAAAAGAAACATGGATAATGTCTTATGAAGACAAGGAAGTGTTACTGATCTAGAAATATTGGACAAATGGTCTACGAATGAAAGGATATGAATCCCAAGGAATCAATGAATGCAGTAACCAACAGTAATCCGAGAGTTAGATGTTTTTTCCACAACAAGATGAGTCATCATGCTAATTCATGTCCGAAATTAGTTTCATTGGATGGAAATATTCATGATCGAAAACAGAAAAGGGTATAGAGGTTATTTTCTAGTACTAAAGTTGGTGTTGGGCCATCAAATGAATTGGTGACATGAATTTTACTTATGTTTCCAAATTATTCAAATATCCTATTTGACTCTAGATCATCTCATTATTTATTTTATGATATATTTTCACCAACATTTGGTATATAACCTCATTAATGTAAGAGATAAATTTTGGAAAAATCACAAGGTGGAATTATTAAAGAAACCAATCTTTATAGAAATATTCCTATTATCATCAGTGGGATGGTAATTTATAAAAATATCATTGAACTGGCCAAAATATTGTTTGATATAAATCATGGTATGGATTAGCTTTCAGTTTATCAATGTAAGATATATTTAATTTCAAAAAAAGTGGTTTTCACTGAAATCATGCATTTTATAACATACTAAGAAGATGAATAATTGATTAGATATATAAATGAATGTTACCTAGCTCATATTTTGGAAGAAAAAGAAACTATTAAAATTGTTGTTGTTCCTATAGTAAAAAGATACATGGATGTTTTTTCATATGATTTACCTAGTGTTATTCATGATCTTGAGGCTGATTTTACTATTGACTTAGTACCTAATGATAAGTATATGACTAATCCCCCTTATCGAATGGATCAAGTGGATCTTTTAGAGTTGAAAACGAAATTGAAATATTTATATGATTGAGCTAACATATAACCATGAACTTTACCATGTGGTGATCAAATATTTTTTTTTAAAAATAAATATGGATCCAAGATGTTTTGAAATTAATATTGGGAATTAATTTACATCACTTTTACGAAAAATTATCCTTTACCTCAAATCAATGAATTGTTTGAACAGAACATGGGAGAGAAATATGTTTTTGAAGGTGGGCTTGAGTTTGGGGGACCATCCCTTGAAAGTGAAGAAATATGAGATTTTTAACACTTCATCTTGATAAATATATGGCCACTATTAATTAGTTGTTATTCCCTTCAGATTATCTAATGCACCTTCTATATTCATGGATCTCAAGAATTTAATTTTTCAAGAGTTCTTGGATAGTTTTTTGGTAATTTTAATTGATGAAATTTTTGTATTCTATAAAATTCAATAGGAACAACAATGGAGTATATGGATTTTTTTTATCAAACCATAAACAAAATGAAAAGTCATGAGAAATTTAGAAAGTGTGAATTTTTGTTCTACAAAATTTATTTAATTGGTCACATTCTTATAAGGATGGCATAACTTTTTTCCATGATAGAACAATAGTTATTAAAAAATGAACAAGAATCACAAATATCACCGAGATTTTTAGTTTTCTTGTATAAGAATTTTAATACCGATGGTTTGCCGAAAACATTTCTCGATTGTCTATAAGACTTACTCTGTTAGCTCAAAATGTATTTATGTTCATATGGAAAACGAATGTGATTATTTATTTAGGAATATAAAATAATATTGGTGAATTCTATATGTATAATGATGATTCATTAAATTCACTTGTTATTTTCCAAATGTAGAATGATTTTTTAATGACATACACTTCACTTCAGTTGAATCCTACTAATTTAAATTACTCTATACATGATTTGGAATTGTCTTCTACTGTTTTTTATTTAATAGTATGGAGGGATCATTTGTTTGAAGTATAGTGTGAAATATGTACTGATCACAAAATGTTGTAGTATATATTCACTAAGACTAAATTGAATATGAGATAAAGAAGTTGTATGGAACTTATCAAGGATTATGATATAATGATTAATTGTCATATTGGAAATGAAAACAATGTGGCCAATACTTTGAGTTGAAAAATTAATTCTAAATTATCTATGTTACATTTGAAACATGTCCCTTTTCTTAATTATTTTATGATTTTTAACCTAGAATTTTTGGATATAGATACATCCTCTATTATTTTTCAGGTTTCAGTGTAGTCAAATTTTTCAGAAATAAGTAATGGGGATCATAATGTGGATAAATATTTTAAAGTAAATGTTGAACCCATTTAGAATTATATGGTTTCTAATTTTAATATTAATGAATAATGTGTTTTATGATTTGGAAAAATATTATGTGTTATTTATGATACAAAATGGATGAATGAGTTGTTTATTAAAGATTACAGTTATCTTTTATCTATTAATATATAATGCACTAATATGGATAGATAAATTTAGGAGTCTTAGTCGTCGGATAGAATGCAATGAGACATTGTTGACATTACCATGACGTCTTTGACTTTCTATAAGGCCCAGACCTTAAACATCTCTTAATATTGAATTAAATGAATAATTCACATTGAGGATCTTTTCAGGTTTAGAGTTTTAGAGAATTAAAAAATTTATACTACATCTCAAAAGATTACAAAGTACACACTTCTACTAAGTTTCCATAGAATAAAAAAACTCTTAAAAATAAACATGTCTAGTTCCAAGTTTAATATAGCATGACTTTCCCTTGATCCCATCCTTGACCCTATTCCACATTAGGTCCTATGAAGAACATTCCAAAAAAACTTGGGGTGACCATAAAGAGCTCAGTAAGGGATACACAAAGAATGAAAACTGTTAGTTTATCAAAACAACAAGTAAACCATGTATACTTTTTCAAAGTAATACTTTTCACCTTTATGAAGTAGTAAAAACTCTTCACTGAATAAAAGATAATTACTTACCCTTTTGTAACCAAAAGATTACCATGAAACCCATAAAAAGATCACATAACATATAAAGGTAACTTGGGACATAATCATACTTAAGTAGAATAACCATACGGTCGACTTCCACACATATCACTTAATGGAATATCCATACAGCCAACTTCCATACATACTTAATGGAATAGCCATACGACCTACTTCCATACCCAATGCATTGGAGGTTATAACGTCACCACCCATCCTGGTATTCACGACACCACCCGTTATATGGTTTATCACGTAACTACCCGTCAAATGTACATGTACCATTATAAAAATCATAAGACATAAAACAAATATAATGGAATGAAAAAAATTCCACAATTTGATCACAATATATCACTTAAATATATTGAAATAAAAAATCCATTATAAAAAACAATTTTCAATACCAAAATACATAAAAGAGAATATGGTATTTATTTCATTTAAAAAAAACATTACGGCTTGTTCAGGAAGCCAAAGACCAAATAATACTCGCGGCAGCGGAAAAGGTCATTGTCACCACGTACGTTAAAAGAAACATTCCTTTTTTTTTCATTTTGTGAAATGCTTCATAGAAAAAGATTACTTTTGTATAAAAGTAAAAGTAAAAGGGGTTTATACACCGTATAAAAGATAGTTGTGTATAAAACAAAATATGCCTCAATGAAAAGAGATTGAGATGAAGTCCATTACCTCGGGTCCGACTTGACTCGATCGTTCTTTAACATCCTGAATAATAAACATGTGTTAATTTCTATTTGCTTAAGAACCTTTCAAGTTCATTATTCCTTTTATATCACTTATTGCCATGTTATTAACATTATGTAACCATTTAAGTTTATAATCATTGTTTTGTCGATATTTGGTTCTTAAGTCGAAAGTGGACTTCTTACAATTACATGTTATTCATGTGGTCAAAGGTTCTTTATATCCAGAATCAAATTCCTGATTTGGATATCATATATATCATATATATCTAGAATATACATGTATTTATAATATCACATAATCATTTATAGGTAAGAAATGAAATGCACCATTCATGGAGACGGTAAGCCGTACGTACGCTTGAACGCTACATTCATTTCTATGTCATATTAATGGAATTAAAACTAAATGAGAGGTATGTATATTTTAATAAGAATTATATTAATAAATTAAATGTAGAACACATCATATATATCTATTATATATATGTACTTATAATAGTCCATTACATTTGAGGATAAGAAATGAAATGCACCGTTCATGGAGACGGTAAGCCGTACGTACGCATGAACACTACTTTCATTTCAATCAAAAAATTTAATGGGAAAAAATAATAATGATATAGAGGTATATTATAATTCCAGTATAACATCATATATAATCTTTAAATCCATCCTTTATACATCCCACATATGGAATTAACGAATCACATCACTTTGAGGGGGCGGTAGTCCGCACTTCCTAAAAAGAAATTATTGTGTTTACCCACAATGGAAACCATAAAGGTATACCACAAATGAAAAATACAGAAGAATAAGGGAAAAATAAACATAATATATATCATATATAAATAGAGTGACATCTTAATGGCCACCATTGAAGGTGTTTAAAAGAATATTGAACAATCATCGTTTCGTGAGGCAGAAATTCTCCATCCACAGAAACAGTATGATCTTTAACCATTAGATGTAGATTTGTGTAAGTGTAGCTCGAATTATTATTTTAACAACATCCTAGTATATTGAAAATACTGTATTTGTTACAAAATAAATGAAAAAAAGTGTTTAGGGGGTTGGAGAAGAAAAATAAAACAAAATAACACAAGTGAACACATTACCTCAAAATCGGGTAACTCTCTTAGATTTGAGCTCAAAGGATTACTTGGGAAGACTTCTGCCCAAAGTGAGGCTTCAAGGAGTAAGAGAGGGATGTGTAGAGATAAAATGGTCAGGGGTTGTCTGAGCCAGAGGCTTTGGAAGTGTGGGTAAAGAGGTAGAGGTGGGGCCTTTTATAAGAGGAGAGGAGGGGCACTCTTGGAAAGTAAAGAAAAGATACATTATTTTAAAATGATATTAGGATTTAAGAGGTCCCACATTGATATAATTCCGGGATAAGGTGATAAGGGTTATAAATATACCCATAAAATAGGTTTTGGACATGTGTAGGTCATAGATTTTACATTATCTTTTCATTTTATTAAAATCCTTTATTAATGAGGTAATCGTTGCATCATCATGATGTCATAAATAATTTAATATATTTAATGTATAAAAATTATAATAAAAATATCATGATGTAATAAATAGTTTTATCATTCTAATGAATATTTATAGTCAAAATTATGACTTGTATAACCCCATGTAAAAATTGTTTTAGTAAAACATCTAATGTTTGTGTCATTTTTACTTTATCATTTAATAAAAAGTTATTTATGTCAATTCCCAACCAAAGTGGCTCCATGGGGCCCCCAAGGTGACCCATGGATTGTCTTGTTCGGCCATGACACATCCAATGAGGGTAGGACATGTGTCAAGCTCATCTCATTTTATTAAAACATTATTTTTACCTTAAACTACACTAATTACCTCTAATCGCGATTAAGAACTTAAAAGATAATATTCACCAAAAAAATTATTTTAATCTCATTAAACCAAATTTTACTTCTTAATGACAAACATGTATGTGGGTTTTTGAAAATCGAATCACAGAAGTGACAAAGTTTCATTTAAAAGAAAATTCAGTTTCTTTAACTACCACATAGTGGTTTCACTATTCATTAAAAATTGATGTTTTTCAGAAAAATACCAAAACTTCACCCTAAGCTATATTTGATATTCTGAATTCAAAAATGATGTCTATTTTAAAAAATTCAAATCATATAATTCACATTAATTAATTTAATAATTAATTCCCGCTGTCATGACAAATATCGTGTTTTTATGAAACAATACGTATCAAAAGATTGACACTAGTTTAAGTTCAATTTCAAAGTGAAATTGATTCCAATGACCACCATTGGATTAAATGGTTAAAATATATTCTAATTTCACTTTAAAACCAATTCAAAAGATAATCTAATAATATAAATAAATTAGATTAAAAAGAGGTTTTGAATTAAAATACAACATTTTTTCACTATTCATTAAAAAATGAACTTTTTCGGAAAAATACCAAAAATTCACACAAAGTAAATTTTGATGTCCCAATCATAAATATTAATTTTATTTTGACAAACAAGGATTATGAAATTTTCAAAAGATAGATTTAAAAATGGTTTTCCATAAAAAGGCAGTGAAACAATCTTTTAAAAAATTTAGTGTATTTCATGCTTAAGATTGGATTTATTTTCATTTTAAGCCTCTAAACCACTATCTAATTCATTAATAGGCATAGATAAAAATATCTATTATTCATTACTTACTTGGGATGTTACATCCTTCCCCCTTTAGAAAATTGCATCCTCGCAATTTATTTACTTATCGAATAAGTGGGGGTATTTATCCCTCATTGCATTTCCAGATTCCCATGTTGCCTCTTCAATCATGTTGTTTTTCCACAAAACCATTACCTAATAAATCACCTTATTCCGTAACACCTGCTCCCTGTGGTCAAGAATCTGGACCGGTTGTTCCTCATAAGATAGGTTCTCTTCCAGCTGAACTACCTATGGACTCAAAACATGAGATGGATCTGGCATATACATTCTCAGCATCGCAACATGATAAAAATTGTGTACCTGAGATAAACTCTGAGGTAATGTCACTCTGTATGAAACTGATCCAACTCTCTCCAGAATTTCATATGGTCCAATGAACCTTGGACTCATCTTTCCTTTCATAACAAATCGCATCACACTTTTCCATGGAGGAACCTTGAGAAAAACATGATCACCTACCTCGAAAGATAGATCCTTCCTCCGGTTATCCGTATAACTCTTCTGCCTGCTCTGAGCTGTTCTCATGTGTTTTTGAATCAACTGAACTTTTTTTGCCATCTCTTCTACCAATTCTGGTCCCATCATCTTCCTTTCACCCACTTCATCCCCAAATGCTGGAGTTCGACACCGCTTCCCATATAATGCCTCAAATGGTGCCATCTGTATACTGGAATGAAAACTGTTATTATAAGAAAACTCAACCAAAGAAAAATATTGGTCCCAACTTCCCTGATAATCCATTGAACAAGATCGTAGAATATCCTCCAAGGTCTGAATTGTTTGTTCTGACTGCCCATCTGATTGAGGATGAAAAGCTGTACTAATATTTAATTCAGTACCCAACGACTTCTGAAGTCCTTTCCAAAAGTTAGAAGTAAACCTGGGATAACGATCAGACACGATGAAGAGATGAACTCCATGTAACATGAATATCTCTTTAAGATACAAACGGGAAAGTTGATCTAGTGAAAAAGTATCTCTTATAGCAAGGAAATGAGCAGATTTTGTCAAGCGATCAACAATAACCTAGATTGCATTATTACCTCGAGATGTCCTCTGTAATCCCACAACAAAGTCCATGGATATGTTTTCCCATTTTCACTCTGGCACTGGTAATGGCTAACGCATCCCTTTTGGTAACTTCCGCTCTTCATTAACCTGCTGACAAATCAAACACATCATAGTAAAATCAGCAATATCTCTTTTCATTCCATCCCACCAGTAATACTCCCGCAGATCTCTGAACATCTTAGTACTGCCAGGATGAACTAAAAACGGGGAACTATGAGCCTCACATAACAACTCATTCTTCAAATGTGAATCACAAGGCACACATAATCTCTTCACATACCTCAAAACACAATCATTATCAATGTTGAATTTAGGCAACTTACCCTTCTGAACCATCTCTACCTTTTTCTGCAACTCATTGTCTTCCCTCTGTGCTTGCTTAATTATGTCTGATAGGGATGATCTCACTAATTCCTGAAACAAAACAGAATAACTTCCTACACCAACAACTTCTATGCCAATGTTCATCAAATCAAAAACCAAAGGATCTCGTTCCAAATGTAGCATGGTTAATGAAGCATTACTTTTTCGACTCAAAGCTTCGGCCACTTTATTTGCTTTTCCTGGATGGTAGTGAATTGTACAATCATAATCCTTGATTAATTCCAGCCATCTCCTCTATCTCAGGTTCAATTCTTTCTGATTGAATATATACTTTAAAATTTTGTGATCATTATATATTTCACACTTTACTCCATACAAATGATGCCTCCAAATTTTTAAAGCAAAAACAACAACAGCTAATTCCAAATCATGTGTAGGGTAATTTACCTCATGAGTTTTCAACTGACGTGAAGCATAAGAAATTACCTGATCATTCTGCATAAGGACACAACCAAGTCCCTTCAACGAAGCATCATTGTACATAACAAACTCACCATTCCCGGAAAGAAGTGCCAAAACTGGAGCATTCAAAAATCTTTTTTTCAACTCTTGAAAATAATAATCGCATTCTTTTGTCCAGATGAACTTAACACCCTTACGAGTTAGCTTAGTCATTGGACAAGATAACCCTGAAAAATTTTCAACAAACCTTCGGTAGTAACCTGCCAAACCAATAAAACTATGGATCTCGGTTACATTTGTGGGTCTTGTCCATTCTAAAACAACTTTTGTTTTAGCAGGATCAATAGTTATGCTATCATTTGAAACAATGTGACCCAGGAATGAAATTTTGTTTAACCAAAACTCACACTTTCTAAATTTTCCATATAGTTTATTTTCTTTTAAGGTTTTCAAGATAACCCTTAAATGACTTTCATGGTCCTATTTGCTTTTAGAAAACACCAAAATATCATCAATGAAAACAACCACAAACTTATCCAAGAACTCATGGAGAATTCTATTCATATGGTCAATGAATACATCAGGTGCATTAGATAACCCAAAAGGCATAACTACAAATTCATAATGGCCAAATCTAGTACGGAATGCAGTCTTCAGAACATCTGCTTCTTTTACTTTCAACTGATGGTACCCCGACCTCAAGCCAATCTTCGAAAAATACTATGCTCCCTGGATCTGATCAAAAAAATCATCGATATGAGGAAAAGGATACATTTTCTTAACAGTAATATTATTCAAGGCTCTATAATCAATGAGAATTCTCATTGAGCCATCTTTCTTTTTAACAAACAAGACAGAAGCACCCCATGGTGATGTTCTAGGTCGAATGAAACCTTTATCTAATAACTCCTGTAATTTCTTCTTTAACTCTAAAAGTTCAACTTGAGCCATTCGATAAGGGGGTTTTGAAATTGGCTTAGAATCAGGAACTAAGTCAACATAAAATTCAACTTCCCGATCATGAATAATACCAGGCAACTCATTAGGAAAAACATCAAGATACTCATTTACCACTGGCACATCATTAATCTGAACAGTTCCTTTATTTTCAACAATATGTGCAAGGTAACATTAATTTCCATCTTTTACTAGTTTCTCAACTTCCTGATATGTTATCAAAAGAAAAGGTTCATTCTTGTACACAAACTGAAAATCTTTCTGAAAAGAAACCATTTTAGCTCTGTAGTCAATATTAGCATTATAAACAGAAATCCAATCCATGCCCAAAATAACATCAAACTCTACTAGAGGAAAACAATAAGGTTTTCTGGTAGATTCTTTCCACACACAAGGATAAGAAGGTTCTTATAATTCCTTTTTGTCTCAACGTTCCTTCTGGGTGTTTTTACCTTAAGTTCAGGATTCATATCTTGAGATGGAATTTCCAATTTACTAGAAAACTTCTCAGAAATGAAAGAGTGTGTAGACCCCGAATCAAACAACACATTAGTATATTCTGAATAAACAAATAGTGTACCTGATACCACTTCATTCGATGACCCAACATCTGCTGAAGTTGTTGCAAAGGATTTCACCACAACTTTCTGCTTGTAGTCTGGCTGCTTTCTCCCAGTTGAGTTCATCGTTAGAAACTCATTTTCATAATGACCCATTTCATTACACTTAAAACATCTTACCGCTGGCTTTTCATTGCCTGCTTGATCATCTTCCTTACAGTTATGAGAAATATGACCAGACTTACCACACCAAAAGCACTTACCAGACTTGGATAAACATTCTATAGGATGCATTTTACCACACTTCTCACATGATGGATATTTGGGTTTCTTACCTCCTTGCTTCTTTGATGAATTCTTCCCCTTTGCTTACCAACTGGACCTCTTATTCTGTTGTTTGTCATAGAACACCTGATCATCGGCAAACTCCATTTCCACCTTCTCCGCACATCGAACAAGTTTTTCAGTACTTTTGAACTCACGAGAAGCTAATGCCCTTCGATACTTTGGCTTTAACCCTGAGTAAAAATGGTTTATTTTACTATCAAGATCTCGTATGAAGTTTGGAGTATACCTTGCCAATCGAGTGAACTTTGCTTCATAAGCAGCCACTGAATCATCTTCCTACCTCAATTCTAGGAAATGTTTTTCCATCCTAAGATGACCCACCTTAGGAAAATATTTCTCAAGAAACATACCTTTGAATTCGTCCCAGTGAAGATCCTCAATCTCATTACTATCCCTGATATTTTTCACCATCGACCACCACTGATCATCTTCACCTTCAAAATGGTAAATAGCAAGACTAACCTTTTGATGTCCTGAACACCCCATGACATCAAAAATCTTCTCCAGCGCTTTAATCCACCCTTAATCTTGCATGGGGTCAGATGACCCTCTGAATGATGGGGGATGTCGCCTCATGAAATGTTCCACCACTAACATGTTCCTCTGCGGTTGATCTGGCTGATCTCATGCATGGATACCACCACCATTTATAGCCTGAGTCAACTGTGCCATCACTGCAACAAACTGTTCAGTTCCGATTCCGACCATCTCAGGTTGCTGATTTGGAAGGTTGTTTTCCTCCTGATGTCATCCCAACAAAGCTGCTTTGTTTCCTCTGCGGAAAACCATTCTGAACACAGAAATATCTTAGGCGAAGAAACATGGAAATCATTAAATGCTATATCATTTCAGTCATATGATAAATTAACTTATAATTTAACAATTTTCTAACACCTAAACTTGTCTAAACCAACCTTTGATACCAACTATAAGGCCCCGACCTTAAACATCTCTTAATATTGAATTAAATGAATAATTCACATTGAGGATCTTGTCAGGTTTAGAGTTTTAGAGAATTAGAACATAACTACTACATCTCAAAATATTACAAAGTAGACACTTCTAATAAGTTTCCATAGAATAAAAAAACTCTTAAAAAGAAACATGTCTAGTTCCAATTTTAATATAGCATGACTATCCCTTGATCACATCCTTGACCCTATTCCACATTAGGTCCTGTGAAAAACATTTCAAAAAAAACATGGGGTGAGCATAAAGAGCTCAGTAAGGGATACACAAAGATTGAAAACTGTTAGTTTATCAAAACAACAAGTAAACCATGTATACTTTATCAAAGTAATACTTTTCACCTTTATTAAGTAGTAAAAAATATTCACTGAATAAAAGATCATTACTTACCCTTTTGTAACCAAAAGATTACCATAAAACCCATAAAAAGATCACATAACTTATAATGGTAAATTGGGACATAAACATACTTAAGTAGAATAACCATACGGTCGACTTTCACACATATCACTTAATAGAATAGCCATACGGCCAACTTCCATACATACTTAATGGAATATCCATATGGATGACTTCCATACCCAATGCATTGGAGGTTATAACGTAACCACCCATCCTGGTATTCACGACACCACCTGTCATATGGTTTATCACGTAACCACCCATCAAATGTCCAAGTACCATTATAAAAATCATAAGACACAAAACAAATATAATGGAAATAAAACATTTCCACACTTTGATCACAATATATCACTTAAATATATTGACATAAAAAATCTATTATAAAAAACCATTTTCAATACCAAAATACCTAAAAGAGTATATGGTATTTATTTCATTTAAAAAAAACATTATGGCTTGTTCAGGAAGCCAAAGACCAAATAATACTCGCCGTGGCGGAAAAGGTCGTTGTCACCACGTACGTTAAAAAAAACAGTACTTTTTGTCATTTTGTGAAATGCTTCGTAGAAAAACATTCCTTTTGTATAAAAGTAAAAGTCAAAGAGGTTTATACACCATATAAAAGATAGTTGTGTATAAAACGAAATATTCCTCAATTAAAGGAGATTGAGACGAAGTCCCTTACCTCGGGTCCGACTTGACTCGATCATTCTTTAACATCATGAATAATAAACTTGAGTTAATTTCTATTTGCTTAAGAACCTTTTTCAAGTTCATTATTTCTTTTATATCACTTATTGCCATGTTATAAACATTATGTAACCTTTTATTTTTATAATGTTTGTATTGTCGATATTTGGTTCTTAAGTCGAAAGTGGACTTCTTACAATTACATGTTGTTCATGTGGTCAAAGGTTATTTATATCCAGAATGAAATTACTGATTTGGATATCATATATATCATATATATCTATCATATAAATGTATTTATAATATCACATAATCATTTAGAGGTAATAAATGAAATTCATCGTTCATGGAGACGGTAAGCCGTACGTACGCATGAACGCTACTTTCATTTCTATGTCATATTAATGGATTTAAAACTAAATGAGAGGTATGTATATTTTAATTCCAGAATTATATTAATCATTTATATGTAACATACATCATATATATCCATTATATATATGTACTTATAATAGAACATTACATTTGGGGATAAGAAATGAAATGCACCGTTCATGGAGACGGTAAGCCGTATGTACGCATGAACGCTACTTTCATTTCTATCTCATAATTTAATGGGAAGAAATAATAATGATATAGAGGTATATTATAATTCCAGTATATCATCATATATAATCTTTAAATCCATCCTTTATATGTCCCACATATGGAATTAACAAATCACATCACTTTGAGGGGGCGGCAGTCCGCACTTCCTAAAATGAAATTATCGTGTTTACCCACAATGGAAACCATAAAGGTATACCAAAAAGGAAAAATAAAGAAGCATAAGGGTAACATAATCATAATATATATCATATATAAATAGAGTGACATCTTAATGGCAACCATTAAAGGTGTTTAAAAGAAGATTGAACAATCATCGTTTCGTGAGGAAGAAATTCGTCATCCACAGAAATAGTATGTTCTTTAACCATTAGATGTAGATGTGTGTAAGTTTAGCTAGAATGATTATTATAAAAACATCCTAGTATATTGAAGATACTGGATTTGTTACAAAATAAATGAATAAAAAGAGTTTAGGGGGTTGGAGAAGCAAAATGAAACAAAAGAACACAAGTGAACACATTACCTCAAAATCGGGAAACTCTCATAGATTTGAGCTCAAAGGCTTCCTTGGGAATACTTCTGCCCAAAGAGAGGATTCAAGGAGTACTAGAGGGATGTGAAGAGACAAAATGGTCAGTGGTTGGCCGAGTCAAAGGCTTTGGAAGTGTGGGTAAAGAGGTAGAGGTGGGGGCCTTTTATAAGAGGAGAGGAGGGGCACTCTTGGAAAGTAAAGAAAATTTACATTATTTTAAAATGCGATTCGGATTTAAGAGGTCCCACATTGATATAATTCGAGGATAAGGTGATAAGGTATCTAAATATACCCATACAATAGGTTTTGGACATGTGTAGGGAAGAGATTTTACATTATCATTTCATTTTATTTAAATCTTTTATTAATGAGGTAATCGCTGCATCATCATGATGTCATAAATAATTTAATATATTTAATTTATAAAAATTTTAATAAAAATATTATAATTTATTAAATCGTTTTATCTTTCTAATGAATATTTATAGTTAAAAATATGACTTGTATAACTCCATGTAAAAATTGTTTTAGTAAAACATCTCATGTTTGTGTCATTTTTACTTTAACATTTAATGAAACGTTATTTATGTCATTTCCCAACCAAAGTGGCTCCATGGGGTCCCCCAGTTGACCCATGGATTGTCTTGGTCGGCCATGACACATACAATGAGGGTAGGACATGTGTCAAGCTCATCTCATTTTATTAAAACATTATTTTTACCTTAAACTACACTAATTACCTCTAATCACGATTAAGAACTTAAAAGTTATTGTTCACCAAAAAATTATTTTAATATCATTGAACAACATTTTACTTCTTAATGACAACCATGTATGTCGGATTTTTGAAAATCAAATCACAGAAGTGAAAAAGTTTCATTTAAATGAAAAATCAGTTTCTTTAACTACCACTTAGTGGTTTCACAATTCATCAAAAATTGATGTTTTTCAGAAAAATACCAAAACTTCACCCTAAGCTATATTTGATATTCTGAATTCAAAAATGATGTATATTTTAATAAATTCAAATCATATAAGTCACATTAATTAATTTAATAATTAATTCCCGTTGTCATGACAAATAGCGTGTTTTTATGAAACAATATGTATCAAAAGATTGACACTAGTTTAAGTCCAATTTGAAAGTGAAATTGATTCCAATGACCACCATTGGATTAAATGGTAAAAATATATTTTAATTTCACTTTAAAACAAATTAAAAAGATAATCTAATCATATAAATAAATTATATTAAAAAGAGGTTTTGAATTAAAATACAACATTTTTTCACTATTCATTAAAAAATGAACTTTATCGGAAAAATACAAAAAATTCACACAAAGTAAATTTTGATGTCCCAATAATAAATAATAAGTTTATTTTGAAAATCATAGCCTATAAAATTGTCAAAATATAGATTTAAAAATGGTTTTCCATAAAAAGGAAGTAAAACAATCTTTTAAAAATATTAGTGTATTTCATGCTTAAGATTGGATTTATTTTCATTTTAAGCCTCTAAAACACTATCTAATTCATTAATAGGCATAGATAAAAATATCTATTATTCATGACAGACTTGGGATGTTACACGTTCTGTCCAGGGGAAGTAGAGTGACAGTTACTAATGTGGATGATTCAACCTTTCCGAGTGTGGGAGTGGATGTGGGAAAATATATTAATGTATTTTGTTGTAGGATTCACAAATACCTCTCAACATAATAATTTGACTTGGGTTACTGTTGATTGATTAACTGAATCTTCACAGTTTCTTCTCATTCGAGATATGGTGTCCTTAGAGCATATTTCTCGACTATATCTAAAAAATATTATCAGGTTTCATTAAGTACCTATCTCTATTTTATGAGACCATGATACTAGGTTCACATCCATTTTTTTAAAGGACCTCATATGTTATTAGGTACATAATAAAATTTTAGTACAACTTCTCGTCCTTAATCTTATGGATATTGTTAATTCATGATTTAGAAATTGGAGGATGTGATTCTGTCTCGATCAATGGATTATTAAGGATTTTGGGATCAACATATTTAATTGGTTGAGTAATCTTATAATAACAGTTTTCCGCTCAATGTACATATGCACCAGTTGATGAATTATATAGGAAATGTTGTTAGACACGAGTGTTTTTTGGATAATGTAGAATAAATGATGTTGATGGGACCGTTGTTAGTAGAGGAAACAGTATATAACATTCATTCGATTTAGAAACATGTAAGGGTATCATAGATCAGACTGAAAATTTATGTTTATAAAGAAAGGAAGTATTATTCCTTCGAGGTAGGTGATATGGTCTTTTTAAAATTTTCACTATGGAAAAGTGTGACATGTTTTTGTAAGAGGTAAAGATAAGCTCGCGGTTCAGTGGACTGTATGACATAATAAATTATTTGGGAGAGTTTTATACCTAGTGAATTTACATTTATTTTTATCCATGATACACAATGTTGTTCATGTCTTAAGGTTAAATATTTATATAATAGATTATCCTCTTGTTTTTATCCAAGAAGTATTTTTTCTAGATGAGGCTCCTTCATATAAAGAAAAACTAGTTAATGTTAGTGACCTTATTAAGAGAGTGTTCTGAAATAATTTGATTCATTAGGTCATTGTTTTATGTAAAAAATATATGGTTTAAGAGGAAACACGGGAATCTGAATATTATATGAGGTAAAAATACCCCCACTTATTTGAAGTGTAAATAAAATTGTGAGGACTCAATTTCCAAAAGTGGGGAAGGATGTAACATCCCAGTTAATGGTAGAATATGTATTTTTCATATTTATTAATATTTTCGAATTAGATATAATTTTTACCATAAAAGTAATTTTGTGTCTAATGGAATACCTGATATGGAGTAATGAGTTTCTTTGAGATCATTCAGTTCACGTAAGACTGAGTTTTTCCAAAAAATATTAATACTATTAATATTACTATTTAAAATTGTATCTATCTAAAATACATTATATTGGTGGTTTTGGATTAAAATAAATATATTATGTTCAAAAATGTTTATTAAATGTTTCTTACAATCATCAAGTAAATTTGATAGACTTAATATAAGAATAAATCCAATTTTAAGCATAAAAAGGCCTATATTTTTTAAAGATAGCTTTACCACCTTTTAGTGGTTAACCCAATTTAAATATTAATTTGGAAAATTTTGAAATTTTTATATGAAAATATAATCTATATTCATTAAATTTAATGATAAAAAATTAACCATCGGTTATATTTTGGTATTTTTTAGAACTTTTATATTTCGATGAATAGAAAATAATCCTGATTTTTCATTCAAAAATTGTTCTTTGTCAAATTTATTTATACAGATAAATTATGTTTTTATTTTATTTTAAAATATAAATTTTCCAATTTTATATTATAAAAGCAAATTCAAGTAATTTTAAACAATTTCACTTCCAATAAAAGAATAATAATTTTGAAAACTTTTGAACATTTATAATTTAAAAACTCACTTCATCATCCCATCTATGGGATTAAACCTAAATTAATTTATGCCCCTTATGTGATTGGAATTTGTAAAAATATATTTCATATTTTGAATAATAAAAATTAATAATGTAATATAATTTCAACTTTTTCTTTTACCTAATATATTAGTGAAAGGAATTAATATTAATTTATGTGGAAAATTAGCTTAAAAAGTGATTAACCATAATATTAAGAGTAATCATTTCCTATAAACTGGTAAAAAGTACATTTTATATTCATATTTAGATCCTATCCTCCAATATATCAAATTGGTACCATTATTTGAGCCACTTTTCAGGTTATATGCTTTTGTGGAATTCACATGTCAAATTTTTACAAGAATGAAACTCCACTTCCTATATAAAAAAGGGAGTCATCCATCAACTTTTTCACACCTATAAAGTTCATTTGGGTCATATAAACCCTACCCAAATAATCTCCCAACATCCCTTCCCTCACTCTAGTGGCCTCACCTTAGGCAGAAAGCCGACAAACCAGACGTTTGGTGCCATCAAAAAAATAGTTACTCGAAAAAGATGTAACATTCCACAATATCAATTTCTGATTTATTTCATTCTCCAGCCCTAAATATAAAATTATTAAATTATTATATAATAAAATCAGAAGACTAAATATACTAAGGTGTTTTTATTTTATGGTTTCAACCTACACCTACAATCACTTCCATCAAATTAGTAATGAAATTACCCTTCGTGTATATAGAACTACCACCTCTCGAAAAGATATCATTCAATTTTAACTTTCCCACTATTCAAGGTTTGGAATAAAAATATACACAATGTATTTATATGATATGTGTATTTTAGTGTGATATTTATAATGTATTCATACTTCATAAATTTTTATATACACATACCTTCAGGCTTTCCATTTTGTGAAAATACAATAACATTGTCTGTGGATGTGTGGACTACCACCTCCTCAAAGTGATGTGATACATTCACACATTACATAGAATGTGTTAAATAACAATTTAATGAAAATATGTGACATACATAACATATATATATGATATTAATGACATAATTACTTTTATGTAAATATAATATATCATTTTTTATTACCCTTTCACAGACTGGAAAAGTGATTACGTCTTTCATAGACATGTGGACAACCAGATCCTCAATGGGATGTGATTCCATTTACATAAAAATTATTATATATATTAGTATATATATGATTAAATATAATTTTTTTATGATATAATGACCATTCTATAAAGATATATGTTACTTAACTTCTTTCTATAATGATCATTAAAAAATGGGTATGTTATTCATGCATACGTACAGACTACCATCTCCAAGATTGTAAAGTTGGTACATTTTTCATAAGAATAATTCATGATTAGTTTGAAAAGTATCATTTCTATATAACTATGAATATTATTTCATTATAATTATTCTTTATGTTTTTATTGTTACCCATATAACCTTTGTTATCCTATTAATTCCATTTTGACACATAAACCGAATATGGTCGAAACACATGACTTAAACTAAATTGTTTAGGTATTTGTTTAAAACAAAGTAATAAGTGAAATAAAAGTAATTATAATATTTAAAAAGGTCGTAATCAAAGTAAATAATTAATATGAGAATATTATTTGGGAAGATAAATACTCACGTGAGATGTTGGACTCGTGGTAAGTGACTTTGCGACAATATCCTTTCATTGAGACATTTCATGATTATAAAAACCTTCATTATTTAATAAGGTTTATATACTTTCACTTTGACATTATATATACATATTTTATCTATTCTAATGTATGTTAATGATTTTTCAAATGTTATTATTTCATAGTTCTTATGATTTAAATGTTCAAAGTATTATGGGGTACTCTGGATGTTTAATGATTTAATTTTCAAATAGTTTTATCCATATAAATATTATTGATATTATTTATTATGTTTATTTGTGTAATGGAATTATAAATTTTATTTTTGGTCCATATTGAATTCATTAAAAATTTCACAGGGAATATTTTTTGGATTTTAATAAAGAACATTTAAAAAAACAAAAATATTTTTCTATTCTTAAGTACATAGCGACAATTTCCTTTCCACCACTTTTGAAATTATTTTATAGGAATAATTTTCAATATTTCAGGTATTTAATAATTAAAAAACATATTTCTTTTTTGGTATTTTGGTATTGAAAACAGGGTTTTCAAAAGAATGTTGTATTTTGTATTGAAAATAGAAATTTGAATGAAAATGGTACATTAATATCTAAAAGTGATTTGAATACGGGTTTAATATATTTTCAAAATTATGAAATGTTTTTATTATTTTTTTGTTATTAAATATTATAAATGATGGGTGTTCCCAGATATCTCTATGGGTGTATAATATATATTAAATAATTGGTGCACCAAGAGAGATATCCAATGCATTGGGTAATGATTTTATTATTCATATAATTATATGTGAGGCTTGTAATATAGTTATTCTAATATATAAAGGTTATATAAGTGTTCTATAAGGGTTCAATTTGATGTTTTACCTAGGTTCCTACATGAATTTGCTATGTTTTATACTGTGTTTTTATGAAATTAGTTGTTTTTTAAAAGATGACATAAACTATATTTATTAAGGAATTATATATCATATATTTGGCTAAGAGGACATATTTTCATTTAAGGGGTTCCCATGAATTGTAGTGTTTATAAAAGGACTAATGGTTTTTATATTTTTATATCTGTTACTGGTCTTTTTATGCTCATCCCATATTTTTTTATTGTATTTCATAGGGCTTAAGGATGAATAAGTTATTGGAATAATTCATGTTTAATGTCATGAAGAGTATCAAAAAATAGATAATGATTTATTTTAATAGTTTTAGATTATGAGAAAAAGGGACACTATTCAGCAATGTCGACATTGTATATTATGGTTTTTTTATTTATGAGTTGTGGAAAAATTTTCCAAAACCCCAAACCTGAAAAGTTCCTCAATGTGAAAAAATATTATATTCTTGACTTAATTCAAAATTATATAATGTTTTAAGGTTAAGGAATTATATGGAGACTCATATTGTTTCAATTATCCTTATCAGGGTCTACACCTATGGTGATATCCAATAATGGATATTATGAGAAGAAGACCCACCTATATGAAATTTACATTTATATGTGTCATTGTGTTTTCCTATATACGGATGTATGAATTGATCCTTAGATTTTAATTTTCTTATAATGATTATTATAATTTGTGTAATTTTATGTATTGATGAAGCCTATGTTGACATATATTCATGAAGTGTTAGGATATGTTGGGTGCATCATGAGTAATATTTCATTAATTAATAATGAGAGAAATTATTTGTCCCTTATATTGCATAACAAAAGTTGATATCTCAATACCTTTGATGGAAATGATATATCTTAAATAAATGAATGGTAATAATTTTTTATAGTCAAGCTCATTTACAAAAATTTAATTAAAGAGATTTTGAGTAAATAGGTTGATGACACTGACATTTAACCTTCTCGATTAAAGATCACGATGAAGGGATTAAATAAAAAATTAATAATCCAAATGCGGTATTATTTAATTGTAGAATAAAATTAATTATATTTGTTTCCTAAGGAGTTTATCTAGATGAAAACCTTGGACTTTTGGAAAATTGGTTTAATGCCACTGGGAAAGAGGCCTAGAGTTACAAACATTAATTTTATTGAGAGTCTTAGTTATATAATATTATTAATTAATAAGTTGAAAAAATATTATTACTACACGTGGATTAATAATTAATATATTTTTCTTGGTTTTATATATTAAATAACCATTTATTTGATAGAATATTTTTTGAGTAGAATATTCAATATATATTTATTTTCTATTTAGATAGTAGATATATTTTACTGAATAATGAAGTTAATTATTAAATAAATAGTTATTATTCAAGGATATATAAATATTTTGGAGTAATTGTGGACAGAGTATGAAGGTCCAATGAGAAATAATTAATGTGTACAATTCTTTTTATAAATTATATCTAATATAATTAATGAGTATATCCTATATGATGAAATATTATTATTATTATTATTATTGAAGTCATGGGGTCCTTTAGAAATTACATTAATAATAAAGTCCCATGTGAAATTATTATTTTAAAACCCCAGAATTATATAACCCAAATATTATTATTTTCTGAGGAGACCCAATTCACATTTAGTTGATCATTATGAGAGCTAAAGGAAATCCTCTCAATACCTAGAGAGATTCCTCTCCCATAATGTTGTCAATGATGAGAGAGGTACTTCTTCATCACCACTGTCAACTCTATATAGATTTAATAGAATTCATAATTGATGTGATTTATAGGGTGATGAAAATAAAACAACCTAATGTTAGGGATCCTCCATTATATTTCCAAAGAATATAATGGTGACATTTGGATGTTCGTGGAACACATGTAGATATCATCTTAAGGGAATATATTACTGATTCCTACAACACAACAATGATATGATGTAGAAATGTTTACAGATATGTAAATTAAGAATTAAATCCTTGAAAGGTAATTCTTTAATTTCTAAAATTAAATTCAAAAAATATTTGATGATTCAATTCTTTGGTTTTAGTGTTTTACAATTTTATATTTTATTTACTTCAATAATATTGATCATGATGTTTATCATTGTATAAATATTGGATTAATCATCTATCATGTTAAAATGTTGAGTTGTCAATTCCCCATCCAATAATTCCACTACGCATAGAACCTACAACTATTACTAATGGGATGGAACAATTAATTTAAGTTACTTAATTATCATTGATGGGTTTTTGCATTTGTTATTAGTTTTCATTTAAAGATAAATATTTATTTTATCAAAATCATAACATTAGGTGTTATGTTTATTATTTGTCAACAACCTAATCAAATCTATTAATTTTATTAATGAAATAAATTTCAAGATCTCATATGGAGGTGCTGAGTAGTCTTGTCAATTTGTGAAATAGTACACACCATATAAACTATAGTTAAATCCTATATACATGTATTCACTGAACAATGAATTAATTTATAATTAATTCATTCCATGTTATTTTATTACATGCGGTTCATTTAGTTATAAAATAATTAAAAACCGATACAGTTTGGTGCAAAAGCATTCAGAGTACACACCATGTCAAATTCATACATGTTGTGTAGCCCATTTGTAAAATATGGGCTATGTATCATCTTAAATGGCCTACATGTCTAGTTATGATAAAACCAAGATACAACTTGTTGTGTAGTACAGGTACATGTATGACCCTAGAACACCATGGTAGGGTAGGGGCGTATCAGTGTGTCAAAATTTTATTTTAAATGAATGGATTTTGTTCCCATGTCGGTAGGAACATGAAAAACCTTTTTAATGGAATTTTGATGTTATTAAACATTCATATGTTGAGAGAAAACACATTAGTTTTCCTTGGTTTTCCCGTATATTCTAGTCTGAGGATAGTAGGTTGATAATGTGTCAGTCATACCTAAATATACTTAGCTACACTAATTAATATGGAGTAAAGAAGATCTGAAACAATCAATCAATACTAGGGACACCACCTTTATATGAATTTTAGGGGTCCCAGACTTCTTCCCTTTGAACACTTCCATCAACTCCCCATAGCTCACAACCTTGGGTGACTCTAACTTATTATAATTAAGTTAATTTCACTTCAATGGATTTAGAATTTAAGACTTTGTCACTTATATGAAAGATAATATTCTTGCATATTAGTCATGATTTAATACACTTGAAATCACTTTTCAGTTAAAACAGATGCTCAACACTAATGTTCGAAATGATCCCATCCATTGCATGCCGACTTTATGATTCAATGAAAATCTAGTGTTCACATACCCACACACATTCATCAAGCCACAAACTTCACAAATCACCCAGACATCACCGAACCCCAGCCTTTGTGGAATAGTAAGTCTTCATGAAACTCCAAGTCATTGAAAAAATACATTTTCTCAAAATCTTTATAATTAGGTAAGTCATAACGAGACCATTTGTGACGATTTTTCAAAAGGATATTTTATGATTCACGATGCTCCAAACCTTTATGAATTTAGAGTGAGTCATACTTTTCACAAATTTATTTTCTGTGTCAAATATGGGACGACTGTTTATTTATAAACATAGCCCATCACGGAAATCCCCTGCTCCTAATGGCCTTTTCATGGAAGACTTTATCCATTATCATGGATATCCTTTATTAATGATCCATTAGTGAAATATTTAAATTCATAGTGCTTCCCTTAGTTTCATATATTACCATAGTCGCATTGTGAATCAACTATTTTTATGAAGCCTCTTTTGTAGAACTTCAAATATTCCGGACACTAGATTACTTCATGAATATCCAAATTATTATAAAACTACAATCTTCATGAAATCATTTCCTTCACCATATATATGAATAGTTAATCCTATAAAAACAGCTTTCTTGAATATTTATCCTTCCTTCTAATTTTTAGCTCTAAAAATTCGGAAGACATTGGTAAACGATGCAAACATCACCAGAGGATCCATCTTCCCCATAAAATCTCCTTCCTTGGAAACACCTAGATAAAGCAGAGAGTGTAAAGAAAACAAAATCCAAATACACTACATTTCTAGCTTTTAGAAACCATGGTTCCATCTATCTATCATTTTGAGTTTCATGGTAATCTATAGATATATTTAATAATTCACTGGCCTCAATTAAATACTTTATTGTACTGAAATTTCACATCCATTACTCTATATATACGTGAAACGTTTTTGTTTTTTATAATAAAATAGTGTAAAAAGATAATTTCAAGCATCAATAGACTACCGACCAATCATGATACAAACAACAACCAATTCTAAAAAACAAAAAAAACATTATATTCCACTTATCTACCCCATTGGAATCAAACCAAAATATACTATATTTTTAATTTTAGTGCCCAAAATAAAATCCCAATGGATCATATCACCCCTATAGACCTGCATCATATCCACAAATAGATTAAAATATTTAATGAAAATGGAGATTGGGGAAATCGGTAATTTCCCCATGCCATGGGTGGTTTCTTAACATAAGGGTTCAAGCGATGCTTCTAAAACATAAGTTTAGTCAAGGGATTAGTAAGAATGATATCCAAATGGTCATGACTTTCAATACCGTATATTTTAATCACATATTTTTCATATTTTAATTTAATTAAGTGATATATGATATCAATATGGGTGGTATGACTATGTTGAACTGGGGTCTTCATAAGATCAATTTATCTATTGTTATCACAATGAATTTCCATCAACTGTTTCACTTCTTCATCAATATAATCAAGTTTTTTATTCCACCAAAACAGTTGTGTAAATGATATTGTAGTAATGATATATTTGTATTCATCTATACTATGAGAAGTTTTTTATTATTTCTTTATCAACCATGCCACAAATCTATTACCAATGAAAAATGCTCCAACACTTGTTGAATTTCAATCCACCATTACTCTATCCCAATGGGCATTATAAAATTACTATAATTCATTATATCTTCCTTAAACAATATATATTTAAAAATTGAAAATAACTTCAATATAACACATGATTATTTTAATAGCTACCAAATTCCAGTCCTTTAGATGACTTTGGAAGTGACCAAATAACTATATTGTTAATATGGTATATAGTCATGATGTAATCAAGTATAATAATCTTATGATGATATTCTTATACACTGTGGGATCCATATATTTAACATCCTTATTGTTTCCATGTTTTTTCCAATCAAAATTAGTGTTGACATTGCTTTTGTTCCATGCATGTTAAATTTATTTTGCAGATCTCTTGCATGTTTTGTGTGAGAAATGTATGTGAAATCCTTCTTTTTAACCATAAGTTACACAAAAAAGAATGTGAGTTCACCAACTATAGACATTTCAAATCCATATTTCATGTGATTTGAAAACTCTTCCAATGATCCCTACTTGATTCAATTAAAAACAATATCATCCACATATATAATGACTTTAAATCATTAATTATATGATTTCATCACATAAAATTATGTTCAAAACCTCCTCTTTTAAATTATATCTTTTCCAAATAAGCATATAATCTATAATACCATGCTAATTATTCCCCATTTACAATATAAATAACCTCAGGTAGTCTATTAACATTATTCTCATCATTTATAATCATAAATACCCTTGGTTGTTCAATACATACTTTTTCTTTCAGAACACCATTAAATAATGTCATTTTGACATCCAGATGATAAATGTTCTGCCATCATTGAATAACCGTGGAATGGAACTGCCTGATCAAATCTAGTATAGATACTATAAAGTACATTTCCCCAAATAAATTATTTCAATGTGTGCATAAACTTACACACTATGAGTTCCTTGTTTTTATCACATTTTCATGATCATCGAATTTGTATTATAAGATCCACTTTTTTAGAATTACATTGTGATTTTCTAGTCTCTTAATAAGATCCCAATTCTAGTTTTTGTCAATATGATCCAAATTTTCATTCACATCCTTAACCCATGATCCATCCATGGCTACTTCATCAAAAAAATTTGGTTCGAAAATTTAAATAATGAATTAATGTGCTTAATTACTCATTCACATTTCCAATCTAGGTGAGTTCTAATCACCAATGATGTTTTATTGATCAATTTTGACTCTTTTATTTCACTTGTGAGGTTTTTATAAAGATCATTTTGTAATTAATTCTTCTTATAATTCTTATTATCAATCATCATCATTATTATACTCTGGATGTTTTCCAAGCCTTCCATCATTTTAGAATTTGAATTTATCATTTTTCCACTTCCTTCATTAACTTAAATTAAATAAAATTATGGGATCCAAAAGGTATTTTTGGTTTTATACACAATTATATTAACATAATTAATTCCCAAAATCATTAGAAAACAATTATTTTATCATTTATGGATTTAATATTTATTGAATATCCCAAGAATATTCCATCATATGTTGAATGACCATACATTTCTTGATTTCCTTCTTTGTTTGGATGAATTATTTAATTCCAGAAATGAAAAAATAATTCAGATAGAGATTCATTCCATACCATATCTCATTTGGTGTGCCTGTCTCTCTTATAAAAATCCCTATTCCATTCAAGTGCACACCACTACTAGAACTACAACTTTCTAATGATGATGAGAAACATGATTCTCAATTAGTATATTTCTATCAATATTATTCACATATCTATTTTTTATGTTCATAAACCATATGTAATTGAGGGGTATCACTAAATAAACCTCATGGGGTATCCAAAGGGTTTCAAAGTAATTTTCAAGTTGAAGGGATATGTATTCGCCTATATTTAGAGATCCAAAAATCATGATTACATGACCCATTTCATTCTCATCTTTTTATAGACAGCTCTTCATTTCATCAAGAACCTTATGTTTCTTCTACAAAAAAATAAAATAATTCATTCAAATACAATTATAAATAAATTTAATGATGTAACTCTATCCATATGTTCTATCCATATTTTTTTTACCCCATACATCTATATGGATGAGGTTAATCTAATTCGATGCCCTTTCATTATTTGGAAGATATGAACTATAGAATATCATTACTTGCATAGATGCATCACAAGTATTTTCTCAATCACGATACATATTGGGAATTTCAAAAAAAATATTACGATTATACATGTATTATATGATTCTTTGATTAATGTAATCTAATCTCTAATGCCATATTTTGTTTTTTTTCAATTCTTCTGAAATTTTCATTTTATTTAGAGTCATCCTCGTATAAGTTTCCGCCTATTATGCATAATTTCATGAGAGAATTGCATGTATTTACCTTGATAGTCCACCCCTTCAATTTAACTGCCTCTACCAGTTCTGGGTTACATTGTTAAATCACTATGAAAAGATTGTGATGTTGACCATCAACGTAGATAACTTCAGTTTTCCTTTTCTCTTCATTTTTGAGTTCTATATTTCAACTTCATTTGATGATTAATGAAATATAATTGAAAAATACGACAATTAAATCAAACATTTTATTAAAATTATTCAAAAATTTACATTTCAAGTCATTTTAGATGGGAATCTACTATCATGAATCCATGTGGTCCTGATTTTTATCGCATTGAGACCTATTTTAGTAAGATTGGATTTAACAATATTTTTGTTTTCTGTCTTGGAGATACTTGAGTGAGTAGATTCTAAATATGTACATTCCAATTGTTTTTCAATATTCATTGGTTCATAATACTCATGTTCTTATTTAAGAGAAGAATACCAATTTTTGAGAGTAACACATCTTGGTTAATGTGTGTTGACATGTATATTAGGCTTGTAGGTATTTTTCACATCACTCCTCTTCCTGTAATGAATACCTTTACTAACATAGTTAGAATAGTGAAATTAATAGCCATTGAAACAATTTCGTTTTTATAATGAATGATATGGTCTCATTCTCCCTATTAATATACATGCGCTTCACTATTCATACTACTCATTCCCTCCACACAGTAAGATATGGAATGGCCCAGAAATCCATAAAATAAACATTTCATAAGGGGAAATTTTTTCTCAATTCCATTCCTCTATATTCCATCTTCTTTTGTAAATGTATTTGACCAGAGATCCTTTATTTATACTTGAGGATTATTTTCAATTCTCTTTTCAATTTTTATCAAATAGTTATTTTTTGGGACTTTAGTAAAAAAAATTATATGTGAAATGTTCTACATCCCTTGATTTTGGATCATCCCATTTCCATCCATTGTTATTTTTTCATCAGATACAATTCAATTTTTTCCCATAAATGTCTATCTATGATCATTAAAGTTCATCTATACTCCTTCAAAATCATATTTAGATCTGTATAAAATCTATGAATATTAATATATTCCAAATGGTAATTTATTATTTGTTTCCCATGATTTTGATTCAATTTCATGTTTACTCCATAATGTAATAACTTCTTCTTTAAGTCCCTCAACTATATTATTATTTCACTGTTGTCTTGATGTAAGGCCACTAATGACTTTTTCCTACTCTTCAATCCTTAGTTTAAATTTCACAACAGCTTCTCTTCTCTCAAGAGTTGTTAAATGTTCATCTGACTATCCTTCTCATTGAACATAATATTCTTCCACTAGATAAAAATAACTAGGTGAATCTTTTAGAAGAACATCCATATTTCAGTATATCATTAATTAAATTTAATTCTCATCAAGATCACACTAAATTTCCACCTTGAGAACAAAAAACCCAATCACCAAATATCTTCATCTTTTGTAGGTTCTAACTTTTCATTTTTATCCATCATGGATACTTGGGGTTCATATTAAAACTCTTGTTCGACATCTTACGAAAGTCATTATCACAATATTTTTATTTCAATATGAAGAAACTTTTCTGTAATTTATTTCTTTACATGAAGTATCCCTTTTTATGGAACATATTATAAGTGTTCTTCATGATTTTTTCTTCACATTATATGTCAAAAATTTCGTTGGTCATCGTGTTACAATGATTCCTACTTCACAACACTTAAATCAATCCAAGGGAATATTTCCTTCAAATATCTATTTTATCTTGTGAATGTTTTAGCAACAAAATAAAGAAAAAAATAATCTAAATCATTTACATCATCAGTACCTTCTTCAATTTAAGGATTTTCCATCTCTTTTAGTTCCATTTCCATTTTTACATTAATGTTTTTTTTCTAGTTTAAATATAATTTTAGTGGCCACCACACTGCTTAGAAGATCATCATGTGATATTTTAGAAAAATAAATTTTCTCATGGGATGAAAATAGATGATTGTAGAGAGGTTGAATCCTTAATCATATTTTATTATCTATGTAAATATCCTTAATTTTATCACCTTGTAGTATAATTTCTCCAAAAAAACATAAATAATTAAATAAAAAATAACTTTTTACCATCAGGATGTATTTTTATATCATTGAAGCTGTTGTAAAAACATAGATTTTGGCCTCATTAACTTTGTTATCTACTTCATATATATTTTTTATTTCCACCCACATAGAATTGGCAATAGTGTAACTCAGATACATTAAATAGATTCTCCTAGATTTAGCTACACTATGGGATTTTTGTTCTTTAGAATATGAATCATGAAATTTCCTATATGTTTCAGGCATAGACATACCTATTTCATCACTGACTTGAAAGCATTGATCTATGTTAAAGATAACTTCTCTCATAAGTTATCACTGACATGACCTCATTTTGTTCCTCCAAATATAGTTGTTTCTTCCATCAATGACCGGAAATACACGAAAATTCATTTAATTATCCATAAAAATAGTAGTGTATGTATTTAACAATAGTAAACTTCTTATGATACCACTTATAGAACTATATAACTCTCTGATAGAGGAGGTGTAAATATGGGTGTAAAATAATTATCATAAAGAGAATGATCTAGTTCCCACGTTGGTAGAAACATGTAAAACTTCTCTAATGGATTTGTGTAGTTATTAAATAAACAAATTCTGAGAGACAAAACAGCAGTTTGACTTGATTAACCACTAAGGGATAGTCCAAGGAGAATACACTGATAGTTTTTGCGTCATTCCTAAATCCATTAATATTATCTATTTATTGTAGAGTACAAAATATTAGACACAATCACTCATCTCCAAACACATGGGATTTAAGATCATTTTTGGGACAACACAACTCCTCCCACATAACACTTCCATCGAATCCCCCAAAATCACATCCTTATGTGAAGTCTCACTCAATCAATTGACTTTAAGGTTTATTCAATGGATTTTTCATTTTAGTATTTTCCCCTAATAATCATGTGACCTTTCTTAGCCTTATTCATGATTAGATACACTTGAAATCAATGTTCACATGAACCATATGTTTGACGCTACTATTCGCAAATCTCCTTCCCTTGATGAAACCCCTTTTATTTTTAAAATATACTAAAATTATTACGTATACACACATATTCACAAAGCTAAAGCCTTCATGATCTCCCTGTTTTTTCTGAACACTACTTCTTCATGAAAATACCAATTGTTGTAAAACTCCCTTTTCTATAATCCTTAAGAATTGGCTATGTATTAACCATACATTTCATGATGATTATTCTTAAAAAGAGTTACTAATTCATGAATCGCACATCATTCAAAAATTTAGAGTGATTCCCCATTTTATCAAATTCTCTTGGTGTGTCAAATAAGGGGTGGATTCATATATATTTATATAACCCTAGGTGTGCACTTCTGATTGATGGTGAGAATAATACACAATGTGTAACTGCAATGTACACATCATATACTTTTACTAAATTATTCATAATTTATACTTAATTAATTATACATCATAAACATTATAAAAAATAGTTTTGTGTGGTCTTTATATTGATATTACATTTCATGTTATAGTTTTTATTTGTATTTAATTTCTAAATATTTTTTGATGTAATGTTACGAACATCAAATCCTTTACAGATTATAATATAATTATTACTCTAAATACATTAAAATATTTCATGAAAAAAATAACATGTGTTATTTGTGTTTATTTTTTTAGTTCCTTATATTAAATTACATTATAAGTCATTTATGTTATATGTCCCATGATTACGCAGTATATTGAATTTAATACATATTGGTTAGATCAAATTGATACTCATAGTGTTTCCTCTAAGGTAATTTTTTCCACAATTATTTTTAAATAAATTCATTATTTCTTCCAAAATTATGATGGATAAGAATCTCAATTAAATTATCATGAATATTAAGATAAAATAATTGATTAATTAACAAATATAATTAATTAATACAATCATGATTTATCTTATATAATAACAATATGAATTGAATGATAATTTTAAAAAATTCATAACAAATTTTATCTAGAAGGATGATCATGAAAATAAACTCGACCTTTGTATGTGATTGGGTTCTTTTTATTTATTATTATATTAAATTTATGGATTTTGTTTTATCCCTCCTATCATTTTGTATGGGAATGTGTTCCCATGGTTTATTTTTTGTAAACCCTTTACCAATCCTTTTGGTTCTACTGACCTGTATGAATGTAATGGAAAATGTATTGCATAGATCTCACCATATAGTTGAGGTGGTTCATGTTTGGATTTGGGGAAAACCCAATCCAAGAGTGGTACAAAAGTTGATAGGTGGAATGTGGAAACATGGACCATAAATTGTTCAATGTGTTTTCCCCTTAGTTGATGGTTATTATTTCTTCTTCTAGATAAATAGATCATTAATAATAAATCATGATCAAACCACATTAGTCTTATTTTTTATTGTAACAAGTTTCATAGTTACTTTATTATGGATGATTTTTTCAGGTCTATGATAATTAATGAATTCAAAATCCTATAAGATAAGACTAATTTGAACTAGTGTAATCATAATAATTATCTATGAGGTGGTTAATCACTTTAATAAGACCATATAATATTAATAATAATGTAATAAAGATAATATATAGAAGTTCATAATTAATGATATAATCAGTCAATTATATATATTATGTAAGCACATACTTCCATAGCATAAGTCAAAGTCAATCCAAAGTTCAAAGAGAATAACCAACATAAGTTATGGTGCTTTTAAATTAGCATGGATTTAGATTTGAATTACTGGGTTGATTGTACATAGATCACATCTAGAGATGAATAAAAAATCCTAAATTTGTGTATCTAAGAGGAAAACGATATGGAAATCCAATTTAAGGATTTAAGGATTATGGTGTCTGTTCAAAAGAAAAAGGAATTTTGAGTTAATGTAGTTATAATTTAAAATACCTACCTAAAACCCTTCAAATTTCATAACTGGTCAATATTGGGGTGATCCAGAGGGGAATATGGTTCCTAGAAAATAGAATGTCCAAGGTATATGATATTCTGAAGCTAATAGTAAGGGCTATTGGGTTTTGATAAAATATTTGGAGATTAATAAATAAAATTTTTTATAATTTTATGAGATAATGTACAAAATATATGCCCTAATTATTTATAAAAAAAGAAATAAAAATTAATTCAAACATTTCATTGTGATCCAAATATGATATAGATATCATTCTCAGCTTGAAAGTTTTCCAATATAGTATTTTTTTACTGATTATCCTACACCACCAAATGAAATTTATTATGTAGGAAGAAACTATTCCTAAATCACATAGTAAAGAGTTTAGTGAGGAAGAGGTATCTCTTTATGAGAAATACTTTAACAATTCAAATTATTTTTAAGGATTCATGTTATCTTTCAATACTAATTAGTTTATAAAGAAACATGGGGCCATGGATTCTTGTATATTATTATATTATCTTCTGGATCTATATCAAGATATGGAGATACAAGAGAGTTATGAGATCTATAAATCAATCTATAAAAATAAACATGGATATTTGGTGCTAGATTGTCCCTGTGTCATCAACATTATTGGATACATTGAATGCTTATACATCTGAGGGATTAAATTCGTTGATGATTTCCATAAATAACTCTACCTTTCCACACTAACCATTTCCTTCTCCAGTTTTATTATTAAGTATAACATGTATAATAATTAGAAATATTTTGAAACATCTTACTCTAATTCTCCATGTAGAAAAGGATGTGGGTTGAGACAAAACCATAATCCTTATGGGTAATATGGAAAATAAGAACATGGAATTGGGTCCCAATTCTAAAACAATCATAAAGATCATATGTAACATCCTTATAAGAAGAGTATGATCATAAGGTAGATAAGGGAAAAGTAAGTAGAATGTTTTGTATTTGGAATTAATTTCCAATGGATGAGGAAGTTCACCTAGAAGAAAAGGGAAGCTAAAGATGCATTCATTTTTTAGTGTAATATTTCAATATCTACAAATTTGTTATCTAACATAGATTTTGGTTCTCATATATGTATCCAAATTCAATAAAAAAGTAAAATCTAAATGATTTCCCAAGAAGAGGGGTATTTTTGACATGACAATGGTGTGATGTTGGCAACTCTAGTCATTGGTGACTACCAACTTTAATTTAAAATTAAAATGACATTAGTTTTATGATATTTTTATTATGTACCAACTATTACAAATAAGATAATTCTAGTATCATTTATAGACACAAATGTTTTTTATATTTTCAAAATTATGAAATAAAAGTTGTTTTATTTAATAAAGAAAAAACATGTTATGGCATGGAATATTAAAATAATAGTCTACATGGATTAATATATGAAAACTAAATATTTTTAATAGATAAATTATCTTGTTTACAAGACTTATATAAAACATATCTATGAATTCACTATATCAGTCAAGAAAATGGGATGTTTCTGAATTTTTTTGTCAAGATAGTTATTTTGAATTTTTTTTTGAAAAAACCAGATGAAAGATGTCATGTTTCTTTATAGAAAAATAGAAAACAACCATTAAATGGACAATGTTAAAAGGCCACATAGCATTTAGGATTTATACAACCTAAGGATTTTGGACTATTTATTGTATAAGCTATATGTGGGTATTATTACTTCATATGTTTTACATATGACATGAGTATATATGGTTATGTATGCATAATTATGTACAAGTCCAATTCCGTTGATAAATTTAAATAATTTCACAAATAAGTATACAATATGTACGTATATATGATAAATATTATTCGATCAAATTGAGGTGAATAATATCTTAACCAAGAGTATATTGGCATTCTATGAGTGTTTGGGAATCAATCTTAACTCACTATAACTGAGACACTATTGTATAATGGTGCTAGTGAATGGACGAATCACACCTCTCTAGAAATGGTATGGATGATGACAATTCTAGAATATATTATTATATCCTTTGGAGATATGAATTTGAAAATTAAGAATATGAGTTAAATAGAGTACAGACTAAAAAATAAAATGGAATTATTGACGAGTTATGTAGTTGAAGGAATCCTTCCTTTTCTTTTACTCGTTTATGGGGAAGCGAGGTTTTTTTAAGGCCATATTAGGAAAAAAACTAGTAACCCTGGGTATAAATTATATCAATATAGTTTATCCTAATGAAACACATGGATACTATTTATAAAACTCCTCATACAATAAAGTAAATATCTCTAGACAAGCTATTATTCTTGATAGGGAGCACATCCTCAAAAATTATAGTAGGGGAAAGATTGACATCAATAAATTTGATTTTAAAGATATAGAAGAGTTTGTATAGAATCATATTCCATATGGCCATATATATGAAATAGCTCATGAAGCACACATACTGTATATGAGAACTATATAGGTAAGATAACTAGAGAGATGAAGTTCTCTAGTCATTGAATACGGTGACTCATTATTGGTTGAGAATAATGAATCCATATGATTCAAAATGGTAGTAGATATATCAAAAGATACAAGATGAAAAGAATAAAGGAATTATGAGATGGATTCTACATATAAGAACCAAGTTTGGGTTATGGCCAATGTTCTAATTGATGTAAGGCACATAAGATGAAAATGGGTATTCAAAAACAATCAACATGTAAGGTAATTTAAATACCTATAAGGAATGTATAGTGGATAATGGGATTAAAAAGAATCAAGGAATTGAATATTCCAAAAAAAAATCACCAACTTCCATCTTAAAATCCATCTGTAATCAACTTCCATTATTAGATTATAATAAAAATTAAATTTTGTAGATGAATGTCAAAAAATACTTTACATAATAGTAACTTTAAGAAAGTTGTCTATATAACCGAACCAAACTGTTTTTTTGCCCTAGGTGATGATAAAAGAATTTTCAATCTAGAGAGAACAATTTATGGATTGAATAAAGAATCCATGTCATGGAACATTATATTCAACTAATCTATTTAAAAAATTGGTTTCAATAAAAAGGATTGTGAGAGAAGTGTTTATGAGAGGTTTAGTGTGAATTTGGTCTTTATCCTAGTAGTATATATTGTTGAAATATTACTTATTTGAAAAGAAATTCCATTATTATATTCATTTAAGGTCTGGATAGGTAAGTGTTTATCCATGAAGTAAATATGTAAAAATAAATCTACTTTATGGGTAAATACCATTGATGATAGATCCAAGAGGCTAATTAGGCTATGTCAAAAATACATAAAATGACCAGATACTAAAGAGATTTTTTATAGAACAATCCAAGATAGTATTGGATCAAGTGTCACATGATATGAATTTTAATAATTAAATGTTTCCTCATAAAAAATAAGAGAATTGCATAATGAGTATGATTCCTTACAGTTCAGTGATATTATAAATCTTGTATAGTATGTTATGTAGTATACATGATGGTGTTAGTACATTGATCATGGAAGGAAGATAACAAGATAATCCTGATGAAAAACATTGGTTTACTATCTATGGATATCATTATGTGTCGAAGAAAAACTAAGGATATATTCCTAGTTTTTTGGAGTAAATTAAGAACTAGTCATCAAGGGTTATACTGATTCTAGTTTTCAAATATTTCATAATGATCATAAGTCATATCCAATCTTAATTATTAGTACCAACGGAGGATCAATGAGCTTTAATTGTTTAAAGTAGCCTATTTTTTATGAATGTATAATAGATTCTGAGTATATAGTGTCTTATTATATAGCCAAGGAATACATATGGATATAAAACATTTAATAAGAGATTGATGTGTTACATTTTAGTACATTACCTATCATATTGCATTCTGATAATATTTGAATAATGGTTCCTATAAAATATTCGAGGTCACACCAACTAGAAAATCTCATACATCAACTGTATCACATGTTAAGGGATTTTTCTAAGAGGTGAGAAGCCTTAGTAAGAAGGGTTCCCACATAATAAAATATACATGACCCCCTAAAAAATTTCCTATCGTAGAAGATGCATGAGTATCATTTGAGAGATAGTAGACTACATGTTTTTAGCAGTTGGAACTAGATTAAGTGGGAGTCTATTGAAGTTGGTTCTCAAGAAATATATTCCACGTAATTTTTGATAAAATGTATTCATCATTGTGAATATAAATAATCTAATTGTCACATCGTGAAATGTATCATGGGTAATGAAGTATATAATAATTTCCTAAAAGTTGTTTTCACTCTAAAACATTAATATAGTACCATACTATGGTTTGAATACAAAATTACCTTGGTAATATTATAAAATACTTGTTATATGTATGGATGAAATTATTTTAGGAACACTAATGATAAAATCTATGAGATGTGTAGACTCATAGGTCTTTTAGTCACCTTCTCGTGGTGTACACCCATGGAAATATCCAGTGTTGGACCTTATGAGAATGAGACCCACGAGTAAGATATCAATATTTATATGTACCATTGAATGTTCCTATAAATGGAAATATTTATTGATCCTCATAAATTAAAATTAATAATAATGGGTACTATTAGTCATTCACTTTTATTAATTGATGAAAACTGTGATGACATATGATTGTGGTGAGGAAGGATATATTGGGTGCATCATGAGTAATATTTCATTAATGAATAATATGAGAAAGGATTTATCCCATAAATTATATAATGGTAGTTGATTTCTCTAGACTGTTTACTAAAATTATATAGCTTATTAAATTCCAAGACCATGGTTTTCAATAAGTAGGCCCATTTTTGAAACCCGAATTAAATACACACTAAGCATATAGGTTGATGGTACTAGAATTAATCTTTCTTAATTATAGATATTTTGTTAAAATAGATTTTGTTTCATGTTAATAATTAATGTGTGGTTTTATGTTGTTGTGGAATTAACTACATTATGCATGGATGCATTGGCATGTTTCTATACACGAACATTGGACTTTGGGCAACATTACCTAATCCCACTGAAAGGATAGCGTAGAGGGTCACACAACAAGTGTATAGAAAATATTAGTTAAATAACAATATTATGAATAAGTCAAATAAATATTTTTTCTTTATGTGGTATAATAATTAATAATGTTTTCAGGAACACATATATTCTGTCACCAGTTCTCTGAGAGAATATTTTTTTTGAGAAAAATATTTTGTTAATATATTTTTTCTCTTTAGTGAATATATTATTCATTAATTTATTTGAGAAAAAATTATTAATATTTATTTATTAAAAAACATTATTTTAGGGACTTCTTAATATTTTGTAGTAATGGAAACCCGAATTTAATGGTCTGGTGAGAAATAATATTAATTTAATATTATTTGAAAAAATAATAATTATTTAAATTTGTGAGTTTAGGGCATGAAAAAAATGCTAATATTTTTTAATATAATTTAGACATTGTTTTTTTAGGGATTACATAAATAATAAGGGAACATATACAAATTTTTTTACCCTTGCAGCATATACCCCCGATTATTTGTTTTTTCTTAGGATAACGAATTCATTTTTTGTTGTGAAAAACGAGATCAATAGGGAATCATCTCAACCCTTAGACAGATTCATTTCCTAGAACAATCTCAATAGTGAAAATTAATCCTCATAAAAAACTACTCTCAAGTCAAGATATATCATGTTAAACACATACATGAGGCTATTCTAGAGGTTTTTGAAGGATAATGACACAAGTGTTAGGATCTACCATGCGATCACTGGGAGATTCCTTTGGTTCTGTTCATTGGTTCGTGGAATTATTTTGTGTCAATACTAGAGAGAATATATTATATTCCTATAAAACAATAATTATTTGATGTTGATACATTTTTAGATCCAACAATTAATAATGAATTCATTACAAAATAATTCATTAATTACTTAAAATAGTAATAAATAATATGTGAGTATCCCGTACTTAGGTTACAATATTGTTAGGTTGTCTATTATTTTATTCAATTATATTTATCAAAGTGTTTATTATTATGTATATATTTGATTAATCACCGATAATGAAAACAATATGAGTTGGGAATTCCCCATCCATCACTTCCTCTACAACCAGAACCTGAGGACATTAAATAATTTTTCATAGGGAATCAGAATTATCAACCCAATTATTTGATATCAAATTATTATTCAAAAATATCAAGTTGTTTTATTATATTTTCCCAAGTAGAATATGAAGATATATCATTTGAGAAAAAAATGTTATTATTCATTTTTATTTATTTAACTTTTTAATTGGATTTCACATCTCTTTTTAGACTTTATATTAATTACTGAAATAAGGATGTCGAATAGCATAACGTATTTAAACCAATTATACCATATCAATGAAATATTAAAAAAGAACATTGTATGAAGTTTACCTCCATTATATAGGTCATAATACATAGTCTTGAGATGAGTTTCCCATACTTATAAATGTTAAAATGGTGGATATATCACATTAAAATATATCATGAGTCATGTGTATGTTTTATATGACCATATAAATTTTCATTAGTATTTAACAATAAAAATCATGAAGAAAAAATTTATTTAAAGGGGGTAATTTAATACCTTTAAATTTAAATGTGCAATTACCACTTAAATAATTAAAATACATATTTCAAAACACACAACACCAAACTGAAATGAACAATGTTACTTTAAGACAAATTTAAAAGTAGTAAATGTACCATATATTATTTAGATGTTGAATATGTGGGTATAAATAGGTGTAACAACATTTTGAAATTTATATAAGAATGAATAAAAATAACTTTTCAATTAAAATAAAATTATTATATTCAATTTGTAACTATGTAAAAAATATGATCATTTTATGCTTAAAAATGTTATTTTATAATATTAGGTTTTTATTCATATATTTCAATATAGTATGTGGACCATGGAGGGGGGGTTGAATCAGTTGTACTATAATACAATTTTATTTATCCGAAAATTAATCTATATAACTTGTTATGTACATGATCCTTTTAATATTATACCTCTTCCTCAACCATATTCAATGATAAAAAAAATTTAAGGAATTGTTTTTACAAAGTTCGATACCAATGTGGGTACCTTGTCCTTACAGTGTAAACCCATATAAATTAAAGTTTATCCACTATATAATGATTGTGAATACAGATAATCCTACACTAATAAATCTCCTTATGTTTCATAATCTGAAATATTCCTAGTTCGTTCCAATTACTTGTTTTTTCTTATATTAACCTAGTGCATTATTAAAACATTGAAATCTTATCACAATAATTTTTTTTGAAAATCCACTATAAGATACCTCACCACCTAGAAATACAATATTCTATAATTCTCCATCTATTACACCTTTTTATATGGATCCTTAGTCTGGTATACATATATTTGGAACACCTATATCTAATAAACCTACATTTGATGCACCTATGTTTGTTTCACCTCTATTTTCTACGCCTAGGATTGATGAACCTATTTCAATAATGTTGTGTCTGGTAATACTCTTCTTTAACCAAGTAGATTAGTTCTCTTCAACACACACTTCATGCTCTCAAAAAATAATCAATTTATTTTTCCTCAAAACACTTATAAATAGTCATACGCAACTTTATATACTCATAATTTCTCAAAAACGTAAAGAGTAAGAATGGGATCTAAATTTGAATTTCCCACTCAACACAAATTTGGTTTTACTACCTTCAAATCCCCTGAGTAATTTAGAGTAAATATTATTTATAATAACGTCTTAAAATATTGGATTCAATTATATTCATTTTGTAATTAGTTATATTTTTTAATAAAACTATTTTCATCATGAATGTTTAGCCATTAAATTTTTTTCACAACATCATCATAATTTATCTCTTTACAATGATTTTTGAATATCCCCAACCCTCTATCTGGATCATATATATGTTTATACTTCTTTGTGTGTATCGAGATTTTCTAGAAACCTATATATGTTGGACTCATGTTTTTCCATTAATTAATCTTCATATTTATTTTTTTGATGATCATCATAATCCCCTTACATATCTCTTCAAATGTTTCCTCAATATTTTTTCTACCAGATGATGTTTTAAAAGTCTATCTAGTGGAAAAAAAATTATCAGTTTTTTAGTGAAAATATTGTTTCGCCACTCTTTGGTTTCTCCATATATTTATGGAACATGTTTCTTTAATCCTATTAAATCGGCCTAATAGACTTAAAATGTTTTTTAATTAAATCATATTATTTCCTCTAACATTTTTTCTTCTATTTGATGTTCTATCAAATTTTTTATCGATAACCTTCATATTTCTCCATCCTATAATGACATGTCAGATATTTCTATTTCATATCATACCACAATGATTAAACAAATGAAACAATATAATTTTATAAAACGAAATGGGTATACTACAACTCTAACATTTCATCAGGAACATTGGAATCACTTTCTCTATCTTGAAACGTTATGAATAAACCCACCTTGTACTATCTTTCCTCAATGTAATCATTATGTTAAATACATTTATGATAAAAAATTAATCATATGACTTAATAAAGAGTAACTTAGACTAATTTTCATATTAAATCAATTATTTCTCATAAAATAAAAAACATTCAAAAAATTACATTGAAAATAAATGAAATACATTACATCATAAAACCAAAGGATATATAATATATCCAATTTTATATTTTTGAAACAATATCAATAAGTATTGTCTCATTAATCATAAATCCAAAACCCTTATCATATAGAAGATTCATGATAGCACAATGTCATATAAGTTTTTTAAATGAATCTCTTTCCTTGTTGACAATAAATTTTGTTTTTGTGGTACTGATGTAACCCATCTCATCTTCAATAGTTTTACATTTTGAAACCATTACTCCCCATTTAAAATATGAAAATAACATTTGATGCATCAATATAAATTATAGAATTTTATATTATCTCCCTCTTTCTGAACAAAATCCAAATGAAAATTGGGAATCTCATGAACATTCTTATGTTATTATTAGAGGATAAACATACCATTTCAGCCTTAATTTCTATAATATTTTCTATATAACATCTTTTGTGAAAACCTAATAAATTTTATCTTTTATTGAAACATAATATATAATTGAACCTTCAATAGAAACATTATCCTTGATGAAATAATATTTAATATCAATGTTCCTAGATATAAAATGTTTCACCAGATTCTAGATAGATAAACTAAACAAGGATTTTCACAATAATTTTTAATTGATATTCATTATTCACACTCAAAAAATTCTATGTAAAATTTTATTAACAACAATTGACTAAATGCATTGGTATATTTAGATTTGATTGCACTAAATGTTACCATAAATATTTTCTAAATATCCTTAAAAAACAACTCTCAAAAAAGGTTTATGTTCATCTACGTTTTTATTTTAAATTATTATAATCACTAGCCTAATAAAAATACATGATGTTATGTATGTTCAAATTATTAATTTTATTATACAAGAAGATATAATTAAATGGTCCTTCAATATACCTCAAAATTTCCATTTATGTAATCATATGAGAATATTTATTCTTGATTTGATACCTAGAATGTAATGCCACTACATATAAAATACAGAGAAAATATATTTCAAGGTATTGTAGAATCTTAATGAACCTATCTAAATCATTCTCATTCACTCATTGGATATCGTTGTCTATACTTATCTTTATAAAAAAAATTAGTATATAAACATTATTTAAACATCCATCCCAAGAATATTTAATAATTATTTGTTATAAATTTATTTTGAAAGAAATATGTATCTCTAATTTTGTTGAATCTCTAGTCACAGAATAAAATATAATTCTTAGATCAATGAAATCTCAAAATTCATTTACATTTTTTATAAAACTCTTTGTAAGATTGATATCTGTTTCTTAAAATAAAATATTTTATAAAAGTACATAATAAAAATCTGGGTACCTATAATCCTCTTCTTAACATATAATTTTCCTTATAAATTTCCATTATAAGTGTTCTATTAGTGCATACAGTCCAAAACTTTTTAATTTCAGACCTGAGGGTCCTCTTTTAATCAATAGAACACTTTTTCATTTTAAACACCATGGATCAATCATTTTCAAAACATAACCCATTAGGTTTCTCAATGGAGACGTTTTATTTGATTTATCCACTCAAGAATTCTTGATTAATATAAATCTGATAAAATTTTTAATTTTGATGCGAAAAAAAAACAACAAACATTCTAATAGTTTCATGTATTGAAATAGTCAAAAACATGTCTTCAAAATCAACATGTTCTATATGTGAGTAACCCTTAAATAAAATAAAATATTTATTTCTTGAAATTTAACAATTTTTATTTTATTTATTTATGAACACCCATTTTGTTCATATGACATTATTTTCTTTGCGTGTAGGAACAAGATCCCAAGTGTTTTCCTTATTAATTTGGATCAAATATTCTTTCATTACATAGAACCATCATTACAGCCCTCATGGAAATCCAAAAGGAGAAGGAAGTTAAAGGGGCTACCATCAGTTTAATGTTGGATAGCGCTCCAGGACCCGTTGGGTTTCCGGGATCTATTTATGTTATGGTCGAGGCTTTTGTGAAGAAATAAGTGGTTCAGTATGTGTAGGACTTCTTCAAGGGGGGATCTCTACCAAGGGGAGTATGTGCCTCAAGACTGGTACTTATCCCTAAGTGTAAGGATACAAATAGCATTTCCCAGTACACACATATATGTAACATCAATTTCTATTAAGAAATTCTCTCTACCATCCTAGCCAGAAGGTTGAGAAATATCAACCCAAGGATTATCTATGCCGAGAACCGTTGGTTTGTAAAGGGAAGAAGCATCCAGGGGGTGATCAGAATTGTGAAGGAATTAGTTAGAGATATTAAAAAATGGATGGTGGGGTCTAATGTGATTATTCATGTCGACATGGACAAGGCCTATGACAGACTACAATGGGGTTTTATTCTATGGGTGATGAGGAAATTTGGATTTCAATGTTGGTTCTGTGACCTTTTCTTCAGGTGTTTATCATCCTCGTGGCACTCAGTCTCGCTCATGGGAAAGGTGTTTGGATTATTTAAAAATGTCATAGGGGTGCGGCAAGGAGACCCCATGTATCTATTCTTTTTCCTTTTAGCTCTAGATTCCCTTTCATCCAAATTGTACTGTAACCAAGAAGACTGAAAGATAAAACCATTTGTCGCCAAATTTGGGGAAATCTCAATCACTTATCTGTTGTTCCCAGATGATTTTCGTTATTTTCATGAATGGAAGGTGTATGTCACTTCAAAATATCATGAGTATCATGATGGAATATGAGGAGGAAAGTGGCCAACCATCAATCATCAGAAGAGAAAGGTTTATATTTCCAATAAATGCTCTAGGGGGGCGATGCAAGGCAATTCAAGATATCTTGGGAATACATCGGGTATTCCTACCAATGACCCACCTCGGAGATCCCATCTCATATGGAAGAATAGAAAAGGTCTTATTAGATGAAATTATAGCCCATATGACTAGAATGATATGTAATTGGAAGAATAAGTTCCTCTCATTTGGAGGTACAGTCACCCTCATCAACAGTGTACTCACATCTATCCACATGTATGTGATTTTGATCATCACTTCACTGAATGGCACTATAGCTAAGATTAAAAGAATTATCATGGATTTTTTTGGGTTTCTAAACATTTGGGCCACTGCCCCTGGGATTCATGGGGTCGTATGGCAAAGTCAGATGAAGAAGGAGGTTTGGGATTATGTAGTGTAGTTGAATCCGTGCAAGCTATGAAGGTAGGTCTGGCATGGGAAATGATTGAGGGGACCTCATTATGGGAACGGTTCAGGAAGAGTAGGTATGGGAAGAAATGAGAGGATTGGGAAAGGAATAGGATGGCCCTCTCTAAACATTCCAAATGCATTCTCTCACACCTTCTCGGTCATCAAGCTAAATCCTGATGGTTAATTGGGAGATGACATATCAATCTATAGAAGGTTAACTGGGATGGAAATATTATATATTTCTCGAGCTATCCCATTCTGAATATCACATTCAAGGACGCTAGCACCCATCATGGTCTAATGGTCACAGTTATCAATTCTGAACAGAATGAAATTTTCCAAAACATCTGTTTGATAGAAGAGCTGGACCGATGCTGCTTCACTAGATCGGCTTCTGGTAAATTCTCCGAAAGTGGTTTCTGAACATCCATCCATGTGTAGAGGGAGAGTGATGGTATGGCATCAAACCTCTTGTGCAATGGTATACCCATAAAATTTAATTTTCTACTCTAGATAATTCTTCATAGAGCCCTCTCGATGGATGAGAACAACAAGCGCGGAGGAGTGACCACGGTGTCCCACTACTATTGATGCACTAGCCCTCGAACGGAGTCAATAGAACACCTATTTGTGAACAGTTAATAGGAAAAGTACTTGTGTAATTACATGGGATACGGTCTAGACATTGAATGCAGTGGCGATAACTTTCATGATCTTTGTATAAGCTGGTTTCAGGTCTTTGGCTCACGAGACATTGAAAGGAGAATTCGTGCAACTATTGTGGTGGATACTTGTTGGAATATCTGGGAGGCAAGAAACAAATCCATAGAAGGTGTGAAGACTTCCAACAGAATGATGAAAGTGAGAACCCAGTCAATGCAGGCTGAGAAAGGAAAACTTCTTCGTATTTGCTGAGTTTTAGCATCCTTCAGAACGGTTCTCCCTAGATCGATTCCTAATACAAGAACAAGTTCAGACACCCAAGGAATGTGGGATTGGTTTTCATAACCCTACAAAACATTAAAGCTCAAGGTTGATGGTTCCTTAATTGATGGTAGGATGAGGGGGGGAAGACTGGTTAGGAATTCTAACGGCTCAGTAATCTTTGGCATCAGTGCCTTCTATGGGCCAGGCTCGTCCTTGGGTGCGGAAGTTAGGGCCTTGCACACAGGTCTCTCATGGTGCAATTGCATCAACATCAAGGTGGAGAGTATCGAATCAAACTCTTCTATGTCCATCCTCTTCCTACAAGGTAGGGAAGAACATCCGTGGAATCTCGTCTATATGTTGAGGATTTGTAGGAACATTATCATTCAAGGATGTTCTGTAAAGAATATTTGGCGTGAAGGATATTTTGAAGCGGATAAGCTATCCCGTGAAGGTAGAGATGATGAGGACATCATTATCTACAACCAGATAGGTTATTTTCCCAAGATCTTCAACCAGGTTATTCTCGAAGACACACTTGTCCTTCACCATGTTAGGCCATCGTGATTGTGTTTCTTCGGTGGTGACTTGTTGTTCTGATTCAATAAAAATTTAATTTTCTGTCAGTCATAAATATGGACATTTAATTTTTATTAACTAAGTGCTCCAAAAGAGCATTAAAATATATAACTATAGGCTAGTCCACACACCACATCTCAAAGGGAGTCATATTTTATTTTGATCAAAGAAAAAATTAATTTTGAACATTCATAAGAAACATTGATTCATTATATTCAGTGGGAAAATCATTTCCTATAATAAAAAAGACATATATATCATTATTTCCCCACCTCTATTTTTTGAGGAGTGTGGGGTTCAATATATAGATGTTTGATTCCATGATTATTCATGTAGGTCTTGAATGATTTATGTTTTCACTCATATGAATTGTCCATTCTTCACATCAATATATATATATATTCCCAACTCTTTCTAAACATGCCTTATGAAAATTTTGAATAAGTCTGTAGCCTCTAACTTATGTTTCATGAACATAAAACTAGTCATTCAATAAAAAACATCAATGAAATTAATAAATTAGAAATAACCCTTTGTTTACTGGAGTCTCCTTGGTACACATAGATCATAATGTTTAAAATCAAGAGTTCTGGTGTAAATTATATCATTTGTTTCTATTAAATTAACCATAAATTATTTCTAGAAATTTTTTAAAATAACATGACATTTCGTATTTAGTTGTTGTAAATATCATACTAAATCATCTGTTGAAATTGATCTCATACATTTCCAGTAATGATTCATAAATATTAAATGAAATAGACTATTTTCATCCTTAACATTAAAAAAAACATTTCTTCAATATAAATTCTATAATCTATTATCCCGGGGTTTTTTCCTTAGTGAAATATTTCCATATTTTAATCATTGGAATGATCATGAATATTTTCTGAAGATAACTAATTTACGATCATCACATCTTTTTTGAACATTCAATAAGTGGTGTTAATGTATGTTAAAACTCCCCTACCTTTGACATTATATTCTATGATTCAATATTATACCTATAAATAAATATAATTTTCAAGTATCTATTATTTAGAAATGTGACTACTACTCCCTCAAATTCTTCAAGTATTTTTAATATTTTCATACCACATATCATATATAAGAAAAAACGATATCAAAATTCCATGATTTATTTGTTTTCCTTCTTTTAGTTAAATTTCCACAATAAGTTATTTTTATTCAATCGAACCTTTCTCAATTTAATTTTAATTTCCAGTAAAAGTTATTTTCATTGGATTTGTTTTGATACAATATTTATTACAGTGGCTTGGTTGTCAATACATTTAAAAAAAATCCAAATATTAAATACATTTATTCCACTATAGCTTTTTTTATAAAATTTGATGATTTTGATACCTTTCATCCATTACCCTTAAAAATTTACCTCCCTTTCTTAAAATATTTCATCCCATTAGTAATTTCCAATTCTCAGGGAGAGACATGTTGTGCCAAAATTTTAATTCTTTTCCTATATCAAATAAAAACAAAAAAACTAAAATATGCATTGATATTCTAATGAAGTGTGGTTATTTACCGAGGATAACATTATTAGTATTCAAAATACTTTAAAACATTTGAATTCACATTTCATGGGGAATCATTATTATGGAATATATTTTTTTTCTCTATGTGAAGTGAAATATATATCATATCCATTATCAATAAAAGATCCTCCATTTTTTATTCTCAATCCTTTTTATTTAGTATAATTAAATGATATTTTATGTTTTCAGGGGGTAAATTTCCCATGATATTTTTGAATAGTTATTTTACAAACATGATATGTTTTATACTTCACCTATGAATCATTATTTACTTTATCATTAATTTTCTTCAAGTTATTTTCTACTCAAGATATATTGATTGTGTTTTACACAACTCTTATTCCTTATTATTAATTTTGTCATCATGATCATTAACCATTCACATTGTTCCTCAATATTCCAATTAGGGTCTTGAAATCCATTTATGTATAGACATTCTTTTTTGATAAATTTTTCTTTTCCATCATTATTATTTTTTAGTACATTATCAAAAAAACATACAACTTTTTTTGAGTTTTTTTAGACAGAAATAATTTTTTGATCTTATAAAATGTTTCATATATGTTTTCTTACCATATTTTATTATCAATATATAATGTATATTACATTATTTTAATGTGGGTCATGAAGGTTATAAATTTATATGGAAATACACCTTTTAATGAACTCTTATGAGTAGATTCATACTATTCCCTTTTACTCAACCTTCTTATTTCTTCCTTCCTATGAAATTTTCTTATGTCTGGTGGATGGTTTAATTCCCTTAGAAATTTTACCATACTTCTGTAAATGAGATATTTATTTTTAATCATCATTTTCATAATCTTTATCATTCTTATTTTGATTTTTTTATTAATAAAATACTAATTACCCTGATTCCAAAATGTGATTATATTTTATCATTGCACATGACTTTATTAATTATTTAATTCATAGAGATAATGGACATAATAATCATATTTTCTTCTTCATTTTCTTCTAATTCACTCTATCCCATTTCCTTATGTTATTGTTCTCATATTTTCAGCTTCCCCGTAAAAGTAATAGATATATCCTCTTGAAATTCGTTTTCAATGTTGATGAATTCCTCATTTAATACAAAACGATCATGATATGTAATTTTTTAAGGGATAAATTAACTCTTATCTATAGTGTATCGACATTAGGATCAATCATAAATGAAAAGTTCCTCAAAAACCTTAATAGTTGAATCTCCCATGATATCTATGAATCCTTTGATGGTTCTGACAATTTTATTGACTAGAATGATGTAATAATTAAAATCATCTCCATACACCATCCTAGTATTTTCTATATTTCTTCTTTGGATTTGTTTCATTACTTCCATTACAATTACATTCACCTCAAAAATGATTTCTAGTTTTTCCTAGGTTTCGTTCATGGTATTAATGTCCATCACCATCATAAAATCAATTTTAGAAAACTAAATTAAATTTTTTCTTTATTATTCACCATAATCTTTTATATTCTGTTTGTTAAAAAAATAAATATTTATATCATTATCTATGTTTGGAAGACCTAGAATATCTATATTAATCCCCTATAATCAAAGATATAACAGATATGTTTTCATTATATTTCTTCTATACATGATATTTTCTGACATCTAAGATAGAAATACATCTTCTATTTACTATATTGAGATTATCTATGTAAATGATATATGTATCTGACATAGGGAACCACATATCATACCAATTGAAGTTATATGTTGTATGTGGACCACTAGGGGAGGCTATATTAGTAGTTTTCTTTTATAATTTCCATTTGGATGAAATTAAACTATATAACTTGTTACGTTTTTTTTATCATCTCATATTTATACATATTTCTTACCCATGGTCATTAATAATAAAACAATATAGGAACCCTTGTTTATATAGTGTTTGATTCCAATGTAGGAGATCATATTTCCTATGTGAACTCTTGATGGTCAAATAAATATGAACTATATAATGAAAGTGGATAAATAAGATCCAAATAATGTCAATCTCTTTTTATCCTAATAGAAAATGTAAATGGTTCCCACATGTTACATTTTTCTTCTTATTTCTCTAATCTAACGCAACATCAAAACATTAAAATATGCTCATAGTAAATTTTTTCTGAAAATTATCTGTTTGGTACCTCACTATTTGAAAATTATGTATCTTGTATATATTAATCAATTTTATATCTATCTAGTATTCATTATCTTTTAGAACACTCTTTCACACCTATTTTTGATTCATTTATGTCCAAATCACCTATTTCTACTGCACCTCTATCTAACACACCAATTTCTAGTGAACCTTGGATTGGTGCATTGTGATGGGAACTCTTCTTCAACAACCAAGTAGATTCTTGATAATAAAACCATGGTGTTCTTTCTAAAAAAACATCCACAATTTCAATCAACTCAAAAAAAACAATAACCCTTTGATCATTTATATACTAATATATACTCTAAATATTATTGAAGAAACATGGGATTCAAATATGAATATCTCACTCAAATTATATTTTATTTTTCACCTTTAAAATACATGAGTAAATGAGATTTAACATTCTTCATAAGAATATACTCAAATATCAGCATCAATAATACTTATTTCATACATAAATATATTATATAATCATGATCATTTCATCATGAATTATGAGTTATTAACCATACATCTTAGCATCATCACAATGTGTTTCTATAAATGTTTTTATAAAGATCTTCAACCCTCCTTCAAGAACTTCTTTTTAAGTTACTAAAGCACCCAAATCCACTCTATTATAAAACCTCTATATCATGGAATTAAGATTGTAAATCTATTATTCATTATATTTCTCAATTTTTTGATCATCCTATTTCTATATATTATGATCTATAAAAATTTCATCCATAAGGTTTTTGTCTGTAAGATGATCTTGTAAAAGGATATCTAATGGGATAAAAAAGTGAAATTTTTCAGTGTAATTTTTTATAGTGATTTGAACATTTCAAATTTTGTTTCATATATACGTTTCCTCAATTCAAAATTCTTTTTCTAGTGTACATAAAATGGTTTTTTATTTAAACTGTTATAATTTCACATGTCTGGTTTTCATTTTTTTGAGGATCTATAATATTCTTTGACATAAAAAAATCATATTTATCTATTTATTAAGGACTCAACTAATAATTCTTCATATGATAATAGAAAAAATATTCATAAAAAACAACTTAATCACTTCATAACTCTATCTTTATACAACCACAACTCTAGATTTTAAACACGATCATTGGATGCACATTTTGGTGCTAAAACCTCGTGACTAAAGTCATCTTGAACCTTGATAACCCTTAGAAAACATAATGTTGCAGAATATGAGGATCATAATTGAATATTATGAAATTTTAAATATTAAAACAATATTATTTTAATAATGTATAAAATCTTTTTCCTAAAACAAAAATACATTCATTGAATGGTTTTTGAAAAATGGTGCAAAAACATTATAAAAATCTATCCAAAGGATCTAAAAAACTATGAATTTTTATTTAAAAAAGATAAATATATCATGGATACATTTTTGAAAAAAAAAATATGTGAATAGTTATTAAACACTAATTCTCATTCAAATAAATTAATTATAATAATAATTAATGATTTTAAAATATATTTTCCTATAAACATTTTTTAGTATGTTTTATGAATATGTTTAAAAGTTAAATTCCTTAATTTTATAATCTAAATTTTTTAAAATGTAATTAACTTTTTAGTTCATCATAAATATATTATATTATGATTAATTTTTATTATTTTTATAAAATAATTTATTTTTAGGTGAATAATCAAAAATACAATTTATTACTATATCATATCTTTTATGAGATTATCATAAAATGAATATGAGTTTCAGACATACAAACCATATAAAATGTATATAAATTTATTTAGTTTCTAAAATAATTCATTTTATGATACAATGTTTTATTTAGAAATCCCACGTTTAACTTTTGTAAAAATATGTAATATTTATTTAAATAAAAACTATTTTTTGCATGTTTCTTTTAATTATGTATCCACAAAGTAGATTTCTGTTTTTTATTTCTTAAAAATGCTCATAACTCATCCTTGGTAAAAAAAAAAAAAATTTAATTTGATGTATATAAAAAATTATTGTAATTGTTTCCTTGGTATAATTTTGAAGCTTAAAAATAAACGTTCCAAAAAAGTGATTTCTATGCTTAATGTACACTATTATTAAAATTAGTTTTTATCTTACTCAAAATTTGTATTTGTAATTTTTTTCCATATTCAAAACCATATTTTTTAAATTATTTAATATCAGTATTTTTAGTTTTTGGTCAAAAAATTAGTTACTGAGGTTTAAAATGTAGTTACCACGATAAAGGAAATGTATGGTTAAATGAGTATAACCAAGTGTAAAAGAGATCATATATGTTAAAAACATATGTATAATGTATTATTTTATGTATGGGTAGGCCAATAATTTTATCTTATCAATTAGTTTAAACATTTAATTCCACTTTCCAGTTGAAACATTTGATCCCATAATGTTTAGAGGTTTTATTTACAGAACTATCATTCCCATTACTTAAAAAATTGATCTTCAAACGCCCCATAAAATAAAATATAAAATATAAATCTATTACTTAAAATATGACCACTTTACTTCTACTATTTTTATATTCAACTTTTTTATGCCACTGTTTGTAGGAACCCAACCTAGATCTCCAATTTCTAATATGTACTTCACGAGAAAGTTAATTTTCTCAAAATAAGTACTATAATATTTTTTACTTCAATATATTTATCCGAAAAATATATATTAAACATTAAATCATGATGAAATAATAATTATTCATAAATGGTTATTTTTTTCTTTTTATGCAATAAAAATATACACCTTCCTATTTTTCCTTTATAAAAAAATGCAAATCGTTCGTGCATACATATGGATGACCACATTCACAAAGAAACATGTTTCATTTTCCTACACTTATTCAAATAATTGGTTCAAGAAGGATATTTAATGAAATAGTATTTTATTTTTAAAATAATTAATATTCTAAAAAATAAATCAATTTAGACCATCCTTCCATTCTATGGGAAATAAAAACAACATCCATTCATGTGTGAGGACCACCACCTCTTTGACTGATGTGTTCTAATTTTCATCATATCCTTACACAATTAGTCATAAAAAATATTTTGTTAATACTTATGATATGAGTTATTTATATATATTATTAACACAAATATCAGATTATTAAACAAAAATTTATGATCATTATTCAATATAATATTGTTATCGATAGATTTTTTTTAAATAACTATGTTTGAAGGCTCATTCTGTTGAAACATTACCAAAGATCACAAAATATTTTTGAGAATAATAATTAATTTAATACATGAATTATAAAAATTTTATAATATTTTTATTGTTATCTTTGAATATAATAATATGATTTAACGACTGTATTACATAATATGTTAGAAATAATCAAAATTACAACATCTAATAATAGATATAAATGATAAATAACAAAAAAAATATAATTAATGATTATAAAAAAAGAGTAGAAAGGGTTTTAGATATGAATTAGTTTCTAAAATGAGTTATTAAAATGATTATGTTTATTATACATGAGGTTAAAGTGCATTCTTGGAACTTGATAATTTATGTAAGGGGTTTTCATAAATAAATTCCCATTATTTTAGTTATAACGATTATTATAGAACCCCATTCTTATAAGTTGAATTATTTTATCGTATGATAGTGTAAAATTTTATTCTAACAATAATTTATGTTTATAAAAAATTAATTCTCATGAAATAGTTTATAAAGTAGTGTTTCTACAATGATTATGATATTTGTAGGGGATTCCATCTATTGATTGAGGCATATATTCATATCATGAACCTAATAATCCTTTATATAGTGTAACTAACTCCCAGTTTTTTTATTTTGATATTATTATTGATCATTTCAGGGTACTTAAAACTTATTTTCCTGAATCCCTCCAGCAAATATTTTTTATCAAATTGTTACTAAATCCATAAATATTTCTACATAAATTCAAATTCATTGATTTATGATCATTCATCTTGAACATTATTCCAATAAGTTTGGTATAATATACCATATGATTTATTAACATGATGATTTCTATTTAATTTATATGGATTTAAATTTCATTCACATGAAATCCTTTTTTATGGATAGAAATGTCAACCATTTCCCTTTTATGGTTTTCATTAATCATAATTGTAACATGATTAAGAATAATAATCATAATCTATAATTTATATTTATCCTCTATATACATTTTTTTGTAGTTTAAAAAATATTTATATGTACTATTTTTGAAATATTAATATTAATTATATCTTGTGTACTTCTTATTTGGTTTTTAGTCATTTTAGAAACAAGTTGTGTCATATTTTTCATGATGTAGGTTTCATATAAGTATTTTCAAAATATAATAAATTATTTTCTATTCAGATTCATTATTCTATCTTCCTCTCTACATTTAATGTGGAAATCCATTATGTAATTTTCAAGGCTCTCTTATGGGTGTTCGATCATTAATTTTTTTAAATTTTTTTCCATGCATCCCTTTTTGAAATGAATTTACAATTTGATAAAAAATGTTCTACAAAAACACATTTATAATTTTGATTCCATTTTCCAATAAATGTTATAAAAAATTGTATCCATGGGTTTTATATTGGATGTATAATATTTAAAACCACTCATTATATTTTCTTAAAGAATAATCTCATTGTATTAACTAATAATATTTTTGAAACCATATTATGTGATAAGATTTGAATTTTTATTCATAAGAAGGTGTTGTTCAACTATTTAAAAATCCCCAATTTGTATATGTTACACATATGTTATGCCTTAATAATAAAATACAACTTATTTCTGTGGATGCCTTATGATATTTTAATTTAATATATTAATTTGATAATTTATTTATATATCATATGTTCATTATTTAAATGTATATGTTAATTTATACCTAAGTAATTATGGTCATGTATTCTATGGTTATTCATTTATATAAAATAGAAATTTTGTTAGACACAATGAGTTCTCTGTAGGGATCCAAATTATACATACCTTTAATGGATCTATAGGTATCATGAGACAAACTAGTTTGGGTATTTCATAAAATCCTTATCGATTTATTTATGATGTATGGAAATGAGAACTTGATGGTATGTTTATATTGTTTTAGGAATGGGACATTTATGGTATGATATATGATTTATATAGGTATGGAATCCATAATTATGAAATAAATTATAGTTATCCACACTATTGTTTATATAATTATTAATGGATATTGTCCAAACTCATGTGATTTTTTATATAGAATTGTTTTTTATCATTTATTTTTTCCATATCCATCATGCCTTGTTAATATTTTGATATCCTTCAATTTATGTTTTCCATCAATGAGTTTTTGATCTCACCCTTCATATATTTCCATTTATCGAGGTTATGAAGAATAGTGATAGATATGATACATCTACATCAGTATCATGTATTTATAATTTTGTAGGAGTTGTTTATGACTTACTATATAATAATTAATTCCAAGTATTTTGTGAAAAATGTTCATTATATGAGAAATATAAGGGATTTTTTTGATGAAATTTATTTTTTAATTCTTTATAACTCTAAACGAAAAATTTCATTGGTGTTTAAGAGTATAAAAATTAATTTATTATAGTAGAAAAATAAATAGTTTTGGTTGGGTAGTTTCAGTTGGTTTCAAAGATAATATGTTATGTATGTGTCCATTGATAATGTATTCCAAGAGATTAGGTATGTGGTGTCACATTTGGGTTTTGGTGTTGTGAGAATTGTGAGGTGTAGTGTTTAATTAATGTAAATTGATGTAATTTTTATTGTTTCATCTATTTATGCATCAAATTTTGTGTTTAATAAATGTATTTGTAAATAGGAGTAATAGTATAGAGTGCATTAATTTGTTTCATATTAGGGATTAATAACAAAATTTAAGTTTAGTTTAGTTAGTTTTGTGGATTAAAACTTGAGAAAATTATTGAAATATATTGAGATAATCCTTAATTTAGGAAAACATTTTAATGTTTTGGTAATATATTGAGAGTCGGGTGTTCTAGTAATGACATCCCTTTGGTGATATAACCTAGTGGTCCTATCATCTGCCATATATTTAATAAGGGGGTAATAACCTTGAAAAATTATATTAGGTGTAATGAACAAGGATTCAATCAATGAAATTTTTCTTCTTATAATTAATTTATATAGTATAAATCACATAAAATCACATATAGAACACAATTAAAACATTATAAATGAATAATGAATGAAATAAGATGTATATCTAGAAGCTAAGAAACATATACCAATGAAATATTAACTTGGACTTAGGAATAGAAATATGACCCTTAAGAACAATAAATCAACCAAATGAATAGTAACCTCACCCATTTTTTTGTGAAAAAAATTTATGAATCTTATAAATTAAAGAATGTTATATTTATATCATATTTTAAGTAAGGTAATATTTTAAAAAAGTAATAATTAAGTGCTGGTATTTTTTTAACTCATAATGATTTAATTTTAATTTTGTAATTAAGAAAATTATTTATAAGAAAACTTATTTTAATTAAATTTATTCATATATTAATTGCATTTTTTCTTATGAATTTAGGATAATTTTTTGAGGCCATAGTTAATTTTATAAAGTGTTATAAAATCGGTTATAGATTTAAAATCTATATTTTGTGAGAAAATGATGATTTAAATTAAAAATTATATTTCTCTTATTTATAAATTTCTTAAATGGAGTTAAAATTTTAACTCTAAACATGAAAGAATGGTTAGGGTGATTTTTTGGGTTTTTTCTAAAATACATAAATTTTTGGTGAATAGTAGAATACCACAACTTATGATAACTGATAAATACATGATTTATTGAGACATTGGAGATGTTTGGATGATGTAAGAACCCTTGTCTTGAACACACTTACACATTTTACTCCATTTATTCATATAAATCAATACTATTTCTTGTATTGAAAAAAATAATAAGACTAGAATGTTTTTTGTTTATTAAAAAAGGGTTGTAAGAACCACCAGAATTCAAAGAAAGTCTCAAAGGGGACAAAAATACTGAAGGCTAAGTGCATCCCCCTAGAAAAAGCATTTATATTTCAATGGGAGAGATCCCAAACTGTCAATGATGAGAAGTGTGTAATTTGGATTCCCAGTGAAGGAATGAGCATCAGTTGAAAAAAAGGATCCTCTCCAAATATGCCTCACCAACTTGACACCATTAATATCCGACAAGAAACTTATAGAGAGTTATGGCAACGACCAAAGAGTATTGCATTTACCCCAATGAAATATAACCAAAACATCACACCTCAACTCCATTTCCATCACTTGGAGGCCATACCATTTAAACAACTTGAGGCTAGAATGAAGCACCTTGACTTCCGCACCCAACGAACAGCCTGGACCAAAAAAAACAATAAACCCAAACCAAACAGAACCCACCATGTCTCTACGAAGCCCCCCACCTCACATATTTACATTAAATAATGATAAATCAATATTGATATTAAGTCTAATTAGAGGAGGCAACCACAAAAATCATCATCCCTTAGACCTATCAACCATGCAAGGCCTATTCAGCAACCTAGAGTGGTAGATTATATTTTCCCCCCGTTTAGAAGGGATCCCAATTCCACCAACAATGACAACAATCTCATCTGGATAAATATTAGAGAGAGACTATGACCCATTCTATCATCGTTGTGGGATTCCCAATGAATCCAAAAAATAGAAGTGAAATTGGTGCTCTGTATCAGGAGCTCCATGACATTCGTATCTGATACATACTCCAATGAAGTGGTGAAAATAATCATGGAAAATATCCCCTCTCAAAAGAAAATATTTTTCCAGAAGGGGGAACAAATGGAATAATCCCATTCACTCTAGAAGAATAAGATCATTGTAGATTCAGTATATAGAGTAGCACAACAAAATAAATATGAGGATAAGGGATTTCCCCATCTTTGGACACTCTCATCGGTTGAAATTGCCTTGTTCATTAAGCACCAAATAAGGAAATTCATATTTGTGGGGAACTCCTTATGCCATAATGAACCTACCCACAAATCATGCTCTACCCTTTCATGATGATTCTTTATGTACTCACGAGTATTGAATACACCCAAACATGAACCAGTGAAACAACTTATATCAGCCTCATCATTTAAGAGAATATTTTTGAACACCTCCCACTGCTCTTGGGAGAGAATTAGCTTTACCAGTTCTGGGAAGTCACTCACTTCCTAGAAGTAACTGCATGGGTTTAGCTAAAAAAGTTAGAACATCCTCTCCCCTACCAAGTTTACATTCCAGAAGTTGATATCACCTTCCCCCACAATCCACAATAAAATAATGAGAAATCACCCCTCTCCTTCACTATAAATACCATCACTCACCACCACTCCTTTACACATTTATATGCCTTAAATCATTTCAAATTTCTTCCCAATACTCTCCCTAAGACTCTACATTAGATCCATCGTATCTTCTTCATAATATAAGTCCAACTACAATCCTCTTAAGGAAGATATCATGGAGTATTCAAGTGGTAAAATCCTCTTCCTTTTCTTTTGAATTGATTTTGTTGTTCTTTTATTTTATTATTATCACTTAAAATACTCTATCCAAATAAGAATTCTGACTACAATATCATCTATACACTATAATTATATCATGTTAATGGAATATCTTTTCTTTAAATCCATTATCTATCTATTTTATTTTAATAATGAAATCACCGTCTTAGATGTGTTGATTTACAACATTCCTAGATGACGCAATATTGTTCATTAATTTATTCTTGAAGGATCGTAATGAAACCATTATTATGGTTAAATTAGAAAATAATATATGTATTAAAAGATATTTAATGTTCTATAACCAGTATATACATGTAATACTAAATTTTACTACAAAACCAGTTTGTATCGATCGAAAAACCTCCAAAATAATATAAATGATTATCACTAATGTATTATCTAATGAATCAATGTCATACAATAAAAAAGTTATTATTATAACCATTTAAAATTATATATTTTCATTAGTATCATATAAATTCAATTCTGGATTATTTTTTCAATTCCATATAAACATTCATACTCATATACAAGTATACTAATCATGAAAACCAAGGAATCAAATGATCCCAAGCAATAAAATTTTGTCTCATAACTCGTTAAAATGTCTATGAATGAACATAATATAATTATAAAAACTAAATAAAATGTAAAAATATTTTAAATTAAATAATAAATATATTTAGTTTAATTATAGAGTACATTATGGTGAAGTGAAGAACACATTTGGACATAAGGTATGGGTTTTCTTCCTGAACATCCATTTTCATTTCAGTTACTCTATATCTCTCCTTACCCCAATATAATTATTATTAATTTTTGTTTATTTCCTATATATTATGTATGTATTCTCCATAAAAATATATCCAGCTGATTTCACCATTATTAATTTTTGTTTATTTCTTCTTTGGGGACCAATCATACATCGCCTGAGCGACATCTGATCATGACGTTGCCATTGTCATGGTGGTCTCTCAACTATCTCCCTATGCTAATCTATACATTGGGTTGAGAATTAACACACCATATGACATCACCCATCATAGGTAAAACACTCCCCCTCACCAAGATTCCATGTAACCCTCCATTACCTCTAACCAAATTCCTTATTATGATCACGGAAAGGTATCTAATGCTAAGATCCTGGTGCTCTATTTCTTCTAGCTGATGCAGAAAACTTAGATTTGTGGCACCCACTTCTAGATCCATCTCGATGGCATACCTCTGATTGAAATATGTATGTCTCTAGTGTTCACTCCAACACCACAGTATAGGTGGGATGCATAAGGGCATCACACTATCAAAAATATCTCTTTAGAGTTCATGTTCAAAAAATCATGCTCGAAATTATCCACCCCGGATCATGTCAAGAATGTACCATGTGAGATCTGTGAACACCGCTGTATAATTATCCACCAATATCCATCACTAATGTAGATTCAGAAACTTCTGGATCTCAAATGTGTGATATAATGAGCGTTGTTAAACTTTTTGAAACATTTGATGGAATTCAAGAAAAAATAGTTTCAACTCATAATGAATCTGGGTAACAAGGCTCCACAGGTTCCCACCATCTTTGTAGAAAGGGATAGATTCTAGTGAAACCACATGAATTTTCATGGTCTAAAAAATTCTGAAGATATGGACCACCAAATCTAGGAAATCCTCTTCTATATGAGGAATGTGATCTTCGTGGAAAATCAGCGGTCTTTGACATTGGATATCAAATAGCGCAACAAATCTTTTCACTTCCTCAGTGTTATATAATAGAATTATCTACAATTTGATAGTTGTAGGTGCTTCTACCTACCCAGCTTGAGGAAAGGTATCCCAAAGTGAACCGTGATCTGGTTTCACTTCACTTATTGGGTCATCACCTCAAACAAAAGCATGTATCCTGTCTGTCTGTCATCACAGATATGTGATGAATGTCTTTAAGGAGTACTACATTCTGATGAGAATATATATATATATATATAATCTATGGATAGATTTCTCAAGAAGGAAAATCAGACAATAAATCATATATGATGCACATACCATTTAACTCTACAAAAAATGGCTCATCATGTCGAATCTTGATGAAGGTATTCAATGTCATGGTTAATGTATTAGTTGGTTATTGTGCCACCACTAGATTCCCTAGTCTACGAGACACACTTGAGAAAACTAAAAATTGTTTCCCAAAAACCAACCAAATTATATTAAGGAGATAAATATGAAAAATATACCATGGAATGAACATGTTGTAATACCAATATGTCACAACATGACCCAAGATGATGCTCTTGAAGCAACTACCCAAAGCCTGCATCTATAGGTCCAAGATAGTGGAAAGTGTTAAAGGAGTAACTAACTTGGAAGGGCCTTTTCCTAAGAAACTATGCGGGCATACACTTCCATCTCAATTAAAATGTGCATAAGGAAAGAATAAAATATGAAATAGTTCTGTAAAGTAAATCAAATAATCATGAACCACTACACAGTACAAAAAAATTATAGTGTAAACATGATATCAATAAAAAAATACCTTCCTAACTAGAAATGTATCCCAACCTGAAATAAAACTAGAAAAAAAATATTGCTAAGATATCCCATGTCGTGAATCCTAAACTATGACTGTCATATACAATCAAAGAATGCAGTATCCCTAACTTCATCTATATTCATGGTCAACCTGTCTATCATCTGTATAAGACATGACACATGTGTTAAAAGACCCTGAACGGGTAATTATGAACATACGGTTGACCCCACTTAGTGGAAAAAACTATGAAGAGAACCCCAGATATTTCAAATCCCAAAATAAGATTCGAAGAGTTCAAAATAAATTCAAAATACTCCAAAAGAGCATCACAACATAACTACGCAACAAACTAGCTTCACAGGCCTACATGGCAGAGTTACCTGGTATAGCTACGTGACAGACCTACACGGTAGAGCTCTGCACCAGAATAATCTCTATGCACCAACACAGAGTACCTGTGTGGCGGAGCTACAAGAGGAACATCTCTTTGACTAAGCCCATCTATTCATGTAAATAGAGCCCTTTGTATCCCCATTTAAAGACTAAAAAAAGATGAAAGACTCTCTGAAGCCCCCATTATGTATCTCTTTCACGTAGATCCCCCAAATTGTATTAGGTGGCTCTGTAAACCTCAAGAGAAGAGATGGTTATATGGGATAATCATGTTTGGAAAGTATTTTTACAAATTTTACATAGGTTTGGTTCCCCTATGTAAAGCACATTCTTCAGTCATCAGTCATACCTGTGCGTCAGACCTGCAAACCATACCTGCGTGGTATACTTACGTAGTATATCAACGCGGGGTAGCTATGCAGCATACTTGTGTGAGGGACCTACGTGACCTACTCAAGTACCCATTTTAAAATCCATTTATGGCAGGGCATCTCTTTCCTTGGTTCCCTTATCTGAAAGGGACTATGTGGAAGCCTCCACCAAAACATCATGACTTATCAATCCTTAATGAAAGTTACATTAGCATGTCTTCTATTTGGTCTTCTATTTCCGCAGTCAGAGGTTCCCACATTTGTTTCACAATGGGGATATGATTAATGGGTTTTTTTGGATTTTTATATCCTTAGTCACGTGTACCATTATACTAATAATAGTGTTGGGATGTTCTTGGTTTGGAGGAGGGTTGGGTTTTGACCTTTCCCTTCTCAAAGAGATGACCCGAAACCTCAGGTCTCTTGTAGTGGAAGGTACTTTTCACACATAATTTTCCAGGTAAGCATAGGAGAAGTCCCCCTTACATATAATGATCAATTGAAGGGAATCCATCCTGGTACAATCCCCTCACCTTCATCCCTTCCTCCTTACATTGGACCACTATCCAAAGTAAATAGAATAGAGGGAAGGCTCGTCGCCTCGCCCTCTTCCATGGTTGATGCATCCTCTTCCATCAGTGCAGGAGGAAATGTGTGGTGTTTAATTGTTAAATCATTCACATCCTCTTGTTTCTCACACTGAGTATTTATTACATGGGCTTAGAGATGTGTGATAATTACAACATGTGCACAAACACTCATTGGATGGAACTACAAGAAATCTGATTCCTCTTCAAACCATGATATGTAGGAATCCCTTTCATGGCTTGAGCTCACAAGATATCCTCCTCAAGAATCCAATACTAATTCCATTAATCTGGGAATCCTCCTTAATAACAATCCCCAAATTGAACCCCAGATCATTAAGGCATCCTTTTTAGGAAGTAAAGCCCAAACTTATTTACCTCAATGGACCATACTCTCCAATGAGAATTATCGAACTATGTGGGATTTGATTATCATCCATATGAAGTACATAAGAATCCTATTTGAGGTTCAAAACCCAACACTTCAAATCAACCCTGTTCTCCTTGGGCCATATTCCCAACAGTGTCTGATCTAACTTAGAAACACATATCATTTCCATGTTCCTTGGGCTACTTCAGCATAAGTCCCACACTATGTTTTGACTAAGCGACATCCGCTTAGAGGTCCATACCACATGACATTAAATTGTATGGCTATGTCCTTATCACATGACCATAAAAATTATGATGTTTCCCATTCAGTGGAACCAAACTACGAGGGTTATGATTCCTTTCACAAGGATACGTAGGTATCCCATCTTATGGGCATGATCCCAAAATCAAACCAATCCTTCATCTCTCTGGATAAAAAAAATCCAAAGTGCCCCACCGGGTGTCTTAAAACAAAGTATCATCACAATGATGATTAAAAGAATCTCTAAGCAGTATATTAGACGATACCATTGATGGAAAACGTCAAATACATATAGATATTTCTATCAAATTAAGAACCATGAATTCATACTGATGATTCAAAATATTACATATCTTAATACGTGATTTTAAATTCCACGGAATATATAAGATATACATGGTTAATTAATAAAGATTCATGAAAATATATTATATTTACATAGAGAGTCCTAGAGTAGACAATAATTCCCACCTAAAGGGTCTGATGAGTTCAAAAACGTATCCTATCGACCAATGCACATTCTTAAGTGTCATAACATTCAAAATTAATGAACTCATAGCTTTGAAAAGAAGTCCTCTTTTTATAATGAACTATTGTTCATTTCTAGTTCAATGAATAAATCCAATAGAAACTACTAGGAAATAATGATTTTTAAAATTATAAAACACGTTTCAAGGAACGATGGAACAAAAATGGTGAACCTGACTTAAATCCTTAACCATGTTAATAAGGTTACCCACTTGTTTGGCCCCTATCAATTAATAAAGGAAGGACATACAAAGGAATCGATCATGCATGTAACCATCTGGAAAGATGTTTCTTTAATAGTGCTTGTTGTTGTTTCATGTTTTATATATAATTCCCTTCAATACAAAGAATGACTTTCACCGAGAAAAAAGTTGTGAACTTCCCAATGACTGCTCAAGCTAGATCTCTATCCACATGAAGGTTGTTATCACCTACCCAGTGTCTTTAACATTGTGTCCTTAATGTGCTGGTAAAGGAATATCGCCATCATAGTACAATCCCAACTTTTGAGGCTGCTTGACATACCCTTCAGGTCAACAAAAATCCTTGATCATCTGGCCAACGATGACCAATGATCTAGAAGCAAATGGTTCAACCCATCGTCTTCGATTGTTTCATGTATTTATCCCCTAAATGAAATAATCAATCTCTCTTGTACCATAGAAAAGTGGATCAAGAGGTCACTCAAGGCCTCGATTCAAGAATGCAGGAGTCTTTCCTGAGGACTCCAACTAGAAATTGCCACCAAAATCACGCGGTAGTGTACCACCAACATGATGTGGGTGTTTCCTTTGGACGTTTGGAACAGGTCTCTCAGACCCAGATGTGCAAGATGATCCACCAGGGAGAAAATCCAGTTAATAGCAAGCATGTTCTCACCTTTGGATCTACTAAAAAATCCCATCAATTTAACTTGATAGAAAATAATGAACGTGCACAAACACTCGTTCATCCATATTTTTCTACTCAGCAGGCTCATATAACAGCAACCCACTAATCCCACAAGATAATCCTTGTGGAGTACCATGAATAGGCATATACGCCTTCTTACAAGTTATCTTCTGGTAATCGGGCATGTTTGACTGCATTTATAGAAACTCACTAATTTAAAGTGGTGGAAATTGGTAAATATGAACATACACCTATTTACAATCACCAATTATGTCAGTAGTCTCGTCTAATAGTATTGAAGGAAGTCAATCAACCATAATTGTTGGGAAACAGATAGCATAAAAATATGCATGACCATGTTCATCAAGCCTACCGACAGTCTCATTTTGTAGCACCATGTTAAGTCATTCGGAAAGCTCTGATGACAAATTTGTGGTAGAACCAAATCTCTTCCCCCATTCATTAGTATTTTCAATAGCCATTGACAAGAAAATGAGGATATGAGCAGGCACATACACCTACTCCTGATACAAAATGGATGTATATTCCCGTTCAGTCCGCTGAAGTCACCAAACATATTATATCAATGGTGAAAGGGTTGATGCAAATACCTACACATATTTTAGAAGTGTTCCAGGATATTTTAACTACTTCAGAAGTATCAGGGGAATATACACATAAATATTCTCTCACACAGGGGATGACCCATCTTCATGCCATTTCTGAGACGATCCACACCTCTAATCCAGTCCAGGAGGGTCATGGTTCATACTCCCCCATATTATATGGACAATAAGATCAAGAACATATACCCTTTATAGATGGATGTAATTGGTCTGTTCTGGTAACCAATCCAAGGTAGGCACATATACCTGCCCATGACAACCACTTTTCCCTAAAAGTGGCCCCAACTATGTATAAGATAACATTCAAGAATAATTCTGGCCAAGCATTGACGGAAAACCAGGAGTTAAGATGCATTGCGGCTCCTCTTAATGCTGGAATTCTTGAAGACCTTATATATTTATCTATTTATACTCAAGATAATATCCTCTCATAACTAAATTAAAGGGGTTTTAGTTGTAATTTTGATGTAACTTGTCAGAAACATTATCATGAAGGCTTGCTTCGTGAAAATTCGGTCAATCCAAAGTTCTTATATTTGGATGAAAGCCACAGAAACCCTTAGTGTGTCCATAAGACCAAGGTTCAAGAATATTTATCCTTTTCTATAATCCATTGTGGTGATCATTCCCATGATGTCAATCACTGTGAAAGTCCTATCCGAGGTATATTTCACATTTCCAAGACAATTCCATAATTGAAAATGTAGAGAAGAGAAAGCCCTCCTATCTCGAGGCACATGAAAACACATGGCCAATCATGTCTGATGCCATGACATTTACGGGTGAAACCCTTTCTCAACTGGAAGACAACATAGGGGAACATTCATTCTCTAATCCTCCCTTGGGTCATTTGTCTTATAATACAAAGAATCCACTTTGGTTAGATCATGTGCAGAAACCTCTAGTGAATGATGATGAAGATGTGTTAATCATGAGGAAACAATTAGCAAATGGAGAAATATAGGTCATGTTTTGGCCTTTGGAAAATTCTCAATATAACATTCAAGAATCGATGAAAAATTATTGAATTCATGATATTCTCCTCAAAATATGGAAACTCATCATCATTTGAAAACCAACGTATTACCATATAACCAATATCCAAATCATATAAAGGTGATAGAAGGGTTGCAGCGCCAAATTGACTTAAAATCTCTTTCAGTTCCCCAATATCCAATTGTTAAAAATCAACAGATAACCCTTCAGCATGCATGCCTCAATGCTCTAAAGAGGCTACACCAATTAATTTTTGATTCCCCATCTAGTGTTCATATCAGAAGATGGGGTGAATATAGAGAATTTCATATCACTGCACTCCAAAATAATCAAAATACACCAAAATTGGTCTCATTCAATCTTATTTCTCATGGTTGGCCTCAATCAATAGGTTTTGTATGTAATCAAATGTTCGCTCAAGAATAGGCCTCAACCAGTTCTCATTAGAATCATGTCCAATGAAAAGAAGTTGTTGAGTTACTTTTACATCAATCATATGAGAATCTTGAGTATGCATCCGGTTTACATAATTTCAGTCATTAGAGATTAAAAATGTCTGAAATAGCACAATGATCTTTCAAAACAATTGATTTGAGTTATTTTCGGATAATGCACCCAGCTAATGTTTGTAAAAGATCCGCAAAATCAGAAGAAAAGTTGCACGAGTTTCAGCCATAGTATTTAAAGAATCACCCCTACTTACAATGATGGGGGATCATTTAATTAAACCTTCAAATTCATTAAACAATATTCAAATATATAAAGAAGGAGAGCAGGAACAACCCTAGCTTACTAGACATGGGTTTTTTTTCACATCTTCAATCCCCTCATCAACGAAAGTCAGTTTTCTCCCAATTTAGAAAAAAGGCACTAGGAACGCATAAAAATGAACTATCCATGGATTACCATTGGGTTACTATATGCCAAATAGTTCTAGGGAATTCTTTATATTAGAGAATTAAGTCTTGTGGAAGACGAAAAGGAAGATGATCTAGTAGAAACATTGACAGAATGCCATCGATGCATTATGTGTCAGTGAATGTTATTAACACCATTTTAGAAGATCCTCTAGAAAATAAGTTCAGTTGAAGGGAATTAGAAGATGAAGTTATTGTTCTTAATATGGTACACACCAAGGAAAATGAAGAAGGTGTGTGTACACGAAATCAAAGGCTTACCCCGAATCTTGGTATGCCTTCAAATAACCAACTCCCCCCTCTCTGAAAGGCATCTAACAAGGAAAAATTAAATTGTTAGATTGAATATAACTTTTCCAATTGAAATGGTCTATCTCATTTTATTGAAAAGAGATTTTCACACCAAGAAAGGAAATGAATTAGTTGAAAGGTCTCAACATAGAGTTACTTCGAAATAGAATTTCTTCTAGACGTACTCCGTAGGAAATTCCTCAACTTTCAAATCTGGTAGGAGCTCATCAACAAAGTGGATTTTTAGTATCTACAGATGTGGATAACAAATTCCCTATATTGGGTCAAAAAATAAAGGCATGACCATATACATCCTAAAAGGCATGCTATCATAGGTTATCCAAGGCATATATTAGTACCACCATAAGTGGTTTTACCTGTTGTTACCCCAGCTCAAGATCTAGTTTCTATACCTGCACAGTTTCCAGCTCATCTGAATGCTTCCCAAATGCTTATAAAAATAATTGATGCATTAGCGACTCAATTAAAATCTATCGAGGAAAGACGTGCAACAATTCAGCTGGAAAAGAAGGCTTACCTTGAATGGGTTGATGCAATTCCCCCCCCCCCCACCAAATTTTGTGAGTACCACATTCTCAATAATTAATGGTTCGGGAGATCTGAAACAACACATAAAAAATTTTGTTTCAAGTTTTGATCCCATGATGGGATCTTCTCAAAAAAACAAGATGTAGTTAAGCTTAGATGTTTTGTACAATCATTACAGGGACCAGCTTTTTCTGGTATACAAGATTAAAATATCGATCAATTAATGGATGGAAAAATCTCTTTCAGAAATTCCTTCTTCAATTTAGCTCAATGATACCAAAGATGAAGGTTTTTGCTAATAACAATTGTATACAAAGGGATAATTAATGAGTTTGATATTTCATCGCATGATGGAAAGTATTAACATATTCCATAAGTCTAGCACCCCCACTAGAAGAGTTTCTACCAATTTGCGTGGAAAATATGCGTGATGAATTACACACACCATTCATCCCTATGAAATACACAGGAGGGTTTCGATCCCTTACTTAAATCACTCAACAAATAGAACACTCTATTATAGAAACTAATGCTAAAACATGTGTAATTCCATCAGCACTGAGGAGGAGGATAGGAAATGCAGAAGCTGTTATAGTCACACTGAAACAGGCACCTGTACTTACCTCTACATCATGACCCTCATCATACTGAAGGGCTCTACCTCCTAAGAATCAGTAGCAACAATCGCCTCGCCATGATGATAAAAGATATCAATGTCAGAAACAGTTTGAGGAATTAAAAAATAAATTTTATTCCTGTAGGAACAAACAAGTTCCCCGTTACTTCGTCTTAGCATTATAAAATAATTTGGTTCAGTTACCATGGCCAAAGAAGCCAAATAAAGATGAATATAAAGATCTTTCGAATTATTTTCTCTTTCACCAGATGTTGGGACCCCCCCATTCAAGAGTTGTTTGATTTCAAAGACCTTCTAGAAAATATGGAAGACTCTGGAAAAGTAAAACTGAAATGTTCATCAGCTCATGTAGCATGTGTTACTACTACCAATCTAGATGAAGAGGGTAAATGGAAAGCGGTAAAAAGTAAAAGTGTGCAAAAATATGATGATTAAATGATCAGTAAAATGATCAGCCGAACTCATTCCATTTTATGAACACAACTGAAACAACTAATTACATCTTCTGCTACTCTTGCCACAACCAAATCATATTCATTAGAAGGCCATTCCTCACAGCAGCCATGTGATCATAAAGAAAAAGAGATGTCAGAAGAAGACGAGCTCATGTCAAGGAAAATGTTGTCCTTGACCATGGAAGATTTTATTCCATATATTTCAAAAGCATTGGCACCTCCCCGCAAAACATCACAACCAGAATTAAACTTTCAAAAAGAATATTCAGCAGATGAAGAACTAATCTTTGAATCTATTAATGTCATCCATTTAACGGATCCTTATTAAATTGGCGATTCTGATTATAATGATCCAGATTTCCATGTACATAATTAGGGTGCAAGAGGAAGTGGCCAAGGTCAAGGATACATGGGAAGACATGGGAATTCTAGAAACATCCATTTTAACTCTACCCCTGCTCGAACCATATATGTGGCAGAAACTTCTTGAAGGTCCCTTCAGTGGGCTCAACATGAATAAGAAGTTTCTTCTATGAAAGATAGGCTTGGTTCTGACACAATTAATTTGTAAGACTGATCTGAAGTCACATTTTCTTCTTCTCAGCAAACGAATAGACCTAGTTAGTCTAATTTACCAAGGCCAGCAGTATTTCTAGCTTCTGCTCCAACTCAAAGTACATTTACAACAGAAGAATCAACTTCCAAAGAACCTTCAAAACTGTATCTTCATGCTGGGAAACACAAGACTTTGGATGAAAAGTATGATGTCTTGAAACAATTGGCCAATGTTTCGTCCATGTTTTCAATCCTAGATGATTTTCATTAGTCAAATGATCTTGAAGAAGCACTAACTGAGGCTTTGTCAAGTCCTCAAGAGTTTGAAACTGAAGTTGTTGCTGCTGATATTTATCATATAGAGAATGATCCTCCATAATGTCATGCAGTCAAATCTTTTATATATGAAGATAAAGACCTTGTGGTGCATGGGTATATCATACATTTTTATTTCTTTTGGCAGGGTCAATGATGTAGACATAGAACAAGACATCATTTATAATGGCTCTAGAGTCAACCATATTCTCATTCGTACACTTCATCGACTGGGTTTGACTGAATCTGACTTATCTCCTTCCACATTAATGTTTCAAGGTTATGAAAATAACAAAAAAGAACCTATGGGTGAGATTACACTTAGAACACACTTTATTGATCTTGAGTTTAGATTATATTTCCTGGTTGTTCGTCTAGACACAACCTTAAATATTCTTCTTGGATGGCCTTGGTTGCATCAACAAGTAGCCATACCTTCTTCATACCACCAATGTCTGAAATACTATTTCAATGGTAAAATCGGGACATTCTATGGTGATAATATTATGTTCACAACATGGTAATCTCAATACATTGAGGCAGATTTTTATCACACAAAAGGAACAAAGACCATGACAATGGAGATAACCAGAGTTAATAATCCAAATATATTGGAAAATATCCCAGAAAATCTATTCATACATTTGAATATAGATTATTTGTTACCCATCAATAAAATTGGAAGGGTAAAACTAAATCCAAATAACTTCCCAGTAATTTCCATAATGATAATTACAGGAAATGAGCCTGAAAACAGGGGATAAATTTTTGATCCATCAAGAAATGATGAAATCATAAAATGAGGTTTTTTTATTTCATCCATTGAACTACAACAAGCCTCTACTTCGTCAATCAGAGAAGAATAAATTGTAGAAATTCTACAGGAAGTCAAAGATGTTGATTCTCAATCCTTTAATCTCTATTTATTACTATAGGAAGACCCTTCATCATTAGTAGGGTCAGAATGGTGGCCTCTTCTTCAGGATATTCAAATACGGATTCCTCCCCGAACATTGGGAGTTTTTCCTCGTCAGCTACTTTGAATTTGGGAACAGAAAAGGTAATGCATAATGAATAAGAATAGGAATATCTCCCGAATGCTCCTCAAATATTTTAAGAAGGTGTCTCTACCACTGTGGATGAGCACAGAGAAATAAATCCGGGTACCAAAGAAGATCCGTACCCTAATATAATTAGTGTAGTCATGACCTCTAAATAAAAGGAGTTGTATATTTCCTTTCTAAAGCAACATTGGGATATATTTAATGGAATTATACAGAAATTATAGGTCTTAATCCAGATGTAGTCACCCATCATTTGAGTTTTCCAGAAGAACATCATGGATTCAAGCAAGCAGCAAGTAGAACACACCCATATCATGCCTCTAAAATTGAAGTTGAAGGTGATAAGAATATAAAGGCTAACTTTGTTAGTGAAGTTAAATATCAAAAATGGTTGTCCAATATTGTCCCCGTGAAAAAAGAAGAATGGAAAAATTATATTTTTCAATGATTTCAGAGATCTTAATCGGCATTATCCTAAATATGATTTTCCAATTTTGATTATAGAACATCTAATTGATGCAACGGCTGGCTATGAAGATCTTTCCTTCATGGATGGATACTATGGATATAATCAAATCTGAATTTCCTTATAGGATGAAGAATCTACAGCCTTTAGAGACCCTCAAGGTGTGTTTTGATTTGAAGTAATGCCCTTTGGCTTAAAGAATTCAGGTGCAACATACCAACGTGTCATGAACCATATCTTCAAACCCATCTTAGGGAAAAAAATTTAATGTTATGTGGTTGATTTGGTGGTCAAATCATGACAATGTTCCAATCACTTGGCTGATTTGGAGACTATGTTCAATAAACATTGGCAACACAGTTTGAAGACGAACCCCTTGAAATGTGCTTTCAGGGTAACCTCAAAATATTTCTTTGGCTTCATTGAACGCCATCATGGTATCAATGTGGATCTGGAGAAAATAAAATCAATCCTTGGTACATCACATCCTAGAAATTTAAAGGAATTAAGAGGACACCAATGACAATTGACCTATATTTGGTGCATCATTTCCAATTTGGAAGGAAAGTGTTTTTCCTTCAACAGATTAATGAAGAAGGGGGTCACCTACCAATGGACCAAATTCTACCAAGAAGCATTCAATATCCTCAAGAAATATCTCTTTATTCCACCAGTATTAATCCCACCTATTGAAGGAAGACCACGTATTCCCTACGTGACAGCTTTAGAGTGATCAATTGGTGCCTTCCTCGCCCAAAAGAATGATGTTGGGAATAAAAATACCCTTTACTATCACAGTAGAACTATGCTTGATGTAGAAACTCGATATTCAAGTATTTAAAAGAGGTACCCCTGAATTAATCTTAGTAGTTCAGAAATTGAGGCACTATCTTTGTCATCAAGATGACCAAATGGCATCTCACTACAACCCGATCAAATTTATCCCCAGTCGTCCTATTTTTACAGGGCATGTTTCATGGTGGGATGTAATTTTCCAACAATTTGATATATAGTTTTTTCCTCAAAAGGAAATAAAATCCCATTCTCTTGCTATATTTATTCCTAATCATCCATCTGATGAAGATACATCATTTAATACTGAACTTCATGATGAAGTGGTTTTCTCTTTTCAAGGTAATTCCCAAACATGGGAAATGTATTTTGATGGTTCTTCTAGAAGTCCAACAAAAAAGAGACTGGAAAACTCTAAACTCAACAAGGTTGGATTAGAAATTTTTCATTATTTCCCTAGAAAAGGAAGTATTTCCTTAATAATTCCTTTTATTAGAAGGTGGTACCAACAATGATACAAAATAACAAGATCAAATCATAGGTATGTAATTGTCCCTTCAGGTACAAATAGATCATTTAAAGGTAAAAGGTGATTCAGAATTAGTAATAAAACAACTCAATGGGGAATATTCTATCACAAAAGATGAATTAATTCCTTTGTGTGACTACGTCATATGGTTAATGGCTGAAATTCCCTCAAATCTGACATTGTATTATGTACCGTGGTCACAAAATTCCCATGAAGATGCATTGGAAAATGCAGCTACAACCTTGGAAGATCCAAATCAGGATGAGAGAGTCATTAGAATAGCCCATTCTCGTGTGGTCTCACCTTTTGTTCAAACCAGAATGGATGAAATTAATGAAATTAGCACTATTTCTGAACTATATGGTCATACCATGGGATGGAGAACATCCATCATGTAATATCATCAAAATGTGGTACTTCCACTAGATAAGGATGAGAAAGAACATATCTGGTGATGAGTATCCAATTTTAATATTTATGATAGTCCAGACCACCAAAATATCTTCTATAAAATAAGTTTCAATGGAATTCTCCTCAGATGTATTGATGAAGAAGAGACCGCATATATCATGAAAGAAGAAAATTTAATAGCTTGTGGTGCCCACAAATCTGGCCATAGTATTTCTGATCAGATCCGAAAAATTGGATACTTTTGGCCTTCAAAGACGCATGAATGTATATATTTCACTAAAAATGTCACCCCTTCCAAGTTAATTCCAACTTCATTCATCAAACCCCATATTTTCTTCATATAGCTAAATACTCCTAGCCATTTTCCACATGGAAAATGGTTGTATTAGGGCCTTATCCTCCAGACACGTCTAAGTAGTTCAAGTATATTTTCACTGCTACTGACTTTTTCTATAAATCGGATGAGGCAATACCTCTCAAGGAATTCGGAGCTAATATAATTTTTAGTTTGCTCAAAACTAATATCAACACCAGATATGTTGTCCCACATATTATTTTGAAAAAAAATGGCACCAATTCTCATTCTGTGGGAGTAAAAAAGTTATATCAGGAACATAATATCAAGTCCATCCATTCATCTCGCTACCATGCGGAGGCCAATGGACAGATAGAGGCCTTCAATAAGACCCTATCAAATATACTCCAATGGATAGTGGATAAAGATAAGAGATCATTGCATGATAAACTTGTTATGCTTTATGAGATTATCATAAAACTACCTATACCTCTACCTAAGAACCTCCTTATTCATTGTTATATGGAAACGAATAGGTTTTACCAATCGAAATACAATTTCCTTCACATAGAGTTGCAATCTATGACCAGCTGTCTATATGTGAAAGGTCTCAGAAATGATTCAATGAATTGGAACGATTAGATGAGAAAAGATTACATACGTTTCATTATCTAGAATTTCATCAAAACAGAATAGCCTGATATTTTAATAAAAATGTTCACCTTCATTCATTCCTTAAAAAAATTGGTATTGGTCATTAGGACCCCAATGATACCAGGAATGAAACCTCTAAAACATGAACCAAAGTGGGAAGGAAATTATTCCATACATAAGGTCTATTAAAATGAATCAAATGCCTTAATCTCAATGAATGGAAGGATCTTTAAAACTCAAACCAGTGTGAGATTCTTGAAGAAATAATTTGTTTAATTATATATCAACAACCTCACTACAATACTTTAAACTGTACAATACAACATCCTCACTTCAAGACATTAAGCTGCACAATATAATGTCCTGGCAGCAAGACTACAAACTGCACATCTCCAATGTCTTAATGGTAAGACATTAAACTGTATAACAACCATAAGATTCTGTGCTGCAAGATGTTAAAGTGTGTATCATCTTCATCCTTGTCGTGTGATGTTAAAAATCATGACATAATTAGTATAATTAATGTTTTCTATATTTTATATTATATTTTTCCATAAAAAATCATTGAAATCATTGCTAACCCTTATTGGAACATGATTCTCTCTTTTCCATATGCCTGAGTCAGATCTACATAGGGACCTTATTTCAAGAACTATGTATGGATTGATTCTCATTTTCAATGAAATACATAAAGACACCTAAATCACCAATATTGAACATAGTCATAACCACAAAATCTTCATATTTTCTTTTCTCATCCTATGTACAAATCAGATATATACAGAGTGTTTCCTTGTGAAATATGATTTAGTTTTTATACTATTTTATGTATTAATATTTATCGTTCTCTAAGAACGTGTCAAAATCCCCCATTATTTATGTCAAACTCGATTAGCATGAGAAATGATTGTTTAAATATCTACGTAAATCTTGATTCTCATCTATTTTGAGATATTTAAGGATACCTAGATCTCCAATCGTGGGCCCAACCACGAAAAAAACATGTATTTCTTTTCTAAGAATCAAATCTGCATAATAAATGTTTAAAAAAACTATGTAAGACTTTATTCATTCCCTAGAATGACATATAGTGACACTTGGGTTTTATCCATTAATACAATTCCAATATGTATTTCTTTTTGACATCAATTAGATATCATCCTTACAACATGACATTAAATAGTATGGAAATATAACACCCCTATTCTTCATTTGCATCACACTTGCATTGTAAAAGAAACCCTTAGTGGTCCTTGTTACTCACACTGAGCATAGATTACATGAGATTAGAAATTAAGTAAATGGATTGTTTATATAAATAAGGTATTTTCATTAATTATGGGGTTAGAAATGTCCTCACTGCTTGACTTAAAACAGCATAGTATAATTTCCTCCCTACATGACGTAAAACTGCATATCACCATATTAATTTAGAGTAATCAAAGAAAGCCTCCATTTTACATATGAGTCAGATCTATGTAAAGGGCATCAATCATAGGGCCAATACTGGTTCAAATATTTCTCATATGCATTGTACATAACCCCTTTCCATATTTCATACTCTTAATCTGAAATATTTTAAAATCTTCATAGTATTTCTTAAAGTTTCTGGTAACATTGTTTTTAATATATGAGATCACTTTTTCCAAACAATGCAGTACATTCCCTTAGGAGGACTTGCATATGTTTCCCACATAATATGCATGTTAGTCAAAAGATGCCAATATTTGGCTATGAAGCATATGCCCTAGTTGGCTCTGTAAAATACAACCCCTATAATGGGTTTTTCAAGTAATGGTAACTTCATTCTTAGTTGTAGTATCTTTCTCCTCTGTAATATTTGATGGAAATATAGAAGAATATTTATTTTAAATTATTCATTAATGTATACTTATCCTATTACCTTTCTCATAATCTAAAAATCATTAAGACCATGGTTTACACATTTCCCTCACCAAGTGTTTTATACACTATGAAATAACAATGAAATCACTTGTTCAAAAATTATATATTGTTTCCAACTTTGGTCCTAGTTGTGTTACCTAAAACTACATACACCATATATCTTACGTTTGGGTAAGACCTTGATAAAATTCTTATTCCTCAGATTCCTTGGGCATCTTGGATTAAAATACCATTTCCATATTCAGGTACATTTCTCCATAAACCAAACTCTATGCATTAGAAAATCTGAATCTCCATAAACATTATTCAACTTTTAGAAATAGAACGTCAATATTCTATGAACTCTTTTGCCTGACTATGCTGCACATGCCCTTAGGAAGCCTTGCATAAGTAGCTACATAAGAGGACATTCAGTCAAAAGATGCCACTATTTGGCTATGCAGCATATGCCCCAGTTGCCCCTACATAATACGAACTCCATAAAAGGTTTTTAAAGTAATGGTCACTTTGTTCTTTGAAAAAACATCCTCTAATGCTTTTATCTCTCTTTCTCATATCAATCATGGGTTCCAGAAATTCACAAATCACAGTACACAATTTTACCTTTCCATTCCTAAATATGATAGTATGTTTCCAAACAAATTTTCAAGAAATTGGGAGAGTTTTCTCATACCTTTGGTTAGAGCATAAGACCATAAATTAAAGCCACTCAAGGTCCTCACTGAAAGATCATAAACTGAATAGTACAATTTCCTCATTTCAATACTTTAAACTACACAGTACAATATCCTCACTGCAATACTTTAAACTGCATAGTACAACGTTCTCACTGTAAGACTGAAAACTGCATAGTATGATATCATAAATTCCCCTTTCTGATCAATTTTAACTCTTACCCATAGACCAAATTTGTATAGAAATGGTTTTCCTATAGATAACTTATATTGGTCTAAAATAACCCTTTTTCATTTTTAAAACTCCATTCCTTGGAAAAACCACCTATTGTGGTCTTGAGTCACACAAATATTATTTTCCCCTATCTATCAATAGAAAAATGTTACACATCAAAGAACTCTTTTTTCCTGACTGTGCACTATGTTCCCTTAGGTGAACTTGCATAAGTTTCATACATAATAGGCATGTGAGTCAAAAGATGTCACTATTTGGTTATGCAGCATAGGCCTTAGTTGGCCCTGCATAATACAGCTCCCATAACAAGTTTTTCAAATAATGGTAACATCGTTCCTAGCAAGGACACCCCTTATGTTGATTTATGTTTTAAATTCAGTGATCATAAAAATCATGACTCAATATTCTCCTTTGAAATATTTAATGAATATTAAATAAATTCTTAGCCAGAGAGTTTTGTTTGGGATCTAGATTTCAAATTTGTGATCAAATATATTGGTGACCTCAAATATTATCCCTTTATAGTCTAACATGCATGGCTCTAAACTATTAATAACAAAAGAGTGGTTTCTCATTAGATTGAGAACCTGTGAAGGGAACTCTAAACAAAAGTCGAGTCCCAGCTCACAAAACGTACCTTTTTGTATAATTTAGGTAGTATTAGGAAATAAAAAAAGATTAAGTTTAAAGATATGAAATTTTTGGGGTTATCCATATAACCTTAGAAACAATAAAATTATTATCATTAGGTCCCTTAGCTTAATATGAAAATTTTGAGCACTTCATTATTGTTTTTATGATAATGATTGTTTAACATAAAGGAGTCATTATCATCATTTAAATTTTATATTGCAATCATGAAACATAAGAATGAATACTTATATGGTTGAAGATAAAATTTCATTCATTCCTATAAAAATAGAGTGCCATGAACAAAATGGAGCCTCTTTATCATGTTTTATAATAAACTCTCATCATTACATTTCATTTGTTGGACCGCTTCATAAGCCCTATCTGCGGATTGTTGAAGTTGAGACAACTGAGCAACTCCAACCTCCTCAACCTGATGAAGTGCTTCCTTAGTAGTTGAAATAAAAGATATCCTTTTCTAAATGGGTTTCTAATAATGTCTAATTCAACTACTCATGACTGTTATGAACAATATCTAGTTTCTGTTAAAGATATAACAACTCCTTAGTGGTTTCATTGATTTGTTGGCTAATTTAGATCGACTTCTTGTTATGATTTTCCTCTTCATCAACTACTGCAACTTGACATCCCTAAATATTGATGTGTTATTTAACCTCTTCAAAATATTGTCGCATCATATGCCCCTGCATCCCTCATCAAATAGTCTCTTTCAGGGCATTATAGTCTGGCCGATAATTAAATCCACCAAATCCCAATACGCAGAATAATGCTGGGAGTTTGGAAAAATGGGACAACAATTCATCAAAAGGTTTCTCAGAAATTATGCGCCAGATATGCCTCCATGTCTTCTTACATGCCATACCAAGATCATATTGAATCTCTAAATCAAAATCTTATACACTATAATGAGGAAAAATGTACTCTAAAAAGAGATCGCTTAAAGAACTTCCTAGTTTTACTTCTCTTAGGACAGTAGAAGCTTCACCTTTTAGTGTAGGACATGATTTACCTAAATGAAAATCAAGGTCATTATCAGTTTCAAATGGAGGGAAAAAATATGATTCTGAAAACTCAATATATTTATCAAATAATATGTCAGTTAATTGATTGGATTCATCCTCTGTATTCTCAACTTCATTGTTTTGCGAAGATGTTTATTGAGAAGGGGAATTTTCATGTGTTTGCTGAGTTAGTACATTTAAAGGCTCTAGAATATCTCTTGATGATGGATCTTTTGTAGGTATTCCTCCATATCTAGAAGATGAATAAAGTGGAATACCCCATTCCTGAAGATCCTTTGTGACATTTTCTGCAGATAAAGCTGCATAATGTGAACTTTGATGTGAAGAATCAATTTTAAGAACAATTATGTATGGAAAATGAAAGAATAAAGACTTACATCGTTGAAATTCCTCGTGAAAATCCCCAAAAAATTTGATGGATCCTGGAATATCAATATCTGGATTAAGGGTGTCCATCATTTTAGTGTATAAAGCCTGAAATGTTATAGCATCCTCACAATTTAAGGTATCCACCAAACATTGGTTAATACCCAAATTGTCTCTGCTGAAATTTGGTTCTTTTGACTCTTCAATTGGTAAAACAACATCAGGTCTTTCCATGTTTGGGTCAACATCAGTATTAGTATCAGATTTCCCTAGATCTTCATTCCTTTCTTATGAAGCAATATGAATATCTATTTTGATTATTTCAGGATCCTTTGACAAAAGAAACCGAGGAATTTATTAAATCTTACCATGGAATTACTCTCTCTCAATAGAGAAAATAGTAGGTATATCTGAATCCTTTGATGGTTTATCTACTAAAATTATAGATTCGTCAACATGAACTTGGGTTTCCCTTGGGGTTTCTTTTTATGGCCTTGAAAAATAATTTCTTAATCCCTTTAGGGAGGATAGATCCATAGATCCTACAAGAGGATGAAACATGGATACCAGAGTGTTTTGAGTAAGTTATATTCCCTATGGATAGTATAAATACTTCCTCCATCGGCGAACACTTCGGATCAATCTCATTTCTCTCTTGTGTTTTTGTTCAAAAAATTGGGGAGTGAATGAAACAATCCTCTTTACAGGAGAAACATCAGGTAATGGTTGATGATTATCTATCTACATTACCCTAGTCATGATTCTTGCTCTTAGGGAATGTTCTGGCGACCAGGGAGGATCATTTGTTACATCAATAGGAGAGCCTACAAGACCATATTTAGGTGATTCGAAAATTGGACCGGAGCTTCCTTTCCAACATTCAAGCATATTAAATACATTTTGATAAAGATTTATGATGATAAATGATATAGTAGAGATGATAAAAAAGAAAAAGGGAAATACATTCTCAATATTAACATAAATATACCACTCTTCCTCATAGTCGATAATTACCCATTCGGGTACTCCCAAATACATCATATGAGATACTCATTTAGAGGTTGGAATTTGTTCCTCAGTTACATATATAAAAGCCTCCAACTCCATAATATACTTCTATGATTCAGCCAGGTCATTATGTAGATTGCAATCAGAAGGTTCCTTAAAGTCACCAGTATATGGTATTCGAATTCCATGATGGAGGATTTTCCATGAATCCCTAAGATCGCAGGTTACACCCTCCCATTGATGAATGGCTAGAGGTCACACATAATTCAATCTTGGTGTGGTTGATTGTGTAAGACATTCAACACCTTCAGATTGGTGAGTATCATCTAGCCTCCTTTCTTCTTCCAAAGGTTCAATAGATGGGATATGAACCTCTGTTTGATGGAGGTGACCAGATTTCCTTAGCATTGGAGGTATTACTTATGTAACCCTAGTCTTCTTGGTATACATCCTAAGAAGATGTTGAGGGGGATCTAAAACCTCTAAAACGTCCGTATAATCTATGGATTTGGTCTTTTTACCATGAATTCTACATGAAACATTCATTGTAGTTTCCACTCTTTATATTCCATTTGTAAAATCCCCTTGAGGATATGAAGAAGCCCAAGCTTTGGCATACCCAGCTACCAATCTTATTCATGCATCTAATGGATGTAATGTAATCGATAAATTGGATTCATCTAAATATGTTAGAATCCACAGTTTTCACGCTACCATTAGGTGTTTCTTAGGTCTGACATACGTGGGTGGAAAAGTGTTTGATTATTGAAGACATTTGAACTGACGAGAAAACCTATAGGGGACGTAATCCTCGCAAATATTTTTACCATCAATCATGGTTGATAATACGCCATACCAACATTCCATCATATAAGATCTCAACTCATAATTTGTTCCTTTAACATCATCAATAAATGTTACAACTCATGGGTTACCAAAAGGAAAGAATCTGAATTATCTTAAGACATTTAGTGCCTTTAGCACCACATAAGGTTTTAGGTTTAGAGGCTAAATACTAGAAACTTTCTGTAAAAAATGGGGTGAATCGACCATTGGGAACTATAACTTATTTCAATTATGAGTATAAAGAAAAATGTTCTTCAATACTATCCCAAAATACTTGTAATTTCCATGTAATTCTAAATAAATCATTCCCTTTGTATAAATACAGCAAGAGATAGAATGTTCTTGCCAATATAGGGGTTTCTATCCCAATATACATCCCTTCTACCAATTTAGTTGCAATGAAAAAATTCTCTGATCTTGCACCACCTCCAGATACTTTTACTAGAAGAAAATAAATTCTTATCCACATAGAAAATAAGGCAGCTAAGCGTACTTTAGCATCTATATAGAGTTTGACATTGTATCCCTAGTGTTTATAATTGCCTCTTTCCAGCATAGGCCAATATGTGCCTGATCTTCTATTGTTATTTTCAGAAGGACAAATAATAGGACATCCCCAGGTTGGACCTTTCTCTATTGTTGGTTCTAAGAAGCCTTCCATCCACACTCTAGCATGGATATATTTCTTGTCTTTGGGTAAATTCGTCACCATCATAAATAATTCATGTTCCAATGGTGGAGTTTATGTATCATCACACCATGTTGTAGCATGTAGAATTAATTCATCATACATTTCCCCATGAAAGGGAATTCTAGCTATTTGATAAATATCCAAGACACCAATACTAACTTCCCCATGCATCAAATGGAAGGAATTTTTTTGTGGACTCCATCGACTCAGTAATTCAATAATGAAACCATTTTTATTAACATATGTTTTTCCCATCCACACAGCTTCACAGATATAAACGTCTGATATCTCTTTCCTAAATTCTGCACAAGTCTGACATACCCAGAATTCCCACATCCATTCAGGTTTAACAACTCTTCCATAATGAAGATCCCAATATTATTTCCATCCATTAGAATGATTTGTTTGGAAAGCCCAAAAATTGGAATCATAACAATGTGGTCTCGACTCTTCAACATGATCCTTTATATCAGGAGTGCAACCACTTTGATGAAGGATGCAACTAATAGGGACTGTTACTTCTTGTATCGGATCCCCCCTTGCACTAATATTCATGCAGTTAAAATTGGAGTACTAAAGAATCAAAGTATTTGGAAAGTACTTCTTAATATATTGAACATGGGAATCTTGCAAAACACCATACCCATATAAGGGTAAATAAATAATTTGTGGATAGTAACATTGGATCGAAATTAAACCCTTCCATAGCCTAGGAATGATACTCTCAACAATTTAATAATAGTCAGGTCTGATGATATTAATCATTTTATTTTGATGAGACTTAGATTCTTTAGTATGGGTCATCAAATGAGTCATTATTTCCTACAAAAGAATTACCAAACATCCATTATCAGGTTATAATTTTAAAGTGAAAAATAAAAAATTTGGAATAGGTCACTATTCGCATAGGTCCTTCGATGAGGCACGTCGTGTAGGACCTTCAACAAGGATCCTAGTGCAACTCCTCAACTGATGTCCTTTGGAATAGCTCCATTACTTATATAATTTTACCTTGAAGAAATTTCAAGGTAATTACACGAGAGCACAACACAATAGGGATGGGTGAATGAGCTATGCAACGAGAGTAGTAAAATATAAAAATCACTTGTGAAGAAATTGTGAATGTTGAGACCTATTTATAGGAAACCCAAGACCTACGTGCCAGGACTGAGCACAACACCGATGCGCCATACCTCCGCGAAGTACCTATGCTGAAAACCTGCGCTGTTCAGCAATCAATCCAATGTTTTTTCCCAAAACATTCACCTCAGGACATGACCCTCTTTCAATGTTTCGGATCCAATCCTGAGGGGTGGATTTTTTTGACACCACTAAATAAAAAAACTATGAAGATATCCCCTAATATTTCAAATCCAAAAATAATATTCGAAGAGTTTAAAGGAAAGTCCAAATACTCCAAAAGAGCTTTGCAACATAACTTCATGACACACTAGCTTCACAGGCCTATGCCACTGAGCTATGCGCTATAACTATGTGACAGACCTATGCGGCAGAGCTCCACACCAGAATAATCTATGTGCCCCTACGCGGAGTACCTGCGTGGTGGAGCGGCGTGATGGACCTGCGTGAACAACATCTCTTCGACTAGGCCCATTTATGCCTATAAATAGAGCCCTTGGTATCCCCATTTAAAGAATGAAAAAAGTTGAAAGACTCTCAGAATCTCCCATTGCATTGCTCTTTCACCTAGATCCTTCAAATTGCCTCAGGTATCTATCTAAACCATGAGAGAAGAGATTTTTAAATTGGGTAAGAAAGTTTTGAATGTAATTTTTCAACATTTACATAGGTTTCGTTCTCCTATGTAAATCAATTTATTCAGTCATCATCCATACCTGTGCGGCATACCTATGTTCCATACCTGCGTGGTATACCTACGTGGTACATCAACGTGGGGTACCTACGCGGCATACTTGTGTGAGGAACCTACACGACCAACTCATGTACCTAATTTAAAATCCATTTACGGTAGGGTATCTCCTTTCTTTGTTCGCTTATCTGAAAGGTACTATGTTGAAACCTCGACCAAAACCTCCTGACTTATCAATCCTTTTGGAAAGGCACATCTGCGTGTTTCCTATTTTCTTCTGTATTTCAACAGTCAAAGGTTTCCCACATTTGTTTCACAAAGGGGTTAAGATTCATGGGATGTTTGTCGGTTTGTATATCCATAGTTACATGGACCTTTCTACCAAGAACTATGTTGGAAAGTTCCCAGTTTAGAAGAGGGTTGGGTTCTGACCTCTCCCTTCTCGAAGAGATGACTCGGAACCTCAAGTCTAAGGTAGGGGAAGGTATAGTTACCCTTAATATTTTTGGAAATCATAGGAGAAGTATCCCTCCCCTACCATGATCAATTGAAGGGAATACATCCTGGTATAATCCCTTCAACATCATACCTTCCTCCATACGTTGGACCTTTGTCCAATGTAAATAGAATAGAGGGAAGGCTCGTCACCTCGCCCTCTTCCATAGTCAATGCATCCTCTTCCTTAAGCGGAGAAGGAAAAGTGTGAAGTGTCATTGTTAAATCATTCACATTCTATTGTTTCTCACACTGAGCATGAATCGCGTGGGCTTAGAGATATGTGATAATTACAACATGTGAAAAGACACTAATTGGAAGTAACTACAAGAACTCTGATTCCTATTCAAAACAAGATACATAGGAAGCCCTTTCAGTTCCTAAGCTCATTGGATATCCTCCTCAAGAATCCAATCCTAATTCCCTTAATCTGGGCATCCACTTTTTTAATAATCCTCAAATTAAACCCCAAATCATCAAGGCATAATTTTCATGAAGTAAAGCCCAATCTTATTTCCCTCAAATGACCATAATCTCCTATGAGACATATTGAACCATGTGGGCTTTGATTATATTTTATATGAGATCTGTAGGAAGCCTTTTTGAGGTTCCAACACAACACTTCAAATTAACCCTGTTCCCCTTGGGCCCTATTCCCAACAGGGTCTGATCCTAATTGGAAACCCAGATCTGTTCCATGTTCCTTGGGCAACTTCAGCATAAGTCACTCACAATGTTTTGACTAAGAACCTTCCGTATAGAAGTCCATATCACATGAAATTAAATAGTAAAACAAGTTCCTTATAACATGGCCTTAAGAAGTATGATGTGTCCCATTCACTGGCACCAAACTAAGAGGGTTCTGATTCCATTTACACTGATACATTAGTGGCCCATATTTTTCCCATGATCCCAAAATCAATCCAAACCTTAATCTCCCTGGATAAAAATAAAATTCCAGAGTTCCCCCACTGAGTGGCTTAAAAACCATTATCATCACAATGATGAAAAAAGGTATATCTAAGTAGTTTATTAGAGCATACCATTGATGAAAAACATCGAATACATATAGATATTTCCATTAAATTAGGAACCTTGAATGAATACTGTTGATTCTAAATTTTATGCATGTTAATAAGTGATATTAATTTTCTAGGGATACTTATGATATACTTGGTGAATTAATAACGATTCATGAAAATATATTAAATTTATAAAGAGAGTCCCAGAGTAGACAATAATTCCCCCCATAATGGTGTGATGAGTCTGACCACCCATCCTCTTGACCAATTCACGTTCTTATATATCATAAAGTTAAAATGTAATGAAGTCCTACCATAGGAAATCAGGTCACCTTTGGATATAAAACTATTGGATGTTTCTTGTTCCATGAAAAAAATCCAATGGAAACCACCTAGAAACAATGATTCCTAAAATTAAAACACGTGTTTCAAGGAATGATGGAACACATACCCAATAGGACCCCTTGAATGTTCAAGGGGGAGAAGTAAGAGATACAATAGAAGAGAAAGATATTATATAGAACAAGTTACAATGAATGGGTACATCTCAAACCAAATAAATAGTGAAATTAATCTCATCCCAATATAGAAGGATAAATAGGGTGAGTAGATGAACTAACCATTGAGTCTTCACCACCTATATTTGGAGAGTAGACTTATCCAATCATGATAAATGGAACACATAAATCACATAATATACTCTCTACGTCATCACCTCTCCATGAATTTGGGTAAAAAAATATCATATGTGGATAAAGAAGAAGGATATATATATATATATTCTCTGTAAAAAGAAGCCCATATGAGACAGTAAGGGGACCTCCATATCACAACACATCCCATGAAAAAGATTTCCAATAGTTCCAAAATTGTATCAATGATTCACATCATCCCACGCATCTACCCAGAGTAGCTGTGAATGTCTTACCACACCACATCACTATGCCTCATAGTATAGGGGGTACAAACGTGAAGTAGAGGAACCAGTCCTCAGTGCAATATAGGGGGTCCACTTTGTATGTATCTGTAGTGGACCCATGCCCATGCTGATGGGGTGTTCCACTCCGGTGGTTGAAAAACCAAGCACTACTACAACATGGGTAACACTCTAATAACGTTGAGGACTAACTGACTAACTAAACTAGAGGGTACCACTTGGAAGATGTCAAGGACCCACTTCCCATCTCTACTGGAGGGTAACACATGGAAGACGTTGAGGACCCACACCTTTATACACCAATGGGGTTCCACTCTTATGATGTCAAGGCCCCACTGCCAACTCAAATAGAGTGTACCACATGAATGATGTTGAGTACCCATTTCCCACATTTACTGGATGGTACCACTCAAAAGAGGTTGAGTTTTGACTTCCCATCTCTACTGGAGGGTACCACTTGAATGGAATTTGTTAATCCTATGTGATCACTACGGTTTTTAGGCATTTCTTTGTAAACACCATACTCGGTACATTTCAGATCATATTTTTAAATCCAACGCTGAAGGATCCATTTAATTTCATGTGGGAAAACTCTAAGGATAGTTTACTCTTGAGCCAAAACTTGAGTTCAGATGAGGGAAACATAGAGGGTTGAAATTTCCTCAAAAAGAAATTATGGGTACGTGGTGTATGAGGGGACCCAAATGGTGTGTAGTCCCAATCCACTACCTAGTTTGGTCCCTTTCTAGAACACGACTCCTACCCATGTAGGATTACTTTCCTTGTAATTGGAAAAGCCATTGTTTCGATGCTACATTGGGATTGGGAAGTGTATTGCTTGTCATGTCCATTTACCAGACCTTGTGTCCATTTAATCCCACAAAAAATTCTACAAACATGACCTGTCAAATAGGTTGTTCATATATGAATGTGAATATAGTTTAAGAGAGATCTTACACATAATTGCAACTTTATGTTTCCTAAAACTGTAGCCACCATAGCTGAGGGGGATACATGCCATGTCTTTATCCTTGAACAACGCATTTACTCGTGTTTTTTACAATATTTTCATATCTATTTTTCTGTATTGATTCTACTTGAACTTCATTGATTCTACCTGGATTCAACCTGAAAATGATAGATCTATATTAATATTGTAGATCTTGGAGGTCTCTCTATGGAAATTGACTTCATTCATTGGTCGTGAATCGTCGTTTAATAATCATGATCCCACAACCTATACCATGGATTTAATGATCTTTAGTCACCAAAAAATGAATCATCGACTCACAATGATCCTAGGTCATTCCATATATTTCCAAAATGTTTTTATTTGTCAATATTTCAGGGATCCATTGGTCCAATTGGGCTTAGTACCGCTTGAAAGTTTCTAACCATGACTTAAGGGTGAAACCAGTGAAGAACATGAAGAAATACGGAAAAAAAGAACCAAAAAACAAATTTTAAACATAGTTTTTCCATAAATCATGGACAATGATTAAGAACTGTAAAATCGAGAATAAAAATCCTTCATATAAACAACTGTAGCGGGTATGTAGGCACATGCAAAGGATATCAACTGGTGAAGAACCATTAACAAGGGTATATTTTCTCATTTGATGAATCATTCAATGTAAAAACAAAAAAATAAGTATCCTACCTTGATTATTGATTGATCATTGATGAATAACACATCATAGAATGATTTGAGAGATTGTTTTTGTGTTTTTACATATATATCTTATCTGATATGGAGTTTCATTATCATCCAACATGATCAGATAATGGAGCGGGGAGTGCTTGGGATTTCTCCTAGGGTTTATACAGCTAACCTCATAGAAATATACCTAGTGACACATTATAGAGTTATCCATTACATTCAAAACAAACTAAATAAGTATTTTAAAAGTTAAATAACTCAAAAAATGCACCGCCAATGAGAGAGGGGCCCGAATGTCCCACTCCAATGAATTTTATGTCGCACCTAGGGTAAACACCATGTTACAGACTCATCTATGGTCATAGATTTCTGATACAAGCATCCATTTAAGAGTTATCCCATTTTCATTAAGAATATGCACATGAATAACATAAAAATATATGTAATATTTTTTAAAAATTAATTAATGGCACACTGGGTCTCATAATTGCACGCTGTTTTAGTGCCTAGCTCTGAAAATATGTATAAAAGTATTTCAAAGTCATAAAAGAAATAAACCATTTCTCTACAACATTATTGATAAAATAATTCAACTATATGAATCTTCATACCCAATACAAAAAATCATTAATCATTATACATCATTATTAAACTATTAGTTATGATTTTTAATCTAATTATTAAACAATTTCTTCCATTAATATTTGATTTATAGTCTCTTCAAAATCAATAGTAAAATCTTCACTCATACAATCCATCTGATCCTCTTCATTTTAATACCCTAGGTCATCTATTTATAAAACTAGTATACATTATATATTTATAATATTCAACCATCAATGTTAACTATGGAAACCAATATTCCCATCCATTTCATTAACCAAACGTTTCATTCTACCATGGAATTTAATGTATATATGTCCTTATTTTTCATAAATAAATCATATTATTATTTAATTGATACAATTCACTGGGTTCTCCTTCCCAAATTCTCATCATGTAGGAACCTAGATCATCATTCATCCACAGTCTTCATAATAATCCATTTTCACTTATTTGGTTCATTCAGAAAATCACGCATGATTGGATTTTTAATAATATATCGAGATATATGATTATTACTTATCACAGTCATGCTTATTTAATCTCCCATTTCATTTGGTTTCTCATGATGAATATCATTGTATCATATATCATATTCAGCATGAAAATAATTCCCCCAAGTTCCAAAAATTTTCTAAAACAAGAAAAGAATTATTTTTTAAAAAATAATCTTATTGAATACTAATAAAATCATGAGAAATATTTTATATAATGCCTAAATCATGTCACCCTATATTGAATCTATGACACCTTTGTTTTAACTTAATTCATCCATTTTCAATATCTATCAAAATACTTTATAATGGAACACAATTAAAATGTTTATTAACCTACGAATATCTCCTGAGAGTATCTAGTCTAGAGTTTTGTAGTTGGATCACTAATTACACATCAATGATGATTTAGTAATACCCAATCCACCCATTCAAAGGTGTTACCCTAGGTTCATCTGTTCCACAACAACATCCACTTGCTAGTATCAATATAGGGAAGTATTTACTATGAAAACAAAATCCATTATTTATTATAATATAGGATGTTCTCCTATACATTGGCTTAGACTAAGATTTATCACTAGTGATTTGTAATCCAAATATTAAAAAATAATTAATCTATCCTCTAATACTATCCATACTAAAAAACAACACATACATAAAAATTACATCATTTTAGATGAATATTCAATCCATTTCACAATAATATAGGATCATGCACCGTAAACATTTAGTGTATTTGGTTTATTGATACACAATCATATTATTTCATGAAATTTATTCAACCAATCCACAAAATGTATATCACATGGGACAAATCTTAGTCATACAATACTTAAAATATTTCTTTATAACCGTGGGAAAGGTAATATAAGAAATAGTGAGCTCAAATTCTATGTAAGGGTAAAGATAATATATATTAATCAATGATCATAAGTGAGAATTGGATAATCATAGAGCTATGAGAACATGATCAAAAATTAAAAAAAATCCCTTCATGTAATTTAAAGACCATTTATCATAAAATCATGGAATAAGGCTTTTTCGTAACAATAGAAATAACAACTATGTATGCCAAATCATTAATAATAAAACAAGAGCTAAAATAATAATAAAATATAATTTTAGGGAATACACTTAAGAATATAATATCCATTCCATATTGATGGTTTAATCTCGATAGTATAATCTTGGAAAAAATAGTATAATTGAAATGCCTATATGGCTATTTATAAAAATATCTTAATAGAAACATAAATATAGTATACATTTTCATCTCTTAGGAGTTTATTAATAATTTCATTTCCATGAGGTTTGCCAAATTTTTCATCATCACCCAATGGATTGTGTGGATAAAATAGACCCTCACATCATCATGAGTTATATTATTATCACCAATCACTTAATCATGATGTATACATATGAGTTCTAGAATATTATAAAATCTTTATCATTTTATCACAATAGAACCCCTGAAATAAAACACGTTTAATAATTACTCCTTTCTCATAATAAAATCCCATCTAGAAAAAGAATAAATATGGTAACATTGGATGATAAAACTAGTAAATAATAAGAAACATCAATAAATTTTCTTATATATGAAACACAATTAAAATATCTATAAAATATTTATTAATGAATATAATATTTAATTTCAAAATAAATTATTTTAAATAATAAATTTCTAATATATTAAGGAAATGTTTTATATTTAAAATAACCATGTAATATTATAATGGAAGATTTAAATCAATGATACTTTCTATAGGAGTGAAAATTCATCCAAGTGGTGTATGATAAAATTAAAATTCATCTCACATTTTAGGTAAAAAGTAAAAACACATGTTTTGAAAATAAAAAGAATATTCTTTTAAAAAAATTCAATTTAATTTAAAAAGTGGGTAAATATGAAATTAATATATCTCCAGAGAATAGTAAAAATATTCTCAAATACATTTTACAGAAAATATGGACATGCATGAAAATGTTCCCAATAAAACAGTTAAAGAATATTGGTTTTCATTATTAACATTCTTTTGGTATCTTGAGTTTAAAAATAGAGGTAAATGAAAGTAGAACATATATTATTTATAAATAAATAGATGATAAGTAAAAAATATATGATTTTTTAGATATTAATCATATAATTTCATCATCATAAATTTAAGCATAAACAATGTGGGAAAACAATTAAATTGTAACATAAAACTCTTACCATAATGGTAACATTCAAATAAAACCCAATTAGATTAAATAATTAAAATTATGAAAATGAATTACATAAATTAATACTTATAAATGATATATCATATCAATTTATAGCTATTTTGACCTCGTAAACATAAATACACTCATTACATAAAAATGTCTCAATGATATAATATTGAGATGAAAAACCCTCAACTAAAGTTCGTTTTTCATTGTAAGAACTCTGTAATATTGTATAATAAATTAAAATTAATTTAAATTATATACCAGAAACATATTTATACCTATAATAACATATTTTGTTTTATATATAAATTTTAATCACCTTTTTATTAACAATATTTCATTATCGTCATCATTTTAGGTTTTAGTTGCATAATTTTTCATGTATGTTTTGGTTCGACCGTTCAGTCCTTGAACATTGAATGTTATTGCTTAATATATAAAATTTTATTCATGATATAAATATTATATATATTTAATATATAAATATTTATAAAAAATCTTATAAAGTGGTGATGAAAAAAAGAATTACATATCTACATGGTGGTTGTAGCCCATATGTATACATGAGTGTTGTTTCCAATTTTCATTAGATGAAATTAATGAAAGTTAATTAATAATTATCTTTTTAATAATCAATATATTATCATTAATGTCATATGTATTCATTTAATTTATCTTTATTACAATCCATGTAAATTTGAAAAGAAAAACGAATCACATCTTTCTATGGAGGTGGTAGTCCACATCTATGTGTGAGCCACATTATCGTTTTTCGATAGATGGTATGGTAATAAAGTAGATAATCATAACATATTTTAGATGAATAATTATATTATAAATAACATATATAAATATTAAATAAACCAAAATGACTAACCATGAATTATGGTGATGTAAAATGGACGGTAATGCTATGTGGTGGTGGCAGTCCACACATATGTACAAGTGATAATTTAATCTCTCATTTGATAGATAATTACTCGAAAAGGGTTGTAACATCATAATAATAACATATAATTTTATTTATTATATTGGATTCATAATTTTATGAGGTTAAAATTAGGGTTATATAAATTATATGAAGAAATAAAATTGAAAGTTCTCAGTTGATATTTATACCTCTTCTTTGAGAGACGTCCCTTAGATTACACCATAATCCTTGAATGATTGTTCATAGGAGAATAAAAAATAACTCGGATCAAGTAACTATTATAGAAATATATTGGAGAAGTTATTTTATGAAGTAGAAAATTCAAATTTTCAGAGTAATGGAGAAAAATATGTACCCTTAATTAAGTGAGAGCTTCGACAAATAATGAATTTCTTAAAAGATGTTAATAATATAAAGTCACATTAGTGTGAAATTGGACCCCAAAATTATTTAAATAAAATTAAACATAATAAAAGATTTAAATTCTTTAAAAAAATTATTTTATTAGTTTATTTGTAATTCATATCTTTATCTCTTTGTTTACCCTTGGTAAAATCAATTTAACCTAAGACATGTAAACAAAATTTTACAGTTTTTACTAATCAGTATGACAAAAAATTAAGTTTCACCTATTAAATTATATTAAATTAGGAGGAAAAAAATATAATATAAATTTCAATATATTAAATTTTTATAATTTGAATAATTTCATTTTAAATATGCATGCACGATGAATCTGAAATCCATTTTAGAAAAATGTATTTTTTGAGCATAAAAAATAATTTACTTCGATTCCATTCCATATAAAAACTATTGAGTGAATTTTAAAATATTTTATTGAATATATAATCTATAGTTTTATAGAATAGCTTTAATATATTGAGATAAATTAAATTTATTAGTATAAAATACATCACAAACATAAAACAATCCTTTAAACAAATGTGTTTTAAAGACAAAAAAATATATATGCAAATCATGTATAGTGAATAATCGCAATAAATTAAATATATTATTTTAATTAATGGAGTTTTTATTAATTTTATATAATGATGACAAAATAATGGGTTTTCTCCTTGAAAATAAATCATAGTTTAATAAAAGTTAGTATTCTTCACTATTGATTAAATATAAATTTAAAAAAAGATCATAAAAATTAACCCTACTATAGTATTTAAATGTTATGTTCAGAAATTATATTCATTAAGTAAAATAGAACTTATAAAAATATTATAAATTAATTATAGTTTTCATTCATAAATGCATGAAAATTCATGTCACGATCCGTCCTAGGGGGCTCACGTTGCGACTCCCTAAGCCTGCCTCCAATAGGCCAGGGGCAGGTGACTAGCACTGAGTAGGAATATCACTAACATGGGAGGCATTACCTATGTACATGTACACACACACCCAACTCCCATCCCACAACTACTGAAAAATAAAAAAACTATGGAAGAAAATGCACAAATAAAACTAATCCCAACCAATAGAGTACAATGATAGTAATGTACAAGAAATTAAATTGGGTTAAAATACAACCGCACCAAAAAAAGAGTCTACAAACTACAAAGTCCGACCCATAATTATGAAAGAGGTATTGGGACTGCTGCTTCAATCTGTATCAATACCTTGGCCTTTAAGGAACTCAGAATTCTCGTTCTGTTCCTCATCTGCCCGGAATTTCATCAAAAGGACACTCATCTACAGAAGACACGACACGCGTGGGAAAATCCAGTGTAGGGGTGAGTATAAAAATACTTTGTAGAGGACCCCAAAAACCGAAATCAATAAACAAATTATAGGAAAATTCGAATCTATAGAGTACATTTCTACTGAACCTATATCAAGAGAAACACATATAGATATACTAGAGGCCCACACCCATATTAGGATCCCTTCCAGGGCCTTGGAGGATACACATATTAAGATCACTGCCATGGCCTTGGAGTATACCATGACACATTCAGATTCACCTTCTATGTAAAGGATCGATGCCCTGTTTGATTGGTCATGTCGATACTGGTCTCTACCTAGGGTCAAGAATGGATAAAGGATCTGGCTTCGGGCCCCTCGTAGTGATACCTAACTCTCTCTCAGAAAGTCCTACTAAATGGATCATACTCCTATGGATGGAAAGGATACCGAAACATTAGGGGAATGAGAAATGGGGCACTAACCCAAGTGAATATTTTCCATGAAACATTGTACAAGAGGATCATGCCATGTACAGAGAAGTGCATGACATGTAGAAGGGTCAAACGCTATATCCTCAAAACCTAGGGTATTGAACATGTACAATGACATCTGTCGTATGGATTGTCATGTATAAGAAGGTATACGCAGTGTGTAAGAAAACGACACGGCTTGTTCACTATCATCAGGAGACTCTGTGTATGTTGTCCATGTTCCTATAGACGACTTCAACCCGCATGTCCCACACCATGTACTGGTACAGACAATAGTCCGTGTATCTGGTCATGTCTTTCCATGTGGTGGAGTACATGTCGTGTACTCCACCCCATGCCCGTATTTCTTCCTAGATGCACACAGAGCTTGTGTAAGGACCGACACACCATGTGACGATGGTCACACATAGGGTGACGATAGTCAGACACCGAGTGACGATGGTCACCCACTGCGTGACGATGGTCACCCACCGCATGATGATTTTCACACACCACATGATGATGTTCACACGGTGTGTTAAGACTTATTGTTTCCTATAACACCATTCACCACTGGGTGGGGTCCACACACCGTTTCTTTCTGGAGGAACTCCATGTTCTTCATCGGGTGTAGCGTGAAAACACTAGATGAGGCCATGTTAACCCCACATGCTGTGTTCATCAATGAAAATGCCATGTTCTTTGGGTTTTCCGAGAACAACACATTCTTCATCTACTGCTTTAGGTGATGATCCAAACATTGATCTTGCTGTCTGATGGCTACAAAACTAAAGGTTTGAGGTCACCCCAACACAGTAAAGCCGCTTCCATTATTTTCAGACCTTTGATGGGCCCTGAAAACATGTATCGATCCACCCACACAAATAATGCTCTTAGAACGATCTCACTCAACCCACTCCAATTCCTTGTCTATCGACACAATCGAACCTCTTTTGGGCTATCTTGATATCCGATCTCCAAATTGGGATTGTTCCATTGGGAAATGGATTCACAACGATCTGTTGTTCATCGGCCTACGATGAACTCGAATAACATGGGGTCGGGGATGAAGAAAACATTGGTCAATAGAGGAACACACCTCCACCTTCATTCATCATAATGTCAATTGCCTCTCATCAGCATGATTGATGGTGAATCAAAACGATAATACAATAATTAATATAAAATAAACTCTTGAATCAAACCCCCAAAAGAAATGGAAAACAACACCCTCCTGCAAGATTGCATGATCCGCGGATCAACCTATTTGTCAGTAGATCGATGTTCATCATTGAATTTAATAATGGTGAAAAAAATAAATCAGAAAAACAAACCCCTACCACAATTCTATAAAAGTACAATTGTCACATCACGTTTTTTGTTGAGGTTTTGTCAGATCTGAGGTTCATCAATCAATCTATTTGTCATCATTCGTTGTTGAGAAATTTCTCCAAGGGGTCTCATCTCCACACCTCCATGTAATTTCTAGGTTTTGTGGCTACCCGTAGAGATTATATTAAGAGGTTATCTAAAATATCTTGTCACCAATTTATGGAAATGATTAAAAAATAAAATATTTTATTTTATTTTATTTCCATTAAAACGTTCCAAAAACTAACTTCTTCTGTCAAATAGTACTGGTCAATGTTTGGACCTACCTAAGGTAAATTCAATAAGTTGAATGCAACGATGCCCTCAAATTTCTGATCTAGGAACCCTTTTAAATGTTATTTCAATTTTTTCAAAAAAACCGCTCGTGTGCAACATTTAGAGTATAAACAATATTTCACAAAATTTATTACGGGCACCCCGGGTTTCAGAATAGCACTCCGTCAAAAACAATGGTCTCAAAATAATTCCATATAATATTGAAAAATAATACATGGAAAATATGAGACATTATATTCTCCCCCCTTAAGGATTTATGTCCCGAAAAGCCAAAAAAGGGGCTACTCAAAAAGATGGGGGTATTTAACGTGAATATGAGAATCCTGCTCCCACGTTCTCTCCTGAGTATTCTTGTGTTTCCACCAAACATGCACTAGGGTAATTTCTCACCCCAGAAGGATCCTCTCTCGTCGATCCTCCAAGGCCCTGGTAGTGATCCTATCCAACTACCACGGCTAACGAGCTACGACCCCTTCCTCACAAGAATCGCGTAATGGCGCGCCGCACCCCCTCCACTACCGAACGTTGTCCGCCACTCCGACGACCGCTGCGACCTTGTTTCGCAGCCTCCTCTTACAGCATTTGTCGGCACACACCTTCTTCATAGTTGGTCAGTGTCCTCCCACGACGGCGATCTTCCATGGTGGGTGCAGGGTTAGTAAAGTTGCGGAGGGTCTGGGTTGGGTTCGTTATACCCATGCCCTCCGCATTATCTTGAATCATAAGGGGGGATTAAGTAATTAATAATCAATTGAATTAAACAACAATCAAAACCCTAGAGTGAAACCCCAGAACAACCTCCTACAAAAACGAATGAATCATGGATTAAACCGTTTGACGGTTGGTCCGCATTGTTCGTATTATTCAAGAATGGGGAAGAGTAAATCATTTAAAATGTGTAAACAAGTGAACACCCTACATCAAAGTTGATGGTGAGAGAGTTTTTTGTGGTAGAGGGTCGGTGTTATCTATCCCTTGAAACTAGCTTCCCTTGGAACCTCTCATACATCGATTTTTGTTTGTTGGTTTTGTGTCTCTCATCACCTCCCACTAGGATCATCTCAGTCCTCTAATGGTTCAGCGTCATGACACTCCTACATCACTTCTTTACAAGAATGTTTTTTCCGATACCCATCCCCAAGCTCCATATATATAGGATAGGGGGAGGATAAGTAAAGAATTGGGGAATTAATGGGGGAGCATAAATTAGGAACCTTTTTAATTTCTCAATGATGTCGTCACATAGTATTGGAAATTAAAGCCATTCATTGGCTTGTCACATCGGTGGCCCCACACTCCACTTGTCCATTGGAGGATATGAAAGAAAATAAAAAAAATTATTTATTTAATTTCTTTAAAAATGTCACAAAACATAACATTTTCTCCAGACCTACTATGGTCAAGGTAAAGTCTCCCTTATGTGAATCCTGGTGTTGTAGATTCAACGGTGCCCTCATATTTTTACATTGACCACCAGTTCAAATGTTAGAAAATGCCACTCATGCATTTACTGAACGTATCAGAAAAAATCTCAATAAAATTATTAACAGTTACCCCCAGCCTGTGCTGGTCGAGGTTAGGATTTGCCTAAGGGATTCATTCCCCCAATGAACCTAATGGTACTCATTCCATGGGCCTTGGAGGGTACTTATAAACATTCAGATTCACCTTCTATGTAGAGAATTGATGTCCTATTAGATTGGTCAGGTTGATACTAGACTCTACCTAGTGTCAAGAATTAATATAAGATCTGGATCTGAGCCCCTCGTAGGGATCCCTGACTCTATCTCGTAATGTCCAACTAAATTGATCATTCTTATATGGATGTAAATGATACCTGAAATTCAGGGGAACAAGAAAAGGGGAACTAACCCAAGAGAAACATGTCCATGAAATGTTGTACAACATGATCATTCCATGTACTGAGAAGTACATGATGTGTAGAATGGTCACACTCCATGTCCCTTAACCACGAGTATTGCATGTGTACAATGTCATGTGTGATATGTCTTTTCATGTATATGAAGGTATATGCAGTGTGTAAGATAATGACATGACCAGTTCACTATCAAGGGAAGACTCTGTGTATGCTGGCCATGTGCCTGTACACTACTTCAACCCGCCTCTCCCAGGACATGTAACAGTACACGGGGTACTCCATGTATCCCACCATGTGTGGTTGTGTTGGGGAGTCCATGTCATTTACTCCACCCCATGTCCATGTATCTTGTGAGATACACATAGAGTTTGTGTAATTACCCACACATGGGGTGACGATGGTCACACACCGGGTGATGATGGTAACACACCGGGTGACGATGGTAACACACCGGGTGACGATGGTCACACACCATGTGAATATGGTCACACACTGCGTGACGATGGTCACACACCTTGTCACGATCGCCACACACCATTTTAGCACTTCTTGTTTCCTGAAACTCCATTCGCCCCTGGGTGGGGTCCACACACCATGTCTCCCTGGAGGCAAACTGCGTTCTTCACTGGGTGCAGCATGCAGACCCTAGATGCCGCCATTCCAACCCCACTTGTTGTGCTCATCGAAGAACACGCCATGTTATTTGGGTTTTCCCAGATCAACATATTCTTCATCTGCTGCTTCAGGTTATGATCTAAACATTGATCTGATTGTCTGATAGCCACAAAACTAAAATTTTGAGGTCACCCCGACACCATGAAGCCACTACCATTAGTTCCAGACCATTGATCGGCCCCAAAAACACATATCGATCCACCAAAACAAATAAATCTCTTAGAAATATCTCCCTCAACCAGAGCCAATTCTTTTCTTATCAGTGTCGTCAGACCTTCGTTGGTCTATCATGATGTTTGATCTCTAGTTTGGGATTGTTGCATTGGGAAATAGATTCGCATTGATCCGTTGTCCATCTCCCAGTGAAGAATGCGAAGAACGCGGGGTAGGGGAGGAAGAAAACAATAGGAAAAGGAGAAAGGCAAATCCATTGTCATTCATAAAAATTTTGGTTTGTTCCCATTAGTATGATTGATTGAGAATCAAAATTATAATCCCACAATTATCATAAATTCAATTCCCGAATCAAAACCCCAAAAGAAGTGGAAAATAACACCCTCCTACAAGATTTCATGATCAGTGGATCACCCTGTTTGAGGGTTTTTACGTGTTATAATTTTTATTTAATAATGGGGAAAAACTAAATCAAAACAACAAACACGAGCCATGATTCTATTGAAGGAAGATTGTTACGTCACTTTTAATGGTGAGGTTCTATCTGATCTGAGGTGTATCAATCGATCGATCTTCCATCATTCATTGTTGAGAGGTTTCTATAAGGGGTCTCCTCTCCACGCATCCAGAGAATTTCAGGGTTATGAGGCCAACCCTAGAGATTCTCTTAACAGTTTGTTTAAAATACCCTATCACTGTGTTATGGAAATTTTTAAAAAATAATATATTTTAGTTTAGTTTATTTCTTTTAAAATGTACCAAAAACTAACTTCTTTTTTCGAATGACATTGGTCGATGTTAGGACCTCTCTAAGTTAAAGAAACTTCACTGAATGCAACAGTGCCCTCGAATTTCTAATCTACGAATCCTTTTAAATATTGTTTCACATTTTTCATAAAAACTGATCATGCACACTATTTAGAGTATAAAAATTATTTCAAAAATTTACTATAGGAACCCCAGGATTCAAAATAGAACTCTGTCAAAAAGAATGATCTCAAAATATTTCCCTATAATATTTAAAAATAATACACAAAAAAATATGAGACATTTTAGTCTCCCCCCTCCGGGATTTATGTCTCAGAAAGCCCAAAAAATGGGTACTCAAAATGATTAGGGTATTGAGCCTCTTGCACCCACATTCTCTCCTGAAGATTCTTGTGTTTCCAACAAACATGCACTAGGGGAATTTCTCACCCACGAAGGGTCCTCTCCCATCAATTGTCAAACTCCATTGGGTACTCTGTGATGGTTTCTTTATCCTCTGTTTCTTTCTTTCCACAGTCGATGATGTGTGATGGGTCATGAACGTACCTCCTCAGCTGCGACATGTGGAAAACATCATGTACCTAGTGAAAATATTGTGGTAGATCTAAAAGGTAAACCACCTCGCCCACACTACATATTATCTGAAAAGTCCTATTGAACCTCGGAGACAACATGTCACCCTGACCAAATCTTTGAAACCATCATGGAGGTGAGACACATAGGAAGACATGGCCCCCCTCCTTGAACTCTAGAGGTCTTCATCGTCTCTCAGCAAAATATTTATGCAAGCTCTGTGAAGTCTTCATCTGCTCTTGGATGATTTTTACCATCTCAGTGATAGGTCACATCATTTAATGGACTCATGAGTGTAGAATCACTGGTGTTGGTCCAGTAGAGTGGTGACCATAAGGGTAACCAATATAAGGCCTTGAACAGTACCCTGTAAATGGTGAAGTGGCAACTGTTATTGTAGAAAACTCCACCAGTGGTAGGTATTCCTCCCATCTACGACCAAATTCTATGATACAAGCCCAAACCATATCCTTTAGAACATTAATTGACCTCTATGTCTGACCATTGGTCTAGTTATGGAATGTCGTGATCATGAATAACTAATTCCCAAAATCAACCTGAAATTCCTTCCTCAACCAGGATGTAAAAATTAAATCAAAATATAAGACTATATTTGAAGGGACCGCATGAATGTGAACTATCTTGTGCATGTAGAGTCATCCTAATCTCTCTACGGAACTTGGATCCCTGGTAGCTTGGAAGTGGGCTGACTCAGCGAGTTAGTCAACAATGACCCAGAAGGAATCATATACCTTGGATGTTCATGGTATGACCATCATGAATTCCATTTATTTTCCTTCCCACTTCCTCTCTAGCACTTCAATGGGTGAGATATATCTGTTGGAACCGGGTGCTCATCCTTCACCTACTAGCACGTAAGGCATCAAGAAACAAACACTACTACATCCTTCTTCATACCTGTCCACCAGAATTGACGCCCAATATCCTGGAACATTTTTTCTACCCTAGGATATACCACCAACGGGGTGTATGAAACTCCCATAGGAACTCCTCTCTCAACGCCACTGGTACAACTGATCTCCCCCTTAAAAGAACTTTGTGCGCCCACCTTGCGAGAATTCATCAAGATCATGTCTTGTGGATAATTGAGCACATAAAGTATCACAATTGATATCCCCTAGTTGTGCCTCACTAAATCGTTATATGAGTGGAGGAGTAACAAATTTCTACTTGAGATATGATGCATCCTCTATATCTAGGAATCATAATTGTAGCAAATCCAACTACTCTTAGACCTCACTCAACAACTATGAACTCAATCTCCTACTGAGAGCATCCTCCACAATGTTCCCCTTACTATGAGTATAGATGATATAGAATTCATAATCATGGAGGAACTGTAGACATCACCACTACCTCAAATTTAGATCCTTTTATGTGAATATTTACAAGAGTCTCTTGTCGTCAGAGTAGATGATAAAATGTTCTCCCACAAGTTAGTGTATCCACATCACCAATGAGAAGACTACCGCTGACAACATGAGATCATGGCTCACATATTTCTTCGTGTGTGCACTTAGTTGGTGTGAAATATATGTAATAACTAACTATATATGCATCTGGACACATCCAAGCCCATTCCCTGATATGTCACAGAAACATTTGTACTCGACACCCTCTTCTGAAAATCTCAAGATTGGTGTGCTCATCAAACACTGCCTCAACTACTGGAAAGTCTAGTGTCACTTCTCTATCCATATGAATGGTTGTCCTATTCAAATAAAGGATTTCATCAGTGCTAATATTAAGAAGAAATCAGAGATAAATATCTAGTAGTATCATGCCATCCCAATGAAGTTGTGAACCTCTGTCACACTCTGAGATGGCTGCCATAACATCACCTAAACCTTGGATGGGTCCACTGGTACTCTATATGATGAGATAACATGTCCTAGAATGTGGACCTCCTATATCAAGAGTAGTCACTTGGATAGCTTCCCATAGTGCTGGTTCTATCATAGTACGTCTAGAACCATACGTAGGTGTCTCGCGTGTACCATCTTTTACACTAATTACCTAAGGATTTCATCAATGAATACCACGGTAAAACGATCTAAGTATGTATTTAAGATCATGTTCATAAGTCCCATGAACACTGTGGGGGTATTAGTCATGACCAAAGGCATCATCAAGTACACATAGTGACCAAAGAGGCATCTGAAACCCATCATCTTTATATCCTCATCATGTACTCAAAGATGGTGATAACCCGACTAGAGTTCAACCTTTGAGAACCACTGTGACTAACTTAGCTGATCAAAGATTTCGTAGATCGTATTTCATGGATTCTTGTTATTCACTAATACCTGATTTAGGTGCCATTAATCCATAAACAGTCTCAAACTCATGTCCGCCTTCTTGAAAAATAGAACTGGGGCTGCCCAAGGTTTCTCATTGGGTTTTACGAAGCCCTTACTTTGTAAATCCTTGAAATGCACCCTCATCTATCTATGATCTGCGGAATCCATCTGATATGCTGGTGATGATATCAGTGATGTCCTGAGGTGTAAGTCAATGTAGAATTTGATCTCTTAGTGGGGAGGTAATCTTGGAACATCTTCTAGAAATACATCCTCATACTCTACCACTTCTACTCAAAATTTAAAGTTCATTAAATCGACTTCTTTGTGGGTAATTATATATAACTCATGAGTGATCATCTTCAACCTCCAATGCATGAACCGATTTTGTGCTTCTTGGGTTTCCTTTTCATTAACAAATGAAAACCTTGTCCAATTTAAAAAAAACACTAAACTCTTCACCAAAAGCTATCAATCTGGGAATTTAATGATGATAGACAATCTATAATGTGAATGACGTCATATGACCTCGATGCTTACACAAAGAGGTTCCAAATAAAAAACACTCCTCCAAGGGAAGAATAACACTATCTGAAAAGATTCCTCATCATCGAGACTCTTATCGTAGGTGGATCCATGAATAAGGGTCCTGTCAACGGCTCTACCGAAATCTGATGGTTTCTCACAAGATATGTGTTGAGGAAATAATGACTGAAACATGTGTCTATGAGTATGGAGGTTAAGGTATAAATGAAACAGATCGTACCTCGGATCATTCCTGGAGTTCCTGGGTTATACGTCTCGGTTACAGGCACTTTTTCCAGCCCATGTCCTCAAGCCCCTTGAGCCTAGTGTGGACCTCTTAGGGGTGGTGGTGGAAGTATGTCAATGCACCTGCCACCACTTGCTGCTCTCCCTTATCCACTTCCACATCTTCTTCATGGCAGGTCTGCCTTCTCCAATCTCTTCTTAGTCAATGATGGTCCATCCACTGCCTATCTATTAGCAGCTCGACGGGTTGGAAAGTCTCTAGAGATATTTCCTCTATCATCACATGAATAGTGTCACCTTTTCCTAGGCTGAATAGATCTAGCCTGATATCCCTGGACTGTCAATCCCTTATCTTGGGTCATCCTGTGACATCTCCCATGTCCTGATCCCTATATCTGATGTTCGCTCCCTACTACAGAGGTCGCTACACTTGTATAGTTGCTACTGACTTCCACTAGCTATCTCTCCTCCGCCAAGATTCTCTCGACCACCAAATGTCACTTGATAACTCCTACATAAGTTGAAATTCATAGTCGGGAAAATTTATCGAATATCCCTCTATTGACCCCATTTGAAGGTTTTATCCCTAAAGTAATGATCCTTGGCCATATCTATTGAGTACCTGGAAAGGTTGGTGAACCTCATTGCATAATCATACACTATCAAACTACACAACTGGAGCTGAAGAATCTTCTGGATATGTGCTTCTCTCTACGTAACTAACGATAATTCCTCCCTAAAGAGTTGATCAAAATTTTTCCAAAAAAGATTATCCTTGTGGTTAGTCTGTGTGGTCAAACTCTACCATTATCCTGCTAAACCCTGAATAAGGCTCTCTCATAAGACAATCATCTGGTATACGGGTGTCTTCACTAGACGAAAAACTCTAGTCACCACCTCAAGTCAGTCCTCAGCTGCATGAGGGTCAATTTGACCTCATAACCCGAGGGGTATTTATCTTTGAAATTCATGGAGAGTTCTCAGCCTGTGGTCCTCGTCTTTTGGTACTACTGGTACCACATGTTACTTTAATGGGGGTAGTGTAGTAGGTGCACCACCTGGATGTAATTCATGGGGAAATGATCATTGTATTAAAGCCTTCTCACTGAGGGGGTCATTCTCATGTTTGATATGGTTAATCCTAGTGGGTATGCATCGTGGAGGATTCCTATAAAGAAATAAGATGTACCATGGTCAACGAGTATATCTGGATAGCTGACACAAAGTACATAGAAAACACAACCCACTTCTATATGATTCATGTAACATTATTTTATTTTATTGAAACTATTGTTTTCTTGCACAGATTTGAAAATCAGTTTATTAGAGTCCTTGTGTATGGATACATCAGCCTCCTATACCAACACAGGAGTCCATGCCCCGAAATCCAAGCTTGAAACACTTAACATTGTTTCCACCAAAAAATATGATAGATTATTGGTCCTAAGGTAGAACTGACCAACTCTGATACCACCTTTTCACGAGCCGTCCCAGTGGGGACCGTTCTACGACTCCCCATGCCCACATCCAACTGTGCAGAGGATAGTGACTAGAACCGACTAGGAATATCACTAACATGGGAGGCATTTCCTAAATACCTACACACACCCATCTCCACGCCAACAAATTTTGAAAAGTATAAACCACTATGGAAGAAAATGAATGCATATAACTAAACCGAACCAACAGAGTACCATGAAAGTAAAGTGCAGAAATTAAACAAGGATAGAATACAAGCCCACCAAAAACAATATTATAAAGTATATAAATTCCTACCTGTAAGAAAGAAAGAGGTACTTGGACTACAGCTCGAAGCAGTAGGAACACCACAGCCTTTATGAAAATCATAAAGGTCGGTTCAGTCCTTGTCCATCCTAGATTCCATCAAAAGGCCGCTCATTTGCACAATACATGACACATGAGGGAAAATACCATGCTGGGGTGAGTATAACAATACTCCATAGAGGACCCCGAAAAACACAAGGAAGTAAACAAAGTAAATGTATTGTAAGATATACATAGTATATGTATACTGAACATATAGCAAGAGAAACACATCCATATAAACTCAAGGACCAGACCTATATTCTAAAATGGTTGTATGCCCACTCTAGGGATTCAGTTTTAATATTCCACAAATAACACCTTTAGGGGAACCCACTCCACGAGTCTAATAGCTCTGATGATGTTTATCCTGGAAGTACTATTCATCAGGAAAATCCATGATAGAGATAGATACACAAATAGATCTAAAGAGAGAACATATACACTCATTCCGGGAGAACAAACTATTGAGTGGGGAAAGACCATGATACACAGACGAAGATCACTTCAAGAACCTTGCTGGATAGAACGACTCATTTGGATTCACATTCTAGGAATAAGAGCAGTGTCTTGTAGTGTTGGTCATGTAAATACCTAAATCTACCTAGAGTCAATAATGGACAGATCATCTCACTTTGGTCCTCTTAGAGGGATACCTAACTCTATCTGAGAAAGTTCTACTGAAGGGATCATACTCTTGTGGATGGAAACGTTTGTTGACCTTTAGGGGAATGAGAAAAGGGCCACTAACCCAAATGAAACCTATCCATGATATTGTTAACAAGAGGATCAATCCATGTAATGAGAAGTACACATCATGTATAAGGGTAAAACACCGTGACTTCTGACCCTGGGTACTGCCCATGTACAACGACTCGTGTCCTAAGGCTTGTCGTGTAGAATAATGTATAAATGTTCTGTAAGATAATGTCACACCGTGATCCACTATCTGGGGAATACTTCATGTACATGGGCCATGTCTCGTACATTTATTTATCCCATGTTTCCTAGACTATGTACAGTACACGGGGTAGTTCACGTATTCAGACGTGTCTGGCCATGTGCTGGAGTACATGTACCGTACTCCACCCCATGTTCTTGTATCTCCAGAGATACATGATGAGTCCGCGTAAGGACCCATGCATTGTGTGACAATGTTCATACTTCGTGTTTTCGCTTCCTACCACCCAAAACTCTAGTCTTCATTGGGTGTGGTCCACAGACCGTGTCTCCCCAGAAGCAAGAGGCTTTCATCACTAGGTGAAGCACACAAACCAGAGCTATCTCTATGATGACCCCACATGTCGTGTTCATCGAAGAATACACAATGTTCTTCAGGTTTTTCCCAAAATGAGACGTTCTTCATCTGGCGCTTCGGGTGATGATCCAAAAATTATTTTAGCCACCTGATCGTCACGAAACAAAAGGGTCGAGGTCACCCAGACACCATGAAGCTGCTTCCATTTGTTTTAGACCTCCAATCAATTTCGAAAACATATATCAATCCACCCGCATAAATAAAGATTGTTGAATGATCTCCCTAGACCTGAGTTGATTCATCATCTTCCATCATCGTCGCAGCTCTTATAGACTATCATGATGTTTGATATCCAATTTGGGATCGCTGCGTTGTGAAATGGATTCTAAATTATCCATTGTTCATCTCCCCATGAAGAACGCAATGAATTTGGGGTGGGGGAGGAAGAAAACAATTTTAAAATAAAGAACGCACATCTGTCGTCATTCATCACAGCATCAATTCTCTATTATTAGTAGGTTTTAGGGACAATCAAAACAATAATCTAACAACTATCCTAAAATAAATTTCCAAATAAAAAACACAAAAGTAATTGAAAATAACACCCTCCCACAAGAATGTATGATCCATGGATCAACTTGTTTGTGTGTTTATCCACATTTTTTGTTTAATTGAATAATTGTGAAATACTAAATCAAAACAACAAACACCTACCTCAATTCAATTGAAGGAAGATCGTTGTGTCACGTTTGTTGGTGAGGTTCCATCATATCTAAGGTACGACAATCGATTGATCTATCGTCATTCATTGTTGAGAGGTTTATACAAGGGTTCTATTCTCCATACCTTGAGATAATTTCAAGGTTATGTGGCTAACCATAGAGATTCTATTTATAGGTTATTAAAAATTTCTCATTTCCTCTTTATGGAAACGTTTAAAAAATAAAAGAGTTTATTTTATTTAATTTTCATTAAACCATCTGAAAAACTAACTTTTGTTGTCGACCCACATCAGTAGATGATAGAACCCACCTACAGTAAAGTTTCTTTTTAGAACTCAATGGTGCCCTCAGGTTTCTGATTTGGGAAACTATTTAATTGTTATTTCTCTTTCATCAGAAAAAAATCTCGTGTGCGCTATTTAGAGTTTAAAAAATATTTCAAAAATTTATTCTAGGCACCCTGGGCCATAGAATTGCACACCATCAAAAATCCTGGTCTCAATAAAATTTTATATAATATTTAAAATTAATAAACGAAAAATCTAAGACATTATAATTCATTTTATAATAAAAATTATATTTGATGCATAAAATGATTTTACTCAAAATTTATCACATATTTATTATCAATTAAGAAATAAATTTATCTTATTTAAAATATTTATAATTTTTGTAATAATATTTAATTTATTTTTATTAATTATAATTTTATTCCTAATTGATAAATTTCACATTTAATTAATAATACTTTTATAGTATATCAAAATTTTCTTAATGTTTACTACTATTGGATATACATGGAATCGAGGATATGATTTATTTAATGGTGTTATATAGTTTTTTGAAAAAATTGTTGAATTATTGAGCTACAATGGATTTGGAATATTAGCTCATTTACTTTGAATGGTCTTTGGATGTAGACCAGTGATGGTGAACTAAGATAAAATGTTGTGTTCAATGAAAAATTTAATTTTTTCTCATTCATTTTTCTATGAAGGATAGAGAAGAATCTTTTGTTTAATAGAATATTAAAATAAAAAAAGATGCATTTGTTTTAATATATCATGAAATTATTGACCCTTGCAAATCTAATTTCATTTTACCACGTAGGATTCAAAATTAATATCAGAGGGAAACATCAAAGTTTGTATTCCTCCCTCAATTGAAGCAATGGATGTTGTTAATACCGAAGGGATTTTGATATTCGATGTAAAAATTTCATCTATAAAATGATAAGATAAAGTAATACTTATAATAATATGGTATTCATGTTTTTATTGCTTCAATGAATGCTATTTTCAGTCTGTATGGACAAATGGGATTTATCATAAGATAACTAAATAGAATTGGTTATTGATGCAAGATAAATCAATACATTGGTTGTAGTCTTATATAACACAATCTAAATGAAGGTTATGTTACTTATGTAATAAAATTATATGTCGGAAAATATTTTTATATCTGTGAAAGAGACTCTAATTTAAATGAATATAAATTTTAGGATTTATGGAACAAGTATTAGGATCTACGGATATGCTCTAATGACAATGTTGATGCATTATTTTATTGGGTGAATGTTGTGGTGGAGGATTGTTGAGGTCTCATAAAAATCATTGATGATTTAAATATCAGAAGAAATTATTTAGAAGAAAACCACATAAGTTAAATTAGAATTTTTTTACATGTCAAAAATATCAAAAGGAGTTTGCATTTGATATCTTACCCATTAGAAATCTCGAATAAGATACAAGAAATGATGATATTGAAGATTTGGAAAACAACATGTCAAAATAGGTATTATTAATGTCTATAGATAATCTTAAGTTAGAGGATGGATAGGAAGAAAAATAATTTGATGACATGATATCATTATTTTCCTCAAATCTACTAAAAGGAAAATTAAACTTTAAATTGAATTCTTTTCTTGCATGCTTTCAATCTGCAATGGTTGGTTATCTTGCAGCAAGGTGTCATATTAAATTTAATGATGAGAATTAAGCTGATAATTTTTCCCCAATAATATTCTTTCATGAATCACAAAATTTATGAAACAAAATAAGATAGTTTATTCAATAATAATAACTATGATTTATAATAAAATTAATGTTCAGCAGAAACACAAGAAAAAATAAATTGAAAACTATAAAGACCACATAGAAAATTATATTTTGATTATTGTGGGAAATTCTTTGAGAAGGTAAATGATAGATTATGGATCTAGATAATTCTATAGAAAGATTGATCTATATATTTCATTATAAGTCTCCCTTATGGTAAAAGATGTTTGGATATCCCAAACAATGAAATAAGATAACATGGTTCATGATTCCAAACACTATATACAGTAGTAGGAAATGGTTAAGACTATGTTAATGGATGAAATTGAATATATAAAATTTGAAAAACTAGAACACTCAAAAATAATAATTTAGTGCATGCTCAAAGTTGAATAATTGACTATGGTTAATTATAGTTTGACAAAAAGAGTAACAGATAGAGAAAACAAATCAATGAACACAAGGATGTAGTATTTTTCCTATAATTAAAAGTAAAAGATCATAAAATAATATTCATAATTTTTATGATATTTTGGAAAAAAGATACACATGTGTCATAAAAATGGAAATTATACTATATAGGTCTAATAAAATAGTAATTGAATATTTAGGTGAAGAAAATGAGATATCATAATGAAATAGCTAGTACAGGGATTGATTAAAAACATAAAGTACTGTTGATTAGTGATAGAATACAATTATCCACTTTATGATTGACTATTGATTTGTGTATGAATCAAAATTATATTATTCCAAGAAATCAATCGAAAACCAGTGTTACAAAAATGAAAAATTAAAATACTCTTGGTATCATGTGTTTTGATTATTTAATGGTGGGGAATTCCTAAAATGGTTATTCCACAACAAGAGGTATATAAGTTACAAATAGAAACATATTCCGCTAATCATGGTCCAATATTTGCGGAATGACTTTTTTTACTCACTATTTTCGGTGTGGGGGATTTAGACACATGACCTGATAGTGCTCATAGACAATGTAAAAGAATGTGATGAATCATATGTAAATTTTTTGTATATAGTAGCTCAAGGGATAAATAAACAAATGAAAAATGAAAAAAATCTGTTAACGGTTTTGGGAGATAAATATAGTAAATCATATTCAGAGGAAAGTCAAAGATACAATTAAACATCTTGTATAAATTGAATGACTTCAATCAAAAAGAAAATATATGAGAGGGATGCAATTAAAAAGATTTCCAAAAAGTATTAGATTTTGTTTGTGTGTGGATAATTGGAAATGGATGCACTTCCCACATGATGGGGAATAAATATATTTTCACAAACATAAATTAAAACAAATAAGGTGTCATAAAATTTATAAATGATGAATCCCATCATCTTTTTTGTTTCCAGAAAATCCATGTTTTGGGGAAATTGTAGGAGATGTGGTTATGTTCTGGTTGTTTAAGGTAACATCCAAAAATTTATTAGTGTTGATCTATTGTGTTATTAAATACTTTATCTAACCATTACGATGAATATTTGAAGAATTAAGGTAATATATGTTATATAGTGATGTAGGGGAATCCCACGTAGAAAAATATATACCTTTTGAGTAGAGAAGAATATTTTTTTTATTCTATCCAAGAAATAAGAAAATATGTTGTGTAATTAGTTTTAGTGTTATTTGAGTAAAATATATCTGGATGTTCTTGTGAAATTTGATTTTAATTGTGATATCCCTATGATATCTCGTGAACATACTTATACTCGCTATGCTTTCCAAAAAGGGAATAACTCTCAAAATACATATAAGGTGAAAGATCAAGGGTCATAAAGAGTGATTAAACCATTTAATATTGATGTGTGTAGACATATTTCATCAATATATATTTATAAGATGATATATTATGTCACATTCATTAATGATTATTATAGGATGGATCTCATTGACATTATCACACACAAGTACTAGGTGTCTAGTTGAACAACACAATATCGGAGGGAAGTTGAATATATTCTTGGTCAAATATTCTGAAAGTTCCCAACTACCAATGAGATCATGTTTAAAAATATCATGTGGGGTATTATTTAGAAAATCATGGGACATGAAATTAAATATTATCAGTTATAACTTCTCAACAAAACGGTGTGGTTAAAGGAAGAAATTAAACTATTATAAACATATCCAAAGTAATTCCTATTGAAAAGTATATGGAATTTGTTTTTGGTATAGAAGTGGTTTATCATTGGTTTATATCAATAATTGTGATTTATTGTGTAAAAGAAAATAGAATATTCTATACAGGATACATTATGGAAATAATACAATTTCTAAGACCATTCAAGTCTTTGGAATTTAGTGTTTCATTCTCAATAATGAGAAATATAGGAAGTTTGAATCCTATAGATATGTTTTGACATGTCTTATATAATCAGGTTAAAAAATATATTTACCTCAATAAATGTTTTTGAAAGGTTCTTTAGATAAATGATGTAGTTTTTTTTTATATGAGTTGAATCATTATAAAATCCAGGAATAGTATCGGGAGGATAGTGATAGAAAAGATGAAAAACATAGGAAGAGTTCATTTACCTAAGGTTAATTATAAATATTATTCAAATGATTAGTAGGATTTAGTTTAAACTATATATTCATAAAATCCCCATATCCAAGATTAATTTGATATGTAAAACATAATCAATGTTAAAAAAACATCTGTGCATACAAGAAGATTTCAGAATATACAGTAATAATTCTTCCAAACATAGGTATAGAAAATTAGTTTTGAAGAATAAAAATGATATGAGTATTGGGTTCAGGTGAAAATATTATTAGTTTTAATAAATATAAAAGAATCACTCTTGGGATATTATTTTGGGGACAATATATGAAAACTTCTTCAAGACCAAGAGATTTTTTCATAATAAAATGAATGAAGTCCTGATGGAAAATAGAAACAAGGAATGACTAGTGTGAAAGGTAAAATCCAAAACTGATGGAATTAATATAGATAATAAAATTTAATCCATGAAAATTTTTGAGATAATTAAATTATTCTTGGTCTTTGTCGTGCAGAGGTAGTTTAATAATATATATGTGGATATCATGTCGACATTTTGTAATGGAGTTATAAATAAGTGGTTTACATCGAAGAACCCTATGTTATTCTCATTCATGAATATGATAAGAAATTTTATTGATAAAAGAAGGAATTTTATAAATTAAATTATAAACTAGGAGTATGGTATTTATTTCTTGATCAATATATGATGAATCAAAGTTTATAAGATGATCGATTTGACTAAAATCTCTATGAAAACAATGAGAGAAATTATTGGATAATGGTGTGAGTATATATCAATGAAATAATCTACGGGGTATCAAATTATTCACAATGAAAAAAGATTTTAGGGGTTATGAAATCTTAGTTTAAAATCTGAATTATTAGTGAGGAGATGTTTTTTTAGAATATATGCGACTTATTTAGTTTATGAAACATTATTTTGGAATTCGAAATATGATATAGAGGTTTTGAGTCTATTTTTAATGGAAAATTTGAATGATATTGCAACGTTGGTTTCTACTCAGAAGGAATTTTCATGGGCTGATTATGTTAAATAGATCAATTTGAAAGAACATAATAATATCATTAGAATCCTCTAGTAATTAACATTTACACACACAAAAATATTGTTTTTCCACATATCATGTTGAGAAATATCAAATAAATCCCTAGGAATCCACTAACTTATAATGAATGGAATACATTGGAATATAAAAGATATAATGGATTTCAGTTTTCTATACATTGAAAAATCAGCATATGAATTATTGGTATATTTTAATAATATTGGTTTAATTCAGTAGATAATATAATGTAGACATCATATGTTTCATTTTATCTTGAAATACTATATATTTCTTGTATACGAAAGAAAGAATATTTTATTTCTCTAAGAACCATATATGATGAATATAGTATTGTGACTCAAAATTAAAAGTATCTACTATAATTAATAAAATATATGTATGACTAGTGGTTTGAATTAGAATCTCTAACAAGAATATATTTGTGAAAACAATTGTACAATAAAACATAGTAAAAAGTTATCCCATCAATCAAAAATGAAGAACATTTAAATCCAGTATCACGTTGTCAAATAGAATGTGGATCATTATCTTATGAAGATGTATTATGTACCTAACTTAATATTGGATGTGGATATCATGATGAATCCCATAAATAAAGGTGTTTTGGAATTATACTGACTAGATAATGGAGTTTTTCTTGATCTCCATACATGAACTGTATTGATATGGAAACCAATATCCAAGAGGTATTTATAGGTTTTTCCATTTCATTGATATGTGTTCATTATAATATTGTATACCTTAAAAGAGTCATTTTTGGGTTCATTGATAAATGGTGAGATGTTTTGATCATGAAATGAGGATAATATCATATGTGGAGCAATAAAATAGTGTAATAATGTATTATTTTAAATATGACTAGGATCAATATTTTTAGTCATTTAAAACATTTCATTAAAGTATTTCCTTTGGATTCATGATGTTATTTTTAATAGGTTTGGTTTGAAAATGTGATATCATGGGATGAGCATGTTTTATCATTTATTATTGAGAAGTTTTGGGTTATATAATCAATATAAAAGTGATTAATTGATGTGACATTCATATTACTCATGATTATAATGATATGATTGAATCTTGTGTTCATAATGTATGTGTTAAGAATGAATTTGAGCACTTTATAGGGATATGGAAGGAAAATGGGTTGAATATGTGTGATTTTTACCCTAGATAGTTCATGATGTTTAGAAGTGTTGTTAATATATCCAAGGAAATATTTTGAGAAAAAATCCCAGTTGATGGTGTTGCTTGGTAGTAATGTATCTTTAAAATGATAAAAGCTACAGATAAAATTGTGGGCAATGGTTGTGTGATGTTTTTTAGAGTGTTGAGGATAAACTGGATAAAGGGGAGGATAAGCACATAATTATAAAAGGGTTATGTGATCAAAATATGTTTAAGTATTTATGAAATTGTATAAAGTGTTGATGGTTTTACCCTATAAAAAGAGTAAGGTAATTTAAAAGAATTAAATTAATGAAGATCATGTGACCAAACAAAAGACAATGATGCAATATCTTACGGATACATGGAATTAATAATTTTTTGTGGGTTTAGCTCTATATGTAATATGAATGAAATCTAATGATCACATAAGTGAATTGAAATATTGAAGAAACTCATGTTGAGGTGGAGAAGACTTGATGGTTCATGAAATAAAGTGTTCATGTATGATCTAATTGATCATGAAGTCAAGTAAGGTGAATCACCAAATAGAAGTGTCTCTATCAAAGTTGGAGATTCTTATGACATTTTACGAAGTTAAAGATCATGATGTCAAAGATATATTTTGATCTCATGAGTTTTTTGGTCTTGTGAAGATAAATATTCTGTTGATGATCACACAATCTCTTGAGATTGATGATTTTAAGTGATTGTCACATGGTCAGGACATGCGATACGTGTAAGATAGTGGAAATGTGTCTTTTTGGAAGATATGGTTTAGTTAACAATATAAGAGTGTTTTTTAGAATAATTAATGGTGGATTATTCCTTTAAATAAACTATTTACTCATCATTGTGATGGTAGATGTTTTTCAAGTGGATTAATCCAATGTATATACTTGAGAATTAATTCCATGATGGCGTGAAGGTGGTTTCACAATCCCAAATAGAAGGATTATTCTAACATTGGGAATTTAGTGCCTGATGTCTTATGAATGGAGATTCATTATAGAAAATATAAAAACAGTTGTTGTGATAAGAGTTATGCACCAGTGGTCTCATGATGGAGTCGTGCAATTGTTTAATCCTGTAAGGGTCATGTGCAGAAAGGGGAAAAATATAGCAGTAATGTTATTTTCACCTCTTTGATGAAAAACTAGGAATAAAAAATTGTCATTTTAGGGTGAATAAACTCCATGGTAATAAAGATCATTATAATGCTATACTAGAGGAGTGGTTTATTCAATTTAGTAGAGATTTAGAGATTATTGAGAGTTAAAATAGTGATTTATAAAAAAAACGGGTAGACGGTGAGTCTACATCAAATATTTTAACAAACATTTTCTCTAGTGGTTTTGGTACATTGATACCTTAACTTTTTATGATATTTGTATGTTCTCCAATGATGTTGAAAAACATAAAAATGTTTTTATATGATAATGTTTTAATTTCTAAATTTTCATTATATAAGAAATTTGATTAAGGATATTGTTTTCAATAGTTGAACAAGATCCATATTGCATAAATTGTGTTAATATTTCATAGAATATTCCACCCCTCCCTTAACCCACTATGGGTATTTAACCTAGTAGGAAAAATAGATAGGATATGAGAATGGAATAGAAAAGTAGTGGTCTTTGAAAATAAATCTTTAAGCCTAGGGTCATGGAATGATATTTCAAAATATAGGAGTCACATGAGGGTTCAATGCATAATAGATAAGTTTCATTTGAATAAGATTTTTAAGGTTCAATAATGTAAATTAATCCTTAAGGAAGGGTAATGTTGGGTTAAATTGGGGAAAATTGAGTAAGTGAGGTTAAGATGATAATGATGTTGGTTCCTCACTAGGAGGATTTACCCTGGATGTTTGACTGATGGGAGTTTGATTAGCATGAAATTTCATGGGAAAGAAATAGTTATAGGAAATTATAATGGATTTCCATTTTAAAATCAATTAAATAAGTGTTTGATTGATATTTAATACTAGGCTCATGTAGAAAAAATATGGGTTCCATTCACATATTTTCTAAGAAAAAAAGAAAACTAAGAGAAAGGGATTGTTTTTTTCTAAAATGGTAAAGATCATTGACATATTAATTATTGATGAATAAGAAGTAGATTGTGTGGATTCCTATTCTATTATATAATGAATCTTTAGGATGATTTTTGAACTCCCTGAAGAACATTCCAATGAGGATGAGGGTAGTGTTTTTTATGACGACACATGGAAAATTTAAGATCCTATTTTTATAGATGTCCACAACCATCATGTAAAAGAGAAGCTATGGGAGGAAAATGTCACTAACATACATATGATTGAACTATAGATGTGGAGATATATATTATCTTGGATTTCATTGCAAAGTATAAATATTTTCTTATTGGAGTACGTAATATTTGGTTAAGTGAAGGAAGTGACCAAGGGAGGCAATGATATGTCAATAAATTTAGTAATAAGAGTTAACTAAATACTAGGTATTCTATCATATAAACAATAACACAATGTGTTTAGTGGATTACAGTGAATTGATACATTATCGATTGCATTCTCCTTGATTAACCTAGTAAAGGTGAACCATGTAAGAATTTATGCGTCCTTTGTGATTTATTGTCTATAGATTGCATGAAAAAATTCATCTGTGGGGGCGAGAAATCATTGGATTATCATATTAAATGGTTAAATACTAAATAAGTAACAATAGTTTTATCATTATAGGATTAAGTAGAGAGTAAACCTACTAATTATGTGGTCAAGATCATCTAGGAATTGAGAGTTTAATGAAAAAAGTTAATGTTAGAACATTTCCATAGCTTAACTCACCCCCATCCCTCTTAGAGGGTCTCTCACTTTATCATATTGTGTGTGGGGGGGGGGGTGGGTTAATAGTTATGTGAAAAATTACATTATAACATGATTATTAACATATATGAATCTCCAATATCATAGTGTTACATGAATCATCAAGGTTGATGTGTCTCCGTATTATATTTTTGACACACTTGGCATCTTGACCCATAGTCACCAATTTCGCACTTCATATTATCGCACAAAACAATATTCCTTCTAATCTCTATAAATAATTGAACTACTAGTGTGTATATAAAAATTTGAGCTGTGAGGATCATCTAATAGTTCCATTTGTATCTCAGGTATTTATGTAATTTATAAACTCTTTCCAAATTTTAGAATTCCATCCCCATATAAGAATTCTTTCAATCTTCTAGCCTTAACCTCTTCAATTTTATTTTTAAAATTCCCATCATTAGATTAAGTGATTTTTATCTTCTATAGTCAATATGTTTTAGTAATAATTTTCAAAAACATTTATGTTCCCCCTTCCATAATAATTTCCATATCCATCATTACAAAATCCATGAAATAGGGACTTTCTCAATCCACATTTGTTCTATAAGTCATGAAATTTTCTTCATAATTTATTTTATACCTTATTTTCTTTTCCTGGATTATAGTTTATTGATAAATCATACTACATCCATCATATTTCCCCCATTTTGAGTTATTTTTTTGTAAATATTTATTTTTGCCTAATTTGATCCATATATATCTCACATCTTTCACAATAGAGATAGTGTCTCTATATATTTAGATAAAAGATCAGGACTGCTAACTTGAGATCATGTTATGGATAATTTTGTTCAAGATTTTTCAACTTCCTAGATGCATATGTGATAACATTATAATTTTTCTTATGGAAATATCCTAATTTTTTCTTTGATGAATCATTATATATCAACAACACATCCTTTCCTAATTGTAGAGTCAAAATTGGAGAATTGAATAATCTTCTCTTCAGTTCATCAAAACCTTCTGCACATTCTTTTGTCTGTACAATCATAACCCCTCCATGTGTGATCTTGGTTAATGGGTAAGTTGATTAGGAAAAATTTTTGAAAGAGGAAGAAATAATAACCAACTAAACCAATGAATATATATACCTAGTTAATGTATATTGGAATATTCCAGTCTTAGATTCCCATTTTGGTTACAAGATCAAATAAGTTTCAATTATTAAAGACAATATGGCCAAAAAATGAAATTTCCAAAAGCATTAATTCACACTTTCTTAATTTTCCATATAAATCATTATTTTTCAGTGTCTAAAGAATGATCTTCAAGTGATTCTATTTATCTTCATAGATTTTATAATACAATAGAATATCATCAATGAATACAATAACAAAATCATCAAGATATTCATCGAATAATTTTTTCATTAGATCCTAGAAAATGGAGGGTGCATTACTCAATACAAATGGAATTACCATAACCTCTCAATATTTGTATCTCATTTGAAATGTTATCTATATAATATATTCCTTCTTTACAATAAATTGATGATACCCAGATTGAGGGTTAATCTTCAAAAAACTATTTAACTCCATGAAGTTGGTCAAATAAATCATTAATTCCGGGAAGGGGATACTTTTTCTTCATTTTAATAGAATTTCTTTATCTATAGTTAATAGACAACCTCATGGATCCATCATTCTTCTTAACAAATGGAATAGGGGCTCCTCAAGTTGAAACCCTAGGGTAGAGAAATCCCATATTACTAAAATCATGTAGTTTTTTCTTCAAACACACTAATTATACAGTATCTATTATATAAGGAGTCTCTGAATTTGGTCTCTTATTAAGGATTTAATCAATAGTAAACTCTAACAACACATTATGGGGTGTCTTGGAAATTCCTTAGGAAATACATCAATGTATTCTTATAAAATTGGTACATCCTAAATTTGTATATTACATTCCTCATCCCTAGATATTTTTTTCTTCTCTTCCCCATGGATTTAATTCTATAAATCTAATAGGGTGGGTTCTAGGTAAGAATTAGGTGATGAATCTTCTTCTTTAGAGATAAGGGATTCTATATCCTCCTCGAAAATCGTAATCACTTTATTCTTTCAAAAAATTTCACATCATATATTGAAATCAATACCATATTAAGGATTATATCAAATTAAATCATAGTTATGATGGTCGGTTTAACAACTAAATCATTTTTATGTTTCATAATAGAGATAAAACGACAAGTTTGTGGTCGCTAAGAGACATCCCTTATGTGTTTTGGTTGAGAACAACCTTATTACATAAAAAGAGATATGTTGTATTTTATTTAAGAAATTGGTAGATTTTAAAGTGTTTGATGATCAAGAATCAAATAATTCATTGGATAAATTTTATGAAAGGATTAATGTACCTACCAACACATTATTGGGTAGTTCTACATTAGCTGTGGTGATTTCATAATATTGTCCATCTACCCATGACCTCTTCTATGTTAGATTCACTTAACACTAGGGACGTTTATTTGAATAATTCCCTATTTCATTTTAGTGAAATAATTGAACATAAATTATTATTTTATTCGCCTTGAATTCACTATCTTGATGACCCTCTTCAACACATTTATAGAAAACTCCAATTTTTTCAATTTTTTCACTAGATGATTCTTTTCACAATTTTTTCATAATGGGAATTTTATTATTCCCATATTTTTCATTGATCCTCTACAATTTTAGTGGCTATCAGAATAAATCTTATTCTCTTGATTTCTCTTGAAATTTTATGATTTAGAAAATTATTTCTTTACTTTGATAGAACATAATAATATTTTATCATATAATGAAAATGATTGTTAAAAATGATTCCTTCAGAAACATTTATTAATACCTAAAAATAAATGATAAATCTTGATTTTTGAATCATGTAAGTAATCTATATAACACTTGACTAGTATTTTGATGTTATTTTCATACTTTTCCACACTCACTTATTTATTTTTATTTAAGGTGAGGAATTTTATCCTTATTTTAGTTATTTCTCTTAAGGGAAATATTTTTCAAAGAAATTTTATTTAAAATTTATACATTTTATGTCTTCATTTTGATCTTCTTCCTTGTTATTGTTGATCAATGAATACATTTTTTAAACATATCTCATGAGACAATATTCTTCCAGTATTAAAATTTCTTTTTTATTACATCCAAAATCTAGAAATATCTTTTCCAAGAAACAAATACACTCCTCATTTACTATTTTATTAGTATTACCACTATCATATCTTGGATTATACCACCTGAAATGATCCAAAATAGTTGTAGTACGGTTATTTGTCACAACCATAGTAGGTTGTTCTAATATAGTCATGATATTCATAGCATAAACACTAGTTGTGTTGACTTTCTAAGTGAAGAAATTGTTACATTGTATGCATGTATTGATTCCACTTACACTAATAGGTTCCATTACTAAATTATGGAATATAAAAAGATAGAAAGTAATCATCTTGAGAATTGAACCAGAAATTCACTATTGGGGATTGTTGTAACACTCATTTTTATTAAACATCAAGTTCCCATTGTTTCTAAGAAACATTTTTTAATACCAAATATAACTAACCAAACCCCAATATCTCAAACTCGGTGGTTATATTATTTAAATATCATAGATAGAAGAGATCAAATCACCATGTATTAATCAATTTCATAGTCTTAAAGAAATTGATACATACATGGTTCCCTTATTACATTGGTAATTAAACATATACCATAGAAAAGTGAAAGAAAATGATTCCTTGAATATTATTCAAAGATTTTATCTTCCTAACCTAGAGATGTAAAACAAATAAAAGACTGGGCTGAAATTCTCAATCTGGGTTACATGAATAAAAAATAATTGAAGCAATGTCCATAAGGCATAACCATTAGGGAAAGGTAAATATCTGAATATAAACACATGTCATCAATACACTTAGAATGAAAATTCATACATATATTTTTTCACAGTGAAAATTTCATGAAAAGTAATAACATAATACTAAATGAAGAAAATGATTAATTATTAGACGTCATGTATATTGTTCATGAAACATTTTACCATTAATACATTTGATGACTATGGGTAGAAACTCATCTGATTCTTCTTGGAAAAAAATACGAAGGGTTTGTTAAAAAATATTTTATTTCATAATACCTATTGATGCATCGAGGGGATATCTATAACCAAGACCTAACCATCACATCATTTTCAAATCATTCATCATACATATATTTAATTCACAAAAAATATGAATTATCATGATATCCGTATCGAGTGGAGGATATAGATTCATTAATATTTTTCTAGTTAAAACAACATTCAATATAAAAAATAAATAGTAAAAAATGGAATTTGTCTAACACAATAATAATATCCATGATACAATAAATATGGATATTTAATGAAATATTTAATAAATGATGATCATAAATAAAATGGAAGTGTGCATACACCACACTCAAGGAATAAGTTGTGAATAAGTAATCAACCAAGGTAATAACATAATAGTTTCAATGAGAGAATAGATCTAAAAAATAACTGTACATTTATAATGAAAATTAATCATAGATTAATATAAATTTTGTGTAACTAAAGTGAAAAACTATAAAATAGATAGATTAAGAAACATTATAAAAGAACTACTTTATTTGCGGTTTAAAAGAAAATAGTAGTGTCTTACAAGGGAACAAAAGAATAAATGTTTTCATAAGACAAAAAAGGAAAAAGAAAGATTTTCATGATAAAAATAGTGATTTTACAAAAATATTGGTGTCTTATAATAGATCAAAGAGTGTACATGAAGATGGTAAAGAATTTGGGAGTTTCCCTTAAATTGGGCTTGATTGTCAGGAAGAATAAATATATGATCCTTATAAAACATGTATTTACCCATCAATGAAAGAAGAAATGAGGTAAGTATAGATGTTTGGAACATAAAAAAAATTAGAATCACATAAGAATAATGAAATAATTACATTGGTCTATGGAGATAGAAATCATAACCCGAAGGAAAAAATGGAGTTCAGAAATAATGGCATACCTTATTAGCAATATTGTTCTGCACATGAACATAATGACATGTAAAATGAAATTGTATACATTAATATTTTAATTAAGAACCTAAAAAAATTATTTTATTTATTATTATTTTATTAAAATAAATTATGTATTATCTGATGAGTTATAAGATTCAATTCCATCATTCCAGATAGTTTTTTCCTTGGTTTTTAATATTTGTTCACTTATATACATGTGGAAAAGATCACGTAAAATGTGAATATTTTTCAATAGTTGAAATTGTATGATATTAATGAAATTAAATAATAATAAATGTTAAAGAATATATATATTAAATATGAGGATGATTCATTTGAAAAAAAATTAATGATAACATTTTAGATTATTTTTGGCATTTTTGAACATCATGAAATGGTTTTTTTCATTTATTAATATTATATATATATATTGGATCCATAAAACTGAATAGGTTGAAATATAAATTTTAAAATATTTTTCAACCATTAAAATGGTTTTATGACTATCCTTTAAGCCAGTAGTAGAGAACAAAAAAGGCATCGTCCATGAAGGTGGTGAATCAACAGCTCTCGAAAAATGTTTTCATTTTTAGAACAACATGGGAAGAGAAGAGGATTGATGGTAAATATACCATTAACATAATAAAAGTCCAGTATATATATGTGTTTGTTTTATTGGAGTTATCATGTAACTTTAGGAATGGTAGGTGGGGGAATTATAATAATAGAAAAGAAATTTAAATAGAAAGAGATATGGTTTAACCACTTGAGTGTAATATCCTTGAGAACTTTCTTAAGGGACGTAGAAATTGTATTTTGGTGAAACTAGAAATACCAAAACATTGCGAATATGTTTGGGAGAGTAATTGGGAATAAAATTATAATGATATATGTCCTATAATTTTTTAGGATATGTGGTGGAGAGGGGCGGTATTTACAGTTGAGGAGAAGGGTGTTTTTTGATTATTTTATTTCATTAGTTTACTATTTTTGATAAAGACTAGAATTTCTATTTATTATTGTGACTATATATAGTAAACTGATAATTGGGATAGATATAGAGTCCTTGAACATCATCCATGACTCAAACCTGACTAAAAAAATTCATGTACTAAGCTAGAATGTTAAATACCTTAAATTACCATATTTCACTATTCACAAAAAAATTAACTATTTTAGAAATATCCAAAAAATTCATCCTAAATATTTTTAGCTTTCTAAAAATAAAAAATGGAATCCATTATATGAATTTTAAAAAAAAAATATATTGGAAATTATATTTTCAATTAAAAAATCATTATTTCAAAATAAACTGATTTTAACGTCATAATAAGTTTTTTGAAACTTTAAAATATTAATTAAGGTGTCATAATATTATTAATTAATAATAAAAAACTATTTTAATTTATAAATCTATTTTAGGAAAATATGGTTTGTTTTTAAAAATTATATTAATTAAAATATTATATGTAAACATTTCTGTTTCACAAAAATACCGACACTTAATTTATCATTTTTAAAACATTTATTTACTTATTATATGATATAAATATATCATATTTTCATTTATGATATACCTAAATTTTATTTTAATTTCATAGCTGATGTTAATATTCTAATAGAACCATTCTATTCCTAACTGTACTATTATTATTCCTCCATTTATGTTATTATTTAATAGTATCTTATGATTCATTTTTTAAACAAAAACTGTGAAATAAATTTACTTTATTTAAGAAGACATGTACCAAAAACATTGGGGGTATTATAAAAGAAGTATATAAATAATTCATAATATTTCAATACATCAACTTTGATCTGTAGTTGAATATTCTCTAGGATTATATATTTATGAGTAACTATTAATTTTGATTGCCTCCTCTTCAAGGAAGCTCCAATTTAAGGGATGAACTAATATCATACTTATAGTAAGTAAATTATCCCATGATGGACTCTAATTACTATTATAATGAAAAAATACAACACTCTCTAGATGCTCTAATAATAAATCCTTCAATTCACTTAAAATTAGTATAGATAAACAAATTTAAATAGAATAAGGAGGGACCTTTTTAGTTCCTTAGTTAAAATAGTAAGAATGAGAGATTATTATCAACTATGAACCCTTAGTACTTTCAATCTTGAAATGAGAATAATCCCACATTCTTATTTTTCTATCATAAACCTTTATAGGTTGTATTGATATTTCCCTACCTTGAACTAAATTCTTATGTGATGTTGTGTTCTTAACCACAAACATTAATAAAAATAAATTAACTATGTTTTACACCATATTCATTATTATTTATACTTGTTCTAGTAGAATATTCAGATAGTATTTCCTATCATGTCTATCATATTCACATATTATAAATAGAATCCCCTGACAATTTAGATTGTCTCTTTAAAAAAGACCACAATATATTTTATCCTCTCATGTGAAACAACATTATTTTTTTTCAATAGAAATTATTTCTACATTATACTTTTTGTTATAAATTTATAGCAGAATTAGATAGAATATTAATCACTTTTTCTGAGTATTATCAACTTCTTATAACTTTCATAGGGTTTTCTGGTAGTCTAAGTAGAATTTTATTATGAACCATCATATATTTATTTATTTATTTTCACACTATTTGGAACCTATAATTGTATGGGGTTCATTAATTCCTCATTTTGGTGACCCTCATATTCACATACACTATAAATTCCCTCTAAGGATACAAATATATTTTTTTCATGGTAGATTTGATGAGGTGTTAGTCATCTGTTTTATTATTTGTTAAATTTTACCCATCTTCACGATATATCTCATTGTTGGTTCATGCATCTTCTCTAGTAAATATATATTTATCCCTCTATAAAAATATTTAGAATCAAACACCCAAAAAAATTGGAAAAATATTTAAAACGTTTCTCTTATATATTGATGAAAAATATTTCCAGAATACACTTTGTACTATCATTTTGTAACATGACCATAAATTCCTCTTAGGTAATGTTTTATTCTTGTTATATTTCTCCATTATGTTAATGTATAATTATTTCTACCACTTATCTTATTGATCCTAAAAGGATCAAAATATATTTTTATGAATGAAAAAATTAAGTATAATAGTTTTACCTTAAGACTAATTTGTATAATATTTTACCCATATATTGGAAGAATTATTTTAAAAAGGTTGAGAGGACTCAAATTTTACCTACACACACTTATTAATGTATTATTTTATAATATTCATATTGTTTTTATCTAGAATTAATTTTTATTCATACGTTATAATGATATTATTAAAATTACAATAATCAATACATAGGTTCATTATCATATATTTCTTCTTTAAAAAAATAATTGATGCACCCCCTGGTGAATCACTGAAGTGTATGAACCCCTTATTATATTTTCTTGTAATTTCATATTTAGTTCAACTAGTTTGATATAGGAAAATCATCATAGATTATTGGATATCATCATGGATCCTCATATATATTCCATTAATAACTCAAATGCTCAATCTAGAGGATTATTTGGAGATTATACAACGAATACATCATTATAACCCCTTATAATGGACATGTATCTACGAGTGATCCTCTAATTTTTTCAATCATTTTAGCCAGATATGCACACACATAATGAATCCATATCCATTTTTTGATGAAGTTTCCAACGGAAAATCATCCTTATCTTTAAAAATAAATAGAATCATATGGTAATCCATGGTACGGAATTTGATTTCCCACTTTAGAAAGTTAAAGTAGGATCTATGTAGATACAATAAGTCTATTCAAATTATATTATTTCATTCAACTAAAGGGTTTATTAAAAGGTTAATTGGGATATTAGTACTATTAATATTAATCGTGGTATAGTTATGTACTTTATGATAGACAACCACATCATTAAAAGTTTTTACTAATAACATATCCTCTGGTTTTCGTGGTGGGTTTTGAATAGTTTCATTAAACATATATGATATAAAATAATTTTTAGAACCAGAATAAACTAATAAATTTACTATTCTAAAATTTATAAAAATAATACCTATCATAAAGTTGTTTTAGTGATAATTTTTTTATAGTGATAGAATAATCATTCTATTACTCTCTTAGACTAGAGGTTATTTTCATTTGATACCTCTAGAATCCCTTTCCTTTGTAGATGATTCACACAGTGTCTAGATTATTTATAACTGAAACATTGTATAATATCTTGAGGATTTATCTGGATAGGTTTTTTATCACATTAGAGGGATTATTTATCTCATATCTATATGTGATGTCATTATGTACAAAATTTCAACACATTAATCATTTATAGTCCCCATTGATACAATTTTTTGGATGCTACATTCCTCACATTTGATATCTAGGGTGTTAGATTTTCTTACTATAATGTGTTTTTTCTTGTGATCCAATAGGGTAAAAATCTATTTTTTACTTATTATGTCAAGTCCCATGAGATCATTGAGAATCTACCATTTCCATTTCAACAATGAGGGAATACCAAACAACTACTTTATAGTAATATAAATCCCAAATATCCAAATCTCTTTGTAGAATCATATTTATTCCAGTAAGAAGAAATAAAATTTACATTCAGTGTTAATGAAAAAAACATACGAATATCATGAAATATTTGTAAAATTCACCCCATAACATCAAACAGATTTTCCCAATTATTTCATGACTGTATTTAAATCCCTCAATATTTTAATATGGATTGTGCAAGGAAAATATTTATTCATAAATAACCACTTGAGTTCATCAAAATATATAGATTTATATTTAATATTAGTGTCAACCACTAATATAATAATTCTTGATTGAGGTTAATAATGAATACAATAATCTAATTCTCAGATAATTAATGGGAAAAAATTTCTTCTAAACTTATTTAATATATTATTAAATGGTTATGTGATATGTAGACTCACCAAAAGTTGGAGGCATCTGGTGTGGAAAGAATGTAGCTGCAACTTTCTATCATAAGGGAAATTATATGAGTTTTAAATTCTCATTAATTACTTGATTCAGTTTTGAAATTACTAGCAAGAGGTTGTCTTCCCAAACGCTCATCAAGTTAGAAATTTTTTAGGAAAATCATCACATTTTATGTTTCATATTTCTTTAATATTATTCCTCTTATGTCAATCTATTTTAAAAAATAATGTATATTTAGTAATATGAATAATTTTATTAGTAAATAAATAATATGTAAACCATAAACTGAGAATAAGTAACTAATACATTATCTGAATAAAAAAATTTATATATCACAATAATTCATTCTAAAATACCCATTTTAATTTTCTTCCAAGGTAATATAACATAATTATGTTCTACAAAATTCATATTCAAATACTTCATAATTTATTGTATTGAAAATATTGATTAAACAAATAATATAACCCATGAGCATCTTTACAGGTATTCATCATTAGACCTATTAATAGTGAAATGGGCGATGATGGAGTTTATACCAATTCCATCTCTTTTAGGGATACTACCCAATGTGAATATGTGCCAAAACAACATCTCATTTATAGTATCCACACATCAATGTAATTTTAAGTGAAACCACACAATATCCCAATTACCTAAATTTTATGATGTTCTCATATATTTTGAATTATTCCTAGGGGTTTCAATAATTTTATCTCATCATTATCTCAAAAAAAGCATACCTTCCTCTAATACCATTAATAAAAACCCAATCATTAATGAAATATTAATTCATGTTTTTTTACATAATTTTCAATCATATACAGACCAAGAATCTATAGGTATAGTGTATTTTGAAGATTATAAAAAAAATAATTTATCTTAAATATAAAAGTTTAATATTTATTTGAAACACAATATAGTTATCCTAACTCTTATTAATATTTTGAAACTAAATAGGATATCTCGGGGATGATTCATAAGGAACATGGTGGGAAACACAACCTAAGAAGAGAATAAACATATACATAATGAATATCGTGACAGTTAAGAGGCATAAAATTATATCTTAAATATGAGTATCATAATTATAAAAAAAATGAAATAACTAAATGAAATCATATGATCATGAAATCATTGAATAGATGAAAACCACATAATACATGAAATCATAAACATAACTCAAGGGTTACTTCCAATACCATCATTTTAATGTGGAATATATTCAATGGTGGGATGACGGCTTGCGGCGACTCGCGGCGACGGCGATGGCGATCTGCTGCTTGGGAACCCTAAATGACGATCGACGATGACTTCCCTCCCCTTCCTGGAGGAGGAAGGGGGGTGGATGATCCGCCACAGCACCCAATACCGCGAAAACCCTTTGTACCCTTCTCAAACCCTAGCTACCTCCCTGATTTCCCGAAGATTTCTCTTGGCCCGAAGGTTCCTGACCTGCATCAGGGAGAGCCGCAATTACCGATTTCATTGTCGGAATTTCATGAAGCTTCAAGTCACCTGGACCTCACACTGGTGGCTCGGTTCAATCAGCGAAGGCCCTCTGTTGACGATTTTGATCGTTTCATTTTTGGTGATCTGATCCGAGCATGGTCCAGCGCCCCGCGTAGGTGCAACGGCTGTCGATTCTTCCTTCTTCGCTGGTCATTCGAGTTATGCATGAATCGTGATCCATCGACTGTTGCGACTTGGGTTAGTCTCCCTCAGCTTCCACTTCCCTTCCAAAATCCTGCGATTTTGTGCATGATTGGTAATATGGTAGGAAGATACTTATGTTCCGATGTTCGGACGTCCACTATCAGTCATCCTGTCAATCCACGCATATGCGTGGAGGTTGATGTTGCAAGGCCACCAGTTAACTGGATATGGCTTGCGGTAGGGGAAGAATTTAGATGGAGACAGTCTGTGGTATTCGAGTCTTGGGTTGAATACTTCAATTCTTGCTGCCGTTTGGGGCATGCGTCCTTGCGGTGTCATGGTGAGGCTATAATTCGAGGAAGTGTCAAGTCGAGGGAAAGAGTTGGAAAGTCTCAAGGGCCGAGGTTGCTTCCTGCTGAGGGTGTGCCTTCTGGAGCTGCTGGTGGTATGGAGGACCGGAATGCTGTGCCTTTGAAGAAGGCAGAGGCATCTGCAAACCCTGCTGTGTCTGCTGTTTTCAGAAGGATGCGCCAAGATCTGATGTTAGAAAAGGTGGCTTTGTCAGTTAATGCAGGGAACTCTGTTAATAGGGAGAAACTGGTTTGCTCAGCGACTGAAGATGCAGTCCTGCAGGACTTGCAGTGTGATCTGGGTGCAATGGTATCTGATGGGATGAATGTGAACTTGTGCAAGGGAGCTGGTAAGGTGGATGGAAGTGGGTCGGATTCTGCTGTCCGTTGGAGTGGTTCCTTTGGGGTGTTAGATGATGCGAATGGGGAGCAAGGGATAACTGTGAAGGATGGGGGGTGTGAACATCACAAATGGTGCTGGTGGCTGTCTCCAATACATGGTGCAACAGAATTCGGAGGACGGCTGTCCAGTGGTTGAAAGGCAGATTGGGCCTTCGATGCAAAAGGGTGGCAGTGAAGCTGAAGACCTGCAACAGGGGGCTTTGATCTGTTATGAGCCGGCGGAACAGCCGAGGTGTCTCGCTCAGAAGGGTTGTGGCGAAGAGGACCTTTTTCAGAATGTGGTCATCAATGGGAAGTGGGGGGATTGTTGTGAGAGTGAAGAGGAGCACGGTGGCATGATCAGGCCCTCTTTCAGTGAGGTGGTTCAAGGTAGGAGGATGAAGATAAGGGAGCCTCAGGAGGCTGTGACCGCTCCTCCGCGTCGCAGGCCAAGAAAGGATTACTCATACCTGCCAAAGCCGGTGAACACTAGGTCTTCCGGTGGCAATACTGAGCTTTTAGCCTTGGAACGGATGAATCTGCGGAGGAAATACGCTAAGATCCTGAAGCATCATGACAGCTCTGAATGGGAGACGGCGACTGTGGATGAAGTTGGATATCAGGGGTGTGAGGATGGGGATGTTTTTGATGTCATGTAATCTTCTCTTTTTCTGTGATGCTTGCTACTGTCTTTTTCTTTTATTCTAATAAACGGTCAAGGGATTATCCCTTGGCTGAGCCTACCCTGGTATATTCAATGGTGGGATAAGTTCACTTCCGAATCCCTTACGTAACATATGAAGAGATATAAATCACTTTATAATTCATTTTACAGATAAATAATTCTTACCCCACCCATCACAAAATTAAAATCAAACATATTTATTCAACTTTTGTAAATCAAACCATACCTAAATCAATAAAATGATCAAACCCCAGAGAAGTAACTGAGTTTCATAATTATGATTGATTCCATATCCAAAGTCTAATTCATAATGATCCCCACAATACGAGGAAGTATATTATATTGGACTTTTATAATTAAAAAGGGATATTTATCATGGAAATATAATTTCAATAAAAAAAATCATGATATTGAATTGATGAAGAGAAAAGAAAAATGATCTTCATAGATAAAATTTTATAAAATAATTAAATGATTTTTTAATAAAGGAAATAGAAAATTATTTTATAGAAAACCAAAAAATAATTAAGAGGATTCTATATGATGTAATTTTTATTTTTAGAATATATTAATTAATTGGAAAAATTTATTTTTGTGATTCTTATCATGAGTATGAAATATAAAAGTTTCCTTAAATATGTTTTAAATTAATGTTGGAATTTCTATGGGAACTAAAAAAATATATAATCATAAAAATGAAAATTATATTTATCTTGGTATATATATACATAAATTGAAGATGTTCATGAGATGAAGATTTCATAAAATGAATGAAGATGAAGAGAACATGTAACTGACATGTAACGATGGTGGTATAGAAGATCCATTTCCTATTTCCATGAATCGTTCTTCAAATTGACTTAAATTCACGACTAATAAAATTAATAAATATAAATAATTTAATAAGAAACTAATTCATATATATATATCATATTCTTTGGTCCCTCAATTATCATATTCTATTTATTTATTTGTTATAATTTTTCCTTTGTTGGTTACTTATGGTTGTTTGATAAACTCCACTGTAATTCCATATGTATGTATAAATTGGTCAAAATAGTATTTAAATAGATTCATAATCTCAAAAATATTAAGTGTGTAATTAAAATATTTTTTATATATATTAAATACAATTTTAAATCCATCCATGTTGGGTGGTGATGAAAAATGAAATTCGTCAGTTGTGGATATGGTAGTCTACACGTACACATTATTAATGTTACCATTTTTTCAACGAATGAGGGGGAATTGATGTATATGATAATTTGAAATTATATAATAATATTTATATTTTTATATTTTATTTTTAATAAATACCATTATTAAAACTAACAATGATAGACTATTAAAAAATGGAAGAGGTCGATTCATGAATGTGGTAGTCCACATGTATACATGATCAACATTCAAATGGTTTTTAATGGATGTAAATGAATAAATAAGGATTGATAAATTTACATAATAAAAACATGGTATATTAGTTACACTTATTTTATTATATTATGTTAATTAGAATATTTCTGGAAGAGGATGATTATGGGAAAAATGATTGAGGAGGTAATACTTATGAAGAGACCATGCGTTTTCTCTTAGAAATATGTTTGAAAATGGAGGTCTTAAGATAAAAAATATTAAAAAAGGCCTAATTAAATGGAGGAGTGTTCTAATACAAAAAAATATATTGTTTTTTGAATAAATTTTAATGGATGTGTTGTATGAATTGGATGAAATGTTTCCCTTTTATAAGTGGATAAAGGGGAACCTTTGTGAATATATTGTACTTTTCAAAGACATCATTACAATATTTAAGGGTAAAGGACTCAATAAATTTTAAATAATGTATTATTGGGTGATATTGGGTTAATTATTCCTCAACCAAGAATTCACAAACATATTTTAACAATTTTTTACAATTTATCATTATATTTTTACATTTTACCATTTTTTTCCATGTTAAACTGTTTTTAAATATGTAATTTATATTTAATTTAAAATATCTAGTAACTCATCATACCCAATATTAATTTTATGAAAATATATTTAATTCAAATTAAATTAAATTAAATTTATATATAATTGAAAATTATCTGTTAAATTAAAAAATTTAATATGTAGAAAAAATGTTTTTATAGAGAAAGGATATTTTCATAATTAATTGTTCTTAAAAATATTTAGAGTTTACTTATAAATTAATTAGTGTTAATATATTTATATATTGTTTTTAAAATTATATTTTAATCGTTATTATAATGTGATTAATTTATTTCATTAGATCCAAATTATGCAATGTTAATAAAGAAACTCTTTTAAAAAATTGTTTTACTATAGTCTTAGTAATTAACATTAATCTTATTAATCTAATTGATATGACTAAAAATGAAATTTACCTTATTAAATAATATGAAAATATTGACCTATAAAATTCAATTAGTAGGATTAAATTTTTATAAGGGATAAAAATTTATTTTTAACATAATCGCTATAAAAGATTTTTTCTCACTGGACCACTACTTAAGTTACCAAAAAATTAAGCATGGGTTTTATGAATTAATCATTGAACTTCAAAATGAATTATTTTAATTTAAATATATATAATTGTTTTCAAATATGGGTTGATAAGTATAATTGTTTCATATTTTTTATTTTTTCCCAAAATAAGAATATTAACTCTTAATAAAAAATTTAAATGTATTTCGAAAAATCAATAAAATTCCTATTACACTAATATTGATACACTAAATCTAAAGACTGTGTTATTTTGTTCAGATTCAAATTTTAAATGAATTATAAATATTTTAGTTCAAAATTTAGTAACTATTATGTCTTCATCATTGTTTAACAACTATAATAGTCATATTTGATTATTTAATTTTTTTTAAAGAATTGTTGTTTTTGTTTTAGTGTTGTGTTATGTGTAACAAAATCTACTCAACACTATATTTATTAATTGTAAATATTCAATAAATTATTATGTTTTTATAATATTCGTAAATAATTTTATCATCAATGATTTTAATATATCCATAACAACTTCTCTTAGAAAGGCATTTGGATTTATTAAAATTTATATTTCCCTCATAACTGCTCCAAAAGTTCGTCAAAATATCCTATGAAATCTGAACCCCAAGAATATTGGATATAACTTTTATAAGAGAGTAATTAAAATGAAATTTGTAACCATACCAACAACATCCATATTAAATTTTTCAAAAAATTGTATAGGTTCATACAACATCCCTTGATTTTTTATGTGTATTATAGTTTGATATTTGTGAGGGTGGTTGATTTTTTATTTTTCATTCCTATTAGAGGTGTTAGATATCATGGGAGTGAATTCAAGGGGAATATGGAAAGATCTTACAGTAAAAAATCTCATACATGGGCCACCAGCTAGAAGATTGGCTAGACAAGGTCCCCAAATTCTGGCTGGGTTCACTAGCATGTTGGTGGGACATCGGCTCACTAGCCAACTAGTGGGCCACCGACTCACCTATGATGCCTTGTGAGTATCTAGTAGGGATCGGGGTAGTTTTTTTAAGAAACTTTTAAGGGGTGAATTTCCCTTTAAACCACAATATTTATCCACACTTATTCTCCCTTAGATCTATAGTAGACAATAATATATATGGGATCCCTCCTTGTATATGTTTTGTCCATTATCTTGTTTCCTTTGGAATTTAATTTATCATTGGTTATAGTTCACCCAACATGGATGGTCTAAGACAACCCATGCCTTATATTAACGTTTCATGTTGATTCTTTTTTCTATCTATCTAATTCATTGAATGTAGTGTCAATTTCTTAGAACTGGTGCATCAGGATAAATTTGGGTGGTGTCACCTGTTGATTAGGCCTCATTATGCTTTATGTAGGAATTACATACCATGATAGGGAATTTATATAAATTATATGTTATAAATTGTGTGCATGTGTACATATAGTACTATGATACCTCAAATTTAAGTTTTAATAGGAGATGGTGAGGTAGGTATTGATGTAGGAGGCTCCTTAGAGAGGGGGAACTATTTTAATTTCTTTAATTTTACAGAAAGTGTTCTCTCACAAGGTAATCACATTGGTTGTTCAATGTGGGATTTGGAGAATGCAATATAATGTTAGGGATTTTTATCTATTGAGGTATGAGTAAATGATATGGGGGTTTAGGTATTGAATCCCATTTAGTGTTTATCAAATATAAAATAAGCATTCACCTTGGATCGAGTATGACGGCGGTATTTTCTTATTTGGATTTTTGTTTTGGAATGAGTTTCTAGGATTAATTAAGGCTAGTGTATCTAGGATAAGGGTTATATGGGACTCAATATTGAATCCCCATGAGTTTACACCTTATAATGAATCAATGGTATCCTTATATAGGTTATGGACATAAGATTTTTCTACAAGGTGAATGAGTTTGAAAAGTGTCATTCGATATTGGGATAGAATGTCATGGGTATTTGATGTAGAGATATGGGTGGTACTACCCATTTCTCACATTGATGTTGATGTAAGAAGATAGTTTGGTTCACAATTGGAAATGAGCTAGTCATGGGTGATGTAGCTCATCTTGACCTATTATCCGTAGAAGAATTGAGTGATATGGTTTAGGTCCATTGTGAACATAATAGCCTCTATGAGTGAGTTGTTGTTCCATGTTATGATGGGGTGATTACCCTTTCTTTTGATGTCTTTAATGCAGGTGATGTTGCTTCATGATGATTGTATGTGACCTCCTCTGATCCCATGGGGATGATTTGGCATGTTTGTGGCCTCCACAGAACCTGTGGGGATAGTTCAGTGTGTATATAGATTCCCCAGATCCTTCAGTGATGGGAGAGTGTGGTGACTGGTCTTCCAAGAGTACACAAGTATGGGTTAGAGTGACATGATTGTTGAAAGTGGGTGACCTAGACCCAAAATGTATTATAGTTTTATTACCACTACATGTATCTTGATTATTAAATATAAATGTGTTTATATTTCCAAAAATAGGTTGATACTTTTCCAACCACTATATTATTAGTAATTTCCTAAGATTTTGTGTCAAATAAAAAAGTTATAGAAGAACCAATGTTATAATTAGAACCTATAGATACTATAAAAATGATTAAAATTCAATGTACTATGGTCCAGATACATCATACTTTTATGGAACAGATGATGTGTGACTATCATGTGATGGGGGATCCTAAGCATTGAGGTTTCTTCTCATGAAGTTTACACTTGGTGATTCTAGGAGTTGAAATCCTGAGAATCAACACAATAATAAGAACACCACTTGCATTGGGTGTCAGTGGTTCTTCCTATATACATATTCTGTTGTTGGCCTCTCGACTTGAGATCAATATTATTGTATTCCACTTGATAGAATAATTTGATGCAAGTAGAAAAAATGACAATAAAGACATGGAGAGGTTGTATGTGTTGGGTGTGTCATTCATAGAATGAAATTGGCTGGATGATCAAGATATAATTTTTTGCTTCTGAGTTGAGGAAGAGATCTCTTGAGCCTAGTTTATAAGGATGCCAGTACCTTCCCAAATAAATGGACATGGTAGTCAAAGGTATGTCTATCTTGTCAAATAAAATAATAATAATAAAATAATGGGATGAAGACACAAGTGTGTATCTGACGTTATGTGATATCATATGGCAAAGAGATTGTATTACACAGTGCATGTTTGTCGGTTGGTAGCCATTTCTATTAATTTTTTGTATATATATAGTGAAATTTTTGGGTTTTTAGACTCTTCTCCTAGTCTATGAATATTAATCACTAATATTATGATAAGGTCCAAGAGGGTCACACAAAAATCAAAAATTTAGAATCTTTCTTATTCTGAAGAATATGAATATAGGACATCCTGGGCCCCAACATGGGGTCATAGTGTTATCCATTTTATATTGATCACCAATAAATAAATAAATCAATTATTATTCATGTAACGAATAATTGGATTGAATTTATTTATTACATGTACATACAAGAGATTAAGTAAATAAAATAATTAATATTATACGAACGAATAATATTATAATATTCGATTTCGTTTAATATTATCAGGAGATATGAGTCGAGTTAGGGGCTTGGGATTTTCATGAAATATATTTAATATATATTATAGGTAAGTGATAAAATATAAAGAATATTTATGTTGTAGTTTAGTTTGACATAAATAATTATTTTCAATACTTATTTAGTGTTCTTTTATTACAGGAGGGATCAGAACTCTAATTGAGTAATTTGGAAATCCACTATATAAGTGGAGATAAGCACTTCCCAATTCACTATTCACTCTATTTTAACTAAGAGTTTCTCTATCCTTGTGATTCCTAGAGATATAATCACTATAACGACTGAAAAAAACATGTTCATCTTAACGTATTGAAGAAAGAGGAACATGATGATCATTACTACATCGAGGTGATCATCAGAGATCCGTGCTAGCACCCAGAATCTAGTGAACGAAACATGTAAATATTCAAGATGTGTTTTTGGATGGTCCATAGAAATTCAATGTCGAGTCTTTTGAGAAATAGAGGCTGAAAATTTGAGACATACTTATGCGCGTAAAATCAAACTGATGTAAATTCTCCATTTTTATTATTGTGCTCTGATTAAACCACATGGGATCCTTGGATCATTCCAAGGCTGTATCATTTAAAACGATTATATTTCATTGTTACAGTGATTCAAAAATGTTAAATTACCCTACCCACTAGCTTCCCCTAATCACTCTAATACCTTAAATTTCTATCAATGTGATTCATGGATTTTATGAGTCAGAATAAATTGATTTTGATTAAAAATTTAGTAGAGTTTATTAAAACGGTTCAAGAGAATCTAACCATCCACTGATCCGACATTGGATGGACAAGTTATGGCTATCTGAAAAAACATTTATGTAATAAAACAGTGTTTTCCCGTTTTAAAATTTTCACATTTAGAAATTTTTTAGTAACATAATATATGAATATTATAATATTTAGTTGCGTTCTTAAAAATGTATAAATCTATCCAACGATATGAATAAATATGATCACTACCGCTCCTATATTGGTGACCTATTTTTTCAATCTAGAGGAATTAAAATAAAATATTTTTCAATATTTTTTTGATTATTATATCAAACAAAAAAAGGATTTTTAAATTTCAAAATCCAAGATTAGTGAAAATTAAAAAAAATAAACCTTCTTTCTTGGGCTTGTCATATTCCACATCGTGGCATAATTTATGATTACGTGACAAAAAAAATGGGAGATCTCGAATGGGGGTCTTCTATTTCCTTCATTGTAAAATATGGCCGGTCATATCCTTCGCCTCCATGGATCTCGAGTCCTACATGAAATTCCTCTATAGAAACTTAGATGGTATCCCATTTGGTATTTCTGATATAAAATTTAAATAATGAAGAGAGAGAAAATTATTAAAGGGGGGATTTTCTCATCATTAATGGAGTATTAGCACCCAACATTAATTAAGAGTTATTACCAATATAATTTATGGAATAATGAATATTGACCACATTAAATGGATATATAGACATGATGTCTATATAATAGGATGTGGTTGCATGTTTTAGATTGTGGGGTGGAAAATATGTAACTGCCAAGACACAACAATGAAGGGGTTTCCGCATTTGTGGTAAATGGTGCTAAGTAAAGATGGTGATTATGTCAATGATAGTGTGTGAGTGGAAATTATTTAAGTTGACGATGATGATGGTGACATGTATTGAAATTCCTCTTGGTTTCAGAGATCAAGCAGTGTATCCTGGTTGTGATGATTAGTCGTACAAACAAAAATGGTACATTCATGGGTGTCATGTTTTGAGAGGAACATTCTGCAGGTGAATTGTAAAAATCCTTCGAGAGTTTTTAATAATCATTTGGGTGATGTGTAAAATTCCTTTGGGTGATAAAAGTCTTTCGGGTGAATCTTCTCTTTTCTTGTGTGTTTCGTCAATGATGACTTCCGTTGCAACACCAAGCTTTGAGCCCCAATAGTGGTATCAGAGGGAGGTTGAAGTGCTAGGTTGCAGAAAACAGTGGAAATCATCTGGTGGAGCATCTTATCAAGGACTAATATGTCATCTGGAAATTATAGTTGTATCATTGGTGTTGCTTGAATATTGAAAGTCTTCATGGCCGCAGGTGTCATGCGGCGTGTTCCGCTCATTGGGTGACATTCGGAGATTGGTGGAGTTAGCGATCAAATTGGACCAGATGGTGGATATGAATGTGGAGTATTTTTATTTTAAATCATGGTGGAGATTATCCATATTTTAGACTTAAAATTTAAAGAATTAATAGAGAGAAAATTATTAATGGAGGGATTCTCTCAACATTAATGGAGGATTTTCTCCCAGCATTAATGAAGTGTTATTCCCAATATTAATTTATGGAATAATGAATGTTGACCACATTAACTGGAGATATGGATATGATTCCTATATAAGAAAATTTGGTAGCATGTTTTGGAATGTGGGATGGAAAATTTGTAACCGCCAAGAGAGAATGACGAAGTGGATGCCACATTTGGCGAAACTGTTGCCAAGTGATGATTGTGATTATGTCAATGATGTCATGTCGGTGGTGATGATTGAAGATGACGATGATGACAGTCCCATTTATCAAAATTCTCCTTGGTTGCGGAGATCAAGTAGCATGTCTCAGTTGTGATGATCTGTGGTACGAACAAAAATGGCATGTTCATGGGTGTCCTCTGTTGAGAGAAAAATTCTTATGGTGCATTGAAAAAATCCTTTGACTATTGTTAAAAATCCTTTGAGTGATGTTTAAAATTACTTCAGATGATAAAATTCTTTTGGGTGAATCTTCTCTTCTGTTCTGTGTTTCTGCAATGAGGACTTCTGCTATGGTGTTGGGCTCTGAGCCCCAACAAGTGCATGCTCCCTACCCTCCCTTCTCATCCAAACCGAGGTCTACGAAACCCTACATAACAAACCTCCATTGGTACCACACCGCGGTTGAGCTTCCACTTCAACCATGAGAATCCATCTCCATTTACTATCCAGTACTATTTGTCACACCGTCATTCAGAGATCTGGCCGCTCAGACAACCACAACCGAACAGTAAGATTTCCCAACTAACTGGATCTGGACCTGCTCTACTGTGAGAGGATGTCTCCACCCAGATCATGGACCATCAGTTTCTTCCATGACCCACGATGTCACTTCCACACTTGACCCATTAGGCCCCTCCATTTTTCGCATCTCATGGTACCACCCCTGATTTGCGAGCACGAGTCTCCCCTTCATCATGCCTGTGAGGTTCAGACATCATCAGCCATTATGGGCAACACGAATCCATATCTCGCCTAGATATGACTGAGAACCCCATGTCTGGCCCCTCGCTCCTCTTACTTACATGGATTGGGAAGCTCCCAGTACTGGGAGCATAGTTTTACCTCACCACAGCCAACTGAGGTTAGAGCTAAACCAATCTCATGCTAACATAGGTACTATCATACCCAAAATTCCCCATTGTGACCTAAGGTGGGTCTGCTAAATCTGGAACGGGTTCAGTTAGGGTTAAATATGTGATAATTCCTAGATTTTTTGGTCCAAATGGGCCAATGGGCCTACGACCAAGTCTGCATAGGGCCTAATCAGGGTTTTGGGGCACAGTTGAAATTAATAACTTAATTTGATCAACATAATTTTAGTTTTAAATTAAATTAATTAATAATTTTTTAGGTTGTAAAATATTAATAATATACATTCTTAATTTTATTTAATTAGTAAATTAAATTAATTTTTTTAATTCATTTTTTTCTTTTCAAATTAAATTAATACTCGAACCATAAAAAATAAATTATTTAAATTTATTTAAATTCATTTACTTTATTTCAATACCCTCATAGTGTATATATTTGTGACAATTTAATTTTTATGAATTGTTATTCAGTTATACTGACTGGTCTTGACCTTGTGAGGGACATATGTCTTTGTGGATTTGAAATTAATTAATTAGTTAATTTTTACATGTAATGATTGTAATAATAAGGCAATTAAATGATGGTTTGTGTATCTTATTACATTAATTAATATATGTATAAGTTTATACGTGTCTAATGCAATTGTTTTATATTGCACCCCATGACTTAATCACTTGTGTATGGGTATATTTGTACATTGATGATGACATATTAAGGTACAGACCTGACCAAGTTGAGCTAGTAATCACGATGAGAAGGGAATATATTACACTAGGGGTGAGCTATGATAAGATTCATGAGTCAAATAATGTATGGAACCCTTTGGCTAAGATTAATACATTATGAATCAATCACAATTAGATTCTCAAGACCAGTTGAATTGAACTTTTACTTTTATGAATCATTTGTTATTTTATGCAAGTGAATGATTATTGTGTGATTACATAAAATAATAAATAGGATAAAATGTATAAAGTTTCAATGAATATTTGCCTTTTGCATGTTTAGTTGTGAGCTTCACATACTAGATTGATAATATCATACAGAAATGTATTACATTCAACAATAAATAATAAAAATCCATCAAAGACATATTAAGTCCTAAGGTCTTCCATTGAGCACATTTGAACAAAACCAGGTGTTCTGGGTTCTCTTCATCCATAGTTGAGAGGATATATTACTATGGAAGAGTTCTCATGAGATTATAGGGTCGACTTAACTAATGTGGGAAGTCAAGGATTACCAAGAGATAATTTCATATCACTTTAGAGGCATGGAGTTGACGGAATCCAGTTATTATTCCAATAAGTTTGGGATTTAGAAAATAATCAAGGAACCACTGGTTATATTTCTTGTATAGCCTATATCCTACCTTAAAACTCTCTAATTAGTGACATATCCATAGCTTGTAGACTTTGAGGGGAGGATTCAAAGAACATTTCCACTAAAATACTCAAGTGATAGAGTTTTATGAATCTAATAGTGAGTGATATTAAGGATTGATTAAATAGTGGGAGACCTTTAAAAGATACAATAATCAATTATTCATAAATTTATATTAAGTAATAAAGATAAAGTATTTACTTATACTTTTTGATGTAGACCTAAAATGGATATCCCCAAGAGCACAAGAACATTATCACAATGATCAATTTTTGATAAGGAAAATATCCTGACCATCCATAACCTCTTGGAGTTTTACAGGCTCTTGTGTATAGTACTATGAAAAGATAAGATTCTTTATGTGTGGGAATCCTCAGTTACTACTGATCCTCCTCTGGGAGGAAGTAAAACATATAAGGAAAAATGGAAAAAAACATGTATATGATACACTAGATGTTCAATGCATCATGTTGTCATCAATATACAGTTAATTGTATAAAATACTTGAGGATGAGGATTCCTAAAAGACGTTGAATCATCCATACGAATTATACCATGAGAGAGAAAGGTAAGAAATATTTTGGGTTTCCAGTTCCCTTTATATGTGTGGTCTAGTAGAAGGGAATCAAGCTGGACCACATGTAGTCAAGATAATCTGGTACGTTGAGATGATTGAATCACTTTGGTTCAAACCGAATCAATAACTAGTAGAAGATATCATTATTTATTCTTTACCACTATTCTTTTCTTCTTTTATTATTAATTAAAATATGAATCAAATGAAAAACACACTCTTAGATCTTATGGATTTAGTTCCCCAGGATAATAAAGTTATTTCGAACACCAATTCTTATATCCTTAGAGTGAAAAGGATGATAAAGGTCACAGAATAGTAATGTAATGAAAAAGTCTAGTATGAACTCATACTTCCTAAAATACAATGATATAATGGTAGGGCAATGAGAAATAGGTTTTTTCCATTTTATGTGCAATAAAGGTCACTGGAAGAATAATTGAATATCTAGGAAGAAGAAGAAATGTGATTCTTCTACTTCATGTATTTTTTACGTCGACTATAATATTTAATTATACAAAATTTGGGTATTATATATGAAATGTGGTTTACTTATTTTTATTTATATATAGAAACCAAGTATATTTGAGAACATTTTAAGAGGAGAAGTGGATCTCAAATCCGCAAATGCTGCAAGTCTAGCTGTCTTGGCGGTGAGAGACTATCACATTACTTTTCATAGTGGTTTGGTTATAGTATTGAGTAAGTATTATTTTATACCTTTTGTAACATGAAACATAATCTCTATGTCATGTTTGGAAAATAAGGGTTTTTTATTTCATGTTTAGAAATTACTATTGACCCATATATAAGGATGTCACTTATTCTGGTATGGAACATATCAATAATGGATTATATGTTCTTCAACATGAAAACAATGTAATGACAATCAATGGTATATTTAGTGAGCATGACTCATATAACACCCTCATATTGAATATCAATCTAGGTCATGTAAAAAAGAATCATTTACAAAAATTACATCATGTTGGGTATTTAAACTTGGTTAAATTAAAACCCTTAGATGCATTTCACATGCATTTGTAAGGGAAATGGACCAATGTGACCTTGTTTGGGAATGGATAAAGAAAAAAAATACTAGAATTAATTCATATGGGTGTATAAAATCTTTTTTCTATAAACACATCGGGTGGGATTTCATGCCTAATTATTTTTATCAATGATTATATTAGGTATTGTTGTATTCACTAAATGTTGTATAAGTTGGATTCCTTTTTTATGTTTAACAAAAACCCACATGATTTAGAAAAAAAATCATGGAATGAAGATTAAAGCACTACACATAGACGGAGGCATAGAGTATCTTGAAAAATCATTCATTGATCACATGAATAAGTGTGGAATAGTATCTCAACTAACTCGTCCTTGTACACCACAATTTAATGGTGTTAGTGAAAGGAGAAGTGTGACCATTCTAGACATGGAAAAATATATGATGAGTAAAAAAACACTTCCATTATCATTTTGGGGATATTCTTTGTAGACAATGACATATACCCTTAACCAAGTACCGACTAAAGATGTATATGAGATTACATATGTGTTATGGTATGAAAATAAATTTAGTCTGTCACACATATGTGGATGAGGATGTGAATTTTTTTTCAAGATTATACCGAGTGAAAAATTATTATCCTGAAGCATGAAGTGCATATTTATATGTTATCCTAAATAAACAGAAGGATATTTTCTATCTTAACATTTAGATTGAAAATTTATTTTGGAAATACAAGGTATATTTCTAGAATGGGAACCCATTTCTAATGGAAACAATGGGATGATGATTAAATTTGAAGAAGTTATTGTTTTATATGGACATGAGTTAGTATGTGATGAATCTCCACATGTGACAGTGACAGATGAGGTGGTTCCCAAGACACAACTATAGTGTAGGTAAACTCTAGAGGTTAGAGAACTATGCTAATTATGGTTCTATTATCATCGAGTCAGGTGACACGTTACTCATCGAGGATCATGAACCTCTAACCTACAATGAAGTAGTAGAAGGGAAATATTTCACTAAATGGAAGAATTACATGCATTTTAAGATATAATCCATGTACCAAAAATCAGGTTTTGATTTTGGAGGACCCTATAGATAATGTAAAACCAGTTGGGTTTAAATTTGTATTCAATAAAAAATTTTACATGGAAGTTAATGTAAGTATTTATAAATAAACATGGTTAGAAAAGGGTTTCATAAAATGTTAAGGCATAGTATATGACGAAACCTTCTCACCCATAGTAATTTTTAAGTCTATTATAATATTTCTTATAGTAGATTCCTTCCATGATTATTATATTTCTAGAAATGTTGTTGAAACTAATTTTCTTAATGGAATGTTAGTTGAAGATGTCTATATGACTCAACCTGAAGAGTTTTTTAGGTCAAATAATTATTATATGGTGTGTAATATTCAAATATCCATTTAGGGTTTTAATTAGGAATCACGATCATGGAATGTTCTTTTTGTTGATGCCATAATAGAATTTTGATTTCTTAAATGAATGTGAGCCTTGTATCTATAAGAAGGTTACCGGGGATTCCAACATTTTTAGTGTTATATAATGATGACCTACTAATTATGGGGAACAAATTGAATGTATTACAGTAAGTAATTACTTGGTTAAGATGTCTCGTAGGATTCTTGGTCTATGTCAATGTATATATATTGAAAATGTACACAAAAGGTACAATATGGAATAATCTAGGATATGGTTATTTCCCATGTCTCATGGTATCAATATATCCACAAAAATGTGTCTGTAAATACATGTAGAGAATGATAAAATGTGTATAATCCCTTATACTTTGGTAAAGGGTTATATCTTGTATTCCACACTATATACTAAGTTTTATGTTTCTTTTTTTATAATAACGGTGTCCAAATATCACGGTATTCTAGGAGAGATGCATTGGAAAAATGTTAAAAATGTTCTGAAATACTTGATTCATACAAAGTATATGTTCTCGGCCTATCAAGGAGATTCGGAAATAATAGTGATATGATACACATATTTTAGTTTCTAGAAATATCACGATGATCTAAAATTTGAGTTAGTTTACATCTTTTTCCAGAATGGCGGTGCCATGAGCTAGAGAATCTTGATGCAATCAATGGTGGTTGATTATAAAAAAGAATTTTAATATATAACAGCTTTAATTACTTCAATGTATACAGTTTGGATACACATCATTTCCTCAAACATTACTGTTCTGCCAAGAAGTGTATACCCTATTCCAGTTTATTGTGACAATAGCAATATAGTGGTGCTTTCCCAGGATCCCATGCCACACCATAGGAAAGAGCATATATTTCATAAGTTTCATATATTGTGGTATTTTACTCAGATATTTGAATTCAATGTTATTAGAATATCCATAGATGAAAATGTGTCCAAACCCCACACTAAATCTATTTCTCAGTAGAATCATGATTCGCATGTGTGAGCTACTGGATTTGGGTTTGTTATTATTTGGATCTAGTTAAGGTGGGGGTGTTGAAAGTGTGTTCTCTAGACCCAAAATTTGATGTAATTTGGTTTCCACTACATGTATACTATTTTTTAAATAAAAATGTTTTCAAATTTCCATAATACTGTTGATAATTATACATCCACTATATTTATAGTAATGTCTATATATTATATGTTGTATCATAGGGTGACCAAAAATCTTTTTCTGTAATGAGAACCTATAAATATTCTAAAAGTGATATTAAATTATTTTCTTATGGTTAAGATACATCGTACACAAATGAAGCTGATGATGTTATACTATTGAGTGTAAGGGGTTCATAATCATTGAGACTTCTCCTCATGAAGTTCACACTTGGTGATCTCTAGTAGTTGAGATCATGAGTTAAGACCCACTAATATGAACACAACATGTTTTGAGTGTCATTGGTAATTCTTAACTATGGACATGTGTATTGGTATCCTTAATTGAGATCTTTACCAATGTATTTAATTTGATTATGTACTTTTACATAATTCAAAACCCATGGCAATGAAGTCTTGATGAGGTAGTTTGTATCGTGTGAATCGTTGGTGGCAAGACATTGGTTGAATGATCAAGATATGATTTGTTTCCTCTAATATGATGAAGAGATATCTCGGGCCTCATTGATCTTTATGATAGTACCTTTATAAATCTATGGCCATTGTAGTCAAAGGTATGTCTGCCCAGTTAGATCAACAAATAATTGGGCATGAAAAGGGCGATGACAGAAGTGCGTATCCTACTTTATGAGATATTTTATAACAAAGAGATTATATTACATAGTGTGTGTTATTAGGCTGGTAATCCTTGTTATGAATTTCCCTTATCTCTTTAGGGTCTTTGATGGGTTTATAGACTCCACCCTTGCTCTGTGAATCTTATTCACTACAATTGGCATAATGTCTTTAAGGGTCACGCACAATAGCACATTCGAGAATCTTCCCAATTCTATTGAATAGGAATATAGAATATGGTGGGATCTATAGTGGGTGTCAAGTGTTATCCTTGTTCTATCGATAACCAATAAATAAATAAATAAATTATAATTCCGGTAAACAATAATTGGTTTAAATTTAATTATTACATGTATTTTCAAGTGAATAATTAAATAAAATGATTAATATTATCTAAACAAATATTATTATATTATTTAGGTTTATTTAATATTATTCAGATATATGAGTTAAGCTATTTTATCCATATTATCACATAATATATTTATTATATATTATATGTTTGTTAAAAAATATAAATAATATTTATGGTGTAGTTTAGTTCGTCAAAAGTATTTATTTATAATTATTATTCAGTGGATATTTCATGCATGAGTCCAGAAACCCTAATTGGGTAATATGTAATTACAATATCTATGTAGAGAGAAGATATTCATAGTAAACTATTCACTTCTTTGGAATTGATATATTCTCTCCCATCTTGTTCCATGAGAGGGAATCACATTGATGAGCGAACGATCCATGTTCGTCTCCATTGATCGAAGACAGAGGATCCCGGTGATCATATCTTAGTCGAAGTGATCGTCTATTCTCTGCATTATCAGTCGGAATCCAAAGAAAAGAATGAAAACCTATTCAGTAATAATGTGTGTATGATCTATAGGGATTCAATGTTTCATCTTCCAGGAAACGACTGTAAACAAGTTGTGACCAACATGTGTGGATCACATCAGAATGAGGTATTTATTTGTTTTTGTTTATTATGCCCCAGTTAATCCATGAAAGATCCTCAGACTATACTAGGGATGGATTGCTAAAAAAATATAGTTTTCCTTCATTTTTGTGATTTAAACTATTTAAATTCCTAGCTGACCAACATTTGATGAGTGCCCTGATATCTTTACTGATGAACTCATCAAGGGAAGAAGGGAAGTACAATGCACATGATGATGCTGTGACATATGTGATCATGAATGGACCATGAGATGAATGATATTTTTGTTATAACAAGCATTACTCATAGATATGAGTTGAATTATGTATTTTTGGGGTTTATGGGGCTCTAGTTAGTACACGTTCACTCAGAATTTGTTTTTTCGTCTATGATGTATTTATTTTCCATCATCACAAAAAAATTTATATGAACTGGCCTATTTATGATAAGGACACATTCATGGTGTAATAATTGGATTTAAACTCACGTATTTCTTGGGAATATCCATGATTGTGAAAACATTATTAGTGAAGTATCCAAATGAAATAATGGTCGGTGATTATGGTTGATGTATTGGATTGGACAATAGGTTGATGTGATTCTAGGACAGTATGGTGTCCCCAAACATTTTATCCACAAATATTTCATCTGAATATATTAATATTCATTACATAAAATTACGATCCATGAATGAACCCTACATATTTAGTTTCTATAAAAATATGGATGCATAAAAAACCGGTACATAAAAGATATACATCATTTCTCTATACTTTCTTTAATACTATCATGATTCTTATACATATCATACCTAAACCCTTTCTTAATAACCACATGAGGGTTACATAAAAAGGGTGAGATTAGATGATAAATAAGGCTAAAAAAACTAGAAATAAATCAATGAACATAAGTGAGCATAAAAAATGTAGAATGGTATGAGGAAATGATAACAACATATAATATTTATACCCAATTAGTCAAATATATTTTAACAAGAATCATGATACATGTTTTGTCAATTAAAATACATATTAAATAAGTGGTTGAAATCATAAATAAGAAATCATGCTTAATGAGAAATTTTCATAATCATAACACATAATTTTATGGAATTCATACTCTATCACTTCTTTAGTCTCGGATTACTCCCTAGTATATCATTTTGGAAAAACTCCCATAAAGTAAATTCATACCCTATCATTTACAACATTCCCTCTCCAGTATCTTCTATCTAGTTAACTACATAATATCTATGGAATTTTTTAAATCCATCATATATTAATATTTTTTCAACTCTATAATCATTAACCAATACATTGGAGGTCTATAATGGATCCGAATGTACTTAGATTATAATGAATCAACCAATCCTTGGTTTTCAATATAACCAACAATTACATAATCCATTCATATGTTTTAAGAAATACCATGAAAACATTTATCCTGAAATTATATCAAAATCTATTAAAATAAAATGGGTTTCATTAATATTTTTTTTCATCATAAACATTAACAATCTATATAATGAATAAATATGGTAATATTGGATAATATCTATAGTAAATCCCACAAAACATCAACGGAAATTTTTATAGGTAAAAATACCATTAAAATATAAATGGAACATTTCATTATGAAAATACCCTTTTCATTTTCAAAACAATTATTTAAAATCTAACAATTTCCAAAATGATAATGAAAACATTTTCATTGGAAACAACCATGGATACTTAAGAAGGATATATGATGAAAAGTGTATTCATGGTGGTGGGGAATGTTATTCATGTGGTTTATGTTAAAAAAAAAATTGGTTTCACATTTTATTATAAAAGTAAACAGATCCATGTATTTAAAACTACAAGAATAATTCCTCAAAAAATATTTAATATAAATTAAAATATAGTTAAAAATAACTTTAAATAATATTTTTAGAATAGTAAAATTATTTTTGGAAAACATTTTGATGAACCGTACAAATTTAGTATTTTTTGAATAGAAATTAATTGAAATATTGAATGTAATATGGTTCAATAAATAAACTACATTTTATTATGAAATATAACAAATTACAATTTGGGGTAATATATACAACATGGAAATAATAAATTCCATTATAACATTAAAACATTTCTTAATGAAGATAAATTGTGACTAATCCCTTAAACATTGATATTTTAAAATAAAATACAATAAAATAAAAGAAAATTTTATAAATATTAGAAACCTAAATTTCATCAATATTTCAATATAAATTCCTTAAGAAGTAATCGAAACACATAAATTACATTTTGGTGTGCAATATCAATCATGTCTCAGGAATTCTATAATGGGTCAAAAAAACCCTTATATTATATCAAACATGATTCATAAGCTCTATAACAGCCTATATAATAAATTTAAATTTATTATAATTATATTAAATAATCATATTAATACATATAATTCCATATATTATCCACTTATATAATTTTAAAACATGTTTTATTAAAATTCTCTATAATAAATATCATTTTAGGTGTAAATTTAGTCATTTTTATTTTATGGTTGTATTCAGTAGTTATGGTACTTACACTTTTATGGTTATGAGACACTTCATTTTTTCCCCAAATTTCCACTTCCCAAATGTGGGAGGGTTCTATCTCATTAATTAATGATGTCAGGTCCTTGACTAAAACCTGATTAAGAGATGTCATTTCCTTCTTTATTGAATAATCATTAGATTTTATCACCTAGTCTTGCTATCACTCATATATTTGTTTCATTCTCATGAAAATTATTCTCATTTCCATCTTAAGGTGTAGTCAATTAAATTATGCTCCCTCTTTATCGACAAGGTAGTAACCTTTGATTAGAGGTGGTAGTAATGTTGGGCATGTTGTACATGTATGTATGTTGGGTTTATTGGTAAAATGTAAATTATACAAATTTTTTAGGGAATATCATATGTGAGGAATCTTAGGTGAAAACTCAAGCAATACAATGTCGGAAATGAGTTAGATTACACCAATGTTTTAATTCATCTATGGATTTTTTTACCTCAGGAATCCCATGTTTGTTTTATCGGATATGTATTACGGATCATTTCACAAGTCTAACATCTTTTAGAGATGGTTTGGACATAGTTTTAATGACTTTCATTGATAGATAGGGTCTTGGTTTAATTTCATGTAGGTAAAGGTTGGGCACATGATTAGTATCTTGTGGGAATAGTTTGGGTGGTTTATTGTGTCTCCAGTGGAGAATATTTCACACTCAGGATTTTATATAATGTATCTCTCTAAGGGGGGATATCCCCCCCCCCCCCCAGGGGGTGATTTGACACTTGGATGGTGGAATGTGACCCCTTATGTGGGAATAGTTCACAAAAAGATGGTAGATTGTGTCCCCCCAATGGGGGAATGTTTCACACAAGGATGGTGAAGTGTGTCCCCCCAAGGGGGAAAATCTCACACCCATGTCCTGGAAGGAGTTTCAAACATGTATGGTGCGGGTCATAAATATTAAATATTCTTAGGGGTTGTTTAATAAGAGTGACATCCCATAGAGGGGGCCCTGGGGGTCTTGAATGTTTGGAAAAATCTCACCGAGGGGGTGGAGTCAGATACCATTAATATGTACATGGGGAATCATGTGTTCATCACATATTGTAAGGCTATATTCTTACATAATGTATTGAGGGAATTTTTGTTAATCTCAACGTCATACTACTTGTATGTTGAGGTATGTAGATTTACAACATTGAGTGTTGAAATTGGCATTCAGTTTAACATTTTACAAATAGGATGTGAATCTAGTAAATTCTACATGTTACATCTCAGACATTGTTATTCATTTTAACATCATATTAATAGGACATGGATCTAGGTTGTTTTATGTCTTACAAAATACACATGGATAGGGATAGATCTTGAGGGGTAGTATGGAATAGACACAACAATGGGGGAGTGGAAATAAAATGGCCTAATTTTAAAGAGACTATGATTAGATGAAAAACGAATAACATAATTAATTATTATGAGAAAAATATAAGGTAAAGTATCATGAACCACTATAAGTAAAGTGGATGGAAAAAAAGGTAGGTGATATGTGTTGCATGATCAGTTGGGGTGTAGCTTAACTGGTCCTAGGTATGTATATGGACCATGTGAACTCAACTTTTGTGAAAGGGTATTGGATATAAAGAGGTACCATTAGTAGGCTTGTAGAATTGGTTTTGAGAAATATGGGGATCTGTGAGTGTTTGGGTCATCATGAAGGCCTTAGGTGTTTAAGATGTTATGGTTTTTCTGGTAGAATATATTTCCTAAAACAGGTTGACCCTACCTTGGGGTGAAGACATGGTTCCCATGGGGTTGGTATTATGATGTATGGTTATCTAGATAAAAACCCAAGATCTAAAGAGGCATTTTTCTAATGAAAAGTATATAGGACATTGTTTATGGAATCTCTACCATGGTTTGAGGTTCTCTAAAATCCATGGGAGGTGGTTTTGGAAAAGATATATCCCTTAAGAGTTTTATATCTTCTATTTCATGAAAAACTTATATGTATAGAAAATTCAAATATTTTTTCTGAACTTATAAGGTCACATTGCCCTAGAATATATAAACATTTGGAATTTATAGGTCAAACTAAGTCATGGTAAATTGTTTCATGAAAAATAGAGGTTTTCAAAAAATATTAAATTATTTGCAAATTTATGGGGTTCCATGAAGAAGTGTTACATTACTCAATGTATACTATCAATGCTCTATGATTCTGGGTATTAAAAAAAATATCTCTTTGATCCGAACATAAAATTATATGGTGTTTACCATGAATGATCCACACTTCCAAGAAAATCCATGAACAACGACCATTCCAAGTGGTATGGTCATTCACGAATCAAGTACATTATATGTATTTTTATGTCGTTTTGGAAATAACTCAGTTCAATCCATTCATTCTTTCTTCACCCTATCCTATAACATTTATATTTACTCATCAATAAAATCCATATCCCCTCATATTTAGATCAGACGAGGGAAGTTAGGATCATATTTTGATGAAAAAATGCTAAAAACTGGTGATTTAAAATCCTTATTCATGAATATAGGTCTAACTATACACATAAAAATATGGGTGTTCCCTTAATGAACCATGCGGTTTTTTTTGAAAGATAAGAACATTATATATTTTTATGAAAATAAATTTCTTTTTAGGGTTTATTAATTTTGATGCTCCCCACTTGTGGAACTCAAATTTTTTTTTGTGAACCATTATTCTATGAACATAATTATGTAAATAAGATTCATTGAATATAGTTTGGTGAACTCAACCTTTATTAGCACAAAATTATAAACGGACCTCCATGAACTAGTATAATTAACTTTTATTGTCTTTTAACAACGGATGATGAGGTTAAAAATGATTCTTCAACACATAAAGAAGATATTGTTTGGAAAATCATGATTAGCGAGGGCATAAATAGTGTATTGGATTACGAAATTACCACTAAATCACTATTATTTTGTCAACAAGAATACCAATTATGCAAGACGATACCAATATATGGTTTTTGGATGAGGGACAATGTGTTCGTCCCTAGTCCCAATCGAGATGAGCGTGCCTACTTGTTCAAGAGAATACCTGGATAGTACAAGTGGAACATCGCATTCATATACCACATCATGAAGGATAATGTGTCTCTCAATATGCACACTCTATAAAATCATTTGAAAAATGTTAATGTTTAGGTGTTGCAGGCCTCTCCTCCCCAACACAAGATGATTCTCAAGAAGGGATTGGGGAATCCTTTGAAGGGGTGGACATAAGGATGAGAACTATGTCATGGTCTAAATTTCATGAATAAATGGGTCTAGTCATATTTGGTATGTCAATCTTTTCACATGTTTGTGGAAAATCTGTAGCAGGATAGGATGTGCAAGTTGTTATGGTCCTCCTAGTACCACATACACATCCACATAGAAATCATGCCGGATTTTTTGAGAAGGTGGTCATTAGGGACTACCACACCTTCCATCTATATCAAATGGTGGTTGGAACAAACCTGTGGGATATTTACCAGATTGTTGGGATATCGATCCAAGGATAAATTTATGATGAATTACTCTATATATAGAATGTCTGGGATTATTAGAACAATCTTATAGCAATTACAAGTGTGTTTCTTTTCCTGGTATATGGAATAAATAATCCCTAACTGGAAATTTATGAAATCCCTTCCAAGTAGTGGATTAGGGTTTTTAAACGCACCAGGGACCATGAAATCAGTGAGTCCATGCCAACACCCTATGTCATTCCAGTGAGTCAAGGAGTGAACATACTGTAAAATTTTGATGGTGATGCAATGACAGTTGTGGTGAAACAGTGTAAATCATGAGGCACCCATGGTCAGATTATCTATGTTTATCATTTTTCATATTAGTGTATGGATTCCCTAAAATAGGTATGATCACATAGGGCATGAGACCAATAACCTTTATGTTTTCATAAGAGTTGGATATGAGGAAACACGTCAACATGACTATCCTAGTATTGGTGAAGTTATACATAGTTATCTACCATATATGTTACGGGAAGACACATGCCCACGTGTGTAGTCCCTTCCACTTTTTACATGGTTAGATTCATACACATATGGTGGGATATGAGTATATAAACCTCATGTACACTCCTAGTTCAAACATTTGATCATTGATCGTTAGCATTGTGGGGATTTAGGATTTGTACTTGGGCTCCCTTGATGAGATAGAAAATAAGGGGCTATCATAAAAATATATCTTCTACCCGTTATCCCTCTCCATGGGGATGGTGGATGAGGATTGTATGAGGAATATTGAAGAATGGTCATATCTCTATTCCATTCAAGGTATTTTATGGGTGGTGAGGTTCAATTTCAAGAAGATCTGCAAGACCTACATACCAAATTAGGCCACAGGGTAGTTTCAATGACTCAAATGGATACCCTCATGGATGTACATAAGGTTAAAAGGTGAACACCAACCCATAGTCCCCCGAATAATATGAAACATGTTTCCTCATGAATATTGGAGGGGCTAAAATTAAATACCACCACCCACAAATTCTTATGGGACCTTCCATGATTATAATATGAGTTGGACGAGTTCATATCCTTGGGAAGTTATACGGTAAAAAATTTTATGGTTAATAAAGAATTTTCTATACAATTGTGTGGTTGGGGATAATTGATAGGGGGTATACTATGGAGGGATGGTTGGTCTGATAGACTGTGAAGCAGTTCTAGAGATAGCTATTCCACGCCTTACATAGGTGGAATTTGTAGGGAGGATAGAAGCATTAAGATTTAAAGTCCTAGGTAAGAGGATATGGTAGGATGGAATGATCTCTAGGTTAGTCCTGGGTGTGCACATCCAAGGCTTGTGGATGTTACTTTGCCCCCCAAATATTCTTAGTGATGATGTCTTTCCTGACACCTAAGACAGTTGGGGAATCCACAAGAAGATAACATCCCACTGTGGGATATAAAAGTGTGTTCAATATGAGAGGATATTCATCACTAGGATATCCCACACGAGGGTGGTATTTTATTTTTCTTTTTTCGAAGTGATGAAATACATAGTGAAGCTGGAGGACCAGATCTATACTTAGGGCATTGCCTGTCTTCTAACCAACTGAGTAACAGTGATAGTAGGCATGAATTATTATATAGTTATCTCATCATTTGATACATCATTATATTCTCCTCAGTATTATGGGTTGGAGGAGGATTCATGGTGAATCTATGACAATTAGGACACTCCTTGGGAAGGAATCTCAACCATTGATTAGGTAAATCCTTAGTTCTTGTATTCATTGAATATTACCCAAATGGTAATATTTCATCCTAAATAAATTGTTTAATTGTGTATAAATCAGTGTGAAAAGAAGAAAATTATTATTTTGATACACCTTAGGAGTAGGATGAGTGAGACTCGGCCTTTTGTGGGAAACCGCTATGCTTTTGTTTGATGTTGCATCCAAATGGGGCCAACTGTCAGCTGAACTAGTGATGGAATCTAAGAAGAAAACCATAGTGGGAATGTCCTCACTTATAGAATTTAAAATGAATATATCTAATATTTTCATTGGGTTGTACTTTTTTTATAATCCCCCTACCATTGAAAACATTAATTTTTTGGTTTTCCTCTAATGAGTCATGTTCGAATAATCATTTGTTTCAAAAAGCAGTTCATCCCATATTTTGAGATTTATGTGCTGTGGAAATATTTAGGATAGATGGACTAGTATAATATAATGATATTCCTATAGAAAAGTTAGTCAAATAGAGTTTTGTTTTTGAAAACATAGTAGAGGTGCCACATGAGGTGGCCACAAGGGTTGATTCCTCGATAGAAGAGGTTGATGTCATTCCATAAATCAATGTAATCAGGGAATCTATGATGTCTGTAACTTTATTAGAAGGAAAATCAAAAATGGCTACTAGAGATGAGGCCTCAATAAATGTGATTGAGACTGTTCCCCGAATGAAGGTTTTCTGGGAGGATTTGAGGGTTGAGGCTACAACATATGTGTTATAGGATGTAGGAGAGGTTCCCACTGTAGGAAATGGGTCTAGGGAAGATGTGCTCCCCCTAGAATTGTGGTTTAGATAGCCTAAACACCTTTCTATTGATAATCTTGACACTAATGTTTGGATGGTCTTCTTTTATAAAATATATATTCATATGAGGACTTTTAGTGTTCTAGATCAAATGTCACCACAGAGAACCAAGTCATTTAAAGAAAGGAATGTCAGAGCATGTAAAATTTCATCACCTGCGATCCATTAGTTGATCTACGAAAATTGGGTGGGATATCTTTGGTATTGGATAGTCATCATGTGGACTAGTGGGATGAATTATAGTGCAATCTACATACTATATAGGTATTTTCTCATCGATATGGAATATGCTGAGTTGCTATAATTTTATTTCCCCTCACACACGAAGTAGGATATGGGAACAAAGTCTATCCACATGGTTGAAGATGGGATCTATCACATAGATGCATATGAGAAATAGAATGTGGCATTCATCACTACTAATGGTGAGATAATTGGATAAATGAGGTCTCAGTTGGTGAAAGATGATGCTAATGTTAGGTAGGTATCTCTTTTGGGGACTATGTTCTAGGACGTGGAGGATCAAGTGCACATCATGCTGAGAGATGTTTTACCCATCGTAGAAGAAGAGGTAGTAAATCTGGTGGAGTAGAAATAGACTTTGAGGGATAATTATAACGACCCAAACTTTACATAAATTGTTAATACATCAAAATTGAATCATACTTATTACAATATATAACAAAACCACGAAAGGACCGTATAGGTATAGTGTCTTTAGAAACTATGAAACATAAACAGCTGGTTCATAAAGCGTCTACACTGTCTCCCATTTATTTCATCATATCTATAGTCCCTTTTGGAATATCTTACATAATAACCTTCTTCCTGACCTGGGGAAATAAAACATACAAAAGGTTTAGCTCAAATTCTCAGTAAGGGTAAACAAAAGAAATATCAATCACATCATATTCATAAGAACATAACTTTGAAAATCATAACATGTAAAAGATAGCATAATTTCATAACATAGGATAAATCATAGTAGTGAAATGTAATCCCAATAATCATAACATAAAACATGAAACATTGTGGCATACACACATAATCATAGAGAATCATTTCATATTAGTCAAGACTCATTTCCAAGACTATCTTAGAGGACAAAGTTCATTTCTGAACCGAGTTCACTCCTCGTTTCAGTCCTATTTCAATGAACCGGTATAACCTACCGTTCCAGAAATGAATATCTCATGAGATATAAAATCTTTACCCAATGTATTGGAGGGAGATATAGGTCCCACCCATCTCATAATGATACCATTCTTATGTGTGCCACAAAATCAGAAACCATACATCATAGCATAACCCATGTAATAAAAATGGGAATCTTAAACATCGTGACATCATAAAACAATTCATATAAGATAAAGGATTTCATAACAAGATAATTACATCACAACATAATCAAATCAATGTAATAATAGGGATAGAAAAATAACCCTTTTATTATCTTAGATGGAAAATAATTTTGATAAAACACTTGAACTCCATTCTTGAGGAAAATATCATTTCTGCTTCAAAAACACTTTTCCTTTCTTAACATGTTGTACAATTCTAAACTAAAAGAAGTTGATTAAAAATAAACCTGAAAACTTGTAAAGGATTCTTCTTTGAAATAATGTTTTAAAAATCCATTCATGCCGTATAATTTAAAAAAACATTCTTCGTACTTTTGTCGGAAAAGTCAAAAAGTACCTCGTACGAAAAACGACAAAAGATTCCTTTCATATCCTTTACTAAAAACTCACCGAAGGGTAAAATTGGATTTAAACAATTGTAGGTGTATGGAAATAATATTACATATTGAGGAAACATGTATTTGGATGATAAAATACACCCCAGTAAATACTAAAGTATAAACAATCTCGGATAAAAATGAGATTGTGATATTTCCCTTACCTTAGGTCTGTTTTGCTTCGTAAGTGTCCAAACCTCCTGTATAGTGATTTAATTATTGTTATTGACTTATTCCATAATCATACATATTGTTATGATATCATATATGGTCATACTCTTATATTCTTATTAGTAATATTTCATTACTACATGTTATTCGGGTGTTTATTACTTTTTGTTCTTATGCGTGTTTTGTCGAATAAATTCTTATTCCTCTATTTAGGTTATAGATACCTCATTTCCAGAATAATATTAGTGTAATATATATCATATTAATTCATTAAATTCATTTATATAATCATCATGAAATGGAGATCATGTAGAACGAATCGCATCACATCGTGGAGACCGTATTCCGTACGTACGCACGAGTGATGATATCATTCCTATGATCGTGGAATTGTATTGGAGTGTATGTATACTATTTAAGAATCAATATCAATTTATAATAGTCATATATAGTCATTATTTACACCATTATACCCATCCAAGTAAGGTGGTGGTGGAAAATAGATTACACCACGACGTGGAGACGGTATTCCGTACGTACGCACGCACTGTGATTTCTTTTTCCGTAGGATGGATAGATGGTGAAATAGGGTTGTTTCATACTTATAATAACATATCAGTATATGAGTGATACTGATGTTATTACTTCATAATGAAACAACTAATGAAGAATAATTGTAAGAAGAAATAAAGATGAAAGAATCGGTAACAGACATTACCTCTTCTTTGAAGTGCTTCTTTGAGACCTCCTTTTAGGGCACTAAAATAGGTCTTTGAAGAAAACCAGAACCTCTAGGATGTTTCTAGGTAAGTGGAGAGGAGAAATTGGCAGGGTTTGGCCAAGATTTAAGGCTCAAAGTGGTGTGATGAAGAGGGGGAGGAGGTGCCCTTTTATAAGGGAGGAGTGGGGCACCTTTGGAATAACTAAAAATATAATTTTATTATAAAGTCAAATTCGGTTTTTAATAGCTCCAAATTGATATATTTAGAATATAAGGTGGGTAGGGGTAGAAATACTCTCATCCAATATAATTTCGACAAGTTTAGGTATCAATTTTAACCTTATCATTTAGATTAAACTTTAAGTTAGATAATTTAACTTTTACCGTGTCTTCTTGTTTTCTTACACTACAAGGTTAATAAACATAATATATCAAAGAAAACGAACCCCAAGTTATTTATTATTGATATATATAACATTATCTATGTCATTTGGCCGAACCTTAGATTTTTAGGAATAAAATAACAATTAATAATATAATATTTTTTTAAAAAACTATTTTATGTCAATTTTGACACTATTTAGTAATTGATTTTTGTGAAAATCATAACAGAATGATTAGTTCGAACCAAGTTACTTAAATCAATACTAACATGTCATATTAACCTACAAAATTAGTTTAATTCATAAAAAGTCTCAAATTACATTTATTTGGGTATTTATAACATCAATTATGTCAATATTTCATTAATAAGAAAACTACTGCATCATCATTGTGTCATAAATAAATTAAATTATTTAATGTCTAAAAATTACAAATAAAATACGGTTATGTAGGAAATATTATTATATTTCGAATGAATATTTATAGTTGAATTTATATTATGTATAACCCCATATTAAAAATGATTTGCTTATTAAACATTGATTTTAACTATTTTAACCCTTCTTTAAATAAATTAATAATAAATGTCCTAATCTAATCCAAGTGGGCCTAAATGGTCATATTTTATTCCTAAGGTTGTTTTTGGTCGAATTACACTTGTCTAATAAAATTAGGACATGTGCTAGGGTAATAATAATATCATTTTTACCCTTAATTACCCTATTAACTTTTAACCGTGGTAAAAAAAGTAAAAAGTGATTATTCCCCAAAAAACTATTTGCATCTCATTGAACCGCATTTTTCTTACTGACATCAACCGTGTCTCTCGGATTTTCGAAATTCCACTCACAGAAGCAGTAAAATTATGTTTTATGAAAAATTCAGTTTTTTAACTACCACTTAGTGGTTTCACTATTCATCAAAAATTGAAAGTTTTCAGAAAAAACACCAAAATTTCACCCAAGGCTAATTTTGATATTCAAAATCAAAAAATGAAGTCCATTTTGAAAAATAAAATTTATAAAATTTCAAAAGTGGTTATTACTATTCATAATGGCTAGTTTTAATAATATTTTAATAGCATATCATTGTTTAGTGAAACTCGGTATTGTGTACGACGCAAGCTATCGAGGAAGGCCGCAGTTGCGTGTAAAGAAAGCCAAGCTAGTGTTGTGTGTAGTGAAAGATTCATTTGATGATTTATATAACATAAAAACAAAATATTTCACATAAAATTCTTGGGTGTTACAATAATCAATAGAGGTTGGGTGATATTGAGATCCAAATCACTGGGGGATAGCCCTTGGGGAATTTTATATTGTCCAATAACAAATGAGAGATTCCAAAACATTAATAACCCTCCCTGAATTTGGATCCATATTTTTATATTTCCCATGTTCCATATAATGTTTTCATTCTACTACATCACTGATCATATTAAAAAAGAAATGAAAACTAAATTCATAAGACCATGTGTGTAATTATATGTGTGGGAAACAAGCGAAAAATAGAGTATTGATCATTTATATGAGAGTACTAGACAAGGATTGAACACTCGTGGTTTGAACATGTTTGTCGACCATCAGGAGAGTCTTGAAAGATAATGTTTTGGTCGGATCATGAGACTCTCTACACATCTGAATTTCATTATCAATGCAAACATGTGCATTAATGGGGTAACTCCAAGGGAGTTGAATTTTACATAAAAAATAGGGGAATAAAGATAATGAATTGAGATTCCACGGATTTGGAACACAATGTGGGTGGAGTGATAATAGAGGATAACTACTCCCCAAATTTGAAACAAAAAATAAATTATTTTTTCCTTGAGGATCAGGAATAAATGAAGGTTAACCATTTATCATTTTTGAAACATGAAAACTATCTTAAAATTTTTACATAATTAATTTTGGGGAGTGTTCCTAGGATGGAAGATGATCCATTTTGGGAAGACACAATTATAGTTAGTTAGGAAAATTTAGATTTGGAGGATGATCGTGATCCAAGCTAAGGAAGACAAAAATCAAGGGGATGAAATGTTGTATTTTTTAAAAAGAGTTAAACACTATTTGAATTATTCCATCATAGATTTATTCACAATAGGTAGGTGTGTTGGTTTAAAAAATGGTTCAATTTAGCTTCTATGGGTATTGTCATCTTAGATATTGTCCAATGGATGAAAACACAAGAAATTGACGAACGTGATCAGCACAGAGGGGAAAAGAGGATTTTCTTGTGGGGGAAAAATATTTTCCATAGTTTTACATCAAAAAACAAGGATGATGGAAATACAGGTTAAAGTAATATTGTGGGGATGATTCACAAAATTTTTAATGTCATACAGTGAAGAGGATGCATCACATAGTTTACCAGTGTGTGATTGGGATTACCATAACACTGCTTAGAATCAAGTGACATAGAAATGTGAATTGAAAGTAATAACACCCACCCAACCAACATGGTGGGGGGATAAGAGGATAACACAATAGGGGTACTACAAAGATAGGCATTTGAGACAGGGTTAGCATAAAAAATTTCACTATTTTTTCTAGATTTGATGGGTCCAATGAGAACATCATGGTTTTTATGGAATTCACAGTGGGTTCCTACTATATTTGTTACTATTAATTTTACCCATTATACTTCGAAAGTCCCAAGGGAAACCCAATGGGGGGACTCAGAATCTTGTTTATCATTCCCTTAAGTTATTTTAACCTAATAGACATTTGTTCATATTTACTTCTATATTTTAAGCACATACTAATCAGAACAAGAAGATTTAAATAATCCATGGTCATAATTATCTAAAAATAGGGTTGAAAATAGAATTAGTTCATAATGCCCTAACCACAACTCCTAGTTTAATGGAATTGATTATAGACCGTGGATTTGGAAATAGTTTAAGACCTTAATGATTGGACAAGAGGTGGATCACTCCCAAAAATGTTCTTATGATGATTGACGGTTCCAAATGATGGAAATGGTGTTCCTAGATGTCCCCACGCCATTAAAGAGATTATAGGGTCAGTCAAACATTATTTAATGTCATGATAATTGGACCACATGGTCATATTCCTCAAAGTGGATGTGTGTATCATCGAGGAGAGGTAACATGATGTGAATGAGGATTCCAGGAGTCCCTCAGATAGAGAAAATGCCAGAAATATCTTGAATTCATTTTATGTTTTAGAATCTTGAACCTTGGATCCATGTTTAATATTATATATTTTGGAATTATTAAAAATCAATTAAGGTAATAATGTATGGGCCATGAGTGAGCATCTCATAGGACTATAGAACATATGAGAAGTTACCCATTGTAAATTGAGGTCTATGGTGTCCTATTTCTATATGATACACTCTAGAGGGAACATGAACATATTTTAAGGTCATGATTCTTGGAAAAAGGATCCTATTTTAAGGTTTTATTGTACAAAACAATTCCTCATAGTTTAAGGTCATAATTCATGGATTGTGGGATCTCTATCTCAATGGAATGTTCATGGTATTGAAGAAATGTTGGATGATAAGAAAATAGGGGCCTATAAGGATAGAAAATGAACGAAAATTCATCTCCCAGATAGCATTAACTGAGTTTAAGGTTGTGATACTTAGGCCATGGCTCCTAGTTTATGGTCATATAGAGTAGAACAAGAGACACTCATGCATCTTTACATTGCTTGGGGAAAAATCCCTCCCAAATCATAATCCAACATGATCATTGATCAATGTTAGAAATAAAGGTTGATATTTAGTCCTTTATATTTTTAAGGAGAACAAAAAAAGAGGCCAATGGGGCCAACCAATCCCACTTGGGGGTCATTACTTTCATGATCTGGATAGTAAAAGGGGAATGAATGATGAGTGAGGAGAAACTATTTACCATGTCTGAAAGACAGGTTCTATACCTGCATTGATTTAGGATGGGGAAAATGAGGGTTAAACTATCTATTTTGTTCATAACATGGGTGATATTATTTTTTATTGAACAACATAATGTCTTGAGCCCAGGATGGTAGGTGATACAATGTAGCCAGGAACTATTACTGTTAGGGAGCCCATTCAATTATGGTAGATGATGGTTATCCAAATCGATGATGGTTTGAAGTAAGGATGTTGATGTTGGAATTTCCCATGAAGAATGTTATTTGACTCATGATATATTCTTCAAATTCAATGTATTTGATGTTTTGGTTGGTGAGAAACAATCCTGACCCATAGGGGAAATAATTTGGGATGAACAGATGGTAGGGATAGACCTAGGATAGGAGTTATAGGTGTCACTATGTATCCCAAGATATGAGAATATATCCATACATAGTTTTGTAATATATAATGAAAGAAATAAAATGTAGGTAAGGGTATTTACTGATTAGTGAGGATATTGAATTGTATCATATTATGTAGAATCTTAATTTTTTACAGGGTAAGGGTACAGTTTAATGTCATGTGATGAGGATGTTGGATTTTGGTCATCCCATACTTATCACATGAGTCATCCTAGTTTTATTTAATGTAATGATTTATTATCATCCCATATTTTTCGTATTAGGCATACATATTTTATATGGGGTAAGGTATCTTAGTCATCCCATACATTTCATATGAGGTATCCTAGTGTTATATAGGGTAAGGATATAAAATAACATCATCTGTCATGGATATTCAATTTTTTATAAATGCATCTCATGGTATATGATGAAACCTGCCTATATTATATAGGGTAAGACCTTAGTATAATGTTATGTGATGGGGATATTACGGTTTTCCTTTTAATGTTGTACAACTTGGACTATGGTAACATCTGGTTTAATGACAAAGAGCTTGGAACAAAGGGGAAGCTTCTAGTTTACTATCATAGATCATTTTCCATATTGTGTTGATGTATTAAGGAGGATTATGTAGCATGAATGAGTGATAACCTGATGTTAAATGATGTTTAAAGAGACCCTTTACCACATAGATCATTAAAAACCATAACCAATCCATCATTAAGATACTAGGAAGAAAATACCATGTTACAAGTTGATGACCCTATGGAGAAAAGACCATGTCATGATGTTGGAACCCTGATTTTATAGTAGGGTATCATTATATATCCCATGGTAATTTGAGTCAAGATGCACACAGTGCTAGAATATAGAGTTGAAGAGCACTGATGTGGGAGGATTATTCTTATCTAGTAAGGATGTAATGAAAAACGAGGAGGGGTAATTATATTTATAAATATCTTTGGTGAAGAAGAATATGAAATATACGGTATATACAGTCTATATATACATGGTTTAGGGTCATAATTCGTGGAAAATGACACCTAGTATAAGTTCATAGAGCATGGACCATGGGTATATACTTCGAGGATGTTCGTATGGTACTACAGATTTTAAACCCAATGTGAAAAGAGGGAAGGATGATTTTTTCTACACAAAGTGATCCAAAATATATTTAGATACAATTAAAGGTCATAAGTCATGGACCAGGGGAAATCCCCAAAAATGATTTGTTTCTTGGATTTTCAGGAACACGTGAGGTCTATATGTCACTTGGTATCCCGTGGAAATGGTAATAAAGTTATATATAGTTATGAAATTCATTATGTTAGATGATAAATATAAAATTGGTAGGGATATCATCTTTTATGGGTATGGGACACATGTTATGTAGTATCGATTTCATAAAAAAGTATGCTACCTATGTAGTTTAAGGTAATGTTACAAGGACTATGTGGTATTTGAAAAACAATTTAATGTTATGATTCTTGGTCATGGAGAGTGTTTTTAAGTGTATTGGTGTTAAATAAAAAATGAAAAATTCAATGTTAATGGATAGTTATTCAACCCCACATTCCATATAAATACCACACAAAAAACATCACAAATTTTAATGTCGTAATTCTTGGATTGCAAGTGGGGAGAACGGGCAAACTTTTGGTGGGAATATCCCCCCCATAGGGGAAGGTATTTTGATGAATTGTTGGATGGAAATTGTATTAGGATGTTTAAGAATCAATATGTATCCCTTGGAAATGTGAATCAATCCATGTGTAGTTTTGAGATGCATTGTGGTTGTAGATCGATGTAGAAAGTGAGGGGGTTTACCCTATTGTGAGGACATTGATGCGTCAAATGATTTTCATGGGCGATATAGTTTTTATTTCATGATTTATTTCTACAATTTTCCATCCTTTGAATGGGAAATATGATATTTGGTCATCCCACACATGTGTTTTATCTAATTATTATAATGGTTATGGCAATAGTTTAACACTATTTATTGAGGATGATGGGATTTACAGTTTAATGTCATAAAATATGGATTATGGTTTCTATTGGTTTAATGTAAGAGAGATAAAAATATTTCAGATAAAAATAGTATAAGGTAATAATGGTTGGACTATGGGGTGGTTTTGTTGGTTTAACATCATAGATCGTGGACCTTAGAAGATTTATTTAAATGTCAAATATCTTAGACAATGACTCCTAGTTTAAGGTCAAAGTGTTTGACTGATTTCAAACAGATTGAGTTCATAATTTAGGGACCTAGGCTAAATAATTATTATTTATTTAAACACATGGATTTGTTAGGAGGTGTGATATGCTATCCATCAGTGGTAAAAAAAATAGTATGCTTCATTATAGTAAATCATATTAATAAGGTATGTTCCTTTTCACTTTGGATCCAACATCATTATCTTTTTTCAAAGAATAATTAGTGTTCTGGGATCCATTACTATTTCAACCTGGAGGAAGGAGTGGAGGAGAGAAATATTTTTTAATTCTCTCACTACCCTGTTTGGGTGCCTCTCCATATTACACAAGGCCTGGACACTATTTTTCCCAAGTGATTCCAACATATAAAGACAAACATCTACCATTCTATATAGAATTTTATGTTAAAAAAAATGAATTTAGAGTGATATAAAATGAAAATCAATGGTTTATAATATATATTTTCCATACAGAATGGTGTATGGGGTCATTGTATTGTAATGTGGACTTGTCATTTGATAGGAAAAAATAAATTACAAATCTGTTCCGGAAAAATAATTTTGTTTTATCCCTCAAATATTTAAATGATGTAACATGGGTCTTATTAAATGGATTAATCGTTCAATTTTACTTCACATGGTAGTGAGAAGTGTGGTTGGACCATATTTTATACTTGGAATACATTTTATTCTTCTTGGATGCCAAAATGTTGGTTTTGTTGTCTATGAGAATATTACAAGACACTGGAAATAGATAGATGGTGTGGGAGATCATGAAATTGATCATTGACTATGTTTTCACTTCCTTGATGGGAATCGATTCATCCATTGCGGAAAAAATTCTGTTATTATTGGAATGAATCCAAACTTTCAATATTTCACTAGGATATATATTCACAAAATGTTGAGTTTCCATAATATAACGGACCTAGAATATTTTTTGGTGTGGAGAAGATCTAGTGGATGATGAATATATATTGCATTGATCTGAAAAAACAGGAAACATATTGGTGAAATCAATGAATATAAGAACCCATGTGGTCCACAAGTAGCACAACCTATGAATACGGTGGGAGAGTTTCAATCCTTCTTGATGGGAACCACAAGATCCAACTGGACCTCTTGCATAACCTATTCTATATTATCTTCTTGGATCCAATAAAGGATAATTCCATTGAACCTGCATTTGTAGAGGGTTTTCATATGGATATACCTAATATGGGGGGTAAAATGAATTTTTCAATGGTTTATTCACTCATTCTTGGCTTGATCTGGTGGGAGAATTCGATGCTAGAGATACTCCACAAAGGGAGCTATCTAATTGGGGAATTTCCTCTATCATGGGATTATTTGAGGATCCTAGAACTCTAACACCATGAGTTTATTTATTAACCATTTGTGAAAAAAATAAATTCAATTTATGTATTTAATTGTATTCTATTCCAAGATAAAAATTCATTATATTATACATCATGTTAAGCTTGTGCTATACAAAACATCAAGATACCCGACATTACAAGCAACACCGAGTTTCTACGAAACTACATTTTGTAATTATAATTATTTAAACAAGACTATTATAACATATCAATTTTACTAGAAACATAAATTGTAATAAATAAATTTTAATTATTATTTACAATGGTTTTGTATAAATAAAATATAAATATTTTGATAAAGTCAATATCTTTTGAAAAATTCTATTTTCTCAAAAGAACTTTTGTATATATCTTTCTATGGAATATAATAAAATTAATTTTAGAAACTATTATAATTTTAATTTTATAAAATAAAATTAATTTCTTAATTCATAATTTCAATATTATTGTTAGGTAAAAGTTTTAGTTTTATTTCAAGAATATTTCATTTTTTGATGTATAGTGAATAATACAGAATTTTAATAGAAAATTTCCATTTCATATTACTTATTTATATATATTATTCAAATATAAATTTGGATATAATGTATAATTATATTAATTATACATAATTTAATACAATTTAGTTCATTGGAAGAAATTTTACAATGTAATTGTATATGAAAACATTTCAAACATTTGAACTTTTTTCACTAAAAAACCTCACTTATCATCTCACATGGGGGATTAATTTAAAATTAATTTATACAAATTATTTATTTATAATTTGGAAAAATTAATTTCATATTTGGAATCAGAATAATTTATAATTCCTATTAAGGTGAACATAGTTTTTACCAAAAATATTTGTGATGGTAAATAAAATTAATTACATCGATTAAGGTAAATATGAGTTTAAATAGTGATAAAATGTTAACTTGTGGGGGAAAATATCCTAGAAAAACGTCTTAATTCCATTGTATATAAATATTTAGACCCTATTCTCCCTTTACACTAATTTAGTTATTTATTGTAGGCACGTTATGTAAGAGAGACCTCCCAATAGTGTTTATCTGTTTATATTTACAATATTTCCACTCCTCATCCACTATAAAAGGGATCTCACCCCCGACCCTTAACTTCTTCACACCTCTATAGAAATTTGGATCTATTAAAAAATATCTAAATATTATACCTACTTTAATACCTTTATCCTAGAGTCCCCCCTTTGGGTATAAATTGAACCAAGGAAGCACTTTGGTGCAATCCCAAAGGAGTTACCCAAAGAAGAGGAAACATTCAACGTCAAACACTTTTGTTTTATTTCATTCTCAAAACCCTCAATTAAATTTATTAAATGATTATATAATAGCATTATTATAAAACATATACTGATATGTTGTTATGTTTATTGTAAAACCTATAATAATACACACTTCCATCAAATGTGACACACAATCACTGTTCATATGTTTGGAAGACTATCACCTTGCGAACTGATGTCTTTCATGTTTCTATTATAAACATTCAAGGTTGTGAATAATGAATTAATTAATATTTTAAAATTATATATAATATGTATATGGTATATTAATTCTTCTTTAATTATTATATAACACATGAAATCATGATTTCCATTTTGTGGTAATAAGATAATGTAGTTGGTGGATGGGTGGACTACCACCATCTCATAGCGATGTGAGTCATTCATGCTTTACATGGAACGTATAAATGATAAGTTTAATATAAATTCTAGAAATATGTTTAATAATAATGCATCTTGAATTACAATATACATATATATTTTTTACTATAATTTCATTATAAAATATGACATGAAAATGAAAACAACATCCATACGAACGTACGACCTATCAACTACTTGAACATTGTAATTCACTTCCTATTACACAATTTTTCTAGATTATTATAAATAAATATATAATTAATATTTATTATATTTATATAATATTTTTTATTATATAAATTAAAAAATCATAATCTATGTAAGACGAAAAATAATGGAATGTCAAAACATGTATGAAAACTAAGCGATTATTACCCAAAACATAATATTAAAATGAATTGTTAAAAAATGGGTAATATAAATACATAATTAAATCTTATAAGACATTATATACATGAATATAGTTATATGAAATATTTATAACAAAATTATATTTATTACATAAGAGGATTGTATTAGTTCGATATGAGTCAAGACATAAGGAAAGAAAATTTCATCTTACTTTATTATATTCATGAGATACATGTCATATTCACCACCCATTTATTTTATGTGGTGTATATACTAACCAAAGACATGTTATATCATGAAATACCTTTATTTGGTGATATTAATAGTTTAAATTGCTATTATTATTTCAAAGATCTAATGATTCCAGAGTTACTAATGTAGTAAGGGGAATTCTTGTCTTAATTTTATTTCTGTGAGACTTATGCCTTATTCACCACTATTTTATTTTCTGTGGTTTATATAATATAAATTAATGTATTGCATGATTAATATAATTAAATTTATTCTTATTTATATTAATATTTTATTATGTTAATTTCATGGGGTTTTAGGGTTCAAATGTTACCTAATCGATAAGGCAGTTTTGTATCAATTTTCCTTCTTTGAGACACATGTTTTGTAGTACACCTATATTATTTAATGAGGTGTATATATTTAGAATTTAAATTTTTTATCATGAATTTAATTATTGGAATGATATTTCAATATTATTTTTACATCATTCTCTCATGTTTATTATCATCCAATTTCATTGAAGTGGTAAGAGTTTATTATTAAAATCTCATCTTTTTTGGGATTGTTTACAATTATTCTTATATTGATGAAATATTATGATCCATATATCACTAAATATAATGAATGTTATTTTCATCTGTTTATTCATTATATCTTCATGTATTGGAACCATTTTTCTACTCTTAGGTAAATAAGATAATTAGAATATGTTTTTAATAAATTCTAACAATATTTCTCCCTTCGGTCGGAAAACTAATTTCATCCAAAAACCATGTTTTCTAATAATTTCTTCAAAAATAATTTCAAATTATGTTTTAATATTATTTTCAAATAAAAATAAATTAATTTATTTTAAAATCATCCATTATATGTTTTAAAAATCTATTTTCATGAAAATAGGGTTTTAATAGGTTTTAGTTTGTTTTAAAAACATTTGTAAAAAAGAAATGACATTTTCCTCGTGTTATGTTCTTAAAAAGATATTTCGAAAAAAAAATCCATATTATATGGCATACATTGGTTTTACTCATGATTTTTTTGGAAATCATCCCATTTTTTCATTCATATTCTATCTTATATTGGATTATGTGTTTATGGAATGTTGTTTATAAAACATGTTTATCTTCCATGAGTTATATGCTTTATGAAGCCTTTTCGAATTTAATGGGTTATATGATTGTAAAGGACACTTATTTTTATGGGTTATGATTTTGAAAAAATGATTATGATACGTGTATCTTTTCTATATGTTATGATATGATGACATGTTTATGATACCAATTTCATTTTATGTGTTGTGATATTATTTCTGATGATCTTGTGGCACACATATGTATGATTTCATTATGATATGGGTTAGACCTATATATTCCGCAATTTCATTTTTTTAATAATTTGTATCTCATGATATTGACATGGCTATAATAGAGATTGAACTTGGTTCAAAAATTACTTTGTCCAGTAATATGGAGTTGGGAGTGAACCTTAACTACTTTGATAATAATGATACTTAACCATATCTACCAAGATGGTTTGGGGAGTGAACCCATTCCACTAATATGGCCTTGTAAATATGACATTAATACTATCGAAATAATTTATATTTTTATGTGTCTACCAAAATTCCATATCATATTCCTAAATTATGCCTTCATGTATTATTCTCTGGATTCTCGAATGAATTATGTCCTATGAAATACCAATGTTTAAGTAATGAATCTTGATTACGATCTTAGATATGTCATGAATGATCTTATAATGTTATGATCATTCTCTCATACCCTTATGATCATGATTTTTCTTATATATATCCCATGTTTACCCTTACTAATCATCTAATATCAGCCCTTGTTATGTTTCCTTTCCCCAGGTTATGAAGATATGTATTATGTATGATGTATACAAGAAGGGTTATAGTTATGGAGAACCTAGTGTGAGATAATTTAGCTCACTTATGTAGCATTTACATTGTTTCCATTTTTCTAAACGCACTAAACTAATATGGCATTTGAGCTTCTATTTATGTAATGTAATTAGTATTGCACAAAAATGTTGTAATATCTATGTATGAGAAGTGATGGTTTCTATAGTTGGTATCAGAAAAAAAATTATCCATCCTTTTAAAACTAGGATAATAAAAATGTAGTGAGATCTGTAATGAAATGTCTCTAAGTATAACCCTAAGGATCAGTCAATGCATAATAAAATGTCCAAGAATTTTTTTAGAAGATAAATATATTGGTTTCTAGAAATACATCTATGTATGGATACTTCATGTGTATGTGGCTCTATAATAGATATAAATACGTGAAATAACCCTAAAAACACCATATTGAGCTAGAATCATTCAGGAACTAGTTCATGAAAATGGTTCTTTCTATACCCATTGGTTTACACTCTCGAGAGATATACATTGGGAATAAACCAACTATTTGAAAACTATTATGAATGAATTAAATAGAAGTGGTATAAAAATTACCTATGATAATCCTATAGCTCCATAGTTTTAAAAAGGTTTCATAGTTTGGAAGACCTATAAGTAATTCTATCACTATGTCATTTCCCACTATGATTATTATTTCTTAATCAATGATTTTGGTGTTTTTTCAATGGTTGGAACCCAAAGGAACCATGTTAATGCTGAGTATGATAGACAATGTAATGAAGGTTATCCAGAGCATACAAATTATATGGGAGCTAGAATGTAAATCCACATTGTTGTGGTCGCAAAAAATTATTAAGAAATGAAAAATGATGATCTTATAAACTAGTAAATAAAGGGAAAATGTTCTATTGAGACCCTAATGATGAAAAATATATATTTTACAGTGGGTCTTCTGATCCAGTAGTTGTTGAACAATGAAACAATACCACATAAAGTATATTTTCCATTATATAATATTTCGGAAAATGAGAAATTCATTCTGGGTGTTTATCATTTAGAAGATGAACCAAACTAGTGGTGGAATATAATCAAGAATACAAGGCATCAAGTATAAATTTAATCCATGAATTGGGATGATATCAAGAACTTATTTTTCAATAATTATTTTTATTTTATTCTTTAAAAAATATGGACAAATATTTCATTGAGTTAATGAAAAGGGATGGAGAATCAATTGGTACCTACAAGACTAATTTTAAAGGAATTGTGAGGTATTCATATATTATTATCATCCCTTCAAAAAGTAAGGTTGACCAATTATTTGGGTGTTTCCAGCAAAGTCTCATAAGGCCTTTATCCATAAAATAAATTAATTGATATGAAAAAAAATGTTGTTGTGAAATAATTGTTGAAATGGATGTTTGAGTTACATATCAATATCACGGTTTTGAGGTGAGAAGGAAGATAGAGTTTAAATAAAAATATAAAAAACATGAAGAGTATAAAATTAGCTTCCCTTTATGATAAATATGTGGGAATAATCATGGAGGAAATTGTCTTGAAGGGTTTAATAATTGTTTTATGAGAAGAATGGATGATCGTCAAACATTTGACTTCAAATGTGATGGGAATAAGATAGATAACAATTTTAATGGGGAAAAAATACATAGAATGAACCTCCCCCACTTTTGTGCTACTGGTGTAAATTGAGTGTTCATTATTCTAAATACTTCCCTAAATAGAAGATTAATGATGATGATCAACGTCAAAAACCACATAAGCCAAGGGATAATGGGAATATAATGTGATAACAATTTCAAATGATGGGGGCAATAATGACACAGTGAAATTTACATTTTCCATCTAATCTTGAACTCCTAATGTCATATTTGATTTCTTATCTACCCTGTCATTCATATCTAAATATTTCTATAAGGGTACTATGATTCCACCTAAACAATGTGATGTTAAAATAGCAGTGAAAACCCTTAATTCTTTGATAATTGGCATTAAAGTATATAATTTATGTTTAGTTTGAAGATTACGGGAATGTTCTTCCTTCAAATCTGGACATTCATCCCCTAGTTTAATTTTATGTCATCATATGCAAGGATTGGCTTTATCTACATAAATTCCACATAAATTTTTGAGGAAGAAAATTAATGTTTGATACATCAAACCATCATATGATTTCTATCAATGTGACAATAAGTATGAAATTACAATGGATATTAGACCCACTGTATGGATCTTAATTCCCATTCAAAAGGGATATTTAACTCAAATGGTTGGGGAGAAACTCAACATCAATGATAATCCAATTATTTAAGTATTTTGGGATATATATATATATATATATATAGGGAAGAGTTACTTAGACTTCTACCAAAACCTAAAGGTTGATTCTCAATAGAACTCATATATAGTTCCACACCAATTTCAAATACTACCCATAGAATGATCCTGGTTTAGTTTTAGGAATTTAATAAGGAGCTATAAGTAATCCTTGATAAGGGATTCATTTGTACAAGTGGGTCACCATGAGGTGCACCTGTACTTTAAAAATGAATTACATATTAATGTGATTCTTCATTTATTATAGGTATTTAAACAAGATCAAGATCAAGAAATGTTTCATCTTCCTCATATGGATGACATGTTCAATCAAATACACATATCTCAATACCTTTCCAATATCTACCTTCATTATAGATGTCATTAATTTACGTTCAAGAAGGTATATATACCCATGAATAAATTCCTTATAAGGCATGGACACTATGAATTTATAGTGATTTATTTTTTGACTTATCAATTATCTTCCTATATTCATGGAATTGGTGAATAGAGTCCATAGTGATTACTTTGACCAGTTTGATAAAGTCTTTATAGATGATATTATTATCTATTAAAAGATTATGGAAGAGCATGGAGACCACTTTTGAATTATTATAATTACCTTAATGAAGGATAAACTATATGAAAAAATATTAAGTGTAAATTATGAAAAAATATATATTCATTTTTGGGTCGTATAATCTCAAGGGAGGGTATAACAACAGATGCATCAAAGACAGAGGCTATTTAATGATGTACTAGAGTAACCAAATTGATATTGATTAATAGTTTTTTTTGGTTTGGTTGTATATTATTTATGGTTTGTGGAGAATTTATCATTATTATCTAATCCTCTAACCACGTTAACTAAGAATGGTTCATTGTTCCCTTAGAAAGATGAATGTGTGGAAAATGATGATGAAATATTGTGAAGGCTAGTAAGAACACCCTTACATACATTACCCTATAATGGGGAATCGTTTTTAATCTATTGTGATGCATCCAAGAAGGTATTAGGATGTGTTATTAAGAATAATGACATAGTTATAACCTATGCCTCATGAAAAATGATGATTCATGAGAAAAATTACCCCACTCTTGATTTCGATTTAATTGTGGAAATGTTCGCATTAATTATATGAGGGATTATCTTTATGGAGAAAAGGGTGATAAATATACCTATCAAAAACGTTTGTATTATATATTATTACTGAATGTGTTGAACATGCACCATAGTTGATTATTACATTTGATAAAGGATTAATTCTTCTCAATATATTAACACCTGAGTAAAATGAACAAGGTGGCCGATGCTTGGAGTCAAAATGATCATGCTTGATTACCCATGATGATGATCACAAAAGAACTAATATTCTTGTATATGTAAATTTTTTACCAAGAAATCATGTAGGAAGTGGAAAAGTATTATCTTCCTCAATTAAATGTTCAACCATCTTTCCATTTGATGATTAAAGAGGTACAATAGGAATATATAGAACTTAAAAATATGGCTAGAAATATTCATGATTTTATCCTTCATCAAGATGGAATTATAATGTTCTAGAACCATGTATATATTTCATTCATACCAGATTTGAAAGAAGGATCTACTATAGTAATAGCATAGTTCTACATTCTCTATTTATTCTAGAAATATTAATATGTATAGAGATTTAAAAGAATACTTCTGGTGGGATAGAATGAAGATAGATATCACAGTGTTTGTATCTTGGTACTTGGTATGCCAACAAGTTATGACTTAAAGAAAAAATTCTAAGGGGATGCTTCATCCATTACCCATACTATAATGGATGTCTACAATCATCACTATATATTTTGTTGTTTTTCTCTCTAAAACCTCTGAAGGGAATAATTCTAGTTCATAGTTGATCACCTTATTAAGTCATCATAGTTTATCGTTATCAAAGAAGACCTCTATTTGGATTTACTTTCATGGATATACTTTATGGAAGTGTAAATGGTTCATAGAGTACCACATTACATCATATCTGATAGAGATCCAAGGTTTACCACAATGTTCTTTCAAATTATTCAGCAAGCCCTTGACACATAATTGAGATTAAGAACTACTTATCATCCTCATACAGATTCTCGGTCTAAAAGAACTATTCAAACTCCATTGGATATTTTGATATAATATCCATTGGATTTGAAATATGGTTGGGATCAACACATTATTCTAGTTTATTTTTAATACAAAATAAATCATTCACTCAAGAAAAAATATGGATCCATGTGAAGTTCTATGTTGAACTACATTTAGATCGCTAATTTTTTGGAATGAAGTTGGATAAAAAAAGATATTGGGACCTGAGATCACAAAAAAATACCTATGAAGGTCAGAACCATTTAGAAACATATCAATGAAAATCAAAATATCTAAAAACGTTTTACTGATATCCATTGATGTTATCTAGAATTTGATATTGCTGAGAAGGTGTTTGTACGAATCTCTCTTTGCAAGAAGGTAATGAGATTCAAGAAGACTGTGAACCATTGACCTATGTATATTTTTCCCATTGCAACTATTGATCATATCAGGATAGTAGCCTATAACTTCTAAAATACACCAAATCACTCTATAGTATATGATGTGTTCTATGTATCACTCTTGAGGAAGTACATATGTGATCCTAAAATGTACAAAACTCATAGGTAATACCAGTGCATCAATATATTTTATATGAGGAACAACTAGATAAAATTTGGATTGTACCGATAATACTCTATGAAAAAAGATAAATTATATGGTAAATGTTTTTTGAAAAAACCATAAGCTAATGGAATCTTCGTGGGAACCAACTGATATTACGAGGAAAGCATATCCTCATTTTTTGGTAATAGAATGAAACCATTCAGGGGAGAAATTCATTTTATGGGGGTAGAATGTAACACACCGTCATTTTTATGAGCGATTTTCTCAAATAAATTTGAATTTATTTTTTTATTTCATTGTATGATACACAAATTTAAGATTTATTTATACACAATAATAAGTTATGTTTGCACTAAATGCAATATCATCTTAGCATGCATTTCACACACCACTAAGTCTCTAAGAAACATGATTTTATTATTATAATTATTTAGAAAATAATTTTATATAATATCCCTTAAAATTCGTGATATGAATAGAAATAACAAAATTTAAACTATTATTTATAATGGTTTAAAAAAAATAAAATATATTTACAATGAAATATATGTTTCTTAGTAAAGACTATATGTTTTGAAAGATATCATTTTATCAAAAGAACTACTTTTTATCTCATTCAAATAATAATAATAAAATAAATTTTAGATAATTTTAAAAATTTAATATTATAAAATAAACATCATTTTTGAAATAATAATTTAAAAACAAGATTAGAATTAATTTTTACGGGGTTTTGGAAAATATTCGTTTTTGGATGAATACTAAAAACACAGAATTTTAATTTAAAACATGATTTTCAACTAATTTATTTATATAGTTAAATTATATTTCTATTTGGTTTTAAATTATGATTAGATTAATTTTAAAAGAACCCAGAACGTCTTGTTAGGTATATTTTTCTTTTCTGGTTGTTTTTTTAGAAAAAGATGAGTTTCTAGAAATTCTAGGACTACACGTCCTGTACTTATATACACACACTGTGTACTAGGTTACAGCGGGTATCTGTGTGCTAGTCGTGTAGCGTACAAGCACACGACCATGTTTGGTGACCTAGAGGCTACCAAAATCGGGGCCCAGTAAGTTCAAGTACATGTCATGTACTTCTGAAGTACACACCATGTACTTTCTTTTTATTTCATTAAATGGACCAGGGTCATGTTTAATCGGTAGAACACACTTCTTCTTCATCTATCTTGTCCAGGAGCAACTATAGGCCATGAATCTGCACCGAGCCCCAGACTCCTCATCTGTTCTCTGAATCTACTATTGTTTATTGTATTAGAATCACATCGGTGAGTTCTTCTTTCTTTTAAAACCTCTTTTCCTAATTTCCCCTCTCTCGCGAGTTATCCTTGGTTGAAAATTTTAAATGTTTTTTAATATCTATGGCATTATAGGTAGATTCAATGCATGAGGTTCACTAATATTTATCTCAAAACACCTAGGTAGGTGGTTTGTGCCTTTCTGTAGATAGTCTTTGAAACATATGTTCAAAAGTGCCCAATACCCAAGAACGTGGTATTGTGTGTTTATGGTTTTTAGCCCTGTTATTGACTTCTATGACTTGTTTTTTTGTAAAGAGGTTAATTTTTTATGAATAGGGGTATCTTTTCCATGCTATGAAGGTGTTTACCATGTTTTCTTATTTTTACCATTTGGAATAGCTTACCTGTTAGGCTCCTTTTATTTCCCTGATAAGTATTGTTAGGATGGAGTGATTATTATCTAACATGCTATGATATGTTTTAGATTGTTTATCCAAGTAGTTATTGAGGATTAATTTTTCTGCTATGTATCGTCTACTCATGTTTTACTTACATATGGATATAGGAACCTGGTGTAGTAGACCATAGGGAGAATTGACATTGAGGGATTCTCCAGAGTGACTGTTTACTTTTACTTTGCAAGACCATAGTGGGGATGGATGTATATTCTCCCATGGAGTGTCATTAGTTTCCTCGATAATTTCCATAGGTGGAATTAGATGTTAATTGCTTTCTTATAGTTCTTATTAGTTAACGATACGAGACCACATAGGGATTTGAGGGTGAGTGTTTCCTCCGAGTGTCTTTGTTAAAGCTGAACCAGACGGGTCAGAATGTGAGTGCTTCCTAGAGGGTTTCTTGTGTTTTTTGGTTGAACCAACGGACTTAGGCTATGTGTACATCCCATAGGATTTCCTTCTTTTGATTGGCTGCTTACTTGGTTTATGAAAATGATTCCAATTGAATTTTTAGGATTGTTATTATGTGTAATTCTGTGTTTACTGCTTCATTTTATTTATTGTCTTCCATATATATTCACTAACTGTTAGGCATAGATCCTTGGGTGGTAGCCTACTAGGATTAGTCTAACACCTTTTTGGTCATTCCTTTGGGCCCAAATAGATTATATTCCTATAGTAATAGATAAGGGAAGGCAACCTTCTACTTCAAGTACATGAATTCTTTGGAGCTGGAGAGCATGGGACCAAGACGAGGCTTGCGATGTTATGGAGTTGTTTACATGATTTTCCTTGTACTTTGGATTAGTATTTCATTCCATCATTGAAACTTTTCTGGATAATTTATTAGAAATATATATCATGCATCATATATATATATGTGCTCAGTTGTTAATACTTCCAGTATTCCACTGTTTAATGTTGTATGGTATTATTACTACTCCCTCTTTTGTTATCTATTTTACTTCCACTATGTTACTCTACCAAGGAGGGAATAGTTTCCACACTATCACACCCAATCCCCTCACTGCTAGTCGGTAGCCTCTTGCATTTGGGGAAATTCACTTGAATCCATGTGACCAACCCGCTACAGGGCGCCTCTGGGTGGCACCCAGAACCAGGACGTTACAAAGTGGTATTAGTGGATTATTTTCATTGTGACATACTATTTGGAGCCTATAGCCAGGGATAGGATGGGATAGGTATATGGTAATAAGCTGTGCCTGGGAGTAGCTAACCCACATATTAGGAAAAGAAAATTTACTTCGAAAATTTTGATTCTTCTCATTTTTCTGTTTTACAATTGATTTGAATTTCACCGTTGGGTGGTTGACATGATTTTTGATGTTATCAGTGATATCATTAACGTTTGATTTCTGTTAAAACCCGATGATATGATTGTATATAGTCTCATGTATGATATAGTATCTTTCTATAAATCACATTTCATGCATTATTTCAATTCCATTTAGGCTTCATTAGTGATCGCATGTTTTTGTGATAGAAGTTGTGACATATATTCATGCTATCATGATAGATTCCTTGATAACGTACCTGTTTTTTGATATGGTATTAAATTGTGGAAGGTTTGGTTTGAATGAACCCCAAACATTGGTTCCTGTGGTGTTATGGGACCTCATAGATTAAAAACTGGAGGATAATTAAATTGTTATGCTTGTATATGACATGTATAAAATTCCAGGCTTTTATTAACAGGGAGTAGGGGCCCTCACAGACTGGATTTTGGAACTTAAATGTTCGTTTTAGTGTTTTTATGGGCTTCTGTAGTAGTTTCGGAGGCATACTGTCTGGAAAAACCCAGAATACACGGACTTTATTGATGAATACATGCCATATGTCCTTCAGTTCATGAATGAACTATTTTTCTTAAGTACAATCTATGTATTTAAGGAACATGACGGGTTGTCCATAAACATGTTACTGCCTATGTGTGATAAGAAATGGGATTGGGATGTCATGGTGGGACACGCCGTGTTTTTAGACCATGTGTCTGCTCATGTGACTAATGACACAGAGGGATAAAACATAGGTTATACATGATTTGTCAAGCCTAAACATGCCGTGTATTGTAACCCATGTATCCTGCCATGTAATTAACAACACAGGTCAGTGATGTTCTATCTAGTACGTGTCATTCACTAACACGCCATGTAGTTTTGTTTTAGGAGAACCGTGTGGCATAGCCATGTAAGGGAACTCATGCATGTGAATATGATTCAAGTACACACCAAGTTTTAGGACAACTCTCCATGTATATGGGGTATTACACAGCCTTGGTTATAAAAAGTACACACCCATGTGATGGATTAATGAAACATGTCGTATATGTATTATACACGCTGTGTATCCATGTTTTGAAAAATATGACTTCTTTCTTTCTCTTTTACCCTTTATACACATCTATGTCTTATTCCTTGATGATATTGATCTAAGGTGTGTGCTTGACCTAGAAGAGTCATGCCATCGAGGAGTCCCCCGGTTTCACTCCACTTACAAGGCAGTGAGTAGACACTGGACATTGCTAAACAAAGGCTAGAAGTAGATCCTCCAGTTGTGCCAGTCATGGAGCCAGCCATCATTCTAGACACAGGTGCTGATGGATAGTTCTGAGAGGGATTTATGAGATTTATGCAGACCGTCCAGGGAGTACCGCATCCTTCCCCTTATATGGCAGAGTTGATGTAGGATTTCAAGCAGCATCATCCTCCCACCCTCTTACTATAAGGAATACCTCAGGCTATAGAGTCATGGTTAGAAGCCATGTTGTCTATCTTTGTGCATCTGGAGACCCATCCAGAGAGTAAAGTGAAGCGTTATACTTAAATGATTCAGGATTCTGCTGAGAGAAGGTGAGATATGATCACATAGGTGGGATTATAGTAGGATATTGTGTGGGATTTGTTCTCACATGCCTTCTATGATTACTTCTACATGGATACCTTGAGGGAAGATCGATCCTGAGAGTTTATGTGTTTAATGTAGGGTTCAGACATGGAGTATTATTCTCACTTCACAGAGATATAGTGATTTACACTCTTTCGAGGAGGTGATGAGTTATTTTTGGAAATGAATTTTGAGGATGGTCTTCGGCATGACATCTGATCTCAGGTGAACATCTTCAGGTTGAATTCCATGACATCTATTGTAAACCAGGCACTGATCATAGAGCACAATCTAAAGGATTACGGAGTGGTGAGATATGGTGGTTCAAAATCTGGAGATTTTATCCCTCCTACTGAGTGCAGGAAGTGTCGTATGAAATCTACGTGTGGGGATCTAAGGAGGGGGACAATTTTTATCGTATCTAGGTGTGGATATAACAGTGCGGGAAGAGCGGTAATATGAGACCACATTTCACTAAAGACCTAGTGGATTGCATATCTTGCTAATAATGGGTCATCTATAGAGCTTTTGTTTTTTTTATTTTCACCAGCAGCTGGCGACATGGGTTCTTCTGTGACTCCTAGTTTAGGAGAAGCACCACCAGCTTCTCATATTTCTGGAAACTGGAGTTCTTCTGGCCATTCAGGCTGAGGTGGATGTTAGCAAAAACAGGGTGGATCATCTAAGGGTGGTCAGGTAGGGTCATAGGGTGGTGGTATAGACTATAAATTTGCAGTGGAGTATAACCAGCAAGAGCAGGATCCCAAACACTTTACAGTTCAAGGTACGATCCTAGTTGTCTCAGTTTTAGCATATTTAATTTTTGAAATAGGGTCTTACTATAGCATTATATCTCTTGATATTATGGAAAGTCTTGGGCTCTGTATATTTTCTTCATCTGATATCTTGACTCTAGAAACTTTTTTGTGGACAATAACGGCTAGTCTATGTCTGTGAAAGGTGTTCCCTCTCGAGGTTGGTGTGTGTCACTTCGTAGGGGACCATTATATCCTAGAGATGACAGGTTATTATGTCATTCTAAGAGTGGACTAGTTAGTAACCTTATAGGATTTTTTCGACAGCTATCGCCATAGGTTGAGTTTCACATCACTAGAGGGTGGATATTTTCTTCATAAGGGCGAATGGGATGTTCAACCGAGTAGAGAAGGACTCGAGAATCATGGGTTGGGAGGAGTTATAGCTTAGATTTATTATCAATATCTGGATGACAAGGGGACTTCACATATGTACTCTCCTCCAGTGGTGGAATATTTCATGGATGTCTTTCCAGAGGACTTTTCAGGTTTTCCACCAGAGTTAGTGGTGGAATTTTCTATTGACCTTCTTCTAGGAGCGGCACTGGTGTCCATTCCTCCTGATTGGGTGTCTACAGTATAGTTGTCGGAGCACAAGAAGTAGATGGAGGAGTTTTAGGAAATTGGTTTCATCCAACCCATTACTTCACCTTGGGGTTCTCCTGTCCTGTTTGCGAAGAAGTCAGATGGTACCCTCAGACTTTCTGTGGATTATCAGAAGTAGAACCAGTTGACAATCATGACAAAAACCATTGTCGATGATTTATGATCTCTTTGATCATCTTCAAGGAGCCAGGTTATTCTCAAAGATTGACTTGTGGTTCGGATATCATCAGTTGCACATTAGACCATGTAATATACATCTTACAGCCATTCAATGTAGGTATTGACTATACGAGTACGTGGTTATTCCATTTGGTCTTACAAAAGTTTTTATAGTTTCCATGGCACTGATGAACTGAGTGCTCCATCCATACATGGATTCTTTCATGGCGGTCTTCGTGGATGATTTCTTTGTGTACTCTAACACTCGACACAACCATGCTACCCATCTTGATATAATTTTGAGTTCACTGACAAAGCATCAGTTATATGCTAAGCTCTCAAAATTACACTTTTGGATGGACCAGATTCACTTCTTAGGTCATGTTATCTTAGAGACAAGAGTATCAATTGGCCGAGAGAATGTTAGTGCAGTAGTTTCCTGTGATCATCTGAAGAACATTATTGATGTGAAAAGTTTTCTAGGGATATAAGGTTACTACAAATATTTCATATAGTACTGTTCATGATTGGTTGTGCCACTGATAGCTCTAACTAAGAAGGGTGTGAAGTACTTGTGGTCAGATTCTTGTGAGTCAGCCTTTCATAAAATGAAAGGGAGGTTAAATTTAGCACCAATACTAGTTTTTCTAGACCCAGGAAAGAGATATACTATTTATTGTGATTCATCAGGAATCGGGCTGGGAGCATTGATTAATCAGGGGGAAGGATTCATTGTGTACGGTTCTTGGTAGATGAGGCAACATCAGAGAAATTACATGATGCATGATCTAGATCTGGCTATAGTTGTTCATGCCTTATGATGTTGGAGACATTATCTTATGGGAGATAATTTTGTGGTTTTCACCAACCAGAAAATCCTTCCGTATATCTTCACTCAACATGTCCTGAATTTGAGAGAGTGAAGGTGGGTTGAGTACCTTCAGTATTTTGATTTTGAGCTTTCCTAAATTCCTAGAAAAGGCAACATAGTAGATGATGTGTTGAGTAAGAGGACATAGATACATGAATTTCAGGAGGCAAGTAGTGAGAAGCAGCTTGTGGCTCTATTCTCTAAGAATCATTTGAAGGTGAATGATAGAGAGTAGAATACATTCCTTTCTTCTGTAGCAGTTACATCTACTCTACATGATCGATTGCGAATGAGGCAGGTATCAGATTGATAAGGCATAGTATTATGGGAGAGTGTGTTAAGAGAGGACCATATTCTTGGATGGACAGTAGGCAAGGATGAGATCTTTCATTTTCATGGCCGCATATGGTTGTCATCAGAAATGCGTGAGGAGATGATGTAGGACATTCATTCCTTAGTTTAGGAAGTTCAACCTGGTGTCACCAAGATGTATCATGATCTGCACTATCATTATTGGTGGCTAGGTATGAAGGGAGATGTTGCTTGTTTTGTCATGAGGTGTATCACCTGACAGTAGGAGATGGTAGAGCATCAGCAACCAGTTGGGCTTTTGCGCAGTTACCCATTTTAGAGTGGAAATGGAACAATGTCGTTATGGACTTCGTGACAAGTTTATTGAGGTCGCCTCAAGGGAATTATGCAGTATGGGTATTTACTGACAGACTCACATAAGTTTCCCACTTCTTTCCGATCAAGGAGACCTTCAGTGTTGATGATCTGGGAAGGTTGTGCATCTGAGAGATTGTATGTTTACATAGAGTTCCATAGTCCATTATTTCAGATAGGGATTCCCAGTATACATCTCAGGTTTGGCAGGGACATTAGAGAGCTTTGGGTACAAAGGTAATTCTCAGTATAGCATACCATCCCCATACATATAGCTAGTCCGAACATAAGATACAAGTTCTAGAGGACATTCTTTGAGAATGAATCCAAAATTTTGGAGGATATTGGGAGAAACAATTACCTATTGTGGAGTTTTCCAACAATAATAGTTTTCAAGAAACTATTAAGATGGCACCTAACGATGCTTTGTATGGTAGGCCATCCCGATCACCCCTATGTTGGCTAGAATCAAGAGAGGCAGCAATATTGGGACCTCGTCTTTTCTAGGAGAACACGGAGCAGATAGATTTGATTCAGAAGAGGATGGCTACTATCCATTCATGATAGAAGTCGTATGATTATCAACTGAGACAACCTCTTGATTTCAAGGTTGGGGATTAGGTTTTTCTATGTTTCACACTAAGGTTGGGACACGGGAGGATTAAGAGATAGGGAAAGCATTTTATGAGATACATCTGGCTATTTGAGGATTTAGAATGGGTCGGGAAGGTTTCCTATTGGTTGTAGTTACCTCTGAGGTACCTGGCTATGAACGACATCATTCATGTTTCTCATCTATGGCATTACATCTCAGACCCATCTCATGTTTTCCAACCCGAGGATGTTGAGTTAGAGGTGAACATATATTTCGAGAACATCCTATCCAGATTGTTGATCGAATTGTCAATGTTCTCAGTGGCCAGTATGTTCCTATAATATTAGCTCTATGGCAGCACAGGTGAGTACAGGACGAGACCTGGGAAATAGAGGTCGATGTATGATCGCAATGGTCAGAGCTGTTCGAGGATTCTTCTTCTAAGATTCCTTGTTAGGGAAATTCGGAAAAAAATTTCTTTAATGTGGGGAAGTTTGTATGATACCTAATATAAATTTCTTGTATGTTTATATTTTCTGGGTTTTTTTAGAAAAATAGGAGTTCCTGGAAATTTTAGAAGCACACGACATGTACTTATATATAAATGCCATGTACTAGGTTTTCGCAGGTAGTCGTCTGCTGGATGTGTAACGACAGATCAAATGGCTATGTGTGGTGACTTGGAGGCCACCTAAAGTGATGCCTGATAAGGGAAAGTACATTCCATGTACTTCTAATGTACACACTGTGTACTTTATTTTTATTTCATTAAATGGACCGGGGTCATGTCTAATTGGAAGAACACACTTTATCTTTATTAGTCTCCTCTAGGAGCTCCATAGGCCATGAATATTCTCCGCACCCCTGACTCCTCATTTGTTCTCTGAATCAACCACTATATATTTCATCGAAATTACATCAGTGGTTTCTTCCACCTTCTAGAACCTCGTTTCCTGATTTCCCCTCTCTCGCGAGTTATCCTCAGTTGATTGTTTTTACGTTTTTTGTAGATCTACAACGTTCTAGGGAGATTCACTGCCTGAGGTTCCTGTATATCAATATCACGATGCAGAGGTAGGTGGTATGTACCTTTTTGTAGATAGTCTTTGAATTTTATATCCAATCGTGCCAAATATCCAAGAACAGGGTATTGGGTCTTTATGGGTTTTTTCCAGGTTATTTCCTGCTCTGCCTTGTTTTCTTGGATATATTTTAATTGTTTATGAATAGGGTAAACGTTGCCTTGCTATAGTGGTTTTCCCCTTGTTTTCTTATTTTCACTGTTTGGTCTAGCTTTCCTATTAGGTTGCTTTGCTTTCCATGCCTATTATTATTAGGATGGAGTGATTAACATCTGAGATGCTATGATATGATGTAGACTGTTTAACAAAGTAGTTATTCAATTTTACATTGGATGATATGTATCTTTTGTTCACATTTGACTTACATAGGGATGTGGGAACCTGGTGTAGTAGACCATAGGGAGAATTGACGTTGAGGGCTTCTCTAGAGTGTCTGTTTACTTTTACGTTGTGAGCCCATAGGGGTGGATGGACATAAGTGCTCCCTCAAATTGTCTATAGTTTCCTCAAGATGGGACATAGAGGGAATTGGACGTTGAGTTCTTCATTATAGTGACTTTTAGTTACTAATACGAGACAACAGGAAGAATTGAAGGTTAGTTCATCCTGAGAGTGTCTTTGCAAAAGATGAACCACAGGTGTTAGACTATGAGTGCTTTCTCGAGGGTTTCTTTTGTTTGTTTTGGTTGAACCAGTGGGGTAAGGCTGTGAGTACTTCCCAGAGGGTTACCTACTTTTGATTGGAAGCATACTTGATATATGAAAATGATTACGATTGAATTTTTAGGATTGTTAATATTTTTAATTACATCTGTACTACTTCATTTTGTTTATTGACTTCCATATATATGTATTCACTGACTGTTAGACACAAATCATTGGGTGGTTTCATTATAGTATTAGACTCACACCCTATTTGGGTCATGATTTTGGGCCCAAACAGAGCATATTGCTACAGGTAGAGAAAAGAGAAAGTACTCTTCTACTTCAGGTACTTGACTGCTTTGGGGCTGGAGAGAATGGGACCAAGCTGAGGCTTGTGATGATATGGGGATTTTTTACTTGATTTTCCTAGTACTTTGGATTAGTATTGTATTACACCATTGTGACTTGTTTGGATGATATCCTAAACATATGTATCATGAATCATTTATATATGTTATCTGTTGTTATTACTTATAGTCTTCCTCTTTTTATTGTTGTATGGTATTATTACTGCTTCCACTATTGCTATCCTTTTTACATCTGTTGTGTTACTCTGGAAATGAGGGCATTGATTCCCCACTATCACACCCAATTCCCCCACTGCAAGTCAGCAGCCTCTGGAATTTGCGGAAATATGCTTGATACCATGTGACTAACCGGGTACAGGGCACCTCTAGGCGGCACTCAGAACTGGGATGTTAAAAATTACACATCAATTAATCCAATTGATGTAATTAGAACATATTTCACATTTTAATTGAATGGAAAAACATTTCAAACATTTGAACTTTTCACATTAAAATATATCGTCTCATCTAGTCTGAAGGATTAATTTAAATTTATCTTCATCCATATCAATTTAATTAATTTTAAAATATTTATTCATATTTTGAAGCATAAAAATATATAATTTCAAGTTTGGTAATCCTAGTTTTGACCAAATATATTTTTTTAAATAATTAAAATTAATTACAACGATCAAAGTAAAAATTATTTTACTTAGTGATTAAATATTAACTTAAGGGGGAAATAACCTAGGAACATATACAGAAAATCCATTTTTTTGAAACAATTAGACCATATAATCACTTTTATTATATTTTTTTATTATTTGAGGCACATTTTGTAAATTATTCCTATCAATTTTGTTTTCCTTTTTGTATATAAAAGAATGAAACTACTTCTCCACTGTAAAAGGGAACTAAAACCCCCTCACTTAATCACAACACTAAATCCCATTAGATCAGCCAAAACCTATAAAAATATATTTAAAACACCCATCACTTCATCATATAGCACAAAATTTTGATATAAATCCTACCAAGGAATCCCTTTGGTGAAAGCCAAAAAGAGTTACCCAAAGAAGAGGTAACATCCTTTAATAAGAAATTTCGTTTTATTTATTTCTTCACCCTCTAATTATTCTTACTATATTATTTTCTAATAATCGCAGTATCAAAAATATACTTATATTTTCCCTGTTATTTTCATGACATACACACATACACTTCCACTAAATGGGATACACAATCATTATTTGTGTGCACGACAGACTACTGTCTCTTAAACTGATGATGTTTGTTCTTAAATTACCACCATTAAATGATGGTAATAATAATTATAATAATTTTTTATATGATTTATATGATATTTATGATGTATTTATGTTATTATTATTATTATATAACCCATACCTTCATTATTTTTATTTTTTGGGAATAAGATAACATTGTTTGTGGACATGTGGACTATTGCCACCTCAATGTGGTGCGAAACGTTTACACATTATGTGGAATATATGAAGGATGGTTATAAAATAAATAAGTGATATATATTAAAAAATTATTCTACTTAAATAATATATATCTATATATGAATCATTTTTTTATTTCAAAAATACGATATGAAAATGAAAACAGTGTTCATGCGTACATACAACCTACCATCTCCATGAACGGTGTAATTTTTTTTCCAATAACTAAATTTTTATTATTATTCTAAATAAATATATAATGAATATATATTTTATTTATATCATGTTTTAAATTTTTAAAATGAGTAAACTTTTATCTAATTAAGAGGACTAGGAATGAGAGGTCAATACATGTAAGAAAAAGAAAGTGATTGTTACCTGAAACATAACATTAACATGGAATTTGTACAAAATGGTAGTATAAGTCCTAAGTAAATCATATATCGAGTTATATATATATTAATATGTTTTAATTATTTATTTATAATAAACTTATATATATTATACATTATGTTTTAATGAGTATGATGAGAGTCAAGACAAACGGTAAGATAATTTCATCTCACATTCTTATATTTGTGAGATACATTCCATAAGAACAAGAAATTTCTTTTATTTGGTGTATATAATGACCTAAGAAATGTTATATAAAGAATTAAATTATTTTAGTGACAATTAATGTTTCAATTTATGTTATTATTTCATATATTTCATGATTCAAAAGCTACTGAAGTAGTTAGGGGATTTCTAGTCTCAATTTTATTTTTACGAGACTTTTTCCTTATTCTTGACTCATTTTTATGTTGTAGTGTATGTAATATCCATGATATTATTCTATGATTATTAAAATTACATTTATCATTATTTACATATATATTTTCTGATCTCTATTTCAAGGGGTTTTATGGTTCAAGTGTCACCAAATCTGTATGGTTTTTTCCTTAATTTTGACTTCTTTGAGACACATGTTTTGGTATGCACCAATATTATTTTATATAGGGTATATACTATCCATTGAAAATTTTTATCATTAATAACATTATTGTCAAGATATTTTATGGTTATTTTAATATCAATCTCTCACTGGGATTATTATTCAACATCATCGATGTGGTAAGAGTTTATTGTAATAATATCATTATTATTGTGATTGTTTTAGAATATGATTTAATTGATGAGATATTATGATATATCCCTCAATAAATGTCATGAATTTAATTATAAATTGGTTATTAATAATATATTCACGTAATGGTACCATTTTCCACTCATTTTTACATAAGATAATAAAGTAAGTGTTTTAAATAAAATGTGACACTATTCCTCCCTTTGTCTGGAAATATATTTTCATTCAAAAAAAGGTTTCATAAACATGTTTTTAAAAATTTTAATTGGTTTTTTTAGATTATTTTCAAAGAAAATACTTTCAATTATTTTCAAAGATTCCTTTATAATTTTTATATACTATTTTCAATGAATTTTTTTTTCAATGTGTTTTATTTATTTTTAAAAAGAGTTTTTAAAGATGAATGAATATTTTCATCAAGAAATGATTTTAAATAGATATTAAATTTTTTCGCACATAATATGGCATGCATTGGTTTTACTCGTGAATTTATGTTGAAATTATCCAAGGGATCCATTCAATTTCATTATCTTAATGGATTATGTTTTTATTAAATTATGTTTATGAAACCAGTTTCTCTTCCTCAAGTTATATGATTTATGGAACCCATTACACTATCACGAGTTATATTCTTATGAAACCCACTTCTTGTCATAGGTTATTCTTTTGATTAAATTATTATGAAATGTTTCCCTTTTCCAAAGGTAATGATATGGTGACATGTTTATGATACCCATTTAATTTCATGGGTTATGAAAATATTAGTATGATCTTTGAAAAACAGATGTGTGATTTCAATATGATATGGGTTGGACCTATATCTCCCTCAAAAGAATGTTGTAAGGATTTATATCTCATGAGATAGAAATGGATGGAATGGGGAGTGAAGCATGTTCAGCAGAGGCTTTTTTCGATATGATGATCTTAGGAGTGAACCATGACTACTAAGATGGTCATGCGAGTTAACCATGAATACCAAGATGGTTTGGGGAGAGAACCCATTCCACATAGATGGCATTTTAATTTTACCTTTACTAATATTTAAATCATTTTATATAAATATGTTTCTTTCAAAATTATAGTTCCTAATCATATGGAATGTTATCTTGGATTATTCTATTTATTCCCATATGATTAATGTCTTATGAACCACTAATATTTATGCGACGAATCTGGACTATGATATTTGATATACAGGTTATAATCCTCTAATGTTATGATTATGTTTTAATTCCCTTATTCACATGACTACTCTAACATATCTTCCTTTTTATCATTAATGAGAATATTAGATCAACCATTTTTATGATTACTTTCCACAAGATATGAAGATATGTTTTATGTATGATGTTTCAAAAAATGGTGATAGTGATGGGGAACCTATTTGGATATAATGTAGCATACTTATGTAACAGAGTTTAGGTCCCAATGTTTCCAAAATAACCAAACTAATATGGTCTTTTGTCGTCTTTTTGTGTGATGTAATATGTTGTAATGTTCCCGAACTAGGAGACACTAAACCAATGCCCCATGCCGGGTTTCCACAAGAACATATGTACACCTCTTGGTATGCCAGAGGTTTCCAACTTGCAATAAGGGTCTAATAGGTCTATTGGGGAGACTATACCCTCTTTTCCAGAGTAACCCACAAGAGAAAATAGTATAAATAATTGAAACAATAGATTATAATTAAAAACATGCATAAAGAAACAATTCCCAAACTGGGCACTACCATATACAACAAAAAATATGTCATTCCATGACACATTTCAAATTGTACAAAACCAAAAATGAAAGAGGAAAAAAAATATTCTCAAAATTTTCCAGACTCGAAGTCTAGAATATCACTCGTACATGTCCCATGTCCCTCTCAACTCCCTAGAATAGGGTCCTTTCACTTGACCTAACTAGCAAGCATGAAATTTTCTTGGGAACCCAATGGTGTCCCGATTAGGGTGTGAGTATAACTCAATAGGCTACCACCAACGGTAACTACAAAATACAACAAAAAATTAGATAGTGAATGAATGTGACAAATAATGGAAAATAAAGTTAAATATTTAAATTGGCCATTCTATACTATGCTCTATTAAATTATAATAACATTGAATCCATGTTCACTATATAGACATTACATGGTTTAATATACCCTTTTCACGTGTTTAATGGATTAGGAATGTTCAATATTCCCTCAAATATTGAAATTAAATCATGCCATGTCTCACAAGGCACCGCATTATAACAACCTCATAATCATCAACTCGAAGCCTCAGTACGAGTGGAATAAAATATATAGGGGAATAGAACATGGTGCCCATCCCTAACCCAAGCATTTGGGGGTGTAGCTAGAACCTTAGTCCAACTCGACCCATGGGTGGAGAACCTCAAGTTTCTACCCCACTCTACCAGGCCATGTGCACATGCTTATTTATCATTCAGCACAATAAACCATGTCACAACTTGCATAACTACTATCATTTGTAATATCACAAAAATATCAATAAATGGGGAATTAAAATTATGCCTCAATCCATTAAAAAATTAATTGTTTATATTAATGATCCCTTTAACTCTATTTCCAATTTCCCATTCCTGTGTCACTAAGAATATTCAAGTGTAAACATAATTCCTTATCATATTCCAAGTAATTTAATTTAACCAATTAAAATGTCAACTAAACAATACCAAGACCTTTAACAAGTCGAGAAAAAACTTGTCACCATCCATTATAACCCATTACATAGACAAATTAGCCTACTGATTAAGTCTCTACATCATCATGCGTCAATTTCACACATTATATTTTTTAAACCCCATCAGGAGGGCCGACACACCCCATGGGTGGCCTCAATTTTTTTCAAGTCATCCTCCTTGAATCTCATGGGGATCAAGAGGGGTCTAATTAATTGTTTGGGTGCCCAATACATCCCATCTTACCAAAGGCACCCAAAACTCATCAAAAGTGTGAAAAAAATAAAGACCCTACATGCACAAATGTTTACAAAATCCAAGGGATATAACTTGTAGACCACCTACCTTGAATCTGTTGGAAAACACACCCTTAATAATGGCCTTATATCCCAATTCAAAACACCTTTTAATAAGAAACGTAGATCTCACCATAAAATTATTTTTTATAGATTTTGATGGAGAGAATAGAATGATAACAACCCTAAACAAGAAAAAGAAGCAAGGAGGGATTTAGCCTTACCTAGATCTTCATTTCATAACTGAAAACACTCCAAACGGCCTAGTATAGAAGTAGAATCACCCTTGGGAACTCTTGGGAGCTTTGGTTCATTCCAAGGGTTTAAAGAGGGGAGGAGGAGGAAAATCCAGTGTAGAACATAAAAATCCCATAATGGAATTTTTGTAATTTTTTAAATTTTTTTGGGATGGTGGCTTTACCCGCACATTTTACCAAAGCATGCGCAAACCATGAAGATTCTACAATTCAAAAACAACCACCTCTCATGGTTTCTAGGATTTCAGCATGGTTTTCACTACACATGCGCAAACTATTCCACACAATCATAGACCCCCCTTTCTTCATCTTTTATGTCTCGAACCCCCGAAACACCCCTCTGTATTCACATGAACTTGGGAAAGTACTTATATAACAAAAAAATGGACTTAATTGAAACCTAAACACGGAAATAGATTTTATATAAATATGAGACCTTACAACCTCCCCACCTTATAATGGATCATCCTCGAGCCACTCTTCCTGATCATCACTGAGTCCCAAAAAATAGGTCAAGACACTAGGCCCATATATCATATTCTTGATCCCATGATTCCTACTAAACATTTCCATGTTGACATAGAACATGAACTAATTGCATGACATTTCCTTGAAAAACATTCTAACTGTGATCCAAAATATGAACTTGGTGCTTGTCAAAGTATACATCAGCCTCAATCTTGACATCCTACGTATTTAACACATTAGACGGATCATGGTGATACTATCAGAGATGGGAAACATGGAAAACATAATTCATCTAACTATACCATTGTGGAAGAGCTAATCAGTTTTCCATAGGTTCAAACCTCTCCCCAATATCAAATGGCCCCACATATCAAGGTGCCAGCTTTCCCTACTTCTGAATTCGATGGTGTCCTATCTTTAGAGATGCCCAAAGAAACACAATATCACCTAGTATTAACTAAAGAGGTTTACAATGTTGATCTGCATATGAAATCAGCCTACTTAGAGCTATTTCTATACACTTTTGATTTAAAATATCCTTCTATGACATCTCCTTCACTAGACTCAATCCTAACAGCTCAGACTCCCCATCCTCAAACCAAAAAAATGGTGATCTACATGGTCTCCCATAGAGGTCCTCGAAAGGTTCCATCTGAATTATTGCCTGAAAAATATTGCTATAATGAAACTCATCAGGTGACAATTTATTTCCCAAAAAACCATCGAAATCCAAAACACATGCTCTCAACATGTCTTCTAATACCCGAATTGTATGATCTGACTGCCCGTCATTCTATAGATGGTAATACTTACTTAAAAACACATGGGTACCAAGTGCCTTCTATTGTACCTCCCAGAAGCATGAGGTGAAACAAGGATCACAATCCGAAAATATGGTTCTCATCACATCATCAAAACCATACTATATCTCTAATATACCATTCTCCAAACTGGTCGACTATATATGTATCTTAGATTGGTTAGAAGTTATCCATTTTGTTCAACTGATCTACTGCCACCCAAATTGAATCAATTTTCCAAGGAATCCTCAGAAGACCCACTACGAAGTCCATCGTGACATCATTATACTTAAACTATAAAATAATTAATGACTATAAGAACTCCCATGGAAATTGATGTTTATCCTTCACCTATTGAAATGTGAGGCATCGTTCCAAAAAATTGAAACTTATTTCATCATTCCCCATCACTAAAACTACCTAAAAAGATCACGGTACAGTTAGTCAATCATATATTCACCGCCCACTTTTACTTGTGAAACAATGGCGTCAAATCCTACCATACATATTCCAGAACCACAAAATGACCATAAACATAATAAACTCCATAAACACTGAATGTCCAACCAGAAGGTGACTCCCCATCTTTATAACTTTATTTCATAGACAAACACTTTTTATCCACCAACTAACTCTCAATAACATGGCTCAAAAGTGAAAATCCAACTGATATATTCACAAGGGTATTCTTCCCATGACTATCCTATACCTCCAAATATATCTCAACAAACCAGGACATCATCTTCCATTCTTAACTGGATTCCTGAACCACCTAATTCTGAGCCTTTTTGTTCAGAGCATCAGTGACACTATTCCCTTTTCCCTATTGTGTAGACCAACTCAAAATCAAAGGACTATAGGTACGCTACCCAATGTCACTATAAAATATTAAAATACCACTGAGATAATATATATTTGATACTTTTATTGTCAGCGAACATTGTGAATGGCTCTCCCAACAATTAATGACTCTAAAACTATATGGAATGAACAATAGAAGCTAGTTCCAATTCATGAGTTTGATAATTACTTTCATGTGGTCTCAACTATCTCAACCCATAAGCTTCAACCTGATCATCTTGCATCATAACTGCTCCACGTCCAACACCGTACGTATCACAGAACAAGGTGTACCTCTTACGTGGTTTGGGTAAGACCAAAATCAGTGCGGTAGTTATCTACTTCCTCAACTCATGTAAATAATTCTCATAAGCCTTTAACGAGTGAAAAATAACCCCCTTCTTGATTAGGCATATGATTAGTGCTTCCAAACAAGAGAAATATATAATAAACCATTAGAAATAACTAGCCAAAACCAGAAAACTCTGAACATCAGAGACATCCTTTGGATGCTCCAATGACACAATAGTCTTCACCTTTTCTGGATTCACTGACACACATTACTCAGAAATTATGTTTCCTAGAAGTTAACTTCATCAATACAAATATTACATTTTGATAGCATGGAGTAAGACTATGGCTCATTAGTGTACTCAAGACGATGTCAATATGTTTGGAATAATTGTCATGAGTTATGAAGTACACAAAGATGTCATCAACTAATACATATACAAATTGATCCAGATAACGGTCGAGTATCTAGTTCTTCAAGGCCATGTACTCATCTGGTGTGTTGGTTAATCCAAACCGCATCACCAGAAATTCATAAAACTCGTACCTACTTTAGAATTATACTTGAGGTATGCCAGAAGGTCTCACCCTCAACTGATGGAATCCCAATCGAAAATCGATATTATAAAATAATGAGCCACCCATGAGATGGTGAAACATGTCATCAATTCTAGTAAGTGGGTATCAATTCATTACCATCATCTGGTTCAACACCCTATAATCGACACATAGACTCAGTGATCTATCAGCCTTCGTAGAAAACAACATAGGAGATCCCCAAGGTGATGTGCTAAGACGTATAAAACTATTACACTCCAATTCCTCTAACTAAACCTTTAGTTATTGGAGCTCTTCTAGTGTTATTCGATAGGGTGGAATGGAAACTGGATCTGCTACTGGAAACAATTCAATAGTAAACTCAACTTTTCTCTTTGGTGGTAACCCTTGATAAAACCTTAAGAAACACATCTTGAAATTGGTCCACATCAAAAAAGAAGACTAGTTTTCCTTTCTCCCCATCATCTAACTTAAGGCATTATAAATGGGCTCAGAGTTCTCCCCACTTTTGGAATAACAGCCCTATGAGACCCACTCCACTATCCCACTCACCATGAAAGACATTAGTTCCCCATCAAGAGATGTGAACGTTACCCGACATCAGTAAAAGTCGATATGGGCTTGATATAACACCCCAAAATCTATCCCCATGATTATGTCAAAACCATACATCTCTAGGAAAAATTGTTCCCACAGAAATTGATATCCACCAACCTCCAAAGAATAACCCTTAGAGTGCATGATGTCCTCAACTTGTACCCCTAGTGGAGTATCAAGAGACATTACCCCACATGCAGTCTACATGGTTTATCCTAAAACTACTACCAAATTAGCAGAAATAAAGGAATTTTTATTACTTGTATCAAATAATGCACTAGAAAGCGTGGAAGATACAAGAATTGTACCTCAAACAATAGATGGTTCTGCCTCACCACCTTCAGGTTTATTCTGAACTACATTGAGATGACGTACCCCTCTACCATGGGCTCCGACCTAATTACCATGAACTACACTACCCTCTTGGTAAGGATGATATTTCCACAATGATTTATGTCCACCACTCCTACCAGTACGACCTATGGAGATCCAACTTCCTTCATGATATGGGGTAACCGTCCCCTACCTACACTCAACATCTTCCTATGAGCCCCATCATTCCCTTATTTTCACAGGTTCCACCAGAACCTTTGAACGTGTCCCTAACCGCCGCACGCCTTTCACTGAGCTGGTAGACAGGGACACTAGTCACACTTGCGCCACATCCTGCCACACTAATAGCAGAAGACATGGTCACCACCATGATAATTTAAACCCCTCTTTTGACTGCTCTATGCCCTTCCACCCTACTAAAAATTTCCAAAATGGTGCTTCCTACCTTCGAAAGGCACACCAATTTCTCGCCTAGATTGCACCACGAGTTCATGAACTGAAGATCCCTTTATGTTCCCCTACAATATAAGGGAGTGATCCACCACTTTAGAAAACATTTTCAGATGAAACATATTCACTTAAGACCTGATCTCATGTCTCAGCCCGTTCAGGAATCATTTTTCCATGGCTACCTTGTATCCTGTCAAAATTGTAATGAAGAATCTCAAATAAGAGAAATGACTATAATTGTCTATTACCAACATTTAACCATGATTAAACCTCATAAAATCAATAGCCTTATCCTTAAATAAGTTTTATGTCTAGAAGTGATCAAGAAACTTCCCTTGAAAATCAGTCCACATCATTCCTCCATCCCGCTCCATCTGTACCATGATATCCCACCAACACTTTTCCTAACCTCTCTGTATATAGTCATATAACATCATTAACTCATAAATATGTTTCTCTAGATGGTAATGGATAGTTCGTATGGACTCTATCCAGAACTCGGCTACTTTTATCCCACCCTCCCCGGTAAAGGGCGGAGGGTACTGCAGCTGAAACTCCTTGGTCAGCTCAAACATACTCACTGTAACCCACCCTAGGCTATGTTCCATCATTTTCATAAAATGAGTAACGTTATCCCATAACTAATCTTTCCTATTTTCCTATATAAACACGTTCTATTTTTCTAATATAGGAGGATCCTTCTTGGCATTGTCCTCATGTCGCCCAACCAGTTCACATCTTCAAGGTGGCATTTATCTCGAATGCCAAAGACGAGCTTTAGAAACAAATCATAATGATTTTATGAGATGAATATATATATATATATAAATATAAGATCATTACTTTACATAAACAAACCATTTTTCATTCACTACCTTAACGAACCCAGTCACAGTCGGATCACTACCCCTAGCCATCTCACCTAAGGTGATGGCTAAAACATGTATCTAATTCAGACGATTGAAAGCCTTATCTTTTAATGAAATTTAAATCCATTTTCAAATCCCAATTTAATTATAATTGATTTTAATCTACTTTTACTTATTTATCAAGCACCGTTTTCTAATTACTACTTCAAATTTTCACTTCTATTTTTACCCATTCATACCATCTTATTAGGAACAATTTTCATTTATTTTATGAAAAACTAACCCATCGTAACCTTTATATCCCAAACTACCATTTCATGTGTTTTCCTAACATGATGCATGTCACTTACCTACATAGGTTCCTAGAATGATGTAGGAATGAACAACATCATACTCTTCTGACCAAGATAGAAAATATCAAAAAACTATAAAATCACACAACACGTTTGTCACCTGATTGTGAAATGTCATTAAATATAACATCTCACAACAAGTACAACAATCCCCACCGAAGGTGAAAGGGTGTGTCCCTCGTATATGGGTTAACTACTCCTAAGAAAGAGCTAATTACTAAGGCCTAAATCTTTCCTAATCTCATGTCTAGCATTCCTCATATAATAAGATTGAGAGAAGAATGCCTCTAATACCAATTTATAATGTCTCCAATTTGGGATCCACTAATCCAATTCCCTGAGCTAAGTTTCTGCAAGACTCAAGTGAGCCTCTCCATATTCCATAGGTTTCTGACTATCATAGAGGGTTTGATAGGTCATGTCCAGAGACTATACCCTCTTCACTACATTAATCCATATTAAAAAATAGTTTAAATAGAAGAAACACTAGAGAAAAATAAATAGAAAGCATAGATAACCAATTCCCAAACTGGGTAAAACCATATAAAATAGTAAATATGTCATTCCATGCTATAGTGACATGTGAACAAAACCCCATAAGAAATAAAAAATGAAAGACCCTAAAATTTTCAAGAGTATAAGTCTATAACCTCACCCATACATATCCCACGTCCAAGTCAACTCCCTATCATAGGGCCCTTTCCCTTTCCCTAACCCACATGCATGCAATATCACCAGGTACCCATTGGTGGCCTGAGTAGGATGTGAGTATAACATAGTAGGTCACCACCAATGTTTTATATAAAGTATCCCACAAATGTAGATGATGCATGTAAGTGATAAATAATGGAAAAAGGTAAACAGTTCAATAATACATTTTAGACTATGCTTCTTTAAATTATACTTCCATTGAATCCAGGTTCACTATAGAGACATTTCATGGATTAATCTGCATTTTTTATGCGTTCAATGGATTATGCATGTTCGATATTCTTATACATATGGGAATTATATCATGTCTTATCTCACTATGCACCACATTATTACAAACTCATAATCCTCACCTCGAAACCTTAGTCCGGGTGGAATGAAACCATTGGGGCAATAGAAATTTTCCCCTTCCCTAATGAATACATTTGGGGGGTGGAGAAAGAACCTCAGTACAACTCGACCTGTTTGCATAGAACTTCACGTCTATACCCCACCTTACCAATCCATGTGCACAAGATTATTTATCATTCCACACAATTAATCACATCACAACACACATAGCCAATATCATTTGCAACATCAAAACAATATCAATAAATCAGGAATTAACATTATGCATAAATTCGTTTACACATTCATGATTTATATTACCTACCCCTTAAGTCCCATTTCCCATTTCCCATTTCCCATGCCTATCTGACTAAGAATATTCAAGTATAGACACAATTCCTTACCATGTTCTCATTAATCCCTTTTAACCAATTTAAATGCCAACCAAAGAATCCATTAGTCGTTAACCACTCAAGAATAATGTACTCACCGTCAATTATATCACATTACATAGACCAATTACCATACTTGCTAAGTCTTTACATTATCATGTGTCAATTTCACACCTTATATTTATGTTAGCCCCATCGGGAGGGCTGACACACCCCTTGGGTTTCCCTATTTTGGAAAATTCATCCTATTTGAATCCCATGGGGATCAAGAGGGGATCAATTATTTATTTAGGCACAAAATACCTCACATCATCCCAAAGGTACAAAGAAATCATAAAAAGAGGGAAAGAGTAAAGACCCTACATGCACGAATAAACACAAAAACAAAGGGATATGACTTGTAGACAACCTACATTGAATCTGTTGGAAAACACACCCTTAATAAAGGCCTTAGGTCCTAATTCAACACAACTTTGAATCAGAAACCATGATCTCACTTGAAAAAAATGGTTTTAGAGCTTCATATTGAGAGAAGTGAAATAAACCAACCCTAAACTAGAAAAAGAAGAAAAAATGGATTTAACCTTACCCGGATCATCATTTAGCAACTGAAGACACTATAAAAAGCCTAGGATTGAAGGAGAATCACCATTGGGAGCTCTTGGGATATTTGGTTTATTCCTAGTGTTTCAATAAGGGAGGAGTAAAATCCTGAGTTGAACATAAAAACAACTTAATAGCATTTTTGTAAATTTTTAAATTTTTTTGTGTCGCACGGTTTACCCGCACGATATTCCAAATCGTACAGTTTCTACTGTACAAAAAAACATCCACCTAACACGATATATAGTATTTTTGAACAGTTTGAATTAACAATGAGAAATCTTTGGAATATGCCAAGAAACCCCCTTTTCTTCCTCTTTTATGTCCTTAACCCCCAAAACCCCATCAGTTCATCACATGAACTTTAGAAAACAATTATTTAAAAAAAATAAGTCATTTAATTTAAATATAAACATGGACATTCCTTTTAGATAAATTTGGGGTCAAACAAAATTATTATAAAAAATTAAAGTAAAGTAAATGAATGAGAAGTAAGGGTTACAATATGAACAATGGTATTATAATCTAGTTGATTTACCTATTGTATAAAATAATATAATTTAGTGGTACTGACGAACCTATGGTGTACCAAATGAATCACAACATCATCCTAATTGGGTTCTGCAAGATATTTGGCTACACCATTTAATTCATTGACATGAAAATTCTTTGATTGAGGAATATGGGTCACTATTTTAACAGCATAGTCACCCATATTCTATTTTATGACTAGATCAGAGCCTCCTTTCACATGTAAATGTGATACATCATTCTCGAGGTCCAAATCAAGAGTAGTCATGAGAGCATAATCATCTACCTCATTATTGGTGTATCTTTATGATAACTATAATGAATATGGAAAGATAGACTATTCCATATTAATAAAATTGACCCCCATCTATATCATGTTGAGATTGGGGTCATTGAGCTTTCTACTCTTCATGCTCTTGGAGGAGCCATCAATTTTCATCTTCCAACATAATATAGCCTGATATATAAAGAGAATAGTTTCTTACAGGCAGTTAAAAACCATGGGAATTCTTTAGGGGTTATATGTGGAGCCAATAATTCTTCCAATACCTTGCCTTTGATGGCCTTATGTGGAAAAAATCTAATGTCAAACTAGTGGAGGGTCACTACCGAGTGTGGAAATCATCCCATTAGAATTGGGAGACCGAGTATATACTTTATCGGGTCTACCATGGACACAATATGTATCTCATTATACTACAAATAATGAAATATATTCTGTATTGTAGAATCTATTGTGAGGTAACTCTTCTGGATGGGGGAGTATCTGATCTCTATATTGACGATCATGTGGTTGATATATTAATGTTTATATTCCCTATCCTCGCTATTTTTTTCTATCTAGAAGTTTGCTGAGGGAGAATTCTTGAGAAGTCGTGTCGAAGAACAAAGGATTTATTAAGATAGGAGGATTCAAAATAGAATGCTCTAGAAGTCCCTTCTTGATATTATCAAAGGAAACATATCACTATTCACCCTATTGGTAAATGTTTCATTTCTTTCATGAACCTCGATATATGATTACAATTATTGTCCAGATTTTTAGCAATGCAGTATATGTAGGCATAGTGGCCTTAGAGGCCATGAAACTCTTAGCGAATACTCAATTAAATAACTTGATTTATGGCCTTGAAATTCTCCAGTAAAATCTATTTGGATCTATATCATACAAAAAATCCAAGAATATTCCCAGAGGTAACCCAAGATGTAAATTTTTGGGGGTTAAAATTTATGTTTCCGAAGGGGAGGAAGCCAAATGCTTTCTCAAGATAATATATATGGTCCAGAATCTAGTAGTACATGACCACAAGATCATCCATATAATATAACACAAATGTTTGTATAATCAGATTGAATATAGAGTGCATGTCTTGACGGTATGAGGATCCAGAATTTTTTAAGATAAAAGGCATTACAAGTTAGCATAATGTTCAATGGGGAACCATAAAAGAACTGGACCCCTCATCCTCATGGGTCCTAGATATATAATTATATATAGAGATTCTATATATAAAGGATAATGCCTGAAACCATGTCATAGCTCACATAAACATCTCTATCACTATAATGGGAAATTAATCCTTGAGACAATGGCGGTTGACATCCCATAAATTGTTGAAGACTCTGATCAACCCATTCTTCTTATTTATAGGGATGGTTTCAACCAACCACATGGGGTACTAGATATCCTGAACAATGAGGAATTTTATAATGTTTTCAACTTCCTCCTAATCTATAGAACTGTGCGAGGTGTTCATCATTATAGGATTCTATTCAAACCCATAATGACCCAAAAGGAGACCAATGTGATGATATAAAACATGAGGGAATAGTCTGTAAATATTGTTATATGCCTAGGTTATACATCATCATGATATCTCAGGAAGTCCATGTAATGTTTCTTCTCCTATGGGTACATTATTCTGCTAATGAACCTCAGCCTCAAATATTCCTTAGTAATGAGGGTAACATGGGTAAACTCTTAAACAATCATTCATACAAGCACTTCAAATTATAGAGTAGAATATTCTAAATCCTCTTCATCATCCAAGATATGATGATTAGTTGGGGGGAGAAGACTCTTCCAGTCAAGTTGTCCTTGGAAAAAACACTTGTGTATGGAAAGACAGATGTATAATCCTTGGTAAGGGGTTCTTTCTCTAGTGAAACTATGGTGATTGAAGTTGTTGAGCGAATTTTTTATAGTTTATACCTTTGATTTACACTCTTGATATTAAATTAATAGAGAAAAGTCAACCTTTATCGAGTTATCCCTACTTTGTGGTGTATACAAGAATTCCATGGATTGGTGTCAAAGGTGATAAACTCTTAGTACTTTGTAGTAATAAGGTCTTCTGATATCATCCATGGCTGTCTTCTGTTGGAGTAGAGGGTACTAAATCTTCCCATTTTTCAAGGAGAAAAAAAACTCCATAGATCTGGTGCGATGAGATTTTAATAATAAACCAGGAGACTAAATTTATCCTTGAAGTCTGCTAATGGACTAGTTATAGTTTAAATAAGAACATTAAGAGAATTGATTATATCAACCCCATCGCTCTGATCATGATTTCAATCCCTTTTATAGTAATCAACATCTAGATATTGGGCCTCACAAGTTTCATATGTGGGAACATATCCCTGGAGTACCCATACTCGACCATTCATGGAGTATTTGAGACACATGTGGTATAAAGATGGTATTTCTTCTTGGAAAATAAGCAAGGGTATTCCCAGAAGTTAATTTTAGTTAGTATCCTAGGAGACTAACATAAATTAAGTGATTTTTAACTTACCATTAAAATAATTCCTTAGACTATTGTTTCCATACAATATCTACCAACTCTTATCATACACCCAAAATCATTAGATTAGTGGGAGATAGATATACTTCTATAATTCACATCATATAGAGTTTCTTGGTCAGGATGAGGTTGATCTCAGAGCATGTATCCTCCTTAAAATAGTGTATTTCCACACCATTGAACTGACTTGTGATATATAATGGGACTATGTTCCTTGGAATAGTAACACCATATTCTTCTCTAGAAGTTGTTATAACTTCTCTACATTCCTATTTACTAGACCCTTATATACTGTAGTAATCAATGGAATATTCCTCATCCATGAACTAGAGGGTGATTTTTAAGGCTTTAGTGAGGGCCTCTTTCATTTCATTTTACATGTGGGGGTGACTTGAGATTTTAAATCATTATGAGTATGGTTATGAGGTGTCTTAGAATATCATAATACCATGACATGAGAGTATATTTGTCTGTGGTGGGTCACACGTTTGTAGTGGGAAAATGAAATTGTTTCAACTGCTGGTTCCTAAAAAGTGTGGGAAACATTCTGCTTCTATCTAGTTTTCCTAATTTGAATCAATTCCAAATGTGCATTGGTTGTCTATGGTCAGGCGCTATCTAGACATAGATGATCACAGTGTGGTCACGTAGGAGGTGAAAAAAACTACTAATATAGTTTTCTGTGGTGGTGTACCTGAAGGAGATGTCTGAGAGTTCTATTATTTCTTAGCACTATAAAATGATTTATTCCTATCCTCTCTAACATGAACAACATAATTTGAATCAATAGCATGGAAATTATGATGGCTCATATGTCCTATGAAACTCTATAGACGACATAGGCCAAAGGGACATAAGGGTTCCACAAATAATTTCTCTTTATTTGGTGATTTTAAGTGTTTTACTAGCTCATAAAAATTCACATAGGTATATTCATGTTTTTAATTGGTGGAATATTCTGGTATAGTGATGAACCCGGGTGAATATCCCATTTCAAGTGACCTAAAATCATCAAGGGTGATAGAAATCTTTGGAAATGGTTGGAGAGTTAGATTTACATTGAATCAGAAATTACTATTCTTTTGAGAATTATAAGGCTATAATGTAGATGTAGATGAAATGGTCAAAGAGGAGCATCATCCTCAAGAGGTTATATCTTTCTCAATAGGGAGAAAATGCTACCATATGTGTGAGATACTATCATATAATCCATCAAATCATCATACTTATTCATTATCTAAATGGTATATTATTTCCACTCATGATATTTTTCTTTGTTACTATCTGTGTAAGTAGAAGGATGTGTCACCTGGGATGGAACAATAACCAACATGACTAATCCATGACCTACCTGGTATTAGATAAAATCTTTTAATACGAAACATTCGTTGATGGTGTGTCATAGGACGCTGTGATACAGGTAGTGATCATCAAGAATAGTGAGATATGCATACTAAGGAATCTTCCATTCTAGAAACATTAGGGATCCATTATCCAAGGTGAATATGAAATAATATGGGACATACAGATACCCTATGGAATATGTCACGTTTCTTCTTTTTTTAAAATGTACCCAGGCATCTTACCCTTGACGGGGGGCTGGAGCCACATTGTATCATCATGAAGGATGTACATTATGAAGTAGTTCCAAGATAGGTTGTACTGGGCAAGGATGTTCCTTGCAGGTCCATAGACAGTGAGAAATATAACACCACAATATTTTAATGTATGTCATTTTTTAATATATTCATTTTTTATATTTCATAGAACAATGATCTTCAACAAAATCAAACAAAATATATTATTATTTTAATATGACCACTGTAATTGAGCTACTAAATTAGTAGGAATACATAATATCAAACACATTTTGTAATTTATAATTAAATAATTCACTTTTAATATATTAATTTAACCTTAGGGAAAAACATATAATTTTTAGTAAAGTTGTTTCTTTGTTCAAAAATATTTTTTCATTAAAAAATGTTTTTTTATTGTTTTATATGAGAAAATAAATATAATTGATTTTTGAATGTTTTATAAAATGATTTTGATAAAATGAAAATCATTTTTTATTCAATATTACAGTATATCATGATATTAATTTTTGATAATTTTATAAAAACATCATTTTCAGTGAATAATGAAAAATATTGATTTTTTTAAAAAATGTTACTTTTTCATTAACTTAGTCAATTTAAAAGTATATTTTTGTTTTTAATACATTTTAATGTAACATAAGATTTATTTATTTATATTTGTTCCAATAAAATTATTTTTAATCAATATTATATTGAATTTATGAATATGTTAATTTTTGGGTTTCAAAATGGGTTTTTTCATAAAATTGATTTAATGTACATATTGTTTCTCATTTTTAATTAATTAAAGTAATCACTAATGGATAATGTTGAAAATAATATTTATATATTATATATCATTATATATTAAGTGATTTTAATTATATGGTATTATTAGCCATATAGTTAGTATAAATTATTATTTTCCTTGAAAAATATACCTCTTGAGAACCCAATTTATTATCATGCAATCATGTTTTTTTAATATAATAATTTTTATTATGTGAATTGAATTTATAAAAATAAATAAATATTTGAAATAATAATGTTAGAATTAATTTTTATGGGTTGTTATTATTTTATACATATAATGTTTTCCATGGTAAAAAAAATAATTACCGCAGTTTAGGTAAAATAATGAAACAGGTTAAAGTTAAAAGGAAAAACAATAAAATAACAAAAATATATGACATTAAATGGGTAGTTTATTTGTTTATAGACCACAAAATTAATCAAAATAATTAACTATGAATCTAATTCTTCTAATTTAATGCCACCCCAGTGTGGTTTGTTTTAAATATAAATCAATCCTTATTTAGAACCATAAAACCAGTACTCCTCAAGTATAAATACCACTCCTCACCACCCCCTTTATCTTCAAAATCCATGAATATCCTAAAATTTCATCCAAACACTCTTTTACCCACTCTACCCATTTCAATGTTCTTATGTTCTCACCAGAAGACGAATTCCAATTCCTTTATGGAATCCTTCAAGGATGTGATATCATGAAGCTATTTTTGTCAAACCACATTTCTTTTTTTTTTCTTGTAATAACTTCTCTAAACCTCATTCATAGATAAGTGAATAATTACTATAGAATCATGTAAATTCTATAAGTTAATATTTCTAATGGAAAATATTACCTCTATCCCTTTTATTACATCTTCTTATTCATTGAAATGAGACCATTGTCAAAATTGTGGTGATTAGCCACCTCCATGGAAAATGATTTTTCATTTTCCATTAATGCCTTCAAGGTAAGTCATAAAATTATTATTATTTTTAAATAATACTTTAATAGAAATATTACAGCCAATTTTATTCTCTATAAATAATATATTAATATCATATTAAATAAAATGAAACTGGGTTGTGATGGTAAGAAAAACTTCCAAAATAAACTAAACATTTATAATTAACATTTTATGAAGAAAATAAATCTCATCTCATAAATAAAAATAATATATTGTATATTTAAAAATTTGGAATTATATTAATACCATTTAATTATATTTATATACTTTTTATATCTATTTTAAAATAAAATCCCTATTTATACACAAATTAACTGATCATGAAACCAAGAAATAAATGCACCTGAAATAATGAATATAATGAAATATTAATAATGAATAGGTTGTTAGATGCAATAAATGAATCATATTATGAATTATTAAAATTATTAAATTTGTGTAATGAATTAATAAAATTACTTAAAATGTTATGTAGGAGGATAAATTATGGAAACAAATAATGGGAACCATTATGTAAGTGTTTCTCATCTCACATTTACTTCAGAGAGATATATGCTTGATTCACCACTTTTTTATTTTTTTTGTCTGTATATATACTTCCAATAGATATATCATATCATTAATATCACTATAATTATTCCATTAAACATTTCATTTGACAATTATTACTTTTATAGGCCTTATGATATGTCTGATTACAACATGGTAATGGTATTCTTATCCTAATTTCTATTGTTTTGGTTAAACTTGTAGTTACTTGATTATGTCATATAATGATTAATTATGAAAGTAATTTTTAATTGTAAAATCTTTATTTACAATTTTTGTGTGTATTTATAGAGGATAAATATACTCTATTTATTTTATTAAAGCTAACCTCAAGGATATAGAATTTATAAGAGACATTATTTAATTTTGCTAAATGTTTCCTTTAAAACACTCCTCTTATTCCCCATTAGTGTTTTATAAATATTGTGAATTTTATTTTGTTCTATTATTTTATGATTTTTAAATTAATCTTTACCCTTGTTTTAATTTTTAATTTTTTTAAGGAATCTTTTTTTTCAGTTCTTAAATGATGTTCTTTTTTACTTTTCCAACATAAATATAGACGGAATGTTTTTTTAAATTATAAAACATGAGTTTGTTTTCTAGATTCCATGATTCCTTAATTATTTGATATTTACTTTAAAAGTTGAAATGGTTGTTTTTTATAAAAATTTTCTCCATTAGAATTTCACAGCTCTTTTAAAATAAATGATTTAAAATTTTAAATGTTATTTTTCATTCATAGAATAATTTCAAGTGATCATTCAAAATTATTCTATGAGACTTATGCTTTTCCTGATATATTTTTTGAGGATACCATCCTTATTGTTTATATTTTTTTATATTTATTATGAAATGGTTTGGATGAAACCCATTCAATTTTTTGATGTGTCATACATTAAATAAATTTGATTCTACTCATGAGGTCTAAGATGATGAATATTTTTGGATCTTGTGAAATACATATGTATGATTTTATTTATGTGAAGAGTGGTTCATATATCTCCCTCCAATGAATTTTTTTAACATTTATAACTCATGAGTTGAAATATTTTTTTGTGAACATGATTACATTTTCACAAATTTCTTTGGTGAACATGATTACATGTTCACAAATATTACTTTTGAACCTGAATATATGTTCCCAATGTTATCTGTGAACCTGATTGCATACTCATAGTGGTAGGAATTTACCGATCATACATGTCCAATGTATTATCCAATAACCAAATTTCATGTCCATTATTTTATTCGAGGTCCTAATTACATATCCATAACTTAATGAGTCACCCTATTTCTTTTTATATTTTTTCAATATGTTATATGTATATTCATACTCTATACTTTCAAATTTCATGTAAATGTGATGATATAATGGTTTATGTTATTTTATTCTTTTATGATTCATGTCTTATAAACATCCATTAAATATTACATCACTCATTATTATAAATCTATGATATATGGGTTATATATTTTCAAATTTTAATTTCATGTTCTCACATTCTTATGATCATGTTATGCTTTTGTTATTATTGATATTTATCTTCACTTACCCAACTAAAGATCTCATATCACCCTTTTATTATGTTTTTGTTTTCCCTAAAAGACAAAAAGACAGGTTTTTTATAACCCACACATGTGTTTCCGGATCTAGTAATAAAATTTGATACTTTTTTTAGAAAAATAACTATAAAATATATAATCAATTACAAATGAGGTTATCTTCTGCTAACGGATTTGGAGGAAAAGGACCATTGTAACATATTATCATAGTTAATAAAATAAATACAACAGTATTGATTGAAATTTTTTCACACTATCTCCTTATTGAAGATAAACTCAAAGAACATCTAAATGATTCTGAAATTGTTTTATAAAAACCAAGGGTCAAAGAAATTTCCCAAAAAGATTTTTTAAATGGAAAATGAAAAACCTTTTTGAAAATACATATAAATTTTAAAAATTCCTTTGAAATTTATTTTTAAAATAATAATATTTTGGAAAAAAATTAAAAATCATTTATAAATAATTATAATATTGAAAAAAATAAATTCGAAACCACTTTTAAAAATATAATGGCTATATTAAAATCCATTGAAAATATGACATCGAAAATTATTTTAAAAATACATAGCACTTTGAAAATACTATAATAATATTTTTAAAATACTTACACTTTTTAAAATGCTATAATTACTTTGAAAAAACATACACCTTTGAAAATATTATAATAATTTTGAAAATACTTATGCTTTTGAAAATGCATCAAAATAATCAAGTTAATTTTTTAGAAAACATTAAGCATGATTTTGAAAAAAATTAGGCCACATCAAACACTAATGGTTGTCTGGGACTAACAAAATTCTCTATTAATTCATTCACTCTCCAATCCATTTTTAGATATATAATTTCCAAGTTCCATTTTTTAATAAAGACATTTTTTATTACTAAACATATATATACATTTTCATTAGTTTTTTTTATAAAAACATAACAATAAATTAAATATACATACACAGTTATATTTATATATATAACTATATAATTATATACTTTTATTGGAAAGTAGTTACCAGACTATTTAAAACCCAAACTCATGAAAATTATCTTTTTCACGGACTCTCAATAAAAATAATAATTACCATCCATGTATTCAAACATAGATTCATAAATTCATGAAATATAAATTTTTGAAAGAGAACTTACAATGATAATATATATATTGTAAAAAATCATTGAATAAGAATATCTAATACGTATTTATAGAATTCAAAACATAATGATTTTATGCATAATTTAATGATGTAAATGTTCAACCCTTAACATAAAATAACAGAAATTGTGGAATTAAATTACATTAAAATTATTTGTATCCAATTTTTTTATAAAATAACCATAAGAAATAAAATATTATATAAAACACCTAAAATTATAATAAAAACATTTATAAATTAAACATCTCATCATTGAAAATTTTCTTATTATGTAATAAAGAAAGATCATGATTTTAAATGAATTTATTACACATTAAAATCATGAATTACTATTCAAATAGACATTTATGTATATATAGTTATATATTAACCAATAATAATACATTGTAATTATAAAAATACTTACATACTTATAAATGGAAAATGCTTCCATAATTATATGTACATTCATATATAATAAGAGAACATATAATTGATGATATATATATACATATGTAAATAATTATAAACATGAACTTATAAGTCAGATAATCACAAAAATTTAATAAATCAGATAGCTATATATTTTTGAATAATGTAACTATTACAAATATATAATACTCTAATAATATTAATTATATAATTCTAAAAAAATTGTCATAGAGTATAAACAATAATACATATATATGTCTGAAAAACATAAACATAAAATCTATATATATATATATATCATTTATTTATATTATAAAAATATAAATACTGGAATTACATATATATAAAACCCATAATTTTAAATACTTATATATAGTAGTTTTTATTTTTTTTAAAATAAAAGGTCTCATTAAATTGTTTTAATTCGATGGGAAGAACAACATATTTTCTTCTTCAAACTGAGTGGAGGCCTAGGCTTCAGTCCGTGGTGAGTTCAAAATAGTTTTTAAGAGGTGAAAGTAAGGAAGGACTCAACGTGGCTTTCTCCAATTAGGGAGCGGTTTGTTCCCCCTGGTGATATGAAACTTATATATATATATATTCATAGAAGTTATTGTATGAATGTGGGGGGAAAATAATTTCATGAACATATTTCCATAATGAACAGAATCCTACTTATAGACTTTGATCATTGTGGAGTTCAATTCCATCACTTATGGGGAAAGCTGAGGCAAGGTCTTATTTTAAATACATATAAATTTATATATCACTGTATTAAATTAAATTATTTATGTTAATTTCGTTAGGTAAAAATTGATAGTTAATAGGGTAATAGGTTTTGGTGTTGTTGATTCTATGAATTGAATGGAGATTTCCACAAATAATTGGGGTAAAGATGTCATAATCAACATAACTTCCATGTAAAGATGATGAATAATGGATTGAGTGATTATGATAGATCTTGAATAATGAAAAATGGCGGGATTGTGAGGAAGAAGATAGTCGAGATGATCAAATAGATGAGGATAATTGATCTATTGGATGTGTTTCAAATGAAACAAAAGAATTGATCCTATATAAAAAAGAAACCTCGATTCCCACTCCTTTATAAGACAAAATTTTACATTCAATCTGCAGAAAAAAACACCGGACTTATACATAGGATTATGTAGGCTTCGGCCTACCTATTCACATGGGAATGCTCAATCCACCACCCATACATGGAATGTTTGTGGCCGAACCTATGAATACACAGTTTTATGACCTCATAAGCAACACCTCATGCAATATAAGGGTTGAAATCTACAAATTGTTGACCGAGCTAGTTCCAAAAATGTGTTGAGGGGTCCCCATAAAGCTTATAGGCGCCGGAATATTTTTTATATAATTTATAAAAGAGTTATTTAAATTAAAATGAAAAATAATAAACATTTTTATCCTAACTTATAATATAACATGCCACATGTACCAATTAATAAGTGTTGTTGTTATATTTTTTAAATTATATCTTATGTATATCCTTATAATTTAAATTTAATAATTTTATAAAAAAGTAAAAAAGAAAAAATGTTGACTAATATATGCGTACAAATAATTGTTACAATACTAATATCTCAATTACATCAATACTGTTTGATATTATAAAATGAAAATAATATGTAACATAATAGAATCAAAATAAAGTAATTGATATTTGTTATTAATTATAAATTATTTAATTTATATAAGATATAAATTTTTTTACTTAATATATATAATGTAAATTTTGTTGAAAATTAATAGTGTAATAAATTGAACAATAAAACTAACTTTTAAATAAAATAATCTTATATATTTATTTACTTTGGGAAGATACATATATTATGTGAATATTATTTTTCTAAAAAAATAAAATACTATTTCATAAATTATCTTATCATTAAAATATATGTTGATTAAAGGAAATAAAGTAATCTCAAGAACATTAAAACATTTATTAGTTTATTTAAATTTTAAATTGTATAAAGGAAAAAATATACTTACATATAAAAATAAATTTTTATATAAATACATATTAAAAAAAAATTAATTAAAGTGAATATTTATGCATAGGTTATATTATAAAATTGTTTATTTTAACAATAAAACAAAAAATTAAATAATCATTTATACAAATTATTAAATTCATGGCCTATTACATTTAACCCCCCATAAATATAATTTCATCATTGAACATCATTCATCGTACACAATGGAAATTTGGAAATTCAATTTCTAGAATTTAGAAAACCGTAGCCACTAGAGTTCTATAATCTTAAATATCAGTTAACTTCCAAGGATTTCAAAAGTAGATTTCCAACTATAATATCTATAATAAAATTAAAATGGTTTGTAAAAAAGGGTTTTACTAAAATGATATACATAAAAACATACCCAATTTTAAACAAAACTTTCTAATTTATAATGATATCTAAACCATTCCATTGATAACAATGGTGGGCCACCAAACCCACACTTCCGAAGTAAATTAAAAAAATATTGTATATTTTCTTTATAAAAAGAAAATTAAAATTATACTATAATTTACATGTATGTTTCTTTTATGATATCATCTCTATAGGAAAAGACCACTATACATTTATTAGAGTTAAAATAATAAATAAAAATGCATTGATTAAACATTACCTGTGCTAAATTTTTATCAAACTTAAACATCATGAAACCTCAAAAGGTTCCTGAAAACATTTTATAAAAACATATGGGGAGAAAACTTTCACAGTAAGGGGGTTTTAAAAATCAAGTGAAAAAACTCTTTGAAAATAGTTATACATTTTAAAATAACATTAGAAAATAATTTTTAAAATACATTTGAAAATACATAGCTTTAGAGAACACTTTTAAAATCCTTTGAAAATACATATAAAATTGAATGAATATATTTGAAAATTACTTTCAAAATAAAAAATATTTGGAAACATATTTTGAAAATCCCTTGAAAAAATTATTTTGATAATTTCACTAAAAATACTTACACCTTTGAAAATACTATAATACTCTTAGGAAAATAAAAACGCATGTGAAATTCTATATATCCTTTTAAAATGAATACGCCATTTAAAATATTATAATACATTAGAAAATATATACACTTTTGAAAATGAATTAAAATAATTGAGTGATTTTTTGAGAAAGTATAGAGAATAATTTAGAAAAGAAAACACTGGGACCACTTCAAACATTGAAGATTTTCTGGGCCTACCTAATTTTTTTAGGAATGGGTCTACTACCCACTCCCTTTTCATGTTTACAATTTACATGTTACAATTTTTTTTAAAACATTTTTATCTTGCATTATATATATATATATATACATTTCACTGGAGTTTTTTCTTTAAAACCCATTAAAGGAATTAAATTCATATACACACACACACACACACACACACACACACATATATATATGAACATTAATTGGAAATAACTTAAAATATTTGGTACAATAAAAACTCATGAAAATTAGCCTTTTGATGGACTGTTAATAAAAATAAAAATTAACATTCCAGTATCAAAACATTCATTGATAAATTCATGAAATACATTTTATTGAAAAATTAAATAAAATGTTAATATATATATTTTAAAACTCATCATTGAATAAGAATATTAGATACACACATACCTAATTAATAAAATAATGTTTTCATACATAAAATAATGGTCCAAATGTAAGAACCCTCCCCATAAAATAATAAATATTTTGAATTTATATTCATATAAAATGATATATATGTAAACAATATTTTTTCTTAAAATAAACTTAATATATAAAAAATATATAAAAGACATAAAATTATTATCAGTAAAATTATTAATTCTTACATGTTATACATGAAAAATGGAAATTATCTAAGTGTGTAACATTATGATTTGAAATTAATTTCTTATTATGAAATAATATCCAAATGAGTATATATATATATAATTACATATATATATATACAACATATGTATGAAAATTACTACTTAATTATATATTAAAAATACAACCACAAATAGAATTAAAAGAATATATGTTGTGAAGAACATAATCATTATGAAAGAGATATATATATATATGCATAATTATAAACATGGATGTAGAATCAACATAATATTGAACATTGAATAAATCATATATGTAAGTATGTTTGAATAATATAACTTGTATATATATATAATACTCCTGAAAAATTACATACATAATTTTCCTATTGATAATCATAGAGTATGAAATATAATACATAATTTTTTAAGGCAAACATATAATTCAAAATTATATACATATATATATATATATAAACTATGAATTTACATCGAAAAAATATAAAGCTGTGAATTAATTATATATAAAATATGGAATTTTATATACATAAATATAGTAGTATTTATTTAAAAAAAGTAAATGGTCGCATTATATAACTATATTTTGAAGGGAAGAACCATGTGGGTTTTTCTTCAAATAGAGTGCAGTCATGACCTTCTATCCATGGAGAGTTCTAAATATTGTCAAAGAGGGGAATACAATTCAAAGGATTCATCTTGGCCACCTCTAAGGAGGGGGGGTTTCTCACTATTGAGATGAAGATTATATATATATATATATATATATATATATATTCATAGAGGATTGGGTATGATGGTTGGAGGGGAAATAATGGTGTGCAGACAATTTTGTAAGGAATAGAAGCCTACATCAAGGATTTTATCACAATACAGTTAAAATACATGGAATTCGGGGAGTGTCAAGGAATGATCTTGTTTGACATGTGTATAAATGTATATATCATTATTTTAAATCCAATTATTTTTGTTTATTACATCAATCAAAAATCGATTAGTAATATAGTAATTGGTTTTGGTGTTATTGATTCTATAGACATGAAGGATATTTGAGAAGATGATATGGGTGGAGATGTCAGCTTCATCATAGCTTACGGATGAAGCCAGTGAACAATAAAAGGAGGGATTCAACTTGATCACAAACAATAATGAATGGCGGCATCATTAGGAATAAAAATCGTGAGATGGTCGAATGGTTGAGGAGATTTTATCTAATTGTTTTGGTTCAATCAGACAAACTGTTTTGATCCCACATCAAAAAAATCCATTTATTCCCACTCCTCTATAAGCCAAAACATGGCTTTCCATCAGAGGAAAAAAAGGAGGCCTTATAAAATGGACTATTTAGGATTTGACCTAACTATGCACATAGGGATACTCATTCCACCACCTATACATGGCATCGTTATGGACGCACATATGCCTCAATTTTGAGGAGACCTCACAAGCCTCTACTCTGGCTATATTAGGGTTCACCTCTCCATGTGGTCAACCTAGTTCAATTTCACTATATTTTGAGGGGTCACATTAGTGCTTACATGTGTCAACTTATTTTTATATAAATTATAAATAAGTTACATTAATTGAGATGGAAAATATTTTTCATTTTTACCATAACATTTAACTGAACCTGTCATATGTAACAATTAATAATTGTTATTATTATTTTTGGGGATTTACATATTATTTAATTTTTTTAAATTTGTATATGATTACTTTTAAAAAAAAGGAGTAGAGAAACAATTTTAAATAATATAAGGGAAATCATAATTATTAAAAAAAAAATATTAATTAAATAAAACTTATTAGATATTATAAATCAAAAATAATATGTGTCATAAAAGAAAGAAAATAAAGTAATTAATATTTTTTTTACTTATAAATTATATAAATTATATCTAATTTTCAAAATGGGAATTAATCTATATATATAGTTACTTTTTTGGAAAATTGATAATGTTATCAATTGAATGAAAAACATACTTTTAAATAATGGAGTCTTATATTTTATCATACTTTAATAATATACATATATCAAATGAATAATATTGCATCAAAAAAAATTACTATTTCATAAATAATCTTATGATTAAAATTTGCAGATTAAGGGAAATAACTTAATTTTAAGAAGAGTGTATCATTTTTCATTTGATTTAAATTTTAAAAGGTATATAAGAATAAATATACTAATATATAAAGATAACATTTTATCTAAATTTATTAACAAAAAAATTAATAATGAACAAATTTAATCCTAGGTAAAATTAAACACAGTTTTTTTAACAATAATATGAATAATTAAATAAAAATTTATAAAAATGATTAAATTATTGGGTTGTAATAGGTTAAAAGAAATATTTTTCTAATAAGGGATCTATATGTTCAGAAATATTTGGATATGAAATAGATATTTATGAACCATTTTTTTATGTTTCCAAGTTTCAAAAGACAATAAACACATACAATTTTTCAATAGTGTTGCTATTTTATGTAATAAATATTCATCTATTTTTATATAATAGTTTTGTATAAATAGAGTGGGTCATTATAGTTGGTATCATAAAATTATTTTATCCTTTGGAAACAAGGATATGAAAAACATAAATAAGATCTATAATTTCAATTCTCATTATAGGATACAATCATAGAATTATGGTAATGATCATGAATATCCTATTTTTAAATCTAAGGTGTCATTAATTGAAATTTTGTTATCAATTTCTCTTGATTATGTGGTTTCACATAATGTTTGTTTTTTCTCACACTAGGATTTTCTTATTTTATAAAATTGTTTGAACTAGGGGGTTCATGATAATGGAGAATGTTATGGAAAATGGAATTATTTAGTGTTAATGTATATTAATTAAAGAATAATTTTGTAGAAGAACTTTTATTATGTAATAATGAAGAATCATTGGATTTTCCCAGTCTAGTATATCCTTGAGAATATGAATGTATATGTTGAATGGTACTGGTAACCATGAAAAGTGATTATGGTGAGATGGTGAAATTATTTGGGAACACTTGCTTTAGGGAATGTTGACCCTCAATATGTCCAAGATGTTAGAATAATAATTAGATAAATGTATTTTTTAATGTGATAAACTAAATGGGATAGAATTCATGATCTTTTAATGTATTATTAACCCGATGAAAATATATTTTATGGATTGATTTTGTTGAAATTTTGGATTTAAGATATGAGGAAACAATTAAATTTTGAAATAATTCATGGTTTCAATATAGTTTAATGGGAATTTATGTTATTACTGTGTTTCAAGATAATAAATTATAATGATATTGACATGATACTTACATCAAAATTAAGAGCTACATCAAGATGTGTGTGAGATTAATAATAAGTGTATATATTAAAATATTATAACCCTCATTCAAATGATTTTAATTTTAAAATTTTTAAATGTTTATAAGGGAATCAAATTATGAAAAATTTCATGTAGAATTTGGAATTAGGATTTAGATACAATTGTTTTACTTAACCATAGATGATTTATGAATATTGGATGTCATATTCTAACCATTTGGTTAGGATGATAAGAATATATAGAAGGAATGACTTTTCATCCAATTAGGGATCTTATCATTCTGTAGTTCTCCAATAATTGTAGTTTCAACATCATTTAATTGATTAGAAAATTAAGTTTAAATGGGGGAAGGAATAACCAAAGAGTGATATTTTACATATTAGATGAAATATAGTAAGTATATCTTCTCAAATGATTCTAAAATGAAATTTTAACCTATTATCAAGATTTATAATGATATCAATTCCATTTTTAGACATATTTTGTATATTTCATTCATGAAATTATCATTATAATGATAATGATTTATATCATTATCCATCATAACATGATATTTATAATTCCATTTTTTGTTCCTATTTTCACTTTCTTTTAATATTATCCTTATCTGAATCACAATTTTGGGGTGATCTTCTCCTTTAATTTCCATCTTTTTATGAATAATTTTTACAAACCCTTTTAATGAAGTCGATTTCTCATTGAAATTTATTTTAATATACACCATTGATTTTTGATTTTCAATTTCAAATTACGAGTACAAATTTTTTTGAAATTATTGATCATATCGAGAAAGAAAATTATTGATAGAATATTCCACTAAATCTCTATGAAGTTCATGATGTGTTTCATATTTCTCAAATAAGGAAGAGCATACTTTATCTGTTACATGTACTAAACATAGAGATCATACTGTTGGATAAAGAATATTATTATGAAGAATAGTTTGTAGAGATTTTATATCCAAAAGATAAATTTATACAAAAACAAAACCACTCACCTGAATGATGTTCTTTGATGAAACCAACAATTTAAGGAAGCTACATGGGAACCTAAGGATCTGATGAGGTAGATGTATCGTCAGTTTTTTATATCAAAGTAATAAATTAAAATGCCGATATTGTTCTATGGGGGGTATAATGTAAGACCCCAATATTTTACGGTATGTCTTTTTTAATCTCTTAAATATCTTACGTTGGTCAAAACACCAAACCTAAATAAATTCCAAAAAAATATTATTTATACATGACCATTATAATCATGGCATTAAATTAGTGGGAATAAGTAGTATTAACCACATTACGAATGTAATGGACTGGACCTATCCAGCCCATTCCATTGTGAAAATCCATTTTTAGAGGTGTTCTTGAAGGTCTCAATGGATTGTTTCAGAAGTTTTCCAAAAATCCATTTTTCCATCGGTGACTCACCTAACGATGACTCACTGAATAATAAATCGCTGAATAGTGAATCAGTGAATGGTGACTCGCCGAATGGTGACACACCAAATGGTGAATCATATAATGGTGACTTGCTGAATGATGATTCCACGAATGCTGTCTCACTGAATGATGACTCGTCTAATGGTAACTCATCAAATAGTAGGTTTTTAAATGGTGGGTGACTCACCAAATGTTGAATCCCTGAATGGTGTCTCTTGAAATAGTTACCCACTGAATGGTGGCTCTCCTAATAGTGGCTCACAGAATGGTGAATCATCGAATGATGGCTCACTGAATGGTGGCTCCCCTAACGGTGCCTCACCGAACAGTGACTCACTAAACGGTGACATGGCACTAGTAGCTCAAAACTCCTGAGTTTTATTCATATTTAATCCCACTTAAATTATAATTTTTTTTCATTGTCTGTTAGGATAATTATTATATCATAAAAATAACTAAAAATGACTAAGATGAATGATAAAAACACCATATTAAATTTAAGTACATTGAAATTATCTCCCTGATTTCAGAATGTTTTCTTTTCTTAAGCCAAGACCCTCTCTTACTTGAATCATTCCATTCCCTCTTAGTGTGCCTACATCCTTTATTCCACAATCTTTCATGTGCCTATGTTGTAAAGCCCTATTTTGTTTTCCCTTGAAATCTTTCATGTTTCTTGTGCAACCCTCTGTTTTGGCGCAAGGAAGAATCTTTGATTTCCTGTTATTCTAGATTTTAATTTCGTAGCCTCTTCATTATTTTTGTATCATACAGGGTGGTTAAACTCATGTTTCCTCCTGATCAAAGTTGAAACTGATTTTTAAGGGTGTTATGATATAATCATCTTGTTACCTTCATTATAAATGGGGGTTTGGAAGATGCTGGTGTTGATCTCTTGTTTTATGTATTATCCTGGATTTTTCGGTTATGGTTTGTTCTAGATGAAAACATTCTTAAAATCATGGTTTTTGGATGCCTTTGTTTACACACCCACAATAGATTGTGAATAATTTCTGTAAATATTAATCTGATTAATCACATATACCTGGTTACATGTAAAGGATGCCTAAGGACAAATCTTTTTTTGTGAGAACCCATGTTTATCAAAGTGTAATTAAAGGACCCTTTTTGGAAAAATATGAATACACATGGATTATTGGTGTGGCTGTGTGCTTTGTTTTGTTGGGTTTTCTGCCTTGTGTGGGTTGTATGGGGGATACTATTAATAGCATTATTGTTAATACAGGGGTGGACATAGGGGTTGGTTCTGTGATTTTGGTCTGGTAAGTGTGTGTATTGGGGTTTTGGTTATGGTGGTGGTTGTTGTGGGATTTTTGTATGATGTGGTGTAAGAGGTGTGATGGAATCTTAGATTGAGAGATTGATTGATTGTGGAATGGAAGAAATTTTAATGTAGTGAGAATCTATATAGCTTGTGTTACATTTATTGGGAATGGGGTTTGTACAGTTGGTCTACAACATGGGTGTTATTATTTATGTTACTGGTATGGAGTGGTTAAGAATTGGTTCTACCAAAGGTGGCTGGGAAGGAAGTACGTAGTGGGTTTCTTTGTCATGGTTCTTTTCCTGAGTGTGTTTTATGTTGTGTGGCTATTGTCGGTGGTTTTTTGTGGTTGATATTTTCCTAGATAGGGATGAAATGAATAAATGCTTTATAAATAAAGAATTATTCTTAATGAAATGAAAAGGCTGGGGGTTATGATTTATGTGGTGTTTGGTTTTGTGGTTGTGCACATAGGGGTAGCAGCAAGGGAATATTTTGTGGGCTGGTGGTTTGTTTAGAAACCCCTAGGTTGGGATGATTATTTGTTTAACTATATTTATAAACATGTAGTTCCTTATGATTTCTATACATAACCCATTTGTGCTGGGAACTATGTGCTGAACATCCCCACTGTTATGGGGGAGTGGGTCTTTCCCAAAATCCTAGTCGGAGGATGGATAGCTGGTTTTGGGCTCCCTTACTTCCTCTTCCAGGAATTTATCACCCAAGACCCTTTGGTAAGGATGTAATGGCTTGACAATTATTACCAGATTTATGGTACTAGTTGTATGAGAGGTGGTTTGTTTCCCTTGTGTCTTCGAGATGAGGCCCACGTTTCTTTGGGCAAGATGTGTGGTGGTTGTGGCGCAGTTTTCTACAGGTATTATGTGATGTGGTTGGGGCCCAAGTGTGTGAGGCCAGGCTGTGATGGTGGAGCTTGTGGAACAATGATAGAACCAAGACGTTCACAATTAGGGATAGGAAGTTAACAAGTGGGAAGTGTTATGGGGTACCCTTTCATTATTGTGATTATATTATTACATACTTGACTTCCATATTTAGTGAGTGTTCCTTCATGAGGATAGAGTGGTTAGTATTCCCTGTTAGGTTCATTTGAGGTTATACTATTTTCTCAAAGGGGATTAGAATGTTCCCCAACTTTTTCAAGAGTGAAATAGATTCTTTCCTCTTGAGTATACTTGTATGGTCACCCTACATATATGAAACTCACTTCAGGTTTCAAGTAGGACATTGAGGACCGTGTTGGACCTTACATACTCAGAAATTGGGGTAACTGTTATGTTAATGATTATACTTTTTTTTATACATTACCTTTGAGTTTTTGTTGTACTATGTGACTATTTTTTTAAACATGAATGAGGTGGTTTTCAGTTTCATCCTATTATAAATTGTTTGGAGTTTTTTGGTATTTACCATCTTATATCCCAATCATGTTTTGATTGAAATGGGAAATTCCTCCCATCTTGTTGGATTTTTTTACCTACCCTTGGTGTTAGTCTCCAACCCATGGCCTTCTGGAGGTGGGAATATGGGGGGGGTATTTATATCCCCTTCATCTTAAAGAAGGTGTGTCATGAAAGAATGGTATTATAGGTGATTGATGAGATATATGATAGAGCTTTGAGTTATGAACATTCAAGATATCATGGGATGGTAGGGAAACATTATTGGGTGATCTTGGTGCATGACATAGGCCAGGGAATACTGGCTAGGAGATGAGAATTTAGAGTCCCCTGTGAACTGATGTAAGGACTCTCCGTTTACTGAATGACCAAGTAAAGATGCATTGTTTTCGAGGTAGGGACCCTAGGACCGGTTCATTCATTAGGATGACTTTTGGTATTGTTTTTCTTTATTTTTGGACACACATAAATAAAAAATGAGATAAAATGAATCCTCAAAATATTCTATACTACTCGGGATTAGGAGTTCCCTTTTAAGCTTTCAGCTATGGAACCCGGTCATTGTTCAGGAGTGTATCAGAGAGTGGAGGGCCAATAGTAAAATATGGTTAATTGGAGGAGGGTCAATCTAGAGGAGGAGGATAATTAGTGGTAGAACACGTTACATGATTTCAATTAGTAGATTCATGGAATATATGAAGGAATAATTTTAGATAAAGAGACAAAGTATTCGATTAAGGATTCCATGATCTCTATCATCTTGATCCGAGCTCCGACGGAGTATTGGATTCTGTTGGAGGTTAGTCTAATAAGGGTAGCTATGAAACAATCGTTGATGTTGTATCTTGGGTTGATAAAGGAGGGTGACCTTCTGTAGATCAATCATTTGAAGGAGTTCTGGGAGGAATTCCATTAATCGATGATGAATGTTGAGAAAGGGTAGGAGCTACTCTCCCTCCTGTAGGGGATTATGTCATTGTAGGAGTAGGGGGTAAATTTTAAGGATCTCCTTTACTTTTCATTAGAACTCTTTCTAGATTAGGAGTCTCGGGTGAGATTCTTAGAGGAGGCACTTCATCCCTCACTCTTGTATGAGGAAACTCCCTTGACCCTACCCACATACATAATGGTTTAAAAGAACGATGAGGTAGTGGATATGATGAAATCATGAGGAGTTATATCATGATATGGTATCCATCCAAGTTTTTAAAAAGGGAAGGTTGTGAGTATTAGGTCTCTAGCATCTGGTCCAGCTTGGCTTCGGCCAATGGGGAGTCGAGCGCAGTAGTTTCTGTTCCAACCTCCTAGTCCTCACCATTTTCCCATGGGATTGTGGAAGAGGTGTTTTGATTTTGGAGGCTGTGGGATCTTTTAGTGTCATTTTCTAGTTCAAAATCAGTGCGGTGGAGTCGGGAAAGATCAGTGCCTGCCTCAATAAGGGCCTTCATATTGGCTATTCCAGTAGCTGGGATAGTAGGCTCCTACTCCACCAATGGAAAATGGTGTGGGTGGGGACTGACATCATGGAACACCTTAGGGACATTGAAAATTGAGTGGTCGGGGAGGTGGTCTTTAGCCGAGTTGAATAGTATCTTGGAATGCATAGTTTCATATCGAAGAGGAAGCAGTTCTGGTAGGTCTTGAGATCATTCGAGGTATGATCAGTCTGTTCAGTACTCTTGCATTTCCTTTTTTTATATATGATCCTATCACTCATTTATTGCAAACTATATATCCGTTCCTTAAGACTAGAAATATAATGTATTTTCCTACCCCTGGTGATGAGTATGCCAGTCAAAGATCATACTAGTTTGTTTGATGTTTTTCGAGGATGTAGACTGATGTTGGGGGCACATCAATTGAGTGGGGACCTCATTATACTATAGATTATGTTGTGTGATGTCTTCCATGGCATCAAATTTTTTTATTAATGTGTGTTGTTATTCACTACTTCTGAGAGAGATTCATGTTTTCTGAAAAATGAGACCATTGTGTAGCCTTTTTTGGTGAGAAGAGTTTTCATGGGGGAAGCCGAAGTGCATGGTGCCTTCTTTATTTGTTATCTGAGATGTTAATAGGATCGTTGAATGTTGAGAATGTGGAGGATCCAGATGTTTTTGAATATTTAATGGATTTATTACACAATGAGGATGGGGCTCTACCCCCTAAATGTGACCTTGAGATTAGGGATAGACATACATCCCAGTTCTTGTCTGATTTTGACGGCTTCTTATCAGATGGATCCTTTTAAGATGCAGGATTTAGGAATTCATATAGATGATCTGATGAAGAATTCATTCATCCGACTGAATTTGTCCCCATGGGCTGCTCTGGTCTTGTTCTCAAAGAAGTAATATGGAAGTATGAGATTGTGCACAGAATACCCGAGACTAAATCAGGTAACTGTCGAGAACTGTTACCCTCTCCCAGGGGTAAACAATATTTTCGATCAGATGAGGGGAGAAGGTTGGTTCTCTAAAATCAATCTGTGATATGGGTATCACAAGTAAATGGTTAAGGATTGTGACATCCTGATTATTTCTTTTAGGTGTTGGTATGGGAACTTCAATTACATGGTCATGTCATTTGGTATTATGAACACAACTACATTGTTCATGGGGATCATGAATTATTTCTTCCATGTGTTCCTTGATGGATTTATCATTGTGTTCATCGAAGAAATCATGATCTACTTGAAGTCGAAGGAGGATCATGTCAAGCATCTCATAAATTTTATGGAGGTTCTTTGAATCGACCAGAACTATGGGAAGTTGACTATGTCTATGTTCTGAACATGAGAGGTGCACTTCCATCGATATGTGGTGTCTCATAAAGGGATTTTAGTTGATCTATAGATGTTCAACATAGAGTTTCATGGGAAGCACCCAATAATGTGGCAGAGTTTCATAGATTTTTTGGTCTAATAGGATGTTACCATAGATTCGTACATGATTTATGTTGAGTAGTACCCCATATATGGATTTTACCGGGAATGATTAGGACATTTTATGGAATGAGTAATGGGAGGTAGATTCTATCTATCTGAAGAGGAATTTATTTAGGGATCCAATACTCAGGTTTCTAGAGTTAGGGGTGATGTTTAAGGTGTTCTATGATGTTTCCTTTCTAGTCTAGGGATGTGTGTTGCTGCAGTTGTGAGGAGTGATCGCTTTTCGGTCGATAATGTTTTTTCCCCATGAAAACAACTATGCCACCCATGATTTAGATAATGTAGTGGTTGTGGTTGTGGTAATGATGTGGAAAAACTACCTCATTGGGGATTTCATTTTGGTCTTCACGGATCACAAGATCTTGAGTTATATCTTTTATAATTGAGATATTAAATTGTTACAACACAGGTGGATGAAGATTCTTCAGGACTACGATTTTGAGATATCATATACATCACGAAAGCGGAAAGTTGTGGCCAATTCATTGAGAAGGAAGTCATGGATAAAGGTGTTTTTGGAATATGATGATTCTTTTAAGGCAATGGAAGAGTTTTATGCTTTGAACATAAATGCCAGAATGGATGGTAGCTAGGGATATCTATTTCTGATTATGGTGTAGTCATCTTCATGGCACAAGGGGGAGGATTCTTAGTGTGGAGACTCAATGGAAGAGGTAATGTCTGATCACATTGAATAGGTTGATGCTCTAGATGGATGGTCAAAATCATAAGTTGTTTTGTGAGAATATTTTTATTCTTGTGGCGATGCATGAGGATGTTCTCAATGAGTTTCAATGTTCACCAGTGGAGGTATACCCCATAGTCTCCGAGATGTAATATGGATTGAGGGAATTTTTCTGTTGGCCCAGGATGACGCAGAATGTAGAAATGTTTGGGTCAATGTGACTCGTGTGTTAGTAGGTGAAGGCTAAGCACCGTGTTCTTATCGATATTTTTGCATCCCTATGATGTCCCTGAGTGGAAGTGGGATGAAATCTCAATAGATTTAGTTAGAGGGATACCCATGGATCTTGGAGGCAATGATTCTATCTGGGTAGTAGTGGATCATTGGAAGAAATTGAATCAATTCATAGTGATCAGGGAATTGAGTGCATTGGATTCCTTGGAGAAGTGGTGTGTGGATGAGGTGGTACGTATGCATAGGGTTTTGAGATCCATCATCTCAGATTAGGACTCAAAACATACCTCGCGAGTCTCTAGGGGAATACAACATTCGTTTGGCAGTACGTGACACATTAGAACTTTTTTTCACCCTCAGAAGTATAAGAAGAAGAAGCAGACCATCCAAACATTATAGGATATACAGAAGGCATGTGTTCTAGAATTTGGAGGATAGTTGCATGAAACATTCTCCTAGTAGACTTTTCTTACAATAATATCTATCACTCTGCCATTGGAATGACATCATTCAAAGACTTTTATGGGACGTCATTTAGTTAACCCGTGTGTCGGACGAATGTTTTAGAGACATCATTTTTTGTCTAAAGGTCATTCAACGAACAATGGAGAAGGTTAATCTTGTGTGTGAGAGGATGAAGGAAATAGAGGACCAAAAGAATCACACTCTAATCCTAGGAAGGGGCCCATGGTTTTTGGGGTTAGAGACACATGGACTTGAAGGTTTCCCCTTGACATGGGAATCAGAGGTTCAGTAAGGAGAGAAAGCTCTCACCCAGTTTCATAAGACCTTCCAAGGTGTTGGGATGATCTGGAGAGGTGGCATACTAGTTGGAACTCCCACCCCAATTAGAGAGAATCCACGACGTATTCCATGCCTCACAGATCCATCAATGTCTACATGATGACTCCCACACCACTAACTGAGGAGGGGTGGATATCAAGGATGATGCAATGATCGTGGAATGACTCGTAAAGATCCAGAATCATTAGGATAAGTTGTTATGTGGAAAGACCATTCCCATTTTCCATGTGTTGTGGAGGCATAGTGGCCTTCAGGAGAGTACATCAGATTGAGAAGCGTAGATGTGTGCCCAGTACCCAGAGATGTTTAGAGTTTTTTTATTATCATTATGAGGAATTTATTGATCCTTGTATGTTATAAGATGAGTTGTTTCCCTAGACCCTAATGTGTGATGATTTCCTAAAATGTTAGAAGGAGATGACCTCATCCCTAATCAAGATGCATTAATGTGGATGCGATTAAAACCGTTCATGAAAGCTAGTGTCTCCCAAAGAATATAATATAAAGACATGGAGGAAGGAATTACCTAATCCATGTTTTCAGAATGTGTGTCCATTTTTGTTTGTTCCATTGTTTTGGGGTAGTATATGTTGGGATAGGTGTTCGTGGAAGTGAAGGTTTGACTTCATCTTTTGAACAGTAGAGTGCAGTTTATCCTTGGCAGGTATCTTATGGGCGGTTGCTTGGACCCCTATTTCTTCTGGGTTTGGATTTAAATTATCGAGGGAAATATTATTTTGACAGGTATCTAATGTAATATAACGAACCTCTATAAATTATTTAGTTGAAAAAATCTAGTGTTAGAGGTGTTCTTGGAGGTCATAGGGGCTTATTTTAGGAGTTTGACAAAAATCCAGTTTTCCAATGGTGACTCATGGAATGGTGACTTTCCAAATGAGGACTCACCAAACGATTACACTTAAAATGATGACTCACATAATGGTGAATCTTAGAATTCTGACTCATTGAACGATGACTCCCTAAATGGTGACTCGCCGAACAACGACTCACAGAATAGTAGGTAATAGAATAGTAGGCCACCGAATGGAGACTCACTGAACGATGACTCACAGAAAAGTGAATCACCTAATTTTTACATAACAAATGGGACTCACCAACTAGTCACTTACTGAACTGTGACTCACTGAATCCAAATAGTGACTCACTGAATCCAATTGGGGTCTCGCCGAATGGGGTCTCACCGAACAGTGACTCAGCGAATGGTGACTCACCACCGGTAGGTCACACCTCCCGATGCTTATTCATTTTTTATCCCTATTAATTTATAAAAAAAATTCCACTATCTTTTAAGATAATTATTATATCATAAATATCATTAGAAATTTCCAAGCTACACGTTCAAACCATGATATTATATTTATGTACATTGAAATCATCTCCCTGATTTTAGGATTTATCTTTTCCTTATGCTGAGATCCTCCCTTCCTTGAAAAATTCCTTTTCAACTTGGTGTGCCTAAAACCTTTCTTCCCCAAGTATTAACACACATATGGTGTAGCATCTAGCTTTTTTTTCTCATGGAGTCCTTCCAACTCCTCGTGAGACCTTCTATTTTGGATCTAGGAAAAATCATTGGTCTCCGTTTGTTATAAGTAATAATTATTTATTCTATCCTTTATTTTTGTATCATGCAGGGTGGGTATACTCATTTCTCCTCTTGATCACAGTTGAAAGATATAATTTTCATGTTACATTAGTCATTAATGGGGGCCAAGAAGATAATGGAGTGGATCACTTGTTTTATTTTCTATCCTTTCTTTTGTTGTTAAGTTTTTTTCTAGCTTTATGCCTTCTGAAAATAATGGCCTTTGGTGGCCTTTGTTTGTGAACCCACAATAGATTGTGAATAATTACTATATACATTAATATAATTAATCATGTATACCCAGTTAAATGAAGAGTAATCCCCAGGATCAAACTTGTTTTGTGATCACCCGGGTTTATCAAAGTTTAATTAAATAACCATTCTATTCAATATATAAATACACATGTCTTGTTGGTGTTGTTGTGTGATACTTTGTTTGGGGTTTTGTGACTTCTGAGAGTTATATGGTGCTATTTTCGGTAGCAAGATTGTGAGTATAGGGGTGGGAAGAGGGGTTTGTTCTGTGAGTTTTGTGTGGTTTGGTTCAACATCATGGATGTGGTTTTGTTGGTGGTTGTTGTGGGAATTATGTATGAGGCGGTGCAGGAGGTGTGATGGAATCTCTGGTTGATAGATTGATTGATTGTCGAATCGATGAACTTGTAGAGTAGTGGGACTAATTCTGGATTATGATAAATTTATTGGGAATGGTGTTTATATAGTGGGACTGTAACATTGTTTTTCTAGTTTATGTCGCTGGTATGGTGTGGTTAGGTAGTGGGGATATCGAACATGGTTGTGGATGAAGTGTACTTAAGGATTCATTATCATGGTCCTCCACCTTTTTGTGAAATATATTGTGTGTTCATTGTGGGTGGTGTGTTTTGGATGTTAGTTTCCCAATTATGGATGGGATCAATTACTATTTTATTAACAAGGAATGATTATAATTGAAATGAAAAAGATGGGGGTTATTATTTAAACATTGGTTGGTTGTGTGTTTTTTCATGTTGGAAAAGCAGTATGGGAAGTTTGAGTGTGATAGTTGTTATTTTTTTGCAACTCATAGGTTGTGTTGAGTGTTTGTTTACCTATACATATAAACGGTTTTTCCCTTGTGAAACTTGTTATTTATATACTCACCCCACCTATGTTGTGCCCTATGTGTCCAACAACATCATTGTTATGGTGGATGGTGACTTCCCACCATCATGGTGGGAGGATGGATGGCTAGTTATTGTCTCCCACGCTCCCTATTCTAGGAATTTATCACCCAAGACCCATCGGGCAAGCTATAATTGATTGAGGTTTATTACCAGATTAATGGTACTAGTTGTGTGAGAGTTTTTTTATTTATTATCTTTCTTAGGGATGAGGCCTAGGTTTCTTCTGGTGGGATGTGTGGTGGTTGTGTCCTAGATGTCTATGGGGAGTATGTGATGTGGTTGTGAACCAGGTGTGTGTGAAAATGCTATACCACTGGGGTTTGTGGAAGAGTGGTAGCACCAGCAGGTTCTTAATTAGGGATGAGCAGTTTCCCAATGGGAAGTGGTGCGGGTACCCTATCATCAATGTGATTATATTATTACTTAATTGACTTTTGAATTTGGTTATTTTTTATTAGTGAGCCTTTGGTGGTTAGTATTTTTGTTCGGTTCATTTGAGGTTCTACAATTTTCCCACGTGGGAATTAGTATGTTCTCCCAGTTGTGAATGAGTGACTTAGGTTTTTTCCTATTGAGTATACACATATGTTCACCCTAAGTATATAAAACTCTATTTGAGGTTTCTAATAGGACTTTGAGGACCATGATGGATCATAATAGCTCTCTCATTGGGATTGTTGATGTGATGTTGTTTAGACTTGTTTTTGGTACTTTACCATTGAGTCTTTGTTGTACCATGTGGATTTTTTTTTTAAATTTTTGGGGTGGTTTTAAACTTCTTATTATTATAAAATTTTTGGAGTTTTTTCGGATTTATGATCTTATTTCCATGACTTTTTTCATTAGAAATGGTATTGCTTCCATTTTGTGTGAATGATTAAAAATTATTGGCACTAGTCACCACCCCAAGGCCAATTAGAGGCGGGAAGTAGAGGTCATTATCTCTCATTAATCTAGAAGAAGTAGGTTTATGAAAATGAAATATATAATCTTCCAAAAAAAATTAATATTTTATTTTATTAATCAGAAATATGAAAATAATTTTAAGAAATGTAATTTTGTTTTTCAAATATATGTTTTCTCCAAAAAGGGATTTTCAATGCTTCCTATGAAAAAAATATAATTGATTTTTTGTGTTTATAAAATTAAATTGTTAAATTTAAAATAATATGTTGATTCAATGTGTCCAAATTAATATAGGATTAATTTTGGATTATCTTCCGAAAAGATTAATATTTCAGTGAATAATGAAAAATATTGATATTTGTAAAAATGTCATTTATATTAAATAAATTATGAAATTAAAAAGTATAATCATGTTTTTAATATGGTTTTATATAAAATATTTATTATTTAGTTTTATTTCATCCACTTATTTTTTTTGAATCAACATTATATTGAATATTAGAATACTTTTATTATTGGTGTTTAAAACTATATTTTTCCAAAAAATATTTTAATGTACATAATGTTTCTCATTTTTGATAAATTAAATTGTATTTTAATTGGGTTTTTAAAATAAAATGAATTTATTTTATGTTAATAAAAATTAATTTATTTTCATAAAATGATATTTTTTATCCATATAGTTAGTATAAAATAATATTTTTAATAAAAATTAAATTATTGATATCCCACTTTTTGATCTCCTCTACGAGTTTTGTTTTAAATAATAATTTACCATTTATTTGAATTTAATTTGGTAAAAATTACTCCCAATTTTGAATATTATTTAATAATTAGGATTTTTTAATTTTATTTTTATGCATGAGAATGTTACAGTGGTAAATAAACTCTTTCTGAAATATAGGTAAAATAATGAAATTGGTTAATGTTTAATGGTTAAGGGGTAAAATAACTAATCAATATAGATTTAAATGGGTTGTTGATGTTTTTATCTACTATAAAATTTATTTACAACATTAATTATCAATATAATTTGTTTTAATTAATACCACCCAATTTTGGTCATCTTTACATATAAATAAATCACTATTTAATCACTTAAAACCACCCATCCTCATGTGTAAATACCACTCCTCACCAACCCTTTTATTCACAAAATTATTGTATATTTTAAAATATATATCAAAACCTCTCATCCTTTTTATCCCCACTTAAAAGTTCCTCTATTTTTACCAATATACAAATTCTAAGGTCATTAATGGATCTTTCAAGGAGGTGATATTAAAATGGTAATTTTCTTAAACAACATCTCTTATTTTCTATTCTTATTATAACTTGTCATCGCATCCATAATCCATAAAGTAATGATAGATGACGAATAATTTATTTACCCTAATTTTATATTGATAATGGAAACTGTTATATATATTCCTTTTATTACATCCAATTATTCAAAGAAAAATACATTTTCCAAAATATTATAGTTTATCACCTCTACATATACTGGTTTTTTATTTTCCATTTCCAAATTCAAGGATGGTAATAAAAGTATTATTTTGGTTAAATAAGATTTTAATAGGTATATTATAAAATATTTCATGTTATGGATGTAATATATTTCTATAATGCAAAATAAAACCAAATAAACTACTGATGGTCAGAAAAACTACCAATGTTTACTAAGCAATGGTAATTAACATTTTTTCAAATGTATCATCCTCATTTAAGAAAAAATGATATATAGAACCATTTAAACTTATTTAAGTGAATTAATACCATATAATTAGACTAATATAGTTTTAATTTAATTTGAAAAAAAATCTCTAATTATATGCAAATAAACTGATCAGGAATCCATGAAACAAACAAAACTAAAACAATGAAAATAATAATATTTTATAACAAAATGGGTTATAAGATAAAATAAATGTACCATATATGTTATTATAAAAATGATTATAGTTATTTAATTAATTAATAAAATTATTTAAACCTTCATAATGAATGTTAATGTTAAAAATTAGAGGGAATCATGTGGTAAGGGTTTCTAGTCACACATTTTCTTCTGTGAGATATATGCTTTGTTCACCACATATTTTTTGTTTGTGTTGTATATATACTTCAATTTGATATATCATATCATGATTATTATTATCTTAATGGTATTATATGATATATTTACATATTATTACTTTTATGGTTCATATGATTTGACTAATTACAATGTGGTAAGGGGATTATTAACCCAATTTTCATTTTTTGGTTAAACTTCCCCTTCCATGATTATGTCATACAGATATTAATATGAATTTCCAATTTTATAACTTATGTTTTATTTTTACTAATTTAATGTGGATTTACAGTGGATAAATGTATTCAATTCCAATTAATAATTCTCACTTCAAAGATATGATATTTATAAGGGATTTTCCTTTAAAAATAAGTTTTTTAATGTTTCACTTAAAAATATCATCTTTATTCATGACCATGATTTATAAATTTTCTACAAAACATGTTCTTACTATTATCCTATTGTTTTTTAAATTCATTTTTAATCTTATTTTACTCTTTACAAAATTGCTTAGAAGAATTATTTTTTAAATTTTCTAAATGATGTTCTATGTGACTTTTTTGATAAAAATATGGAAGAAGGGTTTTATTAACTAATAAAGAATGGGTATATTTTCCCACCATTATTACTCTTTAATGTATTTATTTTTACAATATAATTTTACAAGTTTATTATCAAATAAAACTTTTTCATTTATAATTTTAAAACTATTTCAAAAGAAATGATTTAAAATTGGAAATGTTTTTTTCCCATAATTACTTAATGTGATCTTGAAATTTATTTTATGTTTCTAAATAATTTCTTGGAAAAATATTCAAGTATATTATCCTTATTATTTATATGTTTGATTAATTTATTTTGATAAAAATATGTTCATGAAACCCATTCCCTTTTCTATAGGATATACATTTAAGAAATTTATTTCATTTTATGAGTTATAATATGATGAATATTTTATGATATTATGGAACATATATGTATGATTTAATTTATTTTATAGGTGAAAAATATATATACCTTCAATGAATTGTGTAAATATGAATAAATTATGTGTTAAAAATTTTATCATTGAACTGGATTTGATGGTCAAAAATGTTAGGTGTGAACTTGATTATTTGTTAAAAATATATATGAATGAACATGATTAAATGTTAACCATGTTATTTGTGAAACCAATTAAATGTTCTTACTATTATTCATGGAAATGACATACAGGACCATAAGATTATGTGAGTGCCTAGTTTAATGTCTATTACATGAATGTTCTTAATTTCACATACTTTACATAATGAGTGAACCTATTTCAATTTATATATGTTCACAATATTAAAATTTTATTTATAAGTAACAATCTAATGTTTCATATAAATTTTATTCCTTCATGGAATATGTTCATTGATTTTTTTGGATTCATGTCTTATGATTTGTAATTATTTATTCCATGAATCAAGACATTGAATTTATTATATGTTGGGTAATGGTTTTTAAATGATAATTTCATGTTCTCACACCATTATACTAATTTTATTCTTATTTGATTATTGATATCTCTCATTTTTACCCTTAATATATATATTATCTCACCCTTTCATTATGATTCCTTTTCACCAAGTTATATAGAATGTATTAATGTAGTATATGTCAATGAAGGGTTCATGATGTGAATAAATTTTTGGGAGATGATGCATATTTTTATGAACCAATTTTCTATGTTTTTATGTTTCCAATGTCCCAAAACCTAAATAATTTTGGCTTGATTTGTATATATTTTTCAATGAATATTAATCTATTTATTTTTTATATCTTGGTTTGAAAAACATGGTCATTATAAGGATCATCTTGAAAAAGGGATAATGTATGTACTAGTTTAGGGACCTCAAAATGTATAACAGTAGCTATATCAACAATCACAAACCTTCACACAAGGGATAGAAGGGGAAATGGGGTCAACTATTGGTTAGTATTTTGAAATTATTTTTCTAAGAACTATTTATTTTTTGAGAACTATCAAAATCCAGCAGTATTTTTCAGGGAATTGTTGTTAAGGACCATCTCAATTTTCACATTTTGTTGGAACATCAATATAAAATGTTCCTTGGAGAATTAAATGTTGAGTGAGTACATTATTCCCATAAAATGGGTGTAAAATACATCAACTCACTCATCAGGCCTCTAATTTCATTTGAATAAGTCAATGATTAATGTCTTGTGCGAGGTGTAGTTGAAATGGTAGAGAAACTTTCTACAGAGATCCTCACAACTAGCAATTAAATCTATGAGAAAAAAATATATGAGATAGAGACAGGTCCTTCCAGAGTATTTAAAGAGCGTCATAGCATGGATGCTTCAAAATATTCTGGAGTTCCCAACATTGGACTATACCTCGAGGCAAAGTGGTCCAAATGTTGTTGTGGGGTCGTGATCAAATTAAATTTCGAGAAAAGGGGATTAAAAACAATGGGGGAACATAAAAATGATCCACCCATAATGGATACATATTTCCTTTAAGAATAACTACCTCCTATAATGTTTTCAGGGACATGATATGGGAGAAGAGAGAAGTTATTGTGTCATCTTGGGTAGGGTTTAAAACCACCAATATTTTTATAGGATCATCATCTCTGGGAGAAGCATAGCCCTATTCATGATGTGGATAAAAAAATTTCTCAGGCATGGTGGGTAGCTAATATCTTGGTCCTTGTACACATACCTTGGTTTATTCCCTGACTTGGTATATGGGGACCCCAATTTCGAATTACAGTGTCTGATTGAGGATGAAAAGGTTCCCAACTAAGGGACATTGTTTCTTATGGTGTTTTTGGGGTCTGGACACTACTTGAAAATGGGATTAGGGGTGTTTATTTTATATTCCTTGATATCATTGAGAATTTTAGATATCCTATTATCCAACTCTTCTTTTAGAATAATCTTAGAAGGGTCAGCTGGCTAAGAATATCCGTTGACATTTTCAATGTAATGATGAGAAGGCATTAACATCGAATTTAGGGTAATTTTGAGGCTCATTTACTATATATATTTTTGATTAAAAACACATCCTAAGAGGTATTCATGATGATATGTTTCCACTTTATGTGGGTTTCCCATTTCACACCCTATATAAATGGCCTTATTCCCCTGATCCTCTAGTCGGTTGGTGGTGACCACATTCACTATGATGGTAGTAAAAGTGGAACCCTCCTTGTCAAAATATAGGATGGATTGATGATCTCTATCATTCATTAAGATAATAATGAAATAAAGGGATTCATATTACCCTGACATACGATTTTCAAATTTGGATATATCACTTTAATGAACTGATGGGGCATTGCGAGACTCTTAAAAGTAGTTTTATATAGTGTCCAGTGGTATCTTTATGAATATTGAGGCTGAGATAAAAATAGTTCTATGATATCAACATTATTTCCCAAATGATGAACAAAATATAGGTTTTACTAGCTTCCTTCATAATCCATATGATTATCCTAGAGGTGGTGAAACATAAATCAGATAATTTGGAGAAAACAGACTATATGGCGCACTGTGAGGGAATATGAGATTTTTAAACCTGTAGCTGCATGTTTCCAGAACACCACTAATTACGTTTCATTGTCCATAATCTATCATAGGTCAACTTTCTTTATGTATGGGTCGTTCTCTTGGTTATATGAATTCCGGATTAGTATATGTTGATATAAGGGTGGTGGCACTGATGTATACCTTCTTTGATGCTAGTCTATCATGTTAGAGGTTATACACATGTCAAATCTCTACCGCATGATGGGATGTATCTTATAAGAGGGAAAAATTCAAGATCAGATATATGTAAGATAAATTATTAACCAATTCCTCATGTGAGAGAGTCAAATAATTCCATTTAGGTTAATTGGATCACTCACCATCGTTTTAAGGAATCAACCTAGACCCAGAAATCACCAATACTTCTTATGTAGAGGTTGAGAGGATTGAAAATGATGGTTATAGAGATAGTTTCACCATGAGACCTTAGAATTATTCCATTTCATCCTCTAACTATATCTATCTATAGAGGGATATAGGGATATTTTGGATCACATATTCTGGGATCATAAGCCTCAAATGATCATATTCTACCATAGACTCTGGCAGGGGGTAAAGGTTCTATCATGAAATTATCCATCGCTTCAGATTTTGTGAGGTCGATGATGACAAGAGGCTTTCCCGGGTTCAGCCTCTGATGGAACGAGACTTCTCTAAGTGATGATTTTTCTTATCATATTTGGTTTTTTTTCATGTATAGTGAATCTTTCCCTAGAGGCATATCCCATATAGTGGGATTTCTCTCTCCTTTCATTGGATTGTTATTTAGAGCAGGGAATACCTTTGGCATGGGAAGGTCCTATCCACTTGTATTTGGTCATTCAGGGAGGAAATATACATGGGTTGATAGTTGTATGGGGAAGACCTTTTCATTGGACGTCCTCATCATAAGATGTATCATTATGAATTCCAATGGAACCATTTACTGAGAGAGTCCAACCATCCTTCTTGCGAGGTATCTGGGGACTCAATATGAAGTGGAAGAATATTGATATCTATTCTCTTGTTGTGGTTATGTGATGGGATACACCAATAATGGATAGGGCTGCTGGAGTTAGATAATATTCCACTTGTCGTGAAATGTTCTAGGTCTTGCCCTGGCATTTGTGTTGGGTGTGCTAGACTGAGGCTGATGCAGTGTGGATGAAGTCTACTTTATCATCATCTTGTGGAAGTGTTTTATGTTAGAACTGAGGTGTCTTATTTGGGATCCATCCTTGGAACCTCCAAAGTGTTGATCAATGTAGGCATGTCTTTGGAATCCCTTACCTTGTTGTGAGGGAGTAATCTATTAGAGATCTATAGGGAGAAGCTATGAAGTGGTTATCTGTTGTAACAGTGTGTTGTTTCCCTTTGCACAACCATTGGGGGTTGGGGGTGTTAGTGAAGAACTGATTCCTCATGATACTGGTAATCCATATCACTTGTGGGAATAAACCCTTCGTTCCCATATTGGGGAAAATGGAATTGGTCACCCACCTCTTGATAATATCAGTTCGTGAGATGGGTAGTGTGAACTCAAAAATAAATCACATGGTGGATGCCATGGTATGAGTATAGTCTACCAATACTTTCATAATAATTTTCCACCTTCCCCTATTCCTATTAGAAATAATTCAATATATTATTATTACTTGAGTCCTATAGGGTACATGGAATCATCCATCAATATATATATAGTGAAGGTGATACCGAATTTCCCAACATCATCTATTATTCCTGAAAATGAGGAGGGATCCATGATGATGATGTCACAAACTGAGGATGCCCACTGTTATTTTCCAAATGTCATAGCTGAGTATTATGATGGGTCCACCAATTACATGGTTAGACATGGCGCTAAATATCTGGATCTAGTGACATGAAAGTCTGTCAATTTCTCAAACTCTACAATTCCCCGTATTTTAATGAGAATAGATTCACATTGGTTTATCAATTTATCTTTTTGATGCATTCACCAGGGAAATCATCTTCCTCTCTCCATGCGGTAACACACTACCTTTGTTTCCCCACATTCCCAATTTCTCATGCCATCTAACTACCATAATATTAGATATAAATGATAGATCCTTTATCCAGATGGGATGATGGGATGTTGGTTCCACCATGAATATATAATTATAGGGATCTCATTACCAATTTTAGGTCCCCCTCATAGATTTATGTCGTCTTTATGAAACTCATTCCCAGTTACATCGCGAGGTGGGTTCCAGTTATTTTTTAAAATTCATTTTTCACAAGTTGTAAGTCTTAAGTTCTAGGAGGTAGTGAAATTGGAATCATTATTCACTGAAGGGATGTTGAGTTTGTTGGGAACCTAAAAATGCTTCCTCTTTTGGAGAGAATATCATGTGTGATGTTTCTAAGGAATGAAATCCAATGCATCCTATTTTGATCATGAGGTAGATGATGCCAAGAGATTATTTCAACTATTTATTTATACCTTAGACATACCTTATTTATTTTATGGGGTTTTGATTATGCTCCACTTCACATGTTTAACATCTTGTGGATATGGTAGGGTTATTTGTTTAATGTCATGCTAGTAAATATTAAGTGTAGGTTTAATGCCATACAAGTACATATTGGGAATAAGTTTGATGTCTTTTGGGGATATGTTTGGTGGTTGATTGTGTTCATATGGGGGGACATTACAAAATATGGATTTTATTGAGTGTTTAGCCTAAGAGTAATATTTCAATGTTGGATGGTTGAGTGTGTCCTCCCATGGGGGGATAATTCACACTAGGATAGTGGATTATTTCCCTCAAAAGGGGAAGATTTCATACGTGGACTATGGAGTGTGTCTCCACATTGTGGAAGATTTAAAACCTAAATGGTGGAGTTTACCCCACAAATGGGGAATATTTCACACATGGATGGTGGAATGTGTCCCCCAAGGGGGATGATTTCACAATTGTGTCACATAAGGTGTTTCAATGAGGCATGGCATGGGACATAATCATGAAATATTCCCAAGGGTTCTGGAATATGGTTGACATCCCACGGAGGGGGATCCGGGGGTTCTTCCCCTTGGGTAACATCCCATGGAGGAGTAGGGGTGGAATCTCATGATGATCATACATAGGGAATCTTGGGTTTATCACATAGAGTAATTATTATTTTTTACATCATGTATTGAGGATATTATCATGAAGGATAACATCATATATCTAAGAATCAGATCTATACAATTTTACATATTATAGTTCATAAATTTTCATCCATTTTATCATCGTGCGACTAAAACGTGATGATAGGTTGTTTTACATCATATGGATTAGGTTTTTTGTATATTTTAACATCTTATGAATAGGATGTGCATATTAATATATTAATGTTTTATAACTAGGTTGTGGATGGGGATAAATATTGAGGGGGACCATTTTTAAGTGACATGATGGTCTACAAAATGAAATCTCTACCACGATAGGTAGGCTTTCTCCCTCAATTATGCCATTTTTAGGGTTTATGAGTCAACTTCTCATAAAATCTAGCTGTAACATTATGTAGATACATCCGTGGAGGAGTGTCAATCAAGATTCCATACATTATGGTTCATATTCATAAGAAAAATGGAATTAGGGTACAAATAATAAGAAGAAAAATTATGGTAAAGGCCCAGTCCACCCTTGAAGAAAAGTGAGAAGAAACGATGGTAGGTGCTACTAGTCATATGGGCCTTTTGGGTGTGGCTGAATTAGTCTAGGTTTGGTATGGTGAACCGGGATCTCAAATTTTTTAAAAGGATATAAATTAAAAAGAGTCACCATAAAGTGGATTGAATAATGTGTTTCAAAATGGATGGGTCTTCCTGAATATTTGGAGCTTCATGAAGGACAATGGTCTCAAAGAGGTCAGTGGTCTCACAAAATAATATATTTCATGATGTAGGGTGACCCTGCCTTAGTGTAAAGTCTTTGTTCTTACATTTAAGGTTTAAAAATGGATATTTATCTCACAAAACCCCAAGAGACAAACATATATTTATTATTACATGAAGGTCATTGATCATTTCGAAATGCATATCCACCATGGGTTGAGGTTCTTAAAAAACCATGGGAGGTGGTTTTGAATATTTTCTCTATCTTTTGTGGTCTACCTCATAATTCAATCATCATGCTACTGAGAATCAATAATTTACATATTTTCTACGATGTTGAAATTTATATTCCCCCTGAATATTGGACAAAGTGGGGAAATTATATTCCCAAATGAGAAAAGGACATTGGTTTTACAAAAGTTGGATGATTTATCAAAAATTTACGAGCCTTTATTACTAGTAGTGTAATGAAAACTAGATTTATGATACATAAAGTCCACCGTCAAAGTTCCATAGAGTAGGGAACTTCTGTGCAGTAGAGCATCATGAACTAATCTTATGTAGTAAGGAGGTTACCATCAAAAATCCCCGTAGATAGGGAAAAACTTGATCTATATTTGTTCAATAAGGTATGGAACATCATAAATACAGTCCCTTAAGAGGGTTTCCAAGATATTTTGACACGTATTCTCTTCGAACCGACCGTTCCTTCCTCGACCAATCTGATGACACATATATTTCACATTCAACGAAAGTAGATAACATATAATAATTAAAAAAGAATTGTTTTTTATAAATATCACTCATAAACATTAAATCCATCATTATAACCATCCATGAATGATGGTGATGAAAATGGAATGTATCATAACTTGAAGGTGGTAGAACACACTACACATGAGTGATAATTTTATTTCACATTTTTTGAAGAAGAGTTGGTAATTTTTTTTTCATTATCATTATAATGAGATATTATTATATTTATGATACAATATTCATCAATTTTCAGATAAAACATCAATAGAGGTTGTGTGAGAAGAAATATAATTGGAATATCTTGGTTAACATTTATACCACTTCTTTGAGAGACCTACATTAGCTTAAACCACAATACTTGAAGGATTAGTCTTATGGGGAGAAAGTATTCTCTATGATGAAGAGAATTATTAGAGGAAGGTAATTTTATAAGTGTTATGTGAGTTATAAGGCTAAAAAGGATTTAATAAATTATGTGGAGAGGTTCCTATTTATAAGTATGGGGAGGGACACACAAAGAATTTCCTAAAATATCTCAATTTTGTAAGGTCAAATTCATGGGAAACTACCTTCAAATGGTCAAATAATTTATAGTGAGATATATAAAGTTTGAATTACTTTCTAGAAATAATAATTATACAAGTGTTGGTATAAATCCTACCCTAATCACGTTTTTTAACCACCTATATCTTTGTAAACATGTTATAACTCAAACTGTGCAAACAAAACATTACTTCATTTACAATTCACTGAGGAAAAAATCAGGTTCATAATATTAAATTATTTATATTATTTTGATTTTAAATATTGAATTGATTTTATGAGATTAAATTTCAATAATTGGTAGAATTTAAATTCATATAACAATAAAAAGCTTACCAAAAACCCAGTTTTTAAAATATGAATTTTTATGTTAAAAAAAATCACTATCATTCATTTCTTTTTGAAAATAATAAAATTAATGTTAAAATATATTATTGAATATATAATATATAAATATCATTAAAAACCTCAATAATTATATGTTTACAATAATTAATAAGATAAAATAACATATCATGAATATAAAGAGGTTTTTAGAAAAATGTGTTTTTAAGTCCAAAAAGAAACTTATAAAAAAATAATGTCTCAGGAAGAATGAATTTTAGTTTATCAGAGTAATTTTAATTAAAAGATACTTCTATTAATTTTTTTATAAAATTAAAAACATACATTTATATGGTAATAAATGAATTTTTTTACAAAGATCTGTATTTTTTATTATTCATTGACAAATAAATATTTTTAGAATATACTAATCATTTACCACAAACTAATACTGATATATTGATTTTAAAAATTATATTATTTTACTAAACTAAAATTTCTAAATTTTTTATTAATTAATTATAATTAATGAGCATGTACTATTTAATAAAACACATTTTTTTATAAAAACATATTTTTTAATAATAAGGTAGAAATAGTAAAAATTGTGTACCTATTTATTCGAAATTAATAAATACATTTGAATTTTATAAAACCATGATAAATATTTCTAATAATGTTTTTATTACTATTCTTATCTTCCTATTTAATGAATAGGTTGAAAGGGTTAAAATATCAAGATTGTTTTGACTCAAGGTTGCATATAAAGAATGTGATCAAGAACTTCCAGTTGATGTAAATAAATATACATTAAAAAATACTTGGTTATTTCATTATATCAATTTAAATAAATTTAATCATCAAAAATATTATCTTAATAATAAAAGGATTTATATTTGAGAATACATTTTTTTGGAAACCCAAATTAGAGAAATGGTTAAAGAAAATTCCATTCAAAATGGATTTGAGAAACATTGAGGTTAAAAAAATAACACAAAATTAGGTTCCAAAAAATGGAGAAAAATATTAGGAAGTGAAATATAGACCTAGAGGAGAATTATAATTTCAAAATAATAATATATATTCATAGAAAAAATGTTCATGATGAAATTTTTAATCAAAAAAATATAAACCTGGAAGTGGTGAAAATGATAATAAAATCCATAGAAATAGCTATAAAAAGTAAAATACATTCCTTTTCAATATCCTTTTTTTCATATAGTTGAAGAATTATTTTACTATAAAATAATATAAAATATTATTAATTGAGTTATTTCTATTTCATAAGTATAATTTAATCCATTGGTTTATATTTCATCAATTTATACTTCAATCTAATATCTTACTCTATTAAATTATTATATAAGATAATTTTTTCAAGAAAAAATTACTAATGAAATTTAACAAATCATAAAATCAAAAGAATACTAAAATTCATTCCTTTTATTTCTATAAATTTTATAAAATAAAAAGCGGTTAGTATAAGTTATCTAATATTGATAGATCCTCATATGATAAAATAATACATTAATATCTAAAACATCAACCATAATATGAAATGTTCAATATAAACCATTCCATAAAAGGTTATCCTGAAAAATCCTCCAAAATATATCGAACCAAATTCAAAAACTAAATAGTTTTAAAAAAATTCACCAATGTTCCAAAATTATTTTATCTTTAATACTCAAACTATATAAAGTCACACATAATGTCACAAAGTAAAAAAATCTAAATACCTTGGCCATATATTCTCCTAAAACATAAAAATAAACTGAATCACTAAAAAACATCCAGGAGTGGATATAAAGTTCCCAAAATAACTATATCCTTATTCCCAAAATTAAATCCATCGCTATCTAATATATTCTATAATCCCAAAAAATTAAGCAACTTCATCAGAAATAACATAGATTACAATATAATGAAATAACTAATCAAATTCAGGGACAAAAATTCTATTTAGTTAATTTTATCAATATCTATCAATTATTTCTCCCAACTAAACATTATAATCTAATCCTCATTCATATATTAAGGTCTATATATCCCCCAATCACATGTTTTACAAAAATATCACCTTACCAATAAATCCCATATCTATGTTATAGATGTCATTTGGTATATGATTGAAAATTATTACAGATGTAGTACACGAGAATACTCGTTAGATGTTTCAAGACTCATGTAACGAAAATATCCACAATAAAAATATTTTATAACCTTATTGTCACATCCAAATATATATAAAATGTTAATTATTCCACATTAATGATTTAAATTACATATTCACTTGTATAATCTTGGAGTTATCACTTGGATTTGGGCATTAACATAGATAATTCCCTTTTTCTCCCATGTATTATACAATAAAATAATAATAGTAACTTGGTAGGGACATTATTTTATCCCCTTTAACTCTTCATTTTCCCCAAAAATTACATTCTCTTTGACCTTATTTTCTACATATAATCCAGCTTCTCCTTCCATTGAGATATTTCTATGGGTATTTCATCCTGAATTTTAGACACGTAGAAAGTTAAATGTTTTTTCATCCATCATGATATTGAAAATACATTTTTTTATAATTTGGTTCACTCATAAACTCAAATATTTTCATATGGTTAATCATATAACAAGATATATGATTGGTCATTATCACATGTTTTCACATTCCATCTTTAATCTCATTTTGTTTCTCGTGGGTAATACCATTACATCATATAACACATTTTTCATTAACATGGTTTTTCATAGTTATGACCATTAATTTATACCAAAAAACATTGTATGATCTATAACATTCATAGGTAAAATCATATAATCATGATGATAATTTATAATATGTCAAAATATTGAAATCTGTTTTTCAATCTATGACACCATAGCTTTATCCTTTGGAATCCATGGTCATTATCTATCTAAATCCTTGAAGAAGGGTTATAAATTAAATGTAACACAATCTATGAATTTCCCTAGGGAGTCTTAGACCAGGTTCATAGTAATAACCCATTCACATTGCAACATAATGATAAATGAGATATACATAGTAAACTTTTTTCGTGGGTTATTACCCATAGATTCATCTGTTCCAAAACCACATACACATTTAGTATATAGATAGGGAGGTATATTCTAGGAAACCCACACCCCATTCCTTAACATAAAATAAGATGTTCTCTTAGAAGTACACTTATTTTATGGGTTCTCACTAAATGTTTCTCAACCTATCATCCAAAGGAAACTAAAAATAATTATGACACCAAATATGATGACTCCAAAATTATCACAAATATTTTTTATATATTAATAGGTAATTATTAATTACATGAAATTATGTTCATTATCATAACCATAAAGGTTTAGTTTATATTGGAAACATGGATACATAAAATATGGTACATAAAAGATCAATATCATTTCACATTATGTTATTCATAAATACAACCCTTCTTAGTCCTATCAAACTTAAAACCATTATTTATATCATGGGAAAGGGAAAATAAAAAAGAGAGAGAACAAATTAATAGTAAGGGTAAATATATGATATATCAATCAACAATCATAAGTGATCATTGGATAAGAATAAGGGTATGAGAATATAGTCATAAATTTTAATAATAATACTGAATTAGTCGAAGATATATATTCATTATTCGGAGCATACGTTTTGTATTCAATTATGTGAGATAATATATAAGAGTACAGAATAATCAATAATCCATCACGAGACATGATGTAATTTCATAAGCATAATACACATTCATGTGGTATTCACATAAGCATCTAAACTCACTTCCTTAGTAAAAGACTCTACCCAGAATATCATCGGGGGAAATTTCCCACAATGGAAATTCATACCTAGTCATTTAAAACATTCTCATATGCGTAACATCTATCTTGTTAATGCTATAATCTTCTTATAGGTTTATTAACTATGTCATCTCTTAGGAGCATCTAAACTTCTGCATCATTAGAAAATTCATTGGAGGAATGTAATAGACCTTTATATCCTTAGATTATAATGTAACCACCAACAATTGGTTTATAATAGAACCACATATCACATAATAACAATAAATTCAAATTTTATGTAAATAATAATGTAAAACATTATCATTAAATAATATTTTAACACATGGATGTAAAAAACATTTTATAAACATTTCATCATCATGAAAATAAACCACCCAAACAAAGAATAATGATGTTAACATTCAATTATATCACCAGTAAAACATAAAAAATATAAAAGGATATTAATATAGTTAAAAAATAAATTTAAAATATCACTAGAATATATCTTGGGAAAATACCTTTTTCAGTTTGATAATAATTATCTAAAAAAGAGAAAATTCATAAAATATCAATGAAATCAATTCCCTTTAAAAAAATAAGGAAACGTTGAATGCAAGATTCATGGAAAAGATTATTATTGATGGTAGATAAATCTATTCATGCACTGTATGTAAAATAAAAAAAAATTACTTTTATATTTTTGGTAAAAACTAAATTTACCATTTTGTAAAATGATAATAATATTTATCTTTTTTCTTTGGTAATTAATATCATTAATATTTTAATATTGGATTAAAAAATATTTGGAGAATAGTAATAAACTTCTTGAAAGTATTTTGAAGACCCCCTATTTACTTCAGAAAATTTTTAATTAGATTTCATTGGAAACTTGAAAATCATTTGGTCCCATAAATCCCTTGTATTAAATTTATGAGTATTCCAAATTATATTCTGAGGAGATATTAACAACATTGAATGAATAAATCGTTTAATACAATTAAAATATGTCTCTATGAAAATAAATTTTTACAAGACCCTTACAAAATCTGTATCTTTTGAATCAAATTCTATGAAAAGAAAGATTATTATTTGGCTCTTTAGACCCCATAAATTTCATGATTTTGTAAATAGACATACATTATGATGTAATCACACAACATAATAGAAATTATAGTTTATAATATTCAAATTGTCACATTAATTTTAAATTGAGAATAATAACTCCTTAAATTATATCCTAATTGATTAATGAGTGATATAATATGAAAAACATGATATTTTTGAAAATTTCCCTCTTTAAATAAATTGAATTCTTTTGATATCTTGCATTACATGAAAGAACGAGTTGAAAAAATGATATACTATAAAAATATTAAAATTTAAATTTGGAATCTATAACATAGAAATTAATATTTAAATTATAAAAATATTATAAAAAGTATTTATAAAGTATGTACATAATCTTAATATATTGATTAATTCATAATGAATTAGTACTCAATTTTTAGTATAGTCAATTTATTCTAATTTTTTTAGTAAGAATGTATTATTATAAATTTTAGGATATTTTATGAACATTATTTAATAAAAATAAAATATTTTTTTTAAAATCAACATATTAATAATATATGTGGTTCAATTATTGTGAATTTTCTGAAAAATATATTTATTGGGTGAATAACAAAAATATTTATTTTTAAAGAAAACTGTATTTTATTATATTATATTTTAAAAGCATAATATTTATTTGGATTAGTTTTAAAATTATATTAGTTTATTTTTTCTAAATAGAATTTAATTAATACCTATTGAATCAATATTATAATTCATCTCTGTATAAAAATAGTTTTACAATTAAAAAAAGAATTTTTCAAAAAACCATTTTTCATTACTTTTTTGAGGATTATTATAAAACAAATTTCTTTTAACTATGAATATTGAATTTGGTAATATAAATTCGAGATTTAGAATATAAATAATTAATATTATTTAATAATGTTGAATTTTTTTTTTATAATGAATAGTACAAATAGTAAAATAATTCCCACCAATAAAAGAGAAACATAAGTTAACTTTGGTTAAAACCAAGTGATAAGGCCACCATTATTCTCTTTAATTCATATTAGGTGAATTTATTTTGAATAATATCACTGTAAAATTCATAATAAATTTGGTTTGAGACGTTTCTCCAGGAAAATGACCAATGCAATGTTATATGTAATAAAAAATACATAATATCACATTATTAACATTAATATAAATAATATTATTTACAATAATGATAATTTTCTTTCATTTTTAAATGTTTATTTTAATAAATATTAATTTATATATCATGTTAAATTATAATAATTATTTTTTGGGTTTAAAAATATTCTAAATTTTATACATAATGCCAAAAAATATTTATTCATTTAATATAAAATTAAACTAAATATAATTTTATTTGCATGAATATTTTAATTAAATGAATTTTATAGATAAATATAATTTATTATGGATGTTTAAATGGATTATATTAAAATAAAATCATTGTCTTGATGTATTTGATGTAAAATTAAATTAATAGTGTCTAGAATGATATAAATAATATTTAATTAAAATAATATTTTATTATATTATTTAAAATTCATAAAAAATTAATTATTAAAGGTGGATAATATTTGGTAAAAAATGTCACACCATGACCATTTATTGGAATTATCTTCCTTATAAGTTAAATTATAACCATTTATGAATGAAAAAGTCATTACTATAGTTAATGATAAAATTATTTAGTAGAGAGTGTAAACCAATAGTTATGGGTTTATATAAAACATAAACCTATACAAATTTAATTGGTTGAAGGTATTTAAATGATATAGTATATTATCTTATAAATAATTTCGACAATATTCAATTTTGACATGAATTTTAGTTTATTGTATTAAATATTTTTATTATCTCCATGTGTGTCCTTTGGTTCATTGTAAAATTGAACCACCTATCCTTAATTATATACACCTTTTAGAGTCAATTATCTTGACCAAACCCTTCAAAATACTCTAATCAAAATCCTTATTCCTATAAGGGTGTTTTTGGTCTTACAAAAAACACTAACCCTATGCCCCTTGAGAGGATATCTAAAATAGACCTTCCAACGTAGAGGTAGAGACCTTTTATGAAGCATTCAAATTTCTTTCCATTTTATACAACCTATAAATATATTACACCCATAATGAAATAATAAATACATTATCAAAAATATATTTAGATTTTATTATTATTTTGTGATAACCATTTTCCATATCCTTCCATCATATAAAAACAAAAAACATTACTCATGCATACGTATGGCTTGTCATCTCTAGATAGTGATGTAATTCATTTTTCATCACCGATTTTTATATATTGTTATAAAGAAGAAAATAATAACAATTTATAATATTTATTACAAATTTATGGTTCTTGAAATATACAATATCACTTATCTTCTTATATTTCCATCAATTGGAAAATGATAACGTCACTCGTGTTTACATGTGGACCACCACCACCACAAAGTGATTCAATTATTTTTAAATTTCATCTATACATGGATTGTAATGAGGATAAAATTAATTAATTTATATAATATATATTAAACTATAATGATTATATAAATTTTAATTTTTATTTATTTTTTTATCATTCCATCTGTGGAAAGGTGAAACAGGTGTTATTGAGTACGTACGATCGTCCATCTCCAAGGATGTGTAATACATTTTTTTACATGAAAATTCCTTGTATGATTATAAATATGAATAAAATGAATATTTATGATATTTATACCATGATTATAATAATGAATAATATGTAAGTGTTATCAAATTTTAAGGACCACAACTGCTAAACAGAAACTTCCCTGAAAAATGAAACAGTTAACAACTAGAAGTGACTATGTAAATAGAATTATTAATAAATAGCTGTTGAAATGTTATAAGTGGATCATATATGATAAATTAAATATGAATATGTTTCTATTATAAATTTAAAACAAGATTAAAACAATTATTAATGTGGTAAAAATTGTTCAATAAATTAGAAACTCAAGGTAAGGGGTTTCTTATCACAATCTCCATCAATTGGATTAATTCACATAATCATTGATTATATAATGAAAATATAATTTGTTTATTGAACCTTTTTTGATTTATGTTTTATTTCCACAATTATTTCTCTGGAAATAAATTTTTTCCTCATAACCCCTCTAATGATTAATTCTCAATTCAATTGTATGATCTTTGTAAGGTGTTTCATTAATCAATTTATTTTAACTGGGTTAAATTAATTTTATATTATCTATGTTATTAAAAGATTATGTGTTTTACAACCTATTATTATTTTATGTTTTATTCAATACTTGTTATGTGAAATTACATTTTTCACACATAATAACTTAATTGATTAATTCTCAATTAAATGATATAATCTTTATAAGGAGTTTTTCATATCACTTTTTCTTCCACGACAAATATACCATATTTTCCACATGTTTATTTCATTTGTTGTTTATAAAGATACTATAATATGTTATATCATGAATAAATATATATTTACTTTATTTAATGTTTCATTCGATGTTATTTCTTTCATTGGTGTTTGGATTCAAAAGTTACTAAATTGGTAAGGATTTAATGAAAGATTTAATCATTATTTGGGTTGTTTTTTTTAAAATGTATGATGGGGAAATTATTTTATTGTTATTTATTAAACAAAATCTTTTTTATTATCCTCTAGTTATTTATATAAATATCATGTTTTATACTTTTTTTCTCCCTTTATGTAATCGAGATATAGAAAAATTGTTTTTATGTAAAAAAACATTTATTTTCTATTTGGTCTAAAGTAGTTTTCTTCTATGGAAATATCATTCATAAGATGTTTTAAAAAAATTCAATTCTAAAATAATTTACTTAATACATTTTTGTTGATGTTCTAATTTTTTTTAAATTTGTTAAAATGAATATTTTTTCATTTCCAAAATGAGTACTTTTTTAGTTTTTACCAAAAACATTAATGGAATATTTTTTTATATTCACATCATGCAAAGGGTTTATTATCATATTCCCCATTCAATTAATTGAGGTTCCCATGAAATTTCTCAATTATTCTTTCCAAAGGAAAAGGTTTTCTGATATTCTTGAAATGTTTTGTTTAAAAAATTAATTCAAATGTAAAAGGCGGATTTTCCTTAAAAAATATTTCATGATCGCTTCATGGAATTTTTATTCATTATTAAAAAAATTGTTTTACTTTTGCTTCACTATGGATATATTTTACTGATTCCATACTAAATAATTACCTAGGATTTGATAACAATTTCACTAGGGAAAGGATTGAAATTTTATATGCTTGTCCTTCCATAATATAATTTTATATGTTTTCATTACATGTTTATTATGTTTTATTATTTATTCATATGATGAACACATTTAAATTATTAAGTTATTAGTGAGGACCATTATTGCTACTCAACACATCACTATGTCTCATGAGACAAATATTTTTTGGTATTTGGATATGGAAATACCAATTTATGTATGATTTTTTGGGGCAAGGACTCAATGGTAGGTTTAATATGTCAGATATTATGTATTTCATCATTATAAAATAATTTACTGACTACCATGTGATTGAATGAATAGTTATGATATCAAAGGATATGAACTATTCTAATCTGATTGTGTATATGGTATTATATGATCAAAATTTATTCAAACTATAATATTTTCCATTATCTTATTATTGATTAAATGGAATTTGTTTTCCATTATTCACTTAGGAATATTGATTAAGACTTATTCATACATGATATATTCCACTATATATAAAAATTAATGATCATTTAACATCCCTGTACTTCATTTCCTTTCAAATGGACATGAATAATGAATCATTAAATGAGTTCAATGTTAGAGAATATTTACATTCACTATGTCTTATATTTTTATTCCAATGCAATAAAAGAAGCATGTTTATTTCTGGTTTTTCTATACTAATAAACTATTTGGTTGTTGGGATGAAATAACATTAATATTATGACATTGTAATATATTAACATCCCTCTCTAGGATGCTATATTTTCATTATTTATAGTTTTCAACAGATCAATTTTTTTTTAAACAATAGGAGAATTATTGATGAAATAATAGTCTAGTGAACGTAACCCTATGAAAATCATTGAGGATAATTATAAATGTTGGATAATATCATAATGTTTTTTTGGTATGGTAGATAATATAAGGGTTTAATATAACTAATTATCTAAATGGATACAATATATTTATATGGTATTAGTACAAATGTATTTAGGGGTAATAAGCATGAAATTAGTTGGTCTAATATATCCTAACCATCATTGTAGTGCACAATGATCATGCCCTAACTGTACACCTAGTTTGATAATCCAAAATGAAATTCTTGTGTAAATTCATATTTTATTTATGAACCATAGTTAATAATTATAGAATAGAACCTATGAAACCCTATGATATTCCTTAGTGATACATGATAAACCTAAAGTGTCTTTGGTTAATAAGTCAAAGGATGACCATAAGTTTAACGGAATAGATACCACTTTTGAAGTTTTATGTGAAGGGATATTAACATTTCCAACGATATTTTTGGGGAAAAATATTAGGAATAAATCAATTTTATATAGTATATGTTTCATTGAGAAGTTTATTTATCGAATTATAATTTTATATTTTTTAAACTAATTTAGTTTTTTTGATAATTTTTAGGTTTAATGAAATCATTAATGTTTAGGTAATTATATTTTAGAGCGAAAAAAGTATCTAGTACATTTTTGGAATATTTTTTATAGATAAACATGGGATTGATTATGGATTTGGCGACTACATGATTATTATTATGTACACATTGTTGGGAATATTATTTATTTATGGTAAACATAATTTTGGGGAATAAATATTGTGTTAATTTATGGAAGAATATATAACTTTAGTATGAATTTATGGTGATTTAGGATATAATGGAAATGATTATCATATTTTATGGAGTATATTATTTAGTTATATACATTTTTGGTATATGACCATAGGATATAATGATATTATTTAGATATAATAGTTAGGTTAATCTTGAAAAAAATATACTCAAAATTTTTGTATGTTTAAGCTTTGAATTTGGATGCACAAAATTTTTTAGAGTCTTAAGGTTATATATTTACGGAATGGATCATGATTAACATTCATATTTATTTCTGAGTTTCTAAATTTATGTATTATATTTATCCATATTGAATAAATTATTTTATTTTTTTATATATTTATTGAATGAATTAATTAATTCTCAATATTTAATAAATATTAGGATTAACTAAAATTTAATAAAACTGATTCATGGATAAAAATTTCCTCTTTGATATTTATTTCATGGAAGAAAAGGAAAATTTTAAATTCAATGATGCAATACAAATGGATGAAGTTATGATAATAAAATTTAAATAAAGTACGTAAATATATTTTCTCAAGTTATCTATACTGATAGAGAAATAATCCCAAAACATTAGAAAAAGTGTCTTGAAATAAAAAATATTTTTCATTTACCTTTATTTCTGATGAATTAGTGGAATTTTCATCCCTCAAAGATTTACAACATTATGGTCAATAACATTTGTACGATCACATTCTATGTCACTCTCTCTTAGTCCTTCAAAGGTAGTTTTCTCTATTATTTCTATAATTTTACTTTCTAGTAATGTACTCCATATCTGGGGAACCAATAATGTGTTAATTCATTCATCATTTTTGGGTTTACACTACCCTTTTACAATATATGTTTTATTATCCCTTATTATGATGTGCTTTTAAAAAAATTTAATCCCATGATGAATGAGATAAAAATAAAAGGGAAAATTCTATTTAGGTTATGGGTGGTAGAATGTAGCACCTTATGTTTTTTGAATATTTATCGTTAAAAAAACTGTGATATACAATAGGTATGTTATTATTTAAAAATGAATATGAAAAAAATATTTTAAAATTTTTTGTAAACCCAAAATACGAAAAACATTCCTAAATTATTTATATAATAAAAAGTTATTGATTAACGTATAATTATAATGTACTCAATTTCTTAGTAATTTCATTTTATTAAAATTTTATTTTTATTACTTTTTGGGGAGTGAATATTGTAAATAAGGTTTCTCACATTTATAAATTATATTTTATGAATATATATCATATTTCCAATAAAAATATAAAAATTATATTTTTATGACTTTTGGGGAATTTTTCATAAATTGAAAGTATTGATTTTTATAGAAAATTGTATTTTTTCATGTAGTTTGAAAGATTAATTTTGAATTGGATTTTTTAAAAAATAATAGTAGTTCCATTTAAAAAAATCATGATACACAATAGGTATATTATTATTTAAAATTGAATATGAAAAAAAAATATTTTAAAATTTGTGGTAAACCCAAAATATGAAAAACATTCAAAAATTATTTATATAATAAAAATTTATTGATTAACTTATAATAAAAATGTACTCAATTTTTTAGTAATTTTATTTTGTTAAAATTTGATTTTTATGACTTTTTTGGGAGGGAATATTTTAATTAAGGTTTCTCACATTTACAAATTATATTGTATGAATATATAATCTTATTTAAAATAAAAATATATAAATTATCTTTTTATGACTTTTGGGAAATTTTTCGTAAAATTTAATTTTTTTATTGAATAGTGAAATTATTGATTTATATAGAAAATTGTATTTTCTTTTCATGTAGTTTTAATGATTAATTTTGATTTGGATTTTTTTAAAAATAATAGTAGTTTCATTTTTTTAAATTATATTTAATTTCTACCTTTTTATTAGTAATATACTTGATCTTGGAATAAAACTTCTTTTACACTTAAAAATGCATTTTCATAAAATGATTTTTCACCGAGCATTGCAACATCATTATAATATGAATTTTTTAACATATAGAGACTAAATTATGTAAAATAGATTCCTTATTTAGAATATAAAAAATTAATATTAGTAAATTATCTAATCTTAATTTTTTGTTACATTGAATAGTAAAAATAGTAAAAAAGTCACCATGGTAAAAGGATAAATTGGGTTCACTTAGGTTTAAAATAAGTGATACGACCATGAATTTTGTATTAATTATTATTGGGTGAATATATTTCCACCCTTAAACATTATCATTTATATTTAATAGTTTATGAGACACTTTTCTAGGATAATTACCTAAATAATATTTTATATAAAAAAAAAATAAAAAAGGTCACTCTCTCGAATTTAATATATCCAATATTTTATTCATAAGGAAAAATGAGGTTACGTTCAATTATAATTTATTTATGAAAGATCATTTTTTTAATTTTATTTTTTTATTGATTTAACTATTAGATTAAATTCTTAAGCAACACGAACACGAGATTTAATAAATAAATAGAAAAGTGAAATAAATTATTTTAATAATATTAAAAATAATACTATTTAGGAAAACTTTTTTCAATGAATATTACAGATAAATATAATATATTGCGATGTGAAAAATGATTATATTATAATCACATATTTTTCATGATGTATTAAAAGTCAAATCAAATGAATACTTTAAAAATTAAATTAATAATATTTTATGAGAATAATATTTTATAAAATTATTTAACATTTATATAAATATTTAAACTAGAAATGGTGGAAAATATATTTTTTAGAATTTCATCCCTATATAATATATGAAGAATTTTGTTTCCTTATAAATAAATTTATGACCCTTTAAGTTTGAAAAACTTTTCACCATGGTTAAGGGTAAAATTGTTTTAAAAAGGTGTTAATCCAAAAGAGAAGTCGATAATGCAATTTAAATATATGAAAATTTTATTATTTGAAGTCATTTTAAAACTATAAATCTTACGTTTGAAATTATGGTCCTGTGGTGCCAAATGTACATGAAAAATTGTTCATTGTATTCAAATCATTGTTATAATTCCATGTGTATATTTTTCATTCAGTATAAATATGCACCACCTCTACTCCACAAAATACACAAACTAGAGCTATTGATATCAACAAAAACCATCACAAAAAAATTATAAAAATACTTATCAATTTTTTGGAAGTTCTGGTCTTCCAAAAAGTCTTAACATAGGTCCCATAAGAGGAGTTAAAAGGACATATTTCATAGATGAAATGATCACCTTTTCCGACTCTTTCAAATTTCATTATTCTTTTTCTTCGATAAAATATATTATACCCATATTGAAATAATAAAAATAGTATATTAAATACACTATGATGATATTATGAGTATGAGAAAACCATTTTCCATCTCTTTTTCATCATAAAAAATTAGAAAACATTTCTCATGCATATAATCAGGTTACCTTTTCAACATATCAGTGTAATTAAATTTTTATCACTACCTTATTTAGACTATTATAAATATATAATTAATTAATATATGTGATACTTATTATATAATTATGTTTTTTAAATATAAAATATAATTTACATTCTTACATTTCCATCATTTGAAAAAGGATAATATAGCTCAGACATTTGTGTGGACTACAACCCCTACGAAGCGGCGTGATTCTTTTTTCTATACCATTTACATGGATGGTAATAAAGACATATTTAATGAATATATATGATATATATGATTTCATATGGATTTTTTGAAGGTAAATTGTTATTTAATATTTTTTGGTTTGATCACTTGAAATGTAAAATCGGTGTTTATGTGTTTGTACAACCAACTGTCTCAATGAACAATGTAATTAATTTTTATCCACATTTCATGGGCGATTAAAAATCTGTTTATGATTAATATATAAGATATTTATATCATGATCATAATTCTATATAATATGTTACCATGATCAAAATAAAAGTACTGAAACATTTGAACTGAAACATCCATGAAAGAATAAATAGTTAACTGATGTTGCCTAAATTTTATATATTTTGATACATCTTTTTTATGAATTTTTAATGATTAAATTAATTTTTTTTCACTTTTTGGTAGATATTCACAATTTCGAATTTTTTTATTTACATTTATTAATTAATATATTTTTATAATGAATTATTTATATTTACCATTTAAAAATATTTATTTAGACTTACAAACATTTCTATTATACTAATTTACTAATTAGTTGTGTGGTTTTAAGTTGATCTACATTTTAAATAATTTTACATATTTATTATTTAATAATTTAATATTTTTTATTTACAATTAATTAAATCATTATGTAATTTGATTTTTTATCTTTTATTTTTGATTGATTTAAATAAATTATCTTTATTATTTATTTCAAATCTAATTATTTTAACTTGTTTTTATTTCATTTATTATGTTTTATCATTTAAATTTAATTTTAATTTACTTATTATTTTTATAATTAGTAATGTAACTATTCTATTAAATAACTGTGTTAGTTTTAAATTTATGCTAAGTATTTAATATTCGGATCATAAATCAATTTATCTTTTAATTCTTTCAATTAATTTGTGTTTTTAATTATTTATTTAATTTAGATTTTAAGTAAGTCTTATATCTATTTTTAATAATTTTAAACTTTTGTACTTACGTCACAAATAGTTTTCCACTACTTTTGATAGGTCAACCAATCGACAGGTTTTTCGTACAATTGATGCCTTGTCGGTGTGACGTCTCATAAACACAGTATTTTTCCGTTCTGTTAGAAGCATACATAGCACCAACAATTTGTATGTCCCATAGACGTCAACCCCTTTTGATAAGATACTGAAACCACCCTTTGTAGTGTCTTTCCGATGCATCCCTTTTCACTACCTCGCATCTTCCCTCTATCGGTGACTCGTGACTCACCGACACATAGCTCATGCCTTCATATACAAGTTACTGACACCCTCAAATTCCTCATCACCCTATCCACCTACTGATTCACATCACACACCAAAAATATCAAAGCCAATGAAACCAGCAACCCGAGAACCTAACGCTGCGCTGAATCGAAGAAATACCATCGTCATGGAATGCTACATACTAAGATCCATCCACATCCAGAAGAATCCATTAATTTAAAAAAATCACTAACAATTAAAATCTACATTCACCAGATCTGAAACACAGAAATGAATTCTTATCTTCCCATATTTGAACCTACCCATCGACGCATTGATAAACTGTTGAGGTAGAGTCTGCCACAGATCGAGAGGCTGAACGACACCACTACAACCTACATTAGTCCCCTAAACCTCAGAAGACTACTTTTTTGGTGTCATTCAATGATATGAAGAATAATCCACACCCGCCGAGCTGGAGTGCTGAGACGTGCTTTCATTGAGGATGTTCCCACCACTGGAGCCAGATGATGTCGCACCATCGTAGGGAAGGAGAGCCGTCTATGTCGTCACTTTAGAAAAACCAGCGCTATTGGTATTTAGAAAATAAACACCCATGCTTTGAATATGGAGTGGGGGAGAGAAAAAAAATTAATAAATAACATTGAAAATTATTTGACTAAAAGTAAATTAATTTAACTATTAATAAAAATAATATAAAAATTAATAAAAAATGTTTTTATTATAATTAAATAAGATTAATTTAATTAATAATTATTAAACAGAATTTAAAATAAATTAATAATATTAATAATAATTGAATTAATAATGACTTAACTAAAAATATAATTAATATTAAAAACAAAATAATATAATGAAATTAATCAAATTATGATTATTTTAATAATAAGAAATTAAACTTTATAAGTAAATTAATAACTCTAATAAAAATATTTAATATAAATAATAAATAACATAATAAAAAATTAAATAATAATTTTTTCTAATATTAATATAATATAATCAAAATAAAAAAATTAATAATATTAAGAAAATAACTTTACAATTAATAAAAGCTCTCTTTAAAAAAATTTAAATAAATAATAATTATCAACTAAATTTTTATTAATAATTATAATTTAAATAATTAATATAAAATTATTTTAAAAATAATAAAAATAATTAATTATTTAGGTAATTTAATCATTTTATCGTGTTTTTATATACTTTATTTTTTCCTCTATTTCGAAGATACATGCATGCGATTAAATCCAGACCAGGTCCAACCCAACCAACTATTATGAGTTAGTTATATGGGAGATATTAAAATGGCATGTGTGGCATGAAATATTGCATTTGTGTATATGCACAGGGAAGAACTGAACTATGTCGGTAGAGACCATTGGGATGATCAGGAGATGAAATTTGAGTTCAAAACATAGAATTAGCTTGATTCATGAGGAATCACATTCACAATTCACAACACTTCATCCAAAGAGCATAGCATACCTACAGCAGTACTAGCATCCTTCTTGGTGTAGAAAGAGAGGCGATGCATGGAGGAACTATGAGGAGTAGAAAAGTGTATCATTAGAAAATTTAGAGGGGGATTCATCTACTTCTTCATTCTTTCCATTTTTATATAATTCAATTACACAATCATTAAATTCTGGAATAAACCCCTAATAGTTTTAATTGTTCGAGAGATTATTATATTCTGGTTCATTTCTTACAATTCCTTCACAAGATATCAATTATATGATTTGGAATTTAATGAGTGAGATTAATTCCAGACCTTAATCAAGATTGTTTTCTCACCTCCATCTAATAAACTTCATAATTCCAGGATCTATCAGTGAGAAAGATCATGGATGATTTTCTAAAAATTTAAAATTTTGAACTATTGGATTATTTCGGCAAGATTAATTCCAACAGTGAATCTTTTTCAACACTATGTCAGTTTGGTGTTTCTAGGTTTGGCGAACTCATAGAACCACTCTTCTGAGTGATTAATCTCTGGGCGAGGTAGAATAATCCATTCATTTTTCTAGTTCGTTAATGAAATTTCTTTTTTTGTGAAGATGTTATCCTCATATCCAGTAATACTAATTACCCAAAGCATTGGGATCAAATCATTTTACTTATCTTTTGTCTAAAATAATTTTTTGTTATAACTCCAATTATATTTTAGTTCTATAAATAAATAAACCATGCTTATCAAACTGTCCTTTTTACAAATTTATAAAGAAATGTAAAAATTAAAAAGTTGTTTTCCCCACGGCTGACAATATTGGGGTTTGTTGTTTGAAACCCTAAATCACTCACCTTCTTTCCCTATGGATCAAGCCTGCACCATTATTAATTAAATAATAATATTAATAAAATGAAATATAAATTAATTAAATTAAATATAAATTATTATTTTTATTTATTTTATTATTATTAAAACATTATTACAATAATATAATTACATCTACTAAATTTGAAATAATAATTTTAATGATTTAATAAATATATAAATATAAAAAATATAAAAATATTATTAATAAAGATAAATTTGAATAAAATAAATATATTTTAATTAACATAGAAAATATAATTTAATTTTAAAATAATAATATTCTTTAATTAATAGTTTATCTTAAATAGTGTTATTTAAATAAATTATTAGTTATGTTTTAAATGAAATACATTAATTACCAATGAAAATAATAAACAAATAAATAACAAATAATTATTAATTTAAATTAAATAACTATATAAGTAACTAAATATTAAATTAGCTAAATAAATTGTTATAATCGTTAATAGTTTATATTATCTTTGAATTAATTATCTTTTTTAACTATGTAGCTTCACACCAAAGGTAGAATGACCTCATGATTCACTCAAACACTTGAGCATATTCAATTATACGATAATGGTAAAAGTGATGTCTGATGCATGAAAAATCACCCTTCTACAGTGCAAGAGTAAAAACGTACCTATGTTCCTAGATACCAATGGTGACGAGTGGGAGATGAAATAGCCCATAAAATAGAGATTTAGAGGAACTCTCATTGACATTCATTCCAATGTCTTTTGAGAGTTGAAGAAGAAGCAATGGACACTAGGAGAATCATCATATCATGCACGATCCAAGAGATGAAGAGAATCAGAATGAAGGGATGTGGGAGAAATGATACAGAGATGTAGTTCATGATTAAGATGATAATTTCTTTATCCTTATTTTACAATTTATGTAATATGTAATTGTACCACATAAAATTTTTAATTGAATATAATAATAGGTTACATGTTTTTATCTTGGGATTTTTGTTTTCTACTAGATAATTTCTTCATCTATGTAGATCAGATCTTTCAAAAAAGAATCCACATCAACCATCGACGTTGAGTATAATTCTTAAATTTCATTTTTTCCCTTCTATCATTACATTTCAAAAACATCATGATTTGTTAGAAAATAGATCATGGAGCCATCTTTTTTATTCTTAATTTCAGTGTTTTGAATTACATCGGTGATATTAATTTCCATCAACATACATTTTCTAACATTCTTGTATTTTTGCATTTCTAATTGTGGAGAACAACTAGATTCAATAATATTTACAGTTATTCTCATGCTGAGGGATAGTGAGCCATCCTTTTAAGATGTTGTGAAATTGAAAGTGATGGTGTGGAGATATAATCATTTAAACTAGTAGTGTTAAAACCTCCAAGAAATATCCTTAATCAATTTTACTCTATCTGTATCCAAACTGTCTGATTATCATGAGACCCAATTATATTTAGTTCATAATTAAATAAAATCATTTTCTTGTTCATTTATGATTTAAATAATAAAATATTACCAAATAAGTAAACAAATGTGTATGCCCCCACTATTGACACCTGTGTGGTTTTTTTGAATCCCTTTGGTCACTAACCTATCTTTACTATGGATCAACCCTACACCGCTATACTATTTTAGATAATAAATGTAATTTTGAGGGTTGTGACTACCTTTTTCCATATCATAACAACTATAAATTATGATTTTAATGAAATTTTTAATAAATAGGCATTGAAATGTTAAAAGTATATAATATAATACCTTATAAATATTTTTTCTATAAAAATAGAAAACTATTAAAACCATTATACTAGTATACAATAAATTTCAACAAATTTGAGGCCTAGTGTAAGGGGTTTCTTAATGCAACCTTGTTATTTGGGTTTAATCACATATTGATTTATAATTTTATGGATAGATTATGATTAAAATGGATTTTATTTGATTTATATTATATTTAAACTAGTATATTTGTTCATTTAAATTTTTTACTGATAACATCTACATTTATTAATTATTAATTCAATGATATTATATCTATAAGTGGTTTCATAAGTCAATATATTTTCATTCAGTTATATTAATTATTTATTGTGTATGTTATTTTATGATTATATGTTTAATAACATTTGATTATTTTATATTTTTTTAAACTTTTTTATGAGGTAAAATATATTTCTTACACATAATCACTTCATTGATTAATTATTACTTAAATGATATGATCTTTGAATTGATTTTCTCACCGAAATTTTTATTCCATGAGAGATATACCATATTCAGCATTTCATTCACTCATGTGGTGTATATAAATCACCATTGATATTTTATAAATTAATAGTTTCATATTAATGGTATTTAATGTTTAATTTTCATCTATTTCTCTCATGGGGTTATGATTCAAATGAGTCCAATTTAGAAATGATTTATTTCAATATATCATCATTATTGATGATTGTTTATAATTTAGACTCAAATGAGAGAATTATTTGATATTTATATATTACACACAATATATTTTCTTCTCTATTATAAATTTCTATAAATTAAATGGTATATATTCATTTTCAACTCATTATGTACTCATGACACAAAAGTAATGTTTTTCTGTATAACATATTTTGTTTTTTCTACTATGGATAGAATATTTATCATCCATCTCCATATATTCCATAAAATGATTTTAAAAAATGTATACGATGATTGATTAAATAATTTTTTACACAAGTTTTATTTTTTAATAAATTTGTTTAAAAAGTATATTTTATTTTATTTTCTGAATGAGGTACCATTAGATTTTTATAAAAAAAATGATAAATAAATATTTCTTTTAATGTAAATGTAAATAATATAATTTCATAACTTAATAATCGTTAATTGATTTGAATATTCCATTACACATTTCCATGGTTCTATAAAAAGAAGATGAATTTCTTAACATCATTAGTTTTTTTAATATTTATAAATGAATTTCAAAGTAAAAAAGTATATTTTATTCACTTATATTTCAATGATATTATAAAGGTATTTAAATTTTTCAATGTATAAAACCCTTATTTTTACTAATGTTTCAATAGGGATATCTTTTAATGATATTATCCTCATTCATTATCTAGATAGTTTTTTATTAGTTTTACCTTGGAAAGTATTGACCTTACATATGATAGTTCATACAATATAAACAATCATTTATTTTAATGTAATATTTATTATGTTTTGTTGATTATTCATATGATGAATTCATTGGACATATTAGCTGACAGAATTGTACTTTTATAACCCCCATATGCATTGGTTGGTCTCATGAGACAAACTAGTTTGGTTATTTGGATTATTCTGTACACATTTATGTAATAATTATGGGAATAAGGCATCATCAATAAGTTTATGATGTCTATAATTATGAATTCCCTCATTCAGAAATCAGTTTTTGATGCCCACGTGATTAATTGAATACTAATGATATCTAATGATAAGATTTAGTCTCATATGATTATATACATTATTTTATATTATCAAAATTTATTCCATAATTATAATTCTTCATGATCAAATTATTCATTAAATGGAATTTCTTCCATTATTTACATATTCTTATTTATTTTTCATTATTTACGCAGTTTATCTTCATTTTATGCGACCCAAACAAAGTATTTGAGATCACCCTTATTTGATTTCCATTCCCAAGGAAATGAAGAAGGAAACATTGAATGAGTTGAAGAATGTAGAATATTTATTTTCACAATGTTTTATATTTTATTTATGATATAATATTGGAATAATATTTTTGTGTTGTTTTCCAAGACCACTCTACTATTCGGTCTTTTGGTATGTGATCACTTGTATCATATGCCAATATAACTATTTAACCACCATCTATGGTCTATTAGAGTAGGGATATTTAAAATAATCTCACGTATATTAAATTTAGATTTATTATAATTATATATAAAAATAATATTCACATAAATAATATCATATATGATATCTTAATTCCATTTCAATAATTGTCTCATTAATAATTATCTTTTAAGGTCATTACTTTGGGTGTCAATTGTATCATTTTTCATGTTTATTTTAGTTCAATATTTATGGCCACTAAAAATTGACCATGGTTAATAAATATACATATTTTTTATCATGATATAACTATAATATATAATTAGTATATTCAAAATTTTAACCATTTATATTAAGTGGTTATTAAAAGTGATTTACATCACTTTATGGAGATGTTAGTCCATACATACACATTATTGATGTTTCTACTTTTTATAGATGGAATTAATGAAATAAAAATGATGATTCAACATTATAGAATCATTATTATATCATAAATATCTGATATTTTCATCAAATATATTCATGTTACTAGAAAAATATATCAAAATTTATAAAAAAATCACATCACTTTGTGGGGGTGGTACTCCAAACGTTGGGACAAGAGACATTATCATTTAATTATGGATTAATGGGTAAAAAGGTCTAAAATATCATAGAAATGAAAAGTAAAAACTATGTTATAAATATTATAAAAAAATTAAATCCATCAATATAACGTCTCATCATGTATGAAGATTTAAAATGAATCATATTTCTATATGGAGGTGGTTGTCCACACATAAACGTGGGAAAGCATTTATTTTCCATTTTATGAAGAAGAGGTGGTAAATGGTTTTGAAATTATGATAAAATATTCTTATAATTTTTATGAAGCTATATTAATCATTCTTTTTGGGTAAAACAAGTTTCTTTAAGGTGTAAGAAGAAATAGAATTGAAATACAATGGTTAATATTTGTACCTATTCTTTCAGAGACCTTTTGGTATTACACCTTAATCCTTGAAGGATTGGCCTTAACATAAATCTGAATTATAACCTATTAATTAAAGTCTTATAGGTATGTTTTTTTATGTATTTTATAATATAGATGGATGAAATGGTGTGAATAAATCTATTGTATGTGTTCCCTTTTATAATTAAGGGGAATAATACACATGGAATTTTTTAAAAGATCTAAATTATATAAGGTCATATTTATTAGAAAGTGGATCCAAATGGGAATAGATTCAATGATAAAATAAAATGTGTTTAAAATATCATAACTAATAATAATTATATAGGTTTGGTTGGAAATTGTAGACTTATATTTTGGTTTATTCACTGATAAACTACTTGTAACCGTAACCATGATAACAAAATTTTACTACGAAAACTATTAATTATGAAAAAACATTTACCATATAGAATTATATTAATTATAATGATTCCAAATATGAAATAAATTTTACCAAATTCAATTTATATCATGACCTAACCCACCTGGGCCTTCCTGGATAGTGAGAAGCTAATTGTGTCACCCCAATCCCACCACCAATAGGAATGGGGCTGGAAACCAGTGCAAGTAGAAATATCATAAATATGAGAGGAATTATCCTAATGTACCCTTACACATGCATAGATCTCTGAACACTCAAACAATTATTAAAGGTGACACCATCATATACCATAGTGCATGTACACCATCTACCTCACACTGGAGTATGTCAAAAATCTAGAGAGTAATGAAGGGACCAATACAATCATAGTAAGAAGTAAAAAATAGTGCTACTTGTTATGTAGGAGGGGATTTCTCTCAATTGAAACACCTAGTCTAAACATGGTATATCTATCTGAAAGAATAATCTACCTACTCTAGGTCATTCGAGGACTCACTGAAACAGTATATTGTCTATATAAGAAATGATATGTGCTGGTAAACCCTATGAAATTTTGAGTATATCAATACCAAGAATGAAATCCATAAAACACTAAAAATAAAGCTAAAAGACTATTCGGAACATTAAAAAATTTATATTTAAATAAATATATGAGAAATAAGGATAATCATAAAAAATCATAGAAATAATCAAAATAGATAAGAATTATCAATGGTGTATCAACCATACTTCCAGCCACATGATTATGCTCGAGGATTAAAAGGTAATACTGTAACACCCCCAAATAATAAAGGGTTAAATGACTAAATGTTATGACTCATGTCAAAAGGTGCACCTTCCTTTTCCGGAGCCTGTCTGATTTGAACTCCATAGTTAAGTGTGCTTGTCCTGGAGTAGTGATCAGGATGGATGACCTTATGGGAAGTTTCTCAGGGTGTGTGTGAGTGAGGACAAAGAATAGTGTAAAGGACATGTATTGGCCTGTGGGGACTGTAATTAGTCAGATGACCCATTCAAGCATGTGGGTGGACCCTAGGGTGGGCCCCACATGTCTGCTGGGGCAACTCGTGGTACCTGGTAGGCCAGGACCCGACGACATTGTTAAGGCGGGGTTTATGTGCTGTCACCGGGACCCGGTTGCCACATTTGTTATTAGAGGTGGTACCCAGCCTTAAGTGCAGTGCACTGCCTAGGTTGAGATATAGAGCCTCCAACGAGGACGTTGTACTCCAAAGGGGTGTGATTGTAACACCCCCAAATGATACAGGGTTAAATTACTAAATGATATGACTCATGACAACAAGGTGCACCTTCCTTTTCGGGAGCCTGTCTGATTAGAACTCCACAGTTAAGCATTCTTGTCCTAGAGTACTGATCAGGATGGGTGACCTTCTAGGAAGTTTTCAGGGGGTGTGTGTCTGAGGACAAAGCATAGTGGAAAGGACATGTGTTGGCCTGTGTGGACTGTCATTAGTCAGATGACACATTCAAGCATGTGGGTAGACCCTAGGGTGGGACCCACGTGTCTGCTGGGGCAACTCGTGGAACCTGGTAGGCCAGGACCTGACGACTTTATTAAGGCGGGGTGTCTGGGCTCTCACCGGGACCCGGTTGTCACAAATACTCATTAGGGAGATTCAGATCCACAATCCATGATATCCTAGAGAATGCTCACTAGAGAAGTCATCATCATTGAGACTTTCCTTAGAAGATACATAGTGGAACTCCATATATCCTGACACCCATATAGGGGATCACACCCAAGACCACTAGGGGACACCAAAAAGCCTATTTGAATAAAATGGTAAGAACGGGATCATATATACAATGATTCCATGAACCCGATGAGGTAACCATTAGAATTGGGGATCTAATCGTTGTGCATTGTAGTCATAATAAAACCACAAACCCTACTAAGGATGAACAATGGAATGGTAGGGGAGAATACCCTAGGACATTCGGAGGGACACCTCGAACACTATCGAAGACTCATCCCATGGAAGGTTTTAGAATCTTATGTGGGGGATGCAATGGTGCACTACAAATTCACAAGGATAGTCTAAGAGAGATCACCAAAATAATGTTTTGTAACACTAAAACAATCTAAAGGAAGGCACCTAAGCTCAAACTAGAGACGAACTAAGATGAAAGAGGGATCCAAACTAGCCTTTAATGAGTGAATGATGTGAATATAATCATACATGGTGTATCTCACAAATCCTAGAGGATCTTACATCATCCACTCACATGGAATGTATTTTTAAAAAACAAAATAGGTTTTCCTATTCTGTACATGGAGTGTAGATGTTTGTCTAGAAATTTCTCTACCACCTTCCAATGCTTGTGTACATATGGTTGGGATAGTGTACTTCAATCCGTGCCCATATACCTGGCAGTTCCTATGTACATGGATTCATCTGAGTACAGTTCCATGGGCATGTACTCTACCCATGCTCATATTTCTAGTTGTGTCTATACATATGTAAACTTTGGGGTATACGCCAATCGACCAGCACCAGGTCACATAGTGTGTGATATTTTTCTCTATACGTAAAACCTATAACCATAGAAGGTGGACTAAACTGTTTTTGATATTCATAAAATAATATGTGCATTGTAGAATTTTAATGATTGTCACAAATTCTCTGCATGTTCTCCAACATAACCTCTATATCCACCGCTTAAATCACTCGATGATTTCAGATAATGGTTAATTGATGACCATATATCATATTTATTATATTTTGGCCATTGACTAATCAATAAATTTCTTCACCAAAGAATCATGTTGCCACTACAAGAAAAAAATAATGAAAATCCAGAAATACAATCACGATCCATCTCTACCTGTCCCATTTTTTTTGTCACCATGAGAAATTCCTTGCTCAAAATCATGAACCCACACAAAAAATCTATTGTTCCAAATATCGAATGTATAATGATCATCCACTCGATGTTCCTCTAATGATGGTTGAAATGAAATATCGGGGATGAACAGGTATAGAATGATTGGAGGAAAGTATAAGACACAAAATTGGAATTAACTTTGTAATTTGTTTAGGTTTTCCATGATTCATTACTATTATAATTGCGAATGAAGATCCAATGATAAAATTATCAGAGAAATCAGTTCCTAACCAGTAAGATGATAAATAATCCACCCAAATCAACCAACAATCCATGAAATAATTTATTTTGATGAATTTCTCAATATTCAACATGGGATATAAAAATATAATAAATACAAATAGAATAAAAGTATAACCTCAGTATGATGGTAAATAAGTTGTATGTCCCTTAGTATTTTCCATCCATCATTTGATTTACATCGATCAATTCAATTGAGATCCTCTATTCTGATCTTCCTATCATAAATGTTCTTCTCATATCTAATATCTTAGGGTTATGTAGAAAACACTATATATATTACATAATAATTTATTTATAGTAAGGGTTTGGTTGCTACATCAAAATAAGAACAAATAAATAAATTTGTTTTATTTATTTTATTTTTTCACATATCAGTCCCCATTCATATTTTTTTCAACTACTTAACCAAAAGTATGATTCCATTATATAATTTATTTAATATTTTTATTTTATCAATTTCGAGATCACTAGGCCTCCAAATATCTTTCCATTTCAACACCAGGATATAGAAATATTCCTTAATATTTTCTAACAACTTCTCATGAAAGATAAGAATGTTATATTTCCCACACAGTCTTGGATTTTCATCCTAAAAATGAAAAAAAAATAGTAATCAAAAGTGAAGATATGAATATATCAACATTGATTCTCACACCCAAAATTACGACTAAAAGTTTACAAGGATTCCACAAGAACACACAAATGGGAAAAAATATCCCAGGAAGGGTAATCTCTATTCAGTACTTAAACACTACTGTGATTCTCAAACATCTCAAAAAGGAAACTATTCCCTCAATGGCAAACTAATTCTAGTTTAAATCTTGTAATGGTTCATGCATATATATCTATATTTGTGACTTGTGGAAAACATTAATAATCGAGTATAAATATGTTCATATAGTATAGTTCTATTCTACCTCACTAAAAAAATGTAGTTACTAGGAATGGGAATATAAACACTAGATATAGCCTTCCTTCCTAGCCAAATCACTGGTAATCCTTAATAAGAGGTGGTCTCTTGTAACACAAAATATCCTCATAGAACCCAACGGTCACTATCATCAGTCCATAAGGAAATAATTACTTTACTGTGAAGTCCACATATATATCTAGGTAAACTACACCACTTTTATAATCATCGCTAGCACTAACTCTATGAAAAAAAGTGTTGTATCCCATTAACACTAAAAAATACATCGGTGCCCTGTATGGTCTCCCATACATGATCTCACATATTGTTATACATATGGTTTATAGGTATCTATCCTGATATAAAAACTAAGCTAATGGTATATCTTTTTCCCATCCATAAGACAAGGATTACTTGAATTCTCGAACCATTATCTCTAGAACTGAAACAATTTTCTTTTACATGGAAAAAATCTTGGGTTAGAGTAGTAGTGATCATCTATATATAACCCTCAATCCACCTTCATACTCTTCATAATAATGATGTGATGTTTGAATCATAGTCTATAATTATTATAGGGAAAATTCCAAAAAATTCCGACAACCACCTTTTGAAAAAGTCCTCCCAAACACAACCCAAAACATTACACTCAAATGATTTGGATTTGGGAATACATGGTGAGTTTGATGAAGATCACCTAGATTTCATCATGAAATAAAACATCTCAAGGGTTATCCATCATGAAAACTATAAATATACCATCCCATTTACACATACATTCGGGAACCTAAGCCTTCAGATACTAATAGGTGAGACATAAATCGTAAAACATAGAGACACTCTATAACATCTATGGACATCAAACCAATGTAAATGGATAATGGTACTTCTTCATCTGTAATTATTATATTAAAATGTCAAATAAACAACTTCTTCATATCATCTCATTTCAAGATGGTTTCATTATCCATCATAGAACAAGCATGGCGTACTACTAACAATCAAAAAAGCATCTTGAATTTTTCTGGTGGATAACTAGTCATGAATGACCTCAAAATATATATCCATTAGTTGTTCATGAAAGACTTTTTGGTGATGTTTTTGCGTAACAACCATAAACTATATATTATGTACCCCATCCTTTTCCTCAAATTTCAAAAATAAGGAGTATCACTGCACTAACACCCTACCAATCCACAATAGAATGAAATCATCATTTTGAAAATAATTAACCACCACAAAACTATCAGGTAGAAACCAAAATAACACTTCATCAACCACTAATTGTTTCACTAGAATTATATGTTTGAGAAGACATATCCTAAGAAGTGGACCTCATGAATCCAAAATTTCCACTTTAAGAGGTACCCATAGATATGGAACCCTCAGAGAATGTCTAGAACCATCTTCAATTTTTTTCATACTCCACCACTAATTTCAAGTATACAAGGATTTGAACAAGGAAGACTACTAGGAATTGGTCAAAGAATATAAAAAGGATACAAGTCATAATTTCCAAAACACACTGGGTAATTATGAACCTCAAAATATATCACCAAGAACTCAAAGAAACCATATAATCCTTAGAGATACATCCTCAGTACATCCTTCTATCAGACCAGGAGCTAGTGATAACCTTCCATGCAATCAAACATTGATTTCCACTTGATCCATTACAACTGAGTGAAGAAGTCCCCAATTATCTATGGTGGAAACTCCTACTTGATATTGAAATGTTTCAGTTGATGTCTATCATCACCTAACCTCAAGCTCTCATATATCTCCCAAGTGAACAACAAATCATTACCCATGCTAACATACTAGGACTCACAAGTCCCATACTCTATAGATTTCCCTAACATCACCATTAACTCTCACAGTTTCACATGGTCATCTAATATTCTTGCACATATATTTGTTCATCCATAGTGAAATTAAACAGTGAAAAATGGTTTTGATGAATATATAATAAAAACGAAACGCCATTGAAGATATACATGTAATTATCCAATACCATTGAAAACTAAAAGCTTATAGAATTCTTTTGTACAAGGTTCAAACAAGAAAAATGATAAAAAATTGTTGTATACTTCTATACATGAGATTATCCTTATCTATCTGGGATCACTCTATAACCTTGGAAAAAATCCAACCCTAAACTTTGATTCCCCTCCACACTCTCTAATAAAAATCAACAGCGCATGGATGGTAGCCAATCTGTCTACATTGATGAAAAAATTAAAGTTCCCCACTGCTTCAATGGAAAGGTTCTATTCATGGATCTCCCTATCCTCTTAAGTCAATTCACACTACCATAGATGTGTTTGATCACCAATCCTCATTACTTGAGCTTCCAAACACAGGGGTTGATCCAAGAGCTCAACCAACAAGACTAAGTCTCAAACAATGAATATTATAAGAAAAGTGTAGAATGTGAATTTGTCTATGAAAATTATACCCAATGTAGAGAGAAAAAAAATGTACCTCAAATTACTCCTAGAGACTTTTTGTTATTATACTCCTACGTTTAAAAATTACAATGTCCCAAAAAAAATCTCCCTCATCTTGGAGTATACGACCTAGGGTTAGTGGTGGTGGAAATAGAACAAAGTGTCAGCCACCTCCTACTTCTCTCCAAGCTATTTTGACTCTCCCAATGACCTATGGACCTCATTGTTCTAATCAATTCCTTTTCCTTGGTAGTATAATGATGATATTTTTATTTTTATCATGATGTGTAGGACAATGTCTAGTGATATTACCACATCCATTAAAATATTAGCAACCCCTCTAGGTTGGCTAATTGAGTTTTATAGTAAGTATTAATTAATGACATAACTCATTGTGATGTGAGCTACATCACACACCAAATATCATCGGGCATTTACCTCCCTTGTCCCCAAGTGATCTCTAAAAGAGATTCTCATGATATGTTTTTGATCCCTGTGTATCCTAATATATTACTAATAGTGATTCACAGCTCAGTATGACATGATAAATCCATTAAAAAAAACTAGAAGTTGGTATACACACTTATCATTAGGTGGGATAACTACCTTCTATCCAAAAAGAAGGGAAGCCACCATAAAACCAATTCCTACACCTACTGATTTAGCAACCAATTAATCTGAGTCTTGTTGATGGGATAAGTCAAATACCACACCAATAATAGAGTTTATGAATTGAAATATATACTGTAAAAACATTAACATTATTCACCTAGTTCCCAAAAATTTCCTAAAAAATAGAAAGATCACTAAACTCAAATACTAAGGTATAACCTCCCCTAATACGTCTCTATCATTACATGACCATCTAGGGCCCTTCTATCTAGTTATAAGCTGAGTGGGACATCCCTATCCCCCTAATAGTTGACGGGCTGACCACCATCACCGAGTAGGAATATCCAACACATGGTAAGAATTAAAATCACGTACTTTTACATGTGAACACATATCTAAATACACATACAATGCTGAAAGAAAAAATTAATTGAAACAATAATGTATTCATAACATCAATCCCAAACAAGAGCATAGAAAAACCCTTGAAGGAAATAAAGGGTCAAATACAAGACCTCCCAAAGTTGATAAATTGTCTAACATGATTAGTATTAGGGTAGTTCTCTCATATTCAACACTTTGTACAGACAGAGCATGATTAGAAAAAACAATGCTCAACCCACTCATAGTTCTCCAAGGAATCCGTAAAATGGATTATCATCTTCATAATAAATTACATGTGTATCCAAATTCCATATATGAGTGAGTACACTAATACCCAATAAGAAACCAAAAAACCCAACAATATAGCATTGACAGTAGTCATCTCATCAAAAAATAGAAATTTTAATCCATATTTCAGACATAACTATTTTCATATAAATTCTTGATATGTTACTCATAGAAAAACAATCTCAAGGGGGGATCAACCATACTTCCTTCCACATGATTCCACTCGAATATTCAAGGTACTGCTCATATGGGAGATTCACTCTAGGATCCACACTTTCATTAATCGTTCTCACCCAAGACGTGTCTCACATTGGATATTTCTATAGATAATACAGAATATGACATGGAAGAACATGATTCCTAGACAGGGGATCACACCTAGGACTACTAGGGGACACTATTAACCACAATAGAATAACCATACTTGTATGGTATCATATGTAAACTATAACATGAACCCAAATGGGTTAACGTGATAGATAGGGGAACGAAGCTTAGTGCATGGTGGTCATGATTATACTACAAACCCTAACTTTGGAGATTGATGGAATTAAAGAGGATCACACTCTACGTCATAAGGAGGGACACCACAATATCTATCCAATAATAATCCCTCATAGGTGATCACAATACTATACTGAGTAAATAAGGAAACACTATACTCTCATAGGGATATACCAACGGAACTCCCTCAAATGATACTAGTCTATATTGAAAAAAACTATGACCAAAAACTAAACCTCATACCAGAGTAGAACTGAGAATATTGAGGGATCTATCCTTCCATTAAAAGAGTACATGGCATGTATATATGTGTACATAGCGAGACTCCCTATTTTAGGAACTTCCCATGTCTTATTATCACATGAAAATAATTAATATTAAATACACACTGGGTATGATAGGGTGCACAGACTCTAGATTTCCATCTAGATTTAATCACACCGCTTTCCCTTACCCATGTAAAAGTGGTCGTGAATATGTACTTAGGGCCACACCCATGTACCAATTCATTCTTGTTAACTCTACCTAGGGAAAAATTTTTGTACATGATTGTTCTTATTTACACATCATAGTATACACTTATCATCCAATATTGGGTCACACAACATGTGACATGTGTCACATGGTGTGTGAAATTTTTCTATGTGCATAAACCCTAGAAAAATAAATGATAATATCTTATGATTATACTTTTTACTCTATACCGTGTAGTTAGAAATTCCATAGAAAGAAAAAAAAATTCCACACATAGGCATATGACACCACCACCTCTAGATCCATCTCTAATCTCCCCCAGAGATTATAAATCATGGTTGAGTGATGCTTGTTTGTCACCGTTGGCTATATTTTGTGAGCTAATTTTCCTAGAAATCAATTCCTCATCGAACCACCTCATTGCCTCTTTCCAAACAATAGTGGAAATTCATAAATCCACTATTGATCTATCTCTAATCATCCACCATCATCATTACACTTCAATTTATACCTCGATCATTAACCTGAACCTAAAATTAAAATACATTTCAATAAAGATCGAACATGCAATGATCATCTCTTGGGTATTGTTCGAATCATCGATCAATAAAAATAATGGTGATGAATGTGAATAGAAGAGTGGAGGAAGCCGTAAAATATAAAAGAGGAAAAAAATCAAATATTGTTCAAGATAGACTCGATTCATTTTCATTATAACACTTAGTGAAGATATAATGCTAAACAAATAAAAAAATCAATTCCTAGACTATATGAAGATAAACATTCAAATGAAATCAACCATCATTTCACAAACTAATTTTGAATGATAAATTGGTACATTTTTTAAAAGATATATAAAACCATATATGTCCAAATAATACTAATATGTGACTTCTTATTGGATCCATAATTCATTAAGAACATTTCTTCTAGTGAACTAGATAATGATCATGTCATGTCTTTCATCTGCCACATGATTCACCTCAATCCATTTATTGGTGATCCATGATACTGATCCACCAAAGAAATAAATTTTAATCCTCTATAATATCTAAAGGTTATTTGGATAACCTTAGATATTTTCCATAACAACAATTTTTTGAGAGGGTTTGTTCACAACACAAAAGAAATAATGAATAAATTTATTAAATTTATTTATTTTATTATTTGATCCCACGACATAGATTTCAAAACATTCATGAAATCGATATAGGTAATGTCATACAAAGGGTATAAACTACATTGAATATTCAAGAAATGTATAATTTCCCATATGAGTCCTGTTTTTGGATTAATTTCATTAATTTACAAAAACTACATGTTCATGATATAATATATTAAATATTTTTATTATATCATTTTCAAGATCACTAGGCCCTAGAATATCTCTTTATATCAACACCAAGAGTCATAAATATTACTTAATATTTTCAAATTACTTCAAAGTAAAAATTTATTATGTTAAAATTTCAATAAATATTTTATTTCTTTAAAGAAGCGTGTAATCCGTAATGAAAACTTATTTAAAATAATGAACTTTTAAGCAGAAAAGAAAATTTACATCCATTCATTTCTTTATAAAAACGATAAAATGAATATTATAATATATAAATTAATAATATATATATATATAATTAAAATATTTAATTAATATATATTATTTATATTAATTATGATGATAACACATCACGAGATTAAAAATAGTTTCTTTAGGTAAATGTATTTTTGATCTGAAAAAAATAACTTATACCAAAATAAAGTATAATGATGATTCTTATGTAATTAATTAGATTATATATAATTCAAGGATAAATATGTTTTTTTAATATAAAATTCAAAATATAATGTTAATTTATCTTGAAAATAAGGGACAGTTTTTTCAAAAAAAAATTATTTTTCACTATACAATGAAAATTAAATCTGTTTAGAAAAATCCAAAAACAATTACCCCCAAATAAGAATGAAAATTTTATTTCAAAACTATATTAATTTACCCAATTAAATATTCTAAATGTAGATCAATGTGTTCATAAATTCTTCTCATGGAAGATGAAATAAAAACCATTTAAAAAATAGTTTTTTGAAGGATAAAATGACTTTACTGAAAATTGAGTAACATTTAATAATAAATTAATCAATACATATGAATTAATTTAAACTATTAAAATTATTTTTCATAATGTGGTTATTAATAATTATAACTTTTAATTAAATTTACAAGTTGTAAAGGGTTACTATATCACAGTGCATTTAGAGTTTGGGTTGCATGTAAAGAATGTTATCAACCACTTAAGATTTAATTAACAAAAAATAAATTTTAAAATATATGGGTGTCATAAAAAACATTGAGATCATTAGAGATATTGGTCATTATTTTATTCAATAATTTTTAATATAGATATATGTCATGTGTGGATCCCAATTGATAGTTTTATTGGTTTTTATTTGTTATATATTTTATTAGGTGGGTTGTTATAATTTATTCATTCTATATTATAGTCTCTATATTCACATTAATTATTACTTATGTGATTGTATACTCTTATGGGTTATCTTTTTTTGAGTACATAATCCCTCCATGTTGTTTTTTAATTCCACAAAACTAGACGGAAGCATCTTACATGCAGGGTGACTTGCATGAGGCCATAATGGTGTCAGCTTGCCCAAGATTTTGTGGCCTAAGTCGCGGCATTATGAAATGTTATTATATAATTTTTTTATTGATTATCATGTACTTGGTGGGAGACAATTTCTTTTCATGACATGGTATATAATTTGTTTCTAGTAATATCTAACACAAATATAAGTTATGTATATGTTTTAATGTATGGGACTGATGTTTTGCTTTGGGCTTTTACGGTTGACTGATTTCACCTTGTTTGATGCATATGGTTTCTGTGTTTTGTTTTATAGGATTTCATCCTGGCATGATTGGAAATATTGGTTGAATTCATGAATCCATTATAAGAAGATAGGTTCACCTTTCATTATATAGGTTTCATGTATTTGGTATAATATTATATTAATTAAATTCTAGAAGAAAAATATTAACTGTTTTCCAAAATATATTATTGATTAAATTTAATTAACTTTTCTTGATCATGTAATATATATATAAATATGAATATATGTGACTAATGCGAACATTGAGATGATAAATACTCAAGATTCATGTAAAAAAGTGACTATTTTTTTTATTTCCCTTCCTTTGGAATATAATTATTTAGATTTTAATGTGTTTTGAAAAGGAAAAATCCACTTGTCATAAAAGGTGTTAAATGAGTTTTTACTAGGTTTATATTCCATAGTCGAAATTGAATGATAGGTATTTTGGTAATGGTTTAGACGATTTTTTGAAATGGAATTGGAAATTTAATGGACCATTGGCCTGAATTGGTCTAAAAAAATGAGTAAAATGTTGTATTATTATAGAATGGTTATATTTGGAAAAAATTGTAGTTCTTTTATAAATTTTTTTGAAATAAATTAAAAGAATTTAAATTTAATTGATTATAAAATGTTATAAAAGTGATTTTCCCAAATTTTTTATAAAATGTTTGGTTTGAATCATAATTTTCAATATGGTTAAATGGTTTAGCTCACCATGTCAAGGTTCTGATGAGACCCATTTGGTAAATTTAAACTATATTTTGATGATATGAGTGAGAAAACAATTTGGTCCCTTATATATGATGTGTTTAACATAAATCATATCCCAAAAAGAATGATTTACTTTATTATAATTGAATTTAGCGGTGAAGTTATGTTTGTTTAGATAGAACCTTGAGTGTGGTGGTTGGATTATTACATTTTCATTTGATTTCTATGTGAATCTCTATAGATTTAGAATAGAATGGTTTTTAATAGAAGGTGGATATGTGATCCTTTGGGTTATATGTGAAACCTATAGTGGTTGGGTTTATGGGGTGTTGTTTTGGGTAGAATCCCATGAGTTATATTGGTGGTTGCGTTGTTTCATGTTGATTTGATGTGATGTGGAACTAGGTTTAAGAGTTAGTCCATATAATTTTAAGATAGTTGTAGTGCATTTTGAAAATTGTTCTACTTCTAGTTAGTGTTATATATACTTTTCATGGGCCTTTAGGGGAATGAAAGTATATTTTTCTTCATTCTTTAAGTGTAATGTTAGTTATTTCATTTAGTATAAGGTGAGTGGTAGTGCATGCACTATGTTTCAGATACCTTATGTGGTTTTAACTAGCCGATAATGGACTGAGAATCTATCCTCATTAGGTAATGTCTCAGTTTTTTAGAGTGTGATCTCATTTTCAGTTTTTGGGCCTCGGTAGAATAAGAAATGTGTTTTCTAGGAAATCGAACCATCTAATAGTAAAAATGATACTTACTAAAGTGATTAGGATCTGTTTGTTCATTCCATGAAGGTATCTTATGTAGATTCTTAAGAAGTTTGTTATGAGTATGGGGGATCATTTTTTCTGTGGCTTCATATTAGAATACAAATCAGGGCCTTAGAGTGAGATGGGGCTATCATCGTTCCCTAGGGGTGGTAGGAGCCAATTGTGATAAGGTGGTATTGAGATACAATAATAAGTGAAAAGTAACACAGAAAAATTTTAGTATCTATTTTCATTATGTAATGCATTTTATAGTGTCTGGTATACACAAAACCAATATTTAATGAACAATGATATACTATAAAAATATTGTTATTTAAAAATTATTATTATGACATTGATGATTGTTTGACAGGAATGAATAGGAATAAACATATTATGAAATATTTTAAGATATTATTTATTTATTTAAATAAATATTCAATCATTTATTGAAAAAAAAATTGTTGAAAATGAAAACAAATCTATTGAAGGTAAAAGATATATTTTTCATAAAACTGTTTTTATATAGGTATTTTTTTTACATTAATAAGTAATTCTAGTCACCATTGAAAAGTGATTGAAATTAAATATGTATATTATATATACCATCTATAGAATTAACATTAAATTAATTTTTTTACTATTCGAGTAATGAAAATAAATACATTTTGTTACTAAAAAATTATTTTTCAATAAAAATTATTTTTATTGGATATTGTGCATAGTAATTAATGTTAATATATTAATATTTTGAAATTTAATTTTAATAAACAGGGATCAATTTTTAAATCATAATTTCACAATACAATGATGATTACTTTTTAGGATATTTTTCAAAAGGATCATTTTTTAGTGAATATTAAAAAATGATGATTTATTCAAAAACTAATATCTATTATCTTTAAATATTGTAATTTAAATGTCTGCTTATGCATTGGATTTTTAATTAATGTAATATAAGTCCACATTAAATATTTATAATTTAATTAATTATGAAGGAATTATAAAAAAAAATTATATGCTCATTTTTCAGATAAAAAAAATATTTATAAAAACGGTTCATCATTTGATTTGTGAATTTATATTTAAATTTATTCCATCCACTTATTGAAATTGAATCTTGAATTTTTTTCCATAATTGGAATCATTTTATTTATATTTTGAAAATATTCATCTTTTATTTTCAGTTATTATGGATAGTACCTATGGTAAATATTTTGAACCTCAATACAAGTTAAACGATTTAAACTATGTCAAAACTAAGGGATAAAACCTAAAAATATTCAAAACCCTTTCATTTGTATCATTATATTATTTTAATTAGACCAATAACATCCTATTTTTTATAATTTGGAAATTTACTTCCACTTTCCTTTGACTATAACCTTTATATAATTTTACGTAATGAATCGATACACAATGTCATTTTATTTATTTAAATACCCATAACATAATTTAAAATGATAAAAATAAAATAATATCATACAAAAATGATTATATGTAATATGATTAAATTTTTCATTATATTAAATTATATTGATATTTTATTTATAGTATAATTTCCTTAAAATATTATGTAACAACAAAATAATTCTTATATAATAAGTAGAAAAATCAAGTTCAATTTGATATCAAAATAAATAAAAGTTCCCAAAAATGACATTAATGAAATTTCGTGATAAAAATTAATCCATTAAATGATTTTAAAATTATAAAAAATATTTAAATTGGATATTTTGAATGATAAATAGTATAACATGTCATAAATGGGCCATTTTTTATTTAATTACCTCACTCAATATGAGTTCATGGCATTTAATGTGTGAAAATTTGTTATCATGGTTATGTTGAAAATTGGTTAATGAGGATTTTAAACCATAGGTTAAGGATTAAAATTAAAATTAAACAAGTATAAATTTTATTTATAGAATTTATTTCAACTGTATCATGTCCTATCTTGAAATTGACTCCATTTTGTGCAACTTTTCATGATTATGATATTTATTACACTTCATAGTTCTTAATGTTTACAATTGCACCACTCCGGTAACATGTAAAATGGAAATAATTCTCATATATTCATTAAATATTTCAAGAAATGTTCTTAAATAAATCTCTACCCAAATCCTTTTCGAAAAATATTCCCCACTTCTTATGGGATCAATTATCACTAAAAGACTGACCTAAAAGTCTTAATGTGTAAGCCTGGAGAGGTTTCCTGAAATCTGTTATAAATCATAACATAAATCATTCATTGAATTTTATCATATTCATCCTTAAATTATATTATAATAATATTTATATAATCATATCACAATCTCTATTATATATCAATGTTACTATATCAATGGTATAATTATTATCCATATCCATCTATGTCCTATGAGAAATGAAACTATCACTCATGCGTAGGTGTGTACGACCACCTCCACAAAGTGATCTATTTAGTTTTTCATCACTACCTCACATGGATAGTTATTATTATAGATTTAAATAATATATATTCTATAATTAAATAATCATTATTATTTTAATATTATATATTATGGGATTTTTTACCCTTCCACTCAATAAATGATAATAACATCAACTATCCCTACATGAGCACTTAAACCTCCACGATGTAATGTGATTCATTTCTCATGTACACCATTCAAGGAAGAATATAAAATAATATTTAATATATTAAAATTATAAATCATTCATTATTAATATTAAGGATATTATAGATCTATTACCCTATTGATCATTGTAAACCTATCATCATTTTTTGTGATTATAAACTGAAAATCATCGAAACAATGTATATAAACATAATTGATTTAATAACTATGCAAGGAATGTTAATAATTTAGATAAAATAGATAATAATAAGGTAACAAACAAAGAAATATTCTCAAGTGAATATTTAATTTATATTTATTTTTTATATAGGATATAATGTATATATGTGGTGAGTCAAACTCATAGTAAGGGATTTCTTATTTCAATTTCCTTTTGTTGAGACTTCATCCATTTTCTCTACATATATTATTTTTATGGCATACAATTTTCCATATGAATTTATTTTATCATTAAATTATTAATATTTTATTTCATTGAAAGTCAATTAAATGTTATATTCTTTTACAGGTTTTGTTTATAAATTAAAAGAACTCATAAGGGATTTTACATTTAAAAATTGTTTTAGAGTTTTCATTTCAATATTGTTATCCTTAATGTATCTATATGTTTTTTTACATGAACATTTTCTTTATGTTTCAAATATTATTAATTTTCATTTTAAACTATGTTTATTTTATTCTTTATAAAATATAAAAAAGTCTCATTTTTTATATTTTTTATATGACTTACTTTTTACATTGAACAAAATTTTGAAAATAATGCTCTCTCCAAGCTTATATAAAATAAATGTATTTTCCCCCATCATGAGAATTGTTTTATTTGAATACTCTTTTATAATTTTACATGGTATCATTCAAATAGATTAATTTTAAAAATATTGTTGAAATTATTAATTAAAATTTTATGAAAACAATGTGATATGTTTCCCATGTTTTCAGAGAAAGTGTCAAATGTTATTTTAATAGTATTTTCATCTATGTCAAAATAATTTTATGATTCTTATGATTTAATTGTAATGAACTCTAATGATATAATACACATTATTTCTCTTAATGGATTATGAACATGTTTCTCTACTTATTAACATGAGAAAAATATTTACATTTTTTATTCCAATTTAAAAATATAGATATTTATGTGTATTATGTATTACATTAATTATTCACTCTATTAATATATTAAATGTATTAGTCGTTTAAGTTATGGGAGGTACCAATTATATACATTTCATGCATTGGTGGGTCTCACGAGAGAAACTTTCCTTGTTATTTAGTTCCTTCTTATCCAATTATTTATGATGCAATGGCACAAGGACTTGATGGTATGCTTATGATGGCATTCCCTGACCCCATGAATTTATGTTTGTGACGTCTTCAAAAAATGATCTGATTGTATGTTTCTGATGACTAACACTATGAAATATATCATTTTGAAATCAATTATTGTTTTCTAATTTATTATTTATGTTTTTATAGAATCCATGGATATTTTCCCTTTTATGATATTTGTTTTATGTAATTTTATATTAACTATTCTATGATAGAATAATTTGTATAATTTCATTTACAGAGCATCTAATCTAACGTATATTTTTTCAATTACCCTTGATTCCAAGAATGGATAAAAAAATTATTTCAAGGATATAAAATAATAAATAATAATTTTCTCACTATAAATATCAATTTTAAGGAATCATTAGTTTAACTTTAATAAAAATATTATTTGGAATAAAATGGGCATTTAGTGGGAGTTTCCACTCTTTATTGTAAATATTGTATATGAATGATATTTTCCTATTTTGAAAAAAAATTAAAGAGATATTTGAATTATATGAAATTGGAACACATATTATAAATCAAGAAAATGTGGGATTTTATGTTATGAGGTGTTACATGACATTCTTAGAGAAGTTTGTTGAAATTCCATAAGGATTTGGGTTTCATGTTTTGAGGATATCAAGATTTATGAAGGGTCACTAGAGGAATAGATTTTGGTTAGTATATTTGTGTTATGAAATGATATTGGGATGTTGGTTCTAGATAATATATGGTTATTGTAAGTTCCATAGTGAACTATCTTTGGCGAATGTATGTTATGAGGTTCTAGATATTTTACCTCTTTTTTATAAAGATTATGGCTCTTGTGTGCCATTAGTCTCCAAGGAAATTTTTCTAGGTTTATGGAGGAATGTGGGATGTTCATGATGATCATAAATAAATCTACGATGGAGCATCATTGTCTTGGTATATTAATAGCGGTTGTGATGCTAGATTGAAAATTTAAATGGAGGTCTCTAGAGAAGAGTATCATCAGTTGAAAATGAGTTAAGTTAAAAAAGGAACTCCTATTTTAGGATTGAGTAATGGAAGTTTTTTCTGATTCCTCTTTCTATGGAGTGTGGGTTAGCACTGTGATTTCATGGGATATGAGATTTTTTAGTTGATAATTTTAGTTTCATTGAATTGGGCTCGGTGAATGGAATTAATCGTTGTGATTTAGGATGTGGTTTATGGTTAGGTAATGGTGATTAGAAAATATTGTCTAGGATATTAAAGGATATCATGTTTTTTGGAATTATTTGACCCATAATTAATACATTGGTTTGAGGTTTCCTGATTTAGTTATTTTTATCAACGTCACATAGTAGTAGTGTAGTGTCGAGGTGATTATTGGTATAATTATATTTGATGCTGATGTTTTTAGGGAGGATCATTTTTATTATAGCGACCCTCACTTTTCCTTCATTAACATCACTTCATTTTTATGGAATACTTATTATACTACACAAATAGATGCCCAGATACTGTGTTAGTTTAGTTCCATTTGAAACAGGGAAACATAAACACTAGTATATAAGTGAGATATGTTATTTCCCTCCATGTTATCCCAAAATAACACTGCTCATAGACATATCATACATAATACATATCTTCAGATACTAGATAAATTCAATATAAAGAGGCTAGCTCAGAATCTCTGTAAGGGTAACCAATTGAGGTATGTAAGCATAAAAATGAGAATAAGTGTATGGTCATGTGATCATAAAATTTAATGGATATACCTTGTATTTAAAATATCATAAACATGAATCATGGAATAAATATTAGTAGTTATAATACATAAATCATAAGGGAATTGAAATCATAATCCATGAATGCATAACATAGGAATAAGACATGGAACAAAGGAAGATATACAAACCTTTAAAATCATTCCCATTAAGTAAAGACACAATTCCAAAACATAACATGGAACATAATTGGAACTAAAACTACTATTATGAACATAACACCATCCTCAAACATAGACCATTCATAGTAAGGGATCAAGGTTCCCAATCATTCCATATTAGATCAGGTTTCCACATCTTCCAATAGTGGATAGTGTTTCCCAATATTCCTATAATGGACCTGGTTTACCTATAGTCTATAGTGGAATAAAACCCATCATCATGAGTTCCATTATTATATCATGAAATATAAATCTATACCCAAATAATTGGAGATATATTTATGTCCCACCCATCTCATAATGAAATCATATATACATGTTCCACAAGATCATTAATATTTCATCATATTGTTACCCATAAATGAGATGATTTTCTTTAATATTTTGTCATAACCCATGAAATAAAATTTGTATCATAAAAATTAAATAATATTATAACAAGTGGAAAATATTCTGGTCTAGTAATTATTTCATCAATGCATAGCCTATTAAAAGGAGAAGGTTTCAAAAGCATATAACATGTGGAAGAGGAATACATGTCGTAGAAATCATGTCATCTTAAACATAAATTTTTTTTTAAAAAAATAATAATAATTTTTTCATTGTAGAATAAAATATTTCAATGGATTTCATCATCGTTGGAAAATGTCATCTAAAAAAATTTATTTAGGAAAATATATTTTATTCTTTGAAAAAATCATTTTTTAAACCAAAAAACATTTTTGAAAGAGTTTTCATTTGTAAATAGATTTGAAAACATATAATTTCTATTTTGAAAAACACAAAACATTTTTAAAATCGTTATTAATTGAAAAGGATATAAAAATATCATATTAAATGAATTTATGAAACAATTTTGGAAAACAATGTTTTTTGAATAAAACAAGTGTCTGGCTGAGGAGACATACAAGGTCATGTTTTCTTAAAATAATTTTCCTTATAATATTAAGTAAAAAAGAGTGATAAATTGATACTAATACATTAATACATCATGAATACACATATGATAAGTAAATTCATATGTGTTCTTGAAGGATGGGTCAGAAGATTTGATCAATAAAATCTTAAAAAGTATCGATAAATGATTTTATTTTTGTAATAAACTCTGGCCACATAGTATCATTGAATTAGAATCCCCATGAAATAGATGAAATTACATGATGCTTAAAATATAATTATGTGAATTGTATTCAAGTTATAACATTTAAAATGGTAGTTTATACACATCGTAGATGAATATTTGTTCCTAACATGACACGTGACTCAATGAAGGAAAATTGAGGAAAACATAGTTTACCGATTAGGTAAATTTTGAAACATAAACCTTTAACGACCCGATCATTTATTAATAAAATTTAATTTATATTAATAAAATTTATTATTTATATATAAAGCACAATTACTCATTTTGTTTTATTATATCCAATTGTATTTAAATGACCATTAAGTATCCATGTAGCTGATAATATAGCCGGTGAAAAATTATCACATGACTAGTATAAATATAGGGTTTTAAAAAATCCTTTTCACAAAAAAGAAGTGAAGGAATCAATTAGTAGGATAATACTCTATGAATCCCATTTATTAAAGCATTCAAGGGATATTTTATTTATGTTTTTTTCCCAAGACTAAGACCAAGCCAAGATCCAACAACACAGGCATGGACAAAACCATTTCTGGGAGAAGTTCAAGTCATCGAGATCACGACCCAAACCATGTTCATATAACGCACCCATGAAATCCCCACCATCGTACAAAATACTCTTAGGGTGTATTTAGGTGTAACATAGGGATATTTATTAAGACAATAACATTATGATTATGTGCATTATTTTTTTATAAAATAATGAATATACTCACATTCTACTATTGTTACATTGTAAATGGTTTTTATATCACTAATAATATTTTTGGTTAATTTTAAAATTCAATTAAGAAATATATTATATTGAATTAATAGATTTTTGAATTAAATAATATTTTCATAAGATATTATTACTAAATTAATTTTATTAAATATAAATTATCGTATAATTTTTATAAAGTAAAATTTAAAATTTATTATGTTTTGAAATTTGTTTTTGTACAAACCTATCAATTTTCAATAAATGTCAGTTTTTATTATCAAAGTGAAAATATAAATATATATAAAACTATTTATATAAAATGAATATTATTTTTAAAATCAGAAAATTAAAATTATCCAATGGTGAAATTTTTATAATTTTATTAGACAGTTGAATTGTTTGGTAAAAATTAAATACCATAAAAAATATTATGTGTTTTATGACATCATAATGACCATATAGTAATATAATAAAATACTATAAAAGTAATATTAGGAAAAATAGATGTTTTCCCTTTAAAATAATATAATTTTATGCTTATTTTATTTATTTTATAAAGCCTTAGTGAATCCTTCAATATATATATAATATTTTAACATTTTAATGTCATTTCCATGAAACTATGACTCACCTCCAAATAAGTAAGGGCAATATTTTAATATATTCAGCCCATATCCATATAAAATAATTTATACCACTTCCATGTTCTAGAAACCATTGGAAAAACCATGGTCAGATATTCGATTTTGAATATTTTATTGTGTTGTGTTCTAAACCAATATAATAATTAATTCCCCCACCATTCATATATAACACTCCATGCACCAATTTATTTTAACTCATTATACTTTAAGCTCAATAAAATTCTTAATATAATCCCTAGATTCCTCCCAAAGAATAACAAGATCCCATGAACCCCCCACCCCATTCATTAGGGACCACACATCCATGTAATAGATCTTCATCTTTCGTTTTTCTTCAAGCACCTCTTTGATGTCATGCCTTTTAATTTCCATTTTCTAGATTTAAAATATGTTATTCCATAAATTCCTTATATCATTTTTATGTATAAATTATGGGTTCTTCTTTTCACTCCCATTAATCCCCCTATGATCCCTCACTCCCACCTGTTACTATGCCAAAATTCAGTAAGGGTTCCTTCATTACTCATTTTTAGGAAATTTTATTTATATTTTTATATCCCATTATTTACAATTACAAATTTTGGGGTATGTTTTAAAAACTCCAAAATAATTCCCTTATTATGTTTTAATTATTAGATACCCCTTTTCAATCACATTAATACCTCATGTGTACACCTGTCACCATGCTGAATTTCTGTAAGGGATTTCTCTCTTCTCATTTCTATTCAAGAATTTTGTTTATTATATATATCTATATTAAATTTCATAAGTTGTGAGATTATGTTCCATGATACCCTTACTATTAATTTCATGTATAAATGATTATATACCAATTTCACTCTAATTAATATATTTTACATATTTCTAATTGTCATCGTTATGCTGCCAAAATTACACAACGATTTTCCATGCCAAAATCATCATGTAGTGAATACCATACCCATTTCTCTATTAAGGGAAATCCCCTTTATTCTCATGCACTTGTTGATTGGGCACATAAATGTAATTATTACACCTTCTTTAATTAGGGAATAAATTATGATTATAATGGATCCATCTTTTATGACCAATGTGTCACACTTATACACGAATGAAAAATGATTCTGAAGTGTGCGCCCTTATAATGCTCTAGTGAATTGGGTAATATTTAGTATCATGATATACAATGCGAAATGTGGGTTTAATCATGATAATTCATGTCCAATTGGGGGTTAATAATGCTAATTCATGTGCAATTATTGTTTACTCATGAAAATCCATGTGCAATGACCCTTTGCTCATGGTAATATCATCTTGTATGTTGATGCCGCATTTCCATGTTATAAATATCATGATATATTATTCCCTTGTGTTCATGTTTTTTTTGAACTCCATTTATATTCATATTGAATAACATGTATTGTCTTCCTATTGTTATTAAATATTTATTACCTTATTGGGATATATATCTCACTCTTTTCTTATATATGTCCTTGGGTTATCCCATGCAATGTTAAGTATAAAAAAATGTTGTGTTCAAGTAAACGATGTTTTCATTAAAGATGTGTATTTCATGTTTTAAGTTGTTATTTAATTTTCCTAAGCCCCAAAGACAATATAAATTTATATCTTCTGAGTTTTAATAAGAGAATTATTATGTAATAAATAATGATTGAACTTGAAATAAAGAGTAGGGTTGACATAGTTGGTATCAGGTGATAGGTTTAGTTATTTTGGGAATAAGGATTAGAAAACTCTTATGAAATCCATAGGGATAAGACTAAGTATAAGAAAATAATTCCTTGATTATATATTAATTGGTTTATGTTTCGGTGCGGATGTGCGTCGGGTTACGCTGTTCCGCCAGGACGCGTTCGCGCGTGCACCCGTCAACCCGAGGGGATGGGCGCGCGGCTTGTGGTCCCGCAGTCCCGCTTTCCAAGGGCGGGCGGCATCCGTCCCTTATTCAGGGGCGTCTGCTCCTTGATCGAAACCGGGATGATGGGATGTCGGCTTCTCCTTCCTTGGACGTCTCCTCGGAACTTGTCGCCTAATCCGGGTCTCCCTCATAGACTTAAGAATGTTCGTGAATCTCGTTCCCGGCGCCATATCTTCATGGACACCGGTTAATTACGCTGCTTCCGCCCGGACGTTCCAAGGAGTCTGGGCGGGGCAGCAACCTGCGGTGAGAAGGCCGGGTGGCTTTGGGTGCTGGGGGCGTGTTGTAACACTGCGGCTCTGCACGTCTGTCTTCCGTCCCTAATAGGGCTTCTCGAAGGCACGATGGCCTGAGGCATCCCGTACTAGGTGCGGGGAACTGTGTCACCTGAGGTTTTCCTCAGCTTCCCGTGTTTAACACGGGGTATGCCGCGAGTTTAACGTCCAGCGGGGACGGCATCGGACCGATCAACACGAAAAGTGGATCAGATGACGGAACCCCTTGCGGGGAACCTCCGACGCTGGGGCCAGCACATGGGCGGCTTCCCAAGTAACGTGGAGTGGAGTGAAGTGGCATGACCCCACCGGGATGTGGCGGCCCGGGTAAGGATCAGGGTGGATGATGGAGTAAAGAGCTTGGACCCCAGAGGGGCTTCCTACGTACCGCGCGTTAACACGGATCAAAGTCAACGTAGTTCGGGCATACAGTTTAACGTCATGCTGGACGTCGGCAAGCCGACTCACGAAGAGGTCGAGGCCGCCGGGCGGAGGATTGAACCGAACCACCTCGCACGGAGGGGGATGGAACGGCCGGGTGGATCACAGTTTCACGTCATGCTGGACGATAAAAGGGGAAATGGAAAAGGGGGGCTGTGGGGAGGCACCGTGGAGATACACACGGGCGGTCTCCCACAGGGGCGGATTCATAGGTGAATCAACGCATGCGTGAACCCTGGAGGGGTCCACTGATGGACGAACCGACGTAAATACGACCGGGACGACCAGGTGGTGGGCTTGGACCTCAGGGAGGCTTCCTACGTACCCTGTATAGAAGACAGGGATCAAAGTCCACGTAGTTCAATCTGTCAGGACTTACGCACTTGGGGCAGCCCGGATACTGCAAAACTCAGTTGGAAGGGACTTGGACCGAAAGCAAAAGACACCTCGATCCCAGTCAGACCCTCTACTGGCTTCGGCAGTGGGGAGGTGCAATGGAGATACACATGTGCAGCCTCCCACGAGAAACTAGGGGTTTGTAATACCCTGCCCCCGTAGGGAAAAGCCACTCCCATTAAATCGTCCCAAAAGGGGGACAATCCCGACATCCCTGCAGAGACGAGCGGGTGGGGGCCACGTCCAAACCGGGGGAGACCCTGCGTGCGGAGCACGGGATCAGGTTGCGGACGGTTTAGCGTCTTGCCAGACGAAGTACAGTTTAACGTCATGTGTTGAGGACGAGGCACTTGGCAGTTTAACGTCTTGCAGCACGGACGATGGGGGCTAGGCAGTTTAACGTCGTGCAGCTTGGACGGGTGTGCAGTTTAACGTCATGCTGGGCATAGGTTGCCGGACGAAGCACTTGGCAGTTTAACGTCTTGCAGCGCGGACGATGTACAGTTTAACGTCGTGCAGGACGTATATGCAGTTTAACGTCATGCTGGACGAGTATGCAGTTTAACGTCATGCTGGACATATATGCAGTTTAACGTCATGCTGGACATATATGCAGTTTAACGTCATGCTGGACATATATGCAGTTTAACGTCATGCTGGACATAGGTGCGTGTCACTTCGCGCAAGCCTGGAGGGCCGCACGGGAAGAAAACGCACGGTGCGGGCACCCGGGATGAGAATCATCGGGTGCCACACAGGCGGGTAACCTTAGGAGGTCAACGGGGACGACCCTGGCAGATTGCGCGCAAAAAGGAAGCTTTGCGCGCAATAATGCGGGCCGGCGCGCAATCGGGGCGGCTGGCGCGCAATTGGGCCAGCGCCTTGCGCGCGGATGCTTCAGATTGCTCACACCGGGCTTCGGATAGCGCGCGGGGGCAACGGCTCATTCTCTAATGAATGGCCACTTGAAAGAAGGGGGGGTGCGCGCAATCGGGCCGGATTGCGCGCACCCCGGGGCAATTGCGCGCAAGCGGGTTCTTTTGCGCGCAAAGGCCTTAGGGTGAGTGTTTATTCAAATGAAAGGAGCCAGCGGGGATTGCGCGCGAAGGCGGACCCCGAGGCTTTCTTGCGCGAAAGAAAGGAGGTTACCTGAAGTTCGTCATTGCGCGCGGAAGGGGTTGAATTGCGCGCACGGGAGACGTTTCGACTTCCAGCAACCTTTGAAACGTTGGGGGTCGCCTTGTATTTATAGGCAACCCCGGGCGCGGAATCCAGGGTGCGAGCGCGAAATTCTTCTCGCGGGCGCGGAATCGGGCGCGGCGCGTAAGGGGGTCGCGCGGACCCGCGGCGCGCAGAATTGCGCGCCGGACCGGCGCATTGCGCGCATCCCGGGGGGTTTGCGCGCGGAACATCCCCTTTGCGCGCGTGCCTCTGAAATTCCGCGCAAGGCCTCCGGGCCCTCCGAAACATCCTTCCGACTCCAAATATGACCTCGCTTTCCGCATCCGGAGCTTCGTTTGGGAGCAACGGACTTTTCCGGCATCTACAAAAGCCCCCCCTCGGAATCTGATCGGCGAGAGGTCGCAACGATCGGGTTCCGAGGGAGACGCCGGAATGCCGAAGTCCTGGGCGGCGCGGGACTTAGGCGCGCAAAAAGGGGCACCGGTCGCGAAATTCGCCGCTGCGGTCGCGCAAAGCGCTTTCCGCGCAGCGCGGGCCCGGCCTCGCCTATAAATAGGGGCGCTGGGTCCCGCGTTCCGTACTCTGGCCTTCCGCGCGATAAGCTCCCAAGCTCTCGTGCGCGAAATTGCCTCTTCCGGTCGCGAAATTCGCCCGATCGGCGCACAAAACCGTCCGGATTTCGCCTGCTTTTGCGCGAACACCCGGAACTTTGCGCGACAGTCTTCCCAATTGCGCGCCGTCCACTTGGATTGCAAGCCAACCTTCAAACTTTTCCACCAGCCTCGTCCGATCCCGCACTCTTCATCCCTTAACCCGCACGACTCCCGAAACTTCTGAGATGGCCGCGCACAGAGGAAATGAGGGGGATGCCGCCACTCGCAGAGCTGAGATGGCGACGAACGAGGAGGTTTACGGAGCCAAGGAGATTGTTTCCAACAATCAATCCTTGTTCGACTTACTAACGCCGGCCCAGAAGACATATCCACTGTCGGACAACCTGCCGCTCTGGAACTTCGGCATCCTCGATGAGGTTCCGGTGCCAGGGTTCGAGATTGATGCGCCGCGAACCTGGGTGACTCGGGAGGACGAGCTTCACCGCTATAACATCACCAACAATGGGCATCCTGCCAGGGAAACCAGGCACTTGGATGTCTACGTCCTGAACCCGAGGACGCAAACCATTGATGGGGGTGAGCCTACAGCGGAGAATTCTCCAGCCCTCTACTCGAGCACATACCGTCAGAGTGTCACTGACGACACCAAGGGCTGGCTGAAGGACTGGGACTTGCGATCCGGGGGCAACTTTACCAGTGAATGGGCCTGGGCGTTCTGGGTACGCCACACTTGCGATCACTTCGCAGAGGAGCTGCGGTACATCGGCCTGTTCGAGGCGGTGTGGACGTCGCAGTTCCACTTCTACCAGCAGTCTGAGCTCGGGCCGGAGCTGTTCACTCGCTGGTCCCCGGATACCAACACCTTCCATCTTCACCATGGGGAGGTCGGCATCGGTCTCTGGGACATCCACTGCATCGGAGGTATCCCGCTGGAGGGCTACCAGTACGATGAGTTCCTGCCACCGAAGAACATCTGGGAGGACAGGTCACGGACTCCCATTCTGACCTGGCATCTTCTTGACCTGGCTACGCAGCGGCTCGGGATCCAAGACTTCCAGAAGGACATAGCCTACAAGGATTGGTTCGGCCAGTTCCTGGAGCATGACCCGGCGGTCAAGATGCCAGGCAGGGGGAAGCGGTGCCCGACCGCAGCTCAGAGGAGCCGGAACGGGTCGTACTGGCGGGTCCTGGAGACGGGCGATTACCGCTCAGGGGGGTACCGCGTCATCGAGGCCCGGGACCCGAACGTCCGGTACGCGGCGTTCCTGGCCGCCTTTCTGAGCGGGTGGCTCCTGCCAGTGCGGGATGCGAGGATGGGCGTCCGTCCGGCGACGCTGGCGATGGCGGGCGCCATGGCTGCCAATAAGAGGTACAACCTCGGGGTCCCAGTACTGGCGAGGCTGTATGCCATTCTGGGACGCATCTCACGAGGGGGGTCGCCACGAAGGATCTGTGGGCCCTTTCAGTTCTTCCACGGCTGGGTGGCTGCTCACCTTGGTGGGTATACGTTCCCAAATGCCATCAGTCCTCCGGGCAACGGCCTGCGACCCTCCCTGCTGAACATTGCGGGGGTCGCTCCGATGACCCTCAGTGAGGAGGGCGTGAGGGTTCGGATTGGCAATCATGCCAATTTCAACTTCAGCCCGTTCCCCACTCCCGTCGGCCAGATGATCGACAACGGACAGGGCCCGCTGGAGCAGCATGAATACTTCCTGAACATGCGGGGCGGGGTGCTCGTGGCTCGGATCGACGGGAAGGTGATCTGCGAGCCTTACGTGCCGACCCGGTTCGCCAGGCAGTTCGGGTGCCTTCAGCGGATGCCGAAGAGGGTATTCACTGCTGTCCGGGAGGAGACGAACCCCGGCGTCCTTCGCCAGATGTGGCTGATGTTCGTCGCCTTCGGCTCTGGCGACGTCATCACCCTCCCTCCTACCGGAGTTAACGCAGGCTTGGCAACCGAGTACGCCGAACACTGGGTCATCGCGTACCCTGAGGGGCTCTTGCGGAAGCTAGTTCGGCGGCTCGAGGCTACCCGTGCGGAGACCGGGCGTCAAGGAAGGAGGCGAGGCGCCGCCACACGGGGGAGAACGGAGGCGCGCCAAGCAGCGGAGCCGGCGCGGGCAGGGACTTCGGCGGCGGGCGCATCGCAGGCTGCCGCCACGACCTCGGCGCCCAGAGAGGGGGCACATGCGGCGGTCGAGGAGCGGCCCGGGAAGCAGGTGAGACGTCTGCTCGAACCCTCCCACGATGCAGTCTTCCCGGCGCTGTGGTCGGCCTGGATGACCCTGCGGCAGTCACTGGGGACCGACGTCATCTGGCGAAAGATACTCAGAGAAGGAATCTATCTGCCAGAGGTCGGGCGCCTCCAGATCACCGACAGGGTGGACTTCAACCGGCAATATGCATATCTGACGGCCATGGACGAGTACGCGCGCCAACGTGGTCAGCGTGCGGAGCCATCCCTTCTGGTGAAGGTGATGCTCGGTCTCGAGCCCGCTCCGGAACAGATGCCGCCGGAAGAAGATGACAGTAACGACTCCGAGGAGGAGGAGGAGACGGGGGAGGATGAAGGCTCCGAGGGAAGGTCCCATCGGGGGAGCCCACGGGAGAGCGGCGAGGTGGCCGGCTCTGACAACGTTGATGTCACTGAGCTCCTCGAGGTCCGCTTCTATCCCTACTCAACTTGCTTCATCCATTCTCTTATGCAGCTTCTAACCCGTTTCTCCATCCTTCTCAGGAGCACACGGACGTCGGTCAGGCGTCCTCAACAGGAGTAGGAGAGGCGCCAGCAGGACAAGGCGGGGGCCAGGCACCCATTATCGAATTGACAAGCGCTAAGGGGTCCCCTGCTGCAACTGTTCCTGCGGCGACCGGGGTAGCGGAAGATGATGCTCCGAACTCCCGTAAGTCTCCCTACTTTACTGCTGGTGCTTGCCATTGACGATCCGTGACTAACCATGGCATGCCCTGCGCAGTGATCTCAACATCGGAGGCTCGTCGGGTTGCCGAACCCGGGCCATCTACGAGTGGACCAGTGGTGGACATGCCGCTTGCTCCGGAACAGGCTTCCCAAACCGAGCCGGCCCCACCAACTGCTGATCAAGGGGCTGCGGACGTCGGCGGTGCTGCCACCGGAGAGAGGCTGGGGGCTGACGAGGGTGTCAGCGCCGCTGGGGAGAGAGAAGAAGGTTGCCCGGATGTTGGGGAACCTTTCCCTCGTGAGGACCTCCCAGGGGCGGACCCTGCAGCAGACCTGCTGGCTGCCTTCCCTGCCTACCGGCCTGCCGACCCAGAGGAGATGGATGACTCGGACGCGGAGGCGGTCGAGGATAGCCGGGTAACGCGACGCAGGGGGTGGAAGTGCATCCAGCGCTTCCTCAAGCGAGACCCATCGGAATGGCTGGGGCGCATGGGATCACTTCAGACCTGGCTGCGCTTCCTGTGTGCCGGGGGAGCTGATGCTCAACGCCTCCATCTGACGGTCCGTGATTTCATGGCCGAGAAGATGCGCGAGAGCCGCCGGCGTGCCGACGTCGCACAAAGTCGGGACATGTCGGAGAGCACGCAGGCGCTCATCGCGGCAGATCAGGAAGTCCGGCGCCTCGAAGGGCAGGCGGCAGAGAAGGAGGCCTTCGTCGCAGCATGTACCGAGCTTGTGGAGCAACTATCGGCACAACTGATCGACGCTCAGGTACAGCTGACGGAGGCGGGCCAACAGATGGTCACACTCCAAGTCGAGCGGGAGCGTGCACAGGCCAGGATTGACGAACTGCGTGCTGCGACCGCCGACGAGGAGAGGGCACGCAGAGAACGAGAAGCAGCCCTGGAGGCCGCCAGCCAAAGGGTAGCGGCATTAGAAAGACTCATTCAGCACGCTAATCCCTAAGGGCTGTTTTTTGCCATTCCCAGAACATTTGCTTCCGCTACTTAATATTTTGATCCACTTGTATGAATCGCCATATTTATCTGCGTCTTTTGGTTTAACATGCTCAACCACAATTCGTTGTCTTGCGGGAGTGTTAACCAAGCATCAGGCATCCATAATTGGGCCTGGGTTTCTGGAGAAAAGAGGGAGGTCATTCCTGGGAAAGGAGACCTCAGACCTAACCAATGTATCGTCCCCCAACTTGTTCCAACACACGAGCGGGACAACGCTAGGGGCGTTGAGATTTTATCCGAACATAGGGAAATGAGAAAGGGTGAATCGCGTGTCCCGAATCCAGACATCCACAACGATCGGCCTTCCAGGAAATGCCCAAGACGGTAGGCGGACAGTGGATCGACCATAACAACTGCAATAGACGGACCGAAAAAGGCCATCATTCATATTGCAGGAGGCGGACCACATGTCATCATGAATACCGCTTTGGGGTTCCTTCAGACACAAGGGTGGAAAATCCAGATCAACAGGGCATGCGAAGCGTGGGGCGAAGTGACGATTTGTTCGGACAGAATCCAACGCTCTCAAAATTGCGCCACCGTGGGGAAAGCGTATTGGGCGGATGCACTAATCTGGCCGTGAGTCACCTCAATTCTCAGACAGCACCTCTCTGACGAGGAAACTGTCGCTTCCCATCATTGCGATGGGGCATCCCGAGCTGAATCGGGGAGAATATCACAACTGCACCACTCTACCCGAAGTCAGGCCAGACGGCCGGCGACGAGGAGGGGCGGGACTTATCGATCCCTGAGGCTGGACCCGAGTCGAAATGTCCGGGCGTTCCTACGTACTCCATCAGGCTGGAGATCAAGCCACACGTAGTTCTGTGAGTGCAGTTTAACGTCATGCAGGACGTAGGACCCCATTTGGGGTAGATCTTAGTTTAGGGTCTTAGAGCTCGGACCATAAGGGCTGGATCTTAGTTTAAGGTCTTAGAGCTCGGACCATAAAGGTGGAGGATCTTAGTTTAAGGTCTTAGAACTCGGACCATAAGGGCTAGAGGATCTTAGTTTAAGGTCTTAGAGCTCGGACCATAAGGGCTAGATCTTAGTTTAAGGTCTTAGAGCTCGGACCAGAAGGGGAGATCTTAGTTTAAGGTCTTAGAGCTCGGACCATAAAGGGGGGATCTTAGTTTAAGGTCTTAGAGCTCGGACCATAAGGGGAGATCTTAGTTTAAGGTCTTAGAGCTCGGACCATAAGGGGAGATCTTAGTTTAAGGTCTTAGAGCTCGGACCATAAGGGGAGATCTTAGTTTAAGGTCTTAGAGCTCGGACCATAAGGGGAGATCTTAGTTTAAGGTCTTAGAGCTCGGACCATAAGGGGAGATCTTAGTTTAAGGTCTTAGAGCTCGGACCATAAGGGGAGATCTTAGTTTAAGGTCTTAGAGCTCGGACCATAAGGGGAGATCTTAGTTTAAGGTCTTAGAGCTCGGACCATAAGGGGAGATCTTAGTTTAAGGTCTTAGAGCTCGGACCATAAGGGGAGATCTTAGTTTAAGGTCTTAGAGCTCGGACCATAAAGGCTCAAAGCACGCCACATCGTGGTCATATCCCCTGGATATGCGAAGATGCACTGAGGGATAGTGTCAAGAGTGTCGAGGTTTCGCCTGGTCAGAATGGGAGGTGGAAAATGTGAATCATGCGGCCATTCACTCGAGGACCGGGAGCACCGGCGTGACGATATGAGAATACTGCCGACCGTGGCGGAAAAGCAGCATCAACATCGCACCAACCGTTGGTGGAATGAGGCAGCAAACGAGCATCGACCGCTCAATCGCAGGATTTATATCGATTTGCTGCCCGAGGCCATTGGGGGTACCGGCCCGAGTCGGTGGGAGAGCACTGAGGCATTGTGTCCGAACCGTTCACGGGGGTTCCACCCAGGGCGTAGACGATGGGTCCGAATGAAAGGGAGCACGAAGCCTGAAAAGTGGAGGAAACCTGACCAAGCGGATCCTGACCCTCCTGGCAATAAACCAGAGTACTCTTGACACCGGTGGACCACGGCAAGGGGTCGGGGAACACGCCTTGAGGGTGACCTGAAGGCGGCGGATTCCCCAGAGAAGGGGGAATCTCTAAGAGGTGGGGGGCTGGACCCGAAGTTTCAAACATCCGGGCGTTCCTACGTATCCCATAAGGATGGGAATCAAGCCGCACGTAGTTCTTGAAGCGCGGTGCAACACAATCGGGCACCAGCGCGGGGAAGAGTGCGGGTCTGACCCTCGCACACAAAAGGAGCGGCATTTGATATTTCTTGTTTGTCCTTAAAGATGAATGGTTTTTCTTTGTGCGGCGACATGCCCGTGATTGAGAAATCGCTGGCGTCGCCACAATAATCAAGCCATGGAAGGCATTGATGAATGGCGTGGTCATTAACCAGCGCCCAACATGAGTGTCCCCTGAGGAGGACATCACGATGCAGTGCCGTTTCTCGTCGGGCGGCCAAGACGATCACAGTTTACGGTCGTGTGGTAGGACCAGACAACACAGTTTAAGGTCGTGTGGTTCGGACCATGGAGGAATCCGCTTACCGCGGTACGGCGGACACGGCGGAGGTGGGAGCATACCCAGCCCTGCGGTCACGCACGATTCCAGGAGAAGAGTCTTGGGATGGGGGTCTGCGTATGTCCATCACCCGAGGGGCAGAGATGCTAGCCTCCAGATATACTGGGCCCAGAACGCAATTGTTCGGGCGACTCCCTCCTCCTTATGGGGACGAGGGTCCAGCTACGCATGGCCCTTAGGGAGGATATCTGCATATATCCTTGGTGCTCAGATCATGGGAGCCTCGAACGACATCATTACCCTGGTTGGTCTGCCTAACGTGTAGAGGCGTACCGGAGGTCGGTATGAAGAGAGTGTCAAGATCCCACTACAACGCACAAAGGCGGAGTGTGATGAGGACTGCGCAACCAATGTTCAGAGCCCGAGAGAGCTGACATGGCGATCAAGGACGTTGCTGACGCATTCGCAACACAACATCCGATCGCGTCAGCCTAAGACGGGGCAAGCAAACGAGCATCAACCGCTCAATCGCAGGATTCATATCGATTTGCGGCCCAAGACCCGCCGGTAAATCGACCCGGAGCGGTGGGAGAGCACTGAGGCATCGTACCCAAACCGCTAACGAGGATCCCTTTGAGTGAAGGCTCGAACAAGAGGAAGCGCGAGGCCTGACAAGCAACACAGGACTTGTCGGGATTGAATCTGACACTACGAGTCATAGACCGAAGCACCCCAAAACATGTTAACAGATCTCCGGAAAGGGTCGGAGGACTCACCCTGAGAGCAACCGAAGGGGGGCAGGTCCCCGTGATCAACCAAGAGACGGGGCTGGACCTGAGACACAAGCGTCCAGGCGGTCCTACGTATCCCATAAGGATGGGAATCAAGCCATACGTAGTTCTTGAAAGGCAGTTTAACGTCATGCAGGACGATGAGGGGTGTGAGGTAGTCCCACACACGGGGGAGGCGTACGGCGCGGCCAGTAGACCGACGCGAATGAGGACATAATCCCCCGCTCACGCGATACGCCTCGCACAAAAAGGAGGGGAACTGGGGCCAGAGGCCCAACGCGGGATAGGGATTCCCGGGAAATGGGGCTGGGCCTGAAACATGATGTCCAGGCGGTCCTACGTATCCCATAAGGATGGGAATCAAGCCATACGTAGTTCTTGAAGTGCAGTTTAACGTCATGCAGGACGATGAGGAAAAAAAGAAGGGGGGAGCAGAAGGCATCCCCAAACGTGGAGGGGGGCGTACAGCGTGACGAGCAAACCGACGTGAATGAGGGCATAACCCCACACTCACACCATACGCCGCACACCCCGGGGCAACTGGGCCAAGGGCCCGAGATGGGATGGAAATTCCCGAAGGATGGGGCTGGGCCTGAAACACGAGGGTTCAGGCGGTCCTACGTATCCCATAAGGATGGGAATCAAGCCATACGTAGTTCTGGAGAGGCAGTTTAACGTCATGCAGGACGAATGCTGAACAGTTTAACGTCTTGTAGCTCGGACGTAGTGCAGTTTAGCGTCATGCTGGACGAAGCACTTGGCAGTTTAACGTCTTGCAGCGCGGACGAATGCTGAACAGTTTAATGTCTTGTAGCCTGGACGAATGCAGTTTAACGTCGTGCAGGACGTGGTGACACTCAGGCAAAGTATTGCTTGAGGAACCTAGCGTTGGTGGGAGGAGTGACACGCTCACCATCCATAGTCGCTAGGGAGTACGCGCCATTGGGATAGACCTTGTGGACAACAAAAGGTCCCTCCCACTTGGGCTCCAACTTGGGCGGCTTCCTGCCGGGGATCATCGGTGCTCTTAGGGCTAGCACTAGATCACCCTGTAGGAAGGAGCGGAGGCGAACCTTCTTATTGAAAGCTCGAGCCATCCTGCTTTGATGCCTCTCCAAGTTGTGCAAAGCGCGAAGTCTATTCTCATCCAGTGCTTCCAACTCGACTAGACGGGCTTCAGCAACTCTGTCCGGCGCTTGCTGGTCGTAGACCGCAGTGCGCAAGGACGGTAACTGGATCTCGATGGGCAGGACGGCCTCAGCTCCATACACCAGGGAATAAGGGGTCATCTGGGTGGAATTGCGAGTCGTCGTCCGATAAGCCCAGAGGGCGTTGGGGAGCTTGTCCGGCCAACTCTTCTTGTTCTGACCAACCATCTTTTGCAGAATGTTAGAGAGGGTTTTGTTAAACGCCTCGATCTGTCCATTCGCCTGCGCATGATAGCGAGATGTATGGTTCGAGCGGATGTTATACTTGGCGTACAACTTCTTCAACTCGGCTGCTCGGAAATTGGTTCCGTTATCCGTGAGGATAGCGTGAGGCACTCCAAATCGATAGATGATGTTGGAGGTCACGAAGTCAGCGATCGAACAGGATTTGACCTCTCTGAGCGGAATCGCTTCTGCCCACTTGGAGAAGAAGTCCGTGGCGGTCAGAATGAACCGGCACTGGCGAGCTGTCGCCGGCGGGTAAGGTCCCACAACGTCCAGTCCCCAGACTGCAAAGGGCCAGGAATACCTTGTGGTATGGAGAGGCTCCGGCGGCCGATGCACAAAGTTCGCGTGAACCTGGCACGCATGGCACCTCCTGGCGTACTCGATGCAGTCATGGATCATAGAGGGCCAGAAGTATCCCAACCTCCGAATCTGGTGGGACAGCTTCGGCCCAGTTTGGTGGGCGCCGCATGAACCAGCATGAACCTCTTGCATGACTCGTGGGATCTCAACTCCCTGAAGGCAACGGAGGAGAACACCATCAAATCCGCGTTTGTAGAGGATCTGCTCCAGGCCGGGACTGCTCTGGAGGACGAACTGCGATGCGCGGCGTCGAACTCGCTCGCGCTCGGCCCGATCTGACGGAAGAATGCCATGTTGGAGGTACTCAACCAAAGGCGTCCTCCAATCAGGGGCTGATCCGACTGCTATATCTGGGGTACTCGGGGCTCCGGGCATAGGGGCAACCGTGGTGAGATTACTTACCAACGGGCCGCGATCTTCTTCCGGGATAACGGGAGCGATGAGCCTGCGGCGCGTCACGCGGACGATCAGGTTGTCCTGTTCAGGTTCCGCAAGTGACGCAGCCAGGCTGGCCAAAGCATCTGCTCGACCGTTCTGCGACCGGGGAATATGGACAATTTCTGGCCGAGAAGGGAACCGGGCCATCAGAAGGAGGGTGCACTCCAACAACGGCACAAGTTCCGGCTTCCTGAAAACGTAGTCTCCATTGATCTGCTTAATGACCAGCTCGGAGTCCCCTTTCACACACAGATGGGGCACGTCGATCTCGAGAGCTAACTCGAGGCCAGTGATGAGGGCATGGTATTCCGCCTCATTGTTGGTACAGCCCTCTGACAACAGGAAAGAGTATGGCAGCACGGCTCGCTCCGGGGTAATGAAGACGATGCCCAAGCCCACTCTATTGAGCTTAGGATTATCGAGTCTTCTACCGGTGGGGCTCCGGGAGGCACCGTCAAAGTGCATCTGCCAGCATGGATCGGCTCGATCAACCGAGAGAATGGTCTCATCAGGAAAGCCTAGATCCAGCGGCTGATCCGCGGAGGTCGGGTGAGCGGCCAGAAAGTCTGCCAACGCTTGCCCTTTGATGGCCTTCTGAGACACATACCTGATGTCGAACTGCTGGAGAATCACAGCCCACCGCGCTAGACGGCCAGTCAACATAGGTCGGCTCAGGATATATTTCAACGGGTCTACCCGAGAAACCAACTGTACCTCATGGTGCTGCAAGTAGTGCCGTAATTTCTGTACGGCAAATACGAGCGCCAGGCAGCTCTTCTCGATGGGGGAATACCTAACCTCCGCATCGAGGAGCATGCGACTGAGGTAATAGAGGCTATTCTCTGTTCCCTCGTTGTTCTTCTGGGCGAGAAGGGCACCCAGGGACCGTTCCAGGGCGGTCACATAAAGGACCAGCGGCTTTCCGGATACGGGCGGCATCAGGACCGGAGGTCGAAGCAGGTACTGCTTGATTTCCTCGAAAGCGGTCTGACACTCTTTATCCCATACATAGGTGACACCCTTCTTCATAAGCCGAGAAAAGGGCTTACACTTGCCGGCCAGATTCGCGATGAATCGGCGTATATAGGCTAAGTGGCCTTGGAACCCTTGCAGTTCCCGGACGGTACCCGGGGGAGGCATCTGGCTAATCGCCCTGATTTTCTCTGGGTCGATCTCAATACCCCGGTATCTTACCACAAATCCAAGGAACTTTCCGGAGGTGACCCCAAAGGCACACTTCAACGGGTTCATCTTCAGGCAGCGAGACCGGAGGAAGCTGAACACTTTCTCAAGATCTTTGAGATGGTCCTGACGCTGGCGCGATTTGACAACCAAGTCGTCGACGTAGCATTCCACCAGTGTGCCGAGAATTGGCTTGAATATGCGGTGCATCGCCCGTTGGTAGGTGGCACCTGCATTCTTCAGGCCGAAGGGCATGACCCGGTAGCAAAAGGTACCTTGGGGGGCCCTGAAGGCAGTGAACTCCTCATCCTCAGGGGCCATCCGAATTTGGTTGTATCCGGAGTATCCATCCATGAAGGAGAGGGCTTGGAACCCTGCCGTGGCATCAATCAACAGCTCTGTCACTGGAAGGGGAAAATCATCCTTCGGACAGTGGCGGTTGAGATCGCGGAAGTCGATGCAGACTCTAATCTGCCCGTTCTTCTTCCTGACCGGCACAATGTTGGCCAGCCATTTGGGGTACTGAACTTCCCTCACGAAGTTGGCTTTGATAAGCTTGTCAACTTCGGCCTCAACCATGGCACCGTGGGATGGGTGCATCTTCCTGGGAGGCTGCTTGAACCCGCGATGGTTCGCCGGGAGACCTAGGCGGTGGACGGCTACCTGAGGATCTAGCCCCGGCATCTCGTCATAGCCCCAAGCGAACACATCACGGTGCTGCCTGAGAAAGTCCACGTACTGCTGCCGCTCCTCAGAGGGCATGGCGGCACTAACCAACGTGGGTCTTGGATCGGCCTCGGTTCCAAGGTTCACCTGTATTAACTCATCGACCGTGGCGGGGACGCCCTCCTCAAAGGCTGGGGGTGCATCTTCCACGTCCTCTCCACTCGGGGAGGGATCATCCACGGGAGAGACTGCGTTGGAAACTGCATTGGGGCTACCAGATCCTGCTGGGCCACTGGTGCTGGTGCGGGCGGTCGCGGCCGTCTCATCAGGAGACTCGCGGACCGTCAAGACCATGGCGACGTCCAACCGGTGAATCGGGAGGACGTAAGCGTCATCCAGACTTGCCCAGGGATCGCTTGCAACAGTGACAGGCTCAACCTCACCTGCCAGGATCTGCTTATCCTTGCTCTTGTAATAGTCCGCGTCCAGATAGCGGGCTTCACATGAGGCAAAAGGAGAGGCATCTCCTTGAAGCACACCTACTCGACCATTAAGGGAGTATTTGAGGCATTGGTGGTATGACGAGGGAACCGCCGCATGAAGGTGAAGCCATGGCCTGCCCATCAATGCGTTATACGCAGTGTCCTGAGAGACTACCATGAATTCGGTGTTGGCAACCAAGTCACCGAACTGGGTCTTCAAACGTATCTTGCCGACCGGGGTTTGCTCGGTGCGGTCGTACCCCTGGATCCTGAGGTCGGAGGGAATCAAGTCATCCTCAGACAACCCCAATCTCCGGAGCGTCCGAGTTGGAATCAGATTAATCCCGGACCCCGTGTCGACAAGACAACGCCGGACTTCAAGGCCATTGAACTGGCCAGTGACATACAGCGGACGGATGTGTCCCTGTATAGGAGGGTCCTCATCCTTACCAGAGAACGAGATAACTGCCTGACATTCGGCGTCCTCGATCGTTTCGGCGTGGAAGGCCTCTGCAGCCGCAACCTCTGTCTCGAACTGGAGGGGGCTCTTCAGGGCTTCAGCGAGTGCCTCGCGCATCTCAGATGACATGCGCAGAGCCTCAAGGATGGAGAGCCTTGCTGGGATGTCGGCCAAGTGCTTCAGGACATCATACTTTTTGGCCAAGCGCGAGCTCCTGGTTGCAGGAGATTGCTCTGCGGTTGGTGGCATGACGGGCCTTACCGGTTGGATCGGCGGCCGACTGGTACTTGGCGCATCTCGCTGTTCACTGGTCGCAGTCCGGGAAATGGTCACCGTACTGGAGTCAGGAGGCCGGGATGGACTTGTGGCAGGGCGGAGCTGGTCGCGACGCGGCTGAGGCGGTTCTGCCCGGTCCCATACCACAAACAGTGGCGGAGGCGAATCCGTCATCCCCGGATGGGGAGCCTGCGCACGTTGAGCTCGATCTTGAGCCTGCTGCCTAGTCTCAGTGGCGTGCACGGCCTGGCCGGAGGTACCGACGGCTGTGCCCCGGCGACTCCTGCTGCTGCGGTTCTTCCGACGGTGGCGACGACCGGGGACGCTAGGGAGGTCCACCTGGTGTTCTTCAACGTCGGGAACCGAAAAGGGATTTACCAGCTCGACGGTGTTAACCGAAGCGTACCCAATACCGTCGTCGGACGAATCATCCATCACCGGGCGGATCCGAGGAGGGACCCCCATCCCCGGGGGCATGAAATCGCCGAGAGTACGGGATAGTGGCGGAACTGGCGGGGCGCGCTCTTCCTTCTTGCGCTGCCGCCGTTTGCTCCTCTTGGAGGAGGCAGACTGGGACGACGATGCCGAAGCAGCACCCGCAGGTTCTGGGGGCTCAGGCTGATTCAAGCGCGCACGGATGATTCCCTGGGCGCGAATGGTCGTCTTGCGGGCCATCCAGTTATTATACTTCTGGGACCCGCGGTCGGAGACCAGCTGCCATTCGTCCTCGTTGCCACTATCGTCATCTGATCCCACGAACACGCCCGCTACCTGTGCTGGAGCTGGGCCCAACCTGATTACATTGTTGTTAATCTGGTCTTGGAGCCAGTCCTTGAACACATAGCACCGCTGGATGGTGTGCCCCAGGGCCCGATGGTAGGGGCAGTAGCGGGGGTTATCCGTGAGATGTGCCTCCTCTGGCCTCCAGCACTCAGGCAATCGCACAATCCTCTGCTCCAGGGCGCTCCGGAAATAACCGGGGACCTGATCCTCATGGAATGAGTACGTCAGGTGTCGCGGGCCCCTGGGAGCGCGGTCTTGACGAGGGGCCGGAGGGGCCTGCCGAGGAGGTGGACCCTGATTATCTCGCCGGGGTTGCGGCGGTACATTACGCGGAGGGGCCGGCCGGTTCTGAGGCTGCCGCTGCTGGGCCGGGAACTGAGCCCGTGGAGGCGGATTCCTGTGAGGCGGTGGAGCTGGCCTCACCGGCAGCAGCTCCAACGGCCTGGGAGCCTCTATCTGGGCCACAGCAGCGGGCTCAGCCCTGCTGGCTCTCCTTGCAGGAATCATAGGAGGCAGCGGGTGTGCCTGGCTGGCCTGTTGCAGGGCTTCCTCAAGACGTTGAGCTTTGTCTGAGAAGTCCCTGAACCCTCCGGGGTAATTCTGAGTAATCAGGGAAGGGACCAGCTCGGTCTTGACGTTCCCGACGCACATTGTCAGCAACTGCTCCTGAGTCAATGGCATGTCAAGGGAATACGTGAGACCCTTCCATCGGGCGACGAAGTCCGCGACTCGCTCATCAGGCCTCTGCTTGCACTTGAAGAGGTCTGCGATACTCGTCTTCCGGGTCGTGGAACTGAACTGGTAGAGGAACTGTCTACGGAGGTCCTCCCAACTGGTTACCGACCCGACGGGGAGCTGGCTGTACCAGACAAATGCTGGCCCTTCCAGTGTCTGGACAAAGCAGCGAAGCTTAGCGGCCTCTTGCTGCGCCGGAGTCCCCAACATAGGCCCGCACCTCGAGTTGAAATGGGCCAAATGTTGTGGCGGATCTCCGGTCCCGTTGAAGGGGGCGAAAGTGGGATTCCCGAATCCCGGAGGCGCCGGCATGTCATCCACCCATGCTGGGTATGGCTTGCCGTCCGGTGGGATCGCCACCTGCCGAGTCTCCAAGGCTTCCAAGCGGGCAATGAGTGCCGCCATCGGATCGTCCGGACATGGGTTCCAGTCCTGGCGAGGATCTCTAACCACGAGCGCATTGCATGGCCCTTCAATCGGGTCGTCGACCGGATCGTCGAACTCGGCAGCTCGTGGGATGGCTGGCGGAGCGGCCCTTGGGGCAGCGGGAGGAATCCGAGCGGGATCTCCCGGGTAGTCGCGCCGCTCGGGAGGGTGTGGCGAAACATACCGCGCCCTCTTGCCGTAGGCAATGGCCTCTCTCCTGTCGGCGAACACGGCGTAATCACGGTTGCCCGGGAGAGTCTCATCGAGGGGTGGTTGTTCCGGTCCCTGCTGCCCTGGCCTGGGATCACCGTAGTCAGGCCGCCGTTCTGCAGCGCGCTCGGCGAGGAGCTGGTCAACCAGCCTCTTCTGTTCGGCGAGCTGCTGACGTAGCGTAGCCTTCTCGGGATCCTCCTCTGCCTTCCGCATGGAGGCAGATGGGTCGGCGGGCCTTATAGCCTCGCTGTGCTCTTTTCCTTTGCTGACGTTTCGGCTCAACGTCAGTGCTTCAGTGGGTGCGGGGAGCCCCAGGAGGTTCCTCTGATGACGAGTAACTCTCACTGATGGGTCTGACGACGGCTTGTCTTCGGGGGGGAAGCCCCCGTCGAGAAGTTCCAAGTCGTTCCCCTCTCCCGACAGGTCAGCCATATTGACTGTTCCTGTCCCTGGGGATATACCCTCAGGGCCACCCAGCGAATCGGGCTGTCGGCGGATCACACTGAAGCGTAGGGCAGCGTACTGCCCCCATCCACGGATATACACGTGGGGAGTGGCTTCCTCGATAACTTTGCGGAGTACTTGAAAGCACTCAACGCATCGTTGTTGGAGGGCCTCGTGGTGCCCAAATGACCCGGGGTGCCGAACCGCGGGGAGCATGGCCAGGTCAATTTGACGGCACTGCTCACCAATATCCTCCAGGTGTAGTTGACTCCCGGGGTATGGCATTTGTAGGCAGTGAAGACGGGAGTGAGTCTCCCGGAGAGTTCGGCGGAAGCACTCGAACTCATCCGGGGTGAGCGATTCGGGTGCATCAAAGCCCGGTCCTGCGACTGGCCAAAACTTCTCAGGGAAGTGGCCCTCTGCAAGGACGGTCCAGAAGCTCCACGACTCAAACTCGGGACCCAGATCTCCTCGGTCCTCTTCCATGGCTGGGAACGGACGGGGAACTGGTAGTGGTGCCGAGGCGGGCCGTCGGGCCGACGGGCTGGCCGGCGGTGAATACGGCGAGCAGGCCGATTGGCCTCCATATCCCGGGCCTCCCCCTGAGGGTGGCGGTGCCCCAGCTACCACATCACGATAGGACGGGCCGGCGAGCGAACATCCTGCCGTAGCATCGGTGCTCGCCGAGGGCGCACCAGATCGTGGTTCGACCGTCGGTCCCCAGAAAAAGTCTCCGGCTTCTCTGATCGAGACGGAAGGCACTTCCGGAGGGGCCGGTACCAACCGCAAGTTTGATCCTTGGGGGTCTACCAGGCCCTCGTTACTCCGGATATACCTTCGGAGAGACGCGGGGATCACATCGATCTCGCTCTCGGGGAGCACGAGGCTGACGTGCCGCATTCCTACCCCTGCCCTTGACTGGCGGGATTGGGGAAGGGGCTCTGTCGCCGAATCGTACTCTGCCTCTGAGTCAGAGAAGCAAACCGGTCGGATCTCTGTCCGGAACTCCGCAACATTCTTCCCTCGGCGTCGACGCCTTGCCTTCCTGCCCCTGGGTGGTTCTTCGGGGCAGGGCTGATCTCTGTCCTGGCGTCCTCCGGCCGCACTGGTGCTGGGGCCGAGAGGACTGGGAACCAAGGTGCGAGGGGCACCGGGACAGATATCAAAGGGGACGCGGGGAGAGATGATCCCGGGCAGGACTCCGGGCCGGGATCGGGAGGTGGGATGACCCATGCCTCCTGGATCGGCCACACAGAGTAGATCCTGCCGGTGAATAGTGCTACCGCGAGGTGGTCCGCGGTGGCTACTGCCAGTGCCAGCAACCGGGAGAGTCAACCCAACCTGCCTTTGGGGCGGTCGGGGCCTCGATCCGGGTCGGGCATAGGAGTTCCCCCGCTCAGGATGCACAGAGGCCTGGCGACTGGAGCCAGCAGTGGCTTGGGCCAATGCGGCCGCTGTTGCTAGAGCCCCAAGGTGGGCATCCTCTTCCGCTCGTGCCCGACGTTGGCGTCGAGACAGACGAGCCGGGATGAGCGGCGCGGGCAGGTGGAGAGCCTGTTCCTCGACTTGAGGGGCCTGGCGGCGATGTCGCCGTGGCCTGGCGGGAGCCCTTATCGTGGATCCCTGGAGCGGACCTCGGATAGGGTGATCCTGGGCATCTTCCACTTCATCCGCATAGGGAAGGGAACTGTCAGAGCGCTCCGGGGATAAACTCCCGAAGCGATTGGACGTTGAGGTAGGCAGTGGTGCCTCCCTGCGCGGCCCTCGGGGGCGGCGGTGGTGGCGAGGCGCAGCCTCCTCAAGGTCTAGGCGAGCCATGTCCCTAGTGGGGATGACTCCCTCTTCCTCGTATCTCCGCACCAGGGTGTTGATCACCCTTCTCTGGATGACCTCCGAGGGGGAGAGAGGGCGTGGTCGTCCCGCAATTGCGGCTGCTGGGACGGCTGTGGAACGGGCGGGACCGCGCGGAGTAGCCGCGTCGGTGTTTCCCCTGTCCCTGCGCCAGTGGGCGGGTGGCGTTCGGGCACTAGATCGGGCGACCTGATTTCTGAAAGCAGGGAGAATGACCCATTAATACTGACAGGAAAAAGGAATCGACAACCAACCATTAGCGCCACGACGCCTTCCGTGGGGGGAACCCAGGCCCTCGACGTTGCGAGACGGAGTGCCCGATGTCCCTTCCCCAGCCCCTGGCGGGTAAGACTGAATGCTTGGCCGGGCAACACGCCGGTCTTCCAACACCTCTGAAAGCCATCGGTCTTCGTATCGAGGAGAAGAGATTCACGTCGGGTTCACCATTTTTCTGTTTCGGTGCGGATGTGCGTCGGGTTACGCTGTTCCGCCAGGACGCGTTCGCGCGTGCACCCGTCAACCCGAGGGGATGGGCGCGCGGCTTGTGGTCCCGCAGTCCCGCTTTCCAAGGGCGGGCGGCATCCGTCCCTTATTCAGGGGCGTCTGCTCCTTGATCGAAACCGGGATGATGGGATGTCGGCTTCTCCTTCCTTGGACGTCTCCTCGGAACTTGTCGCCTAATCCGGGTCTCCCTCATAGACTTAAGAATGTTCGTGAATCTCGTTCCCGGCGCCATATCTTCATGGACACCGGTTAATTACGCTGCTTCCGCCCGGACGTTCCAAGGAGTCTGGGCGGGGCAGCAACCTGCGGTGAGAAGGCCGGGTGGCTCTGGGTGCTGGGGGCGTGTTGTAACACTGCGGCTCTGCACGTCTGTCTTCCGTCCCTAATAGGGCTTCTCGAAGGCACGATGGCCTGAGGCATCCCGTACTAGGTGCGGGGAACTGTGTCACCTGAGGTTTTCCTCAGCTTCCCGTGTTTAACACGGGGTATGCCGCGAGTTTAACGTCCAGCGGGGACGGCATCGGACCGATCAACACGAAAAGTGGATCAGATGACGGAACCCCTTGCGGGGAACCTCCGACGCTGGGGCCAGCACATGGGCGGCTTCCCAAGTAACGTGGAGTGGAGTGAAGTGGCATGACCCCACCGGGATGTGGCGGCCCGGGTAAGGATCAGGGTGGATGATGGAGTAAAGAGCTTGGACCCCAGAGGGGCTTCCTACGTACCGCGCGTTAACACGGATCAAAGTCAACGTAGTTCGGGCATACAGTTTAACGTCATGCTGGACGTCGGCAAGCCGACTCACGAAGAGGTCGAGGCCGCCGGGCGGAGGATTGAACCGAACCACCTCGCACGGAGGGGGATGGAACGGCCGGGTGGATCACAGTTTCACGTCATGCTGGACGATAAAAGGGGAAATGGAAAAGGGGGGCTGTGGGGAGGCACCGTGGAGATACACACGGGCGGTCTCCCACAGGGGCGGATTCATAGGTGAATCAACGCAAGCGTGAACCCTGGAGGGGTCCACTGATGGACGAACCGACGTAAATACGACCGGGACGACCAGGTGGTGGGCTTGGACCTCAGGGAGGCTTCCTACGTACCCTGTATAGAAGACAAGGATCAAAGTCCACGTAGTTCAATCTGTCAGGACTTACGCACTTGGGGCAGCCCGGATACTGCAAAACTCAGTTGGAAGGGACTTGGACCGAAAGCAAAAGACACCTCGATCCCAGTCAGACCCTCTACTGGCTTCGGCAGTGGGGAGGTGCAATGGAGATACACATGTGCAGCCTCCCACGAGAAACTAGGGGTTTGTAATACCCTGCCCCCGTAGGGAAAAGCCACTCCCATTAAATCGTCCCAAAAGGGGGACAATCCCGACATCCCTGCAGAGACGAGCGGGTGGGGGCCACGTCCAAACCGGGGGAGACCCTGCGTGCGGAGCACGGGATCAGGTTGCGGACGGTTTAGCGTCTTGCCAGACGAAGTACAGTTTAACGTCATGTGTTGAGGACGAGGCACTTGGCAGTTTAACGTCTTGCAGCACGGACGATGGGGGCTAGGCAGTTTAACGTCGTGCAGCTTGGACGGGTGTGCAGTTTAACGTCATGCTGGGCATAGGTTGCCGGACGAAGCACTTGGCAGTTTAACGTCTTGCAGCGCGGACGATGTACAGTTTAACGTCGTGCAGGACGTATATGCAGTTTAACGTCATGCTGGACGAGTATGCAGTTTAACGTCATGCTGGACATATATGCAGTTTAACGTCATGCTGGACATATATGCAGTTTAACGTCATGCTGGACATATATGCAGTTTAACGTCATGCTGGACATAGGTGCGTGTCACTTCGCGCAAGCCTGGAGGGCCGCACGGGAAGACAACGCACCGTGCGGGCACCCGGGATGAGAATCATCGGGTGCCACACAGGCGGGTAACCTTAGGAGGTCAACGGGGACGACCCTGGCAGATTGCGCGCAAAAAGGAAGCTTTGCGCGCAATAATGCGGGCCGGCGCGCAATCGGGGCGGCTGGCGCGCAATTGGGCCAGCGCCTTGCGCGCGGATGCTTCAGATTGCTCACACCGGGCTTCGGATAGCGCGCGGGGGCAACGGCTCATTCTCTAATGAATGGCCACTTGAAAGAAGGGGGGTGCGCGCAATCGGGCCGGATTGCGCGCACCCCGGGGCAATTGCGCGCAAGCGGGTTCTTTTGCGCGCAAAGGCCTTAGGGTGAGTGTTTATTCAAATGAAAGGAGCCAGCGGGGATTGCGCGCGAAGGCGGACCCCGAGGCTTTCTTGCGCGAAAGAAAGGAGGTTACCTGAAGTTCGTCATTGCGCGCGGAAGGGGTTGAATTGCGCGCACGGGAGACGTTTCGACTTCCAGCAACCTTTGAAACGTTGGGGGTCGCCTTGTATTTATAGGCAACCCCGGGCGCGGAATCCAGGGTGCGAGCGCGAAATTCTTCTCGCGGGCGCGGAATCGGGCGCGGCGCGTAAGGGGGTCGCGCGGACCCGCGGCGCGCAGAATTGCGCGCCGGACCGGCGCATTGCGCGCATCCCGGGGGGTTTGCGCGCGGAACATCCCCTTTGCGCGCGTGCCTCTGAAATTCCGCGCAAGGCCTCCGGGCCCTCCGAAACATCCTTCCGACTCCAAATATGACCTCGCTTTCCGCATCCGGAGCTTCGTTTGGGAGCAACGGACTTTTCCGGCGTCTACAGTTTATCAATAAAATTAATCCATTTATATATTTGAACAATTATAGGTGGCTCTATAATAGATATATCTAGGGGTAAAACCCATAAACACTATTTTGTGCTACACTCGAATGGGAACTGGTGCATAACAACAGGACTTTCTACACTCTTAGTTCGACACAATCAAATGATATGCATTGTTAAATTCATTAGATTAGTTCTATCCATTATTAAGTGAAAACAATAGTTTCCCTATGAATATATGTTATGATTTAGATCATGCATAACATAAATCGACACATCAAAATACTTTAGTTAAGGAGAGAAATGTAATTTATAATTTATTCTATTAATGTATTTGAATTACCTTTATGTGTTTTACTATTTAAGACAGACATCCCTAAATATGTATTGGATAAGATAGAAAAAATATCAACAAGTTAATGTTTGGGTTATCTTCCATAGTTTTAGAGATTTTTTATAGCCCAAAAGTTTAGCATAATAATACAAACACCACCACAAATCATGGAAGTAGACATGTTGGTTCAAATGTCAAATGTTGAAATTATTGCATCGTTTGAGTATAACTCCTCCCCTGTCATAATTTGTGGATTTAACTTCCTATATAAACTCATCATACTCCCTATAGAGGAATCTTATTTAATTATTGGCATGGATTGGATTTTCCTATATAGATCCCACATTAATTTCCATGAGAGGGAAATAACTCTCCATATGGAGAATCGACCCCCAATTCTATACAAGTGAAAGAAGAAGGATAAATATTCTTTATAACCATCATATCAAGCATTGATATTACTTCCATATGAGAATTCACATATTTCTATGATGATTGAGTCTAAAGAAGTAACCATCCTCGAAGACAATCCTATTGTGAGGGAATTCACTGATGTTTTTACTGTGTAATTTATGTGTCTTCCATTAAAAAGCTATGTTGAATTATAGATTGATCACAAAACTGAGATTTTTACAATATCCTAGACTCCATATATAATGGATATTTTGGATCTTGAAAATCTAAAGAAAAAACTACATCAGAATCTTGATAAAGGGATTATAAGCCCAAGTGCTTCCCCATGGGGTGAACGAGTCTTCTTCATCAAGAAGAATGATGGATCAGTACACCATTGCATTTATTATCGTGAGCTCAACAAAATTGTGATCAATAACATGTATCCTTTTATGTGAATCGGTGACTTGTTTGATCACCTACATGGATCAAAATACTTCTCCAACGTAGATCTTTGTTTGGTATATTAGAAAATTATGGTGAAGAAGTAGGATATCTAAAAGACTATTTTTTATATGAGGTACAAGCATTATGAGTTCATTGCGATGATATTAGAACTCACCAATGCTCCATAAATCATCACAGCCTTGATGAATATAGTCATTATATTTTAAATCAAACAAAATATTGTAGTGTCTATGGATGATATAACAATATACTCCAAACCCAATGTGGAGCATGAGGGTAATTTGAGAACTCTGTTAGAGACATTATGAAAGGATAATCTCTTCTAAAAGTTTAGTATGTTTATTTTCTAGTTTAAGGAAGTACCATTATTTGGTAATATCATCACAAAAAATGGGATATCTATGGATCCTTCCAAAACAAAATAAATTGATTCATATACATGGAAAACATATGTGATGGATATACGTAGCTTTCTAGGGTTTTCTTGGATATTATAGTTGATTTGTGAGAAATTTCTAACTATTTTCAAACACTCTTATGAAGCTAACTCGAAAGGGATTCAAGTTTTCTATGAATTATGAATGTGAAGAAATATTCGTGGAGATGAATAATAATCTTGTAACTTCCCATGTAACTACACTATCCATTAGTGTGGAGCTTTTCGTAATATTCATCGATGCTTCAAAGAAGGGAATGGGGTGTGTGTTGATGAAGAATTACAATGTCATTACCTATTCCACAATCTAGATGAAAATTTATGAGAAAACTATCCCATACATGATAAGGAGTTGGAATCTTTGATATTTGCATTAGAAATTTGGTGGCATTATCTCTTCGCGGAGAAGTGTAAAATATATACACATCTCAAAAAGTGTCAAAAATATATTTAAATAGAAATATATGAATATGTGCAATGAATATGGTTAGATCACATCATGTATTATGACACCCCATTCCATTACAACCATAGGAAAGTGAACAAGGTGGTGAATGATCTATGTAGAACATTCCTAAAAATTATGTCATTGATGAGAATTGAAAAGGACCCAAAGTTATTTTATTGGATAAATATGGACATGAGAGTCATAAAAAAGGTAACATAATCAATTATTTAATAAATTATTGCTCAACCATCTCTTCTAAAATGGATAAAGTATGCTGAAAAAGATTATTTGGTAATTTGGAAGGTAGTGGAAACAATCAGAAAAGGTAAATCCTCAGAGATCAATGTTAATGAAGAAGGAATTGGGAGATTTTGGTCCTGAAAATGTGTTCCATCAAATATGGAGTTAATGAAAGAACATTTGGATGATGAAAATTGTTCAAATTTATCCATTAAATTCGGAAACACAAAGATGTATTGAGATATCTGGGAGCCCTGTTAGTGGGAAAACATGAATAAAGAGATTTCTAACTATACATCAATGTTCCTGGTATGTCAACAAGTGATGGATGAGAGGAATATGTCTAAGTGGATGATGCAACCATTACCCATACCAACATTTAAATGAGAAAAAATAAACATGTACTTTTTCACCCGACCTCTAAAGACATCTAAAGAAAAAAATTCTATTAAGGTTTTTTTATATTTCTTTACAATTTTTTCACAATACATTGAAATTTTGGAGTATTTTTCATTGGATAAACTGGAATAGATATAAATCAGAGAAGTGGTAAGGTTGAATTGAGTACCAGTATCGATTATGTCCGATCGAGATCTAAGAATCACCTCTTTGTTCTGGAAGAATATCCAATATGCTCTAAACACTGAGTTGAACTCTATCACGACCTATCACCCTCAAACTGATTGGCAATATGAGAGGACTATCCATACACTTTAGTAAATGTTTAGAGATTCCTCAATAGACATAAAATTCATATGATACTAATGTATTCTTTTAGTGGATTTATCTTACAAAAAAATTCCACTAAATCTTCCCAATTGCACCTTCTGAAGCCCTTTGTGGGAGGAGGTGTAGAACACCAGAATTTTGGGATGATGTTGGGGAACAAAAACCTATAGGTCCCGAAATGGTTGAGGAAATGTTGGAGAAGGATAAGACCATCCATAATCATATCAAATTTGTCCAAAGTCAAAAAAAGATCTATGATGACAATCATTGACGAGACCTAGAGTTTGATGTTGGAGACTTGGTATTCCTCCAAATATCTCAATGGGAGAGAGTTATGATATTTTGGAAGACGGGAAAAATTAGTCTAAAGTACATCGTCCCTTTTATAATCCTTGATTTCATTAGAGTAGTGGCCTACCAACTAGTACTCCCACAATGCCTATCTCAAGTACATGATGTATTCCATTTATCACTCTTATGGATGTACAAACAAGACCCATCACATGTACTCAATCCAAGGGTTTTACCATTGTAGAATGACCTATCCTATAAAGAGAAGCCAGTGAAGATCTTCGATAGTAGAGAAAATGTTCTATGAAATGACAAAGTTACCCACATCAAAGTGTTGTGAAGAATATAAAAGTTTTACGAATAAACATGGGAACCAGAGTAAGTGATTATATAGTGTTACGCTCATCTGTTTTAACATGTGAAAAGGAAATTTTGAGGGTGAAATTTCATAAGGGGGGAATGTTGTTACAACTCGAACATTTATGAATAAAATTTCATTTATTTTAATTAAATTTATTATGGATATAGAAAAAACATGAAAAACGTTTTTTATTATATACAATTGGATTTACATGACCATTAAGAATCCTTACCCTTGATAATATAGTAGTTTAATAGTGACTACATTACTAGTAAAAATATAGGGTTTTAAAAAACATTTTTACATAAAGGAAGTGATGGACTAAACGAATAGGATCATACCCTATGAAGCTCATTTATTGAATCTTATAAGGGAGATAGAATTTATAATATTTTCCTTAGAAAAATCCAAATATGATATCTAATAGCATAAGCATGAGAAAAACTGTTTACGGGAGAAGTTTAAGATCATTGAGATCATGACCCAAACCAGGTTCACCAAATGGCCCCATAATATTCCCACCATCACACATTACTCTTAGAGAGTATATTGTTTTAATAATGGGATATTATCAAGACCCTGTCATTATGATTAAGTAAATTATTTATTTATAGAATAATGAATATATTTTCATTCTATTATTGTTACTTTGTAAATGATTTTTAAAGCACAAATAATATTTTTGGTTAAGGTTTTAAATCAAATATGAAATCTATTTGGATGAAGTAATGGATTTTTGAATTAAATAATATTTTAATAAAATAAATTTTATTAAATAAATTTTATTAAATAAATTTTATTAAATAAACTTTATTAAATATAAATGATCGTATAATTTTTATGAAGTCAAATGTAATTTTTATTATGGTTTGAAAACTGCTTTTTGTCAAAACCTATCAATTTGCAATAAATGTTGGATATTATTTTAAAAGTAAAAAATAAAAATATTTGTAAAATTATTCAGTAAAAATGTATATTATTTTTTTAATCAGGATGTCGAGATTATCCAATGGTTAATTTTTAATAATTTTCTGAGATAGTTGAATTATTGGATAAAAATTAAATACCATATAACTATATAATGTGTTTTATGACAACATAATGACCAAATAGTTATTTAATAAAATACTATAAGTGATTCTTTCACCCAAATTACTGTTTTTATTTAAAATAATATAATTTTAGGTATATTTTATTTTTTTATATTGCCATAGTGAATCCTCCAAGACATATAAAATATGTTATGATATTATAATCATTTCCTTGAAAGTGTGAATCAACTTCACAAAAGAAATGGAAATATTTTAATATCATCGGACCTTAGCCTTATAAAATAATGTATACCACTCCCCTTTTCATGAAAACATGGTCATAAACCATAATATGGTTTTATGTTTTGATTATTTCAGTGAGTAGTGTCCAAAACCAAAATAATTAAGAATTCCCCCACCTTTCCTATATAAACCCACCCAAGAACCCATATATCTTCACTCAAACTCTTTCAATATTGACCACCCTCTACAACCTAATCCCTAGATTCCCCCCAAGGAACCCCAAATCTCCTAACATGTGTCCCCCAAGGCTTTGGGATCACACATCCAAGTAAGGGATCTCCCTCTCCACTTTTTCTTCAAACACATCTTTAATGTCAACCCTTTTAATTTCCATTTACTTGATTTGGGATATGTTATTCAATAAATACCTGCTGTGCATTAGATTTATACATGATTGTAACTTCATTTCACTCCCATTAATCCCCCTATGATCCATTAATCCCACCTGTTATTATGCTAAAACACTATAAAGGTTCCTTCCTTTCTCACTTTCATCCATGATTCCATATATTGTTAAATTATTTTATTTCAAATTAAAAATGATAGGGTATTTTCTCACACCTCCCCCATACTTCCCATATTATTTTTTAATTATGAGACACCCATGTTCTTTATCATTAATCCCTCACGTGTACACCTGTTACAATGCCGAAATTCCGTATAGGATTTATCTCTTCTCATTTAAATTCAAGCTTCTATTTTATTATATGTATCAAAATTCAATTTTATATTTTGTGATATTATTTTTCATGAAACCTGTACTCTGAATTTAATCTATAAATTATGAGAGAACCCTGTCTCTCTCATTATTTTTTTACAAATTTCTATTTGACGTCGTTATGTTGTCGAAATTTAACAACAATTTTCCATGCCAAAATCATCAAGCAGTGAATAACACACCCATTTATCTATGAAGGGTATTTAGTTTTATGATCATGTACATTTTGATTTGGGACTTTCAGGTATTTATTCCACATTATTTATTCATGGAATAAATTATGATGTTTAATGAATCCATGTAGTATGACCTATGTGGAACACTTATACAAGAAAAGAACATAATTATTAAGGGGGTTCCCTGATAGTGCTCCACTGCATTAGATACTTCATAGTATCATGATACACTATGTGATATTAGGGTTTACTCATGCTAAATCATGTGCAATAAGGGTTTACTCAGGTCAATCAATGTGCAATGATCCTCGGCTAATGCTCATATCATGTGGTTTATTGTTACAACATTTCCATGCTATGAATATCATGATATATCATTACTTTATGTTCATGTTTATTTTTTTTATCCATTGGTATTCCTATTGACTAAAAATTATTTACTTTCACATTTTATTCCATGTTTATTCCTTTATTTGGCTTTATACCCCACCTTTTTCTTTTGTATGTCCTCAGGTTATCCCATGAGATGCTAAGTGTGATGGATTGTTGTGGTCATGTAAAATATGTCTTCAAAAAATATGTTTAATTAATTTTTAATGTTTTTATTTTATGTTCTTAATCCCCAAATACACTAGACCTCTTGATCTCTTTAGTTGTATTAAGTTCATATTTATGTATGAAATCATGTTTACATTTGTAATAATGACCAGGGTTGTTATAAAAATCCATTCAATATAGATCAAAACATTTATATGTAAATACCCATAAATTTAAGGACAATAATAAATAAAATTATATTCATGGTAATTATATACATCACAAAAAATAAATGAGTGGTGAATAATATATAAATCTCAAAAATATAAAAATGAGACTATAAATCCCCTTTGCATATTCCTTTACACTCGTTGTACTCATTCAAAAATATTATATATTAAATATAAGTATATTTGTAAATATAAAATAGCATAATATTATTTTATATAATAATATATATTATTTTACTTATTAATTTCTATTTACCATTAATTACTAATTCCACGTTAAGGAAATGTTTCTGGTAATATCTGAATTATTTTTTCACATGTGTCGGGATTTATAATATTTGTTGTCCACTTACATATATCATGATTCCATACTCTCCAAAACTATATCCATGATTTAAATATCATATATATTAATTATATATGCCTTTATAATAATCTATAAAATATATAAATATAAAGTGAAGTACACTATTAATGGAGACGATATGTCGTACGTACACCTGAACATTGTATCCATTTTCATGGCGTATTGAATTAAATGAAAGTAAATGACATATATATATATATATATTATTAAAATATCATTATTATTTCATTTATAACTTATTTTTTTACTAAATGAATTATTAATACATTCATTGTATAGTGCGAATGAATCACATCGCTTTGAGAATGTGGTAGTCGACACGACCTTAAACGAAGTTATCATATTTTAAAAAATTGAAATCATGAAGGCATGTGTTTTATAATAACTAAAAAAGAATGAATACATCATAAATAAAATATATATATATAATATAAAAACATATTTTCTATCATAATTACCAACCATGAAGGTGGAAAATGAATGATGAATAACATCGTTTTATGATGTGGTAGTTCACCATGCACAAGAACAGTAAGTACATTGCCCATTTGATGGAAGTGTGTGTAGGTGCAGGTAAAACCATTATAATAACAAAATATAAGTATATTTATGATAATTATATTATCATATAGTCATTTAATAATAATATTTGGTGTGTTGGATAAAGAAAATTTATCAAACTACTTGTGAAAGGATGTTACCTCTTCTTTGGGTAACTCCTATTGGTTTTCAACAAAGGTATTACTAAGATGGGTTTAATTAAAAAGGTAGGATTCTAGGTTTATTTTAAGGAATTTCAGAGAAGATTTAGGAATGTTTTGGCCGATACAATAGGAAACAAGAAGTGTAAATATAAGGGGAAGGGAGGGGGCCTTTAATAAGTGGGGAAAAGGACACATTGTGTGTGGTTGAAAAGATTTATGTGATCCCCACATTTAACATGACCCCCATGCATTAAACTAGATCTTTATGGATCCTTAGAGAATTATTGGTCTAAATATGGATAGAAAAAATTAAACATTTTTATGGACATTTGTAAAACATATTTTTAATGTTTAGTCATTAATTATGATATTTTTCTTACCTCACACACTATAATTAATTTTAATTACCATAACTAATATTTTTTGTCATAACCTAATTTTACCATATTAAAAATTATATTTTATTTTGATTAAAAATATTCAATCCCTTTAAAAAAATAATAAACATAGAATTGGAAGATATTAAATTAAAATTAATCACGCATATGAGTTATGATAATAGGTTTTTTAACCGTAACATTTTAGATGTTTGAAATGATTTTATACCCAATTTGTTGGTGAAATTGGTTAAAATAACCTAAATTGGATTAATATATGTTAAAATTATATAATTACTATTTTATATAAAATTTAAATATAATTTAAGGATATAAATAAATTCAATAAAAATTTATTTTTGAATTAAAATTCAATATTTCTCACTATTCATCCAAAAAAGAAGTTTTTCATATTAATCTCAAAAAATCACCAAAATATAATTTTAAAATTTTTAATTAAAAATTTAATCCCATTTATCAAATCCTGTTTATAAATTTGTCTTAGATTAATTTTATTATTTTTCATATAATGAAATAAAAATCATTTCATATAAAAAAATATTTTCAATCATATAAAGATATTACCAAATATTATAGCTTTTATTAGGAATATGTTTTATTTATATAAAAAATTATAAATAACATTTAAAATTAGTTATTACAACTCATATTTATATTTTTAATGGCTATGTTATAACTATGTTGTTTAAATAATTACAATAATAAAACAATGATTCATAGAAACTCAATGTTTTCTATAGCTCAAGATTATTTGAGGTTTCATGTAGAGTATGCTTTACATGGTGTAGCATATAAATAATGTTCTACATAGTGTATCATTATAGATAAGAAATTAAATAAAATCATTTATTTCCAAAAAAATCTTAAAAAATTGGGGTGTAAGATTCTACACCCTTCATATGAATTTTTCCTATGAAAATCAATATTCTAATACAAAAAATGAGTATACATATGCCTCATAATATCCTAATGATACCATGTAGATTTATTTAATTAGTAGGTTCTCTAAAAATATATTTCCATGTGAGTGATATTTTTTTATAGAACATTCTTTGAATGATGCAGAATATCAACAGGTTGTTCCACACAAGAAATATACTTTAGCAGCTATATGAACTCTATATTTAGTACATGTCAAGGCTTGGTTATTTACGTACTCAAGAGAGATACATAGAACACATAACGGAACTAAGAGTTATTTGGAGGAAGTTACAAGTGATATTCTATCATCCTTATATGATTAAGAATCTCAAGGAGAACGATACACCAAGGGAATATTTTCCCTTTCTTCGTAAATCTGATAACCTTTTTTCAAAAAGAGATTCACAGAAAAAACTTATCACTAATGTAAAATAATATTTCAAATTTATGATTATTATAATAAATAATATTTCTACTTTGAGATTAATGGATATATTTTTAAATGGTTATGAATTTATTAGTTATCTCTTCAATGATATTAGGTCCCAATAGTTCTCTTTCTCTTTCTTCATACAACCTTAAAGTAGATCTACATTTATTTCCTTACAGGGATTTAAAAGGATCCATTTTAATTCTTCATTCAATGATATTGTTGTAAGAAAACCCAACTAGTTGAAGGTGTTCATCCTAGCCACACATGTAATCCATAAAACCAGATATCAATATATCCCCTAGGGTGTGAACTGTTCTTTTAGGATAACCATCCTTATAAGGATGATAATAAGTTCTAAAAAGTGATTGCTAAACAAATTCCCAAAACATTTTGGTAAATCATAGATCCGGATCAGAAACAATAGAATGTGTTACTCCATGAATCCTTATATATTCCATAATGTTTATCCTATAAATATAACCTATAGAGAAATCATCTTTGATAGAAATGATGTGTGTTGAATTAGTAAGGTTACCAACTACCACCCATATAGCATTAAATCCTTTAGATGTTTTTGGGGAGTCCAACAAAAAAATACATAGTGGTGTTCCCCCATTTACATTATAGTATGGGTAATGGATGAAACATCACCTTAGTTTCATGTCTTTCAGCCATAAATTTCTTGTATACAAAACAATGAGATACAAAATATGTGATATCTCTCTCAGTTCCATTCCACCAGATGTTTTACCATAAATAATTATTCATCTTCATACTTCCATGATGAACATAGAATGAATAACTATGAGAATCACTGAACAACCCCTTCATCAAATATGTTATAAAAGGAACACATAAAAGGTTCTTTAACCGCATCATTCCTTCCTGGTCAATTCTAAACATAGGATCATTTTTAACATTTTTTATAGTTTTATATCTTCCTCTAATGAATCTTTGATCTTTACATGGATTGATGGTTGAACATTGAATTAATCATGATAATATTTTTCCCCTTCCTTAAATATTTATAAATCCATCCACTGAAAATCCAAAAATATTGGATCTTTTGAAATCATCATCATGGATAAGATGGCATGATCTTTTCAAATCAATTCATCAACCAACTTGTTCTCTTTCCCTGTATAGTAATTTATTGAGAAGTCATAATATTTTATTATCAATAAGAATATTCTATGATTCATTTTCACCACCTTATGAATTTAATGATCAGTATATATATCACCCTTTTGTCTGTAAAACAAATTCCTTCAAATCGTTAATTCCAAAATTAGTAGAGTGGACTCTAAAACAAGAGTTTGGTAATTTTTCCCATGGATCGTCAATTGACATGTGGCATAGTCTAAAACCATGTTATTTTGTATGATAACACATCCTAGTCCCTTCTTGGATGAATAAAGTTATATTAAAAATGATTCTCTACTACATGGTAATGTATGTATATGTGAACTGATAAACCTTCACTCTAGTACATTGATAGTTTTCTCCCATTCATCTATCCATATGAACATAACATCATTCAGAGTTAACATGGGTTGTGTGTGGGATAGCCATGGGAAATTTTCCCCATGCCAGAAATAATATTAATCTAATCCAATAAAACAATGGTTATAAACCATTATTTTTTGTCTTGGATGGAATTCAATCACCTTTGTGTTTTTTGGATCTACTTATATACCCTCTCTTGATATTATATGACCAAAAAATGAAAACTTCTTCAGCTAAAATTCACACATTAAATTTTTTTATAGATTTTATCTTTCCATAGGTTCTTTAGTAAAATTATCATGTAGTATTCATGCTCTTACTTGATCATGTAATATTTAAGGATATCATATACAAAGACAACCAAAAACTAGTCGGGGTAATTTCTAAAGAACGTATTAATAAAATCCATTAAGATACCAAAGGAATTATTAAGACCAAAAGGTATCACTATATATTCATAGTTTCCACACATTTTATAAAATTTCATCTTGGGTATATCCTCTTTCGTGACCCACAATTGATGATATATAGCATAGAGATCAATCTTGGAAATGTATTGAGCTCCACGTAGTTAATGAAAAAAAATTATCAATATATGGAAGGTGATACTGGTTCTTCATCATGATTATGTTCAATTACATATAATCAATACTGAGTCACATTGATCCATATTTATTTCTCACAAAGATAATAGGTTCTCCCCATGTTGACACAGTTGGAAAAATAAATTCTTTTTCTAGGTTTTCTTTGAGTTTATTCTATAATTCATCCAACTAAATTAGGTACATTCTATAGGGAGTCCTTAAAATTTGACTGGAACTATTTATGAGGTCTATTGATAACTCACATTCACATTTACACAGAAGGCAATGAAACTCTTCCATAAAGACATCTACAAACTCTTGAACTATGTGAATATCATCAATGAAGATATTCTCCCAAACCATTTCATATAAACACACATTATTTATGGGAATTATGAACTATATGCCATATGTGAAATCCACATCAATTTAATACTTATCATCACATTGATATATTATCCTAGTTGGGTTTGGAACATGGAATATAACATACCATCCGTGAAAATTGATGTGGGAGATATATATAAAAACCTAATCCATTCCCAAGATAAACTAAAATTTAACTATCGGACGAATGAAATGATTTATCGGAAATAAATTCACAAAAACATCAATTGAAGAGGAGTCATAGATGTGAGATGAAAACATAATAGCACTAGGTGTTTTCATAGATAATTCTATATCTAATCATTTGGATGGAATTTTAACACCATTCGAAATTTGTAGAAATTGGAAAGAGTTGGTAGATACAGAATCAAATAATACATTAGCTATTATAGAGAATATTTTAAGTGTTCCTTTAACCAACACATTATCACACCCCTCATGGGAAATAGCGATCACACGATATTTCCCCAAGTACATCATTTTAATATGTTGGTGATACCGATCATCATCACCAACCCTTGAGTTTGGGAATAGGTTAGCATAATGCCCATTATCCTTACACATGAGGCACTGATGTGTGGGAGGAGATACTAATGATGATTTCACTATATTAACATCATATATGTAATCCAATTTATTCGAAATGTAATTAAAATAACTCATGTTAACAAGCCATCAAAATTATACGATTCAATCCATTTGACATGAAATTAGATGTTAAGAACAATGTAAGCCAATGTCATAAAATGATGGGTCACAATGGAACATTTATTAAAAAAAGCTAGGGATACAAGAAAAATCCTAAGGCATTATTGTATCCTATAATTCAGACGATTAAAAAGGGAATAAGAAAATTTGTGCAATAAATGATATATATAACATACACAAGTGGCCCTATTAATAAGTGTCATGGAAGAAGACATTTCATAAGGAAATTGGACATGAATTATAATACAAAACCTCAAAATTATAATCAATAAGCACAAATACAATCCTCATCAAAAAGAACAAATTACAAGATCAAAGTAAGGCACACATGATGACATAAATTTTAAAAATATTCAAATTAAATATGTATAGGAATCCAACCAGTTTATCAAAATCCGTTTCAAGGAATTAATCCAAGGTGTGACTCAAACAACCAAGGTGATTATCCATTTAACGTATGGGAAAAATGTCATGAAAGGTAGGAAAATACAAAGGGGTAGAAAAAAAGAGTCCAACTCCCCCAAGGATGGGTTTCTCTATATGTTATGGTCTCAATGGTCACAAAAAAAGAATTAAATTAATTAATTCAACACATTCATAGAGAAACCAGATGGATTCGGCATGAGTCACAATAGTGTCTAAAAAAATGAAATGAAATGAGTGGGAAATAACTATTCGAACAACCTTATACCATGGTGCACTCACATGTCTAATATGGTGATTTGATTTATTTTGGTATATAAAAAATCAAAGAAACTATCTAGTAACCAGAAAATAGGGTGAAATGAATCACCCAAAAATAGAACAATAGATAAAAGAGGATCCCTGTAAAAGGTTAGAGAGAAAGATGAGAATTATTGAGATATATCCAAAACATCTAAAAGTGATAGAAAAAAATCATAGATGACGGAGATATCTCATTCCATAAGGAGGAAGAAGAGAGGGCTTGATGCATGGAAGAGAAGGAGGAGTCCACTAGAGGAGGAGATGAAAAGAAAGAAATTCATAAACCACCCATTAGGCACAAACAAAATATTTTAATCTCAAAAACGTGATCCATAGTTTGGCCACATGGTTTGGCCAAACAATGCGCCAACCTTGAGGTGAACAGTGAGAGTTTACTACTTAAGTGCTACTAATCGTGTGGCCTAGGCACACGTTTGGGAAGAACGTTCATAACAAGTGTGCTTCATATCTTCTCACCACCAGAAGACATATATTTTTATGATGGGTTACACATGGTTTCAATCAAATCATGAGCTGTATACATACCCTCTAAACCTGAAAATTTTTAATATTGGTGATCCCAAAACATGACGAGATTCTCATGGGACCCCTCATGCCTTCACTTAAGTCTGAAAACAACACATTAATGTGTTCTAACTCTAAAAATTACATTCCAAAAATCAGTTCACAAAACATTTCATCCACCAAATGATAAAATTCATATTCCATTAAAATTTATCCAGTCCAAAAACATGGGATACTATAATCTCACCACCTTATAACATTAATTCTCAAAGAATCCTTCGAGAAAATAAGAGAACATCACTTGATCTTGTTGGGCTATGAAGTCTTATTCAAATAAATGCATTTAATTTTCAAAATCCAAACACATCTCTAACCATCACCATAACACATTTAACATATTTCATGGAAGCTCAAGACACATTTTACCTTTTAGAACAATAACACCAAAAAAGTTCCCACCCAAAACCAATATTATATAGAACATGATCAAATCATAATCCCTCTCACCACAAGGTTCTATCATGTAAGAAAAAATTCCATGTCATGATTTTTATTCCATTGGAATTGTACTTCAAAATGAGACTGTAGTGTTCCAATGATATTGACTACATCATACATGATCTGATCGAGAATTGATTCCAATGTGATCATGTTTAAACTGACTATTCCAACTCTTTCAGGGAATCTATAGCTAGCACTTACATCACACCCATCTTACCAGAAAACATCATGAAGTGCTTCCAGAATGATTTTACATAACCATAGAGAGAGATAGAGACATACATTTTCACTATCCCTATATGAATATTCTCATTGAACCCAACTTAGTTGGCTTGTGCTTTTCAAAATCAATACCCAATGCACATAGAATATGGAACCTAAAGATGTATTGGATCATGATCCCATAATCTTACAATATGTTTTCGGTGATAGATCTAGAAAAAATGGACATCTAAACTATTTTTACCTAGCAGGAATATAGAGAAATTCTCGATCTAACACATTTGGAACACCATGGTAAATAAACCCATACTGGACCTCACTAAAAATTGATGAAACCTCAATTTAAACAATTGAAAACAAAGGAAATCATCAATGGGAAAAAGAAATTCTTCTTACAAGAGAGACATTAGTATCAGCCAACCATACACATAATAATAACACTAACTGACCCCAAAGTAGAATCCACCTTGATATCAAGTCAAATGGGACATCTTGTGTCCATGAGTCTGTATCAGGCTTTAAAATATGGGGAAAATAGGTATCCCTCAAGAAAAAAAAGAACTACATGAACAACCATAACTCCGCTACGCCACTGTGATCAAAACCAACTAAACAAACCCAACTAAATTTTAAAACATTTTCATGGAATAATACTAATACCCTCTAAATGTACATAGAAGGAACCATGATAGGGGACATGGTCAACATAAAGACATGAGTAAACTAAGAGGATTCTAACAATATCGATAAAGTTTTCGAGACACTTTAACCATAAGGATGGTGGAGTGTCTGATATGGTTTCAGAAAGACCATGCCCATAGAAATGGGGGAGGTTGTCAATCCTTTACAAGTCTTGTTCATTAGAAGATATTGAATATACCATCCAACACCTTTCCATTACCAAGCCATGATTCTATTTCAAGATAAGCAATTCCATGGTCACCAAGAACAACATCATCATTCTCAAAATAAAGCACTGACTTGAACAAAAAAATATTACCATCCAGAGGGAATTTTCAATAAGTCTAATCAGTTTGAAACATTTCCTCTTGGTTGAGGTCCTTCTAATTATAAAGACACATTTAACAGATGTCGATGTGACACTCCCCCACCTTCAATGTTTCTTTAACATCATATTCAATAGAGAATGGGATCCTAATCCACATCACAGGTCCCATCACCCAATGAATAAGAACCTAGAGGTGGAAATCACACATAAAAAATCATTTAATCAAATAGTTAGAGATAACAAACCACTTAAGAGATCAAGATTATATTCACACCAAGACATAAATGTGATGCTTCTTTGATCAGTGTTCCCACACATCAAGGCATTCGGCATAGAGGCCAGACAACTGAACATGGTGTCAAACACTTGATTATTCATACAATATTATCTTAAACATAGGTATAATCTAGTTACATTATCAATTCTCGTCTCTCTTTAATTCAGATTTGAAGGGTGTTCAAATAATAAAAACTCAAATCTTGACCAATTACCACAGAATTTAAATGGTTTACTATATGATTTTGAAGGTGACGAGTGTTTTATATATATATACACATGATACCATGAGTTCATATGAGAAAAACACATATCCTTGATATTATACGTAGTCTTTTCATCCATATTCATTCATATGATTATCCATACTAATGATTTACCCAAGAGTTGCATCACTTGTATGACTATAGAGAAAGATAATGACTTCCCAAGTCATCCAACACTTGAAGAAGGGAAATAAGGGTTAAAAGAACCACTATGAATATGTTCATCATAAATATCATATATATCATATAAAAAGAGTGTCCAAAAAAAATTTCATCCATGATAGGTTGTAGTAGAAGAATGAACAATATCATTTCCTGAGTTGAAAGTTCACCACACATAAGAACTATAAGTTTGTTGCCCATTTGATGGATGTGGGTGTAGGTGTAGGTTGAACACTTAAAATATCAACACATAAGAATATTTATGATACTTAGGTTATTATATAATCATAGAATAATAATATTTTAGGTTATTGATAATGAATATAAAACAAAGAGCATGTGGAAGGATGTTACCTCTTCTTTAGGTAACTCATATTGGTTTTCATCAAAGAGAATCCTAGGATGGATTTATGCCCAAATGGATAATTATAGGATGAATGGAGGGAATTTGGGTGGATTTTTGGGTAGGTTTTGGTATATCCAATAGGGAATGATAGGTGTAAAGAGAGGGGGCCAAGATGAGGCCTTTTATAATAAGAAAAAATGATACATTGGGTATTCTTGAAAAGATTTGAGTACTCCCAAAATTTTACATGTCCCACAAGGGTTAGAATTGATCATTATTGAATATTATAGGTGTAGATATTGAACTATTTCAAGAGAATAATTTTTAGAAAATTTTAGGGAAATTTTTTATTCTTATTTTCAAGGTTTATTCATTAATTAAGCTAGTTTTTACCCTATTCAGTAAAATTAATTTAAATTACATTTAATAATATTTTTTTTCAAAACTAAATTATCCATATTATAAATGAATAATTATTGTGTTTAAAAATTTGGAATCCATTATTTCAATTTATAAACACAAAAGTGGTATAAATTAAATTAAAATTAATCCCACATGCGTGTCATGAAAATGAGTTTTTTAAGCATAAATGTTTATAAGTTTCAAATGTTTTTATCTCCAATTAGAATTTGAAATTGGTAAAAATTACATAAACTATTCTAATTCATGTAAAAATATCTAATTAAACTGAAAAAAATTAAAATACAATTTTACTATAAAAATAAATTTTATGAAAAACCACTTAAAAATTAAAATTCTTGAATTTTTACTATTCGTCCAAAAATAAAGTTTTTTTAGAAAAATGAAATAAATTAACCCTATGTTGATTTCTAAATTATGAATTAAAAAAATTATTTTATTTTAATAAATTCACTTTCAAAAAGTTTCAAAAAAATTAATTATTTTTCATACAAATACATAAAATGTTTTTTTAGGAAAAATATAATTCTCAATCATATAATGTATTTACCAAAAATTATTATTTTTATTATCAATATGTTTTATTTTATAAAATAACTAAAAATAATACTTAAATGTAGTCATTACTAATTATATTTATTACTTTAATGGTAAATTTATATCTCTCCTTTTTAAATACCTATAATTATAAAACGATGATTCATAGAAAGTCAATGTTGTGTGTCGAGAAAGCTAGGATGGTGTTGTGTATAGAGAAAGAATAACATGGTGTAGCATACAATGAAAGCCAAAATTAGTATAGATTGAAGCACAATACATTATTGAAAATTGTTTTATTTGAAACAATTCCCATAAAAACCAGAGGTGTTACAATTGTCCCGATTTTTTGAATTACATATGTATCATTCATGGTTTAATGATGGTAGGGTCAACTAAATACTCCGGAGAATGTTGGGATAAGGATCAATTATTACCCTTGGGAGGAATGGATTCATGGTGTGTTTTCATAAGGTTATTTGGATAAGACATGAGAATCATGGCATGATTGACACATTTGATGAGGCCTTTTGAGGCATTAATGAAATTAGTGAAGGTGTATAGCATCATGGTGTCTTTTTTATTTTAGGTGATCTGCTCATCTAGGGAGAAGGATGTGAACATTGGTCCAGATCAGTTAAAACTCAAAAAAGTGAACCTATCTAATATATGTTGGTGATTCTTATGAGTGATAAATTTTGGAAGATATTTAGTTAGGTTCATTCTTATGGATTGGTGGGAATAGAAATTACATGGCGCACATCAGTAGTGATGTGTAGGTGAACTAAACCCCTGAATAGTGGCTGGTTGTGAAATGTGTTTTCTAGAAAATGGATTCGATGCATCAATAGATGATAAATACCAACATGTGGGTATCGATCAAAGATCATTTGGTGTGAGCTGGTGATATAGACCGGTGGAGTGATGTGTTCACCCTTTTTAAGGCCTCTAGGTAAATCTTCTGCATTCGTCATGTGATTTATGGGGTGAATCATGAAAAAAAAATATGTGGTTATGGATAGGGAATAAATCCTTGGTGAGGAATGTAAAGTTGGTATTATGGATTATTGGTTTGATAAGGACCCGAGTGTGTAGTTGATAGCGATAGTGTCAGCTCAGAGGAATGTGTTTCTTTTGGGTAGCTTCCAAAGAATTTTTAGACAGAGAAGAGTTTATATCTATAGATAATGGTATGGACTCTCTCTGGAGTGTTATGTTTGCAATGACATATCCTACAAACGGTGTGAGTTTTAGAAAGAAATTTTGATTCCTAGTAGCCATATATTTGATATGAGAGGCTATGATTTATAAGAGAGGCCCTAAACATGTCTTGAGGATAATAATTTTTTAATGGGGGGTTTTGTAAATCCGATGGATTTTCAAGGGGTGTTATTTTTTGATTTTTTTCATGAGAATTTGATTTTTCGGTGGTTCATTAATGATATAGGTTTTGGGAATCATTGGAATGCACCAAAGAGGAATATGTCATATTCCTAAAATTTGAATATTGTTATAGGGGCCACTAGACCCATTGTAGACTGACAAGATTCCTTGGGGTATTTTTGTATCACCCGATAGTTAATGGGATTCTGGGTAGTTTTTTTAAATATAAAGGGGTAAACCCCCCCCCTAAAACATCTGTAATTATATTTCCCACTTCTACCCTGACCCCATATAGTCTAGGAATCTATGGGGGTCCATCCATGGAAATGTTTTTTCCATTAGCCTCATTTCATGGGGTTCTAAGTGTCATTATTTTTGGTCGATATACCTTGGTAAGAATATTCCCTTCCATGTGTTAAATCCAAATTTATTCTTGATTATTGATTTTAGCACCCTAATCTGAGGATTTTAATGCTGATTTCTTTTAACCAGTTCATTATGATCGATTTTGGATTCAACCAAAGGTGATTATGCACTTTCTTTCTTGAGGTTGAAAGTATTCACTATGCTAAAACATTAATCTAAAATTATAAAGTTTTTTATCGATGTGGGTATAGACCTATAATTCCTCTTATTTTGGTATTAATAAGAACCTATAAAATCTGTATCAATACTATAGGCTCTTTAGAGGGATGTAATTATATATATTCCTTGAAATGGATGGATGAAGGAAATATCCCATTTTTTAAAAATAGAGTTGCATGCCAGGGTTTTGGGGCATGGAAAGGGCCATTCGGGATCAGTTTGGTCCAATGATGCTGATTCCAAATACATATGGAATTGGGAAGTTAATTTTCATGAGTTAGTCTCTATAAAATTATGATCATGAAAATTATTCTAGGTATGATGGTTGGCATATCTTCTTTGGATTTTGGCATTCTAATGAAACGTTCAACCTCGTTTGCGGATAGATTAACCTGAAAAAGTAGTATAGATGATTAGGAAGTTAATCCCATTAATTATGTTCCTTGGAATCAATGAATGATATCAATTTATGTTTTATGGATGTTGGTATTTTCTCTTAGGAAAAAACCCTTGAAACCTATAATTTGGGCACACCGAGGGATAGAATTACAACGATATTTTATATATAGGAATAGGAAGTTATCCCCCTTGATTTATTGAAGGGTGATGCAAGATGATTTTCAGGTTCATGAGGTTTTTCTGGTCTATAATGAGTGATGTTACTCATATTTAAATGTCATGTGAGGAAAAAATGACTAGGACAACACTGGTCTATTGTAACAATGATGGACTTTTTGAGTGAGATGTTTTATTAGGTTTTGATGGGGTGCTTCCCCATCAATGTGTTATTTTTAAAGAATGTGATGACTGTGATTTATATATTTATATTACCACTCTAGAGAATATGTGTATTAGTTAGAGTGTGTGTGGCTACCCAAGATCCTTGGGGGATGGACCTTCATATTTGTGGCCTCCCTAGAGCCCATGGATATAGTCTAATGAGATTATTAACCTCTCCAAAGAACTAGGGGACATGCAAGGGTTACATCATGACCGTCAAAATTTAAATGTATGGGTTGGGGTACTTGAAATGTACATGAATTTTGTCATCAGGTACAAGTCATAGGACGTATGTGCTTGTTGTTCTGATAGACAATTCTTACAATCATGAGACAACGCATGCATGGTCAGGGTTCATGGGGGAATGATTAGTGCATGATCACTTGACAAGAATGTATGTTTATGATGTATTTATTTTCCATCATCATATTTAATTTTATATATCATACTACATTTATTCTGATGATATATTAGTGGGGTCCTACTAGGTTTTATAATCACACCCTACACATAAATCATTGTGGACGTGCATTTATTAATAGGAAGGGATCCAAATAAGAGCTTAGGAACTATTTAGAGAAAATTTATAGTAGGAGAATTTATGATGGGGAAAAAATAGTAAAAACAAGGGGATCATTATTTACATTACTTATTATTTGTTTTACCATTTGTCTGTATATATAGATATCCCACTATAGGGATTTCTTTGATAGTTATATGAGTTTTTTGTATGACATATTATTATATAACGGTATGCTATTGTTAATTTGATCTATATTTTATTTCATTAGTTTACTTTGATTGTTTATTCTATGTTTCACACACTAACAATACATTTTATTTTAGGATGCATATGATGCACATGTCAAGGTATCCTAAAGAAATGAAGATCGAGTTCATTACTGATTACATGGACCACACTATATGACTGTATACTCTAATTATTCATATGATACTAAGGGAATTGTCTCCACACTATGATTCTCATTTTATTTCTAATTTTCAAAATCATCTGACATAAGGGATGGTGTGCATGAGGAAATAGTGTAATCTGCTCAACCCGGACTGGGGGATCTGGATCGGGTCATCTTAATTCTCCCTTCAAAATCAATATAAAACTCATTTTTGATGCATCTCTCTGATCCAAGCTATGTGATAAGATTTTCAGTAACATAATATTCGTACAATTATGGTAGTACATAACAATTAAATTAGGTAAACCCCTATTATTCAAAAAAAATTATATTCACCCTACTCAACACCTTATCTGATCATTCATAGGGAACCTAGATTATCTCTGATATAACTAAAAAATCCTCGATCTAGTGGGAACATATGGGCATTAATGAGGGAAATAATTTTATGTATTATTATTATTAATTGATAACCAATGATTATTGATGATATGTATCCACTCTTCGATGAATTACATAGAATCTCCAAAATTTATCATGAAATAAAATACATTAGAACGCCGATAGTTGTAATGAATGAAATTATAAGACTAATCATTATCATTATTCTTTAGTTACCCGAATATTATAGTCTATACTATATACCTATGTGGCTACACTAGGGATATTCCCAATCCCATTAATATAGAGTTCCACTTTGATCCAGTTTCTAATGTCCCAGGGAAAAGTGATTCTTTCCATTGCCTACTATAGAAGGTATGCATACTGGAATAATAGTGATCTTTTATTTTATATATGGCACATTAAAACCAAATGTATAATGGACCAGTATTATCATACAAGAATTTTAAATATTTTTGGATGAATATTAAAATCATTACACAATCACATGCTTGATAATTAAATTAGTTTAGTGCCTTTGGAAACATGGAACACAATATTCTTAATTATCGAAATGTCTTCAATTAAATCAAATAAAGATATTCCAATTTAATACATTAATTAAAAACTTGGTTTCATAACATGGGAAAAGGAATATAAGAAACGATGATATTATATTCTCAATGAAGGTAAAATGGGGGACACATAAGTAAAAATGAAAAATGGGAATCAGAACATGAGAATAACATTTGAAAACCATACCCTCCATATCAATGATCACAAACCTTTGTCATGGAATAAGGATTGGTATTTTAAATGAAATGAATCATAAGGTAATAAATTATCCTAATATATAAGATGACACCATTTTCATGAGGCATGAAATTTGTGGCATACACATAAGTATACAAAATTATATCCATATTGGTAAAGGATCACTCGCATGACCAACATAGTGGTAAAAGATACCAATTCAATAAGATTCACTAGCTATTATACAACTATCTTATTAAACATGGTTCACTCACTATTCTAGTAATTTCTTACTAAACTAGGTTCACTCTCTAATCTGTTCATGTCTTACTAAACTAGGTCCACTCCCTCTTCCAGTCACATCTTTTGAAATTGCATTCACTTCCTGTTCCAAACGAATCTTAAAAAATAAGGTACCCTCAAAATTTTAGTCATGTCTATCTCATGAGATATAAATCACTAACCAATTCATTGGAGGGATATAAAGGTCCCACGCATCATTGTATATAATGTAACCACCTTTCTGGTTATAAGGTTAGCATCGTCATATAATGAAAATCACACGTACCTATGGAAGAGGATCATAAACAATTCATCATATCATAGACCCTAAAATTAAATGGGTTTAATAAAAATTTCATCATAACATAACTTATATAAAATAAACAGGTTTCATAATAATTTCATCATTTCAAAGAATCACCACTCTTGGAAATAGAAGCGGGTTTGTAAAGTATTTTTTCATGGATTAACCCAAGGAAGGGAAAAAGGTTAACTAAAATTCCTATCATTATTATAATATACCATTCATAGAATGAATACTAATGGTATCCTTATATAATATCCCATTTAAAGAATAAGTAACCTTAAATAATATCATATTTTATGAAAAATAAATTTAAAAACTACTTGGTACATTTCTTGAGGAAAATAAATTTTCCTTGAAAATCAATTTTATAACACATAAAAAATTTTGAAAATCCATTTCTTTTAAAATAACCTTCAATACATATAATGTATTATGTTAAAAATCATTCAACACATTAATTAATAAAAATATAATTTTCTCACTGAAAATTTATTTTTTAGACATAAAACATTTTCAAAATAATTTTCAATATAAATTTATTTAACTTAAATCTAAATTTTACCTAATATTATGGAAATAATTTTCCTTGAAAGAAACTTTGAGAAATTATAAATGAAATTTCAATTCATTGATCATTCATGGTAGTGGGAAATTTTATTCATGCGCTTCATGTAAAAAAATATTTTATTTTCGCATTTTTAGTAAAACCCAAATATGTATTGTTTGAATAAATGACATGAATATTAATTTTAAAAAATTATTAAAAAAAGAAAAATGGGTAAAAATGTATATAAAAAATATTAATAGAGAAATAATTCATTTTTGTCATCATTTTTAGAAAATATGGTCTCGGAAGAAAATATAATTTTGAAGGATGAGAACAATAATGTTGTATTTTCTTAAATCAATTTTCTTAAATATATAAAGTAAATAAAAGGTGGAAAATGGTACCATGAATTAAAGATATTCAGAATAACCAATGGAGAATAAAATCCCTAAGAATTAATGAGAGGTAGATCATTATATTTCTATACTAGATACTTAATCATAAATAATCTAGAAAAATGATGAGACTGTGACATAAAATCATTATCGTCTTGGTACATTGAATAGTTATCCCTATTAAGTAATAATATAACATGAAACAAAAAAATATCTTGATGATGGATAAATTTAGGCTATTTATTGACACTCCATTTTAATAAAATATAAAAAATTATAATAAAGAGAACTTTGGATATCATAAAGGATAAATAAAATTTAATGGAAGAATATAATTCTGGTTAAAGGGGCCTACACAACACACTTACAACCAAGAAGTCCAACACATCTCCTTCTAGTACAACATAAATGTGTAGCCCATATACTGAGGACATATGAAGAGGATCTACACCGAGGGGCCTATGTGGTAGTATATGTTTTACACCCATGCATGGGGGACCTATGCAATGAAGTTACGACCATGACCTATGTGGAAAACCTCCCTTTGATTATGTTCCCTCCATACCTATAAATAATACCCTTGTCCTTTCCATTTCAACTACTGAATAAGTCAGAAGATCTCTCGAAGCTCACATTTTGTAGATCCCCCACCTTGGTCCCTTGAATTATCTTTGTTAGCTTTGTAAAATAATGGATAAGAGAGAATTAAAATGGATAAATATGATTAGAGTCTCTTTAGGGTCTAAAATACTAGATAATTATTTGAGGACCCTCCGTCCATAAGTAGAAGTAACCAATGTAAGTTCATTTTTCAAGTTAATTTCTAAATGAGATTCTTCCATGGGAATCAAGGGACAGCTAGGTAATTAAGTTAAAGCCTCACCCTAGTATTTTTGTCTTAGTAGTCCATTTCCCAATTAATATGAAGCTTTCATAGGCTTATCCTTCCCATGTTAATAATTTTTTAGTTCCTCATAGAACCTGTGGGTTATACCTACGCAACATACTTGCACGTCACACTTCCGTGGACCACCTATGAAAGCTGTCATTTATGACCTATTTTAAACCACTCATGACAGTGCCACTCCATCCATGGATCCATTCCCTTAAAGGGGTCATGTTGAAACCTCCACTGATACCTTCTGATCTACCAATCATTTGGGAAAGGAATATTAGTGTGCTTCCCATTTGTATTTGGATATATATGGTAAGGGGTTTCCCAAACTCATATTAAAATAGGGTAATGATCCTTGGTGTGCCTATGGATCTGGTTATCCATGGTCACATAGACCCTTACCCTATGGATAGTGTTATGGTGTTCTAGATTTCAGATTTTGGAGATAGGACTATGTCCTTCCCCTATAGTCTCTGAGATCTAGAGCCTCTGTTTCCTAGCAGGGATGAAAAGTATCACACATGATTTTCCCTTCCATATGGGATTAGACCATCCCTGGATAAGAATCCAATTTTAGGGCATCCCTCAGGGAACAAGAGCCTTTCATTTTGGGTCATACCTAATGACATTCACCTTAATTTCATATTGAATGGTTCATTACTCCATGCCCTTATACACCATCACCCCAACTTATTTCTTCATAGGCTTGACCCCTTCCACCAGTGGAGTAGGAATAGTGTGTTGTTTTTTGAATCATTCATATCATCCTGTATTTCATTACAAGCATGACTCGCATGGTCTTGGATGTTTTTAATGATTCTAACATTCACACAATCCACCTGAATTAATGAATTATGATATCTACAATTCCCATAATAACTGGGATATGTAAGAAGCCATTACCTAGGACTCAAGATTAGGTTACATCATCCTTAGGATTCAAACCATAATTCCTTCAATATGGGAATCCTCTTTAGGAATAATCCCTGAAATAAGTCCCCCTTAAATCTCTATGTGTTATGAAATCTCTTGTGGACCCTGTTACAAGTGAATCTTATTTTTGGGTAATATTAAATCTATTTTATCTGAAAGGGCCATATATCTCTACAAGACATGCTGAACTACATGGTCTTTTATTCCAACCTAAATAGGATATGTAGAAAGCCTCCTTAAGTTTTAATCCCAATACCCATAAATCAACCATATTCTCTCTATGCTACATTCCTTACAGAGTGTAATCCAAAATGGAAACTAAGATCCTTTATAGGTTCCTTGGGATGCCTCAGTATAAGTCCCACAACAAACATTAACTAGTCACCTTACTCTTATGTTTACTGGCCATGTAAATTTAAACTGTATGGTTGGGTCCTTTTAACATAACATTAAAGGTCATGATGTGTCCCATTATGTGGCAATGAACTATGTGGGTTCTGATTCATTTCCCAAGGATATTTAGGATGCTCATTTATGGGTTCGATCCCAACATCAAAACAACTTATATATCCTTGGATGATGATAAATTCTAGAGTTCCCCAATGAGTGGGTCAAAAAACAAAAATATCTTAATAACAACCAAAGAATGCATAAGTAGTATATAAGAAGATACCATTGATGGAGAACCTATAATACATATTGATGAATCTGATTTCCATTCACACATATAAATGACTGAAATTTTATAGGGAAAAGTAAAATACACTTTTTTAGTTAACAAGGATTCATAAAAACGTCTTAAATCTATAAGAGAGTATCTAAGATGGATATATTTCCCCTCAAAAGGGTTTGGTGAGCCCGACCTACCATCCTCTTGACCAATATTAGTTCATAAGGATAGTGGGTCAAGATCTGTAATGATCACCTTCCTTTAGAAGGTTGGTCCATTTCGATATAGAATAGTTTGTTGTTTTTGGTTCCATAATTAAATCAATTGGCAACCATTCAAAAATAGTGGTTCCCAACCAGAACACACATTCCAAGGGAAACAAAAAAATAGTACTCGATGTGAATCCTTAACCAAGATGATATTATTACCAATTTTTCACGCCCCTATCAATTGGTAAAAGAGTTCCAGAAAAAGTAATAAATAGAACATGTGTTCATCCAAAAAGATGATTCTTTTTAAGATTTCATATTTTTTATTTGTTATATATACAGTCAAATTCTTCAAAGAACTCCCTTAATTACAAAAGGCTTATTTCATGTTTTCACTCATGAATTCCCTGGCTGCTATGAAACTAGATCCTCATCCACATAATGGATTACATCACTAACTAAGTGTCTTCCATGATGTGTATATAATTCACTAGTCTGAGAGTACCATCCAAATAGTATGATCCTGACCTTCAAGGCTTCCTGAAAATCCCTCTAGGTCAATATCCACCCCTGATCATTCATTCAGCGATGATCGTTGATCCAGAAAAAGATGATTCCAACAACCTTGTTCAACTGTTTTAGGTGCTTATCCAAATAATTAAATCACCAATACCTCCCATATTATATGGATTTCGACAAAGAGTCCACCCATGGACTCATCATGAAGACAAAGGGGTCCTTCATGAAGGCTCTTTCCCACAATCCCTACCGCCAATGACACGCATCAGCAAACCCCCAACATGGTGAGGGTGGTATCTTAGGCTATCTGGACTTGGTCCCTCAGACCTGGACATGAAAGATGAGTCATTAGGGACAACATCTGGTTATTTGGGAGTTGGTTCCTAGACCTTCTCCCTTCAGATAATCCCTCCAACCCGGTTTGGTGGCAAATAGAGACTGGGCACATACACGCGCCCACCTTAATTTTTCCTGCCTGCATACTCATTTGGGGTAACCCCTCAAATCCCACTATCCAAATTTGATGGAGTACCATGAGCAAGCACATACACCTGTGTACAATTTTTTATCCTTCTAGATGACTCATCTTGTTGCCTTCAAATAATCCTTCCATCCAAATGCTATGGAAATTTGCAAACAGGGACATAAACTTGCATGCACCCACCAATGCAAATAGTTTTTTCTAGTAGAACTCAAATAGGACATCCGACCATGCTTTCTGGAAAATAGTTGGAAGACACATACACCTGAAAGAATCCATCAATCATTGAAATAGTCTTGTTTGGTAACACATGAAGTATTTATTTAGAATGCTCTGATGAAAAACCTGGGGGTAGACTCAACTCTATATCTCCTTTGATAAGTAATGTCGGTATCTACTGATCAGAAAGGGACGATTGGAGAAGGAAAATACACATAATCCAGACACAAAATGGATGTATAATCTGGTTCTGTCCCTTAAAGTAACCAAACATGTTTCGACAATATTGAAATGGAAGAAATAATTTATTTCACATATCCATGATTCTATCTAGAATATAATAACTGAATCATAGGAAATATCAAAGGGAAACAAATAATTCTATTACCATACCATGGATGACTCATCAGTATTCCATCCTAGATCAGATACACACCTCTATTTCAGTCTAGGAGGGCTATGATTCATACTCCCCTATATCATATACACAACAGGATCAGGAACATACACCTTTTCCAATTGGAGATAATTAGCCTATTTTTATTGTTACTCTAAGGCAGGAACATACACCTTCCCATGATAACCACTTCCCCTAGAAAGTGTCCCAACTACATGTAAAAATGATTATATGAAAAAGTATTATAAAAAAGTCAAAAAATCAATAGTCTATCTATGATGTGGATCCCTTTAATGATGAAATTTTAGATTCTCTCAGACATTTATCGATTTCAGCTAAATATCCTACCATCCCATTACCAAATTATGATATTAGTAGTAGTAATGCTGAATTTACTCATAGGAAAATTCATCATGGAGTCTTGTGTCATGAAACTTTGGTCAATCTCAAGAAACTATCTCTGAATTAGATTCATGACAACCATTCATGTGGAATGAATATAAATGAGAAAGGGGATTTACCCCTTGCTTTAATCCATAATGATGGTCCTCCCTATGATGGAATTTGTTTTGAATGTTCACACTATAGTATTGTTTCACATTGTCAAGAGAATTCTACAACTAACAATGTAGTGATAATAAATACCTCTTATCTTAAGGATCTTTCAAATATAAGTCTAGTAATTTATGATGATTTTTTACTGGCTGGTGAAATTATTTATCATCCAGAAATATATCCCATTAAAGTATTCATTTTCTAAACCTCCCTTGGGTTATTTTACTTCTAATATTGTAGAGTAAACACCAACTGATCCTATTACTTATAGAAAAAGTCATTGGGAAGCTTCCACTTTTTTTGAACCATGCTGAGAAACATCCGGACAATGATGAAGAGGATATGTTGAATAGGGGTAAAACTAGTAAATGGAAAAATAATGGTCAGGTTTTGGGCTTTGGGAACATCTCAATACAATATTCTAGAGATGTTGGAAGAAAATTTAATTCATTTAATATTCCTTAACATAGGGAAGAACCTTAATCATATTAAAGACAAAGTATTACCATATGATGAATATCAATGTCATGTGAAGGTAATAGAAAGTTGGTAGAACCAAATTGACTAGGAATCACTCTAGGTTTATCTACATCCATAGATCAAGAAGTAACATGAGGCCCTTCAATGTGCATGCCTTGAATCATTAAAGATGATGTGATTTTTTTTAAAGATATCACATCTAGTGCTCATATCAGAGGACGAGGTGCATGGGGATCACTTCATTTTACTACACTACAAAGTTATCAAATCCCCCAAAAAGTGGTCTCTAGAAATGTTATTACACCTGTATGGATTAAACAAACAAAATATATTCATGAATGAAGATATTTTCAGCAAGAACATGCCTCAAATGGCTCTCACCAAAGTCATACCCAAAGAGAGAAAGACATTGAGATACTTTTCAATCAAGAATTTGAGAACATTGATAAAGCCTCCTGCTTAGAGGCTATCGGCCATTATATTGTGAAAATGTCAAAAATATCACAATGGTATTCTGAAGTAGGCGATTTAAGTGTGTGCAAAATAATGCACCTAGCCAATGTTCAGACTAGAATTCATAAGATCAGAAGAGTGGATTTGCTGATATAATCCATATAATTTTAGGATCCACCTATCCCACATAGATGTGGGATTTTTTCACCCTACCCACAGAGTCAACAAATAGAGCATGAAGTATTGTGAAAGAAGATCAGGAACAACCCTAGCCTAAAGGGTTAGGGGCTCTATCATATTTACAATTAACTCCTTATCAGAAGTCAGTTTTATCTCAATTAAGAATGAAGCTATAAAATGAACACACGATTAAACAATTTGGTGATTCCATTAAGGTTAGTGTCCATCATAAAGTTCTCTGAGAACCAAATAATGGTATAATAAAGTCTCATGGAGGGAATAGAAGAAGGAAATCTCACAAAGATAATGAAAGAATGCCATTAATGAATTATGCATTAGTAAATGTCATTAATTCAATCATGGAAGTTCCTATATAATATGAGTTCATCTTAGTAGATTCATAGGACGATGTTCTCATACATAATGTAGTCCATACTGAATCATATGAAGTAGGTGTGCATACCCTAAGTCAGAGGCTTACACAAAATTTAGGTATTCAATCAAAAAAGGAACTTTCATTTTGTTTCTCCGATGCTTTCCCGGGGCACGCGCATCTGTCTGCGGGGAGGACACGCTGCTTGTTACCCCGCATTCCCGCTTTCCAAAGCCGGGCGGCATCCGTTCCTTGTTCAGGTATGTCTTCTCCTTCATTAAAACCGGGATGATGGGATGTCAGTTCTTCCTTCCGTGTATTCGTCCTCGGAGCTCATCACCAAGTCCGGGTCTCCCTCATAGATTTAAGATGGGTTCGTGAAGCTCATTCCTGGTTCCATATCTACATGGACGCCAGTTAATTACGCTGCTTCCATCAAGATGATCCAAGGGGTCTTGTCGGGGCAACAACCTTTGGTTAGGAGAATGGTCACATTGGGGCGTCGTTGGCATGTCTGTCTTCGGTCCCCCATCACAGGGCTTCTCGAGGGCACGGAAGCCCGAGGCATCCCACACCGGATGAGGGGAATGTGTACAATTTGGGGCTTTCCTCAGCTTCCCACGTTTGATATGGGGTATGTCGCGAGTTTAACGTCTTGCGTAGAAGGATCGGGTTGAAGGGCCCCTAGGGGGGAACACCGATGTTGGGTCCAGCACGTGGGCGGCTTCCCGGATGCTATGGAGTGGGATGGGGTGGCATGATCTCACCGGGATGTGGTGGCTCGGGTAAGGATCAGGATGGATGGTGGAGTGAGACATGGGTCTTACGTTCTGAGATGGCCCAAGAGGGGGAACATAGTTTAACGTCATCCAGGACAACATACTGTTTAACGTCACGCGGGACGAGGGGTTTGCGGCTTACGCTCTGAGGCGGCCCAAGGTGGTTAGGGAACCGTCATGGAGAGATCGGGATGACCGGGTGGTGGGGTTGAACCTCATGGAGGCCTCCTACGTACCGAGGGTTAGCACGGATCAAAGTCCACGTAGTTCGCTGGGATGGGGCTTACGCTCTGGGGTGGCCCATGAGAGGATTTCATGGTCGGTGCGCGCTCTAAGCCCACGTGAGTCATGCTTGGTGTAGGAAACAAGAGGCAGTATGGACCAGACGATCACGTCGCGAAGGGTGCATCCGTGAGAAGCGGAATGGGGCTTACGCGTTGAGCAGCCCAAAGAGGAAACAGGGGCTTACGCGTGGTTAGCGGTCCTTGGTGTCGGGGCTTACTCCAGGGTGGAGGCTCGTGGTGTGACAAAGAGTAGTGGGAAAAGGACTCCACTGGCCTTGGAAGGGGGGAAGTACGGAGATGCATGGGTGCAGTCATCCGCAAGAAAGGCTAGGGGCTTACGCTCTGGGCGGTCCTCCCCCTGCAGAAAAATGCCACTCCGACAAGGAGTATCTCATTCCATGTGAGGAAGAGTCCATTCCCATGGAGACGAGTGGCGTAAAAAATGTCCGAGCTGGGGGGACCCTGCGTGCGAAGCACGGGGTCGGATAACAGTTTAACGTCTTGTGTTAAGGATGAGGTGCTTAGCAGTTTAACATCCTGCAGCTTGGACGAGGTGGGTTTTCTCCACACCCCTAGGGCTTACATTCCCAACGCCCTCTACCCCTTGTGGGAGGGAAGGCATCGGCAAAGCCGTAGTGAAGGGGGCCGTAGGGAAAACCACCGAGGGGTCCACGTTAGCGTGGCTATGCGAAGAAGAAATAGTTGTTAGCGTGCCTATGCGGAGAAGCATAAGGCAAAGCAACGCAATGGGAAACACGGCCTAAGGGACCTTGAGGTTACTTTGCACGAGCCTAGAAGTCCTTAAAGGAAAACAACGCATGGCGCGCATGCCCAGTAGGGGAGACATCAGGTGCCAGTGCAGGGGGCAGCCAAGGGGCATCAATGTGAGAGGTCTTGGGCTTTGCGCACAAAAGGGAAGGTTTGCGTGAAAAAGACTGGGACATCGTGAAATTGGAGCAATGGAATTGCGCGTGAAGAGGGAATTACGCGCAGGGTATTGCGCGCAAGGCAGGGTATTGCTCGCAAGGCTAGAACCTGGGGGAGGGACAAATTCACTGAAGCTGGTGGAGTTGCACGCATAGGCAAACTCCGGGGCAAGATTGTGCGAAGTGTGGGATTACCTGGTGGTCATCTTGCGTGCGGGGGGAGCCGAATTGCACGCACAAGAGTCACTTCGGATTCCTCAACCCCCAAACCGTTCGGGGTCACCTTCTATTTATATGCGACCTCCGGCACGGAATCCAGGCGCCGCGCAAAATAATTGCACGATAGGGACGGTGCCATGAAAACATCAACCGTGCGGGACGCGGGCGTGAAATTATTACGTGTCGGCGAAGGGACTTTTCCTGAATCTCGAGTGCCTTTCGTGCGGGACATCTTTTTTTCGCGCACCTCATACAATTTTTCGTGAACCACTTCACGGGCCTCCAGATCGGGCCTCTGATTCCGAATATGACATCGCTTAATCATTTCGAAACTTCCTCCAAGAGTTACGGACTTTTTTCGGTGTCAACAAATGCCCCCCCTTGGAGTTGGATTGGCGAGAGGTCACAACGATCAGATTCCAAGAGAAATGCCGAAACACTGAAATGCAGAGTCCCCTGGTCAAGTTGCACGCAGAATTTTTATGGGGCGCGCAAAACCTACGGACGGGCGCGGAATCCTCTTTCCCCACGGCGTGGAACCCTGGCTTCACCTATAAAAAGGGGCGCTGGGTCCCAAATCCGTACTTTTGATTTTTTCCGCGTGATAAGCTAATCGCTCTCATGTGCGAAATCGCTTCCCCGGCTGTGCGTAAAAACGCTCTGGCAGCGCGGAATTCCATACGAAATTCGGCTGTGATTTCGCGCATGTTCAGGCTTTTCCACGCATTGCATGCCGATAGCACGTTCATCTCCAGGATTTCCCGCCACTCATTCAGATTTCACGCAGAACTCTCTGATTCCGCGCACTGCAGCCTGATTTCTCCCAACTCCCAAAACATTCGAGATGGCTGCAAACCAAGTTGATGAGGGGGAAGCCACTACCCGTAGCACAGAAATGGTGGAGAATGAGGAGGTTTATGGCGCCAAGGTGATTGTCTCCAACAATCTGACCTTGTTCAATCTGCTGACTCTGGCCCAGAAGGTGTACCCCATGTCGGACAACCTCCCGCTCTGGAATTTTGGGATCCTGGAGGAGGTGCCACTGTCGGGCTTCGAAGGGGACACGCCGCTGTCTTGGGTGACCCGGGAGGATGAACTTCCTCGCTACAACATCACCAACAATGGCCATACTGCCAGGGAAACTAGACATATGGATGTATATGTCCTGAACCCGAGGACTAGGACCATTTCCGAGGAAGATCCTGCGGAAGAGGATTCTCCAACCCTCTACGCGAGCACGTTCTGTCAAAGCTTCACGGATGACACGAAGGGCTGGCTGAAGGATTGGTACCTGCGGTCCGGGGGAAACTTCACCAGCGAATGGGCCTAGGCGTTCTGGGTCCACTATACCTATGACCAGTTCGGGGACAATTTGTGATATATCGGCCTGTTCGAGGCGGTATGGACATCATAGTTCCATTTCCACCGCCAGCCTGAACTCGGACTGGAGCTATTCAGCCGGTGGTCTCCTGACACCGACACATTCCACCTTCATCATGGGGAAGTTGACATCAGTCTCTAGGACATTTTCTACATCGTAGGTATCCCACTGGAGGGTTACCAATACGACGTGTATGTTCCTCCAAAGAACACCTGGGGAGACAGGACGCGGACGCCTATGCTGACGTGGCACCTGTTGGAGCTGGCCAAAGAGAGGCTGGGGGTCAAGGACTTTTTGAAGGACGTTGCCTTCAAGGGCTGGTTCATCCTGTTCCTCAAGAAGGATCCTACCGTCAAGATGTTGGGACGGGGCAAACGGTGCCCAACTATGACTCAGAGGAGCAGAGATGGGTCATACTGGAGGACCCTGGATGCAGGGCAATACAAATCATGGGGCTACCA